>CM029920.1:17860000-20360000 GCA_017639245.1 Myiopsitta monachus
CTTATGGTAAACTAGTCTCTGATTGTCTTGACAGAGATCATGTATGCTTTGCAATGTAGTCTATACACTGTGCAATGATCTTCTGGCTTTGCATACATTGTTCTGTTGAAATGCTCCAAAATATTTTCACAGCAAACACAGTCGATAGAGCTGCATCAGCACTTTACTGCAGGAATTTCATGCACCTTTAAAAAGATGCCTTTTGACCCATATTGCACCATTTACTGACAAAATCTCACCATGTCCTGTAAGTCCTGCCATCACCCCTCCCCAAAACTTTCCAGTACTTTCAAGAACTACATCCTTCATGCACTCACTCATCATCTACACTGTGTTTTGTCCCTTCTTTTCCACTGCTTGAAACTGTTCAGGTCTTGAATTTAGGTCAGTGCAACCTCAGAAAAAAGAAGAAGAAAACCCAATCAGCAAATAACACCACCACCACAACAAAAAGTACCCAGAGGGGTACTTCAGGTCTTACAGAACTACTAAAGGTAGGAGGTAACTGTGTTATGGCACATATCAAATGCTGTGGCAGAAGCAGATGTCTTATGAAGCACCTGAGAAGAAATGATGAGGAGGATGTTGCCCTCCACAAGCTGCATATCCATGGTGAAGGGTTTCAGTTAGTAACTTTTGAGTTCAAAAAGTTCCTCCAATTTTGAGTTCCTCTTTGTGTGAAGGACAGTCTCTAGAAGAAGAGTTATTGTGGGATAGGTGCTGAAAATGTATTGCTGGATTGCTGTCACGTTGCTCAGCATCTTTCATTCCTTTGTAAAGCACCTATTCCTACAATGAAAAAATGCCCCAAACCAACAAACCCAAACAAATATTTGATTTTTGAATCTCCAAATTGTTATCAATTTCATAATACAATACATCACATAATTCCTGTCATCCCTTTGTAGGCACAGGGTGCAAAGGAAACAGGGAAAGATATTTCTATGGTACCTCATCTTCATCATAGAAGCAGCTGGGCAGATGAAGCAAAGCAACTTCTTTAAAATGTAGTTGGCTCATTGCAGTGCAGCCTTCGTAGCAAATCACTGACATACATAACCACAACTGAGCTCTTTTTTTTTTCCTTACTCTGAAGCAGCTATGGTTTTCCATCACCAGAGATATGACACTGGATTTAGCAGACCAGGGAATGCTTCAGGTTGTAACTTTATCAGAATAAGTATGTGCCAAGCTGCTTCTAGAAATTGTATTAATCATCTTGCTAGGTTCTCTTAAGGCAGAAAAGGTTGACATAAAAGTATGTTAATTGACAGAGCAAAAGAAAAAGTTTAACATTTTCTGGTATCTTAGTCTTGAGACTCTCTCATCATGCAGATCTGATTCTCATTACCGACATAACATCAGGTGGTTAAAGGTAACAGCTGGGAGAAGAAAGGCATATATTCCATTTGCATTCAGACTATCGTCAGGATTGCAGAAATCTGTAGCACTTCAGGGCTAATTTTTGCAGCAATGTTAACTAAATTCAGAAGCACATTTGTGAAATTTCCATGACAATTTTGTAGCTGTAAATGCTGCATAATTTATAACAGCAGGAAATAATATGTATTTTAAAGTATTTTACTATTATTTGGTTTTATATCCAAGTAATAAATTACACAATGAAGACTGGTTGGGCTAACAAGGAAATATCCAGCAAACTTAATATTTGCTATGCAGTCTCACAAAAGAAGCCTTTTTTCCTGCTGGGAGCATGCGGTAACAAGCTATTTCCCTCAAAGAAGGATAAGCTTATTCTTTTCACTGCAGTCATAAATTTGTTCAGCTATTTTTATCCATGTGTGTGTATATATTCCATTATTTACCCATATATATTAGAAAGCGCCACAAGAATTTGACAGAAAATTATCCTGCCAGAAAATACAATTTATCAACAATGAAAAATGGAAACAAAAATATTAGCAAGTGATATAATGAAGCACTTAAATGTTAAGAAAATGGGAAAAAAATTAAAATTCAAATGCAGTTTCAGTGAATTCGACTGGATAATTGCTTCAACGGAAGTGCTTCAACTTGATATTGTTGCATGTCAGATTTGTATTGTTTCTTCTATGATATTAACTTATGTAATATTAAATCATCAACAGTTGATAAAAAAGCCTTTCAGATTAAAACATTTAAATACTTTTAGAAAATTAAAAAAAAAGTCCTCCAAGATGCCCGAGCGACTTTTATACCCAATACTTAGTCTTACATACTCAATGCTTATTTCTTAGCCATGGAAAATCAAGCATTTACATGAAAAATACTTGGTAAAATGCTAGGTAAAATGGAGATGTAGAACAGCTGTTGTTTATCTCTAGTAGTATGTGAAATGAAGGATGAAATAGCAAAGGGGCTCTTGTATGTTACTTCATTTTAGTGTTTGCACTGATACAGCTTATAACTTCTCATGTATTTAACCAAATTATCAAAGATAAGCAGTTACATAGTGAAAAAAGACCCACAAACACATCCAAAATTCCTGTAAAAAGGCCTACAAATACAGAAGTAATACAGGTCAGATCCTTGGACTTTTCCTACACTGGAAGGTGGGAAGAATGCCCTCAAACTTCATTTTACCCTACGCCAAAGAAACAAAGTGACTAAGGAAACTGCTGATTCAGCTACTGATTACTGAATTTGTTGCCCAAATCATATGTTCTATTCTGATAAAAATCTCCCCCTTGACAGACAATAGTCTTGTCTCTTTTGATAAGGGAAAAAGTCACACCAAAACTCCTAATTGATTTAACTGATGACAACCAATGTCGTCAAACTGCTGCAGCCTGAAATAAATAAACTGTGTCAATATGTTCCATGGAAGCAAAATTCTGCCTCTTGACAGTTATATGTAGGTTTCTGACAGTAAATGGCAACAGATTTGAGAAAATTTCTTGATTACAAAGAAAATCTGATTATTTTTTTCTGCATGTCTATGATTAGACAATGTAAAAGTACCCGCACAAAGGTAACCACACAATGAACACACAAACACACAGAATAAAATATATGAAAAATGCAGTTAATTATGTACATTATAATGGTTACTTCTACCTTTATAGTTTTTCTTCATTCATAAGATAATTTTGGAATATCAAAACTTCAGGCTAATTACTTCACAAATAGCCTCCAGTGAAGACGTTGGTCAGGCTTTTTGAAAACAAAATGTTGTTATGTATGACATTTCTTCCATGCTTGATGATGTGCCCAGGAATACACACAACTGGGTAAATATGATTTTCCTTTGAAAAAGCTACTTTGTTACTGCCATATTTTCTCATAGTTTCAAACCAGTGCTTCTGAAGCACTGATTTGAAAGCACCCAAATTTGCTTCTTGCTGGTCTACCTCTGATGTCTTTTACAAGTTAGGTCCGGATTTACTATCTGCCCTCTGTGTGGCAAATTTACTTGTCCTTATTGAGAGAACATGTATCTTTGGTGTTGACTCAGCCATGTCACTTTATTAGTTAATTTAATTTCTCTACTCCTTTTTAGGTTAAAAAAAAAAAACAACTCAAAAAATTGTACGGTTTTCAACCTGCAATTCAGTGGTAGTGACCTCATGTCATTTATGAATGGATGTTGACCAAAATATAAAGACATCACCTTTTTAATACATGTAAACTAGGAAAACAGACTTGGCAGATTTGATTAATAATTTGCTAAAAGGACACTTATACCAGGGACTTACGGCCCAACATTCTCTACATGTTTATTGGTTAGTGTTTGACAACATAACATATATTTTAAAATACTGTTAGTAGGTGTGCTGGTTTTAACTGGAATAGGGTTAATTTTTTTTCACAGTAGTTAACATTGGGGCTATGTTTTGAATTCGTGTTGAAAACAATGTTGATAATTCAGGGATGCTTTTGTTATTGCTAAGCAGTGCTTACACAGAGCCAAGGCCTTTTCTGCTCCTCACACCACCCTACCACTGAACAGGCTGGGGGTGAACAAGGCATTGGGGTGGGGATGCAACCAGGACAACTGACCCCAGCTGACCCAAGGGATATTCCCCACCAGATGACGTCATGCTCAGCACGTAAAGCTGGGGGAAGAAAAAAGAAGAGGGAACATTTGGACAGGTGGCATTTTTCTTCCTGAGTAATGGTTAGATGTTATGGAGCCCTTCTGTCCTGGAGATGGCTGAACACCTTTGCGAAGTGATGAATGAATTCCTTGTCTTGTTTTGCTTGTGTGCATGGCTTTGCTCTATTTGTTGAACTGGTTTTATCTCAACCCACAAGTTTTCTCACTTTTAGTCTTCTGGCTCACCCCCCCGATCCCACTGGGGGACACTGAGCAATGGCTGGTGGTGCTTAGTGGCCGGTTGGGGTTAAACCACAACATATGGATAAACACTACAGAAACTGTTGATAAATAGATAAAGAAAGACTTTTAATTTTGTTAATTGTTTTATGGTGTTTACAGAATCAAGTCTGTGATAAATATATGATATAAACATGTCAAGAACCATTTTCAATGAGTTTCTTCTGGATCCATTTTTTACTGGTTGCAACATTTCTAAAGTGAATTTGTTTATGATTTGGCAAAAATACTTGATTAAAATCCTCCATCAAACCAGACAAAATACAGAGCTAAGGGAGCAGATTTTGCAAGAGTTCAGGCCCTACTGGTAGCACTTGTGACACTACTTACTTGAATAAGAGGCAAATATAGCTGTCTCTGGGACTATTTCCTCCCTCACCACCCTTTCTACAGGGCTGCTCAACAAACCTGTTTATTAAGAGGATATTTTTAGTGTACTGAATATCTCTTCCAGAGCATAGCCTCAAGGTCACTTCGGATGTGTCATTAAAACTCCATCAGAGCATTGGAGTAAATAATCTTTTGTCCTTGCCTCATCTGCAGAATTTTTATGGACAAGCACATGGTCATGAAGAACCTTTATTTGACTTTGTGACTTTGCGACTTTGCACATTGCTATGACTCCTTCAATTTGCATTCATTCATGAACACAACTGTCATGCAGAAATAAGACATTTTTTCACCTTAGTCTGCTAAGTAGCTGAATTTTTTGAGTATATTTGAAACACACCAAAACAAGTGGTGTTAGTCTCCATAGAAAATGCAACTATTCCTGCCTTTTCCTTAAAAGAAGATCTGGCAGTGGATATATTGATGGTTATCTTCTTACAAGAGCCTACTTACTTACAGGCACAGCTAGAGGTCGGGCACGGAAGAGATTCAGAGCAGCCCTGCAGAGAAGGACTTGGGGGTGTTGGTTGATGAAAAAATGAACATGAGCCAGCAGTCTGCACTTGCAGCCCAGAAAGCCAACTGCATCCTGGGCTACATCAAAAGGAGTGTGACCAGCACGTCGAGGGAGGTGATCCTGCCCCTCTACTCTGCTCTCCGGAGACCTCACTTGGAGTATTGTGTGCAGATCTGGAGTCCTTAACATCAAAAGGACATGGAACTGTTGGAACAAGTGCAGAGGAGGGCCACGAGGATGACCAGGGAACTGGAGCACCTCCCATATGAAGACAGGCTAAGAAAGTTGGGGCTGTTGAGCCTGGAGAAGAGAAGGCTGTGTGGAGACTTCATGGCAGCCTTCTAGTATCTGAAAGGGGGCTATAGGGATGCTGGGGAGTGACTCTTCATTAGGGACTGTAGTGATAGGACAAGGGGTAACGGGTTCAAACTTAAACAGGGGAAGTTTAGATTGGATATGAGGAAGAAATTCTTTACTGTGAGGGTGGTGAGGCACTGGAATGGGTTGCCCAGGAAAGTTGTGAATGCTCCGTCGCTGGTGGTGTTCAAGGCCGGGTTGGACAGAGCCTTGGATGGCATGGTTTAGTGTGAGGTGTTCGTGCCCTGTCAGGGGTGTTGGAACTAGATGATCTTAAGGTCCTTTCCAACCCTAACTATTCTATGATATGATTCTACATACCGATTCAGGAAATGAAACATCCACTTCTAGATTTCAACTTGCACTTATCTAAAATACCCTCTACCACACAGGCTATTAAGCAGATGTGGCAACAGCCTCCATTCATCCTTCTTATAAATCTACTTTATGACCAAAATTTAGATGGATGAGTTTCTCAAGATAAATCTTACCCTATCACTTTACCTTTTTCCTGATATTCTGTCACTTCAGATATATGTGGTTTTACCCAGTTAACTTCTCTATTAAAAAAACCCAAACACCTACCTTTCAGCTGCCTAGGAAGAATGATTAATTCTCAAAACCCACAGATTAAATAATACAGAAATAATTATTTGTGATTCTTGGCTTAGATTCTTAGTATTGTTAGATAAGAATTGGTAGGCAATTTGAGATACACCATAGGCTGTGTAATAAAATTAAGATATTTGTCAACAAATCAGGAGCATTCATGCTGGTTTTGTGGCAAGCAATGTTTACCTTCATTGTGTGTTGCTAGTTTATGTGATCAAAGGCTCATTTCCATAAATACAAAAGAGGTCAGAGGAACAACTGGCAGAGGAACCCCAACAACCTCATCAGAGCTGGAGGATCTCCTGAAGTGGCTCCTCTCCAAGCAACCCCAGGGGAGCTTCAGACTGTGGCCCTGGGGTAGCTAGCAGGAGAGCCTCCCACATTCACCTTACAAACTGAAGAGGGGTTTTCTTGACCCTGGGGACATGACATTCAATATGAGATACCAAGCAGATCCTTTTGGGATTGAGCCAGGCTTATTCTGGAATGTTCAGATCAGGAACCAAAGGCATGGAAAGAGAGGTGGACTGGGGAAGAGAGGATTGAAAGGAACCAGTAGTGTATAGGCAAGCTCCTGGTTAGCATGCTACTCTGCACTTGATCCCCACAGTCTGTTCTGCCTTCTCATTACACTCCATTTCTAGCTCTATTCCTGACTGCAGGGACCTCTGTACTGTGTGCACATGCACAAATCCTGGGGATTTGAGTGCAGCAGATGGAGTAGGACCAGGGGTCTCAGGAGCCTGTGTGTCTGTGGGGGAGAAACTAGAGAGTCCATAGAATGTGTGCACTGTGTGCAGGTGTGTATGACAGCGTGTTATCAGTAGTATGCATCAAGTTTGGCTAGCCTGTGCGTAGGGCAAGGGGCTCAGCATCTGTGTATCAGAGCAGTCATTAGTCTGCCCTGAATCCTGGAAGAATACAGGGTCTGAGAGTTGACTATCTGGGGAAACAGGGGATTCATTCCACCTACTGGAGAGAGCATGGGGGATGGAGGTGGGCTAGTGGAGGTGCCCTAGAACTGAACCAGCTCCTGGTGAGACCCATAGTTATATGTGTGTGTGTATGTGTGTGAGGCAGCTGGGAGACCAGAAGACCAGAGCCAGCTACTGTATAGACTGTGTAAAGCTCGTTAGTGGAGGGATCCTTATGTATAGGTGTATGTAAGTACATATATATTTTTCAATAACAAGCTTTAATCCTGAACAGTCAGAGTGGGTAATCAGAGTTCGGCTGGCTGTGTGTGCTGGTATGTGTCATGGGTTCAGCAGCAGCAGCCATTTTTCTCCTCCTTGGTAGCTGGTGCAGCACTGTGTTTTTGATTTTGGGCCTAGGAACAGCACTGATAACACCAGTGTTTTCAGTTACTGCTTGGTAATGTTTTGGTCTGGCCAAGGACTTTCTGAGCCTCATGCTATGCCAGGGAGGAGGGGAAGCTGGGAGGAAGCAGAGACAGGACACCTGACCCAAACTGACCAAAGAGGTTATTCCATACCACAGCACGTCATGTCCAGGATGTTAAACCGGAGAGCAGAGACCCGGAAGGGTGTGGTGGTGCAGTGGGGGGGGTTTGCTGCTGGGGGGTGCATTGGCTGGGTCGGGCTTGGTGAACAGTTGTATTCTCCTTCCTTGTATTTCTCTTGTGCTTCTCTGTCATTATTATTACTGGTGGTAGCAGTAGTGATTTGTGTTATACCTTAGTTACTAAACTGTTCTTATCTCAACCTGTGGAAGTTGCATTCTTTTGATTCGCCTCCCCATGCCCCCGGGACTGGTGGAAGAAAGAGAGAGGAGTGAGTGAGTGAGTGAGGGAGTGAGGGAGTGAGTGAGTAAGGGAGTGAGTGAGAAAACTGCGTGGGGGGGTTAGAGGCTTAAAGCACGACAGTATGTATGATGTATGTATCATGTGTATGTGCCTATTAGGAATAAATAGTTTACACAACCAAGATAAGTATCTAAAATCAGGGGAACGAATCTAGACTTTTGATGTTAATCTGTACAAATTTCTACAAATTGTAATTATGTGATCTAAAAAGATAGCCATTTCAATCTCCAGTCCAAAAATACACATTTGTAGCACCTTTTTTTGAGAAAACCCAAAGTCAAGGGTGCACCAAGATTATAAAAAATAATAAGCTGTGGAACTGTCAGGCTTGGAGAAATAAATATGCACTATTCTGGATGCAATTTATTGGCAGCAGCAGGTAATATGAGAGACAATACAGCCTAAAAGATTCATGTGTTCTGAGAAAGCAGGCCTAATTCACCTCAGGAAAAGCTGTCTCAGTTGCAGTCATTAAGCCAGTCTGAGTTTGACCCCATATGCTTCTAATATGCCTGTACACCTACTGTGTTTCTAACTCTGTCACAGTTTGAAGATTACCAAGTAACAAAGAGTCTGCCAGGAAAGCCTCTTCTTTAGTACATGCTATCAGCATCTTATATCCTGTGTACTTTCCTAGGGCTTTCAGTCACGGTGAGGTACACTAGTTACTCTGGGACCCCTAACCTTGTGTATGACGTACACAGTTTCAGGCTACATTTACCATATGTATTGGCTTTATTTTCTGGCAGAAGGGTGGTACTTCATTTTCATGAAGCCATCTTTGTTCACAGTGTGCCTGTGTTCTGCCTAATTGCTTTTTCCCTTTAATAAGGAAGCAATAAAGCTTATTTTTTAATCCTGCATGTTCCTAGCATCCTAGAAATGAAACAAAAAGTGCTATAAATAAACATGTTCAGACAAAAATACATTAGGATGGACCTCATTGCCAAACAATTCAAGCTGCTAGAAGAAATTGAAGTAGTTGACACAGTTGTTTCTTTAAGTAGTTGTGGCCACTTCCTTTCCCTGAATGGACTGCTTGAACAACAAGCTCATTCTTTGAGCCATGAAGGTGGACTTTAAAATATCATTCTGGTATTTAGGATCCAGTCTGGGCTGGATATTTCTACTTGGAAATTAGGATTGTCTGTTAGATCCTAAGAGATAATTTTAACCATGTAATTCTTTGATAGGACTTCATGTTTTACAGGACATCTCTGCTGAGAGTTCTTATCTTATTTCACACTTATCAGAGCTCTGATCATCAACTGTGCTTGTGACACAGAGTGGAGCTGAAAGTGCTGTGATTAGCAATGGCACACAGCTTTTAACGATGGTCAGGCTGCTCTGCCCACCAGACTCACCAGTAACACAAGTTGTGAAGAACAAATGTAGGTGATGGAGTTTTGATGTAGCACATGACTGAGCCAACTATGAGACATGGTCTTCCACATCTTTTATATTCCCCTTCCTTCCTCTTGAACAAGTCTACATCTATTCTTATAACATTTAAGCAAAGTAGTAGGTATACACTGCAAATCTAGATAAGAAACAGAACAAGTGGAATACCTAAGGCATAACTGTAATTGCAATTGGAATTGGTGATTCTGCTCATTGATTAAAATGCTATCTATGCAAAAATATAGTAAATATTTACCAAGGGAATATTTGGAGTTTATAAACCCTGTTTTGTTTAAACAAATGAATTGCAAGTATTATAACATACATAGTAGATATTTTTTTCTGCACAAGAAACTATATTTGCAGAGGACATACCAGGGAATAGAACAACCAAACACGCATAAATGAAAGCTGCTAATTTGAAATATGAAAACCATGTATAAAGATTGTTTTGATATCTGTCATCTTGATAGTATGGGAGCTTGAGCTGCATAAACAGCATAACAGTACCGTCATGAATGCTGAGGTTTGGTGTAAATGTGCATAATTTTGGGTAATCTAGAGCAGTTAGTCTATTGCATTTACCAAAGGAAATATTTGGAAGACTGTATATGCATAAGACTAATATTCATAATAAAAAATTGTTCAAAGAGCTGTTTCTTTTCATTTTTTCTCACATTTTCTTTATTGACTCTTGAATTCTCCTGACTTGCTAAGAAGGTTTAAGGAATAAAACCTAAGTTGCAACTCTGGTCATACATGAAGCCCAAAGTAGGTCTTGCTGCATAACTTTCTTCTGTGCTTGATGGAAAATTAATGCTTTGATTTAGTAATAAAAAATTCATCAGTTTCTGCTGTCATGATGTAATAGTTTCAGTGGGATTGATCAGAAACAAACAAAAATGATGAATTAACTCAAACATAAGCTGATTGTTACTAACATGGATGTGGTAGAGTGGTGAAAGAAAAGGTATACAGTGGTAGCACGGAGAAATCTGGAGGCAGTCAAGAAGAGACCAGGTGTGCCATTCGTGTTCTCATTAGACTGAAGACGAACATAACTGAGACAAATGTTTGAGCCTGGCTCTTGGCTGAACTTCCATAACAGTCCAGTAATTTGATGTTGCTACTGGGTAAAGAGGGTGGACATTTTTCAGAGTGTGGATGCTTATTCAGTTGAAGCAGAAGTCTTACACAAAACACTGTGGGACTGGACATGCTCTTGGTATAGTGAATGCACATAGTTTTCCTGTAAAAATATTTTATTCCCTTTGCCCAAAAGTTTATTTTATATTGAACAAGCTTCCTGATTACAGGTGGGAGAAGTGTGGACTTTTAAGCGTATGCAGAGAAGACACGCGATTTTCCAGTCTCCGGGTGGGGGCTCATACCAGTTTGGTTTGTAATTTTTCAAAGAAATTCTAGATTTTTGAGTTTTCTGCCTTAGCCACTAAGTTTGGCTGGCAGAAAAATTACTCTGGCAATGTGAAATGGAGCAAAAATCCTCAAAACTTCTAAGGCACCTGTTTTTGTTCAGTGCACTGCATTTAGTCATTCCATTTGGCAGTGGAGGTTCTTAAGCTTCTGAATAATGTTTAAAAGCTACCAAAAATAAGGGAAACATGCATTTCGCTTTATTCAGATTTATTTATGTTAAAGGTTTTAAACCTGAATGTTCACTAATATGACACTGTTTCGTCCAAATTCTGAGCTTTTCTTGAGTGCTGCTGAAAACCCTGAGTTCCCACTGAGATGCATGTGAGCCGAAGCTCCTATCTGGCAACATAAGATGCTCACTTCATTTTAGAAATTCAGGTATTATGTTAAGGCTTTCCTTACAATCAAATGCATATTATCACTGATGATCTTCCTTTTAATCATAGTATTTCTAATATTCTAACGTTGTATTTCTTAGTTTTTATATTTCTCACATTAATTCATTTTCTACTAGATGAATTATATTTTTTTCACTCCACTGTAAGTGGAATAAAAATAATTAGACTACCATAGGGAATACTGATTTCTTCTAATATTTCCTCTCAAACTTTAATCTCTGAATTTTAATTAGGATCTGTTTAATCCCTTTCAAACTAGAATGCTATAATAAAGTTTTACTGACTCTAATCTAATTGGTCATTTGGTTATATTGTATGTGCAGTGATTTATATAAATTTAAAATTATCTACTAATAATTAAACTATCAAGAGAAAATTAAGAAGAGGATGACACAATCCTATCTGAGACTAAGGGATACTGCAAATCTGCTCTTGGACTTTAAGGCTGTCCTGTGAGACTTGAACTTGACCTGCTGGTCTCATTCATTGAAGCGAATCATGTCCAGGAATCTTTTTCTTTCCTGCTCAGTTGTTATAAATTGTTGAGTTTGTGCCATTTATTATGGTATTAATTAGGTGATCACTAAATTTAATATAATCTAGAGAAAGTTTCTTGGCAAAAAAAAAAAGCAGGCTACAAATTCTGAGCATGAGGAGGGAAAAAAGAAGGCAAGTTGAAATTGGACCATTTATAGTTAATGTGGAAGTCCAACTAGAGAACAGGGTAAGACAAACCTGGAAAATGGATCCTTATACTGTTACTCTCTCAGTGTAGTTGTTGTGCAAAGAAGAGCTTTAGGTTCCTTGTAGGTTATGGAATAAAACAGGTGCAGTATATATAGAGAAAAATACAGGGAGAATCATAGAATCATAGAATAGTTAGGGTTGGAAAGGACCTTAAGATCATCTAGTTCCAACACCCCTGCCAGGGCACAAACACCTCACACTAAACCATGCCACCCAAGGCTCTGTCCAACCTGGCCTTGAACACCACCAGCGACGGAGCATTCACAACTTTCCTGGGCAACCCATTCCAGTGCCTCACCACCCTCACAGTAAAGAATTTCTTCCTCATATCCAATCTAAACTTCCCCTGTTTAAGTTTGAACCAGTTACCCCTTGTCCTATCACTACAGTCCCTAATGAAGAGTCACTCCCCAGTATCCCTATAGTCCCCTTTCAGATACTGGAAGGCTGCTAGGAGGTCTCCACACAGCCTTCTCTTCTCCAGGCTCAACAGCCCCAACTTTCTTAGCCTGTCTTCATATGGGAGGTGCTCCAGTTCCCTGGTCATCCTCGTGGCCCTCCTCTGCACTTGTTCAAACAGGTCCATGTCCTTTTGATGTTAAGGACTCCAGATCTGCACACAATACTCCAAGTGAGGTCTCCAGAGAGCAGAGTAGAGGGGCAGGATCACCTTCCTCGACGTGCTGGTCACACTCCTTTTGATGTAGCCCAGGATGCAGTTGGCTTTCTGGGCTGCAAGTGCACACTGTTGTCTCCTGTTCAGTTTCTCATTGACCAGCAACCCCCAGTCTTTCTTCACAGGGCTGCTCTGAATCTCTACTCTTCCCAACCTGGAGCTGTGCCTGGGATTGCTCCAACCCAGCTGTAGGACCTTGCACTTGGCATGGTTAAACTTCATCAGGTTGGCATCAGCCCACCTCACAAGCGTGCCAAGGTTCCCCTGGATGGCATTCCTTCCCTCCAATGTATCAACAGAACAATACAACTTAGTGTCGTTGGCAAACTTGCTGAGGGAGCATTCAATCCCATTCTCCAGTGTCACCTGACAAAGATGTTGAGCAAGAGCGGTCCCAACACCCATCCCTGAGGGACACCACTCGTTACTGGTCTCCAGCTGGACATTGAGCCATTGAGCACAACTCTTTGCATGCGGCCATCCAGCCAGTTCTTTATCCACCGAGTGGTCCACCTACCAAACTTATGTCTCTCTAATTTAGAGACAAATATGTCATGTGGGACAGTGTTGAACGCTTTGCACAAGTCCGAGTAGGTGACATCAACTGCTCTACCCCTGTCCATCAATTCCGTAGCCTCATCATAGAAGGCCACCAGATTGGTCAGGAAGGATTTGCCCCTCAGTGAAGCCATGCTGGCTGCCACCAAACACCTTGTCTTTCATGTCCCTTAGCATGCCTTCCAGGAGAATCCGCTCCATGATTTTGCCAGGCACGGAGGTGAGACTGACAGATCTGTAGTCCCCCGCCTCACCCATTTTCTCCTTCTTGAAAATGGGGGTAATATTACCCTTTTTCACACACATGCACATATGCACATATGATAACTGATTGTTTTTAGACATTTTAAGCAAGTGAATATAATGTGAGAAAACTCTACCAATTTCTTTTGCAGGGTCATCCTGTATGACTTATATAATGTTGACTTATATTTTCCCCACGAAAAATGATAACCTCTGTTTATATGGGAAAGCAATTATCTAATCTGCAAAACCTTTGAAGACTGCTTAAAAACTTAGATACTTTCTGTGGTTTTCTTTTTTTTTTTCTTTTCTTTTAAAAGTCACATATAAATTTCAAGAAACAGTAATATGCAAAGTGAGGGAAAATGCATTTGCTTCATTATCCTAACTACAGACTATTTCAGTCTTCCTTATTGAGCCATTAAAAAAAAAAAATCATTAACTCTGATAACAGCTGGTGAAAATTTGGTATGTGTTGTGCATATGAACTTTTTGCCTGCTCCTGAGATAATACTTATAGTACTGCGTACATCTGACAGGAGATGCTGGTAATTGCCATAGAAGAGAAGAATAAAATATATTGCAAACTGTATTTTTTTCTGGCACCAATACAGAGAAAATGATCCTACTAAGGCAACTGTAAGTTTTTTGTTTTAATCAAGAAGCAGGCTCATATTAACAACTTTAATAAACTTTCCTAATTTGTCCTCGAGTAAAGTTGTGTGAATTTCAGAGCCAGGTATGGGTTTTTTTTGGAAAAGATGAGCTACCCTTGATAACAGTGACAGAATATCAGAATCCTTTATTTGTAGGAAAAAGGAGAAAGAGGAGAAACTTTTGCCCTGTATTACACACTACTTGAGGACCTTGGAAGAGCCAAAAGGTGTTTATACTGAATAACCTTCACACAATATTTTCCATGCTCATTTTAAAGCTAGATGGTTAGCAGAAAATGTCATGCTTCCTTACCCAGGCAAGCTGGTAAATCAGGTCTTGCGAAAAAGAAATGTAAAATTCCATGGCGCGGGTTAACTTTACACCACTTGAAACACTATTTCCATTCAGTTCTGTATGTCACTTAAACAAAATCCTCCACAACATAAAACTGATTATTATTATAGAAGACTGGAGTCTAGGGACTCAGGTGTACTCCACTCATTGCTAGATGCAGGAAAACAAATGAGATTTTCAGAGATGAGTGTGTCAATTTGTTTTTAAACATACTTCTGATTTGATGGATATAGCCATTGAGAATACTGGCGAATACAGAAGTATGTGAATATACAAATACCTTATCCAAAACCAAAATTTTGCATTCAACAATTTCTACTTTGGCTCCTGAAAGTATACTTCTGATAAAGAGTCACCTGCATTTCAATGCTGGTTACACACAAAACTCACAAAGGATGCAAAAAAACATCATTAACCAATTTGCTGAAATAGTAACTACTCAATGAAAAGGTCTTTTCTGGTTAACTATATAATTTTTGAATAGCTATTTATGACTGGCACATAAAGAAACTGAATACTTAAATGAGGAGAATGTTATTCAAGACAAGTGTTTTTTCATTAGTTGAGTATACATCAACAGGTGAGATAATAGTGTTCTAGTTTGCAAGAATCCTGCCAAATAATAGGAGCAATGACTGCTTTTTTCCATGGCCTCCTATCCTACCATCCTCCTTAGCCTCTGGGGTTGGAATTTATCTCATGTAACATTAGACATCTAAAATTTATACACCTAAGTATGAGATAGTCACCTTTGTCCCAGTCATGGTCAGTGGAGAGAAACATGCACCTCTAGAGGGTGATTCATCTGACCTGTCATATATCTAGCAGCACAAGACAAGTGGCTCTCTGGTGCCTATTCCTATTCATTGACTTTATAAAGAGACTCGTGTGAGTACAACAGACTTAGATGCTTTACTCTGAGATGCTTAATCTAAGGCAGGTGTATTCAGCTCCAGGTTCTAAATTCTTTGTCTTTATATTTAATTCAAAAATCAAATTGTTTCAGCTGATAGGACTGAGAAAAAAAGTCCACCATAGAAAACCATACTAGACTTGCACTCTTTCCAGAAGATATGCATTAACACTCTCTTCATCAAGAGAACAAGCTCACCTGTGATCTCCTAACTTCCAGGGCAGTTTCTATCCAGCAGCTCACTGAATATAAGGCACTGAGTTATCTGATTGGCTCATCTCTGAAGTCTATTTTGAGAAATGGTTTGATGGCTGTGGTTTCAAGAACAGGAAGACCCAACAGGGTAAGAAGTGATGAGTTAATAGCACTTCTTATGAAGAAGCTGTGGAAACTTATAAACCTAGTAAGCTCCTGGATTTTCATAGGTTTAAGTACAATTCATTGGACACTGTGCAATTAAAAGTGATTTTTTTAAATGTAGGGTTTATTTTTTTATGAATTAGCATCTAAATATTTTAGTTGATTTACCTTGAAATATTTTACTGGAAAAAATCCATAAACCCCAATAATTATTCCCATTCTGAGTTTTAGACTGATACTAAATATTACAGCTATGAACTTTTTGTGTGTACCAGTATCTTTACTGAGATTGTTTTTCTATTATTAGATATTTAATTGCTCTTCTCTATAAAAACCCTAGATATATCTTTTCTTAACAGCTACTGACTTGCTCATAAATGAGAAAGAATAGCAAAATGATTAAGTATAAACAAATCTACAGCTCCTAATAAAATAATTTCAGTTGTCAGTAGCAATTTGAAGTAGTGCATTGACTTATGTTTCTTCTGATGGTGAAATGTCTTAATGATATAAACCAGTAGTCTATCAGGAAAAGATAAGTTTTCCTCTTCAGTTTTCAGTCTGCTTCTGTTCGGTAGGCAGTTGATAGCTCACCATCCTGGTCCTTGAGTGATGTGGCATCCTATCAATTTGGAAAAATTCAACTTTAGTAAGTCATTAAATTAAACACAGACAGTAATTAAATATGGGCCATTAGCCAGGTGTGCCTTTAGTGGAATTTAAGTTTTAGCTGTATATGAAGATAAAATTTAACTTGTTTTCATTTTCTTGTGCATTCAATGAATACTGAGAATGAGCAACAATATATTCACTTTGTGCAATACACTCATTATATTTCATGACCTATGAGCAGTTTACAGCCACATAGAAGACAAATTTTTATTATAGTGATGACACCTGGAACAAAGAAAAAAAATTATCGATTGTATTAGATGTAGATCACTTGTAGAAATTGCAAGTGACTGACTATTAGCATGCTGTCATATAATCCAGCCCTTACAATTGAAGATTTCACTATTTTAATCAGAGAAGAAAAATTAAAGAATAAGGCTGTCTGTATATACTGCAATGTAAATCACTTCAAAGTAACAAATTAGGAAGAAATAATTGCTAATCTTTGTTTAAGCTATTTTATTGGTGATCTAAATCAGTTTAGATGCATTTTTTAAGCTTCTTGAGTTGTTTCACGCTGTAATTTTAGAAATCCCACATTCAACCTGCTAGAGGAGGCTTATTTCTCCTAGATGGAGTCATGGTTTCAATATTCAGTTCAATACTTAGGGACGTTATTCACGCGATCAGATGCCCTTTCATAATTTTCTTCCCAACCTCACACTAAAGCTTGGCTGCCACTAGTTCTTAGATAAATTATGCATGTAATGTGTATCTGTGTTGCCACAGAAATACCGAGCAGATATTTGTTGAGGTCTGGCTGCCCTAATTAAAGAAAAGATGAAAAAAATAGTTAATGTTATAACCTATTAGTGCTGCTCTGGGTCCTAAGGTTCATTACACTAGCTAAATCTTCTTTCTTCTCTTTTAGTTTCCTTGATAAAATGCACCTATGTATAGCATATTCATAATATGTGCTTTAAAAGATGGCAAATCCAGCAGCAAACAATTAAGGAATTAATATCTACAAGAGCCATTTATTTCTAATTGCAATGAAATATTTCCTTTTACCCACTGTGCCAAGCACCTGGCTAACACGTGTTCAGACTTGGCCTGACAACTTACAGCACAGCTGTGTGGCTGTGCTCACTTTTCAGTCATCACAGAACTTTGAGTTTGCCCTTGCTAGAATGAGTTCATATTTAGTTCCCAATGGGAACTGCAGGTCAAAAATAAAGGTATCATACAGTTTTACTGTTCCCACATGTGTTGGTACATAAAAGAATATTTTTCTACAGAAGAAAGGTCCAAACTCTGGTTATTTGAGAAGGAAGCTAAATTAGAATATATTTGGTCTATATCTATTGCCATATATTCCTTCAGAACCTTTGCTTTCCATATTAAAGTGGTATAACGTCTCTAATAATACAAAATATAATAATAAACCCCATGTTTCTCTAAAGGTAATTTTTGGAGTTGCCAGATACTTCTGTGTTTGAAATATACCTTTAACAGGACATAACTCTTAGTCTGAAAGAGTTAAAGAAGGAACTTTAGTGGATCTTGCCATCTGTCTCTAGAATTCAAGGTAAGGTAAACGAAATAACGTATTTACAGACATGAAATTGAAAGATTGGTAGGAAACTATCATGGACTTTGCCTTTAACACAAGGCATTGATTTACACATGAGCTTCTAATTGATAAAACTGATAAAGAATATCAAAGGGTTTTATATACTTTTGATTTATGTGATAATACAGATTTTTCAGTGCAGTACTGTAGAAAAGGAAACATTTTCCTCTCTGAAGAAGTTTGCTCTAATCATTCATATGACCTAGTGCTGGCATCTTGATGCCAACTCCGGGCTTAATGCCTAGAAAATGAATAATGTATTCCATGTACTGTAATTTCATTACGGATTTGGATTTTGAGAAACAGAAATTACAGAGATCCAAAAGAAGATACGTCAGTGTTCATGTACTTCATGTACTTAACTTTTGTACAGTTGCTGGTAAAAATAAAAGGAAAAGAGAGTTTAAAAAAATAGAAGGAATATAGAAGAAGAACAGGCAATCTAGCTCTCCATAATCCACCCTTTAGTTTTCAGACAGTGGAATAAAATCCGATATATAGCATCCACGTTTACTTAGTAAAAACTGTAGTCAGTTGAAAGAGCAGCTGGTGACATTGTAGTCAGTGCTCTCCAAAAGCTAATTGAGAATGACAGGAAAAAAATCTGATGCAATATATAGCTTCACAGATTTCCATCTCACCCTAGACAGTCATTGTACACATCTCTTCTTAACTCCCAATGAATAACACAATTCCTCTGAGTTTCTTCCAAAGAATCTCTTTAACAACTCAGAAGAGGCATGCATGAAACACATGTTGAATTTTATTCATCCTGCATTAACAGTTGCTCTAATCATTATCAACTTCCAATGTAATTTGAAGTATATCATCAATGTTTACTATTATTAAATTTAGAAATACATTTATGACTTGTGCTAATGTGGTGCCCATAATTTGAAAAATTATGTCCAGGGAAACTGTTGCAATAAAATAGTTTGTAATCTAACAGGTACAGGAAATAGACATGTTGATTCTATGTTTTGAAAGAATAAAATCCATTTTGGTAAGCGGGTAGGGTTCTACAAGTTGATAACATTTCCCTGAATATTTTGAGGTGTTTAAATTCCCACAGAGTATTTTATATTGGGCTATTAAATCACGCAGTGTGTAAAAAATTAAGAAAAAATACTTTCAGGTTTCATATTTTATCAAAAGTCATAGCTACTGAGTATTAATTTATCATTTGGTTGTTATTCTAGTACACAGTTTTGGGGATTCAGCAAGTCGTGTTCTATGAATAGCATCCTTCACAATGCACCATTAATTGTATTTTTTGTCATCTGATATTAAAATTCAGATTTTCTGCTTGTGCACACTCATGGAGTCTTATCCAGTTTTATTTAATACCATTTTATGCATGCTAAGAATCTGGCCCAAAGTCAATGCAAATTATGTTTTCCTTTATATGGGATTCAACTTTTTTTTGCTGTGTAATAGGAAGAACCACAGCATCTTTCCTAGATTCATACATCTTCATGTAGTCCATAAGTGAAGGTCTCGTTTCCAAATGCTAATTATTTTTTTTCTATCAGACTGTCAGCAATTTGTATTAATCGTAATGGGAAATTCTTCTTGCATGTGGTTGTTGGAGGCACTAGAGCCCAAAGATGCAGAGCTGACTTCTCTTACTGAACTAGAATTGTCATCTTACTCCTTCACACCTGGGCCTGTACCACAGCTGCTTGCACTGCTGATGATATGAAGATGGAGGGGAGTGACTGATATACCTGAAGGCTGTGCTGCTATGCTGTTATTCAGCAGGACCTTGATAGGCTGGAGAATTGAGCACAGAGAAACTTAACGGAGTTCAACAAGGGCAAGTATGGGGTACTGCACCTGGGGAAGAAGAACTGTAAGTACCAGTACAGGCTGGGGGCTGACCAGGTTGTTCAGCTGAGAAGGACCTGGGAGAATTGATAGATAAGTTGACCATGAGCCAGCAGTATACCCTTGTGGCCAGGAGGATCAATAGCAGTCTGGGAAGGAGTGGAAGGAGTGTGGCCAACAGGTCAATGGAGGGAATCATAGAATCATAGAATAGTAATCCTCCCCCTCTACTCAGCCTTGGTGAGGCCACAGAAGTACTGTGTCCAATTCTGGGCTCCTCAGTACAAGAAAGACAAGAAGCTACAAGAAAACACCCAGCCACAAGGATGGTCAGGGGTCTGGAGCATATTCCTAATCAGATAGATTGTGGGAGCTGGACCAGCTTAGTCTAGAGAGGACTGAGTGGATCTCATTAATGCATGTAAATATCTCAAAGTCAGGTGCCAGGAGGATGGTGCCAGACTTTTTTCATTGGTGCCCAGCGACAGGACGAGGAGCAATGGCCATAAACTAAAACACAAAAAATTTCACCTCAACATGAGGAAGAACTTCTTTATGTTGAGTGGCAGAGCACTGGAATGGGCTGCCCAGGGAGCCTGTGGAGTGTCCCTCTCTGGAAACATTAAAAACCTGCCTGGACATGTTCCTGTGTAACCTGCTCTAAGTGGCCCTGCCTTGGCAAGGGTTTGGACTAGATGACCTCCAAAGGTTCCTTCCAACCCTAATGATTCTGTGCGATCATCTCCATGCCTTTCTGTAGCTTTATGTCTGACAGTGAGCAGCTGTGTGATTCTGAGTTACCATCTGGGCTTAAATCACAAGTTTTTACAAACTGTTCGTAAAAACTTGATTTTTTTATTTTTTCCATAAAATGACACAATGCACGGTTTCCTGTCTTTTGGGAGGAAAGAAACCTGAGAAGTCTACAGAAGAGTTGCTGTGGATATACTGAATAGCATTAGCATGACGGTACTTAAACTTCTTTAGGCATGCGTAGAGGAGCATATGCTCACTATTGGATATTTACCGTCATCACTGCACCATAATAAGAAATTATGTTCTGAAAAGGAGGCTCGGAGGAGTAATCCCATGTCAAAAAGTAATGAGAACTCTTATTCCAAATACCAGAAACACCTCTGAGACTTAATTTTATCTCCAGTGCAATGTGAGAAGCTGGTTAATGTGTTATACTTACCATTGCAATCATGTGTTTTATACTGCCTTACACAGAAAATCTTTGAACAAATTCTTTGGAGGGATGAAAGTCACCAAAATTAGTAAATTATTGATTGTTTCACTGGGAAATACAAATGTGAGCTTGTGGAATAATTAGGAATTAAACTTATATTTGAAATACAACATTGTTCACGCATAAGGGAAAAACAGGCTTTCAGGGCCTCTCAAAGTGGGATGCAGCCACCTCTGGAATGTGCACTCCACAGTGGTTCCCATGCATAGAATCATAGAATCACAGAATCATAGAATAGTTAGGGTTGGAAAGGACCTTAAGATCATCTAGTTCCAGCCCCCCTGCCAGGGGCACAAACACCTCCCACTAAACCATGCCACACAAGGCTCTGTCCTACCCGGCCTTGAATACCACCAGCAAAGGAACATGCATAACTTCCTTGGGCAACCCATTCCAGTGCCTCACCACCCTCACAGTAAAGAATTTCTTCCTCATATCCAATCTAAACTTCCCCTGTTGAACCCGTTTGAACCCATTACCCCTTGTCCTCTCTCTATAGTCCCTAATGAAGTGTCCCTCCCCAGCATCCGTATAGGCTCCCTTCAGATACTGGAAGGCTGCCATGAAGTCTCCACACAGCCTTCTCTTCTCCAGGCTGAACAGCCCCAACTTTCTTAGCCTATCTTCATATGGGAGGTGCTCCAGTCCCCTGATCATCCTCATGGCCCTCCTCTGCACTTGTTCAAACAGGTCCATGTCCTTTTTATGCTGAGGATACCAGAACTGCACACAATACTCCAAGCGAGGTCTCACGAGAGCAGAGTAGAGGGTCAGGATCACCTCCCTCGACCTGCTGGTCACACTCCTTTTGATGCAGCCCAGGATACGCAGTTGGCTTTCTGGGCTGCGAAGCACACACTGCAGCGGGCATCATGTTCATTTTCTCATCAACCAACATCCCCAAGTCCTTCTCCGCAGTGCTACTCTGAATCACTTCATTGCCCAACCTGTAGCTGTGCCTGGGATTGCTCCAACCCAGCTGTAGGACCTTGCACTTGGCATGGTTAAACTTCATCAGGTTGGCATCAGCCCACCTCACAAGCGTGTCAAGGTCCCCCTGGATGACATCCCTTCCCTCCAGCGTATCAATTTGAACCACATAGCTTGGTGTCATTGGCAAACTTGCTGAGGGTGCACTCAATCCCACTGTCCATGTCACCAACAAAGATGTTGAACAAGACGGGTCCCAACACCCATCCCTGAGGGACACCACTCGTTACTGGTCTCCAGCTGGACATTGAGCCATTGAGCACGACTCTTTGCATGCGGCCATCCAGCCAGTTCTTTATCCACTGAGTGGTCCACCTATCAAACTGATGTCTCTCCAACTTAGAGATAAGGATGTCATGTGAGACAGTGTCGAACTCTTTTCACAAGTCCAGGTAGATGATATCAGCTGCTCTACCCTTGTCCATCAGTTCTGTAGCCCCATCATAGAAGGTCACCAGATTGGTCAGGAAGGATTTCCCCTCAGTGAAGCCATGCTGGCTGTCACCAAGCATCTTGTTGTTTTTCAGGTGCGCATCACAATCCAGGAAGGTTCCTCGATTGTGTGGAAGACAACTTCCTTCTGCAAGCAATAGAGGAGTCTACAAAGAGAGGTGCCATGCTTGACCTCGTCCCTCACCAACAGGGAAGGGCTGGTTGGAAATGTGACACTCCAGAGCAGCCTTGATTGCAATGATCATGAGATGCATACACAGGCGAATGATGGAGCTGGGTGAAGACCTCGCAGCCATAATTTGTCTTAACATCAACAAGAAACAGGAACCAGGTGCCACAAGAAACTCATAAGCTGCACAAGCGCTAACCTGAGTCATCGACCTGTCATCTTTTGACAAAATGCCACCCTCTGTGTGAACTTTGCTTCATTATGATGTCATTGCAATGCATTTTCATGCTAAAATATACTTCCATCTCCAATGCGATCACCCCTCCCAAAAGGAGACCACCCCCTACTGAGCATACGTTCTGAATTTTTCGTGTCATATACCTTTAAAAGTGAAGTGAGAGAGATTTGCACCAATAATAATAATAAAGGTATACATAACTGGAGTCACAGAAGCTCCACCTTGAAGGTAAAAAATAGTATAAAATGACCCAGGAGTGGGGGGAATATTGGTGAAGATACCATCGTGGAAGATAACATCAACAGACTCCTGGGACCGGTCGATGGGCTGGAACCTTCTTTCCCCTCCGTAAGGATGCCTATGGGTAAGACTTGCACAGTATCCAGTACCTCCCTGGGAAAACTTAGAACCTCTATAGGGTTACTTTTTACTTTTATCTTTATATTTTAGAGCCAGGCTGTGTTAACTTTAGCACTTGTATTCATGCAACTATTATTAGCATGTGCTTTGCAGACTGTATTTATCACCGGCAATCCATAAGAACCTTTACCTGTTGCATCAATAAACTGCACTGTTTCGGTAACCGATCGTAATTTTCTCACTGAACGCTACCCCGTCTCTCAGTGTGGCCGTGAGGGTTCATGAGTACGATTCGACCGGCAGTGTGGTGCACTATCAGTGAATCCAGATCAGTGAGGTTCGAAACAGCAAACATGGTCGGACTCATAGTTGCTGCTGATTGTATTGGGCAGTGAGGTGCACTATCAATGAATTCGGATCAGATACGCCTGGACTGGTAGTTGCATATCGGAGCCATTCCTGGCCCCTTTAATAAAGCAAGGGGTTTATTTTCCCCCTTTAACGCAATAGAGCAGTGCTTCCAAGGCACACAGACAATACCACTGGTGTTCTGTACATCAAGAAAGTGTTTTATATGTGTGTGTTCCTAGTTAAATGCTAAACCTGTAGAAAAGTCCAGAATCAAAATGTTTATCTCTGCAATCATAAAGTAAGATTTAAAAGAATAAAAAAACCTTATGTTGTCCAAAGGATTTCCAGTAATTAAGAGACAAGTTAATTATCCTACCTAATTCAGTAAAGGCTCTAGAATTCTGAAGACTGCAGTACTTACAGTGAATGCTTATTTACTAACAGTTACAGACACTCTGGTAATCCAGCCTAACACTGAAATGACAGAACAGTGTTGTCCATTCATCTGGTAAATGTATAGAAGAACACAGACTTTCGAAGGAAGGCAGCTCTATTTCATCCTTGGGTAGCTAGCATCAACAAGCAGTCCCACAAAGGAAAGGATGAAACTTACTACCTTCATTTTTCAAGCAAGTCATCCTATGACAATATCATTCTGTCCTATTGCTAGGAACCACTGAAAATGTTACAGCGCAATCTGACATATCATCTTTGTTCTCTTGTACTCTTCACCATACTCTAGTAAGAGGCAGAATGATAAACTCATAATGTGAAAATCACTTCATCTTATAAGATTTTAATTTTATGTTTAAAGCTTCCACCACCTCTAACCAAGTATGGTTGTTGCTTGGTAATCTTGCTTTTCTCATTCTGTTGTATTTTTTATAATTTCCATGTTACTTGGGGAATGGTAAGAAAACTGAAATTTGAACATTTTCTTTTTTTGTTCTGAAACACAATCTACATCTCCCACAGACCACCAGCTCTCCTTACTTTGTACAAGGTAGAAAAAAGGTCTTATTCGTTGTCCCTTCTTTTGTTTGTTTGTTTTTGGTGTTTTGTTTTGGTTTGTGTGTGTGTGTGTGTTAGTTCTTTGATATGCGAGGTCCATGAGGAAAATTAGGCAAAGGTTTTAACGTAACCATTGAACATAAGACAAGCTTTGGCTAGGTCATTAAGTTTACAAACCTGTAGAAATAACAGGATAGGCTCTGGCCGTGCCAGGTCTAACCAAGATAACGTTAATATGTGGCTGACAAGGGGCAGACAATTCAGACCAGGGTTCCAGACTCACATGCCACAATAACAGGTAAAGCTTGAAATGTTGTTAAGAATCTGCTAAAAAAGCCCATTGCATGTCTTACAGGCAGCAATATGGGTGTACGGTGGTGGGCTTGGAAACCCGCCAAGTTTTAATTACAGCTTGGGCAGCAGGATCTCTAACAAATAAATTAGCAAAGCTTCTTGCAGACTTTCCATTCTCTAGCCATTCTTAATCTCCCTAGAGCATATTATTAGCATAACGGCTGTAATATCTTTCTCCAGCGGAGATATCCACAAGTGGCCTTATTCCTTCAGTTTTCTTTAAGTTGTCTAATGCTTGAAGCAGGATACAATTTTCTTGCTTTAGGAGCAACCTTGTTCCTCAACTGGCAAATGCATAGCAGAATGGTAGTTGACAAACTTAGGGTAGGGTTCAGCTCCCCACACATGGATTTTTTAAACCACTTTAGGTGCCTCAAGTTTTTGCATGGGACTGTGAAATACATCTCAAAGACCTTCAGAAGACATTTGATTTTCTGAAGTAAAAACTGGTGGCCAAGTGAGGAGCTGCACAGTGGCTGAAATCATAGAAACACCTGTATTCAGACCATTGTATCCCTACTCTGATGTCTGGTCCCTGCTTCTGAATCCATGGAAATTGATAAAAGGCAATCTCTCATATACTTCTAATCTGAGAAGCCATCAGCAACACGTTTCCATTATATGCTGTTGTCCTCTCTCCTCCTATTTTTGGAAATACCATTTCCTCAGGCAGATGGGCAGCCTCTTGCTCTGGCCAAGCCTGTTTTTGGAAAATATTCTGTGACTGTAACCACTTGAGTCATAAAGATATCTAAATAGTAAGTAAACTTTCTGAAGGATCTTCCAATAAATCATCTCAAGGTTTTGGCTTTTACTGGGCTAATGCATGCATATTCTGCTCGAAAACAATCCAACAGCCTAGCTGATCAAAAGGAAGACTAATACTCTTTCAGATACAGCTGGTAAAACTCCAATTATCTATCCACATTTCATGAAAAACAATATTGTATGGAATAGTTTATCATTTTCCCAAGATCCTGCTAAGGGGTATGTCAAACAGAGTCTGACTTAACTGTGAGGTCTTTCTGGACATCTTTCTTTGGGCTTCCAGCTGAAATGTCAAAATACCAGCGCAGAAAGTCCTCTTGCTTCCCACTAACTGCAGCAATTCTATTATTCTGCAGTTCTAATGGGGCTGTATTGCTGTAGCTGACAATGAGTTATGTCTTTTACTTCCAGATACCCAGGTGCAAACCATTACATTATTCCTTTTGCCCAGATAGCAGAAAAAAAACCAACTATAAAAATCTAATTTAGAAACTACATCAAGATAGCGTAACCCAAAAGTCACTTTCTCTTACTTCCAAGATTGGATATGAGGTAGCACAACCTTCAAAACTCAGCAAATGTAAGCCTTTAAATTCACCTTCCCTTCATATTTCAACTGCAGAGACTTGTCTGTGCAGGTATAGGCTTACAAGATGCAAGCTTCCTATAAGAAAGTAGGAATGACAAAATTTTGATGTCTTCATCAGATAAACTCTTGCAAGAGCTCTGCTTTATCTTCCAACAGAAAAGAATGGCTTGTATATTCACTCTGTTCTCTGTGAAATAAATAGGATTTTAGGACTTGCAAGTTTATGATCAATGAGTGGGCTGTGAAGAATTGTCCTTACAGTACAGTTGAACATGAAGTTGGTGTAGATCTTATTAGAAATTTCTATAACTTTACGGAATCCATTTGCCAAAGATGCACATACTGCCAAATTTCTATTTAAAGGAGTTCTCTCCATCCTCAGAACAAGATTTAACTAAATGAGTTTCAACAGAATAAGTCACCTAAATATGTCTCTCTCTGAGAGAAGCCAGCAACACTGATGTAAGTTGAAAACCATCTTAGCCATCCTTTAAACCAAGAAGAAATAACATAAATTTTAAACTGTGTGTAATAGCTCAGAAACAAAGACAATGCAAATTTTAGAAGTGTCATATGCAGTAATTCTGTTTTCTTCTTAGATATAAAAAAGATATCAGAGAACAGATGCTGGTTTGAGCTTTCTTCTCACATAAGATTAAGATCTTTTAAGTTTAAGATTTTATAAGATTAAGACCAAATAAGTTAAGATCTTAACTTTGGATAGAGTCTGTTAAAACATTTATTCATTTTAATCTAGGATAAATGTTCTATTGTTGATTTACTTTCCATAAAGTAAGGCAGGGCCTTAAGGCAATTAGAAGAGGACCTAAGGTAATAATATTATATTTCTAGATTGAAAAATGCTGATCCAGGTTTTTGCTAAATTAATATGATGGGGTTTAAACAAAGGAAACAATTTTCTGTATTGAACACATTCTTAGAACATTTGACAGTACAAATTTGTTAGTTCTTGAAAAGTAGGTATTCTGCTGTGAATGAGTAATTAGTTGTAATTAGACAGCAAATTAATGAGCTGAAGAACTTCAGAATAATGAAGAAAAAATATGTCCCAAATGAATTACAGTAAAACAGGCAGATGACAAAATTAGGTATGCAATACTTAATAATTTGCAAATATTTTGAAACACAAGTGCAAATATTTTATTCTGATACAAAGTTCTTTCATTTGTTTAGTAGTCATTACTTATGATTTTCAAACTCCTAATGTATTATTTGCAGGCATCTTAGTTGAAAGTAATAGTCTATCTCATTGTGTGACATACATGAACAACGTAAGAAATCTCTTGAAAATGCTACAGCATACATGTCTCTCTGTGTGTGGCTGTGCACAAGTCTGAGCTCGAGTACACAATCACTTGGATTTCAGTGTTGTGTCTCCTCCAGCCCCCACAGATGCACTCCAAGTTCTACCTTCCTAAATAATGTCTACATTGCTCTAACATATTTGCTATGCATTTATTGCAATTTTATTTGGCGAAGACTGCTCATATGTGCTGCATACTAATTCAGGAAGCATTTACCATTGGTGGTGAACAAGTAATCTATTTCAAGGTTTTTTTGTTCACTGCAAATGCAAAACTATTTTACTAATGAAAGAAGAAGGTATTTTTTTCCTATAAGTTTCTTTCATTTTTATTTTTTTGCCACATTATTTCAAGTGCTGGTACATAGAGTAATAATGCCCTGAGATACTGCAAAATTTCCAGGAAGATTAATGTTGTACCTTTTAAAATAGACTGTTTATTAATAGAAAATAAAAAACAAATAGTACACAATGCTGAGAGGCAGGGAGATTCATAACATCCAAAAATCAATGCATACAGGCATGGGTTTGTGAGGCTGATCCAAGTCAGTGCCGTCTTTTTATTGACTGAACAGTACCAATACTCTAATACCAATTTGGTAATAGTACTTGAAATTGCAGAATAAACGTGATACCCAGAATACCTAGAAGGGACATTCATGTGCATCTACACACGTATATTTGTGTTCATACCTGAGTAGAGCAGGATATATTTTTTATTTTCATTACTCCCTGGGTATCATTCCACTGAGTTATGTTTAATTGTCTTCCTCACAGGAGGGGTTGGTGTTTCTCATAAGCCTTACCTCTACATCTCATTCTAGATCTTAATTTACTCACCTGTATGCAGTTGCTTACTAGTGCCATGGTTGCCATTGCTCCTGAACACACTGCAAAAAATTAGCAAGGAAGAGAATAAATTCATTTTGGACAATATCTCCCCTGAGATGACTAGGACCAGTCTAAAGGTCTCATTGTCTCTCTGGAAAGAAACTAATCAGTTTCGCATGAGGGATAGAGAAAATCCTCTCATGTCCTTATACTCTTACCTTTATTTTGTAGAAGCATATTGCAGTCTGTCTTCTGACTTTTTACTTCACCAGTGGCTAACTGGCTGCATGCTTTAAAGTACAATAAATTAACTGGAATATCTTTTCTTTGTACTCTATTAAAAAGGAAGGAAGATCATAAATGCAGTTTTCATGTGTATGTATTGCTTCTGTTTTCTTGCTTACTAGAGCCAGAAGTATTGAAATCTGAACTGTTTGCACAGGAAAGACCCATCAGCTCATCAGACCTGATCCTTAAGGGTTGAGGCAGATGTATGTTGGCACTGTGATATGTGCCATAGAGTCATGGATCAATCTGTAAAATGACATTTCCATCATTCTTCTCATTGGATATAAGTTTTGTGGGCCATTCCTCTTGAGCTAAATAAGGGAGAAATATTGGTTTGAATAAAGACTTTTCAAAAATTGATTAATATTTTGTGCAGTATGGTTGCATAATATGATTCACTAAATAAAGATTTATATCTTCAAACATTGGAGGTTCTCATTAGTACCTGAATAACAAAATAGCCATGTAGCTGACATGTTTATGCTTTCAGATTTGTGGACTAGTTAGGAAGGTTTAAAGCTATGTTAATTTGACATCACGCTCATTCATTTCACCTCTTAATAAACACAACTGGCAAACATATTTAAGGCAGTTAAAGGGAATAATGTGAAAGGAATAATAAACCAATACGTCACACACGCAGGGCCCAGTTTCTGGACAGATATTTCAAAAAACAGAAGTCACTAAGTTAGCTGGCACTTTTTAGCAGATATGGATCTTCAGACTGTGCCCTGTAGGGAAGATGTATAAAGGTATCAGGCAGAGATTGTTATTTCCCTCAGGCAAATGTTCCCTTCAAATTTCATCTGGCCCTACAATGGAAGGGTGCCAGACTCATATAGGTTTTCCCAAACCACATAAAATTATTTTTCTTCTGTCATTACAGTGGGTGAGTCCAGTGGGTGAGATGTTTAGGAGATTTGACTTGTGAGAATGAAAACATTAGGGCTGATAGAGCAGATGACTCTGCACATTTAGGTACTGACAATACTAGCCTATCATTTGGTATCCTCAAAAGCAGAACTATTATATGAATGAGCTATTACACTGATATTTGCAATTGATAAATAAAGCTTCTACTATCATATGTGAAAGTAGTTTGACTCTATTATGGTGTTCTGCCAGAAAGGTCATTGTGAAAGATAAATTGTTCTTAAATTTTGTATGTGTGCCTAGCTGTATGGCAAGAATATTTTCAATTTATGTACCATAAATGATTTTCATTCAGTACTTTCTTGAAAGACAGAAACAACTCCCTTTTGGGAGAATTTTCTAAAACATAATCCTGGGTATAAAAATGAGATATGTTTCATAAGGGTCATACAGGAAAGGCTTAGCATAACACTCCAGAGTTCTGAATTCTGGGACTATGTCTACAATAGAAAGTCTACAGATAAACTAATTTGGAAAACAAAATAAATAAAAAGAATAATATGCCTTTGGATTATATAACTGTTCTTCAAATGGGGAAGAAACATTAAGATTTCAAAACTAACGAGTTTGTTTGTTTTCTTTCTCAAGGGAAAAAATGATTAAATGATGCAAGATGCTGTTCAATAATCTATTATTCATCGGCACATATTTGTAGTTTCTATTATTGCTCTCAGATATTGAAACTGAATCAATATTTATAAGACATTTTACAATTTTTGTTAAGGTGTAATTGCTGGGCAGCGTAGCAATAATTATACACCTACTGTTTTACAATAAATACCTTCTGAATGACCCACACCAAGTTGTTCTGGGTTCATGGCCATTTTTCACCGTTGCAGTGGGGTAAAACATTAAAACGCTAGTCTAAGAAAATAAATAGCTTAGGGGCAGTTAAATGCTTAAATGCTTTCCATCAGGACTTTAAACTGCTCAAAGGTATTTCACTAATTTGGAGACCTGTGGTTCACTAATGAAAGTACTCAAAATTACTTTGGGCAATATTACTTTGCCAAAACACATCTCATTAATAAGGTGAAAGAAGGCTCTTTGTTACAAAACTAAGAGGATGATGGATCCAGTGCTTAGTATTTCTCAGGTAGCCAGCCTGTTGAGGTCTCCAAGTCTGATATTAGATAATACTAGCACCAGGATTGTCACTTCTAATTCTCCATCCAGCTAACCAGAAATTTACATCAAAAGGAAAATAAAATTTATTTCAAAAGAGGACTCAAATTAGCAAAATGTATTTTTTTTTCTTTTTGTGAGTCATCTGTATTCTAAAATATTTCAATCATGTTTCTAAAATGGTGATAGGACTCATCAAGGTAGCTAAAATTTAGCAGCAAAAAATTACCTCTGTGGAAGTGACAAGTTATTCCCCTTTTGGGATGTTTTTCTTTGATTCCCTACAGAACTGTCATTTTTGGTGACTTCCATTATGCATGTGTGTATGTTTGTAGAGATTACTTGCATGTTTCTGAATCTGTTGAGGTACTGGTTCTGAGTTCTGAAAAACATGGACAAATTCAATGAATTAGACAGGAAGTGCTACGAATTCATGTAAGAAGCTGACAAAGAAATAAAGAGACAAGAAGCCCTGTAAGTTAAAAAAAATTATATACGTATGTACATGAAGTGTATGTAAACATCCTCAATTCATCCAGGTAGCAGTAGTATCATGCAGCAATACAAAATGCATGAACAACCCAATTTCAACAGGGCTGTAGTAAATTAGATATTTACGTAGAAGTCCTAAGCTTCCTTTACAGTCAATGGAAATGACAAGTTTCTCCCAGGAGCAATTCAGATTGGAGGAACCTAAATTGCTGTAGGGGTTTTTGTTTCTATGCTGGCTTAAGATGGAGTCAGGGGCAACTATACACTGAAGTGTTTGGGTTCAAATGCACCTAGGTCATTAGAATGAATTCAGTCACAATGTGAGCTCTCGAAGAATATCGTCTTTAAAGTAAAAATAGTCAACAGTATTTTGATTGTCTGATAGAAATACTCTTCTAGATTAGGAAGTAATTTTGTTTATTACAAAAAGTTGGCATTAGTTAATTGGTAGAGATCAAAGCAAAGAGATTAAGATTGTATGTGCTAAACATCCTTTCAAAAGTATAGAAGAAATCAATTGGATCCTTATTAGATGATCTCCAACTGCTTATAGAAATCACCTTGTGAGCTAATATTTAACTGATGGAAGTGAAATTTTTCATTATTATTTACTACATGTCAAACTAGGCCTCTGTTCAATATGGGAAATTTCTCTTGTTCCAAAATACAGGGGAAGTATTTGGTTTCTGTTACCCAATGAACTGGAAGGTATTTCAGAGTCAGTGAAGAGCTGGTGAAATCTGAATAAAGCATCCTTTAAAAATATTCTGTCTCACCCAGATATTGGACTTTACAGTACATTGTACATGGAAGAATAAATAGACCTTCTTTTCTTCCGCAAATCCATCAAACAGGCAGCCTATAAGACTACCACATTTTTTTCCCTGGTGAAGTGAATTTAAGTGTGTATTGCAAACTGAAATACTGCAATGAATGCTTTAAGTTTTGCAGTAGCGACGTAGGAGGTGATCTAAGCATCTGCTTAAGATACTTGAGCATGTTGTTAAACCATTTAATATAAGTGCATGGAGAGATATTTGCATTTTATTTGATCAAGGATGCATGTGATTCTATTTTTAAATGGTGAGTATGCAACTTCTTTATCTAGAGCAGTAACAAGTGGTGTCCCTCAGGGATGGGTGTTGGGGCCGGTCTTGTTCAACATCTTTGTCGGTGACATGGAGAGTGGGATTGAGTGCACCCTCAGCAAGTCTGCCAATGACATCAAGCTGTGTGGTTCGGTTGATACATTGGAGAGAAGGAATGCCATTCAGGGGGACCTTGACACACTTGTGAGGTGGGCTGATGCCAACCTGATGAAGTTTAACCATGCCAAGCGCAAGGTCCTACAGCTGGGTTAGAGCAATCCCAGGCACAGCTACAGGTTAGGCAGATAAGAGATTCAGAGCAGCCCTGCAGAGAAGGACTTGGGGGTGTTGGTTGATGAGAAAATGAACATGTGCCCGCTGCAGTGTGCTCGCAGCCCAGAAAGCCAAGCGTATCCTGGGCTACATCAAAAGGAGTGCGACCAGCACATCGAGGAAGGTGATCCTGACCCTCTACTCTGCTCTCGTGAGACCTTGCTTGGAGTATTGTGCGCAGATCTGGAGTCCTTAACATCAAAAGGACATGGAACTGTTTGAACAAGTGCAGAGGAGGGCCACGAGGATGACCAGGGAACTGGAGCACCTCCCATATGAAGATAGGCTAAGAAAGTTGGGGGCTGTTCAGCCTGGAGAAGAGAAGGCTGCGTGGAGACTTCATGGCAGCCTTCCAGTATCTGAAGGGGGTCTATAGGGATGTTGGGGAGTGACTCTTCATTAGGGACAGCAGTGATAGGACAAGGGGTAACTGGTTCAAAGGGTTTCAACAGGGGAAGTTTAGATTGGATATGAGGAAGAAATTCTTTACTGTGAGGGTGGTGAGGCACTGGAATGGGTTGCCCAAGGAAGTTGTGAATGCTCCATCGCTGGTGGTGTTCAAGGCCGGGTTGGACATAGCCTTGTGTGGCATGGTTTAGTGTGAGGTGTTCGTGCCCTGGCAGGGGTGTTGGAACTAGATGACCTTAAGGTCCTTTCCAACCCTAACTATTCTATGAATTTATTGCAGATTCAATCCCCACCATTTCAAGTACATGACTTTTTGCACTTTGCTATTGACCATCTCTTGTCACTTCTTTGTCAGTCCTCTGCTAAAAAAGTTTGAATAGCTTGGAAAAATGCCATTCTTTCTCTAAAGAAGATTGGGATTAAACTGAAAATTAAAGAGAAGGAATATTCCTCCTTATTTTTATTGTTTGTTTTTATGGTTTGCTGTTATTGCTGTTTTGTTTTGTTTTGTCTTGTTTTGTTTTCCCTTCTCTTAGGAACAAAGTTCTTCTTGTAGAATTTTAATCTTACATATTCAGATGGGACTTTCCAAGGTAAATGTAAATATATAAAAAAAAATTCTTACTAAAATCACTGGTCTCCCAGAAGGCTTATCTGAGTTCATCAGAAACCTTGATCACCTTTCCAGACGCGTATTTTCCACAGCAAAGTTATGGGATTGCTAATACCACCTACAAGCCTATCATGTATGTTGCACAAAGTGATAAATTAACCTATAGAATTTTCTTTCAGAGCCTTTTGCTTAACTGCTTTATTTGGTTTCTGCAGGGTTTTTGTATTTTAGTTTTTGTTTTCCTGGTGTTTTATTTTTTCTATATTTGTTTGTTTGTTTCATTTCATTTCATTCCATTCCATCACATTGCATGAAATGTTCATGGATTTACTTGGGCCCTTTGCAAACTTTAGATAGCTTTCAGTAACTCGCATCCATATGTCAACATGCAGCTATACTGTTTGTTTCTAAAGAATCAAATCTTTCATAACTCACATCTGTGAGTTAGAACATGCAAAAGACACAAATGTAAAAACACTCTCTAAATTTCTCAGTCAGAATTTCCCCCTTTCTTTCTCAGTAAGTAATCTAAGATGTAGCTCTTGCATACAAGAGCAATTTGATGTAAACAATAACACAGGAAGTCAGCTTGCCCATCACTTCTGGATTCGGTCTTTATTGGTTGAGTTTAAAGAAATGAAAACAAGACGAGAGATTACATTGAGTTGGAGAGTGTCTAAATGTTATAACCTGCATATAATAAGTGACATGTAAAAAACATGTAAATATGCCCATTTTTATTTTCCAGTAGTTTTTCTTAGAATTATTTAGGTTCATTTATAATTTCCTCCAATGAGTTTGGTCACTGTGGCTAATGCATTAGTTATCATTTCATGCTTGAAATTTTGCTTGTTTATAACAATTGATACTAATGGAAGCGGGGTCATATTTCTTGTTCTTTTTCTGCAGAATAAAATGAGTGCTCAGATCTGGGAAAGCGATGCAAGTTTTAATCTCAGAATAGCCATAAAGGGATAACAGTGTGGATTAGCATGTACATCAGTATGGTAACTTGTCACAGTGTTCTGAATCAGCCTTTCATTTAGTGGGGATTATACATCTGGTTAGAAAACATGCACTCCTAAACCTCCATCTTTTGATAAGGGATTCTACAGTAATGAGGTCACTCTGATTGCACTATGAATTAGGATCAGTGCGGCATGTGAGTGAATTCTTTAGCTTGAATAAAAACTTTCACTTATGAACAAATTGCTGACTCCAGCTAGTAGTTTTTTAATGTGCTAGGGGTGTTATAGCCTGTCCATTTATACAGAAGCAATTCAGAAACTCCTGAAAATCATCTTAAAAAAGATTTAGCTTTTTTTTTTTCCCCCTATTGCAAGGTATAACTACTCAATGCTTATGGCTCTGTCTCCACCACCTGAGTTCACCAATGTTTTTACTTTTTGGCACAAATAATCAAAATTGATTTTACTTATCAGCATTTTAATTTAAAACATCGAAGTGACCAAATTAACAAAATGTAATTCAACTGAGTAGTCAAATGTTCACAAAAGTTCAGTAGTTATGTTCCCTGGAATGTTGGACTTAATGATTTGTGTCATTAGGTCTCAAAATATTTTAAAAATAATAATGCTGAGATCTAACGGCACAAAACCTGCACATAATTACAAAACAACTCTAAAGTCTAATTCTTAAACTGTAGTAATTGATCCTACAGTGAGATTTATTCCGTAATCATGGAAGGCAATGGTATTTACGACTAGAATAATTAAAGTAAATGAAGAGGAAAATTGTATTCTGTATAACATTTAGTTCATTATAGGCTTAAACAAGTATGCCAATCCATGTTCATTAATATAAGTTATGATGCTTACAGACAAAATTAAATAAAATTATCACCGAGAAACGGTTTTTGTTATGTAAGCATGGAAGTTGTCACATTGTAAGAGACTTTCAGGCTTTTAAGGTTTTATTGACAGTGCTCAAAAATATGAGTAATAGATTATAGCACAGGGCTTTTTTTTTGTGTGTGTGGTTTCTGTTTGCTTGTTTGGGTTTTGTGGCTTGGGGTTTTGTTTGTTTGTTTCTTTGTTTTTTGTTACTGGTCATAATATATAAAATTATAGCCTTTTCCACACACTCTGTTGCTGGGTATTACTCACTGCCTTGATGCTTGATTACATACCTCATTAAGTGCCTCTGTGGCTGTTTATTTTTTTCAGCTAAGAGGTCTCATTAGGAGTTCACTAAACCACATTAGGCATCATTGATATTCCTGAGGGAATTGCAGCATTAGATGTGCAACAGCTTAAAAGGGAATTCTGGAATTCTGAAGGGTACATACAAAAAAGTAACTTCATAAGTTATGGGACAAATTGTGCATCAGTTTGTCTGCATATCAGGTTGGTTTATATCTTCCCAGGATCTTGAAACAAGCAAACTGCAGGCTTAAAAATTATTTTCTAGTATATCATAAATGTTCTATCTTATTTTTCATTTACTAAAATTTTCAGATACAATGATGGAATTTTAAAATAGATTTTAAATGTTTGCATATACTTTCAAGTAGAATGATGGTCAAATAAAATAAACATACAGTTTGAAAAACTGTTTTCCTGTAGATAAGATATGGGTTCAGATTCTTTTCTAGTAGTCTTAGTTGTTTTGAATATATGAGGTATATTCTGAGGTTCTGATAAGATACAGATAAAAGTCTTTAGTTTGGTGATGTCAACATCTTTCTGTGAAGTAATTATTTATACCAACACAATTTGCTAAAGACAAGAATAGTGAATGACATTAATCAACTCTCTACTTAACTGAATCTTAAAATATTGCCCAGCCAGGGGGTTTGAACACGCTCTTGGGAAAGAAGATCTCAAAAGTTCCTCAGATTGAGGCAAAAACTGAACTACAGTTCTATTCACCCTTGGTGAATAGCCCTAGACACTGTGCTTTGAGTACAAGGAAAATTACTTGTTTGACCCTTTGGTGTCACTAATGATTTATTTAATTTGGTTGATTGGTTTGTTGCTGGTTTTTTTTTTTTTTTTTTTTGCAAGTACTCAGTACAGGTTTTTTTTTTCAGATCAAAATGTTTTGTTTTGTTTTGTTTTGTTTGTGTGCATTGAGATAAATAGTCATTCTTTTACAATTATTTACTTCAACAATAAAAGGAATTATGGCTAATTTTAGCCTAACTTCTTCCTTCAGTTTTCCTTTTGTTCTTTTGTTTTTTGATGAATTACAGTAAAACCAACTGCTCAGTTCCTTGAGATGCCATGAAAGATATCTAATGACTGGGTTTACAGGAAACAAAAGAATTCATAACAGTGCAGTATATCACAAAAAACCTTATCAATTTGTTAGTGCTGATGATAAATAACAAAACACAGGCAGGTTCTCCAATAGAAAAGACAAGGAAAGCACAGCATAGCACGAAAGAGTCATGCCGCATGTTACACAGACAAGCTATTTCAGAATTACTTCAGGGACTTGCACCCATGCGTGATCAGTCTAAACCAGCCTTCAGAAGTTTACGCAGATTTTCTGAGGTAAAGATTTCATAAGTTTTCTTTTGAATTTCTATAGGATATGACCCCAGTTCTGATATAATATTTCTTTACGTATAATTATCTTCTAGGGTCAGCTGCAATTACATAGTGTTTGATTGATGTTTTGCCACTTACACAACTCCTAAAAAAACCAATCATTCTAACAGAGAGATATACTGAGTAGTAATAATAATAAAAACAAAGTTTAAAGAGGACACAAAATCTAACAGCAATAAGAAGAAGAAAGTTAGAGGAATATATTTATTATTAGACCATGGCTTAACTCTATTATCTTCACTGAGGTTAAAAATGTATAATTATGTTTGTTTGGTTGGTTTTTTTTCTGTATGAGCATTTAAGTTGTATTTACATGTAAGATCTTTGTATTCAAACACAATTATGAAAACTTTCTTTAGGCAGTATTCACCATCCTGACTTTGCTGTTTTGAATTTGATTTATAATGGTTTAAAAAATAGTAATTTCATTTATTTATACCAGATAAATATAGATTTACACTTAAAAATGCAAACAAAAAGAAAATAATGTCAAAACATAACCTCAATCCTCTGTTGTTTTTCAGCACAAAAATGAGGGATATTTAATGAAACTGAAAGTTATAATTTTAAAAATCATAATTAGTGTGAGGAGCACACTTCAACAAGACTTTGGTTCGAAATGAATAATGACAACATAGGCATTCATATTGAGTTAAAAAAAATGTGGAGAAATCTTCATACTTCAGGACCCAAAACAACTGCTAACAGCAGGAATTTTGACTAGACTTCTTTTTTTTGGCAGATCAATGAAGTAATTCAGCTCACATAACTAACCCCTGAAGTCAGCAAAACAAAACAAAACAAAATTATTGAATACAACAACAGAAGAATCATAGTACTATGAGAAAGTAATTGGCAAAATGAAACCGTGCACGATGAGAGAGTTAATGGATGCCAAGTTCAGAGATGGGTAAAATGAATTTGAGGCCCTGGGATTATCTGTGTATACTGGATACTCACATCAAAAACTTAATAGAAATATACATAGAAGAAGAGGTCCAACTCACCATCAGCTTCATTAATTTTTCCCAAGACATATTTGCTCAGGAATACAATGTGGTCCACACTTATCATCAGCCCGCTAAGTGAAGAGTCAGTATCCATTTATGAGCTCATCATCTATCATGATGCTCAGGAGACACATACCAAACTTTAGTTGGTGCCGGCAGGTAGAATTTCCAGGTTGTGCTGAATTTCAATCTAAATTTTAATTTCATTCTGGGTCTTGTCCCTGTTTTTACTAAAACTACAAAAAGTAGAACTCACAGCTCATTTATACTAGCAGTGGTGCAGAAAGGCCTTAGGTTGATTTTAATCAGGGTTTAACAACCAAATTGTTTCACGGTAAGTATCATAGATATAGTCTTATGCCTTAGTTATAACAGGGGATGAAACTAAAACTAAACTTTATTTCTTCATCCCATTCATTTGATATGTGTTTCAGATTAATATAATTGCTTCAGCATTTTACTCAGAGGCAGCTGAGTCAAAAGTTTATATGATAAAACCAATGAGATATCACTATTTTTAAACTAACCTGCATAAGACACGTAAATCAGGTTTTTAAACAATGGCTATTGCTTAAATCTTTTGTATCTGATTTCCTAATTAATGGATCATTGGAGAAATAAATGGTTTTGAAACAAAATTTCATTGCCAGATTTATTGGTTTATATTAAAAAAAGGTTGTCTACAGTAATACTTCAGAGGCATTTTATAGAAAGCTGTTACAAAATCAGTATTTGATAACAAAAATGTGATACTGGAATTTTTGTTGTAATTTGAAAGAGCATAATGATCTTAAATAATATTTAGTCTTTGTACTTCTATGCAAGCTTTTGCAACCTAAGTACACTTTTAATGAAAATTTTCATTTCAATCATTTGAGGTATTTATAACCTATTTGAAAAAAAAACACATTCATAATATGAATTGCACAATCTTCTTTTATTAAAAATTTGTTAATTTTCCAGGAACCTATAAAAAAGAGTAACTCTAAATCTAAATGGTTTAAAATTTTGATTGAGTTCTGGATTTTTATGTTATATGTTAGTTACACTACTTAATGTATGATATAAATTTTTATTAAAACAAACATAGTAATAAAACATTGCTAATATTTTGACTGAATATAATTTTCATTTTGCCAAGGATAGATTTTTATAACTTTCGGCCTGATTTTTTTTTAAGATCCATTTAGGTGTCCCTCAGAACACTACCTTGAATGATTTCAAACATGGAAATACCAAATAGTTGGGTGGATATCATAATTTTATTTCTTCTTATGATTATTGTGTTTACGATTTTCTAGTATAGGTGGTCATCAGATATTGATTTAATTCTTTTTAAGAAACTGCTGTAGAACTAGATAGAGAACTCAGCACGCTTGTCTCCCCATTCTTATGATTTCACGTTCTTATGATGTATTTTATTCTGGCAAATCCCTTCAAAAATATTAATTAAAAAAAAAGATCCCAGAGGAAATAGGGCAATATAAGCAATACATTATTTTAATATGATGTTACCTAACACTGTAATTCTTCAAGGTTCATGGTTTCTGTGGTTTGGTTGTAACAATGATAGTATCTCAATTTCCTCACCTTGTTTTGTACACCCACTTCAAAACTCCTGAAGTATATGAGATACTATGTACTCATTTGGCTGAGTCAGGGGTGGTTTAGATAGGATACTAGGAAAAATGTCTTTACAGAGAGGGTGATCAGGTATTGGAACAGGATACCCAGGGAACTGGTGGAATGAACGTCCCTGGAAGTGTTCAAAAACCATGTAGATGAGGTCCTCAGTGACATGGCTTAGCGGTGGCCTTGGCAGTGCTGGGGTAATGGTTGGACTTGATCTTAAAGGTCTTTTGATTAAAAGTCTTAGTCTTAAGGGTCCTAGTTGATTCTCTAATTCTGTGATTCTATGATTGTGTCAAATAGGTAAATTTTATGTTCATGGCAATAAAAAAACCACAGGGTGGGGAGTGACATCATTAGCTTACAGCTGAACTCCTTGCTATTCTACTCTTTCACCTGTGGTCTGTCTTTGATTGCTGTATTTTCTTGTCCTCCAAACTGCTACATCCCTCCTAAATGAAACTCCTTTCTGTATCTCAGTCTCCTATCCAGACACTCAACATCTATTCATTGGTCAGAATTCTTGTATTTTCACTCCTGATTTCAATATTAACAAAACATTTGAGGACAGGAGAAGGATTACTGGTAAAAAAAATTGTAAAATTCAGTAAAGCACAAACACTTCACTATGCTCACAGATCAGCTTCAGGATACAGGAAGAATATGCAACGTGGGCATGGGACTGAGATCATCAGTCTAGACGAGAAGCAAAGTGTGTAAGACCATCAAGCACTGGATCAATGTGGCTATGCTATTATAGAATCCCAAACTACCTTGACAACAACAGCTGAGATACCTCTATAAGACCCTGGTGTTACCAGATGTCACATAGGGGTTAGGTTCTTGCCTCTCTCCCCTACACCCTCTTCTGGTTCCTTCCCTGTTACATCATGAGAAAACCCTTTGTGTTTTTTCAAAACTCTGTTGTGTCTTACAGTTGGCTCTTTCTAGAAGTGGTAGTCATCTGTTTCAAGCCACAAACTTCTTCCTGTTTCTGTCATACATGCTCATACAAACAGAACATCATGATGCTCATAGCCCTGAGGCTGCCTGAAAAACTTACAAGCTCTTTAAATTCCTCCTCAGGACCTAAATGCCATTCTTCATATAGGAAACAAATTTCTTAAGTATCATATGCAATTATTTTACTTCAGTAGCTGACTGAATATCTGTTGTTTTTGTTGGTTTTGTTGTTTTTTTTTGTTTGTTTGTTTGTGTGTTGTTTTTTTTCCCCCAAGAGTAAGGATCGCAGGTAATGACTGATGTTTGTCAAGAACAGAAACTATAGATTTGTAGAACAAGACTAGAGCGGTTATATTTCAGAACATCCAGGCAGTGAATTAGTTAAAGAGCAGTTATGCTGGTCTTACTGAGAGCAGAAAATGTTTCTAGTAGTCTCTGGGAGGACTTTGTTCCTTCATTACATTTATAGCTCTGCAAAATGTGGCATTTTCAGTAGATATTGTTTTCTATGTCTTTATTTTCTCTCTCAGTAGTTTTTTGGCTTACTCACATTTTCCTTTCCAGCTTGTAACCCCAAAAGGCTTTTGATATCCAACTACATTTGAAATCAAATTCAGCTGAATCAGCTGAAATGTTGAAAAAGATATCTCAAGGTTCAGTGTAAACATTGTAGAACATGAACAAGGTCATTGAAGGATATATTGACCCCACTGTACCTGGCCTAATCTCTACTATAGCTCAAAGATCAGGTACACTTTATTTGTTTCAGGCTTCCACCACTGAAAATCAAAACATTTCCAATTAGAGAAATTATCAGTTTCTATGATGTCCATGCACCAGCTGGCTCATGCAAGTGTAGTATATGCACAATCTCATTAAAAATAAGATCAGCAGTAGCTTCTTTTTAAATATAAATCTGTTACTTGAAGCCTTTCAATATTTAAGAAGAGAAGAAGTTCTCATTTGAAGGCCTATGGCTAATTGCCTGCAATTTCTTAAAATTGTGTCTCTGGAGTAGGTCAGGCAAAGATCTTTGAAAAGAATCTGTGAAAAGAACTTTCTGGTTTTGGATTGCAACATCAAATAATACGGTTTAATCAATTTAAATAAGACGTTTAGGAACAAATTGCATTTTGACATCTTGTAAGCTGAGTTCCATTTCAGTAGGAATTAAATTCACTGAGTCATAAACTCTTGAAAAACAAGGATTATAATAGAACTGTGCTAGTAGCCATAGCTATGATAACTCTTCAAATGATGGCAATGACAAAGTAAAATAAAAGGTTTAACACACTTCTCCACTAACAAGGGAAATGTGAGAAACCTGGCTTCTCTGTGCCTTCTGTTGATGAGCAAATTAAACATTGAAAAAGGACTGAATGTAATTTTTTTTTTAGAACCTAGATGTGGCAGCATTTAATGGTTATTCTGTAGTTCCTTTTGCCGCCAGTGATGTTGGGTAGCTCACATTGGAAAAAAAGATAATGCTAACATTATCCAAAACATAAAACCTCTTGTCATTCTTAAAGACTTGTGTTTTCACAACTCCTGGTTCCTTTTCTTGCTGTTATTTCTATTACATTTATTCTTCATAGAGATGACCAGCATGAATGATCCCACTGCAGTGCTAGTTAATATTTTATGACGTCCTGCTGTTTCTCTTCGCTTTTCAATAAAGATGTGAAAAGGCAACAGTATCAATGTCAGAAAAGACATAAGATTAAGACATGACCACTTAAACTTTTGCAGTGAAGCTATTTTGTTTATTACAGAAAAAAGTCTTTGCAGAATCACAGAATGGCTGAGGTTGGAAGAGCTCTGTGGAGATCACCTGCTCCAGCATCCCTGCTGAAACAGAGCCACCTACAACCAGTGGCTTAAAACCATGTCCAGACAGATTTTTTTAATACTTTCTAAAGATGGAGACTCCATAACTTCCCTTGGCAACCTGTTCAGTGCCTGGTCACCCTCACAGTAAAACTATGTTTCCTGCTGCTCAGATGGGTACTCCTATGTTTCAGGGCAGTCTGTTGCCACTTATTCTGTCATTAGGCTCCACTGAAAAGAGCCTAGCTCTGTCCTGTTTTCACAGGTCAGATATTTGCACATACTGATGAGATCACCTTGAGCCTCCTCTTCTCCAGGTTGAATAGCTGTAGCTCACTCAGCTTTTCCTCGTATTTCCAGATTCCTTCATCATCTTAATGGCTCTTTGTTGAACTTCCTTCTCCATTAGCTTCACATCTCTCCTGTACCAGGGACCCCTGAAGTGGACACAGTACTCCAGGGGTGACCTCAACGGTGTGTGCTGAGTAGAGGGTTAGTATCACTTTCCTTGAACTGCTGGCAACATTCCACTTAATGCAGCCCAGGTTACCATTCACCTTCTTTGCCACAAGGGCACATTGCTGGCCCATGTTCAACTTGGTACACAAAACAGTTTGGTCCCAGAACATACTGGTGTATGTGGTGTATGGTGGGTTGTTTCTCTGTAAGAGCAGGATTTTGCACTTACCCTTGTTGAATTTAAGGCTCCTATCAGCCCATTTCTCCAGCCTGTTAAGGTCCCTCTAGATAGGCAGCACAACCTGCTGGCCTATCAGCTATTCCTTCCTGTTTTGCGTTACCAGCAAAGTTGCTGAGGGCACAGTGCCCCATCATCCAGATCACTAATGAAAGTATTAAACAAGATTGGGCTCAGTATTGTCCCTTGGGTCACACCACTAGTTACTGGCCTCCAACTAGACTTCACGACATGGATCATCACCCTCTGTGCCTAGCTGTTCAGTCACTTCTCAATAGATCTTGCTGTCTGCTTATCCAGCCTATACTTTCTCAGCTTTGCTATGAGGATCTTATGGGAAGAAATGATGAAAGCCTTCCTGATGTCTAGGCAGACAATATCCACTGCTCCCCATTCATCATCCAACCTTCACTCCTCTATTCAATCTTTTCCAGCCTAGGGGAAGTATTTTAAAAGTATCACTTCACTTTTTCCTGGAAATACAGCCAAAGTGTCTTTCATTGCTAATGTTTGATAATGCCCAAAACAAATACGTAGCTGGCTAACTGGAATTAGTTATTTGCCTCCTTTAGGACTGGAAGCATTCACCAAGTCACAGTAACCACATATCATGTAAGGCTTTTCAGATTTGAAGATAAGGAGTGTCCCATAACAGGATTTATTTCTGGGAAACCATAGCTTTTCTCCTTGTAATGTACATGCCTAGGAAAAGTAAGCCAGAATCTGACTTGTTTATAAATCTTTTAGGTTTAACCATTGGGTTTAGCCAAGCACCCCAGTGTTCAGGTTTATTTTGACCTTTGACCTGTTAAATCTAAGTGTTTCTTAGTTCTAAGAAAGCAGAAAGGAGAAATGGTACATTGTCTCTCTCCTGCTATATCACACTTACATATGTGATGAGAACTGATAGAATTTGTTCTGAAAAATGCTCATGTAATGATTAACAGAAAATAGTTAATTCAGCCAAGAAACCCTTTTTAAATCCATATATAAACTCCTCAACAATTTTATCTTTTGTATCCTCACAAGTATTCACCAACTTCTTTATATGAATTCATATAGGTAAGAACAGATAGTTGTATTACACTTGATAATTTACCTAAATTTATTTGCTATGAAAAAAATATTTCAATGGACAGGATCTTTTTCCTTTCAAAAGCAAGGAAGAGTTGTCATCCATTTACATTTTAGCTATTCTAAGCTGCTGAAAATGTAATGTCATTACCAGAGTATGAGTTATTATTTTGGAAGTATTTGTAAGGTATTATATTGGGCTAAGAAGACTGAAAACAAACATGTCCATCAGTACACCATGCATATAACCTACATTTGATTAAACTTTTTTCATGACGGATCTTTCAGGTTAGTATTAAATACCTTTATTGTTAAATATTATTATTATTATTAAATATTATTAAATATCAAGTCAGGCATGCATATTCTCTACAGTATCAGTGAACCTTCTGGTTGCTATATCCTCCTGTTCAAGGTATACGACCATCAGCACAACATTGACAAACTGGGGAGATAACAGAATTTATGTAAGGAAATAGCAGAGCTGCTTACAGTCAGAATATAAAAAAAAATCCTAATTTTGGTTTGCCAGTCTTACAGTTGTTTAAGTTTTTTTTTTTTTTACTAAGTCACAGGACCAACCAGTACTCCGTAGCCTTGTGGATGCTTTATAAGCTGATACCTTAACACTTCTAACAGGCATTTGTCTGTTTTGGCTTCCTACTTGAATGACATTATCCCATGATGTGCCAACAATTTACCCCGTGTCGTGACTTAAGCCGTAAATCATGCAGCCCACTCACTCACTCCCCACTCTTTCTTCCCAACCACTCCGGGGGGGGGGGGGGGGAAGGGAAATGGGGAGAAGGATAGAAAGAATGTAACTCCCATGGGTTGAGATCAGAACAGTCCAGTAACTAAAGTATAGTACAAATCACTACTGCTACCATCAATAATAATAATGATCAGGGAAATACATGGGAAAGGGATACAACTGTGCACCACCCGATAGGAAACCTGACCACGCAGTGCACCTCCACCCTTCTGGGTCTCTACCCTCCGTTTTTCCATCCTGGACATGATGTGTTGTGGTATGGAATACCTCTTTGGTCAGTTTGGGTCAGGTGTCCTGTCTCTGCTTCCTCCCAGCTTCCCCTCCTCCCTGGCAGAGTATGAGGCTCAGAAACTACTTGGTCAGATCAAAACATTCTAAGCAGTAACTGAAAACACTGGCATTATCAGCACAGTTCCCAGGCTGAAAGTCAAAACCACAGCACTGCACCAGCTACCAAGAAGGAGAAAAATGACTGCTACTGTTGAACCCATGACACCCCTACATTAAACAGCCTCACATTAACCCTTGAAGTACTTCCAACACAGAGTATTCTTAGAATGCAGAATTTCACCAAAACTGACAATATCTCATACAAGAGGAAGCAGACAGTATATAAATGGTCATACTGTGAAGAAGACAAAATTGGCATTTACTTCCAGATTGTATTTAAATCAGCTTAATCGAGGTTAGACAAGTTTTTATTTCCTAAATGAGCACTTGTAAATGTTATGCTGTTAAATCATTTAAATTTTTCCTACCTATGGCAACTGCTTAACTTTGGTAAAAATTCTTTTACTTTTCACTGAATATAATAGTCTCTAAAGGCTGATGACAGCTGATCTGTGCATAAGTCATATTGTACATAAAGCACAATTCATGTTAAGAATGAATTACGGAATTAAGCATGCCATGCTTTAAGGGTGAGCTGAATGAGCTTCAAGGTGACTTCTCCAGTCAAAGTTGAATGTAATCAGAGAACAGAAATAACAGACTTGCAATGGAAGATGGTTATTTGGGGTGTTATGATGAAAAAGCAAAACATGACCTGAAGTTCAATTTTTAGTGAATTCAGTAGTTAATTCCTGGTAATAATGCTTATACTAAAAGCCAGGAAGCCCTGAAAGAAATGAAAATGTTGTTAGAAATAAGGTTCACAGACATGGACAACGGCAACTAAATTTAAAAGTACTGGTCTATTTTATTTTCATACTATTTGACTTCAAAGTATTATTGTGTTACTGGAGTATGTAAATGTCGTAGTTTAAGCCTCTAAAACTCATGAAGTTTTATCCACTCATTCACTCCCCTCTTTTTCTTCCCCAAGTCCCGGGGGGATGGGAAGGAGAATCAAAAAAAATATGCAACTCCCACAGGTTGAGATAAGAACAGTTTAGTAACCAAAGTATAACACAAATCACTACTGCTACCATCAATAGTAATACAAGGGAAATACAAGGAAAAAGAATACAACTGCTCACCAAGCCCGACCCAGCCAATACACCACCACCACACCCTCAGGGGTCTCTGCTCTCTGTTTTCACATCCTGGGCATGACGTGCTGTGGTATGGAATAACCTCTTTGGTCAGTTTGGGTCAAGTGTCCTGTGTCTGCTTCCTCACGGCTCCGCTCCTCCCTGGCAGAGCATGAGACTCAGAAAGTCCTTGGCCAGACAAAGCACTACCAAGCAGTAACTGAAAACACTGGTGTTATCAGCGCAGTTCCAAGGCCCAAAATCAAAAAACACAGTGCTGCACCAGCTACTAAGAAGGAGAAAAAATGACTGCTACTGCTGAATCCATGACAGTAAACTGCTAAGTCATATTTTTATATAACATATATACAATTCTATATCATTTGCATAAAATATATGTACAATTTTCATGCAATACATATATTAATATAGATATCTACTATATACTCACAAGAAACACAAAACAACAGAAGAAAAATCACAATAGTCCTTTCAACATTGTTATTATGGAATCATAGAATCATAGAAGAGTTAGGGCTGGAAAGGACCTTAAGATCATCAAGTTCCAACCCCCCTGCCACCTCACAATAAACCATGTCACCCAAGGCTCTGTCCAATCCAGCCTAAAACACCACCAGTGATGGAGCATTCACAGCTTCCCTGGGCAGCACATTCCAGTGCCTTACCGCCCTCACAGTAAAGAACTTCCTTCTTATCTTTAATCTAAACTTCCCCTGTTTAAGTTTGAACCCATTACCCCTTGTCCTATCACCACAGTCCCTAATGAATAGTCTGTGGAGCTGTACCTAAATGAACATGGTCATGTGAGGAATCCAGACAGCTATTTGACAATGCTGAAGTAGTGAACCAAGGCTTTGAGGCCTTACTTGAAGGTTACTAGAGGACACGTAGGTGCAGAAGTTCGAGGAAGTTGGCACAGAAAGTTGTTGATCAGGATGAGCAAGAAGGGGCTGATAAGCACGACCTTGGAAACATGTTATAATAGTTAAACATCTGTTATAGCAGATAACCAATCATTAAGCTGTTACTAACATTTGACTAAGAAACACTAACCAATCAGACGTTGCCAAAAGTTCTAGTATCTTGAAACACTCTATAAAAGGTGACGCATTTGTTACAATAAATTGTCAACACTTAGATTACATTAACCTGCGTGTTGTCCGTTACTCTCCCGCAATTGGCACCCGAACAGGGACCCCCTCTTGTCGTCGCTTTCCGGAGCCTTAAAGACAGCTGGAATAGGAGGGGTGCGTGAAAGCTGACCGAAGATCCTTGCTGCCCCAGCAAGAAGAAGAAGCGGCAAGAAGAGAATCCTTGCTTCCCCGGCAAGAAGTTGAGCCTTGCTGAGCTGAAAAAAGCTGATAGCAAGCTGTTATGGTCTCTCACCCTGATCAGGTGAGCAGTCAGGGAGGAGATGGGGTCTACACTCTCAAAGGAAGGAGAGGCAGTAGTTAAGCTCCTCCAACATATCCTCTCTAAGAGAGGTATTTGTTGTGACGCTGATATGCTTAAACAGCTGTTGCTGTGGGCTAAAGATAGACACCTATTACCTAGCATCAGCACTGCTTTTGCAGTAAACACATGGGATGCTATGGGACAAGCTATGTGGGAAGACATTAGCAAAGGTTCCAAAGAGGCAAAATTCTTAGCAACCCTGTGGCGACTTATTCACAAAACTTTAGCAGAGATGAAGGTGAACAAGTTGCAGCTGCCTCTGCCTTTGCTGCGCTAGCACCTGAGAGTGGTTCAGACTCCACATCAAGACTACTCTTTGAAAATCCAAAAATCCCCTTACTGCCAACATTGTGAACTGTCACGATCTCACCGGAGGCACTGCACCCACTGATACCAATAGTGCCTCAAGAGGCAGAGGGGTCGTCTCTTCCGAAAGCCAAAGAACCCTCACCACAGCAACAGTCATTACTGCTTCCTCCTGTGGACGACGGCGAGAATGGAGCCGAATCGTCCACCCCCCCGTCGCCTCCACCAACATCATCTCTTTACCCACCGTTGCTGCCGTCATCTCCCTCTACTCTAAAAGAAAAGGAGGAAGACCACACCGCTTTCAACAAGACAGACTTGCAAGATTTGATCTCTAGACTCCAGAAACTGGAAGCTCAAACGCAAACAGCTAAGGCTTCTAACCCTTTATTCCCCTCTGTATCTGCCTTTTCCCCACCTGGCTATACTGCCAATCCCGTAGCGAGTGTAGGGGGAGGTGGGTTTGGGGATCTGGTAACCAGATGGAAGGGAGTTATAAGAGATGTTATTGTTGATGGTCATTTTATCTCTAATGATCACCCTACGGCCTTTCCAGTTGTTCTTGATCAAGCAGGGATGGGGCAATGGGAAGCGTTGGTTTGGAAAATGTTAAAAGAAGCAAAAAGCGTGGTTAGTCAGTATGGGTTAAAATCTTCATATACTCAGTCAGTCTTGCAACATCTTTTCATGTCACAGTTGTTAACTCCGTATGATACTAAAATGATAGTCAATATGTTACTGACACCCCCGCAACAGTTACACTTTTATCACAAATGGTTAATGTTATGTGATAGTGCTGCCACTACACCCCATCAGGCTACAGACCCACTGCATGGAGTTCAACCACAAATGTTAATGGGAAGTGGTCCTTATGCCAGTGCAAACTGGCAGGCACAATTCCAGTCAGAAGTCTTACGACTATCACAAGAACTAGCATTTAAAGCATTTCAATCAGTCCCAGATCCTACCCATGTTTCACCTTCTTTTACTAACATAAAACAGGGGAATACGGAACCATTGACAAAGTCTGTTGATCGATTGCACTCTGCCATAATGACATACCCCGATCTCGATGAAAATTCAAAAGTAAAATATTTTGACATGCTGGCATATGAAAATGCTAATGAGAAAACCAAATGGGCACTGTGTTCCTTACCAAAAGATGCCAGTACAGCTCAATTGTTAGAGGCTGCTGAGCGAATGCTAGATCAAGAAAAAGCTACATACCTTGCCAGCGCCGGTAGGAGCTGCAGTGCACCCTTTGGTTCAATCAAAAAGCCCACAAAAAGATGTCAGGGGTAAAACAAAATGTTTTAACTGTGGGAAAATTTGCCACTTTAAATCACAATGTCGCATACCTCCTAAAAATCCATCAAATTACAGTTCAGAATCTGTACAAGAGTGGTGTAATAACTGTCAGAAAAATAACCACACTACTCAGGAACGTAGACGTAAGGGAAACTTCAGACAGAGCGCAAGTTCCTCACTGCGCAATGACTCAAGTACGGGGACAGAAACAGCGTGCCTGGACAGCTGCCTCTCCGCCACTGCAGGGAGTGCCATAGTGGACCTGGCCACAGCAATAGAGGTCACTCTGACTGATGAAACTGTAAAAGTTATTGATTCCACTCTAAAAGGGCCTCTAGGTTATGGACTGCGTGCGTTGTTACTAGGTTGATCATCAACATCACGACAGGTATTTTTGTTCTACCTGGGCTTATTGATTCGGACTATACAGGTATAATTTGAATAATGGTCTATACTTTAACACCACTGTTTCAATTCCAGCTGGCAGTAAAATTGCTCAATTAATTCCATTTCTTGCCAAGGTGCCACACTCTAGTACTACCCTACGAGGAGACAATGGATTTGGCTCCACAGGCACTCCAAATATTATGCTTGCACTAGATATCCAAAAACACAAACCAGAAGAACCAGTTGAAATCATTAACCACTTAGGAGAAACACTCGCTTTAAAAATGTTGGTAGATACAGGAGCAGATGTAAATATTCTGCCTGCATGCCGTTGGCCCACCACATGGCCACTCGTCAATGCACAGACCGGAGTATGTGGTATTGGAGGAATTCAGTCAACAAAAATCAGTTGTTATTTACTAACTTTCAAATTTTGTGATGGGACAGTTGTGTCTACACGACCATATGTCCTCCAGGTACCAATTGCCCTAATCGGTCAAGATTTATTGAGTCAAATGGGAGCTCAGTTAATAACTCACCCTTTTCGGGAGCGGCCATTGACACAAAGCTGATCTTAAAACTCTCTTGGAAAACTGAAAAGCCTGTCTGGGTTGATCAATGGCCACTAAAGCAAGATCGGCTACACAAGGCCCAGGAACTTGTACATGAACAGCTCAAAACAGGACACATTGTACCATTAACTAGTCCTTGGAATACTCCCATATTTAGTATCCTAAAAAAGAGTGGGAAGTGGCGATTGTTACATGATTTACGTGCAATTAATGATGTTATGAATGATATGGGAGCATTGCAACCTGGACTACCCTCTCCAGTCAAGTTACCTTGCAATTGGGATCTATTGATTATTGATTTAAATGATTGTTTCTTTACCATTCCATAGCACCCGGAGGACCAGAGAAATTTGCCTTTTCTGTTCCATCTATAAATAAGGCCGAACCAGCAAAACATTATCATTGGATTGTCTTGCCCCAAAGTATGAAAAATACACCAACTATGTGCCAAATGTTTGTAGCATGGGTGCTACAGCCAATTCAACAGAGATTTCCTCTTCTATTGATATATCATTACATGGATGATATATTAATAGCTGAAGATTCCTTGGATATTCAAACATTACTACCTGAAATAGCAGCTACGCTTGAACAACAGGGGCTAAAAATTGCAACAGAAAAGATTCAACAACAACCACCATGGCATTATTTAGGATGGGCCATAACTGCAGGGACAGTGTGCCCCCAGAAAGGGCAACTCAACACGAACATCAAAACCTTAACAGATGTTCAGAAACTGGTTGGTGACATCCAATGGGTAAGAACCTTATGTGGAATCACCAGTGATGATTTGGCACCCCTGCTGAAGCTTTTCGGAGCATCCTTATCAGCTGACACCAAAAGAACAAACTCAAGCACAACAACGCATATCACAAAAGTTGACACAAACTCATGCAGATCGCATTGTCTTGGATCATCCTATTATGCTTATGTTAATCAATTCAGGGAAATCTCGTGATCATCTTCTTGCAATTGTCATGCAATGGCTTGACTCGGATCCCAACAATCCATTACACATTCTAGAATGGATATTTCTACCGTTTCATCCTAAAAAGACTATTCTAACACGAGCTGAATTGTTTGCTCAGTTAATTATCAAGGGCAGGAAACACATTTTAGAAATCAGTGGACAGGAACCCCAAACTGTCTTTCTGCCAGTGGTGCAAGAAATTTTAGAGCAGCTATTTCAGATATCATTTGAAATGCAGCCTGCAGTTGCTGATTTTCCTGGACAAATTACTAATAAATATCCCCCACACAAATTTTTAACTATTTTATCTGATCAGGAATTTATTGATGTATCAAAACTCTCTGAGACACCTGTCATAGGTCCAACAGTCTTTACTGACGCTGGTAAGAAATCCAGATGAGCAGTTGCGACATGGCACAGTGATGGACATGGGACTGAACATTTTATTTTTGCTGATCCATTGGACTCTCTTCAAACTTTGGAGCTCAAAGCCGTATTGTGGACCTTACAACATTGGATGGATCAACCCCTCAGTATTGTTTCAGGCTCTCTTTATGTTGTTGATGTTGTCAGATGTATAGAGCGTTCTATGCTAAGGGAAATTACTATTGCACTTTTGCTTACCCTTTTACAGCAGTTGTTACAAACTTTAAATTCCTGCTCAGAGCCTTATATCATTACACATATCCGCAGCCATCAAATTGATGCTGGTCTTGCTATTGGCAATAACAGAGCTGACCACCTTGTCGCACCTGCATGGGCGGGACAACAAATTAATACCTTTGAACAAGCACGACTTTCTCATGACTCTTTCCATCAGTCTGCAAAAATGTTGACCAGACAGTTTAAAATTCCTCCTAGTGATGCACAGGGCATTGTGAAATCCTGCCCATCATGTTAACAAATTGGCTTAGGCCTTGGCCTTGGCGTCAATCCCAGAGGCCTTCAACCTCTTCAATTATGGCAGATGGATGTGACCCACATTCCAGAATTTGGTCGACTTAAATATGTCCATGTTACCGTGGTTACTTATTCTATGGTAATATGGGCTACAGTTGAACCTGGAGAAGCTACAAGACACGTCATTACGCATATTTTGCAGTCTTGGGGATACCCCTGAAGATTAAAACTGACAGAGGACCTGTATATATATCTCACATTCTTTTGCTATTTTTTTTTGTCTCAAATGGGGAATTCAGCACATTACTGTAATTCCACATTCCCCTACTGGTCAAGCTATCATTGAATGTGCTCATCAAACCCTCAAATCTCTCCTTCTTAAACAGAATAGAAGAGGAAATTGGTCAGGGCCCAGATGAACGTTTAGCTAAAAGGCATCTGAGCCGAGCTCCAAATGGAAACGGCTCATTGGCTGGAGCAGCTGGAATATCTCTACATTGCTCTGAGTATTTACTATTGATGCTGGCCAGTGATTGGGGGTGTTGGGATAGAATGATGCCCCTCCCCCAACACATCTAGTTTAAAGCATCCTTAACCAGTCTGGTAAGCCTCCTACCAAATCCACTCTTCCCTTTCTCTGTCAGACCAGCTCCACCAGCCCCCAGTAGACCTGGCCTACTAAGTTGAGTCCCATGTTCTAGATACCCAAACCCCTGACTATGGCACCACCCTTCTAACCATTTATTAACCTGGTCAATTCTCCTAGCCTTTTTAAGGTCCTCCCCTGTATCCTGGAGAATTGACAAAAGGACTATCTGAGCTCCAGAGCCCCTAACCACTTCACCCAGGGCTCTGCAGTCCTCCTTTATGTTCTATGGGCTACTGCTATCTATGTTACTAGCACCCACATGGATCAGTAGAAGTGGGTAATAGTCAGTGGGACTGACTAGACCAGGCAGCTTCACTGCAGTATCCGTGATCCAAGCCTCTGGTAGGCAACACACCTCCCCTGAGACTGGGTCAGGCCAACAGATGGGGGCCTCTGTGCCTTTCAAAGTAGAGTCCCCTCCTACTGTGACCCGCCGCTTTTTCCTGGCAGCACCAGTAGTGATCTTTATTAGTTCATCAGCTGGTTGTTCATGGTGCAAGTGTGTTTCCTTATTAGCCCCCTGCAGAACTGCAAAGCAGTTCTGGGTGGGGACAATAGATTTAGGAGGAAGCCCCTTGCTTTTAACTGTCCTCTTCCTCCTTTCTTTGTTGTTTGGGTTTTTTTTTTTTTTTTCTTACTATTTCCCAGCTTTCTGGGTTAGCGGCCTCCTTCTTTCCTCCTTGAGCTACAGGGGACTCTTTAGGCCCCTGCACACTTTGGGCCTGGAGCAAGCAGTCCTGCTTCTTCTCAGCTTCCCTGACATCTTTCAGCCTATTGACAGCATCCCGCAGCTCAACCACCTGCTGCAGGAGGACCTCCACCATGGAGCACTGAGTGCAGCCCTGCCCATTGTGCATCCTTGCCTCAAGAGACCAGCGCAGGCCCTTTCCACACTTTCAGTTTACATTCCCAGCTCTGCACTGCAGCTTCCCCTCTCATCAGCTCTGTCTGGGTGCCTACGCTGGCCACTGCTGGGGCAGCCAGAGCAGAGCTCCCAGACCGAGCTCTGGTCGTAAGGCGAGTGCTCACCATCCCGCTCGCCTGCCTGCTCAAACTGCCTTGAACCCACCCTGTTCTCCGCACTCCTGGTTGCTCACACTCCCTGGGGCAGGTTTTTAACCAGTCAGGGCCGGGTCCGCTCCTCTTGGCACAGCCCCCTGTGAGTCAGCTGCTCATATCAGCTGAGCCGCCGGCGCCTGGGCAAGTTCTGTCGAGGACTTGAGGCTCCCTCGGTGGCTGTTGCTGCTCTGAGTTGAGGCTCCTGGGCGCTGAGCTTCCCCACAATCAGGTGTTGAAGGCGTCCTCTCTCAAGCTACTCATCTCAGAAATTCAATTATGATTATTGATTTATTTATGCAGACAACATGTTGATTCCCCATTATGATAAGATATTTATAGCATCCCAGTCTTTGATGAATCTTCCAAAGTGTGGATGTCTGATCTCATAAAGCTCCTTGTAATCAGGCATCATACAGGCAACCAAATCTCAGAGCTGGTGTCCTGCATGCAAGCACAGGAACTCTTGTATATATGTAAGTATGCTGGTAAGTGGAATCCATAGGTGTGTTTCAGAGTGTTAACTCAAAGCTATAAGCAGATAATTTGCAGTAACAAGCACTTCAAGGACCCAAGCTAATCTTCTGCTCACTTCCATACTCAATGCACATATGCCTTCCTGTATGCATGTGGAGTTTGAATGAAGGCCATTTATTCCGTATTCCCAGAACTCTTACAGAAGGGGCTTGAGATTATGCCTGGGGTTTTAAGAGAAGCAGGTAAGAACAGGTTGCCTTTTCCCAGATGCGTCAGCCAGTTCCTAGGAACGGCTGAAAGAATTTACTACTTATACTTGCATCAAGAGCAAATATTTTTGTTCAGAAGCAGAGAAGTCATGAACCTATTTAGATACAATTTGAATTCAAATATATTTAACTTTTTTACTTAATTCCCTTCTTTTCCTTTATTCAGTTAGACTGAATAGCTCTCTTCTGCTCTGCATGCTAGATTAATTGTCTTGGTGACTATGAGTTCTCTCAGCAGGTGGATTATTAATATGAGAATAATATCGTGGAATGTTTCTTTTTTTCCCTTTTGATTTATCTGCTCACACACAATAGAAAGTCCAGTATAAGTGTGTTGCTTTTAGTTGATTTAAGTCACCATTACTACATAATAATTTTATATATTAAATTATATTGGTTCAAATTCTGCTTCAGGTTTGTAGACGTACTTCTTAATGGATTTAGTAGGCAGTTTAGTTAGTTACATATCTTTGCACATAACTTTGCACTGAGTATTGAGTCATTACCACACATCATTAAATAAAAATGGTGGAATAAAATAACTCATTACTCATGCTTTTGTACTCTAGGTATTTTTAAATTCTAATAAATTACAGTTCTGGGTAGTCCAGTATAAGTCTTCTCAGTGTCAATCATGTAAATGGATAATGAATCTCAAGCCTTTTTAGATAACTTAAGAACTATTCTGAATTTTAGGTATGCCCATACATATCTAAACGTCTTTGCAATATAGACTTTCTTAAGATTTGGTTTTGGAGGAGATACTGTATTTTTAAAGCAGTTAGCACCAGTACACTAGGAAACACAGATAAGTTTAAAACTCAGGAGTAAACACTAGTTACAGCCTGAGACCAAATCACATTCTCAAGGTGGAATGCTTGAGGTTTCCTCCCTGGCAAAATATTTCTATGCTAACACTATCCTGCCTCTCAACAATGTATGCAAAGTCCCATAACATTAGAATACTTTTTCACTGATTTTCATAGGCAAAGGTGCAATTTTGCTAAATTAAGTCCTTATTTAAATCCTCCATGATTATAGTAATTTAACAGTGTAATATATTCTCTGTTTTTAAAGGAAAATTTTTTTCACTTAGTTCTAATGAAAGTGTAAACATTTGTCCGCAGGCACTTGTGGAAACGCATATTTAATAGAGGTTCATTGTTTCTTACAAGTATGTTTTCAGCATTCTACATTGTTTCACTGGTTTTATTATAGTGCTAATTTTCCTTATATGTGATGATAATAATCATTATAAAAAATATTTTTTTCTTTCTCACATGTGTCAGATCACAAGCCATGTTGGTAAATATTAAGTAATATTTTTACTTAGGTATCACACTTGTCTTGAAGAGATGAAGAAAAGTAAATTAAAATCTCAACCTTCTGGTATCTGAGATACTCTGAATACAATTATAGATGCACCAGAGGAAGGCAAAATGGGTAAAAAAATTTCCCCTTATTAAAACCAGAGCTTTACTTCTGAAATATCAAATCAAAAGCATATAGAAGTTTAAAATTATTAAATATTACTTTTAGTGTATTTATTTTAAAGTAAAACAACATAAAAGGCAATCCTTCACATAAGGAGTAGTTAGAATAAGAGTGTTCACTGATAGGGATGTAATTTGTAATATTAAGTAGACCTCATAACACTTTTGTCTGTCTTAACTTTCTTACTTTCAGAAGCAATAAAAATTTTTGCCAAAGATGGAGACAAGGGACTTCATCAATATCAAGGAAGTAAGGTGAATTGGAGGTCATTATTACTTTGCTTATAAGATGCATGCGAAACAAAGGAGAACAAAATTCAAATAAAGGCTGAAAGTTATTGAAGTTTTACAGGTGGTTCCAAATGTTATGAGAAATTGAAAGACAAACAAAGCAAAATATAGTATTTTGAAGGCTCTAATAAAATCACAGATGGAAGTTTTTCATTATAAGAAACTGAAAAGAAATACCATTTTATCTTAAAATTAGTTATGTAGAAAGATTACCTCTTATTAAAATCTTAATTATTTTATCATTATAATATTTATTTAAAAGCCCTGTAATGAACTGTTCATAACTGTGTAGGCATAATTTTAGAAATAATAAGAAACCAAAAATTTACTGGAAATATTCTACTCCCCTATGAATCAGCTGCATGATGAAATCATCAAACTGCCTTTTCCAGACCTCTGTAATAACACTCAGTCACATGAATACAAACAGTTAAACAACTAATTTTTTATGAACTTATAAATCATAGTTGTACCTTAGAAATTTCTAAAGCTCTAGCAAAAGTCCTCAGACAGCTTCTTTAGCTTTCATTTTTACTGTTGTGCCAGAAGAATGGCCAGTCTGCTGAAACTGTGAGAATTATATTTTTCAAAGAACACAAAGAACATATTTAGGCTTTTTTTTCTTTTCCTTTTTTTTTTTTGGGGGGGCTATCAATGCTGTTTCCTTCCTTTACATTTATTTTAATGGGGATAATCTGAAATACTTCAGGTGAATTCTTGCATCTGTTACTGCAATGAAGCAAGGCTTCTGTTTCTGTGTTCAAGAAGAAATGCATGAAGCATATCTTTAAATGTTCTTGCACTGCAAAGTCTGAAATTCCCATTACTTAACATGCCTGCATAATTCCTTTAGTAAAAAAAAAACAAAACAACCAAACCCACAACAGATTGTATATACTTCTGTCTTTCTGAAAGTTGTTTACCTTATGCAGAACAATATCAAGTAATTAAAATGAACACTATTGGCATTTTATATTTTTTTTGGAGAGATTTGACTTGAAGTATTTGCTCCTCAGAGTCACAGAGCTCAAGAATGGAATCAATCTGTTTTACTTCTTTTTGTATTTCATTACACTATAACATATACATAGAATTTTATAATTTTATTGTAACTTACAGCTAAATCCTACAGTTGCAGATCAGTTGTGTATTTAGTAAACCTCCTCCTGTGTCCAATAGAAATATTACTTAAATGAAAACTCTAGAACTGTATTGTCTTGGAAAACTCTAGAAATGAAGAATTTAGTTTTCTGATTTGTGTAGGGAAATATATGTTCCCAAAAATGTTTCAGTTATTAATTTTACTAAACCACAGGTTTACATTTATGTTGTTTTTTGTAGAGTAATATAGAAATATGCATTCAACTTCACATAGCATGAAGTGGATAACAGTTACATTTCCTAAAAATCCAGGAAACAACACTAGTGATAAATTAATAAAGTTAGCAATTGTTCCTAGTATGCTTGTCTAGTTAGCAATTTTGGATCATTCATTTAATGGCACATAATTTTACTAAAACTAGTCTCTGAGAAAAAGGGCATTGGAATACTTGTATCTTAACACAGAGCTTATAAAACACTGGAAAGTCAAATTTCAGTCCTCCAGTCAACCTGTTTAAAATATCAAGTAGTATCACTAAGTGATAATTAATAGGGCTGGATTTTTCCTTAACTCCCATTTAGAAAGTGGTTTGGAGCAAAAGGCAATCCATGATAATGGTCTCTAATAAGTGCTTAGTTTAGCTGTCATTTTAAAATCTAAAAAAGGGGGAATATTTGGTTTGCACACATATTTTAATTTATTTCATTGCATGCATTTGGTAAAAGTGTTTAGTCACTATTCTCTAGGTATTCACATTAAACTCAGAATTATATACAACTGTGATGAGAGTAGGTGTATTTTATTGTTCAACTGTTACCCACTCACTATGAAAGCCAGATCTACTCCCTTCCATTTCACACACATCCTTCCAAAAAACCCACCCCTAAATCTGCTATTAACAAGGCAGCAAAATCAGAGGCTCTAGATACCTCCACAGTCATCTTCATCCATAACTACGTACTTTGACATCTCTGGATCCATTTTACCACTAAACTCAGTTCTAAGTCAGTCAGCTACTTAGAAATACACAACTGGACAAGTAACTTACAGGGATCTGAATCTTCAAATATACTCCAAACAGCTCGTGACAAAAAAACACTTTGGCAAATCAAGGTAAATTAGCATTTCTTTAAATATCATATTACACATTTGTGATTAAAATAACATTTTTTTTTTTTCTAAAATTTCCATTCTCATATTTTCATCTCAGGAACTAAGCTACTAGTCCTTAAAATCCTCAGCATAATCAGTTTTGAATCAGCTCAAAGCATATGTTCTGTGTTCAGACAATGGTATGATCTCATTCTCTGCAGTGAATCAGATCATGAACAGAGCTGAAATTAGTAAATATGGTCATGATAATCTTGTGCTACCAGGAAATGAATTTATCCCAGTTCTTTGCTCCATAAAGGATTTTACATTCTGTCTAGTTGTTCTTAAATCATCATTCATGATTTGTAGCTCACATCTGTATTTACAAAACTGTCAGAGGAGAAACAGTAATATGTTTTAGAGGTTAGAGCTGGACTTGAATTAACCTCTTTTCATTTTTTATTCCTCACAGCTTTCTAAATTAGTAACGGACAGATGATATAAAATAACAGATTGTTTTAAATTGGTGGAGTCACTTCAGATCACACCAGTTTACATTTTATGATGTTGCTAGGTATTATCACATGATGTAACGCAATTTGTCAAAATGACATATCAGTAACATGACAGAAACACCAGATGTCATAAGAACTGCCAGCCCAATTTAGCTAATTTGTCCTTTCCAGCCAACCCACCTCCAATAGTGGCCAATACCAGATGCCTCAGAGAAGCAAAAAGCCTTCTACAGTGGTGTCCTGGCTCAGCTGTAACAGTTGTTTGGTTTTTTTCTTTCCTTCCTAGTAGCTGGTACAGTGCCGTGTTTTGGCTTTAGTCTGAGAACAACGCTGATAAGACACTGATGGTTTTAGTTGTTGCTAAGTAATGCTTACCATGATCAAGGACTTTCCAGTCTCTCATGCTTTTCCAGTGAGGAGGGGCACAAGAAACTCTGAGGGAGCAGAGGCAGGACACCTGACCCAAACTAGCCAAAAGGGTATTCCATACCACAGCACATCATGTCCAGTATATAACCCTGGGGGGGACTTACCTGGAAGCGACTGATCACTGCTCAGGTCAGGCTGGGTGTTGGTCAGCAAGGGGTGAGCAACTGTATCGTTGTCGTGGTTTAAGCCGTAAATTTCACTTCTCCCTCCTTTCGCCTCCCCCCCCCCCCCCCCCGGTTGGGGGGGAAATAGGGAGAAGAACCGAAGAAAATGTAACTCCCATGGGTTGAGATAAGAACAGTCCAGTAACTAAGATACAATACAAATCACTACTGCCACCACCAATAACAATAATAATGACAAAGTAAATACAAAGGGAGAGGATACAACCGTTTCACTGCCTGACCGAGCCAAGAGACCGCGTGGGAAGAGCCAGCGAGAGCCTGCCAAAACCCCCCACTTCCCGGTTCCTCCCCCCCGTATTCTACCTCCTGGGCATGACGTGCTGTGGTATGGAATAACTTCATTGGTCAGCCCTGGTCAGGCGCCCTGTCTCTGCCTCCTCCCAGCTCTCCTCTCCTTCCCGGCGTAACATGAGACTCGGGGAAGCTGAACCCATGACAATTGTGCAATTGTGCATCACTTGTGTTTACTGTTTTTCTTTTCCCCCTTAGAATTTCCCTTATCATTAGTAGCAGTAGAAGCAGCAATAGTAGTAGTATATTGTACTTTAGTTATTAACCTGTTCTTATCTCAACCAGTGGGGTTTACATTCTTTAGATTCTCCTCCCCATCTTGCTTGGATGCGGAAGAGGTGTGTGTGAGTGAACAGTTGCATAGTACTGAGTTACCAGTGGGGATTAAACTGTGGCAAATGGAAAAGATTTGAAAAATCATTGTAGGAGAGCATTTTCTCACTTTCTAAATCCTATTCAGCAACAGATTGACTAATTTTCTGCAATAGAAAGACATAAATTTCTTCTGCTTTTGTAAACAAACAATCATTCCTAATGTAACTATTGATTTATATCCCTATCAGTATCATCATTAGCTCTCTCTGAATTCTGTTAAAAAATGTGACCCCTGGAATTCCCTGCTATATCCATGATGTTTTTTTTTCTAGATTGCATTTGTCTGGGAGTCTCTTCCATTAGCTGCCATGTGCACAGACAACATGCAACAAGATCTGCTTGCTTTTAATTTTCTTGAAAGCTCAGGGAACCTTTTCATATGATAGTTCTTGGCCAACTTGAGACAGACAAAGGAATGCAGTGAAATTTATTTTTCCCACAGAATTAGAGAAACTTTAGGAATACATGTACTCATTAGAACATAGACTTCCCGTCCTTTCTTGTTTGAACCAGTTTGCTAATTCTTAGTTTACCCCATCTACCACTACCTTGTTTGCACAGCTCTACATAAGCAGAAGTCACAGTATAGAAAACCATTATTCATCTGTGCAAAGTAATGGTTTACTGATCTTCTGTTAAGTCAGATAAAAAAAAATCAATTTCCTGACTTCTGGCAGGGCATGAGTGTTGTTCATTTTACATCACAAGTTCCAGGGACAATTTCCATACCGTTCAAGGAGGCTGTTCCTTGGCACTTGTTGCCTTCACGGAAACAGAATTCATCATTTTTTTCCGTAGAATCATAGAATGGTTAGGGTTTTTAAAGCAGCTTTTCCCATTTGATGACCTTTTTTTTGTGGTACATTCACTTCTGCAAGGGACTTACTAGCAGTCCTGCTTCGAATTCTCAGAAGATGCAGGAAAAAATTTATTTCCTATTGACAACTGCTACCAAGCAATAATGTATCCAGATAATTAAGAAACAGTGTATATGGAAAGCACCCTGGGGGAATTAAATAGTTGAATAAATTTAATCTATTTTCAAATAGACGAAATAAGAAAAAAGGAGGAAAATTTCATTGAGAATGTAGCTGGCTTATATCCTTTCCCAACAAAAATTTAATTTCTAAGAAGAAATGAGATTAAAAACCAGCTTTTTTGTCCCTAAAAATTGCATTAGTTGCAGGATGATTCCCAGACAAAACAACTTACTGAAGCAGGCACTGATAGACAGTGAATGATTGACAGTCTGAGCAACCAACCTCCTCGGGGGCATCCAAACACAGTGCTTCATAGCAGTCCAAATCCAGTGATGAACCTTTAAGCTGTAAACTATCTAGTTTGCTCCTTTTTGTTCAGCTTCAGTCCCAGAACCCCAAACTATTTAGGGTAAAAAGAAGGGCAATAATATACACTATAGTTCAGTCACACTTGATCACATCTTTCCAACATCTAGATGAAGCTTGACCTTGACTTTGATGTTTATAAGATAAAGAACAGGTTTGGCCAAAGCTCAACATGAGCAATCAGGCAGACAAAAGCAGACAAATGTATATATTTTTTATAAACACAGAATTTTATTTCAGGGTTTTAAACATCTCTTTCTCTTATTTCCTCTTTTGACAGGTATTTAGGGAGATTTAGATAGCTATTTTTGCATAAGCTCAAATCATGCATGCTGGTCTGAGAGCTAACATTGGCCTGCAGCACTTCTATTGCTAAATTTATAAGAAAATGAAAGATTTATTTTTAGCACTAATTAATTTTCCTTATTAATGACTTTGTGAAACATTATTAGGCTGTAAGTGGAGACACAGAAAATAATGCACACCATGTAATTTTTCTCTTTCTGCTCTTCATAGATACATTTTTTCACCAGCCTTTCATTTTAGAATAAGCGAGAATGTAAGCTGCTATTTTTCCCCACAAAGGTAGGTCATGTCCATTTATTCTAAGATAGACTTCCTGCTAAAGAATGGAGTTCTGCTACTAAAGATAAGATTGTGTGTACAAGCATGGACTTGCTGAGGTGTAAGTGGGGAACTCCAGGGACTTATGATGTTATCACTGATCTTGTGTGATGACTTGATCTGAGCCAGCAGCTAAGTCCCCCACTGCTGCTCAATTATCCTGCCCAGCCTCAGAAGACAAGGGAGAGAACAGGAAGAGGAAAAGCAAGAAAACTCATAGATTGTGAGAAGGGCATTTTAATAAACGAAGGAAAGATAATAAAAAAAAAAAACAACAAAAAAAACCAAACAACAACTCAACAACCCAGCAGCTCCAAGACCCTGAAAGATTTCTAAGGAAGCTCTAACGATGAGCTCACTGATATCTCAAAGATGATATCTCCCTGTTGAGATAACGACATACACAAAAACCATTTTTGTCAAAGTGGTTGGATGTTCCTGTTTCCACAGTGTCACAGGCCCCTCAGACTCTACTAGTTGTCTTGGTCCAAAGTCCTTTATACTCTCACAGGGATTTTTTCTGACTTCACCAACAGTACTTTAGTTCCAGAAACACTAGAGTTAGTTGAGTGGTTATGAAACATGTCTTAAGAAGCCACCATAAAACTACTTTTCACTAGATCCTGTTTTACTGAATATCAGCACACAGAATATGAAACCTTTTGACACTGCGTTCATCACACTAGGAGCTCCTGTTCTCTCAGAGTCAGGCTAAAGTAAGTACTTTAGTCTTACTGCAATATCATTAGCAGAAGTTTTCAGATTCCTTAGCCAACATTATTTGAAAAGGACAGTACCTCAAACTTGTTGACTAAATAACTGTTATCTTCCACTATGAAAGATCCTTTAAAGAAAAGGACACTTCTCTGCATCATTTAACTCTCTGTGAACACAGACATGGATAGGACCTTTCTGATTTTAGCACATCTTGGCTTTTGTAAAGGTGGCATATTTTGGGTATCATAATTACTTGTAAATAGAAAAGTTAGAAAAAATAATGCAGGAATGTGTACAGTATGGCTGTTTTTTTCAGTAAGATGACTATTAACATACCCACAATGACCACTGAACACGACAGCTGAATATTTTAATTTCAGTCTAACAAAATAATAGGGAAAGCAGAAAAAGCATAAAGAAAAAAGAAGGGGGGTTAGTACTAGTTTGTAGCTTTTTTCTTCAATAAGTTGTTAAGTGCTGGTTTGAGTACTGTAGTTATGAAGTTAAGTTATAAATTACTCTGTAGACAATTAGATAATTCTTCTTAGAATTAAATAGGAACAATGGTAAGAAAACCACTGTATGACATTTTTCTAAGGAGATCAAAATTAATTAATGGGTCCACAGTATTCTGAAATTAAGCCCAAATGAATTGCTGCTGTTGGAGCTGGTATGAGAAATTACGTAGTATTTTTTTCATTTTATTAGAATTAAATAAAAGATGACAAGCTTTAATGTATTTAAATACTGATGCAACGCAGTTTCTGTGAGAAGGAGGGCATTCTTCGAACAAATTCCTTGTTTACTTTAACTGAAAATTCCCACGCCTAATGAGATGTAGGAAATGTCTATATGTCATTTTACAACATTGTAATGAAGATGGCACTGTAAAGTACCATAAGGTGCAAGTCTGGAAACAAACTAATTATAAATCATAACAGTGCGCATAATAAGGCAACACTAAATTTATATGTTCTTAGATGCGGTAGCATGCTGACTTCTAAGCCATAATTGACTATTATTTCTGATTCATCAAAAGCAAATAGTCAGATTATTTTTAAATGTTAATGATCAGTGTCATGTACTTGCATATCTACCTACTTCTGAGATTTATTGCATTGTTCTAGTGATAATAATCTCAGTCATGATTATGAACCTATCAAGAGAGTTTGCTGTTTCTGTGAACTGAAAAAAGAAGACAAGTGGGAGTATAGTTACTTAGCTTTTCACATCCCTGATACTTCCACACGCCTTCTCCTTTCATCCTTACATTCGTTTCATGGGGTCAGAACCTCACCTGGTGATTCCGCTGTTGTGCAGAACCTCACCTGAAAGAGCCATCAGTCATAGACTGTCTAAGTAACACACCACTGTTGATGTTAATTTACAAAGGGATCTGTTTTGAGTGGAAGAAAACCTAAATTCAATCTAGTGGTCTTCATAAACTTAATTTATTTTTATTACCATGTTAACTCTCATCTTAGAATTTTCATGGTACAGTGTGAAGATGAGGCATATATTCCTGGTTCCATGTTTGTTTTGTTTGGATTTTTGTCTTCTATGCCTAGCTCCCTTCCCAGTTCACACTACTAAAGAGAACACATTTAATCCAATTTCAGGAATTGCAAAATTCTTACTCAAATCTAGAGTCTTGATTTCTCTAATTTTTATTTGGGTGCTTTTCTTCTTAAGAAAGTAGGGCTCTTTTTGTAATTGAAACAGAATGAAGGACTTACAATGCACATTCGCATCTCCAGAAAAGATCTAATGCTGTAATGATGTCATGATTTTCAGTGTGTGTTTCCTGTGGGGCTGCAATATGCAATGTAGAAGCATTGCCCTGTCAATAATCCATCAGATATTCATCATCCCTTCCTCATGCTCCATCCTTAGGCATATTTGGGGTTTTTTTATTTTTGTTAAGAGAAACTATAGAAAGCTTGAAAAAAGCTATACTTCTTCAACTAAGTCTGTCTTTCTAGTTCTAATGTTTTAATAGTTTGAGTTGCAAATTGCCATGGAGCTACTAAAATTTTTCAGTACTTCCAATTTTAGATCCTTGCAATATAAGAATACTTTAATGCCTACCTTTATTTGTGAAAATAGTGGATATAATGTGTTACATTTGTGATGAGCAAGAAGAGTAGTTTTAGACATTGAGTATTATAAAAGTATTAAAATATTAATTGGTGCCTTCATCTCCCTAGAAATTTAGAAGTGGTATATGACAACGTATACCCAGGGGCTAAGCTTCTTGAAAAGTTATTACTGAGGCCTAATAAGAGAAGATATAACACTAGACTCATGTAAGCCTACATAGATCAGTAGCTGGTAGAAAACAGCTGTTACAGAACGTATTCTCAAGTAATGATCAGATTTGTTCCCCAATAACTGTTAAAGGTTGTTACTAAGCTACTCCATGAGAAATGTACTTCAAGAAAAAAAATCTAGATGTTACTTTCACAATAAATGTCACTTTTTTTTCTCTAGCTGTGATTTTTTTTTCTGTGCTGTTTCCTTTTCTCAGAATAAATCAAATATATCTGCTGAAACTGCAGCATTCACATATATCCATTAATCAAATTCTTTCTTCTTGTAACTGTTGAATTCAGTAATACAAGAGAACTTGCTACAAAACCTTTAACTCTGAAACCATGCCATTAATTCATAATAAATAGGCTCTGTGCTATGATTCTATATGAAAATTTGAATAATGTGCTTAATTTTACATAATAATATATCCATGTCCTGTTTTGTACTATATATACAGTGATGGAGATTTTCCCAAATGAAAAGGGAATACTAACCGGCCCAAAACAAGTGACATCTATAATCTATAATCTTTATTCATTATAGATTTAGCAGTAAAGCAGAACAATCTACGCGTAGCAAGATAGATTATTATTATTATCCAATATTGGTTGTATAGTTGGGCTGAACAGCACAACTAACATAATAATGTATTTTTCGTGGCATATAACAAGAATATTTTAATATTTATTTTTTGTTATTCTACAGAACTCCTTTATTAAAGGGATAAAGTGCTAACCTGAATGCTCTATGAAACTGCGATTTTGTCAGCAGGATTATATTCAGGATAGAAATAGCCTTTATTTAAAGTGATTTATTAAACTTGTTTAAACATATTCAGATGCTTAAATTTGGACATCTACACTAAAGCTTTGTCAAAAGCTTCTGCTTTAGCCAGTGGAGACTTGTCTGATTCTGACTACAGAGCTTTTCAGCTCACTTTTAATGAAGGTCATTCTCTTGACTCCAGTGACTGTACTGACTAGCTGTCCATTGAACAACCTGCCGTTACAGACAAGCCAACATTAAATTTTATACACTTGAAAAGCTTGAATGCCATTTCATTCACCTTAGGACATCTGAGACCTCTATGAGATCTGTCAGATTTCACATAGCTTAGAATGAAGGCCTGCTTCTTCCTGGGGTGACAGATAAAATATGAGGTATTCTGGAAGATCTAGTCTCTAGATACTACCATTTAAGTAATTCATTAGAGCTTCTAGTCCTCATGTAGATCTATGTGTAGCTGTATCTAGGTGTCTTAATATGCAGTGAATCACACTTGTAATGACACAATAACTTAGAATTTGCACTGGAGAATGTTAATGAAGAAAACAGTGTGTTTAAACCTCCCTTCCCCTTCTCCATTGCAAACGTGTGTTCACAAGCTCTTAAAGCGCTTTCCCAATTATTTCAGGTTTATTAAGAAAAGCATGTATTTATAACAATATAGTCAACATGAATTCTTTTACAGTTAAAAATTACATAGCTTAATGGAATTCAAAGTGTTCAACAGGAATCGCTATACTGTATCTAATCTATAACATTTATTGGTACTGTCCTTTGGCACATACTTTGTATAACAGAGAAGAAAAGTACACCATATTTCTTCTATATCTTCTCTGGAGTTGCAAAAGCAGGCACCTAGACTCTTTGAGATTTAGAGGCACTTCGCTGGCTTTATTTCTAACAAGCAGTTCAAAGATTTTCCCTCCACCAATTTGTGTATGTGTTTTTGTGTGAAAAACTTTATATTGTTCACAATACCATGTGGGAAAACATTGCATTAACTGCGTGTTACCTGAAAATACACATTGCTTTGGTTTGAGTTTATGCTTGATCATTAAATATTGTATTATAAGCTCTATACTGACATAAATATTTTATCATACGTATTGTTCTTGCCTCTTTCTGAATGGCCACATTTTCACTGCACTCATGACCTTTCTCAGTTGAATCAAGATCTATTAAGTCAGTCAGTAGTGAAAAGTGGAGAAGTGGGGGTAATTGTCAAGTGTTCAATTTCACAGGTTAATGTTAACATTCCTTGAACAGTGATACTTTCCGGCCACTGAAATTCAGCATCAAATAGAAGAAATTCAGCATTAAATAGAATCTCTTCCACCTGATATACCTACTCCTGCCTCTCCATTCTCCTCTTCATAGTGCCATGGATGAGTCCATAAATGACAGCCCATGGTGGATTTGGGCTTATTTAAGAACCAAGTAAATTAGAGCGCTTGCTCTTGACTTCCCTTCCTCACAGGAAGATTGCCCTTGACCCAGGAAGTTCAGCAGGAGGCTCTTGACTATAGAGGACTGGGGGATCTGACCACAAAGAATAAATGCCCCTCAGTTCAGAGGCTTCCATAGAGACAATTTTTTTGATCCCAAGTTCAGTCTGCTTCAGAATTTGTTAACTAGACTCATATACTACAGTGGAATGTCCCCAGTTTCCAGTATATTCCAGTTTCCAGTATTTGGACTGGAAGATTTTGGTTTTGTTTTTTGTTTTTTTTTCTGAATAATACTGAGGTGTAAACACACACACATATATATATATGTATATAAATATATACATGTGTCCCTCCCAGTGAGGAGTGTGTCATGACTGAATAATAACAGACTAAATTCTGACAACGGGCTTGAAATCCTAAAGGAATTACAGGTTTTGAATTCATTAGCTTTGGTGGAAAACTAAGATCCTGCTTAGAGTTGGAGGAATACAGAAGGCAAAGGTTTGATTTGTGGCTTCAGGGACAATTTATACTTTTTAGAAGTAGTCCACACAACTCACCAAAACTGAATCTTTTGGGCAAGTTCCAAGAATCCTTGATTATTTGACTTGACCCACTGTGCTGAAAGTTAATTTCTGTTGTGCAAGACTGCAGTGTCTCTATGACATTTCAAGACAACGTAGAATCAAATGGACTATACAAATTTCAAATATTAGCATAACAGAGTACAAGCTGCACATAACATAAAGAATTATGGAACTTTGCTACTTAGTTCAAACACTGCACATCTCCCCTTGTCTTTGTTTTAAAATTTTTGATTTTGACAATATGTATAAAACAACAGTGGTAGTGAAATCAGAAACTCTGGTTGCTGGTAATTTCTTCCTAAATGATGACAAAGTACAAATTTCCAAAGTACATTTCTAGTACTTCACTATGGAGTTGATTCTATAAATGTTTGCAATTTACAGTATCAAGTTATTTTCTCCTTGAAGTTTTTCTCACAGGAGTCATTTTCCTAATATTTTTTGCAAAGGGAAAGATCACTGATTTTGATTGCAAAGCTTCAACTTCCAAGATACCTCTCCTCCCAGATGAAAAATGCAGGACAATAATGTTACAATTCAGACACTTTCCCAATTTATGTATCTGTACTAAAACTCATGCTACATAAATGTACTTGTCATCTGAATGAGAATTGAGTTCTTCAAGCTCTATAGATATGACTTCATTGAAACGATGAGTATAAACACACATACACAGCTTACCTTTCTGGAAATATTTCATTAATAAATAAAAGACAATTTAGTAATGTGGCAGCATCATTCTCTAGCTAAGGCAGCAGCAATGCTGACAGATGTTCATTTGACATGGATGAATGGAGGTATACTTTCATCAGGTTAAGCTAGGGAAATCTTAATGATTCAGATGCTACAATCAGAAAATATGACATTAATTTCTTGCTGCAGTTTTTGGAGATATGTGATAGAGTGTGGTTTTATATAAATATAAGGGACAGATATTTATATTAATTTTTCCCTTCACAGTATTTCTGTAATTCTTCTGATGGTTGAGAATTCTTATCAGCGTCAGTGTCATGGTTTAAGCCTCACCCAGGCTAATAACTCAAGAAGTTTTACTCAGCTCACTCACTCCCATCTCTTTCTTCCCCCAGTCCCGGGGGGATGGGGAGGAGAATAGAAAAAAAAATGCAACTTGCACAGGTTGAGATGAGAACAGTTTAGTAACTAAAGTATAACACAAATCACTGCTGCTACTATCAATAATAATACAACAGAAATACAAGGAAAGAGAATACAACTGCTCACCAAACCCGACCCAGCCAGTGCATCCCCCAGCAGCGAACCCCCCCAGTACCAAAAACCTGACCATGCCATGCAACCCCAGTCCACCACCACCACACCCTCAGGGGTCTCTGCTCTTCGTTTCCACATCCTGGACATGACGTGCTGTGGTATGGAATAACCTCTTTGGTCAGTTTGGGTCAAGTGTCCTGTGTCTGCTTCCTCACGGCTCCGCTCCTCCCTGGCAGAGCATGAGACTCAGAAAGTCCTTGGCCAGACCAAAACATTGCCAAGCAGTAACTGAAAACACTGGTGTTATCAGCGCTGCTCCCAGGCCTGAAATCAAAAACACAGTGCTGCACCAGCTACCAAGAAGGAGAAAAAATGACTGCTGCTGCTGAACCCATGACATGCTCATTCCTTTTCTGATAATTTCCTCTGCTTGCTCATACACAAGTCTTTCTTGAAAATTGCATTTCTGCTGTTCGGAAACAAATGGTGCCAAAAGACAATTTTAAAGATACAAAAATTGAAAAGGATTCTTCCACAGGAAGATAAGACTTTGTATAGAAGGAAAAAAATATTAAGCATGTTTTAATGAAAAAGAATAATGCACAATTTGTTGTGAACATCTCTTGTTATTCTTTCACAACTTAAAAAAAATGAACTTCCATAACTAGAATACCTGTTTCTAAAGATGCCTTTAATTTTCATCAGTAAGATTTATCAAATCCCAACTCATTGCTTCAAGGTTGCATCATACAAGACAGAAGTTATTTTTGATAGCTATGCATCTGTAGTCACTTAGCTTAATAATTCTACAATAGCAATATCTCTAGGATTCATTCTTAAGAACCCATTTATCCAATTCAAGAAAGGGTTTTCTTTCAGCAAGTTTAGTCTCACAATCTTTTAGATTATTTCTTACATAAGAATCAAATGTCTGATTACTTCAAACAATAATTCAGAAGTATCATCTAGAAGTTCTGCTCCTGCGTAGAACTATGTGTATGCAAATTGTTATGGTTGCTCTAAAGCACAGATGACAAATATGCAAGTATTTTATATTCAGTATCCCACAGTGGAATTATGCTGTCTTTTATGACATATATAAAGAGGTACTCACTTTCTTAGACCAAGTCTTTAGATCTATTTGCAGCAACAGAAAAAAAGTCATAGAAGTGTTATTGGTAGGCCTTCAGAGAAGAGCTGATAGTACTAGCTGACTGCTACTTTTTTTTGCATTATCGTAAAGATGATATTTCAAGGTTTTGATCCAGATTTTTTGGCCAAAGGCAATAAACAATGACCCACAAGATGTTCTGTCTCAGAAGAGGCTGCTAACAATGCTTGTATTGATGAAAATGCTACTTTTGAACCAATAACCATTAACAAGTCAAACATACTTGTGCCATTCTTCTATACAGGGCTGTGTAAGACTTCAGATTTTGCTTTAGTTGTCAACAAGCTATGTGATTTCCCAGATCAGAAGCTTTTCTGTTTAGCAAAAAACACAACAAAGATAGTATCAAGAGAAAGACAAAGGGTGATCTGACAATGAAGGAAGCCTTTACACTTCACTGCAAAATTAATGTAGATTTCCAGATTTAACAAGGGCAGTAGTATAATCTGGGATTATATTGGAAACTCTGGAAAGTGTCACTCCAGGAAGTCCTGTACTCAGAACTGTTTCTTTTTTTTTTTCTATCTTATCTCTAAGTTTTCAGTTGGATGGTTTTGTTGTTGGATTCTTAGGGACAAATCATTATTTATGTCACTGCAGTCAGAGACTTCTCTAGAGCTAGAAATTTGACTCCTATGGGCTGTACAAGAGATGTGTGAAGCTGTATGATTATCAGTCAGCAGTGTTATCTGTAGCAAGAGAGGGAGGAACATTTCTTCTGGCCCAGAAAGGTTGCACATCTCTACCTAGGCTTGCTCAAGCTGATACTCCCATAAAACCTTCTTCCACACCCAAGTAACGAGAACATGCAAAGGATGCATGTCTGAGGTAGTTCTCAGTACTTGCATGGGAGAAAACGCAGCAGTTTCTGTGATTTAGATTTGATCAGACATGTGGAATAAACCTGGGTGTCAGTCTGTATTTTTTGATGTTTTCTTATGTCTTTTCCATAAAATAGACTTTGAGCATGCTCTTGAGTTCATTATGGTTGCTGGTATACTTCCAGCATGAATGAGGTTTGTATTTATCTTTAGAAAAGAAACACATCAGCAATAAAATACTACCTGAGAAAGATGACATATTGACTGCACTATATTATATAACCTATATCCCTTGCTCATTGTCATTTGGCCTTGCAGATTGTCAGTTTAATTGAAAGATAAAATGAGCACTCAATAATAATTTTGGTAGGAGTTACTTTTAATACTTAGCAAAATTAGTCCAAACCAACACACTGTAAGAAGTAGAATGATGTACAGTAGCTTATAAAATTATTTAACTAACAGATAAAAAATAATGTTTGTTATAACAGATAACAACTAACAAACAGTGAGTAATTGATATTTGAGTGGTATTTGTGCATGCTTAACATGAACTATTTCAAACATGCTGTGAAACATTGACGTAGGAAAAAAGTATAATAAATTTGGGATTCAAATTTCAGATTTTCTTATTTTTCTAAAGAGAACAACGTTTTAAAACTGCATTCGTCTTTTGTGGTGTTCTAAAATTCAGCTCAGGACCAGGTACTGTTATTTTTCAAAACAAGTACACTAAAAATCGACATCAGAAAACTCATAGCAAGTCCATTTTGCATACAAAAAAAAAGAGATCTTAAAAATTTGATGAGTACTCTTCTGTGATGCAAAGATCCTGGTGCTAAGCTTTGTACTAAACAGATAATCTCTACTGTCTACTTTTATTGTAATGTGGGAATAAGCTGTGTAAGATTAGATTGGATATAAAGAAGAAATTCTTTACTGTTAGGGTGGTGAGGCACTGGAATGGATTGCCCAAGGAAGTTGTGAATGCTCCATCCTTGGCGGTGTTCAAGGCCAGGTTGGACAGAGCCTTGGGTGACCACTCTGTTTTGGCCACCACTTAATGACAGGGCACTGCCATTTTATGTCACTGACCTGCCATTCTGTTAAACAACATAACATATATGTTTTCATACAGCTCAGTGACTGGATGACATTCTTATATTTATTGTATATAAATGTATATTTTTAAATATATATAAACATAAAATTTTAAGTTCTTTGTTTCTTTTTGTACGCAGTGATTGGGAGCTTCTTTTTGTTATGTGCTTCTGGGCACACTATTAAAAATGTATATGGGTATATATGTATAGATGTATGTATCATAGATACATATGTATACATGAATTTACACATTAGATACAGTTCATCTAATTGATGTTTTTGGAAGAGATGTTTACTTAGATAAGTATCTTAAAAGGTAAGTTCAAAAGATACTTCAAAATAAGTCTTAAAAAATAAGGTTTTAGGTGAAACATGCACAATCTTTCATAGGACAGGTAAAGTATATGAAGAGACAGGCATGAAAGAATGAAGGAAGGTAAAAATACTCAGAACTAATTAACACCAAAAAAGGTGTTCAATCCCTGAGGAGATATTTTTTTTTTGCCTAAACTGCTGAACTGAAATCACACTGTATGAACTAGACAACTGGGCTGGAAGCAGTTCATCCTTGTATTCTTTTTTTCTACCTATGCTCTATATTGCATGTATATATTTTTACAGCTGAAACTTCAACAAGTGACTTTTTTCAGAGGCCTGCTGTATGAATTTTGAAAAGTGGTTAGTAGAGGTCTGATGAAATTTACTTGAAATAACTACACACAGGCACAAACTGACATACCTATTCAAGAGCATTTTCTTTTAGCATTAGATGAACTGATTTTGGAATGTGCAGAAACAGTGGGAAATGGTTCACTTGAAAAAGAGAAATATTTTTTTAAAGGTTCAGATTAAGGCAGTCATTTTAATTATTTCTCCATTCTCAAACATCTATCAGAAACCTTCCATTCAAGAAAACCTGCCACATACTAAGTTTGAAGACTACTTTTCCCTTTCTTCAACAGAGGATTGATTCAACAGAATTTGTCAGTTCCTGACAACACAGAATGTAAGACTGACCTTGTGAATAGGATCTGGGCTATTTTCTTGTAGGTAAACAAATGCTTTCTTCTAGGAAAACTTCAGAAATAATAATCAGTAATAAATTATCCATCTCTAACAATACAGGCAGCTTTTGCAGGATGTGGGAAAAGCTCTAGGGAAAAAGAAAACAATAGTGAAAGAACTTGAAAAATGTTCTCTCTGCTTGATCTTTTAATAAAGAGTTTCTTGAGGTTTTCTTGCATTTGAAAAACACAAGTATTTCCACATTTCTCAGATATTTAATCCAGGTAACCACAAAATGTTGAGTTGTTGCATTATCTTGGTCTAATAAAGCTTCAAATTTTCCAACTACAGTAAATCAGGATCTGTGAAAATATTTTTTTTTCTTATAGGCTATTGGCAGGAGAATTAGATTACAAGTGAAATAAGCAAGGAATGAGTCTGTTCTCCCCACTGATGTATGTGGTCTTATGTTTTCACATGTAACGCGTAAGAATGTAGCTGATTCACGGAACAATATACTGGTAAAGGGTGGAGCCAACTGCAAAGTATCAAAACTTCACCTGTACTCAGCTTGCATATTTCAATATTTAAACTGAAACATATCCTAAATATTGCTTTTCTGAGCTCTCTGTTACGTTCAGTTCCTATTGCCTTCATTGGGAGTTAATACACAGCAGCCTGCAAGATTAAGTGCTCTGAGCACTTCAAAACCATGAACCTGTATGATAGCAGGCTAGTTTACACTGCAGCAAGAGAAATTAATTTGCCTTCCTGAAGTATTCTGAAAAAAGAAAATGCCCTAAACAATTATTCCAGACTTCTACTCAGCCTGGTAATTATTTTGTCATTATCTAGTATCAACATTCATGAAGCAAAGTGATTTAAGAAGGAAAAGATTGGAAGGGGAAGGTGTGTGTATACGAAGAAAGAATGCCAGCTAAACAAGCATGTACAAATGACCCATGAAGCTGCTGGGAGAGGGGGTGGAACTTCTATAAGAAGTTGGGGCCCAGGCACCATCCCTTCTTGCCTGGCTTATCTGTGGGGTTTATCAAGGTTAACTTGGCTACTACTGTACCCTGTTCTCCAAATAAAATCAGCATACAAAAATATTAAACCGATATTTATTTAAGTTGGCAGGCAATGAAATAAAACTACTTTTAGCTGCTCAAGTGCAGGTTGTTTCTCACAGCTCATCACAGGCCATGATGCAGTCAAAGTCTGATGAAGGAGGGGCATTTCATTGGAGATACTTGAAGTGTACCTAAACCAGCAATGGGGCATGGTTATGTGACCATCTGAACATGTCTGGTGCACTCAACCTACCTGACTCTCATGGCAGAATAGTGGGCACCTATATGAAAATAAAGGCTGCAGCTCCAGCTGGGCATTCTGTACCATCTACCCTGGTAGTAACCAGTGCCTCCCAGACTGAACTCCTGAAGGGAGAGGGTGAATTGGTCGCATGCACTACTGTGCTTTACTGGGATATTTCTCTTTATCCAGTAGGGCTCTCTGTGTATGGTACTTCAGCTAATAAAGCATAGAATTTGCCAACTGCTATATTGATGATTTTGTTTCTTTTGTTTAAAATTATCTTGTAAGCTTCTTGAAGAAACTGTACCCTGAACTCATGGTCTGCAGCCCCAGCAGGAAACTTATTTCAATTTCTAACAGCACCACAATGTAAATAAATAATACTGTATAGTTTACTGTAGTAGTAGCAGTGTCTTCCAAGCAGATGCTTAGGTGTATCTTTTTGGCTTATCATTAGCCTGGTAAAAGAATATACCATTCATTGTTCATCTCTTTTTATTGTCTTTGTCTGTTTATTCTGAACAATTATAACAGGAAGCCAGAGAAAGGCAGACTTAGCAAGTTTTGAAAGGAAGAAAAACCCTCTTCATTGATACAGAGACTTCAGACAACAGAGCATTTTTCAGGGTAAGTTTATTTTGCTTATTATTTCTTGTTCAGCATTAAAAAAAAAGCTGTTCATGTGCATTTTTGATTTTAACTGACATAGAAGATCCTGTCTTGCTTTTATGGAAATAAACTCAGAGGACAGAAAAGATGAACTCTTCAGATCTCAAGATTCTGGAGTGCAACTCCACTGCAAATACTCCTCTGTATCGAAGCAATAGTCTGTGTTCTCACCTTGATCTATATTGACAGAAATTCTACAAATAAGTTTGGTCTCCAAAGCTGCAGTTATCTAGTACTACTATGCTGTCTAATCTGTTGTATAAAGCCATATGAGCAAAACTGTACTCCCAGCCGGAACATGCACTTGAAGAAAACCTCAAAAAAAAATCAAGAAAAAAACCCAAGGAAAAAACCCAAATAAAAACAAGCATGTAGCTTTACAGTTTTATAATCCTATAGTAATAAGCAGTGATGGACAGTGGATCTGAAGCTTATTCAAGTTTTCCTACCCTTCTTAGCCAAGCAGGTCAGAGTCCTCTAAGAGCATAGTCAACACACAGTGTTTTACTCTTTATCTTCCATTCTCGTGTTTTCTTCATTTGAAATCCTTGCTGCTGCTGTCATGTGGTAGAAAAAAAGTACCCAATCTTTTCCTTTCTTTAAAAAGAAGAAATACTTGGCTCCAAGCTGTTGAAAGAAATCTTTGGTTACTGGAACTCCACACAGCAAAAATTGGCAATCAAATTAAGTCAGTGACGTGCCTTTTTTAGTCTACTAAAGGTCGTCCCTCACAATAGAACCATACTGCTGTTGACCTTTGCTAAAGATTGGGGACTATATGAATGAAGTATGCCAGACACTACAATGTTACAAGTGTAAATTCTTTGGAGATTATTTCAGATGAAGGAGGAAAGCAAACAAGGTTGAACACCCTTTTCTTGCATTTCACTTCCCCTACATTCCTGTGGCAACAGTGCTTACAGCTGTAGTGCAGAAAAACTGTAAGGATATTACCTGCTTTCTTGAAATGCCCAGTCATTAAAGCAACATGGACATTAACTCTAGTGCAGGCAACTTCTAATGACAGTGCTAGATAAAAGTCAAAGTATTTTTTATGTTACAGTGTGATCAAAAAACATGTGGGGCTCAAAAGTCTAGATTCGCAGATTGGGAAATCAGACAATGACTTTCTTCTATGTCTAAATATTTATGTTCCAAAACACAGCAAAATCTATGAAATAGACTGTGATGACATATTAATGTTAACTGTCTTCTGGTCTACCAATAAATTATTCAGTATTCTTAGTCTTACAGAATGGTGACTTCCCCGTTCTTGACAGATTTATCCTTTTTCTGTTTATTCAATGCACTCTTAAGGTTTGATTGCCCTACATGGGGAGATGAGAAAAGCAAATTTGAAGAAGAAATGCTTAGGTTTGTGGCTTATGACTTTAAAGCTGATTTCAAAATTCTGACATAGATTTTGGGGTATTTTAAAAGTTAGAATATGGGTATGTGAATATTAGAAAGGGAATCAAAGGAGATTGAATCAGATGGAAATTCTGAGTACCCAAAAACTTCTTTAGTAAAATAGACAATGCATAAAAGAACTGCATTTAACTACTTTTCCTTCTGTAGTACTTCAGCACAAATAAGTAAATTTTCTTTTGGGTAGAATCAGAAAGCCCACTAGCCCCAATTTGTCAGTGTATTATGCAATATATATGGCAAAAAAGATCACTCTATTGCTTTTATCATAGACCTCTGAGTATTAAGTAGAGAAATAATCATTTATTTTGATGGGCTTAAGCAAATGAGGGATTTGAACTATTTGAAAGAAGACATCACTAATGATCTGTGAAACTGTGTTGGTAAAAACTAAATACTGCCCTTTCACTTAATGGGTATTTCTTGTTTGTCTAATAATACTGAGTTAATATTTTAGTTCAGATTATTTATTCTCCAAAATACTGGAGTATGTGAGTGTCCATGCTGTACCAGGTAGAGCTTCATCCAGGAATACCAGGCATAAACAGCAGAAATCTAGATTAGGAAGAGACATGAACAAGACCTGGGGAAAAAAAATAAAAAAAATTATATTTAGAAATTTTTAAAATAGATTTTAGAGAAAGATTTTTAGAAGAAGATATCTGAGAAGAAACAAAATACAAGTTGTAGGAATAAAGGTTCACTACTCTTGAAATGTCAAACATTTTATTTATAAGACAAAAACCTGTACTATCAATCAGATTTGTTGAACAGATAGCAGACAACAATTTATACTTTCTTCTACATTACTTCATCCATGACCAGATAGTCGCTTGATCACACTGATCTTTTGATATGTTATTTTATATGTTATCTAATGAAAACCAATGTTTTATTTATACCCTTTCATTTCCAATATCCATTTTCCTTTTTAATGTAACAGTATTTTTATTATTTTCTAGTTCCAATCTGTTTTAGCAAGCCTATGCTGTATATATCTTTCTCCTAAAGGTGATCACTTGTATTTTCTTGCCTGTCATCACTCTTACTTCTAGTCTCCGTCTGGCATCTGTTACTAGAACTCTCCTTCCTCCGTCTACTTAAATGTTATTTCTGCGACCTTATGATTTCATTTTAGCGAGATCAGGGGTAAGTTCTTCTTTGCTCAGAGTATTCTTCTGAACAGAAACTGCATGGGAAAGATTTTTCACTAACTTCTAGCATTGCTTATGAAATAATATGTATAGCTTTTTCAACAGTAGGTATCAGGAAACAGAGCTAACTTGCTTAGGTTTGATTGGCAACTACAGTCACACTTTATGATATCCAATCTCTGATTACAGAAGCATGACTTTTTAATTAGGAGAAAAGTGTATGGGAAACCACTAAGGATTTAAGTCTGTCATAGAGAAAATTTAGCATGGGAAGTGGTGGCAGACTGAAAAGCTAGTGAGAATCTTACTACTAGACTTACCAAAAGTAACATTCCTGAAATGATGGGATTAATTATTTCTGGGTGCAAGAAGGGTATATATTTTACTCTCTTCACGTTTGTGAAGTTTAAAGGCACATACTTTCACCAGCCTATCCATCTTGATTCATTTAGTCACTCTTGTGCTTTTATTTTATGGAAATCTGTCCTCTGTTTTCTGTATGGCTTACCATTTCAGTTTATCAAATGTATTCACACAAAAAACTTGCAGTAGCCTAACTTAAAATGCATTTTTTACAAATACCCATAGAAGACTCACAAACCTCTATTAAAAGGAAGCAAGAAAAAGCATCAGAGGAAAAAGAGTCTCATTCAAGCTCAGGCGAATGCTCATAGAAATTATTTTGCTATATTCACAAACCTCTAGTGAGTGGCATAAAATGTATGCAGAAGAGGTGGAAGAAAACACCCTGTCAGCCCTGTTTCTCTTAAAGCTTCAAACCAAGCGGTAGGCCTACTGGACAGCCAGTGGAGCTCTCAATGACAATATTGAAAAAACTTCTGTCAAAGACAACCTTTTCAAGATTTTGTTTACTTAGGTATATAACTTTTTTTAATCCAACAAAAACTTTCCAAGAACAGCAATGCTTTATTTCTCAGCTATGCCACATGACAGCTGGGAGTTAACTGAACAAATTTTGGCACAATGTCACAAGACTACAGGTATTACAGTTCATAGATTGTCAGGGATGCGAAGCTGTGTACTTCTTTTTGCAGTATATTGCAAAGAAGTTATTTTTGAAGCAAAGAATTTCAAATGCCTTCTCAGATGATGGGAACAATTTGTCTCTGTTTTACATATCAATGGCCAAGGATTTTATGTCATTACTCAAAATCACATTCTGCAATTAGTCCATTGAAATGTGACATTTTAGCATGGGCAAAAATGTCTTACATTGGCATGTCTTACAATAGCCCTTTCTGAGTTATAAACTGGGGTGGGACTCTTCATTAGGAACTGTAGTGATAGGACAAGGGGTAACAGGTTCAAAATTAAACAGGGGAAGTTTAGGCTGGATATGAGGAAGAAATTCTTTACTGTAAGGGTGGTGAGGCACTGGCATTGGTTACTCAGGAAAGTTGTGAATGCTCCATCTCTGGCGGTGTTCAAGGCTGGTTTGGACAGAGCCTTGTGTGGCATGGTTTAGTGTGAGGTGTCCCTGCCCATGGCAGGAGGGTGGGAACTTGATGATCTTAAGGTCCTTTCCAACCCTAAAATTCTATGATTCTATGATTTGCTAGCATTTGTCTCTTTTAATAGGCATAAACTAAAATGATGCCAAAAATGGAACTTGCTTGAAACTTTAAGACCAGATAGCTTTACACAGCCAACTTATCCAAACAATAAAATCATGTATAATTCTGAAAATTCAGTTCCCAAATTAAAGTTAAATACCAATGAATTTCATTAAGATCACAAAATGAAATGGAAAATTAAGAAGCTTTCAACATAGATTTTATTGAAGCATAACTAACATGTTCTTTGCAAGCTGCTTAAATAAATGTTCTTTATTCAAGACTATGTGTCTACCAGACATGCTGTGATCATATGGAAGCGAGCACTATTGCTAGTATTATTCCTCTAAACTATATAAAAATCAATTATATTTTTGCCTGAAGAAAAAAATCTCAGAAGGATTTCTCTTCATGACAGGATTTTCCATGGATTCGGAAAAGCTGTAATGGTCTACAGCAGTATTTTGGCAGTTTATAACCAGCATGACATTTGATACATTTTTACTTTATTTGATTGTTGCAGGATAATCAAGCAGCTAAAGTGTAAAATTTGTATTGTCTGGTAAGAAATAGATAAGAAACAGATATTAAGAAATAGATAGTTTTCTAATTTATCATGGCATGCTCCAGTGACTTCAGTCACTATCTTAACAATTTACCTGATGAATGAAATTGTTAAATAGCCAGATGACTAATGCTTTCCTTGCTTTAGCTGCTATGATGTTAAAATCAACAAAATGCTCAGTGGGAAACCTTCTCACTAGAGGGCCATAAGAAGGATGCTGCCCCTGTTTCTCCCTCTTACTTACATCCTTTTATAACTGTGCCCTTATATTTCAGTTTACACACGGGAAGGGATATTTCTGACAGTGCTGGAGGGAAGAGAAACATACCCACTGCAGTCAGTTTGCTTACTTGCATTGACAGCTCTAACATGGAGCAAAGTTATACTGCCTGCTGGCCAATAGATTTAGCCTACATAAGGGATCTTCCTAGAACTCTTGGAGAACTTTGACTGAGGTAGCTTTGTTGTCTCCCTCAGTGCACATCCTTCTCTAACTCTCCCAAATCTGTCCATGGCTATACTTCTGTATGTTTAATTTGCAATTTCAGTATGGATCTATACATGATATAGGGATGGACTTTCTGGGGACATGGGGTTCATACCTCTGATGACACTGTTTAGCATGACAAAGAACTTTCTCAGTGCCATAAAATAATGCCATGGCTACATATTAGGCGATCTACCCCTTTGTTTAGCTCAGGTTTGTAGCTGTCCCTTCAAGCTGAGTAACAGCAAAAAAGAGAACAGAGAAAGGATTTCTCTCTTCCCCCAGGGTTCCACCTACCTTTCTCTATTTCTACTGCATTTAAACCAGCAGATAAACGTCAAGAAAAAAAGAAAACATTGTGTCAAGCTGAAAAATGGAGAGAACAGAAAAGTCTGAGAGCAATACAAGTATTCTACTAAAACTCCTGTTAATGTGTTACACTTCAAATACAATATTGAACTGTGTGATGCAATTTCTCTTCTAAGAATGTATTTAACTTCTAGGACTGTAGGTGAGAGCAGTTTTATCATAGATTCAAAGAATGTATATGCCTATATTCACCTTGTATTTAGCTGGTCTTTTTAGTAGCAGTGTAATTATTTATACCATGTAGTTTAGACATATTCCATAGCAAACATAAATCAAGAGACCTGGGTACTCCTTCAGATTCTCCTAGTGAGCAGCTTTACATCTTTGCAGTTACTCTTTGATTCTACAGTGTACTCTTTGGGGACAGTAATTACACAGGGACATTTAGTAAAGTGACTAGGGCAATTTGTTGCTTCTTTAAAAGCCCAGAAAACACTGTGTATCTTCATAATTAAAACAGAACCATTCATGCAATTTTATCTTATTTAACAGAGATTGAAACTCATGCTCCTGAACCTACCAGGATGGCCTCTATTATATATAGAATATAGTGCAGATGGGTATGATTAACTCTATATATTCCAGTAAATATTTCTGTATTTGAAATAAAAGTAGAAGATATAGCCTCCACTCTACATAATATTGGAAGGGAGCACACAACTCAATCTGGAAAACTGTTGTATAGTATAGTCAAATGCAGAAAAAAATATGTCCAGAAACAAAGAATACAAGTTTAGAAATACAGAGTGGAAGATTCTAGAAAAGCATTGACTTGAACAAAGAATTAGTGGACACCATTTATTATTGTCCCAAATAAAAGCTTCTTGTGTAGTGATGTGGCAAAAGGATGAGTAGGGTCTTTGAAGATATAGTACAGGAATATTTAGTAGAAGCCAGGGAAAGATCTCGCTACTTTGTGAAGCAGGCTTTTTGGATTTTGTGTCCCCTTTTCTTAAGAGAGATGAAAGAGTAAACTTCTAAAAATGACCATAAAATTATTAAAGAATTACAAATTCAATCATCCATCTTGAAGTTTAAGAAGCTCAGGTTTTTTTCCAAATCACTGTAAGGCTGAGAGATTACTTGGTCATTATATTTTAGTACTTACAGATAAAAGGATATCTGATGGGCAGTGAGACTTTTCCAGTATTGCTGAAAAAGACATAAAAAGATGCAGTAGCATGAAAATAAACTAACACAAATTCACCACCATAAAAGAGTGTAAATAAGTGCGTAATTAAAACTGGAACTTATTATCAAGGAAGGAGTTGAACTTATTCTCACCTGAAATGTTAAATGAAGAGTAAATATTCTTTTAATAAGTTTGCGATATATTGAGAACCTAAAGGCAGAAAAAGTCAATATCCAAATCCAGACCATCAGGCTGTTTCATCATGGTAATCTCTTCTGACTTTACATGGCATCGGAAATATTGTTTTCCATGCATTTACTTATTTATCCAGTTGGCGACAGAATTATAGGAGTCAGAGAACTCAAATGATACACAGATTAACCAAAGAGAGGGAAGAAATAGACAAACAGGAAAGAAAAATTGGAATAAAATTATCATCTAAAAAAAAAAAATAGAAAAAAATACTTTTGCCCTGTAAAAAGAATGATCTCATTGCTTGCATAGGTGAATCCTAACGTGTAAAGAGGAGCAATTTGGCTTACATGGACAAGACTTGTGTTGTTAACTGTAAGGCAAATTTTGATCCAAGAGCTAAGCTTACATCACTGTGTAGTTTATGTTAGACATTGCCTCTGACTGAATGAGTTGTCAAAGGCCTGGGTTCAGAACCGTGGAGTCTCCAAAATGGTGATTGAAAGCACTGGGAACTGAGGTGCGTAATCTCTTCAAACTGCAGGAGTTACTTTCGTCCTTATTATCTTTGCATCACTGAACTAGATCCAGACATCTAACTACTACTTTCTGTATTGACTTAAGGGAGAAGAAGATAGGGTCTGCACAATACAATTATGTTTAAATCATTGCATTTACACAGCAGTGAACAAATGTTTGCTTGCAGTAATTATGCATTTATTATATGTACAAAACCAAATCCATATTAGCAAAAATCACCTACTGTGACACTCATGCATGTACAAACAGTGGGGAAATCATCATTGTAGTTCAAATAGAAAACCATTCAATAACATATAAAAGAAACTTTTACTCAGTTGGCACTCAACTATTATCAATTTTTTTTTATTTATTTTTATATAGGAAAACATGCAAGGGACTCTTAATGTTTTAACACTTGTGGGCAACAATTTCTGGTTTGTTTTACATTGTTGTATAACTTCTAATACTCTAAAATTCTGTGTAAGAATTTCTATTTTTCATATTTCTTACCTCCCATGACTTTCAGGAATGTTGAACAATTATTTTTGAGATGTGAAAGAATGAGGAATAATAAAGCAAACTAAATCTTACAGAGTATTTTTTTCTTGAGTAACTAAAAACTACACAGAATGGAGCCAGTATTCCATAAGAGACCACCTGGCTAAGATCGCTTGTTCCCCTTGCTGTCTGCATTACAAGCAGCCAGCAGAAAACAAAAAACAAAGACAAAACCAAACACAAAAGCAAAAACAAAAAACAAAACCAAACACAAACACAAAAGCAAAACCAAAATAAAATTAAAAAAAAACACCACAAACAAAACCCCCCAATTCAAACAAACAAAAATCCCAAACCAAAAGCAAGAATTTGGCCAAATAAATATGACACAGTTTTTATGTTGTGACATTCTGCCTTAATTTAATTATTTGTAAACCTTCCTCCAGATGTTTAAGAGCAATTGACTGGATTCATGTGGTACATTGAAACCTGCAAAAATTAAGTCAAGCGTAAGATCACGATATGAGATGCCCCTGATTTGACTATTTTTGTGCTGTTAGTCACAAGAAACAATGAATTGTATGTGGCTCTCTGAATCACTTCAGTGCAATAACAGACTCTCCAGCAGCACATCTGGAACTGTGGCTTAGACGTGATGTCAGACAGTATTTTGAAAGAAAAAGAATGGTAGCAGTTTTGCTTGTGTGTTCTTCTGCTACTGCACAGCATCAAATATCCATTGCAATTTTATGTAGCATGAGAGACCTGAAAATTGGGTAGCTGAGTGATGAGTATCATTCATGGGAGCCAAGAACAAAGATAACATCACTTGTGATAGAAGTTTAAATTCATGCTGTCCTCTGTGTCACTGAGCAAGATGTTCAGAGTTTGCAGTGTGGTGGAGTCAAGAAAGAACAGAAATCAGATAAATCTTTTCATCAGTTACTGCAAATTACTTGAGCATTCTCTGCTGGGATTCATATTCATCCAAAAGAAAGCTTGGTTTTCTTATGGTTTTACAAAGGAAATTCAGGAAAATTGCGCATCCTCTCTGCACAATCTATGTGGGGGTGCTGCTAATCTTGGCATGTTGTTGAGACAATTTGCATCTGAATTTGCATTTGAAACTCAGAAGAAAATCCTCCAGAAAGCCTGCCTATATAAAAGATACAGGCAAAAAAATAATGCATTCAAAATAACTGAAGACCCCACACTGTCTCATTTTAACATATCCTGAATCATCTCATATTTTTGTAAAACACATACACATATGCAATATGTACATGCATAGATTCTGTTATGTTTTGTTATATACTAAAGTGATTGTAAAACATATATAATATGGACATAAACTGTTATATGCATTCTACTTGCTTTTTACTACTTGCTTTTAAAAATTGTTCCAATATTTATTTGTTTCCATGTCCAAATTATATCTCATGTAACATCTCTTATGCCACAGTCTGGCCTGCAAGAGAAAGATAATACCTGCCACCTGACAGATGTACTGGGATACTTTCATACTCATTTCAGTTCAATGTTAATACTTCCAGTCTTTCATGGGAACTGGATTTGTGATAAACTTCTTAGTGAGTGTGCCATAAAAGTATTTTATAACCTAAACATTATGAAAGTTCTTAGTTTTGCTTATTTATTTATCTGTTAAATCACAAATATTATAGAAATACACAGCAAATGAATTATATTTTATATGAGAAGCTTATCTCTTGGATTCTTAACCTGTGCTTCTCTAAATGTGTAAGCAGACTATTACATTCATGAAGAATTTTTACCTCCTTTACTTATTAGAAACACAGCTAAGCTATAAAATCTTTGTTCTGTATTAATGAACTGATAGATATTGCAAGGCAAAGCACCACACAGAATCCAGGAGAATGACAAGGTATTTTTCCCTAGTTTTTTCTAGCAATTTGATTTCAGGATAAAGTGATTTAGAAGCACTGTGGCAGGGTATTACATTTAAAAGGCTGTAGAAATAATGCAGGAGACAGAATATAACCATAACACAGCATGATCACTTAGCAACCAAGCCAGATTTATGGTTTCATAAAGCTGAACATGGTACGAAGAAAGAATACATAAAGCATATTTTACAAAATACTACTGTTAGAGATAATTACATGTGAGCATAAAATAAGCTGCATCTTCAAAAATTTTGGAAGGAAAAAAATACTGAACCCAGGTGGCACAAAATGGATACAGGAAAGAGAAGAAGTAAACCTGGCCACAAGAAAATTAATGTCTTTCTTCCCCATCCAAAATATTAAGTGGATATGTCCTTAGTATTTCCAGTTAAAGCCTAAAGCATTTCTCCTTCTGTGTGTCTGGAGAGCACATATGATTCACTCTGTAATAGCCAAAGAAAAATATCCCAATACAAACAACAGACATGTTAGGGATTAGAAACAGGCAATGTGTGCATCCTTCCTGTTTCTGGGCATGGACTCAGAGACTCTGGCATCCTTATTTAAAATACATTTATCCTAGATGCTGTATTTTTTGCTGCGGATGTACAACCCTCATTAAATTAGTTTGTAAATAGGCTCATATTTACTTTACAAGAAGCTGGAGTTTTTGCCACTTACACTTACTTGCAAGCTGATATTCTACACCCTGATTGTGCTAGGACCTTCAGAATAGATGTTCTCTATAGACCAAGAGAGAAACTTTCATAATTTTGGATATGTACTCTGCCCCTATTCATATGTACCTATTTGACCTGCTACTTTGCGATTTAATTCCCAGAGCTACTGTGTCTGGACAGTGGTGATTCACAGAAATGCATTTCAAGGCAAGGCAAATCAATGACTTGATGGCTGAAATCTAATTTCTAGTAGCTGAGTGTGGTATAGGGCCAGAGCCATACATCGAGGAATGATAATGCAATTAACAAAAAAAAAAAAAAACCCATACCAAAACCAAAAAAACAACAAACAAAGGGGTGGTGTGTGCATGTGTGTGAGAGAGAATCTGTCTCCAGACAGCATGTGGTAGCATAAGGAGCAAAATTAAACATTAATTCCACTTTCCAGATTTAAAAATTCTGGAGTTGCATTTTGGAAATGTGAAATCCCACTTGTTCTAATAAAAGATTTCTATAATGTTTTTCAGCTACTATATGCACATTTTTCAAAATTAAAATCTAGATAGACATAATCTAAGCACATAAGAATATTATTTCTTTTCTGAAACAACCTTAAAAGTTCACATTTGCAATTGCTCCGTGCCATTATTTATTCTCAAAAAAGCTGTTTTATGTTAACAGGATAGAAGTCTTACAAGGCATTTTCTAACATTGTGGAAATTTCTTAACTAACAAAACTTAACTATAACTAACATTTATAAACGATTTTTTCCTCCCCAGAAATAAGACAAACCTCACTTTAGCTCAAAATACTGCTGTTCTGGCATGAAAGTGGATACTTCAACCACTCAATTTTAGTATAATAAAATTCAGTGTCTCAAATCATTAAAACAAATGAATTGAATAAACCTCTCATTTTTTTTTCAAACTGATCTGTGAATAGTTTTTCACAGTACTGATTTTAAACAAAGGTGGAATTTACTGAACAGCACTTGTAGCAATTCAGAATTTTTATGGGATTAGTGTACATCTTAAAATAGATAACTAGGTTCTTGAAAAGCATTCAACAACCTTGGCACATTTCACATAATTACAATTACTCTTTGTTCAGGCTTCTCACACTCTCAATTTCACAATATCTATTGATCTCCTGTCTTCGTTAACAGGATACAATAGGTTTTGTTTTGGAAACATGTTCAACATCTTTATGACAGAAGGAACCATAATTGCATAATTAAAAATTAGCATTTTTATTACATTAACTCAAATCTTCAATTTTTGAAATATAATTCAGCTGTATCATTGGGGAATCACTCATAGAATCTGTGTTCCCAAGCACCTCTGAAACTCTTTTTAGCTATTTTCCTATGGATATTTTTTCAGTGTTATGCAGTTTATGACATTTCTAGAGATTGAATTTTCTGCATTTTTCTTTTTTGTCTCAGGTTTATCTTCAAAACATGATGGTAGCAAAACCACTGCATAGTGATAGTACACTGTGTCTAGAAATCTTGCCAGTTTCATTCAGTAAGGAGTAGCTTTAGAAGGCACATAATTTTAACACATTAGGGATACCTTGACATGATCAGGCAAATATTTGTGAAATGTTTGTCTGGTGCTTGTTTATGAGGGGGGAAAAAATAGCTTTTCCCTGGCTTTATTATGGATTACCAAAAAAATGTGGCAGTGGGAAGCAGCCACTGAAGAATAGGCACAGTCCGATACATTTCAGGTATTGAACAGTGGAAAAGGAATGATCACCATTTACTATTATAAGAGAATACGACAATAGCACTAAAAATTTTGGTGAATGAAGAGAGGGAAATTTGGGATTACCTCCCAGAAATCAGGTAAATTTTTCAGGCATTCCATATGGAGCATGCCATTACTGTCCTGACTGCTTTGTGAAAGAAGTAATTCTTCCATTAAATCTCTGGGCATAGTTGAAAATTGGAAGACCAACAAAACAAGTGTGCAAACATTTAGGAAAGAACCTTCTTTTCATGCAGTAGTACCAAGGAAATAGTTCTCTTTGTAAGATTTCTCTCTGTGTCACCCTTACAAAGACCTATATAGATGTTACAGAAACCATCCTTTAAAAAGTTATTAAAAAGAGAAAAAAAAGAAGAAAGAAAGTTGAAGCAGGAATGTCTCATATTTATAATTACTATTAATACTCGTAATAGCTATGAGTAATGATAACATTACTACTATTTTTTAAAGGATGGCATCCAGAGAACAATAAGTTAAGGCCAAATTGCTTGACAGAATTTCCAAAAAATCTCTTCAGAAGACATCCCAGAGAAGTAAGAAGTCAATTAAAAGGCAGAAGAAGAAGCAAAGATGACTTCAGGGAAATAAGATGTTCAGGATGGAGGTTGATCTTGAATTTCTGCTTCGTAAGTCATGCAGTGCAACAGGTTTATGGGTATTATCAGAATTTGCCCATCAGTAAATATTTATTCAGTTTACTGGATTAAGGAAATAATTTGGAGTCTTCCTAAAACTTTTTTTCTTTTTTTTTTTTTTTTTACTGGTGGAAGTGCAGATGGAGAAACAATGAGCAGTGGATAAATTGAGTAACAATTAAGTAAATCTGGAATGGGTTGCATAGGGAAATTGTGAATCCTCCATCCCTGGCGGTGTTCAAGGCCAGGTTGGACAGAGCCTTGGGTGAGATGGTTTAGTGGGAGGTGTCCCTGCCCATGGCAGGGGTGTTGGAACTCGATGATCTTAAGGTCCTTTCCAACCCTAACAATTCTATGATTCTATGATTCTATGAAACCAATTCTAAAAGTATATTTCATTCTAAGTTGGAGATTTAAAGATTTTAATTTGCAAAGTACTTAAATGACATGATTTTGTAGATTTGCAGAATATTATTTTTTAGGAGTCAATGGGAAAAGGCATTTTATTAACTTTATACATTGTTATTAGTTTATTTGCATCAAAGTTTTTTAGTTAAGCAAATTATGAGGGACATTATCTAATCTTTCCATTGGTACCTTTTTATTTATGGTATATGTCTCAGAATACTGGAGCATAACCTAATGCATAATACTATAAAATCTTGTAGAGATTAAGATCTAACATCGCCAGTAGATGATGGGCTGTCATACCTTCTGAAAATTGCAAAGCTGACTACAGGAAGAATCATTAAAATGTTACCATTTCGTCTAATAGAAGCCCAATAAAATCTCATTCAGGAATTTTCATATTAACAGTTTTTATGGGTCTCCTAATGCTGTTTTAATTTTGCAATATTGTTTTTAAATAATAGTATGAAAAAGAAAGACAGATGGACCAATAATGGGTCTTATATTTACATTATTTTAAGAACTTCTATTCCACCATTATAGAGGTCTGGTGATTATTTTCTGGCAGTGCTTTTTCATATTAAAAATGCTGCACTGAATGAAACAGATGCTGCAAAATTCCAACCATCCATTAATATATTACTCTTTCTCTAAGAGATCATATAGGAAAAGAATTATGTACTAATTCTATGCTTCTATCTTTTCTGGTTCTTCACAGTCTATATATTAATACTGGAAAAGTTTTGATAAAACACTGCACTTTTACTGTTCCATGAACCAGAAGATTCTAGTTTCCATATGATACTATTTACTTAGATTTGATATATTAAAGAAAAATAAATTCACCTATGTGCTATTCTAAATATCTCAACAGTATTGATTCATAGTACATTTAATTAGAACATATCAAATAATAATTTCAAACAGGAACATAAACACTTCAGAAACTCCTTTCCGAAATATTTGAATGAATGATAGTGTAAGGAAGTACTGACTTTTATATCTATGATCTACAGAAGTATTTCAATCTATTTATCCTAAGTGTAACTATATATCAATTTAACAAGAATGACAACAGGGATTACAGTATGATTAGAATTCTTTTTTCTCACTCCAATTCATATATTCAAATCCTTTAATTTCATATACATTTGCTTAGTTATTAATATGTTTAGCTAAAATAATTGCTTATTAAATTACTATTTCTGCTTCAGAATTTTGTGAATAGTAATCTAGATAGTCTTAAAACAAAACAAAACAAAACCAAACAAAACAAAAAAAAAACCCATAAATCCAAAGAGAAACAATAATCACTTAGAACTTTACTTATAGAAAGACATAGAAAGATATAGACATGTACCTTTAAGTCCACATTTTAAGCATTCGTATGTAAAAGACTGATATATGTTATTGCCTTGCATTACATTAAGTGTGTTGAAGATATCGCTGAACAGACTATATTTTATTTGGAAATCCAGATCTTCAAAACAACAGGTAAAATGAACAGATGCCAGTACTTAACCTGCTTCCTGGATGACAGCATTTGCTATAAAGGAATTAGTCCTTCACACTATGGATATGTTAGAAGAGTCTTCAACCAGAATTATTATATACCCAGAGCATTCTCCTGGTATTTTTTGGATGAACTCTTTCTATCAGATAAATTGATGAGATGAAGAAAAAATAAAGTAATAATCAGTGACAATACAGAAAAGTTAGAGGGATAATTTTCATGATGTCAGTGTGCCATCTTACACTTCTTTGATCAGGTAATACTAATGTGCTAGATCTTGGTATTTAATTCAGGTGCCCTATGTCCTGCCACAACTCATTACCAACATCATTTGTACCACAGCCCCATAGAAATGTATTTGGTTTCCCTTGAGTAGCCATTCATAACCTCTGATTTCACCCTCTAGGAGCTTTAAATCAGATATATTTCCCTGAGCATGGGACTGCCTTTTTGATAGATAACTCCTGCCTTGGAAAGTCTTTGTTTCTGAATCAAAACCTGACACCTGGGTTAGGGTCAGTTCTTTTTTTGCTATCTACTGTAGCAACTGAGACACAGACTCCAGTTGTGGTTCAACCAAAACCATTTATTGGATGAACTTAAAGGCTTTTTATAGACCCCTGCCTATCCGTTAGTAATTGTTAGTACCTGTTAGTTTCTTTTTAGTACCTTTTGCGACATCATATGCTTTCTCAACCAATCACTTTATTGTTCACGTGTCTTTGCTTGAACAACTTATTTGTTCCCAGATGTATAAGCACATTTCTCTGTTGCCACTTTTTGCTACATTATTACTTTCCATTTTCATGAAACACACATTCGTTTGTCCTCTCGATCCACACTGGAGACTATCATTAGCTCCTGGGAGGGTCCCCGGCACAACATTATATCTTTGTCTTCAGTAATTTCTTTGTTTCAGTGGTCTACAGTTCTCGGAGATTATCTTGGTGTTCTAACTTCAATTCCTCTTGACTCCCATGGTTTGCAGCTGATGAGGTTCAAGATGTTCGTATTTTCATTCAGGTCTGCTGGCGCAGCTTCTTGTGCAGCATCTCCCACAATCTATATTATTGGAATAAATTCTGGGTCACTTGTCAAAGTATGGTTCCATTGGATAAGAGTGGCTGACCACTAGCTTTCTGCTGTAAGTGGTTTGTTTAAAGCCATTTAATAGTGATGTTCAGGAGAATGCACTGAACAGATGGGCTGGATGTTTGAGCTAGAGTAAAACTGAAGATAAAAGCACGAGTTTCTTTCCATTAGGCAAAATCAGAATCATAGAATTATAGAATAGTTAGGGTTGGAAAGGACCTTGTCATGGGTTCAGCAGTAGCATTCGTTTTTTCTCCTTCTTGGTAGCTGGTGCAGCGCTGTGTTTTTGATTTTGGGCCTGGGAGCAGCGCTGATAACACCAGTGTTTATAGTTTCTGCTTGACAATGTTTTGGCCTGGCCAAGGACTTTGAGTTCAATGCTATGCCAGGGAGGAGGGGAAGCACCAGGAGGAGGCAGAGACAGGACACCTGACCCAAACTGACCAAAGAGGTCATTCCATACCACAGCACGTCATGTCCAGGATGTAAACACGGGGAGCAAAGACCCCTGAGGGTGTGGTGGTGGTGGACTGGTGGTGCACGGCATGGTCAGGTTTTTTGGTAGTGGGGGGTTCGCTGCTGGGGGGTGCACTGGCTGGGTCGGGCTTGGTGAGCAGTCGTATTCTCTTTCCTTGTATTTCTCTTGTATTATTACTGGTGGTAGAAGCAGTGATTTGTGCTATACCTTAGTTACTAAACTGTTCTTATCTCAACCTGTGCGAGTTGCATTCTTTTGATTCTCCTCCCCATCCCCCCTGGACTAGGGGAAGAAAAAGGGGGAGTGAGTGAGTGAGTAAAACTGCGTGGGTGGGGGGCTTAAACCACGACAGACCTTAAGATCATCTAGCTCCAAACCCCCTGCCATGGGCAGGGACACCTCCCACTAAACCATGCCACACAAGGCTATGTCCAACCCAGCCTTGAACACCGCCAGCAATGGAGCATTCACAACTTTCCTGGGCAACACATTCCGGTGTCTCACCACCCTCACAGTAAAGAATTTCTTCCTCATATCCAATCTAAACTTTCTCTGTTGAACCCGTTTGAACCCATTACCCCTTGTCCTCTCACTACAGTCCCTAATGAAGAGTCCCTCCCCAGTATCCCTATTCATATATCCCTATCAGCCCCTTCAGATACTGGAAGGCTGCTAGGAGGTCTCCATGCAGCCTTCTCTTCTCCAGGCTGAACAGCCACAACTTTCTCAGCCTATCTTCCTATGGGAGGTACTCCAGTCCCCTGATCATCCTCGTGGCTCTCCTCTGAACATGTTCCAACAGTTCCACCTCCTTTTCATGTTGAGGACACCAGAACTGCACACAATACTCCAAGTGAGGTCTCCTGAGAGCAGAGTAGAGGGGCAGGATCACCTCCCTCAACCTGCTGGTCATGCTCCTTTTGATGCAGCCCAGGATATGGTTGGCTTTCTGGGCTGCAAGCACACACTGCAGCTGGCTCATGTTCATTTTCTCATCAACCAACACCCCCAAGTCCTTCTCCACAAGGCTGCTCTGAATCTCTTCTGCCCAACCCGGAGCTGTGCCTGGGATTGCTCCGACCCAGGTGTAGGACCTTGCAGTTGTCATGGTTAAACTTCATCAGGTTGGCATCAGCCCACCTCACAAGCATGTCAAGGTCCCTCACTTTGTTTTATGTATATAAACGTATACATAAATGTCTGTCAAGTTCCCATGTTAACGTTTTAAGTGTTTATTAGAAACCAAGTTGATCACTTGACATTAAATCTATCAGCTTCATAAACAGACAAACAAAGGGGAAACGCAGCTGAATGCCTGAATCCAGTTTTGAATCCCTGTATCATAAAATACATGGAGGGACTGGAGAATATGTGCTGGAGAGCAAAAACATTGATCCAAATTGAAGGAAACACAAACCTTAAGGGAATACTAAATGGACTGCTCTTATTTTGAGACAGGAACAAAAATCAAGAAGCAATGTGATTACAGCCTTCAAATGCATGAAACTCTTCTGCAAAGACGAAGGGCACTGTTAAGCAGAAGAACAAATTTCTTGGGAAGTTTCTCCAGGTCTGCAATGAAGGCAGCATGTTCTCAACAGTAACAAGAAACCTCAGGTCATGTAGTAGTGAGAAATGAAAAACACTGCACGAGTACAGTGGGACCACTTCCTACAGTTTCTAATGGGAAAGAGATGGAGACAAGTTGGTCTGATGCACAGATGTGCCATAAAGCATCAGCCAGCTTGCAATTTGATTCCTACTCTCTCAGAAAAAAAAAAAAAAAAGAACCAAAATAATTTCTTTTATGATGGGAAAACACCTAAAAGAAGTTGTATCCACCATGTAGCAAGCATAACAAACACAAAGAAGAGAAAAAGTGTTATTAATTTCCCAAACCTTGCTACTGGACTACTGTGAACAAAGTACAAGTGTTTGTCAGCAACACCTCTGTAGCTGATCATGTCTCTGAGTGAGGGATTAGCATACATGAACTTTGGCGGACCCTGCCAGAATTGGGACAGAGTGATCATCAGGTCTCACACAAAAGAGGAGGTTCATAAGTATGACTGATCCTTTTGTATGGTGCATTAACCTGATAGAATATGAATTGAGAGTATAAGAGATCAAAGTGAAAAGTTTTGGAGTTTCTTACATATAGTATGCATGGTACCTTAGACCTCTCCTTTGCCATTTGCAACACAGCAGTTTTATTTTTGACACCTCAGACCACTACTTTGCATTTTGACCCTTACAGAAGGGGTAAAAGAATAAGCTCAAAAGTTAATACTCTTAGAAAAGCTGTTTAATCCTTCACATATGAGAATTGCACTCATGATACACCTCTCAACATGACCTCTAAATCATCTATCTTCTTGATTCCTATACAATTTAGGCATTACCTAGAAAGGCAGAGAAGAATTTTGTACATCCACCAAATATTATTGTTTGAGTTCACTTAATGGCATATTTTTTATCTTGCATAATCTTCTGAAACAACCGCTACATGTACTGAGGCCTTGCTTCCTGGAAAAGGAAGGAGGGAATAAACCGTTTTGTTTTCTTTTGCTTTCATGTGTGGCCTTCACTTTGTTTTATTAAACTACCTTTATCTCAACCCAGGAGCTTTTAAACATTTTTTCTCCCCCTGTCCTGCTGAGGAGAAAAAGCTCGTGGTGAGTGCCTGGCAGTCTGTTAGGGCCAACTGACCACAAATATTTTTGGTAACGATTGTGGAATTTTTAAGGAATTTGCAATAAGGATAGGAATCAGGAGAAGTGGTGGCTGAACCAGGGACTGAACACTGCAGGAATTTTTGTTGTAATTCTGGTGAAAGGATGAGGGATAGAGTGTGCATACATTATCCATCTTTGTTGGTGTGATGATGATGTTGACTTTGGCATGGGGAATTCTTTTGGTGATGTTGAAGTTTTCAAGGTGTAGATGGTACAATGAGCGTATATTTCAATGACAATTCTTAAATGTATGATTCACGAAGGCAAGGAATTGAATGTAATGAGTTTTTGTGGAAAGGTCTCAGTATTGGAATGGGCTGAAGGACAGCATCTGTAAGAAAACATCAGAGGCTGAATCATATTGGACAGGGTTAGTTCCAACCAACTCTGTTATTTCTGTGTAAGTTACTGGAATGAGAAATTTTAACATGTGGGGTTTTTTTTTTTTTTGTTTGTTTGTGCTTTTTTGGTTTGTTTTTTTTTTTTGGTAGGCTATTCCATCTGCTTTAGATAAAGGCATTATTGTTCTGATCCTGGCAATAGCAATGGATAGGCTACTGAACAATGAAGCTTTATTCTCAGAAGTGTCAGCTCAGCTTAGTGCCTCTAAGGCATATACAGAAGATGTATTCCTTAAGCAGTTTGCACCTTGATTCAGGAATTTTTGACCCAAGAATTTCTGGAAGCGAGGGAGAATGGGTTTGAATTTTACTTTTTTCTTTCTGCATGCAATTATTATTAGCAATAATTAGATTCAGGATGCTGGTCAAGAGGAGCCTTTGATTCAACCTCTAGAACCATTCCTGTTAGGTCTGCTGCTGCCACAGAACCTTTTTTGTGTCATTTGTTTTCAGCGAGAAAAGTGTGAGTGTCAGAGCCAAACCACATTGCAAGTGGAAGGGAGAAAACCAGAAGACATCTCTCACCTTGCTCTGGTTTTGTTTTGCTTTAGCTCACGTATTTAGACTGGAATAAAAGCTAAAGTGTCTTCAGTTGAAGCGCATTCATTACTATTCAGTCTTCCAGGTGTCAGGAGTGATAATGTCTTACTGTTCTTGTAGTCTATTTTAATGAAAACTTAAACACCGGCACATGACCAAAATGCTAATTTGTCTGTCTATCTGCTTGATTTCTCTCTCTGTTCTAAAAAAGTCAAAAAAAAAAAAATCCTTTGTAAAATATTTCTGCCAGCTATAAGTTTCCAAGCAGATCCAGATTGCTTTCACCCTGTGTGCTAAAAAAGGATGACTAATTGGCTCCCAATATTCTTAGGGTTTCAGACTATAAGTTTACAATAAAAAAAATAAAACTGTTTACCACATTTATTTCACACATTTGCAGAACAATTATGAAGAATAGCATTAAAAGAGGATGTGTACATATAACACTCAAACATAGTTTTCTCTTGGGATAGGGTTTTAATTACTTCAGTTACTGGATACTACAGTTTGGAAAGTAAAAATATGTTTTATTTCTGTAACTGAAACATTTAATATGGAAATTGTCAGATGGCTTTATGCTATTTTCCACATCACACTTTGAAGTGGAATTCTTTTTTAGGTGTCATGCTTTGCACAAGTTATATGCAACTATGAATGAATGAATGATTATGAATGAAATATCAGTGCCGTTGTAATCAGTGAAGTAAAAATTGTTCCTTACCAATTATATATAAAAGTTCATTACAGTAACAATTTTCTTAAATACTGCTTCTAAATTATTTTTCTGATTCAATGTTTTTATAGTACAGTATTCCTCTCCAACCGAAACTACTCTATGATTCCCATGAAAATGCAATACACTGAATTAGTTTCTAATGAATATTTTTAAATAATAGGAGAGTCTATCTGATATTCAAATTGTTGCAAAAGAAATTAACCAGAGGATCTATGCTCAGCTATTGATCACAAGGAAAACCAACTGTATTACTACTGCTATTAAGTACAAAGAGGTGCTGTAGATAGCAGCCTTGGGATTTTTCTGAAGATGGGATCTTCCAAGCAGTCATGGACAGATTGAACGTAAATGAGCTTGTGCTGAAAAATAAATTCAGGCAAACAGTTTTTGTTATCTATCAAATAATTATTTTGGTATTACAAAGGAAGGACCAGTCAACATTACTCTCTGTTAGCCAAGCACCAACAATATTAAAAACAGTCTAACATGAGAATTAGCTTTAAAATTTTTTTTTCCTGTGTCCATAAGAAGAAAGTACCAAAATTAAATAGATTTGGTTTAAAATATCAGATTTCTTAAAAAAAAGGCTTTTTTTTTTTTTCTGCAAAAATAATTTGTCTTAGCCTATTTTATGTTTGAAAGGTCGCGTTGACTAAATTAATAGGAGTCTTTTAAGTCTCTGTTTATTAAAAACATATTACCACTCTGACTTAAATCCCTTTATTTATGTAATACACAATTAAAAATAATTCAAACAGGCAAGATTCCTAAAGGGATTCTATTTCATTTGTCTTAACCCTCCATTTCAAATCTCTCTGTGACAAAACTCTGTAATGGAAATTGCATACTGCTACATAAAAAAAAAAAAAATACAAAAAAATTAGGCTATATTTCTGCCTTGTTCCCTATCTAGAGTTATTGTACTTGTGTTAACAGTGTAATTTTGGATTCAGAATATCTTTGTTTGAGTGATGGATGAATTTTTTTTTCTTTTAAACTAATTTAGAATCTCATGTATTCTCAAACATTGCAATATGATCTTCAGATCAATAATATGCTTTCATGTATTTATCATTGCAAACCTTTTAAAGATACAAACAATTCACAAGGTAAATAAGCATCTGAGTTAACCCCATAATGCTTTTCTTCTTAAAACTTTCTGGTCATATACCCCTATGTCTGTTTTTACAGCAGTCACCTACATTTACAAATCGTAAAGATGCACCAGACTACAGCTGAAATAATCAGTTTAGGTTCTGTGGGGATTTTTTTGTTGCTTTTCTTAAAAAAAAAATCATATGATGAAATACATTGCTCACTGTCTCTTATTCTCCTGTTTAAAATGCTTCAACCATCAATAAAAGAGTAGAACAACTGTAATTGATTTTTCATGGCCACCTACAAAACATAGCTAGTCATTCATAGCCTGTCATGAGAAACCATTTATTGAAACTATTCGAGGAATAACTAAACCAAACAATTTTCAAGTGAACATTGCTGTCATTTCACAGTCAGTTTGGTAATAGAGAATGATTATGATAGATATTAATTAACCTTGACTAGTTCTGTTATCAAAATTCTGTTCCACTGGAGTTAGTCTCCTTCAGCATTCATTTTCTTAACTCACAAAAAGAAAGTAAGATATGATATGAAATTTTATTGAAAGTCAACTGTAATAAACAGTGAATAACATCTTATCCTATTATTTCCAAGAGCACAAATAACAATGAGGTAGCATTCTGTCATCTCACTTGCAGATTATTAATATAACTGAGTTATACTGAATAAAACAGCTCATTATATTTCCTAAAAAACTTTCCACTAGCAGAACTTAATAATACACCCGAGCACAAATTTTTGTTCCCAATCTCAAACAAACACATACATTTTGTAGGACAGATGGGCAGAAGCTTTTTTTTACATCATCTGATAGCTGAGGTGAAAACATAAAAATTAGGTTTTAACTAGAAATTAAACCTAAATTTCCTGAAGTTTTGGGGCTACAGAATATGCTACATATTTGTGCACATGACTCTTCCAAGAATTAACTCAAACCCAAAACTTCAGACACAAATCTGTATGTTTGAATCTTACATCTATGTGCTGATGAGTAGTAAGCTATGATAGGCTTCAAGTACATCATTTACAGATTATGTTAGACCAGTGCCACTGAGCTCCTAATATAATTTGCAAAACTTTTGTTAATGATGATATAGAGAAAGCTGTTTGACTCATCATACCATGCATGTTTGTGAGATTGATATTTAGACTTCTTTTTTACTTCTGTATTGAAACATGACAGAGGACTGCAGCGTAGAAGCTCTAGATGTCACAGTGCTGAAGTTTTGGAAGCTTGGACTTGAGTCTGAATCCAAGTCTGTAAAAACACTTTTTCTTTTTAAAAGTACAGCTTTACATGATAAGAAAAACTAAATATGATGGTCTCTTTGTTGTTTAGGTCGTCTCCTGACTTGTATTGCCTAGACTTAAGGAAACGTCTGTCCATCCAGGAGACAAATCTTTTTTTGTGTATATGTGTGTATTGTTGGATAGAGTTTCCTTTTAAGAGACCCTGTAGCTCCTGAAGGACCTTATCTTACAAAATGGGTCAGGCAGAGCAGATGTGCCGGTCTCTGTGCTCTATCAGTGCCTAACAGTTATCTTTTCATGTATTTATTATCCAAAGCAGAAACAGTCCTGGAAGCAGAATGCAGTATTTGTAACTAAAATATGTTAGATGACAGAACAGGATGCTTTAATTAGGGTAATGACTTCATAATCTTTGATGTTATGACCTTTGCACTTTACCAGAAGAAGGATGGTTAGTAAGCAGTGCTGCCTACCTCCCTTCACTGCTACTTACCAATAGTTAGTTTAAAGGCATTTCAGTAGTAAAGGTATATATTTAACACTCTAATGTTGAAAACAAAAGCTCCGTTGGTGTTTTTTACTTTATGGGTGAGTATTATATTAAAATGCTGCATTGTAGACACTGTCTTATCAGTATATTTTTTATACAATACTTACAACTTCATACTTGAATTTACCGTAGCTGTGCTTTGGGCACACTTCATGCATGTGTCCTTTTAAACATAGACGCTGCTCTTCTAGGTGTCTGATTTCGGCAGTGTTTCAGCAGGATTTAGGTACATATCTCCCCACAATAAAGTGATTCTGGGGCAGGATTAGGCAACAATACTGAAGGCACCTAGAAATTCTTGCAGTATATAATTGACTGAAGAAACCCATTGAGTAGCTCTTCTGTTGTACAGTTGTGTCTAATTCATTGTACAGATCTAGCTCTAGATAATTTTGCATTTGAAACTTTTGAGAGACAGATTATAGAATCATAGAATCATAGAATAGTTAGGGTTAGAAAGGACCTTAAGATCATCTAGTTCCAACACCCCTGCCGTGGGCAGGGACACCTCACATTAAACCATGCACATCCAAGGCTATGTCCAACCCAGCCTTGAACACCGCCAGCGATGGAGCATTCACAATCTTCCCTGAGCAACCCATTCCAGTACCTCACCACCCTCACAGTAAAGAATTTCTTCTTCATATCCAATCTAAACTTCCCCTGTTGAACCTGTTTGAACCCATTACCCCTTGTCCTCTCACTACAGTCCCTAATGAAGAGTCCCTCCCCAGCATCCCTATAGGCCCCCTTCAGATACTGGAAGGCTGCTAGGAGGTCTCCATTCAGCCTTCTTTTCTCCAGGCTGAAGAGCCCCTAACTTTCTCATCCTATTTTCATACTGGCGGAGGTGCTCCAGTCCCCTGATCATCCTCGTGGTCCTCCTCTGGACTTGATTCGAATAGTTCCTCCTCCTTTTCGTGTTGAGGACACCAGAACTGTACACAATACTCCAAGTGAGGTCTCACAAGAGCAGGTATGATAATAACCTTTTTGCCAATTTTACAAGTCAGTTAAATCATGCACTAATTTAACAGTCGGCAGTACAAAGGGCTGAGCTGGCTCCTGACTTGAGCCTTACCTAACATTTGAACACAGTTAGTTGTGTTCATCAGCCAGAAGTGACTGACTCCTGAAAGTCTGGTCACTGGATGCTGCTTCTGGCACTGAGAAATGGCACATCTTACTAAATCTGTTGTGACATGGATAGTGGAGGAAACAAGGAACTGCACAGCAGCAAGGTTTTACAATGTAGTTTTACAATGTAGTTACATTACAAGCAATGTAACTACATTACATACAAGATTTTGCATGCCACACTGCACCTAGCTAACAAAGGTCAGGAAGAGACTAAAGTTCCCTTAACTCTCTCATAAACTCCTTGTTCTCCCCACCCTGAAATAATTGGTTGAAATACAAATGGAAGAAAAAAAAAAAAAAAAGAGGCATAGGGGTATGTATGAAAGTAAATAAAAGTCTGGATAACCATCTGAAAAGGTAAAAAATACAGATTTTGGAATTACTGTACTGTGAAAAGGTTTGTATTAATTACATTGAGCAGATAGTCTGTAGTAAGTTTCACATCTTAAAAAGAAATTAAGCTTGCCCTTGATTAAAGTGTTTTTTAGGTGGCTGAAGAAGATGAAATTTTTGCAGATAATAAAGAAATGGAGAACAACTAACTGACTATCCTCATTCCTATAGAGTTGTTTAAATGACTATACTGGCTAGAATTTAGTATAAGGATATGGTCCTTCTGTCTGTCAGAGTTGATTATAAGCTCAGAGGAACCCTCCTTTTGTCCAAATAACAAGTCACAGCAAGGTCCAGAAAGATTTTTCTAGATCACTTCATAAAATTCGCAATGTGTAAAACTGATATAAGCAACCTAGCCCAATGTAACATGATATATTCTGGTGTGGATGTATTTGTTTTTCTTTTTTTGTTTCTTTTTATTTGTTTTATACAGCTGATGAGGAGAAAAGGGAAGAACAAAGGAAAACAAAACAGTAATAAATATCTAGTACTTTATGGAATATGTGACTGACCTCTGGAAAAAAAAAAAAAAGATGAAAACATCAAAAAGTTATGATTCAGATGAACACAAATATTTTAATCTAGTCAAATTAAATTTATTGTATGAAAAATTCAGATGGAAATCACACACAGAAAAGCTTTCTTAGAGGCTTTTGTAGCAATTCTGTTTATAGACCCAATTGCAAATAGAGTACGGAAAGAATAAATTTCACAAAGGTCTGTAAAATTCTGCTTCCCCAGCCACCTCAGGCAAATAAAAAATTCATGAGCACATGCAATATAATATCATTAGGAGTTAGTTTTTCTTTTTGTTATTAACATCACTGTAGTAGGGGGCAAAAAAAGAAAAATTTCAGTTCACACTGCTCTGTTTTCATAAACCTCCAAAAATACTCAGTATTCCAGCATTTCCAGGATCCGAAATTTTAGCTTACGCTAAGTTACATGTCACTGTTTGGGAACAAAAAAAGATAAACATTTAAATACTATTCACATATTATACTGTTGCTTAAACTGATAAAGAATTCTTCTCAGATGTAGACAACACAGAGAGCAATTGCTAAGTGATTGTATGCCTTGTGCCGCTAGACTGTAAATGCTATGTATGGAGTCCCCCACGACAAGTTGCAGAAACTGCTGAAGGAGAAGGTGAATCGAGTCAGTTTGCCGAGGTGAAAGCCATCCAGCTGGCCTTGGACATTGCTGAATGAGAAAAGTGGCCAGTACTTTATCTCTATACTGACCCATGGATGGTGGCGAATACCCTGTGGGGGTGGTTACAGCAATGGAAGCAGAACAACTGGCAACACAAAGGGAAACCCATCTGGGCTGCTGCACTGTGGCAAGATATCGCTGTCCAGGTGCAGAACCTGGTGATGAAGTTATGCCATGTAGATGCTCATGTACTCAAGTGTCAGGCCACTGAGGAACACCAGAACAACCGACAAGCGGACAAAGCTGCTAAGATTGAAGTGGATCAGATGGACTTAGATTGTCAACATAAGGGTGAATTATTTTTGGCCCCATGGGCCAATGACACCCATGGACACTCAAGGGTCAAACCAAGGGTAGCACCCAAGGGACAAACATGGGTTTGTCCCTTGCAGTGGCTCATCCTGCCTTCTTGTTTCTACTCTGTTCCTATAATAGGCGGTGCTCTGCTGTATACCCAAAGATAAAGGCTTTTGCACTTCTGCTGCCTTCTAGTCATAAAAGAGCTGTGAAGACTGCAGGTCCCCCGGAAGTACAGAGACGGAGGGTTTATGTGGTTCAGTAGCATCTAGATTTCTCTATCCATCTGAGAAGGAGAGGCAAGACCTAAAGTTTAGGTATTGCTGAACACCCAACCTCATGAGGCAAGGTGATGGGGATTTCTCCGAATACAAAGTGTAATGAGAAAACCTTGCAGTCTCTGGGGAAATCTATGGTTTTGTGAGTTTGGCTGACTTAGCAGTGCAAAAGCACTGCTTTCAACTTGTTCTGAAGCCAAGTGCCCCACAGGATGAATTATATTCATGAGAAAGCTCAGTGTGTTCAACAGTGCTGTACTCTGTAACACTACAGCAAAGGCAACTGAGTTCATTGGAAATGAGCTGCTGATGCTTTTCATTAGTAATGCCTGGAGGTGCCCATACTTGAGCTCTGCTAAAGATCTTCTGTTCTGATGAAGGATGTGCTTAAATGAACTAGACGACAATGGAGACTGCTTAAAAATGACAAGATACCACAGATCTACTGGTAAAAAGTGTGCCTGTCATGTCCATTCTCCCATTCTTTTTCTAATGAAAAAAATAATTGTAATTATGATATGTTGTGTCATATTTTTCAGAAACTGCTATTTTTTAAGCTAATTGTAAGTTTAGACTTTTTTTTTAACTCAAAAGTGAGCTGTGATTTAGGCATAGAAGGAACAATGTTAATATTGTATTTAACTGTCACCGCTAATTTCATTCTGAATAAGAGATGATAAACAAAAAGACTTAATTTGTGTTTGCATTTTGTGGATGTAACCAGCGTTAAACAACCACTGTAAGAAAAGAAATATTAACAAAAATTTTTGCACCATCTGCAGTTCTCATAGAATTGAATTAATCAATACTTATGATTAATGGAGATTTATTTTCAGCTAGCAGATTCCCAAACTTGGAAATTAATATAAAATAAATTCATTCTTGGGGTAATTGAATTAATAATTTTATATAGTGGGACTGTAAAAATAAAAAGTATGTCCTTAAAGAAAAAAGTAAAAATCTTTTTTTGTGAGCTTATAAGAAAAACAGTTTCCTTTCTAATTAGCTCATTCCTGAAGGGCAAGAAATACCACAGAACCATCAGGAAGTTGGCTGGCACATGCAAAATTAAAGATGAAAAATGCATTGGTCATTTTAAAACAGAGAATTGTTGAAGGAATTCAAATACTCAAACACACAGAAGCTGGGTTGCAACAGAGAAAATAAAAAAATTCATAGGAGGAAAATGAGATAAAATTTATGATCAGATTGATCAGTTATGTGCAGCTTAAGCACCACAGGGTTGTGTCTGGGTCACATATCAGAAAGAAATGTTATGGGAAGAGATGTCCTTTTCTCATCAATACAAAGTGAAGGTTAAGAGATGGCCTGCATTGAACAGCGGCATGGTCATGGCTTTAACTGTGGTTTGTGTATCTTAATCTACTTTCTCTGCAATAAAAAAAAAATAAGAGGTATATTTGCTACCAAATTTGATGCAGTTTCTCATATGCATGAGTTTTCGATGTAGATCTACTAAATGTGACCTACAACAATCTGCTGTATGCTTGCCTTTATACAGAATCTATAGAATTTGAGGTATCTGCTTATCTGTTTATATTTCTCCCTGCCATTTTTTCTCTGCATCTCTTTCCTATTTCTTCATGAAAAAAGTTCTCTTTTCAAGCTATTCTGTGTTTTCTATAAATTAATACTGTTGTTTTGCAATGTTTCCTGTAATGAACTTTTTCCTCTGCTGCTTAGAAATCCTTTTTAAAGGCTCTATTTTAAAATACAAAGGATATACCATTACATAAGATATTAAAGGAAATCTTGTGCATACTTAAAATGAAAACTGCAATGATCAAGCTCTGCCTTTCACATCCAAGAGCAGAACATATCCCACAGTGCTTAATGCTTTACAGTAAATTCCAGATTTAGTACACCATTTTCTTCTACTGTTTCTAAACATTAGATGGTTTTTATGTTCCATAGCTCTTTTTCCTTTTTTTTTTTTTCTTTTTTTTTTTCTTTTCTGATTTTCTACATGTACTAAAATTCAGGAAGAGACAATTACTGATAATACTGCATTGCAAGAGAAAATCAACTTAGGAAAATTAATAAGAGCAAGTGCTGGATTCTGCACCTGGTATAGGGTAATATGTACCAATTGGGGGATGAGAGGCTAGAGAGCAGCCTCATGAAAAGAGATCTGAGGGTCAGGATTGATAGCAAGTTGAATATGAGTCAATAGGGTCCTGGGTGATTGTCCCACTCTACACTGCACTGGTGTGGCCCCACCTTGAGTACTGTGTGCAGTTTTGGCAGCTCAGTATAAGAAGAACATCAAACTGTTAGAGTATGTCCAGAGGAAGTCAGAAGGGTGAAAAAGATGATGAAAGGTTTTGAGGGCATGACTTACAAGGAATGGCTGAGGTCACTTTGTTCAGCTTGGAGAAGAGAAGGCTGAGGAGGGACCTCATCACAGTCTGCAACTTCCTCAAGGTGAGCAGCAGAGGAGGAGATGCTGATCTTCTCCCTCTAGTGACTAGTGACACAAGGATGTGGAAAAAAGGTGCACCAGAGGAAGCTCAGGCTGGAACAAGCTCCAGGGAAATGGCCACCAGCACCACCAACCGGTCAGTTTTCAAGGAGCATCTGGATGTCTGTCATACAGTTTAGCCTTAAGTATTCCTGCAAGGAGCAGGGTGTTGGACTCAAGAATCCTTCCAGCTTGAGATATTTTATGATTCTATTAACTGCTTATCTTCACTTTGACTTACTCATATGCAGTATTGGGAAGGCTGTTTGGAACAGTAGAGGAGGCAGTTTTTAAAACGCGTAGTTTGTCTTGCCCAACTAGTGATAGAGACTATATTCTGATCTAGGCATCCTAGGCAGTCACTGCTTGAGGTTTTTGGTGGCTGCTTTTCTGAGGCACTACAGCCATGACACTAGAGTGTTGTAGAAGAATATTTTCACCCTGAACAAATGGTTTCAACATCCTGGATATCAACCTTTGATAAGTCCAGTTTCATGTTTTTATTGTGGTTTTGTTTTTAATTTCTTTGCTGTTTGAATTTTTATATAGTTATGATGAGTACTGTGAACTGTACAATTCTTTTGTTCACAAAATAAAAATGAAAGAATTTCTCTCACACCCAATAGTAATTGAATTCAATATTTTTTATCAGCATTTCCAGTTTGAAACATTTTGGTCTTGTGAAACTGATAAGTCTTCTTAAACCTTTCAATCTCAATTTTTTATCTTTATTGAAAAAATACAATAATTAATTGTTTTGTTTACTAAGTTAAAAAAACCAAACAAACAAACCAGTGATGGTTTTAGAACTTCACCATATTCAGTGAAAGTACGCATAAATCTTTCAAATAATTTCTGTGCTTCATTGCTTGTGATTCTTCTCAGTCAAGGGCTTTCAAAAGCACTTGAATTGCCCTTAATTACATCTTATTTTAAAAAAATTATGTATAGCTTTTTCTTGATAAAGTTTGTATTTTTTCTCCCAGGTTATTTATTTTGTTGGACTTTGCTAATCTTTTATTTTAGTAGTATGGTTTTAAGTTACCATTTGCATCTAAAGATATGAAAATAATCTTTGCAAAATCTGTGGAAAGGTGGGGAAGCCTGCCTGAGTGCTATGGCAATGTGGGGAGTTTGGTTGATCACCTTGCATTGCCATACAGGTACTTTGCTTTCATTGGTTCTGTCACTGCCCTCTAGACAACAGCAAGAAATAATCTACCTATTGATTCATCAGTTGCTGGACCACTTTTAAATACTGTTTGGGTTAAGCAAATGAGTGTTAAAGATTTCTTATGACTTGAATGGATCTCAGTGATCCAATTTTTTTATGGCTGTTGCTGACCATTTTATTTTCTACAATACTTACAAAGAAAAAGATGTTAGTGAGAGGATGGAGGCAACATGCAGTCATAGAATCATGGAATCATAGAATAGTTAGGATTGGAAAGGACCTTAAGATCATCTAGCTCCCACTCCCTTAAGAGAATCATTGTACTGCTACGGCTCAAAGAAGAATATCTGATAGTCTGCATAATGACACAATTAATTTTTCAGTGGTAATCTGTGTTAGGTTGCAAATGAACTGATGGAAATTTTAAATAAATTGTACTTAAGACTGATACTTATTTGGAAAGGTATGTGTCTGCTTCGAAAATCAGAGTAAAGAAATTATGTTCACAAAATAAAAATTTCTTCTGGAGTAATGAATACGTTAAAAGAATTATGAAAAGAAGGTACCCCAAACAAGCAATTATAACAAACGAACACTGAGTAATCCATATATTATTATTTTTACATAAAAGATACGTAAAACAGAAAATGTGGTTTTGATATAATAATTTACTTTTCCTTTAGCTTATTTTCAAACAAAATACATAGCTTTTTATCTAAGCTACAAAAAGAAATTATTCCCTGGAAATGAAGAAGATAAGGCTTCATTCAGATGTTTCCTCTGGTGATACCTTATTTTGGTTTAGATTTTTCTTCATTTTCTCAACTTCAGATCAAAGAATAAGCAGACCCATGACTTTTCGAATGCCTATAGATATGGATCATATTAATTGTAATTTTGTACAAAGTATTACAAAGAATAATTGTGATAAAATTTTGATCAAGATTATGTCAGACAACAAATAGAAGTCCATACCAAGATCAGTCACAATCTGTACTGACAATTCTGGCCAGTTGCCAGCCAAAAAATTCCCAAGCCAAAGCAAACTCAGCCAGCAGCAGATCATTTTCACACCTTTCTACCGCTGCATTTAAGTACAGAAATCAAGCTATGGAAATAACTTTTTCTAAACCAGGATCTTGGACTGGGAAAGCAAGGCATGTTACTTCTCATTACATTAGCTTGCACCGGTTTTTTTCCCCTAGAATTCAAATAGTTTGAATGACCAGTTGCTAGAAGTTTCACTTCAAATTTCCTATGTATCTTCTTTGAAAGTTTTGATATTGGATACACTGTGTATAATTTATGTTTGTAATGTACAGCTTTATGTTGTTATAAATTTAAATTGCACTGCAAAAAGTATACATTTGGGAATATCATTTTTATATTATTCTTCTTTTTGTGAATGTGCTTTCTCCAGGTAGAATTTTAAATAAAATTCTACTTCAAATGACAATTCCTTTCTTTCAGCCTGCAGACATCCACCACATCTTTAGAGGGAAAGGTATTACAAAAAGAGTGTGCAAAGGGAACTTGCATGATCTCTAAAGAAGATAACAAGGTAAAATATGTATTGTATTGTCTTATTCTTTGTAGAAGTTATTTGGATGAGATTAATTTTGGAACATACTTGGACTCCTAAGAAAGCCTCCATCGTCACTCAGTGGGATTTTCATTAGTACATACATCTGGACTGTTTATTGTCCATATCTGGGTTCATGTATCTAGTTTCTATTACCTTTCAGAATGAGTCCCAGGGCAAGGAATCTCTGTGGTATTTATACCAGTGACTTAAGGCATTTTGTTGTCTTCCCTCTTTCTTTGGCAGAACAGTTCACCCATCTTTGCAATTTATGTGTTTCACCTCAGCTTTCAGAGTAGCAAATGAAGTATCAACTAAATTAGAAATTCTCAGGGCTTCTTGCAACAGGTGATGCAACATTCACGGGGGCTTTGTTCCGTGGTTGTTGCTGTGGTTTAACTCCAGGCAGCAGATAAGCACCACCCAGCCACTTTTTCACTCCATCCAGTGAGACAAGGGAGAATCAGAAAAGTGAGAAAACTCATGGGTTGAGGTAAAGACACTTTAATAGGTAAAGCAAAAGCCGTACAAGCAAGCAAAGCAAAACAAAGAATTCATTCACCAATTCCCATGGTCACACAGGTGTTCAGCCATCTCCAGCACAGCAGGACTCCCATCACAGCCAACTGTTACTTGGGAAGACAAACGCCATCATTCTGAATGCCCCCTTTCCTTTCTCTTCCCCCAGGTTTACATGGCATCATATGGTGTAGGATATCCATTGGGTCAGTTGGGGTCAGCTGTCGCAGCTGTGCCTCCTCTCAACTTCTTGTGCATCCCCAGCCTTTTCACTGGTAGGGTGAGGTGAGGAGCAGAAAAGGCCTCGGCTCTGTGCAAGCCGTGCTCAGCAGTAATGAAAGCATCCCTGAATTATCAGTACTGTTTCCAGCACAAATGCAAAACATAGCCCCATAATAGACACTATAAAGAAAATTAACTCTATGGAATCATAGGATCAGCTATGTTGGAAGCGACCTTTAAGATCATCAAGTCCAACCATTACCCTAGGTCTGCCAAGACCATCATTAAAGCATATCACTGTGGGCCTCATCTACACAGTTTCTGAATATGTCCAGGGACCAGTGATTCCACCACTTCCCTGGACAGCCTGTTCCAATGCCTGAGCACCATATCTTTGGAGAATTTTTTCCTGATATCCAGTCTAAATCTCTCCTGGCACAACTTGTGGCTGTTGCCTCTTGTCTGATTGCTTGTTACTTGGGAGAAGACACCAAACCCCAGCTCACTACAACCTCCTTTCAGGTAGTTGTAGAGAGTGATAAGGTCCTTCCTGAGACTTCTATTCTCCAGACCAAACAATCCCAGTTCCCTCAGCCATTCCTCATAAGACTTATTCTCCAGACCCTACACCAGCTCAGTTGCCCTTTTCTGGACCTGCTACAGCACCTGAATGTCTTTCTTGCTCTGAGAGGCCCAGAACTGAACACAGGATTCTAAGTGCTGCCTCACTAGTTCTGAGTACAGGGGGATGATTATTTCCCAGTTCCTGCTGGCCTTGCCATTGCTGATACAGGCCAGGATGCCATTGTCCTTCTTGGCTACCTGGGCACAATCTGGCTCAAATTCAGCCAGCCATCAATTCAGTACCCCAGGTCCTTTTCCGCTGAGTAGGTTTCCAGCCACTCTTCCCTAAGCCTCTAGCATTGGGGTTGTTGCAGCTCAAACACAAAACACAGGACATGGCACAAAACCCAGTCAAAACCAAATAAAACCAACACAGTCATCCATTGTAAAAGAAAGCATTTGAACAAGACTAGTAAATTTGATATTTTTTCATAACGCATTCCAGTTGCATTACAATACACAGAAAAATGGTGGTGTATCAGTGAAACAGATTTAATTGTTCCCCTCTTGTTCTGGGGAAAAATATCTTTCCATATGACTGTCCTTTCCTCTGACACTCTCACTACTGTATGGAAGTAAAAAAAAAGTGCTTCCTTTCCTCTGCTTCCTCTCATTCTAGAATCATAGAATCATAGAATAGTTAGGGTTGGGTAGGACCTTAAGATCATCAAGTTCCAACCCCCCTGCCATGGGCAAGGACACCTCACTAAACCGTGTCACCCAAGGCTCTGTTCAACCTGGCCTTGAACACCGCCAGCAATGGAGCATTCGCATCTTTCCTGAGCATCCCATTCCAGTGCCTCACCACCCTCACAGTAAAGAACTTCCTTCTTATATCCAAACTAAACTTTCCCTGTTTAAGTTTGAACCCGTTTCCCCTTTGTCCTATCAGTACACTCCCGAATGAAGAGTCTATCCCCAGCATTCTTATAGGCCCCTTCCAGGTACTGCAAGGCTGCTGTGATGTCTCCACGCAGCTTTCTCTTCTCCAGGTTGAACAGCCGCAACTTTCTCAGCCTGTCTTCATATAGGAATTGCTCCAGTCGCCTAGCCATCCTCGTGGTCCTCCTCTGGACATGTTCCAACAGTTCCATGTCCTTTTCATGTTGAGGACACCAGAACTGTACACAATACTCCAAGTGATGTCTCCAGAGAGGGTCAGGATCACCTCCTTCGACCTGCTGGTCACGCTCCTTTTGATGCAGCCCAGGATATGGCTTGCCTTTCTGGGCTGCAAGAACACACTACTGGCTCATGTTAGGTTTCTCATCAACCAACACCCCTGAGTCCTTCTCCGCAGGGCTGCTCTGAATCTCTTCTCCATCCAACCTGTAGGTCACATGCTTTCTGTATATAAGCACAAAGAAAAAACATATGTGTGGTCTTGAATGTCTAACCTACACTGCTACATTCAGCTGTTCCCTTAAGTCAGCAACGATACAAGAGTAACAGAGTTGCCTTTCACTAAGAATTAAATATAGATGTGTACACAAATATATCCAAATCATCTCTCACAGACATACATTTATATACATGCACATATATATTATTTGTATATGTGAGAGTCGATGTGATACCAGCCAGAAGTTTCTACATGCACGAGTAATACAACTTGAGAATTTGCAATCGCAGTTTGTTTTGTGACAAATAATCTTCAACCTGTTTTACAATTATGGATTACAAGACCATCAGTTAGTAGTTTAATGAGACAAATCATGAGACATTAAAATGCAACAATATTCAGTAATATTAAATAACATTTAATAATATTACATTGATAGTGAATTATGTAAAAATACAACACTTTATTCATGGAGATATATTCACAGAATCATAGAATCATAGAATACAAGGTTGAAAGGGATCTCAAGGATTACCTGGTCCAATCTTTTAGGCAAAGCATGACCCAGACTAGATGTCCCAGCATGCTGTCTAGCTGAATCTTATAAAGTATCGACTTTGCTGGGGAATCCACCACTTACCTGGAGAAATTATTCCTATAGATGATTGTTCTCTTTATGAAAAATTTTCTTTTTCTGCCCAATTGGAATGTCCCCAGGAGTAACTTGTGCCCATTACCCCTCTTCTTTTTCATGTGGCTTCTTCTAGAAAGGGAATTGATTTGGAGAAAACTCCGGGAACAAACTTGCCAACGAAAGTTTTCTAGTTGACAAGCAGGTATTCTATATTATGGCGCCAGGAGACACAGGGGATAGCTCCTCCTAACGTGTGTCCACCTATTGCTACACAAGCAGTCCTTATATAGCTACATACATATTCATGAGGCTATGTATGGATTATATCATTTTCCAGAATGTTCCCCGCATACGTACAAAAATGTGGTGGTGGTCTCTGAGGGTCGTTTACTTCTTCCAACAGTCTTCATCACTGCTGGCAGCCTTTGAAGCATGCACAGTAGATGCTTATACCAGCTTAAGCGGTTTGTTAACACCACAGACATAATAATCATCCCATCCTCCTGCTTATCAGTTAGTGTAACTGCAGCCTGTCCTGGGCCCCTGCCTTTCCAGATACTCCCTATCTTTATGTCCTGTTCTTCTAGCCTGTTTTTCTTACACTCATTTTGTACTAAGGTCATAAAGGCCTAAACTATCTCAACTACAGCAGTTTATCTTATACAAGGATTCTCAGCATGTTCTCTAGCTGCACTCTATATTTTTTTCTCTGTATATCATGTGTCTCAGTAATTTTCCATTACTACTGTTACAAAGCCATCAAACTTAACATTACTTAAAATTGATTCTAAAGGTTTACATATTTCATTTTGTAATTTTTTACCCCCCTTGTCTCAGTCTCCATCTTTCTTGTAACTATGTTTCAAATACTGAAACATGGTAATAAAATCTCTGAGCCTTCTGATCTCTGTGTTGAACAAACCCATCTCTGACCTTTTCCACATATGGCAGGCTTCCCAGTTCTCGAATCATCCTTGTGGCCCTTCTTTGGACCGTCTCCAGCCTGTTCACATCATTTTTTTGTATAATGGGAAACAAAACTGGGCACAGTATTCCAGTTGGGGCCTGAAAAGAGCTAAGTAGAGTGGGACAATGGCATCTTTATCTCTGTTGGTGATGCCCTTGTTGATGCAACCAATGCACCCTCTTCTCTTTCTTTGCTAAAGCATCACACTGCTCATTCATACTGAGCTTGTTATCCACATGAGAACCCCCAGGTCCCCTTCCACAGACCTGCTACCCAGGTGGGTAGATCCCAGCCTGTGCACCTGGATTATGTTTTCCCAGGTGCAAGACTTTACATTTGTCCTTGCTGAACTTCATAAGGTTCTTGTTAGCCCACTCTTCCAGATTATCCACTTCATCTTTGATATTTTAAATATTATAATATTCTAAAATTTATCAACATTTCACCTATTTTGCTTATGACTGAGCTTGTGTCATCTACTTCTCCAGTGCTTTGGTGTTGATGAATAGTATTTGACATTGCTGCTGTTCAATGTTTGGTATTCATGAATGATCAGAAGCAGCATCACACCTTTCAACTGGAAAAGGCAGGGCTAAGTTTCTATACTTCTCCAGCAAGTGACCCAACCACCTGGTCCTTCTCATAACCTCCCTCTTTCTTTTTGTTAGGGTGCTCAAATATCTATTTGTATTCATGTGTCACACACATCTAGAGTGTAAAATTCTTGAGAGAGCGCAAATTGAAGTCTGTACATAAATTAGAAGTTAAGCCTGTCTTCAAATCACTTGTCAACAGGAAAGGGACAAAATTCTTAGTCTGTAGTGTTTCCAAGAGGAAACACAATATAATAGAAGAATGCAAAATTCTGCCTGGATGTTTTCCTTTTAGCCAGCAGGTTGGGTTTAAAATTACTCAGTGCTCTTGTATGAAAATGAGAATAAGGAGAGATACCAAGAAAGAATAAATATAGCTACCACCTTTCAGTGCTCAATTTAAAAAATCAGGTTTTATGTTCTTTTTTTTAATCAAAACATTTCTTACCAAAATTGAGAGTTTATTTGTTAGTCAAACTGCGAAGTTTCAATCAAAATTACAAGGGAGAAAAAAGGATATGTGAGCTACTTTTTAGCATTTGGATTTTCCTCTGACTGTTTCTATTTCATGTGCACAGATTACTTCAGGCACTTGTACTTATCTTGTGCCTCAGTATAATCCTTCAGTGGATTACTATGAAATGATAAGCACAGCTCTATATTCACAGTTTCATAAATGAAATCAAATACCAAAGGCACTTTTCATTTAAAGTGGAATGAATATTGTTTTCCACTGGAAGCCATTAGATACTCTCTATAGCACACAAAAGTGAGAGGCTGTAGTACCTTTGAAATGGAAAGCACCTCACTCAATAGGTGTATTTGTCTTGTGGAGATATGCTAAAAAGCCTGACACACTGAAAATTCTTGAAAATTTATTTCTTTCTGTTAACTATTAAGTAACAAACAGGAGGACCAGGCAGATAAATCTATATAGGATAGATACATAAAATACCATTCATTTTTGCTTGTAGTTATACTAGGTATTGATATGGAGAAAAATCAGCGCTACTGAATTTAATAATTATTTTATATTCAGAGTGACTTAGAGTTTTATTTGGCTTAGAGAAGGCATATACATTCTGCAACAACTGTGGTCTCATACTGGGATGCTGATCAAATGTGGGACACTAATCATGTTTAGTTTTGCAAAGGAATATTTATGCAAGCTGCTCCAGTGGCATCACACCTCATTCATAACTTTGTTCATCTTACAGCTGACAATGCAATACAGGCAACAGTTTCATATTGGAGAAGGTTGAGGACAAGAGGAAGTTAAAAGACCAAATATTGACATATCTAACAAGTATATATATTTGAAATAAATGCTGTGATTAGCCAATAGAGTGACTCTCACGTTCAATTATGTGGTGAGAATCTTTAATAGACCATTGTTCATATAATCAGAATCTGGCATTGCTCATTTTCCTTTAGTTTTCTTTGTATGGTTTGTTAAATCATTATTCAGAATTATTTTTATTTATTTGCTTTCACTGTGGAATATGAGGGAGAAAAAAAACAGCAACCTTTGGGACACTGTGAGACATGTTAATATGATTACCTGCCTAACTGATGAGGACTGAGAAGCCAGGCATCTCCAAAGAACAAATTGACCCACAACATCATTCATCCTTTTGTGCCTTAGCTAATATTCACATTGCAAATTTATTTTTTTAAAAGAACATGAGAGATCATGTTTGACTATATATATAATAAAATTTTCAAATATAAAGAAAAAATACATTATATTTTACTGCTCTACAATATGATATTATTAATAACATGATATTATTAATATAGAGTTTCATATTTTATTTTATTATATAAGTCCCAGTTGGAATTAAACTTGGGTAGGGATGTGAAAGATAACAGGAAGAGATGCTATAAATACATTGCAGATAAAAGGATGGCTAGGGACAATGTGAACCCTCTCCAGAAGCTATCGGGAGAACTGACTACCCTGGATTTGGAGAAGGCTGAGGTTCTGAATGACTTCTTTGCATCAGTCTTCACCGGCAAAGGCTCTGACCACACCACCCAAGTCTTGGAAGGCAGACGCAGAAATCGTGAGAAGGAAGACCCTGGGCCCACTGTAGGAGAGGATCTGGTTTGACATCATCTTGGGAACCTGAACGTGCACAAGCCCATGGGACCTGATCGAATCCATCCACAGGTCCTGAAGGAGCTGGCAAATGAAGTTGCTAAGCCACTGTCCATCATCTTTGAAAAATCATGGCAGTCAGGTGAAGTTCCCGATGACTGGAAAAAGGGAAATATAACTCCTGTTCTCAAGAAAAGGAAAATGGATGAGCCGGGGAACTACACACCAGTCAGTCTCACCACTGTCCCTGTCAAAATCTTGGAGCAGATTCTCCTGGAAGGCATGCTGAGGCACATGAGAAACAACAAGATGGATGGTGACAGCCAGCATGGCTTCACTAAGGGCAAATCCTGCCTGACCAATCTGGTAGCCTTCTATGATGGGGCTACAGAACTGATGGACAGGGGTAGAACTTTTGACGTCATCTACCTGGACTTGTGCAAAGCATTCGACATTGTCCCGCATGACATACTTGTCTCTAAGTTGGAGAGACATCAGTTTGACAGGTGGACCACTCGGTGGGTAAAGAACTGGCTGGATAGCCACATGCAAAGAGTTGTGGTCAGTGGCTCAATGTCCAGCTGGAGACCAGTAACGAGTGGTGTCCCTCAGGGATGGGTGTAGGCACCGGTCTTGTTCAACATCATTGTCGGTGACATGGACAGAGGGATTGAGTGCACCCTCAGCAAGTTTGCTGATGACACCAAGTTGTGTGGTTCAGTTGATAAGCTGGAGGGAAGGAATACCATCCAGAGGGACGTTGGCACACTTGTGAGGTGGGCTGATGCCAATCTGATGAAGTTTATCCATGCCAAGTGCAAGGTCCTCCACCTGGGTGGGAGCAATCCCAGGCACAGCTCCAGGTTGGGCAGAGAAGAGATTCAGAACAGCCCTGCAGAGAAGGACTTGGTAGTGTTGGTCGTTGAGGTAATGAACATGAGCCAGCTGCAGTGTGCGCTTGCAGCCCAGAAAGCCAACCGTATCCTGGAATGCATCAAAAGTAGTGTAACCAGCAGGTCGAAGGTGGTGATCCTGACCCTCTACTCTGCTCTTGTGAGACCTCACTTGGAGTATTGTGTGCAGTTCTGGTGCCCTCAATATGAAAAGGACATGGAACTGTTGGAAAAAGTGCAGAGGAGGGCCACGAGGATGATTAGGGGGCTGAGAAAGTTGTGGCTGTTCAGCCTGGAGAAGAGAAGGCTGTGTGGAGACCTCACAGCAGCCTTCCAGTACCTGGAAGGGGCCTATAAGGATATTGGGGAGGGACTCTTCATTAGGGATTGTAGTGACAGGACAAGGGGTAACAGGTTCAAACTCAAACAGGGGAAGTTTAGATTGGATATAAGGAGGAAGTTCTTTACTGTGAGGGTGGTGAGGCACTGGAATGGGTTGCCTAAAGAAGTTGTGAATGCTCCATCCCTGGCAGTGCTCAAGGCCAGGTTGAACAGAGCCTTGGGTGACACTGTTTAGTGTAAGGTGTCCCTGTCCATGGCAGGGGGTTTGGAACTTGATGATCTTAAGGTCCTTTCCAACCCTAACTATTCTATAATTCTATGATATTTATTTGCAGGTAAAATATTTTGTGGTTATAGGTCCTTGTCAGCATTCACCTAGAACATTAAGACCTTTTGCATTAGTATCTACTTTGTGCAGCTTTTTATATCTCCATTGACTGCTTCTTATTCAGCATGGAAATAGATAGTGGCTGTAATTGAAACCAGTTAACTTTCATGCCTAAGTCATACGCATTTGAAAACAGCAATAATTTTAAAAGATCTTAATTCTGCTCTTGTCCAAATGTGATTTCTATTGCACCTCCTGTCAAAGCCGGGATGAGGGGAAGAGAACACAGATTGTTAGTAGAATCAACAGTTGTTTGCTTGTTGCCCTTTTCCATGATGTTGGTATTGTGAAAAAGCTAATTTGTGTGACAAACAGTCATCTGAAAGAGGGAAGCTAGGGCTACACGAAAACTAGATTTTTTACTTCCAGGAAATCCTTTGTCTGTTTATAGATATAACTAAACATTTTTAGATACTAAAATAAAAATCTGCTATTTTGAAATATCTTAAATATTAGGATGCATTCAAATCTCTTATGGACAGAAAGTGAAACTACTGTCCAATTTAATTTTTTTCCTTAAAGAAGCATGGTGAATTGCTCTGACTGCCCAAGTTTCTGTTTGCCAGTCTAATGAGCTACAGATGTAAGAAATCTGAAAGCCCTTACATCTCCCACATCTAGGGTCCCTTTCTCCTTGAAATGGACACTTACTTAAGACCAAGTTTCTTGGTTCCTGATATGTCTTGTAACAAACAGGCAGGCAACTTTGCAGCAGATACAACTGCTTACTTTGACATGAAGAAGTCTGCATTTTCCAGTGGAAAAATATCATGTCAAAAATTTATTTGCTGCCTTTAGCAGGTGGTTTGATGCACTGCATGTAGCTGGCAGTCTTGAGAACGCAGTTGAAATGCACCAAAAATAAAGTAGATTTCCAATAGATGTTGTTCCATGATGTTATTGTGCAGCTGAAGTACAAAAGGATCTGGAAAATTAAATTCCTTATATTATAAGGAATTGGAGCTGGAAAAGAGTAGAAAATGGTGATTGCATGCATCGGAATGCATGAAAGCATTTTCACTCAGCAAGACAACAGAGGCAGAAATGGCATTAAGAGCTTTGAACTCTACTGCACCTCTCAGTTTATAAGAATTTGCATGCTGTATCAGATCTCTCATTTGCTTGGCTGGGTTCCTTGTCTAAAGATTGCCCACACCACCTCCTTTGAGAAAAGTGTATGAACAGTAGTCAGAGGCAGCATAGTTTTCCTTTCGTCTTGGGTCATTTCTCAAATTTTGTACAAGTCCCGAAGCACAGGAGTTAATATGCATTCAAGGTGTTGTTATTACCACAATAATGTCGTAGGAAAACTTTCACACTGTATGATTTATACACATTGAGTTTGGAAAGCTCTTGACCCCAAGAACTGTGACAACAAGTTTCAAAGCCAAACTGCATGCTGTATGGAAAGGACTTTCTTTACAGGTACACCTTTTCACATCTTTTTGAACGTTCACTTTTATTGACTTATGGAACAGGGAATGAAGTAATGTCTGACACCAAGGATATCTTTGATGTCCATGTTCTTTTCCCTTATTAATGTTGTTAACTACTTTTCTCTGAAAAAATATGTGGAATATATTGTTTCCCTGTAGAATAATTTTTTGAGTAAGTACATCCTTTTTTGCATTCCTCACTTTCTTAATATTTTTGAAGTTGCTGCTGGTTTGTCAGGCTTCAAAGTAACTAAAGCATTTAGCCATTAATTACCCTGCTTGCACTTTCATGTCATCTATATATGCATTAAATAATTGGACCTTTTATGGAAACATAAGTTACTCAAGGATTCATGGACTTGTATTATGCCATGATAAAAACTGAAACAAAATCTATAGAGTTAGCACCCATTATAAGACCAACTGGAAGACACAGTCATCCTTTCTGGCACACAAGGCAAATCTGAAACAGCTTGTGGAGCATATGTGCTTTTTAAGTCTATTCTACTGAAACATGATACTGAACAACATCTTCTGTATCTGATTTTTCCCCTCCCCAGGTACATTGATAAGTATAATAAGATACATTCCTTTTTTTCCTGAAAAGATTGTCTTTCTACTGCCCCATGGAGACAGTGCAACATATATTTAGCTCTACCTTTTCCGTTGGTTCTCTTTCTTAGGATTTATGTTAATGCAAGTTACTTACTGACCAGTTAATGGATGCTTAACTCCTTTATTACATTTTTTGGCATTTTACAGAATCTTTTGGAAACATAAATACATGTCAATCTAACAGCAGTTTTTCTACCTACCAATTGTAATTATTCATAGTAATTACTTACACCTTTTCAGTAGTCCTTGCATACATATATAATCACATTATTTTACTTAACATCAAATTCATATCATTAATTGCCATTATAGTCCTTTCCTGGTGTCGTGGTTTAAGCTGTATATTTCACTTCTCCCTCTCTTCCCCCCCACTCCGATGGGGGGTGGGGGGTGGGGAGAAGAACCGAAAGAATGTAGCTCCCACAGGCTGAGATAAGAACAGTCCAGTGACTGAGATATAATACAAATCACTACTGCTACCACCAACAATAACAATGACAAAGCAAATACAAGGGAAGAGGATACAACTGCTCACCACCCGACCGAGCCGAAAGAGAGAGAGAGAGAGAAAGACTTCCGGGTTCCTGCCCCCAGTATTTTACATCCTGGGCATGATGTGCTGTGGCATGGAATAGCTCTTTGGTCAGTTTGGGTCAGGTGCCCCGTCCCTGATTCCTCCTGCCCCCCCCACCCCCCCCTCCCCGTCAGAGCATGAGACTCAAAAAGTCCTTGGTCAGACCAAAACATTTCCAAGCAGCAACTGAAAACACTGGTGTTATCAGCGCTGCTCCAGCTACCAAGGAGAAAAATGACTGCCACTGCTGAACCCAGGACACCTGGCTGGCAAAGAATCTTTTTTCCCTGTAAAAGGCAGAAGATGAAATCATGTTATCATGTGTAAAAGATTATGAAAATATATCTTTAAGCATGTGACAAAAAGACTAAGCAAAGAAGTTAAGGCTGTTTGATGTGATGATATTGAATATAATATTAAGTATTTTTGGAAAGGAAATGTATGAAAAAGACCAACCTGAAAAATATGAAGATATATATAAAATGAAGGATATGAAAATAGGTGCTGTTCAGGTGACAGGACTAACTGGAGAATGTAGAAATATAGTAAGAAAGGCTGTTAAAGCTCAGAACTATATTCATAAGCCAGTAGAAGACATGCCACAGTTGAGTTATAAAGCAGTTGACTGAAATATAAAAGAGTAGTCAAGGAAATGGGGCCTTAATCCAATTCTAAAACGAAAAGCACAAAACAGTTGTTTTCCATAAAGACATTCTCCTCTAGAATAACTTACAATATTTACATACAATGTTAGTCTGTTTCTGATTTCTTGCATATTTTCCTTGTAAGGCTGGTTAGGAACGATCAAAGACCAGAGCTATCATAATTTACTCAACACTCTGGTGTCTAATTAAAGGTCATTATTTCCTCATTGCTTATACTTATCACGTCACTTATTGTTTTTCTTATTTCTAATTGCATGAATTGAAGTTCCTTTTTCATCAGTTGGACAATTTAAGGTTTCCCTTTTTCTTAGTGAAGCTATATATCACTTTTCATGCTTAACTGTTACAGCTGCAAAATCATAGTTCCAATCACTGCATTTAATATGATCCAGGCAGAAGGCTGACATGAGTTTTGTCTAGTTTTCTAAGCTGTGATGGAAAACATCATCCTTATGCTGTTGCCTTCAGTCTCAGACTTGCAAAAAAATCTCCTCAATAGAAAAACACCATTGGACAGAAATCACAGGAAGTTGTGTTAGGAAGCATATTGCTGGGGATCTAATAGCAGAGCTATGTAATTTATATATTTGATTTGGCAATAAAATTAAAAAACTGTAGGAAAGATTGATTCTGGACAATATGACACTAATATTTTTCCAAAATTTATTAAATCAGGAAAAAAGGTAAGATTTATGCAAACATTTCTGTTAATTAGAAATGACATGCTTTTCCATGTTTCCGATTGTCCCATATCACTTGCAAAATATCATGCAAGAAGCAAAGAGCTATAACTAAAAAATATGTGCCTCACTTCTTAAGGTACTTGTTAGGTAAGTGAGGATCTAGGTTCAACTCCCCTGTATTTTCTGATAAAGAAGTTTGAATTCAACCTCTCGTATTCAAAAAGTCTGTGTTTCAGCAGCTCCTTTGGGACATTTTAGTGTGATGTCCAGTAAACTGCTACATCAGCAGTTCTCAAGGTGGTAACTGACCCTAGGAGGCACTTCTTGCTCTTCTAACTGTTGTGATATCTGATCTCAACATCCAGTGAGGGGTTTACAGGGTCACATACTGTTAAAATTTACATTACTGTGGATCTGTGACACTCACTAAGGGGTCTACTGGTGAGAAATGGGGGAATGATAACTGATACAGCCAATTAATGAAGCAAGAAATAATATGAGACATAAACTTAAAGACAGAAACTTGTAGTAAGAAAAACAAAATATGTTGGAAGAAGAGCCTGGCTAACTAAATAAAATTATTAAGTTCTGTTGTACTGCTTTAAACATAGGGTGGGTAGAAGAAAAATCAAACATTTCCTGTCCTATCTGTACTCAGGCAATAGAGGCCATAGGTATTCAGGCTCTGCAATACTTGTTTATTTTGCTTTTATAAATGTAATATGCTACACTTTTTATTCATGTTTTGGAAATCCTTCTTTGCACTGCCAAGGTAGCCAGTAGTTAACCATTACCACCTGTAAAACTAAAAGCATGTACACAGAGGAATGTGGTACCATTTAGTGATTACCACTGTAAACATTCACGATGTCATGTTACATGTAATTTTCACAATAATGGGTAACAACTGGATAATAACTTGATAATAACTGGTTGTTTGCCAGTCACAAAGCAAGTAAGCAAACTGTACATTTATTATTTCTTATTGTAAATATAAACTTTTACCATTATACTCTCAAAAACGTGTAACACAGACATGCAGACTAGAAGCTAAAATATGCTAATGAAGATACAGAATGTAAAATATAATAAAAAAAATCAGGAGTTGGAGAAAGGAATATAACCCCCTTAAAGTACCACATTAAAAAATCTATTCCTAATAAACAAGGAAGGAATTTTTCATAGGTGGCAGAAGGAGGGAAGATGAGGCCACCCTGTGAGAAGGGTCTTAGCTTTCTCCCTATGGCTTTGGGAGGGGAAGTAGGAAAGAAGAAGCCAGTAGCCACACCATACAAGTAAACTGTGTCTTAAATAAGTGGTAGAAGATGTCTGGGGGGAACACCTGAAAGCTGAGATTTTGTGATAGATGGTGAATGTATGGACTAGCTGCTCTTCCATCTCTAGTCATTGGTACCTGCTGCAAGGGCAGCAGATACTTATCACACCCTGCCTCAAAGGCTGCAGCTCAGTGGGCAGAAAGGTTTGAACAGTGGCAAATAAAAATTGTCACTAAAGTGATGGCAGAACTTCCCTCCATGGAATGGTATTGGAAAAACAATTTCTAGTCTCTAACACAAATAGACAATTATTATCTGCACTTGTCTGAGAACCTTCCTTAGAATAATCTGGTTTGTTGTTCTGGGGAACATAGCAGAGAAAAGCACTTAATGCCTAAAAGTAAACTGGCTCCAGAATCAGAAGGGAGATGGGATCTACCAGATCAAATATTTCAGGAACAGCATTTTAAACAACATATTATGTTTAAAATGGCATCCATTCAAACAAAAATTTTGATAGAGAAGGGTCATTTTCCTCTCACCTTTAATATATCGTGGATGTTTCTGGGCAAGAAAACAAATTAAAACATCAGGTTCAATATACTGTGTAAGCATACTTAGAAGTATGCTACCCTATAAAACGACCATAAAATACACACTAATTTTTCAGCTCAGGAAGTATAATCTCTACCAGAACTCCAGTAACCACAAGCATGGGAAATATTAAAGATATATTCATGCAAAGATGAGGAAGTGCTCAAACCACACTCTTCCCACCTCCCACCAGGTACTGTTCAAGATCTTGAAGCAACATTTTCCCACAGCAACTCCCTTGAGTGAGAGCATTAACATTTGTAGATGCTCACAGAATATAGAGCACAGGTCAAACATAGGCAGTTTTTATTGGTATTATTTTTTAATTGCTTAAATTTGAATCTCAGTCTTCACTGTATAGCTTAAATTCCACTGAAGTCAGATGTATGGTTAATAACTTTAAAAATAAACATACCTTCAGAAGCTTTTGGCAAAAGTTTTTCAAGAATTAAATTAATGTCTCATAAATTCTTTTTTCTAATTAATTTACTTTTTTGGCATCCTCTATGAAATCCCTGTCTGTTGTCTCTCAGATCGATGTATTCATCCCGTCTGTGTCCAAAGCCCTAAATATTTTGATGGTTTAGTTGACATCAGCTCATTTAACTTTAAAACTATTCTCTGTAAATATTTAAGTAGCAATGCCTTAAAAGAAATAAAGTAGTCAAAAAGATCACACATCTCTCTTCCATACTCAGTATTCAAAGTCACTGTTTTCTTTGTGAGTTTTAAAGAACATAGAAAGTAACAAATTTTGCTTTTCCGATAGTTCAGTAGACAAAGGGAGCAATAAAAAGACTTGCAAAAGATAAGTCTTATAGTGTTGTACTGAATATCTCAGGTGATACCTTATCAGTAATTTTTTATCAGGACTCCTAATAAAATATATGGGATACAACATATTGAAACAGAAGTACTTAATTGTGATAACACATAGCTCCACCCACCATATATGAACTTTACCAGAATTCTTCTGCTATGAGATAATGAAAAGACATATAGCACAATTGACATCATAGCAGAGTTAATTGTGTGATTATAAGAGCCTATATTCTGACCTATGTCCTGCTTAAGATATGTTATACTAATTTTTGTACAGCTGATAGTGCTCAGTTGGTATTGTGCTCTTTGCCAATTATTTACACTATGTTGCCCTACATTGCTTCTAGGTCAGATGTTGCTAAGAGCAAATAACTCCCATGTAGTTGTATGCAAACCAGTGACATTCTGGTTCTATAGTCCCTCTTTTTATAGTCCTACTAACCAGGATTTTCTGATTCTCTCAGAACTGGCAACTCTATTGTTTTGAAATGTAAATCTTACCCATTTTTACAATGTTCTTGGCTGCATTCCATTCTATCCCTATGAGTAGATTTGATGTTTAGATCAGTTTTGCGGCATAATAATAACAATCTAAAGATACAGTGGTTTCAGCCGCTGAATTTGTAGAATCTAAAATAAGACCTACAGTTGCATGGTATAGAAGCAGATGCAGCAGGATAAACTGTATAACTCAAAAGCTGGAGCTGAATGGACTGTCCTTGTACACACAGAGTGAGAAAAGGCAAGGGTTGTCTATCAGTTAGAATAATGCTTAGTTATGGAGGACTAGATTTACCTCTCACGATACACTTTTGTGATATTATTCCCTTAAGATCCTATAGGTTTTAGGCCAACCCTCCCTTATCCAGATTAGTGTTTGTTTTAAACCTTGTATTGGGTATCCCTGGCAAAGTTTCGGTAGTGAGGGGATCTCATGGGTGGCCTCTGTGAGAAGAGGTTGAGGTTGCCTCATGTCAGACATGGCTGGTTCCAGCCAGCTCCAACTGACCAACCACAGGGCATGGCTGAGCCCAGAAACCAAGATAGTGGCATGTCTGGGAAAACATATTTAAGAAAGGGTAAGATGATGCACACCTGTGACAAAGAGGAGTGAGGAAAACATGAGAGAAACAGCCCTGCTGGTCAGAGAAGAAGGTGGAGGAGGAGGTGCTCCAGGCACTAGAAGAGAGATTCTCCTGCAGCTCATGATGAAGACTGTAGAGAACGTAGCTGTCCCCCTGCAGCCCATGGACAACCATGTTAGAGCAGATATCTGCACTGCAGCCTCTGGATGATTGCTTTTTGGAACAGATGGAGATGCGCTGAATAAAGCTGCAGCCCATGAAAAGCCCATGCTGGAGCTGGCAGGACATACAACCCATAAAGAAGAGCCCATGGAGGAGCAGGTTCTCCAGCAAGAACTTCAGCCTGTGGGGAAATAACACTGGAGCAGTTTGCTCCTGAAGGACTGTACTTCATGCAGAGATTCATGTTTGGGCAATTCTTGAAGAACTGTAGCCTGTGGAAGGTAGAAGTGTTGGGAATGAAGTAATGAAGTTAAGCCTTTGAAGAAATGGTGGGGAAAAGGTGTTTTCATTTTTGTTCATTACTGTCCTACTCCTTTTTTTCTTTTTTTTTTTTGTTTCCAATAAATTTAATTAATTTTCCCCAAGTCAAGTCTGTTTTGGCAGTGACGGTATTTAGCAAGTGATCTCCCTGTCCTTATCTTTATTCACAAGTTTTTCTCTTTTACTTTCAACTCCTGCTCTGCTGAAAAGAGGGAGTGAGACAGCAGCCGGGTAGACATCTGCCAGACAGCCAAGGTCAACCCACCATAAACCTGTACTACTGTTTCTGGCTGGAAACATAGGTTAGAGCTCAGGTTTGATTTACAGCAAGGGTAGGTATTAAATCACTGGTGGGTTCAGAGTTCTTCAGTGTCTTTCCATTGTTCCCAAAAGGAAAATAAGAAAACATTTCTTCTTACAAATGACACAAGAGGATAAGAAAGCTCTGTGTATTTTCTTGGTTTAAAAAATATAGGATGTGGCAGTAGTCAAATATAAGGCATAACAAAATCTGCAAGGATATGCTGATGCATATTTCTGTCAAGTTCAGTGAAGTCCACCTGGCCCAAGATTCATGAAGATATTTACCTCAGGTTGCCAGATATCTGGGGTAAGTTCTCAGTGAGGAAATATCATGACTTCTTTTATATAATTTCTCAAATGCATACATAAAAAAAATACAGCATTGAAGCACCTTTTTTTTTTTCCAGAAGTACTCTCAATGAAGTTTCAAAAGAAAAAGAAATATTTAAAATTATCTACTTCATCAAAATATGACCTTCAACAAGAAACTGTCATCAAGATAGTGAGGTAGAGTTAATAACTGGAACCCAGAGAACTGAATTGTCAGCAATTTTGTGAGGTTTAAGAGTTACAGTATACAAATCAGACAGTGGAACCTTTAACTTTGCTAATGATGACCATCACTCTAGACTGATAATCTTCTGGATAGTGTTTCAGCAGCTGATGTTTCAGCTGATTCATCTTTGTTCTGTGACAAAGACATAGATTCCAGTGATTCACTACTGTTACATTCCTGTTAGTGGAATATTCACTCACCTTAGGGGTTTGGGTAACAGCAATCCACTGTAAGAAGAAAGCATTTCAGTTTGTGCCAGATTTCTTTGTAAATACTTTAATTATTTTGAGTTCAGATAAATATATGTATATGTTATTATATACACATAATCAAAAAAAGAGAACTCTCTCGTGCCTGTTATTCTCACTTGAGGCCTGGGACACTACATGAAAACTATAGCATAAAGTAGGCTGAGAATTCAAACATTAATTCAGACTATACATGTCATGCACAGCTTTCTAAGGTCATGATTTAAAAAGCAGGCAATGATTTAGTCCACAAGCACATGGCAGTCCTTATCCACTCAACAGTTGCTCACCCTCAACATTAGTCATTAATATACTTTCTCGAGAAATGGTGTTCCAGCTAGGGCTATGGAATTTGCAGCCACTATTTTTCATTTCTTTTTGCACCATGATAAATGGGAAGGGTACAGATTGACCAAGCTTGTTACCTGCATTTGCTAGTTCTGCACTGTTTCTATTTCAGGCATGTTAACTTCCAAATCAGCCAGTTTGATAAGAATGGTTCAGTTTTAGAGGGAGTGCTATTTCTGACCCAGTGGAATTATCTGACCATCTAGACTCTATATAGTCAATCAAAAAAGTAAGCACTTTCTGATATACTTGTTTCCCTAGGTCAGGAGATTTCTATTTTGAAATTTGCTGTTTATCTCCCTCCATGTTAGGAAGATTGGGTTTGTTAGTTCTGGCTACCTGGATAATCCAGGATCTAATTTAGACTAGACTCAACCCTTTACTCTTACTAGTTGAAGAATCTTAATTAAATATTTAAACTTAGGTGAAATGCATCCGTACCATCAGGGTACTATTCAGAGACTAACTACTAGAAGTCTAACTACTGTTTAAATTAGGACACCTCAGTGTCTTCCAGTATCTCAGGGACACATATCACACTGGGAGCTTGTGCAGGTAAGTCAGTTAATGTAGTTATCACTGTGAATAACCTTCTTTCAACCTCATCTCTTCAGACAGCCTTTCTTCAGTTTATCAGATATCCTTCACCCATAAACACACATGCACAAAAGGGTTTTTTATCATGAAGAGCTGTGATAATTCTCCAAGAATAGTGAACTTTTAATGTTAGTATTGTTACAAGTATTTTTCTTGTCTAGAGTCTAGGAATGTGACAGTAAACAGAAGCAATCCCTCTCACACCAAAATTGTGATGGAAAAGGGTAAATTTTCTATCTACACATGACTTCTGTCAGGCAGCTACTCAAATTAAGATGAGAATACAGGGACTTAAAATTATATTAGTCCATGGAAAATCTATCTCTGTGAATGGCAGCAATAGTAACTCAAAATATTGTGATCAAGTCTCATGTGACTGCATTTTCTGCCAGCAGCTGAAGTACCATTTGTTAAAGTGAAGAAGTTCATAGTTTTATGAATGCATACTTTAATTCAGCAAGTCCTATCTTGGTTTGATCTTCCTTGAATACATTAAATGCTTTAATAACTGAAATAAATATAATTTAGTCAAATGCGCGCTTTTCCTTTCAAAAGAGTTAGACTGTGTTAACAATGTTGTTATTGTTCCTGCTATTAGTACTCCAAAATATTAGAAGAGGAAGAAAGAGAGAGTCCTTTCATTCCAATGCAAAATTCATCAAAACTACATCCCACCTTTGTGTGCTTGCTGTATTCCAAGTAATGAGAAGCAATAAATTCACCCTAAATTAAAAAAAAACCCAACACTATATTATTCCACTTTATGACAATATTTATTGGTGCCATATTTCCTCATAACAAGAACTATCAAAGTCATTCTAAACCAGAAAACAAAGTCTGCAGTAACTTTATTTTTTTTTACAAATTTTATGGACAAATGATTCTGTTCTGGATCTGAGATGTTCGTTTTAACCATCTAAAAATGTGAATTATAGCTGTGGCATTATTGGAGTTTTTCCTCTGGTGTTGCTCTGTCATGCCTGCTGGAGTTGTTCTCACCATAGTCAGTTACCTCCAAGTTGGAGAAGGTGTTGACTGTGCATCAATCGTTTAAATGTATGTCCAATAACCTAAAAAAAGAATCTAAGGGTGTGATCTTTAATAAAGCTGTAAGGTTCTAGTCTGCACCAAGAAGGTGCTTATCTGTGACTTCAGTTAATGACATGGTCATATAAGAACATGTTCCTTTAAACTTCTTCAAATTGATAAAATAGGCTGCATGTGGACATTGGTAAGTTTGTTCAATACTTAACTTGGAAGCAGCTATTGACTGCCTTTTTATTTCCTTGGCCTTCTGTTAATTGCCATTTCTACCTCTGGGCATGTACCCAGCAGCACCAGATTGGTCCTTGATAGAGACTTTCAGTACTTCTTCAGGATTCTAGGAATGGGATTCCTCCCATACAAATTCAGTAATCTAAGGAGAGAGATCATATTAGTCCCTTTTTGTAGTTAATGGAGAAAAATAGGTATGAGGGGTAATAATACACAGTACATCTGATCTTTGGTCAGATTTATTCCACATTGTTCACTCTGACTATAAAAGAGAATTAGTGTCACCTGCTGCAACATAATACCTATTGAATTTAACAATATTTTGCACTGTAGAGATAGGACAAGGGGTTCAGACATAAACAAGGGAGTTTAGGTATTTTTCTTATTCTTAGATATAAGAAATTCTTTACAGTGAAAGTGGTGAGACACCGAAACAGGCTATCCAAGGAAGTTGTGAATGCTCCATCTTGGCAGTGTTCAAGGCTAGATTGGACAGCGCCTTGCACAACCTGGTCTAGTAGAAGATGACCCTGTCTGTGACAGCAGGGTTAGAACTAGACGATCATAGAATGATAGAATTGTAGAATAATTAGGACCTTAGGTCCTATCCAATCCAAACCATTCTACAATTCAATGATTCTATGAATACGCCGTGACAAGTATTCAAGTCAGGATCTGTTAACATGGTAACCTAATCTTAATTCCAGAAGTTCCTTCATGGGTATTTTAAAGCCCAAACCATCTCTTTAACTTTGTAATACTAAAATTCCTTACTAATGGAAGAATCTTTGAGGAATCTTATCATATATTCAGAACGTAATTTATGTGGGTAGGTTAGAGCACATAGTATTGATCTTAAGAATATTCACTTTAAGATGCTGTCCTGGAATCAGCTGTAACGGAGTCATTTTTCTTCCTAGTAGCTGGTACAGTGCTGTGTTTTGACTTTAGTCTGAGAACAATGCTGATAACACACCGGTGTTTTAACATTGCTAAGTAGCACTTAGCCTGATCAAGGACTTTTCAGTCTCTCATGCTCTGCCTGTGAGGAGGGGCAGAAGAAGCCAGGAGGGACCAAAGACAGGACACCTGACCTAAACTAGCCAAAGGGCTATTCCATAACACAGCATGTCGTGCTTTTCACATAAACTGTCGGGGAGTTACCCAGAAGGGATTGACTGCTGCTAAGGTCAGGCTGGGTATCAGTCAGCAGGTGGTGAGCAATTGTATTGCACATCAATTGTGTTTTCTGAGCTTTCATTTACAGAATCATAGAATCATAGGATAGTTAGGGTTGGAAAGGACCTGAAGATTATCTAGTTCCAACACCCCTGCCATGGGCAGGGGCACCTACCAATAAACCATGCCACCCAAGGCTCTGTCCAACCCGGCCTTGAACACTGCCAGCGATGAAGCATTCACAACTTCCCTGGGCAACCCATTCCAGTGCCTCACCACCCTCACAGTAAAGAATTTCTTCCTTATATTAAATCTAAACTTCCCCTGTTTACGTTTGAACCCGTTACCCCTTGTCCTGTCACTACAGTCCCTAATGTAGAGTCCCTCCCCAGAAGGGAGGGACTTTTTCTGTTTCCTATTATTCTTATTTTTGTTATTATTGGTATTCTACTCTCACTGTATTTTACTTTATTTTAGTTATTAAACTGTTCTTATTCCAGTCCATGTGTTCACATTCTTTCAATTCTCCTCTTTTTCTTGCCCTGGAATGGGGAAGTTGGGGTCAGCGAGCAGCTGTGAGTTACTTAATTGCCAGCTGGGTTTAAACCATGACAGATGCCAACTGATTATTACCATAATTTATCACATTATATATTTCCTGGCAATTTGAAGCATAGAACACAAGCTACTGGAAAAATTTTCTTGCTTTTTGATTACAACCACCTTTAGAAAATGAATTATGCATCCCAAGGCAGTGTTTGATCAATCATATTAGCATGTAGATATTAGATGAAGGAAAGCTTGATTTAATATTGTGGTCCAAAATGTATGTCATATACTGAATGTATATAGTAAAGGTGATGTCATACGTGTTTGGCCATGCTTTTATCCAAATTTTTTAACAAACAAAAATGGAGAGTTTCTCAAATTACAATGACCAGGCAAAGAAGTAGAGGAAAAGAGAGATAGAAAAAGATCTTGAAAGTTCAGTAATGTTTAATGTAGATGTAATGTATCTGAGCAGTACTTGGAAGGGTTTTCTACACTTGGTTAGATTTTTTAAATTGCTGGATTTTGACTGGGTTCACTTTCCTTCATGGAGTTCGTTCCGTCTGTGCCCTGTACTATATAGAACATTGCCACATTTATTCAAATTAAAATTAGTTGAGAATATAATGCTCCTCTGCCTTCCGAACCTTGCCCTCAACAGTCAAGAGCCATGCTTACAGTTTTACTTAGCAGAAATAAAGGGTAAAATAATTTGGTTTTTAATGCATAAGCTAATAGTTTGGTTTAAAGGTTGCACACTTGTAATTGCATCTAGTCGGTATCTCTAATAGATTTAAAGTTTTCCTAGGTGAAATATTCAAAGTCTCAGAATGAAATAATATATAATTAGTGGCTCCTGGGTCTAATTTTCACAGAAAGATATTTGGTGGTTATTATTTTTTTTATGCATTGCAGGTATTGTGGGACTTGAAGTGGCTTTTTTACTGTTAGTTAATTTAAATTTTTAGACAGCATGTTGTACGTCATCTTGAGAAAGCATTAAAATTGCAAAAGTGTCTTGGATCACTATTCTGTTTTTTCAATCAGCTTTATGGCTAACAAAAAAATCTGACTTGTCTTTGCCGTTGTGTTTCTAACGCTCCTTCTCACAAGTCACTGGGCATATGATTTTTCTGTCATCTGAGCCAGAATAAACAACTGGGAAAAGAATGAATGCTTCAGCAGTGCTCTCTCTATTTGTGTACTTCTAGATCCTGTAACACTTGGTTAATTTACTGGGTCGGTAGTTTTCAGATCTGGCTCTTGCAAAGTTTATCCATGACTCTGTAATATTAGCTCTGGTATGGGACCTCTGTGAAAGAAAAACATACCAGGCATCCATTTCACTTCTTTTTCAAAAACACTGCTGATGAAAAGACCCCAAACACTGCAGTGTATTTGGGGTTTGGTCAGCTATGTGCATAGGCATATTCATACGGCAACTTCAGGGCTAGATATTATTGCACTGATGTCAAGCAGCTTCCTCTCCTTGGAGGCTGCTAACTAAAAGTCATTCTTCTAAGAATGCTACAGTGGCTTTGTCCTGCTGTTCTTTGACATTTCTAGGCATTGTCCTGTTGCAGCTAATACTGTTAAGTATTTTCCTCATGCTCAGGCCATGTTGATGAAATAAATCTAGCTGAGAAGAAGTACCTGGTATTATAATTTCTCATGCCTACAGTGAAAATTAAAAACAAATTTAACCTCATCAGTTTACTGTTTTCCTGAACTAAAGACACATGCAAGTCAATAAGAAAAACATTGTCACTGTATTTCCATAATATGCTTTTTTAATGATGTGGTATTGTGACAAAGGAGAATTCTAAAAATTCATGTGTACCAGTCTGAAAATGGTATTATTGAACTATATTCTGTGCATTTTCAATTATGTATGAAGTAGCACATGTTTGGTTATATATAATATCTAGTCGCAAAAATACATCAAGAGGGTAAAATATTTAGGAGGGTGTCTAACTTTACAGATTTTGGCAAATTTATTTTGCTGCGTACTGTGCTGTTCATATGGACTATCTGCATTATTTAGAAATCTTCTATGTCATAGTATTGACTGTAATTTCACACACCATATTATTATAATTATCCAAATTCTGACTTCAGGCGACAGGTATCAGAGCTCTATGCAACACTGAGGAAACTGAAGCAAAGGAAGGTTGTCATTATACTGAGAAGTTAAGGGCAGAGAAATGCTTTACTATCATGTCAGACCACTGACAGAGTGGCTTGTCAGCTAAGCAGCATTTTTCCTGACTTCCAACTGTTTCCATTTGTAAACAGAACAACAAAACAGTTGTAGTGGAAAATGAGCAAGCACTCACATCAAAGTGGATGTAACAAAGTATAATGAACTGTAGCTCCCAAACTTTGCTCACTTACAGTGATACATTACAGATGCCAGGCAGGTATCCCCTCTACAGTCCTGACTGCAGAGATGACGTGTCTTGTCTGGAAGTTGGAAAGATCCTCTGGAATGTAACAAAGTGCATCTGAATAATTAATTTCTGAATAAATATCTTCTGGCTGACACTGGAGGTGAATGTTAGGGAGTTAAGGGAAGGCTTTTGGGAAGGCTGATTTAAGCCAAAGGGTATTTTACAATCAATGGCCCTAAGGCTGCTTCTCTGGTTTTAAAAAGACTGAGCTTTGCTCAGTTGGGTGCCTACCCATCTTTGTTTCTAAGCTGTCAAAAAGCTTAAAGTTCAAGTCCCAAGTCAGCCATCAAAGGTGGTGGGAGATTCTGGAGTTTTCAGTCACCACTATATTTTGTACGTGCTCTGAGTGGCTTTCTATTGCCACACACAGATTTTTGTGGATTACCTCTGAGGAACTCCTCTATGAATTGATATGGAATGAATGCGTCTATTTATAGTGCTGTGAATCATCATGCTGGGCTGTATCTAATTCTGACACTCTGTGAAACCACTTAACCTACATCACTTCATGATGAACTTAAATGAAAGCAGAATGCATTCAGGTCAACAATTCCAAATTGCTATCTCAAGACTGAAACATAAAGTCACAGCATTAGGTATGTTATGTGGATGGATGTACAAGCAAAATTCTGTAGGATAGTGAAGGGTTTCCTTCCTTGAAATATAACTCCACTGGAAACTGTGCCATGGCCAAAGTCCTTGAAAGATTTTACTGTCATGTAGCACATAGGAAATATCACTTTGCATTTCAGTGAAGGAAAAATATAAGTGGAAAGAATTCCAAAACATTAAAAAACAAACTTGTTAGGCCAAAAGGCTGTCGATGTCATGCTGATAGAACACAAATAAATCCTGAAATTATTTAAAGTGACATGTTAAATTTTTATAAAACTCAGAAGAGGAATGTGGTGAAAAGAATCATTCACCACTTTTGCATAATGAAAGAAACTCCAATGATGGTGGTATTATTTCTTTTTTCAGGGGTTGCCATATTTAAATTCAAAAGGAGGGGGATTTATACCTTTTTTAGACAATAGAGGTAGCCTAACCTGCTAACACCCAGGTTAGCAATGACAGCTCTGAAGTTTGCACCCTGGCAGACAGGTGCTTGGTGTCATGATGAAGAGATCTTCAAACGATTTAGTCAATGAAAACAAGTAAGACTTTTAAAATAATCTCTACTCTATTTCTCGTCCTTCACTTTTCCTTCTAACAAGTAAGCTCTCCTGAGTTGGTTTTCATTTGCTCCTTTTTCAGGTCATTTAATTTCTTTTTTTAGCTGTTATTCATTAAATATTAAATTTAAAGCATTTGATCAGGACACAGAGCTGGCAATGAGTCAGATCTAAACATTATATCTTACTGATTTTCTCTGTCATTGCAATTTCTTTCTTACTGCTAAATGAATTGTAAAGGACCACTGCAATGCAGAAAAGACCCTCTCAAACTAACATAAATCAATGGGAAAGATATAGCAACAACAAGATTTTTATCTCCATCCTATACTAGTAAGATAAGATGCTCTTAAAATCAATTAAAGTACACTGTAATAAAGTATTTTTAGCAGAATTCAGAATCCCATACCACCATTTTGTGTTCTAGATTGCTACTCTTTTCATAGATTTTCCAGCATTTACAGATACAGGAAAAAGCTCTGAAAATATATACCAAATGTGAATTAAACATTCTGAAACCATCTTAAAGATGGTGAACTTCTCCTTTTAGTATCCAAACTGCTGCTGAATTCTACATCTGGGAAAATCATACCTTTTCTAAAGTGCCAAAAATCTATCATTTTTTTTCATCAAATTTTACTATTGTTATTATTTGAATAAAAGCAAACATTTAGCGTCTTGTCTTCTATCTTACTGCTCTACTAGGATCAGCTTGAAATTAACCGTCTATCTATCTCTAGGTGTCTCAATGCAAAGGAGGTGAATGAGTTGCAATACACATTTTCTGTGCAACTTTAGGAAATAATAAGGCTCTGGGGTCCCCTTGGAACGAGGATTTCTGGTACACTGAACTGACTAAGAAGCTGAAGTGGGACAACAGGTTTTGCTCTCCTGGCACACTACACAGGCAAAAGAGTTTTGGAGCTGGGACAAAAGTCACTTTAGACAGTGACTTAGGAGCTAGGACTCTTAGATATCAGGCAACCTAAACAGAACAGCAACAAATATTCCCTTACTGCCTCTATTACTAATCAGTACAGTAAGATACTCACCGACAGAATGTGTTGCAGTAAGCTACAGCTCTGTGAACTATAAAATATTTTGCCACTTTTAGCTATTTTCTAAGCAATTTGCACTTGCTGCTTCTTCTCTCCATACCCTTTCACTGTATATCCCAGTTGGAATATATCTTAAGAATTCTTTGGCTCACAGTTAAATTCACCACTGACATAGTTCAAACTCATTGTATTGGACTTACTCAAGAGCTGATTGGGGCCCAGTGCCTATTTTTAAATTAAAGACATTCATGCCATTTAAAAATACCATTCTATTAAGAAGTACTTAATAGAAGGTCTGCCTGTGTTTGCACAATCCAGAAAGTCCAGCGCCTTAGATTGCTTTCTTGTCTCCAGGTTTTTCACAGGCATTAGCATAACAGCAGTTATTCTTTCTCATTATAGACCAGCTAGGCTAAAGTGGTCACAGAATTTCACATTAAAGGTATAGCACAAAATTAAAAGGCATACTCCAGTGTTGCCTTCTAAAGATTCTTTACCACTTCTTCATTTTGCTTTCCACTTTCCATAGACTGATCTGACTTTTAAGGACAAAGTAGAGTTTTATACTTTGAATAGAGATCATTTTAAGAGTGCTGATCTAATGCAGCCTGTTGAGGATGTTTCTAGTGGAAATAAAAATCAGATAAGACTATTAGTGTGATACATTCAGCTTAATTGTGATTCAGTCAAAGAAATTAACCTGGCCCAGTCCTAAGGTATTTAATACACACACCACTGGAGTATTTTAATAAGTTCATGATTCTGCACAGCTTTCAGAAACAGGTTCTTCATCAATTAAATTTCCTGCAGCAGGCTGCACCAAATCAGTCCCTGCCCTAACTAGATATTCCAGCACACTTTTAATGTAAAATAAATGGAAGTATTGATTTTTATTAATAAAACAAAAGATCTATTTTTTATTATTGGTTCTAACTTATAAACATGTGACCATATCAGAATATACACAAAATGGCTTTAAGTGCCTAATACTATTATAATCACAGTTATTCATCAGCTATCAAATGAGAAATCTGAGCTGTGGTTTTGTCTGCAAAAGCATTTAAGTAAAAACTCAGAGAAAAGATCCTCAGTGCTAATGTGCAGAATGAAAGAGGAAGCTCTTCAGGTGCTTAACTAAAGACCAAAACATGGAAGGCATTTTAATAGCTTGAGGGCTGAACAAATTGGTCCTTACTGCATTTCCTTGTGCAAATTACTTCTAAATAAGTCCTCTATGCCTCTGTATTCCTCCAGAGGAATAATAGCTTTCAAAGTCACTAGGTTAATGAACCTTGGTAGTAATACAGCTGGGCTTTTGTGGACTTTTAACTCGTTTGACTTTTTAACTGATTTTTACTAAAATTTTCTTTTCTGTCTGTTATAGACCTATTACTTGCTCCAGCATAACAATTTAATGGTGAATTGCAAGCTGTAGCAATTATCATACTAGCATCAAAACTAGTTAAGGAAAAAACTGTGAATACTCCTGCTCTAATCTCTCTTTAGCCCTGTAGGTGTTTTGGAGTTATTTTTTCTCTTTTTTATTAACACCTGAAGTTAGCAGTTATCTGGAAGACCTCCAGACCTCTGACCAATTTCTTAGAAATTAAACTATGGTTTATTAGAGTAAGATGAATACAAGTCATAGGTCATATGATCTCTTAAGGTTTGTTTCTGTAGGAAAAAACACTAATAAAATAAGTATACAGAAAAAAACCCAAACATTTTTTCAATACTGTTTGCAGCAATATAAGAATAAGTGGGCTAAAGAAGTTCACCTGCCAAGTGGATAAAAGGCAAAAATTAGTTTTGTAGGGTCAGCTGAGGCACTAATAATAATAATAAGAATAATAACGAATGAAGAGTTAGAGATGTGTGTATATCTATGAGGATATGATATTACTGACATCATGGAAACATGGTGGAATTACTCCTACAACTGGAGTGTTGGAATGGAAGGTTAAAGGCTCTTTAGGAAAGATGATAGGGAGGGCGTGTAGCTATTTATATCAATGACAGGCTGGAGTGTATGGAACTCTTCCATGGGATGGGTCATGAGACAACAGAGAGCTTGTGGATCAGGGTCAGAGGGAGAAATGCAGTGGGAAACATTACTGTGGGGGCCTGCTACAGGCTACCTGATCAAGAGGACTCTGTGGATGAGGCTATCTATAGGTAGATATGAGCAGCCTCACTTTCACAGGACCTTGTCCTCATCTGAGACTTCAACCACAGTGGTATCTGTTGGAGGGTGTTGTGGTTTAAGGCTGAACCAAGAACAGGGGGACAGTACAGCCCAGCACAAGCAACGCAGGAGGTTCCTCAACTGTGTGGAAGACAACTTCCTCTTGCAAGTGATAGGGGAGCCGACAAGGAGAGATGCCATACTTGACCTTGTGCTCACCAGCAGGGAGGGGCTGGTTGGGAATGTGACACTCCAAGGCAGACCTGCTTGTGGTGATCACGAGATGGATGAATCCTCAGGAGAGTGAGAAAGGCACACAGCAAGCTCACTGCCGTGGACTGCAAGAGACAAACTTTGGCCTCTTCAGGAAGCTGCTCAGTAAGGTTCCATGGGATAAAACCCTAGACGGCAGGGGGGGCAAAGACTGTGGGTTGATATTCAAGGATCACCTACTCCAAGCTCAGGAGCATTGAGTCCCAACTAGAAGGAAATCTGACAGGATGGTCAGGAGGCCTCCATGGTTAAATAAGGAACTGCTGAGAAAGCTTCAAAGGAAAAAAAATCTTACAGATGGTGGAAGCAAGGATAGGCAGTCTGGGAGGAATACAAGGACATTGTCCAGGAAGCTAGGGATCAGGTTAGGAAAAATAAGGCCCAATTAGAATTAAACTTGGCCAAGGATGTGAAAGATAACAGGAAGAGCATCTATAAGTATGTCACAAACAAAAGACAGACTAGGAATAATGTGGGCTCTCTTCAGAAACTAAGGAAACTTAGAAACACAGGATTTCCTAGATTTGGAAAAGGCTGAGGTTCTCAATGACTTCTTGGTCTCAGTCTTTACCAGAATATGCTCTGGTCATGCTGCTCCAGTCTTGGAACACAAATGCAGGGACTGGGAGAATCACAGAATCATAGAATCATAGAATAGCTAGGGTTGGAAAGGACCTTAAGATCATCTACTTCCAACCCCCCTGCCATGGGCAGGGACACCTCCCACTAAACCATGCCACACAAGGCTATGTCCAACCCAGTCTTGAACACTGCCAGGAATGGAGCATTCACAACTCCCTTGGGCAACCCATCCCAGTGCCTCACTACCCTTACAGTGAAGAATTTCTTCCTTATATCTAATCTAAACTTCCCCTGCTGAACTCGTTTGAACCCATTACCCCTTGTCCTCTCACTTGAGTCCCTAGTGAAGAGTCCCTCCCCAGCATCCCTATAGGCCCCCTTCATATAAAGACCTTAGGCCCACTGTAGGAGAAGAACAGGCTCGAGATCATCTTAAGAACCTGAATGTGCACAAGTCCATGGGACCTGATGAAATCCATCCATGGGTCCTGAAGGAGCTGGTGAATGAAGTTGCTAAGACACTGTCCATCATATTTAAAAAATCATGGCAGTCAGGTGAAGTTCCTGAAGACTGGAAAAAGGGAAATATAGCCCCCACTTTCAAGAAGAGGAAAATGGATGAGCCGGGGAACTACAAACCAGTCAGCCTCAACTCTGTGCCTGGCAGGATCTCCTGGAAGGCATACTTAGACACAAGAAAAAGAACAATGTGCTTGGTGATAGCCAGCATGGCTTCACTAAGGGCAAATCATGTCTGACCTAAGAGATGGCCTTCCATGATGGGACTACACAACTGATGGATAGGGGCAAAGCAGCTGATGTCATCTACCTGGACTTGTGCAAAGTGTTCAACACTGTCCCACATAACGTCCTTGTCTCTAAACTGGAAAGATATGAATTTGGCAGATGAAACACTTAGTGGATAAAGAATTGGCTGGATGGCTGCACACAAAGAGTTGTGGTCAATGGCTTGTTGGCAGATTGGAGACTGGTAAAGAGTGCTGTCCCTGGGTGTCGGTGTTGGGAGCAGTCCTTTTCGACATCTTTGTTGGCAACATGGACGATGGGATTGATGAGCCCTCTGCAAGGTTGCCAATGACACCAAGCTGTGTGGTTCATTTGATATGTTGGAGGGAAGGGAAGTCATTCAGAGGGATGGTGACACACTTGAGAGGTGGGCAAACACCAACCTCATGAAGTTCAACCATTCTAAGTGCAGGGTCCTACACCTGGGTCAGAGCAATCCCAAGCACAGCTACAGGCTGGGTGGAGAAGTAATTCAAAGCAGCTTTGCAGAGAAGGACTCAGGGGTGTAGGTTGATGAGAAAATGGACACAAGCCGGTAGTGTCCTCTTGCAGCCCAGAAAGCCAATCACATCCTGGGCTGCATCAAAAGAAACGTGACCAGCAGGTCCAAGGAGGTGATCCTGTCCCTCTGCTCTCTTGAGACCCCACTTGGGGTACTGTGTTCAGTTCCAGTGTCCTCAACAGAAGGACATGGAGCTGTTGGAACAAGTCCAGAGGAGGGCCATGAAGATGATCAGGGGCTGGAGCACCTCCCATATGAAGATAGGCTGAGAAAGTCGGGTTTATTCAGCCTGGAGAAGAGAAGGCTGCGTGGAGACCTCATAGAGGCCTCCTGGTATCTGAAGAGGGCCTACAGGGATGCCACAGAGGGACTCTACATCAGGAACTGTAGCAATAGAAGAAGGATACTGGGTTTAAACTTACATAGCGGAAGTTCAGGTTAGATATAAGAAGTTCTTACGGTGAGGGTAGTAAGGCACTGGAATAGGTTGTAAATGCTCCATCCCTGGCAGTGTTCAAGGCCAGGTTGGATGGAGACTTGAATGACATTGTTTAGTGGGAGGTGTCCCTGCCCATGGCAGGGGGGTTGAAACTAGATGATCTTAAGGTCCTTTCCAACCCTAACTATTCTATGATTCTATAAAATTGTTGCTCAGCACAAGGACACTAGATAAACTGCAGCTGAATCCTAATCATGCTTCCTTAACTCTTGGAGGTCACCTCTGCACATTACAGGTGAAATTGCCAGGGCTTTCTGAGGTCTCCTATTGGAAATCAATCCTTCTTAAACATCTGAGAGTTTACTAGTGGAAGCTGAGGCAAGTCTGAAAGCTCCTTATTAGTACACTGTAGCATGTACATACCAGATCCTATGACACAATGACTTTCCAGAATTGCCACTGTCCTTCACCCTATCTTCTCTGCTTCCAGAATGCTCATGGGACTGTCTCTAAGCTCAGGGGTTAAATATTGAACCAGAAAAGTAAGGCAGGTATTTAATTGTTAGCATGCTTTAGATTCCAATGAAAAGGAAAAAAAAAAATAATTGCAGTTTAAGGGAAGCTGTTCTATGTCATTACATAATTAAAAAACCCTACAACAAAACCTATTTTAAATAAAGAATTAAAATTAAACAGCTGGGGTCATTAATTTACCTTTTTATATATAAGGCATCATCTTCAAATGCCCAATATGGAATTGTCACCTATATGAATAAGAAGTTAAAAAAGATTCCTGAAGTGTTCAGTTAATTCTGTGATTTCAGACCTGTTGATACAGAATCACCTTTACAGTCACAGTCATTTTACTAATTATTTTGATGAAAATATCATTGGTTGTCAAAATCTATCTGCAAGGTCTTTATGTTCTGTCAAACACTTATTTCATTTTTGCTTAGTGCAGGTAGAAAAAATCTCATTGTTACAAACATTAGTAAAAATTTTATAGATAAGAAGACACCAGCCACCATAAATTCTTAGTTTAATCATAGCAATCAAACTTCAGTTTTGTGCTGTGGTTATTTTATTTCCATAGTATTTTCCATGAGACATAAAGTTGTGTATCTAGGATAACTCACATATTCATAAAGGCGCAAAATATCTGGCTTTACACTTTTTATTAAAACAAACACGTAGGAAAAGATCATTACATCCATTTATCATTCACCAAAGCAAAAAATATTCAAGCAAAATTCAATAACTCTTTGGCATTGATACAAATAAGTTATGTAGATAAATCACTAATATTTCTCTGCACATGTAGTATGTTAACATCTTAAAAAGATGTTCAGGTGTAGAGTTCTCAGTTTGTCAGGTGGCAAATGTCTCTCAGTATATCCTCTAAGTGTAAATCAGGTGACAATTTAGTATTTGATAGAAATTAAGAATGCTAAAGCCAATAAGCAAAAAATATTTGTATGGCTATTTTATTTATAGGAGAACTTAATTTAGAATCATAGAATCATAAAATAGTTAAAGTTGGAAAGGACCTTAAGATCATCTAGTTCCAACCCCCCTGCCATGATCAGGAACGCCTCCCACTAAACCATGCCACCCAAGACTCTGTCCAGCCTGGCCTTGAACACTGCCATGGATGGGGGTATTATGGAAATGAAAGAACATATGACTTCACATTGATGATTAACTTATTTTGGAAATAATATGTATCACTGCCAGAAGGGATGTAGCTTTTCTACTCAGAAAATATTTTTTGAGATTAACATTTTCAAGAAAAGTATGTAATGTTTTTTCTACTCAAAGTATATTTTATTTCTGGTGTTCCCTTTAGCAGGATTAGAAATTTCTTAGAAGAGAATAGTCTGCATTTTAGTCTTCTGTGAGAAAAAATACTTGATTTGTATCTCTCACTGCATTTCCTCTTATCTCTCTGTATGTTCTGTTTAGCAAAACATTTTGGATGTAAACTGAAATGCATATGAACTCTGTGTTCATGACCCTTACCAATCTTGCAGCACTGACTCCAGTACTGACTTACAGAGAACCACTATGTTTTATTTCAGTTCTTAAAGGAGCACTTTTTCCTTGACACTATAAATTATTTGAAGGACAAACTAAACTCTATTAGGTATTTAGAAGTAATCTTTTTAATGCTAATATAAAGCCCCAAAATATGTGCATTTTGTAAGTTGCATCCTATTTTCTAGTATTTGATATTGTACACCAAGGGAAACAGAAAGTAGAATACATAAAACCTTTCTGGAAAACAAAACCAAAAATAAACTAGCACAGCCAAACAAACAAATAAAATCCCACAAAAACATGTAACAAAGAAGATAGGGCAAAAATTATTGTGTTCATAAAGCCTGAGGTGTGAACCTGTTTTGAGGAGTTTTTCTATAATGAGGGAAAGTAATACTACTAATAATAATACTTCACTGAGTCTGGTAGAGACCTTTTTTTTTTCCCAGGAGTTATCAGTCACTCTTAATATGAATGTCAGCTGTAGGGTTTCACAATAAATAAAATTTCAAAAAAAAAAAAGATACGATATTCAGTTCAATCCAAAGATTATTTTTTTCCCATCAAAATGAATCGTAAATTTTTTAGGAGTTTTCTAGATTCTTTCCCAAAAGAAAACATTTTGGTTTTGTACTCTTCACTAATACTATGATGTTATATTTCCTGTATCTAATTCTCTGTATGATTCTGTCATATAAACTATTTGTCACCTTTAGAATTTGAATCAGTATATAGCAAATTCTCTGAATTACATTATTCTCTGGCCCTCTTTGTGGTTTTCTTGAAACTAATATTTTTCCTTGAAGGAGAACATCACAGTCAACACTGGTTCTAAAATATACAAATAACTGCTCTAGCAGAGTTAAAAAGAAATGGTGAATTACAGTACAGTAATTCTCTAATGAGTGTACCAAATTACATGATAATAAAGACTTCACTGACATTTTTAGGTATATTTATACAACTATGTCACATAAACTTTTTATTTTCAGCTAAGACATTTTATTCTTTATTCCTGCCTGGTGATTAGGTTTTTGGGTTTTTTTTGGAGGGGGTTGATTGGTTTTTTGGTTCATTGGTTTTTTTTTTTTTTAGTTTGGAAGACAACTATGAAAAATAACAAGACTTTGTGTTCTACTTGACATTTGAACTACATTTTTCCCTTTCTTTTGAATCCAGCCACTCAACCCTCATAGTTCTCTATATTTCTTCTGTTCATGTTTACTTTTCCAGCTTCAGTGTAGCACCTTTCCCATCATCATACTGTAAGAGGTGTTTGAGTTTCATTTTATGTTCAATGAGTGGCTTGGGATGTCCAAGGTACCTTTCACTTAGCACACAGATAATCAAGAAGCTTTTCCTTCTTCAGACTTTCCTTGCACTGAAATAACTATTATAAATAATCCCAAGAAATTTATTTAAATCCTCTCATTTTCATTAAAATTATTATTTAATTTAGATTCTTTTAGATTCTTCCCTTTTTACAGTAAAGTTTATATGACACACGTCACTTGGCAGGAGAGAAAAAAATGACTGAAATAAATTAAAAGGAAATAGGTGGCGATGTAAATTTTAAAAGTGATAGGTTATGGGCTTGATTTTTGACTTTTGGCTTTAGAAATATAATACATTTTTATTCATGTGCGTGTTTGTTTAGTGTATTTGTAAATGAATAAATTAATTATCTCTGGCATATGTTGTAGGTTTGACTGCTATAAGTTATAAAGTTTGTTTTTAAAGTTTGAATTAGCATTCTAGCTAAACAAGATCTGAAAATTGTTTCAGCTTTATTGATGTGCAGGAGAAGTATAAAATTGAACATGATCGTTTCAAACCTAGATGACATCTCAGTATCACAAGTATTGCAATATTGTCAAACAAAGGTTAGAAGGTTTCCTGTAAAACTTACATTTAGAATGGGCTGGAATTTTAACAGTATCAATGTCAATATTGTAAATGTTGCTCTGAGAGGAATGTGAAATATAGGTATTTATATGTTTCAGGATTAGAGAAGTCCTCTGACAATGTGAGTTGATTCTGATCATTTGGGTCATTAATCCATGCTCTGTGGTGCAACAAATACAGGTAATGTATCATTGCCTCTTTGTCCAGCTCATGACCTGATCTCAACTGGAACAAAATCCATATATGAGGATCAGAAGAGACTTTTAATGTTTCCCCAGTCTTGCTGCTTGACGGACTAGGACTGTGGAGTGCTCTATAGCACACACTCAGTCATGAGAATATCACATAGTTGACAGTATCTGGAATCTAAACCTTTTTTCTGCCTAAATAGAAAGCATTAGAAGATTCTTCTTATGGAACACTAGAAAGCTGTATGCATCTCTAGAGTAGAACCGAGTTACAACTGAAATGCACTATTTCTAATCTCTTAAGACATACAAGTTGCAAGTATGGCACAGTATATTCATAGTCTGAACTCAGAAATATCAGTAGCTTGGAATCTCTTTGGAGATATAGATATGTACACATATATACAAAAGTCACTAACTTCCTTTTATGATACTTTTCTCTGAAATAGGCCGTGTGTTTTTTCTTTAATCTGTATTTTTATTTAGATTAGCTATTTGTAATTCTGCATCTCAAAGCTTAAATTTAAAGTTTTACAATGTGCACATTATTAATTTAATACTAAGTTAATTATATTAAATTAATTATATTAATACTTATTTATATTAAATGATGCTCATGAAATATAGAAGTCAGGGTTTTTTTTTGGTTTAGTTTATTTTTTTTTCTTAAAAAATCTATGCATTTTAATGTGGAAATACAAGCTTAATTAAACTCAGAAAAAAAGTTAAGTGGAATTAATAATGAATCTTATTGCAATGGAACTGCTTTCCCATCACCTGAGTGAATGCACAGGTTTTTTTAAAGAAGTGATTCCACCAATGAAATTTTGGTGTCTGAGAACCCAAGAGACACTTCTTGGAAATCTAGAGCTGCCTTCAACAGTTTACTAAGAATGAACAGCAATTATCTGCCTCAAAATGCCTTGCTTACTGAAGAGTTTTCCACATGGCAATTCAATTGGTGATTCTTAGTGTTTTACTAATGTTATACTTGTTTTCAAGCTTCTGAAGGGTTAAGTCCTAGAAGTCAAACTAAGTACACTTCTGGAAAGTACCACTCAAGAAAGGTTTTTACTGCCTAAGGAGTTAATTTGGAAACAATGGCTACTAGTAATTACACTCAATAATAAATTCACATGCGTACACATAAAGAAACCATGAGTCATTAAGTGATGGAAGTACGAAGGCTGTTGCCTATTTATAGTTTGAAGGCTTATTGGATGTTCCATTTTGGAAGAAATGTGTAATCTCTGATTCAAATTTTCTCCACTGTGCCCCAGGATTTCAGCTTATCATCAGTGTTGTGTCATTTCACTGTGCAGTAGAACATTAACATATTGGTTCAATTCCCAATTTAAATATATATGAGATTAGTATAGGACAGAAAATCAATTTAATTACTGTCATAGAATCTCAGTTATGTTTGAAAAAGTTCCAGAAATAATAATCTTGAAAAATTTTTTCTTTTCTTCCCTTCCTCCTAATGGAACTAAATTAAAAGTTTCAAAAGGATGAAATTCCATACCTACATAGCAAAAAAGATAATGATTAGACTAAGTAAAATAAGCTGGATCTGAAATGGATGAAATATATGGACACACCTTGTCATTAAAAAACAACATTATAGCATGTCTGACAAAAAGAACATGTCAAGCCTTTTGATGGCTTTCTTTTTGTTCTTTTCCCAACATAGAATAATTAATGGTCCTGTTTCCTTACTCTATAACAGGAAGCCTGTGATAATGATAACAGATAGCCTGACAAAGCTGAGTGCTAGAAGTCAAGATGATAGGTTTCTCAACACTCCAAAAATCACATTACAATAGGTGTCTATTCTATTGGAAACAATGGTTTGCTTCAGTCCTGAGCATCTGGAGATGTTGACCTCATTTCTTAATTCCTGTTTCTCAATCTCCATCAACTGAGTTAGAACAATTTGAATTACTGAGGTGTGAGTTGTAGTGATACTAATATTTTTGTTGAGCTTCTTAGGACTTTTATTGTTAGAAGTCTGCAAAATATAGTGTTACCCTGGGAAAGCACAAAGACAGGTTTTAGGTTAAAAACAGTCCCAAATACTAACCATCTTCTTCCTTTTAAAGCCTGTTGCTTGGGTGCTTTTTCTATACAAGCAATCATAGGGACATAGAATAGAATCATAGAATCATATACCTATAATCATAGAAATACAATTTTATTTATTCTTGAAATAGAGCATCTGCATAAACATAATTCGACTAAACCTGAGTCCAAACCTGTGATATGAAGGCAAAGAGAGATTTAGAAGTGAACCAGAGTTAGAGCCTCAAAACAGAATTTTGGTACTTCGTCTACTATAGACAGCATTAACTGTGCAAAGTGGTATATTGAGTTCAGAGGGATGACATGATATATAGATGTATTTATTACACTACATCATCTACACTATAAAATGGAATGAAATTCAAGTTGTCTGTCTAGCTGCTAATTATCATAGAAATGGCATTTAATTATTTGCTATCACAATGAGCTCAACAAAAACATCGTGCATTTTACATGATTCAGAAATGTACTTCCCCCTCCACATTCGCAAGCATTGCTAATCACTCTTGCTCAAAGAGTTCCATGTTATTCAGTAATTTGAAAACAATCTTAAGAGCTGACACCCAGGAGCACTAACTTCTTTTTTCCTGTTGTTATTATTCAGGAGACATTTTACTTCATCATGCTAAACGGCCAGGATTTCAAAGACTGCTGGAAGTTCCTGTCTTCAAAGAAACTGATGAATATTCCTGAATAATATTCATGCTATTGTTTTCTTGCTCTTATTTTCTTAATAAATCAACTTCTTGTTAATTCTTTTCAGACAAAAGAAAAAAACTTTCTTTTAAGCTAGGAATCATTATTCTTTTCTAACAAAACTGCACTTTCCAAAATGAACAGTGACTTCTATACAGTGCTGCTATTTTTTCTTTTTTTTAACCATAGAATCATAGAATAGTTAGGGTTGGAAAGGACTGTAAGATCATCTAGTTCCAACCGTGTTGCCTTGGGCAGGAACACCTCACACTAAACCATGCCACACAAGGCTATGTCCAACCCAGCCTTGAACAGCGCCAGCAATGGAGCATTCACAACTTCCCTGGGCAACACATTCCAGTGTCTCACCACCCTCACAGTAAAGAATTTCTTCCTCATATCCAATCTAAACTTCCCCTGTTGAACCCGTCTGAACCCATTACCCCTTGTCCTCTCACTACAATCCCTCATGAAGAGTCCCTCCCCAGCATCCCTATAGGCCCCCTTCAGATACTGGAAGGCTGCTAGGAGGTCCCCACGCAGCCTTCTCTTCTCCAGGCTGAACACCTCCAAGTTTCTCATCCTATCTTCATACGGGAGGTGCTCCAGGCCCCTGATCATCCTTGTGGCCCTCCTTTGGACTTGTTTCAACAGTTCCATCTCCTTTTCATGTTGAGGACACCAGAACTGCACACAGTACTCCAAGTGAGGTCTCACAAGAGCAGAGTAGAGGGTCAGGATCACCACCTTCGATCTGCTGGTCACACTCCTTTTGATGCAGCCCAGGATACGCTTGGCTTTCTGGGCTGCAGCGCACACTGCAGCTGGCTCATGTTCATTTTCTCATCAACCAACACCCCCAAGTCCTTCTCTGCAGGGCTGCTCAGAATCTCCTCTCTGCCCAGCCTGGAGCTGGGGCTGGGATAGCTCCCACCCAGCTGTAGGACCTTGCACTTGTCATGGGTAAACTTCATCAGGTTGGCATCAGCCCACCTCACAAGCTTGTCAAGGTCCCCCTGGATGACATCCCTTCCCTCCAGTGTATTAACTTGAACCACACAGCTTGGTGTCATTGGTAGACTTGCTGAGGGTGCACTCAATCCCACTGTCCATGCCACTGACAAAGGTGTTGAACAAGACCGGTGCCTACACCCATCCCTGAGGGACACCACTCGTTACTGGTGTCCAGCTGGACATTGAGCCATTGACCATAACTCTTTGTGTGTGGCCATCCAGCCAGTTCTTTATCCACCGAGTGGTCCATCTATCAAACTGATATCTCTCCAACTTAGAGACAGCGATGTCATGTGAGACTGTCAAATGCTTTGCACAATTCCAGGTAGATGACGTCAAAAGTTCTACCCCTGTCCATTAGTTCTGTAGCCCCATCATAGAAGGCTACCAGATTGGTCAGGCAGGATTTGCCCTTAGTGAAGCCATGCTGGCTGTCACCAAGCAACTTGTTGTTTTTCATGTGCCTCAGCGTGCCTTCCAGGAGAATCCATTCCAGGATTTTGCCAGGCACAGAGGTGAGGCTGACTGGTCTGTAGTTCCCCGGCTCATCCATTTTCCTTTTCTTGAGAATGGGGGCTATATTTCCCTTTTTCCAGTCGTCGAGAACTTCACCTGACTGCCATGATTTCTCAAATATGATGGACAGTGGATTGCAGCTTCCACTTCAATTCACAAACAAGCACAATGGAAATTGCAACAAGGCCCTTTCTGCTTCCTTGAAATGTGGGCCGAATACTAACATCATAATATAACTGAATGTCATGGTTTAAGCTGTAAATCAAGCAGCCCGTTCACTAGCTTCTCCCTCTTTCTTCCCCCCTGACTCCAATGGAGGGCGGGGGGGGGGGGGGGAATGGGGAGAAAATGGGGAGAAGAATCGAAAGAATGTAACTCACATGGGTTGAGATAAGAACAGTCCAGTAACTGAGGTGTAACACAAATCACTACTGCTACCACTAATAATAATAATGACCAGGGAAAATACAAGGGAAGAGGATACAACTGCTTACCACCCGACTGAGCCGAGAGAGAAAGAGAGCCTTCTGGGTTCCTGCCCCCATTTCTTTACATCCTGGGCATGAAGTGCTGTTGCATGGAATAGCCCTTTGGCCAGCCCAGGCCAGGTGCCCTTTCTCCACTTCCTCCTGGCTTCCCCTCCTCCCTGGCAGAACATGAGATTCAGAAAGTCCTTGGCCAGACCAAAACATTACCAAGCAGTAACTGAAAACACTGGTGTTATCAGTGCTGTTCCCAGGCCAAAAGTCAAAAACACAGCACTGCACCAGTGTCGTGGTTTAAGCTGTAAATCTCACGCAGCCTGTTCACTCACTTCTCCCTCTCTCTTCCCCCCCCCACTCTGATGGGGGGGGGGGGGAATGGGGAAAAGAATCGAAAGAATGCAACTCCTATGGGTTGAGATAAGAACAGTCCAGTAACTGAGGTATAATACAAATCACTACTGCTACCACCAGTAATAATAATGTCAAGGCAAATACAAGGGAAGAGGATACAACCGCTCACCACCCGACCGAGCTGAGAGAGAGAGAAACTTCCGGGTTCCTGCCCCCAGTATTTTTCATCCTGGGCATGATGTGCTGTGGCATGGAATAGCTCTTTGGTAAGTTTGAGTCAGGTGTCCTGTCTCTGCTTCCTCCCAGCTTCCCCTCCTCCCCGGCACAGCATGAGACTCAGAAAATCCTTGGTCAGACCAAAACATTGTCAAGCAGCAACTGAAAACACTGGTGTTATCAGCGCTGCTCCAGCTACCAAGGAGAAAAATGACTGCCACTGCTGAACCCAGGACAACCAGCTACCAAGAAGGAGAAAAAAAAATTACTGTTACTTCTGAACCCAGGACACTGATCAAGAAGTAATAGTTGTCTTGAAACCCTCAGAGGCATGTTACAGTGTTACCTTTGTGGTATTACAGATAAGTCTCACTATTCAATTGCTTGCACTCTTCTGTAAATTGAATCCCTCCACTACAAGAAGGAAGAAAAAAAAGTCAAGGGGGCATGAAAAAAATGAATCTGTTGTCTGACAGTTTTTAGAACTTTGAAAAATAATATTAAACCATAATTCTCTTTTTCACAGTGAAATATTTTGAGAACTTTTAGAAATCAATTTTCTCTTTTTGTGAGTAGGTTACCTTTCTGGTTAAAGACTGTTCTTGTTTCCTCCTGACTCTTCAGTTCTATAAGTCAGGGACTGTATTTGGACTTGTGGAAGGCATACTGAAAATTGGCATTGGTTGCCTAATCAGGATTTGTGAATGCTGAGACTATGTAATCATTGGACAGCAGGTTAAAGATTCAGCTTTGAAATAAGCCAAAATATATCAGAGGGAAGATGCAGAAGAATAATGTAAAAAGATTTTGGTGAAAAGGTTTGTCAGTTATTTTCATTTTTACTATAAAGGGGAAACTTCAGGAGAATGAGTGACTCAGGTCTATTCAACATCCTGCCCAAAACAGGATGGCACAATCAACTAATTGTTGAACTTTGGAAATCACCAGAGAGGGAGATTCTGCTACCTCTCTGTGCAACCTCTTCCAGTGCTTGACCCCTGTCACGGTCTATTCAATGAGAAATTTTCTTCCTATTGGCTGTGGTTACTAGCTGTTGATCTTTTGCTGTACATGTCCAAGAGAGAAATCTGGCTTTGGCATCTCTATAACTCCCCTCTAGCTAATGAGGCTGAAATTAGATTCCTTTTTAATTACCTTTGTTTTCTCCATGTTAAGCAAGTATTGCTCTTCAGCCCCTCCTAATACATCATGTTCTTCAGCCTCTCTAACCATCTCCATGATTCTCTACTACAGTGTTAATATCTCTCTTTTACAGGGGGTCCAAAATCAGACACGTCAATCCAGATGCACGCACTGAATTCACAGTCACTGAATGGCAAAGAATAACTGCAGGAGATCAAGGACAACGCAACAACGACCAACGTGATCAAGCGCTGACAATTTATTCTACGCAAGTAGTGCCTTTTCTATAAAAGCCTCAGAACACAAGAACAGTCGATAACATCTGATTGGTTAACCTCTTATCCAAGTGTTAGCAACAGTTTAACAACTGGTTACAGCCTATAAAACGTCCATAGTGGCAGGCTAATATTAGCCTTCCTGTTTTGCAAGCGAGGTTTGCTCTGTGGCAAGCAGATCTGGCTTCGTGACATCCTGCTCCATGTTTTCTTCCAAGCCAGCTTCCCCTTCACATCAGCACGTAGGCACCCTCTGTTAACCTTCTCAGCGTCCTGTGAAGCCTTCTGCTTACTACTCAAGTGAGGCTAAGTCAAAGGCTGGATTGCTCACGTGCCCATTCTCAGCAAGAAACGCTTCCACAAATAACCATCTGCTTCAGTCTGCTAACTACACTCTTGCTAATATAGAACAGTAGGCATTTAGTCCTCATTGTTGGAAAGGTATCTTGTTGGCCTATAGAATCCTAGGTCCTTTGCCAAAGACATGAAACTCAAACAGTCTGTCCCCAGCCTGGCCTGGTGATGGATTTATTGCATTCCAAGTACAAAACCTTGTATTTTTGTTTATTGAACTTTATGAGTTTCTTATTAGCCCATTTTCCCAGTTTGTTGAGCCCTCTGGCATATCAACATTGCCCCCAAATTTGAAGTCATGCACAAAACTGATAGGGTGAATCCTCATCAAGGCCTCTGTCAGAGTAGTTAAATAGGATCAAGACCTTTCATAAATTTCTGAGAAACATGACTTATAATTGATCTGTAGGTACACTTCTACTCATTGACCACTACACTTTGAGTCTGATTTTCCAGACAGCTTTTTTTTAACCTAGCTTATAGTTCATTGATCTGATCTTTACCTCTTCAGTTTGGTTAGCAAGACTGTCTGGAAGACCATATGGAAACCTTGATATAATCAAGGTAAATGCAGTGTACTGAACTCCCTCCAACCACAGAGCCATAATGTATTCATAGCAAAGAAAACACAATTTGGCCTCTGAAATCTATGTTGGCTATACCCTGCCACTTTTCTTTTTTTTTTTTTTTTTTTTTTTTCCCCTTTATATGTCTAGAAAAAGGTTCCACAAGGATTAGCTCTATAATTCTGCCAGGTAGTGAGGTTGACTCCTCTATCTGCCCAATTAAATGATTTTGGAGTTGCTTACTGTCTGGAGCCTTTAGGATAGGAAATTAAGTAATTAAGATCAAATAACCTAAATTTGTGCGCCTGTACGTCAAATAGCTAGCTTTCCTATTATAGCCAATGAAGGGAGGATACAGATACTTGAATAGGAATCTTGTGTCAAAGGAGAAGACCCAGAATACCTGAGACATCCCCACATGGATAGAAGATATGACCCATGACCTGCAGAAGAACCATGCTTTCCCACATGAGAAGCTGGAGACCAAGGAAGATATTTTAAAGAACCTCAAATGGCAATAAATACATATGCATAACAAGTTGAATGCTGCTATGGACAATAATTTTTAGATCTGAATCAGACTCTTGGCTCTGCTATTGTTTTTAACTTGATCTCTATGGTTTGTGATAGAAGCTTGGGTAAACACTCTATTTGCCCTTTTTTAATAACATGACTAATGTACCTTTCAGAGGGTTATCTTGGGGTTTGTTTGGTTAGTTAGTTTGGTTTTGTTTAGGTTGTGGTGGTGTTGTTTGGTTGTTTTTTATTTGTGGTTTTTTGTTTGTTTGGTTTGGGGTTTTTTTTCTTTGTTTTTGTTTGTTTTTTCCCTTTTCCATATTTTTTTTTCTATTTTCTTTGCAGTTCACATTTTGGACATAAACATGCACACCACCAGCACCACCATGATTTAGAAACAAATGAGACCTGAAGAATGTCCTTGAAATTCATTTTTGAAAATGAAAACATGAGAGAATTATGTGCTACTAACTGAAACAACACAAGTACAACAGTTATTCCTGCATCTTCTATAATATACCAAAGTTTGCAAATTGTCTTACTCTAAGACAATGACTAATGCTGCCAAAGGCTGCATCTTGTATGTACAGCTATACTGTAAAAAAACAAAACAAAACAAAAAAAAGATAACTATTCTGACAATTGTACTGCACTACTTAGATAATTCCTAATAATAAACTCCTTTTCTTATAGCAAATAATAATTTGCATTATGTTTTTGTCAAATCAAAATACGGGAGTTGTGCTCAATGACACAATGTCCAGCTGCAGACCAGTAACGAGTGGTGTCCCTCAGGGATGGGTGTAGGCACTGGTCTTGTTCAATGTCTTTGTCAGTGACATGGACAGTGGGATTGAGTGCACCCTCAGCAAGTCTGCTGATGACACCAAGCTGTGTGGTTCAAGTTAATACGCTGGAGGGAAGGGATGCCATCCAGGGGGACCTTGACAAGTTTGTGAGGTGGGCTGATGCCAATCTGATGAAGTTTAACCATGACAAGTGCAAGGTCCTACAGCTGGGTGGGAGCAATCCCAGGCACATCTCCAGGTTGGGCAGAGAAGAGATTCAGAGCAGCCCTGCAGAGAAGGACTTGGGGGAGTTGGTCAATGAGAAAATGAACATGAGCCAGCTGCAGTGTGCGCTGCAGTCCAGAAAGCCAAGCGTATCCTGGGCAGCATCAAAAGAATGGCAGGTCGAGGCCATCCTGGCAGGTTGACCAGCAAGTCGAAAGAGGTGATCCCTGTACAATAGGGTATTGTACCCTATTGTATTGTACACAACACAATACACTGTATTGTGTACTGTTCTGGTGTCCTCAACATGAAAAGGAGATGGAACTGTTGGAACAAGCCCAGAGGAGGGCCACGAGGATGATCAGGGGACTGGAGCACCTCCCGTATGAAGATTGGCTGAGAAACTTGGAGATGTTCAGCCTGGAGAAGAGAAGGCTGCGTGGAGACCTCCTAGCTGCCTTCCAGTATCTGAAGGGGGCCTATAGGGATGCTGGGGAGGGACTCTTCATGAGGGACTGTAGTGAGAGGACAAGGGGTAACAGGTTCAAACTTATACAGGGGAAGTTTAGATTGGATATAAGGAAGAAATTCTTTACTGTGAGGGTGTTTAGGCACTGGAATGTGTTGCCCAGGGAAGTTGTGAATGCTCCATTGCTGGTGGTGTTCAAGGCCAGGTTGGACAGAGCCTTGGGTGGCATGGTTTAGTGTGAGGTGTCCCTGCCCATGGCAGGGGTGTTGGAACTAGATGATCTTAAGGTCCTTTCCAACCCTAACTACTCTATGATTCTATGATTCTATGATCCTGTAGTCGAATCAAGGAATGTAAACAGCATTGTTCATAAATGTGCTTTTCTCAAGTTTCACCACTTTAGAATATAAATGCTTGAGGCATATTTTAGTCAATAAGACATTCCACTCTAGTTTTGTCTTCTAAAAAAAGATAATTTACCTGGTTTTATTTACTATTTAAATATTACATTAATATTGGAATGAGTAATGATTTTAGATCGACAGCACTGGATGAAGTACAGCATATACAGATGCACATCAAATGTTAAAAATAACATGCTTCAAGCAGTTATACTTGAAATAAGAGTATATGCACTTCCAGCATAGCAAGATAAATATGGTTGTACTATTCACCTTGGATGTAAGAGGTGGAAATTCAGGTACTGGTTCTTTTAGACTTAGATCGCAGATCTGAACTTCAGCGTTCCTGGTTAATTGTCCTAACCACCTGATTGCTTTCAACGCTTTTTCCCTTTCCTTCCCATTTAAAGATTTATGATATTTTCCATTGAATAAAAGTGAAAGGCTGAGTTTTTATGACCTCTAAATTTTAATTACACAGCTTACATCCCTGAACATAAGGCCTTTATTTGCTGTTGGTGAAGAGCTTTTTGTCTATTGAATATTGCAGTTGAAATGTAAATCAAATATCTCAGTCAAACCACCTTTTTTATCCACCTCTCCACCCTGAAGTCTGAATTGGCATTCACTTTGATAGCAGTATGCCTAATTTCTGATCTTAGTACAAGGCGCTGACTACAAGTTCATTACCTTAACAACATCATGGTCTTAATGCAGCAAAACTTACTCCCCCTCTGTGTCAAGGTAAACCACAGAGGTTAGAAGCAATATGGCATTACAGCACAGTGGCTTCAAGCTTTTCAGACCTTGAAGCTCCAAAATCTTCAAACACTCTAGCCTGTGGATCCCAGTTTTCACCTTCTCTAACCTGAGATCAAAGTTTTACAACTGGTTTAGCTATGTTTCCCATGCTAAAGCAGTACCCTATGCCTGGAAAGCAGGTTGTTGGGCAATCCAAGCCTAGTACAATGGCACTTAACCGAGAACAATCATGCTAGTTTTTGAAGCTCATTCAGACACTCATCTAAATCCTGTGGTTAGCTGCTGGGAAATGAAGGGCCTCCCTGTCGTCTCCTTCTTCTGACCTGTCTCCTGGACCCTACCTCCCTTATGAAGAACTTATGAGCATGCAACTTTTGTCTAATGGAAGATACTGATCTGCTGTTCATAGTGTCAGGAAGACTATTGACTACTGTCGTAAATGATTAAGCTAATTTTTAGGCACACTTTACCTTGGCTGCTGATCAATGTGTTGCTGTTTATCATTCCACTATGGCTTTGGTATTGAAACTGACCTTTAAAATTTAAACTACAGCTGAGTACCTTATTTCTGATTCAGAATATTTGAGAGTTATATACACTAGAACAGAAAAAGGTATCTGTGACAAATAGTGAAAAAGTAAGTATGTTTGATGATTCAGGAAAATCAGAAAATGTAAATACGCCTTTTAAGTTTGCTCACAGACAAAACAAGTACCAAACTCCTCAGAAAATTATGAGGTTCAGTAGTCCAGAGCATCTGAAGTGGTTCATGTCTAAGCCTGTCTTTTTTTCAAAACAGCTTTAGGTTTTTTTGTTGTTGTGTTGTTTTTTTTTTTAATATGTATTTGTAGATGGAAAGTATATTAAGTAACATCACATGTTTTAGAATATCACTTGGGAAACATTTGCTTTTCAGTACTAACTGGTTTGAAATAGACAATTGCTGAAGTTCTGCCCCACAGTGTGTATAGAAAAGATGGTATCAATCCATCATGTAGACAAATGCCCATGAGCTACCAAAATGACAGTTGTGCTGCTAGATCAAGAGAGTTTAGTATTTTTATTTTTTCTGACATAATCAAAATTGTTTATTTTAGATAGTTCTTTGGAACAATGTTTTAGGGACAATAGAAATGGGGTTTAAGGCATTTTGTAGCTAGTTTGGTTGGCACTTATAACATGTTTGATCCTTCTGATGAGTTCTTGTATATTATGCCCTATACTGGCATCTTATGCAGAGGAAATTTTAAATTATAATTTCCTTGTTGGCATTTTTGTCTGGATATATTTTTGTGGTATCTCCACAGAGGTTTACTCAAACTTTTTAGCTTCTACATTGAAATATCACGTATGTTAGGGGTAAACTGACAACATAGTTAATGATCTTCAATTCAATTAACGAATCAACTCATGTACTTGACTTCCACTTTATCTTTAACCCAAATAATACCCAGCTTAGCAATCTCCCCCCTCTATGAACATTTGACTTTCCACCAATGAAATGTCCTGTGTGCTTGCACTCTTGCTGTTCTGCATCTATTTTACAACCAGAGTCCTGAAGACACCAAAGCATTTAGGTCCTTCCAGATTTCCAAATTGGCAAACCCTTGATTTGTTCTTCTTTCAAAAAATACCTGTCACACGAACCCTCTCCAGTTATTCAAGTAGCCCACTGGTTCCTGCATTCCTCCGAAGCTGCAAGACTTCATGTCTTCATGTCCATCCTAGAGTCACTTTCACGTCCATCTGGATTCTATCTAATTTAATGAAGGACTTTGAAATACAGATTTTCATAATAAGAGTGCCCTAACCACTTTTTCATGAGTTTCTGGAACAGTTTGCTCTCAGTGTTTCCAATTGATTCTACTTCATTTTCTAGAACTTAAATATTCACCTGGACAAGAAAGTACTGCAATTCAGTAGTGATTATGCATTCATGTGAAATAATTCAATTAAAGTTCATGCTCCAAATCAATATTTAAATTACTGCACATGGTGCACCAAGACTAAAGAATGAAAAATGGTGCCATTTTATAGGAGACTGGAGGGCTTCTGGAGCCTACTTCCTGCTAAAATTCAGTAAAACAAAGATTTGTGCAAGGGTCACCCGTATTTCAGGCACTCCTAAACTACTTTGGTGTCAGGTAAGCTGGGAAATTGCTGCTTCCTCCTTTATATTTCCTGTGAGTGCAGTCACTGGGCCTTAGAGTTCATATCTGTCAAACCTGAGTGGAGACAAGCATGTCTATTTAGCCTGATCTAGGCCTGATAGTTCAATTCTCCCCTCTCCTAGTAATTTCCTACTGGTTGTGCTCAAAACATCTGTTAATAATTTGAAGCATTTGCTATTAAAAGAAAAAAATCTACAGTAAGAAATGACAGCAGGACATCAATTGGAATAAAGACCTTTAAGTAAACAACCACTTGAAATAATAATAATCATCATCACAATCATAATAATATATTATTATTCAGAGTACTCAGCTCTCAAGGAGTTTCTTGTAAGAAACCACATTTATTCTGTTACTGAAGCAATTGACATTTAAGTCAGGTGTATGAATGCTCTTCTGTTCCAAATCAGCACAATAGCTATATGAACAGTGAAATTTTCAATCACCTGCATTACTAAATCAGAACCAGGCACATCACGTACCAATTGGGCACCTATAGAAAAGGGACAGTGATGCTTAGATGTGTGATCTAGGATCACTGCAGTGTTTCTATGGCTTATCTGCAGCCATTTTGTACAAGCTGACAGGTAGTTTAGTAAGTGGTAAAGCAAAGCTAGAACCTGAGAAAGGGGAAGGATAATAAAACACTTGCAAACAGCAAAGCAGAAGTATGACTCACTTTCCATCAAGATGTTGCATATAAGGTACAAGACAAAGAGAGACTTGCATACAGTTTTTGAAAAGAGCAAAATATTTGCACTTTTCCCCTTTGTACTGTCTACAGACATGTTGCTTTAAGAACTGTACCTACTGCTGGCTTAAGTTGGATTTACATAGCAAAATGTGAGTGCTACACTATGAAAGAAAGAAATACATACATAAAGAAAGAAAGTTTAGGAAAGCCTTTACAGGTCTCAATGCTTTTTGTTTTATGAAAGTACAAATGAAGGTCAATATGTGAATGTCCTCTGAAATGTTCAAAGACAGACTGATGTTTCTCAACTTTGGTACGGCTTAATCGCAAGCACCGTCATTTAGGGTTGTTCTGCTGTGTGTAGTATTTTACCATGACTAGAATGACTAAGTCACTAGGATCCCACTGGCTTGCAGAAATATAATGTGGAAGGGTTGTTGAATGAAGAAGTGGCAGGTCACCCTGTCTATGCAGACAGTACACACCTGAGCCCAGATCATCTGGCTCTGCATTTTGGATCACATTCTAGTTCTAATTCAGAATAAACCAAAAGATTTTGTGAGGCAAATCAGGCCTACTCAGGTCCCACAGGGGACTGGCTCACACTCAGTGCTATATCCCTACTTGCAGTACAGATGAAGCCAACTTGAGCCACATGACATTGGTAACCTGACTATAGAGGTAACCTGAGTATAGACAGTAGTAGCATTACATCTGTAGCCAGTAGGAACAATAAAACCAAATTTACTTTTAGAGCTGGTCTGTGCAAAGACAAATGAAGCAGTTATAACATGAAGAAAGGAAGCAAACAATAAATAGCTAGGTTTTGTCTAAGGTTGCCTGATAAATAATGTACTAGTCTACATTGCACATTTAGTTCTAAAGGTATACTATTTATTACTATCAAAAGCACAGCTTGGAATCTAAAATTATTTGTGCTGTCATCAGAATTTTTCAATTCTTTCTGCAAACATGTCAACCTGATAAAACTTCATATTGCCATTTTGTGTATTGCAATGCACAATGGCTTTTCATGCTTAGGGTAAGTAGCCTATGGAAGCATTAGCTCCATACATGTTATTCTGTTTGAATGCAGAAGTGCTGAAGTGATTATACAGAACAGAGGGGAAAACCCAGTACAGAAACATCTAGGCTGTCTGTTGTGAATGGCCTCTGGCGCGTGCTATTCCCAGAATTATGCTTGGGAATCTTCTTGGAAAGTGCCAGTAAACCCAACAGAGTTAAAATTTAAGTAGTATGTACAACCAATGTTCCAAATACTCCAAAGCTGAAGTATGTTCTTTTATTTTTTTTTTTTGTGGTATAGATTTGTTTGTTCAAACCATTGCTTTAACATGTATTTGTCAGTGGAATTAAGCATAATGAAATTGCTATAAATCTAGTTTCCATCACAACCATATCTTTTAAAAGTCATCTTAATGATGCCCTATAGTTGCAGCCAAATCCTTCAGTTTTGGTCAGCTGTCCCATCTGTGTCTACTCCGAACCTCTTGCCCACTCCCAGCCTTATTGCTGAAGACAGAGTGAGAAACAGAAAACCTTGACACTGTGCAAGTATCATTCCATATTGTTATCAACCCTGTTTTGGTCACCAGTCAAAAAGCACCATATAGACTGATGTGAAGAAAATTAACTCCATCCAACCCAAACCCAGTACATTTTCTGTTCTAACCCTTCAGTTTGCTTTTTTCAGCTTTATATAGCAATGACTAATTTAGCGCAAGAACTTTTCATCTTTTCAAATAATCTCTCAAATATCTGTATCCATTTTTCTATGTTGCTTTATAAGTTTGAATGTAAAACATCAGACACCATCAGAGCCTGCTTACATTGGTGTGGGTCAAACAAGTGAATAGGTAGATAAGACAGAGTAAACACACATTCAAAAGGATCAGTAATCTTCCCCTACCTAGAGTAATTACAGTATTACAAAAAGAAACTTATTGTTCAAAAATATAATGTAATTATTTTGGCAAAAAATTTCTTAGAACTCAGATACTCAGTTCCTCTTGTCAGCTGTACTTACCTTCTGGAAACAAAACCCCTTACAAATTCAAAGTTTGTAAAGGAAATTGCTTTTCTTCTTTTCCTTTTGTCTGCCTAATTACTGAAACAAAAAGTGACATAACTGGCATCATGTAACAAACCATTTTCTGATCAGGTGGCTTGAAGATTGTACTAAATTTATTCTTATTATCACTGAATGTAATGCTTCCAGTAAATTTACTATTAATATTTGCACTGAAATGTTCAAAATATTACTTTTTAAAAAAAAAAAAAAAAGTGTTCAACTGCAGAAACATCACATTCTTCCTAAAAAAAATCATTCCTAAATCTATGCTACTGCCAATTTTCCTAAGTTGGGGCTAAAGTGTAGCATTATTATTTAAATATTTCTGGACAACCACATATTTTCTGAGCAAGAACTGAAAAATAGGTAATATCTTTAGGCAATCAACAAGTCTATAACTATTCTTTTCTCTCAGTGATGTGCATAAGGCAATTAATGTTTGATGCTTTGAAATGGTATTATTACCTTAATATTAGAATTGAAATGTCTCACTGAAGATACTCTTTATTCTGCTGGATAATGGAGATGGAAATTCCCTTTATTTTCCCTACTGCACGTTCTAGTTCTACGACTTTGTCTATAAAGCAAACCACTCAATCCATGCATAATTTCATTAAAAATATGAGAACCCCATAAAGATATGAGATTCTTGCTTAGGAAATGAAATTACAAAGTCAGAATGACAGTTCTTTCTTCACCATGTTCCATTTAGAATGTTATCCTAGATCATCATGATTAAATTAATATTTTACATTTCAAGCTAAGGGAAAACTATAGATATCATTATAGTAAAAGGCAAAAGAATGTTTAAAATTATTAATTTTCATATTGAAGATTTCCTCTCTGATGACAGGCTACCAGTAATTATTCCTTCCCTTCTGCAACTTTTGAGGGTTTTGTTTTAAATTCCTATTATGCCATATAAATTTTCCTTTTATTAAGAATAGCTGCCTATCAAATTCAGAGCTTTGTGATTCAGCAGTATTATCTAACCATTGGCTTATTACTCAATTATCTCTGTTGTTAAGTCATGGAGCAGAAGTTTTTTAATTACTTACAATATTTTCTTGAGAAATGTTAGTGTGACTTCAGGGAAAAGTATAGGACAAAAGTACAGGACAAGCTTTATGTTCTTTATAATTCAGTGAAAATGTCTTCTATCTTAATAAGTGGGCCTAAAGTTAATTGAGCCCTTTAACGATACAAAGTGTTCTGCATAGGTCAATGGAAATTTTAGTATTGATGTAATCGGTTAGTTGAAACAGAATAGTGACTTTTAGGCCCAAATCTTCCAAATCACCACCAAGACCTTGTCCTTGTAAAGCCTTACTGACTTCATCAATTATTTATAACTTTAACTTTTATAAGAAATTAAGTAAGCTTGGCTTTTGCCTGCAAATTTTCCTGGGTACATTTAAGGTGTGTATTCTGAAGAGAATGCCAACAGTATCCAAGTGCAGTTCTTCAATGTGTTGAAGGTTTTAAAGGCTGATGGATTCACATCAAACTGCAGATACCAAATGCAAGATCATGAGACCTTTACAAAACACACATATGGTTTTAATTAATAATATAAATCAAACTAAATGCTGGTTTATGACCTTTAACCACTATTCGGTGAAAGCTAATGTTGTTGGCTAACAAGAAGCCAATCTTTTCTGTAACAGCAGATATTAAATCCATGAGAAATCAAGTCATTATCAAATTCATACCAATTAATCAGGTATCCTGGCTAAGCAGCACTAATATCCACTTTTGTTACAAGGACCCATAATAAAACATAATAGCTGAACTAGGGTTCAGTTTAGTAATAAAACCAAGTTTTTAAGTCCAAATTTCTTTGCATTTTTTAAAATTGTGTTCCAACCTGGTTTTAACTAAAACCAACTTTCCTGCTCTGGTTTTGTGATATCCATGACAGTTTGCAAGAAAATGAAGCAATTATGTGGTGGTCTTTTTAAGCATCTGACATTACTGAAAGATAAAATTCCTTCAAAATGTGTCTCTTTGCCACATCAAGGTAAATATGTAGATTATAATAATGAGTTTCTGAACGAAGGAAGAGTACTTCTGTGAGAAGAAAAAGAATCCAGCCATCAAATCAGAGTGTTAAATCACATCTTAGGGCAATTGACTTGATCCTGCCAAAGATGTTTTCTTCAAAAAAAAACTTATTTAATGTCTTCTGACATTCACTGTAAGAAATTCTCATAAGGAAGGTTGGTAAAAGTCATACTAAAGCTTCATCAAATTTGTGCTGAACAATATTAATATCTTTAAATGTGTTTACAAGATTCTATAGCTAAAATAACAAAATATTCATCAACATTTATATGTTCAAATATCCATTTTATTTCTTTGATCATCTGACAGATTAATATCACCCACTGGCAGCCTGATGTTGAATTATAACATTCTGACAATGAATAGCCTATATATATAATGATTTTACTCATAGACCTTTTTATCAAGCTTCCATCCTGGCATAACTTATTGAAGGAACAGCCCAACAGTCAGGTCTCTAGGGCTATGTCAGTAGTCCAAAGAGCAACCATGGGTTTAGATTTTTCGTTCCTATATGGGTTCTAGATTTTTGGTTCCAGTTTTCATAGACTGCAACACTGATGACTGTTAGCAGAGGGGGAAGCAGCTTTTAGTGGTAGGAGACATGTGTCCTTGATGAATACCTAAAGATCCAAGAACTGAATAAGGTTAGTAAAGGTAAAAAGCTTTCCCATGCAGATGGGCAGGAGTCTGTGTATACAAGATAATATTCCTCATGTGGAAATTAAGCAGAATCAATCCCAGTCAATCCCAAAGAGCTGAGTACTCATGGTGCTCCTCTTGTGAGTTACAACTATAGAGCCTTTTTTTTTTTTTTTTTTTTGTTGTAGGAAACTTTTTTCCTGCTTCTTTGCAGCATGGACACCATGGGCACTTCCTTACTAAAACTTGCAGATAACACCATAAACAGTACAGCACATCAATCTAATCTCAGTAGAACGTTGTAACTAAAATAAACTTATTTACAGAGTAAAATAGAATATTTTTTGCATATATGATATGTTTGAACTGTTCCACAGTGATAGAAGAAAGACAAGACAAATATCACATGAGGAAACTGGAGGCTAATCATCTAAATTAAGCAAAGATTAAAATCTCAGAAGTTCTCTTAACATTTAAGATGATCAAAATGGGATCTAGTGGGAACAGAAAGTAGACTTGAGTAAGTAGGGCACTGACGGAAATCAGTGTCATGTAGAACGTACTGTTTCAGATATGGTGAATGGAATTACACCTGAAATTTTCTTCTCATGAGAGTCAGTTCTGAAACTGCTAATTAAATAGGAGCACTACCAACCGTAAACCACAATATGATTCAGGAAAAACTTGAATTTCCTGCATAAAGCCCCATGAAATCCTTGATATTCTTTTACAGATCTGTGACTATATGCAGGTGTTTCCTAGCAATATTAGCTCTAAGGTGCTTTTAAGCATAGAACCATAAAACCCTTAATGGGTTGGAAGGGACCTTTAAAGACCACCTAGTTTCAAATCCCCTGCTGTAAGCAGGGACATCTTTCACTACATCAGGTAATGGGGCAGCAACAGCTTGTCTGGGAACCATGTTGCAGTATCTCACTATGCTTATCTTAAAACTTTTTTTCTTTATGTCCAGTCTAAATCTACGCTCTATGTTTTTACCATGCTATTGGTTGCCACACAGAAAAGAAGTAGATGATAGCAGTCTGTGCTTTGAACCAGTTGTGTCAGTCTTCCTAAAACATCCCGGATCTCAGCTCCTGGCCAAGCAACAAACTTCCCTTAATTGCATGTCCAGCTGGCAGAAGGGTGCCTGGGTGCCTCTCAGCAGAAAGTCACTGGCTTATTAACACTCCCCATTTCCCTTCACTTCTTTTAGTGTGTGCAACTGATGTGGTCTCCTCCGGTCAGCATGAGTGATTCTACGAGAGCACACGTTGCACAGGTGGAGCTTTCACTCTCCTTCACCCAGAAGCATGGGGTAATTTGCAGTCCCCCACCTGGGCAGCAGCTTGCCTGATAGGAAGCTTTGTCTGAGTGACCCCCTCCAATTGTCCCAAGCTAGCCTGGCTAGGTAAATGGCTCCTGGCTGCTGCAGAGCACAGACCCCACCTGTCTCTCCTACCATGCTTCCAGAGAACTCAAAGCACTGCCTAGTAAGCCTTTCTAATTCCCTGGAGACCTCAAGGTGCTGGGTAAGTTTGCACAGGCACAGGTAGCTGGGAAGACCATCAATGCTGCAGCCGAAGCCTGTGGGTGAGCAGATCAAGCAGCTGGCAGCAACTGGTGCAGTGCACTACCCTTCTTTCACAAACTGCAAAGAAAACTGCCATGCTGCCTCTCTCAGGTACCTCTCTTATTTGTATGACCTGTTCATGGAGCTTCTGCTCTCTGGCACTCCGCAGAAGTCAGTTATATGCAGTTTGCCACGGTCTGAACTGGCTGTAGAGACAGGCAGCCTCCAGAGACTTCACCAGTCTCGCACCCTTCTCAGCATGTAACAACAACTGCTGCTACTGCCGCTCCTGTTGCTAGCATGAAACTAAAATGAGTTATTGTAGAGCTGGAAGTATTTGATTTAAACTATTTTCCAACAGTTACTTAAGGGAAATAACAGCAATAAAATGAAATTAAATTGCATTGCTTATTTTTGTCAATGGTAAGGCATACCAAAAATGTCACAAAGTGCATAATTAATGTAATGTAAATATGTGATTAGGTTCTTTTTAAACTAAAATAAGCAACCACTGAAACAAATAGCGCTAATGCATGTAAACAACTCAGAGATCCCATAGGATAAAACCAACAATGCAAATGTAAATTCTCATGCTTGCACCAATCCCAGCCAACACAAATACTATGCAGAATGCTACTACTAAGGCATTTTTAATAAAATTATAATACCTTAAAAATTCTCATGCACATTTTGTCAATGTGGATTTTGGGTGAAACAGCTATTACCTTGTCATGGGTTAAACCCAGTTGGCAACTCAGCCATGCAGCCGTTCGCTCACTTCCCACCCAGCCTTCCTCCCCCCGCTTCCAGAGGGATGGGGAGGAGAATCGAAAGAATGTAACTCCCACAGGTTCAAATAAGAACAGTCCAGTAACTAAGGTATAACACAAACCACTACTGCTACCACCAATAATAATAATAATGATAAGGGAAAGAACAAGGGAAGAGAATACAACCGCTCACCTCCCGCCGACTGATACCCAGCCCGATCCGAGCAGTGACCTAACCCTTCTGGGTAACTGCCTCCAGTTTATATACTGTTCATGATGTGCTGTGGTATGGAATGCCTCTTTGGCTAGTCTGGGTCAGGTGTATCGCCTCTGCTTCCTCCTGCCTTCCCCTCCTCCCTGGCAGAGCATGAGACTCAGAAAGTCCTTGGTCAGAGTAAACATTACTGAGCAGACAACTAAAATCATTGGTGTTATCAGCGCTGTTCCCAGGCTGAAAGTCAAAAACACAGCACTGCACCAGCTACTAGGAAGGTGTCATAGGTTCAGCAGTAGTAGTCATTTTTCTCCTTCTTAGTAGCTAGTGCAGCACTGTGGTTTTGACTTTCAGCCTGGGAACAGCGCTGTTAACACCGATGTTTATAGTTATGGCTTAGAATGTTTGCTTTGATCAAGGACCTTCTGAGTCTCATGCTTTGCCAGGGAGGAGGGGAAGCCGGGAGGAAGCAGGGACAGGACACCTGACACAAACTGACCAAAGAGGTATTCCATACCGCAGTACATCATGTCCAGGTTGGAAAAACTGGGGGCAGGAACCCAGAATAGTTCAGTTCATGGCTCGATTGTCAGGTGGTGTGCAGTTGTATCCTCTTCCCTTGTATTTTCCCTGGTCATTATTATTATTGATGGTAGCAGAAGTGATTACTGTTATACCTTAGTTACTGGACTGTTCTTATCTTAACCCGTGGGAGTTACATTATTTCGATTCTTCTCCCAATTCCCCCCCACACACACCTTGGAGTGGGGGGGAAGAAAGAGGGGGAGTGAGTGAACAAACTGTGTGATTTGCGACCTAAACCATGACAGAAGGAGAAAAATGACTGCTGCTGCTGAGCCCAGGACAGTAACCACCCATTATTCCATACCATTCACATCATGCTCAGATCCCACATTTTCAGTATACCATAACTCTTGTCTCATATATATGTTCATATACATTCACAGAGAGAGAGAGAGAGAGAGAGATCATTCCTTAGTGCATGGATCAACCCCTATAAAACTGCTGAGTCCATCCAGTCCATGCTGTCAGGCTCCATCTCTTGTAACAGTTTTTCAGAGCAGGGGAGGCTCTGTGCAGTGTTGGATCGTTGCCTGCTGATGATACCACAGAACTTGTCCGGTTTCATCGAAGTTCAGTCTTTGTTGGGATGATGGCCAGAGGGAAGTCAGGGCCAGTTGCTGGTGACCTGAAGACATCTAGTTGGTGGATTATAAAAAGTGCTACATAGCAGGCAACAGTATACAATTGAGTTCATTGGCTGTTTTCCCCTAAAATCAAATCTCCTTGAGGTACACATTGGACTTCCCCATCTTCCCGCATTACCCACCAAGTATATCCGGGTCCCTGAGCAAAAGCAATCCCACGAGTGGGTTTGCCTTTACCTGAAGCAGAAATACCCCACACTGTCTTCCCCAGCAAATTCTTTATGTGCACCACAGGCACGTTGTCCCCCTCCACAGTATGTAGAAGTTCTGACTGGGCTGGGCCAACCCTCTTGGCAGATCCTCTGGTGTTGACCAATTTGGCTTTTGGCAAATATGCATCCCAATGTTTGAAAGTCCCACCACCCATTCCTCTCAGTGTACTTTTTAACAGCCCATTGTACCAGTTGGATTTCCCCAGAGGCTGGTGCATTGTAGGGGATGCGATATACCCATTCAATGCCATGCTCTTTGGCCCAAAAGTCTAAAAGGTCGTTCTGGAAATGAGTCCCACTGTCTGACTCAATTCTCTCTGGTGTGCCGTGTCACCACAAAATCTGTTTCTCAAGGCCAGGACAGTGTTCTGGGCAGTGGCGTGGGGCACAGCGTATGTTTCCAACCATCCGGTGGTTGCTTCCACCATGGTAAGCACTTGACGCTTGCCTTGGCGCGTTGGTGGGAGTGTGATATAATCAATCTGCCAAGCCTCCCCATATGTCTACTTCAGCTATTGTCCTCCATACCAAAGAGGCTTTAACTGTTTAGCTTGCTTAATTGCAGCACGTTTCACGCTAGTGAATAACCTGGGCAATAGTGTCCATTGTCAAGTCTACCCCTTGATCACTAGCCCATCTGTATGTTGCATCTCTGCCCTGATGGCCTGAAGTGTCATGGTCCCACTGGGCCAAAAATAATTCACCCTTATGTTGCCAATCTAAGTCCATCTGAGCCATTTCAGTCTTAGCAGCTTTATCCACATGTTGGTTGTTCTCGTGTTCCTCAGTGGCCAGACACTTGAGTACATGAGCATCTACATGACGTACCTTCACCACCAGGTTCTGAACCCAGGCAGCGATGTCTTGCCACAGAGCAGCAGCCCAGATGGGTTTACCTCTGCGTTGCCAGTTGCTCTGCTTCCATTGCTGCAACCACCCCCACAGGGCATTTGCCACCATCCGTGAGTCAATATAGCAATAAAGTACTGGCCACTTTTCTCGTTCAGCAATGTCCAAGGCTAGCTGGATGGCTTTCACCTCTGCAAACTGACTCGATTCATCCTCCCCCTCAGCAGTTTCTGCAACTTGTCATCGAGGACTCCATACGGCTGCCTTCTATCTCTGATGCTTTCCCACAACACGGCAGGACCCATCACTAAATAGGGCATACAGCTTTTCACTTTCTGACAGTTCATTATATGGTGGGGCCTCTTCAGCACGCATCACCTCCTCCTCTGGTGACCTTCCAAAATCTTTGCCCTCTGGCCAGCCCATGATGACTTCTAGAATTCCCGGACGACTGGGATTTCCCATTTGAGCTTGTTGTGTAATTAATGCGGCCTACTTACTCCATGTAGCATTGGTTGCATGATGTGTAGAGGAGACCCCAGCTTTGAACATCTAGACAAGCACAGGAAGCAGGGATGTTAGGAGGAGCTGTGCTTCAGTGCCAATCACTTCCGAAGCAGCTCAAACCCCTTCATAGGCTGCCAGGATCTCTTTCTCATTTGGGTGTAGCTGGCCTCAGATCATCTGTATCCTCAACTCCAAAAGCTGAGGGGTCAACCTCGAGTTTCCCCTGGAGCTTTCTGCCAGAGGCTCCAGGTAGGACCTGTTCTCCCCAGCTGCGATGTACAGTATACTTTTAACATCTGGCCTTCCCCTCCTCCCTGGCAGAGCATGAGTGTCGTGGTTTAAGCCTCCAAGCCATGCAATTTTTCTCACTCACTCACTCCTCTCTTTCTTCCCCCAGTCCCGGGGGGTTGGGGAGGAGAATCAAAAGAACTCAACTTCCACAGGTTGAAATAAGAACAGTTTAGTAATGTCATGGTTTAAGCCTCTAAAACTCACAAAGTTTTACTCACTCACTCACTCCCCTCTTTTTCTTCCCCAGTCCTGGGGGGATGGGGAGGAGAATCAAGGAAAAAAAATGCAACTCACACAGGTTGAGATAAGAACAGTTTAGTAACTAAGGTATAACACAAATCATTACTGCTACGACCAGTAATAATAATAACAAGAGAAGTACAAAGAAAGAGAATACAACTGCTCACCAAGCCCAACCCAGCCAGTGCACCCCCCAGCAGCGAACCCCCCCAAAGCTCCACCACACCCTTTCGGGTCTCTGTTGTCCGTCTTCACATCCTGGACATGACGTGCTGTGGTATGGAATAACCTCTTTGGTCAGTTTGGGTCAGGTGTCCTGTCTCTGCTTCCTCCGGGCTCTCCTCCTCCCTGGCATGGCATGAGACTCAGAAAGTCCTTGGCCAGACAAAACACTACCAAGCAGTAACTGAAAACACTGGTGTTATCAGCGCAGTTCCAAGGCCCAAAATCAAAAACACAGTGCTGCACCAGCTACCAAGAAGGAGAAAAATGACTGCTGCTGCTGAACCCAGGACAATGAGGCTCAGAAAGTCCTTGGTCAGAGTAAACATTACTGAGCAGCAACTGAAAACATCAGTGTTATTAGTGTTGTTCCGAAGCTGAAATTCAAAACCACAGCACTGCACCAGCTACTAGGAAGGAGAAAAAAATCTGCTACTGCTGAACCCAGGACATATCTGTATCCTAAAATGTGTGGTTTAAAATATGTGTTATGATTCCTAATTACAATCCCATTATACAAGTCTTGCAGTTAATCACAGGACTTTCTTCAGCCACAACAGAAGAAGAGCCACACAGCTACTGTTGTCCCATATAATGGAGAAAGCATACTGAGTGTCAGTCATAGCTAGTAAAGTGAAGGAAAGATGCATTGTAGCTTTCTTAACCAGCCCTCTGCTATCTTCTGCCTAGAAAATCTGTACCTCCATCAGTCATTAATTGCTATACATACTTCCTCTAATAGCAGTGTTTTAGAAAGATGCCTATGGTTCTGCTTTAGACACCTGTGTAAAGGCTTGGCTCAGCCAAGTCTTTTAGTCTTACTTCAGCTGATTTTAAAATATACTTTAGTGTATTTTACAATTTTTAAGTGTGTAAAGTGGAACTGCATATACTTTACTGTCTTTAATATAAATGCATTGATACATGCACAGACTTTCACTCATTTTCAGTTACCATTCTAAACCAGACTTTTCACCCCTGACTACATATGCTCACAGCACACTTTGGCTACAGTCTGACCCTACTGACTGTATCTTAGCTTGTTTCTAAACCTCTGTATGTAAAAAGGTTAAATATCTTGCCAGTGAAATTACATAAGAAATTTGAGCTTTGATGCAAAACAAAACAAACAAAAACTCTCAGCATGTACAGCTAAGTTATAAGCCCATGTAAAATGGAGTTATAATAGAAACACTGACACAATCTTAACCATAGGTACGTGAACACAGGGAACTGTAATTGCTCTCATTATTACAGATGTGAAACGTGTGTTTCAAAGAATGGATTCTGCAATCTGTTTGCAACTTGTTTCTTAACTACTGTTTCAAACTGCTAATGTTTGCAGAAACAGATTCTTTGTGCTTTGTTTTGGTTGGATTTTTTTTTCTTGTTTGGCTTTTTTTGGGGGGGATGGGTTTTGTTTTGTTTTATTTTGTTTTGTTTTTTTCTTTCTGTAGGTAGCACTTACATATTTCCTATGGTACAGCTTGATCTGTTCTCAGCACTTGAAATTAGTTATTAGTATTACAGATTGCTACCTCTTCTCTTTGAGAGCACAATAGTGCAATTGCACTAATTATTTTCTCTCCTCCTTTACCCAAGCTTCAGGTTCCTTGGTCACTTCTTGCTCAGACACATCTCATGTTCACCTTTTTCACTTTACTAAAGTATGAAAGAGACTGGATATACCTTCTTTCCTCCCCAAAACCTGCTGCTTACAGCACAAACAGCCAAGTGGAGGAAAAGTTGCTGTTCTGATACCATGATTTCTGCATATGTGCAAGTGGTTAGAGATGAGGAAAAGGGACAGAAATTGATAGAACTGAATATGAACACCAGCGCAGGTTCTGTGATACTCCTTTGAATAAGTTTATTGAGGCAAGTATAAAGCAAGCGCAGATTATTTCTCCCCTCTTCTGCAACAAAGAGAAAATAGATTTTGTGTGCAAGAATTGTGATCTGCTTCTTGCTTTCCACTTCAGGAAATACTGCTACACACAGCCAAGGTTTCTGGCAGAGTCAGAATTAGCTACTTTGTTCCTTTGATTTGTGAAATATCTTAGATGACACATCTAGGATGACCTTTATTCTCACATCAGTGAACACTCACTTAGGATCATCATGTGAGTGCCCTCAAAGATGATGCTGAGTTATCTGTTAGTCAAGGCAGTAATTTCCGTGTTTTACTTTGGTAAAAAATAGAAATTATGTTTCTTCTAGAATATTACTGCTAAATTGTTCTTAGAAGCACTTTAGATGTAAAATATTTTCAGCTAATTTCTGATGTTACAGTCATATTTTATCAGCAGACATAGCTCCCAGCATGTTATTGAAGAGTATTTTCCTTTCCTGCTTGTGACTGAGAGTTGATCCATTGCACTTAATGGGCATCTGTCAGATTTAATTTGAGCTGACTCAAATCTGTAAACAGCTGTCCTGGTCACCACTGTCCATAACTCCATTATATGCAGGCAAAATATTTCATTTAAATGAGCAGCTACCATGCAACACCATTGCAAACCTATACATGTAATATGAAAAGAAAAGGAAAAAAAAAAGGCAACAGGTTTTGAAATGATGTAATATCATCCATGAAGTAAACTGAGGAATGATAATTTACATAATCTAAGAACATGACCCAAATTGTTCTTCAATAATTTTGTGCACTGAGGAACTCTTCATATTTTTGTCACAAAATGCAAGCAATGTTGCCTGACAGTTCAGGTCGTCTCCCCTAAACATCTTCCCCAACAAGCATTCTTGTGCTTCTTTTGTGCTGTGAGAGCTAAGTATGTGCCTGTCTGGATTTTTTATCAATGGATAAACTCTATCCAAGATAAAAGACTTGTGTAAATATGAAGTGGTTCTCAACTAAAAAATTTCCAGTGGAGATGGTGTCTCCACTACAAATATCACCTGTATAAATAGCAGAACAGCCTAAGCAAATTTGCTTTTCTTAGTCACCTTTTGTAGAGCTTCTACAAGTCATCCAGGCTTAATGATAACAGCAGCCTTTAACTGAGATTACTAATGTGAGTTTGGCAGTGTACCAGCTGCTACTATAGTACAGAGTTCAGAGAATCATGGAGCAAGCTTAAGCCTGTTGTAGAATACCAAGGTGTTGGATCTTAGAAATGCAACAGAAGAACATGAAATTGATTAGGAGATCCAGAAATATCAGTAAAACTCTTCATGTGACATGAATAGTATCACAAATTCAGGAGAACAATTTTTTTATTTGAAGTGTTGATATTCCAGAAACACGGGTAAGGGAAGAAATACTGTGTAAATGTCTAGAGTTTATTAGGAGTTGAGAGGCTAACACTCTTGTCCTGGTAAAAGAGAAAACAAGAGGAATGCAATAATGGCAGTAACCCATATAGACCTTTTTGAAGAGTTTGATGAAGCATTTCTTAGGCTATTTAAAAGTTAAAATGTGGTGACAGCAGAAAATTTTTGCCAAATATTTGTTGGACAAATATTATGACAGGCTGTAGACTGACAATCATGCTCATGTAATGTGCTGAGAACAAACTTTGTTTAGGAGGAGAAAAGAAGACCAGCTAATATAAATGTAGTTCTTCCTAAAAAGGGAGAATTGATTGAGATGCCAAAGTTGAAAGTAATCAGAAAATGATAATGTGAATTATACTAAGGGAGGCAAGTGTGGAAGAAGAATTGAAAATATTGTGTATATTGAAAATATAAAGTAAAGCTTTGACAAGGAACTCAGGAAACTCATATAATAGGTCATTCATGAAGATGATCTGAGAGATAAAGGAATATAGTAAATATGTTACTGAAACAAGCCATATTAATGCACAATAGCAAATGCAAAAAGAAGATGGAAAGCAAAGTTAGAGACCATTTTAAGTACATCAGGCTACCCTTAGTTATTTGAAAAACAAAAGAAAATAAGAGGGTCCTATGTTTGTGGCTCATATAATTGAATAAGAAGAAAGAAAGAGCCCATATTGGTCAGGATAAGTCCAGAAATGCAACAGACTGTATGAGCTTCAAATTAGCAAGAGAAATAAAATAAAAAAAAAAAGGTTAGGTCCTAGAACTAAAAGAAATACAGATCCAAGACTAACTGGAAAAGAAGATCATTAACAGCTAAAGCTTTCAGTTCTTTCTTTTTTAAAATTTAAGTTGACATTAGATTGAAAATACAATGTTTAACAAGAAGCTGGTGGGTGATACAGGTCTGATTCTGGAGAGAACAAGTCAAAGAAGACTTCTGTGAGGTAGTTAAGTTACAGGTGCTTATCAAAATCACCTCAAGGTGTTTATGGCACTGTGTGAAGAATTTGAAGCATTAATGGTACTTTTAGAAAGCATGATAAGTAAGAAAAACCTCAGAGGATTGGAAATGAAAAAAAACCCAACAAAATGAAAGACTTATCTTCTAAAGTGTGAATCCTAATGTGAGTTATCAATAAAACTTTATTTAAACTAAACCAAAGAAGTCTGCATGTGTGAAAGGCTGAGGTGTGGACAAAATGTACCCTTACCATTGACTATAATGAGGCAGCGGACTGAAGCAGACAGCTGGATGTTTAGCACTGTCAGACAGAACTTTTCTTTCAACCCTCTGCAGCAGGGAATACAATTATTCAGCTCTACTTAGCACTGGTGAACTTTGGTTGCCATACTACGGTCAGTTTTAGACACCACAATTTAAGAAATTAAAAAGAGTCTACAAGATGATGACATATGTAGCAAGAATGTTAGAGTACAGCAAAAAATTATCAAATTGCGTTTGCTGGTGGCAGGAAGTGGGAAGACATAGTCTTCTAATCATAAAGGCTTGCTATGAAGAAGTAATAAAGACAGTAGGAAAGCACAAGTAAAATCAGTTCCATATGTAAAAGCCTATAGATAGGATATTAATTTTCTTTTTCATATTGTGAAGCAATGGACCAGACTGCCACGGGATGTTATAAAACTGCTTCCACAGTGGTTTTCAAGAACAGGTTAGAAAAATATTTGTTAGGATAGCTTCACCTTAAGGTGATGACCCAGGTGATTTTTCAAGGTCCCTTCTAATGTTATAGTTGTATTATTTTGCTTCCTTTTCATTTTGTGTTAGCATGAGTGGAGTACGTTTTGTATCTAGAACACAACAGAGAGCATCAGGTGGTTTTATGCAATATATTTTTGTCATGGGTTCAGCAGTAGCAGTCGTTTTTTCTCCTTCTTGGTAGCTGGTGCAGCGCTGTGTTTTTGAATTTGGGCCTGGGAGCAGCGCTGAAAACACCAGCGTTTTCAGTTACTGCTAGACGATGTTTTGGTCTGACCAAGGACTTTCTGAGCCTCATGCTATGTCAGGGAGGAGGGGGAGCCAGAAGGAAGCAGAGACAGGACACCTGACCCAAACTGACCAAAGAGGTTATTCCATACCACAGCACGTCATGTCCAGGATGTGAAAACGGACAACAGAGACTCGGAAGGGGGTGGTGGTGGACTGGGGGTGCATGGCATGGTCAGGTTTTTGGCAGTGGGGGGTTCGCTGCTGGGGGGTGCACTGGCTGGGTTGGGCTTGGTGAGCAGTTGTATTCTCTTTCCTTGTATTTCTCTTGTATTATTACTGGTGGTAGCAGTAGTGATTTGTGTTATACCTTAGTTACTAAACTGTTCTTATCTCAACCTGTGGGAGTTGAATTCTTTTGATTCTCCTCCCTATTCCCCCAGGACTGGTGGAAGAAAGAGGGGGAGTGAGTGAGTGAGCGACTTTCATGAGTTTTAGAGACTTAAACCACGACAATTTTATACCCCATTTCATTAATGGCTGTTTACTGCAGAGATATAATATATAAAACCAGTCTTTAAAATGGAAAAGTAAAGAATCTCTTCATTAAATAATAATTATAGAATTATACAGAAATAATTGTATCCAGATTTTAAAAAAGCATTTCACCTATTCTCTTTCTAAACATCACAAATTTGTTGCTACATTTACTGTTTAATTTGCAGGGCAATCAGATTCAGAAATGTTCTATGTAGTAATTGTCTCAATATATTTTTGTACAGCATACTAAATTATACTTTCAAAAAGTTATTTTGAGTTAATTATTTTAGGTGCTGTATTGTCAGAAATTAAAATGCACAATTATACTAGGCAGCTGAGTGATTTAACACAGGGGCCTGAATGAAGTCTCTGAAGACTTCTAAAATTCTGAGCTACTGCACACAGCCATGTGACATGTCTTGTCTTGTCGTTACAGACCAACATCTTTCTAGTGCTAAGCCAAACATAAAAATCAAATTCCAACATATTTCTCTCTTTAAAACCCTTGTAAACCTAGGCTCAAATCCATTACGCAGACCAAGTATATTTCTTACATCATGGGATTATCTTCCCAACTAAAAGGAAAAGAAAAAGGTCAGTGAATTTTTAGAAATCTGGTTAATTGATTAAACTTCTGACTGGCTGCTACAGCCTTACTCAGCTCCCTCCAGTAAAGCTATCATCTTTTAATCACAACCCATTTGTTTGAAGACTTAGTACACAGCTAGCTTTACAGTGCTATTCCTTGTAACTGATTTCATGTGCTGGCGATTGTTGTCCTCAACTTCATTTTGAGCTAACACCAAATATGTTCAAAATCAACCAAACAATTATTTTTATGATACTAAAGTGTAGTAGAAAAAATAACATTTCTTAATTCAAGTTAGGATAATGAACGGAAAAAAAAATATAGCTCTTCAGAAATGTAGCCTGAAGAAAAAATGGTAGGACTTCTATTAAGAGAAAAAAATCTGGGTATCTAGGTAGCTGCATCTTTATCAGGAGTCAAAGTGATTATTATAGAAAATTGAATTTGAGAGGAAGAGAGTGGTTCAATTGCCTGAACATGTGTCAGTACTCTTCCATATGCCAGACAGTATACTTCTGGCCTCCAGATGCAGCTTCAGTATGGGTTTGACCCCTGTGTCAGAGGTCCCCCTTTGTAGGTTTTTTAGATATGCCAGGACGTATGAATAATTCTAAAGATGTCTATATTAACCTAGTGATATTATTACTTCTTAAAGCTACATTTATAGCTGAAAAAATAAAATATTTACCCAGAGTCAGGCTTTCTTACACTTTAATGAGATTTTTTCTTTTCCTTTAATTAGGTACAGACCTCACAGCAGCCTTCCAGTATCTGAAGGGGGCCTATAAGGATTCTGGAAAGGGACTCTTCATTAGGGACTGTAGTGATAGGACAAAGTGGTAACAGGTTCAAACTTAAAAAGGGGAAGTTTAGATTGGATATAAGGAGTCATTCACTGTAAGGGTAGTGAGGCACTGGAATGGGTTGCCCAAAGAAGCTGTGAATGCTCCATCCCTGTCGGTTTTCCAGATCAGGTTGGGCAGAGCCTTGGGTGACATGGGTGACATGGCTTAGTGGGAGGTGTCCTTGACCATGGCAGGGGGGTTCGAACTTGATGACCTTAAGGTCCTTTCCAATCCTAACTATTCTGTGCTTCTATGATTTGATTTAGTTACTTTCTTTTTCTTACCTAACTGTTCAGAGTACTTAGGTGCTTGGAATTCTAAAAAGGAGTGTATATGTTAAATATCTGTTATGTGAAATAATTTGCTTTAAATAACCATGCTGAGCAGAGAACTGAATAATTGACTTAACATACATAAAAAATTATTTTAAAACTTCACAAGAAGCTCTTACTTGTTTTCAAGTGTCATAATCACCTGTGGGTTTTTTTAAAGAAATTATAAATATTTATATTTGAATGAATAAATATAGTCCTTCTAATGAGAAACCTTCTCCAAAATTGTTTATATCCTGTCTATACGTTATAATAACATTTTAAATATTTTTCAGAACCTGTACCAGGAAAAGTCACCAAAAAGTCTATGAGATATTTTTAAGGTTCCCATAAAACATTACAGCAATATGATAAAGTTTACTAAGGTTCTGTACCTGATTTATTTACAAATTTTCTAACTCAGAGGGGGAATCTTGCTAAACTGTGCTTTATAAAATCACAGAATCATAGAATAGTTAGAGTTGGAAAGGACCTGAAGATCATCTAGTTCCAACACCCCTGCCATGGGCAGGGACGCCTCCCTCTAAACCATGCCACACAAGGCTCTGTCCAACCCAGCCTTGACACCGCCAGCAATGGAGGATTCACAACTTCCCTAGGCAACACATTCCAGTGTCTCACTACCCGTACAGTAAAGAATTTCTTCCTTATATCCAATCTAAACTTCCCCTGTTTAAGTCTTAACCCATTACCCCTTGTCCTACCACTACAGTCCCTCATGAAGAGTCCCTCCCCAGCATCCCTGTAGGCTCCCTTCAGATACTGGAAGGTTGCTATGAGGTCTCCACGCAGCCTTCTCTTCTCCAGGCTGAACAGCCCCAACCTGCTCAGCCTGTCTTCATACCGGAGGTGCTCCAGTCCCCTGATCATCCTCGTGGTCCTCCTCTGCACTTGTTCCAACAGTTCCACCTCCTTTTCATGTTGAGGACACCAGAACAGCACACAGTACTCCAAGTGAGGTCTCACAAGAGCAGAGTAGAGGGTCAGGATCACCTCCCTTGACCTGCTGGTCACACTCCTTTTGATGCAGCCCAGGATACGCTTGGCTTTCTGAGCTGCAAGCCCACACTGCAGCTGGCTCACATTCATTTTCTCATTGACTAACACTACCAAGTCCTCCTCCTCAGGGCTGCTCTGAATCTCCTCTCTGCCCAACCTGGAGCTGTGCCTGGGATAGCTCCCACCCAGCTGTAGGACCTTGCACTTGTCATGGTTAAACTCCATCAGGTTGGCACCAGCCCACCTCACAAGTGTGCCAACGTCCCTCTGGATGGTATTCCTTCCCTCCAGCGTATTAACTTGAACCACACAGCTTGGTGTCATTGGTAGACTTGCTGAGGGCACACTCAATCCCACTCTCCATGTCACCGACAAAGATGTTGAACAAGACCTGTGCCTACACCCATCCCTGAGGGGCATCACTCGTTACTGGTCTCCAGCTGGACACTGAGCCATTGAGCACAACTCTTTGTATGCAGCTATCCAGCCAGTTCTTTATCCACTGGGTAGCCCACCTGTGAAATTGATGTCTCTACAACTTAGAGACAAGGATGTCATGTGAGACTGTGTCAAACACTTTGCACAAGTCCAGGTAGATGACATCAGCTGCTCTACCCCTGTCCATCAGTTCCGTAGTCCCATCATAGAAGGCCACCTGATTGGTCAGGCAGGATTTGCCCTTAGTGAAGCCCTGCTGGCTGTCACCAAGCACCTCGCTGTTTTTCATGTGCCTCAGCATGCCTTCCAGGAGAATCCGCTCCAGGATTTTGCCAGGCACAGAGGTGAGACTAACTGGTGTGTAGTTCCCCAGCTCATCCATTTTCCTTTTCTTGAGAATGGGGGTTTTATTTCCCTTTTTCCAGTCATCGGGAACTTCACCTGGCTGACACGATTTTTCGAAAATGATGGACAGTGGCTTAGCAACCTCATTTCCCAGCTCCTTCAGGACCTGCGGACGGATTCCATCAGGTCCCATGGACTTGTATACGGTCAGGTTCCTAAGATGGTCTCGAACCAGATCCTCTCCCACAGTGGGCCCAGGGTCTTCATTCTCACTGTCCCTGTGTCTGCCTTCCAAGACTTGGGTGGTGTGGTCAGAGCCTTTGCCGGTGAAGACTGAGGCAATGAAGTCATTCAGAACCTCAGCCTTCTCCAAATCCAGGGTAGCCAGTTCTCCCGATAGCTTCTGGAGAGGGCTCACATTGTCCCTAGCCTGCCTTTTATTTGCAATGTACCTATAGAATCCCTTATCAACCAACAGTCTTGGGCCCCCCTGTCCTCTAGGGCTATATCCCATGGAATCTTACTGAGCATGTTCCTGAAGCGGCCAAAAGAATCGTAGAACTGTGAGTTACAATAAAAAATAAAATACAATAGGTATCTTCATTACTTTACCTGAAAAAAATGCATTTGGAGTTCAGAGGAAAAGGGAATTGGACAGTTTATGACCTCAAATAATCATATAATTTCACTGAGATATCAACCATTTAAGTATCTTCCTGAGGCAGTATATGCTTCCTGTATTGACTCTTAGGTGTAAAAATCTAATACAGAGGAAAACCAAATTTTCCCTTTCCTCCTGAAAGCCCCAACTTTCTGACATTGCAGCTTGGGTCAAAATTGATGACAGCTCTTTCATGCAGAGGAAGCTGTGGATATGGGATGCTAGAGAAGGTGGTAGGTCCTGCTGTATGCCTACATACAAGATTCTCCGCCTTCTTCATGCATCAACAGAAACCTTAAAACCCTATTCTCAAGTTCCTCTTCAGTAATAACATGCTGGAAATCAATTTCTCGAATATTTCAGTTAGTTGATGGGGAATTTTCCATCGTTTCAATGGAAAATACAAATAAGGATGACAATCAATAAAAATAAAAATGACAATGAAAAGCAGTGCTTGATTATTTTCTGTGGAATTTTGTGAGCAGGAAAATTAGTGTTAATTTTCAACTCTATATCAGATTACTGAAATAATATATATATTTATACACCTCTGTACACCTCAGTATCTCAAGAGCTAGTGAACATGGACATGAAAAGGATCAGAAATAAAGTATTTTGAATTTGAAATAAAGTATTTATATTTCTCCAAAATCTTTTTCCATCAGTTTTCAGATTTCAATTCTTATATTTAAAATTTAAATAATTTTTGAAGTTTTATTTCTAAAATTGTAAATATGTAGTGTTGTAAATCTCTTGTGGATCAGTTTGAGCTAATTTGCTTCTGAAAGAAAAGAAATGCCTCTTAATTCCGTTGTATAATGATATTATCATGGCTGGGAATCCCCAAAGCAGTCTCAAACGCGAAGCAATCTCTCCCCCTTCAGGCCCACATGCACAGCTAGACCATTCCCATCTCCCTCCTCCTTCCATCAACTTGTTTTCCTTGAAAGCATACATAAAAGGCTAAGAAGGAGATTACTCCAAAACTTCCCAAATGTTGTTTTCTTTCAAGTTAATGTAGTAAACAATTTTTTGCCATTTGGGTCCAATGGGAACTTTAATCCCATGTAAATCTGAGAGATAAGCAGAACAATTTAATTGCAAGGACAGAAGCCAGAAGTATGAAATATAATTGTTCACATTGTATGAGATTCCTCAGAAGTGAGTGAACATGAAATCTTGACATATTTTACATGAGTAAGGTTCACAGACTTTCTGGAATTCACTGACTTTCTAGCAAAGAAACATACGTGTTTACTTGCTTCATCTGGAATGAAAAAAAAACCCACAACTTTTGAAACATTAAGCTATCATAATCAAGGCAGACTCAAATCACAGATCTTGATTGCTGCACTTAATACTTCTTTTCATTTGCTCCAATTTGTCTTTGTGTATACTGTTCTGTGTGATTAAATACCCTTGATCACTCATGAGCTCATGCTGAGCCGTATCATCTCACACAAAGCATCACAAGGTAAAGCTATTCAGGATCAGCACTCACAGAGAAAGCACTTGCCCTAGATTCATCTTCTTGGCTTATATCTGGCCTCCGGATGCAATGTATTTTCAAATTAACTTTTTCTCTTTTCTCTTTTTTTTTTTTTTTTTTTTAACCAGCTCTAGAATTTATAGAAACAAGCACAATGGATATTCTGAAAATATTTCAATGAAATGGTCTTGTCAAAGGTCAGGAAGGGAGGTTTAACCTTCTTTTGCAGCTGAGAAGTTATATTATTATATTTCTTCTTGCCTTGATTTAATTCTTTCTCCGTGAGAAAGAAGGTCAAGAAGCAGTAAGTTCACAGAAGCCAGAGGATTTTGTGAAAAAAAGGACTTTGAGGGGGATCTTGGTATATTATTGTAGTGAAAAACAAAGCTCCTGTTTGATTTTTATGTTTGGTTGGGTTTGGGGGGCTCTGTAACACTTGTTTGGTTTTGTTTTTAGTAGGAGTGCCTGTTATTTGTTTATGGACTTAATACCATCCAAGCATTGATACAAGTGGGGCATGAAATGGAAATGGTCCTGAAACTTAGGGCAGCCTCTGTCTGCTAAGCCTTGTTAATCATGTTTGGCAATGTGGTTTTTACATTTCTGCCAGGCACCAGGACAGCTTTCTTAGGAGGGATGGAAAGGGTCAGCACTTGTTCTCCTCTGGAAGAGGCATCTCCACCACTGGAGATATCATCTTAGATGCAACAGCTCTGGCTTGGGGTTTGAGTTGTCTGAATAATAACCTTGATTGTGGTGTGCCTCCAATTCCTAACAGTACAGTAGGGGTAGATATGGTACTTTGCTACCTTAGGTATTTAGACTGCATTAAGTCTTTAGGAAAGGGACTTCCTCGTACTCACAATTTGTACACTGACATTGCCATTCTAAAAGTAAACATAAGAAGGCCCAAAAAATATTGTCTGGTTTTGGACCTTATTGGTTTCATCTATTTCCTGTGCTACAATTGAATTTATGGTGACTGTCGCTAAAATTTCTTTTTCCAGCAAATCAGTTGTTGTTCAAATGTTTATGCCAGCTTGCACTATATGGTGCTCCCAGGAGTATGGACTGTTTCCTCAATTTTCTGGACAGAGATTTGCTTAAATGATTTCATTTCCTTTATTAAATTAAGAAGTTTCTTCTGGATAACCACTTTTTTTTTTTTTCAGCCTTACAGTGAAAGCAAAACTTTTAGCTTAACTTAGTAAGACTAACACCAGTTCATTTCCTGTTCCACAACTCTTGTCACTAGAACATTAAAGAATATACTTTCATATTTGTTTACATTTTAGTATCTAAAGTGCTTAAGAATGATAATCAATATTTCTTCCATAAGACATCTTTCTTTAGCATAAACCTTTTCATAGCTTGCCTGTCTTAGACACCATTGTAGAAGTACTTCTTAATAACTTCATTTTCTAGCATCACCTGCCTAAAATGAGGCACCTGCTCTCCACATCTATTTCTGTTCATCTTCATCAGGTTTTTAATACTGCATGCCTTTCCTATACTATTACAAAAAAAAACCATTCTCTTTTTCAAGATTTTTCAAAGATTTTATAATTGCTGTAGTAGATACACATTTCCTTGTAGAAAGCAATACCTTTAAAACCCTCTTCATTTTTGCTTTAAGTGGCACATTCTTTTTTTTTTAATAGTGCAAATAATATACTGAAAACTATATTTCATCATTTGTTATATGAGTCAGAATCTATTTTTAGTATAATGTCTCCCTTATTCTTAGAGTCAATCATCTCTTTCACTAATTTAGTATTAAAATCTTCATTTTCATTTGCTGGTGAATAATGAGCAGGGAAACATATGCTTTATTTTTAAGATGAAACCTCATTACCTTACCATGAGTAACCCTTGTAGTGGTATGATGATATATTACTAACAGGCTCTTTGGTTTTCATTGCATTGATTTGATTTTCATCCAGACATATTTCCTCATTGTTAGAACCGAAAAAGTGGTTTTTCAGTGGCTACTCAATGCTTCTCATGATTTTTTGGTGGCAAAAGGTGGGTGGTTATAGATTAGAGTGCTGATAATTTGATGAAATATCAGGATAATTTAAAATAGACTTAGATTTCTGAGGCAACTTATAGAACTTCTTATACCTTTAAGGAAGATCTGAGAATTTGTACTGTTCCTTATTTAAATTTAGAAAAACTTATTTTTTAAAGTTTTGAAAACTGCTTTAATGTAAAATTTAAAATTCACAGTCCCAGTCATTTAAGTTGAAACTCCCCAGACCCCTTGGAAATATTTGGATTTTTTTCACATTAAAGAAAGCAGAGAAGATTGAAACATATGTGCCATTTCCTTTGAATAAAGCTGAACATAAAATCACTGATGTAAAGCCACAGATACGTTTAAAATGTAAACCAATGTCACTGTTGTTGACTTGAGGTTGTTATAACAACAAATTCAGACTACAGTACAATGCGAGCCAGCACTGACTTTTACAGACTGCTAAAAAGAAACTGATTGAAATCAGGGAATTTGCACACTCATGAAAATCACTACAGCTTTCAGAATATTTCAAAACAGGGCTAGAATCTTACTGGTGAGAACTTACAGTTCTAGCTTCTGCATTGCCACTGCGTTTAAATAAAATATGCATAGATATAATAGTCAATTATGTGATAGAGAAACTCATACACATTTTGCAAATGCCGGTTCTGAACTGAGTCACATAGATCCCCTAATCTACATGACAGACTGAAAGCAATCTGCATTTCTGCAGAAGAATTAGCTAGCTATATTCAAAGAGTGCGTATCTTTGAAACTCATCCAGCTCACAATCAGCTGATATTTTAACCACAACTTAGATATTTACTTTATATAATCTGGGAGTTGTACCAAAAATCATGGCTTGGTTTCACTTTTTCTTTAGTCTCTTATTAGAAGAAATAGCTTTCAAGCTTAGCCAAACTGCATTCTGCTGATAAGGAAGCATCTGAGTGGCATGCAATATTACGTCTCAGTGGAATCTTGTATGAACAGAGGAAACAATACTTTTTGTTGAGATACTAACAAAAAGATCAAAATTAAATTTATGAACATTCTTATGTGCAAAACCTATTGCAATATATGTGTAATCTTGTATATAAGGCTACAGAAGCATCCTATAAAACCATTTTAATTCTGTAACCTTGGTTTCTTGGAGAAATGCATAGTTTGTCAAACAAAAGACATCAGGGAGACAAATATCTATACCTGTCTATTTGGATTTACCCATGCATGTGTATACATGTTACCAGATGAACAGCTAGACAACTAGAAGACCCTCTTTTGATTAAAAAACTCCATTTTTGGCTCTCATTTAAACCTAGGTACTGTGCAGTGTGATAAGGGTATATGTCACTAAAAAGGAACGATCAAATAAAAAGACTGACAAAAAAAGAAGTACTGTTTGAGTCAAAGAAAGAATAATATGCATGTAAAAATAATGAAATGGTAGCTGAAAGATGAATATGTACAGATAAGTGGACACTGTTAGAATGTTTTGTACAATTGTAAGTATATTAGAATCAAAGTAATCTCATTACATTCTGAAATATATTTGCATTTATATTTCTTGGTAAGATCAGCAGTTTAGAAACTGATAGAACATTCCAAACACAAAAGCATTTAATGTATCTATGCTGAAAAGGTTGCTTTAACAGTATGTTTTTGGCTAAAAAGAAACATCTTTTGTGTTATGATCCTATCACCACAGAATAGGGTCACCAGGATCAAAAAATAACATGAACCATGCATTGACAATTTCTTATTCAGCTGCAGTTTCCAAACTACTGGAAGTTAAAAGATTCAAGCAAAGAAAAATATCCTACGAAATTACTGTAAAAATGAAAAGTAATATGGTTTGTAATCTGGTTGTAAACACGGAGCTTTAACAATCCTGTCATAAAAACTGCTAGAAGCACAGATAGACACATTGAAATGGATATGATTCTTTCTTTAGAAATGTATGGCTTGGAACACACCACTCAGTCATTCTCACAGTATGATTTTTACTTGCTAAAACCCAGCTCTGAGTCTCTTCAGAAGTCTTTTCTGCGCCAGTCACTGTGAACTGTTATTACTGCAACTTCCTCAGTCTTTCTGTTTCATGTACCAAAAATACTTGAGTTTAGAATGCAGCATTATGTGTACAAGCATATTGCTAAGATACTTCTTTTTCTTTCCCACTTACTTCATCGTTACGATTATGTTTCCATATACAATTTTTAATACCACTTTTTTTTTTTTCCTGTGATTGATGATCTCTTGTTGATTTAGTAGTTACTGAGTTACTTAGTTGCCAGCTGAAGAACAGAGAAAACAGACACTCAATTCTTACAAATTCTGTGCTATCAATCCAAAATGGTCTGCCACAGGCTTTTGCCTTATCACATTCCTCTCAACCTTTAAAACATGGATCATATTCCCTGCTTTATATTGCATATCTAACCAGTAAAATAAACACTGCTGCTGACTGGAACTAAAAACTTTTCTTCTCACTATGCTCTATATGTGCCCATTTGTTATGCTGTTCTTAATTTTAACCATATGCATCATAGAGTAATTGAGGATATAGCACCACCATCATTCAGCTAAAAAATTACACATCTAACACACAGGCTATCACCTCTGCATGTATACATTAGCTCCTACAATGAACAGCGAGGTGATCCATAGCAAGGTCATGTCCTCTGCAATATCTGCAGGTCTCAGTGATGCACAGCTCTGCCAAAACACACCAGTATCACCCTGAGAATTACTACTGTGTAATTGCTAAGCCAAGCAGTGATGCCAACAGTCAAACTGTTCGATCTCAGCACGTTTAAAACCTGTGTGCTGATTAAAGAGCTCACTGCCCTACCATTCCCTCTTTGGTGCATCATAGGAACGGATAAAAAAAAAAAAAAAAAAATCCACTGATTAATCCTTCTTCTACACTTGAATTACTTAATGTAAAAGATAATAACATTGGGGGCAAGGGGGATTAAGTCAAAAGAAAAGAAAAAAAAAACCTTTAAAAATCTAGATAAACTCCCCAAAGATTTATTACAATTACATGGACAAGCCAAACAGAAAGCCCTAGCTACTGGAGGGGATGTCACTTGCACTTGTATTTGTCCTGTTTTTTTAAATTTATCTAACTAAGAAATTTGCCACATTTATGAAGTTAGTAGAAATCTGAAAATATGGCTGCTATGTTTCCAATGTTTATCAGCAATTTATCCATGAGAAAAATAACCAATATATTCCAGTTTTGCTGGTACGGAGGCTGCATTCGTGGTTGAAAAGAAGATTAACAGTCTTCAGTAGTAATTAATAAGGACAACATTATAATAATTGCACTGCATCAGGCTTCTTTGTTCAAAATAATATTGTTTTTAATATTAGGCAAGAATACTTTTTGGCTATACGTGGACATTATTACTATTCATCTTTTCTTTATTGTACCATGGGTTTAGAAGTCTGGGTTTACTAAGGGGGCATTATTTTGTTCTTTTCAACACAGTATACTGGCAAGCTAACTCTTTTTAGTGGGGCTGAATGTCAGTAACACTGATATTAAGCTTTTTAGTGACTATATACAACACAAAAGTTTACTTCCTAGCAGTGCTTGACAAAGTCTTTACTCAAGCAAAGTCTTTCCAATGTCAGATTTGCCTGAGGATACCTAAGTAAGAATTTCTGAAAACAGGGAACCATACAGAGCTATTATTTCTAATAGTTTAAGATTTGAATAGTCTCTTGTACATAAAGAGAATTTTGGGCAGACCTAGAAGGTTACTTATTTGCATAACCTTGATACCCATTTTTGATAATCCCATCAGCTTTAATATTTTCACAAACTGAAGGACATTCAGAGTGCTTTTCTGAACTTGGCTACCAGATGACTTAATTTACAACACACCTTCTTCATTCATGATGGCAGGATGCATGAGTATATATGCATACAACAGAGTCCTTTATTTCCTTGTGCTCATGCAGTTCATGAATAGTCCACAAGAAATTCACGTCTCAGTGAAATTAAGATGAAAAAGCCCCTAATAAATCTGCTAATTCCGCATTGTTTCTCAAAGTGTATTTGCAACCAGAATTTTAAGTATACTTTTTAAAGATCTAGCTGACAGTCTCTTCACTTCTTTTGGAAGCACGTTTTTGCTGCTCTGTCTGAAAAGTGTGCACGTATTATGATCTTCTATATAATTGCTAATGAATTAGTATTTACCTGATATTCTTTTTCCCACAGTTTTCTAAAAGAGTGACAAAATCTCATCTCAAACCCTGCCAGTGTAAATTACTTTCCTAGATTTCAAGTCTTTTTCATCCCCAGTTCTATAAAACTATCGTAACTAAAGAAATTATAAATGAGAAGGAAACCATAATAAAATTGAGAAATAAATTATATAAATATTAAAGTGCAGTCAGGTGGGAAAATTACACTAGTTTAGACCATGCTCAGATACTTCAATGTTTATCTCCAAAATTAAGCTTGTTAACTCATTTTGGACCAGTACATATTTTTTTTCTCCAGATGCACTGCCTGAGCAGTTGCTTTGTTTTCTCCTTGATTCCCTCAAAGTATGCAGCAGAGGTTATATTTTAATATCACGTGCATGCTTCCAGTGGGACCAATTTCTAGAAACTGAAGGGCTTGGGTGCTGAAGGGGTGCTCTCTCTTTAATTGTCAAGTAGCTAATAGTTACTTTCTGCTCTGTGTCAGACATTTAAACTTTTGCTAACTCTATAGCTGATGCAACACTTTCCTGCTGTCAGAGAAATTGAGTTCTTTAGAAGAAGGGAGAATAGATCCTGTGCTTTTTTATTATTATTATGATCATTATGTAGGTGTTTAGAAGCAGTAGTAGCAGCTTGCTGCTGCTGAAAAATTCTTCAAAGACAAAGAAAAAAGATAGTGTTTGCTTTAGATGCACAGCAAAGCAAAATTGAAGACCAAATGCCTTGCCTGAGAGCCAGGCTTTCTTTTCCATGGTTTGAAAGGTTTTAAATTTCTTGAATTTCCCACATTAGTCTTACACACTTAAGCTGACACTTTGCGCCCAATTTATTCCTGTAGAAGTCACATGAGAAATATTAGTGCATGGAGGAAAAACTTGATTGCACTGGAGTTGGTTCATAGCCTTGCAGTTAACACAGAGACATGCATACTAAAAAGTGTTACTTTAGAAAACCTTGTTCTGTTCTTCTAACAATTATGAAGGCTTTTGTCTGACATTTTTCTCAATGAGTGCTTAGACTTGCAGTATGCTGGAACACTGTAGTGCAAGATGATAGCTGTGCACTTAGCTATGTGTTAAACTTTGAGGGATCTATCTTTTATGCTCTTAGAGTATTCTCATTTTGATTCCTAAATTTAAGTAACATACATGAATGAATTTGCTACCAAATATTTTTTTGAGAATATAACTAAAGTGGAACTATAAGAATAATGCTGCTTGAAAAGGAATGCTAAAAACAAAGACCTGAGACAGAATGGTAACTCAGACGGTATACTCAGATTTCTTTTCTATCTTTAATTCCCTTCCCCACATGAGCTCTCTGGCATTGTTTATTTTATGTTTGTTGTTTTTTTTTTTGTTGCGAGTTTGCTTTTTTTTTTTGTGCTGAAGGATGTGACATGTAACAAGCATGCTTAATTGTGGATTTAACAGAAAGAAGACTATACCTGCTTACATGACAGTGTAGGCCAGCAGTATCCTGGGCTGCACTGCATAGAAAAAAAGTGATCTTTCACCTTTGCTCAGCATGAAACCAAGACAAAGGAGAAATGGCAGTCTCCCCTCTATTGAGCTGCCACATTCAGGCCAATTCCCCTGATACTTCTCAGATGCTACTTTATGACCAGTTTCTTGGGGTTTGGTGCAATAATCTTAATTTTGATCACTACACAGACCGTACACTCAGCCTGAGAATATTTAATGTTACTAGTGACAAAGCAAACTGATTAACAGATAATTTCTGGCATCAACTGTGGCCTTAAAAGAGGAGAAAATAAACCCCGCTATCTTATTAGAGGGACACAGAACGGCTCCAATATGCAACTACAAGTCTGACCGCGTTCGCTTATATCGAAACTCTACTAGTCCGGATTTACAGATTAAACCGAATGCATTCGCTTATATCATAGAATCAGAGAATCATAGAAAAGCTAGGGTTGGAAAGGACCTGAAGATCATCTAGTTCCAACACACCTCCCAGGGGCAGGGACACCTCACACTAAACCATGCCACACAAGGCTATGTCCAACCCGGCCTTGAACAACGGCAGCAATGGAGCATTCACAACTTCCTTGGACAACCCATTCCAGTGCCTCACCACCTTAACAAAAAAGAACTTCCTCCTTATATCCAATCTAAACTTCCCCTGTTGAACCCATTTGAACCTGTTACCCCTTGTCCTCTCACTACACTCCGTCATGATGGGTCCCTCCCCAGCATCCCCATAGACCCCCTTCAGATACTGGAAAGATTCTACGAGGTCTCCACGCAGCCTTCTCTTCTCCAGGCTGAACAGCCCCAACTTTCTCAGCCTGTCTTCATACAGGAAGTGCTCCAGTCCCCTGATCATCCTCGTGGCCCTCCTCTGGACATGTTCCAACAATTCCATCTCCTTTTCATGTTGAGGACACCAGAACTGCACACAATACTCCAAGTGAGCTCTCACAAGAGCAGAGTAGAGGGTCACGATCACCTCCTTCGATCTGCTGGTCACACTCCTTTTGATGCAGCCCAGGATACGGTTGGCTTTCTGAGCTGCCAGCGCACACTGCAGCTGGCTCATGTTCATTGTTTCATCAAAAATCTCCCCCAAGTCCTCCTCCTCAGGGCTGCTCTGAATCTCTTCCCTGCCCAACCTGTAGCTGTGCCTGGGATTGCTCCCACCCAGCTGTAGGACCTTGCACTTGTCATGGTTAAACTTCATCAGGTTGGCATGAGGCCACCTCGCAAGTGTGCCAACGTCCCTCTGGATGGCACTCCTTCCCTCCAGCATATCAACTGAACCACACAACTTGGTGTGATCGGCAAACTTGCTGAGGGCACACTCAATCCCACTCTCCATGTCACCGACAAAGATGTTGAACAAGACCGGTGCCTACACCCATCCCTGAGGGGCACCACTCGTTACTGGTTTCCAGCTGGACACTGAGCCATTGAGCACAACTCTTTGCATGTGTCTATCCAGCCAGTTCTTTATCCACGGAGTGGTCCATCTATCAAATTGATGTCTCTACAACTTTGAGACAAGGATGTCATGCGGGACAATGTCGAATGCTGTGCACAAGTCCAGGTAGATGACATCAGCTGCTCTACCCCTGTCCATCAGTTCCGTAGTCCCATCATAGAAGGCCACCTGATTTGTCAGGCAGGATTTGCCCTTAGTGAAGCCATGCTGGCTGTCACCAATCACCTGGTTGTTTTTCATGTGCCTCAGCATGCCTTCCAGGAGAATCTGCTCCAAGATTTTGCCAGGCACAGAGGTGAGACTAACTGGTGTGTAGTTCCCCAGCTCATCCATTTTCCTTTTCTTGAGAATGGGGGTTATATTTCCCTTTTTCCAGTCATTGAGAACTTCACCTGACTGCCATGATTTTTCAAATATGATATTGTACCTCTACTGGTCCAGATTTACCGATAGTGGTGATTGCTTATTGAAACAGTTCGGTTTATTGATTGAGTTTATTGAGGCAACAGGTACAGGTTCTTATGGATTGATGATGATAAATACTGTCTGCAAAAGCACGTCCAAATAATAGTTACGTGGATACAAATGCTTGATAAGATTAACACAGCATAGCTCTAAAATATACGGGTAACAGTAAAAGTAACTATAGAGATTCTAAGTTTTCCCAGAGAAGCACTGGATACAGTGCAAGTCTTACCCACAGTCTTCCCTTTGGGGGAGAAGAGAGGTCCAGCCCGTCGACAGGTCCCAGGAGTCTGTTGATGTTATCTTCCTCGACTCACCCACAATGGTATCTTCCCTGATATCCCACTCTCTCTTGGGTCATTTTATATTATTTTTACCTTCAAGGTGGAGCTTGAGTGACTCTAGTCATACATACCTTTATTATTATTGGTGTAAATCTCTCTCGCTTAGCTTTAAAGATATATGACACCAAAAACTCAGAAAGCATGCTCAGAGGGGGGTGGTCTCATTTTGGAGGGGGGTCGCATTGGAGATAGGAGTGTATTTTAGCACGTAAAGGCATTATAATGACATTATAATGAAGCAAAGTTCACAGGGGGTGGCATTTTGTCAAAAGATGACAGGCTGCTGGCTCAGGGTAGCAAGTATGCAGCTTATCAGTTTCTTGTACCACCTAGTTCCCATCTTTAGGACAGAGAGTAGCCGCAAGGTCTCCACCCTGCTCCATCCACCATCCGCGTTGCCACAGGAACCACTGTGGAGTGCACATTCCTGGCATACCAGATGTGGCAGCATCTCACCCCGAGAGACCCTGAAAGTCCGTTTTTTCCCTTATGTGTGGACAATGCTGCATTTCAAATATAAGTTTAATTTCTAATTATCCCACATGTCCTAATTATTCCACAGCAACCCAAACACATTCTGAAACAGGAGTTCCTGTCCTCTTCTCCCTGTGCTTTCTCTTAATTTCACATCTTATTCACATACTTGCCAGAAATCTGTACGTAATGAAGGCTCAAAGTGCTGCATTGTAATTCCTGTTGGAAATCAGAGCCTCTCCAATATATAATTGTTCTGAACCGACATTATGCAGGAGGCTTGTCCCTTTTTCACTAACTTTTTGGAATGCTTTATGCCATAAATAAAAATTAATTTCTCCCTTTCTGCTTACTCTCAGCAGGATTAAATAATGCCATAAATGATAAATCAGATTTTTAATTCTCAAGTTTCTTTCCTTGCTTCAGATTTATAATTTCCAAAATACATAATTTTCAAATTCAAGCCTTTCCGCCTCCTTGCCATGATTGTTTTTGCCCTTCCACATGCCTTAATCTCAGTAACAGTGAGTTATATTTCATTTATATATTTCATTTATAGATTTGTCACCACTGCTTTTTATTGGAAGGAGCATATATTTGCATCCTGATGAATTTAAAATCTTGTCTCTATTCTTATTAAGAAAAATCATACTTCTATATTAATTTACATTTGCAATTGAAGGAGTAAAGATCAAGTTAGCATCAGTGGGGAGAAAAATCATGTGAAGAAGCATTCAAAACCTGAGCAAAGAAAGGGGAAATTCTGAGGACAGTGAGGAGAGTAGAAAGACTCCACATCTTCAATAGTGGCGAGATGTCATGCCAGGTTACTGCTCAGAAAATATCCAGATGGCTTCTTTTGCCTTTCGTCTCTATGACTTTCTATCAGGTCATCCTCAAATAGATTCAGTCCTCTATTTTTAGTTCATTCATTATTCCTTTTCATATGCCTCTCTGGTGAGGAATGGACAGGTCTGATGTCAGTGGAAGCAATTTGAAATGAATAGATGTGCTAACTGACCCCTTCATGGCCACATCAAAAGAAAACATTTTGCGCTACTATTTATGGTCTACATAAAGGATTCAAGCTCTTAAATGACTTCAGGACAAAAATATCATTTGGATCACAGCTTGTCCTACACAAATACACTCTAAGTCATAAAGCTGTTTGCTAGTCACCTAAAAGTGGATTTTGTTTTTCAACAATTGCCGATCATAAATGATAAGGTTTCGAAATATGATTAACAGCAGGTAACACTTTAATGCAAGATATTGTCCCAAAAAATTACTTTGGGACAAAACAATCTTACTCAAATATATATCACCTATACTTTGACAGCCAAATTTAATCTGGCTTTAATAATTTAAATAATTTAAATAATTTAATAATTTAAGCCAAATTTAGCTTTTTAATGAGTTCATACAATATGTCCAAAAAATCAAAGTTATATCAGAATCCGAAGATCCTAGCTGTCTGAAAATTAAGTTTAATCTATATCAAATGAAAGCATATACATCACTAAAAAGGGATTCCAAGTATTCCATTTAGAAAATTATAAACATACAATTGCTAGTGGTCTCTCTGGGCTCGGTGTTAGGGCCAGTGTTGTTTAATAACTTCACTGATTATCTGAATGAGGGGATTGAGTGTACCTTCAGTAAATTTGTAGACGACACTACGTTGGGTGGGCGTGTTGTTCTGCTGGAGGATAGTAAGGCTCGGCAGAGGGATCTGGACAGACTTGGCCAATGGTAAGAGGTTCAACAAGACAAAGTGCTGGCTCCTGCATTTGTGCTCCAACAACCACATGCAACACTAGAGGCTTAAGGAAGAGTTGCTGGAAAGCTGCTCAGCAGAAAAGGACCTGGGGTACTGACTGACAGTCACTGAACATGAGCCAGCTTGGGCCCAGGGAGCCAAGGCAGCCAACAGCATCCTGGCCTGTATCAGAAATAATGCGGCCAGCAGGGCCAGGGAAGTGATCATCCCCCTGTACTTGGCACTGATGAAACTGCACCTCGAATCTACTGCTTAGTTCTGGGCCTCTCACTACAAGAAAGACATTCAGGTGCTGGAGCACGTCTAGGAAATGGCAACTGAGCTGGTGAAGGGTCTGGAACACAAGCCTGATGAGGAACAGCTGAGGGAACAGGGGTTGTTTAGTCTGGAGAAGAGAAGGCTCAGGGGGTCCTTATCGCTCTCTATAGCTAGCTGAAAGGAAGTTGTTGTGAGGTGGGGTCAGTCTCTTCTCCCAGGTTACAAGTGATAGGACAAGAGGTAACAGCCTCAAGCTGCCACCAGGGGAGGTGGATATTACGAAAAATTTCTTCACTGAGAAGGGGATCAGGTATTGGCACAGGGCAGTTGTAGAGTCACCATCCCCGACAGTGTTCAAGAAAAGTGTAGATGAGGCCCTCAGTGATATGATTTAATGGTGGTCTTGGCAGTCCTGGTGTAATTGTTGGACTTGAGAATCTTAAAGATCTTTTCCAACCTAGTTGATTCTATGATTCTATCATTCTAAGCATCTCTCCAGAATTCTTTATTTCTCTCCTCTACTACTTCAGCTTAAACGTTCATATGGCTAAATTAAGTTGAGAGGAATCCTACTCATTCTAACAAACAGCACGACCTGGGTAATGTGTGCTGTACAAGAAAGCTTTAAGAAGTGTATTGGAAAACCTAATTCCTAATTAGTGGCAAAAAATACCCCAACCCAGTACAATTAGCAGCCCCTGTTTTCTGGGCCCTGCTGTCTCTCTGCGCAAATGAAGTGCACATGTGCTGTGAAGATTGATACTGTCCTGGGTTCAGCAATAGCAGTCATTTTTTCTCCTTCTTAGTAGCTGGTGCAGTGCTGTGTTTTTGACTTTCAGCCTGGGAACAGCGCTGATAACGCGGATGTTTTCAGTTGCTGCTCAGTAATGTTTACTCTGACCAAGGACTTTCTGAGTCTCACACTCTGCCAGGGAGGAGGGGAAGCCGGGAAGAAGCAGAAACAGGACACCTGACCCAAACTAACCAAAGGGGTATTCCATACCACAGCACGTTATGAGCAGTATATAAACTGGGGGCAGTTACCCAGAAGAGCTAGATCACTGCTTGGGTCAGGCTGGGTATCTGTTGGTAGGTGGTGAGCGGTTGTATTCTCTTCCCTTGTTCTTTCCCTTATCATTATTGTTATTGGTGGTAGCAGTAGTGGTTTTGTGTTATACCTTAGTTACTGGACTGTTCTATCTCAACCCATGGGAGTTAAAAAACGACTGCTACTGCTGAACCCAGGACAGATGTTCACAAATAGGAATGAATGACATTATGTTACTCTTCTCATTATATTCTAACAGCTGATGACCATATTCTACAGGTGAAAATATTTAATCTTTCACAAAGGAAGATATGAAGTTTGCCATTTTTCTGTTAGGCAACAGCCACTATAATATAAACACCAAGTACCAAGACATCAAAGAACTTTAATAATTATGCTTACTACTGTCTTTTACCAATACTTCAAGGAAACATACAGATTATGAAAGGCCATTCTGAAGTAACTCAATGGAGAGGTGGGAGAGAAGGGTATTTTTAAGTAATTTTTTTAAGTATTTATTTATTGTGCTGAATAAACGCATTTAAAAATGAATGTCATATAAAACATTTGCTGAATTTGCTTGGGGAAAGAAAAGAAAGAAATTGTGTCATTAACTATTTTCACTTTAAAAAGAAGAGGCCTGGAGCCAGTGATGGGAAGAAATGGAGAAAAGGATCTGTAGAAGCCCATGTTCTACTAGGTAACCGCAACTGGAATTCAGCCTATTTTTTAAAACGCACAGAATCAAAGCAATTCCTGAATAACAAAGCTTACAAAACTTTTTTTGTGTGCAGGGATTCAGAATTTTGTGCTGTCTAATGAGGCTAAAACTGCCTAGATTATTTCTGCACAGAAAAACTACAGTTTCTACAACTGTATCTTTCCAGAAACCTCCTTCTATACAGGAGATAGCTCCTCTACTTTGATACATCAGTGTGTAACCTAATGCCCCCAAGAAAGAATTTATGCAGTCATATTTATCACAACTCTCTTATTTAATCTTTTCAGTAATGCTGTTCTGCAGTGCCTTTTTTCTCTTTTTGCATAAACCCACCACCATTGCCACCAAAAAACCAAAAGGGGGTATTATTGTTAGTCATGTAAAATGGAACTGTACCATGTAAAAGTGAAGAGGGATCATATCCAGCTGTGCTTTAAATGTTATAAAAATTTTTCTTATGCATAGTTTGGAGACCCACCTGCTGAGTTAAAGGAAACATACAAAAAACTTGTAGTGCAGAACTCCTGAAGAAAAAACTATGAGAATAGATTATACAGCATAAAACCAGGAAAGAACAGCAGGATGCTATATAAATTATTTGAAAAAACACTCAAAAATGTCATAAAATAAAGCAATTAACTGAATTTATTGATTTCATTAAGCCATATTAGAATCAGTTCAACTCCCACTCCCTGATTTTTTAATACAGTACAAATACAAAATTTATGGAAGATGTAAAGACAGCTGTCATGTTGATTTTTGTTCACTTTTTGTTCTGAAATCTGAATCTTGCTAGGTAAAGAGTTTAAATTATGTAACTACAACACAAAGAACATTAAAATGTTATAGTAATGCATATTAACATGACTAGATGATCAAACCTTGTTCAGTTTCATGGCACCATTCTGGACTTGAGTCAGGGTTGCCTCATTTTATCTTTTTTTCCACATGTACAGTATTTCTGACACCTCTTTCTTTTTATTAACCAAAGAAAGTGTCTCTGTCTCAGGCGACCTGTTTGCTAAATGGAGTAAAAAAACATTTTGCCCTTTGAGTGACTATGAACATTTTTCAAAGTAAGTTTTAAGCAATATTTTACATTCCACTTTTTCTTCTATTGATAATTACCTTTCCTGTCTTTTGCCATTCTTTTTTCTTTATTTGTAGTTTTCCTATTAAACTGTTTTCTTGTATTTCTTTCCTATAATATTAAAAAATGCAACTTCAGAGAATTACTTTATCACAGAGTGAGATAAATGCAATTTCTTTTGAAACCCCTAAAATATCAAGGTAGTCTTCAACTTATTTCATGGTAGCTATAAATTTAAAATAAATAAAAAAATCAGTAGGGAAATTAACAATTCCAAAAGAAATGGGCTTATAGGGCACAACTGCAAGGATGTTGCAAGATTCTGATGCTTAAATCAATAGAGGAAGAGAGAATGGTGTTTCTTTACCTCCATGAAGATAATTCCCTTATAATTTAATTTGAGCTGCTGCTTTTCATTTCACAGTGTTCCCAGTTTTCAAAATAAGCCTTCTTTCCATGTGCCACTGAGCTACCTAAGGAACAGAAAGATACACTCCTGAATTATTTTTAAGCAAGACTCCCAAGGCAGTTTCTATTTATATATAAACTGGAGTTTGGTTGTGGGCAAACTCTGTAGCCTCAGAGTTGTAGGCTTAACTCTGCAAGCTCTTTTTTTCCATAGGAAAAAGGAAGCAATGGTTGGAATGCAAACCTTCTGTAAGAAGGAACTGTTGTAAGGATTCGTGCCTCCTAATTTTAGCTTTCATAAAAAGAGCATCTATTACAATCTTGTCACCAAGGCTACTTTATAAAACCAGTGGAAAATTAGAGGATTTGTCAAAAGTTCATTTTTGGCTTTTTAATCCCTCTGAAGCCAATGGAAAGGCAGAGGCTCCTCCAGAGCTTAACTTGGATGCTCTGAATCATTTTCAAGAGGAGTCTCCAGCTCTTCATTGAGTATTGTGAGATCTGCTCATTACAGAATATTCCCTGGGGCACATCTATAGATCACACTGTCATTCCTCTTACCTTAGTGCTCTGTTATAAGACAGAATTAATTATGTGCTGGGGGTGCCTCTGTCTCTTCTGTGAGCATAGAAAGATCTGAGGGCAGATACCTTAGGCTAAACCCCTGCCTTTAGGTGAACTAAACTTAGAAAAATCAGTCCCACTTCACACTGATAAAATATAAATGTGATAAAGAGAATCTGAACTGGAACTTCATTTAAGTAGATAATTCAATTTCACCAGCAGATCTAATTTGTGTTTTTAAATCAGAAGAAAAGACCTCTGTGTTAACTCTTCAGTTCATTGCAATGTACTTCAGACTCTAGAAGAATTATTGCTATTAGTATCTTAATTATTATTAGCTTTCTCTCAAAAAATCCACAGGGTAAAAGAGAACTGTGAAAGTCATTTGCTCATACCAAACACCTGAAACTGTGTTTAAATAATGGGTTGTGAAGAACATGAGAAAAAAGCACATAGCAGCAAAACGTGTCATCATGGTTTAAGCCCAGCTGGTAACTCAGTACTACGCAGCCAATCTCTCACTCCCCCCCCACTTTCCTCCCCCCTGCTCCCGGAGGGATGGGGAGGAGAATCAAAAGAATATAACTCCCACGGGTTGAGGTAAGAGCAGTACAGTAACTAAAGTATAACACAAACCACTACTGCTACCACCAATAACAATAATGAAAAGGGAAAGAACAAGGGAAGAGAATACAACTGCTCAACACCCGCCAACCGATACCCAGCCCAACTAAGCAGTGATCTAACCCTTCCAGGTAACGGTCCCCAGTTTATATACTGTTCATGACGTGCTGTGGTATGGAATACCCCTTTGGTTAGTTTGGGTCAGGTGTCCTGTTTCTGCTTCCTTCTGGCTTCCCCTTCTCCCTGGCAGAGCGTGAGACTCAGAAAGTCCTTGGTCAAAGTAAACATTACTGAGCAGCAACTGAAAACATCAGTGTTATCAGCGCTGTTCCCAGGCTGAAAGTCAAAACCACAGAGCTCCACCAGCTGCTAAGAAGGGGAAAAAATGACTGCTATTGCTGAACCCAGGACAGGCATAAAGCCATATAATACTAAATTTAAAGGTGTTTCTTTTCATTTTATATAATTTCCATACTAACTTACTTAAAGCCTAAATTATTGCCATTATGATAAGAGGCAGTGATTTTGTAACATACTGACGGCTCTTTAGATCCATCCATTTAGTACATTTATTCATTGTCCTTTGCCAAAAACTGGAAGTGTTTCAAAATTCAGTGAAACTAATAGTATTACAAAAAAAAATATTTTCCTATTAGATATAGAAATTGTGGCATTTAGCTTTCCCACCATGCCAGATAATTTTATCAGTTATTGTGCACTTTACTAAATTCTCTTTGGTATTTATGAGAATGCGATAAACCTGCACAGTCTGAGTGTTAAGTACAATGTCTACTGTGAAAATGCTTTCCTCTCACTGTTCCCAAAGAATTGCTCAGCACTTCAGTGAGCATCTGATGTTGGACTACACTGAGTTTGTGGCAAAATTTATTACTTATCAATGCCAAATTAATTTAGATTCCCATTTGTCACAGATCCTGACAAGGATTCGGCTAAAGTCTGCTAGAAGGTTGAAGCTATGTAGTCAGGACCATTCCAGTATCTGGGGGAAAAATAGATTATTTTTCTAAATCTGATAACTCATTCAGCATGTTTCTTTCAGAAGCAACAACTTTTTTTTGTTAAATAATACCCTTGTATAGTGACTCTCCTGATTATATCTTCTTACCACTTGGTTTATGGAGTCCTCTGCAAACATGTGAACTGAGATTAAGAGGTGTATCTCAGAAAGGCTGCAAATACAATTTCAGATCAGTGCATCAGATTTCAGATGTGTTGTGCATCCTCAGGCCTTAAATAAATGAATAATAAAAAAAAATTTACTCCCTACTAATCTTTAGCTGTTGAAATATTTGACCAGATTTTATTTAATGGAATGATACTCACATGTTTAGGCAGTCATGTATTACAGAGACAAGGCATAAAGCATGTGTAGTGAGATAATGACAATATGGAAACCATCCTCCTTTTCCTACAAATCACAATTCAAGAAAGGACGCCCAGTGCAGAATTTATACTAAAAAGCAGGGTGAGATAGATCAGGATTTCCACGGGAAGGGAATGACTTTCATGGGCAGTTAAGTAGGCAAATTATATCAATTCCAGTCTAACTGCTTTTATTCCACTTAAGAAAAGTAGAAAATATATCATCTTTCCAAAAAATAAAAAAAAAAAGGATTAATTGCTTTAACCCATTCCTCATTTAAGAATATAGATTGCCATAATGTTATAGTTACATAGATTGTCTCTTATGATTTCTTAAATAAGACACAATACATTTCAAATGGTGGGATTCTGCAGTTAATCTTTCTTCCTGAGATAAAAGAAGGAGAAAGAAATAGTTAAGGATTTTTTCTCTATAAGGGAGAAGATTAAAGGACCACTCAGATAAAATCTTCCCCCATTTTCTATGCCTTAGTTTCCTTTTTTACCAGAAGAAAAAAAAAAAAGATCATGTTATCTTGACTTTAAATGTACAACAAACCTTTAAATCCTCATTACTTTTAAGATTAGAGAGATTACAAGTCCATACAGTATTCTGAAAACAGATGCAGAGAAATGACAAGCAAGTATCTAAGAGGCCAAGAATTCTTTTTTTTGACCTCTGAAAGATTAAAGGTATAAGACATATAGTGTTAATTGTTTTTCTGCTATTCTGCCCTCAAAGCAGTGTGGCAAAGATGAATTTGAATCAGAAAGAATGGTCTGAAAGACTTCAGGTTTCTTAGTACAAAATATGCTAATCCGTAGATGACAGATTCAGCTGCATTTTCAAAGGTGCCCCATATAGAAAAGATATAAACCAAAAAGCAGATGGAAGTTAAAATTTTGCTTAGAAAAATGTGTGTGCAAGCTCTGCATTCCAGACACTCACTTGTTTTAAAATTCTGGCTTTTCCAGTTTTCCTTATTGCAATTTATGATCATTTGAAGTCAGATTCTGCTTTTGTTTCAAATAGAGTAAGTAGATCTCGGCAATTCTCTTACTACAGAGCAACACATCCCTATTGCTATAGATAATTATTTGATTCTTTTTTTTTTTTTTCAAAGTTGTATCCAAACTTTGTTTTGAAAAGTGATTCAACAGCAAATTCTGGCAAGGTTTTTCAGAACAAACAACTTGCTGTAACATTTACTTTATTAGTTTTGCATTGATATTGCACAAAATAGAACACACAGAAAAAGTGAGAGCATAAAGTTGAGTTGAATTCTTGTTCTCTTACACTCAACATCATTTCAAAGAAAATAAATTGAAAGCAGTGAAGAAACAATTGTGTGTTATAAAACTAACATGTACTTTCTAACGTAGCTATCAGGAATGCCAGGCCATCCTGCTAAAAATCTGTTTCTGAAATATCTTGTTGCCTTCCAAGGAAATGAACTGAAAAGGTGCCAAAGCATGGGGAATGTGTGGGGATTTAAAAAAATAAAATTCTCTGACCTACAAAGTAAAAAAGGAAGCAGTACTATTTGTTACAGTTCTCAAACAGCAAGTTTTCCTTGTTCTTGTTCCCGACCAACTGAGAGTTAGAGCCCCACAATGCCAGACGGTATTTTGAGGAAGAACCAGTATTGGATTCTTGATGCCTAGTTTATTAAGAAAATCAAGTATATTGGTTTGCTGTGCCCATGTGTCTCCCCATGCAGTTTAACTGGGCAATATCCAAACAAATCAAGAGTCAGAAATCTTAGACATATGTCACGAGTTCAGCAGTAGCAGTCATTTTTCTCCCTCTTGGTAGCTGGATTAGCTGCGCTGTCCGTTACAGTTGGAGTTTGAGTAGCTGCTGTGCTTGTCCCTGGGGGTGGTGATGTAGCTGCTGTGCTTGGAGCTGGAGTAGCTGCACTGTCCATTACTCTGCCCTCAGATCCAGGAATGTTTTTTTCTGTTTGAAGATGCTGGACAGTGTTGAACAGGGCTCTGTAAGCATAGGCCAAGCCCCAGCACATTGCCATGATTTGTCCATCTCTGGTGTGACCAGAATGACAACACACCTCCTTTAAATGTTTTACTAATTTTTCTGGATTTTGCATTTGTTCATTGGTGAAGTTCCAAAGCACTGGAGGGGCCCACTGGCCTAGATACTTGCCCATACTATCCCACACACCCTGCCACTCATGACTATCCGGCCTTGGGGAAAATCTCTTGGACCTCCTATATCGTCGTTTAGCCCTAGAGAAGGCCCAAACCTGACTATGCATAACTCTCCGGACCAGACAAAGTAGTTGTGAGTAAAACATATTCAGTATACGTGCCAACATGATAATTCCCGCCACCACCAGCAGGCAGGTCTCAAGGGTATCTAAAGGCCATTCAAAACCTTCAGAATTCTCAAATGGTGCTGTAAACGGCCTGGTGGGGGGGCTGGGAGCACAAAAGAATGTCTCCTTCACAGGCTGACCGCCCGAGGAGGTGAAAAGAGACATGTAATTGCTAAACACTTCCATTATATACCTCCCAAAGTATAGAGTTGGTGACCACTCTGGAAACACAAACCGGGTCAGTTTCATGATCACTGAGTCTATTGTATTAAAAATCAGTGCAATAAAGTACAATGTAACAAGAATCTTAACCCAAAACCCAGATCTGAAAAAAGTTAAGATAAGAAATACCGGCTGTAAGTAAAGTATAATACACTGAACCTGTGAGAACCAGAGCAACAACTTTGAGAGCCAATAAATCAGCATTATGATGAGTGACTACTAATCCTTGCCGTTTATCTCAACCCTTCGTGCCCCACGTTGGGCGCCAAAAAGAACTGTCGTGGTTTAAGCCGTAAATTTCACTTCTCCCTCTCTTGCCCCCCCCCTCCAATGGGGGGGGAAATGGGGAGAAGAACCGAAGAAAATGTAACTCCCACGGGTTGAGATAAGAACAGTCCAGTAACTGAGATATAATACAAATCACTACTGCTGCCACCAATAATAATAATAATGACAAGGCAAATACAAGCGAAAAGGATACGACCGCTCACCGTCCAACCGAGCCGAGAGAGCGAGAGAGCCCCTTCCGGGTTCCTGCCCCCAGTATTTTACATCCTGGGCATGACGTGCTGTGGTATGGAATAACCTCTTTGGTTAGTTTGTGTCAGGTGCCCCGTCTCTGCTTCCTCCCGGCTCCCTCTCCTCCCTGGCATAGCATGAGACTCAGAAAGTCCTTGGTCAGACCAAAACATTGCCAAGCAGTAACTGAAAACACTGGTGTTATCAGCGCTGCTCCCAGGCACGAAATTAAAAACACAGTGCTGCACCGGCTACCAAGAAGGAGAAAAATGACTGCTGCTGCTGAACCCATGATAACATGCTTTGTGGAAATCTGGAGGTGAGTAGAGGATGGAGACCAAAATGGAGAAGAGCAGGTGTGAATTAGGACCACCAAATAATTCCAAGAATAAAATCAACACGTGTATACCCCTGGGGTACTGATAACACTTGCTTGCACAGGAACATTAAAAAAAAAAAAAAAAAAAAAGACAAAGTCCAGTATTGCAGCAAGGGGCTTGTTAAGGAGACCTAAACACAGTCTGTAGGAGACCAGCTGTCACTCATTCTGCTGCTTATGGGAATAGGTTGGGTTTAAATGACTTTTCTACTTGAAAATATATATTAAAAAAAATCACCATTCTTTCACTGGGTTGACTACTTTTTTTAGAAAAAAGAATCCTAGTGTTTATGATTGTGTGTCTGTTACTATTCTTGACAGCTTTATATGTTTACAAAATCATGGCGTTACTTAAAGTTAAAATTATTTATTTAAGATTTAAGAAATGACATGTATATGATAGATGAAGTAGGAAGTTAGTTTGTATTACCCTGTGTTAAGCAATGTAACAGAGAAAGAAGAAACCTAAAGGGGTTTTTTTCCTCTGTGGTTTACCTTTTACTATTCTTGGAACAAGTCTGGTACAGAGCTTGATATCTCTATTTTCCTAATATAGAGACATATTGGAAAATAGTTACGTTATAGCTTAAAACATATTCTAATAAATTTTTGACTTAGACTACACAACTGGTTGTGCATATACTACTACATTTCTTATTTTGGGTGGTTGCTTTTTGTGTATAAAATGTTTTCATACGGGGTATAGAATGATTTCCCCTTACTTGTTCCCTTGTTTGCTATTTTTCTCTGGAGTTGGAAGAGATTATTAGCTGAGGGCTAATAAGAGAATGTTATTGTTAACTTTGAAATCGCAGCCCCTTATTTCAATGACTAAACTGAAAGCTAAAGCAGAGTTGTCTTGGAGAAGATTATAACGAAGCAACAGAACACCTGCTGAAGGATTTGAAGTCTTTCGAGTCTCAATAATTAGTTGACTGAGGAAGCCAAGAACTTCACAAAAGGCAAGCCTTCACACTGATAATTATAAGGAGAACAGAGAACAAGGGTGTGAGGAAGAGCTCTGCATAGGCCCCAAGATCTTGAAAGGACTAAATAAAACTTGAGAAATTAAGTCAGTTTGAGATTGAATTTTGAGGGGAAGCTTTTACTGCTTTTCCAAAAGGCTACGTACTTCCTGGGCTTCATCTGTGAGTAATCTGTTGTGTTTAGAAATCCTTTGAACATCTTTATTTCACAGTTGTTTTGTCCCTGAAAATATTAATTAAAAAAAAAAAACAAACCAACAAAACCAAGAAAAAACAACCAACCAAACAAAAAGCCCTTACACCCAAAAAACAAAACCCAAAAACCTACAACTTCAAAACTGACATTTTGATATAGATCTGGAAGCAGGAAAGAACTTCTTCATAGGACTACATGGCGCTACAAGACATGGGAGGAGACAGGGCTAGGATGTAGATGGCTAACATACAGAGTCCTATCCTTTTGAAAAGGGGTACTTGACAGTGAATCTGCAGCCCAGAATGGTGTCTACCTGCCGACAGCTGCTTAGCCCTAGGCAAAGTAAAACCACATAGGATTCTGTGATTGAATTTGTGAAGGCCAACTTGATGAGGTATATATTGAGATAACTTATTCAGTATTATAATAGTAAAAATTTAATGGTAAATATGTACAACCCATTTTCTCTGTTGAGGTCTTAAAAGTTTTTGCTTCACATTTTGTACACTGCTCTTGGACACATGTCAAAAATACTTACAGAAGCAACATGCAGAAAGGTGGTAAGTAACAGATCTTAGATGATTGCAATTACCAAAATAATACAAATTCCATGATCAGATTGCTACCTCCAATTTAACAGACACTCATTAAAACATATTTCTTTCTTTTCCTTCCCAGAAGTGAACAAAAAGCCACTACAAAGTGCCAAATCTACAGCAATAGAATTAATTCCGTCTGCGTAGTAGACAAAGAATAACAACCAGTCAGGATTTCTTCGAATTTTAATACCTTTGTGAGGCTTTTCCCTTTGCTCTATGAAAATTAGCTCTTTGGCCATTGAAATTAATGATATAATTTCCATTTACTCCAAAGACTTCTAGTTCAGCTTTCAAACACAGGAGCTAACCGCATGCTAATTACAATTTCAGTAGCATGTATATAGGCTAAAATACATGTTTCCTGTCAAAAAAGAAATATGAGAACTAGAATTGCTATTGTTTGAGACTATTGGTTAAAGACCTTCCAATTGCTGCTTGTAATGCTAAGTACTTCTGTTGTGGTTTAACACCAGCTGTAATGCGCGCAGCTCACTCACTCACTTCCCCCTCTTTCTTCTCCCCCACTCCTGGGGGGATCGGGAGAAGAATTGAAAGAATGTAACTTCCAGGGGTTGAGATAAGAACAGTCCAGTAACTAAGGTATAACACAAGTCACTGCTGCTACCACCAATAACTAATAATGATAAGGGAAAGAACAAGGGAAGAGAATACAACTGCTCAACACCCCACGACCGATATCAAGACCTACCTGAACAGTAACCCCATCTGGGTCTCTGCCTTCCATTTTTACTTCCTCAGCATGACGTGCTGCGGTATGGAATACCTCTTTGGTCAGTTTGGATCAGGTGTCCTGTCTCTGCTTCCTCCCAGCTTCCCCTCCTCCCTGGCAGAGCATGATACACAGAAAGTCCTTGGTCAGAGTAAACATTACTGAGCAGCAACTAAAAACATTAGTTTTATCAGCTCTGTTCCCAGGCTGAAAGTCAAAAACACAGAACTGCACCAGCTACTAAGAAGGAGAAAAAATGACTGCTACTGCTGAAACCATGACAGTATCCACCCCTTATTCCATACCATTCATGTCATGCTCAGATCCCACATTTTCAATATACCATCACTCTTATCTATATACATATCTATATATACACATCCACAGAAAGAAAGAGAGAGAGAGATCATTCCTTAGTGCATGGTCTAATCCCTATAAAGCTGCTGAGTCTATCCAGTCCATGATGGCTCCACCTCTTATAACAGCCTTTCTGAGCCAGAGAGGCTGTGTGCAGTGTTCACACTTGTGAATAACTTCTGCAATAGTGTCCATTGCTACATCCACCCCTCGATCATGAGTCCATTTGTATGCTGCATCTCTGCCCTGATGGCCTGAGGTGTCATGGGCCCCCCAGGCTCAAAATAATTCACCCTCCCCTCCAGCAGTTTCTGCAACTTGTCTTTGGGGACTCCATACAGCTCCCTTCCATCTCCAATGTTTCCAAAGCCCTGGAGTTGCCCAGTGGACTAGATATTCACCCATACTGTTAGACACACCCTGCCACTCATGACTGTCCAGCCTCAGGGGAAAATCTCTCGGCCATCCTGGATTGTAGTCTAACCCCAGACATGGCCCATACCCCACTATGCTTAACTCTCAGTACCAGACAAAATGGTTGTGGGTAAAACACACTCTGTATGCATGCCAACATGGTAATACCCATCACAATCAGCAGGCAGGTCTCAAGGGTACCCAAAGGCCATTCAGAACCTTCAGAACTCTCAAATGACACTGCTATACTTGTCACTGGGGCTGGTGTAGCTGCTGTGCTTGCCAGCTCTCTCACCACCAGCTGCTCTTTGTCTGTGTCCATATCTTCCCTTCTCTGCCTTGCTGGGAAGTGCTGCGCGGTCTCCTGCATCCTCCTGGGGCTTGGGCTTGTGCTGCTCAGCAGGCAGCTGCCGGGGGATGTTCTCAGCCTCCATGGGGCTGGGCTCGGCCACAGGGCTTGTCTCCTCTGCCATCTCCTCCAGCTGCTCAGCAGCCGCCTCCTTCCCCTCCTTGACTGCCCCAACCTCCTCCACTGGCAGACTCTCCCTCCTGGCCTCCTGGTCCCCGGGGCCATTCTCCCAGGCTTGTCTGGCCACCAGCGGTTCTCAGGGCTGCTCCCCCTTGGCTCCCCACAGCCTCATGAAGACAGAGATGAGGATGAGGGCCAGGATGGTGAAGAGCAGCCGGGCGGCCAGGTACAACTCCACGTCCATCCTGCCCTGCTGCTGGAGCCCACCTGTATTAAAAGTCATTGCCATAAAGTACAATGAAACAAGAACCTTAGCCCAAGCCCCCCATCTGATAAACACTAAGACAGCAAATACCGGCTGTAAGTAAGGTACAACAGGCTGAAACTGTGAAATAAAGGGAATCAAGAGCAACAACTTTGAGAGCCAATAAATCAGCATTGTAACAAGTGACTATTAATACTGTTATCTCAACCCTTCATGCCCCACCTTAGGCGCCAAAAAGAGCTGTCGTTGTTTAAGCCCAGCCGTAACTCAGCGCAGTTTGCTCACTCGCTCCCCCCTTTTTCTTCCCCTAGTCCTGGAGGGATGGGGAGAAGAGTTGACAGAATTTAACTCCCACAGGTCGAGATAAGAACAGTCCATTAACTATGGTATAACACAAAGCACTGCTGCTACCACCAATAATAGTCATTCAGCTATATGCAGCACTTGTCCAGGCCACATCTAGAGTAGAGAACTGGTTCCAGTTATTGTCCCCATAATTCCAGAAAGATGCAGACAGATGAATGTGTCCAAAAGAGGGCCATGACAATAATCAAAGGGCTGAAGAATCTGTTCTATGAGGAAAGACTGAAGGAGATAGGTCTTTTCTCCTTGAAGAAGAGAAGACTCAGGGTGGATGTCATCACAGTGTCATGGTACAAAAAGGACAGAGGCTCTCTCTTCACAAGGCACCACAAAGAGAAGGCAAGAAGTAACTGGTATCAGTTCACTAGGAGAGATTTTATCTCAACTTACGACAGAATTTTTTAAAGTAAGAGTAATCATTCACTGTTAACAACCTTCTTAAGGATGTGATACAGCTCTTATTTCAAGATGTGATTACACAGGGTGCTAAATAATCTCATCTAAACTCGCTTTCCCACAAAAGGTTGGACCAAATGATCTTTCAAGGTCTTTTCCAACCTGGGCTATTCTATGAGTCTATGATTTTTTGAAGGTGCAGTGCTGCGTATTTTTGTTTTCTTGCCTCCGGCTCCTCCATCCAGTCATATTAATGTTTTGAAAAAAATGAAAATAATGTGCAAAGTTTTCAGGAAATCAAAAGAATTGAGACAGATTCTTTGCACCATGAAACTCTGTCAGTCCTGAGACAACATAATGGGGTGATTGCCCAACCAGCAAATTTCGGAGAGGAAACTACCAAGTGCAAATTTTTTACAAATTTTCCAAACTTACAGAGAGTTGAAAAACTAAATAAAGATTAGGATCAGAACCTAATATTGAAGTTACACTCATATATCCAACTGATTTTTTTTAACTGACTTGGTATTCTGATAATATTTCCATGGACACTGAAACAACTAATTTATTTTTCATACTTGGTTATGCACATTCTCTTAAAATTCTAGTGTTGGTGAGACTGGGTTACAGGAGTTTATTTACAACAACTGCCCTGCAATAGTCTTGCAGGATTGCAAGTAACAGGAGATTGACTGAAAAAAAGTCTTTCTTCCCTGATAGGTCTTTGGAAGCAGCTTTTCAATAATACTCCTTACAGAGATACACTGCAGAATGAAAGACAAAAATAGAGCCATTCTATTGATAATAACTTTAAACTCAGAAAAAAAAAAAAAACCCACAAACAAAAATAAAATAAAAAAACAAATGAAACCAACAAAACAACACCAAAATCAAACCACAACACCCAAACAAAACAAAGCCTAAACCCAAGTCCATCACTGTGACTGAATACCTCCTCATGGATTCAGCAAGCTTTGGATTAGGCTGTGAATGTGACTGTACTGGACAAAATAAATGAAAGTGCATAGCAGGAGTAAGTTGTCTCTTCCACATAATGGAAAGCAAGAAAAACTCAGGTAAAAGCAGCAGGTTGTAAGAAGTAATACCCATATCATTCTTTTTGGGTGATTTTTCTTGGAAAACATTAGAGAAATACACTTATAAGACCTATTTAACTTATAAAATGCTAAGACTCTGATTGACTGTCAGTTCGGAAGTCCTAAGATAATTTAATATTTTCTAATTTGGAACTTATAATAATAATTTTTACCCTACAATGTTAACCATACGTAATATAAAGCTACAGATACTAATTTCTATAAATTGAACATGTGATTTTTCTCCTCCTTAGCAGCTGGTGCAGTGCTGTGGTTTTTTGACTTTCAGCCTGGGAACGACACTGATAACGCTGATGTTTTTAGTTGCTGCTCAGTAATGTTTACTCTGACCAAGGACTTTCTGAGTCTCACACTCTGCCAGGGAGGAGGGGAAGCCGGAAGGAAGCAGAGACAGGACACCTGACCCAAACTAGTCGAAGAGATATTCCATACCACAGCACATCATGCCCTCTATGTAAATGGGGGGCAGTTACCCAGAAGAGTTAGATCACTGCTCGGGTCAGGCTAGGTAGTCGGTTGGCAGGCAGTGAGCAGTTGTATTCTCTTCCCTTGTTCTTTCCCTCATCGTTATTGTTATTGGTGGTAACAGTAGTGGTTTGTGTTATACCTTAGTTACTGGACTGTTCTTACCTCAACCTGAGGGAGTTACATTCTTTCGATTCTCCTCCCCATCCCTCTGGGAGCAGGGGGGAGGAAAGCGGGGGGAGTGAGAGATTGGCTGCGTGGTTCTGAGTTACCAGCTGGTGTTAAAACACAACAATCTGATAAAAAAAGAGCCACTTTTTTTCAGCCAATTTCACATTAGGCCTCTGTTGTGGTTTAAGCCTCCACCCACGCAGTTTTACTCACTCACTCACTCCCCTCTATCTTCTCCCAGTCCCGGAGGGATATGGAGGAGACCCAAAAGAATTCAACTCGCACAGGTTGAGATAACAACAGTTTAGTAACTAAGGTGTAACACGAACTACTACTGCTACCACCAATAATAATACAAGAGAAATACAAGGAAAAAGAATACAACTGCTCACCAAGCCCAACCCAGCCAGTGCACCCCCCAGCAGCGAATCCCCCAGTGCCAAAAACCTGATCATGCTGTGCAACCCTCATGAAGTGCACCCACGTCCATCACTGCACCCAGACCCTTCTGGGTCTCTGCTCTCTGTCTTCCCATCCTGGACATGACGTGCTGTGGTATGGAATAACCTCTTTGGTCAGTTTGGGTCAGGTGTCCTGTCTCTGCTTCCTCCTGGGGCTTCCCCTCCTCCCTGGCATAGCATGAAACTCAAAGTCCTTGGCCAGGCCAAAACATTGTCAAGCAGAAGCTATAAACACTGGCGTTATCAGCGCTGCTCTCAGGCCCAAAATCAAAAACACAGCTGCTATACCAGCTACCAAGAAGGAGAAAAATGACTGCTTACTGCTGAACTCATGACAGCCTCACAGAATTTCTTTCTGTACTGCTTGTCCTTTTTATTCTTGTTTCAAGAGTCTTGTATCATTCATTTTAGCGTTTTACTTGATATCATGTCAGAATTATATATCTCCTACTCCACAGGAGCTGAGGTATGCAAGCAGGCATAAAATCATAGAATGGCTTGGGCTGGAAAGGACCTTAGGAGATCATCTAGTCCAATTCCCTGCCAGAGTCAGGAATATCTTTCACTAGATAGGCTTTTCAAAGCCCCACCCAACCTGGCCTTGAGCACTTCCAGGCATGGGGCAGCCACACCTCCTCCGAGCAACCTCTCTCAGTACCTCACCACTCTTATCATAAACTTCTTCCTTATTTAGTTCAATCTAAAACTGTCCTCTCAGATTATAACCATTAGCCCTTGTCCTGTCACTACAGGCCCTGATAAAAAGTCTTTCCCCATCTTTTTTTCAATCCCCCTTTGTATATTAAAAGGCAAAGATAAGGTGTGCTGGTCCCACTCCTTTTGATGCAGGCCAGGATATGGTAAATTGCTCGCTCAGGAAAACAAGAATACGAGAGTAATGGAAACTGAGTAACTGATTGAGAAATGCTGGGTAATCTCCATTTACTGGAGAATTTAAAAATCAACTGGTCAAAAAACATAGCCAACCGGATTTAGTATGATGATAGATGTGCTTCAACAGAAAGGTTAAACTGGAAAACAATCATCATCCTAACTATAATTTTTTTTTTATGTCTATGTTTGTGCGCATTTTCCCATTAAATTGGTTTGTATCACCTATACCTGTTTTTTGTAGTAACTTCATACTGCAAAGATAAAGTATGGAACCAATTATACCAGGAAAAAGGGAGGAAGACAATTAATGCAAAAGAAGTTAATGTGGCTCTGCAATCTTATAGCAATAGCCATTGTAAGCAAGTACAGTCTCTAAGAGTGGAAGTCACATTGCAATAGAACTATTTTTTCTACTCAGAACACCAAATTTAGGTGAACTACACTTGCTTAGCAAACATAGTAACAGTCATTTTGGTGTAGGATAAGTTATTTCACTAAAATACATAGATTAACTCCATTATTTAAGCTACTGCTGAACTTGATCTTGCATATAACATCTATCTTTACTTCTTCAACACAACTTCAAATAAATTGTCTTTCAGATGTGAATAAAGTCAATATTAAGTTAGGTGAAAGCTTCATAGAACCATTAATAAATGTACAACAAAAACTAGTAAATTACTGTATCCCTTCACAGCTCTAAATTCTATCATTGTCAAGATATTTATTTGCCTTTATTTCATTGAGCTTCTAGTGAGGTGTTTTGAGAAAGCTGTTGAAGATTTACATATTCAAATACACAAAAAGACTGTATATAATATCTGAGAAACTTGCATTTACCCTGGACTGTTTTAAATGATACATAAAATAGCCTTTGAAATCACAATTTACACGTTGTGTAATGGCATTTGTCGTGACCTTAATACCATAAGAATCAGTGAAGCAAGCCAAAGTGTCCCTCTGAGCAAAAATATAGGTTTCAATATAAACAGGAAACATCTTGGTAAGACACCAACTGCAATAAAAGTTATTTTTATTAAGGCTGAAAACCGGGAAATGTGTATCGTACAGATTCTGAAAACAATAAATATGGAATATTCTTTCAGTGAATTTTCTTAAAGGATAAACTGAAGCCTTCAGGCTTTATTTTCTGTTAAAGTACAGTACTTTGACATAAATTGACATGTCACCCATTGTGTTTGGGGAGGGTTGGGCAGAGCTGTTTTTGAATGAGACCTGTCCAGTCGCAAAAACTGAATACGCAATTTTTTTGAGCACAGTGTTATGTTTATCCTCTACAACATGTCCCCCAGTTACAGCATCTACTTTTTGATGCTAAATGCAGCCACAAGCAGTCAATGGAGGGGAGGCAATCTTCAGTCCTCTGATGGAGCAGCTGAGACTGGAGGTGGTAGAAATGGGGTTCTTTGATGTCAAGGAAAAATCTCCAGCTGAAAGCTTTCACCTAGCCCCTTCCATAAACCAACTTAGTTACAGTTATTGATCATCTACTCTCTTCTTCAGATATATAAATTGATAAACCAGTGTGGTGGGTTAGGCTAGGTTAGCAGCCAAACTCACACCCAGCTGCTCACTCACTCCATATAGGGAAAATAGGAAAAAGAAGAATTAGGAAGTTCATGGGTAAAGTTAGAGCCAAGTAAACTTACTGTTGTGGGCAAAAAAGATTTTACTTGGGAAAATTTATTTATTCTCAGCTAAAGTAAATGCTTAATTACCGATTCAAGCAGTGGTAAAAAACATGACAAATATTGAAACAAAGCTTTCCTCCTTCCATTCACAGCCTTAACTTCACTCCTTCACTCCAGATCCTTTCTTTATCACTGCAGGTTGCATTCAGCAAGAAAAAAAACTGGTGAAGGGCACCATATGGTCAGTACTTAGCAGTTTCTCTCTGCCATCCCTCTTCTCACGCTTTTCCTCTGCTCCAGTGAGTTCCTCCACTGACTGCAATGCTTCAGGAAGACTTTCTCTATGAAGGTCTTCCATGGGCAGCAGGGAATATCTGCTCTGCCACAGAGTGGCTATTCCTCCCCCTCCTCTGTCTTTGATGTTTCTTCTGTTGTTTTGCAGTATTTTTGTTCTCTCCTGTTGTCTCTGCCTGGTGCTTTGCACTTTTTCAAATAGATTTTCCCAGAGGATGATGTGTTCATCTGTGGCCTGCAGAGGATTAGTTGGAGCTGGCTAAAACTGGCTGTGTCCAGCATAAAAGAGCCCTAGTCTCTCCTCACAGAGACCAGCTTGCAGCCCTGCTGCCAGTATTTTGCCACAAATACCCAGTACAAGCAGGTATGCACCCTTGTCATCGAGCTGCAACAAGCTTCATCTGGGAATCCTGGGAGATTAGACAGTCAGTAGCCAATTAGCTGCTTGATTCCTTAAAATACATATGAAAAAAATAATTTTTTTTTGAAAAAGATTTGCTATATTTTATTTACAGATAAGAAACACTGTATTTGTATTGCACTGAACAATAAAAATTAGATTATGCCTGTGTGTAACAACCCTTGACACACCCATTGAAATTAGACAATAGAAAGGTGGTGTCCACTGAGAAACTTTTTCTCAATATGTACAAAACCAGTCAGATACTCACAGATTTTTTGCAAATGTATCTATTCAGATTTGCATAAAATCTGGTAGGCAATAGAGTTAATAATTATGGATTTTTTTCCAGAGAGGGGAGCTGACCAAAATCAGAAGATGGCTATCAACTCATATCTCTGGTTTAAATTCAATCCTGAGTAATGGCTTAAAAAATGAGGCAATTAAGGTTTGTTTCTAAACAATAAGCTGTGAGACAGCGGCATCACAAATTGCTCAGATGAGCCAAAAAAGTAAATTAGGTACACATATACAGTATATAAGAATAACATTAGATTTTTAAACCAAGGAAGGATAATTACATATGAATGTATCCTGAAAAATCAGAATACACCAATACTCTTGTGTGATAAAATTAACATAAAAAATAACTGAAACCTGCATCAATTATGAAGAATTAATAAATATATTTTCAGGTTAAGTCTAGATTTTTGGGGTTTCAGCCACTGAGGATAATAATGTGCTAAATACCTCATAGTGAAAATTCTCCCTGTAATATTTAGTTTTCAGTAACTCTTTTCGTAACAGAAGTTTCTCAGTTTCTCAGGGAATTAAAAAAAAAAAAAAGACTCCCAGAAGTTTATTGGTTAGGTACTTTATGGAATATGGAAAATTTATAATTGGGTCACAGCACCATGTCATCCATAACTGGATCTGAACCTCTGACAGCCCTCCTGAAGTCTAAACACTAGGCTATTGATGATACTGCAGAGATAACTGTCTTCTCTTTGAAAAAGACTTTCTGATGTAGCATAGTAACTTTTTTAATCTTAAGGAACCTAAAATTGCTATTTAATAGTAATGTGAGGTTAAAAAAAGAGATAAATATGGGCTTTGTCAGCACTGGACTGTTAGTTGTTGAGTCTACAATACTGACTGTTTTTAAATCTAGTGAGGGGACTGGAGGTTGATTTGTCACATTCTATTATGGTTTTAGGATTATTTGTCCACACTGCATCTCTACTAACAATGACATTTATTCATGAACTAACACCTTACTGTTGGAGGACCTTGGATCCACTTGGCACACAATTCAGTGATATGTTTTCTGATTTCACCAGGAAGGGAACCATTTGGATCACATCACTGGGCCCTGGAGTTTGTGTCACAATACACCAATATAGACAAAAGAAAACCATGCAGCTGAAAAGAATGTCTCCAGAATCCTTAATCACTAGATGCACCAATGCCATCACAAAAGACACAAAAAATTTACACCTTCCAATTTTCTGTGAACTAAATGGAATGGATTACTGTGCTCAGGGTGTGGCAAAGGAGCTCATGGAAGCTACAGTTCTCAGAAGGCAGCCTTGAAAGCATGGATGGGAACATTTTTTTTGTTAAAAAATGCCTTAAAAAAAACCCCAGAAAATAAAAGAAAAAAATCCTTTTAGATATCTTTGGATTTCTCCTTTTTCCTCTCTCTTTAGCCCCACATTTCAGCTCTTTTATCCTGCCCTCTTTGCTCTGTTTTGCATTTTTTGCTTTGAATTTTTCTCTTCCAGTCACTCATGCTTCCCTGACAGTATTAGTGCTGATTCTAATTTCATGGGCACGTGATGCCCACAACAGGCTACTAAGATGATACTAAGTAATGTGAAAAACAAAAAAAACACAGTGTGTAATGTCTACTCTGAAAAAAAAAAAAAAAAAAAAGCTGAAAATTATTTGTTGAATGGGGAAAGGAAATCATTTAAGACCTGCCACAGATTTTTTTATAACGGACAAAATCAGGCCTTTAACCTTCAATGAAACAGAGGTAGCCACAGATCTAGAGTTAGTGTTATCCTTGCAACGTTATTGAGTAGACCTGTAGGTTTTATTCTCTCACTCAACCGATTTCAGTAGTTTGCATAATCTGAATTACTGTAATACAAGGGTTTTCAGTAATTCCTGTGGTTACTTGATACTACAACCAGTTTAAGTAGCTCACCTTTAATACAGAGGACAAAAATCCAGGAAAAAAATAGTAGGGATTATGATAATTTCTGCTATAAAATGCATTTGTTTTATAAGGTGATATGAAAAGATAATTAAGGACATTTTTATATGTAGGATTTGGTCCACCAAATAGGCTTAGTAAAGGAAGATCTTGTTTAGGTTTGCCCCTGCTAACACAAATTACAGGGGTAATTTGAAGTGAGCCAAGACTGTCATTCAGAGCCTACCTGAATGATTGCTAGGAAAGAATCTAGAAATCCTCAAAGGCCTCATCTTTCTGAATCTGGTAAAAAAACTTACTTACAGTTTGCAGAAGGAGACTTGAAACATGCAGAAATGTTTTAAGAACTTCCTTCCAGGGAAGTTCTTGGTTCTTCCAGACTGTTGAAACATCAACAGCCCTTGTTCATGCAGCTCTAAACAGTGTGAAGGTGTCTGGGTGTATCAAGCACCAATTTTATTTGAATGTAATAAGACACTATTCCTTGTTAGAGCATGTCTTCTCTCAGGCTTCCAAATTGTATGTGACATCCTTGAGAATCAAAGGAAAAAAAAAAAAAGCTATTTGTTTTCTCATTCAATAAAAAAATCACTACAAGTCAAACTGACTTACGCAGCTATACAAAATAAGTAAATGTAAGACTGTTTCCCTCCTTGAATCACAAAAGCAGAGTCTTTGAGACAGGGCTAAAAGAAACAGATGGTATGTTTTTGTTGAAAGCTAAGCAATAATTGGTTCCAAAAGTTATTGGTGTGCAATAATAAGGAACAAAATATGTTTCAACAGCTCTCTGTTAATGCAAGTCCAGGGTTGAAAAGACGTTATTTTAGCTACATTAAGTTCTTTTCTTTGCCTTAAGGGGCACGATGTTTAGATGAGTAGTGTAATCACAATTAACTGACTTAATAAAAATAATTTAAACAAAAATGCAATAAATAACATTATTTCATTACAGTGTTTTTCTTATATTTGTTTGGTTTGGGGGTTTTGATTTGGTTTATTTTTCAGGGAGCTTTTAAGAGGAATTTCAGCTTTAATAACTGTTAGATGAAAATCAAGGTTGTGTCCACTCCATGTCTCCAGGTCCAAACAGTGGCAAGGTGGAAGATGTGTTCCCAGGAGGTGCACACACACAGAACACATACATATATACTACATACACATACATACATATAAATCATAGAATCACAGAATCATAGGATCATACAATGGTTAGGGATGGAAAGGACCTTAAGATCACCTAGTTCTAATCCCCTTGCCATGGGCAGGTATACCTCACACTAGACCATGTTGCCCAAGGCTCTGTTCAACCTAGCCTTGAACACTATGTGGGATGGAGCATTTACCACCCTTTTGGGCAATCTGCTCCTTTATGCATATGCACATACACACATATGCACATATACTCACATACACAGTTGGACACAGATCAAGGAGGTGAAGAGCATCCACATGAATACAGGGAGCACCAGCAGCACCAACAGCCTTATCCTACTTCCCTGTCTGGCTGAACAGGATGAGGGTCTAGTGGTGAGAAATACATATAGAAATATGCACAGTATGGGTCCCTGCAGCAACTGCATTTACTCAGTCTGCCCGGTAGCTGTCCCAGCATCCCAGCCTCTCCAGTTCCTGACACCTGGACATATGAGCCCCTGAAACCACTGCTCCACTCCAGTTCTGGATAAAGACAATCACACAAACACAGCTGGCTTAAATTAATTTATTAATGCAACAGTAATGTTACATTAATACTGGTGAACTCCATTGATTGCAGGCAACCTTAAACAGTTTACACGTAGAAGGTAAGTGAAAAGTAAGCTACGCACAATATTACTTTTAAAAACTACTTTGGCTATAGTAAACACAAGCTGCAGAACAGAAAGCTTCTGTTCAGCTGCCATCAGCTCCAAGATCCTCATGTCAATATTCAGAACTGCCCCTCTGTGCACAGTACAATTTACTTCACACCTAACCCTGATCAGAATTAGATTCACATACTACAGTTTCATGCCCCAGGTTCGTTGAGGGGATTGATCTGTTGAACATTCTCTAAGCACAAGTAGTAAATGTGGATGCAATTGCATCCAGTACTTCCCAAAAAAGCTGTTTGTATGGCAATCATAGATGACCGTGGCTAGTTCATCTCCACAGGAAAGAACAAACTCAGCTTTTTCTCCTAAGAAGGAAAATTCAAAGTCCAGTCCTGCCCTGTAGCTATGACAAAAGGATTACACATGACTTCTCCTTTGCAATATCGTGAGCAATGGAATGAATTTAAAATTTGCTGAGAGGGAGATAGTATGAACTGGTAAACAAGTAGTTTGAATTTTCTCAAAGGGATAGTGATCCTAACTCCTACCTAACCTTATCTGTAAATTTTAGTCGGCGACTCATTAACATAAAATACAAAAATCCTAAGGAGTTGTGAGTAAAAAGGTGGATTTTAGCTACTGTAAAAGTATTCGTTATATCTACTTGTTAGTTCTCTGAATAAAAGAATATCCCAATTCACTTTCAAAAGTGTTTTGTGCCATGAGTCCACAGAGACTTTTCAGAAAGCTCTTGATCCTATCTGTTTTTCTAAATTTTCATCTGCACTGTAATCTAAAATTCTGTTCTCTAGTGATTGCAGGAGTTGTTGATAGACTTGACATGTGTTGTACTATGCTAAGCCTAGCCAATCACATCTCACTTTTGCAAAGCAAGATATTTCTCCACACCCATATGACTGCCAGATTTCCTATCCATATCTCATGACTTCTCCTCAAGATTTTCTGATTAATAATCTATAAAACACAACTTTGCCAGCTGTTTCTTATTTTGAACATCAGAATATTTTTATATTGCACTCACTGATGTATTGATCAAATCTGTGTCTTTGAATGACATCTAAGTTTTATTAATCTTCTGCTGACGTTAAGATTTTCATTTATAGTTCACAGTTCCAGGGGTGCACTGCTTTACATCATGTGTACATAAGATTCTGCCACCTATATTGAAACAATGTTCTGCAGCAAACTCTTTCTGGATAGTAATTTTGAGGAAAACAATCAACAATTTTCCATGTTTCTCTCATTTCTGGAATATCTGACCTTGAATAAATAATTTACTTCTTTTGAAATCCCTTCTCCCATCACCCTATGTATCAGGGAGGTAGTTTTGCATCAGGTTCTAAATTTATCTGTTCTGGCTGCTAGATTATTTCCTTAATGGCAGTAAAGATGAAATAGAAACTGTATTTAATGACAGCAGTATTTAACAGTAACATGAGAGGCAAAAAATGTGGCACCCATCTGTTAAAATGGGGGGGGGGGGGGGGGGGGGGGAAGTAGGATCTGGGTATTTACAAACCCTTAGCTGAACTTCAGTTCCTAGAATAAGTGCTGGCATAAATAAACCACCAGTTTGGTAAACCCTACAAAAGCACAATGCGATAAAAGCGTACACATATCTGCCAATATCAGGTAGTGTCAGACCAATCTTACTTGCCTTTATGACTGGGTAACAGGCATTGTGAATACAGGATGAACAGTGGATGTTAAATATCTTGGTGTTAGTAAGGCTTTGACATTGTTTCACGTGGCATTTCATAAACAAAGATAGGAAGCAGGGTCCAGTTTTCAGAAAGAAAGGATGCAAAGCCAGTAGAAAAGGTATACTCACACAGTGATTATCAATGAGAATGGCAGGTTTCCACAGCAACCTGACTTGATGCTCTACTCTTCAATAATATTTTTCTATATCTATGTTTTAAGTATCAAGAAATGAAAAGGCATGGCAAGCATGTTGCAGAGCATTAGTAAGGTAGCAAGAGCATTGGAATAAGCTGGAATCCAAGATATTTTTGAGAAAGTGAAGATATGGTCTAAAAAAATATTGCATGCTGTTCAAACAAGGACAAACACAAAGTCATTTACAATTAATGAAGAACAAATCTTTGTGTGCTGATAGATCAAAATGTAAAAAAGGCAAAAGACATCACAGACTGCATCCAGGAAAGGCATTTTCAGAACAGACAGAAAAATAAGTTTATGTAAAAAGCATTGGTGATGTACACAAGTACTGGCCACCCATGTTTGCAAAAGATTTATTCACACTGGAGTAGATTCAACATACTAACGCTTCTAGGAACATGTGGGGAACAGGATGCTTATTTTGAAGAAGAATAATGGATTTTATTCTTTTACCTGCAAAACAAAGGGTAAGAGAAGATATAACTGAGGTGATAAATCACTTTCCTGCTACTTGCATTACACACAAAAACTTCAGGGAGAAAAAACAAACACAACTATTCAAGGTAAAGGACGATGTTGCCACAAGAACATGATGAATATAAACTGCCTGTAAATTAAATTAGGTTGTAAATTATAACACTTCTAGCCATCAGAGGAGTGACACTTGGGGTGTGTGTGGAATTCAAACCTAATGAGCTGATTAAGCTCCATCTTTAAGCTAGTTAAAGGAATTATGATGAAGCAGTTGCCTGCTATAGCAGCTGGAGCTGGTCTTCATGCTTCAGGAGAGCCCTTAGCTTTCTAAATTCTTCATCTTAAATCTAAAATAAAGTAAGTATATACAGTGGCTGATGCAATTCCTTTAGCAGTATATACCTATACACCCTCAGTTATAAAAATCGATAAACTCTGACACTCTCTGGCACTTCCTTGAAGGTGCAGTCTGCAGGCCTCTGACATGCCATGGGCTGGAGGGGGTAATACAGATCCCCTCCCGTGCCAATCCCCACATTAACTGCCTTACATTAGTTTGCACATCCTAATGGCAGCACTCCTGATCACTCATGTTCTCTGGGCATGAGTTAAACAGGAAGCCAGACATGAATCTGCTAGGTCAGCCTGTGAGATTTCCTGCCCAGCAGGCAACTTCTTGCATTGGGTTCCTGGTTGCAGCTGACTTGGTCTACATCCTTCTCTTTTTCTCCCGTGCTTTGTGGCAAACACGCCTGAGCATGAGTTCCTAGGATTAAAATACCACTAAGATCTGTACCACTGCAGCTAGACAGCTTTTGGTGGACAGGATAGACAGATTAAAGGTGAGGAAGTGAGGGGTGTTATATAGGAAGCTGTTTACTGATAATGTAATCTCATCTCAGTTAATATCTCCCCTGTGGAATTAGCTGAAAATTTGAAGTTGGAAGAAGTGCTGCCATTGCAGTTAAAGAAGAGCTCCTTCAGCTGTTCTTTCAGGTCAGAAATTTACAATCAAGGTTTTTTGCTTTTCTTTTTTTAATTCTGAGGAAGGAGACTGAAGTAATGAATATTTTTTGGTTTTAGTCTCTAGAGGCATTAGAAAGTTATGGGAGAGGTGATACTTTTCTTTTGAAGTTTGAGAAGAACTTTCTGAGCATTAATGAGTTATTAGTTTCTCAATTTTAATAAATATAGATTGTTAAGTTGCTGCAGTAATGAATATATTAACTCTCCTTGCTATACTAATATGTGAATTTTTTTATTAGGCACATAAATTACAAATGTGGAAATAAAAAATATATTCTTAAGTATGTAAGAAGCAAAAAAAAAATACAAATAGAACCCTTGTTCCCCACTGATAACCAACTCTCAGAGCCCCTGGTCCCTCCAGAATCCAGCCCAGAATTATGGCTGCTCCAGTATCCAGCTCCTGATCCTCCTGTCCTACTCACCATCCGTTCCACCTTGATGAACACCAGCGATTATATGCTGTCATTCACATGCACACATGCCCTAGTCTCTCCAGTTGCTCCCACCACAAACATGCAGGTCCTTGAGACTCCTGGTTCCACACCCACTGTCGCGCTCAAATCCCCAGGCACATATGTGCACACAGGACAGAGATCCCTGAACCCAGGAAAATAATTAGAAATTGAGTGTAATGAGAAGACAGGACAGACAGCCATGCTGACAAGCCCACTGCACATGACTGATCCCCTTTAATCAATTTTTCCTTTGTCTTCCCTTACTTGTTCCTCTCCATCTTTCTTTGATCTCTCGTTTTCCTTGGTTTTAATCCTTTACCTGAACAACCGACAGTAAATCTTGCTCTATTGCAGAAGGCTCTTCCTGACATAGATTCATAGAATAGTTAGGGTTGGAAAGGACCTAAAGAACATCTAGTTCCAACACCCCTGCTATGGGCAGGGACACCTCACACTAAACCATGCCACCCAAGGCTCTGTCCAACCTGGCCTTGAACACCGCCAGCGATGGAGCATTCACATCTTCCCTGAGCAACCCATTCCAGTGCTTCACCACTCTTACAGTAAAGAATTTCTTCCTCATATCCAATCTAAACTTCCCCTGTTGAACCCGTTTGAACCTGTTACCCCTTGTCCTCTCACTACAGTCCCTAATGAAAAGTCCCTCCCCAGCATCCCTATAGGCCCCCTTCAGATACTGGAAGGCTGCCAGGAGGTCTCCACGCAGCCTTCTCTTCTCCAGGCTGAACAGCCCCAACTTTCTCAGCCTATCTTCATTTGGGAGGTGCTCCAATCCTCTGATCCTCCTCGTGGCCCTCCTTTGGACTTGTTCCAACAGTTCCTCCTCCTTTTCGTGTTGAGGACACCAGAACTGGGCACAATACTCTAAGTGAGGTCGCCCGAGAGCAGAGTAGAGGAGCAGGATCACCTCCTTGGACCTGCTGGTAGCGCTCCTTTTGATGCAGCCCAGGATATGGTTGGCTTTCTGTGCTGCAAGCACACATTGCAGCTGGCTCATGTTCATTTTTTGATCAACCAACACCCCCAAGTCCTCCTCTGCAGGGCTGTTCTGAATCTCTTCTCTGCCCAGCCTGTAGCTGTGCCTGGGATTGTCCTGACCCGTATTACATCAGTAACTCTCGTATTGACTCGCACATCTTCAAGGGCAGTAATCACCTCACATCAGTGGTCTGACAGATGAGGTAGGTGGGTGCCACCCTGGAGCCATGGTCTGAGGCTCCCCTGGAATAGCTCAGGGAGCTGCCACCTCAGGGGCTATCTTTCCTCTAATGAGATTGTTGGAGTTCTCCCAGCTGTTATTGTTCTTCTGAGTTCCTTTACATTTAAAGAGATGAGCTTTTAATCATATAAACTAACCATTACATGCCCACCTCTAATCTTTGATATATACCCTTCAGTTTTCAACACAAAGGATTTCCAAGTGAAATATTTTTCAGCTTAGAAAATCAAATTTTGAAAGAAATTGAAAGCTAAGGAAGATATTACTATAAGGAACAATAAAGGATGAGACTATTATATTGAAAATGACATTATATCAGAAGCTACAAGCAAAATTATTGCCAGTAATTGAAAATAAGGGGGACACAGAGTGTACCAAACTGCAGTATTCCTAAATAAGCAGGTAAAATACATTTAAGGTATTGAATCTGTGTGAATAATGTTAACATATCTAGAGGAAAGAAGACAAGGGAGACTATACAAACAAGGAAAGAGGATGCAGAAAAAAATTGTGGAAGGAATGTAAGGGAAAAGGACAAAATTCAACACACTTGGAATATACTTCAAATAAATCCATTAAAACAAAGAAACAAAAGAACATACAAACCAAGTTAAAATTACTACAATGATGTATTCACATTGTACCGGAATCTGACAAGGAAATAAAAAAGAACTTTGATACAAAGGGGACATATAGCCAAATATACATACATCAAAGCTTACCATTTATGTTGAAGTACAATAGGATGATAAAAGTAAGATAACACCGCAGAGAGGATTACTAGAGCCAAACTAACAATTATTGAGCAGCTACCATAGGTGAGATTTCTTCCTGAGCAGGTATGGTAACATTGCAACAGGCAATTAGAATTGAAGTCCTGCAGGAGTTAATTCACTGGTCTGGTGGCTGTAAGGAGTAGATACTGATGCTGAATACAAGCAAACTTCATCTGAAGATATCTGAAATCTTCAACAGCTGCCATTAGCTCATCCTGAAGCCTTCCTTGTGGACAGGTGGGACTTTATCAATAAATACCTTCTTCCCCAGTTTCTGTCCTAAAAGGGCATTGTCAGTGAGCACAAGTGTGCCCCAAAGCAGTGCAGTGCAGTGCAGTGCAGTGCAGTGCAGTGCAGTGTGAGACACCTGTTATGCTGAGCCTGAGCTAAAGCGTACCAGGGACAAAGATACCTTGACCAAGGGATAAGGAGGCAGCAATGGGAATCACAAGGCAGCTGGCAACTTGTAGCAGGCCATTAGGTACCCAGCTGTGACCAGATGGCTGAACCAAACCAAACTTTGTATAAATCCTTATGTAAAAATGAACTGTTTCAGAAATTAAGAATTCAGTTTTGAAAGATAGTGCAACTATGTGGGCTTCCTGGTGATTGTGTTTATTTCTTTCTTCGTACAACCCTCACTTTTCTCTCCAAGATTAGTGTACATCTCCAGATGTGTTCATTCAAGGCTAAGATTAGTTTTCCTGAAGCTGGCAATGAGCTGCTAATGTACTCAGTAGCAGAGACACTTACTTCAACAGATAAGTTGCAGGAATGGGTATGATAAATGAGAAACTTTTGAAACAAGTTCAGTAGAGTTCCACTACTTTCAGTATGAAATCAGTCTAGTAAAAAGTTGCAAAACAAATAGCCACGAAGAAAAAATACTAAGCAAAAACTGAAGTGGAAAAGGGAAAGCAATAAACTTATAGGGGAAAAAAAGATAACCAAAGTTATTGCAGCACTTCACAAATTTTTTGCACAGTATGTGTGTGTTTTGGATTGTATCACGAATATTTGCCACTGTAATGAGGAGAAGATATTTTGTAGACTACAGAAAAGCAGTAAGTCTGAAGAATAATATTCATATAGGACAGATAAAACCTGCCTGCTTAACTTCAATTACATTGAAGGTCAATGCAGGAAACAATATGGAACAATTGCCTGATCTTTAGAAAGGTTGACATGCTTTAGTCAGAATATCTGTCACTACATTTAGCCACTATTTTCACAAGGTGGATGCATCTTATGTCTGATAATATTAACATTCAACCATTTCCTGTGGCAGGTCTAAAATGCCAACTTTCTTCCTTTTTCTGTCTTTGACAAGTCTAATTATTCCTTAAGAATGGAGGAAAGAAAATTGACTTTTGAGCAAAAGTAAAATTCAATCAAAGGTGCAAAACTGCTTAAAACCAATAGAGCACTGCACATAAACATTTCACATGTGAAAATGGAATAGAAACAATGAACTGATGCTTATAATGCAGTATAGACTGATGAAGAAAACTATTCTAGAAATTTATTTAAGCAAGTCATGGACACTGAAGTATAGCTTTAAGGGAGTTTCTAGTGCTATGTGTGTTCACTTAAATTAAAAAACCCAACAACAAACTAAATTAATTAAAAAGACAGAAGTATAAATTCTGAAATCACTAAACTAGAAAAATCTTGAAATATTTCTGCCACTGGCAGTAACACTCTAGCTCAAACTCCATTGACATTCTCTTTATTAATATTCTGAAATTTAGCCTGTCAGTTGAGGAGACTAAATAGCTCTATTTAACTTTCGTCACTTTGATTTAGTAATTGGCAAAATATTAATTTTTTTTGAAATTCCAAGCACTTTTATAGCATCTTAATTTTGAAAATTTAGTAGACAAACTCTAAAGGTTCAATTGCTCTTCTTAATTGTATTATTTTTCTAAACTGAACAGCTGTACAAGAGGCTTTCAAAAGAATTTTCAAACATGCAGATGAAACTCCTTAGCACAACACTTGTCCATTGCATCTTTGGAACATCATTACTGTGCTTAAGTGCTAATAGGCAGAATACGTGTTTTCATAACCTCTGGACCTTTGGGTTTTTTTGTGTGTGTGTGGTTTTGTTTTTGTTTTGTTTTATTTTGGTGGAGGTTTTTTGTTTGTTTGGTTGGTTTGTTTTTTTTGCAATACTAAAATGGTTAAACAGCACTGGAACATTTTCATAGGTTCATTTGAGGTAAATGTTGGAGTTGCTGTTACAGCTCTGCCCATATTAACTTGGTGCATGGCAGCAATGCAGTTGCAGTATTCTGTGCAGTGCCCTGATTAGTCCAGCATTGGCAGAATAACAAGGGGAAATTGTAGTGTTAGTTTTTTAAGTGCGCAAGAGACATTTCCAGCTCTAGATATGATAGGAACAAAGAAAAGTACTTCTGTGCCATCCTGTCAACTTGATTCAAGAGCAAGCACAATACAGTTCAAGTGCTTTCCATGATACATGAATTTCCTTTTGAGCAGCTTTACACAATTCTCTGCTGAGGGTTATGTTTGAGAGGTTTTTATGAACTTCACATGGAATTGGTTGTTCTGTTGTGCAGCTTCTGATATGACACAGGGTCAATTTTTATTTGAGAGTTTACAATCGATTTTGTGAAGTTCACCATCCGAAGAATGCAAACTTTTGTCAGATACCATGAGTCTGAAGCCATCCTGAATATCGTGTAGCAAAAAATTAAAATGACAGGGAAACAAGAAGCATAAGGCCTCATCGAAGTTGTTACAGTCTTTAAATAAAGGAGGCTTGTGAAGAAAATTGAAACATTTAATTTTTTTCTCTGGAAGTGAAAATTACCAACACAGGGTTAATAGTCAGAAGTTACCTTTATATCTGACAGTAACTGGTTCTGAAGTACTTTATCTAATATGCATTTTTATTAACAGGAGGTGTTTATGTTCACAGGCTTAGAACCCAGGATTCTTTCCTTAGTATCCTAATCTCTGGGCTATGCAGCGCTACCTTTCATGCTAGATGCCTTATTCCTCAATGTGCCAGCATTCTGGGATACACTAGGCACCAGCTCTCCCTGTGCAGCATGTGTACTTCGCCACAGAGTGGCACAGAAACAGCAAGGCTGTTGAAAGTATAGCAGTCTGATAGAGAATTCAGTGTCCCAACAAATGAGATAGAAGTTGGAGTATCTAAAAAGCAGATAAACTATGGGACCTTTGTCATGGTAATAATGCAGAAGGTAAGATTGCATTTTCTTCATATTAGGAACTCTTCCATTTTTACAGATTCTCAGACTTAGGAAGATTTAGAGACACTGGATCTCAAGAGAATAAAAGTACCCAAGACCTTTTCAGATAAATCCCAGTTCTAAGCATTTACTCTGGGGAATCTCTAGGTAGCTTCTCACCACCAATCAGATGCTCTGAGGCATTATTTATAGACATCCAACTTTGCAAATGCGCTAGATGAAGGAAATTTTGGCACTTAACTTATTTGAATCACAGAATCATGGAATAGTTAGGTTTGGAAAGGACCTTAAGATCATCAAGTTCCAATGCTCCTGCCATGGGCAGGAACACCTCACACTAAACCATGTCATCCAAGGCTCTGTTCAACCTGGCCTTGAACACCACCAGCGATGGAGCATTCATGACTTCCTTGGGCAATGCATTCCAGCACCTCACCACCTTTACAGCAAAAAACTTCCTCCTTATATCCAATCTAAACTTCCCCTGTTTGTGTTTTAACCCGTTACCCCTTGTCCTCTCACTACAGTCCCTAATAAAGGGTCCCTCCCCAGAATCTTTATAGGCCCCATTCAGATACTGGAAGGCTGCTCCAGTAGCTAGTATTCAGTATGTCATTCTGGGTGCCTACCTCAAAAGCCCTTTGGCCATAATGCACAAGAATTTAGGCAACCATGTACACAATTAGTTCCTTTTGAACTGATCAGGAGTTAAGCTTAGTAATGTTTATAGATCATAAAACTTGTATTATAAAGCCTTCTGTAAATTTTAGATATGGACCTTAACACTCCCAAGACTTCTCATTCTTACTTACAAAGAACCTTGTAATGTTGATGATTTGGGCTTTTCTTTTCCACTTTCTATTCCCTCTCTGCTTTTGGTCCTGCACAAAAGCTTATACCATTGGCTACTATTTGCTGTCTCCATACACATTTAACCTTGGACATTTATGCCACTCCTTATGCCAGCAGAGATGTGTAACAAAACTACCTCAAAGCTTAATTCAATATATTCAAAAAATGTTTCAGATATAGGGGCCACGCACTGTTTTGTTATTATTCTGCAGAACTTCCCTCTTTGAATAAGCTCAGATACTAAATCTACCAAGAAGAGCAGAGGTACATAACTTGATTTATTTTCTCACTGAGATTTTGAATTCTTTTGCTGAACTACCAGTTTAGGAATTAATTCAACGTAAAATTGAAGGATTTCAAAATGTTTGGAGGCATTTATAGCTTTATTTTAGTTATGTCACTAGGCAAAGTAAGAAATGTGAAAAGTTAAATAATCTAAAAAAAAAATCTCTTCTTGCTGTATTTCTAGAAAGCTATGGAAGCACAAGTCTGAAAACACAAAAGACATGGTAATACAATCTGGAACTATCCTCAGATTTGGAAAAATATCTGCTAACATTTTGAGTGCTCAGTGACCTATTGTGATGATTGTCAATGACACTGAAGAATATAATTTTATCTACATGTAATGCAGCAGCAGTTTTGAAAGGTCCCGAATATAAAAGTTCCATTTTAAGAGTAGATATCAAACATGCAAAGTTAAAGGGGTTTCAATATACATTTCAGCATCCTCCATCAACCCTGGCAATTACCTTCCTCTAACATTATGAGATTTGGATAGTGCTGGTACTGCAGCAAAATCATATCAGTTCTTGTTTCACTATCATTAGGACTGTAATTTTCTGCCAGTATGCACTGGTTCAATTAGATCCCCACTACATACAGTGACAGCATCTATGCAACTGAGAGGTATCAGGAAAACTAAATGTAGGAGCATATCCTTTGATGTTTGCATCACAATTTATTGATTGCTGAGCAGGGCTTGGTTTAGTACATGGCATTTGGAATTAGATTTAGCTAGTGAGGGAGTATTATGCTTGATGGAATCTGAATGAAGAAGCAATCAACCATATTTTAAAATAGCAAATCAGAAATTTAATTTTTGCAAGGAACAAAATCCTGTAGGCATTTTTGTTTCCCTGTCAAACCAAAATGAATCAAACCCACCATGTTTCAGCCTCACTTCTGAGCCAGACAATAAATATTCAGTGAATGGACATTCTTTACATTTTTCCACATTGAGGAAAAGACTTTTAAGTGTTTGTGATGCCATGAATGAGAGAACTGTGAATTCCAAGTCAAAGGCAGCAATGCATGGTACCTGTGGCCCATGTATTTCTGTTCACTCATAGGCCCTGAAATGGACAGTACACAAGAAAATTCTGCAGGCATTATTCCATGAACCATAGAAAAGCTGCCAATTTCAACATCTCATGGGCTAAGGCATCTTTCTATGGAGTTACTTTGACACTACTCTGAAGCATTTCATTGAAGCAATACAGGTCACCTCCTTTGTAAAAAGATTCTTCATGTTAGATTTTTAATAATTGCAACAGTTCACCTGGAATTTGAAATTTTTATGGCTTCACCATTCTTGTTCTCTCATATCCTTTCTACCCCTTCTCTCCTCTTTTACTTATTTCATCATTTTCTGTACCCTTCCCTCATATCTCTTAAAGTCTGAGCATGTTACCTGATAGTTACTGAGTGGGCATTTACCTTCACAGCTGGTTTCAGTCAGTTTCAATGGACATAACACAGGACACAGCTGAGCCCATTTGCCAAATTAATGGTACCTCTATAAAAACATATTTAGGAAAGGAAAGAAAAACACCAAGGAAAAAGAATAGTGCAGCCAGAGCAGTAGGAGGTGATCCATAGTAGAACTGGTAACGCACCAAGAGGGACAACGGCCCATGGATAGTCCCCAAAGGGGCTACAGTCTTTGGAGGACTCATGTCAGAGCAGAGGGAAAAAATAAGAAGGGAGGAGCTGTGCAACAATAGGATGAGAAATAATGAGCAACAGAAAGAAGCTATCACACTCTGACCTAACCTCATGCACCTACCTTTCACCTCAACAAAGGGACTGAGTGTAGCCTGCAGTGCTACATTCCCTAAATGTTTGAAGTGTTTCTTTCTTTGTTTCCATTACTTGAATCAGTGAAGAAATATTGACGTTAATGGCAGTAAATTAAATCAAATTCCCCAAGATGATTCTTTTTGCCTGTGACAATAATATGTGATTTCTCTTCGTCTTGACCATGAGCTTTTTTGCTCCTCTGCTTCTTGCTTTCTCCCCATCATGCAAAGCTGGGGGCAGAGCCAGAAGGGAGAGAAAGAGCAGCTGTGGGGGTTCTTGGCTGCCAGGCAGCAACAACCCACCAAGTAAATCATTCTTTTATGAATGCTGATATGCTTTCTTCTCTTAAGACATTGTCTGGTTTAATTATATTCATTATATTTGAAAGAGTCAGTTTTAGGTGCCTTCATTCTTTAAAAAAAAATCCATAACTACTATATAAAAGAGGTTAAAACCAAGTCCATTAAGAGTGCTCAAGGTTTCTTCAGCTTCATTTTTTTCCTCACAGCTAATCTACAAGTGAAATTTTGAACTGCTTAAACTTTATGTTTAGCTCTGCTACTGTCACTGGGCAAGTAAATTCTGCCCCACAGAAAAGAAAGAAAAAAAATAGGATTGGGAAACTAAATTTGCTTCAGTTCTTTAAGTTACAATTTTAAAAGAAGTGAAAACAAAAACCTGCGAGATTTGGGTTTTGAGCAAATACACCGTAATTATCCAGCTGCCTACTAAATAAATGCACCATCATAGTGTAGGACTAGTGGGATGATTAGGACTACAAAAAAATTGCATTGGTGGATACATGTTTCACTGAATTTATTTTTTTTTTTTTTTTCAGGAAAAGGCTAAGATCCAAAGAATAGATCCCAGTGGTTCTTGCCTGGTTTTCTGCCCAATTAGAAATGCCTGGCTATAATAGTAATGGAAAACATATTTTTAATCAGGGAGAGGAAAATGCAATGTAAAATATAACCTATGACTTCTGGTAATTTTCAGTACACATATTTTAAATCTAAGTATGTTTCTAAACTAAATCAAGAATGTTCATATAATTTAAAATAGCAAGTGAATGCTATGGTATTCTGGAGGCGTTGCTGTCTTTTTTCTCTTTTTGAATGTCAGTCATTTGGCTCTTGATATCACACACATATATATATATATATATAACAATCTGAGTCAGAGAGATTCAATTTATAGAAAAAGAGTTACTCTTCCAGTGTTATTCTTTTCTCTCAATCAGACTCTCTGCCCTTCTCTGTTCCTGTGAAGTTCAATCTTTATTAGAAAACTGGTGGAACGAAAACGGCCAAATGTCCTGTAAAACTGTACTTACGCAGATGAAAGAACATCAGACTATCATTTCTGAACTTAAACCCTGGCAGTTTGGTGCTTAATGAGACAACTGTGCTCAAAGATTTTCTTTCATTTTCAGGCTTTGAAGAAAGTTTTCTGGGTTAGATCCAAAAAATGGGAGCTGAAGTGGGGCTCGGTGAGTCTAAAGAAGCAACCGAAAAGCCCCTGTTTGACTGCTGTATAACTTCCACAAGTTTGTATGTTTTCTCAAGGGTCCCTCTGGCCACAGAAGCAAAGGACTTCCTTCTATGAAAGCCACATTCTGTCTTTGCTTTATTTGCTGCCTGTCAATGTAATTCTTTCTTAATGAAGTAATACTTGAACATCAACCAGCTCTCGTGCACCCCTCATCTCTCTCAGACTACATGCAATTCTTCCAATTCCTATGCAATTCTTCCAATCAGGTCCCTGAAGAGACAGACCAAAGTCTTCAGTCCTGACAGCCAGGATTGCAGTCTTGCTTTTTTGTGCTACTCCCTCTTAGGATCTTGAACTCCACCACTGCAATCAAAGCTGTCTCTGACTTGCACATCCTAAGGAGTTCTTCCTTGTTTGTATCAGGTCCCAGTGCAACCCTTTCCGCTTTGGCTCCTCAATCACATGTGCCAGGAATCAGAATAGGCTAATGTACAAGAAAGAGCTCTACCTGTTTGTTGCTGTTTTTCTTCTAGGAAGTAGGGATATCCATCTGTTTCAGAATAACCTATTATTTTTTTTTAATATTAAGGTTTTCAAAGAGCTCATCCAGTTTAACCACTTATGTACCTAACCACTAGACTATTTTCAAAAAAAAGATGATATCATCATGATGTAATTTCTTTCTCTCCCTTTTTAAAGCAAACTTTGAAAGGAATTTCTGAAAGGATGCGTGGAAGCCACTATACCTGCAGAAAGGAGTAGTCTCAGGAGAGGGCGAGTCAAAGAACTTTTGTAAACTCACATTGATTTATACTCATGTATGTCTTTAATTAGGCAATGAAATTGCCTATTGAAACTCTTAACTCGGGAGCTAACACAATAACCAATCTTAAACAGTCAACAAATTAAATGTACTTAACTCACACAGATGTGGAAAGGAAAGCTAAAATAAAAGCTATTAAAAATAATGTTAAAAAATAATATCCGCAGGTTATTTTCTTGGAAAGAATAAGACAAACAAGCTTTGGCAGGTTTGGAAAGAAAAGAATGCTTATCATTTATCTTTATCTGAATCAATCACCAGGATGCTTAACAGACAACAGAGAGGTATAGCAATTTTTAAAGTGTGATTCATCTGACCTGATTTGGGAATCTACATTAAGAGACAGTGAGCTGCATTCTAGAAATACTTGTTTCTCTTCATTAGCTATAAAGGGAGTATATATGGCTGGCTCAGGCATAGACGTCTGTATTGCAGATGCCTACTTCAGATCAGATGAACCCCATGCTGGATGTATGAATGAGGTACTTACAGCAAGTCAAGCAACTCTAAAAATAACTAGAGAATGTAACCTACATCCTTGTGCTGTTATAATCTAATGAAGGTTGTCAAGTTTTGGTGATACTCAGAGCTTCTACTATGTAATGATACAATAAACAGCTAAAGGAAGTATAATATTAGAAGTTATGATAAAGGATACTGCTTTGGTCTCCATGGAAGATGGAGATAAACAACGGCATTTGTTTCCTCAGAGTATTCTGTCTGTCTGTGCAGGAAAAACAAAAGTGGTACCAAAAAAAAAAACCCCACTCAAATGATCTGGTGAACTTGGTTTCTTGGAAGAGTTTAAATAAGATGAAGTTTAAAATGATCATTTTTAAGTAGTAGTTAAAAAAAAAACATTATCAGAATAACAGTAAGTTACCATCTTTCTTAATTTCAGGAAAAATCCAGGAATGTGAAAAATAATTAATTTAATCAGAGAATTGTTCTTGATAGCCCTTTTAATACCAAACACATATTCCATGGAAATTTGCAAGCTGTGTAAAGTATAGAGAAGGTAAGGACAGAAGAAATTACTCTTAGTTATGTTAGGAACACTGAACACAAATGCAGCCTCAAAATTTCCTCTCTGTTCACTTCTTTTTCATTTTTCAGGCATTTTAATATCTAAGCACTTTATTATTTAAGCATTTGTTACTCTTCCCTGTCAGTCCTACAGCACTCGGGGGGCCGTAAACCTATATGACTTCATAGACAAAACAGCTTTGTAATGTTAAAAGAGGTCACTCTAGTTTTTTCATTGTGTCTATAATATTTTTCCAAGCTTTGCTAGAAGGGATAGTAACAAGGTAAGAATACCTGTATTGTAATGAACCACTGTATTCCAATGAAAGGATTTTTTTGGTGTCGGTCGTGTTTTTTGGTTTTGCCTTTTTTTTTTATTCTGAATGTACCGTCAGTGTCATTTCCAGTGATATATAGCTTGCTGTTACAGAGGAATCTAATCCAAACACTAAGTACCCCAAATGCAGTGTAAGAATTTTTTTATAGTGACTACTGAGTGCTTGGGAAGGGATCTCAAATGATAGTGAAGAAACATGACCTCTAGAAGCTATAGTAAGCCATAGCAAATCTTCAGTTAAATAATCAATCTCTTTCTTATTATGCTATCTGTACTTCTGTTACTAAACCATAGTTTACAGATGTGTAGAGAGAATCTAAAATCACAGCCCACATAATGCCACCAAGATGGTTAATAAAAGTAAGAATAACATTTTTGGTGGAATTTGTCAGTAATATAATGTGGAGAATTTGTATCAGAGACAAAAAATAAAAAGGGTTTCCTGAGTCTAAGTTTTAAATACAACATCACAGCTTCTTTGCTTCCATGGTTATTCCAACTTTTTTGGTTTTTGTTAATCTTAGTTTTTAACAGCATAACTAGTTGTTGACAAATAACCTCAACAACTGAATCATGAACAGCACATGAATACATGAAAAAAAAAAAAGGAAGTCTGTATCTTCAGTCATCAAGCTTCTTGGAAAAATGTGGAAATTTTTAGGACTAATATTACTTGCTGTTTCACTATAATATGTTATTTATATTTTTTATGGTCTTTTTGCTTATAGCTGACTAAGTTGTTAATTGTGCTGTCTCATAGTTTTCTACATTATACATACAATGATAGGAGGTCATGTGTTCAGAATACTTTGAGACTGGAATATAGAATAGACTCACAAGTCTTTCATACTAAAATTTAAAATTAATTTAGATGCTTGCTGCAATATTTCTAAAGAAGATTATAAAATTTTCTGTAAGGGCTGGTGGTTTGGGGTTTTTATTTCGGTGTTAATGTTTCCTATATTATAAAGATCCCTTAATTTCTTTACAGGAATGATCCATTATGGTGATCTAACATTAGCTTCTCATTTCTACCATAGCCCCACATACATATATTCTACAGGTATGATACAGAAAAGATTTTGGAATCGGGTAGAGTTAAGTGCAAGGTCCTTCCTACACATAGGTTGGAGAAATACCAGGCACAGCTACAGGCTGGGCAGAGAAGAGATTCAGAACAGCCCTGCAGAGGAGGACTTGGGGGTGTTGGTTGATCAAAAAATGAACATGAGCCAGCTGCAGCGTGTACTTGCAGCCCAGAAAGCCAAGCGTATCCTGATCTGCATCAAAAGGAGCGTGACCAGCAGGTCCAAGGAGGTGATCCTGCTCCTCTACTCTGCTCTTGGGAGACCTCACTTAGAGTATTGTGCCCAGTTCTGGTGTCCTCAACATGAAAAGGACATGGAACTGTTGGAACAAGTCCAAAGGAGGGCCACGAGGAGGATCACAGGACTGGAGCACCTTCCGTATGAAGATAGGCTGAGAAAGTTGGGGCTGTTCAGCCTGGAGAAGAGAAGGCTGCGTGGAGACCTCCTAGCAGCCTTCCAGTATCTGAAGGGGGCCTATAGGGATACTGGGGAGGGACTTTTCATTAGGGACTGTAGTGAGAGGACAAGGGGTAACAGGTTCAGACTTAAACAGGGGAAGTTTAGATTGGATATGAGGAAGAAATTCTTTACTGTGAGGGTGGTGAGGCACTGGAATGGGTTGCCCAGGGAGGTTGTGAATGCTCCATTGCTGGTGGTGTTCAAGGCTGGGTTGGACAGAGCCTTGTGTGGCATGGTTTAGTGTGAGGTGTCCCTGCTCATAGCAGGGGTGTTGGAACTAGATGATTCTTTAGGTCCTTTCTAACCCTAACTATCCTATGATTCTATGATTCTATGTTCTTTCATAGTGAAGGGCCTACAGTAGGACTGAGTGGAGGAAGAATGTCTTATTAATATCCTTTATTTATATGAGGCATGGGTGAAAGAATTCCTGTAGCAGCTTCTCTGCAGTTACATTCATGACTTATGGACTGAGGTTCTTTGTGAACTACATACAAAACACTTCATTTACTGGACTGAGGAAACAAAATACCTGCTCTGAGACAGTGCCTGGTAGTCAGTTGTCTTAGCACTAGTTTCCCATCTTCTTTGATTTTGTGAGCAGTCCACATTCAGAAGCAAGAGAAGTTTTTACTTTTCACTTGCTCCTCCTCCATTCCCTTCTATACCCTGTTTCTTCCCCACACCAGAGCATTCATCCTTCCTTCTCCTTCCAATCCACTGGAGAAAACAAAGGCATACATTTTAGAATGTTTCACATATATTCTAATCATAATGGTATACATGTGCTATTAATTATATGTACACACGAAAATACGCACACATACTCAAGATTATTTCATAGTTTGCTCATTTATAATCAGTTGAATGCAAAAAACTGGTGCTCTTATGTTTTGGGATTTTTTAAATCTCTTTTTGATTGCTGCTCTCCTAGAAAGTCTATAATGGTATGTAAATATGCCTAAAAAATAGAAGTTATATTTGTGAATAAAAAATAATTAATTCTGTCATAAAATATCTGCGTAAAAGAAAAAAGACAGGATCCTTCTTGCAAAGGACTAGTACATGTGAGAACAATATTCTAGACCATGAGTTAATACGTATTTAATAATTGTAAAACTCAGCAGTGAGATAACACATTAGCACTTAGCTAAGGCTAAAAGGTCCTGTCCTGGGTTCAGCACTAGTAGTCATTTTCCTCCTTTGTAGCTGGTGCAGTGCTGTGTTTTTTGACTTTCAGCCTGGGAACAGCACTGATAGCAAAGGTGGTTTTGGTTGCTGCTCAGTAATGTTTACTCTGACCTAGGACTTTCTGAGTCTCATGTTCTGCCAGGGAGGAGGGGAAGACGGGAGGAAGCAAAGACAGGACACCTGACCCAAGCTAACCAAAGAGGTATTCCATACCACAGTACGTCATGCCTGCTATATAAACTGGGTGCAGTTACCTGGAAGGGTTAGATCACTGCTCAGTCGGGCTGGATATCGGTCGGCAGGTGGTGAGCGGTTGTATTCTCTTCCCTTGTTCTTTCCCTTATCATTATTCTTATTGGTGGTAGCAGCAGTGGTTTGTGTTATGCCTTAGTTACTGGACTCTTTGTATCTCAACCCGTGGGTGTGACGTTCTTTCTATTCTTCTCCCCATCCCTTCGGGAGTGGGGGGAGAAATTAGGGGGTGGGGATTGAACATGCAGCTGCGTGGCTGAGTTGTCAACTGAGCTTAAACCACGACATCCCCATGGGCTGCTCTGCAGTCTCCTAGTTCTTTTGTATGAATGCAAAGTCCCACTGTACTTATGGCTAGTAATTTAGGTGCCAAATGACTCTCACATTTTGCTAATTTTTTCTACAATGTATACATTCAGATTGCTTCTTTATAAATATTAAAAATATTCTCAAGTAATTTTGTTTGTCAGCTCTTGATCCCAGAAGCTTAATCATAACTGTTTGTTACTTTTCTTGTCTTGAGATTGCCTGCAATGCAAGTGTTAATTTATCAAGGGTTCATTTCTGCTGTAAAAGAAAGGAAGGGGAAAAAAAAGGCTTCGTGCAGGAAAAAAAAAGCACATGACAATGGATAGAAAAAATATGTTTTCTTTTGTGATTCAAAGAATGAACATTCATTGCAGGCAAAATTTTGGTTCAAAATAACATTCAAACCAGAGAAAAAAACCTGATTTACTCAATAGTTAGACTATATCAATGTTGAAAATAATAAATCAGAAGTGGTAAGTGTACCAACAAAATACATAAAAGACAAATTCTGTAAATATGCACATTGGGAATTTGTATAATAAATACTGCAAAGCAGAAGCAAAACTTGTGCCACAGAAGCAGCCACTTCATTATTAGATGCTGTCAGTGTATCCATTGGAAACAGAACTAGAATTAGCTGGGAAAAGGAACTTTTTCTTTTCTAGACACAGGCAAGCAGCTGGCTTATCATCTGCTGGATATCAAAACACAGACCCACCTACCTATCAAAGGAATGAATAGTTCTTACTGTAACACATCACTGGAGAAACACTTCAACAGTGTCTCTCTAAGAGCTTAGATCCATGGGCAGACAGAGCTTGATAAGTTTACAGCTGTGTATTCACAAATCTAATGTTTACCAGGGAGAGTTTTGTCTAGATACCCTCTAAGATCAACAAAAAAAGATGGATTCCTCCAAGAGAGAGCTCAGGGCAGATATCTAGAATAAGTATTGTGAGACATTTGGCAAATTTAATCTTTTGCCATTTCTATAGACAACTCCTAACTTTGCGGCAGGCAGGAGATGACAGACTTTCTCAGGAGATGCAAGTTTTCTCATTAAGAGCAGTTTCTCTGCCCTTTGATCACTTTAGAGACTGCTTCAGTGATCTCTTGCATTATGGAGCAGGTCTAACAGTTCTTTAAAGTCCTGTCCAGCTTGAGACTTATTACTGCTCCCTAAGCACCTAGCTTCTTTGCAGGAACTTAAAGTTATGGAGCATCAAGTCATGAGCTTGACTTTTTGTAAATTTTAGCTTGTTCTCACACAAATGGTTTTCTTGCATGGATATTCATTGTATATGGCTCTCTATAGTTTCAAATTTGGCTAACATTACCCTGTACAAGTATCTGTGTTTTGATTGCATCTGGTGTTCTAGAGGAAACAACAAAACAGAAAATCCCAATTTGCATAAAAGTTTAGCAACTTTTTTTTTTTTTTAAGCCACATAAAAAGCAATGGTGTTTGTTTAAACTTGCATTCTGGTCACCGAACTATAATTCTTAGTTGGTGATTTGGTTTTTAAATACTTAAGGGAAGAAAGTTATACAATCACTGAAAACCCATTAACTGTACTAAAAAGTAAGTCCTAATATGTGTAGTGAACATAGTGAATATTTAGATATCATTCTTATTTTCTACATCTTTACAAGCAAATGTGAATTCAGAATGCTCTGGCATGTACTAAATGATATTGATATTTGCACATAGTTTGATTCTGGAAGAGTTATTAAATTAGATGGAAACAATACTATTCTTGAAATATTTTTAAATAGATAAGATATTACTGAGAATATACAAAAAAACCCCAAACCACAACACAAAGATGATGTAAATTCCAATAAATAAATAAATAAATAAATAAATGAAAGCTACTTATGGACATTTTCTTGGCCCTTGCAGTGCATTCCTTCTTTTCCTATGTCATAAGGCCTAAATTTAGAAAAGTGAGGAAAATAATAAATAAGATTTTAAATTCTTACATAGTCACAGATTTATGCTACAGCTGATATTATAATTAGCTTGTGTCCCAGGAATTAAGTCTCATCAATTTATGACACATGATGCTGATGGGTACTAATGCAAGTATAGGAAGATGATCGTAGTTTAGTGTCTTATAAAGTTCCTACTTGAAAGTTTTTAATTCTGTTAAAGTCTGTTTCTAAAATACTAAGTTAAAGACATGAAAGCAAAAGTATGCTCTTCAAAGCCCTCACTCTCTACATACCAAGAGATGGGGGAATGTAAAACATGAAATTAAGGCAATAAGCTTACAGAATGTAGGCTTACATGACAACATTATGAGCAGAATCTGTAAGTTATAAAATAGTACAGCTATGTTATAAAACTCCAGCCACTCAGTAGTGAGCCCAAACACTGATGCATAGTTATGAAATAAAAGTGTGCTGAATCTTGACTTGCTATGTATCATTTGGTCTTGATTTTTTCCCATAGCCTTTAGAGTTTGGTTTTGCTTTGTTTTTTCCTTTTTCATGATTTTTCTACAAAAGGTGCTTGTGAAAAGCTATCAAGTTACAAAATTCTTTCCTTGAAATGTGCTTCACAGTAAGTGTTTTACCAGTTTAAGGTGTTAAAGGTTACATTTTGTGTGAAAACTTATCCTATCCTACAGATTGTTATGGACAAATGTGAGCAAAAAGTGTTGGCCTTCTTACAATGCTCGAAAAAGGAGTTTAAAATGTGGATTTGAGTATATTTGAGTATAAATTCAAATAAATGGAGGCTCTTGCCTAAATTCTTTATATTCACCCATCTCTTACAGCAATCATGCAATCTGAATGAACATTGCACTTTCTGTTCTAGAAAATTAATGGCAAATGGAGTTCCAGTTAGGACTGCATGGGTGGAAAAACTTGAGCAGCTTATCTGTGTACCTTGGCTCTTATCTGTAATAACATTTGTTTTTTTGTTTGTATGTAGGGCCTTGCATCCGAAGGTCACAACACAATTTTGAAACTTAGAAATGGCCTTAAATCTTTGACACTTCTGCTGGTCAGCTGGTCTTTCTCTGGAAAGTTGAGCAAGAAAGGCTGTGATGTTGGAGTCAGTTACAACACTGCCATTAACCAGAGCTGGTCAACCAAATGTACTGTAGAACAACTTTTCAGAAAGGTTCCCTTTCCTATAATTTTATCCTTTCATCTTCTCTTGTACATATAATCATCTTATTGAGGTTCTGTCCCATCTTTTCCTGCTTTGCAGATATTTAAACTTTCCTCTGAACTCCACACTTCCAAATGAGAAAGCACTCAATCCCCTGATAATGTCTTTCTTTTTAGCTCTTTTTCCTTCTTTCACTTTGTCACTTTGACAGCTCAGAGGTTTTTGATTGACCGGCTGTATGCTGGAGGCAATGATAGAACTTCCACAGCTAAAGCACAGTCCTTTTTCTCATCCAGCTTTTTGTTTTCTTGGTGGTTTTTTTTTTGGTGTGGGGACAAAAAAAAAAAAAAAAAAAAAGAAAATTAATCAAGCTAAAAAATGTTCCCAAAACTGGAAATACCTTATTCATGCTCCTGTTTAAATTTTGTTAAAACTATTCCTGAATTAAAAAAAATGTTCTCAGTTTTGTGATGCCAGTACGAGGCAATTTTGACAAAGACTTCCTTAGACAGCTGGAATTAGGAGGATCTAGCCTCACTCATCTAACTTTGTGTCATTATCTGGGCTGCCTAAGTTGGGACTCTGTTACCCCTAGGTTTCTTCTATCATTAGTGCAAAAAGATGCTAATTTCAAAAAAAAGAGTCAGCTTGTGTAGGAGAGGAATCATTCCATCAAGATGTCTACAACCATCCTTAAGAGAACCTTTCTGTAAGTAGGTATTTAATTTGTCCTCCATTAAGTACCTAAGTGAAGGTTGGATGAACTCAGGTCATTGGTTTTAGAACTCTAGCAAAAAAGAGGGAAGATAACCTCCTACTCTCTGCACATCTCTGCACATCTAGGCCTTGAGAATGAATTCTCACAGCTGTAACATGCATATATGCATAGTTATATACCTATATACATATATTTCTTCTTATAGCATCGAGTAAAACAGATCAAATAGTGAATTTCACTATTTTAAGGCATTGGAGTTATTCCATTGCATCTGACTAAAATTGAAAGGGGTAAAATAATTTCATTCATCTCAGCAGTGATGCTCCACAAAAACAAATGAAGACCAGCAGCGATATAGTGTTATATTTTAAAAGAACAGTAGAATGCAAGTCCTCAAAATTTTCCTTCATCAGACAAACATGGAAGAAATACCCTTGAATGATTAATGATCTGTTAATGAATTTTCAATTTCAGTGTCTTATGTCCCTTACATAAAAAATGCAGCTGATATAATCATATGCATGCTTATCCTAGCAATTAAGAATAGCTAACAGGATTATCTTTCATATGGCTGCAATTGGAAGTTTTCTGTGAAGTCAGCTGTAATATGTGTTGAAATTTTGATTCTGTATTATAGGAAAAATATTCATAATACAAATGCAGAGTGCAGAATTATTAAGAAACCAAAGACATTGTTAAGATTATTTTATGTTTTAGGTATGGCACCAAGCTTCAACTGGAGGGTTGTTTAGAGCATTTTGCTCCTTTCCAATACGATTCAAGTTTTTCTCTATGGGCCTTGATGCTTGATTGCTAATCTTTTTTCTAGTTACTAATGTCTGCAAGAGCATAGACATACAATGCACAAAATTGTATGTTTTCCTATAAGACACAAACTTGTGTCTGAGTTCTGGCGATGAAATGGTAAGACACATGCTTTTTCAGTCTCTACAGGGATCTCACACTTACTAGGCATCAGACTGCAAAATGTACTATAGAATGAAATAGAGCCAAAAGAGAGGAAAGTCTAAGATATCAATAAATGTTTGTTTGTTGCATTATCTCTGTGTCTGTTAAGTCTGAGGTGTGCTATCCAGAGGGTCCTTTTGTTCTTGAGGCTCATATATAGTTCTAAAGACTAAACTTTCACCTTGAGTTGTACCCACTGTAAATAATTCTTTATTTCAAAACCAAACAACCTCAAAACTCCTTTTTATCATTATTCATTTTGCTAACCTTTTCTTTCACTCCAATATCTCTAAATTTTTCATTCAAGCTACGGAAACTGCATGCTGCGCTCTCTGTCTTTACTCAGGATGTTTTTCAGGATCAAAGTTCCTACATTTTCAGAAAATATACTTAATTGAATTTTAGGTTTTATTGGTTTTGGAGACAAAAGCATTTTTATCTTAATAGTAAAGAAACTACATTTTTATGACCCCTCATCAGCCCTGTTGAGAGATACATACATCAAATATATATTCAAATAAGTGTAAGATGATTTGTCATTAGATAACTGGTACTATCTTACTGAGACCAGCTTGTTACAGTACTAGAAGCAAATCAATAAAACTTGCTTTGTGCATACCACAGAAATAGGTTTCTAATGGTTGATGAAGATGGGAAGTCAAATCTCAAAGAAACACTGAGTTTTTCTGGAGAGTATATAGGCAAAGATTGTGTTGGGATTACATTTCAAGGGTCAATACCTTACAATTTTCAGAATTTTTAGAGCCTCAGGATCATGTTAAAGCTAGCCTTGCTCATGAAATCATCTACAAATCTTAACAGACATGCAAATGATATAGTGTCAATATCATAGTATCTAAGGTTTTGTATTATGTCATTTACAAGTGAAAAAATACAGATTTCCTCTAAGACAGAATAAAGCTGCTATTTTTTGAAAGTTCTGGGTTTCCTTGAGCACACAAACCTGAACCTGTGCTCACTTTAGCCATTCATACTGTAGTCCTAGATCTAGATGGGCAAACAAGAGTAGTCACTGGTGCTCCAAAATTTGAATGACTGAACTAATCACTGACAATTTAGTATTTTCTGCAAATTATCAGTCTTCAGGTATCCATGGTATTTCCATACCAGCTTCCTCTGCAATCTGTGAGAGCTCAGAATATAACACAAGGACCTTTTATTTTGTGTTCACTATGGATATCTGTTTGTGCCTGTTACTTGATTTAATCACTTCCCTGAATCACATGATTGCCTTCAGAAAGATGCCATGGATATAAGTCAATTAATATAAATGACTATGGACTCGGTAGGTCTTCTAGAATATTAAATGAGCAGGCTGGTATAAAATAACAACTGGCAGATTTTTTAAAGCTTCTCTAAGGCTATTTTGAACTCTCCTTGGTGTTTATTTTTCTGGGTGATATATTATGTAACTTGCCCATTGCAGTGAGTAATGATGGATGTGGGCATAGGTATTTGAGTGAGGTGCCTGGTAATTTGTCACAGTATTACACATTTTGGAGTTCTAGTTTTTCAAAATGCTCTCATTTTAACAGCAAAATAAGTAAATTCTTGGCTAAAATTTTCGCGCTCTCTTTAAGTGGCCCATTTTCAATAGCTTGAACTCCTGCATCAGTTTGATACAAATAAAGATGCTGTCACTATTACTCTGTTTAGGATATGCAAAATGTTTGTAGGTTTGTCCCATTTTGCATAAAAGCTGTGTTTTAGGAATTTGTTTGTTCTGTCTCTACATAAGACAGGAAATAAAAGGGCCTATCAATTCTCCCTGAAACTCTAATTCTATATCAATATAGGTATCAACATTAATATCTATATCAAAATTATTCTGTATCCTCTGAGTCAGACAAAGTATAACTTCAGCTTTATAATGTAGGTCAATAGGGAGCTCCTCCATGTTCTCTCAAAGGTACAGATTTATGGAGGGGTAGTGGAAAATAAATGGGCTTTTGTTAGCAAGGTTCTGAAAGAAAAATCTGCTAAAAACTCTGCTCAGCACATAGTAATCAGGAAGCAATACATGCAATTACTTTTTTTGTCCTTCTCCTGCATCTGGCAGGCCGTGTTCTTTGCAAGTAATTTAGGACCCATGCCATCGCAGGATCTTAACCTGTGCGCTCTCTCTTGGAATTTTGGCACTGTGAGCAGATCAGATTTTGTTTAAGAAAATGACCCACCTCGTTATAAATTCACAGAAGGTGGGCTCTAGAGCCACACATTAACACAGTTATAAGAAGCTTAGACATCAAAACAGATATTAGGATGTATTAAAGTATCAATTCTATCAATTTCATTGATTGTTATGAGTCAGGTGAAGATATTAACAATATTTAACAAGTGATGTAGTTTCTCGATTTATCAGAATTTCTTGAGGTAAAAAAATTCTAGAAGCAACCAAACAATGTTGAAAATTCATTGTGAATCTGAAATTCATTTCCTATGTGCTGAGGAGAATTTTACTCAATGTCTTTGAAATTAAATTGTGAAGATTCTTTTTCAACTTGTAAAGTTCTGTTACAATTTTGAGATTTTCTGTAAGCAGATAATTTTTCAATTTGCACAACAAAGAACAATTAACTGGATTTTGCAGATTATGTTTATTCCACTCCAGAAAATTAATTAAAACCCGAAGTGGTTTTATGTACCAAAGAGAATGCTGTCACTACTCATATTATTTATGTGCACTTAGAACATTTTTACTCATCAATGTACCATATTATTAAATCACTGTTAAAGTCTAGGAAAAGAAAGTTTAATTTAACATGGAAAACTGGTTCTTAGCTGTGTTCAAACATCCATCACAAAACAGTTTGCTTTAATACTGAGGTTCACATAATGTTACAGTTTTTTTCTCTCACATGATTTATTCTTCCTTACAAAAGGCAGAAAACCATGGACAGAAACTAATATTTCATCCTGAACTTCTTTCAGAGTTATCATCCTGAATATAGCCTATCTCTGAAGCATTAATGTCTAGGAAATACAACCTTGTAAAAAGACTAATATTCAAATAAATGACCCATGAAATAGTTCTTCCAGCAAACAACAAAAACTCTGAAGACAAATGGAGTTTTCTAATCTCTCATCCTTCTTAATCTAGATTTCTGGTATTTACGCTGAAATCTTGCAGATTGTCTCTCAGCTAAATAGAATCATAGAATCATTTAGATTGGAAAAGATGTTTAAGATTGAGTCCATCAATTAACCTATCGCTGCCAAGTCCACCACTAAACCATGCTCCCAGGTGCCACATCTTTTAAATGCCTTCAGGGACAGTGATTCAACCACTTCCCTGGGCAGCCTGTTCCCATGCTTAATAACTCTTTCAGTGATGTTTTTTTTTCCCCCTAATATCTAATCTAAACCTCTCCTGACACAACCTGAGGCCATTTCTTCTGGTCCTGTCACTTGTTACTTGTGAAAAAGAGACACACACCCACTTTGCTACAACCTCCTTTCAGGTAGTTGTAGAGGTCAATAAGGTCTCCCCTGAGCCTTCTCTTTTATAGGCTAAATAACCCCAGTTCCCTCAGCCAATCATAAATCTTGCTTGCAAGACCCTTCACCAGCGTTGTTGCTCTTCTTTGTACATGCTCCAGAACCTCAAGGTCTTGCAGGGAGGATCCCAAAACTGAGCACAGCATTCAAGGTGCCACCTCACCAGTGCTGAGTATAGGCAGAGTTCCCTGGCCCTGTTGGCTGCATTATTTGATACAAGCCAGGATGTGATTGGCATTCTTGGCTGCCTGGGCATAAGCTGGCTCATGTTCAGAAGCCATCAGTCAGCACCTGAGCTCCTTCTCCATCAAGCAGCTTTCTAGCCACTCTTCCTTAAGCCTGTAATGTTACATGGGGTTGTTGTGACCCAGGCGCAGGACCTGGCACTTTGCCTTTTTGAACCTCATACAACTGGCCATAGCCCATTGATCCAGCCTGTCTATATCCCTCTGCAGAGCCTTCCTAACCTCCAGCAGATCAACACTCCTGACCAGCTTGGTATCACCTACAAACTTAGTGAGGGAGCATTCAATCCTCTTGTCCTGATCATTGATTAAGATATTAAACAGAGCTGGCCCCAATACTGAGCTCTGGGGAACGCCACTTGTGACTGGGCACCAGTGGGACTTAGCTTCATTACAACAACTCTTTGGGCCTGGCCATCTAGCTAGTTTTTACACAATGACGAGTACACCTGACCAAGCCATGAGCATCCAGTTTTTCTGGGAAAAGGCTGTGGAAAATTGTGTCAAAGGCTGTATACCAGTTTAACTCTACTGATAAGTGGATTTATTTAATTCTGTAGCGATAATATTTAATTACCACTATATCATTACCAGTGGTAATATATAAATATAGTGGTAATATTAAATTCTGTAGTGGTAGTGATTAATTCTTCACTAAGAGTGGTGAGACAATGGAACAGCAGAGAACTTGTAGCTGCCCCACCTCTGGAAGTGTTCAAAGCCAGGTTGGATGGGGATTTGAGCAACCTGGTCTAGTAGAAAGTGTACCTGTCCAGAGCAGGGGAGTAGGAACTTTAAGGTTCCTTCAAACTCAAGCCAGTCTAAGATTCAGTGATGATTGCATGATTTTTGTTTTTATTCTAATGTCATTGAAGAAACAACCATGAGCAGTGTTTTTATCTAATAGTTTATCAGAAGTGAATTGAGAGTCATCTTTAATACCATCCCTCTTTTTAAAAAATAGATTTGAGAACAAGTACATGGGAATTGTAATGAACTGCTAGAAACAATTTTGGAATTAGGAGTTTACTAATAGCAGTTGCACCATAAAAGAAAAGCATAAATCACAGTAGATTCCCATGGTGTGCACCGGCTAAAAGAAGTATCCTGCACTCCTAAAAAGACAAAACTTGTAAATATTAGAAAATGAAAGAAAAATATGGATGATATACAATAAATGCTTAAGAGTAAAATTTTCAGGCAGTGAAGAAAAAAGACCGAAGTTCTTATATTAAAATAAATAAATAAATCACATCTAAATAGCACCTATGCTGTTGTGAAATTTTATCTCTGAGGCACACTGATAATTAGAATACAAGTAATATTTATTTTCATCTTAAACACCCAAAGTAGTAGAAAATGTGGTAGAATGGATGTATATTTATCATGATTTATAGACCCTGAATATTTGTTCTTTAACTTCAGATTTTGTCTTGCCATTTTAACACCTTTATACTTGAATTTTATAGTTGTTTTGCATTTACTTGCCTTTCATTTTTTTTAACACATATTTTTCAGTGGTTATATTTTATGTTTTTAACAGGCAAAGAACAAGAATGTATGCTTGTGTCTAAAACACAAATTTCCAGACCAAGCCTTCCTATTCAAGTATGTAACACCTGTTCTAGTGTTATACTTCTGGTCTTCTAAGTTTTGACCAGGTTTGGAAACAGATTTATTGAAATACTTCAACTGTTAAATTAGAGACCCCTTGGAAGATCTTAAACTTTTGGAGGAAAATGGGGATTTCCATCTCCATTTGTCTGATGCAGAAAGACTGGCAGCACTTCATCAGTTTTGGCTCCAGGGTTCTTGGCATTTTGGTGTTCTCTTGCCAGCCAGCATGTCTCTGACTCACACCCTGAAATAATTCTGCCCTGTCCAGGATCAATGGTTTAATCAGCAGGCACGGGTTGTGTTTCAAGGAGTTTCAGACATGTGTGGACCTATCCATGCTGGTACCACACAATGCTGAGATCCTCATTATCTGGCTATCAATCCAGAAAAAAGTGTTTGCATTAGCAGAGCAGGCAGTCCTGCTTTAAGAAAGCCCCGACGTTTTCATATGGAAGTGGACTGCCTACATAGTACTGCAGTGTGCCAGTCAATATGCGGGTTGCTTTACATCCTACTCCACTGAAGAGTGTAGGTGTGCAATATGCTACTAATCCTATTTTACGGGCAGTAGAAAGTGTAGAAAATCACTTGTAAGAATGACATAACTGCCAAATACACAAACCTATTTACAATATTGTTACTTAGCCAATGCTGGGGTAGGGAAAGCCCTCTTAGTCTCTGGTTGAAATTCAGTGAATGCACTGAAAGACATAGGAAAGAGGTCTCTTCTTCTAAAACAATTAATTTATACTTGGGGTAATGCTAAGTTACACTGTCAAAAAAGAACTGCAAAATTGGTCGTACAGCTGGCCAATGCAACCAAAATTCCTATGGATTTAACTCTCCAAGGGGTCTTTTCGATTCCATTACCTCAGTGGACCCTCCTATGCATACTCAGTACCTATGCTAAAGTTTTCAATAACAGATCAAGGAACTGCCAAAAAAAGGGGCTATGTATGAAATTCCGTCTTATTTTTTTTTACAATATGCATATTCTGTGAAGGAAATTCTAATCTGTTCATTGTAAGAGATGTTCAAGGCCAGGTTGCATGGTGCTTTGAGCAACCTTGTCTAGTGAGAGGTTTCCCTTCCCCTGGCAGGGAGCTGGAACTAAATAATCTCTAAGGTCCCTTCCAACCCAAATCATTGTGTGGTTCTGTGATTCTTTGAGGAAAAAATATCCAGTCTACTTAGATGATTATAAGTGATGGGGATACATTATTTGTTACTTTGTTATTTTTTTCACAGGTTGAACTAAGACACATAGACTACTGAAATCACAGCTAGTGTGGAAGGTTAGCGCTGGCAGAGCACTAAATATTGTAAAATAGGGTCTAAAATAAATTTTTTTATGGCTATTGCATGTAATTTACCTGTAATGTAATCACATATTTATCTGTAATGTAAATCACACGTGTACCTGTAATGTAAATCACGTTAGGAAACAGGTTCTCTCCTAACATGGAGCTGAATACTATGGGGTTATCCTGCCTTGAACTACTGCAAATCATCATTTCCCACGAAATACAAAATCTGCTATTTTTATTGAGATAAGTTTGCCAAGTGTCTGTTATAGATAGTAACAGTTGTACTTTTAAATTGAGCCAATATCTCAGAAAGTTTAAAATAGATAAACTGGGAGTGTGCCCAATTATAGACCTTTCCTATAAGCCAAGAGACAATGCCAGGCTGATATTCATAGATATATGATCATTTCCCTCTGGAAAGAGTGAGTCAGATACCCAAGTTGTGTTGATTTAAGCAAACTACAATGGTATATGCCAGCTGTTGATCTGGGACAGCAAGTTTAAATAGTATTCTGGGTCCTCTAGAACCTGTAATTAAAGATTTTTTACAGGTTAGTGCATAATCAGTACAGACTCTTAAGCATGAAGTGAGGTAACGCTGACAGTTGATGATTAGGAGATAAAATGAAAAGTATAATTAAGATACTTTTATTTCAGAGCTTTCTTTCTCCTCAAAACAGTATGGAGTACAGGTCGTTTTCACCTGTGCCATCCTTTTTATGTAATGGACAAATATAATTTTAATAATCTGTTCATTTCCTTTGAACTATTTTTTTATTCTTTATTTTTGTCATTTAATTCTGAATTATTCCTTATGATACTGTTAAGCAGTCCCTAATTTTTTACTGGATTCAAGTTGTTCTTTCACCCATGAGTTGCTATGCTTTTCTATTATTTCGTTTGGGAGATATTTAGTCCTTTTTGAGTACATAAATCAATAAGTATTGGCAAACAAAACACATTAAGAATTAGTTCATCAATAAAGAAGCAACGGAAATAGGAAATCTGCCCTGTGATTAAGCATTTTCAATAGAGATAAGAGTTTGACCTGACAAGAATTAAGGTGTATCTACATTATGATTAAGTGATGCAGCTTTTATGAACAAAATTTTCTGGCCAAAATTCTCAAAAATTACTGTAATAGAACTGATTCTTATGGGTAAATAAAATTGAGCCATCTATCTACTACCTTATCTACTACCACTGCTTTGCATTTCTTTGTAACTAACACAGCATACTCCAGCTACAGAGTCACACTTCATGTCTGATTGGCTCAGTCACAAGGGGATACATATACATATTGCCTATGTGCGCCAGGTATTCAATTAAGTCTTTTTTTTTTTTTCTATGGAAAGATGTTTTGTTTTCCTACTCTGCACTTTACATCTCTGATTTTTCTTATAATATAGGTACTACGTTTGCCATCATCACCTTCCATTTTGTTATGCTTAACTTTACCTTTTTTTTTTTTTTGGCCCTATTTTCTTTCTTGTATTTATCTAGCTTGCTTTTGCTCTTTACCAGACACTCCCGTGCATTAAAAGGCTGCTGCATTAATCAGGTTCCACTGGAGTATTCAAACATTTCTTACTGTGAAGTATTGTTATTGCAGTATCAAGCAGTTTAGATGTGCATGATAAATGACAGTAGGTTAGCTCTATTAAGGTTAATGGCCTTGATGATTTACAAGTGAAGGTATCTTAGAGTCAAAATTATTGCATTAATTGTTCCACTAAACAATGTGAACGTTGAATATTCTGGTTTGGAATGCCTTGGAGAGGTGTCATTACTGTTATATTAATTGCGGCATGGCATCTATTTCAGATGTGCCAAGACCTTAGAAAAAATAAGTACTGCTGCTTACAGCTGCCCAGTAACTTAAAGGTTACTGTCTCCTGTCAGCCATTAATGACCAATAACAAACTGAAAATTACTTCAGACAAAAAAAAAAAAAAAAGAAAAAGAAAAACCACACAAAAAAAAAACAAAACCAAAACAAACAAACAAAAAAAACCACAAACAGAGCAGGCCAATAGCAACATAGACTGTTAGACTTCCTGCAGCTTTAAGCAATGTTAAAGCTCGGGATGACTGTGTAGTACTAGTGATGGATGGCCGCCACCTTGTCCCTCTCTTCATTTTGGTCCAGTCAGAACTGCTCCGTACAGAAGCCTTGGCTGTGGTCTGTTGAGTTACAACCAGATAAAAGAAGAATCAAAAAAGTGGTGGGAAAATCAGCTGGATTTTTTGGGATTAGAACTTGTTTTGAAGAAGAACAGCTTCCCAAGTGGTACAGTTAATTAAAGGAAAGCCTTATTTCTGGAATTAATCCTGAGACAGCAGAATGGGCACTAGGAAGCTCTTTCTGGTATGAAGAACATTGTTTTTAATATTTGTTGATGCAACTTGGAATTTGGCAATCACATATCAATAATTACAAAGGGACAATAATATTAAGTAATTGTTTTACTCCAGAATTGTTTTGTTTGTCATTATCGTTTTTAATAACAAAATAGTACAGTAAAGTCAGCTGATGAACGTTCTCATCTGAATTTTTGATTCACCAGGGATATATCAAGCTGTTATGATGCAATATTGTTTTCAAAGGAAGTTTTTCACAGCAATATTTTAATTTTCAAGGGAAAAGATCAGTACAGTTTAGAGGAGATTTGAAATGGCAAATGTTCCCTGAATGTTCCTATACTCAGAAATATCTTTTTTTCATTTTCAAGCGTGACCTACCCAGTTTTATTAGTAGTAAGCAGGCCTATCTTCAGTAAAGCTGTGCATTTTTCCATACTGATTAAATTGATCACATCTTCCTCTGTTTTAGCTTCCTTTTCTTTTCATACATGGCTATAGAATGACTAATGATTCTGCTGTCTGTTTTCAGGAAAACTTGGTATAAGATTACTTGTAATAAGTTAAGTAAAGCAAGTAATAGCAAGCAAATTAGTCTACTTGATTAATAAACCACTTACTTTACTAAGTGGTGAGTGATATGAGGATTTCAGGAGGGTGGAAGACACGAGGTTCAGCTGGACAGCAAGCACAGTATTATTTATCAGCAATCCTAACTGCAGGACTTTTTTTCCATTCTTTCTTTCTTCCATTGCTTTCAGCACTGAAGAACTGCTGCTTTTCTGTTCCCCCTGTCTTTCCACCTTCTTCTCCATAGTCTGAGTGGTTCAGCAATGACCAGCAATTAGCCAATCTGGAAGCTGCTGCTACTGATAAGAAGAAAGGACCTGATAATTAGATTCTGCTTAGTAGCAGGACATGGGCAATGCTTGCACACAGTGCTTTGTAGGAGTGGCAACTAACAAAAATTTCAATGAAGACAACCTTTAATTGTTTTTCTGGACCTTGGAGTGGGGACCTTGGAGCTGGAGGAAGGAAGCAGGTGGAGAGCAAGTGTGCTTACTCTTGTTTTTTTCAAAGGATGTGCTGCAAAATTGATTAAACTGCAGTGTGGGTATTTGTTTTCCATCCAGAGTAAAGAATGATGTGTACTAGAACTGTAAGAATAGATTCAAGGAATGATAGTGTTCATTGTTGTGTAAACATGGTCCTTCTGTGTTTTCTGCAATTCACTACTGTTTGAGCATTAGTCTCAGTCATGACATTTCCTGATGAAAGAGGTATCACTCTTTAAAGTTCCCTTCAGTAACTTGGACTTGCATGTAAACTATCCCCACCCTTAAGCCTCAGCTTGTCCACTTGGAGAGGGCTGGAGTGTGAATCTGAGCCATAAATACTTCTTGTGGTTTAAGCCCAGCCATAAATCAGCCACACAGTTTGCTCGCTCACTCCCCCCCACTTTCCTTCCCCCACTCCCAGAGGGATGGGGAGAAGAATCGAAAGAATGTAACTCCCACAGGTTCAAATAAGAACAGCCCAGTAACTAAGGTATAACACAAAACCACTGCTGCTACCATCAATAATAATAATAATGACAAGGGAAACAACAAGGGAACAGAATACAACCACTCACCACCCACCGACCGATACCCAGCCCAATGGACCAGTGATCTAACCCTTCCAAGTAACTGTCCCCAGTTTATGCAGAGGGCATGATGTGCTGTGGAATGGAATAACCTCTTTGGTCAGTTTGGGTCAGGTGTCCTGTCTCTGCTTCCTCCTGGCTTCCCCTCCTCCCTGGCAGAGCATGAGACTCAGAAAGTCCTTGGTCAGACTAACCATTCTAAGCAGCAGCTAAAAACATTGGTGTTATAAGCGTTGTGCCCAGGCCAAAAGTCAAAACCACAGCACTGCACCAGCTATTAAGGAGGAGAAAAATTTGCTTTTTTTGCAACTTGCTACTTTTACTAGCAGATTGCTACTGCTGAACACAAGACAATACCGTAAGCGTAACAGACAAAATTTTGGGTGAAAAATTGATTGCTAACACACATTTAACATTAATTGATAGGCTTTTTGTGACTTAATGCTTCTTAAAAGAATCAGAGTTTTCTAACAGGATAGCAACTTCTTAGGTGCTCAACTAATTTCTTAGTGACAGATTTATTGGTAATGACATTCAATAGTGCCTTTAAATTGGTTACGGCTCTGTCCTGTGTTCAGCTGTAACAGTTATTTTTCTCCTTCTTAGTAGCTGGTGCAGCGGTGTGTTTCAGCTTTAGTCTGAGAGCAACACTGATAACACTGATGTTTTAGTTGTTGCTAAGTAGTGCTTACTCTGATCAAGGAGTTTTCAGTCTCATGTTCTGCCAGCAACTGAGGGGCACGAGAAGCTGGGAGGAAGCAAAGACAGGACACCCGACCCAAACTAACCAAAGGGGTATTCCATACCACAGCACATCATGACCAGTGTATAAATTGGAGGGAGTCACCCAGAAGGGCCAGGTCTGTGGGTGGCGAGCAATTGTATTGTGCATCACTTGTGTTTATTGTTTTGTTGGTTTTTTTGCCCTTTTCCCTGTTTAGTTTTTTATTCTCTCCCCTTGTTATTACCCTTATCATTATGATTACTCTTAATAGTTTTATATTATACTTTAGTTATTGGACTGTTTTTATCTCAGCCTGTGGGGTTCACAGTCTTTCTATTCTCCACCCCATCCTGCCCAGAGTGGGGCAGGAAGGGGGAGTGAGAGAGAAGCAGCGTGGTTCTGAGTTACCTTCTGGTCTTAAACCACAACAGGCTCTTATGAACTGAAAATTTATCATTCCGCATTATAGTGAGCACTTTTCTAATTTCCTTGCGGAGAATTAAAGACTCGTAAGGAATTTAGTCCTTGGTTTTACTATATAATTTTTTTCTTATTTCAGGATGTAAGTTCAAGTGGAGTACACCTACAATGAAGATGAATATTCAGATTAATAACTACCTAACACAACAGGTAAAACAATGTCTCTTCTTTATGATGTATATTACTTGGGAAAATTGAAAATCTGGTGAATAATTACTAGGAAGAATTCCATCCTGTTAGGAACATATGGTAATTTTATATTAACTGATATCTTTTGTAAATGTGACAGCAGAAGCATATGTGGAAATATTTGCGTGTGGAGGGGAGCAAAACATGTTTTGCTGAAAATAAGACTTCAGCAATTGTCACAGTGTAGCTGATGGTTAACAGTCCTGACATGCAAATGATTTGCTGAAAATTGCAGATTGAACACAAATCCTTTAATACTCAAACTGAGAAGAAAGAAGAAAATCAAAGTGAACATCCGGGTTTTGTCATACTACAGTAACACCTAGCTCTGTCTACAGTCGTCAACTATAGCATTACTGTAGACTGGCAATCTGCAGTAATTAGTAACACATGCAAATTAGTAACACATGCGAACTTTTACTGCTCCCATCCTATTCAATGATTTTAACAAAATAACAATGCATCATTGCCTCATATTTAATATCTGAGGTAAATAGTATTTGGAAATAAGGTGCAAATTTCCCATGTAGAAAGGGCTGGTTAATAATGTTTCATAAAAAGATAGTATGGATGATGATGCTCTACTAATAAAAGCCAACTGCTCTTTTGTATATTTTGTGAGGCATCATAAGATTTATACAGTTGTTCATGGGGAAAGTATCCTTCAGAACAAGGAGACAGACTGCTAAACTGAGGGATGATAATAGTTGCATGGAGAAGACGTCAGAGAATAAAAGCAAAAATATTAAGAATTCTTGCAGTGTATTCAAAAGGACAGTTTTATATTAGAAATGAAAGTTGTGATGAAAGTGAGTCTAATAATACATATGATAAAGGATGGAAAAAAGTTGACAATTACGGAAGATTATAGGGGGGGAAAGGTGTTCTCCCTTCATCATTTACTGCGGTATTCATATTTGGACAAACATTAAAATACTTGTCCAAAACTTCAAACCTTCCTGCTAAAACAAACAAACAAACAAATCAATAAACAAACAACCCAAACCCCCAAACCAATAAAAACCGCAACTAGTAAAAAACCCAACAAAACACCCCCCCCAAAAAAAAAATCAAACCACCCCCCCCCCAAAAAAAATAAACCCACAAGAAAAAACCAAAACCAAAACAACAACCCAAAATGGTAAAACTGGTATAAAAATAATGAGAGAAGAATCTTCTTTTAGCAAAGTTTCCAGCATTTAGACAGTCAAACTAGTCCAAAAGTATTATTACACTTTCAGCATTTTTTAATTGTTTCACCATTTATTGATCCAAACAGAAAATATTTCAGGTTAAAACCTAAACTAGTCTAACTTCTTAAGACTACATAAAAGTTTCACCCAGAGTCATTTAGAAGATTTTATCCTTTTGTCAATATGTTTTGGAAGAAATCTTTTAATACCACAGTAGGACAACTTTGCTCTGAGATCATCTCTTGCTGCTGCAAACTAATATGGCAACACTAGTACCATGTGCCTACAAAAATCCTGTATAAAACCAGGTGAAAAAAGGTTCGTATCCTATTTTACCTAGTTTATCTGTTTTCTCTGTCTTGCATTGTTATATGTATTGTACCCGAGAACACCTCAGATCTCTTAAATGCTTTAAACCACTAATATTTAAAGTCTGCATATTGATAGATCATAAAATCTCTTCAGTCTTTTTCTGCTTTGTACTGGTAAGCCATTCTTCCTGGTGAAAATCCCCAAAGCATATCTGCAGAAGTGGTGGTGTCTGCAGAAGTGGTGGTGTCTGGCAAGATGTTTCCCTGATGTGGTTCATCCCTCTTTCAATTTTTAAAAGTTATTTAACTTTTGATGGACCAGAGAAGGAATCTATTGTAGTAATGAACTTGCAAGCACATGTTTAAATGAAAATTTCCAAGTTTTCTTATGACAATATGTAAGTGTATAATCAAGTTGGAGTTGGTGTGTGCAGTTGTCAGTTAATTGTTTTCTGTTAGAAATGGAAAGGAGTACCTGGTCAAAATGTAGATCAGAGTTTTGTAGTTCTCACTCTGAGTGCTTATTTACAGCTCAGTTTTTCGATTAGTTTGTGGGCCTCTGTGAGTGCATAAAAAAGTGAGGCTGGCTGTGAACAATATCTAGGTCTAAATCGTAGAAGATGTGACTACATTTAAAAGGAGGTAGCAAAACAAGTGGACTACCTTAACAGATTGGAGACAAGCAAGACAGACTTAGTAGGGTTGTGTTCTACAGCACTAAAGCACTTCCATAAATGCACCACTTGTGACTGTTCCCCTCCTGATCTAAAATAGGTTGTTGCTTTTCACTTCTACCAAAATCTCATCCCCTCCAGGGGCAGAGCATGAACACACGATACCTCACTTCTGCTGCTATGTAACAGAGCAGTGCACATTAGATGAAGCTCTAAAGGACTATAGTGCGCAATTAGACTGAACAATGTTAATGGCATTGTCTTTAATGGTGTAAAGTTTCCACCAGTACAAGTTTCTGAAGAGACTAATATCCTTATATGTACTTTGATAATTGGGTGCAGGGGGGCAAACGGGGAATAACAAAACTGTTTTCTGCAAATGCTATGCTGAAACCCTTTCCATAATGTTATAATGACCAGTAATTATTCAACAGAACAGCATCGCACTTTCACAGATTCAGTGACACCACCTCACATTTTTCTTGTCCATTTTTAAATGCTGAAAACATCTTTGCCATCTTTTTTTGACTGGTAGCTATTATCAAAATAGCTCAAAAATTCTAGAAAATAACCCTTTCCTGTCACCTTGTTTGTTGATTCCAAAAATTTTCTGGGCATAAATTTAGGCATCATAAATAACATTCAAATGAGACACAGAATCAGCAGCTTGTCATTCCCAGTAGAATCTTTTACTTTTCTTCTTAAAAGTTACGTTCAACTTCTTCATGATTTTCCTGTTCAGTTATGAAATTGAGGTTGCTTCCCTTTTACACATTCACTTTATAGCAATAGAGCTTTAATAGTGTAGGGATTCAATTTGAAAGAGAAATGCTTTTGCAGTGTACATTGATGAGGGAGAGGGAGTAGGTATGTTAGCTCATCTATTGTTTTCATGAACATTTAGGCAGGTAATAACAGAAAATTTAGCAGAATTTTTTATTTGTATAGAGTATTTACATTTCAGATTTCATATGCTTTTGACAGTATGAGTGTGGTAACAGATTTCAGTAGTTTAATTTGAATTCTGTGATTACCATGCTTAAGTTTAAAAAGGGATATCAAGTCTAGATGTATGCTCCTATAATCTGTAAATAAAAGTAAATAGAGCTTTCTGTTGATGATGTCAGCTTTGTATTAACTTGCTCGTATGCTATGGTAAAATTATGCTTCTAAGCAATGTCTGAGTTGTTCATAGTTACTGTCTAACTAGTAGAAAGTGTATGTGAAGAGAAACAGGATACAAAGCATAATTATGAAAAATATACCAAAAGCCTTATAGACAGGAATCCTAACTTCAGAAGTTAGAACCTAAGATGCATCCTGACAAAGAGGAAGTCAGGCAAAACCACCAGAAGACCTGCATGGATGAAAAAGTAGCTCCTGGACAACCTGAAACACAGAAAGGAAGCCTACAGAGGCTGAAAGCAAGGACAGGCAGCCTGGGTGTGGACCACAGAGAAATTGTCCAAGCAGTCAGGAATCAGGTTAGGAAAGCTAAAGCCCTGATAGAATTAAATCTTGTCAGAGATGTCAAGAGTAACAAGAAAAGCTTCTATTGGTATGTCGGGGATAAACAGAAGACTATGCAAAATGTGAGCCCTCTCTGGAGGGAAACAAGAAAACTGGTTACCCTGGGATATGGACAACGCTGAGATACTCAATGACTTTTTAGCCTCTGTTTTTGCTGGCAGGTGCTTCAGCCACACCGTACAAGTCACAGGAGGTAAAGGAGAGTGGGAGAACAAAGAACGTGTGCTGTAGAAGATCAGGTTCAAGACCATCTAAGGAACCTGAGTGTGCATAACTCCATGAGACCTGGCAAGATTCATCTGCGTGTCCTGAGGGAACTGGCAGATGAAGTGGCTAAGACATTACCTCTCATTATTTGAGAAGTCATGGCAGTCTGGTGAATTTCCCAGTGGCTGGAAAAGGGGAAATATAACTCTAATTTTAACAGGGAAAAAGAAAGACCTGGGGAACTACAGTTCAGTCTCACCTGGGTGTCCAGCAAGATCATGGAGCAGATTCTCCTGGAAAATATGCTAAGGCACATGGACAGTAAGGGGGTGACTGGTGACAGCCAATGTGGCTTCACTAAGGGAAAATGATGCCTGACAAATTCACTAGCCTTCTATGATGGGGTTACAGCACCAGTGGGTAAGAGAAGAGCAATTGATGTCATCTACCTGGACTTGTGTTTTTGACACTGTCCTGTATGAAGCCCTTGTCTCTAAACTGGACAGATGTGGATTTGATAGGTAGATGACTCATTGGATAAAGAATTGCCTGGAGGTTGCACTCAAAGAGTTTCAGTCAACAGTTCAATGTCCAAGTGGAGACCAGTGATGAGTGGTGCTCATTACAGGTGGGTACTGGGTCCAGCGCCATTTACCATCTTTGTCAGTGGTAAACACAGTGGGATCAAGTGCATCCTCAGCAAGTTTGCTGATAACACCAAGCTGTGTGGAGCAGTTGAGACACAGGATGGATGGGATGCCATCTAGATAGATCTTGACAGGCTTGAGAACGGGGCCCATGCAAACCTCATCAAGTTCAACAAGACCAAGTGCAAGATCCTGCAGCTGGGTCAGGGCAATCCCAGGCACACTTACAGGTTGGGCAGAGAATAGGTAGAGAGCAGCCCTGAGGAGAAAGACTTGGGGTGTTGATTGAGGAGAAGCTCAATGTGACCTTTTGCATCAAAATGAGCATGACCAGCAGGTCAAAGGAGGCGATCCTGCCCCTCTACTCTGCTCTCGGGAGACCTCACTTGGAGTATGGTGTGCCGTTCTGGTGTCCTCAACATAAAAAGAACAATGAATTGTTGGAACAATGTCCAGAGGAAGGCCACGAGGATGATCACGGGGGTGGAGCACCTCTCATATGAAGACAGGATGAGAAAGCTGGGAGAAGAGAAGGCTGTGTGGAGACCTCAAAGCAGCCTTCCAGTATCTGAAGGGGGATGTAAGGATGCTGGGAAGGGACTTTTCATTAGGGACTGCAGTGGTAGGACAAGGGGTAACAAGCTCGAACTTAAAGAAGGGAAGTTTAGAGTTTAGATAAGATACAGGGAAGTTCTTTACTGTGAAGGTGTTGAGGTACTGGAATGAGTTGCCCAGGGAAGGTGTGAATTTTCCATCCCTGGCAGTGTTCAAGGCTAGGTTGGACAGAGCCTTGGGTGGCATGGTTTAGTGGGAGGTGTCCCTGCCCACGGCAGGGGTGTTGGAACTAGATGATCTTAAGGTCCTTTCCAACCCTAACTATTCTATGATTCTATGACCTGGTGATGTGTGCTTGCAGCTTAGAAAGCCAACTATATTACTGGGCTACAACAAATGATGCATGACCAGCATGTTGAGGGAGGTGGTTCTTGCCCTCTATTCCACTCTTGTGAGACCCCACCTGGAGTACTGCATGCAGCTCTGGTGTCTGCAACAGTAAGAAGGACATGGAGCTGTTGGAACAAGTCCAGAGGACTACCACCTCTGCTAAGGAGACAGGCTGAAAGCCTGGAGAAGAGAAGGCTGTAGGGAGAGCTTAGAGCAGCCTTCCAGTGCCTAAAGGGGGCCTATAAGAAAGCTGAAGAAGGACTTCTTATGAAAGCGTGTAATAACAGGATAGGACAAGGGGGAATGGTTTTAAATGGAAAGAGGGTAGATTTAGATTAGATGTTAGGAAGTTCTTTACTGTGAGTGTAGTAAAACACTGACTGCAGGTTGCCCAGAGAAGCTGTAGCTGCCCCATTCCCTGGCAGTGTTCAAGGCCAGGTTGGATGCGGCTTTGGACAACCCAGTCTAATGGGAGGTGTTCCTGCACATGGCAAGGGGGTGAAAATAGATGATCCAACTCAAACCATTCTATGATTCTGAATTGAATTGACTGAATTCACTTTGACTATTGATGAGGGATGAGCACGCACACATAAATACAGTAAACATTTACTGATGATTAATTATCTGATGACAGCATTCTCAACAAATAAGTTTTTTTGCAACAAGTTATTTCAAAAGTATGGGATAAAAAAATAAGAATTGACTGATGAGGACTAGAAATCTAAAAGTTTTGCTCGTTTAGTCCTTTACACAGGTTGAGACTTTTTGAGTGTGTACATGAGGCAATATAATATAAGGAACACTCTCAGAAAATTCAGTAACACAGGAAGCTGCTAAAGCACCCAGGATATCAGCATGTACTATTCTCATCATTTTTGCTGTAATTCCTGCTCCCTTTTCTTTTCTTTTTTTTTTTTCTTTCCTGTGTGAGGAAATCCAGGTGCACAGGTACAGAGCAAGTGGCAATATGGCCAAATAGCATTCATTGTACAGACATTAGCTGCCTGGTTCACCTACAGGTGACATACACCTTGAAATACTTAGAGTCTTGTAGAAAGGAGCTTTACTTCTTTAATGCAGTCTGATTTATCCTGTAAAAAGCAGTCCTGTCAGCACTTAGTGCAGACATAAAGCTTTATCTTGGAAGCCATCCCCACTTGCCCACAACGAGCCTGTTGAAAGCAGTTTCTTCAATATATACTTTTAGGCTGACACGAGAAATTCATTTCTGTAATACATATCTTAAATGTTAACTATTTTCCAGTCTGACTTCTTAGTAGAAGATTTCCTTAAGAAATGGTGCCATGGGTTCAGCAGTAGCGGTCATTTTTCTCCTTCTTGGTAGCTGGTGCAGTGCTGTGTTTTTGATTTTGGGCTGGGAACAGCGCTGATAACACCAGTGTTTTCAGTTACTGCTTGGTAACGTTTTGGTCTGACCAAGGACTTTCTGAGTCTCATGTTATGCCAGGGAGGAGGGGAAGCCGGAAGGAAGCAGAGACAGGACACCTGACCCAAACTGACCAAAGAGGTTATTCCATACCACAGCATGTCATGTCCAGGATGTGAAAACGGAGAGCAGAGACCCGGAAGGGTGTGGTAGTGGTAGACTGGGGGTTTCGCTGCTGGGGGATGCACTGGCTGGGTCGGGCTTGGTGAGCAGTTGTATTCTCTTTCCTTGTATTTCTCCTGTATTATTACTGGTGGTAGCAGTAGTGATTTGTGTTATACCTTAGTTACTAAACTGTTCTTATCTCAACCTGTGTGAGTTGAATTTTTTTGATTCTCCTTCCCATGCTCCCAGGATTGGGGGAAGAAAAAGGGGAGAGTGAGTGAGCGAACTGGGTTAAACCATGACAAATGGCTACAGAATCAAGTACATCTTCTGTAATTGGGAGTACTGACTCCCATTTTAACCTGTATATGAATCACAGACTCTGTTCAAAGTGGTAAAATGTTTTTTTTTTTCACTCCATTCATACTTGCTTCCCTAAAGAAATTTTTATAAATCTTTGCTATTTTGCTCACATACTCATAGCTTGTTCAGAATTCAATAACATGCATGCCATAGTACACAACATATTGTGTGAAATTTCTCAGCAATACAGTCTGTTCCTTTTTAAATATCTGCCATAATTTTTCATTACAGATGCTGTCAAAACTAAGTTAGACAATATACTGTTTGATAAAACATCTTATTTCAAAATATACCAAGAATATGCAGCTAAAGCCAACATAAATGGGTCTTGAGGAAGTATCATTTCCTCCTCATGATAAGAAGGAGTCAGTGTTTTGATATATTTTTGGCAATGAATTCTAAAATTAAGACCATGAGTGCTAAAGACCCTGTCAGTTTGGGAACTAATCCACATGCCAAGGAAGCATTAAACACATATGTAGCTACTCAGTTCAGGGAACGACCAGATATGAATTAAACTTTTACAGGGAAATAAAGACCAATGACTGGTAAGTGTAAGGTGAAATTCTAAATCACTTTTGACCAAGGTGGAAAAGCAGACAGGATCATAGTATAACTGCAGTATAACATGCGTGATTAACTTACTGTGGATCAGTTCCCTGGCAGCAGAATTTTACATGGGCTATATTGTAGAAATACATAATAATTGAGGGAAAACATGTAACATGCAGAGGCATGCAAAAATTATAAAAAAAAAAAAAGAAGGAAAAGTTTGAAAAAAAGTGAAAAAGCAATTATCTAATTTTCTAAACAAAGGCCTTGGTAGTGGGGTCTACAACACAGCTTTATATTTCCACTCAAAGCCATAGATCTGTTCTCTCTATTGGAAAATAGGCAGAGGAGCTCATCTCTAAGCATACTGTTCAACAATAAAATTTTTCTCCTCTGCATGAATGACATGTTTACTTAAATTTTTAATGCAACTGCTAGGTACAGTTCTCCTTCGTAAGTTCTTAGATGAGACTGAATTTTTCACTTCTACCAATTGATAGTACAGTCTCTTAGTCAAAAAGATTTATCAAAGAGCGGGAAAAGGTCACCTCCTCCTGCAGTTGGTTTCAGTTTTCTCACACATAGTTTAATCAGTGCATTGAGAAGTAATATTCTAGAGGGAAGGGATGCAGAATTAGCACTTTTTGTCTCAGCGGTGTTCAATGGGTGCCCTGATGTTAGCAGCATCGGTTTCTGCCATCTGTTCATAAGGGGATGTCGTGGTTTGACACATAAGGGGATGTCATGGGCTGAACTCATGACAGGGGACCACAGGCTGTTCAGTGAGCCCCTTTGTTAGTCATGTTAAAAGGAATTTGGATAGCTAAAATGGAATTGTGTGAATACTCCCACCTAGCAAAACCATCAGTGCAGCAAATAACTGAAGGTAGGAATAAAACAAAAATTAGAGCAATAAGATTATTTAAATACTTAGAGAACTATTTCCACTTTCTCAGCTCTTTTGATTTAAAGAGCTACATGCCAACTACTGTAGTAAAGAACTGTACTTGCTCACTACAAATAAACTATCCAATAAATTTAGACTTGTTTGCATAAAACTAATCCCGCTTTCACAAATATCTTAGTTTATTTCATAAGTAGTCTAAGCAAGATCTGTATAGTTTGAAAAAGTAAATTAACTCTTATAGCCTGTTTAGAACTAGTGATCTTGCACATGTCTCATTCTAATTTCTAATTTATATTTTGCTGTATTATTCCTGATGCTTAATAATATGGGGAAAATAATAATGCCAGGTGATATGGAAGAACCAGCGATAAAACTAAGAGAAGTATACATTTATGGTTGTATAAGAGCATACTCACTTGTATAAAAACCTATTCAGGAAAAAAATGTACACAAGTGAAAATATGTTTCTTAAAATAATTATTTTAAAAGCACAAAAGGGTTTAATAAAATAGTTATTTGAAATTCAAAGAAATATTTGTACTTACTATGTTGTAATATTTGTGCAGATACAATTTTGTGGAAAATCATTGCAGGAGAATTCTGCAGGGTATTAAATACAGACATGAAGCAAAGATAAGGATTAAAGCTAATCAAAAGCTAAGCACAACAAAAAGCAGGGATATTTAGACAGATTTTTAATTATCTAACTGTTTAAACATGAATTCCCTGAAGAACCGTCAGCGTTAAAGACATCCCTGAGAAATGTGTCTACAGGAAGAAAAGGCTTTTTACTATAAAAGTGTTTATTTGGATGTTCTAATTAGCCATTTAAGCATACTTTAGTATGAAAGTGGCAACAAATTATATTGTTGTCAGTAAGAACATGCCTTTTCAACAGTGACCTTCATTACCTCCATTTTTAATTCTCTAATTAGAGTCTGGGGAAGCATCTATTCCAGACAGTTTCCACATCAGTACTGAGGCGAAGTTAAATTGTTTTCAGCTCTCTTTACAAGAGATGAACAAGCTCTAGGCTACTCAATTCTTCCTCGTCCTGTTTTTATTTATGTCATACTTAATTCCAGCTTATCTGGTCTTCCAGCAATTAAGAATTATATTAGGAAAGTTTGCACAGAAAACTATGAGTTAGAAGTTGAGTAGAAAGATGTGTTCAGTTATTGTTTATTCTCATGGGCAAAGCTCTCACTGCACTGAGCTTAAAAGAGGCTTTCATGGTGGTCTTATATCTCAAACATACCTGGGCTCAAACTGGCCAGCATTTACTCCACAAGCTCTCCAAGTATCTATGGGCATGTGAATATATCTATTGAGTGCACTGAGAATGCAGATGAAATGCAAAGAGGAAAACCTGCTGATAGGAATAAGGATGTAGAGGACTCTTCAACTATAAAATTAAGCTTTAGGAAAGAGAGGTCATTCACTGAGGGTTAGAGTAAGAGTGTACTCTTTCTTTCTATTGCATAAATAATCCGTAGTGACACAAATCTGACCAAAATGACAGAAATTAGATAATTCTTTAGTTCACAGCGTGATGCAGTTAGGAGATGTATTCGGCTTATGTGTCAAGGTTTTGGCAGTGAGGGAGGTCTCAGGGGTGGCCTCTGTAAGAAGACACCAGGAGCACCTTCCATACCAGACAGAGCCAGTTCTAGTTGGCTCCAAAATAGACCCACTGTTGGCCAGAGCTGAGCCCACCAAAAATGGTGGTGGACCAATGGGGAAACTGTATATACTGTATATGAGAAAGGATAAAAAAAGCTGCACAGCAGCTGTAAGGGAAACAGCCCTGCAGATACCAGTCAGTGAAAAAGAAGATGAGGTGTTTCAGACTGGAGCAAAGATTCACATTATTTATTTTTTTTTAATTGGGATTAAACTAAATGAATCTTCTGCAAGCCTCTTTTGGATGTGGCAGTGGTTGGCCTTTATCTCAACCCATAAGCTTTTCCTTCTAACGTTCTTCCCCTGTCCTACTAAGGGGGGATGAGAGAAAACCTTATTGGGCATCTAGTAGTCAGACAAGGTCAACCCACCAGAAGAGTTTATAGTTTTGTCACATCAGAAGAGTCCTTCATCTCTCTTCCCAGTTCTTCTGTATGATCTGGATTATGAAGGGGGTGGGTGATACTGATTTTCCTGAAGTGTTATTCCAGTGTCTGTCAGTGTTCTTTGAAGCTGATGTGTCTTTTGCGCTATCATCCCTGCCACGGACACCCCATGCTTCCACTATTCCAAAATTGCAAGCTTAATTCTCATCAATGAGCAGGAATCTTTTTTGAGATTGAGTTTCATGTTTAATATTTACATCCATTTTATGCTAATCTGTGAATGCTCCATCCCTGGAGGTGTCCAAGGCCAGGTTGGAGAGAGTCCTGGATGACATGGTTTAGTGTGAGGGGTTCCTTCCCATGGCAGGGGGGTTGGAACTAGATGGTCTTAAGGTCCCTTCCAACCCTAACTGTTCTATGATTCTATGATTTATCTGCAAATAATCACACAAGACTTTGCACATTCATTTTCAGAGTGGTATCAGTGAACTGCTTTTGTAGATTTTCTGCATATATAGTTGTAGATTTTGCAGCTACCAGAGTTCACATTTTTAAATGTGGCCCTATTAGTGCAAATTATACAGTGTTAGCATCTGCTAAAATTTCAAGGCAAAATGATATATGTTATAGCTAAGATTCTAGAAAATGACACAAGCTTTGACAGCATTTATAGAATATGAGAAAGTAAAGTCAATAACATAAAAGTTAAAAAATGGTTTAGAGAAAGATCCTTACCTCTTGTAAGTATAGTGACAAACTGAAATTTGCATGCAAAAGACAAAAAATATAAAGCAATATATTTCAGTGGTGTGAAGGACACCTAATGTAATGCTTGCAGAAGTAGTAATAACACCCATACATTTGAATGCCAATGGTAAAAAAGCAGACTAGACTGCATACTCCAAAATCCCTGTAAATAGTATCTTTTCTTTTTTTACACAGTATTTGGCATAGGAATGATTACAATATAAGGAAGGTTTATTTAGTATAAAACTTTGCAGTTATTCAAAATGTATGCAGAATACCTAAAGCACAAGGTAAAAACCTGTTAAGACTGCTATATGTACAAAAAAAGTTCAGGGAAAGGTGATATGACTACACTAATGATGAAGAAAGAACTACAGATAGTAACAGCAGCAGAGTATTTAAAGCAAGCATGGTGTCAAGGAGCAGTTTCTGGAAAATATTAGGCTAATGCATGTGAAATTTACCTTTTCAGATATTTGCTAATATCTTTTATTGTGAGCAGTAAAACAGGTTCTTTCTTCTTTCTCTTGAGAAGGTGTACTAAACCATGTATTAAATCAGTACAAGAAAAACATGGACCTGTTGGAGTGGATCCAGAGGAGGGCCACAGAAACGATCAGAAGACTAGAACATCTCTCCTGTCAAGAAAGGCTGAGGGAGCTGGGGTTGTTCAGGCTGGAGAATGGAAGGCTCCATGGAGACCTTACTGCAGCCTTTCAATATATAAAGGGGGAAAGAAGAAAGATGGAGAAAGCCTTTTTAGCAGGCCCTGCAGAGATATGATTAAGGGCAGCATTTTTTGTTATTGCTTAATTCAGGATTCATATCACAAATGTAAAGTTTTGGCACAGGAACTAGGGTTCAACATCTTTAAAAAATCTAAAACTTACAAATTAATAGAATGTAGTTTGTCAAGCATGTCAATCTTTTCAGGCAGCTCTATTCTAAATATAATGGACATGTTGCTTCTCATCTAGAGGACTGGGAATCTTATGCAAATTCAACAATAACCAAATACCTAAATATTCAATTAGAGCTACATTTAGGATGGCTTTCTCCATAGGTGTTTGTAAAAAAAAGTACAAACGTTATTGCTATGATAAATAGATGAAATGCACATGCTATTTTTTCATAACAATGGATAACTTAGAGCTGACAAGATTTTACTTATGATAGGTATGTATTTTATAAGTGCTAGACAAAATACTAGCTAACAGTAGTAGCTATAGATTTCAAAGTTGACTTCTAACAGAGATCATTAAATATGTTTTATTTAATTTTTTACACCATCTTTTCCAAATATTTGAGTACTGTTTTGTGTCTTCCAAAGGTCAGTTTTGTAAGAACCTTAATGACTGCTCTTAGTATGATTTACTGGAGTACTTCTTTCCTTGTGATGTATGAGTGTGTTTATAATACTGCGATTATTATTTGGCCACTTAACTGCAAAAAATGTCAATTTGTATTTTGAGAATAAGAAGCTGATGGCTATTTGCAATATGATCACCTGAAGAAAAGTTCCATAATTTCAGCATTAAAGAAATAGGATTAATTAGCCTTCTTTCCTATCAGCAATGGATAACTGCTGTGGCATTTTCTGTACAGACAAAAATCTGTCAGAAAGATTGACTAACCTTGTATCGTGAGTGCAATTTCAACTCAAGGGATACAGCACTAATAACAAACTTCTGAAGATAAACAAATGATTAAACAAAACCTTCAGAAACAATAATTTCTTTTCCAGAAAGTTCCGAATATTCCAAATAGGGACTAAATGTTTCAAATCTATATAAGCTTAACAATTCTTTAAAATTGTTGCTGATTTGAAACTTTGATTTTTATGTATTTTTAGGTAGAAATAGCATACAATAGTTTTTGACCTTGCCAAAATGATGTATGCTGATTAGCCAGAATTCTTGTGCCTCTGATAGTCTACTGTCTTTGCACTGTGTGTGTCAAAAGGCAAAACGATCAGTTAGCTATGTTCCCAAGTCTTAGTACAGTTAGTTCTTCTGAAGAGCAGATTCTCACCAGTATTTCTTTTTTTTTTTACACTTTCTTTTACTTTTTCCCCTAAAGGTGAAGAATATTTGAGAGCTGCTCACTTTGGAGATCCCAGTTCTTATATAGCTTTGTAAAGTTTCTTTATTTCTCTTCCATTTTATGAGTATCTCTTCGTATCCCTACTACTCAAGCTATATATTGAAAAATTAATGTTCTTATAAGAAAAATTCTTATGTCTTTTATTTGCAGAACTGGAATGTTAAGAAATAACATTTTATTCCTGGTGTTGTTCAACAGTAGTGTTATCAAACTCCAGTCCCAGAATAATAGCTACTTGTAGCAGGTTACAGAATGTAATGCCACACTGCCCATTAAGAAGAGTATTTCACATATACAAAGCTACACAAAGGTCTTTGAGTTCATGCAAACAACATATACAACATATACTTTATAGCTCAGCTGAAAATGTTAATAATAGGAAAACGTATCAACATCTTGACCATTATTCTGTTCTCTGGTTCTCAGTATAGTTTTAAATTTCTAGTACCCATTTCAATACCCTAGAAAGTTATTTGCATCAAATATTCAAAAGTTGCTTCCACTGTGCATCTACGTGACTTCTTCTATTTGCAGTCCTCATAAATGATCCATAGGGGAGGTAAAAAGGATAATAAATAAAAAAAAAATAGTACTAAGGGCTAGTGAGCAAAACTGTCAAGGACAGGCTTTTAGTATGAGTCCAAAAGACATGTTAATTTCTTGACAGCTGACTAACAAGGGAGCTATTGACAACACTTACTGGATATTAGTGGCAGACAACGGGATTTAACCTTATTTTCCTAGGTGGTTAAGTTCTGTTCCTATTCTGTTTTACCCAGGATTTATAGCACTCATCAGAACAATTGAATACAATCCAGCAGGACTGCAACATGACTATCTTTATCTTAACCTTTTTCTTTTCCTTTTTTTTTTTTCTCCCCCATGTGGAGAAATGGTTAATTTGGGCTAACAATATTATTGCCTCATGTAAGTTACTGTTATAACTTTACAGGAAAAGAGGAAAACAAACAAACAAAAAAATTGAATACAAGACTTTGAACCTGGTTCTTATTTCCCATGGTTTGATGATGTGAAGAGCTCTAGATCCTTCTGACAAGTTCTTGATATCCAGGAACATTGTACAATCAAGAAGTTCTGACTATGTTCTATGAGAGCTTAGGATCTATTTGTAGGGCAAAATTCTAGCATATTTAGAAAAGTACAGCCTATGGATGCATAGTTCAAGTATCTAACAGGGTATGTTAAGACTACCTCAGGGACCAGTGTAGGTATATACTTAAGAAGTGAGGATGTTCTGATTATTTGGAATCTGTGTGCTTACCTACATGCTGAACTGAAGACATAAGGAGCCTCAATTTTTTTAACATGCTTTCCAGTACTCACGAATTTCTTTTCTTGTTGACTTGGAGATTTCATCCAATGATTTGGTCTCTCATGCTGTTAATGATGTGATGATATGCAAAGAAGTACAAGAAAAGCTGTGTTTTACATGACCTGGTGAGCTGTACTGTTGAAAGGTGATCAGCATCCTGGCTGTAAACCACTGCCAATACAGTAAACTTATAATAATAAGCACACCTCTGGAAACAGACAAACTATGAAGTTTAAAATGCAAATTAAATTTAATATTTAATGCAAATTAAATTTAAATTGCACAAGAATGTAATTTAAAAATAAAAAACAAGATCTAAAAATAAGGATAATAAAAAATTGTGCACTGTTTAGGTAAAATATTAAAAAATGTGAGCACATTATTTCATTAGCTTTAAAGATCTTTTCTTTCATATAAATTTTCCTTGCTTTCTGAGCTGCCTGGCAAAATACGAAATTAATCTTTCAAATTGTAACATTTTTGCTACATAATAAGTATAGAAATTCTTAAGTCAGTGTGGAGAAAGGTGCCTTGATGTCTACATTTAACCATTTAATTCCCAGGTAAGATTATAGAAATACAAATGTGTATTCCTTCCTTCTTTATATATTTATCTTCTTAGCCTCTTTATAGGTTTATCTCACAAGCCACTGTTCACAAATGAGTATATCAACTGGGGTAAAAAGCCTTTGTAAAATATCCTGACAGCCATTAATCCAATTACATAGTTCCAGTACCGCTAAAATAAATCACTTCTGTTTTCTTGTGTTTCATGATCAGGAATTCTCCCTGGCAAAGGTACTTTAAGAAAACATTTCAGTGGATTAGCATTAGAATAGCATATCACATAGACAAAGTGGAGATACATCTGTCTGTGTGTATAAATGTGTATTCTTATGTACGTGTCAATGATAAGGTAAATGACAAGATGCCTTTTACATCTTTCATATATTCAACATTTTTTCTCCTTTTACATGAGCAAAGTTTATGATTCAAAGAGAAGTCAAGGAATTTTCAATGCTGAGGCACGCAAGTCCAAACCCTCTTCATTCATCAGTAAGTAAATGATAATTCCCTGCCTAATCTTGTAATTACTCCAAGATGTAAATCTTAAAAACATATTTTAAAAATCACTTCTAGGAATATAAACAGACAATATTTTTTATGACCATTTCTACAGCCTTGTTTAAATAGTAACAGCCTCACCAAACTAAGTACCACCATCTTCTTAAACCTTCAAATTATTCTCAAGGAAGTTAACAACCTTAAGAGAAAGAGGCAAAATATTAAAACCACAGTTTATCCTCTTTAAAAAAAAAATAGGATATTACAGATATTAATGATATTGAACTTAATGTGGCCATAATTTACTGTTGAAAATATGCTGATAAGAATTTTAAGTATTTTTAGTTCTCACAGTGATTTAATGTAGATAATTTGGAAAGATAGAAAGATAAATATTTGTGTTGACACAGAATCCACATATGAAAGATTAAGGGATAGGGTTACACTTCCTGTAAAGCCTGCTCTGGTACCTTCCTTCTTAAAGGATATGGACAATTTTAATACATCATTATTAACCCTAACCTGGTATTTCAGACAGTAGAGTTTCTCCATGGGCCACTTCTGAAAAATTAACTCAGCCACTTCTGAAGGTGCTATTCTGAGTCTATTAAGGTCAACTTTTGTCTTAAGGTTTGAACTGATTTGTGATTCCTGAGGAAAAGGTTGGATTTCTGAACCTCTCCTCACAGATGTTGGAGATGGATTTGCCAAAAAAAAAAGACAAAACCTCCTTATATTCTTGTATGACTTAGGGCTGTGTGCCTTCCACATGAGACACAGCTGTTTCTGGCAGTTACAGTGCTGTATATTTACGTGGCTGAACTTTAAAGCAACAGTTAAGAAGGAAGGAATGGCAGTCAATACATAGGGAAGAGAGTATTACTCAAGTTATTGAACGTAACAGAGAGAAAATAAACATTGACCTTGGTAAAAGTTGCAATAGATTTATAGGTATCAGCTAATTGTCTATATTATGTTTTAACACAAAATTGTTAAAAATGCATTTTACAGTTTGTTCTTTGTGTAAAATACATATGCTGTTGTAATTTGGAGTATATAAGGTACAGGTTATAAAAGTGAAAACTGTCAAAGCAAGGCAAGAACAGGACTACAGGCAAGACAAAATATTTCTTCAGAGCAGCAAACATGAAGGTAAACAGGACAGTTTAGCCAAGACAGAAATGTTACCAGAAATGTTCAGATCTCACTATCATTGCTCAGAAGAACACAAAGCTCTACACTCTCTATGAATCCCCACCCAGAAAGTGGAAGCATACCACTCCACAACTGTACAAATTCTGTACTGCATAGTGCCACGTGGAGGTGAGCAATAAAGTCACATAGCTTTAACTGCCCCTGCACAGATTCTGATGCACAAGAGAAGATGTTTTATTTTCTTCACCATATTCATCTGTACTCTCTGTATACTATCTGATATAATTCTTTTTCCCCATGTGTCAGAGTGGCACTTCATTGTTAATTTTGTTTTCTTGGGAGTGCAGCACTGGGTCATCATTTAAAAATAGTAGACTTTTCAACATTAAAAAGAAGATAACATTTGTCCTTTGAGGCATCAAAAAAAAAATCTTATTCTTACAACAGCAGGGAGATGAAAAGGAATATTTTTATCATGGTTATTCCCAGAGTTCTGTTTATAAAAACCCACTGTTCTCACAAAATTGTTGTCATTGAACTTTATTTAGAATGACAGAGATATCTAAAATGAACCTCCAACTGGTGAACTGAAAGATAGAATACAGTTACATTCAGCAAAAATTATTATAGGAAGAGCTTGTGACATTGAGTGCCTTTTACCAAGATTGCTCAACATTTTCCATTATAAGTTTTTGCTTTCAGTTATTTATAAGGTTACGAAACTTAAATTGTTTGAGTTAAGGTTTTTTCATGCTAGGTATCTGCCTCAGGCTGAATTTTATTTCTTTCTTTTTCTTTGGCATGTAAAAAATTGACCAGCCTTTACTGTAAGTTATATATACCATGAGAGCAGGGACTTGGAATGTGGAAGTGGGGAGTGGATATTTTTATTTTCATAAGAAGCTTCCAAATTGTGTTACCAATTACACCATAATTTCCTACTATATGTTTTATACAGGTTTATTAACTGTTAAAACTATCAGACATTTCACATGCCCTGAGATTTTCCTATCTCCCCACCTCAGTACCATGTATTGACCATCTCACTACCTCTCTTCTGCTTTCAGTAACTCCACTTTGTTACAGGTACGCAGAAATAACCTACCTGGGTGATTATAATAACCAAATACAGATGTGACAAGAACTAAAACAGAGAACAGGAAATTTCTGTCCACTCATTTGAAAGAAGAGCCTGGTGGCAGAAAAAAAAAACAAACCAGGGCACAGGTGACAGAAACAGCCTGAATATGGATACTGAACGGAACTGGAATCCTACTGAGAAAGATGGAGAGAAGATAAAGATATGGTAAAAGATGAGGAAGATCCCAGGAATCACCCAGAAGGGGTTAACCTTAGTTACTCATGTTTTTAAACCTTTACCACACTCACTTTTTCTCTCTGAAGTCAAATAGGTCCAATCTTCCATGAATACTGTGCCCGTGGTACTCCAGATAATGGCTTAGTGGGTTTTTTTATATATTTTAGAAGCCCAGTTTTCATTTATATGTCTCTGTATGATATTACTCATAAGAATATGACATTAAAAGCACATGTGCAGCTACAGCTTGTGTCTTTTTCTTAGACAGCTGTCTCTAGTCTTTCCATTTGCAACTGAACACCTTTGCCTTGCAACTTTTCCACTTTGACAGTAAAAAATTGACACATTTGATCCACATATACTTTCCTGACCAGTTTCACTCCAACCTTTAACAGCTTCTTTGAGAAAATATTTTCTTTAGTTGTTTAATAGAATACTATTGAAGACTGTCAAAAGCCTACCGTTTCTCATTTGTGCAAGTCTGTTAGCCTGGAATACAAAGAAGCAATTAGATTAGTCTGACATGATTTGCTCTTGGCAAATCCCTATCAAAGATACATATATATATATAAAATATATATATAGCTTATCTTCCAGATGGTTTTCTAGTCTGTTTCCTCCTGTTCCTACTGCATAACAACTTATTCCCAATTTCAGTTACTTCATAAACTCAAACAAGCAAGATCCACATATAGAACCTGAAGATCTCCAGAATGTTGATGCTAATGTGATTATATTTATTAGACTACTTACTTCACTTCTGAAAATCTGGAAAATTCCTTCAAAACATACACAGAAGATTTAAAAAAAAACAAAACAAGCATTTGCAAGGTAAGAAATGGCAGAAGTGAGATTATTTGTTTTACCCTGATCTTCCTTTCACACATAATTATACAGAATTTAATATGGAGGAGCAATCATATTTTATTAGAATTCCTGTGGCTTTTTCAGTGTTCCAGGTACTCTTTACTCAAGATTATGTAGTGCAAAAGTATAAGATAGCTTTTATGATCCTGACCAATTTTTGACTTTCAATGAAAGTCTGTAAGACATAGATGCACTTAAGCCATGCTGCTGAGATCATAGAATCATAGAATCATAGAATAATTAGGGTTGGAAAGGACCTTAAGGTCATCAAGTTCCAACCCCCGTGCCATGGACAGGGACACCTCACACTAAACCATGCCACCCAAGACTCTGTCTAACCCAGTGTTGTGGTTTAAGCCTCTCAGGCAGTCTGCTCATTCACTCCCCCCTCTTTCTTCCCCCTGCTACTGGGAGGATGGGGAGGAGAATCGAAAGAATGCAACTCATACAGGTTGAGATAAGAACAGTTCAGTAACTAAGGCATAGTGCAAACCACTACTGCTACCACCAATAATAATAATGACAAGAGAAATACAAGGGAAAAGAATACAATCGCTCACCACCTATACCCAGCCAGATGAAGCAGCGAACCCCTCACCCTTCAGGGTCTCTGACCTCCGTTTTTACATCCTGGGCATTACGTGCTGTGGTATGGAATAGCTCTTTGGTCAGTTTGGGTCAGGTGTCCTGTCTCTCCTTCCTCCCGGCTTCCCCTCCTCCCTGGTAGAGCATGAGGCTCAGAAAGTCCTTGGTCAAATCTAAACATTACCAAGCAGTAACTGAAAACACTGGTGTTATCAGCACTGCTCCCAGGCTGAAAGTCAAAACCACAGTGCTGCACCAGCTACTAAAAAGGAGAATAATGACTGCTACTGCTGAACCCATGACACCTGGCCTTGAACACCACCAGAGATGGAGCATTCACAACTCCCCTGGGCAACACATTCCAGTGCCTCACCACCCTCACAGTAAAGAATTTCTTCCTTATATCCAATCTAAACTTCCCCTGTCTTAGTTTGAACCCATTACCCCTTGTCCTATCACTACAGTTCCTAATGAAAAGTCCCTCCCCATCCTTAGAAGCCCCCATTCAGATACTGGAAAGCTGCTATGAGGTCTCCACGCAGCCTTCTTTTCTCCAGGCTGAACAGCCCCAACTTTCTCAGCCTGTCTTCATATGGGAGGTGCTCCAGCCCCCTGATCATCCTTGTGGCCCTCCTCTGCACTTGTTCCAACAGTTCCATGTCCTTTTTATTTTGAGGACACCTGAACTGCACGCAATATCACCTTTAGTGGATCAATTTGATGATACCAGGAAGGTGAAATTATAAGAAACCTACAGCCCTGCTTGAAGTTCCAGCTGGGAATGTGAATTTTTACACAGCCCACTTCTGCAAACAGTCTTTAATTTTGTTGCCTGTTTCTTATCTGTGAGGTATCTAGCACATTAGAGATCTGATTTCAGGTAACATGATTGGGAATTAAAATAATTAAATCTATCATCATTATTGAAAAAAGAAATGTACAGTAGAGCTCTGAAAATATGTTAATCTAATTCATTTTGGCCTTACTTTATGAAAAAAAAAAAAAGCTGTGCAATGATTTAAATGATCTACTTGCTGTATTAACACAGCCACCTAAGAGTTTATGTTCTGATGCAATACAGAAGGGTGATCTGTCTCCCTGTCAGCAGATGTACATTACTGAAGAAACATTACTCTCTTTTACAAATATTCTACTAATGGAGGCAATATTCACAAACACGGAGTAAATAGCATTAGTCCCAATTTAAATAATTATTGCTTTTACATAGATCATTTCTATCACATAATTGTAGATTAATTGAAAATTGTCTTTTTATCTCTGTTAGTTAGTTTTGCATTAAAAGCACATACCTCAATAAAGCAAGCAATAGAGACAATGATCCAGTGGAAAGACAAACTGTGGACATGTTAACAATACTGCTTTGTGTTAAAAGCAATGACCAAGGTAAAAAAAATCACAAACAGCCCAGTCTGTCATATGCAATAATTGTATGGCAGGTGTAAACATGCCAGGCTATTAGTTAATAAATATGTGTTCCGCTTTCTATGGAGAGGTCAATAGGCTTCTCTCAGTCTTTATTGACACAATGCCCACATTTGACTGTTGTAAACACATTCAACTGAAAACTGAAAATAGCATTCAAACCACATACAAAATTTCCTTTTTAAAAATGTATTCATTGCTTTTAAAAGAGCAATGGAATGATTTCTGTAAGTGACAACTGAATTCTAGGCAATCAGAAGATAACGACCCAGAACTTGCCCTCAATAATATTTTACGCCGAATTATTTTATAGATTTAAATTCAGCATTTTAATTACTCACATTACTCCACACCCTCCCCACTGTACTGCCTATATTTAAATTCTGAAGTGGGGTCTGTTTCCTCAGCTTCCTTTTTTATCTTCAAGTATCTGCTGAATTCCCTGATTGCCCACTGTCAGAGGTTGTTAAATTATCATGTCCACATCTTTTAGCTATTCCTGACTGTATTTTTCAGTTTTTCTGATATCTTTTGGCTCCTAGTGTCACATCTCAGTGTCAGCTCTTCAGAGTTCACTCACTTTCATCAGTCAAGCTTTTAAACAGTCTCTGCCTTCAGTTGCAGTCCTATCATGTACCTGTCTTACTGTAAATGCCACTTGTCTATATCTCTTTCCCTTCACTTCTTCTGTACCCAGATCTCCAGACAGTAGCAATGAAACACTACTTTCAAAGGCTCTTTAGAACCTACAGCTGCCCAAAACACATCTGTATGACTGCAAATGTACGTACTGAACAGATTCTGTCCTGTAAAATGCACAGATAAATGTGATCTGGGACGTGCAATATATCTGAAGCCTAATTTTCTCTTTCACCCTTTTTTCATAGCAGCAACTATTATGGGAGCTATAGCTGCTTTGTGAGTGGTAAGTCTGTTGGGTATGCGAAAATGTGACAACACTTGAAAGACTGATGGGCCAATGAAGTTAATGTTGGCATGCATTGTGAAAGGCTCCTGGGTGACACTGCTTTCCAGTTGTTAGTTAGCACAGCCTGTGTCAGTGCAAATGTTGTTTCTCCAACTTGCCTCAGTGTTCAAGCCAAGAACTGATACGAAGCAAAATTAATTAGTTTTTCCAAGTCAGACACCCAACTGGAAAATAATAATTGGAAACAATCCACCTGGATACTCTAAAACACTTTTAAAATTTTTTTTCATTAAGTTATTTTTAACTTAGAAAGGCAGTACAATGAGGAGTCTAATGAAAGATTCAAGTATGAAATTAAAATTTCCTCTCTTGTATTTAGAGAAATCCCTTTTTGATGTACAACTCTGAATTATGTCATTATTGGGAAATAATTTGGTGCAGTTTAACAATTTTTCTTCTAAGGCTGTTTGCATTTTGCAGAAAACACAAATTTAACAAACACCATGGAAATCCTCAGTTCTTTACTATGCTAGCCAATGAAAGCAAACCAATGGAACAAGAAAATAGAGCTGACAGCAGGCATTTTTTTGAACTACAACTAAGCAGTAAACAAAATTACCTACTAGAAAAAAAAAAAAACACAGAACATACCTTCTGATATTGCCATGCTGTCTGTTTTGGCATTGGCTCAGTCTAATTGCTGTTATTGGAATCTTCAAATGAATTGGTAAGTATTTAATCCATATCACCTTACTTAAAAAGTCTATCTTCAGAGGAGCAGGATTATTTACAAAATAAGAAGGGAAATAAGAAGTCTTTTAGCCCATAAAGAAATTCTGGAATAGTTTCTAAACTTGGCCAGAACTAAATTCTGTCATTCTTCAGGAAATTCGTTTTCCCAAACATGTAATCCAAATGCCATAAAATGCTAATGTTTTTGAAGATGTGGTGTGCACAACAGCTGTGTTAAACATTTTTTTCAGCATTTCTGTTGACCTAAGCAGAATTAACACCTTCATCACTTCCTGCACTGCTAGCTTTTAATATTTTTAACTTTTACCTTTTCAGTAACAAAATTTTGTATACTTCATTTTTTTCCCTTGAAAATTAAAAGTGTTAGTTGGTGATGATACAATAAGGCCTTGAAATCTCACTCCTGAAAGACTGCCATTGTGTGACTTCAGGGCATCATAACCATGCAAGAGGTGCCAATAGCCCGAAGAAACCATCAAATGCTGTATTAGCATTTGATGTCAGAACTTCCTAATGCTGTCTTTTGCCAAACTAACAAAATTTGTGCAGTTCTTGCATTCAACTGGTTACATGGAAAACCACGTATGCATACTATAAAATACCACTTCCCTGCCTCCCCTTTCCCCTCGCTTGCACTGTGCACCACTGGCTCAAAGTCCTGAAGCTTTTGCAGTATGATGGCTTTCACATTTTACTAAACAAGTTATTTCCTGTTTACTGTCTTCTCAAAAATTGTCCCTGGTGTCAACTGAACACCAGTAAAAATTATGTATATGGTGAAGGTTTTAATTTTTACTGCTCTGGTGAGAAAATTCAGAAAAGTTTCTTCTTGTTACTCCAGCAGATCAGCAAATTCCTGTAACTTTAAATGCCACTGATAGCATTCAAGAACTTGAGCCATGGCATGCTTACTATCAAATGTGCCCAGAGCAACACTCATCACTGTCATCTGTTTCAACTCAACTCTTATTTTCTCAACTGACACAAAAGAGCCAATACACCAGTCACCATTGTTTCAATTTTAATATCAGTTGAAGAATGATAATGTTCATATTGTGCTTGTATCCCTGTGATGCACTTCATCAATTTGAAATTTCAGGAATAAAGAATACAGTAGTAGGCCTGTATACTTTCTTCTGCTGTTAAGTAAGTTTAATGTTTCTTGCTTGTTCCTTTTCCCTTACACGTTTTAAGATACTTAGCTAAATACAGGACAGTTTAGGCAAGAAGTTAGCAAAGTTCTGTTAAAGGAAAGCTAGAGCTCTAAACTATTGGACTTTTTCATGTTTATAATTTTCACTGTGAGTCTGGATGTCTGCATTTTGTCTGCAAAGAGTGGAAAACCGTGAAATACTGCTAAGAGAGTATATCTGTGGCTGATATAAAACATCTCACATCAGACCAAAACTTTGTGGGTCAGTGATGCCACTGGTTTTGGCATCCAAGCATATTTTTCTTAATTTTCTTTCTAATGCTTCAGCACTTGAGGCCAAGAGATTTTCCAGATCTGAACGTTCTGGAATGAACATAGGCTCCTCCATATTTATGAGTGTTGCAAAAACCAGAAAAGAAGAGACACTTGTGAACATTCTTCCAAATAACAGTTTTGTTATCTGCTCTTTTTCTGTCCCTTTTGGTTGTCATTATCTGTGGATGATGCATAACACATATTAAAAAGACAATAATATTTGTCTTGTACAACAGTTACCTTTCTGTTGATAATGTATAAGAATATTTTTGGTGTGGAGAATAACCTTCCAGTGGCAGACACTGCTTGGCACTTGAGGTTTGGATACCATACAGCACACAAAACATAAATGTATCCTCCTATGAATATAGGAAAGCACTAAATGAATGTTGTTTTTAGTAGGGACTGGAAGCTTACTCTCACCTACAAATCACTGCAACTAAAGGCAATGCACAGGAATCCATATATTCACCTGAAACTCAAAGGAAACATAAATTCTGTAGGACTTTTTAAGGGTAACAAAGATGGTGAAGGGTCTGCAGAGTAAATCTTATGAGGAACACCTGAGGGAGCTGGGGTTGTTTAGTCTGGAGAAGAGAAGGTACAGGGAGGATCTTATTGCTCTCTACAACTACTTGAAAGGAGGTTGTGGTGAGGCGGGGGTTGTTCCCTTCTCCCAAGTAACAAGCAGTAGGACCAGAGGTAATACACTCAAGTTGCAGCAGGACAGGTTTAGATTGGATATTAGGAAAATTTTTTCACAGGGAGGGTGATCAGGGATCTGAACAGGCTTCCTGGGGCAGTGGTGGAATCACTGTCCCTGGAAGCGTCCAGAAACCATGTAGATGTGGTCTTCAGTTACATGGTTTAGCAGTGGTCTTGGCAGTTCTGGGGTAGTGTGGGACTTGATGATCTTAAAGGTTTTTTCCAACCTAGTTGGTTCTATGATTCTATGTTTATCTAAATATTTAGCAACTGTGATAGGTCACTTGTGGGCCCAAGCCTACATTACAGGAAAAAAAAAAAAAACTCTTCCAATTCTTCCCAAACTATTTTTTCCTTTTTAATTGCAGTCATCAAAAGAAGGCCACAGGAAGCTGCAATCATGCATTTTATTCAGAGTAATGCAGGTTTAAGGCACCTAATGGGTAAGGTATTACTGTTGATTCTGGCTGATCATGCTGTAAAGCAAATCACTTTCTCTCATAACAGCCTTCACCTAAGAATCAAGCTTTGATCTTAAAGATTTTTTGCACAGCACATCAGTCACACAATATTCTGGACATGTACCACAAGCTGAACTTAAAATGCACATCAAGCATGTACCAATAAACCTTAAGTTTCCCAGAGGTGTATTTAATAGTCATTCTGTGACTGCTGAGTTAGAAAGTAAGGAAATTCTTGTGATGATTTAGATGGTCAATCTCCTTTCATAAGCCAGGGAAGCAAAGGCTTGCTGAGTAGTGGGGAGCTTGGCAAGTTTTAGTGTCTATCTTATTCCCTTAACCATTTGCCAGCTCTAGAGGCAAAGGTCAGGAGCACTCTCTTAACGTGCATTCTGGTACAGCAAATGGTATTGATGCAATGCCTTCAAGTTCCAGCTCCATGGGGAGTAAAAAAAATTAAAAAATAAAAAAAAAATTGTGGTTTCTGAGAAGTGAAAAGGGAACGAGTGCATTTCCTAATGCACTTGTGGGATTCACTGTAGATGCAGGCAGTCAGAGAACCTTGGGGAATTTTTAGGGTTTCTAATACGCAAGCAAGTGCTTTCACAGTGTATGAACTAAGCCCTGGCTTTTAGCTTGCTGTTGCATTATCCCTCAAAACCCCTGAAGAATAAGGTGTCCTTTTCTCCCCTTACTGCTCAACTCAGTGTTTAGTGCACTGAAAAAAATATATGAAAATGATGAAACCACACATTGCATTGGGAAGTGACAAGTGAAGAACCTTCAGGACTATCTAAGCTAGCTTCCTCCCATGTTTCCTTCATCTGAATTACTTTGGCATAATCCATTTTGATTTTAAGAAGTCATTCTTCTTTTCTAAATGACTTAGCCACTTTTTTTTTTTTTAAATTTTCCACACCAGATAGGAAGAGCACAAAGCAAAATCTTTAGCCCAAATTTTGTTCCATTCTAAATTATAAAGCTTTTCCCATTTGTCTTGCACGATGCTGTTGCAGTTTTCCCTGTGCTTTGGCACTGTGATACCTAAGTTTGAATTGCTTTTATTTCTCTTTTGATATTTTCAATATCTACGTATACATATCTGAAGTTTTCATTCTAACTTCCCCTTGTGGTCAATGGGGAAAAAGAGACACCTCTAGGGCACTGTTTATGATGTACTCTGTTTTAGACATCTACATCTGGATGAGTTGAACTTGTCCAAGAAGAACCTGTTGTCTGCATAAACTATGCAGTCTAACTATCAAGCTGAAATTCAGATGCTTATGTAGTAAACACCTCTATTTAGCCAGATAAATCTTACCTCAGATTTCTCTCCCTCCTCTTCTTTGGATTAAACTGTATAATTTATAAATTTCCTGCCTTTAAGCTGTTTTGCCACAAGGAGAAACATTGTTAACATGTATGTATTATGATATGGAACAATCAAACTGTGCTTTTACATGAATCATAACTATTTTCTTTCTGTGAAAGAAGTACAAATATTAATTATGACACCATTGATAGCACTTGAATTGAGTAACTATGTTTATGCCCTTTATACTTTGTTTTATGCAGACTGTTTCTGGGTACCTTCACACTCATCTGTGTCTAACAGTAGAATATGGTACTGTCCATATTGTATGGCTAGTGAAATGGAACTGGTATTTACTGAGTTGTTTTCTCTCAAATGTTAAGTACTATGTTGCATTTCTCTGGTTGGCCAGAGACTCCTTCTCGAGATAATGTCAGTAGTTCTGAGGGTTCTTATGCACTTAAATAAGACCCAGCTCACTACAAATTTGTGATCATTTCTGAGGCCATTCAAAAGTTTATTTTCATTATTTAAGGTTGCATTTTTACACTAATATAGGACCAATATGAAAAATGTTGGTATATGATAGCAGTAAATCTTTTCAGTGCAGATACAAAAACACTGATAGTAAACTACCATTGGTTAGTGTTTTGGTATCACACCAAGCCTTTCCTTTGTCTTTATTAGCATTTGACTACTGTGATCCTTGTAGGATGACTTAATTATACTCTTTTGTCCCTTAATGGTTACATATTATTCTTGTTGCATAATGTATTTCTTCACAATTTTGTTGCTACAAATCTGTGCTACACATTTTCCTGTCTGAGTTCTGTGGAGGGTGCAAGATTTAATCAAACTGATGTCTTGGTTGTTTTCTCATTTTTCCTCTGGAGTGATATAATTTGTAATTATATCCCTACTTCTATTTCTTTAAGGGTGTCAGCTCTCTTTAATTCTTTCGCTTTTGGTTACTGTCACCAAAAATATACTCTTCTACTTCTCTGAGTTGATTGAACTCCTTACTCCTTTTTACACTTTTTTACTGCTCTAGAAGTTGTGAAGACTGCTGTTTCAACTGAAGTCTTAACAAAGTTACCCTCCACAATGATAGTCTTAAACAGTTCCTCTTTATTAGTTATAATCATATCTAGAAAAGTCTTCCTCATTTCTCCTTTTCCTATAAAGACTAGCAATAGGCAAGGGGTAACGGGTTCAAACTTGAACAGGGGAAGTTCAGGTTAGGTATAAGGAAGAAGTTCTTTACTGTGAGAGTGGTAAGGCACTGGAACAGGTTGCTCAAAGAAGCTATAAATGCTCCATCCCTGGTGGCGTTCAAGGCCAGGTTGGACAGGCTTGGATGACATGGTGTCGTGGTTTAAGCCGTAAATTTCACTTCTCCCTCCTTTCCTACCCCCCCCCCCCACTCCGATGGGGGAAAAATGGGGAGAAGAACCAAAGAAAATGTAACTCCCACGGGTTGAGATAAGAACAGTCCAGTAACTAAGATACAATACAAATCACTACTGCCACCATCAATAACAATAATAATGACAAAGTAAATACAAAGGGAGAGGATACAACCGTTTCGCCGCCCGACCGAGCTGAGAGACCGCGCACCGAGAGCAAGCGAGAGCCTGCCCAAAACCCCACACTTCCGGGTTCCTCCCCCTCCCCTCCCCCTCCCCCGTATTCTACCTCTTGGGCATGACGTACTGTGGTATGGAATAACCTCATTGGTCAGCCCGGGTCAGGCGCCCTGTCCTCCCTCCCCCAGCTTTTCCCTCTTTCCCAGGGTAACATGAGACTCTGGGGGGGGGGGGGGGGGGAAGGGGAAGGGGAAGGGGAAGGGGAAGGGGAAGGGGAACAGGAAGCCGAACCCATAACGCATGGTCTAGTATGAGGAGTACCTGCTTGTGGCCGGGGGGTTAGAACTAGATGATCTAACGTTTTTTTCCAGCCACACCTATTCTATAATTCTATGATTCTACAATAAAAAAGTACTGCTAAAGCAAGACAAGTAAAGTGTTGCACTCAGTGAGCCAGAGATTCGTTTTAGTCTCTGTGATGAAACTTTGCAACTCCTCATATCTGTGGAGAAAAGCCTGAAACGGAAATCCACATGTACTGAAAATAAAGTGACAACATTGAGAGAACAAAAAAGAATCCAAATGCATTCATTATTTAAATTTCAGGATTTTGGAGGGACATGATTTTTAAGGGCTTTAGTGCCCAGTATTGGGCTACCCATAACAAATCTTAGAAAGATGAAATGAGGGTTTATTAGCTCTGAAGTAGGGAGGAAATATTTTTAAAATAGAAAACATTTTTAATATACATTTGTTACCCTAAGAATTAAATCTCAGGCAGCTTTTGCTTGTTCATGTTTAAAAGAGGTTTGCAAACAGTTTAGCTTTCCAGCACAGAAAAAGTTTCTCTGTCTTTTCTGGAAGATGATGTAACTCATCTTAAACAGTAAGAAGGCAGAAGTTAAGCAGTTGTCTTGAAATTTAATAGGGTGATTTTCTCTTTGCCAGTGTACAAACAAATACAGAATTTCAATGGATGCCCAAGAACCAGCACATCAAGGTATGTACCTGTCAAATATATCTGAAAATGCAATGAAGCAAACTGAAACTGCAATGGTCTTATTGCTAATAAAAAATCATTAAAAATATCTGCTCTTCTTGTGATTTTTTTTTGTTTGTTTTACAACTTCCTGGATTTGAGCAAAGTGGGGGAAATCTCATTTACTCTGGCTGGAGCAAGGATACTATGCCACATCATTCCACTCCCCTTTGCTCTCTGTGATCCACACCACCATCTCCAGTCAGTGGACTTAAAAAAACCTGGAGATACTCTTGATTTAGTGAATTGTTTGCCTTCTTAATTTTTTAATAACTCCTAAGAAAATTACCCAAAATAAAATAGAATTGGCAGTTTTATTACCTTACTGACATCCTTTTCTATGCACAGAAACTTCCAGTAGTGGTCTGGGTAGGAACAGATCCATGGAAATACAGAGTTGGAAAAACAACAGAGGTTTGGGGAGGCAAAGTTGAAGCAAATAAAATTAAGGTCATGTAAGTGTCCCAGACAGATGATCTGGACTTCTCTCATAACAAACTTGCACTTTTCTTGAGTAAGAGGTAACAGCTATTTCCTAGTGGAAGAATATAGAGAAGATCTTTGGCAGAAATATCAAAATATTTTCCTTTTTTTTTTCTTGTACAAGGTGATATTTCTTTCAGTTTTCAAAACACTGGAGAAAGTTATTTAAGTAATGTTATCTGCCATTTAAAGAAAAGAAACTAAAATTGAGACTTCTGAAGTAGCTTGGCATTACATAAAATGTTAGGGAATAAAGAACAAAAGCTTGTTGAAAATGTAATTTCCCTTCTTCCCTCCCTCCCTTCCTCTCTTCATCTTACCCTCTATTCCTTATGCTTTATTTCCGCTGTTCCTTCCTCTCCCCCTCTCTCCCTTTTGCCTATGTGCACTTCATGTTAAAGTCTCTATCTTCCTGTCAGCAAGAATATACCAGAATTTAAAAGTGATAACAGTAATGCAAGTGAACAAATAGCCATCTCATATAGCATAAATATCAGAAAGGAAACGCTCAGAAAATTGCATGCAACATATAAAATGCAAATATAATATATAATGTCCCATGTGGAAAATAAAAATGCTGAGCTCAATTCTTGCCCTTTACTTGCCTTTTACTTTGACTACTACTGCTGAAAATCTAAGTCATAAACTCTTCTGAATCTCATCTCACCTTCACTACACAGATAATGGCGAAGGTTTTCTCAGAACCAAGAGAAACTGAAGCTTCATAACAACTTGTTTTATCAAACCCACCTATTCTGCAAATGCTTTAGTTTGTATCGACTAGCAAAAATACATTTCTTTCAGCTTTCTCATCATTAATCTCCTCTGACTCTATCAATGGTTTCTCCTGCAACCAATCGTTAACAATGTGAACTTATAATAAATATTAGAAGTCTTTTACTCTTCTCGTGAAAGAAAAGTGGTTTTCCTCCTTTCCCTACTCTTAGTTGGTGTTTCTCCCAACCTTGCCATCTGTTTTGTTTTGGTTTGGTTTTTCTTTGTTTGTTTATTTTTGTTGCTTTGTGTTTTTTTTTTCCCCTGAATGAAAGATGGAGCTGTTCATGCAATGTACTTTTATAATTTCTGTAGAATTCCTATTGGACTACCATATTTTCAGTTATAGTTTCATAAAATTTGTATGGTTTAGACTGATTTCTTTTTACTGTCCATAACACCTACCTCAGATCAAACTTATTTATTTAGTTCAGTCATTTCAGAAAGTAGCTCATGTTAAAAAATTCTGGAGGCCTTAATCCTTCAGTAAGTAACAGCTTCAATATTCTGTGTTTGACAGAAGGTTTAGAATTGGCAGAGGGGCTGCTGTATTTCAGAAGAGTATTTTTTATATTTGGCATGAAAATCTGTTTTGCTCTGTCTCTCGAAAAATTGCCAGTGCAATCACTGGTGGTAATTAGAAGCAATCTTGAATATTTCTGTCCTCCTGGACAGGCCCAACCATAAAGTAGCATCTCCAATGGCATGCTTTTTCCATCCGCCATAGCCAGTAAGTGTGAAGTAAGCTAGACTCATTTGTGACTGTCCCTCGTGATCAGTGTAAAGGACCCTCCTGAAGGAGAGAGCTGTCAAAATGGGATATAGAAATGTTGGAAGGGACATTAAAGATCATACATAATATGTTATACATATTATATAATATATACACAGTATAATTTATGAAATATTAAATATTGGTATAATAAAAATATAAATTATTATTAAAACTATAAATATGATGAAACTATAAAATCATACACATATATATGTGTATACAACAAAAGCCAGAATATAGGGAAAGAAAGAAATTCACTTAGTGATCCCATTAAGACTGTAACTCCAAAAAATTAGATAAACTCTGAGCAATATCTTTGAGCCTGGCAGCAAAACAGGAGGCAGATAAGCAGAGAGGTAGGGGTGAAGTCTCAATGGACAAGAAAAAGGAGGGAAAACAGTATGTTAAGGCATATAGTGTAATGCCAGGAAGCTGGAACTCTTTGAGCAAGGCAATTGAGCCATAAACTTCTGTGAGGATGAGGACAGAAAAAAGACCATAAGAGAGAGACATTAATGAGCAGAAGACTAATTCGTTCCACTAGGTGATGCACTGCTAGGGAAATGGTATGTTGAAACACTTCGAAAGAGAATCCTGAAGGATGATGCATAAATTTATATCTGCGCAAAAGAAACAGGACTGAACCAGGGCACCATGAACACCCAAGCAGCTTATGTATCATTAAGTGCAAAAAAAACCCAAACAAACAAACAAACAAACAAAAAAAACAAACCACAAAAAACAACCACCCTAATTTGGGCAGAGAACAATATGGAAAGTCACCCCTGAAAGGACCAATTTAAACTACTATGCAGGTGTGATAATTAGAGGTTATACATGAAACCGTTTGGCATCCTTAACTATGGCATTTGTTACCATGCAACAAATGTGTTAAGATAATGTATTCTAATTTGGTACATTTTATTAAATTATCAGGAAGTTCAACTAGTTCCTGCAGTTTTAATGTGAAAAAATATCCACATAAAAAAGCAGAAAAAGGTACTTGTATTTTCATATTCTTTTAATTTTTAGGTTAATTTTTTTTCTTTCTCACTTGACACTTTTCCTGTTCCCTTCTAATACAACATAGCAGAAACATTTGATAAAATAATAAACTGCTTATTTTTGATGAAAGAATTTCATTATTCAATAGAAGCTCAGTTCGTTTAATGAATCTAATAGGGGAAAGTGATTATTTTCTTACCGTGTACATTATGAAAAACTTGAATTCTTTACAAACAAATCTGTAATGAAACTTCAGCTACATACCCAAAAATCGTTCTAAAAATGCCTCATGTACAATGCTGTTGTTAATATTAAGTAAATAAATAAATTGGGTCTGATTAGTAAATTTCTATTGTTTCTGATTTATTACACCTTTCCAGGTAAAGTATGGTGATCAGAATTAAGATTGCTACTGTGTGTATAGCCAGCAAAAATGTTCTGGTTTTCTTCAAAGTGTTGTCACTAGAAACGATAAATTATTTTTACAAATAGAACTGTGTATAGCTCATCTACAGTTCTTCCTTCTTTGGTACAATAAGATTGTTGTTAAATAATGTCATTTTTTATTAGCACAGTTCTAAACAATGTCTTTAGAAACCTAGAAAGTTACATTTATTATCCTGTCAGGGAGAGTTTCCCCATACCCATGTGGTATAGACTGTAGACTGAACTACTTGTTTCTGCAGTGTTGTTGCTATGGGAACAGATGTGAAATGCTTACTGCTGTACTATAACACAATTAAACATATTATGGCCTCTTTAATTGCATTCTTTGGACGTCACCATAAATGAAGAGAAAGTATCAATCTGGGTAGACTCTAATTTATTTTCAAATGACAATTTTGAATTAATACTGTGGGATGTTCTTTCAGTTATTTTAACTGCTTATTTCTCCTACACTTCTCATAAACAAAGAAAAAAATAAAACTGTCTCGTAAAGATGCATAACAAATGACTGCATTTAAAAGATGGAAACCCAAAAAAAATTGGCTGAGTGTTTTCTGAGCCAGCAGATCTTACTTAATAGATCTTTCCAATTCCAAGCTAGTAAGAGAGTAAAATTCCTAAACGAGAACATGCCATTTCCTCCTATATCATGGACTCACATATTTCATTGCCTCTTTTTAAATAGCTGGGATAAACTGATAATAAGTCTAGATGTAAATATTTCTCACAACGGCAATTACGCCTCCTTCATTTGTAGCTTATACTATAAGCCAGCTGCTTTCCTTTTTCTCTTTTTTTTTCTTCTCCTAATATTGACTCTTCCTTCTAGTTTAAATACTATTTAATGAGTTACTGATCTGTTTTCTTAAAAAGAAAACTCCATTGTTTAAAGAAAGATGATTAAGCGAACAACAGGTTGTTTCCTTTTTCCACACTGTCTGCTAGTCTAAGTTCAGTAGACATTCACAGCACACTTGTTGGCTGACACAAAGTATGTTACTTTCATTAGAGGATATATTGTTTTCTCAAGGTTTACCAATAAAGAAAGGCATTTCTCCAGATTTTTTGGGTGTGATTTATAAAAAGCCATCACATCTTTGTCTCTCATTCCCATGCCAGCGCTGTTAACACCATTATTGTTTCTGTTCTTCAGCCTGGTAAAGCAAGACCAACACTCTAGCCCTTTCAGGCTTAGCTATTTTACTCAGTAGAAAATGATTACATGTTCAGTATTCAATATATAAGCATGACTTCACAGGCTAGTGGATAGGGAAAGAATCTTTGACTATCTGCTCCACTAAATACTTAACATAGAGTAGTGATCGTTTACTGACACCTAGATTCTTTGTTCAAAGGAGTATGGTATACACTGAAAGGTAGTTGCTTATGTTTGCTGGTCCAACAAAAATGTATTTATGTCACAAAAAAAAAAACAACCCAGTTTTAACAGGGAGTTGTGACGGAAACCTATTTCCTTATAACTGATTGTTGTATTGTGTTAAAGATTTGAGGGAACAGATGAGACAAATGACAGAAAAACAAACTCTTCCAGCCATGTTCTGTCAGAGAAACAGGAATAGGCAGCTGATGTCAGGAGCCAGTGTACAGGAATGGCATTCTGTAATTGGAAATTAACTCTTTGGGTTCAAACACTGGGTCTTATTATGTACCTTGATGTCTCCTTTTGCTACCTGCTGCCTTTTATGGATCTTATCTTCAGAAATGAGCTCTTATTTCTATTATTTAAGTTATTCTTCACACCTAATTTTCTCCAGGTGTTCATGGGAGATTTATTATCCTAAGCACTGGAGCTGGAGTGGGAGATTTCAGAAGGCAGCAAAATGCTTTAAAGAATCAGTATAACGCTTCCCATTGCAATGTTTAAATCTTTTAATGGATCTAACTTCAAATTACTATTACTCTCAAGAAAGTATAATTTAGAGTAAAATGGCAATATGTGAGACAAGGAAGATATTTTATTGCTCTTTCCTTGTTCACTTATAAAATACAAGGGTCAAAAAAATACCTTGTTCTGTCTCTAAGGATTATGAAAAATAAAGGAGAAGGGCTTCAGAATTTTCACCTAAACAGGTAATTTTATCTCACTGGACTAAAGTACTGTCTTTCTTCTGTAATTCAAGATTTTAGTCCTAGTGTCCACTTGCTTTCTATATGTATTCTTCAAATGATGTCTGTTGATATTATCTGTGGCCAAGTATTTCCTAGTTCTTGTTGTGGTTATCTACGATTATCACCAAGATCAATGAAGAGGATGTGGTGAAAATAAAAAATAGTTTTTCTATTAAACCCACTATATTCTACAGTGATTACAATAATTACCAGACTATAAAATAAGTTTCAGAACTGGAGCCAAGTGTGGTGAACTTTTTACGTATTCTAAACATGCATATATGGGAGTAGGAGTCTCTGACTGTATCAACTACTTTGAATCAGGTCCATTTCTATGACTGGTAGGACAGAGTATGCTATGTGCTTTTTCTCTGAAAAATAATGTGCAGCATCATTTATTATCTCCTTACTGTCTTTATACAGGATAATAGAATCTCTTGTATATACTGCTTTTTCCACAGAACATATTTACTTTAGCAAAACAAACAATTGAGTTTGTGAGTATACTTCTCTTTTTATACAGGTAGGTATGTCTGATGGGTGAATCTAGATGCACCACTAACTTTGGCTCTGAAGTTAAGAGAAAATCCACTCCCTTAAATTGTTTCAGATTAAAGCATTGAAACACAAGTGGATATTAGTCAAACATATTTGGAATCCATTTGGGAAACCATAAACCAAAAAAAAAAAAAAAAAAGAGTGCATTCTGGCACCATCCATTATTGATTATATTTATTTTAGTGAAATAAATGTTTAGTTATACTGATACTTCAAATAAAATGGACAGCCAATAGTGATGTAAAATAGAACAGTGCCTTTTATCCAGGTTCCCTTTCCATTTTCTTTCTTCCTTATTCCTTCTTTTTGTCTGCTACAAGTGAAGAAGTTAAAGCTGCTATAAAATTCAAACCACAATCATTCCTTTCATACAGAAGCTTTGTTTATGTCCTTGTTAACAGCTCACATAATTTCACATCTGGGTTTTATTTTCTATGAAAAATAATTATGTAGAAATTAATATATGTAACTATATAAATGGAGAAATCTAAGGTAAATATTCTGATTTGCATATTGTATGCTCATGTTTTTTAAATATCCGTTTATCTTTTTGTTGTCACTGCAGTGAATATAAAATCCATATTACAAATTCCAGTGTTAAACACCATTCTTAGAATCTGCTTGCTCTAAGATCATAATGCTGTGACTATGAAAAGATCAACTTGTGTTGTTAGTAGACAAATAGTCTAAGCAACCAGATACTTAAGAAGGATATGAAACTCTTCATTGCTCTCCCCTTGTATATATGTCTCAGTTCTCCATCACAACTGGCATATAAAGAGAAAGGAAAAGGGAAGTAATAACGTGCTAGAGACTCAGGAGAAAGGCATTTGAAATGGCATAAACTTTCCTGCACCGTGATAGATGCAATTTTCTTTTAATTTTATTGCTGATCGTCCTCTGTGTTATCACAGGGTCTCTACCACTGTCACATTTTCTATATGCGTCACCAATGCAGTGATCATTCCTCAAATCTTTCATTTCTTTGGCTTTATTTTAAATAACATGTAAAGAACAAATATTTCCTTAAACCTAATTAATGCTTAATCACTTCCAAAGCCCTCCCTTATTTTCAGGGTGAGAAACCAAACAGAAAAACTAAGAGGCATAATGGTATTATCCTGCTGTCAGAAGAGAAGACGAGGAAGAGGAGAAGCTAGGACTTTCCTGGTGACATTCTCTTGCTTGGAGCCTGTCATGGCTGGGAGAATTCCAGAGAGGGCAGAGCTGATGGCCCAGCTTGCACTGGGGACATTCCTAGAAGGGACAGCCAATGACTCTGGGCTTACAGGTGTCTTGAGGTGGCCTGGCAATATTGACAGCTTTTTGGAGACTGCTTTTCATCAGGAGGCTAATAGTCCATCAGCTGAAGAAAAGCCCCAGCAAAGAGAGTAGCATATCTCTTTGTCGTGGTTTAAGCCTCACCCAGACTAATAACTCACGAAGTTTTAGTCACTCAATCACTCCCCTCTTTTTCTTCCCCCAGTCACGGAGGAACGGGAGGAGAATCGAAAAAAAATGCAACTCCCACAGGTTGAGATAAGAACAGTTTAGTAACTAAGGTATAACACAAATCACTACTGCTACCATCAATAATAATTCAAGAGAAATGCAAGGAAAAAGAATACAACTGCTCACCAAGCCCGACTCAGCCAGTGCACCCCCCAGCAGCAAACCCCCCACTGCACCACCACACCCTTCCGGGTCTCTGCCCTCCGTCTTCACATCCTGGACATGATGTGCTGTGGTATGGAATAACCTCTTTGGTCAGTTTGGGTCAGGTGTCCTGTCTCTGCTTCCTCCGGCTTCCCCTCCTCCCTGGCATGGCATGAGGCTCAGAAAGTCCTTGGCCAGACCAAAACACTAGCAAGCAGTAACTGAAAACGCTGGTGTTATCAGTGCTGTTCCCAGGCCCAAAATCAAAAACACAGTGCTGCACCAGCTATCAAGAAGGAGAAAAAATGACTGCTGCTGTTATCTTGTTGATCAGGGCCCCATTTAAAATCATTCTTCTTCCGGGTCACATAATAGAGAGGGCTTACAATCTGTCATGGTTTAAGCCTCTAAAACTCACGAAAGGCACTCACTCACTCACTCACTCCCCATCTTTCTTCCCCCAGTCCCGGGGGGATGGGGAGGAGAATCAAATGGATACAACTTCCACAGGTTGAGATAAGAACAGTTTAGTAACTAAGGTATAACACAAATCACTACTGCTACTACCAGTAATAATAATGACAGGAGAAGTACAAAGAAAGAGAATACAATTTCTCACCAAGCCCGACCCAGCCAGTGCACCCCCAACAGCAAACCCCCACTACTCCACCAGTAATAATACAAGAGAGATACAAGGAAAAAGAATACAACTGCTCACCAAGCCCGACCCAGCCAGTGCACCCCCCAGCAACGAACCCCCCAGTACCAAAAACCTGACCATACCGTGCACCCCCAGTCCACCACCACACCCTTCCTGGTCTCTGCCCTCCAATTTCACATCCTGGGCATGACGTGCTGTGGTATGGAATAACCTCTTTGGTCAGTTTGGGTCAGGTGTCCTGTCTCTGCTTCCTCCTGGCTTCCCCTCCTCCCTGGCATAGCATGAGACTCAGAAAGTCCTTGGCCAGACCAAAACACTAGCAAGCAGTAACTGAAAACACTGGTGTTTATAGCGCTGTTCCCAGGCCCAAAATCAAAAACACAGCGCTGCACCAGCTACCAAGAAGGAGAAAAACGACTGCTGCTGCTGAACCCATGGCACAATCAAACTGTAATTCGGGATGTGCATCCTCCAGAACCCCACAGCACCCAAGAAAGCTTGTGTTGCTTTCTTATTAGTTAGTGGCAACATTGCTGCTGCTGCTGAATCCATGACACTCTTCCACACTCCAAAAAAAAAAGTAATGGGGGACTGAGACTTGGGTGAAATAGGTATTTGAAGTGACATTGCCCCAGGTGAAGGATCCATAGAGAAGACTCGCGAAACCTTATTGTGGCCTTTCAGCACTTAGCAAGTACTGAAGAAGTATAAGAAAGATGGGAAGAGACTTTTAGCAGGGCCTGTTGTGATATGATGAAAGGTAATGGTTTTAAAATAAAAGAAGGGATATTCAGGCTGGATGTGAGGAAAAAAATTTTACAATAAGGGTGGTAAAATACTGGAACAGGTTGTCCAGAGAGGCGGTAGATGCACCATACCTGGAGACATTCAAGGCTAGGTTGGATGGGGCTTTGAGCAACCTGGTCTAGTGGAAGGTGTTTCTGCTCATTGCAAGGGGGTTGGAACTAGGTGACCTTTGAAGGTCCTTCCTGACTCAAACCATTCTGTGATTCTATCATTCTGTTAGTCTAAATACATGATGTAGTAGTTATGATAGCAAGAGGCATCACACATAATGTGGTCTCTTCATTACAATGTCCGTAAGTGGATGTCTACTAACCAAGCTTGAGTTACCTGCAGTGTTTATACCTAAATTAGTTATCCTGGGCTTTCTTTATACTCAGTAAAGTGTTTCTAAGGTAATAATCACCTCACCCTAAATTATACATGCAAAACGTATTCTAAATCAGGACCCAAGAAATTTAACAGTCTGTGTACTGTCTGTGGTGTCTAAGTGAGGTCCAAGTTAGGCGGAATGCACTGTATATCTTTCATGAGCTGAACATACACTCCAACGTTGAGTTAATGTGCGCTTCATATGAACTTTAATTTCAGAAGAATTAAAATTCATCTACATATTCAGATGAATGAAACATGCTATTCAAAATACCATGCAAATGTCTAAGCAATATTTGAGCGTGCTAATCATGGAAACTACTTGATCATCCTTCCTATTTATCCACTATAGCTTTGTTTCCTTCTGCCTTAGCTTCAGATAATCACTGCAGAAACCAAATCATTTCATTGCTTAGTTGCTACCGTATGACCTCCCTGCAAGTCTCCTGACTACATGTTACAAAGAGATGCTTCACCTCTCATCTCACATTCCTTTCCAACTTCTTTCTTGACATCCTTACTTGGGGGAGGCAGGGGCAGGGACAGAGAAGAGTTGGAGTTTTTTGTGTTTTTTTTTGTTTTGTTTTGTTTGGTTTGGTTTGGTTGGGTTTTTTTTGGGGGGAGGGGGTATTTTTACTGTTTTGGGGCATTTTTATGAATTGACAGCTGTTGTTCGATCTCAGTCAAATCAAACACTTATGAATTTATCTTAATCTTTACAAGTTACACAAACTAGCAAAATGTTTTAGCGCATGGAACTTGAGCAGTAAAATTGAATATATGTACCCCACAGGGAAAGTAGAGGTGACAACATTTATCTGCAATGGATTATATGAGTTTTACACAAAATGTGATCCAGCTTCCATTTGCATTTTGGTATAAATTGGTGAAAGTGTGGAGAGAAAAAGACTGTTATCTTTTTCTGTAATATCTTCAGCACCATCAGCTGTTCTGAAAAAAATAAAAAAGGAAAACAATCTCAGAGAAAAAAGATTTTCTAAGTTTTATAGTGTCCTTTTGTTGCAAAATATATGATTGTCGTGGTTTAAGCCGTAAATTTCACTTCTCCCTCCTTTCCTGCCCCCACCCCCCACCCCCCCCCACACACACTCCGATGGGGGGGAAACGGGGAGAAGAACCAAAGAAAATGTAACTCCCACGGGTTGAGATAAGAACAGTCCAGTAACTAAGATACAATACAAATCACTACTGCCACCACCAATAACAACAATAATGACAAAGTAAAGACAAAGGGAGAGGATACAACCGTTTCGCCGACCGACCGAGCTGAGAGACCGCGCGCCGAGAGCCAGCGAGAGCCCGGCTCCATATTCTACCTCCTGGGCATGACGTACTGTGGTATGGAATAACCTCATTGGTCAGCCCGGGTCAGGTGCCCTGTCTCCCCTCCCCCAGCTTTTCCCTCTTTCCCGGCATAACATGAGACTCTGTGTGTGTGGGGGGGGAACCGAACCTATAACAATCCACCCCTTATTCCATACCATTCACATCATGGTCAGATCCCACATTTTCAAAATATCATCCCATATATATATATATATATACATACACACACACACACACAGAAGGAGAGGTATAATCCCTTAGTGCCTGGACCAATCCCTATAAAGCTGCTGAGTCCATCCAGTCCGTGATGTCAGGCTCCAACTTTTGTAACAGTCTTTCAGAGTAGGGGAGGCTGTGTGCAGTGCTGGATCGTTGCCTGTTGATGCTGATTGTTCCTTTATTGCAGAACTCATCTGGTTTCATCAAAGTTCGTTCTTTGTTGGGATGATGGTCTGAGGGTCAGTCGCGGATGACTTGAAGACATATAGTTGATGGGCTATAAAAAAAACAAATTACATAACAAGCAACAGCATGCAATTGAGTTCATTGGCTGTTTTCTCCTAAAATCAAATCCCCTTCAGGTACACATTGGATTTCCCCATCTTCCCGCATTACCCACCAAGTATATCCGGGTCCCTGAGCAAAAGCAATCCCACGAGTGGGTTTGCCTTTACCTGAAGCAGGAATAACCCACACTGTCTTCCCCAGCAAATTCTTTATGTGCACCACAGGAACATTGTCCCCCTCCACAGTATGTAGAAGTTCTGACTGGGCTGGACCAGCTCTGTTGGCAGATCCTCTGGTGTTGACCAACCAGGTGGCCTTTGGTAAATGTGTATCCCAATGTTTGAAAGTCCCACCACCCGTTGCTCTCAGTGTAGTTTTTAATAGCCCATTGTACCGTTCGATTCTCCCAGAGGCTGGTGCATGGTAGGGGATGTGATATACCCATTAAATGCCATGCTCTTTGGCCCAAGTATCTATCAGGCGGTTCCGGAAATGAGTCCCACTGTCTGACTCAATTCTCTCCGATGTGCCGTGTCGCCACAAAATCTGTTTCTCAAGGCCCAGGATAGTGTTCTGGGCAGTGGCGTGGGGCACAGCGTATGTTTCCAACCATCCGGTGGTTGCTTCCACCATGGTAAGCACATGACGCTTGCCTTGGAGGGTTGGTGGGAGTGTGATATAATCAATCTGCCAAGCCTCCCCATATTTGTACTTCAGCCATCGTCCTCCATACCAAAGAGGCTTTAACCGTTTAGCTTGCTTAATTGCAGCACATGTTTCACAGTCATGAATAACCTGGGCAATAGTGTCCATTGTTAAGTCCTCCCCTCGCTCACTAGCCCATCTGTATGTTGCATCTCTACCCTGATGGCCTGAAGTGTCGTGGGCCCACCGGGCCAAAAACAATTCACCCTTATGTTGCCAATCTAAGTCCATCTGAGCCACTTCAATTTTAGCAGCTTGATCCACTTGTTGGTTGTTCTGGTGTTCCCCAGTAGCCCGACTCTTGGGTATGTGAGCATCTACATGGCGTACTTTGACCACCAGGTTTTGCACTCGGGCAGCGATGTCTTGCCACAGTGCAGCAGCCCAGATGGGTTTACCTCTGCCTTGCCAGTTGCTCTGCTTCCATTGCTGCAATTACCCCCACAGGACATTCGCCACCATCCACGAGTCAGTATAGAGATAAAGTACTGGCCATTTTTCTCCTTCAGCAATGTCCAAGGCCAGCTGGATGGCTTTCACTTTTGCAAACTGACTCGATTCACCCTCCCCTTCAGCAGTTTCTGCAACTTGTTGAGGACTCCATACTGCTGCCTTCCATCTACGGTGCTTTCCCACAATGCAACAAGACCCATCAGTAAATAAGGCATACAGCTTTTCACTTTCTGACAGTTCATTATCTGGTGGGGCCTCTTCAGCACGCATCACCTCCTCCTCTGGTGACCTTCCAAAATCTTGGCCCTCTGGCCAGTCCATGATGACTTCTAGAATTCCCGGACAACTGGGATTTCCTATTCAAGCTCGTTGTGTAATTAATGCGGCCCACTTACTCCATGTAGCATCAGTTGCATGATGTGTAGAGGAGACCCTGCCTTTGAACATCCAGCCCAGCACGGGCAACCGGGGTGCCAGGAGGAGCTGTGCTTCAGTGCCAATCACTTCCGAAGCAGCTCAAACCCCTTCATAGGCTGCCAATATCTCTTTTTCAGTTGGGGTGTAGCTGGCCTCAGATCCTTTGTATCCCTGACTCCAAAAGTTGAGGGGTCGACAACGAGTTTCCCCTGGAGCTTTCTGCCAGAGGCTCCAGGTAGGACCGTTCTCCCCAGCTGCGGTGTACAGTTTAACACCTGGCCCAGTCCGGACTGGTCCGAGGGCTACTGCACAAACTATCTCACGTTTAATTTGCTCAAAGGCTTGTTGCTGCTCAGGGCCCCATTTAAAATCATTCTTCTTCCGGGTCACATAATAGAGAGGGCTTACAATCAAACTGTAATTCGTGATGTGCATTCTCCAGAACCCCACAGCACCCAAGAAAGTTTGTGTTTTTTTCTTATTAGTTGGTGGCGATATTGCTGTTATCTTGTTGATCACATCTGTGGGGATCTGGCGGCGTCCATCTTGCCATTTTATTCCCAAAAATTGAATCTCCTGTGTGCAGGTCCCTTGACCTTACTCTGTTTTATGGCAAAACTGGCTTTCAGCAGGATTTGGATTATTTTCTTCCCTTTCTCAAAGACTTTTTCTGCTGTATCACCCCACACAGTAATGTCATCAATGTATTGCAGGTGTTCTGGAGCTTGCCCTTGTTCCAGTGCAGTCTGGATCAGTCCATGGCAGATGGTAGGGCTGTGTTTCCACCCCTGTGGCAGTCAGTTCCAAGTGTACTGGACGCCCCTCCAAGTAAAAGCGAACTGTGGCCTGCACTCTGCTGCCAGAGAAATTGAGAAAAAAAAGCTTTGGCAATGTCAGTCGTGGCATACCACTTGGCCGCCTTTGACTCCAGTTCATACTGAAGCTCTAGCATGTCCGGTACAGCAGCACTCAAGGATGGGGTAACTTTGTTCAGGCCACGATAGTCTACTATTAGTCTCCACTCTCCATTAGACTTTCGCACTGGCCATATGGGGCTATTAAAGGGTGAGTGGGTCCTACTGATCATTTCTTGACTCTCCAGTCTACAGATCAGCTTATGGATGGGGATCAGGGAGTCTCGGTTGGTGCGATATTGCCGCCGGTGCACTGTTGTGGTCGCGACTGGCACTTGTTGTTCTTCGACCTTCAGCAACCCCACAGCAGAAGGATCCTCTGAGAGACCAGGCAAGGTGGACAGCTGCTCCATTTCCTCTGTCTCCAAAGCAGCAATACCAAAAGCCCATCGGTACCCTTTTGGGTCTTTGAAGTACCCTCTCCTGAGGTAATCTATGCCAAGGATACATGGAGCCTCTGGACCAGTCACAATGGGGTGTTTTTGCCATTCCCTCCCAGTCAGGCTGATTTCAGCCTCCAGTACAGTCAACTCTTGGGATCCTCCTGTCACTGCAGAAATAGAAATAGGTTCCACCCCTTGACAGCTTGATGGCATCAGAGTACACTGTTCACTGGTATCTACTAGAGCCTTATACTTCTGTGGGACTGATGTGCCAGGCCATCTGATCCATACAGTCCAATAAGTTCGATTGTCCCCTACCTCCACCTGGCTGGAGGCTGCGCCCCTCTAGTAGTCATCACATTGATCACTCACCTCTTGTAGAGATGGATTATTCTTCTTCATCACAGGAGTTGAGGTAAAATCTGCTCTTCCACTCCATCTGGGAACCTGCTCACCAGAGATTGAAGCCGCAGCCTTCATGGGGTGATCAGACTTGACCTTTGCTCTCTTTTTCAGTTCTCGCACCCGCCCCTCCAAAACTGAAGTAGGCTTTCCATCCCACTCCATCATATCTTCTCCATGATCCTGCAGGTAAAACCATAGGGTGCCCCGTGGTGTATACCTTCTATATCTTCTCTCTCGAACAGTAGGACGCCTTCTGTTGATAGCTGAGATGTGTGTTGATACATGTGAGGAGCTGGATAGATCGTCTCTCAATTGTTGGAGGTTCTGGGACAGTTTTTCCACAGCTGAGATGATGGAAAGGGTGAGATTATCTTCAAACTCTCAGAGTTTATAAATCATTTCATCCACTGTTGGTGGTCTTATGTCACTCCAGGTTATTGTTGCCAATGAATGGGCATATGATTGGGGTGCATTTTGTGTAAATTTCAGCCACATGGGTTGTGTACATTCGACTTCATCTGGATCTATGGGTATATCCCCAACATTCGGCTTGGTGATATAGATCATCTCTACAATGGCTGATTCCCTCAGAGACTGGATACCTTTCTCTAGAGTAGTCCACTTGGCCGAATGACTCATAACGTCGCCCTTGTATGGAAACCTATCTTTCACAGCTGCCAAGAGCCGCTTCCAAAGGCTGAGGGACTTTTTCTCTCTTGCAATTGCTTTGTCAATTCCCCCTTCCCTGGCAAGTGATCCCAGCTGTTTGGCTTCACTACCTTCTAGTTCATGACCGTCGGCCCCATTGTCCCAGCATCGGAGCAGCCAGGTGATGATGTGCTCCCCTGGCTGACGGGTAAAGTCTTTTTGCATATTCCGTAGCTCGGTTGAGGTCCGAGATCGAGAAGTCACCTCTTCCTTTTCTTCTTCTTCTTCATCATGTGATGATGACTCCTGATCAGATGCTGTCCCAGGTGGTGACGTTTCTTTGTCTTGTTTCATCTTTCCTGCCTCTTCTTTGTTTTTCCTCTTGCGTACAGGGGCAACCGATATTGGTATGAGTTGGTCCTCTGGTTTAGCTGCAGTGCTTATTACTGTGGTTTGGGTAGCCGCCGTACTTGTCACTGGGGTTTGAGTCGTGGCTGTACCTGTCGCTGGTGGTGATGTAGCTGCTGTACTTGGAGCTGGATTAACTGTGCTGTCCATTACTCCACCCTCAGATCCAGGAACGTTTATTTCCTTTTGAAGATGCTGGACAGTGTTAAACAAGGCTCTGTAAGCATAAGCCAAGCCCCAGCACGTTGCCATGATTTGTCCATCTCTGGTGTGACCAGAATGACAACACACCTCCTTTAAATGTTTTACTAATTTTTCTGGGTTTTGCATTTGTTCATTGGTGAAGTTCCAAAGCACTGGAGGGGCCCACTGGCCTAGATACTTGCCCATACTATCCCACACACCCTGCCACTCATGACTATCCAGCCTCAGGGAAAATCTCTCGGCCATCCTGGATTGTGGTCTAACCCCAGACATGGCCCACACCCCACTCTGCTTAACTCTTCGGACCAGACTAAATAGTTGTGAGTAAAACATATTCAGTATGTGTGCCAACATGATGATTCCCGTCACCACCAGCAGACAGGTCTCAAGGGTATCTAAAGGCCATCCAAAACCTTCAGAATTCTCAAATAGTGTTGTAAAGGGCCTGGTGGGGGCGCTGGGAGCACAAAAGAATGTCTCCTTCACAGGCTGACCACCCGAGGAGGTGAAAAGAGACGTGTAATTGCTAAGAACTTCCATTATATACCTCCCAAAGTATAGAGTTGGTGGCCACACTGGAAACACAAACCGGGTTAGTTTCATGATCACTGAGTCTATTGTATTAACAATTCATGCAATACAGTATAATGTAACAAGAATCTTAACCCAAAACCCAGATCTGAAAAATGTTAAGAAGAACTGGCTGTAAGTAAAGTATCATACACTGAACCTGTGAGAAACAGAGCAACAACTTTGAGAGCCAATAAATCAGCATTGTGACAAGTGGCTATTTTGTCTTTATCTCAACCCTTAAGTGCCCCACGTTGGGCGCCAAAAACTGTCGTGGTTTAAACCATAAATTTCACTTCTCCCTCCTTTCCCGCCCCCCCCCCCCCCCCACCACACACACACACTCCGATGGGGGGGAAATGGGGAGAAGAACCAAAGAAAATGTAACTCCCACGGGTTGAGATAAGAACAGTCCAGTAACTAAGATACAATACAAATCACTACTGCCACCACCAATAACAATAATAATGACAAAGTAAAGACAAAGGGAGAGGATACAACCGTTTCGCTGACCGACCGAGCTGAGAGACTGCGCGCCGAGAGCCAGCGAGAGCCCGGCCCCATATTCTACCTCCTGGGCATGACGTACTGTGGTATGGAATAACCTCATTGGTCAGCCCGGGTCAGGTGCCCTGTCTCCCCTCCCCCAGCTTTTCCCTCTTTTCCCGGCGTAACATGAGACTATGCGGGGGGGGGGGGGGGGGGGGGGGGGGGGAAGGTGTGTGTGAAACTGAACCCATAACAATGATCCCGAACACAGGCTTTTCATTTGAACTTTCAGCCCAGAGCAAAGTTTTACTGACGAATTATAAACCCCTAAAACTAAGGGAATCCTAATGTAAATCCTGACAAGATCGTTATCTTGTGTGATACAAATGACAATATGACACCTAGCCTACCACATATTGTTATGTTAATAAATATGCACAAGATAGAACGTGGCATTTTGACATTCTAAACTCATATAATCAACATCTTAATGCATTTCGATACAATTCCCTGAAAAACAGCAATGAACATGTAAACCTGAAGCAATATGCTCTTAGAAAGTCCCAGCTAACTAGAAATAAGTAAAATGCATATGTGATAACAGTTTAATTCATTTATACAGCAGCTCCCTCTTTTTTACTGTTTGACCTTATTTTTAAAGCTTTGATAAATATCTGATTTCTTTATTTTTACATGCAATACAGAAATCACCTGAATTCTAAAATAATTCGTATTGTCTTCAAGAATCGTTACCTGGTATTAAATAGCACCTAACCATAAAATAAAATGTCTATCGGCTTATGGGTACTGCTGATAAACAGTCAAATACAAAATAATCACTGCAGTAGCATTTTATAATTTTAGTCTAAGAAAATCAAGAAGGTATTGTAGAACAGCTGAAAACTGAGGTAGCAATTAACGTTTGTACCTTAAAACAACTTTTCTCTATGCTGTGATACAAGGTAGAGAAATAAATTGAAGTTGTAAAGTAATATATTTCTCAATGTTTTAATGCTCTTCAGAATCAAAGCCTTAACGCGTGTTTAGTATAAGAAGAAATCCTCATGGTCATGAATAACACTAGCAACAGAAATTCAGGACTCTCATTTCCTATCTCAGGGGAATGGCTTTTTTTCTACTTCAGAATTATCATCCTAAAAAATCTTCTTAATTAGAAAATGCTGGTACTTGATGCTTATCTCATTGGATAGGTTAAGGTTTAACAGTGATGATGCAGATTAAGTATATTTAAAGCTTCTGAGAGCTTACTATTTTAATGAAAGTAATTAAGTTCAGGCATTTGGAGAGTTGTCTTTAAGAAGACTATTTGCTGTACTGACATTTTTGACTACCTGGTTTAAAGTGTAAGCTTCCAGTTTATGGCATCATACACCCGATCAGTGCATGCAAAAACTTAAGTATAGTATTTTCACATTTTAATTTATTCAGTGAAAATTAGACTATGGAGTCTACTAATGTGCTCTTCACCCCCAGGACCTCATTTCAAATCTGCCAGTAGTCAAAAGTCATACAGTGTAAGCTATCTTTATAGCCTTTTGCAGTTCTCAGCCTTGTCATCCCCAGGAAAGAATCCAGACTCTGAATCATGGAAACTTAAAAGCCCTGTGTCCTCACTAAATCATGAGAGGAGACAAACTGAAAGACTGGCATTGGGAAACTGGAGGTTCCACTTCTCATATTTTACCATTTCCCAAGACAACCCAAAAATCTCTATGTCTTCAATAACTAAACTGTGTGTGATTTTTAACTATTCTGTTAACAAATTGCCATTCAATAGTATCTTGCTCTTGTTTAACTGACAAACGTAGATCATTCAGTCACTTTCTTTACCTTCACAGTTTTAATTTTATTGGTAGTGTGACCTTCCTAAAACAGAGACAGAATAAGAAGCAATAAAGGAAATATATTAGTCCCAAAGCTGGGCAGTTAGACTTCTGCCTGGGAAATCTTGTACAGAAATATTAGTATATGATCTTTCAAACCAGGGAACCCAATGCAGCCCTAAAAACAAAGCTAATGGACATATCTATCCCAAAGTGATATTTTTAAAATTATATATGCAAAATATTTAGATGATCTGTTAACAAAAGAGGATTAATATTTACACTCAGATGCTGTTTTGCTGTATATAGCTGTGTTTTCTACCCGTATTCTTCTATTCTGTGTATTGTCTGAATATGGTACCAGATTTTCTCCAGATACCTCCAGAGAGACATGTGACATTAGAGTCATCCCCATCCAAATAACCTTTCTACAACTTTAGCAATACCTCAGTTCAGCCAAATATAAGTGTGGCAATTAGCATAATTTAGAGTTAGTGGACAATAGTGTTAGCATATGAACTTTCATTACCCTGTAGGAAAAGTGGTGCTAAGTTAGAAGAATAGGGGAAGTTTAGATTGGATATGAGGAAGAAATTCTTTACTGTAAGGGTGGTGAGGCACTGGAATGGGTTGCCCAGGGAAGTTGTGAATGCTCCATCACTGGTGGTGTTCAAGGCCAGGTTGGACATAGCCTTGGATGGCATAGTTTATTGGAGGTGACCCTGCCCATGTGTTGTGGTTTAAGCCCCCCACCCATGCAGTTTTACTCACTCACTCACTCCCCATCTTTCTTCCCCAGTCCCAGCGGGATGGGGAGAAGAATCAAAAGAATTCAACTCCCAGAGGTTGAGATAAGAACAGTTTAGTAACTAAGGTATAACACAAATCACTACTGCTACCATCAATAATAATACAAGAGAAATACAAAGGAAGAGAATACAACTGCTCACCAAGCCCGACCCAGCCAGTGCACCCCCCAGCAGCAAATCCCCCAATCCCCAAAACCTGAACATGCCGTGCACCCCCAGTCCACCACCACACCCTTCCAAGTCTCTGCCCTCCGTCTTCACATCCTGGACATGGCGTGCTGTGGGACGGAATAACTTCTTTGGTCAGTTTGGGTCAGGTGTCCTGTCCCTGCTTCCTCCTGGTTTCCCCTCCTCACTGGTATGGCATGAGGCTCAGAAAGTCCTTGGCCAGACAAAACATCACCAAGCAGTAACTGAAAACACTGGTGTTATCAGCACAGTTCCCAGGCACGAAATTAAAAACACAGCGCTGCACCAGCTACCAAGAAGGAGAAAAACGACTGCTACTGCTGAACCCATGACACCATGGCAGGGGGGTTGGAACTAGATGATCTTAAGGTCCTTTCCAACCCTAACTGTTCTATGATTCTATACCTATAAAAAACATGGGAAACTCATGAAGGCATCAAGAACCACACAGTGTGAGGGCCAATGCTGGTGGCACCCAGTTGACAGTCACATAGAGACTGTGTCATCTTTCCTGCAGAGCAGGAAAGTTGTGGCATATATGAGTTATTAAAGTGCTTTGTTATCCAAGCCCATTTTCTCCTCTTCCCTGTCATTTGGTCTCTCACAGCAAAAGAGCCAGCATGGCTTAGGTAGTTCTTATTTGTTCAGTTTTGTCATGGGTTCAGCAGTAGCAGTCGTTTTTTCTCCTTCTTGGTAGCTGGTGCAGCACTGTGTTTTTGATTTTGGGCCTGGGAACAGCGCTATAAACACCAGTGTTTTCAGTTACTGCTTGGTAATGTTTTGGTCTGACCAAGGACTTTCTGAGCCTAATGCTATGCCAGGGAGGAGGGGAAGCCAGGAGGAAGCAGAGACAGGACACCTGACCCAAACTAACCAGAGAGGTTATTCCATACCACAGCACGTCATGCCCAGGATGTGAAGAAGGAGAGCAGAGACCTGGAAGGGTGTGGTGGTGCAGTGGGGGGTTTGCTGCTGGGAGGTGCACTGGCTGGGTCGGGCTTGGTGAACAGTCGTATTCTTTTTCCTTGTATTTCTCTTGAATTATTATTGATGGTAGCAGTACTGATTTGTGTTATACTTTAGTTACTGAACTGTTCTTATCTCAACCTGTGGGAGTTGCGTTCTTTTGATTCTTTTCCACATTCCCCCTGGACGGGGGAAAGAAAGAGAGAGGGGTGAGTGAGTGAGAAAACTGCGTGAGGGGAAGGGGGGGGGGTTGGAGACTTAAACCACGACAAGTTTACATCATTGGTACTTCTTTTTTTTTTTTTTTTTCAGGATGTTTTTATGTAGTTGATTTCTTCTTCATGATGAATTTTCTTTTATTCAGGCAAATATCTCACTGCTATCTTTGACAAGCAAACAGATGTTTTTATTGTCATGAAGGAATGTGTCTGGATGAAAGGAAGGGAATATTTTATCTGCTTCTCCTCAAGCTTTTAAGGGCTAGACAGCCAAAGTAGTCTTATCTATTTAGTGAACAGGTAAGTAATTTCAACATTTATGGAAAGCATGAATAATAAGACTTGAAGGCATGTTTTACTGCACTCACCTGCAATGCTGGAAACAGAGGGGAATAGTATAAATGTACCAGATATCAAAGAACTTAAATTTGCAGAATTAAAAGCTGCATCTTCATCAGATTAATGAAACTTTCTTGTGGCTTTTGGGGGATTTGAAGACGTTAGAGTGGTATTTTAGTGTGGGGAGTGAAGGCAATAAGATTTGCTTGAAAAAACAGTTTGAGAATGAGCTCTGAGGCCTTGATGCTTAACAGGCCCTGCGGCAATAAATTGGAAAGTCGAGGGACAGGATAGGTCGAAAACAAGCCTTGGGGGGATCGGCCAGGATGTAGTTGTAGCGGGAGTCTCAGTTAATGATGTGGGGGTTGTGAGAGGGTCTGCAGCATTGTGGTTGGACTATTTACCTGGAGGTTTTTACAAGGGCCATTCAGATTGAACGTAGCATGTTTGTGCAGGTTGGGAAAGTACCAAACAGGGGGACAAAAAGGGCTTGGTTGTAATAAAGTTGGATTTGAGTCTCCTCATTACCTTGTGTCTGGGCAACAGAGAAATGATCGTGGAGCTTTTCTCCTTCAGGCACTGCGGAGTGGTCAAAAGAGAAAGGTCAGAAATTGATAGAGTTTTGCTTGAAAGCATGTACAAAACCACTGCCCTAATTTCCTGGCAGAGTTCTCATTTGAATTTCTGATGGCTACATGACCACATTAACTACCTATCTGTACAAGCAATAGACTCATTGGTTTATTTGGGTAGATACTAAAGATTACGTATTTGGAAATCTTTCTCCATATTGCACATAAGACACACTGCTATTTCAGGGGGACTCCTATTCTGCCTCTGTCTTTCTGTAGTCAGTGAAAATAAACAAGAGTTTCACTTCCGTACCAGTCAATTTTATACTCTCCATAAGCATTAAATTCATTTGAAAGTGTGCTATTCTTTTACAGAACCACAAAGGACGTTCTTTATTACAGTATTTTAAAACTTCATTCAAACATGTTAATTAGCCTTTTATGAACACTATTTTGTATTAAAAATTGTTCAGAAATAATGTGCTGTCTCTCTCCTGCTTCTGCTATGCATAAAATGTATTTAAAAGAAATGATTACTAAGAATTTAAGCCTATAGAAAAAATAACTGATTTGAACATGATCAGAAGAAAATTGTATGGTTGTTATATTCAATTTTCATGCATGTGCAATTCCTTGCTCCATAGATAATGCCAAATTTTCTGGTTTACTTGTGAAAATACTGTATATGTGGATGTTACATTTTTAAGTGTAGTTCCTACTTAGTAATGTAGATGCCAGTCCACAACACAAACATTTTTATAAAAGCTAATATTTTAAAATAAAATTGTTACACAGAAGCCTGCAATCAGCCAGTCAATAAACATGCATCTTACATTTCCTCGCTATTGCAGTAAGAGAAAGAAATAAAGGACAAAGTCAACCAAAATCAATAGCTAATTTCACTAAGGAGAATAGACAGTAGTGTGGTATCTGTATGTCTTTGTGGTGTGCTCACTTCTGATGAATCATCACATTGGGAGTTATGATATAACAATTGCTTGAAAAGAATAAGTGAAAAGAGCAGATGGGAGAATTTAATTCATTTTGGAACTCAGAGTGCATGATAAAAAGTGCAACACAGCTTACTCAGAAAAGATTAAAAGTACAGCAAAACAATATAAGTTCTCAAGAAAAAGTTTCAAAATAGTCTGTGGTACAATGGCAGCTGTAAGATACAAATAAAAGAAGAAGCTAAGTACTGTCATTTCTTGCCTCAGTAGGTTACAATGTAACAGACATATAATTAACTATTTGTACATTCAGTTGAACAACAATGCTAACAGAGAAAAAAGAGAATTTTCTAAATTTAAACATAATTTTAATATCGTTCTTAGGTTTTGTTATTTACATCTACATAAAACACTACATTTATTTCTTTAAATTTTTCTGAAGTTCCCTATGACTGGAAATAGGGAAGTATAATACCCCATTCTCAAGAAGGGGAGAATAGATAACCCAGGGAACTACAGACCAGACAGTCTCACCTCTGTGCCTGGCAAAATCCTGCAGCAGATTCTCCTGGAAGGCATGCTGAAGCACGTGATAAATAACAAAGTGCTTGGTAACTGCCAGCATGGCTTCACTAAGGGGAAATCCTGCCTGACACCAATCATGGTGGCCTTCTATGATGGCGCTACGGAACTGATGGACAGGGGTAGAGCAGCTGATCTCATCTACCTGGACTTGTGTAAAGTGTTCGACTACTGTCTCACATGACATCCTTGTCTCTAAGTCGGAGAGACATCAATTTGATAGGTGGAACACTCAGTGGATAAAGAACTGGCTGGATGGCCGCATGCAAAGAGTTGCGCTCAATGGCTCAATGTCCAGCTGCAGACCAGTAACAAGTGGTGTCCCCCAGGGGTCGGTGTTGGCACCGGCCTTGTTCAAAATCTTTGCTAGTGACATGGACAATGGGATTGAGTGCACCCTCAGCAAGTTTGCCGGTGACACCAAGCTCTGTGGTTTGGTTGATACATAGGAGGGAAGGAACTGCCATCCAGAGGGACCTTGACACACTTGTGAGGTGGGCTGCTGCCAACCTCATGAAGATTAACCCTGCCAAGTGCAAGGTCCTACACCTGCATCAGAGCAATCCTAGGCACAGCTCCAGGTTGGGCAGAGAGGAGATTCAGAGCAACCCTGAGGAGAAGGACTCGGGGGTGTTGGTTGATGAGAAAATGAACATGAGCCGGCTGCAGTGTGCACTCACAGCCCAAAAAGCAGACCATATCCTGGGCTGCATCAAAAGAAACGTGACCAGCAGGTTGAGGGAGGTGATCCTGCCCCTCTACTCTGCTCTTGGGAGACCTCACTTGGAGTATTGTGTGCATTTCTGGTGTCATCAACATGAAAAGGACACAGAACTGTTGGAACAAATCCAGAGGAGGGCCACAAGGAGGATCAGGGGTCTGGAGCACCTCCCAAATGAAGACAGGCTGAGAAAGTTGGGGCTGTTGAGCCTGGAGAAGAGAAGGTTGCATGGAGAGCTCAGAGCAGCCTTCCAGTATCTGAATGGGGCCCATAGGAATGCTGGGGAGGGGCTTCATTAGGGACTGTAGTGATAGGACAAGGGTTAACGGGTTCAAACTAAAACAGGGGAAGTTTAGATTGGATATAAGGAGGAAGTTCTTTTCTGTTAAGGTGGTGAGGCACTGGAATGGGTTGCCCAGGGTAGGTGTGAATGCTCCATCCCTGGCAGTAATCGACTTCAGGTTGGACAGATCCTTGGTTGGCATGGTTTAGTGGGAGGTGTCCCTGCTCACGGCAGGGGGATTGGAATTTAATGATCATAAGGTCCTTTCCAGCCCTAACTGTTCTATGATTCTATGATTCTATGTTATGGTACTGTAACTTCAAACTCCCTGTAGAGTCTTGCAGATCTTATGAGCATAATAAATGCATATTGAAAGAGAAATACCTTATTTTACAAATGTACGTTCTTGAGTTATATACATTTATAGCATAAAGATAACAGCGCTACAGAGGTACACAGCTAAAAATCAGAAGTCAGCATTCCAAACCTAGTGACTGATTCTCTCCCAAGATCAGTTTTACATTGAATATAAATTGAGAAAAACACAGGTAGGCCAGAAAGAGGTCTCAAATGCAGGTTAAATTAAAAATAAATACTGAAGTTTAAAAATTTTATTCTTACTGAAATAGATTTATTAGAAATACAGAGAGTAATTGCAGTTTTTAATCAAAAACAGGTCAGAGCTGTTCTTGATTCTAAATTCTAGAGTATTCTTTGAAGTCTGAAAAAAACATTGAAAAGTTGTATTTCAGCTAAAATTAAGCAGGGTGATTGGTTTATTTGTCATGTGCCTGAGTTACATTATCTGCTTTAAGTAATTTAAAAAATAAATTACATTGATATTTATGCTCAGAGGTGTAAAATTCAGGAAGGCACAAACACAAATCCACAAACACAGCCCAAGATCTGGACAAGTTCTAAAAGAAAAGAGTCAAAGAAAATATTCCCACGAAAACAAGACAAGAAGCAAAGAAGCAGTTTTGTTATTCTTGCCTGTGCCATCTCCCTAACACATGTCACACATGAAGCCTGCATTCAAGGGTGTGTACAGCAGCTCAATGCACTAAAGGTCATGTCACAGTTCTGAGAACACATTCAGATATCCTGCAGACACATGCCACTTATATAACAGCAAATTAAACATGTCTGCCATCCTTCACAGATTAGAAGGAACTGACATAATTCACAGAATAGCTGGCATCTACACTTAAATTGTTGAGAATGGGTAACTGAAGGCAATCTGCCCACTGGGCATTCTGAGCTGCTCTGAATGATCTCTCACCAGGGAGCTGCTGAGAGACATCAACAGTTGAAACAGGCCAAGATTTTTTTAGGAAATATGCTGAGATTGGCCTAACAAGTGTAGGACTGACCTAGTGTGTGATTAACCTAGCAAGGACAAACACATTCATATGCATTCTAAAGCACACTAGAACTGACCAGTACAGATGCATTCAGGCAGACTGACACAGTCAATGTTAGACACAGGAGTTTGAAGTCTAACTGTGTCATGGGTTCAGCAGCAGCAGTCATTTTTCCCCTTCTTGGTAGCTGGTGCAGCGCTGGTTTTTTTTGATTTTGGGCCTTGGAACAGCGCTGATAACACCAGTGTTTTCAGTTACTGCTTGCTAGTGTTTTGGTCTGGCCAAGGACTTTCTGAGCCTCATGCTATGCCAGGGAGGAGGGGGAGCCGGGAGGAAGCAGAGGCAGGACACCTGACCCAAACTGACCAAAGAGGTTATTCCATACCACAGCACGTCATGCCCAGGATGTGAAATCGGAGGGCAGAGACCTGGAAGGGTGTGGTGGTGGACTGGGGGTGCACGGCATGGTCAGGATTTTGTTACTGGGGGATTCGTTGCTGGGGGGTGCACTGGCTGGGTCGGGCTTGGTGAGCAGTTGTATTCTCTTCCTTTGTATTCCTCTTGTATTATTATTGATGGTAGCAGTAGTGATTTGTGTTATACCTTAGTTACTAAACTGTTCTTATCTCAACCTCTGGGAGTTGAATTCTTTTGATTCTTCTCCCCATCCCGCTGGGACTGGGGAAGAAAGATGGGGAGTGAGTGAGTCAGTGACTTTCGTGAGTTTTAGAGACTTAAACCACGACAAACTGTAAGACCTGAGCTGGGAGGTAGTCATGAAGTTCTTAAATGCTTCTTAGTTCTAATTTAAGCAGGAAGTCATCACACAAGATATTTAATTACAGTGAGGCTTGAAATTTTTTACTTTGAGGGTGACTGAACACTGGAACTGGTTGGCCAGAGAGAAGGCAAAATCTCCATCATGGGAGATATTCAAAATCCATCTGGACACAAACCCAGAAAAGTGCAGGGGGGTGGACCAGATGATCTCCAGATTCCTCTCCCAGCCTTAGCCATTCTGTGATTCCATAAGATCCATGCCATAGCAGTCAACCATTCCTGCTGTGTCAGCTCAGCTGCTTGTGGGGTTTTGTTCTGAACTCATCATAAGATAAACCCAGATTACAAACAAAAGAACAGTTTTCACTTAACTTGCATTGCAGGTGTTGTAGTTTAACTGCTGGCAACCAAATACCACACAGACTCTTGCTCACTCTCCCTGCCTCCAGGTGGGATGAGGAGGAGGATGGGAAAAAGGTAAAACCTGTGGATTGAGAAAATAACAATTTAATAATTGAAAGGAAATAAAATATAATAATAATAATAATAGGGAAAAAAAGATGCAAGGAGTATAAAATTCAGAAAACACAAGTGATGCACAGTACAACTGCTCACCACCTGCTGACTGATGCCCAGCCCAGTCCAAGCAGCAATTGTTCCCTCCTGGTCAGCCCCCCCCCCCCCAGTTTATATACTGGACATGACCCGCTGTGGTATGGAATACCCCTTTGGCTAGTTTGTGTCAGGTGTTCTGTCTCTGCTCCCTCCTGGATTGCTATGCCTTTCCTCACTGGCAGAGTGTGGGAAACTGAAAAGTCCTTGGTCAGGGTAAGCTCTGCTCAGCAACAATTGAAACGTTGGTGTGTTGTCAGCATTATTTTCATACTAATGCAAAACACAACTGAAACCAGGACAGCAGGGTTCCTTGTAATCCAGATCAATACAGCAGTGTGAACTAGATCATGGAAAATATCTGGGTTACAAGAAATCTTACAATACAAATGAGCAATAAGCCATTGGGCAGGAATGGGATTGAATGGGAAGAAGTGGAGAGGCAGAAATGCTGTAAACTTCCATTGTTGCCAAAGCTTCTGCATCATGTAGCTGTGGCCTGACTCAGCTTTTGAGTCCATCTCATGCAAAAGAAAGATATTACTTTAAAATACATTTTTCTTTGTATCCTCACCTGGTGTAGTTTATTTGAAACCGATGAGGAGCACTCGCATAAACATGCACAGCTCCTGAAAGGCACTTCAGGAAGCTGTGTTTGAGCTAATTTTTTACTGCCTCATGTGAGGCACAGTACCTCACTGTAACACTGGATATCTGAAACATATGTTGGCACATTAAAAGTGAATGTAAGGTAATTTCATGAAATTCCTGTCAAAGCAGAGAATCACACTTCTGGCCAGCAGGAAATGCTGAACAATACTTGTCTTTCAAGTTTGGAATCTTTCAAGTTTGGAATCTTTCAAGTTTGGAATCAGAGTCTAGAATTTGGCCTCCACTACGTACACTGAGCAGGATTCGGTATTTTAAAAAGCCAGCAAAAGTGCATATTTTTGTGTAGAGACTCAAAACACTCAGGAAAAGAGATCTATGTCCTAGGTCTGACATAGATGACAGAAATTCAATCTGTTAATTTTCATTTTCCAGGACTGTCTGACTATACTCTTAGAAAGAATATCCTGTATAACCTGTACAGTGTGATCTCTGGTCACTAGAGTCATGAGATCCTATGCCAAGGAGCAGAGTGAGATGCAGACTAGTGGAGTATTTGGATGAAAGGGGAAGACAGAGTTATCATTCTTTTCAGGACAGAATTTAGTTTTTTGCTTGGCTATTTCACTTGCTGCTTGTTTATACAAAAACGAGGGTTTTTTCCCTGTAACAGAAAGTTTGTTGGTTGGGTTAATTATGCATATAGTGCCATGCATTTTATGCTGTTACATTTGGAAATATTTTTATTATACCCACCCTTTTTATTTTTTTTCTGGATATGCCATTCAACTTATAGACAACGTCTTCTCAATACCTTTGTTACCATAGAATTTTGTACTTATTTTTTCAGAGTCACAAATGAAAATATTAACTGACATTGTTCCCATGACTAATGCCAGAAAATTCCACTGGCAGTCTCCCTCTAGCTTGCTCTCTTTGTGTCTACTCTTTAGGCAGTACATAATCATTTTACCATTATTCCATCACTATTTACATTCTTCAGAAGTTTTCCAGGTGATATCATTTCAATTGACTTAGTGAAGTGAAAGCATATAAATTTCAATAGAATTGCTATGTAAGAGACTTGTTATATAGCAACTAAGATGTAAACTTACAATAAATTTTATTTTATCTTGAATGTTATCTAGTTTAACATTAAAAAATATAAGTCTTATCCAGTAATATTTCCTTTTTGCAAACCCAGTTTGCATTTATAGAATCATAGAATGATTGAATAGTTAGGGTTGGAAAGGACCTTAAGATCATCTAGTTCCACCCTGCCTGCCATGGGCAGTGACACCACACACTAAATCATGTCACCCAAGGATCTGTCCAATGAGCCTTGAACACCGCCAGCAATGGAGCATTCACAACTTCCTGGGCAACCCATTCCAGTACCTCACCACCTTTACAGTAACGAATTTCTTCCTCATATCCAATCTAAACTTCCCCTGTCTTAGTTTGAACCCGCTACCCCTTGTCCTATCACTACAGTTCCTAATGAACAGTCCCTCAACAGAATTCTCAGAAGCCCCCATTCAGATACTGAATAGAAGGCTGCTAGAAGGTCTCCACGCAGCCTTCTCTACTGCAGGCTGAACAGCCCCAACTTTCTCAGCCTGCCTTCATTTGGGAGGTGCTCCAGTCCTCTGATCATCCTCGTGGCCTCCTCTGGATTTGTTCCAACAGTTCCATGTCCTTTTTATATTGAGAACACCAGAACTGCACACAATACTCCAAGTGAGGTCTCCCAAGAGCAGAACAGAGGGCAGGATCACCTCCCTCAACCTGCTGGTCACACTCCTTTTGATATAGCCCAGGACATGGTCTGCTTTTTGGGCTATGAGTGCACACTGACAGCTAATGTTTCTTATTAACCAACACCCCCAAGTCCTTCTCCACAGGGCTGCTCTGAATCTCTTCTCTGCCCAGCCTGTAGCTGTGCCTGGGATTGCTGTGACACAGGTGTAGGACCTTGCACTTGGCAGGGTTAATCTTCATGAGGTTGGCATCAGCCCACCTTACAAGCGTGTCAAGGTGCCTCTGGATGGCTTTTCTTCCCTCCAGAATATCAACCGAACCACAGAGCTTGGTGTCATCTTCAAACTTGCTGAGGGCACGCACAATTCCATATTTTCGACTTCTGTGCACAGGCCAAACTAGTAGTTAATCTAAGTATCTCTGCAAAGGAAAAATGGCATTAGAGTTGTCTAGATAGCAGCTCAGTTCTAGCTAGAGAATTGAAACAGAAAAAAGAGGCATAGAAAACAAAGAGGAAAAAGAGAGTAATGCCTTTATGCTTTCAGCAATTGTATACTAGATAAATAACCTTTTTTACTGAGTAGATAATTGTAATCTTATAGTCATCTTATTCTTTACATGCCAATTTAAGGCAGAAATGAAGAAAAATTAACAAGATGAATTTTTTTTCATAAGAATATATGTAAAGGAAAACATAACCACATAAGCTTACAAATTACTAAATGTTCATATTTTAATGCTAGCTCAAAACGATACTTTAAAATGGAATTTGAATGAAAAATGCATGGAGGTAGGAATAATCTTGCAATTCCATTTGTGTAAGAAAACACTTGTGAATGATATTTATGATTTTTTCAAGTAGAAGTGGTTGCCTGCATGTTTTGCAATAACACTATTGAAGTCAGTAGATTTTTTTCTATATAGTGAAGAGATAGATATGCAAATGATGGTCAAAGAAATACCATTTAAGAAAAAAATATCTTTTATTAGCTCAAATCTCTGTTAACACTTTTTCATTGTTCTAATTTCTAATTTATCAATACTCATTTGCTTTTTTTGTTTCATTTCTTTGCCTTTTTCATCTTCATCAAGTAATGTAAGGTCATGATTCAGTTTTATGAAGTAACCTTGAACTGACAGTCATTTACAATGGATTGAAAATGTACTTGCAGATTCATTGATTTCCATTAGATTTACTCAACAGTTCAAGTGTTTTTGACAAACTAAATAAGGCATTTTAAGCATGTGGAATTTTATCCTTTTTGCTGTAACTGCTTTTCCAGGTCATTCCACAAAATATCACTATAGTTACATGCATATATGCTAATTTAAAAATTTATTAAATGATAAATAAAATTCTTATGTGCATAAAGGCAGCTTCGTACATGTGCCAGTGAGCAGCTTCTCAGAGCCTCAAACTAAATCCTTGATCACATGTATACCAACTGACAAATTAGGTGGTATTAGAGGCTTTTAGAATTAAGGAACTGCAAGATGAATACAACATACACTGGGAGCAGCTTTGCATATTTAGATGAGGTTCAAAAAAGAAATATTAAGTAAGTAAGACACAGACTATAACACCTTTAAATTATTTTCTGTCTTTCTATAAGCTACATTACGAGCATAGTTGTTTATTTATATGTATATACATACATGTTCAGTGAATATCTTCGGGGGCTTAAGTCATGACTGCATGCAAAAGTTGACTGCTGTGGGAGAGCAGTGCTCCCACAGAAGTCATTCAGAGTAAAACTGCATAGTACCAATCTCATTGTAGAGGTCTGAACTAGGCTGCACACCCTCCATACTTTTGTACCAGTACTCCTGACAGTCACACAACCTTCAGTCTATGTTTCTACTTATTCAGCCCTCTTGGATTGCAAAGATGTTGGTAAACAGCTGTTTCGTCTTCCCCTCTCCGTTTTATATCATGCTCACACAGAGAGTCTGATGAAATGAAGTATTTGCACAGAATGTAAAGGACATTCTTGTATTTATAATTTTCATCCATACATGTGCAGCAGTCTTTATAGCTGAACACACACACACACAAAAAAAATAATTAAAAAATCAGCCTTATTTTAGGAACATGAACTGCATTAAAATGGGGGTTTATTTGGATACTTAACAACAAAACTTTTCTCAGATATTCAAGCTGAAAGCTCTTTCACAACTGGAGAAGACATAGGAAACAATCCCAAACACTGAGATCTAAGTTTACATTCCTTCCTTTTTGCAAGTCATACTTTAAGCTCCAAGATATATGTAAAAAGCACATTTAGACACACAGACTATCGATTGCAGATGTTTAGATCCCGTACAAAGTCTTCCTGGAAAAACTGTACCCTGTAACAACTAACCTAATTGAAATTTGAGTAGGATTTTACTAGATGACCTTCAGAGAGCCCTTCCAGCTTAAATTATTATATGAGTCCTATACTGCTCTTCAGTTCAGTAGGTACTGGCTTAGACTGGCATTTCTTGCAAATGAAATTTTCTTAAGATTTTGAATGTTAAGTCCATTCAAAAATATAATTCTGGAAAAAATAATTTCTGAAAATCTCATTATGTGTTTGGTGGCATTTTTTAATTTGGAAGCAGGAAAAAACCCTAGAAGAATAAATGTTCATCAAAAGTGAATTTGTTAAGTTTTTTTTTTTTTTTTTTTTTTTAAAAAAGGCTTTGATATGTACCATTTAGCAAAATCTCACAAAAATACAGATATCTTAATTTTTGGTTTCCCATTTTTTTCATTAAAAAAAAGAGAGTAACATTGGCAATTTTTTTCTTAAAAATAAATTTTAGATTAAAAGCCATTTTACCTAATTTTTCAATTACATAATTACTCTTCAATACATATCACTACCTTTTCTTGGTCCAGGTAAGATAACTAAATAGGTAGTGTAGCTGTTTTCAGAAACCACAGTATGGGATATTAATTATTTTTTTCATTTCACAAGAGAGAAATTGTCCTCCTGATACAACATTCTATACCAGCATAAGGTGGCTATATTCTTAAGTTGATAAAAAATGCACAGAATGTTAATGATCCAGATTTAAATAAGATAATATGATTACATACCATCAGGGCTATATAGCATGCTGTTCTCATGTGTTTTGGTGTCAAAATAAGTTAGCTTCCCTCCTGAATTTTAATATATTTCATTCAGAGAAAACAGTTTTGTACAATAAATATCAAAATTCCCTCTCTTAATTTATATTATATTATACTGGTTTATGTTATTAAACTAATTACTAAAAGCTAATAACTTCAGACATACTTTCCAGGGGACAGATTGTCATTACTGGGCACAGGAAACTAATTCAAATAGAACAACTAACAGTGGCAAGTTGATGACTGAGACTTCTAATTTAACTAAGAAATAAACTTATCAAACTATCATTTTTCTTTTAAGGTGCAACTGTTGGCTCTTTCGTAGCTATTGTGTCTAAGTTTACAGTGACAGGAAAGCATGTCTCAAAAGTTGGAGTAGTCTATTCTTCATGGTGACTTCCCTCAAGAAACAGTTTCAGACAGGATCACTTGTTATAATAAAATGCTAGGACTACAGGTACAGGATGAAGCTTTCATGACAGCAGTTGATAGGTTTGCTGAATATTGCAGATATTTGGACTTCAAAAGAGAACTAAGAGAAATAACAATTGCACCTATAAAAGGAGCCTGCTTCTGGGAAGGGACACTGTCACTCAGATTCCAGCACAGGCAATGTTATTTACCATTCCCAAAACAGAAGTCCTGTATCAGGTGGTCTCAAAACATGAAAGATGAGTCAAACAGAACTGAAATAACAACAGGACTGTTCTCATACTACAAAAATAGTGCACAAGTAGAGACAGGAAGAACAATATCTCTTCACAAGTGAGAAGAGTATATCTGTAGAGGAAGGAGCACGATAACAAGTTAATAGCTGGAAACTGTGAACAGCAGAGAGGACTGATGGAAGTATCACAAAATAGGTACTTTCCTAACTATACAGAGGCTGCCTAGAGAATCTAGTAATAACATTGCTGTTGTCAGTGTACATCACATGATGATTTCACATTCTAAGGGACAAAATATGCAGCAAAAAGCATACAGTAGTATTTAATGTTGCCATGAACAGACTATATCTTCCACTGAAAACTAACATGGGGGAACTGCTGTAGTATTGCCAGAAAAAAAGAAAAAAAAAAAAAGAAAAGAAGAAAAGTGAAAGAAGAAATGAGAAGAAAAGAGAAAGAAGAGAGAGAAGAGAAAGAAAGAGAGAAGAGAAAGAAAGAGAGAAGAGAAGAGAAGAGAAGAGAAAAGAAAAGAAAAGAAAAGAAAAGAAAAGAAAAGAAAAGAAAGAAAAGAAAAGAAAGAAAAGAGAAGAGAAAAGAAAAGAAAAGAAAAGAAAAGAAAAGAAAAGAAAAGAAAAGAAAAGAAAAGAAAAGAAAAGAAAAGAAAAGAAAAGAAAGAAAAGAAAAAAGAGAAGAGAGGAGAAGAGAAGAGAAGAGAAGAGAAGAGAAAAGAAAAGAAAAGAAAAGAAAAGAAAAGAAAAGAAAAGAAAAGAAAAGAAAAGAAAAGAAAAGAAAAGAAAAGAAAAGAAAAGAAAAGAAAAGAAAAAAGAAAAGAAAAGAAAAGAAAAGAGAAAAGAAAAAAGTGAAAAGAAAAGGAAGAAGGGAAGGGAAGGGGAGGGGAGGGGAGGGGAGGGGAGGGGAGGGGAGGGGGGAGAGAGAAGAGAGGAGAGGGGAGAGAGGAGAGAAAAGTAACCCCAAATCATTCAGGTCAATAGTTCTTCAAAGCAAGAGAGCAGTGAAGATCAGGTAAAATACCATATGGGCTCATAGAAATGATATTAGACATTTGTGTTTCATTCCAAATGTAAGTAGATATATTTTAAATAATTTTATTAAGAAACAAGCATTGATGGTATATCCTTAGGTTCCAAACATACTGAAGAAGAATGGTTCACCTGTGTGATAAAAGATGACTGCAGAGGCTGTTTCAACAATTCACATGAAGCAGAGGGCTGCTTAGGCTGAATATAAAAAGGCCTAAATTGGCAACTCCAGGTGTACTCTTATATCTGCATCTGGGAAATTAATTAATTAATTAAATAAATAAAGAGGTTGATAATATGGATTTAAATATCACTTAGTGGGAGCATATTTAGCATGAGTGCTATGAAAGAAACCCTTCATCTTCTGCCCAAGTCACACCTCATGGGATGAGGTCTGACTAGTTCAGCTGCACAGCAGCTGCATCCACCTGTGGGCTTCCTTGTGCCATCAAAACACAAAAATGCTTTATGGCAATGGAAAAATGCCTCCTATTTTGTATTTAAATAAAAATACTTATGTATGTGGAAAGACATGCTTTCTACAGCTAATTTAACTGTAATTCTGGTATCATATATCAAAGTATTGTCAAGACAAGAAGTCTCAGTAGGCCCTAGAAAACTTCTATCTTGTAACAGCCCTAACAAAGTATGAAGGATACTGCTCCAATGAAGAAATATTGTTAAAGGTTAAATAGGTCTTATCATTATATTATTAACATTTATTTCTAATCCAGTGTGAGGTGCGCAGGCTGTAATGGATTATTAGATGCAACTTCTTGATTTTTCCAAAAGACTACACTTACCATATGAGTAGGCAAGGAGCAGGTAACATGGGAAATATGTATCAAATCAAGTATTTAGCAAGAGCCAAGCAAAAGTAAAAAAAGATTAAAATAATAGTCTTATTTTAGTGCTACTACTTTTGCAATATCCAAAATTCCATTAATATAGCCATTTATTTGGGAAGTGCAACTTACATGCCTACATGATAAAAACCTGAAGTAATCTCCCAATGACTGTAACATAGGGATGCTGAGTAATTCATGAGAAATTAAATAGGAAGTGGTATCCCTGCCTGCTTTGACAGTGTTAAATGCAGACTCCACCAACATTAGCAACAGACATATCTCTTAATGTTTTTAGAGCAATGCTTACAGCAGCTATCACTAAGGTAAGAAGAATCTCTCATTCACAGTGCTTCACTATACTTCTATTGTATTAACAAGGACTGAAGAGAGCAGTCACTTGGGATTCACATCCTCGCAATGACAAAATGCTAAAACCACTCTAAGCCAGACATTTCTCAGAGGTCCTCTGTGGCACTGATTCTCCTCCCTTCATCTAATAGCTGAGTAATCCAATAGCTCCTTTTCACCTGTGATGCATTCAAATCCATTGTTGGTCAGACAAATCTGAGCTGATATCTCTACCCACCCAAAAGAAAATAGTATGGATTTATGACTTCCTTGCCCTGTGGAAAATGTTTCTCCTTGAATTAATTTTTCAAACATAGTCAGACAAGAGACTGAATCTGGGATTTAGAGCTTAGACAGGTGAAAAAAGTATTTCTGTCCCAGATAAAAGGTTTGTTGTACAAGTGAAATAGAATTAAGAAATCTGAGAAGCAGACCGAAAGAGACTCTCATGGTTAAATCACTCTCTTGGAAAAGATGTATTCAAATGAGTTCAAGGTGAGGAGAAGGGTTAAAAATAACTGGACTTATACCATCTGCATCCATAGTGAGTGCTATAATCACCTTTTTTGGCTATTGTGTATGCAGAATATACTCTGCTCAGCATGCAGTAAATAATTGCTGGGTCATACTGTGCAGAAAACCTAAAAGACAACCCTAGATTATGATTGCTGGTGAGTACCAGTATAACAGAAACAGTGATTTACTCCCCACTATGAAGAATTGGTTGGTTTTGGGAACTTTACTGCAGAAATACTTTCAGCAACTGGGGAAACATTAGGATAGCATTAACTTATAGGGTGGTTGAGAGCTCAGGATCTAAATTTGAGACTAGTGTGGCAGAGAAGTTAGGAAAGCCCAAATTATCAGTGTTGGGACCAGCCTTGTTCAATATCTTTGCTAGTGACATGGACAGTGGGGTTGAGTGCACCCTCAGCAAGTTTGCTGATGACACTAAGCTGTGTGGTTCAGTTGATACGTTGGAGGGAAGGAATGCCATCCAGAGGGACCTTGACACACTTGTGAGGTGGAATATTTACACATTTATTTATTTTATTATTTATTTATTTATTATTTATTTATTTATTTCACACTGTGAAATATTTAACATGAAGAACAGCTACTAAACATCATAACCTGACAATGTTTGTTTCTTTGCTTTCTGTATTGAAATATATACATTCGTGGTGGCTCATCATTACTCTTGATACATAATTATTACAAAATTTACAGAAACTGCAAATAGGCCATATAGAAATGGAAACTGACGCTTGCAAAACATATTTTTTTTCCTAATTTGACTTCTTACACTGGTTTTCAGGGTACAGCTCGAGGCTCACTGTTTTTGCACACAGCTTTGACTATACCTAGTGCATTAACTGAAGGGCTGCATTATTAACATAATAGTGGGGATACATAGTGATCAACTTTATAAGTCAAGAAGACTTATAAACTCACTATATGTAGTACCTGTAGAATCTTCTTGATTTTTCAGAAAATAAACCCCAAAACCAACAACTACTATTTATCAGAAGATAATACAGAACTTATTTATCAAAGTCATTAATTTAACATAACTTTAACTCACTCAAACTTCAAAGCAGATAAGTGTGAAAGACACCAAACTTTTGGAACAATTCTCAAATCAGCAATATCCAGATCACACAAGTATCAATTTTATGTCTAAAAATCACTTCTTCAGTTAAACTGAATTCTATGCAGCAATGAAAGGCACCAACAAGCAACTTCTAAATAGGTTACAGACAAAAGCTCTTGTATGCAGCTACTCATACTATCAAATTCTTAGCATGACCCCTAAAACAGCTCTGATTTGTGTCCAACCAGAACAGTCCTACACAGTGCCCAAGCAGCATTCATGCAACAGTTCGGGAAAGGGACTGTCCTCAGCAAGTTGGATGAATGAAGACTCTGAGTGAAGGGAGAAAACAATGCGCAGCTTTCCACCCCAGGTTCGTTCTTGGCCCATTTTACTTTCTTACTAATACAGCTGCTACTAGAAAACATTGTGGTTGGAAAATCACTGCCTTTATCAGGAAACACTGCAGAGAAGCACTTCAAAATGTAAATGTGCACAGGAAGACCACCAGTTTTCCACAGAAAGTCTCCACATACTCTCATTTAATACAAATGAGGTAAGTTCTACTGGTTTTGAATTAAGTCAGTAGTACTATGCTGATTTCCATGTGTTGGCAATATGGCCCTCTGCTTCACAGTACATCTTCATTTAAGGTCTCAGCTTAAGCAGTTCTGAGAGGTATAATTTGTCTGAGAAAAATCTCTTATGAACTGTGGTTGGTTTGTTGGTCTGTGTCCCTAGATATAAAGGGATTAGAGCTTTAAAGGCAGAAAGAAGTGGATCTAAGTTAAAACTATAAAGCACTTTATCCATTTGTTTGTCCAGAGGATCACTAAATGCAGTAAATCAGATGCTATTAAAATCTTGGGGTAACTGGTTCAGAGAATTTCACTGACAGAAGCTGTCGTGGTTAAAGCCCCCCACCCATGCAGTTTTCTCACTCACTCCCCCTCTTTCTTCCCCCAGTCCCGGGGGATGGGGAGGAGAATCAAAAGAATTCAACTCCCACAGGCTGAGATAAGAACAGTTTAGTAACTAAGGTATAACACAAATCACTACTGCCACCACCAGTAATAATACAAGAGAAATACAAGGAAAGAGAATACAACTGCTCACCAAGCCCGACCCAGCCAGTGCACCCCCAGTAGCCAACCCCCCAATCCCAAAAACCTGACCATGCCGTGCACCCTCAGTCCACCACCACAACCTTCCGGGTCTCTGCCCTCCACTTTCACATCCTGGGCATGACGTGCTGTGGTATGGAATAACTTCTTCGGTCAGTTTGGGTCAGGTGTCCTGTCTCTGCTTCCTCCCAGCTCCCTCTCCTCCCTGGCATAGCATGAGACTCAGAAAGTCCTTGGCCAGACCAAAACATTACCAAGCAGTAACTGAAAACACTGATGTTATCAGCGCTGTTCCCAGGCCCAAAATCAAAAACACAGCGCTGCACCAGCTACCAAGAAGGAGAAAAATGACTGCCGCTGCTGAACCCCTGACAGAAGCATGATGCCTGCTTCTTCCATAGAGGAATATAATAAGAAACAAAGACAATGATGCTAGCCAGAGCTTTGAATAGAAGAATATGATTCTAATTTGGTAATAAAGGCAAAATACTTAAAAGTAATTACTTTCCTCTACATTTTTAGGTATCTGTGATTTAAAATAGAGTTTAAACCTCTTTTTTGGCAGCCAGGAGAGGTAAAATGACAAACCCTTTCATAGGGTTTCATATCCAATGTCCATTCACTAGCTTCCAGGAAATTGTCCCTAATTTCTGCTTTTTCAAAATGAGAATTTCCTTATCTGTAAACTTCCAGTTGAAGTCTGTCTCTTTCTATCCAAACCTACATTATTCCAAATGCAGATGGATTCCTCTGTAAAAGATTTTGGAAGGTAAAGTAACTTCCAAAACTGGCCCTCAGGAAAAGGGAATGTGGGCTAATAAGGGGGAGTGTTTTCTCATGCATTAATAATACACAAATTTCCTGTGCATCTATCTCTGTAGATGTAAGTGGAATAGGAGAATACATGAAAGTTGAAAAGAACATGAGTGAAGCTTAGGTGTTTCACAATGAAAAGTATCTCAAGTGAGAAATACACCCGGGCTTCATGTGGGATCTGTAAAAGAAAGCCAAGGTAGGACTGCAATAGCTGGGCTATCATTACTTGACAAGTCCTTCTGTTGGAGTAACTCTTTGGGTAACTCTCTTTTGGCCAGGATGACTAGAGACTGACCTTAGAGGTTTCTGGTAACTGTGCTCAGGGAACAGGAGGATTCAAAAGCCCACCTAACTGAGTAGTTAGAATTTGCAATTAATAACTGCAGGAGACTCAGTGTGTCAGGGGATTCAGATTCAAATTCCTGACTTAAGACAGAAGAACTGAGGGCCAGACTCTTCCAAATGCAAACAAATGACCTGACCATATAACATGAGGTAGAACAAGGAAGTAAGACAAAGCTTGAAAATCTCTAAAAAATTGCCTAACAAGCTGCTGTGATGGATTTCATTTTATTGCTTCATTTAAAAAAAAAAGTTATTCTGCTTTGAGGGTAGGAAAATTGATTCTCATTCAGACCTCCTTGAGAGAGAGATTGCTGACATTTAGCAGCATTCCCTAAACACAAATAACAGAGTTACATCTCCTAGGAGCTGCTTCATTTGCAGTAGCTTCTACAGCTCTGCTTCACAACATCCAGGGGCAGTATTCTTTCTAGACTGGCTAGGCAGATCATGTTTGAACTTGTTTTAATGGCTGTAGTAGGAAAATACACCCTAACGCTATCAAAAACCAATGAGTCCTCCTCCATCATTAGTCAGTGACTGATCTCAACTATACTAAAACATTACAAAAAAATCCTGCAGTCAAAATTCACCAACCCAAATATATTCAGACAGGAGAATAAGAGCCAATTCTTGTCTCAATTATTGATCTCAGTTTGTTTCCTCTAAGGTCAGTTTAACCTGGAATATTTGGGAAGAGAAGTGGTCCCCAAATTAATTTTTTTACAAATAAGAAACTTAGCAAATAAGCCTTCTCTCCTGGATTATGCAACTGTACTCTTTAGGTTATTTCAGATTCTTAATCTAAAGCTTCAGGTAGTACTTAAACCACAGCTAAAGAAGAGGCCTTTAGTAACCTCCAGATCATGCCACATATTTTCAGTGAACCACTTCAGGAGCGACATCCCAGACATGATACAGAAACAGCTCAGGAAAGCACTGACTACCTCAAAACTAATTGAGGTAACTAAATGCTTTTGGGCCCTTCAATTAGAAAGGATATTGAAATCACAAAGAAGAAAAACAATGAGGATTTTGTTAGCCAAAAAGTAAGTCACCAAGCAGAGCTCTGGGAAGACACAGCAGCAACCCTGAATACAACAGAGTTTTTATTTTGGGGATGATTTCTGTTTGTCACACTACAAGGAAGAAATAGGGCTAGAGACATCTACGTATTTAGTGTCAAGTTGGATAAATCCAAAATTCCTGCAATAAATCCCTAACTGCAAAATGAATTCAAGCTTGAGCCCTGAGTGAATTTCCTTCTTGTTCTGCTTCTGGCTTGCATGAAATGACAACAAAAAAAAAAACACACACACACACACACACACACAAAATATCAGTGAAATCCAGATAAATAGGAGAGGAGCAGAAGAATGAATACACAAAAAACTTTAAAAAATCTTTAAAAAGTATAGAGATACTTGGCTATGCGGTGGCATTTTTCCTGAGAATTTAATAATGTATTTGCCAAGATCCAAGTTCAAACCTGCTTTGTGCCTTGTGCAATAGAGAGCTTTCAAGTTGAATGATTTTCCAAATAAGCTGTGGGATGATCATATGAGCTAGTAGAAAGGACATAAGGAGATCAGTATGAAGGCTAAATTCAGACATGTACTGACTTTTAGTAGCTTCCATATCTAATTGGTTGTTCTCCATACTGATTCACTGGGGAAGTTGCAGTCAATGGGAAATTTCTGCTTCTCTCTCATTTTCTGTCTCCTGGCCTCCAGAAGAACAGCATCTGATCAGACTTGCACAGGCTGCACTGAGGGAACAGTCTCATTCCTCAGCATGAAATGATGTAGCTGGTTCCTCCATCTGCTCTGCCACGGGAATGGAAGATGTCAGTATAGGGGATGAATATCTGGAACCATTTTCCTTGCTTTCTGAATTGCTCAGGAAGCATTTGGAGCCAGGGCCATCTGACAGATGACTGTTTTGCTCAGGTCTAATATCAGTGATCAGTATGGTGTAGCACCCAGGACACCGTCTCTGCACAGAGTATCCACTGGCCAGGTGATTTAAGATGCACTTGCATGTAGATCGTCCCATATATACTTTCCTAGTCAAACAGAACCATGATTATAATTAATCATCAACATATTGCAAACTTTCAAAAGCTATCTTATAAATGTAAATTACAAGTTTATATTTGCATTATTTTACCAAGTTACATTAAATATTTATGGTACTACTGAAATTTATAGAGAAGATGAATAATCATTGGAAGTTGACTGCAATTCTAGACCAAGATTTTATGTTCATAGAAACATGAAAGAAATTCCCAAAGTTAAATGCTCTGTTTCTTTTAGTAATTACTGAATACTAAGTCTCACACATGAAAACACACAGTCAAAACATCCTACTCCACAGCTGATGTAAAAATATGTACTTTGTGACTTATTCCTTGGCAGGTTCTTAATATTCTTATGTTCCACAGAATTTTTAAATGTCAATTAATTTCTACAGTGGATGGATTTTTAACTACCAAATAGACTGACATTTTTATTGCATTTTCATCCAACATTTTTGTTAATAAAGTGAGTTTTCCCCTATTGCACTGAAAAAGTCCATTACAAAATGAATTCATCCAGGCAGATATATGTGTTTAGGTGTCTGTATAATACAACAACTTTCCCTACAAAATATTTCATACATCTACTTTTATTCTCTGGTCTCAATAATATTTTTCTCAACAACAGAATATTACTGAATCTACATACTACCTCAGATCTGGTAATGTTAATTTAGAAAAACACCTGGTTTAAACTAGATGTCTTGGGGGAGGGGGGCATCATTCCATCCCAACAAACCCAGTCAGTTGCCAGCACCTATAATAAATGCTCAAACAAATGTATTCCAGCCGCTCCAGCCAATGAGCCAGCTTCATGTGGAGCTCGGCTCAGATGCCTCTATACAAATGCCCGCAGCATGGGGAACAAACAAGAAGAATTAGAGATGTGTGCATGTCTATGGGGGTATGGTATAATAGGCATCACAGAAACATGGCGGATGTTCCTATGACTGGTGTGTTGGAGCAGAAGGTTACAAGCTCTTTAGAAAAGACAGGCCTGGTGGGGGAGTTGCTATTTATATCAGGGATAGGCTGGAGAGTATGGAACTCTGGGGACAGTTGAGCAGTCGACAGAGTTTGTGGGTCAGGGTTGAAGGGAGAACAGCGATGGGAGACATTACTGTGGGGATCTGTTACAGGCTGCCTGATCAAGAGGACTGGGTGGATGAAGCACTCTACAGACAGATAGGAACAGCTTTCACACTCACAGGCCCTTGTTCTCATGGGGAACTTCAAGCACCCTGATATCTGTTGGGGGGATGGTACGGTCCAGCACAAGCAATCCAGGAAGCTCCTCAATTGTGTGGAAGACAACTTCTTCCACAAGTAATAGAGGAGCCGACAAGGCCACGCTTGACCTCATGCTCACCAACAGGGAAGGGCTGGTTGGAAATGTGATGCTCCAGAGCAGCCTTGGTTGCAGCGATCATGAGACGGTTCAGTTCAAGATCCTCAGGACAGTGAGAAGAATGCAGCAAGCTCACTGCCCTGGACTTCAAGAGAGCAGACTTTGGCCCCTTCAGGAACCTGCTCAGTAAGGTTCCATGGGATATAGCCCTAGAGGGCAGGGGGACCCAAGACTGTTGGTTGATATTCAAAGATCACCTACGATAAGCTCAGGAGTGTTGCATCCCAACTAGAAGGAAGTGCAGCAGGAGGGCCAGGAGACAACGACATATCTGACCAGAGTGTGTCTAATTGCATTTGTTATAAGCATTCATAGGAGAAGGAGTCGGGGGTGTTGGTCAATGAGAAAATTAATGAGCCCGCATTGTGAACTCACAGACCAGGAAGCCAACTGTATCCTGGGCTGCATCAAAAGGAGCACGAACAACAGTTCGAGGGAGGTGATCCTGCCCCTCTACTCTGCTCTCGTGAGACCTCACTTGGAGTTTTGTGTGCAGTTCGGGTATCCTCAACATAAAAAGGACATGGAACTGTTGGAACAAGTGCAGAGGAGGCCATGGGGATGATCAGGGGATTGTAACACCTCCCATATGAAGATAGGCTGAGCAAGTTGGGGCTTTTCAGCCTAGAGAAGAGGAGGCTGAGTGGAGACCTCCTAGCAGCCTTCCAGTATCTGAAGGGATGCTGGGGATGGACTGTTCATTAGAAACTGTAGTGATAGGACCGGGGATAATGGGTTCAAACTTAAACAGGGGAAGTTTAGATTGGATTTGAGGAAGAAATTCTTTACTGTAAGGGTGGTGAGGCACTGGAATGGGATGCCCAGGGAAGATGTGAATGCTCCGTTGCTGGTGGCGTTCAAGGCCAGGTTGGATAGAGCCTTGGGTGGCATAGTTTAGTGTAAGGTGTCCCTGCCCACGTCAGGGGTGTTGGAACTAGATGATCTTAAGGTTCTTTCCAACCCTAACTATTCTATGATTCTACATCTAAAGAGTTATACAGAGAGGTAGCTATATAGGAATATGCCTGTACACAAACAGATATACAAGCAGACACACAGGAAACACATACTGTCTAATGCTATGTTTCCCTGATTTGGGAATTATAAGATACTGTGTCAAATATAACATCTTATTCTGCTTTACTGTCCTATTTTCAGAAAATTATGTTTGTTTCTTATTTCATTCTCTGTATTTGCAAGACAGAGATAATGAGGTGTATTGTTAAGTAGATGGTATGTAATAAAAAAGTACTTTTTGCCCTGACAAATTTCCACTATAAATGAGCTGGGACAAGTGGTATGAGTCAAGACAGTATGAAGTTTAATTTATCCTGAAAACATTTGGGTTACTTTGTAAAACTGCTCTTAGTTCAGTAAAAATACGTACTTACGTAAGTAAGGCTCAGCATTACAGTGTATTCGCCAGTAAAGTCTCTTCATTGGTCTCTTACAGGTTTCTGTTCAGCCCTTTGACCTCCATGAAAAGGCACTCTGCTGAGTCATATCAAACTCCTGTAAGTAAGCAGCTAAAACCAGTAAAATTTATGTTGAGATTAATGTACCAACTATGTACAAGTGTGAATGCTTTGCTATTAGTGTATGCATCTCAGTGGGTCCTTCCATGTCAGAGAAACTGCAGGGCCATTCTTCTCTGCTTTTTTATGTCATTGGCAAGTCTCCCTTTCAATTTAAAAGGAATAGAACAAGATATTGAAAAAATAAAATCATAAAATTATATATTCTTTACTAAAAGTTGCTATCTCGTAAGGCCCAATTCTGATTTCAGCCACCTCACCAATTTCTATCAGAAAAGGCTTTGAGGACAGGAATGATATTTCATACTTCATATGCAAGAGCGAAAACTGGGGCAGCAGTGACTGTGCCATAGCGCTGAGGGAATAATTCAGTGTTAATAATTTATTTGCTGAATATAGCTTCCTTTCTTCCTTTTTCAACAGCTGTGAAAAAGCCTCTTTCTTTCAGCTGTGAGATGCAATGGCACACTGTGTCACCCAAGGTGAGCAAGAGGCCATAATATACCTGCACCTATGTAGCCTGCCTCTTTGCTGGAGTCCTTGAGCACAAATCTTTGCATGATGACCCATCTCTTGTTCTACAGCCACTTGTATTTGCTGATTTGTGACACAACCAAGCTGACAAGCTCACAGGCCTGGGTCTGGGAATTCACAAAGCAAGAATCAACAGCATGAGTCTTATACATGCTACATACTGCACAGCTCTGAACAGCCAGCTGAAATTGGTATAAAGATTCATAATATAATAATACTATTTATTTATTCATTAACATTAGCAAAATTCGGTCTGCAAATATACTTGGTAATAGTGTAGTAAGCATTTTACTACACATACCTAATAACAGGAGAGAGTGAAGATAAATTTGATTTTTATTTTTTATTATTTATCTATAGTAACAGAAATAGGTCCTTTGTTTGATGCATTTTATTGCCTATGTGAATACAAGTTGTCCTGGGTTCAGCAGTAGCAGTCATTTTTTTCTCCTCCTTAGTAGCTGGTGCAGCACTGTGGTTTTGACTTTTGATCTGGGAACAGCGCTGATAACACTGATGTTTTTAGTTAGTGCTCAAATGTTTAGTCTGACCAAGGACTTTCTGAGCCTCATGCTCTGCCAGGGAGGAGGGGAAGCCAGGAGGAAGCAGAGTGAGGACACCTAACCCAAACTAGCCAGAGAGGTATTCCATACCACAGCACATCATGCCCAGTGTAAAAACTGAAGGCAGGGACCTGAAAGAGTTCAGTTCACTGCTCAGTTGGGCTGGGTATCAATCGGTGAGCGATTGCATTCTCTTGCCTTGTAGTTTCCCTTGTTATTATTACTCTTGGTGGTAGCAGCAGTGGTTTGTGTTATACCTTAGTTACTGGACTGTTCTTATCTCACCCCATGGGAGTTACATTCTTTCGATTCTCTCCTCCCCCCCCTTCCCTCCGGGAGCGGGGGGAGGAAGGGAAGGGTAGCTAAGGAACTGTGTGGTTGATTTACAGCTGGGCTTAAACCATGACACAAGTCTTGCCTCAAAAGTCTGGCTTCATTATTTTCCCATTCTGCAAATATTTCTGCCCTTGTTTGGTCATATTATAAGACCATTCTGACTATGTGCTAATCTACTGTCGTGGTTTAAGGCCAGCTGGTAACTCAGAACCATGCAGCAGCTTGCTCACTCTTCGCCTTCTTCCTTGTCCTGGCTCCCAGAGGGATGGCAAAGAGAACTGAAAGAAGGTAACTCCCACAGGTTGAGATAAGTACAGTCCAGAAACTAAGGTATAAGACAAAACCACTGCTGCTACCACCAATAATAATAATGACAAGGGAAAAAACAAAGGGAGAGAATACAATTGCTCACCATCCACCAACCGATACCCAGCCCAACCCGAGCAGTGATCTAACGTTTCCAGGTAACTGCCCCCAGTTTATATAGTGGGCACGATGTGCTGTGGTATGGAATACCCCTTTTGCTAGTCTGGGTCAGGTGTCCTGTCTCTGCTTCCTTCCGGCTTCCCCTCCTCCCTGGCAGAGCATGAGACTCAGAAAGTCCTTGGTCAGAGTAACCATTACTGAGCAACAACTGAAAACATTGGTGTTATCAGTGCTGTTCCCAGGCTGAAAGTCAAAAACACAGCACTGCATCAGCTACTAAGATGAAGAAAAGTGACTGCTACAGCTGAACCCAGGACAGTTACAAATACAAAAAATGTTTGTAATAACAGATTATATATTTGATGATGAAGATGTTTTACTATAATTGGAAAAGAAGAGCAGTAGATTACAGGTAAAGTATTGCAGCTAGAATATAAGCAGCAGTCACATTTACTTGTTTGTTCTCTGCAGGGCAGAGCAAAACTAGTAGTTGATTGTTCATTTTCAATAATATTGCATATTAGAACTCCAAGTATGACTTCCACTGATATCACCTGCTATTCAGTAACACTGCTTATTTTAAGCAGAGTCTCAGTAAATAAATTTCCTAGAATATTCTTGCAAAGTGAGTACAAAATGAGTTAGAATAATGCCATGGAAAATTCAAAGATTCATTTAAATAAATATTTGCAGATCTCACCCCGTCATTATCTGCTTAGCTATACTCATCTACAAAGGGGGAGCTTATAAGTATTCATCTTTGTGTGCAACAAAACCCGAAAATTTAGTTTAGATTTTCTTAAGGGCTGAAAGTCTTCCTGGAAAAGGAATGGGAAGAGAAACATAAAACCTGACCTCTCTGAAGTTGTGTAAATGAGTATTTAACCCAGAGATATACACATACAAATTATATATATATGCACACGTATAGGTATACTGTGTATGAAAATGTACACCAAGTGAAGCAATAATAGAATTTTCCTTTAAAGACCTATACTAACCACCCCCTTCTTAACAATTATTTTTGATTTTTTTTTTTTTGAGGGGCATAGTTATAGAATGGCTGCAGTGAAGACAAAACTATTGTTCAAGGTTTTAAATATAAAGACACAATAAGGTCACAGCAAACTCACAGATCATTACAAATCTAAGACAATGTCAAGTGTTTATAGTAATATTATTCATACTGTTGTGTAGGCAATGAAGCTCAGTAAAGCAACACCAAGAGGTTCAAATAAGAGTTTCATGTTTCATTTCATCACTGAGGTTATTTGTTTCATCCTCAGACTATATCTGCATACTGATTTGCCTGACGACTCAGAATCCCAAATAGAACAAACAATGTCTCTGATTGCCATTTCATCCTTAGGGCAACTAGTGTGAACACCATTAGATAACAATTCTTGTTACTCATAAAATGGAGTTTGAATATGCAATTAAACAATCTAGGTAAGAATTTTTATTTCATGAAAGTAGTCTTTTTTTCAATGACTTCAGACTGCCAGAAGATAAGCAAGCATCTTCCACGTAACATTACAAGACAGTTTTTCTCAGTGTGGGTGCATGGTATTGTTTCCTCCTAATATATACAAAAAAAGGAAAATGAGAACACAGCTATATTTACTCAAGGCCTGCAGAAGCTAAGAGAAGGGGAGATACATTTCCCCACTAATTACATTGCCATGAATGCAAAATCAGAGGGACATGTTTCTAATCCAAGGCAGGATAGGTTTAGAAGCTATGAAATACATTTTACACCATCAAAGCAAGCACAGGAGTAGGCTTTATAAATTCTGTGATAACAGCAAAACATTTGCATGCAATTCCTTCCATTTTTTCTTTTGAAAGCTGGCAGATATATTTTAGAATAAAAGAGTTTCTAGGTGACCTCATTAACCCAGACTTCTGAGTGGTCTTTCTTTATACTCATATCTAGGACACTTACTTACCTCACCAGGGAAACTTTCCCATCTCCCTCCCTCTCCATTCTCCCCTGTAGACTTCTTTGCCTTGAAGTCCATTTTGCTCTCCTTTTCCTCCTCAGGACTCTCTCTTTCTACTCACTCCATGAAAAAGTGATCTGGGCAGGAACTTTACTGACAAGATTTCCGGCATCTTTTCTGCAAGTGTTGGGTAAAAAGTAAAGAGACAAGCCTCACTGTTGAAAATCGGGAGTGTCTTCTGTCTTGTTTTCGTTTTCAGGTCCTCCAGCTGGTGAAGGACTCTTCACATCACCAGCGGCAGCCTTCACCAGAGAAATGAACTACTTATCTGTGTGGACTGCCCACCTGAAAACAAGGAAAACTGATCTCGACAGGGCAAAAGACTATCTTATCATGATCTACTGCAATCATCTGCCAGATGTCTACACCAGGGACCTCCAGAAAGCTCCTTAGTTGCTTTTCAGTTGTTACTTGACTATGAATGTGGCAAATTGCTGGACAGCTATAGGATCTTAAATCTGAGCATAAAATAAATCATAGCCACATTGAACCAATTTTGCCCAAAAGTCTGGAGAGACATGCACTATGTCACCTTTAGAATATTGTTTATCTCTTGCTGTAATAAAATAGGGGTCTTTTTTATGCCTTATTGCAACAGATTTTGCACTCTTAAAGTATGATTATTTTCAATTTTGATAACTTTTTCAATTTCAAAATTTTCAATTTTGATGACATTATTTTCAAATTTGACGACAATTATTTAGTAGAATTTTAAATTCTACTAATCACAAATTGTTCCTATTTGACAAAAAATGTTGCCTTTTATTTGCAATAAAACATAAAAAACTTTTGTCTTCCTTACTGTTTTTTAACCAGTATCATTTTTGGTTTCATTAATTTCAGCAAATGAATTTTAGATGAGTTGAGCTGCTTTTGCTGACTATATTTGCAGCAGCAAAGCGTAAAGCACTTCAGGCTTTGCAAAAGCGCAGTCTTTTTCACTATTTCTCATTGAGAGACCGGTGGTTTAAAAAGTGATTAGATTGATACATAGATACCAAAACACTCCTTTTTTTTTTTTTTGTCTTTTGTAACCTACATGCAATGAAGAATTTGTGTGCACTAGAAATTTAACAGGCATTATACAGATTTTCGTCAGTTGGCATCTGCAAAACATGCAAAGTACCATATACTTAAATTGTACAGCTGTTAACATTCATACAAGATTGACTCTATAATGAAGAAATACAACATATCCAAATAAGCAGTATATGTGTGTGTATCTATCATATGTGTGGATATATATACACACACTCATATAAAGTAGCTATTCTGCAGTTGATGTGCTTTGCGGAATGTGACAGTTCTCTTGGTGAAATTAAATGCACCTCACACTTTGTCTTCTCAGCTGTTGTATGCTACCTAGTTTTGGGTTTGACACTGTCTAGGTATGCAGTCACAGATGGAAAGTCAGTATGTGCAACATGCTTTTCACCTGCCATGAAATGCTGAACTCCCTACATCATTTTGTATAAACAATTTGCAATTCATTTAGTTCTCACTCAGGCTTTTCCAAAATAACTCAGTAAAATGCTTAATATTAGCAGTACTGGATGTAAAAGCAGTGAGATAGGAAACCACTTTTAGAAGCTTTTACATGCTGCAATTTCTAGATCCATAACCTAAAGCACAGGATGTGGCATTAAAATTATGGATGAGGTTCTTCATTTGAGTTTCTGATACGACTTTTATGTATTGACATCTGGACAAAAAGCACTGGCTTCACAATTTAATCCTATCAAAGACAATTGTATTATTCTATACTGTGTTAAATGCATGGAAGCTTCATGTAAGAGCACACAACTAACACTGATTATATGATACGGGAGGGATGTTCACTTAAGGACACGTGATATGAACAGCTTTACAGCACATCAGTAGATTATTTCAATTGTAAGGCAGTGTTTCATTTTTCAGTCCACAACATTTTGTATGTCTTACACAGTAAGGAGTATTTTAAGGAGGCCTCCTTGCTTTCACAGAATGACCTTTGATGACAAAGAGCTTTACAGATATTTCATACACAAAACCTAGAATCTTTTATGCAAAATTATTACAAGTATTAAGAGTAACGAAGACCATACTGAGAGATAGAATAAGTAAAGACAAGATGCAATTACTGACCTGTCTCTGTCTACAATAAAATAATCTTAGAATACTGTCTTAGAATAAATTCTTAAGTTTTAGATGGCTAAACTTAGGTGAGATGCACCCTACTTTGCAATGTGCCTTCAGAGAGCCTCTACAGCTTTCTTCACATTCTCTCTGATTCATACTAGCACTTCATGTTGCTAAGAGCCTTCATTATAAGCCTGCAATGCCATCCGAAGAATTACCTTTTGCTTACTTAACTCATAGAATTGTTACTATTTGTACATGACAAATACCTAAAGATTCATTGGCCAATAATACAGTTCATGCACAATACACAGGATTAAATATTATAAGGATTTCCTATTGCCACTAGTAATAAAAGCTGCTCTTTGCAGTTCATATTAGTAAACCTGTGTCATGGTTTAAGCCTCACCCAGGCTAATAACTCACGAAGTCGCTCACTCACTCACTTCCCTCTCTTTCTTCCCCCAGTCCCGGGGGAATGGGGAGGAGAATCGAAAGAATGCAACTCACACAGGTTGAGATAAGAACAGTTTAGTAACTAAGGTATAACACAAATCACTACTGCTACCACCAATAATAACACAAGAAAAATACAAGGAAAGAGAATACAACGGCTCACTAAGCCTGACCCAGCCAGTGCACCCCCCAGCAGCGAACCTCCCAATATACCACCCTCACTAAGCCTGACCCAGCCAGTGCACCCCCCAGCAGCAAATCCCCCACTGCACCACCACACCCTTCCGGGTCTCTGCTCTCCATCTTCACATCCTGGACATGACATGCTGTGGTATGGAATAACCTCTTTGGTCAGTTTGGGTCAGGTGTCCTGTCTCTGCTTCCTCCTGGCTTCCCCTCCTCCCTGGCATGGCATGAGGCTCAGAAAGTCCTTGGTCAGACCAAAACACTACCAAGTAGTAACTGAAAACACTGGTGTTATCAGCGCTGTTCCCAGGCCCAAAATCAAAAAAACAGCACTGCACCAGCTACCAAGAAGGAGAAAAATGACTGCTGCTGCTGAACCCAGGACAACCTGTTTGGGTTTTTTGTCATGTGTGTTTTCCTAAACAATAAATAAGGAAATCTTTCATTCTTTTCTGTTAAATACATATTATAAATGGAAGTAGCACATGGACAAGAGTGTTTAATTTTTATAATTTAGGCCAAAGTTGTATTCAAGACTCCACATACTTAGACTACTTTGATCACTATGGGAGACGTAAGTAAGCATATAAGATTACAAATTAATCTTACTTAAACAGTAGTAGAAATATTTTGTCAAAAAGCAAGAGTTACAGAACTATAATCTGAACCCTTATTAGCTTATTACATATATTAGTTGTGCTGCAAACCATTAAATACTCAGCTAGAACAAAAATAGAGGTAAACAGTGTCCCAAGACACAAGTAAGTTTTCCCATAATCATTCTCAGAATAATGCAGATGTTCTGGATGGCTCTTCAGGGTCAGAATGCTTGTTTAAGAGTGTAACATTAATCATGTATGCAATTACTAGGAGGATAAAAGCTTAAAAAAATGTTAGCTTTCCCAGTCACAGATTTAACTGATCAGCATAGCATAAAGTTGCAAGGTAAGCATGCACATTTTGCTTCATAATAACTATGGATTTTCCAATTGGCTACTGTACTCTGCATGTTCCTTTCCTACGGCCAAGCTCACTGTGGATACACTTATGCTTACAGATCGGTCCTTACATGAGGAATCATGAATTCTAAAATTGGGCCTCGATCCTTCAGCACAAATTCTGTACTGAACATAGGTGTACCCACACAAAGGCCTGCTCAAGGTGGTGGTATTTACAGGGACAGCAAATTTTGTATTAGCTGCCACTACAAACTTGAACTGAAATAAAGGATATAAATTTAAATTTACCAGAGAAACCTGTATCACAGCCAAAATTAATTGAAGGGTTTTGAAAAGTCTACAGAAAATAATAAATCTGTGGTTTATGACCTCTTTTTCCACAAACAGTCTACTCCCTGATAAAGAAGGCTTTGAAACAACTTTTAAGATATTTCACTGAAAACTGAAATCCAAAAGTCTATTTTTTTACATTTTCTAGGTAAGACATTTTTTCTTTACTGTTTTGAAATTACCTTTTTGCTTTAAGTCCCCAAAATTACCAAATACTTAAAAAATCATGGACCCCCCCCCCAAATTATGTGTTTCTAGCAAAAGTTTATTAATAAGTTACTTTGTTCTCATTTTTTTCTTTCAGTGGCATAAGCAGTGAATTTTAGCTCAGGGTCAGCTTACAACAGTGTTCTGTTTATATTTAATTTTTCTTTTCAGGCAATGAACTGGAAAAAAAAATAAATAAACACACTTATTTGCAGATCTACTACTAACCACAAATTCTTTTATTCAAAAAGCTACCAGCTGTCAACTATATATCCAGTACAAAACAAAACAAACAAAACCAAACAAAACCAAACAGAAAGCAGTAGAAATACTTTATCTATCCTTATCGTGTTACCATGAAAAATGTACTTCTTTACAGAAAACATTTTTAGGTCAAGCTTAAAATCACATGAACATGTACACTTCTTGTTCTATACAAGACTGTGTGCACATGCAATTTCTTCCTTATGTCATTTCTATTTTACTTAGAGTCACTATATCTGCCTTCCCCAAAACAGAATGGCAAAATATCTATTATTTAAGAATAACATTTGATTTTTGTAATTTCCTGGAAGGTTGAATGCATTTAACCAGCTCCTGTATTTGAGTTTTCCATATGTAATGAAACACAGTAGGATATTATGAGTTCAGAAAAAAGACAGGGACTCTTATGATCTGACATTGTAACTTAAAAAACTAAAACAAAACACATGAAACCCTGTCATGGGTTCAGCAGCAGCACTCATTTTTCTCCTTCTTGGTAGCTGGTGTAGCGCTGTGTTTTTGATTTTGGGCCTGGGAGCAGCGCTGATAACACCAGTGTTTTCAGTTACTGCTTGAAATGTTTTGGTCTGACCAAGGACTTTCTGAGCCTCATGCTATGCCAGGGAGGAGAGGAAGCCGGGAGGAAGCAGAGACAGGACACCTGACCCAAACTGACCAAAGAGGTTATTCCATACCACAGCACGTCATGTCCAGGATGTGAAAACGGACAACAGAGACTCGGAAGGGTGTGGTGGTGCACTGGCGGTTTGCTGCTGGGGGGTGCACTGGCTGGGTCAGGCTTAGTGAGCCGTTGTATTCTCTTTCCTTGTATTTTTCTCGTGTTATTACCGGTGGTAGCAGTAGTGATTTGTGTTATACCTTAGTTACTAAACTGTTCTTATCTCAACCTGTGCGAGTTGCATTCTTTCCATTCTCCTCCCTATCCCCTCAGGACTGGTGGAAGAAATAGAGCAGTGAGTGAGTGAGAAAACTTCATGGCTGACTGGACTTAAACCACGACATATGGCAAATTAATTCTGAGAAATTTGCTATTATGAAGTTGTTTAACAATCATTTTTATTGGGATCTTTTTCTGCAAGTATAATTTTGGGTTGGTTTTACTGCACTTTAAATGTTTAAATGCTAGACATTTTACCTCTTGTTTAGATTAATACTATAGTTATACAGTAATTAAAAAGAGAATTATTTTGTCAGGTATACCAATTTAATGATTGAAACATTAACATATGTAATTTATACAGCACATCACAGATTAATACATCTTAATATTGACTAAGAAAACCTATTTACACCTTGGCAGTTGCATTCTAAGCTGTAGTTTTACTCATGTGGCAGCATAAGGAAAGTGATATTTAATTCATATAGAACCCCTTCCTGATGGTGCTAAAGTTAATGGGAATGACAAACAAGGAATTAAATTAAATAATTATCACTTATTCTGGTAATTTCTTCTATGGTAAATAAGAACTTATTCTTGTGAGGTACTACGCATTCTTAGATGTCTTTAATTTCATTAAGAGCAGCAGGTGTGCTGCACTTTGCAGAAGGTGCTCACCATTAGCTGAAAATTAGCTTCCTAGTACCCGGCAATGAGAGTTCAAATTGTCACTGTTTCTTAAATATGGCTCATTCCCTCTCTAGTCTTCAAGATCTGAATGCACTTAAACATTTATGAAATGTCACTGAAAATATGACACTTTAAAATGTATGAAAAGTTGCTCAGTATCCCCATTCACCAAATTATATGGCAGGAAGAAAATAACTGAAGTGCTTCCCTTTAATATTTTCAGAGAATAGAATCAGAATCATATAATGGTTTTTGTTAGAAGCAACCTTGAAGGTCATCTAGTTCCAACCATGGGCAGGGATGCCTTCCACTAGACCAGGTTGCTCAAAGCCCCATCTAAACTGGCCTTGAACAGTTCCAGGGATGGGGCAGCCACAGCTTCTCTGGGCAACCTGTACCAGTAAAGAACCAACCTCACAATAAAGAACTTATTCCTAATATCTAATCTGAATCTACCTTCTTGCTGTTTAAAGTCATTCCCCCTTGTCCTGTCACTACATGCTCTTGTAAAAAATCCCTCCCCAGATTTCTTGTAGGACCCCTTCAGGGACTAAGGTTTCCTTGGAGACTTCTCTTCTCTAGGCTGAACAAGCCCAAATCTCAACCTGTCTTCACAGGAGAGGTGCTCCACCCCTCTAAGCATCTTTTTGCCCCTTCCCTGGACTTGCTCCAACAAGTCCATGTCCTTCTTGTTTTGGGGACTCCAGCACTGGACACGGTACTCCAAGTGGGGTCTCATGAGAGCAGAGTAGTGGGGCAGAAACATCTCCATCAACCTGCTTGTCACACTTGAGTAGAAATGGCTTAGGGAAATGTGTTGGTTTTTTGAAACTGCTGTTCTCTTAATTCTCTGAGTTCCTGGGATCAGGGGTAGCTTTTATATTGGAGACACTGAGATCTATCTCTATCCAAACATTCTGAAGCTCTCTGAAATCTTCCTTTGTTATCATGTCTTAAGTGACACACAGGGATTACAGAATGCAACAAAATTGTACAAAACAATACCCGTGTAGGTTACCTGTTGCCAAGGCAATGCTAACAAAGTATTTAGTTGTTATACAGTGGAAAAGAGCGTGGGGAGAAAAAGATTATTACCTTGTTTGCAACTTTGTCTTGTGTGACCTTTTCCACACTCACCTGGTAGCTGCTATATGCCTGTCTGCCAGTGGAGGATAGCCAGAAGAATTTCCAATATGTAAGCTGCATCAAACAGCAGGTTCCCATAGATATGTTTTTCAGTGATGTTTAAGCATGTTACAGAGTTATCATTCAACAGTTCACTTCCACACCAGTTCTTAGTGGGTATTTTGCAGGCTATTCCCAATCTCAAAGACACAGAGCATGGCAATGACATAAAAACTACCAGGACTTTTACAAGGCCTTTGTTTCCTCCCAGTAACTACACTTATCTTGTTAGCATGGTTGTGATCATGAATAACCTATATTATGCTTCATTTTTATGATTATCTTAAACCTTCACTGCATTAGACCTGCACTTACACACAGAAGTCTATTACAGACTCTTTTTCTTGAGATCCCCACAAGCTACAAAGTGTTTGAGCTGACATAGAGTCATGAAAGTAATATTATTCAAGAACAGCTGCTGATCTATATACACCTCTGGCTAGTAACTGCAATTCCTTATGTTAACAGCTGTAGAAAAGGTGCAGAGGTATTCCCACTTTTCTATTGTAATTCTTTGTTGCAGTTCATGGGCATGGCAACCAGGCAAGAACAAGCTTTGTACTATTCTTTGTAACTGCCTGATGTAACTGAATTTCGCTTAGGAAGAGAGAAAGGTGGAAGTCTACAATGAAGAGACTGGAAGAGTGTGTTCAGAGAAGTTCTTTATAGAGTGAGATGGCTAAAAATTCTTAGAATTAACATACCAGAATAAGGAGAGATGACAATTTGTGGCCCGTTTTTCTAGACAATTGAGTAGCCCTCCAAAAATGAGTGAATGCAATCATTTCCCATGTCAGTCTGCCTGTCAAAATCACAGTAATTTTTGAACATCATTTTAGAGGGGTAAAGAGCCTAAAGATAAGCAGTTTTTATAATTTTATGACAACTGGCAAGTGCATGGAGAAAAGACACCCTATTATCATTCATCTTGAAAGAGGCTAATGAGATCACCCTTTCTTAGACATCAGAGACAGGAGGGAAGCCAGACATCATTAGTTATATTGTACACATTACTTCTGTCTCTCTCTCTTTTTTTTTTTAAGCTTTCCATGTTACGCTATCGTCTGTCCTAATGCTATAAATGGGGTGTGAATTAGAAGAGTACAATATAGGTTCTGGAAGAATTGATCCATCTAGACAACATTTCCATTCAGTATAAAAGACAAAAATAGATAATCAAACTATTGTGAATTATATGACTGGTTAGCTGAGGCTGATGACAGCAGAGCAGAAGCTGCAAACAGTCTTTGACCCATGACAGAATTCTCTTTGACTTTTGGACCTTGAGTTACAGAAGTAGTTTCAAGTTGCTTCTTTTAACAGAGCTGTGTTTACAGAAATGTCTCTACTGCCTGGTGTTCCACCCTTCTGCTTTCTATTGCTTTAACATGAATTAGATTGAACAGCATTACAAAACAAACAAACAAAACAAAACAAAACAAAACCTAGGAAAAAAAAAAAACCCACACAAAACACTCACATGGTGTATATCAAGTATCTAGACTGTAATTGCTGCAGTCTTGAGGCTGGTTTATGTTACATCATATAGCAGTTCTTCCAAGTGACTGAGCAGCGTTACATACACAGCTGAAAAGAAACTAAAGAGCTGACACTGTGATGATTTTCTTTTTTATTATTTTGCTTTAAGAAGGTTGCAATTCAAATTAGATATTTTCTTGCTATTTGATGTATGAACAATGGTATTACAGCAAAATAATGTTTTTAATTGGTAAACAAACTACATCCTCCTTATGAAGCAAGTATGATTTCATTGAAACATACTTCTAAATCACAGAATCACAGAATCACACAATGGTTTGGGTTGAAAGTACATGTAGTTCCAACCCCCTGCCATAGGCAGGGGCACCTTCCACTAGATCAGGCTGCTCAAAGCCCCATCCAACCTGGTCTTGAACACTGCCGGGGTGGGATAGCCACAGCTCCCCTGGGCAACTTGTGCCATTGCCTCATCAGCTCATAGTGAAGAATTTCTTCCGAAGATCTCATCTCAATCTCCCCACTGTCAGTTTAAAGCCATTCCCTGCTGTCCTATCATACATGCCCTTGATAAAGAGTTCCTCTCCAGCTTTTTGTGCAAGCTCTCAGCTTGTCTCAGCAGCATAACTTATAACCAAACAACCTGTGCTGAGAACTGCCCTTGAGGTGAAGAACTGTTACCAAGAAATACAATACTTTTTTAACATTGTGATGAAGCTAAATAATTAATAAGTCTAACATCTCTCTTTTGGAAGACATATATGTTTTGGAAGCATGGAGAGCACAATGACCAGCAAATTTTGGACAGTTTTTAACTGCAACTTTTTAATTTTATGACTCCTAGGCCCAGACGACATCCACTAATACCATGTGAGGTCTTTGCTGGATGTGAGGAAAATATTCTTTACAATGAGAGGGGTAAAATACTGGAACAGATTGCCCAGAGAGATGGTGGATGCACCATTCCTGGAGACATTCAAAACCAGGCTGGATGTGGTTCTGGGCAACCTGATCTAGTTGAAGATATCTCTGACCACTGCAAAGGGGCTGGACCAGATGACCTTTGAAGGTCCCTTCCAACCCACACTATGATTCTATGATTTTAATTAACATGTACGCTGGAGGGAAGGAATGCCATCCAGAGGGACCTTGACATGCTTGTGAGGTGGGCTGATGCCAACCTCATGAAGTTTAACCATGACAAGTGCAAGGTCCTACAGCTGCGTCACAGCAATCCCAGGCACAGATCCAGGTTGGGCAGGGAGGAGATTCAGAGCAGCACTACGGAGAAGGACTTGAGGGTGTTGGTTGACGAAAAAATGAACATGATCCAGCAGTGTGCTCTTGCAGTCCAGAAAGCCAACCGTATCCTGGGCTGCATCAAAACGAGTGTGGCCACTCTGCTCTTGTGAGACCTCACTTGGAGTACTGTGTGCAGTTCTGGTGTCCTCAACATAAAAAGGACATGGAACTGTTGGAACAAGCCCAGAGGAGGGCCACGAGGATGATCAGGGGGCTGGAGCACCTCCCATATGAAGACAGGCTGAGAAAGTTGGGGCTGTTCAGCCTGGAGAAGAGAAGGCTGCGTGGAGACCTCCCAGCAGCCTTCCAGTATCTGAAGGGGGCCTATAAGGATGCTGGGGATAGACTCTTCATTAGGGACTGTAGTGAGAGGACAAGGGGTAAGGGGTTCAAACAGGTTTAACAGGGGAAGTTTAGATTGGATACGAGGAAGAAATTCTTTACTGTAAGGGTGGTGAGGCACTGGAATGGGTTGCCCAGAGAAGTTGTGAATGCTCCATTGCTGGCGGTGTTCAAGGCCAGGTTGGATAGAGCCTTGTGTGGCACGGTTTAGAGGGAGGTGTACCTGCCCATGGCAGGGGATTGGAACTAGATGATCTTAAGGTCCTTTCCATCCCTAACTATTCTATGATTCTATGACTCTACCTTTCTGAGGTTTTAACTGTCCACTCTTCTACCCTCATTTATGTTTCAGGTGAATAAAACTTGGTTTAGATGTTGTGGAAAAAAAAAAAACAAAACACAACAAGAAACCCCCTAGCTTTTCTAACTTTTATTTTTCCAGGTTGATTTTTAAAATTAATTTCATGCAGAGGATTGTGGGTGATGTGTCACTTTTATAAACAGACTCCAAGACATTTTATTTCATCCTTTCCTCCTATTGGCAGCTTGGACTTAACATTCACCATAGCAATGTCACCAGGAACGCCACAAAAATTTTATTTCCTCCCTAAGCTGGAGAAGTGGCTTGCTATAAAGGACTGCTTTCTCATTGCTGTTTATGCAATTAGAAAGCAATCATTAACATGAAAGAAGGTTTCTATTTCCTGTTCTGAACTGTGGTACAGGGGCTATTAGCAATTACTGGCATAAAAAGTGCCCCTACAGGCAGCTCTCCAGATATTCTCAGATATTTCTCAGTTACTAGCTTCAAGCCAGTCTGCCTGACCTCAGCCGTCCTCCTTTGCTAAGAGCTGGCTGGACTAAGGAAGCAATTTGTAATGTAAGATAATAGCTTTATTCAATCTACTAACTTCTGAAAAATGTTCTATATTCATTTGTGCCAGTGAATCACACATTGTTTCTATTAACTATATTTTTGCATATATTAATCTTTTTCATATAGGATTCCTATAAAGCCACTGAGACTCAAAATGGTGGCAGCTTTACTGGAACAGAAACCAGTTATTCATAACAGGTAAGATACAATTCCAGTTGCTCTCAGTCACATCTGTTTTGCCCCTTTTTGGGTACCCTCCATGTAAGGTAATGAGCAGCAGAGCCAATCTAGTAACAAAGCATTTTAGAAAGGATTCACAGTATAAGAGAGATGGGGCTAATTAGGCAAGGAGCCACTGATCGTTGTGAGGCTTTTGCAGGAATAGAGGAAGGTGGCTGAGATCCAAACCCTACATTTCCTGGAATACAAACAAAAAGGCGTATATCGAAAATGGTAAAGTTTGGATGCAGACTGAAAGAGTGCCATGTTGTGAGAATGCTACAGAGTAAAAATCTTTTAAAAAATTAAGTCAAAAACTGTGAAGTAGAAAGAAAAAAACCAAAATCAAAACAACACTGTTATTTTTTTTTTTTTTTGTGGCTGATAAATCATTTTACCATACAATCTGTATATGAGGCAAACAGCTCCTAAAGTGCAGAACACAGAGAAATCTCTGCTAGCAAAATAATGTAAAGAAACTTAAAAAAAAATCTAAAAAGCATCACATTTAAATTTATATATGACACTGAAAACATTGTCAAAATCCATTGCCAACTGTGGTAAGAAAAATCAGTAAGGAAATTCTCATCTGGTTTACCCTTTTCAATGCAGTAAGACTGGATAACTTGCTGAGTAATTTCAGGTTAATGTGCAAAGGATTCAACACTTTATCTAAAATGAACTGGACTCATAAATTTTAGTTATGCTTTCATGTACTTTGATCCTTCAGTTTAGCTCAGCTTTCTTCTGAATCAAGAAGAAATATATAAAGGAATGGTCATGCCTGAATTCTGTAGATATTGTCCACTTGCTGCAGTATGGTCTTTATGTGCATTGGTGTTCTAGACCCAGATTAGATAAAATAACTTAAATCATGTCTGATATATATTTTACCCAATGGCTAAAGCACATGATGAGATTCATATGTTACAGAATCAGTGCACAGAAACTGGGCAAATAGAAGTACCAAACTCTACGTAGATAGAAGAGCTAACTAGCCAAAGTGGTCAGTACTTTATTATACTTCAGTGTAAAGAATAAATGTTCCTAACCCATGCTATACATTCTAGAAGTATGTCTTGCTGGTTTTTCCGTTTTTAGGTACTTGTGGAGTGAAAGGTGAATATCTGATAATATTGGAGATTCTGCATGTAATTAAAATGTCGTTACAGTGACACTGAATGAGTCTAGTAAGATGTATCCTTGTCAAAGAAGGCTTCCCAAAGTGCTTCATCAGAACTAGGGTGTGAACTCTACTGGTTAATTAGTTTTCTGCATTAATTCACTCTTGGTTTCTCTTTCTAAATATGTGACCTTAAGGACAGTTGAAGTCCAGGGTAGTTTTCGCATTGACTTAGGAGACTGGGTTAGGCTCTCAGTCTCAGGATTATCCTGTGTAATTTAAAGTATCCAAGAATTCCAGTTTAAAACCCACAGACCACAGCCTGCCTTTTATAGTCAATGGATACCTGCCTACATACATGGAGATTGTAGGTAGGATGAACTACTCTCTGAAATTGTTTCTCTTGACTCTATGAATTCAGGGTGAGTAGGCTCTTAATTAGATGGCACAGGTGCCTAAAGCTAAATTGGTCAATATTTGGTCTCAGTAGAGAGATGAAACAAATAATCCTTTGAAGATACTACATGGGTGAAACCTTAATTCAAAATGAGAAATATGTATTTATCTAAAATAAAGTTTTAAAGTTTTTATTTACCACTTCATTGATGAGTAAAATATCACTAAAATGAAGAGGAATACCTAGAGCTTAATATGACTAATACAAAGTTTAATAGAATTAATTTTTATATAATATCCTGTACAGAAATAAAAACATACATAATTACTAAATCATTATTTGTTGGCTTAGAGCAGAAAAAGTACAAATATTTGAGATCAAATCAGCTCCTTCTTTGGAAGAATGTGAGGTTTGCTTGAGTTGATTCCAAGTACTGATTTAACCTCACATTAAGGAAAAAAAGAAACCACTGCGTTTCATAGGTCTGCTTTCCTCCCCATCCACTAAATCTGTAATAAATGCATAAAAAAATGTTTTCCACAGAAATAAGGGTCATTTTTAGGTTAATGTTGGCTATACTAACACTCAGGTTGGCTTCAGAATTTAAAAGAAATGGTGCATATTGTGCACTTCCCTCACAATATGTCTTAATCCTTGACATGACCATGGAAGGGCATTTTTTAATGTCCAGAGCAATCCATTTCTCCACATAGAGAGAAGGACGACAAGCACTTGCACTGCAGAGTGACCTGAGCCTATTTTAGCAAACTCCTAGAAAGATGGCTTTTTGTCTTTGGAAAATTATGTACATATCAAATGCTTCCCACTTATTCTGTCTGGCCCATAGTACAAAAGGCAGCTAGATTTAGATAAGACAAATCTATGAAGGCAAGGAAACTGCAGACTATGACTATATATATTTGTGTTGACTGTATGTTTGACCAAAGCATTGTGGTTTTTTGCACTATAGAATCAAACATTTTCCTCTGTGACATGCTTAATCTCATGACTCAGTTCCTCAGTGGGGCCGTGATCAGCACTCTAGAAAACCTTTTCTACTTGGTCGCCTTGGGAATGTTCCCTCCACTGAAAAACAAAACACCAAAACTCCAAATCTCTTTTGCTCAGACTGAGAAGCACCATGACCTTATAACCAGCAGTACATGAGGTAGAAGAGGCAGGTCAGTAGAATATTCTGCTAGTAATAATCAGAGTGGGGTTTGGAAGAAACTTGGATTTTGAGGAAGAATAAGTAATTTTGATTCCTATAAATTTAAAAAGTGCTTTGAATTCTTTAACCAAATAGTAGATATATATATGGGTGTCTTTGGAAGCTATTCTTACTAATCTAGATGTAGAGAAATAGCATATATTCAGAAACCAGTTATCCTACATGATTTTATGCATTTGGCATTGGGTGTACAAAAATATTCATATAACAATGCAGAAACTGTGACATTATCTTCTAGATCAAAAAGGAAGGAAAGAAAAAAGACAGATGTATAGGTGAAACTTGAAGTTAAGGCTTACAAGGTGACTTTAAATATTTGTGGTGTTCTTTTTTCGAAAGGAAAGACCATTGGCTTAATACTAGAGGAATTAGGAAAAGGGGATGTAAACGTCCATTTAGTCTGTAAAGAAAATCCTTGGTTTCAAACGTTCTGAATATTTCAAAAGTATTAAAGAAAAAATTAAATGCTTTAATATAAACTTACACATCATGGCTGTTATCTTCTTTAATCCTTAGGGAGCTCTTTTGTGCCTCATGACTTAAGAAAGAATTAAGAAACAACTCATATTAAGAGTCCATTGTGCATTCCCCTTAGTACCATTTTCTTCTTTTCCTACAATTACTAGGATTTATTTTCTTTGCTTGAAAATAGGATTTTGGTCTCATTTGAGACCCTGCTATTTAATTCCTACTTGAAGTCATAATCCTTCCTGTCACATCACACCAATTTCCTGGTAGGTAATTCTGATGTCACAGGCAGGATTTTGACTTCAGAAGAACTGATTATTTATATAAAATTTATGTACTTAGTCTTCTTATGTATTCAGCCTTTCTGAAATTTTCTGAGTAGGGAATACAGCAGCTGGACAATATCAACTCACTAAACTCAAGGTACAAACTATGAAAGTTTGAGTTAATGGTTATCACTTTTAACAGTATATTAACAGACTTTCTCTTAGAATAAGAAGGCAATAGAGTATACTCTTTGAATTTTCCTTCCAATATACATTTCTGAAAGATACAACTCTAATACACAGGCTGTCCACAAAAATTTTAAGTTGAGGTGAGCATTTTTCCAAATAGTCACTGGTGTAAGAAACGACTTTGAACCTGGACTGGTTTTAAACCCCTGATTTAAAATAGACACAATCTTGTAAAACTACCTGATACCCACTTGTCCAAATGCATAGTGCTTATTTTGGGGTTTTTTTGCCATTCCCTGGTGAAATGTGTAAGTCTGTGAAACAACTTTAAGATTAGAATAAGTATCCAAGTGATTTTTTGATGGAATTCATTCTCATCGGTGCGTGTGTGGGAACCTTTTGTTGCAAATGAAGAATTCTGTTCTGGAAAAACTGCAAAGAAAAAAGGCAGCTGAAAGCAGTAAGCATTTTCTGTAAAGCCAGACATGTTAAAAAATGAGAGCAGTTACTGATTATAAAAAGAATCTATAGTTGAAAATGAAACCTTTTTTGATTACATGTCAGGAAAGGAAGTTCTGTGTTATTGTCGCAGTGCTGAGCTGACAGAACCATAAATTTGGCTTTATTAATCGCTATAGGACTGCCTTTTTGTAGCAACAAGTAAAAAACCCCAATCTTTCATATGAAAGAAGAATACCCGCATCACTGAAAACTCAATAGCTATAGCTGACCAAACAATTTCAAATTAATGGATTCATTTATTGGATATAATGTACTGAACATCTGAGCTGGGAGAAAAGAAAAACAATACAACCAACAAACAACTCCAGCAAAACTACAGAAAGTATCCTTTATTTTATGTGATATTTTATTTCATGTGATTTATGTGATCGACCATGAGCACACATTTCCCTAAGGCTGCACTCAAAACATTTTTCAACCTTTTCTCTCCATGTTTTCAAGTATTTCTTAGAGTACCAGCTTACCAGCTACAATATTGATAGTGTTCAGCTTCCGTATGGGAACTTAAACAGAAGCTAATATATGCTGCACTTGAGCATATTATTAAAATACAGAAAAGAGTTACCTCTCAAGCTTCAATATATATTTGGTTTATTTTTGTTTCATGTTTCTTTGGCATATGCCTAAAATAGGTTATTGGAGTGGGAGGTCTGGTCAGACTTCAAGAATAAAGAAACCTATTTGCGCTATGATTCCTTTCAAAGCCTCTATTACTAAATCGAATGTCATGGTTTAAGACACTGAAACAAACGTACATTAGAAGGAGGAGTACCTTCTGGGATATTGATGTGAGCTCTGTACAGAAGACACCCAGCGTTTTCAGGATCTTAGTTAAAAAATACATAGTTCCTTGTATCTACGGGAGCTATTAGAGCGGCACGCAGAGCTCGAGGAATTAGGTGCCCAGTTTCCCCCGGAGATGCAGCCGTGCCACGAGCTCTCCTGCGGCTTGGAGGCGGCAGCGGGGCCCTGGTGCAGCCCAGAGGGAGGGAGCGGAGCGACTAGCGCGGAGCTGGGGAACCTCCCGGCACCCCGGCTGGGAGCTTACTTCCCGTCATCCACACGCCATCTAGCGACGGGAAAAAAGGTGGGCGGCTTTGCACGGGAGCAGAAAGAAAAGGAGGAGGAAAAGGCTCCCATAGCAGTCCATGCTCTCGCCTTTCCCATAGCTGGTAAGAGCCATTTGGATATTGCAGCGAGAACTCCGGAGTGGCTCGGGGAGGGTTATGAAGAGCATCGCCGCACTTCACTCCCAGGCATTTCACCCCCCCCCTCCCCCCCTTCTTTCAGAACATCGTTCCTCTTTCCTTGAAAGGAGCCAGCGCTCCCGAGGAATCCCCTGGATACCTCACCTAAGCCGTCTCCGTCGCCCGATCCCTACCCGAAGCACTGCTAACACCAAAGGGTCTCTGCGGCGCTGCCGGCGGAAGGGCTGGACCGCGCGATCCCAGCCCCGCAGACACACGCACACACAGACACCCACAGCACACACAGACCCGTACTCCCACGTCCCCCCTCCCCCCCGGAGGCACTCCCCGACTGCCCTGCCGCCGCCGGCGTAGCCGCCCGCAGCCCCTTTGTTCCGTCGGCGGAGCGATGCCCTACTCGATCGCTCCACGCCCCCCTGCGCCCCGCTCCGCCGCCACCCGTTACCGCCCGCCCCTACGCCCCAAGCCCGCGGGCGGCAGAGCGGCGGGGTGGCATTGCACGCCCGCCGCGGGGGATGCAGCGGGAAGCCCCCCCCACGCCCCTAGCAGCGCCAGGGCCTCTCCACCGCCGCCGCCCGCAGCCCGCGGCAGCCCCGCTGCAGGTGCAGGGGCAGCGGCCGCGGCCGCAGCCGCTCCGCAGGATCCGCGCCCCGAAAGGACGTGCTCCGCCGAGTTGCCAGGCGCGATTACGTTGTTTTTTTTCCCCCCACCCACCCCTTGAACTTGTTGCTTGGCGCGCGGCGGTGGCGGAGGGGGGTGGGGGTGGGGGAAAGCCTTATTATCGATGTCCCTTTGGATGCGATCAAGCTTTCTCAGGAGCAACTACTTCCCCGCCGTTCCCGGCGGGGCGCGGAGATCTACCGGCAGAGCCCGCATTTCCAAAAGTCTCTATGCAACTGAGCGCTCTCGCCAGACTTTCACAGGTAGGTGCCGCAGGCTGGGCACGTCTGGAGGGACGCGAGAGCAGAGCCGCGGGGAAGGGGCGAGAGGCAGGAGGCGGAAGGGGGGTGTGTGTGTGTGTGAGATCCACTGCCGAGCCGCTACAGAACCCCGCGCCCCTGCCCCGCGCCCTCTTAGGCTGCCCCCCCTTCCTCCCCGGCCTCCGCTGCCGCCGGGAGCACCTGCCACGCTCCTGCTCCACCGCCAGTCTCCCCAGGCTTCGCCCTCCGCCGCCCGCTCGGTCGCGCCCGAGGACACCCCATATAATCCCACTTTCTGCGGGCGCCTCCAAATCCCCGCTCGTACCCCCGTCACAGGCACCGCGGCTCTGCCCGGCCCCGGTCTCCTCGCTCCGGATCAGCCGCTGACTGTGCCCCGAAGCCCCGTCCCGGGGATACTCCGCTCCGCGCGCTTTCTCTCGGGAGCTCCCCCCTCCCGGCGCCCCTTCCCCAGCGCCCGTCTGCCCTTCAACGCATTTCCTACACGGAAAACTTGCCTTAAAGTTTAATGCTGCTGCCCGGAGCTCCTCCCCCTGCCCTGCCGGCTCCCTCGGCCCTGCGCGGGGTCTGGACGGGTCCCAGGAAGGTAATCAAGGTTAGGGAGAGGATTCGTCCCTACGCTTCTCCGGAGCTGCGGCTGGGGAGGGGCGCGGCCCTCCAGGTCCATCCTCTCCGCCCCGACACGGCCCCGCTGCATCCCGCCTGGGCACGGCTCTGCTGGCGGCCGCGACCCGGCTCCGGCGGCGGCCGGAGAGCGGAGCGGAGCCGAGCGCAGGAGGGGCGGGGGCACCAGCTGCATCGCGTGTGGAAGAAAGCCTCCTTCCAGGTGGCTGCACCGCTGCACCAGAGCTACTAGCCGGCTTCTGGGGTTAGTGGTTTGTGGAACATTGCTTCCATTCAGGGGCCTCGGGTGGACCTTTTATCCAAAGGATCTGGCGGCTACAGCAGCTGCTTTGAATACCTTGTTTTCCATGTGCCCTGATTTATTGTCCTGTCGAGCCCTGGAAAGGATGCTCTGGGATGAAAAAAGGCAAGAAACAAGAAGGAAGCAAAGAGATTTTTTGTTAATACAGAAATAAGCAACAGTGTTCAGAAATTCTATTGCCTCAAATATGCATGAGCAGTTGTATTTTTCTTTTCCCTCTCTATTTTAGTGGCTGGACCAGAACTGTCTCTAGATTGACCCCCTTAGCTGTAGACCATGGCAGCAGGAGTAGCAGCTTGGTTGCCCTTTGCCAGAGCAGCAGCCATAGGATGGATGCCAGTGGCCACAGGTCCCATGCCAGCTGCTCCTCGGCAGGAGAGGAAGCGAAGCCAGGACTCTCTGATTGTGCTGAATGTGAGTGGTATCCAGTTCCAGACATGGCTGGACACCTTAGAGCGCTATCCTGACACTCTGTTGGGCAGTTCGGAGCGGGACTTCTTCTATCATCCTGAGACACAGCAGTACTTTTTTGATCGGGACCCTGACATTTTCCGCTACATTCTCAACTTTTACCGTACTGGGAAGCTTCATTATCCCCGCCAGGAGTGCATCTCAGCTTACGATGAGGAGCTGGCCTTCTTTGGCATCATTCCTGAGATCATTGGTGACTGCTGTTATGAGGAGTATAAGGATCGCCGGCGTGAGAATGCAGAGCGCCTACAGGATGATGCCGACCAGGATAATGCAGCTGAGAGCTCCCTGCCCTCAATGACAGCTCGGCAGAGGATGTGGCGAGCTTTTGAAAACCCACACACCAGTACACTGGCTCTGGTCTTCTACTATGTCACTGGCTTCTTCATTGCTGTCTCTGTTATTGCCAATGTGGTGGAGACAGTGCCCTGTGGGGTAAGCCCAGGTCGCATCAAAGAGCTGCCCTGTGGAGAGCGCTATGCTGTGGCTTTCTTCTGTTTGGATACTGCCTGTGTCATGATCTTCACAGTTGAGTATCTTCTACGTTTGCTGGCAGCCCCTAGTCGCTACAAATTCGTCCGTAGTGTCATGAGTATCATTGATGTGGTTGCCATCATGCCGTATTACATTGGCCTGGTGATGACAGATAATGAGGATGTCAGTGGAGCTTTTGTGACACTGAGAGTCTTTCGTGTCTTCAGGATCTTTAAGTTTTCACGCCACTCACAGGGGCTGCGCATTCTGGGCTACACGCTGAAAAGTTGTGCCTCGGAGTTAGGCTTTCTCCTCTTTTCACTCACTATGGCCATCATCATCTTTGCCACAGTCATGTACTATGCAGAGAAAGGTTCATCAGCCAGCAAGTTCACCAGCATCCCTGCAGCCTTCTGGTACACTATTGTCACCATGACAACACTGGGGTAAGTGCAGCTGGTGTTTGGTTACAGCCAACATTTCAACAAGTGTATTGTCACTAATGGAAAATACTCAATTTAAAAAAAAAAAAAAAAAAGCATTGCTAGGAAAAATTGTGAGGGTAAGTTTTTGTTACAGAACTTCATGAATACAACTCATCACTTCTTTCTAAATGTTTTACACCTACAAGTGAGTTAAAAGTGTTGCTGAAGTTAAAATAACCCAAACCCCAAAACTGCAGATAGACTGAAAAAGCAGTCAACAAACCAAACAAAAATCTTGAAATAGTTTGTGTTCTTTCAAATTTTCCCTAACATTTTATCTGGTTTTTGATAGTGAAAATGGAGTATTTTATGAATATCTGTGAGTGATCAGTGGATGTTTAATAATGTGTTTGCTGACAGGACTTGTCACAGTGTTGCTAAAGTAGTGATAATTATAAGGAAAAGTCAAGTGCGATGTTTTATTTTGGTTATGCATAGAAGTATGTGAATCTGCCATTTTCTTTAAAGTGATGTATTGATGTAGACTTGCATACAAAATCACTAAGTTATTTGTTTTTATGAAAATAAAACAGGTATAGCAGCCTTAATGTTTATAAAAGTTATTCCTGATGTTATTTAAGACACTGGATAAATTTCCTTTGGTTTTCATAGACATGGAACTTGTAGATGACAAGTGTCAAACTGCATTGACTGGTGACAGACTTTGGAAAATTATCCGAGGAAGTGTGAGAGATGACAGATGAAGCATATGTCTTAAAACATAATTTTAATAACAATATAAATTATTCCAGAGAATTTTGATTTTAAAAATGCCATTATTGACATTAGATTCCAATGCAGTTTAGTGCGAAGTTGGGAGATAGTATTAATTTATAAAGTCTTTGATACCAGCATCATATTGTACCAGCTGATTCTATGCACCAAGCTGTAAAATGCATTTGTCTTTAATTATAACAGGGATTTAGAAGGTTGGCTGAGTGGAGGACACAATTTTTCCCCCTATTCTTAATTTTGAGCTGCAGAGTATCATTTATGAAACTTAGAATTTGTCAATTCCTTGGAAACTGCCCAGTTTTTAATAATCACAAATATTAAAAGACAGTCTTTTCACTTTCATGAATCAAAGCAGATAATATTATTATTCAAACATTTTTCCAGATCTTGTTGAGATTTATGAAACATGTATAACTTCTAAATTTAACGAAATTAAAAGTGCATTATGAAACTATTATGAAAAAGTTGACTTATTATGTGCAATTGCAATTTAGTTGGAAAGCACACACAAAATATTGAAAAAGATGAAAGGGCTGTCTTATGCCACCATTTTTTATACAGGGCTTTTATCTTCAGAGTGATGTAACAGATGAAGATAAATATAGTGCACTGTAAATATTTCATATTACTTGTAAGGGCAAGTTATGCTAAAAAGGAATGACAAGACCTTTGAGGATTTTAATCTGCTTTCCTGTTATTTTGGAGTTTTTGTTTTTCTCTGCTAGTGGCAAAAGAAAGGGATAATGAAGGAACAAGTTCTGTATGCTAACTATTTCTACAGACCTGTATGTTCTGATTATGATACTTTTTGCCATATGTATTTTAATTAGAACGTTGACGATTTCAACAAATTAGGTCTTCAGAATTTAGCAGTACTTAGAATGTATAATCTTATTATGAAAGACCAGGGTCAGATCTATGTGTTTCTGCAATGAAAAGTAGTGTTTGGGGGACTCATCTCAGTTCTGGGCAGTTTGGGCTGTACTTGTCCATGGTACTGAACATAATTCTTTTTTTCAGGTTTATGACCAGTTTGCAGTTGATTATGATGGGGATATGGTATCTGTTTAGAATTAGTGTGATTTGTTTGTATCAGGTTTTGAGAAATTATTCTGAGTAAAATCTTCAAAGTACTGATGAGATTAAAAGTCTCTTCAAAAAGAGCCTAAGAACCTATTTTCAAATATGCAGCCATACAACAAATAGGTCATGAGGAGAAGAAAAAGGGTTAAAAAGAATACATGCACGCTTGACTCCTTTTTCAAGGTGGTTTTCACAGAGAAAGATTGAGCAGGTTGGGCAAAGAGCCAAAGTCTCACATTTGGAAGTTCAGATATGGTCAGAAGTTCAGATAAGGCAGACATCACAAATTTCTTGGAAATCTTTAATGAATGCCTTAGGTAGATGAGGTCTCTTTAATAACATCATGATAACTACATACAGATTATGTTTAAATGCTATATATGAATAATTTAAATAGAATTAACATAATTAAAGCTTTGAACTCTTTTCACTTGATGGAATAATTACAAAAAAGAATGGAAAATTGCATAGAAAAGAAGCAAGGGTCAGTGAAAGCTGAATGTAATTAGTACTGCTGCATTTGCTTTGTGCTAAAGCTTCTTATCCATTTACTAATACAGAACCCCCTTTCATTATTAATTTTAGTTTTAGCTGAATAAGGGCTATATAAATGGACTCTGTATGAGCAACTTTTTCACTTTTAGCATCAAAGCTAGATGAAGTCTATGTTTTAGATGACAATAGCACACAGAAGGTTATGTGAAATACTATAAAAATACATGAATCCTAATACTGAATAATAGATTAATATAAACTTGAAGTTTTGAGTCTTGGTGTCATTCTCATATTTTGCTAGATAACAAGGGTATTGAGTAAGTGACCTTTGTGATTTTGGGAGTTATTATCTTGGAAGCAGATCTATATTTCTCAGTTCTGCATGATTGCTGGGCAATTAAAGTGTCTTAAAAAAATGTAGATAACATTTTCCTCTGCAGAGTGCCAGTGACTTCAAATATTACTACATTTTAGCCTCCAAGGATATCCTAGCTATTAATTGTTCTTGACTGCTCAGCTCAAGTAGTGCATAGTTGTACATAGAGATGTTATCTGAAAGAATGAAAGGAAGGAGGGAAAGAAGCGAGAAGGAGAGAGTGAGAAAAAGATAATGGCTGAAAGAGAGAGAAGAGAGTGAAGGATGACTCTAGAATAATAGCATGCACTCTACCCAAAATGGAGCTAATATAAAATTTCAAATTAGTGTTTTATCAGCATTAATTGTAGCAAAACCAAAAGTAAAGTGGGGACAAGAAAGGACAAGAAAATAAAATGAAAAGCAGTTTGTGGAGATTGAAGATAACATGGAAAGGCATAGAAGTTAGGGGCATAAAGATCAAGAAACAGAGCAGTGTAAAACCTGGCAGAGAAAAAAGTTCAGGTCTATTAAATTGGGATTGGCAGACTTACATGGGGCTTTTGTGAACACCTACATCCATAATGACACAGTTATGTCACTTTCTGCTGTCACCTTATGACATGGTAATGTAATAGCTTTCCTTCTGCCCTGTCAGTAGCTAGAAAATGAGCTGGAATAGCTGGTAAGGTTTTGATGATTAAAGGGTAGTGTTTGTTCACAAATAAGTCAGAACTAGAGTGTAGTTTTTGTCTTACAAAGATATTGTACTTTAAACAAGGAACACAGTGCTCTTCTGTGACTAGTTCTAAAGCAATCTCACTGCCATATTAAACTTTATATTTATAGGCATTACATTGGCTACCTTTGTCAAGTCATACAGTACTTTTGTAGATGAGAATAATATTTTATGAAGTGAAGCTTAAACACAAGACTATTCATTTATTTCCTCTGATTGTATAAACTGGAAGTGTGTCTTCCAGAAAAGATAAAGCAACTGTTCATTTTAATTAGTTAAATTGCCCATAATGTATGAGGAATACTGTCTAAAATATGTCAGATTCCATGAAGATATTACAAACATGGTGACTGAATTGACAACAGAAAGCCTCAAACAGTGAACAGAGGAAAAGGATGATGGATTTCATTTTCCTGCCCATTCTATTTTTCCCTTCTTCACTCCCTTTCCATTCTTGCTGCATCCCTATTGTATATTCCATCTAGTTGTTTTCTTCACTTTTCTTTCAAATTACCACTTTCCATAGTCTACCTGCTGTTTGGGGATTTGTCTTCTGGCTTGGTAGCCTTTCCTCCCTTGTTCAAGACAAGTTTAACATTCATATTAAGACTGTCTAGCTTTATTTTTCTGCTTCTTTGTTCCAGATTCCTCATTCATCCTTCGCCAGTAGGTCAAATCTTTCATTCATCATTATTGTCATTCATTTGACCTGAACTTTCCTCATAAAGTGTTTTTTTCCTGACCTTTGTTTGATAGATTTTTTCATTTATGAGCATCACAAAATTTCCATAGCATCGCTTTTTTCCAAAATGCTGCGCATATTGTAATTTTTTTTCTGACCATTGCGTCTTTAGTTTCTTGTGGTTTCTGCGTGCTTGTTTGAGAACATCCATCTCTTCAGAACTTGTATTAATAAAAATTAGTTCAATAAAACCTGAAAAGAGAGCACAAAATTAGAAATCTTTGTTTTGTGAACAATTTCATTGAAAGTTTGGAAATATATCTGGTGAATATTTTAAAGATGAGCAAAGCTGCAATGTTATTTCTGTATCTCATACCTATGTATTGGCTCATTCAGTTCATTTTGTGTTTGATATTTTCACCCTTGTTTCAAATAACATTTTCTTTTTTTTTTCTTTTGTACTCTTGTATACAACCTAGTGAATTTTGTATTTTGCAAATATGCTTGATGTCTCAATCTCTTTTCTCTTCACAGCAGAGACATTTAGCCTGGATAGTTAGAATTCTATAAAACAGAGAAGGGACAAATTGTAAGGTAATCACCTTCAAGACACATACATAGATATTAAAGAAAATCTCCAGGAGGAATTCAAAATACTGTAAAGTAATGGTCATTTTGATGGCAGTAGAGAAAATTTATTTATTCTTTGATAAAAAGATTACTGAAATTGTATTGGCCTGAAATTTTATTGACAGAGGAGTTGTTATATTCTCATTTTGTTGCACAGGGGACCAGCTTTCCTGTTCAAAAAAATTCTGAAGGTCTCTTAGAGGAACCAGGAGTTAGCTTACTTCACACATTTTCTTGAGCAGGAATTTCCTTACTTCAGTTATCATGAAGGGCATGAAGGTAATGCTTCACAAAAAGATCTCTCTGCTCAGAATCTAATGTATTTGCTCCTTTGGTGGAAACAGGTGGAATTTTGTTTCCTTATTGTTACTGTGAGTCAAGAATAAGAACAGTCAGCATTGGTGTGGGCCAGAATGTATAAAAAAAAATTTGCTGACTTAGTATAGCAAAACAGATTGACTTAGAGTAATTATGACTAGTGCCTGATCTATTAATTATGGCCTATCATTCTACTAATCCTCAGTGAATACTGTGATTTTAGTAAAATGCGTAAGTGATTGAACCTAAGAAGTTCAAACTATCAAATTTTTGATAGTGACAATTTGTACTTGACTCACTTCATTGTGCCTCTGTCTAAGAACAAAAATTTGCAATAGAAAAGCCATATTAAAGTATAAGTACAGTATTAGAAATAGGGCTACTGTAAAAAAATTTGAAATGTATTCAAAAAATCTGGAAATGTATTTAAAAAAATCTGGAAATGGAACATCTGAACTGCAGAAATAAAATTATTCTCCAAAATAAGTTGAGAACATCTTGCAACTTCAGGGTGGCAATTAACTTTTCAGACATTTGAAAGAAAGTCTGGTGAACTGCTCCTATTACTTGGGTTTTTTTTGCCATTATAGTCCACTGGCAGCAGTTCATAATTTATGTCATGGTAAACTGATGAGACAAGTATCTGGTTCAGCAATGATTAAGTGGATAGATTGTTCAAAAAAGAGAATATAAATTAGAAATCCAGAAACAAAGTTTAGATTCAGCCCTATCAGGTTTCATCAGTTTCCTGACAATAGAGCTGAGGGAGTGACGGAGAAGATTCTTGTATTTCTGTACCTATAATTTATTGGTTAACAGATAGGAGCACAGATACTTGTGCAAGATGTCTTTTTTTTTCTGAATTGCTTATGCAGTGGAGAAAAAATTTTTAAGTTCATAGACAGTGCTTTGAAATGATAGCCCTATGCCACATTTCCCGGAACAGTAATAGTTACCATGCTTAGACTTTGACCTCTGTCACAATCAGTAACCTAACTTTTCTACCTATTATTTTTTAAGTATTTTTCACTGAAGCATATGATTTTGATCTTCCTGGGCCTCCAGTAATATTTTATAATGCTACTGTAAGGTAAAAAAGTTGTAAAGTTTCTTTTGACAAAAACAAAACAAAACAAAACCCAAAAAAACCCCCACAACAATAAACCCCATAAAACCCCGTTTTCACCAAAGTACTCAAAAAAAATTTGCGTTATTCCCACAGCACAAACTTAAATAAACGTGAATTGAGATGAAATACAAAATAGGGCTTTGACTAGAGCACATGGTATGCAACAGGTTTAAGTGTTACTTTAGAAAAATACTGGATACAAATATTTGCTCAGGCATCTGGTGTAAAAAGGCTCAGATTTAAACATGAGCACACATGAAGATCATGTGATGAATATGTCAGTCCTAGAATATTTCGGTTTTTTTGTTTTTTTTTTAAAAAAAGCATAAATCCAACAAGATTCTGATCTACCATAGCACAAATGAGACTGCACTCTTTTCTCTCACCAGAATATATGCACCTCATGCACTATTACAAGGCATTTCTTAATGTACCCAGTCATTGGTACAGTTCTTACTACCTCACTTTAGATTCTAGTAGTCGAGTGCATTTACAAAAGCTAACAAAATGTTAAAAGACTGCTATCTGTGTAAATATTAAAGATACAAAATTGCTATTCATATAAGCAGTCACATTCTTTGTACAGTTAGAACAAGTTTCCTTTCTTACATTCCAGTGTCTGTTATTGCCTCCCACCATCCTGAAGGTGAAAGACATTGGAGTCATTGTGTGAATATACTTAATTAGGGCTTGATCCTCTACTGTTATAGAAAATAGGAGGTTGCCTAAAAAAACCCTACAAAAATGTTATTAATAAGAACAAAATAAAATTTTGTGTATTTAAAGTATTTAGGAGCAGTATTTTGCCTTTAATCCCTGGTTTTTCAGTTCCAGTGTAGTCAAGTATTACAGACACAGAGATCTCCTGAGTTTATTAGTTTATAGGAGCCAAACACCACAAGGAACATTTTTAAAGACATTAAGGTATCTGGAGATGCAGATAGGCATGCAGCTTGGATTCTCAAAAGAGGCTTAGGTGCTTAGAAACACAAGCCTTAAGAGCGCAAGAATGACTGTGAGAGTAAGTAGAGTACTTCAGTGGGATCCTGTCTGTGTCCTACTCCTATCAGAATCAAATGGATCTCACAAGAGTTCAGGTCTTGTTAAAACACAGTATGCCCTATATCCACATAGCACTGTAGAAGGAGGTAGAGTATTGTGTGTTTAGTATTCTGAGGAAGAGAATTAAAAAATTCAAGGAGAAAAAAAAACGGTAATGTGACTGAAAGAGTAATGTAAAGCATCCAAGGGAAAAATATTGTTTGAGCCTATTTTTCTGTCTGCATTTTTCAAATCAACAGTTCATTATAAAAATGTATGTAACAAATGTTATGAAGATACTGTTAAATTAATTAAAATGTTCTTAGAAATTGGGTGCAAAATTACAGAACACTGTCAGGTAGGAGATTCCATTTTTTTTAAAGAAACATCCAGCCTGAGGATTTATTGGCTTCAATAGGTCTCATATTTAGTTTATATACAGTAACTTTGATAACATGCTGATATGTGGTAAGAAAAGGTAAACCATAATTCTGAATTTTGACAGCTACAAATTCATCTCCTTCTCTGGTGTGCTGGTAATTATTTTCATTTTGTCTCTATTTTAATTTTCTGTGCATATTGTTTGTAGAATTAAGTGGGAGGTGTGAAAAGTACTTTGCCTGCCTTTTTTTTTCCAATAATATAAGCTTTGTAAGCATAATCTGTAGCTCTACTAGTTGCTTTTTACCTTAATCCATGTTCCTAAGTGAAACATCTTTAAAACACGTGTCCACAATTTTTCCTGATTCTTTGTACAAAAAGTTATTTTCTTGAGGTATCTTGTATCACAGCTCTTTCTCTTTGAGACTGTGATTTGTGAGATGACTCTTAACTAGATGGTTTCTAGCTCAGCTTTGTAGTAACTATCACTTGCATTAAAGCTTCACATAAAAAATTAAAGTCTGAAACAGACCTCCCAATATTAAGAACACTTGTTTATATTTTTTTCAAAGTATTATATAGTATTAAATAATATGAACATTAAAACAAAAATTTCATAAAGTCTGTATCTGCATAAAGGAATTTGTCTGTTTGATTATTGAAGAGTCTGTTTCCTTAGGTAGACCATATAAACTTCTAGGAATATATTTAATTAGTCTGAGTACTTTGGTAAATTAAAATAAAGTAAGCATATTGCACTACAGTTTTAAATCACTTTGGATAAAATAAGAAGTGTGAAGCTCCATAAAGGTACTTACAAATATCTGATCTTATGATAATACGCTAACATGTTTTGATTAAGTATTCTTTGAGGGGGGGAAAGTTAATTTGAGGCCAAACCCCAGCTTTGTTCAAGTGTGTATCCAGCGACATGGAGTTCTTTTGCATTGTACTGGCAGACGCTCAAAATATTTTGGCTGATACATAAGGAAGAGTCTTTCAAATTATCACTTGCAAGCTTGGCCATCCAAGGCATTCCTTGTAAATGGCTGAGAGTTAGTGTGAGATTGTGAAGGATGTAATTTAACATTGAGTAATAGCTCACAGTCTGAAAGCTTCTGCTGCATCCTAACTCCTTGCTTCATTCAGTAAGATGAACCAAAAGAGTTCTCTACATGAAGTCAAATGTAATGGGAGTGGGATCCTTAATTTTCATTGTTGCTGTTCATCTCCCCCTTTTTCTGTAACCCAAAGGAGGATTTTTATTACTATGTTAGTGGCCTCAATTTCAGTTTCTGCAACTTTCACCTCTCCCACTTGCAGCTGCTTAACAGTTCCCTGAGCATCCTTATCAGCTATGGGCAGCAACTACTGCACTGTGCAGGGTTGCTTAGGAACAAAATTGATGCTCTTTGACACGGTGGATTACAGCTGCAAAATGCTGGTCGCCAAACTCTTCTGCTTCCCACGGAGGAACGAAAAGCAGAGAGGTTGAAGGTGCTTTCCAAATCTGGCTGTGAAGTGGGTATACATTTTTTTGGTTTAGGATATCTAATCACTTTGTTGTTGGTAAATAGCAGGTTAAGAATTGTGGCCTTTCTATTGAGAGCTCAGCAGTACCAAAAAAAATTAATCTTTAATAATGACTCTTTTAACAGCAACTGTGTAATTTAAATACCATGGTGTCTTTTATCACCTACATAATTGAGAAATTTTTAGCTTTTCTAAGCTTTTTTGGTTGGCTTGGGTTAGCGATGTAATTTTTTACATCAGTTGATTAAGTCCATGTTGAGATACAGGTATCAACGACTAGAGACAGGCAGAACTAGACAGAATATATGCACATATTCTCGTACACCTAATAAGAGCTAGATAAGTTATCAGTGCAACTATTTCTTGTGTTTATTTGATATGTATTTATACAAAAAGAAACTTTGAATATTTGCATGGTAAACTTTACAGTGATTGAGAAAAAAAAAAGTGTACTGTGTGCTACATATGCTACATATGCTACATATACTATCCTTGGACCATGTGCTGTTTCTGGCACCTCTCTCCCTTCACCCCATGTCAGTCAGATCATTGCAGAAGTACTACCTGCTGAAAGACTGAAATGAATTATCATTCGGTTAACCTACAGTTTCTTTCTTTCCAAGACCCAAAATTTGGAAATTTAATGCATTAAATCATTCATGGGAAAAGCACAGTTCAGCCTCCTGCTGCACCCGCAGCGCTGTGACAGCCTCTCTCCTCCTCTGGGGATGGGCACAGCTGAAGACCACAGGTGATGCTAACTTCTTGTGTGTGGCACACACAACCAGTGACTTGAAAATAGACACGTTTGTGCCTCAAAGCACACATGCAAGATAAAAACCTATCAATGGAAGGGGGAGATACTGAGCCAGTTTTTTTCAAGTGTCTTGGAGGAGACAGGAGAGAATGCCTGGTGTGTACTGCACAAATCCCTTTGGATGCAGCTGCCTTCTGACCAGTGACTGCCCTCTTCACACCATGAGCACACCACAGTATCTGTCAAGCAGTGATCCACAGAGTGGATTTACTGTGGGTTTGGACATGCAGTAAGAAAAAGTTTGTGGCCTTTTCAACACTTTTCTGGAAGGTGTGTGAGCTTTCTCTGTTTTACTACGTAGCCACCACGTATAGTGTGGAGTGTTTGCTACATCTTTGTGTTTGCAGAGTGTTTGTTTGTGAGTGTTTGCAGACAAATTAAATAAGTATAGAGAAAAGTTCTAGATGATGTGGAATACTGGACAAGAAAATAGTTTGAACGATGGATTTGGATCCACATAAGTGGATCTGAAAGATAATCGTATCAAAAGGCTGAAGACATGTTGGTTCATTTCTTTAATGTCAGTAGTGTATCTTCTGCCTTAGTATACTTTCTGATACCTATTTTCCAGCTCACTAGCTATACCTGTAATTTCCTTCGTTTTCAAAACAAACAAATTCAGATACAGCAGAAAGGTTTCCTTAAATAAGCTTTTCATGTTGTTTGTGTACAGTTCTTTTACCAGTGCCTACGTTTGTGTGGAAGGATATAGCAGTAGAATTTATAGGTAGTATCTTCGGCGTGTGGATTTTTAAAGGAAACAATAAGGTCATACAACTCTTTTAAAGGAGACATGTACTACATCCTTTTTTTTAAAGGATGTAATCAGGACATGCTGTACAATAAAATTATTCTAGAAGAATCTGGAAGTGGAATTCAGACCTATTTCTCTGCCAAATGCTTACCATCTCTTGGAGGTATTTAGAAGCCTTAACTTACTCGTCCAAAAGTTAATCCTTCTGAACTCGTCATCCTTGTCTTACTTAGGCAATAATGAAGAGAAGCAGGTATCTGGAGGTGCTCGGTTCTCTGTGCTGAGTATAAATTAAATTTATTATGATTAGCAGAGATTTTAATATTTAAATAACAAGTGAAGTGGATGAGATAAATTCCAACCTCTGTGTCTAGCTGGTTCGGCCTAGTCTACTTGTTCCCAGTTATATAACTCTGAAAGGCCCAGAACATACTTCTTTCAAAGATCATAATAGAGTACGTGATAGGGGTTTGATGACAATTCCCACTTTATCAAAAGGCAATGTGCCTGTCACATTTAAATTCAAAACATTCTTGTTTTGTGTAACCCTCAAGGCCACTTCAGTGCTTTTGCCAATTTTTTTGCCTTTTCCAAGTAACACACACACAAAAATTTAAAAATAATAAGGATATTTTTTGCCTTTATAAAACTGAAAGAAACCCTTAAGTATCCGCTAATTTTCTTCAGGAAAGAAGTCATTCTTCAAATAGCAATGCTTTTGAATAAAGGTATGGAGAGCTTGAAAACCTTAACTTCAGAGGTCTGTAAACTATTCCTGTTCTACTGAATGGAAAACTAAAGATCGATTCACATGTTGGTCTTGTTAACTGTTTTCATCACTGTGCATTTTCAAAGTGTCCCAAGAGAGGTGTTAAGAAAATTCCCCCATGCTGTTATTCTGGTGTCTTCCAGGAGGTGTCAGAGCTCTGGACTGCAGTTAGGCATTGCCAATGCATAGCTCTGACGCAGACTAAAAATCTTAGACTGAAATGAATTTAATTGGAGAATGTCTCCTCATTGCAGTATTCATTTTCATGTTTATTTAAATGTAAAAATTACGATTTTATTTAAAGCTGTCTGCAGATTGGAACATTGCAGAAGCTTGAGGACTATGAGAGAGAATTATGGTCAAAATTGCTTCAGAGGTTGTGTCTTTCTCATTTACCTTCTGAACTTTGTTCACTTTTCTGCAAATGATAGTAATCTCTGGTGAACAAATTCTGTAATTTGGTATGAAATCCTTTTATCAGCAGTGATTTGGTTTAATCTGTGTTGCTTAAATTAATTTTAGTTTGTCTTCATGTTCTGCTTTTCTAGAGCAACAAATCTCAAATTTGCCAGTTCTACACCAGTGTGAAATAACATTTCCTTCATTATGTTTCTCTTCAGTGTAAGATTTCATGACATTATGTTCCTCTTGTGCATTAAATGGCATAGTAAACTTTTCTGGTTTTGTTTGTAAAGAAATTAATAAACTGCAGAAGAAATATTTCCTCTGTTTATCCCCACAACTGGGTAGCTTTATCATAAACTTCCAGACAAGTTCTGAAGCAAAAGTGCTATCCGGCACCACTGCACCACTACAGAAAGCTTCCTGTCCTTTAAGTTGGTTATATGCAGTGTTTATTTCATAATTTGGGGAAATTAATTTTTATTTAATTATAGTTAAAAAACCCAGTACTCCTTCAATTTGCTGTTTAAGTAAATGCTCTTTACAAACTTGAAAAGTGATGATATTAATGGGAGTGAATGTAGTCTCTTTCTTAAGTTTCTTGCTTAATTCTAAGTTGTCCTTGGAATGAGTACTTGTATGAAGACAAGTTTATTTACATACTTCTGAGATTTGAAGTGATATTTTTAATATGCTAACCACTTTTCCACTGTCTTAAGAAACAAATTGGTAACTGAGACCCATGCAACTTGTCTGCAGAGAAATTACTTACCTAACTAGTTTGCTCAGAGAGTGTTAAAAATCTGAATCGCTAGTCCTTCAAGAGAGCAGCTTCATAATGACTGGTGTTCTGTGCTGAGGTGGGGTGGTGGGATGTGATGTGAGAGAGAGATGGTGTAAGATTCTTTCTAGATCTCAACAAGAAAAGCCCAACAACAAATGATTTAATAAAATAGCTGTTTTAATAAGTTAAAGTGTAAGAGTAATATAGATATTTTTAGGAAACAATGCTATGGGTTTCATCTTATGATGAAGACCACATTCCAGCCATTACTGTTCCATTCTTTTTTGACTGAAAAAGCAATTATAAAAATTAATGGCAAAATATTCACCAATGCATATCAAATTCAAAAGACATAACATCTGCCTTGGGAACTCCTTATGACCAGATTGCTGAAAGCTGAGAAGGTATAATGGGAGAAGTAAAAGATGCCTTTGCTTATGTTCTACCAGTGTCATCTGCCTCTGGCCAGTGATCATGCATTGGGCTAAATGGCCTCTTCATCTCACACTCTCATGTTCACAGTTAATGGAAATGACTTAACTGTGGGTTGGATCAGGCTTAGAATAGGGAAATAAATTGGTTTAATTTTTTTTTCCAGAAATTATTGTAAAGAACTTTGGGCAATGGATAAAAGATAGCTGTCCTTAAGTACCGAAGGTTCAGAGTATCCAAGAATATCATAGAGCTTAAAAACTGTGCAAATAGGAAAACAGCTGCTTTAGACTCACAGTTATTTCTTACATCTCTATTTTGTTCAGCTATTTATATAATCAAAGGTCATAATCTAGAAGGCAATGAGAACTCATGTCAGATTCAAAACACTTAAACTTCACAAGCATTTCAATTGAAGATGAATAAATGCTGCAGCACCTGGGAGTGCTGAATGCCTTGAAGGATTTAGTGCTATTCACTTGATCCAAAGCCCATGGAAATCAATTAGAGACTAGGATTTGACCTGAGAGGACTTTGCATCAAGCTTGTGTATGAGCAACTCTAGAAAGATATTGACCAGGGCAACAATTATTTATTTCAATTATCTCAGACTGTAGGATTTAACCCAAACTCCATGGCAGTGCAACAGGGATTCCTAATATCAGTACCTTATATAGAGATAGGGTAAAAAAGGCAAAAGGTAGAGGTTAATTATATTTATTGAAGCATAGTTTCATCATCAGAAAAAAAGTAAGGCAATAGATTCAGATTTCTGATGTAACAGGTTTAGTCTGTCAGCAGTTTATCAAGAGGAAACTCTTTATGGGAATCAAGAAATGCAGCCTCTCCTTTTCTAACATGGAGGTTGTGTCATACATGGGATCCCTCCCCGAATATTTCACAGAAATTGGCCATAATCAACAGTGGAGTAGGGAATTTGCTCAGAGGTTTTTACAGCTAAAAGGGGAATAATTTGGCTTTTTTTTTTTTTTTTTTCCTTAGCTTACCAAAGTCTTGTTAACTCACAGAGACTTTCAGGCAAACTTGAAAGGATATCACACATTAATAGCATCAGTGAAAATGACAGCCAGAGCCTGATGTAACTAATTTTGGACTGTTACAAAAGTGCTATTTAGAACTATAAAGGTTTTATCTGTTGGTGGGTCTGTTTACTAAAATAGTCAGTGAAAAAAGTGCCATGTATTATATCTCCTCATTATCCTGCTGGTCTTTTAAACGGATAGCTTTGCCTATACTTTGGGATTGTCCTGCTTAATTATATTTGGATAAGGTCATCTATAAAATGGGCATATAAAGAAGAAATACTTAGTTCCCGAACAAGAATCTGTCAGACAATCAGTTAAAATGAATGTCTGGCTAAGACCCATACTCAGTAACACAATGATTATTATAAGCTGTGTTTGCTTGTCTTTCAGCCTTAAAAACTATCACTGCTAGTGAGAAGGCTCACACTTTCTTAGGTTCCTCCCATAAATGATGACCATTAGCTAAACATTTTTTTTAATGAAGAACAGTTTGTTTTGGTCTTTTTTTTTGTTTTGATTTTGGTTTTGGGGTTGTTTTTTTGTTGTTGTTGGTTGTGGGGTTTTTTTTAAACTCTTTTCATGTGTAAGAAACAGATGTCAATACTCTGAAAATCCTGGAAGAAGGACAGAAAAAGTAGCTTTTATTCTTGGGTTTTATTCCATTTGAGAACATGTTGAAGCTTTGTTGACATGGATACACTGCATGAATGACTTTATGCATATTCACAACTTGTTTGAAAGGAAATGGCTTATTAAACAGCAATCATATACCATGGGCAAATGAGTTTTGTGGATAAGCATGTATCTTTATCCTCATTGCCTGAGATTGGTTATTGACTAAAAAAGTTTCTGATGGCGTTTACTCTTCCAGGAATTTTACCAGTCATCTTATGTTTGATTTCCTGTTCTGACTGAGAAATTTCTTTTTCCTAATCTCATATATAAACTAGTGTTGTTTTTTCCCTGTTCCTCTTGAATCGCATGCTTGAAGAAAAAGAGAACAGAATTAAGGAGTGTCTAAATATGAGCTTAGGTGAGCTGCTCAAAAATATGTGTCTACTTTCAGGTGAGCTAAATCACTCTCTAGACTCATTAACTGCAGTGGGATCTTCAGCACTAACTCACATGAAAATACCTACATTCACACACCAAAAGTGTCTTCATTTTCTATGTGAATCCCACTCTAGGACAACAAAATGAACTGGCTGATGTCAGACGTGAATACTTTCTATTTTTTTTTTTATTTTCCTTCAGATTTGAGTTCCTGTGTAATGATCTAATGAAATTTAACAGTCCCTTTTTTCTGTTTTCAAGCTTCTTTCCCAAGATGCTTTTTCCTAATTGTGCTGTCCACTCAGAGTGATAGCATTTTTCTCAGGAGAAGGGACATAGAGTATGCTGAAGCAGGTCACCTCTGAAAAAATCTGTGTACCCATATTCTTTTGACACATTATGATTATATTAGTCTCTGTACATGTCTTTAAACAGTTCTGGGTAAATACTTTTCTGCTAATTGAATAGAAAAAGGGAAACCATAGAGTATTCACAGCATTTAAATGTTCTGCCCTTGATAGTGCATTGAATAAACAGTAGAAAATACAGAAGAAATGATATTCCAAGATATAAAATTCTGCTAGATGAAAAACAGATGTAGAGGAATATTGTGGAACTGTGCTACAAACTAGTGAAATGAAATGAGAAAACTGACAGGGAATAAACCTAAAAAAATATACATCAGGAACACTATGTCTTACAATAAAAAAGGATACTAGAAACTACAGGGGAACTATACGTACTGTATTGAAAAACATTGATAGATATTTTGTCTTTCTAAATGTAGAAGTAATTTCATGCCAGTTTCTTTTAATTTGTGAACAGTCTTATTGATCTAATACAAAAGAGAAGCATTTTTCACCTGTGCATTTTTTTTCCTTAGCAGTAATATAGATAAATGGGTGGAAAAAATAAATTATTTCTGTCAGCATTTGGGTTTAGAAGTTGGAGGCAAAGCCCACAGGAGCGTTTCTTTTCTTCAGCAGGCTTTAGATCAGGATTCTAGTTGTGTCCTACAGTATATAATCTAAAATTTCTATGACATTAGTTTATAACTTTAAAAGAAGTCATTCCAATGGGGATTGGAGTGTTGTTTTTTCCCCATATGAAATCCAAAGTAAAAACTTTGACCTGCTTTCCTTATCAGAAAGGCAGGCAATTCTCTTATGATGAGCTTGTGGAAATGTTAATGAAAGCTGAAAACACTGCTAGAATTTTGCGGTTTTTAAAATGTTAAATGCATCATGGAAAGGTTTACTTACTTTATGTAATCCACTCCAAAATGTGTGTCTCAGCCGTCAGGTTGGAACATATCAATGTGTAAAAAATGCAATTACTCTTCAGGGCTGAGGCAAACGCTAATAGTTAGATGCTGTGCAAGCTTCTGAGACTAGACACCGTGACGATTTTGTAGGCATCTCATTAATGACTTGTAGCACTGCAGCATGCTCTGCTTTACTTATTTATTGAAGAGATAATGGGAAATAACTAGTTTCTTTGTGAAGTCATAAATAATATGACAGAAGGATATTAAATGCACTGAGATGTGACAGAAAAGCTAAAAACTTGTGGTGTTTAGTATTTTATGGTGTCAGTTACTCTTTTACCAGTATGTGTAAACCCAACAGATATGTTTTAGCTGGTTTTCTGAACAATTATCAATTTAGTGTGCTAGCTACTGAAATGTGCTGTCTTAAATTATAAACAGTATTCTAGTCTTGCTATTTTGCAGTAGCATTCAGAAGTTACTAAAGAATAAACCCTTCCCCTCCCCCCCCATTTTTTTTCTTTTGGTCTTTCTCCACTTTTGATTTGTACAGAGATAGCTTTTCTCTGTTTTTAATTTCCCAATGTGAAATACTGGTTCTACGGAGCATGAATATTTCTGACATTATTGTGTGCATCATTTGTTCTCAGTGGAAGCTGTGTCCTGAAAATGCATGCAGACATAACACACAAGGTCTACTGTGGCTTCTCAGGACTTTGCTCACTTGATGATTAAAATAAAAGTAAGCTTTTTTTTTTTTTCCCCTCTGTGTGTACATATGTGTATGGCTGACCTAAAAGGAGAAAAATGTGTTTTATTTTGGAGTTCAGGTATAGCACTGAGTTTCAGACTGAGGTAGCACTTTCCTATCCTGTCTTCATTCCTGTTCTTTTCACTAGGAGATTTAACATGCAGCATATTGCGAATTTCCTCAGAGACTGTAGTGATTTATGAGGTAGCAAACTCATTGGTTAGTCTCTGGAATATTTCTGAGTATCATACCCCACAATTCTTTACCTTAGGTTTGACTCAATGTTTAGTGTGAAGCTAGTATAGAAGACAGAGCTCTACAGTGATACATCCAGTTCTACTAATGTTTCTGTGCCCTGCCCATTCTCACAGACCCAAGCACCTATAATGTAAAGATATTTCTACACGTTGAATAAACTATTTTTCCATCAGACATAGGAGCTCCTTCAAGCTTGGTAGCTTGGACACAGTTGCAGCAGGCAAGTACTAAGGTCACAAGTGTGTGGATCTCGGGCAGTATGCCAGTACACATTTTGTCTATACAAGCATTTTATAGAATCATAGGATCATAGAATAGCTAGGGTTGGAAAGGACCTTAAGATCATCTAGTTCCAACACCCCTGCCATGGGCAGGGACACCTCACACTAAACCATATCACCCAAGGCTCTGTCCAACCCAGGCTTGAACACTGGCAGGGGTAGAGCATTTACAACATCCCTGGGCAGCCCATTCCAGTGCCTCACCACCCTCACAGTAAAGAATTTCTTCCTCATATCCAATCTAAACTTCCCCTGTTTAAGTTTGAACCCATTACCCCTTGTCCTATCACTACAGTCCCTAATGAAGAGTCCTATCCCCAGCATCCTTATAGGCTCCCTTCAGATACTGGAAGGCTGCTAGGAGGTCTCCACGCAGCCTTCTCTTCTCCAGGCTGAACAGCTCCTTCTTTCTCAGCCTGTCTTCATACGGGAGGTGCTCCAGTCCCCTGATCCTCCTCGTGGCCCTCCTTTGGACTTGTTCCAACAGTTCCATCCCCTTTTATGTTGAGGACACCAGAACTGCACACAATACTCCAAGTGAGGTCTTCTGAGAGCAGAGTAGAGGGGCAGGATCACCTTCCTCTACCTGCTGGTCACGCTCGTTTTGATGCAGCCCAGGATACGGTTGGCTTTCTGGACTGCAAGCGCACACTGCAGCTGGCTCACATTCATTTTCTCATTGAGTAACAACTACCGAGTCCTTCTCCGCAGGGCTGCTCTGAGTCTCTTCCCTGCCCAACCTGGAGCTGTGCCTGGGATTGCTGTGACGCAGGTGTAGGACCTTGCACTTGTCATGGTTAAACTTCATGAGGTTGGCATCCGGCCACCTCGCAAGCATGTCAAGGTCCCTCTGGATGGCATTCCTTCCCTCCAGTATATCAACCAAACCACACAGCTTGATGTCACCGGCAAACTTACTGAGGGCACACTCAATCCCACTCTCCATGTCACCGACAAAGATGTTGAACAGGACCAGTCCCAACACCAATCCCTGAGGGATACCACTTGTTACTGATCTGCAGCTGGACATTGAGCCATTGAGCACAATTCTTTGCTTGCGGCCATCCAGCCAGTTCTTTATCCATTGAGCGTTCCATCTATCAAATTGATGTCTCTCCAACTTAGAGACAAGGATGTCATGCGAGGCAGTGTCAAACGCTTCGCACAAATCCAGGTAGATGACATCAACTGCTCTACCCCTGTCCATCAGTTCCATAGCCCCAGCATAGAAGGCCACCAAATCGGTCAGGCAGGATTTGCCCTTAGTGAAGCCATGCTGGCTGTCACCAACCACCTTGCGGTTTGTCATGTGCCTCAGCATGCCTTCCAGGAGAATCCTGCTCCAAGATTTTTCCAGGCACAGAGGTGAGACTGACTGGCCTGTAGTTCCCCAGCTCGTCCATTTTCTCCTTCTTGAAAATAGGGGTTATATTTCCCTTTTTCCAGTCGTCAGGAACTTCGTCTGACTGCCATGATTTTTCAAAGATGATGGACAGTGGCTTAGCAACCTTCATGTGCCAGCTCCTTCAGGACTCTCAGATGGATTCCATCAGGTCCCATGGACTTGTATACGTTCAGGTTCTTAAGATGATCTCGAATCAGATCCTCTCCTACAGTGGGCCTAGGGTCTTCATTCTCACAGTCCCTGTGTCTGCCTTCCAAGGCTTGGCTGGTGTGGTCAGAGCATTTGCCAGTGAAGACTGAGGCAAAGAACTCATTAAGAACCTCAGCCTTTTCCAATCCAGGGTAGCCAGTTCTCCCGATAGCTTCCGGAGGGGGCCCATGTTGTCCCTAGTCTGTCTTTTATTTGCAATAGAACCCCTTCCTGTTATCGTTAACATCCCAAACCTAGTTTAAATCTAAGTGGGCCTTAGCTTTCCTAACCTGGTCCCTAGCTTCCTGGACAGCATCCCTGTATTCTTCCCAGGCTGCCTGCCCTTGCTTCCACCTTTTAGAAGCCTCTTTTTTCCTTCGAAATTTTCCTCAGCAGCTCCTTATCCATCCAAGGAGGTCTCCTGGCCCTCCTGCAGCAGTTCCTTCTAGTAAGGATGTATTGCTCCTGAGCTTGCAGCAGGTGGTCCTTGAATATCATCAACAGTCTTGGGTCCCCCTGCCCTCTAGGGCTATATCCCATGGAATCTTACTGAGCAGGTTCCTGAAGGGGCCAAAGTCTGCTCTCTTGAAGTCCAGGGCACTGAGCTTGCTGCACACTCTTCTCACTGTCTTGAGGACCTTGAATTCTACCATCTCATGATCGCTGCAACCAAGGCTGCCCTGTAGCGTCACATTTCCAACCAGCCCGTTACCTGTTGGTGAGCATGAGGTCAATCATGGCACCTCTCCTTGTCAGCTCCTCTATTACATGCAGAAAGAAGTTGTCTTCCACACAATTGAGGAACTTCCTGGATTGCTTGTGCATGTCTGTACTATCCCTCCAACAGATATCAGAGTAGTTGAAGTCCCCCATGAGAACAAGGGCCTGCAAGCATGAGGCTATTCCTATCTGTCTATAGAGCACTTCATCCACCCAGTCCTCTTGGTCAGGGTGGTCTAGTAACAGATCCCCACAATAATGTCTCCCATCGTTGTTCTCCCTTTAACCCTGACCCAAAACTCTCTGTCGACTGCTCACCTGTCCCCAGACAGAGTTCCATACTCTCCAGCCTATCCCTAACGTAAATAGCAACTCCCCCTCCCCGCCTACCAGGCCTATCTTTCCTAAAGAGCCTGTAACCTTCCACTCCAACACACCAGTCATAGGAGCCAGCCCACCATGTTCTGTGATGCCTATTATATCATACCACCGTAGGACGTGCACACATCTCTAATTCCTCTTGTTTAGTTCCCCATGCTACAGGCATTTGTATAGAGGCATCTGAGCCGAGCTCCAATTGAAGCTGGCTCATTGGCTGGAGCAGCTGGAATATCTCTACATTGCTCTGAACATTTATTATAGGTGCTGGCAAGTGACTGGGTATGTTGGGATGGAATGATGCCCCCTCCCCCGACACCTCTATTTTAAAGCATCCTTGACCAGTTTGGCAAGCCTCCTACCAAATCCACTCTTCCCTTTCTCTGTCAGACCAGCTCCACCAGCCCCCAATAGACCTGGCCTGCCAAATTGAGTCCCATGTTCAATGTACCCAAACCCCTGATGATGGCACCACCCTTCTAACCATTTATTAACCTGGCCAATCCTCCTAGCCTGTTTAAGGTCCTCCCCTGTGTCCTGGAGAATTGACGAAAAGAGAAATTGAGCTTCAGAGCCCCTAACCACTTCACCCAGGGCTCTGTAGTCCTTCTTTATGTTCTCTGGGCTACTGCTATCTATATCAGTAGCACCCACATGGATCAGTAGAAGTGGGTAGTAGTCAGTGGGACTGACTAGTGCAGGCAGGCTCTCTGCAACATCCGTGATCCAAGCCCCTGATAAGCAACACACCTCCCTTGAGACTGGGTCAGGCCAACAGATGGGTGCCTCTGTTCCTTTCAGAGTAGAGTCCCCTGCTCCTACGATTTTATATTGCTCATTACCACATCAGGTAAAGACTAAGCTCATCTTCTGAAGCATGCCCTTTTTACTGGAGGATTTCCAAGCATTTTCATATGGGGTGCTGAGCCTTGCTGCTTGCTTGTCCTACTTACATCAGTTTTACAGCAGTATACAGACTGTTTCATGAGCTGCTCCTAGTTTACTGTAATGTGAAAATAGTGAAGGCTGATCTGTCATGCTTAGAATTGCCAGCAAAGTACATTTTTAATTCTTTTGAAGTAATGGAATGAAGAAGGTGAAGAAATCCTATTGTGTTTCAAGTGATATATATATGCATATATAAATATATATATAAACCTGAGGTTAGAAAAATTTTCAGCCACCATTCAGCTATTCTGTGATGCTTATTATTGTAACTTGAAATTTCTCTTCAGTAACAGAATTTCCATAATGACTTAAAATGAAGTGTTTGTTTTAAATTGAACAATGAAGTGGTGACTTGGTGGTTCATACTACACTTGTAAAGAGTAGAGTTTAATCTCCAATTGTTCAAGTAACTGTGAAGCCACTGAATAAAACATCACTTAGTTCTGGAAAAAAATAAACAAAGCAAACCCAAAAAACCCCCCACCAAATTATGACAGTCTTGCTCATAAATTTTGGGTAACTACAGAATTCTTGATCTGGAAATACCACAGATGAGTCACACTCATGTTGTGATTATACATAGCAAAATGGACAGTTTTCTGTTCCTGAAGTATCTGTCCATTTCTGCTGTCCGTTTCTTACAGACTATTGTTATAACTAAATTTTCCTTGTTTGCACATTTTGGATCACCCTTCAGAGTGAAAAACAAAGCAAACCAAAATGAATGGTTCTTTTGAAATGGCAGTTCTCCAAGTGGTCGAGCTGTGGACCTCTCACATGAGATTACTCTGTTTTTAAAAAATTACCAAGAAGCTACATCTTGAATCCGTTCTTTATATAATAAGTCAAAAAATCCGATATGCAACCTGCAGGCCTGATTTTGATATTATATGTCAGTGTGACTCTCTTTTTCGAAGTGGTTGGGAGGTCTCTGGGATACAGAGCCTTTAACAGATTATTTCTATCAGCAATCCTATTCAATTAAGCAGCCACACATGAATAATCAAGGATAATAAATGGAGACCCTTGCTTGGAGTTTCAAGTGAAAGAGATGATAGATTGGATCACTGTCGCATTTTGCCAGGAGTGCTTTGTGGTAGAACAATTCTGCTGTTCATTACTTTCCATGCTTAATACTGTTACAAGCTATTTTGAAGAACATTTCCAAACACCATATTTCAGAAAGAATGTACCTAGCATAGTTTGGTAAATTCTAGGTCAGTTTTTCTTGAGAATAGTACTGGATAGATGTTAAAATACCATATAACAGTTTTAATATCAAAAGTAGTAGCTGTTCAGTAATCTAATCAAGTATTAGGTGTATTTTTAATAGTACATTGTACATCTTCTTTCTTCTGATAGTAGTTATAGAGTCAGGTAGCCAATATTTTCGTTGCTGTGCAACTTAATCTGTTTTCCTCTGAGCAGTTAGAGGTTTCGAATAAGTTGATAAAAAAACATAAATCTGTATTGAAAATTTTACCATGGCTTAAAAAGCATGAAATGCATAGTATGCTTTCAAGTATTTGCGTGTTTAAATACAGTGGAGTATTTACAGTAGAAAACTGTACTTTTTCTTTTTGCAATATATATACTGTATTAAAAACACAAGGAACACTTTTCAGCTATGAACAGCTTTGTCAGGAGAATTGTAAAATAATCATAGAATCATACAATAGTTAGGGTTGGAAAGGACCTTAAGATCATCTAGTTCCACCCTGCCTGCCATGGGCAGTGACACCACACACTAGACCATGTCACTCAAGACTCCATCCAACCTGGCCTTCAGCACTGCCAGGGATGGACCACTCACCACTTCTTTGGGGGACCTATTCAAGTGCCTCACCACCCTCACAGTAAAGAAGTCAATAAAAAAATATTATGCTAATATTTTCTCAGTTATGTGTAGAATACAGCTTGAGAAAAAGGGGTCTAAGAATGTTATTAGGCTGTTCAGCCAACTAGTGGGACCATTCTGCTCCACTTCCAGTTACAGGAAAAGATCTACTTATCAGGTGTATATGCTTGGGAGTCCCTCTTTTCTGCCTACTGCAGTTTTTTCCCACATTATATCAATATTTCATAGAAAAGAGCCCTAATTAAAAAGCCTTCCTCCTTCCCTTTCTAGTGCAGGAGGAGCCTGACACTCTCTGCTTTGATGGGAGGAGAATACAGCTGTATTGGTTCACAGGATCTTATTCTAAAGGTGTTCTCAAGTTTATGTTCACAAATGTTGACATATCTTCCTACCAATAAAGGTGTCTGTTCCTTACAAAACAAGAAAGATGTTTCATATTTTTTCCTGAAAAGCTTGTATTTCCATATGCAGCTATCTTCAGCAAACTGTTAGGTACCTGACTCTTTCTTAAAAAAAAAAAAAAAAAAAAAAAAGAACAAAAAAGAAAACCCAAAAAACCAAACCAAACCCACAACCCCCCCCCCAAAAGCCCTAAGAAGCCCAGCGAATCAACCAAAAACCTTGAAACACGTATGAGGTGCCTCAAAGCTAATTTAGTGCCTTTATTTGATTTTTTTTTTCCCCTTACACACTTTTTAGGGCCTATTAAAAATGTACAATATACAATTTATATAGAATAATTACGTACTCTGTGTGTGTATCGGTATGTTTGTACATATATATAAATACATATAAACATACACACACATGGAGTATAAATGTAGTATATATAATCATATAAATAAAAGTTATATGTGGTTATCTGGTATATTTTAGCATCATACCTTATATAAACTTAAATATGACCAAGAGTATTCAGATCTTGAAAAATGCTGCATCTCATTTTTGTCTACCTGTATCTCATTTTCGTCTGCTATAAAAACATCTCCTTTTTTTGAGGGTGTTTCTTTTTGCCTCACTTTATTTCAGTAAGACTTCTTGCATAGGTAAGGTCTCAAAATGTAAGGGTCTCTGTTTCCAGTCTGACTTAGACACTAGCTAAACAGTATCATCTTTACCTTGAGTCTCTCTCTTTTCTTTTGAAATCAGCAGGGAGCCCAGAAATTTTCTTCATCAAAGGCATATTCGCAATTTTTTAGCCTACTTTCATGCTAATTTGTTCTTGCAATCATAAAATTAATCAAAATCTTTTCCATTGTTTAAAACTAAAGATAACATTTTTACAAAATCATTTCAGAACATTTTGAATATAAATTGACTATTAATGGCAGAAAAATAATTACAGTCAAAGTTGTGTCCTTTAGGCAAATGGTAAGTAAATTAGTGGATGGTGCAAAACCCATTAAGGATCCTGTTGACTTCAGAGAGCTATGGATTATATCTCAGTAAAGAATCTACAAGAAAAAGACCTCAGAAGAGAGGAAGAAGTAGGTAACTTTAGAAATTGCACGACAGTCCCATCTTCAGCAAAAGAAATTATCAGATTTTTGAAAAAAAAAAAAAAAAGGATAAAGGAGGTTTTCTTTTAAACTTGTCTTGACCTTGTGAATGTTGGAATCTGAAACGTGCATTTCCAGAAATGCTTGTTTTCATAGGTAGTCTTGTGTATAGCATCTTCCTCCTTTCATTATCCAGATAATTTCTTCCTGGCATTCTGTTTAAAGCCAAAATGGAGCTGATAATGGAAATTCAGTTATGGAAAATTCAAAAGATAAAACCCTTGCCAGATGGTATAGCATTCCCAAATGGAGAGGAAAAAGAACCAAGCAATTTCAAAACAAGAGTTCAAGTCCTGAAAGTGTAGTTGAAAGTTAAGGTACTTGAAGAAGCATTTTTTATTACAATGTAGAAGATTCAAGGGGATTTTGAAAATTGCTGGTTCTCTTCCCATGCTAGTGTCATGGTTTCAGACAAACTTTCTGTTGCAATGAGGAGACCAGGCTCAGTGCACAGCAGTAGGGCAAGGTAATGAGAGGGAAGGTATCAGCAGGTGGAGCTCTTGTCCACCGTGGTCCAAATTCCTGTCCCTTTGTATTTGTTTAGTCTTGGGAAGGCATGAATAGGATGATCTAGTTTAGGATTATGCATGGAGAATGTACCCATTTTCAATTTTTCAATTGATTTCTGGTAAATGAATGTTACAAAAAAAAAATTCTTTCAGGAGCAATTCATCAGGTTAGAGGTTCAGGGTGGAAGGAAAAAAATAAATATTATTTTCAGAGTATATAATTACATTTACTTCAACAAGGAATACTGGTGTTACTCCAGTCAAATGAGGGAAGAATACTAAAATGTAACTCTGTTTTTCGTGGAAGGAATATTGGGAGCCTAAGGTGTGTGTCTGCTTTTAGCAGATCGATGTCATTAAATGTTTGCAAGGGCTGTTTCAATATCCAGTCTTTTGAAGTACTGTAATTATACTATGAAAAAAATAACAATGCCTTCTATATTGAATGCTCTACAAGAAGCCTGAGAATTATTCCAACAAATCTTTAGTTGTTAACTTACTCATCAATCATATGACTTCCACAGTATTCATCAAACATAATCACAACTAGGAAGAACTTAGAAATGCATTAAAGGAAATAAATATGATGAAAATTCTATTTAATAAATTGTGGTAATGCAAAAGAGCAAGAACATGTATAATATGAATATATATATATCAAGTTACATGTCAGCTAAATGGCAGACGAAGCTACCATGGATAAGTTAAAAATTTAAGGATTGTTCTTAAGATTTTATTTAAATGTAGGAACTGACCACTTTGCATGGTTCAAAATTTTCAGTTATGCTGTTGTAAAATCAGTGGAAAACACATACATTGAAAAAAAACCTTCTGTCAGTTTTAGGTTTGCTTGTGGTTTTTGTTTGTTTGTTTTGGGGTTTTTTTGTGTGTGTGTGAATGCTTACATGCTTCATTAACTCTTACTTCCATACTGTATTGATAGTTTATAGTTCTTAGGAACTCAACTTTTTTTTTTCCAATTTTTTCAGCAAACCAGAAAATCACTGAACTCTGCAGTATCTCACATAAAACTTACTTTTACTCAAGGGATAGCTAGGCAGATTCATGGAACAGAAATTCATTTATGTTTGTAAGTACACAGAAAAGCTATCTGCTTCATAAAATCCCTGAACTGAAAATAGATGGAACATGAGACAATATTAAGGGAAAGCTTCAAACGTTTGCTCTGTTTTCACTCTTTTCCCTGTAGTAAGCAATGGCCACAAGATCCTTGCCTAGATATAGCTTTGATCTGTCACAGTGTGTGAATTCTGAAGTCCTTATGTCACTTCAGAGCAATTGCTGTGGTTTGGGCAGTTGCATCAGGCCTGTGTGCTATAGGAGTGGAGATCCTAAAATTCCAAAATGTCCATGGTGTTATTTCTTATCAGTCACTGCAAGTCCTCACATTTTCTAACAAAATAATTTGCATTCAACACATTGTCATCACATTGTCTCATCATAAATTTCATATCAACATAAAAAAATTTGCTAGGAAGTTTCCAAGATATATATATATATGTTGCTTATTGCATACATAGTCTGAGGAAATATTTTGGTTTGAATTAAAATTAGTATTTGCGTCATTTCTTTTTTTAGCAAAATGTCAAGAGGTACATTGGACAGAAAAAAATGGGTTAGGTGGATGTTACAATGAAAAATGTGTCTGAATTCTCGACCATTACTTCCAGAAGTTTCTTGAAAATCTAACTACTGAAGAAAGTTGCAGAAAATGTCTTTTAAGGTAGATAGATTCCACAGGATATCAGTAATGTGTATGTAACTTTTTTTGTCTGTAAGGCTAAAAGAACTGGAAGCTGTGGCCTCCCAGTGCTGAGGGGGGGAATGACCATACAATCAACCTGAAATACATTGCTGATTCAGTCCAGGAAAGGCTATTGGCCTTTCTTGCCCCAGGGGCACATTGCTGGCTCTTCCACCAGGATTAGCAGAGCCTTTTCTGCAAAGGTGCTTCCCAGCCAGTTGGTGCACATGGTTATTCCTTCCCAGGTGTAGGATTTAGTATTTTCCTTTCTTGAACTTTTCGAGATTACTGTTTGCCCATTTCTTTAGCCCTTTGGGAGAATAAGCATCTTCTCAGGTTTGTATCATCTACAAATTTTCAGAGGGTGCACTCTGTGTGCACTCCATCATCCAGGTCATTACTGAAGATGTTAAACTGTACTGGACCTAGTACTGACCACTGGGAAGCACCACCAGTCACAGGCTTCCATCTGGTTTTTGTGATGCTGACAACAACCCTTTGAGCCTAGCAGTTTAGCCTTGATAAATGCAAGATAAGCGATATCTCCTCATCCACTGAGCTAGTCATTTTACCGTAGAAGGCTTTCAGGTTCTTGTGGCATGAGTTTCCCTTCATAAATACATGCTGACTACTCCACCTTGTTTTTCACGTGTTTGGGAAGGGCTTCCAGGATTATTAGCTTTACTACATTCCCAAGGGTCGACATGAGGCTGACTGATCTGTACAGTTACCTGGATCCTTCTATCTTGCTGTTCTTGAGTTTAACTCCTTTATCCTGAAGATAAATATATTAAATACCTAACTTAGGAGGTTCATTTTAGCAAATACATGTAATTATGATGTGCATATATCTTATAAAACCCCAATGTGTATATTTGTGCTACTTCAAGGTTTGTTTTGTTTTGTTTCTTCTTTAAATAAGCAAAAGAGTTTAAAACACCTGTACTTTGATGTCCGGGTTTAAGCCCACCACCCATGCAGTTTTCTCTCTCACTCACTCACTCATCCCCTCTTTCTTCCCCCAGTCCCGGAGGGGATGGGGAGGAGAATCAAAAGAATTCAACTCCCACAGGTTGAGATAAGAACAGTTTAGTAACTAAGGTATAACACAAATCACTACTGCTACCACCAGTAATAATACAAGATAAATACAAGGAAAGAGAATACAACTGCTCACCAAGCCCCACCCAGCCAGTGCACCCCCCAGCAGCGAACCCCCATCTGCACCACCAAAAACCTGACCATGCCGTGTACCCCCAGTCCACTACCACACCCTTCCAGGTCTCTGCTTTCCGTCTTCATATCCTGGACATGACATGTTGTGGTATGGAATAACCTTTTTGGTTAGTTTGGGTCAGGTGTCCTGTCTCTGCTTCCTCCCGGCTTCCCTCCTCCCTGGCATAACATGAGACTCAGAAAAGTCCTTGGCCAGACCAAAACATTGCCAAGCAGTAACTGAAAACACTGGTGCTATCAGTGCTGCTCCCGGGCACGAAATTAAAAACACAGTGCTGCACCAGCTACCAAGAGGGAGAAAAATGTCTGCTACTGCTGAACCCATGACATTTGAGTAGGGGTTTGGCTCATTAACTTTGCTTTGATTATCAGAGTTAAGAATCTTGGGGTGTTAATACACAAATGTCACAAAATGGCAGTTACATTTTTAAAGACATGTATTTTGAGAGGCTTTTATGAAGACAGAACTTCTAGTAAGAAAACCTGAAGTTCAGGAACTCATTTTTTTATGTTTCTGCTTGGCTATTTTCAGTACTTCTGCTGTTGTTTGCAGCTGCTTTGTCAGTTGAGTTTGTTCATATACTGAGAAAGTCCAACAAGATATTTTTGACTGCCAGCTGTAAAAAGCCATCTCCATGGCCCTGACCCCACGCAATGAGAGAGTGTGTATGGACAAAAGGGTTGTGAGTTTCTGTGTGTCTTCAATAGGAAGATGTTTCCTGATGAAATGCAGAAGATAGAAGCCAATTGATCAGATTTAAAAGTAAAATTCTTTTTTAGATTTTTTTTCTTTTGAGTCCTCACTAGAAGAAATCACTTCTGTCCAGTGTAGATAGGAACAATACTATACATAGTAAACCCTTGTGGGTAATTTGCTATCTGTGATATTGGACCCAAGTAAAACTTCTTTGCCAATTTATCTCTAATAGCAATTTTTCTGTTTGCTATGAAATTGACTTAAAAAAATATAATGCACTTTCCATTGTTAAGTAAAAGTTTTACAGTATCACTTGGTGATTCACAGTAGCTATGTTGCATTCACTGTGTCTTAGACAAATGTAACAGTTCAAATATCTCATTTCTGACATTTTTTAGTAACTTGTCTTTTTTTTACTAAGGGAAAAAAATACCTTTTTTTGTAAGTCATTCTTATTCTTTATTCCAAATATACCAAAGACAGTTCCACTTCAAAAGAATACCTGATCTTGGTTATATGTTGAAAAAAGTCCTAGAACTGTCATAATATTTTCTAAATCAAATTTCAGAGAATGACACAAGTTAATGACATCATCTCCATTTTTTAAAAAAAGAAGCTACAAGACTATTCACCCTCCTTGCTTTTTTCATTTAATTTGGTCATTATCATAGAATCATAGAATCATAGAATAGTTAGAGTTGGAAAGGACCTTAAGATCATCTAGTTCCAACACCCCTGCCATGGGCAGGGACACCTCACACTAAACCATATCACCCAAGGCTCTGTCCAACCTGGCCTTGAACACTGCCAGCAATGGAGCATTCACAACATCCCTGGGCAACCCATTCCAGTGCCTCACCACCCTTACAGTAAAGAATTTCTTCCTCATATCCAATCTAAACTTCCCCTAAGTTTGAACACATTAACCCTTGTCCTGTCACTACAGTCCCTAATGAAGAGTCCCTCCCCAGCATCCTTTTAGGCCCCCTTCAGATACTGGAAGGCTGCTCTGAGGTCTCCACGCAGCCTTCTCTACTCCAGGCTGAACAGCCCCAACTTTCTCAGCCTGTCTTCATTTGGGAGGTGCTCCAGTCCCCTGATCCTCCTCGTGGCCCTCCTCTGGACTTGTTCCAACAGTTCCATGTCCTTTTTATGTTGAGGACACCAGAACTGCACACAATACTCCAAGTGAGGTCTTCTGAGAGCAGAGTAGAGGGGCAGGATCACGTCCCTCGACCTGCTGGTCACGCTCCTTTTGATGCAGCCCAGGATACAGTTGGCTTTCTGGGCTGCAAGCGCACACTGCAGCCGGCTCATGTTCATTTTCGTCAACCAACACCCCCGAGTCCTTCTCCGCAGGGCTGCTCTGAATCTCTTCCCTGCCCAACCTGGAGCTGTGCCTGGGATTGCTGTGATGCAGGTGCAGGACCTTGCACTTGTCATGGTTAAACTTCATCAGGTTGGCATCAGCCCACCTCGCAAGCATGTCAAGGTCCCTCTGGATGGCATTCATTCCCTCCATCGTATCATCTTGAGGCAAAGATGTCTTTTGGAAAAAATGTCTGTCCTTAAAAATGCAATGCTATACGAGAGTCACAGAAATGCCTTTGAACTGACCAAGGGAATTGGAAAATTTGGTATAAAAATGGTAAAAATATCTTTTATCCTTTCCTGTTCACACTGAACTCCACAGCATAGCTTCCACTCAACCTTGATTATATCCAGTGCATGCAAGGCTAAGCATATCAAAAAAGCATAGTGACCAATAAACGGAATTTAGAAGAAACTGCACAGGTAATTTTAGTGTAATAAAAGTCAGAATATCAAGTCAATATATTTCAGTAAAATATCAGAAATGACAAAGCTCTCCTTTTCATATGGGGTATGTGAAACAATGGTGACAGCAGTGAATATACTTTACATTTTAGTGATTGATAAAAAATAAGGTTCAAAGTTACCTAAGTCTTCAATCACACCTCAAACTGGAAAGACAAAATTAACATTAGGAAAAATACAGTTCTTCAAGCAATGTTGTGATTGGATAGTCTTACTAAAAATTGATAACTTTGCATGGTATTGAAGCAATTTGGAATAAATTTTAAAGGTAATCAGAATAGATAGACTATAAAAGACTAGAAAAACAATCTTACTGCTGTTTGTGAATTCAAGCATTTGTGAACCCCCAAAGTTTTGGTTTGAAGAAAAAACACAAGGCAAATAAATGTTTTGCCATAGTATCCTGAATTCAGTTTGGACAAGCATAAGTCAATATAGTGACATTTATTTTTACTTAGAAGTCTCCCATGACATCATATTCAGCTATAAATTAGTGTCTGATTATGACAATATTGGGAGCCAAAGTATTTTTTTTCTCTATTTTGTCTTGATTCTTTAAGAAAAAACAGCAGCAAACTGCATACACAAAAACCCAGTTCAAAGTTTTGGTGAATGTTACTACCAAGCATATATGGAAATTTATAACAGTTAACCTGCAGGGACAAATTTCATTCTTATTTATGGATCATTGCCTTGCTGGAGCACTACAGCTCGCTGATTCCTATGCGAACTGCTGGCCACATTTGGATTCTGGAACAGCCATATCACTGGCGCAATACTGTTGAACTGTTTTACACTAAGCAGTGGTCTGTGTGCCCCTGGCACTTCAGGCCCTCCTGAATTATTTGGTTTCTCAGTCTTCATGGTCAGAATAAAAGCTCATCACATAGAAATGTAAAATGAGGCAACAACACTGAAAAGTGGGGAAAACACTGGAAATCTGCCTGTCTTCAAAACTTAGGAAAAGGGCAGAAAATTACTTAATGCTTAAGTCAGGATGACAGATTCCAAATACAGAAACAAGAGAATAAAAGACAAGTAAAGTAATTTTAATAATTTCTTTTAATCAGACTTCTTCCATTTTAAAATTGTCTTTGAAATTATTTTAATTGATTCTCATTACTCACAGGAATTTAAACTTTTCTTATAAGGGGAAAATAGCTTATGAAACGAAGTAGGTCTTATTGGCCATATATAGGTTACATATTGAAATGTGCCCAGAGCTAAACATGTCCTACATGATTGTAAGCAGCAGCTTATATTACTGCTTTGAAGTTAAGAGTATGAGTATCTTAAACACCACTGGACCTGTCTCGTGCATCTGAATTTAATTCCACGTTTGTTCAAAAAAAGAAGTTGAACCTTCAAGTTATCCTGTAAAATTTAAAATGCTAGGCTTAAGACATAAAACTGTTGCACCTACATTATATGTTTAAAGTCTATAATATATCTTCTGAACTGCAAGCTCAATTAAAAAACTGAGCAAGAAGGGAAATTTGAGAATGCTGAAGAATCAAATGAGTCAAAAATATTTGCAACTAATGAATGAATGAAGAAGTTTGATGTTAAATATGCAACACATTCTTCTGCATTTATAATTTAGTATGGTTACAAGGCTGGAAACATATTCAGATTTTAATTTCTAGACAAGAGAGAGCATTTTTCTGTTCTGTGTTAGAACTCCTTTGTCATAGAATCATGGAATAGCTAGGGTTGGAAAGGACCTTAAAATCATCTAATTCCAGCACCCCTGCCATGGGCAGGGACACCTCACACTAAACCATGCCACCCAAGGCTCTGTCCAACCTGGCCTTGAACACTGCCAGCGATGGAGCATTCACAACATCCCTGGGCAACCCATTCCAGTGCCTCACCACCCTCACAGTATAGAATTTCTTCCTCATATCTAATCTAAACTTCCCCTGTTTAAGTTTAAACCCATTACCCCTTGTCCTATCACTACAGTCCCTAATGAAGAGTCTATCCCCAGCATCCTTATAGGCCCCCTTCAGATACTGGAAGGCTGCTCTGAGGTCTCCACACAGCCTTCTCTTCTCCAGGCTGAACAGCTCCTTCTTTCTCAGCCTGTCTTCATTTGGGAGGTGCTCCAGTCCCCTGATCCTCCTCGTGGCCATCCTCTGCACTTGTTCCAACAGTTCCATGTCCTTTTGACATTGAGGACACCAGAACTGCGCACAATACTCCAAGTGAGGTCTTCTAAGAGCAGAGTGGCCACGCTCGTTTTGATGCAGCCCAGGATACGGTTGGCTTTCTGGGCTGCAAGCGCACACTGCAGCCGGCTCATGTTCATTTTCTCATCAACGAACACCCCCGAGTCCTTCTCCGCAGGGCTGCTGTGAATCTCTTCCCTGCCCAACCTGGAGCTGTGCCTGGGATTGCTGTGACGCAGGTGCAGGACCTTGCACTTGTCATGGTTAAACTTCATCAGGTTGGCATCAGCCCACCTCGCAAGCATGTCAAGGTCCCTCTGGATGGCATTCCTTCCCTCCAGTGTGTCAACTGAGCTGCACAGCTTGGTGTCGTTGGCAAACTTGCTGAGGGCGCACTCAATCCCACTCTCCATGTCACCGACAAAGATGTTGAACAGGACCAGTGCCAACACCCATCCCTGAGGGACACCACTCGTTACTGGTCTCCAGCTGGACATTGAGCCATTGAGCACAAGCTGGCCATCCAGCCAGTTCTTTATCCTACCGAGTGGTCCACTTATCAAACTGATGTCTCTCCAATTTAGAGACAAGGATGTTGTGTGAGACAGTGTCAAACGCTTTGCACGAGTCCAGGTAGATGATATCAACCGCTCTACGCCTATCTATCAGTTCTGTAGCCCGCTCGTAGAAGGCCACCAAATTGGATCAGGCAGGCATGAGTCCAGCCTGTTGTGAAGTCTTACATATAATGAATTATTTCAGCATTGAGTAGTGAATTCCGTAGGCTTATAATAAAGGTTGCTAAACAGAAGAAGACATTGAGAAATTATTTTTCAAATTAAGGGTAATATGGAAAGAAAACAATGAAGTTCTCAGTTTTGATTATATCTGACACCTATTTTATCTCTTACAATTTGATTCCTAAGGCAGAATTGAAAACTTGTGTTTTGGATGGGTGAATAAACAGTACTGTCCAACCCATGAGAATATAAACACTCCTATCAAGAAAGAATAAACAGTTAATTCGTCTGTGAAATGCAGTTACAATGCTTTTGTAAGAATATAGAGACTGTATTATTGAAGATTTTATGATATAAAAGTATTAATATCGGTCACTCTTTTTTCCCTCCTCCTCCCCCCCCCCCCCCCCACCATGGTCCGTTTACACAGAATTTGTAAGGGAATTAATTATTAATTAGTACTGATTCAGGTGGAGCTCCAAATTGAATCTGAAGAGTTGAAGCAGAAGTAAAAAATCTAGTTTTGGCTATGCGCTTCATGGCGCTTGTTTCATGGCATGATTTTAATGTAGCAAATTCAAGCTAATGAAGAAATGTCTCTGGAAACACCTTTTTAGTTTAAATCAACTGTATTCAATTTTAAGGTCAGGTAAGACCATTGTGATCACTACATCAGACTTCAGTATCTGACACAAGGTATAGCAGTTCAATGAAATAGTTCTGTCTTAAATTTGGGAGTACTTTTATTTGAAAAGCTAGTGAAGAGTTATCAGTCTTTTAATATGTGTTGAAATTTGTGTGGCATTTCTAATATAAATGAAGGAGTCTTTTTCACCAGATTTTAATTTTGATGTCTATCTATAACTGAGCAAGTTTTCTGGTGGTGAGTGATAGACCCTTTAGAGCACAGCTCATTCACCTAAGATGAGAAAAGTAGTATGATAGAAATGTTCATAGCTCTACACAGCCTGTGGAGTCGAGGCAACTATTCATCCTATAGATGTCTGCATCTCAACAGAAGAAACCTGTATCCAAGGCAACTTCTCTGTCTTCAAGTCTGAACATTTGGAAGTTGTCTTACTTCTGCTGACCTCAGTGGAAAAGTATATCATCAGTATGTGTTCTCTGCATAGACACTGAAGTCTATGATCTAATCAGGCACCAGTTAAGAGAGTCTTTTCGTGACATTAGATGGGCAATGTGCTCCTGGACTCTTTCACTATGAAGCCTGTTTTTTTTAAATTCCACTCATTCCTATAGTTATTTCAAGAATTCACCTTCATTTTCAGCATTAATCTTGAATTATGTGAGCAGAACTATATGCAGTAATCTTAGAGCATTTTTTCCAGATGGCAGAATTGCAGATAACATAAGCTGTGTAATTGTGATTCCTTTGTATGTATTAGAGAATCACACTGGCTTTTTGTCAATTACCGTAAACTTATTGATTCAGCTAAAAAAACCTATAAGTTTTGTTTAACTTCAAGAAATTAAGGCAAGAATTAAGTGAAACCAAAATGAGAATATTCATACAGATGAACTGACCACATAGAAATTTATTGAGATTTCATGAGACACAAGGAGCTTTGCAAGTGTGCTGTCAGTGACATTGAATATAAATGTGTAAAAACACCTGCTGTAGGTTTATTTGAGCTTTACAGAAGTTTTGATTAAGGCATTTGAAAAACATGTATATTGCACAAATCTGTTAAATTCAAGATAGTGAAATAAAAGAATGTACACTGAGAAGTAGCATCCCTGTTAACAGCTTGGGAGGGGCCTTGTGTACAATGCACAAGACTGAGCAAACCAGGTAGTCTTTACAGAAGTCTTTATCTTAACCTGCTACACCCTGGAGTAAGGCTTTAGTAAGGATAGCTTTTGTTTTGTTTGTTTTTTGTTGTTTTTTTCACAGTGGGAATTTTCTTGAGTAGAAAATGCATAATGGAGTTAGTAGCAACTTCAAAGGGAAAGCTACAGTCACTTCTATTCTTTTTAAGAAGGCAGAAATCCCTGTTAAAAGATGTTTTAATGAGGTACAGCATTATATCTCTCATATGTTAGCACAGTGATCACAGTAAGATTATACCCACTATTAAAGGAAAAAAATATGGAAGAAGAATACTATTTTATTAATAGAAAAAAATTATTAACAAATCTGATAGGGAGTTGCATGGATAGAGATATGTGTTGGAGTATTTAGCCATCCGTATATAGGACTAAAACAGAGAAAAAAAAAGGTGGTTACACTAAAGGTGACAAAATTCAAATTTTTTGAATGCATACAAATACTAAACAAAAAAAAGAATTGCTTATTCTTATTCCTATTGAAATGGATGTCAAATGTCCTCAGAGCTTACTGGGATGAAGATGATGGCCAGTATCTGACGTAATGGAAAGATGTTAATGGGAAAGAGTCCTAGGTCAACTTAAATGATGAAGCCTTGAAATGTAGAAACACATCTTGAGAAAAATGGGTAATTATTTGTGTTTACACACATACTTTTAATATATTTATATAAAAAAATCCACATTCTGGTTTCAGGGAAAATATTCATATATTTAAGGAAAAGAATTATGTAAATAATGGGTAGTTTAAAGAGCACACATATACCTGAATCACAGGAGGAACGTAAGGCTATTGGCAGCATTGTGGTTTAACCCCTGTTAGCAACTAAATGCCACACAGCCACTTGCTCACCTCTCTCCCCTTTCCTGCCTCAGTGGGATAGTGAGAACAATCAGAAAAAAGTAAAAGCTTACTGAGATAAGAACAGTTTAATAATTGAATATAAGTGAAATATAACAATACAACAACAACAAGCAACAAAGAGTAACAATAGAGAAAAGAGAGAGAGGAATAAAACTTTATAAACACAAGCTATGCACACAACTGCTCATCATCCACTGACCGATACCCAGGTCGTCCCTGAGCAGTGGTTAGCCCTTCCGGCCACCACCAACCCCCACCCCCTCCAGTTTATATAGTGAGCATGATGTGCTGTGGTATGGAATACCCCTTTGGCTGGTTTGGGTCAGGTGTCATGTCTCTGCTCCCTCCCTGCTTCTTGTGCCTCTCCTCACTGGCAGAGCATGAGAGACTGTAAAGTCCTTGATAGGGGTAAGCTCTGCTCAGCAACAACTGAAACATTGGTGTGTTATCAGCATTTTTCTCAGACTAAATCCAAATCACAGCACTGTACCAGCTAGTAGGAAGAAAATTAGCTCTTAGCTGAAAACAGAGCAGTTAATAATTTTTTTGATACTCCAAGACCCCAAAAAGTGAAGTCTTGCCACATACTGTGTGAGTTTAGCTTCTCCTGACATTTTCTCAACTTTCTTTTATGCAAGATGTGAGCTCCTGATGGGAGTTTGGCATTAGGCAGTTTTAACCCCCATCCTTTCATATTCTTTGTTTCCTACATTTCTGAGCAATTCTATGCGGCTTTCATATGAGGTTTTGGGTTCAGTGGTCAGTGACTCTTCTCTTCAAAGCTTTTCAAGTTTTTTCTAAGTTAAGTAGATAGTCCAATGAAGTTGATCTCTTCCTAGTTTGTCTACTTAAGGGATTTCAGATTTTGAGATGGATTTGATTTTGGGAAGTTTTTGTGTATTTAAGTGTTCGTTATGAGGGGCTGGTATTCATAACTCTTGTCTCCTGCTGAGATCCTTCAGAAATCTCCACAGCAGGAGCTCCTAGCATTATGATATTAGGCGCTATCCTAACAGTTATTTATGTTCTGGATGAGCTGTATTTCTTTTCTCTGAAGTAAATTGTTATGAAAATCTCTATTTGAGGGATAAATGTCACAAAAAAAAGTCATTTCTACTAGTGCAATAACTTTTAGAACAGTAACAGGCATATATGTATGCATATGGCTGCTTTTGCAGAGCTGCAGGACAGGATGGCCATCTTGCCTGACCTTACTGATTGCATACTGGAAAGCTTAAGGATAAACAATTACATACCTCAGAAAGCTAAGGAAGGGCATGCTTTAGATTTGGTTCATAGGTGAGAGATGAAAGCTGATCCTTACGTCCCCTCATCACCTTGGAATCTGGGTTAGACTTATCATTGAGTTCCTCAGCAAATTATCACGTCACCTTATGATTCTATTGTCTTGCATCTTCATGGGCTTTAAATGGTCCCAAATCGCATTCTTCACAGTTCCACTGTCAGTTCTGAGACTCAGCTCTGGTTTGAAAGGCTACCCATAAGCTGCTTGTTATGCAGGAGCTGTGATAGATACTAGGTAATAGCATCATTGAGGGACAGCAATACTGCCAGTTGTTTCTCATCCTTCAGGCAGTGAATCATTGTCAAACATTTTGCAAAATAAGCAGCAATATTCTGTCTGAATAAATTGAAAGGGTGTTGTGTGCAACCCTGCTTGAAAGACTGAGCATCAGTCCTGATGCTACTATTTGCCTTTAACCTGAATTTGTTATTGTTACCTAGCTAAAGTTTTAGCACATACGCATGAGATAATCTTACAGATGCTCATCTAGAGGAGCTCTACTCTTTCCATTATTGCACCTACAGGCAAGCTGTTTTCTGTCCTTGAAAAGGAATTGTTTTCGAGAACTAAAGTAGGGCAATTACAAAGTTATGATATATCCAGCACTAAGGATCAGATCTCGCTTGCTATTCTTCCTCAGGCAGACTCTATTGAAAGGAAACAATTCAGTAACAACTGTTTTCTGAAGTACTGGTAATCAGCTCAAGGCCATCCAGAGTGTATTGTCAGAAATATTATCCATTGTACATTAATGTGTGGCTCTATTCTGGATGTCGTGCTACAAGATGATCTTTAACAGAAAGGACATTGACACAATACAGTGCTTTGCCTCTAGTCATGTGGCATCCCTCTACTTCATAGAGGAGAGCAGTTGTTCATATACAGCTGTCATGCAATAACAGAGTGAAGTAGTGACTGTTCTCTGGTGAAATTAGGCAGTTCATGCTTTGCAATGGCTTAAAGTTACAGGTCTGAGGAGATAGGGTTTTATGGCACAGGTAGTTAAAGATTTCTCTGGATAAACGGCTTTCCCAAACAAATCTGCATTTTCCAGCTTTTTAAATAGATGAGAGTGAGCGCTTTATTTTTTGGCTTGAGGAGCACCTGCTCATAGATGTCAATTATTCTTTCTCTTTTCCTGCCTTTAAAAAAAATTAACCATTCTAAATTGAATAGCCATTTAAATGTACTATTAATTAATATTTAATTGCTTTAAACTGGAGAACATATCAGGAAATGGGGTTTTTTGTTCATTGACATCTGGTTAAACAAAGCAAAGTGGAACCTTCTGACATTATCAATGGAAAGATCTGAAATGAAAGCTGTTCTGTACAATAACCTCCTTCATGTATTTCTGCATCTGTTCTGTTCCAATTTGTTACAAAATAATACAGCCTGTGCTGGTTATTTTTTTTGTCTTTAAAAATAAGCTGTAGTTGCAGTCTGCATGAGCTATTTTTCATTGTTTGTAGAGCCAACTGCAATCCATTTGCGTATGTTTGCATGACTTCTGAAGCCTTTGTGGACTAAGCTGATCTTGCCTCATTGAACTCTTAGTTTCCCCAGTGAGGAGATTAATCTTATACTTCTTCATGAACTCAACCCTAGTGATTCATCATTTAGTTCCATGAAAATCCAGTTACCACCAACTGCTGCAGCTGAACCACAAAGGTGCCTGTGTCTTCCAGATAAAGAGAAGTTCTTAATTTTGTTCTGTATATTGTTTTCCTTATGAAAAAGTCTACCCAATAACTATGAAATACAAACCTGAATGCTGCATAATATTCCAAATCAAAAGCATGTGCCTGAGGATTTTTTTTTTCCTCAACTAGTCTATTCCTAGTAGGAGTGTTTCTGCTTTCCCTTAAACTTATGCCTAATCATTCAAGTACTTCAGCCTTCTTTTCTGATGGCAGGCACCTTCAAGAAGGCACCTAAGATCAAGAGCCTGATCTTAGCTAAAGGTAAAATTCCGGTTCGTAATGCTATCTTATGCACAAACACACAGAGGCACATGCACACATTGCATTATGCAAACCAACATTTTATACTTATTTTTGTTTTCATATTCTGAAACCTTTAAGTGCCTGGATATATTTTAAGCAATTAAACATTTAATGCCAATCTTAAACCTACTAATTAGAATAAAGCAAATATAAGATGTAAAAAGCTATTTGTAAGGAAATATTTCTTGTAGAGTTTAAATGTGTCATTATAAATGGTAGTGGAGGAATAAAACATGCAAATAAATATCTGCATCAGTACAAACAAAAAAAAATCATAGCAAATTAGAAAATCCATCTGTTATTAAATCCTTTTATCATTTACTTTGAGTACAAATTTGACTAAATTAGCTCTTATGCTTTGAAGCTAATGAAAACAATTTCTGATCAGGAAAACACTTCTGTGCTACCAGTAGAGTTGACAAATACTATGGAATCTGCTAAGTTCCTCTGAAGTTTTATATTCTTATCTAAATGGAACATTTATGTAACATAAAGCAAGACAGTAGGTTTTGGTCTTGAAAAACACAGGGGAGAATAGCTATTTTTGGCCACGCACTGGTTGTACACCTGGAATACTACATTTTCCCAACTTAATTTTGTATGGTTTTAGAAGTTTGTGTGTTTCTTTCAGTACTTTTAATAATGACTTAATTGGTATGTTTAAGCAGAAAATCTTTTTTTTTTTCTTTTCTTGTTCTATATTAAGCACTGAGTTGTTAAATTTATATCACTACAGAAAGGTAAATATTTAAGTAGACTTAATTTAATTTAAGATTAGTGCATGTGCAGATATGTCCACTAGTTGATAAACATTTAGCTGTTGTAGCATAATAAAAATAACAAAATCAAATATTAAGAAAACAGGAAGATGATGTAATTACCGTTAAGTCCTTTCATAAACTAGTACTTAAAAGATTAAAATCCCTGGACACTGGTATTTAGCTGTCCAGAAGCTCAATGCAGGATATCCTTAATGAGAAAATGCAAATAGTGTTGATAAAACTTTTGAATAATGTAAATCCCCTGTATAAGCCAGGTTGTCATCTCATATTTTCTGTCTTCAGCAGGTGAAATAAATCAGATTTTCTCTTTTTATCTTGCGCCAGGTACAGAACGGAGTAAAATAATTGCATCCATTTCTACCTTCCTATTAACAGCGGATATTACGTACAGTATTCACTTTACATTCACAGGCTGGGAAGGACCCCTAGCCTGACCTGTTGTAAGATGTAAGCTGTGTCATTCATACACTTTCATATTACTCATGATCAGGATATGCACTGTTGTCACTTCTCTGCTTTGGTTATACACCACAGTACTGTTCTGCTGGTGCCTGAACTGCAGCATAGATAAAAGTAATCTCTGCTGACAAACCATGCCTTTTTCGGTGTATTTTTCACATACACATGTCCTTTAGTTCTGAAGACATAGTAAATGCATGAATTTAGAAGCCTTGCCATAATTATTTTTCTGTTACTGCTGCAGAAAGTCAAAAGCCTGGCTGAGCAGCCCTGGTACTGCAAATACATCAGAACTAAGAAAATTCACTTTTAGGGCTACAAAGAATGTTGGGGAAAATGGTCGTTCAAATCTTACCCTGCAATGCCTGCCTTGTTGGCATTACAGAAGGCACTCTTCGTGTTCATTATATAAGAAAACCTACTTGGTAGCCCCTTATTTCAACTCATCTGTAGTTTTGCCTCATTAAAGACTGAATGCAGACATAGTATTTGGTTCAGGGATAATACTGATTGCTGAATATAGTTAGAGAATGAGTCTTCATTTGACTACAAATGTACTTATCCATATAAATCTCCCTTCTTTTGAGAGAAGCTGAATGTGAGTGATCTGTCAAGTCAAATACCTGGGTTTAGCAATAAATCTAAGGAAAAATATAATTTACAAGGTAATCAGTAGCTTTTTAAAATCTCATCAGTACAAAGAAAGACTGTCTTTATACCATATATTGAACAATGGTAATTATACATTGAAACAAGGAATTTAGAATTCTTCAAGTTTGCTTAAACCAGGTTGATTGATTTTTAAGATTATTATTTATTTTTAGCCACCAGGGAAGTGTGCTTCCAATTGAATGAAATATTGAGCAAGCCTATGATTTATGAATGATGGTCAAGTTTAATATCTTCCCTTCATCACCATCCTTCTGCAACTTGAGGTACAGAAGACAGGAGAGTTTGAGGGCCTTTTAGATATCAATTTTGAAGGGAATTTAGAGCTCTTTTATCTGGACAGACATCTTGATATGGCTACAGAAATAGGCAGTTCTCTCCCAGTAAATGTTTACCATGATAAACGTGCAAAAGATAGATGATAGATAGATGATAGATAGATAGATAGATAGATAGATAGATAGATAGATAGATAGATAGATAGATGATAGGTAGGTAGGCAGGTATGTAGGTAGGTAGGTAGGTAGGTAGGTAGGTAGATAGATTAAAATGTGTGAGGAACAATAACCAAGTAAGCACAGCTAACCAATGCAGTGCATAATAAACAGTGCTGAATAGGTATTTGTTGTTTTAGAATACATTTGTTGAAAAATGTCTGTGAAACTTGGGATGTCCAGAAAGGATTCAGGACTCCTTTAAGTCATGTTTCAGTTTCGTCCTTGCACTCTATATGAAAGCATGAAAGTACTGCCTTTCATAGAATCGTAGACTCAGAATTATAAAGTGGTTTGGGTTGGAAGGGTCCTATGGGGAGGGACACCTTCCACTACACGAGGTTTCTCGGTTTTACTGTGCTGGGTGTTCAGTTGACTTAGGATTGAGTTGCTTGAATTGAGATCTGTAGTGCCATTTTATACAGCCTATGACATCTTGCCTGGTTGCCATCTGCTTCTCATACAGGATGCGTGTCTCCATTAGGATTATGTAATAGCTTTCATTTACATACAGAAACTCTGCAAAGCTCTTTCAAATGGCACTACGTATGTGTCGTGGTTTAAGCCTCTAACCCCCCCCCTCCCCCCACGCAGTTTTCTCACTCACTCACTCTGCTCTCTTTCTTCCCCCAGTCCCGGGGGGTATGGGGAGGAGAATCAAAAGAATGCAACTCCCACAGGTTGAGATAAGAACAGTTTAGTAACTAAGGTATAACACAAATCACTACTGCTACCACCAGTAATAATACAAGAGAAATACAAGGAAAGAGAATACAACTTCTCACCAAGCCCGACCCAGCCAGTGCACCCCCCAGCAGCAAACCCCCACTGCACCACCACCACACCCTTCCGGGTCTCTGCTCTCTGTTTTTACATCCTGGACATGATGTGCTGTGGTATGGAATAACCTCTTTGGTCAGTTTGTGTCAGGTGTCCCGTTTCTCCTTTCTCCTGGCTCCCCCTCCTCCCTGGCATGGCATGAGACTCAGAAAGTCCTTGGCCAGACAAAACACTACCAAGCAGTAACTGAAAACACTGGTGTTATCAGCGCTGTTCCCAGGCCCAAAATAAAAAAACACAGCGTTGCACCAGCTAGCAAGAAGGAGAAAAATGACTGCTACTGCTGAACCCAGGACAGCATGCAAACTATGTCTACTTTAGGTGAGTGGCATCACTCAGCAGGCATCACTGGTCTGACTAACTGACTGCAGAGGGAATTTAAATAACAATTCACACGTGTATGTATAAATACAATGTTAGGCATTAATTTTAACCAGATTCAAATGTAATGGATTACAGTAATGCAGAACCAGCTCAAGGCAGGAAATGAGAAAGGCCAGAGCTCATTTCAGTTTTCTGAAGGCAGGTATACTCACTGGCATGTGGGACACCCTAGGGTTTTCAAGTCTTCCACAGAGAGCTAGCAGACAGACATCTATGATCTACAGGAGGTCCATTCCTTTTTTTCCAAGACCAGATGCCAGGTCAGATGCCTTAGGCCATCTTACACAGAACTGTATGAGATAATGAACTTATTGCCCAGTTTGTTAAGAACATTTAAGTTTAACTTAAATTACTTTCAACTTTGATAATGTGTTAACAGAGTAACATAAAACATTATGCCTCTTTGACTTTAAATTATAAAAAGCACCAATTATGAAAACTGGAGATTTGCAGTATCTTCTTGAGTAGGGTATTTTTAAAGTTGCCAAACTCAATTAGAAAAGGCATATGCATAAATATTTTCTCACAGCCTTTGAGAATTTTAATCCTTTGTTGAAAACATTGTTCTTGAAAATCTGCTGGGATTATTGGAAGATAAAAGTCCTTTAATACATAATTCAAGATGTTATTTCTTCTATAGATAAGATATTTAACCTGTAATGTTACAGTCAGAATATTTTGTATGCTTTTAATAAACTATTGTGGGGAAAAAAATGTATTTACACTGTTATAGACATAGAAATCCAAAAACAAAATCATGGACTATGTAACATTTCACGGGTGGACTAACTGAATTAACTATAAAAACACCTTATGATTTTTTTTTAATTTTTACCTCACTTGAGACCACCATTACAAATCTGTTAAACCATCATACTTATGTTAGAAATGAAAACCTAAATCAGTGCATATTCAACAGATCCAAGTCATTATTTCTCAGGCATAGAAGTTACTTTGAATAGTGCTTACCCTTCACAGAAATTATCTAGTTTTGTCTGTTAGTTACAATTCAGAAGAACCTCAGTTTTATCATTTCAAACTTCTCAGGTATGTAGTCCTTCCTAGAAACTGAAGACAGGTATTTTTTAAAATGTCATTCTTCAAATGTGACCAAGTATGTTCCCCACATATTCTATATATTAAAAAAACTAATGAACCAGCAACTTTGAAAAGAAACAATGTTTACATGAAAAGGTTTATCTAAGAATAGATATTTTTCAAGTAATAATAAGAAAAAACAATTCTTCACATTAGTAGATGTCTCGGAGAAAATTAAAGGAGTCTTCTTGATTTATTACAAACTGAAAAAACAGGAAGGCAAAATGGGAAGCAAAACAGAGGAAAGGAAAATTATACGCCTGCTGCAATAAAGAAATTCCTATTAATGCTATTAATGATTAACGATGGCTAAAAATGTGTACAAGCTATTTGAATGTAGCGTGTTGATACCATTAGCTTAGTAATATAAAACTTTTCTTCTGTAGGAAGATGTTCTGTATTATAGAATAATTCTTTTCATGTATTGTTGAGCAATTCTTTTCATGTGATTCTTAGAAGTAGTATCTCTTTGCGGAAAACTTTATTTTCTTCTCTTGAAGTTTTCTTTGATAAAGGAATTTTGCTACTTGCTGAACTAAATTTATTTAGCTGTCACCACGACTTCCCATAAATCTACCTATTCTGAAGTTTCCCTGCAGTGTACAGCAGCGAAAGTTTTATGTTTGGACTTCCTAAGGGACAAGTCTGACAAGGAACAGTGCCATTCCCAATGCCTTGTAAGGGTCAAATCTGCAACACACCAGAAATATACGTACTGAAAAGACCAGGTATTGGTTTTGCCTGAAAGGAGCTCCACTAGCAGTATCCTTGTTACCAACTGACAAAAAGGTAAGTTAAACAAGTATGATTTTCCAAAATGAGCTTATATTTTTTTTAAGAATACAAGTAGAACCTTTGTTAGGTTTTACTTCAGGTGAACCAGTGTGTCACACTCTGGAAGAAACACCACAGCGACTCTAACATCAGGAAGATTTAAATGAACTTGTGAATTATCAGTGAGCATTTGCTTTTAAATATTCAATCATTAAATTTCTTGAATACTTAAATCCTCAGACATCATTTTGTATTTTCAATATTTTATGTTGAAGGAATGTTTTGTCTGACTTTCCCATCTTAAGGTATACTCTGTCTCCTGTGAAATACACCTCTAAACTGGCTTTATTTCTACAACAAAGTTCACAATTAGAAGCAATCCCAGTTGCATTTCACCACTTCATAAATTTATTTTCCATGGTCACATTCCCTCTGAAAGTGACATTTCCTGACATTATTTATTGCTTGTTTGCAGTGGGATTTCTGTACTGACAGTAATGATAGCACATTACTTTCCTTGGCTAACAAGTCATTTGCATTTTTTTGTAGTTGGTCGGCCTTGGAAAATAAGTACGTATTCATGCTAAATTTTTGTTATATGGAGAGTGTTATGAAGCAATTTCAATGCAGATACTAATTCTTGCGTATGAAGTATTAGCACTTGTTTTTCACAGCTCTTTTGGAAACAAATCAAAATAGAAAGAATCAGAGAAGAAACTTTTCACACTGGCTAAAATCTTACCAGTCATTGGGAGTTTTACATCAGTGGGTCCAGGAATAAATTCCTACTGGAATATTATATAATATATTATAATGTAATGTAATACAGTGTAATATAATAAATATATAATATCTATAATTAATATAATATAATATAATATAATATAATATAATATAATATAATATAATATAATATAATGGCTATACCTAGAATATTCCTCCTATCCTTTTCAATAAAGCTGACTGAAAAGGAAACAACATCCCCTTGGCCTTAGCCTGCAAACCAATAGTATATTTGCAATCAATAAGCAATGTATGCAATAAATTAGCAATGTTAATTTAGCAGAAACTAAATTCGGGGGTTCTCTGTTCAGGTGTTTTCCTATGCTGGATGAACTTTTTCCATTACATGCTGCACTCATCATTTGGTTAAGAACCATACGATTTCATAGCTTCTTTGAAAAGCCTGGTATAACACTAACCAAGAGAAGTAGACAGTAGGGAGAAAGGTGCAGGATCTCCATTTTTGGGAGGAAAATCTGGGACCTGGAGAGTAAGTTGCTAGCTGTTTGCAGAATATGTGGCAGGCCTGGGAACTGAAAGAGCTCTGGTGCCCTTACTTGGAGGTTAATGTCTTCTTGCCCCCCTGTGCACATGCTTGGTCCAGTTTTTTGAATTGACCATGGTTTCATAGAACTCTGAAAATAGTCCAAAGGCATCTTAGTTAGAAAAAACCCTGTTCAATCTTTAGGTAAAGATAAAAAAATCCACCAAAAAAACACCCTGGTGATGGGTGTAGAGCACAAGACCTATGAAGAGATGCTGAGAGAACTGAGGTTGTTTAGCCTGGAGAAAAGGAGGCTCAGGGGAGACCTTATAGCTGTACTACAACAACCTGAAAGAAGGTTATAGCAAGCTGGGTGTCAGTCTCTTCTCCGAAGTAGCAAGTGGTAGGACAAGATAAGATGTCCTCAAGTTCAGATTGGATATTAGGAAAACATTCTTCACCAGAAGGGTTAATTAGCATTGGAACAGGCTGCCCAGGGAAGCTACAAAGTGATTAAAACAATTATCTCCAATCTTTTCTTTTCTTTCATGAACTGAACTGATATGGAGAAAATCCTATCTATTTTGTTTACTGAGTTCCCACTTTTACAAATTTCTTCATATGCAAAGGGAATCAAATATTTTTCTTTCCTCCTTTTCTTTTGTGTGTGTGTGTGTGTGTGTGTGTGTGTGTGTGTGTGTGTTAAGGGGGAGGGTTTTGTTTTTTTCCGAGTGTAAGATGTCCTTTTTCAGAAACACCCAATGGGACATGTCTAGAATGAGCTACATTCCGCAGACCCATCACTGCTAGGAATGGCAATTTATCAAAAAACGTTTGCCTGAAGCTCTAGTATTTCACAATGTCCTAAGAGTCTAGGTGTATTCTCTGGAGGCACTACCTTCTCTTCCTATGTCTTTCCCATGGTCATATACTATAGAAACACAAGAGTCTTTGGCCCAGGGAGCTTCTAACAGAAATTTAAGCTGTAAATCAAATGACTGTCTTGCTTTGGAATAGACAAAAGATTGTAATTTCTGAGATATCTCCAAGTGAAACACTTCGGACTCAACAAATTGCTGTTTCATTAATGTCCTGGGTTCAGCAGTAGCAGTCATTTTTCTCTTTCTTAGTAGCTGGTGCAGCACTGTGTTTTTGACTTCTGGGCTGGGAACAGCGCTGATAACGCTGATGTTTTTAGCTACTGCTCAAATGTTTACTCTGACCAAGGACTTTCTGAGCCTCATGCTCTGCCAGGGAGGAGGGGAAGCCAGGAGGAAGCAGAGAGAGGACCCCTGACCCAGACTGACCAAAGAGGTTATTCCATACCACAGCACGTCATGCTGAGGATGTGAAAACTGAGGGCAGGGACCCAGAAGGGTGAGATCGCTGCCGGGTCGGGCTGGATATCAGTCGGTGGGTGGTGAGTGATTGTATTCTCTTCCCTTATTATTTCCCTGGTTATTATTCTTGGTGGTAGCAGCAGTGGTTTGTGTTATACTTTAGTTATACCTTAGTTACTGGACTTTTCTTATCTCAACCCGTGGGGGTTACATTCTTTCGATTCTCCTCCCTATCCTACCGTTCCTGGAGGAGGGGACGACGACTAGCAACTGTATGGCTGATATACAGCTGGGCTTAAACCATGACAATTAACAAAGCCATTTTGGCTTTTCTGGCTTACTTTTTCTAATCACCACTACAGATCTAATCATCACACCTTTGTGATACTTTTTATTCTATGATCTTCTTTACCCTGGAGACTGCAGCTGCTGACTCCACCTGTGCTAATGCAGATCAACAGTGCAGCTGAAGAAACCTTTAGAAGATGTGATTTATTTGGCTTCCTTTTACCCTTTTTAAAAAGAGGGTTAAATTACACTAGCACCAATTTTACACTACACTCTACTTATCTTCATCCATGCATGCTGTAAAAAAACAGTTACAAGGAGAGTGGGAATCCTATAGTGAAATCCATGACAAATATCCTAACCAGGAATCAAGGCACTGGAGAGCCAGGCTGATTAAAGTTACAGAGATGTACAAGTAAGCCCAGAGCAGAAAGCTGAAGTCTGAGAAGATTCTGTATCTAGAAAAATACTGATGTCTGAGTTGGCAAAGTGTAAGAAAATGAACACAGAATCTGTATAATCAGAAATGTCAGGGGAATTTAATGTCATCAAGTGCTGTTAGCACTGCCTAAATTGCCCAAATCAGCCCAGGTGTAAACAGCTGCAGCTGCCATTGAAGTTACCAGGAGTTGCATACACTTCCATAAGTGGATTAGGTTACCAAAGGTAAGGCAATAGTAATCCTCCCCTGCGCCCTTTTTCTTTTCCTTTTTTTCTCGTAGTTGAAACAGCAATAAAAATAGCCTCCTAAAATAATGGTAAAGATAAAAGCAATGATGTTCAGAGGTAAATATGATGAAAGATGAAAATATTTTTTACATTGTGAAAAGACTAGATGGGCTACACAGATCATTGAAATTCATATGACAGTGTAGTCACTGGTTCTATAAATTCATGAATAATTCATCAAAGAAAAATCTAAAAACTGTAGAACTACACTTACAAAACCCCAGCATTTTAGGTGACCACTGGCTCTTTGGTTTCTAAACACTACTAAATGCATCAAAGGAGCCACTTAGATTGTGTCCCCATTTACCTGAGTGCTATTATTTGATGTTTCACTTCAGATGTAGATGAGACTAATTTTTTAAAAATTTAGCCAAAAAGTCATACATATACACTAATGGCAGAAATAGCCTTTAATTTAAAAAAGACTATTAACTTCCAGTTTACATTTCTAAATTGAGTGGTTTGATGTGTCAGTACTTCAATGCTACCCTTTTCCCTAGTTTAACAGTATAGAGCCCCAGAGTGCTGCTTGATTCTAGCTGAGGGACACATGAGGTGGCATTTACTACTAATGCACTGAAGATTTACATTCTATATGCAGACAGTACAAACGGTATGCACCTCATAGCAACCTTCCAATATCTGAAGGGGCCTATAGGGATGCTGGAGAGGGACTCTTCAATAGGGACTGTAGTGAGAGGACAAGGGGTAACGGGTTCAAACGGGTTTAACAGGGGAAGTTTAGATTAGATATAAATAAGAAATTCTTTACTGTAAGGGTGGTGAGGCACTGGAATGGGTTGCCCAAGGATGTTGTGAATGCTCCATTGCCAGCAGTGTTCAAGGCCGAATTGGACAGAGCCTTGGATGGCATGGTTTAGTGTGAGGTGTCCCTGCCCACAGCGGGGGTGTTGGAACTAGATGATCTTACGGTCCTTTCCAACCCTAACTATTCTATAATTCTGTGTTTCTATGATTCTATATCCCTGTTTTATCATTCTTAAGAGTACTAAAAGGGGGTTGTTTGTATGGTTTTTGCTTTTGTTTGTTTAATGCCAAATGTCCATCTCAGAAAGACACAGCAGGAAATCTGTTCCCCTAAATTCTCTATTCCTGGTACTAATCACGGGTAGGGACAAGCTCTACATTTCCTTAAACTGAAAGACTCAGGCTCAAATTCATCCCACCTAATAGTGAAAAGTTAACTGATACATACAAATTAAGAGAATAGGTGTCTTACACTTCTTCCATAGTCAATGGAGAGGAAAAGAAAGTGCTTGGGATGAATAGTAATCCTCTCACTCTTCTGAATGAAGTGAGATGGTGAAATTGCCAGGCTCCTAACTTGCATATGCCTAAAGAAAATAGTGGACATTAAGAATTCACTGATTAATGGTGATATTAATGGTGGATGCAGGTCCCAGCTTCCAAATGAAAATGAAATTATGATTACATTGTAACTATTTTTTGCTTGGTTTAGGGCAAAGAAAGGTGGTAATTACATTCCCCTTTCTAAGATGCCATTCACTTGGAGTTCTATAGTAAACAAATGATCTGCAGATATCGTGCTGCACATGTTACGAAGACCGTACGCAAGGCAAGACATCTTAAAAAAACTTGACTGTCCTTCATTTGGTCACCTTAATGCCTTATTATCTTTGCTCTCTGAACTAATATTTGTTATTTATCAACTGTCATAAATAGCTTTCCAGATATATACTGGATTCCTACCTCACTTTAAACCTTGTACCTGTTTCTTCACTGACACAATCTTTTCAAAGCTAAGTTAGTTCATCCTTTGATTTCTTTTTCCAGTACAGAAAACAACTTACTGCAGGTGGTTTGACAGCCATAAGGATATTTAATAAGCATGATTCTAAAGTGTGTTGGTTTAGAAAGTGAAGTTTTTTTGGAAACACAGAGTATAAATTTAGAATGCTCAAAAACTACTATGCCATTTCCTTGGGAAACATGGCAGCATACAAGATTCACATGCAATGCATTAGCAGGTGAAACCAAATTTGAATACATTTCAGCATATTTAAATATAGAATCATGCAATCATAGAATAGTTAGGGTTGGAAAGGACCTTAGGATCGTCTAGTTCCAACACCCCTGCCATGAGCAGGGACACCTCACACTAAACCATGCCAACCAAGGCTCTGACCAACCTGGCCTTGAACACCGCCAGCGATGGAGCATTCACAACATCCCTGGGCAACTCATTCCAGTGCCTCACCACTCTTACCGTAATGAATTTCTTCCTCAAATCCAATCTAAACTTCCCCTGTTTAAGTTTGAACCCATTACCCCTTGTCCTATCACTACAGCCCCTAATGAACAGTCCCTCAACAGAATTCTTATAAGCCCCCTTCAGATATTTCCCTTTTTCCAGTCATTGTGAACTTCACCTGACTGCCATGATTTTTGAAATATGGTGGACTATGGCTTAGCAACTTCGTTCACCAGCTCCTTCAGGACCCGTGGTTGTATTGTATCAGGTCCCATTATACACCTTATATAAACACAAAGTATAATCTAGATTAGAATATTTCTCATTTAAAGTACATTACTGACTTTGCTAGTGGAATTGTTTACTATTATTATAATTCTTAAAATTATTATTTATACTGTAACAAAATTATATGTATTGCATTGTCATATTTGATACTGAGACTCTGCTAGTGATTCACATTCAATCCTCTCAAGAAAACAAAATATGTACAAGTAAAGTTAAATTATTCTTATGAGCATTTAAACAGTATTCTTCTTTGCCTACTCTATCACACTGAAGCAACTTGAGTTTAGGAGAATGCACATGTACTTATTGTTTCCCTGTCTGCTTGTGTGTGTATATGTATCCACATAAATATATAAATGTATATATGCTTACATTTATGTCTGAAATAAATATGCATTAGTTAACATGATTTGCACTTTGACCCTATGATACTTTTTATGTTCATGAATCTTTTCATTGCAAAGTCCACTGTGTTTTCATGGGAAGAGGAAAATGCAGGATTAGGATCATAAGATGCAAATAGTGTAGTTAAGAAAAAAACATGTTCAATACAGAAGTGAATGTCTTTAAAATGGAATTCTAATACTGATTTAACAATGAGAATATGTCTTCACTTTCTATTTTTAAAGCTATGAATGCATTTACCATTTCTGACAGTATTTCATTCTTTTTCTAGTATATTTCAATCATTATCAATGTGTTCCTCCTACTTTATACTTTCCCCAAACCTGATGAGAAATCTTTTCTATCTCCATAGATCAAAGTCCTTGTTGAGAATTAGAATGCTCTCCTAGCTGAGGGAAATGGGGATTTAGTACTGTTGTTTTATTTATCACTCGGAGGCTTAGATCTCTGTCCTATCAGCTCAGATGTTAGAACAGATTAACAAGACTGACAGCAGTTGTAAGTCACGTTATTAAAGCAGCTGTATTATTTTATGGCCACAGGATGCAGGGAAGCTTTATATTCAACATATAGACTGGAAGAGGCTAAAATTTTAACTATATTGGTGCAAAGGTTATGCAGTTCTCAAATTAAACCACACAAAAATTTTTCACAGAAATTTTTACAAATTACTTGGCATTAAAAAGCACATGCTTTAATGACAATAATGATGAGTAAAGAGCCATAATCCTCAAGAGGGAAGGTCCTGATTAAGAAATAAGATGACAAACTGTGCAATAGTTCTGATTAAAATGTACCATGGATGAATACACAAGGAGCTGTCGATGCAGAGACCCTAAGGTGCTTAAGGTGTGCATTAATCGGCCCTTTCACACATTTGATTTACGTTACTACTTTGGATTTTTAAATCAAGATTGTTATGCTTAAATAAGACTCCCCTTCTTAAGTTATAAGTAGACCCCAGAGACCATTTTGTATAAGTGTGTACCATTTTGAAAGAACTGTTTGTTTAAATACTTAATGCAATCAATATTGTTTGCAAGGCCTATTTTTCTCCTCTTCCTCTTTTTACATGGTTAGACATCTTCTTCTATTTTGTTCTCAGGACATGTTTTGTTTCAAGTCAGCATTTGTTTGCACTGCAATAGTATGTCAAATCGACTTTATACTAGCGCAGTTTTAGTCAAGCCCTGCTTATTTTGCTCACCGCAGGAAGGTATTAATCAGGCTGTGAGAGTGTCTCTAGGTGTGGACTCTGACTTTCAAAAATGTGGAGAAAAAGGAAAATCTGTTCATTACCCATCTCACTGGGACTATAGCAAAGCTCAGCTAATGAATTTCAAGTATCCTGGCACACCTTAGCTACTTATATTTGTTTTACATGTCAGAATTTTAGGACTAGATTTTAAGTATACTAGCTATTTGTTGCAGTTCCTTAAACCTGGCAGAGTTTTTTTGCCATATTTTGTCAAAATGTGTTTTTCTCAGAGTATATATATTCCATGGGAAATATACCTTTCAGTTTCCAAAGGCATTTTTAAATAATAATTTATAGAGATATGTGGGAAGATACTATCATAACCTGCTTGAGATATTGCTTATTTGCTTTGATCATTTGCCTTTGATCATTTGCAAATTTAGGCCGTGTTACTGCTAACACTCATGGGCTTTATTCTCCTTTAGATAAAGGTTTGTAGCAGTAAGGTCTTGAAGGTTTTTTCTCTTTCCATCAAAGACTACAGGCTCTGATGTTCTTGGATGAGAAGTGCTAGATAAATACAAAGGACATAGGGCTTTTCCCCTATGAATTCCACCAGAAATTTCTTTTCCTCCACTCCTTTTCCAACATTGGCAGGCAACACGCCCAGGCTGCTTCCTACCACCGTGCACAGTCTGAGTATATACCTGTCTTGCAATCTGATATGTGTCCATTCACATAATCAGAAATGTGAATTCTCACGAGTCTGGAATCAGGAAAAACTTGCAGGAGGAAGTTTCTGAGTGCCAGTTTGGTACTTTCTGTAAATTAGCACCCAGAAAAGCACTTTCATTGTGCTAAAGCTTTGAGTAAAACCACAGATTGTTGTCTAATAGAAATAAAAAGGAGATTATAATCCATAAATTGAGAAGCAGCTATAACTGCTACATATCATCCCAAATTCTCAAAAGATTGTCTCTTCCCAGTAGTGTCATGCATTACCCAGGCTTTAGCAGCTGAAGAATTCGCACTCAGAGTATAAAATATAGTGTCTCTGTAAAAAAAAAAAAACAACCAACCAAAAAACATAAAACTTTATGCCATGACTATTATATTCTCTTTTCAAGGTGATAAGGTGCAGGTATCAAAAGATAATGCAGTTTATTTTACAGATGGCAATCCTGGAAAAATTAAAGACATTCCAATCTGATATTCAATGCTAGGCTTATAAAGAACCAATAAGAGCACTTATACTAACACAAATCCTGTGCAGTATAAGGCCAGTGTGCACATCTTTCAGAGTCATGAAAGATCATGCTGAGGCTTTAACTCAATTTACTGGAATTATTTTTAACTAATTGAGGGGATATACCCTTGCAAACTTAAAGTTGAGAAAATGACATGAAACCTATTATTTCCATTCCCACTCCAGCTGTACAGACACTAGAGTAAGAACCCAGTTCATACCTCACTGCCCTGCTAAGGAAAAGCAAACTAAAACCAGCTTCAGAAACTGCATGCGCTTCTGACACTTCCTGGCAGCTCTTAAAATTTTGCAGTTAGAAGTTTAAATAAATTTTCACTGTTGTGTTGCTATTTGAAAGACACTCCCTGCAAGGGAAGCCTGAGTGGAAGGCAGATAGTGACTTCTCTTGTTCAAAGTGATCTCTGCAGGCCTGTGCCTGGAGAGTCCTGTTGCGGGTAGGAGGATTGTCTACTGTCTCCATTCCTTAACCACATCAGAAAATCCAGTCTGGCATCCTGAGGAAGTGGAAGTAATAATTAGCTCAGAGTGTCTAGTCCAAGCTCTGCCAGTTTGCAACCGTGTTGCTCCAGGAGTCGGATATAAGTAGTGAAGCAGTTTGCATATTTTGGCAGTAGCATTCAAACCAGTATGGGTATTTTAGAAAGAAAAGAATATCAATTGGAAAAATGGTAGTTGCATTCATCATCTTGAAATTAGGCTTTTGAAAATCTCCTATCTACAGACAAATTCTGAATCTAATAGCTCAGATGTTATTTCATTTTAACATATGGATGTGAGGGATGCAACTCCATCAAAGGTATAAAAGCAAGTCTCATTTTGTCCAGCAGCAAGCACCTTTGAAATATGCTAGATATTTCATTGAATCAAGATGTAAGAAAAGTAAATAAGACTGGTTTTCAACAACTTTTTAATCTAAAGATATCCAAAAAGAAGACAGGAATATGCAGGAACTGTGGTGAGAATAAAGCTAGAGATCTCTCATGATATGTGTACTGTTGGACACCAGCAGAGTCATGCAAGTAGGACATGTCTTTCTAGGATATCTAAAAAACTCATTCTGTCAAATTTTATTGAGACAGTACAAAACTTCTGAGACTGAAAACCGCACAAATGTAACTGATGGCTTCTGACAGGCCTTATTTGCACAGCAAGCGACATTTGACAATATAGGTAAAACTCAGCTTCAGATGTTAGCCATTTTAATTAATTCATGTCCATAATGAGAATCATTTAAGTGTTATGGAAGTTGACAACATACCTTTAAATAAGAGAATTGAACTTAAAACCTTGATAAGCAAATTCAGGATTCTGTGCAAAATGTTGACTCATACAGGTCAATAACTCCACTGTACTTAATATTTTTTGCAAATATATCACATACATTTTGAACATTTAATTTTGGCAAATGTACAAATGCAGGACTTCTGAGAATATCTTAAAAAAGCAGTAAAATTACTTTTCCATTGAAATAGCTTCTTTATAGTAGATGTTAAATTTCTATACATACCTTAAAATTCTATTATGCTTAGTACTGCTTGAAATCTACAAGCCTTTATTTTGGTTACAGATAGCAAACTGTTTCTTATATTTTACTTTGTCTCTGTCTCTTAATCTGTACTCCTCTTTCGAAACACATTATGTCCATGTTTCTCTGTTCACACCAAATAAGCACTTGATTCTCTATTTGCAGTCTCAAATTCTTTCGTGTTAGTTTGAACCATTTAAAATGAATTGAACCAAAGCTGATTACTGTAACTAGAAAACTGAATATTGATTTAGATATAAATGTAACTATGTCTCCTCTAAAATTTTTGAAAGATTAATTGGCACCCTGGGAAGTATCAATATTGTACCTCTTAAGGAAGATAGATAGGATGAAATGACAAGCTTGTCAGAGGGAGGGTAAAATGACTGAAAAAGCTGTACTTATGGCCAGACCATTTGGTTAATCTTTGTGTTGATTTTGAAGAGTTCTTCCAGTAGAATTCTTTCAGGAATAAACTTCTGATAGATTATGATTTTAAAGGAACTTCTCTTCTTCTCGACTTGTTATTAAATGTTATTTACTGAGTACATATCTGATGCAGACTGCATCATCAAAGTCAGTGTTTTATTCTGTTGATCAGTTTTAAAAATCTGAAAGGATTTAGTGGCAGTTAGTAGGTGAGAATGATGATTTGGAGTTCTCTAAAGTATTTTGTATGATATTTCCTTTTCTCTCTCAACTGAAGGAAATAAAGACCTTCAGATAAGCGAGTGTCACCCACCACTTTGCTGTAACCTAATGGTCTGTACATGTTCAAAATTTACGCTTTAATTTGACTTCAATGAGACCAGTGGTAGAAACAGTTACATATTAATAGAAAAAAAAAAAAGAATCTGGGTGACTGGGTGCTCCACACAGGAGTAGAGGATTGGAACTTGGGAAATAACCAAGGTAGGGCACTAGCAGTTCAGTTCAGAAGTTGGAATACTCACAGAACAGCGGAAAAACCGTTGGCACACATTTTGAGTAGCTTTGGCACTGTTTAGCTGGAGCACTGAATCAGAAATAGCCATGATGGACAAAGCCAAGGAGAATCCTTGCAGGAATCTCTGTAAAAATATTCCTAGGAATTAATGGTGCTGGAAATAGTCATCTTGGTGCCTGCTGTTATCCTCAGGCATCAGAATGCTAATGAAGGCCACCTCACTGTGATTAGTGTATCATGATGTGAAGGTGAGCAGAGACCAAATTGCACCTCTTCACAGGATTTCCAAAGTCCCATTGAAGTTTCTTCAGGATTCTGAGTTGTGTAAAATAAATATATATGCACTGTCAGTGAAAGGCATTAATCTCTATTTGCTGGAAATGGGCCCATTTACTTGTTGAGTAAAGCAGAATGTGTAGAAAATAGCTTGTTCCTTCTGGCTCATCTGTCGTCTTAACCCTGGGGAAAGTAGGAAGATGTAGGAGAGAAGGGCAGGAAACAGCTTTAACAGCTCTCTGACTGCCAGGTAATGCATCACACTAAGAGTGTCATCTGCCGGTGAGATGTTTTTCACTCCTCTGTGCCACCTGGTTGGTGCAAGAGAGGGAAAAGTAGATGAGATAAGCCAGACCACCAAGTGCAAAACTGTAAAATGTTGTTCTCATTTTGAACATGTGCAAAGCATCATGGAATTAGAATTTATTTTAACAAACTGAAGGAATACTGTGTGAAAGGACTGTGTCATTAAATCTGGTGATAATTATACACTGGAAATGTAAATTGTATTTCTTAAGCATTTTTTTCATTTCATTTTCATTGTAAACACTTCAAATTATGAAGCCTAATTTACTACAGAGAATGTATGAAATGACGTGCAGTATGCTGGGCAGCATCTGTCTGCACACATCACATTTCATTCAGTAGCAGTAAAATAGTGTTTTGTTAATTATACTGCCTGACCATAACCTTCCCCTGCTACTTAAAAGCATGTTACTATTGAATACCCATCTGCCAGTTTCACTTTTTAGTTTAACATTGAGTTATACTGCATTTTCAAGCCACATACTGATATTACAGGGGAGATCACATGTTAATAATTACATTATATGCTTCTCTAGAAGTTTGAGAGTGGGAATATTTTTTGAGAAAGTGCGAAGGTCATTTGCTTAACACTATTTGCTTTTACAGTAGATTGAGCAGCATATTATTTTCACTATAGTCTGAAAGCATTGGCATGGAGCACAGAGCCTCCTGCACCTAACGCAGTGTTAAAAGTAGCTATGGCAGATGTGAGGCAACAGCTACTGCCAAGAAATGTGTGTTTGGAGAACTTAAGAGGCTGGTGGCTAAGCTTTTGGTGCACCTCCTAATGCATTGTATCCGCATATGAATACACAAACCCAGTGAACATAACTGTAAGCAGCCTTGGCAGGATATGAAATGCGCACTTGAAATACAGTGAAAACATGGCACATTTTTTCTTGAACTTTATGATAGGGCAACTTCTGTGTTGCAGAAGTAGCTAGATTCTCTAAGGCACGTTTCTAACCAGTATCTCTATTTTGTGCACCATTCTCTGTCCAGTCAGCTTTTTCTCTGAACAAGTTCATTAACTATGAATGCTGAAGACTCAAATAAGGGGATGACTTGCTCTTGGATTTTTAATCTATAGGATTTAAACATCTCTGCACTTTTAAAATCCTCTGGATTCCCATCTCCAACTTCATATGCCAAAAAGCTTTGAAAATCCATTTCTAAGTCATAATTTGTTCCAGTTTTCTGATCTATAGCATAACAAAATACAAAAAATGTCTATCTACTTCATTGCCAAAAATTATTGTTTGCAATGTGCTCTGAAAATGTGAAGCGTTAATTGTTGTAATGAAAGTTTTCATATCAAAAGAAGCTTGAAGAGCAGAAAAATTACTATTTTATTCTTACATTAGTTTTTTGACTGTAAATAAGTTCACCATACTTGATATGTACTCTAGCTCTTAGACAGCACTTAGAAAACTTATTCTTGTCTTTTTATAACTTGATACTAAGATACTGAATCAAGCATTCTTACCTGATGCCATTATTTGTTTGTCTCAGTCTCCAATTGCTTAAATTTTATTGTTTCTCAGAATGTGCATGGGATATATCCTAGGTTTGGCAAGGTATTGCTGATGACAAAATCTTTTCGTATGTGGGAGTGATTCCTTTCAAAACAATAGTGTATGTTTGAGTGTGCGAACTGAAGCATTAAACAGACATAATTTCCTGCCTCCTCACTGGTTCCATTTAAGCTGTGGATCAGACGTAACACTGAATTCAATAAGAGGAAATTTGGAACTTTCATCGATACAAGACTCAGCATCAAATAGCGCTTCACTCTTATTTACTGAATTGTCTAAAACTTAATTGCAAAGTACTCTTCTAATTAGTTACCTTTAAAGTTTTACTGTTAGGACGTGTCATTTGGCAGCTTAGTGTAGTGTAAAAAAAAAAAGTTGCATAAGTGGATAGCGTCTGGGGAAACAGCTACTTTTTTCTAATCCTAAAAAAAACAACAGCTTGTGAGGGTCAATCTTTTAAAGTGTATGCTTCACTGAATGCAATTATTAATCATTTCCCTTCAGGAAAAATATTAAATTAAGTGTTAAAGTACAGATCTAAACAGTGTTAAGTGCCCAGAACTACTGACTTCATAGTTTCAGCTATATTTCAGTGTGAGATAATTGACCTTCCCCAATGCAAATGTAGAGCTGGCACTGACTGGTACAAAATGACTCATCCTGTCTCAATATTTTATCTCCTTGCATTTATTCATTTATTTCTGTGTCCATTCTCAGTTGCAGTGAAGGTCTCTGTGAGTGTGCTTAGGACTGGGTCCTTAGCATTCTCAATTTTTAGTAAACATACAGTTTGCAGGGCGATTTTCTCCAATATGAGAGCTTCCTAGTAAAGACAGATGCAAATCAAGGCAAATAATATGGTCAAAGCTTTTTTAAGATTAACAGTCCTCTAAGCCAGCTGAATTTACTGAGATATAAAAGAATATTTATAAGCTATGGTTAAGATGATTTTCACAGGTAAACAAACAAAATCTTCAAACTGTATCATTCAGGTTCAAAACCAAAAAATAGAGATCCCAATAGAAATCTTTCCCGCTAGAAATCTATCCCCTATGATACCGAAAAAGGCCTCTAATATTAACTGTGGTTTTCTTATTAAAGTGCTGTCTGTAATTATGTTTGAATGATATGTTTCACATCACTAATTGCAGATTATGGCTTTTCTAAAGCAATACTAAATTCCGGATGCCTTCTCAGAGTATCATGCTGGTAACATCTAAACCAGAAAAGGTGCTGCTGGTTTGCTGGTCAGAAGAAGCAGATAAGAAAATCATTCACAATTGAAAGGAAGCAAGGCTGGGGCACTTGGTAGAATCTAAGAATAAGAGTTCTCATTTTTTCTACCTTAAATGTAGCGTCTTTGCATATGTGTATGTTTAAGTCTGTGTATATAAATATATATACATGCCTATTGCTCTCCCTCTCTATCTACAGATGTACTTATACATGCATTTTCTTTTGTCCAGCTATTCTGACAAATAAAGCTGCTCTGTTGCTATCACAATATGCTATCATGAATTTACATTATTTTGTGTCCCTGGCAGCATTTCACAGTGGAAGGGCTGTTGCTGAAGAACAGTGATTTTGAAAAGAGTGATTAGGAAAGAAAGAATGCTCTGGTGGGAAAGATTATGTCCTGCGTGATCAGAGCTTACAGTTTGATTTGTTATTCTTTCACAAGACAGTTAACTCTAGACAGTTATTCTTATCTTCTTACAGAGTCTGTGATTTGGCAACCAAATACTTCATGTGCAAAAATCCTGTGTTCCCCAGATTGCAAGAAAATTGTAAAAATGTCTGATTTTTTCCACGTGCAATTTTGTTGTCAATTGAAAGGTTTCATTCTAAATATTAATGTGTATTTTCTTTATGTAGAAATCTCAAGTATATCCCAAACAAAATTAAAATTAAGATGTATTTTTTCTATTAGAAAAGCTCTCCATGATGCTTTGAAGGGTAACAACTGGAAAAGGAGAAATGTAGGAGCTAGGAATAATTCAGGTTCATTATTTCTTCTTGTTAGAGTTGGTATTTCAAAACCATTTTTTATATCTAGGTCCTGGCCACCTTAGTGAAAACAGAGATTCTTATGTAATTAGTTATACAATGCATAAAATGGCATCTGAAGTGGCTGAACACAGTATTTAAATCATCTGCTGCCACATCTCCATCCATACAGTAGCCTAGTAGCAGAAGTGTTCAAAGGCAATGTAGGATGTGTTGTCCTAACCCCTGGTCTTAAAAAGATCAGGGGCTTCGACCTGTCTCTCTGACATCAGTAATCTGGCTGCAGGGCTGTAGAATCTCATTCCCTGATGTAATCATATGATGTAGGAGAGTTCTAGCAAATTATTTCCTTTAAGTCAGGGACTTCAAAACCCATTTTTCTTTATGCAAGGTGACTACACTGGTAAGTTACACAGTCCTGGGCTAATTTCTGCTGTCAGGTAACTTACTCAGTTCTTGATGTAAGGTACCAATTCAATGAAATCCAAAGTAAACCCAGTATACATGTGCAGAAACTTCCAGTTTTGACAACTGTCATTTTTATATGAAGTGATACTCTGCTGAGAAATAACCATGAACATATACAACCATTTTTACATTCTTGGATGTTAAATGTGGATGATCTTCTTAGAAGAATCATAGAAAACCAGGTTGGAAGGGACCTCCAGGATAATCTGGTCCAACCTTTCTTGGCAAAAGTACAGTCTAGACGGGATGGCCCAGCATCGCATCCAGCTGAATCTGAAGAGTGTCCAATGCTGGGGAGTCCACCACTTCCCTGGGGAGATTATTCCAAAGGCTGATTGTTCTCACTGTGAAAAAGTTTTCTCTTGTGTCCAATAAGAATCTCCCTAGGAGAAGCTTGTACCCATTATCTTTTCCATGTGAATCCTATAAAAAAGGAGCCCAGCTTCTTTGTAGCTACCTTTAATACTGGAACATAGCAATAAGGTTTCCCCTGAGCCTTCTTTTCTCAGGGTTGAATAAATACTCAGCCTTTCCTCACATGGCAGGCTTCCCAGTCCTTGGATCATCTCTGTGGCCCTTCTCTGGACCCTCTCCAGCCTGTCCACATCTTTTTTGTATAGCGCGTACCAAAACTGAGCACAGTATTCCAGATGTGGCCTGACAAGTGCTGAGTAGAGCAGGATAATGACATCTTTATCCCTGCTGGTGATGCCTTTATTGGTGTAACCCAGCATCATGTTGCCTGCCTTTGCAGCAGCTGGACACTGTTTACTCAGTTTGAGCTTGTTGTCTGTGAGGGTGTCTTCCCTAAACTTTTAACTTGCTTGTTCTCAACTATTGGCATGGTTTTGAGTTTTCTTTAAGGCTGTCACAAGCCTTTGGTAGCTTACTGTGTATGTAATTACAACATAGTCTTGCAGGTTTTCACCTTGTTCAGTAAACACTACCAATGCTTTAAGTGAAGTTTAACCTTCGTTTAGATTTCCAGATATTTTCAGCTGACTCTGTTTAGGGCAAAGTTGGAATCATGCACCACCTAATATCTGTCAAAATTTGTTAATCATGCAGCAAAGCTGTCCTCTACATTAGTAAGTGACCCTATGAAGCGGCAGTAAAATCATAATCCAGTGTTTAAACGCATGCTGAGGATTCTAGCAGTTTATCTTCTTCCATCAATGCTGTGCATTTGAGAAGGGACCGGTGTATTTCCATGAATACTAGTTTTGTTGCAGGTTCGCAGCATCTGCTTTCGTCTGAGTTTGGTAAATATTTATTCCAAGCATTCATACCTCTTCTTGTTTTACACCTACCCTCATTTTCTTTTCTGTGATTTTGCAGAAGACAATGCTCCTGAGGGAGAATGTGAACAAGTTCTTGAGTGCTGGAACACATGGCTGTCCCTATGTGCATTGTTCCAGAGTCTCCACACCTTGAGGGGATGATTAATTTGGAACTATACAGCATGGCCCACATACTGGGAGTCTCTTTTCCTTGTCTTGTCTTAGATGAGGAATACATCTGTTTATATTTCTTTTCTACTTCATTTTATGTTAAGCCAGTCAAGAGATGTTTGTTGATCCTTGGGAGCATGACAGAATCTGTCTGACCAAAACTACTGAGCTTCTAAGCTGCACTTCTACAAAACTAGTTATAATGTGTATGTGGAGAGCTCATAAAGATAGTCCTATTTAATTTCATTCACATGCCTCTCCTGCAGTTCAGACTGTGTCCTTGCCTTGCAAGGCCCTCAAAGTTTTGCCCCAAGCTATCTCTCAACCCTGATTTCTTATTGCATTTCTCTTCTTTATGCCACCAACACCTATCTCAGAACTTCATTTGTCCTCTATCACTCTCTCTAGGCTTAATTCCATGCCTGTACGCTCCAGCTTGCAATCCGTTGCCAAGTCACAGTCCTACTTTAATAGAAGTCCATTAGCCAAAATCAAAGAAATATATTCTTTCACTAGATTTAAAGTGAATATGGAAGGAAACAGTGAAAAGCCTGAAAGTCTGAATGTGCTAAACTGGTGTCCCATTTCCTTGGGTCAAGACTGCTTGTCCAGGAACATGATCAGGCAGATAAAACTGCAGGACTTGAGAGATGATCCTTCTTAGCAAAAGTAATTAGAGCAGATTTATTTAAATCTGCTGTATTGCTTAGTCAGTACCACACCGGTAAGTAATTTCAGTATTCATTTAAGTGTTTTACGTGCCTGGCTTTTTAATATTATTTCCATGATCCATACATAAAGGTACCAGTGCAGACTCATGAAATTACTATTCAATGAGAATAGTAATTCTCATTTATCTTTAGCTATGGCTCATTAACACAGCACTAATTAGGGCTAGATTCTGCCATGAGGAAAGTTGACAAAGCAATAGAAACTCCTCCAAGAAGATGAAAGGTTTTTATACTGGCCTTAGGGTTACTGTCCGTTAAAAAGAGACTGGCAGAGTTCAGTTCTGATATGTGCTTCCTCCTTGATCCGGGAAGCAGTTGGCACTGCTTCTCTTGCTGGACTTCCTGGCTCTGTTGCTCTATTTAAGGCTTACCAGTGCTCATCCACCAAGACGTTTTCCAACAGTACCTGATGTGGCTAGCATCTGTCCCATGTGGTGCAGTAGTCTGAATCTGGCTCTGGGGAGGTTGCAGAAGAGTGTGATGCAATTCCCTGTTTCAGTTTGTTTGAGTTCTTCCTAAAATGTAAGCTTAAAAGAAAAAACAAGGGGGGAAAAAAAAAAAAGTCAAGCAGGCAAAAACCATTCTCTACTCACATCTATTTGAGCTGCTGAATTTGAGATTTTTGTTTGGGGTTGGGCATGGCCTATGCTCACTCCTTGCCCCTTTCTACTGCTGAAAAAGACCAGCAATGGTGACACAAAAAGAGCAGCTGTTTGCCTACACCAACTCCACGGACACAGGTAGGCTGTGTTTCACCCACTGCAAACGCTATCCAGGCACACTGCAGAGCTCACAACCTACTCTTTAAATGTTTGATTTGTTTGTTAATTATTTATGTATAAATGTATCATGCCATTTAAAACCATGCTTCACTGAAATTCTGTCCTAAACTTTATTCACTCTGAGATGTGAAAGTAGAGACGTAATGCATAACCTTTAAAAGATTAAAAAACTTTCATCAGATTTCACTCAGGAAGACCTTCTCCCTTGCCTCTTAATACTTCAGAGTAGTTTGCCACTACACAGAGAAAGCGTTGCACCAGAAAGTTTGTTTCCTAATCCTTTGACAGGCCTCCAAATTTTTTTCCCCAGTGTTCTCAAAAATAGACACGCACACACACAAAAATCCTCAAACTATATAGCTGCTAAACTTAGCACTGTCAACAGTACAAGATCAGAGCTATATGTTGTACTCTGGACCTGCAACTGCTGTCAAAGATCTTCTAACCAGCTCTCTGCTTAAAACTGAAAGATTCAAAGGGAAGGTTGTTTGATTTTCTGTTCACTTTTTAAAGTTGATTAGTCTAGTGGGCGTTAAATCTTTCATTATGAAGTTTCCTTTCAGGATAAAATGTTTGGTTTCAGTCTTGCAAAAAACCATTAAATCTTAAAAAAAAAAAAAAAAAAAAACCACCTTCCAACTCTTTGCTTTGCTAGGTTTGGATAGCATATGTTATCTTTCAGAGATATGTAGGGAAAGTTCCCTAGGAATTGTAGTGTTGTTTGCCAGTATTCCCTGGGGGATTTATGGGAATGCTTACAGCTATTCCTGCCTCATCAGTTATTTTCTGCCCAGATTTAATTTTACTTATCTGCATGAAGATTTCATCTTCCTTTCATGCCATCTTCCATTCTCTCATTTGTCCTTGTTTCCTTAGTTCTATTAAATGATCGTGAAGAAAGCAACAGCTGTGCTGAAATCAGCAGGGGTGAGGGGAAGGAGTACATTATTGTACAGCGTCCTCAGTAAAAATGGGAGGGAAGGAAAAAGAATGTTGTCAACAAAAATAAGAAATAGGAATTTTTTATTTCAAAACGAACCTGTTTTGTAAAGTCCCACCATTATTGCTTGCACCTATATATAAGAATCTTAATACGAATGACATCACCTTCTGGATTGGCTTCAAGGGCATTTAGAAATGCCATAGTTCTTTTAATTTCTCCATAGTGACAGCAATTTTTTTATAAGCATTCAGTCTGGGTCTTGCTGAAGTCAACTGACAAAGAACAGTTTATCCTCTCAATTAGAGAAAAAGACTTTTCAGAAGTGCATGTTCCATGGGAGGGTTAAATGGTATCTGTAATCCTGACAAAAATTAGCAGAAATGTACAGCTGAAGTGGCACAGATATTGGCATAGGGTGTTGACCAAGGTTTATTCATTACATACATTCATTTTAGTATTTATGTGTAGGAGAAGATGTGTTATTCTATGTTAGAGCTGTTCTTCATCATAGGGGAACACCCTCACTATTTCTGCTTCTGCCTATTGCTTCTTGCCCCATTGCTGGGCACCACTCAGAAGAGTCTGACTCCATATTCTTGATTTCCACCCCTCCAGGTATTTATACACATGCATAAAATTTACCTGAGCATTTTTTGTCCAGGTTGAACAATACCAGCTCTCTCAGGCTCTTCACATCACTCACATGCTTCAACCCCTTCATCATCTTCGTGGCTCTTCACTGGATTTGCTCCAGTATGTCCATGCCATGCTTGTACTGGGGAGCCCAGAACTGGACCCAGCACTTCAGATGTGGCCTCTCCAGTGCTGAGATGGGGGAAGGAATACACCTTCAACCTGAGGACAGCACGATGTTGTTCCTGATGCAGACCTGAAGAATCTGTTTGCCCTCCTTGCCGCAAAAGCATGTTGCTGGCTCATGATCCAGTAGGACCTCCAGGGCCTTCTCTACAAAGCTGCTTCCAAGGCAATTGGCCCCCAGCCTATACTGGTACACACCACTGTTCCCAGGTGTCCCAGGTTGCTGACATCCCTCTGAATGTCAGCATAGCCATATGGTTCATCAAACACTCCTCTCAGTTTCGTATCATTGAAGGTGCATTCTGTCCTGTAGTCCAGGTCATCAGTGAAGATGTTAAAACATATTGTCCCCAGTGTCAGCCACTGGAGTGACTAGCCTCCATCTGGACTTTGTGCTCCTGATCACAACCTTTAGAGCTCAGTGGTTTAGACAGTTTTCAGACCACCTCACCATTCATTTATCTAGCCTATACAGCTTTTCTAGGAGGGTTTTATGGGATACATTGCTTTAAGTCTTACTGAAATCAAGAAAAACATCAAATTCTTCTTGTATATGCACCAAGACAGTCATCTCAATGCAGAAGGCTTTCTGGTCAGTCAGGAATCATAGAATCATAGCATGGTTTATGTTGGAAGGGACCTTAAAGATTATCTAATTTCAATCACCCTGCAATAGGCAAGGACACCTTCCACTTGATCAGGTTGTTCAAAGCCCCATCCAACCTGTCCTTGAACACTTCCAGGGATGGGGCAGTCACAGCTTCTCTGGACAATCTGTTACAGTGCCTCATCACCTTCACAGTAAAGAACTTCTTCATAATATCTAATCTAAATCTTCTCACTTTCAGTTTAAAGTCATTATCCCTTGTCATATCACTACATGCTGTTGACAAAAAGTTCTTCTCCAGCTTTACTGTAGGCCACCTTTGGGTACTGGAAGGCTGCTCTAAGGTCTTCCTGGAGCCTTCTCTTATCCAGGTGGAGCAATATGCCAACAGCTTCCAATCACTTTCTTGTTCTTTATATGTTTAGAAATGGTTTCCTGGATTATTTACTTCATTATTTTTGGAAGGATCAAGATGAAGCTCACTGACGTGTAGCTCTGTTGATCCTCATTGCTGCCCTTCCTAAATATAGGCAGGACATTTTCTGTCTTCCAATTATCAAAACCTCGCTGGAGGTCATTTGCCATGACCTTTCAAAGGCTATTGCAAGTGGTCCTGCAATGACACTGACCAGCCTCTTCTGCCCTCCTAGGTGCATCCCATTGGATTCTGTGGATTTTACTCTGTTTAAATATTCCTTGATCAAATCCTCCTCCACTGAGAGTAAGTCATCTTTGCTGCAGACTTTGTCCTCTGTTCTCAGGAACCTGGGATTCCTGTAGTCTGGTTGTACCAGGAAAAGATGAGGGAAAGAAGACCTTGAGGCACAAGGCCTTTTCCATGTCTTTTGTCAGCATGCCCCATTCAGCAGCAGCGCCATGTTTTCCCTAGTCTTCCTTTGGCTGCTGAAGTACCTGTAGATACCTAATGATGCTAGATCGATTTCCTCCATGCATGTCTGTTTTTCTTTGCCTAAAAATCCCCAAACAGAAAAAAAGGTGTGGTTTGTATTAAACCAAATATAAAATGCTGTACTGAACTCATGATCTAATGTTATTGCACTGACTTTGCTATGAATAATAATTAATTTCTGGTAAAATATACTTCTTTGCCCAGCTATAATTTAGCAGTGCATACCAAACTTCATATATATGTAGATAGAATGCAGGAATTCCCCAAGTTATTTTTAAATTGTTGCCCTACACAACCCATTTTCTTTATATTAGTTAGTCTGAATAAGAACATTGTTTTATTGTACTGTAAGTACACAATTTTATTTACTAGCCTGTAGGATCATAGACATTTAGAGTCTCACATAGCTTCTGAAAACAAAAAAAAAACCAGCTTTACTGACTGAAGTGTAGCATTTTGTCTGCTTGGCCAACATAGCTTAAGCAAGCAAATCACACATTTTGGTATCTCCACTCTTAATTTGTTAAGAGTTCTTGTTAAATATATTTGGTTCTTGTTAAATATATTGTGAATTTCACCTGTCACTCTTTCACTGTTTGTACCACACTGCAGTCTCTGCAACCTACTCCGCTCATCCCTATCATTCTTTACTTCATTTATGCATTCCTCATATTCTGTCTCTGGACTTTTACCCATATTTTCTACTCAGAATGCTCTCTCTCTCTTTCTCTCTCTTCATATCCACTTTTTGTCCTGTTCTTTTTCTGTGTTGGCCTTTCATTTTCAGAGAGAACACCATTTGTTAATAGGCAGGGCTCAACTCAAATGCACATACTTTCTTTCCCTATAGAACAGTAGCTAGGGAGATGAATAACATGGGTTTTCAAAAGAAGTGTTTACATTTCCATACACTTAAAGCACTTTTCTCTACACAGTCATCAGTAGCCTGATTTCCAAAAGATCCAGTGATATTTTTCTTTGTTATAGTTCTCTTGAAATCAAGGCAAGGAGGCTGCTGGGTGGCTCTATTGTGTTACCATTCCTTAGAGTTTGCAGTGCTTACGGAGACAGGTTTTTTCAGTGAAGTGTAATGGTGTCAATTCAAATGCAGTTCCAGGCTGGAAATTTGCCCTGATTGAGAGCAGTTTCACTGGCAAATGGGGATATTCTGTCTTTTCAGTCCTTTACGTGCTAAAATTGTTTACAATACATGCACACCATTTTTTTCTGTTTTTCAGTAGGGAAAACTTACTTTCTCTGTGGTTCACTAAACTGCTGAAATATTTTAAGTCACATTTTACCAGAGTTCAATGAAATAGGATGTTGCTCTGTCCTTCCCTGCCTTCTTATGTACTAAATTGTGCCTTATACCAATATGTTGATGTTAGTGGTTTTTATTACACCAAATTTGCAGCTCATTTTCACAGAAGTTATTTTTGCAAAAGAAGCAAGAAATGAAAGGTGAAGCTGTGTCCAGATTATTTGTTCTCAGAAGATGACAAATTGTTCTGAAGGCTTTCAGGAAATGTATGGGAGAATAGAAACAATTATATCATCTTTCTTAGAATGACTTGCACTTGCAGTTACAAGGGTAAGAATTTCGGACTGGCTTGTGAGCTGATGTAAATCATTGTACATCCTCCTCAGTCAAAGCTATGCTGAAGCAAGGATGATCCTTCTTACTTGGTGGCAGGATAATAACGAATTGCTACACCAGATTACATTATTTCAAAGAGATTTTAAAATATCAGCTGCATGAAGAGTTTCAACAGAATTTGCTCTAACCAGTACCTTTTGAAAGTCACTATCAAGGTGATATGCCAAAACAGTCTATAACAACCCATTTATAAATTAACTTGAATACATAGAATGTGCCAGAACAAAAGAAATTAATATAAATCAATACATTTTCACCTTGACATAATGCCACAGGAAAGAAATAAAGCAAAGTTAATCTTAAAATGAACTCAGCTCAGCCTACCAATTAATCAAGTGTAGCATCAAATAGGCTTTTGGCCTCACACAGGGTGTCCTGTTTCTTACCCAATTCTAAAAATAAATGTACAATGACATATCTTCAGTATTCAACAAGAGGATTAAAGGCAACTCCTTGAATTTGGATCTAGATTCAAAGGCAGGTCTCAGTCAGGAATAAAGTCAGGTAGCTGAAGGTCCTTTTTTGTACTCAGTTTGCATCTTTCTACTGTGCTGTTACAGTAATCCTCAAATTCTTTCCCTTTTCATGCTTAATTCTTCTCTATGTCTCTGTAAAGATGTAGAGCTGGGCCCAGGTTTTGCTGTAAAAGCAAAAAACTTCCCGTGTTTCTGCGTCCCCTACATTTCCGAACTAGGAACCCATCCTTGTACTCAGCAGCCCTTCTTACTGCATACTTCAATAATTTTGAAGCAAAAACCTAACCCAGTTTCTAAAACCCTAACTCAGTTTCTTGTACTTCAATTCATCTTAAAGCAAAAACCTAACCAAGTTTCTAAAACCCTAAGTCAGTTTCATGTACCTTTTTCTAACCTTTCTAGAACACTTTATGTCACATCCTGTTTGCTTCCTTTCTCCCCTTTTCTTGTGATTACCTGAAACTTCAGAAATGAGCTTGAACTTGTTACTGCTCAGGGCAATAGCTGAGCATTTTCTGTGAGGGGGAACAGCATCAAAGAGAGGGAGTAAGGCCAGAGACAAAGGAATCAAAAGGTGATTCTTAAGCCATCAAACCACAGCTATGTTTACTGTAAAAGCAGTGAGCAGACTGCTGATTGGGAATATGAGGAGCAAGTTCATTGTACATTGGAAGAATTTTTCAAGTGAGAGAAGAATGCATGGATCCATAAAAGACTAAATTTTCCAGTGCTGAAACATGTTTTGCCGGGGTAATGTCTTGCTAACTTTTTACTAGGCAGGGCTGTGTGACTTGTTACACATTAACACATTCACTTTCATAGCACCTTTCCTTTTGAGTAGTCTAGTAGTAGGAGTACTTTTACGGGAAAGTGAAGTATTAGCATTTATTGAAGATCAAGCAGAGATAAACTTTAAACCTGGATGTGCTCTCCCATATGGTGAGTAGGTGTAGTATTCAATGATTTCATCGCCAGGTGAAGAGTACCACCACATTTTACTTGCTTGTTTTGCTGGAGTAAAGAAAGTACTTGGTTTAAGAGCCTGATTTCAATATCAACAAAAGAAAAAGGTTAAATAATTAATAAAAAAATACTCAAAGTTAATCCTTTCATTTTTGCTTTAGTGCTAGGTGTAGAAGACCTGCCATCCTTACTCCACATTTCATCAGCAGCTGCATTTTATGATAGAAACAGGAAAATAGGCTGTTTAAACCTTAGCCCTAAAATGACTAATATCAGTCTTATCTAATGCCTAAAGGCTTATTTTTATTGCTAAAACATCCAACTGTTCATTTTTATTTTTTTGTATTTACCAAGCCATTTACAGAATGCCACAGAATCCAGCTGGCCGCCTAAAGAGAAATATAGAGAGGTACCACTGTTTCTATAAGAAGTGTTACACCATGCAGTATTTTGAATTAGTGTTCCTACATCATGATTCTTAAGAGGGCTTTGGCCATTGACTGAAAGTGGAAAGGAAAAACTCAGGCCTTCTCTGTGCATTCGAGAAGAAATAAACTAAAACCATAAACAGTTATTTTCCCTACCTAGTAATTATACAAACGCATCTTTTATTTATAAAAGTTTTCTATCCTTGAATCCTTGGAGTGCTATGTAAATGCTCAGAACAAAAATGCTGGAAAGAGGCCAGTTGAAAAAACAAAATGACCATCTGAGGTAGAGCAAACAAGAATGACACAGTCTAAATTAACATTGCTCTTCAATTCACAAACTGAATTTGCACTCAGGAGTACAATTCTGCTTTATGGGCCTGTTTGGATTTTAACAGTGTCTTTTACAACAAGCTGATGCACGTTCTAACACAAAATGCATGTTCTCAGGACCATATTATGTTACAAAAGTCATCATTGTTTTGGGAGTCCTTGTTTGGATGCATGGGGATTTCTTGTTTGCTTTTCAACTAGCTGGGAATGAAGATGAGAAAACCTGGAAGAAATGGAGGCAGCTTTCTCTCCCACAATAGTAGTTACATTTAGTGCTATGTAATATTCAGGATCATTAAATTAGTCTGTCTGTACATTTTTTCACGTGGCTAAAAGCTTATTGTGCTTCAGCCATTACATAATCCCCTTGCAATTAAGCTTTGCAACTCCGTGAGCTTCTTCAGCTTCATATATGTTATCAAGCATTGGCCTGAGTGACTCATAGGCTGCTCATGGGTCTTTCCTTTACAAAAGAGAAGGTGAAACCATGGAAAAGTTTTCCCTCCTGCAGAGGCTTTGAATTAGCTTGGGAAAATCACTCAGTTTAGATTTTTCTAAGGAAATGATATATAGGATCTAACTGCTGTCAGTGATATAGATACAGCAAAGGTAGTGTACACAGCATTACATATGCAGCTTTTAAGAGTATTATTTGGCATGCTTTGCTCAGCACCATGTGGCCTCACTGTCATCTTATTGTGCCATGAATTTTTGAGCCCAGCAAACACCACAAGTTGAGAGTTGTGAACCTCAGCCTGCCAGAATATCCATAAGGAATGTGGGAAACCTGAGATCCTCCTTGCTCACATGGCCTGAAACAGGGCCGTGAGCAAAGGTGGTCTAAGAAGGAAGCAGGTGCTTTTGCCTCTACAAGCTAGGGTTTCTTGCTTGGTGGGACCATTTCTTTTTCTGTAAATAATAAAGAGTAAAGGACAGGTTTATAGTTAATCTGTAGAGCATTTCCCCAGGGAGAGGCAACCCAAGTTTAAACCTCTGTGTAAGTTGTTGCAAAATTACTTTGACAAAACAGAAAGATAAACCTAAGCTCTAGCTTAAAAAGTTAAAAATCAGAGGGGAGAGAATATACAGATAAAAGGTGGGTATTTGGAGCAGAAGATAGCAGTGTAGCAGCCCTTCTGAGATTTGACTGTGCTGAAGCCAAGCCAAGTGCCATTGCTGAGAAGGTGGCTTTTGTACTGCCCCATCCTGCACAGCCAGCAAAAGAGCTGACAGCCCTTCTAGTATTAGCAGGGTGACGTCAGCATTCACATGATGCTGAGAGCAATGAGAACTCACAGGCCTGTACTAATGTGGTCTTGAGAACAGCTAGACAAGAGAATGGACAATGCAGGCCCATCCCTGAATCCAGTCCTTAAGAACAGATTTCAGTAAATGTTAGGTGGGACTTAGGTTTTAATGTCACTGATCTACAAAGGCAAAAGAAGCTCCCATTGATATTCTTTTGATTAAAGTAACTGGTTTTCTTAGTGAATTTAAGCTTTAATTGTTGTTCCAGCTAGAGCCAGAATGGCTTTGTAAAAGCCTTGTTAAACTGTTTCCCTTTTTTTTCTTTTAGCAATGTTATATTATTATTAATTAAAAAAAAAAAAAGTCAGATGTTATTTTTAGGAAGGAGCAACAAAATAAAAATAATAACATTCTTTTCAGGATCAATAATTACAATTAAATTGCATTTAATTATAACAATTATTACAGCTTTGGATTATTGCACTCAGGATTAAATTATGTAGGCTGTAACAATTTCTTACAGCAAATGTAGAATGTCTACACAGAAAGTGTAGAATTGCTTTCTGTGTAGAATCACTTTCTGTGTTAGCTAGATCATCAGACTTGGCTGTTATTTGGAGGTGCCTTAAAGCTTCCTAAGCTTGATGTCCACACCTCATTTCTTTGAAATCTTATCATTCACCGCTATCAAAGTTTACCTTTTTTAATGCCTATATGGCCTAGTATAACTTTTTAAGAATCAAGGGGTGATTAAACACATCTTTCAATTAGTAATATAGTTTTAAATCACACTAAAACACTATGTACATTATGATTTCTTTAAAAACTTGGAACTGAATTAATCAAAAGAGATGGGGGAAGGAGGTATATACCAAAAGGTGGTAGAAAAAAAATTCGTGCAGGAAATTACCTCCTGTATGACATGGTTAGTTAAATTAAAGAAAGTTAAATTAAACCAAATGAACTGTGGGCTAACATTTAAAAATCCAGTTAAAAAGTTTTCTGTTTTTACAGGATGTTGATCTGCATGCTTGACCATGTCTTCATGTGAGCCCACATCTTCAGATTAGCCCTAAGAAATTTATTTTCAGACAAGCTTTACCCTTTTTACTTTTTATGCACTTTTGCTTAATTTACTTTTATAGAAAATTTATTTTGCCTGTGAAACAAAGGAAACTACTACAGCCCCAAACTGTTCAATAACCCAGTCATAAGCTATTGTTTACACAGATTCACATACAAAATGAAAGTTTTAAAAAAATGCCTAAGGCTAGAACCACACCATAATTTACACCTAGTACATAGTTACCTTTATTACCACAGAAGACACAGATGCCGCCAGTGAAAAGGTTGGTGTGGTTACACAGGGCTCCGTACGTCTAATGCTTTCTTAGGTATGAAGATGGCCTCATGAAATTCCGCCAAAAAATCCCATAGGCACTCTTGAGAAAAGCAAGAGTCAACTCCCCCTCCGTGTGCGCATGCGATCACAGAAATTGGAAGAGTTGAAGGAATTTAGTAGGTTCGACCAAAACAGCTGAGGAATGAAATAAAAATGCTTGCATAAAATTAATTTTCAACAGGAAGTTGAAAACTGCATACCATAGTAACTATTTCTATCTTTTTGATAAAATATAATTCCTAAATTACTGTGAAGTCTTTGTTGGTCTAGATAATGCAAAGTAAAAAGACCATTAAATCTGCTATCATGGGACTGGGCCTCATATCTGAAAGAAGGTCTCCAACATCTTCATTATGTTTCCATACAATATACCTTCATAAAAATACAACTTGCATTTTAAATTACTTTAAGCCCTTAGATACTGAAGAAAATTAACCTCATAATGCTGTATTTCTAGTATTAACATTCAGCACTGATTTTTAAAACATGCAGAATCCCAGGGCCAGCACACCAAACAAATGAAATTGTAAATATGCACAGTTCACTACAATAATTGCTTTTATAAATTTGAACATTTTGGCACAAAAAGCCCAGCTTGCCTAACTACTTATGTTAATTCTATGTTCACATAAGGTGCTATGATTTTGCATGGTTTGGAAATATTGCTTCCTAAAAAATAAGACCTTGATTTATCGTATGTAGAAAAACTTAAAAGTAAGATTTAGGGCTCACAATATACTTTTAAAAGTCAGCTCAACAGCATGCTGAAATAATCCAGTGACTAACATACAAACAGAATGCTAAATACAAAAAACCCTCAAGTCAAAATAATCAAACACCATAATTTAAAATCAAATAAACTAAGCACTAGTTTCCTTTCAACCGCTTTAACAGCTCTAAAATCAGATTTATTTTCCTTTTCATAACCATTCTGTTCATAACAAAACAAAGAACACAAGAGGCTCCTAAACAGATTAATGAGTCAGTGTCTCCCTGTCCTTCTCAAGATCAAATTGAATTTCAAGCTTTTATGTCCCATCTTTACATTTCTCAAGGTAGAAATTGGGACAGAAGATTCTACCAAAGCCACATCCATACAAGCAGGCACAGGTTTGTCAACAGAACTGGCATGTTATTCATGGTATATGAATCAGTACAATATTTATGCCTGTAACTTGTTTGAAGTTTGGCTTTTTAGCCTGTACCCCAGAATTATATAAAAAGAAATGAAAATAAGCTTAGTGATATAAAATTTCTTAGCATACTTAAGCATTTAGGTTCCATGTTTTAGCTTGGATTTCATCTCAATTAATATTATAGCTATGGACATAGTTATTTGGGGTTAATCATTGTAGTTTTCCATCAGTGAAGAAGGGAAAAGGCATCTTATGAGTATGCATATTCTTTTTATTGCCATTCGGAAGTATCTGTTTCTCTCTCTTGATTAGAAAAGGATCATAGATGACTGAAGTTTATGAAGCAGCTAGCTTTAGGATAATTAAAATTATGTGAAACAGATCCAGCCCTTAGGGTGTGATAGACTCTTGAACTGTGGATCAGTAAGCTTTACATTGCATTTTTTCCCAAGAAGAACAATAAGAGATACTGTCTCATATCACCTTCTTTTCTGTTTATCAATCATCATTTGGGGCTTTGTGAATTACTGAGTATTGAACTTAAGAACACGCAATAAAGAAATCAAAGTTGTGAAGTCAGTAGAAGTAAACAAAATGGACAAATGGTCAATTTAAATCTAGATTTTTTAAATTTTATTTCAGTGTGTTGAGAAAAAAAAATTAAGAATCTACAGTCAGAGATCAGTGGAGTCAAGAATCCTTTACTTGTTCTACATGGAAGCAATTACTTTTAACTATGATGTGAAACCAGTTTTTAAGGCAGGCCTTTTTATTTCGAAAGGTTTGGCTCTGTCAAGAGGGTTTACGGTATGGTATGGATAATTTTAAAATTTTTCTCTGTGTCCTGAAACAAGAAGAAGTACTACTGATATTGTCCATCTTTCATTTGTATTATAACGTAACTGTTCATGTAAGAATGGGAAAAAACAATATCTCTGTCATAATCCTTCTGTTTCTTTCTCTAACTCCACACTTTAAGGAACTTGTTCTCCTGGATTCGAACACATCTTATTTTGCTCAGAAGTCATATTTCTTATACTCTGCAAAACACAGCACCCAAACCCACAATCTGTCTAAAGGTTTCCTCATTGAAACAGTACAATTAGTTCAGTTCTACACAAGCAAAAAACTAATCTGACCTGAACTTCAAGGACATCTAACTTGATAACTTTTTGTGCTGCAGAAACACACCGCTGTTGTTTACCACATGCAAGTATGGTACTATACTAAGCTGTATGGACCTACGTTCTTGTGTAGAGTTCATCCAGGTAGACCCATGGCAGTGGTTTATGCAGTTAAGGCTTACAAGTAAATTTAGAAATGCAGGGAAACTTAAATCACATCCTAACTAGGCATCTGCATGGAACTGAAATTCATAGACTTGTAGCCATCACATCTGTGTATAAAAGTCTCCGATCCCTTTGAGCAAACATAACTGAATCATTTTTTCCTCTTAAAACGTAAGAACATAAAAAGGATGAAGACAGTTTGTATGCATTTGCCTAATGCTGTGGTTCTGGTCATTCAAGAGTGAGGCTTTGACTCCCAGACTCAAGGATTTTCTCATCCTTTATTTCTGGCTAAGAGTTCCTTTGGCATAATACAGTTTTCTAAAGCTAAATAAAGAGCAAATGCCAGGAATGTCCATCTTTTGAGACATTATCCTGTATATTCTGCTGTTAAGTACAGTGAAATCCAAACCAAATATACTTCTTCCCAGACAACTCATTTTTCTCATTTTTTTTTCACTCTCAATGACTGGTGTTAGCTGATTGATATTTTTATAAACGTGAACTTTTTAATAAACCTGGCACATTAAAAGGATTTTTAGAGACTGAAGGGTGATATAATCATAGATGTAATATTACATTTCTCTGCAGTAAATGGTTCTTGTCTTCCACTTTAATCTGTGCACAAAATTTATGTCAGTTTAAGTGAATAGTCATTTGTAGCTGAAAGTAAAATAAAGCTGATATAAATGCCCAGTAAATTGTAATAGTCACTTACAGCAAGTAAGACAGACTTTTCTAAATGGAAAATATTTTGTTCCAATAATACTCAGAAGGTTCAGCACCATAAGGTTAACTGCTTTACAAGGGGCTAAAGCAGAGTCAAGCTAGCTCTGTTTCATTGTAAACTGGATCATTGGTGGAATGATTGAGATGCATGATATAAATGTAGACTTCATCATCTTCTAGCATTCACTAGTTCTGGTTAAAGAACCAGAAGAAGACCCTTGAAGTCTTTCTGAGTTCCACAGAAGCTTAGCAGAAGTATAAAAGCAAAACTGCAGTGGGAACAACTAATAAAAGTAATTCATTGATTGTATAAATACAGACTCAGTGGATCTGAAGGTCACTTGCAGTGAAATTAAGCTGATGTCCAGGGTATTGATACTTGCAGTTCAACTTAAAGTGTTGTTCTGAAACTCTGATATGAAAGATACACTAAGGCAGCAGTTCTCAGTATTCATAAAAATACACATCTCTGTGGACAGCTAAAGGTATTAAACAGTTCTGTAAGAAATGAGTAGCCAAATATGTTGTTGATCTCTAATCTACAATTAGTTCTTTTCATTTATTTTTTTTTCCCACAGGTCATCAAATTTATTCCCTGTTCTGTCTCACTGTTACAGTCATTAAACAGGTATAAATTCCTGGAAAATAGTGTCCCATCAGAATATAACAAAGCTCTATTGATGTCTGTGGATCAAAATTTTGTGCTGAGGCACATGCAGAGCCATGTTTTAGCATGAGAATGAAATAGAGTTCGACTGTAGAACAAAACCATCTGCTACATGATTTGCATGTTCTCTCACAGCCTGGAAGCTATGCTGTGTGAATCAAATAAATGCTAACTTAAAATTAACGAACATCCAGTTTACTAATACCACGAAAACCCCACAAACAAACAAACAAACAAAAAAAAACAGCTCTTTTATTAGTAAAATCACTAAGCTGCTAAATGGTGCACACTCATTTCAAAGACCTGGTCTAGTAAAGTAATCCAGTTTAGTCCTGTTCTTTAAATACCAGTTCTGTACACTTTCATGTTAAATATAGCAGTTCTGTACCTGATAGCTGTGGGCATAAGTTTTGATTGTGAACCAGAGTATCTCTTTCAGACTGAAACTACAGATTGAAAACAGAGATTTTTTCTATATTGAATTAGCAACTCTGCAAATAATTCATTAAATGTGAAGTTATATATGCAATGCTGCTGTTTTCAATTCCTATAACTATTTCTATAACATAGGATTGCAGAAAACTTTATACTGTTAACTACCTATGAACTGGGGACTGAAAAAATTAATTGCAAAATCAGATATTCTGTTTCTGAAAGTTTCTTCACAAACAAAAAGTAGCAGAAGCAGTGGACGAATTGATGTTCTTGGTTGGATTTCCTAACACTTTAAAATGTCACCTCTAATTGAAGCCTTTTCTGTTCTGGGAGCATTCCTAACGTATTTTTCTCTTTAGCATGGATTTTTCTCATGTCTAATTCAAGGTTAATTCATACTCCAATCATTCCCTCAGTGTATATGTTAATAGATTGTTCGCATTTAGCAGTGGCAATTCTTCTTTTTTTTTTTAAGAAGTTTTTTTTAGATGTTGCAACTTGATATCATAATTTCTCTATGATATTTTGTAGGCTTTTGACAACAGGTTCACACATTGATTGAGAATTGACAGATACATTCAGGATTATAGCACCAAGCTCTTTTTCTGACAGAAACTGCCAATGAAATGCAAAATTGAAGACAATCTGAAAATTACAGACAGATTAGGGTTTTCTTCAGTGTTTACCAAAACTGGAATTAATCAGTAAAACCAATTTCTGGTTCTTCAAACTGAATAATTGGTACTTTATGAGTAGCTGGCCTGTGAAGGGATACTCTCTACCTTGGCAGCTATCTGGCCTGACAGCCTCATGAGCTGATCACTGCGGTTAGTCATCAGCCTTCCAGCTTCACACCTGCCATACGCTTCACCTGCAGAATGCTTCCAGTGGCTCACTGCAGCCAGTAGATATATGCAGGCATGTGGCATCCCACCGGGCTCTGGCTATGTCTACCACCACAATCATAAAATAATTTTGACATAGCAAATCTGGTCTTTCAGAAGGTCTCAAGATGGACCTCAAAACACACTGAAATCAATCAGATTATTGTAGCCAATAAATCCCAGCTGTGACATTTTCTGACATGTTCCAAATTACGGATGAGGATTTTTCTGTAGAATTTCTACTTTTTCCTCCATCAGGAAGCAGGTGTTTTCAGGCAATCAAGAAAATATTCGAGGTATTTAAAATTGATTTGTGTCTCACTGAAATTTAAAATTGTTAAAATATAAAAGCAGAGCAGAAAATGTGATTATCATTTGAAGAATAATCTGACTCTGGCCTCTTTTAAAGGAAAGAAAAAATCACGTCTTAAATTTAATACATTTTCAAAGTGTACATACTATAGCTCTGAACAAATTTAAAAAGTAGAATTTATTCTTCTACCATTTCTATGTTTGCTTAAAATATATCATTTTTTACAAACAACAAAAATTTCAATGGCAACATGTTTATTTTCCAAAACATGTACACATTTCATTAATGACTACCAAAGATGGAAGTATTCAGGAATAGAACAGACGTTAAATCATTCTCCTAATGACGAATCAAAGTTTAAAGAAAGTATGGAACAGCTGAAGGTTATCTCCAATCAACCTTATCTCTGAAAAAGTGATTAAATCTCTGACATAAAATCTTAAATCTCCTTGGAAATTTAGAGTTGGATACTCATCAAACTACTGCTTGTTTTCAGACAATTTACACACATTGATTCAGTACTGCTCATGTATTTCTGACTTCACACACTAACGAAGTTCATCATCTCACAAGAAGGGTTGAGCAAAGAATTGATCCCTTTTAGTTTATTAGTCAAATGTCAAAATAAAAAAAATGTATTTTCATCTTGACTAAATATTTATGTGACAATAATTGAAAGTTTCACTGATTTTAAGCGTGGTTCATACCATGGTTTTTTAAAGGGGAAATTTTCAAGTGAAAAGCCAAAGTATTTTTCATATATTCTGCAGACAGCTGTTTTCAAATAATTCATTTTTACTTTAAAGCACAACTTTTCATCTGAAATAATTTAAGTCAGAAAAATTCCCGATTCATTTCAATAAAGTATTTTTGGTGAATAGTATATCATTAAAATATATATAAAGTTGACAGATGATACATAAGTTAATTGTATATAATCAATAGATTATAGGTTCTGAAACATTTTGCTCAACTTCACTCATAACCTACCTGAGGGACAGTTAAAGAAATAGTGTACCTTCTTTACAGACAGAGAAATGAAATAAAGTATCAATTATTTTACTCCAAATTTGATTATGTGCTGGTTGAAATTGTCTGATCTGCTACATTAGTTGATCATTTTTAAAATTTCAGAAAACAAAAAAAACCTCCAACAACTTATTTCCTCTCTGACCCATTATGAAAAGTTCCAAGTCAGTATCTTCAGCAGAGCAGGAGCACCTACTCCTTTCAAATGTGGCAGCTGGGAAAAAAATGAATTGTTCAAAAGTGAGGGGTCCCCTCCCCTTACATTTAATCTTAATTCATTCATCCATGAGCAAAAAGATTTTATGTTTGGTGGCCAAGGTTTCCTGTGTAGGGAGAGGAGTGCAAGCAACAGTCGATCTTGTCTGTCCTAGCTGTGGTGGTGTGCAACCCCCCTCCAGCTTGTTTAGGCTGATGTAGCAACAGCCTTTAATGGTGCATAATTGTGCCTTGCTTGGGATTATTCACCTAACATTTTAAGAAACACATACAAGAGCCTCATTAAGATTTCCTTTATTTGTCTCAATAGTTATTGACTCTGTTCCTTTTTATGATGATATAAATTACTTTTCTGAAAGGAGCTGCATTAGTGTAAATTGGAGAGGAAAATCAGAGTTGTGCCATTTCTGGGAAACAAACAATATTATTTCTCTCTAAATTAGTACAAAGGCTTTTATGCATTGATCCAGACTTCTATAAGTCTTACCTTTCAATATTAGTGCATGTATAAAAATAGGAAGGCAATACAGTCCTAATCTACAAGGGACTGATGCAGAGCTTCCCATCCAAAGCAGGCACTATTCACAAACAACACTTTTCCGCAAGGCATTATGGTTTTACCCCTTTGAGCATGAGATGCTCTGTGGGAGAGATGCTTAAGACCCCTTTCAGTCCCAAAACCTAAATCATACATGTACAAAGGACTATACCATGTGTAAAACAGATGAGCTAGCTGAACCCAATACCCTTGATATGCAGGTTTATTTATTTGAGCTTTATGCACAGGGACATAGTTGCTACACTTTAGGATTGGTGAACAGCTGGAAAAGTAGCAGGTTGCCACAGACATATGAAGAAAGATCAATTCTTATGTTCTTTGTATATAAGCTCAAGGTTCAGCTCAAATGCAGTGTTAAATGGGACATCTGAACTTTCATATCAGGAAGACAGAATGAGAGCTGGGACCAAGGACTGGTCCCTCTGGGCATACACCTTTAAATGTTACTGTCCACTTCATCAGCAGCTTCTTGTTATTTTCAATAACCTCACCTATTCATGGGAATAATGTGAGCAGGCTATCACCCTAACTTGATTAGTTTGCACCTTCAAGGTAATTAGCTCCTTATGTTCCTTTGCTAGAAGCAATCTGCATTGTATTCCAGGCAGCTACACAGTTGTCTTCCCTTCTGTCTATGCCTATTTTCAGGTTGCTCAGGAAGGTAAATTCTGCTTTAGAATTATTGCTGCTCTGCTTTGTAAATAAATAGGTTAATGAAAGTATACTTTTAGGGGAGAAAAACAAGAGGAATCTGAAGTACAGCTAACAACAGCTGTTAGTATGTTTGATCATGCTTGTATTTTTTATATTCTTTTTTTCTGAGGTCTACTTCTTATTTAAATTCTTTATTTCCACAACTTCTTTTCTTATTGGTAATGGCAGAGGAACAGTATAAAATCCTAGGTTGTCAAATATTAGGACTCAGTTTGAGGACCTAAGGTTCTAGTAGGTTAGGATCTTGTTTCTGCTTGGGTTTTGACTTTGATGAAAAAAAATACAAATTCACTTGCATGGCTTTATGTTTATTCTGTTATACTCTCTAAAAGAGTGTCACTTTATAGCCTTCTAGGTACAGAATGGTATAATTTACTGCTAAGGCTATTTAAAATTGTTATGCTGTGGAGTCTGTAGCACAGAAACAGAAAACTTGTTACAATACAAATTGCTGGAGGAGGGCAGCTTTTTGCTTTCATGATAAGCAGAATGAGTAGGTCACCTATAGATGCATAAAGGAAACATTAAAGCTATTGTAACAGTCACTGGATTTCAATTTCTAAAAAAATTATATTAAGGAGCAAATTAGTGGTTGTCTTCTAGGATGTTGTTATTAAATAAGATATCTCAAAGTGAGGTCATTCTCATAGGGAATGATAATACCAGTTCATTAAAGGAAAGGTCACATTTATGTAATGTTAATCATATAAATCCCTCAAATATGACTGTTGCAGAATCACGTTTTATGGATCTTAACATTGTATGACCTTTATTTGTATTAGTATTGCAACTAAAAATGTATTAATATATGAGAGCATATAAAGGTCATCTTCTATACTTTTGTTATATTATTTTAAACATTTGAGTACAACCGCATTACTGTATACCATAGACTCAATGTAAAACATATCTTACAGGATATTTTCCTCATGAGATTGCCTTTTATAGTACAAGCAGGTTAAAAAATTGATTTTCTAGATTTAGTTATGGAGTGAAAGCATTCTTTAAAGAAAAATATTTAATTCCTTGCCTGATTTTTATCCCAAATGGACATAGTGCACCCATTCCTTGAATCTGTTTTGAAAAGACTTTAAATCTTTGTGGTTATATTTTTGTGGGGTTCTATTACCAACACTGTTATAAAAACAGCATGAAAAGATAACCATTAAATAAGGTACGATTGCAGACTTTGGGGGGTTTATTCCTCTCAAGATTACTTTGTTGACATGATTATGTAGTTGTTCTTCAAAATGCTGCAAAGAGACAGGAAAGGGAAAAAGCAATTTTAAACTATAATTTTCATACAGATTTTCTAGAATTGTTTGGAGTGTATCTCTGTGGATTTTTGACAAAGGACAGGAAGTCCAAAACATCATAAAATATTTTGACAGTAGATTTTTAAATGGGAAATATTCTAGGAAAATTGCTCAAGACACACATGTAGACACTGGTGAAGATCAAATTACTGCATGTTTTTCACACATGCAATAAAATCTTTTTTTTTTCTGAGTAAAAATTTGATTCGACTATACAGTGTAAATTTCTTTTCCTCCCCCTGTTCCACTTGAATGGTATGATGTCCTCTGAGCTCTAAAAGACAATCATTGTCATGACGCTATTACTATGCATACACTGTAGAGTGCCAGGCAGCAAGTAAAAAGCATGAGAACCAGTATTTAGTGGTGGAATTGTGACAGAAGTGGTGGTGGAGTCACTGGATTTCCAACTTTTTACACTGTCTGGGAATCTGCCCCTCAATTCCTAGACCTCAGGGAACTCATACTCTTACACTGAAAAAAAAAACCCCACAACTGATCAGTGTGATAAATAACCCCAAATCATAGAGGAAATCAAAGATTACTGTAAGGTATTGCAATTTATTACATGACTTAGTTAATAGTCCTGGGAGATCATGGGAAAGAGTCATGGTGGATGCTTTTATCAAGGGTAAATTTCTCTTCCAATGGCAAGACATATTGTTTTAGATTGGTTTAAATGATTTTTCTTTAGATGTATGCACTTTTTCTATCGTCTTCAGTCTTTGCCCTTTGTTTTGTTTTGTTTTCCAAGTCTCATTCCATTCCTTGTCTCCCTATCTCTTCCTGTGCCTACCACTTGTATTATGAGGTATTAGCTTTCCTTATAACACCTGAGATGAACTAGAAGGGTGAGTCAGGGTAGGGAGCATGACAAGGCTCTGAATGCACATCCAGGAGAGTACTTCTCAATTAGGGTCTGAAGAGCTAGAAGTGTCTTGTGTCTAAGCTGTTGTAACACTTAGTTTTTCTCTTTTTTTTTTACGTGTGAAAAGATGTGTCAGAAGTTTATTACATTATTTCATCATTAGAGGTGACTATCTTTTTGTTTGGGTTTTTTTTTGTTTTTTTTTTTTCCCAAAAAATAATCAGCACAACTTTCTGCTGTAAATATGGGGGATAAGTTGGTGTTTGAAGCTATTTTCCCTCATAGCGGAGCAATACTAAGGCATAAGTCTGTTCCACTTCTGTCCCCTAGTGGGAACAAAAATAAGATGAGCCTTCAGGCTTCTAAGGTCATAAGTCACCTAAACAGGAAACAAGACCCATGTTTTTTCCTGATTTATCATATTGTCATTTAATATAGATACCCTTTCATCTAAACTTTTCTAGTACTATTTCTTGCTCATCTTCTTAAGGCAACTCTGGATCACTGTAATGCATCTTATATTTCTGCATTTACTGTTGGCTCTTTTCACATCTACTTCCCTGGCTGTCACTCCCACCACCCCCTCTCACCTCCTGTCTACTGCTCCAGTGTTTCCTTTCTGCCAGTCCCACCTCCATATTCAGGTTGAATAATATCATACAGTGCTTCCAGGTACTAAAAGCATGTGCTGGAATGAATTTCTCAGCCTTTCTTGTCTCACCTAACTTTGAAGCCAGTATTAAAGTCTCTAGTAATTGATGCAAATCCCCTGCACAACCTAAAGTTACTTGTCTCTGCTCTTTGTAGCTTTGTTTTCTTTTATAGTTTCTTTTTTTTCTTTTTTGCTAGTGTAAAATTTGCTTAAATCATTCATTTAACTTCTGATTGTGTAAACATTTGAAGATTTAAATATAGAAAGTTTCAAGATGGTTGCTTCATTTCATTTCAGGTTACCCATAAACTGAGCTCCTCCATTTCTTATTGGAACGTTTAAAGAGAAAAACTAAATGATTGCTGGTGAATACACAGCCTTCTTTTTTTTTATTCTTAAAAAAAAAAAAAGCTATATCATCTCTTCATCCATTTTTCATATTGTTGAAAATTTCTGATTAAAAACTGATGTATGATAGTTAAATAACTTCATAAATGAGCTTGAATCTCAAAAGAAACCTGTAAGCTAACGCATTGATTTAATTGATGGGTTTTATATTTGTCAAGATTTTACTAAGGAATAATGGAAATAGTCATTTCTGGACACCAGATGCAAACATGAAAAAAAGAATCATCAAAGTCTCTGTAAAGCAGTATAATCCTTAGTGTAAAAAAAAAAAAAAATCTAAAATTTACTGACTTATTGAAATAATTTAGAAATAATAATTTTTACCTGTGATCTAAACCAAGTCTTTTACCCAGCTAGAAATCATTAATAATTGAAAGTACCTCAGTACCAAAATACCATTTTTAAAAGTCAAATAGTTTTGTCCATGTACTTTGTACATTGAGAGCAAATGTTTTCAGGTTTCAGTGTTTGTTTGTTCTAATGTAAGAAAAAAAATACATAAATGCTGCAGAACTAGGACAAATATGGAACTATAAATAGCAATCAGTCTCAGTGAAGCACAGCAACTTGATCTCCATTTGGAGCTATTCTGTGCACAAAGTTAGACTGAAGGATGTGAAACTTGTTCTGATTCCTACTGTCATCCCATCACTGTTGTCACTCCAGCAACTCCAGCTGTCCCTGTCTCCACTTGTCTTATACTCCTCTAATCCCTCAAATTTATCTCTCTGTATTTTTCTCATTTATGACGTCTCAGGTTCTTGCTTTTCTTCCTCTGATGTTCAACAGAACACCTTGAATTTTCATTCTTCTCATCTTCTGAGAGCCAGATCTGTTATCCTCAGGCTCCTTGAAAGAAGCACAGAGAAAATACTTTTTTAAAGGATATAGCTTGCTGAATTTTTCTGTATAAAATTAAATTCTTTTAGCTAGAAGGACTGCTGTTACTCTTTCCTAATCCTGCTAAACCAGGTAGAGCTCCTTTATGGCATACAGGAACAAAACGTATAGGAGTAAAAATGAATATAGGACACAATATAAGAATATAGTATAAGATAGTACACAGGAACATGCATCAAACTGTTAATTGGAGCTGCTAGGTAGACATGTAGCCCTTGATCAATATAACTCTCATACTTACAGCCCTTTGGGATTGAATCACATCGTTCGTCAGACAAGCTATAGCAAAAGCAGACAGAAAAGGGGCTTCCTCAGAGTTTCTTTTTATGTAATTCCAAACTATTTTCTTAAAAGGTAGCAGAACTTATTCTCAAAATAGAATTGGCAAGAGTCCTAAGCTTAGACCTCATAAACACTCTGGTATCTGTCAGAGCTTAATACTTCCTAGCATATGATTTGAATCTTCTCTCTGAGGCAGTTGGGCTTAGGATGTCTGAGCCAGGCTCCAGAGAATATGGGATGATGCATTGTTATTTTCCACAGTCACCTACGCAGCACCCTGAGGTAAGATGTTGATATGTCTAATGTCATACAGGAAGGTGGTGTCAGAGTGAGGGTTCAAATTGTTTCCCAGTCATATTTCTGATCCCTTCAGGCACAGAAGGCTGTCAGTTTTAAAGACTGCTGCTTGATGTGGCCAGAGCTCCACCAGTCACTCAGCAGGAGATTGCTGTATGCATCCTGTCAGAGGCAGATAAGGAGCTGAGCAGCCCTAATGGGATCAGTGGTAGCCCACAGCTGTATGATGGTTGTTGCTGGCTGGGATGGCACAGAAAGGCAGGGAGAGGGGGTGGGTTTCTCTTTATTCTGTAAAATTTAGCTGAGTACAATTTCTATGCTGCATCTTGAATGGATTCTTTTCTAAGGTTTTCAAGTACAAACACACTGAATAGTTTGGTACACAACTGGACACGACTTGACAGGCTCTCTGGAGATTGTCCTTCAGGCACAGCTTGGGTGGTCCACAGAGCATGCAGCGATTTGGGCGCCCCTGCAGTCATCTATCCAATGAAGGGCAGATGTAACTGCAGAAAAACAGTATAGATTTATTTACCATGCCTTTGATCAAGGAGCAAATTTGTACTTGGTTCCTGCTACATGCATCTAGAGCAGCTGGTCAATCCTATTCTACATCATAGATAAGGCCTGGAATACAGGATCAGCCTGGTTTGTTGCTTGGAGTCCATCCTACTGCCCAGAGGGAACAAAAATTGTTATGAGAGTAGGAAGGCATTATCCCTCCCAAGAAACCAGTCCTTCATCTTAATCTGCTGATGTCTGTTATAGTTGTTTCATGGCTTGCTGTTTCATGGCTTGCTGTTCATGGCTTGCTGTTCATGGCTTGCTGCTTTCTTATTGCACCTCTTTTAGGACTCAGTGCTGCTGGGTGGCTGCTGGTACAAGAAAGCAGACCTGCAGGAAGCAACAGCATCAGGAATTAGAAAGCTGGCAGGGAACAGGGATTTCACAGAGACACTTGCAGGGTTGGAGAGTGAGGGAAAAAGAACTCATCAGCTACAAGGTCTATAAAAAAATGTTTGGGAACCAGTGACCCAGAACAAGCTGACTGATTCAGATCTGAAGACATTAATTTATAACAGGGAATAGACTTCTTGCATTTTGCTCATGTAAGATCCTGGTTAGAGACCTTCTGGCTCTGGTCTAAGTAGTTTTCTTACGCTCACTCTCTGTCTTGCAACCGTTCACCCAGAACACTTTCAGGGGAGGCTAAATGGTCTGAGAAGCAAAATCACTTCACCAGTATTAATGTTAACATTGTCATGTTCTCAATTTAACAGAATATTCAGTAATTTTCAAAGCCTCAAGTACTGCTTTGTTAGTAGTAAATTTTGTCAGGTTTTTTTTCTTCTATATTTATAATGTTCTTCAGCTTTATGTGATTTTCCTTACTGGAAACAGCCTCTAATTTGTATGCTGCTTCTGAAGCATGACCTTGGCGTTTCTTGCGTATTGGTTAAGACAGCAAGATTCCCAAGTGTTTGAGTTCTAGTAGGTCGTTTCAGTATTATGTCCATTTAAAACAGTTTTACTGTTACTGAACCCTTACTAAACACCCTTCCGTCATTTCTACTGTGTAAGTCCTTTACTTTGAGGTATTATTTTTGCTGTTGTTAAGAAATACTGTGCTACACTACCGGTGACAGAATTTGTTTCTTATTGCCAGTCATCCTGAGTTCCGGAAGGAAAGGGTTTTGCATGATCGGAAACATCTGTCTGATATACAAAGTTGTCTTTGTCTTTCTTGGATATCATGATTCTGGGGCGGGCACAAAGTTTCCTTCTAAATGCACATGGTGATGTATGGAAAGTTGAGCGATATCTGCAGCAAGGGAGAAGTACAAGAACTGCTGCTGTTCTTGATGCCCTTGTACTGCTTGAAGGGGAGATGACCGAGTTAAGGCTGTTATAACGTGTTATTACACAATATGCTTCTGAAAGAGAAGGTTGAGAGAAGGAAGGGGAAACAAACCTGCTTGTGAATGCCATTGTCCCCCAAATGTCCCAAATATAGAGGACATCTTAAAAGGACAGCTAATCCCATGACTAGTCTTCCATATTTTAGTGGGGCCACTGATGCTCAAAATTAAATGTCATCAGGAGCATGTCTTCACTGAGTAATGCTAAGAAGCATCTCTCATTGGCTGCTGACATTCTTCTCTTTTTCATCCTCTGTGCCTCCTGATAGTGCAGAAAAATGCTTTCTGTCAAGCAATGATGTAATGCAATCTCATAAAAAAACAGCCCTTGAGAAAAGAGCCACAACAATTTTACGTCACACAGAAGCAGCGCATAACAACCTCATCAGTCAGCATTTTAACTTTCATTTACGCCTCTCTGTTGCAGCGACAGTGAGGAATTTAAGCTTTAAAAATAAACCAAAAAAGATGCTATATTGTGTCATTAAAGCTGTCACTCAAATTTTGCTAAAATCATGCTTTTTTATTATGTCTTTTGAAAATTCATGGTGTAAAAAGGAATGAACAGGATTACTGAATAAAATAAAGCAAGCCTCAAGAAAGAGAAGGGAAGGATTATGTCAGGGAACCCTATACACCCTTGAAATGACTGTGCATCTAAGATATCAAACTGTTGCAGAGAGTATGGGCTGACCTTATTTACTGGGTGAAGCTGAAATGGAAAATTGAACTGCAGTTTCAGGATTGCAGGGACAGCCAAAGGCCATCCACTGCTCAGGAGCTGCCAATTCATATTCTCATGCTGCTCTAGTCTAATCTATGGCTAGCTGCTTTCGGCCACCTAGATAGAATCTTTACACTGCTGCAAAGGCCTCTTTCAGGTGAGTCTGTTCCTGAGGATGTTTCTGAGAAATACTGTGTCTTTTGGTCACATTTTGTATGTTGTTTAAAATAATGGAAGGAAATAAAGCATTTCGGACATTGGGCATACTCTTTCCAGTTTATAAAGAGCATACATATCTGATCATGCAATATACTGAGTTCCTACTTAGGAATAAATGCACTATGACAAGAAGACTTGAGCCAAAAAGTCACAGGAAAAGGGCTTGGACTTCAGGTTTTCTTTAACATCCTGTGCTGATCACATCACTAATCACAAATTAGTATGGTACCAAACCATCTAGCAGTGCTTTTCACAAAGCTACAATATAGCTCAGATGCAGAAGTCTGATTTTATTTTCATCAGGATAAATGGCTTTTTGAATATTTTCCGTTAAGTCTTATTTGCTAAGTAGAGAGTATTCTGTCAGATCAAATCTGCCCTAACTGTAGGTTATCTGTTCATCTAGACAACACACATCGTACGTGTGCAACCCTGCCCAGCAAAGAAAACAGAAATACATGGTATCCAGCATTAGTCTCTTAGACCTGCAGACTGTCAGTAGTTTATTGTGCATCAGGACTTGCACGTTTATAAACTGAAACCACACTCGCATACGCACTTAAAAGCTTTTTTTTTTTCTCTCTTCCTATTTATATCCCTTAGATTCTTTGAAGTAAAAGGTCTGGTCTTTTTATATCAAGCATGAATGTATCTCCTATATTTAGCACACTGAAAAAAGCTATTTGCACAGCTGCATCCAAAAACACTCTGGCTTCAAGTTATTGTTACCTATCCTAGTTTCCTCCTAAATTGTATGGCATCGTGTTTCCTAGAATCATCTGTATGTTGTTGGCTCCTTATTTTGGTCCTATTTCAAGTTAATCTGGGGAGTTTCTTTGACATTATAAATGTCTTAACATTTCCTACATATCCTGGTTAGAGGCATTTGTTTTTAATATTCCAATGTACTGAGTCTGTAGGGCCCTGCACTTCAGGTAATCCTCTACACATGTCCATTGCAAATGCAAAATTATTATAAAATCAAAATAATGTCTGAATATTTGTGCTAGCTGTTGTACATTGTCGTGGTTTAAGCCCCTCAATAACTCATGCAGTCACTCTCTCTCTCACTCACTCCCCCCTCTTTCTTCCCCCAGTCCCGTGGGAATAGGTAGGAGAATAAAAAGAATGTAACTCCCACAGGTTGAGATAAGAACACTCCAGTAACTAAGGTACAACACAAACCGCTACTGCTACCACCAATAATAATAATGACAGAGAAATACAAAGAAAGAGAATACAACTGCTCACCAAGCCCGACCCAGCCAGTGCACCCCCCAGCAGCGAACCCCACCCTTCCAGGTCTCTGCTCTCTGGTTTTACATCCTGGACATGATGTGCTGTGGTATGGAATAACCTCTTTGGTCAGTTTGGGTCAGGTGTCCTGTCTCTGCTTCCTCCCGGCTTCCCTCCTCCCTGGCAGAGCATGAGACGCAGAAAGTCCTTGGTCAGACCAAAACACTACCAAGCAGTAACTGAAAACACTGGTGTTATCAGCGCTGCTCCCAGGACCAAAATCAAAAACACAGCGCTGCACCAGCTACTGTGAAGAAGAAAAATGACTGCTACTGCTGAACCCAGGACATACATGAATTGAAATTTCATGATTCACATCTCCCAGAACAAAATGGGGACAGCTCTGTACTTCTTGTAAAAAATTCTAAGCTCTTTGAAGTCCTTTGAAAGATATTTTTAGATGAGCTCAGTTTCTGTCAGTTACAAGTGTAAAGGAAAGTGAGCGTATGGTGTGTTGCATGCATGTGTGTGTATGTGTAAGCAAATATTTAGTAGTTCTTAATTTCTCAGAAATTTTGATTGTTTAGATATTGGTTTTCAATAAGGGTTGTCTGCCACAGAAAATATTCATTACTTTGCAAAGATGCAGAATATTTCACGGGGTTTGTATCAAGATATCTGAAAGTGGTTTGTATAGCTTCATCAATTAACTTAAAGAACTCATGATTCTAGTTTCACTGTGATACAGTTAGAGATTTCAGAATACACATTACTCAAAATGGAATAGTAGAGGACTCTACTCTGAAAGGAACAGAGACATGGAAGGAACAGAATCAGTCAGGAATCTGAAAGGAACAGAATCTATCAGCCTAACCCAGTCTCAAGGGAGCTGTGATGCCAACCAGGGGCTCAGATCAAGGGTGTTGCCGAGAAGCTGCCTACACCAGTCAGTCCCACTGACTACTACCCACTTCTACTGATCCATGTGGGTGCTACTGATATAGATAGCAGTAGCCCGGAGAACATAAAGAAGGACTACAGAGCTCTGGGAGGGGTGGTTAGGGGCTCTGGAGCTCAGATTGTCCTTTCATCAATTCTCCAAGGATACAGGGGAGGACCTTAAAAAGGCTAGGAGGATTGGCCAGGTTAATAAATGGTTAGAAGGGTGGTGCCATCATCAGGGGTTTGGGTACATTGAACATGGGACTCAATTTGGGAGGCCAGGTCTATTGGGGGCTGGTGGAGCTGGTCTGACAGAGAAAAGGAAGAGTGGATTTGGTAGAAGGCTTGCCAAACTGGTCAAGGAAGCTTCAAACTAGATGTGTTGGGGGAGGGGGGCATCATTCCATCCCAACATACCCAGTCACTTGCCAGCACCTATAATAAACGTTCAGAGCAGTGTAGAGATATTCCAGCTGCTCCAGCCAATGAGCCAGCTTCAATTGGAGCTCGGCTCAGATGCCTCTATACAAATGCCTTTAGCATGGGGAACTAACAAGAGGAATTAGAAATGTGTGCACATCTACGGTGGTATGATATAATAGGCATCACAGAAACATGGTGGGCTGGCTCCTATGACTGGTGTGTTGGAGTGGAAAGTTGCAGGCTCTTTAGGAAAGACAGGCCTGGTAGGCTGGGGAGGGGGAGTTGCTATTTACGTTAGGGATAGGCTGGAGAGTATGGAACTCTGTCTGGGGACAGGTGAGCAGTCGTTAGAGAGTTCTGGGTCAGGGTTAAAGGGAGAACAACGATGGGAGACATTATTGTGGGGATCTGTTACAGACCACCCGACCAAGAGGACTGGGTGGATGAAGTACTCTATAGACAGATAGGAATAGCCTCACGCTTGCAGGCCCTTGTTCTCATGGGGGACTTCAACCACCCTGATATCTGTTGGAGGGATAGTACAGACATGCACAAGCAATCCAGGAAGTTCCTCAATTGTGTGGAAGACAAATTCCTTCTGCAAGTAATAGAGGAGCTGACAAGGAGAGGTGCCATGCTTGACCTCATGCTCACCAACAGGTAACGGGCTGGTTGGAAATGTGACGCTCCAGGGCAGCCTTGGTTGCAGCGATCATGAGATGGTCGAATTCAAGGTCCTCAAGACAGTGAGAAGAGTGTGCATCAAGCTCACTGCCCTGGACTTCAAGAGAGCAGACTTTGGCCTCTTCAGGAACCTGCTCAGTAAGATTCCATGGGATATAGCCCTAGAGGGCAGGGGGACCCAAGACAGTTGATGATATTCAAGGATCACCTGCTGCAAGCCCGGGAGCGTTGCATCCCAACTAGAAGGAAGTGCAGCAGGAGGACCAGGAGACCTCCTTGGATGGATAAGGAGCTGCTGAGGAAAATTCGAAGGAAAAAAAGAGGCTTCTAAAAGGTGGAAGCAAGGGCAGGGGGCTTGGGAAGAATACAGGGATGCTGTCCAGGAAGCTAGGGACCAGGTTAGGAAAGCTAAGGCCCACTTAGATTTAAACTAGGTTTGGGATGTTAAGGATAACAGGAAGGGATTCTATAGGTACATTGCAAATAAAAGACAGACTAGGGACAACATGGCCCCCCTCCGGAAGCTATCGGGAGAACTGGCTACCCTGGATTTGGAGAAGGCTGAGGTTCTTAATGACTTCTTTGCCTCAGTCTTCACCGGCAAATGTTCTGACCACACCAGCCAAGTCTTGGAAGGCAGACGCACGGACAGTGAGAATGAAGACCCTAGGCCCACTGTAGGAGAGGATCTGATTCGAGATCATGTTAAGAACCTGAATGTGCACAAGTCCATGGGACCTGATGAAATCCATCCGCGGGTCCTGAAGGAGCTGGGAAATGAAGTTGCTAAGCCACTGTCCATCATCTTTGAAAAATCATGGCAGTCAGATGAAGTTCCCGACGACTGGAAAAAGGGAAATATAACCCCTATTTTGAAGAAGGAGAAAATGGACGAGCTGGGGAACTACAGACCAGTCAGTCTCACCTCTGTGCCTGGTAAAATCTTGGAGCAGATTCTCCTGGAAGGCATGCTGAGGCATATGAAAAACAACAAGGTGGTTGGTGACAGCCAGCATGGCTTCTCTAAAGGGGAAATCCTGCCTGACCGATTTGGTGGCCTTCTATGCTGGGGCTACGGAACTGATGGACAGGGGTAGAACAGTTGATGTGATCTACCTGGATTTGTGCGAAGCGTTTGACACTGCCTCGCATGACATCCTTGTCTCTAAGTTGGAGAGATATCAGTTTGATAGGCGGACCACTCAGTGGACAAAGAACTGGCTGGATGGCAGCACGCAAAGAGTTGTGGTCAATGGCTCAATGTCCAGCTGCAGATCAGTAACAAGTGGTGTCCCTCAGGAATCGGTGTTGGGATTGATCTTGTTCAGCATCTTTGTCGGTGACGTGGACAGTGGGATTGAGTGTGCCCTCTGCAAGTTTGCTGATGACACCAAGCTGTGTGGTTCGGTTGATACGCTGGAGGGAAGGGATGCCATCCAGAGGGATCTTGACATGCTGTGAGGTGGGCAAATTCCAGGCCTATGAAGTTTAACCATGACAAATGCAAGGTCCTACAACTGGATCAGAACAATCCCAGGCACAGCTCCAGGTTGGGCAGAGAAGAGATTCAGATCAACCCTGCAGAGAAGGACTTGGGGGTGTTAGTCAATGAAAAATGAGCGGCAGTGTGCGCTTGCAGCCCAGAAAGCCAACCGTATCCTGGGCTGCATCAAAACGAGCGTGACCAACAGGTTTAAGGTGGTGATTCTGCCCCTCTACTCTGCTCTCAGGAGACCTGATTTGGTGTGCAGCTCTGGTGTCCTCCACATAAGAAGTACATGGAATTGTTGGAAGAAGTGCAGAGGAGGGCCACGAGGATGATCAGGGCACTGTAGCACCTCCTGTATGAGAACAGGCTGAGAAAGTTGTGGCTGTTCAGCCTGGAGAAGAGAAGGCTGCGTGGAGACCTCAGAGCAGCCTGCTGGTATCTGAAGGGGGCCTATAGGGATGCTGGGGAGGGACTCTTCATTAGGGACTGTGGTGATAGAACAACTGGTAACGGGTTCAAATGGGTTTAACAGGGGAAGTTTAGATTGGCTATGAGGAAGAAGTTCTTTCCTGTGAGGGTGGTGAGGCACTGGAATATTTTGCCCAGGGAAGTTCCAAATGCTCCATTGCTGGCGGTGTTCAAGGCTAGGTTGGACAGAGCCTTGGGTGGCATGGTTTAGTGGGAGGTTTCCCTGCCCATGGCAGGGGAGTTGGAACTAGATGATCTTAAGGTCCTTTCCAACCCTATTATATGATTCTATGATTCTATGAATATAGTCATAATTATCAAAAAGGAAAAAAAACTTCAATAAATATTTCTGTTCTGGGGAAAAAGCCAAATGCTATATTTACATTACAGGATGAGGAAAACTATTTTCTGTTTCAATTGTAACTGAAGGTTTAACAGCAGCTACTGAATTTAAGCAATTTCAAGCTACCATGTGTAAACACCTTGCATCTAGAAGTCTTTAAACAAAGGTGCTCTCTGGATTATTGCTAGTGATTATTTTATTTTTGTTGGAATAAATAGAGAAATTCTGAAAGAATGGGAGATAATAACTATTATATCAATAGCTAATAAGAATAAATAAGCCATCCTGGGAAATATAAACCTGCAGGAAAAGCAGTGCAACAATGTTATGAACTAAACAAGGATGATATAAAACAGACAATCAAAACGATAAAAAGAGTGACTCCCCTCAGAACCAGTTTCTTTTTAATAATAAGATGATTTCTGTTGATATATTTTAGTTATATATATAAAATAGTCTAACACAATAATTTATCATTATTTTGATTTGAATAGTATGGGAATAAAAAAAATACCATAAAATCGAGAGGATGAAGTATTAGCTTGATGGCACATTTCAAATGAACATGCAGAAGGAAACTTCTGCTCTTCTGAAAAGGTCAGTTTCATTTTAATTATTAGATAGTGAAAAAATATAAAGCAAATTTTCAGTTGACACAAGACTTATGATACTGATAAATAATGAAAGAACTAGTGATTTTTACAGAAAGCACAGTGGCAAAATCCAAATATGATCCTCAAGTGTGCAGACCTATAGCAGGGAATAGGTGAAGTCCCTCCGTTGCTTCAGTCTGTAGTGTTGATACAATTCCCCAGTGATCCTGTGCACATTTGATGACTACATGAAGGATATTGATACAGGAACAGTACAGAGAAATTTTATAGATTATTTAAACAAGCAAAGCAAAATATGCATTGAAAAACTGGAGAAGCTCTATGTATTCTGTTTATCAAATAAAACTCATTTGTCCAGGGCATGTACTGATGTTGTGGGTAACAAGCATAGGCTCTGTAATCTAACAGCAGAACTTAATTTCTCGACTGTCTAGATTTGAAGCTAGAAAAAGCTTCATCCACATTTTTATCAATTTCCAAGGATTTGAGATGGATGGCCTATGAAGAGTACTTTTAAAATCAGGAGTAATCAATTGAGTAATCATTCTGAAAGACATTATTTGGACAAGAACTAACTGCAAGGAAGCCCTGCAATGTGCATTATGTAAGTTCTAATGATTGCTGAAGTCCTTTTGGGCTTAAGATCTAGGAATTTATGAAAAGCTACAGCTTGGGCAAAATGCCGTTACAGAAATCAATTTCTAATGCTAATATCTACAAAGCCTAGAAGGTGCTACTGAGGATTAGGTAAGGATGAACTATTCATGCTGTTGGACATCATTAAAGAAACAAAAATATATTCCAGGTAGTTGAAATTCCTTGATGCTGAAATACTATCATGTTTTGAGAAATTTACAGCTTAAACATTTTATTTTTTATTTCTGACATTAAAATAGGAAAAAAACAAAAAACAATCTAATTTAATTTCTAAATCCTATTTTATTCTGAGTAATTGAGGGCACAGAATGGAGATTCTCTTTTCAGGGTAAATGGTAGCAGATTAACATTGCCAGAGGGTACCACTTCTCTGGAAGTATTTGCATTGGCATTTTTTTAAAAACATCAACAATCTACAACATGAAAACTAGATATCGTCTTTATCTCAGGTTAAAATCTTATCAAACTTTTAAACTAGGATGTTTAAAACTCTTCCTGTCTGTGTACTGGTATACAATCAAAGAGTTTTAGAGCTTTATAGAAATGTATGTCAGAATGCTTACAAAAATATTCTCCTGACATTAGAGAGATACGTATTTCTGTCATCTTATTTTACACAAGGGGATACCATGTGTAAGAGAAATTAAGTAATGTCATTGATATCATGGAAGAAGGCAATGGCAAAAAAGGGACAAAATAGCAGGGCATGTGATGATGATATGAACTCCTTCTGCTGATTGGAAGTCTTATGTACCTGGCCAGCAAAACAAGGAAACTATGGCTCACCCTCTTCACAGCTCTGGTTATTTACTCACTTTCCTTCTGGTTAGCTGGAGTCACAAGCCATTTGTTTCTTAATTTAGTTCTAAAATACATACACCAGTTACAGAGCTGTCCCTTATTGCATTTATTGTCTTCCCTTCCAAGAGGAATCAGGCCAATTCAGAAGGTTATACTCTCTAGATAAATGTTCCAAAACAAATGGTTTTATATATGGCCTCTGATTTAGTTAAAGAAGTCCTTTGGCAACAGTCCCTAAATACGGAATTGAAACCCACTTAAAAATTGATAATCTCAAGTGAACCCAAATAATAGGGTCCTGTCCTGAAATTCTAGGATTAATGTTGTAATAAATTTGCTTTATATTAGCATCACAAGTTCTTTTGTAATTGATGTGTCTTCCCGTTAGACTGCAAGTCTTGTTTTGAAATGAATGTTGAAAGACATAGTAAGGTTTGTTTGATGAGCAATTGAAATACTGTTTATACATCAGAGAGCAATAATTTATATTCGTGTAAACATTTCAGTTTTAAAGTAATTATATAAATAGAGTAAATTATACAGTGGAATTAAAAATGTAAAAAAAGATAAAAATATATTACTTCCACTATATTAAATATCATCTAGACTGTTTTACAAATAGTGGCATGAGCATTAGATTTGAAAATTTAAAATAGTCTCTGCAATATTGATGATGAAAGACAGAGATGGTAATGTTACTGTTAAAATGAAAAAATAAAAAACTTTACATCTTTTTTTACCATTGTTTTACTTTAAAAAATGTACATAATTGAAGCAGCCATTGTAATGTTACTAATAATGATAAGAGACATAGCAGGGATATAGAAGCTAAAAAATTGTGAATTTCTGTCTGGACAGTAAAACGCTTTTGTATATAGTTTCCTGGCAGTTTTAATGACAGATGCCTGCTGCCAGCTGTAGCATTATCTTCTCTTACTGTATCTGCCAGCAGGAAGTAGTTGTTCCAAAATTTACTAACAGCAGCTGATCAACATGACATTATAATGAAACTTGGAAGAATATTAGAATAATACATCAGAGTAGGAACCATCATTAGTGCCATGGGTCTAAATGATATATGCCATTTTTCTGCCTGTTGCACAAAGAATACAGCAGGGCGCTTTTTTCCTCTATGGATTACTCTTGTGACAACACAATCTTTTGATTTAAACTCTCACAAATATGGTTAGAATGGCTTGTGGAATAAAACATGTCGATTAAATAATTCAAAGTACTGTAGAGGGAAATTATGTGTAATCCCAGTTCTTGTGATAACCCCGCTTGAGAGAGCACAGCAGTGGATAGAAAAGTTTGATCATTTAAGGCCTGATGCTGGGAGGTGCAGAGCTTCTCTTGAAGCTCTCACTAGAGTTAAGAGGTGCAAGAATCTCTCAGGAGCAGTCTTTCACTTCCCAAATATAGACATATAGCATTTTTGTTCAGGAGATTTATATTAGGCTGCTCTGCATTCTATACATGGCTGCTGTTCCTTTATATGGCTTGCTCTACAAGGCGGGTATTCACACCATGTAACTTCTGGCATCAAACTTGGGGACCTAAATTAAGACTTTGGGCTCCATACTTAGTGGTGCTCAAACAGGCAATTTATTGCTAGTCAGCCCTAAATATCTACTATTTGGAAAATGTGACAAGCAGCTATAGTAAATCAGAGTACAAGATATTTACTAGTGTGGCAGAGATCATATCGAATACTGTACTTGGATGAACATACACATTTTTAATCAAGGCATAAAATCACAAATAGCAAGTGTCAAATGCTGGAGACAGCTCACCACTAAAGGTAGATTGATGGAAACATATACATGTGAAGTATGCATTTTATTTATGTGATATATCTGATATTTAAGGTTTTCAGCACTCACAGCTCAAATTCAGACCATCGCTTTTTATTTCAAAAAACGAAGTTAGAATCAGTTAGTAGTATTTTCATTCCTTTCTGTAATTTTGCTGTATTTTTTAAGGCCGCTCATCTTCTTTTTCAATGTTTTCTTATATATTTGGCTTTAAAAGTGTCTTCCGCATATTTTTAAAAGAGCAGCACTGAGGTACGTAAAAGCTGCCCATGTGCAGTGTCTCTAAAAATTAGTCCATGTTTATCCAAACCTTTAGGTTATGAAGGTTCAAAATACGATTCTACATGCGCATCTACAATTTATAATAAGCAGTGATAACAAGCCTATGGCATATGTGAGAGAATTAGCATACAGAGTGGTGGTCAACAGCAGAGAAACTGAGCCCCAGGGTTTACCTGCTTCTCCTGCCTGCCAGGTGGAAAGCGTCAGCAAGGGGCTGGAAGGCTCTGGGAAATGGCAACAGCAGAATGCGGATGACAGGTAATGCAGAGATCAAATAGAGAAGTTAATGGCACAAGAAATTTAAAAAAAAAAAAAAAAAACAACAAACAAACCTGATTTTATGCAAGTACTATAAAATGGGAATATAAAGTGCATTATATAAATATTAAGGTGGTGAAAGTTCTTTTTACTCTAATTTCAGCCTCCTTGCATGAATGGAAGAGGGTCAAATACAGGTGACCTCTAGTTATAAAGGAAAGTTCCACATCAAACTGGAAGATACCTGGTAAACTTAAGTGGTCTGGATCCCGTCCTTACTACCTCAGATTTCTAAATGCAGAAATGAGCAAAACTATGAGGCACTGTTCTCACACAGTCATTGACTGATTGAGATTGGAAGGGCCCACTGGAGGTCACCTGGTCCAAGCCACTTGCTCAAGCAAGGCCAGTTGCCCGGGACCACGTTCAGGTGGCTTTTTAATTTTTCAAAGGATAAAGACTCCCCAGTGTCTCTGGGAAAACTCTGCTAGTGCTTGCTTACCCTCACAGATAAAAAGTGTTTCCTGATGTTCAAAGGTAGCTTCCTGTGTTTCAGTTTGTGTGCACTGCCTCTTGTCCTACCACTGGGCATAACAAAAAGAGCCTGTCTCCATCTTCTTTACTTTCTTTCTTCTGAAATTTATACATATTGATGAGATTCCCCCTGACCCTTCTATTCTTCCTGCTGTATAGTCCCAGTTCCCTCAGTCTTTCTTCATGTGAGAGATGCTTCACTCCCTTAATCATCTTTGTGGCCCTTTAGAACACTTTCTCCTGTAGCTCCACATGTCTTTTGTACTGGTGAGCCCAGAATTGGACACAGCACTCCAGGTGTGAGTTTGCCAGTGTTGAGTAGACATTCACAAGGATACTTTAAAGATAAAAATATGAAAGATCATGAGGATCTCCAATGTCCTAGTGACTGGAAAACAAAATAAATCACACAAATACACACAGAAAGAATGTGAGCTAAGGCAATAATTACAATATTAATTATGTTGTTACATATGCCTCATGTATTTGACTCTGAAGAGAACAACATTCTTGTAAGGCAGCTTGAGTTTCTTTTGTTTCAAATTTCTCACATATAAAAAAATAAAGTACAGTTAAAAAAATCCTGGAATGTGGAATCACATTGACACGCTATGATTTATTCAGAGAAGACTTTGAAGGTATTCGAGAGCATTGGCATCATGGCCTTAGGATTTCTATTTATTTTCTCTAACAAATACAGAAAGGAGAATCCTGCCTCAGAATGGATCTCACTGTACCTTTTCTCTTACACTAAACACCCAACAGCCCCTGCTTCTTCCTGGATGCCCCTGTCCCAGGCTGCTTCTGGCTCATCCCAGCTGTGTATTTTCTTTCTCAAGTTATTCATCTTTCTGCAATATTCAAGCAATTGGCTGCTGCATCCACTCTGACATCCTTCCACACCTCTGCTGTTCACCTTATGCCCTGAAGAGCTTGAGTTCCTCTCTTCATTCAACACTGCTTACAAAAGAACTCTGTCCTTCTTATCCTTCCTTCTTCCTTCCCTCCTGTCCTACCAATATAATCATTATGAAACAAACATGCAGCATGAAAACTGTTGACCTGTATTTTGGCAGTAATACTGACAGTATCCACAATTTTCTCTGTGGGTGAAAATAGTGTCAGCATCTTCACAGGATACAGCTTTTAGAAATAATGTAACTTCTCATATTGTAATATATAAATGTGGTTTCAAATATTAACATTTCTTAATTTTGTCTATATTTCAATAATTAGTTTCAGTTTGAATTAGCAACGGTGTGATGCATTTCTGGTTTCCACCTGAAATCCTATTTACTGTACATTATAAGAATTGGGTATTTTTAAAGTATTTCTTCTGATGGATCCCATTTGGCTTGGCTTCTTTGGATACTTTGGCAATAGTTAGATGTTATTTTTGTAGGTCAGGCGGCACTGAATGGGGAATTCAGTGTTTTAGAGTATTTGAAATAACATGCAGTAAGTGCAGACTTACGGAATTACTTGAATCAGTTTCATATGCTATAGCAATCTCAATATCTGATAAAAAAGCACAACTGCATGAAAACAAACACTGACAGACTTCAAGATTATTTTACATATACCTTAGAAATGCAAGAGGTATTAATATAAAATACGGTAAAGTAGCCTCAAATCTTGTTGGAAAACACTAGAATTTTAGAAAACTTGCCATTATCATTGTACCAGAAACATGTCTCGTAATTTTCTTATTTTAAATTCATACTGCAATACAGTCAAGTGAAAAATATCAAGAGCGTCTGGACAAACGTAAGTCATAACTGAAGAGAGCAATTAAAAAAAAATCTGCATTCCAACAGACAGTTGCAAAAATTACCTGTCATTTTACGGTTACATTCTCTTTCTGGAGGCAGACCATGACATATATCATGCAGAAAATAAAGCTAGAGTATTTACTATGCTTTCACTGTAACATTTTACATCTCAGGAAACAATCTCGTGGGAAATGCAGCGTGATACAAGGGATAAAGCATGCATTCAGTCTTAACTGGTTTCTTTCATAGTTTTGTAAATATTGACTTGTGATTCAAAGACGGCATATGCATTTGTTTCCAGTTTGTTTTAATTTTTCAGTCACAGATGTTCTTTTGGATACATTTGTATTCTAAAATGCAAAAGGTTTTGTCACATCTGGCTAGCCCAAAAAAGAACATCCTTTAATGACAGAAAGACAAGTCAAAGTCATAATGAGATTTAATCCCAGTTTAATTATTTTAGAACTGCTTGGGAATGTAAAGGCGGGAACCACCATAAAATGCTAGAAAGAATAAAAGTCCAGTCATCATGCAATGCTAACTTGCACAAACTTTCATTATTTCCAATGTACTTGAATAAGTACTGATAAAATAATTAGGAGTTCATAGGTCTATATGGTCCTCTGATTTTAGTTTTGAATGAAAGGGAATTATGTCCTTGCTGCTGATAGAGACAAGATATCATTTGTGGTTGGACTATCATGGATGATGTTATATCAAATACAGGAGGTAAAAATTGCCTAGAAATTCCTGCAACCAGCTTCTTGTAATTAGGGTACAATGTAAGTGCAATGGGAAAATATATTTCACTTTTTGTATTACATCAGTGTTTTTTGATAGTTTGGGGAAAAGAGGTCCATATTAGTCAACTAATGGAATTGATTAAGTAAATTAAGTTTTCTTTCTTTGCTTACTTAGTTCTGTTTTCTGTACTAGTTGCATAGTGATCCAGTGATCACTGAGAGAAGAATGGTAGAATGTTCGGGTCTCCATTTACATATATTAAGAATTTATATGGCCTGAATTTTTCTCAGTGATGATGTTTTCTAGTGAGAGGCTTCCCACACAGTAACTATTATGTAAATCTCCCTGGTTAATCACCACCTGACACCTTGCTTTGGCAGCGCTGATGCCTTTGCTTAGCTGATGTCTGCAACCTGCCTCGTCTGTGTCACTTTGTTTGGACAACTTTTACCATGAACAAAGACACTGCAAAAGGGATGTACACATCTGAAGAGTTATTTATGGCTATTACAAGTAAAAGCGTGTCTGGGCAAAAAAGAAAGGAGAATAAGTAATAATATGCTTATGATCCACCATAAAGCAAGCAGCAAGTCTGTGCTGGCCAGACAGCTTGATGGCAGGTGTGAAAGTGTCAGCCTCCATTGCTAATCCCCCATGCTGCTGATGCCATCTTTATACCTTCTCATGTCAGTGTTTTTCTTCTGGAATCATTGAGCTGCCAACTATCCCTGTCTCAACAATCTTATCTCTGCCTATCATTTTACCCTTCTTTTCCAGCATAGTACTTTTTCACTGCTCCTTCTCACAACTTGGCAAGTTTGAGCCAAGATTACACAACCATGTTATGTTGAAGCAGTCCTTGAATGGCGGACTGCTTTGAGAGGACACCTAGCAGAGAGGTTACACACCAGTGATGTTGGGAGACTGACACTATTTAATGAGGAAAATTTCTATGTTTTTAAACAGAAAGGAGGAAGTACTATTCATCCCTGTCTGTACAATAGTAGGATTGCATGAACTTAAGTAGCCGAAGGCTCACCTTTGTTATGGCTAAATGTGAGGATGAAAATATAAACAGAGGAGGGAAGAAAAGTCGAACTACTTCTCAGCTTCCCCTCAAAACACTATCCTCTGCACCAAATATTTCAGAGCCCTCCATATTCACGCAAATTCACCCCAAAGAATTTATCTATCACACACACAAACCTCCATCTGCTCAGGTTTAGACAACACAGTAGTTAAAATGCTGGCATCCTTCCTGCTCTGGCATTTTCATGAGTGTTGTGACCACAGGAGGCGAATAAGAGATAGCACCTCCACATGTGTGAGGTGAGGGAGGAATATTGAGCACCGACAACATGTTAATGAGTAGGAGAATGTGTAGATGAAGAAGGGAAAGATTTAGCTGGCACAGCAGAATATTAAGTGAGAAGCAAACGAAAATACTCTATCCGAAAAAGAAAGAAAAGGAATTCAATTCCCATAGAGAAAATGAAGAAGTGGGAAAATTGAATAGATTGACAGGAAAACTGACTGAATGCCATAGCTGTGCCAAGACTTCTTCTTTGGTCCAGAGGGGTGAGGTGTGTTCATCCAGAACTGAGATGATCAAAGAGAATAATGTTCATAGATTCTGCCTAAAAGTTGAATAAAAAAGGCAGGAAATATAATGTTCTAGTATAAAAGATTTGTACTACACCATCATTATCATGCCAGAAGAGCAGGCTTTTTATACGCTCCATAGCTCAAGATCAGTAAAGATAGGCTAAGATATGTATGTAGAAGCACACACAGATAGATATCAATGATTTAAATCATTGGTGAACATACAACAGGTAAAATTCATGTCAGGCAGGCTGGATGCCGTCTGTCACAGTTAGGTTTCCACGGGATAACTAGATATTGATATTGGCAGCTTTCTGGTTAAAACCATCCATCTGAATATTCAAAAAAATTGTTTCTCTGCTATTACAGTCAGAAATTCAGTTTACTTTTTTTTTTTTTTTCATGTAGGCAGTAGAAATACATCAGTATATCCTTATAAGGCTTTGAGGCATAACAATAAATGGTTCTGGTTTATTCTTGAGAATGATTTATTATGTTTCAAATCCTTCCTAAGGCAGCTTCTTTTTTGTGAATATGCAGTATGTTAATCTACTAGTCTCAACCTCTGTTTCTTTCTCTCTACACCAAACCTGATGCTGAAGCTATCATTCTCCTTTGCTTCCAGGAGGACCAAAAAATTAAAACCAAAAGATTTTTTTTTTCTAGATAAATGCCTCAATCTTTATAAAAGGGAAAAAAGAAAAAAAGAAAAAAAAAGAGAAATACTGGCAAACACTTCAGTGAACTAACATCACAAATGTTTTTCAATTCATTAAGCATATAGATGAATTATTCTATTGTTCCTAGCTTTGTGTAATCAAAATGCATAAACTCAGAAAGACTATGTTGCTGTTAATGGGTTCCTATCCAGAAATATCTAGCAATTAGCAAACTAGTGCTTTGATCAAAACTGGCTGACCTATGAATGAGGTGTTATGATGCTGATGCATGAATTAAATCTTGAGGTACTGCATTATTTCTGTGGTCACTTTCGGTTTCAACCTGTGCTATATATTTTAACAGGAATTGTGCACGCAATTTCAAATAATGCAAATTAAAATGAAGAGGTTGTTTACGATGGCTGTGTATTTTTACATTAAATACCAGCTAATCCAAAGGCACAAACACTGCATTTTGCTGGTTGTCTGCTAACAACAAAAGTTATTAGAGCTTTTAGTTTACTCTTTTAGTCAAACAACAATATATAATATGACAATTCTTCCAATGCAGTAAACTAAGAGGTCCCCACTGAGTGCAATAATCATAAGGCAGAAGCTGTGGAGAATTTTATTTAAAATTGCATGTTTTAAATTAAAAATAAAAGGGAAAAAGTCTACCCTCCTATAAGGAAATAATACTAATGTATGTTTAAAAAATTGTCTCGTATTAATTTTCATATCTTTTTACTGTAAATCCAATACTGTCATCTATTCTGAGAATCATAACTATACAGTCCTGCCTAAAAATGCCTCATGTCTTACAGTTTTGGCTTAATAACCCAAAATTTGGCTAATTGATTTTTTATGAGTATATTATATATAAATATAATTATTTATACAGTAAGAATAATAGTTTCCTGAAAAAGCTTCTGAGATTATGTGTATTTGAAAGATGAGAAGAGTATTGCAAGCCCAAGTAGCATACATTAAGAAAAGTATTTTCTAACCAATATGTAACACTGCTATAATAGATCATTAGCTGATTTCTGCATAGTGACATTTTCATAAATATGTTTATGAAATTTATGTTTACGAAATTTATGTTTACATGACTTTTTCATAAATATTTTTATAATATATACTCTTTGAGTATCTGCTCCATGATTTGTACCATCTCCATATTTGTTTTTATTTCTTTAGTATGAGAAAACATCTTCTAGAAAAAAAAAATAAAATGTTCCTCTTACTAGCCAACTCATACAGAAATTTTAATTTCTTTTAAACATGACAGATAGCTTTATGCTGGTTTTTTTCTTAGCCTTTTTCACACTGCTTGAGTTTACTTAATAAAATAAGCATTCAAAGAGAATAAGCATCAATTCAGGAACTAATTTTTTTTTCTTTTTAGCAGTCATTCAAAGTCAGAAATTTCAGTTGGAATGCTGTTGTACTCTGTGCTGTAATTGTAGTACGAATTCCCCAAAAGGATGGAAAATTCAAGGTCTTCAGCAGTTACATTCCCAAATCTTTTTTGTCCTAACCAGCAAACTTTAAAGAAGCAATAGCTGCACTGTGGTGCAATTGCCCAAAGGGAGATACAAGTCTATTTCATTCCTGTTTGCCCATAGTGTTGTGTTTGGAATGGAAGCCAAGTATTTCCAATGAACTTTTGAATAATACCGCTGTAATATTTGCAGCATCAGGGCTTATGATGTTTTGGGTTCTTGACTGTCTTGAATGGTATAAAATTTAAAGAAATTACTAAAATTAAAATGTGTGCATATATATATACACATGTAACAATTTTTAAAAGCTAAAATTTAACAACTGCATTCAGAGCAGATAACTACAATACAAAAATGTTCAGAATTTACAGCATTGAAGGTGATTATTTAATATTTGATATTAAAATACTGTGAAACGGGACTATAACACAGAGGAAAACATTAGCACACTGCAGTATTCAATAAAGTCATTAAAATAGAAATCAACATTCGTATGAGTGGAAGAAAATGCACATCTTGATTGACTACAAGAAGATAAATAAAAATCCAGATGTTTAATGACAAACATAAAACTTAATGGGAATGAGGTTTAAAAATAGATTTAAATTTCACCCCCTTGAATACAGTCTAGTACCCAGAAAAATCAATAAGCTATTAATAAAATAACAGTTCAAGCAAGTGGTATACATAGAAGTTTTAAATACCATAGATCATTTTTGTGAAGTCAAGAACTTCTATGACAAGGTCTGGAATTTAATGACTGCTAAAAAAACAGTATTTTTTTAATTTCCCATAGGACCTTTCATTCTGTCCTTTAACCACTTCTCTTTGATTTCTATTCAAGTTATGGAATCAGTGAGGACAGAAAAGGGTAGGACAGACAGAAATACACCAGAACTTCCTAAACATAATTATTGGGTTCCAGATGAAGTACGTTAGCAATGCATTTACTCATTGATAGATGATCTCTTGATGTCACCTACACATTAATGTTCATGCTGTTATGGAATCACTATGTACTTTTGACAGTCTAGATCCTAAAATTAGTATAGGCATGCATGTGAGAGTGGACAGTTATCCTACTCCTCCCTTCATTCTTTCTCCTCAGACTGAGTGAAATTAGTGTTGGGCAATTTCTTCACAATAAAGATTCTTACAGTACACTGAAGATTCAAGCTGTTGTCACCTCTTCTAGATCTAAGGAAATATTAGATTGCTAGGATTTGTTGAGGAGAAATCAGTTGAAATATGAGTAGCATCTTGATGATGCTCAGTTTTGCATCTTTATCTTGTGTTGATGAAAGCAAATTGCTTTTTCATGTCTGAAGGAGACAAAAAGTGTAGACATAATGGTGGCATGTGGTTATTTTGTCAATCTTCCAAATCTAGAACATTTGACAGACTTTAAAAAAAACCCCAACAAAATAACAAAAAAAACCCAAACAAAAACCACCAAGAAACCACCACCGAAACCCAATTGCAGTTTCCTTCATTTTCAAGTGTTTTGAGAAAAATCAAATGGAAACTTTCCCAAATAGAAAAAGCGAAGTCTAAAGTTCTTCTTATGAAAGACCATGTTCTTTTCATATCATTTCAGATATATATACCTTAGCATCATGGCCCATGCTTTTGCCACCTTTCAGGTAACACTAGTTAAATATGCTAATTTTGGGCTAGACTGAAGAGATAAATGGTAGTGAACTCAGTGATCACTTGTTATTGTGAATATTAGACAATACAGCTCCTCACAACTTGTAAGCACATGGCACTTGCCTTGACAGGACAGTGGGAGTGTAATATAGTCAATCTGCCAGGCTTCCCTATATTTGTACTTCAGCCATTGTCCTCCATACCACAGAGGCTTTAACCACTTGGCTTGCTTAATTACAGTGCATGTTTCACATCTGTGAATAAACTAGCAGTCAGTCCACCCCTCAGTCATGAGTGCATCTATATGTTGCACCTCTGCGTTGTTGACCTGAGGTGTCATGGGTCCAATGCAATAAAAATAATTCACCTTTATGTTGCCAATCTAAGTCCATCTAAGCCACTTTAATCTTAACAGCTTTATCTATCTGTTGGTTGTTCTGGTTTTTCTCAGTGGCCCAACTCTTGGGTACATGAGCATCTGCATGGTGTACCTTCACCACCAGGTTCTGTACCTGGGCAGTGGTATCTTGCCACAGTGCAGCAGCCCAGATGGGTTTACCTCTGCATTGCCAGTTGCTCTGCCTTCATTGCTGCAACCACCCCCAAGTTTGCCACCATCCATGAGTCACTCTAAAGTACTGGCAATTTTTCTCGTTCATCAATGTCCAAGGCCACCTGGTTGGCTTTCACCTCTGCAAACTATCTTGACTTGCCTTCTCCTTCAGTGTTTTCTGTAATTTCTCATAGGGCACTCCATATAGCTGCCTTCTATCCCCAGTGCTTTCCCACAGTATGGTAGGGAAAATACTACAACTCCACAATTCACATATTGAATTGGTTGGACATGGCCGGGTTGGATGGAGCCTTGAGCAGAATGGTCTAGCAAAATGTGTCCCTGCTTGTGGCAGGGAGGTTGGAACTAGATGATCTTTAAGCTATCTCCCAACCCAAACTGTTAATGATGTTGGTATTGATCACTAAAGAACTAAATAATCTCTCCTACTTGGAAGGACTGCCTTTCCTAATTTTATTTCTTGTCCCTTTCTGCATTATAGTGTACAGGAAGGTTCCACTGTTAAAGGGATTCTTCTTTTATATGTAAAATAATTTTCTACCACTGTAATTTTCTCCAAATCCTTTTTAATGAAACAAACACACAACAAAAACGAACAAGAAAACCCCAACCAAGCCCAGAAAAATCCTAAGCATCTTCTTTTTAAACTTCACACCTAAATTCAAGAAAAGATTTCTCCCCTAGAGACAGGTTTTTTATTTCTTTTTAATTGCAAAATACTAAAATAAGGAATAGGGCAAAAGAATCTGGACCATTATGTTTGAAGGTCTTGTTCCTTCACAGCTGTTAGGATTCATATGAGAATTTTTTTCCCCATAAAGGAATGCATCAAAGGAATTGCCAGCTGTGTTCCAGTGAGAATAAATACATTTGTATGAAACAATCAGTGAAGCCTAACTAGTTCATTAGGAAGTGGCCATACATACATCAATAACCCAGTGAGGATTCAGTATTAAATGCTGACAGATTTCAGCACACAGAAGACACCTACAGATAGAATTGCGCGAACCCTAATATTCTTTCTCCTGAGCTAAAGTACCATACATGAGACAGTCCTATAAGAATATCTGCACTGAATTCATCCTATTTCTTCAAACAAAACACAAGCAAAAGTAAAGTAAAAATACCTGAGCACCTCTAGACTCTTTGTGGAAGAAGTAAATGGGCACGTCCTTGCTGTACTGGACCAGAGCACTCTGACCTAGTTCATTACTAGAAAAAACAGCTTAAGTCAAATCCTGATGAACTAAAGCTATTAAACAGTTTCATTCTGCTTCATGTAGCAGTTCAATTTTACCATAAAATCACAGCTACCACTTGCCAAGACATCACACCCTATCATAACTCTGCACAGCAGGGGAGAACTGCAATTTCCAGCTATGGGCTATCATCTGCTACACTCCACCAAGCACACACTACTGTAGCACGTCCCTGGCTGGCTGCCAGGCTACATCAGCACTCCACAACACTCCATGTCCAGCTCGTAACTCAGCCTGCTAGTATCGGGATACCATAATGGACATCATTGTGTGAAGAAGGATTTAGCACAGCTGTAGAATGATGCAGCTGACACTTTCATCGTGATACATCACCTTGTAAACCCAGTAATATCCATAAGAGGGGAAATCGAATTGACTGGCCAGATGAGAGTTCATCCAATTAGCCCCTATTGTTCTCCAAACCTCTGTATCACATTAACACATCAGATTTCAAACTGGGGTTTGGAAGCTAAAAAAATGAAACATGTCATATGCAAAATCATCATAAAATTCTCAGGCCAAAGTCTGTCCTGCATTATACCCATGTAATACTACTAAATTTACTCTGTACAGTTAATGCCCAGCAGGTGCAAAAATTTTAGCAAAATGTTTTGCATCGTGTTACATAGCTGTCCACATGGACCGCAATGTCAGACTGCGTGGGAGGAGACTAAATCCACAGTGCACTGAGAAGTCTGTCTAAGATCTCAGTTCACCCTGATGATCTGATTAAACTGAAAATAGGAGGCACACCAGAAATAAAAACAAAACAAAACAAAACAAAAACAAAAAAAAAACCCAAAAAAAAAACCAAACCCACAAAAAAAAAAAAAAAAAAAAACACCAAAAAAACCCCCCCCACACCATTTGTAATTTTGCTCTGTGTGAAGAATCAAAACAGGGAGTTACCAGGTGGGGGAAGGTGAAGACTGCATGAGCAAGTGTATTGGCCAGTGCGTCTGAAATAAGCATTTGGTACCCAGACAACTGGATGAGGTTATGCAAGCCTAATATAACCAGATTTGTCACTCGCAGATGAGCAGCTACAGCCTCCCTTTGGCATGGGGCTGGGTTTTACAGCCTGTTAAATCCATCATATTTGTTGACCTTTGAAGGATAGGACTTGGTTTTTACTTTTGTCATCAAAAAAGGAAAGTGGATTTTTCTACCTTTCTGAAAGTAAGGCTGAAACCTCCATGAGTTGCATTGTTTCACAATGTATTTTACAAGGTGATGTCTTTGTTTCACACACGCTCTTGTTTCTGGGCATCTGCAGGTGGAAGCATAGATAGGGGAGTCATCCTCCCAAAGTGTGGGAAAAGGTGAAAAAATTGTGATGAATGCAATCCTGCAGAGATTAAGAAGAAACTGGTGAAGGCTGTGACATTCTTAGCTGGAATCAAAGACTGAGGAAGAGAACAGGGCATGCCTCTCTTTGGGAAGGATTGTGCAAGCATATATTCGTTATGTCTGTCTTTTGAGACACAAAGTATGCATGGGAAAATGAAGAAGCATGTCTGCAGGCACACCATAGGCATGCCCCTCAGTTAATCTCTACTTGGAGGAGAGGTGTCGATCTTCTACTAACTTCAAGAAATTAAAGGAATAGTGATCTGTACTGTGAAAGTTGCGCCATTTTTCTCAGGTGATTAGAGTAAATTGCTTTTAGTGCTGTACTAAACCATATGTCTAGCCTTCTGTCTTTCTTCTCACACATTGAAGAACATTCTTACCTCTCTCTGACATTTGGTATCTCATGATCTACAGCTGCTCCAGGTTCATGTTGTGATTAAAAGCTAGAATCTTATTTGGATGGTTAGCAGCATTTTCAGGTATTACCCCTATAGAAAGGTATATATTATAAAGCTTAGAGAGCACTCAGAAGCCAGGTAGTCTATACGAGAGTGAAAAGCACTTTTATTAACTGAATAAATGCTCATTATAAAGTAATTGAGTTTGGTCTCCTGGAAACATCCAGGCCATGATTCAGTGAGGTATTCAAGAGGATACTTTACTGAAAGCCTAGAGTTACATTCCATTAGTGAACAGTGTAAGAGTCTTCCAAAAAAAAAAATTATGTTATAAAACCTTGTCCTTTAATATGTTGGAAGTATTTAGCTTTGAATTAGGGCACAGAGTCTCCAAGAATGCTAGTAATACCTGTTGTAATATTATACTCTCCTGCAAACACAATCCCTTCTGACTTTGCAATGTGACTGTCTTTTCTTGCACATTATCTAAATTAGTGTTGTAGGAAGTTTTTCAGTACTCTGAATGAAAAAAAATGACCAATGAAATATTATAGATTGTATCTTAAAATAGTTGTTTCTAAAACTACCAAAATAATATTTCTCCTTCTGACTCTTCCCGATATTCTCTACATTGTAACGTTTAGAAAGCCTAATCTCATTTTCCAGAACGAAAGTGTGAATTTGTAGAAGTTTAGACCTCATGCCTTGTTTCAGGCAAGAAAAGTTAGCTTAAATGGAGCAGTTACAGTTGTCTCTGTATATTTTGTAAGCAGTTAAACATTTGGTTAAGATGATTGATGTTCAGTGTCGAAATCTAAAGCAATTTGGAAATCAGTTATCCAAGAAGTTATGTGAGGTGATTGATATGTATTTAGCCACACTGCAGTACATTTTTTGATTCACAACCTGTTGGGGAAAAAAAAATTAACGAAAAAAAATCCTGTGTCTCTTCTGTTGTTGGTGATGCTTACACTTTCAAACAGTATTTAAGCAGCTAGAGTAATAGCAAGACATTATATCCTCTGGCCAAGGTACTTACTCTTCTCTATGTGGTCAGAGTTACTTATATTAACTGCCTTTTCTGGGTGGAAAGACAGAAAGGAGAAAGTGTGCTTATAAAGGATGGCTGAAAAAGATTGCTCTGAAATAAAGGCATTGTATTTGGATGACAGTTAATCCTAACATTTCACCATACTGTCCCTGGAATATGGAAATATAAAAATGTATCGAAAATCATATGTATTTCTCTGTTCTGTCTGGTGGCAAGGAAGTAATACTTATAGATGGGGAGATGACATCTGTCACTGAACAAATGACTGTGGAAAAATCATGAATACTCCAGTTCCTTTAAGATTTTGCTGTCAAGCTGAAGTGAAGGAGATTTTTGATAGCAAGAGTCATTGAACATTCAAATTGATTCCCTTCTTTGGTAAGGGCAGAAACACATTTGTGCAAGGGAAATCTTTGTAAAGGGCAAGCACGAGCAGAAAGAGAAAATAAAACTTACAAGAAAAATAAGTAGCAATTTTATTAACCCCACTTTATCCTTTCAGAGACGTGATGTCTGATAATCCCTGTCATAGCCACGCAACATTTAGATATCAGAACATAGGAAATACAGTGAGATAAATTTGTCATCCTTAATCAGAGAAATTGTTTGATTTTCAGAAGTATAAATAGCTATTAGATGTAATGTTGGGTTATGAATATTAGGAAAATTGAAATAGCTATTCATCTTGCTTTTTTCATGCAGTTGATGTGGCTTTAATCTCCAGGAAATTCATCTTGTAATACTGAATATGCATTTTAGTAGAAAGCATGTGACAGCAGTGTCTGAAAACAGCCATCTAATTTGTACACAATACTAACATAAGGGAAACCTTAGGAGAAAAAAAAAATCTTATTTTTTAATGGCAGTATGCAACAAAAAAGCTATATCAATATGAATAATACTCATTATGTCCACAGCTTCTTGTTTGAGTGATGTGCACAGCTGGGCTTGCTTGAATAGATTTTCTTCTATACGTGCCACAGGGATTTCTATCAGGAAAATGCTATTTAATGCAATAATAAATGAGCAGAGAAAATGAGAAAGTGTAAGAAGGGGATGTTTACATTTTCAACTCATGGTAGCTTAATCTACAACTGACTGTGAAGAGCTGCAGAAGAATTCTCAAGCTCTGAGTGACTGGGCAATAAAAACTCAGTTAAGTTATGATAGGTACAAAGTGATATAAAAAGAACTTTCCCAAACCACCTACTGACAATTATGGAGTTATGTGCTCTACATTAACTTCTGCCACTCAGAAAAGAGTCATCATGAATAGATTTCTAAAAATATAACTCAGTGATTGGACATCACCAAAACCAAAGCGGCATAATAAATGATACACATTTAGGTAGAATGTGAGAAGAAATACATAATATCATACATGCCTGTAGTGCATCCTTCTTTTGAACACTGCAAGCACCTAGAAATCTCCAACAAATATTCACATAAAAATTAACATGTGATTTCACTTAAAATCATTAGTAAATTTCATAAAAGATATAATTTGCTTATCCTGGTATTTTGAGCTGGTTCTTCAGCTTGGAAAAGAGACAAAATAGGGTTTTTTTGAATGGTGACTGGCAGAAATGCAAAGCAGAAAGGTTTCTCCCACTTTCTTCAACAGAGGAATTAGGGAACATCTGAATTAAAATATCATGCAACAGTTCTAACTTGATCAAAAGAAAGTGTTGCTTTCATCCAGTATGTAATTTTAATTGTGTGATTAGGAGATTGTTCATATGCATAAGTTGAAATAATAATTAAATTCATGAAGGATATGTCTTATATTGGGTATTAACAGCTTAGATGCAATCTGTGGCTCAGGCCATTGCTACTTATTGCTGAAAACTAAAAAGATACTACAGAGGAAGAATCTCTATTAATAAACTGTTCTTACTTGTAACTGTTAGTTTACTTAAGCCTCCGTTATTGGCAGCTATCAGAGGAAGGCTAAAGGGCTTAATGGCTGATCTGACATGTTATGACAATTCATATGCTCATCTAAGGCCCAGTTAGATTTAAACTTGGCTAGGGATGTGAAAGATAACAGGAAGGGATTCTATAGCTACGTTGCAAATAAAAGACAGACTAGGGACAACGTGGGCCCTCTCCAGAAGCGATCGGGAGAAATGGCTACCCTGGATTTGAAGAAGGCTGAGATTCTTAATGACTTCTTTCTCACAATCTTCACCGGCAAATGCTCTGACCACACCAGCCAAGTCTTGGAAGGCAGACACAGGGACTGTGAGAATGAAGACCCTAGGCCCACTGTAGGAGAGGATCTGGTTCGAGATCATCTTAAGAACCTGAACGTGCACAAGTCCATGGGACCTGATGGAATCCGTCTGAGAGTCCTGAAGGAGCTGGCAAATGAAGTTGCTAAGCCACTGTCCATCATCTTTGAAAAATCATGGCAGTCAGATGAAGTTCCCGATGACTGGAAAAAGGGAAATATAACCCCTATTTTGAAGAAGGAGAAAATGGATGAGCTGGGGAACTACAGAGCAGTCAGTCCTCACCTCTGTGCCTGGTAAAATCTTGGAGCAGATTCTCCTGGAAGGCATGCTGAGGCACATGACAAACCGCAAGGTGGTTGGTGACAGCCAGCATGGCTTCTCTAAGGGGAAATCCTGCCTGACCAATCTGGTGGCCTTCTATGCTGGGGCTACGGAACTGATGGACAGGGGTAGAGCAGTTGATTTCATCTACCTGGATTTGTGCAAAGCGTTTGACACTGCCTCGCATGACATCCTTGTCTCTAAGTTGGAGAGATATCAGTTTGATAGGTGGACCACTCAGTGGACAAAGAACTGGCTGGATGGCAGCACTGCAAAGAGTTGTGGTCAATGGCTCAATGTCCAGCTGGAGACCAGTAACAAGTGGTGTCCGTCAGGGCTGGGTGTTGAGACCGGTCTTGTTCAACATCTTTGTCGGTGACATGGAGAGTGGGATTGAGTGCACCCTCTGCAAGTTTGCTGATGACACCAAGCTGTGTGGTTCGGTTGATACATTGGAGGGAAGGAATGCCATCCAGAGAGACCTTGACAAGCTTGTGAGGTGGGCTGGTGCCAACCTGATGAAGTTTAACCATGCCAGGTGCAAGGTCCTACAGCTGGTTTGGAGCAATTCCAGGCACAGCTGCAGGTTGGGCAGAGAGGAGATTCAGAGCAGCCCTGTGGAGAAGGACTTGGGGATGTTGGTCTATGAGAAAATGAATGTGAGCCAGCTGCAGTGTGCGCTTGCAGCCCAGAAAGCCAACCGTATCCTGGGCTGCATCAAAAGGAGCATGGCCAGCAGGTCAAAGGCGGTGATCCTGCCCCTCTACTCTGCTCTTGTGAGACCTCACTTAGAGTATTGTGTGCAGTTCTGGTGTCCTCCACATAAGAAGTACATGGAATTGTTGGAACAAGTGCAGAGGGGGGCACAAGGATGCTCAGGGGACTGGAGCACCTCCCGTATGAAGAGAGGCTGAGAAAGTTGGGGCTGTTCAGCCTGGAGAAGAGAAGGCTGCGTGGAGACTTCATAGCAGCCTTCCAGTATCTGAAGGGGGCCTATAGTGATGCTGAGGAGGGACTCTTCATGGGGGACTATAGTGATAGGCCAAGGGGTCAAGGGTTAAATCCTAAACAGGGGAAGTTTAGGTTGGATAGGAGGAAGAAGTACTTTACTGTGAGGGTGGTGAGGCACTGGAATGTTTTGCCCAGGGAAGCTGTGAATGCTCCATCGCTGGCAGTGTTCAAGCCTGGGTTGGACAGAGCCTTGGGTGACGCTTTAGTGAGAGGTCCCCTTGCCCGTGGAAGGGAGGTTGGAACTTTATGATCTTATAGTCCTTTCCAATCCTAACTATTCTATGATTCTATGATTCTAAGATCTGATATGAGGTCTTCTTAAGAGTGGTGTGTTCCAAGAACTTGGAAGATGCAACCATCAATTTGTGTGTCACATTCTCAGTTTCAAAAATAATGACCAGTTCTAGCACAGTAGGAGAACAGGTACACATACAATAGAGTAAAAAATTGTTGTCTCTTTGCATCATAAGATTTGCTGCAAGGTTGTTAAAGATGAAAAATTTTCCATTTCCTATAATAGCAGCTAAAAACTGCTTGCTTTTTCAAAACACACATTGACTGCCATTTTGGATGACATGTACAAGTTCAGACCCAGCAGAAAAAAGCCACATTTTAACATAGTTTGAGTTGACTATAAGATACTTTTATTTTCATGTGGAAAATTTTTGCTTCGTAACCCCACCTCAAATATCCCTTGCAGTTTTATCTGAGCAAGCCCTTTTCCTTCTTACCTTTTTAATTTTTAAACCCTACTTTTCAGCTGTCTCTGCTTTAGCTGAGGACATGTGCCTTCTCAGTCAAGTGCTTGCATGCTAATTATAATTATCCAAATTCCATTAAATCCATTGCTAATTTAGAATATTAGAGTTTTAGCCATCTCAGCCTATCAGCCTCTAATTACCATGATGTTTGCACTTTTAGCCCTCTGACAATTGACAGCAGTGCTTTTTGTCAGCAACCATGCTTGTTAGCAGGACCATAGTTTTATTTCCGCTGCATACACAAACATTAAGCAAGTATAAGGAGTTGGTAATCTCCAATTTTATTGATAACCTTCACATATTTGTGTACTGGGCAGCCTTCCCATGCTGCAGCTGCTCAGTCTGTAAGTGAGCCAGAGGTCTGGCAATTAAGGATCCCTGGCCCCTGTTTTTTACTTGGGCAAACAGGCAAACAGGGAAGCATATTTTGTCTTGAAAACAGTTCAGTGTTGTTGCTTTGTTTCCAAGCTAAACTATTCTTGGACTGCCATAGTTTGACAGAAAATTGAGTTTGTGAGCAGTATTTCCAGGGCAGGGAAATGCTCTTCCTGAGTCCATTTGACTCCAGTTATCAGAGAGCAAAACATAAACTCGGCACTTTTCATAGACAAGATACTAGATTTTCTTCATTGGCAAGATAATAGATTTTCTTCATTAAGGCAGTTTTAACCCTTTGTCTTCACCTCAGTTTGCACGTCTTCTGCTCGCATTCATACAGATATGAATCCTTGACTATAATAGCAGCCTGTCATGCCCTGAGAGGTTACCACTGTACTTTATATTTACCTTTTTCCTTTAACCCTCTTGAAAATTACCTTAAGTGAAAGTACTTAACAGCTGTCAAAGAGGAAAAAGAAGGCTTCTCAATTTATACTTCTTCAGGTATCACTTCAACATCTGTCTACTTTATGTTCATTCCAAATTTGGTTGGGGCAGTTAAGGGCAGTGCAGGTGCTTGGGAGGGTATTTTCATTTTCAAGCATGAGAAGACTGATGAGTATTTCCTCTTCCCTCATAGCTCCTAAATAGGTATTACCCCCACTCCCTCCCAATATATTCAATTACTTCCCCATAGCAATTAAAATGCTCTCAAAGATCAAGTATGATTTAAGCTGCATTTGTTTGTAAAAATTCCTTTATCTATGTATTGATATAGAGTTGAATGCCTCTCACCAATTTTAGTATCTATAACATGGATGTGTATATCTAGCTTAGACATTGGTTGTGTTCAAGAGAAAAGAATGCTCAGCAGTGGGTTTCTTTGCCAGTCATGTCCTCTGTTAGTCACTGCTGTACCTCTGAAGAGCACTACTCTCATCACCTAAAGGAATTTAGAAGACTTGGTCTGTTGTAGATCACTCATATCGTAAATGAATAAAGTTAGGTAGGAAGGATCTCATCCTGCCTGTCTCAATTGTTTCATTCTTTGGGATGAGGGAAGCAGAAAGAAATAATATAAGTAAACAGCTAGTGCTACTGATGCAACACAGGAACTTCTGCCTGCAGCAGACAGATATATGATCACCCATAAAACATTCCTGAATAGGGAAACTTCATTTATGCTGCTAACATGAATTTTCATTCTTACAGAATTGTATTTGTGCACTGTGGGATTTGTTTATTTTCTCAAGGTCCCACACCTTAATGCTTTTTAATCAGTTTTATGATTTTGATAGTAATGGAGGAGTTCAAAATTTTCCCAATTAAATTCCCCACAAAGTGTTTTATTTCAAAAGAATATATCTATACTTGTGCTCCATTAAGATCCTATGCGTATTATTTCACTACAGGACATCAATGAGAAAACCAATGACTTCATTTTGGGTTACAGGTTTCATCATAGCTGTATGACATCTCAGAATGGTATACATCCTTCATAGGACTACTGGAGAGGGCATCACTAGTATTTTCTAGCTGAAGATGAACATACTGTTCACATATTGAAAGTTTATCATGCATATAGGTTGGGTACACATGTTTGCAAAAGCATGATGAAAATTAAATTCAAGTGTGGATACAGAGAAATGTGGTTAAACACTTAAAAGTGGGACCTTTAGCTTCTGAAAAGCTAATTGAGAAGTGACTTGGGGACAAGAGTATTAGTTTCTTTACAGAAAGAAGCTGCTGACAGTTGAAGTTCTCTTTTACATGAAAAAAAAATAACCTAATAGATACCCATGACCAGAAGATAGTTGAACTGAATAGGAAACTGGGCCAGAAATTGCAACAGTGAGATTAACTAATTGCTGGGGGAAATTACTGGAAAATTGCTAGAGTCTCAGTGGCCAGATGTTTTCAGATCTAGTCTGGCTTCTTTTCAAGTTATTCTTTGGCCAGACTCAACTTGTACTTCAAGAAAGCACAAATCATTGGCTTCGGCACATACTGGTATGTAACATATGAAGTAATCTAATGCTCCTTTTTCAGCTGTAAACTGAATGGAAAGGATGTGGCTGCACAATCATGTAATCGTTTTAATATTAATTTTCTCTCCATTTGATGGAATTTGCAGGAACCACATATAGCACTAACTTTAGATTAGACACCTGACACTAAATCAAGCCACATCCTCAGATCCAGATGCTCCTGTGCGGGAAGAGACACAAAGACACAGGACGTCTATCTTCAACCAAGACTTTTAGGTTACAGATTGTACAGGGGGCTATAAGTAAGAAGAGTTGACAGGGAGTCCATCTGATTTGTATTTTAACTGAGTAATGTTTTTAGATAATTTTTCACAGACAAGTTTTCAACATTCAATTAACATTAGCATGACTTAGCAAAGCCTATGGCGTATGAACTATAATTTAAAACATTGAAACAGGAGTCTTATTTTATTCTCTTTTTTTAATTCAACCGCAGGTCCTGAAATACAAGTAATCATAGCAACACATAATTTAGAGCAGTTCTATGGCTATATTGGGCAGGATGTAGGACTAAATATTCACAGTTCTTTCTTTGCCTGAAATTCTTTAAACTCATCAACAAGCAGCCTTTTTCTTTATTTCAATACAGTATGATAGGATTTTAAAAACAATTATTGTAAAAATATAGTTAAGCCAGAAATGCAGGGTTTACTTTCTGGATGGCTTTTCAAGTGGTCATTATTAACATGAGAAAATCAGCAGAGAATTTAATTCTGAATAAGTTAATATTTTAAGAGTGTTTAAAGGTCTTTGGTGTTCCTTTTTGCTTGCTTCTGTGGTTTGTTATTGCTAACAAATAATTATTGTCTGAAGTAAATTCTCACAACAGTATTGTAACAAAGAAGATTGCACTATTGTAGCATTGCTGACACTGTTCTTGATTCCTTACTGGCTGAAGAAGTTGTTTATTCTTTTTTTGTTGGTGATTCAGTTTTTACTGCTTCTTCAGGTGTCAAGATGAAAAAGCTCAATTTTAGTGCCCAAGAGCCTCAAGTATTGCACTACCAATTCCTGTTTGAGACTTGACATCTGAAGTGGAAGACTTTCAAAGAAACATTGATTTCACTTTCGGTATGACTCTGCTTGAATGCAACAAACTGAACCTGAGAACATTACTGAGAACTCAGTAATGAAACCAGGAAAAAAAAAAAGAAAACCCAAAGGATCTGAGTCCCCTTGAGCAAAGGAGGGAACTGACATGCTCCTTAAAGTCTGCTTTAATACAGAAATTATCACAGGGTTCTTACATGTAGGAAAGATGGGAATTGGCTGTCTGTAAAACTATCACCTTGGAGATAAAGATGTCATGGTCAGTGAAACAGCAACTCCAGAATTTGCCCTTAATTCATCTTCCCTAGACAAGAGGAAACTTCAGGGAAGGGTCTTTTGGAAAAGTGTGTTTAAAGTAGGAATACATCATAACAGTCATAGGCTCTTGTGAGATAAGCAAAAAGTAGCAAAAGCTACCTGGCAAAATATTGTATCTTTAGATTGTTCTTCATGGCAATATTCTGCTATTTATCCTCTCTTTTAACCTTTAATAAACACTATCTCTAATCACATGTTCTCCTTTCTTAACATCTGATACTGGTTTTGCACTCTACTATCCCAGAAACGCACTAGAAACTTTATAGTACAGAAAATTAACACAAGATACCTGTTACAGACCCAGATGCCCAAGGTTATTGTCACATCTCAAAAGTGAAGTGGTAACATCTCTACAGAAGAGTGAGAGATTGTTGATTGATTGTTATAAGTTTCTGCACAAAGTTTCAATGTATTCTGTAATTGCACTAGGAAATAATGGTAATGAATTAGTTCTGCAAGATAGGTTCATTATGGTGTGTTACTGAGCACCTTAATAGAAGAATTTCTTTACCTGGCATGAGCATGCTCACAGCTTTTAGGAGGATATGTTCTTCAATATTTTAAACATACTTGATATTAGTTAAGTTCCACTGGTTAATTAAGTGAAGAGAAAAGGGAACTAATGAATATGATCAGTACATCTGGGAGGAAACAAGGAGCTTTACACTTCATAAGATATACTGTATAAAGGTACTATATGAACTATTTCTTTTTTAGAGGACAGTAGCTCTGCAATCCTTTTCCACATACAGTTAGGGTAGTTTGACCTGGCTGCATACCACAGGAGATTCAGAACTCAGTCTGTACCCAAGCTGGTGTCTCAAATTCTACCTTCTGCAATGATAAGCATGCAAATTTTAGGAGAGAATATACAACTTTGTTTAGAGAATACTTGACAGATATATTCAGCTTTGACCCATTTTGCACTTCACTGTGTAAATCCCTTGGATGTTGAGCATGGGTAAAGTATAGAAGTAAACGAATTATACCTTTTCATTTGTAGAGCCCAGCATTTCATCTCTGTCATACCACTGTCATGAAGTAGACATGGTCATCAATCTTAAATAATTTATCAGATGTGTGTTTCACACTAGAATATATTTAACTGCTGTATAATCACATTGTGGTTACATTATTGCACCAATAGAAGATGTTTTATTTCAGTTTGGTTAACACCTCCTGCAAAATCAGACATCACACATCACATTTTCTCTCTTTTTTAAGTACATGATTTGTAAAAGATTAAGGGCCCAGTCCAACTCTTCAGAAAGAAAATGGCAGGCTTTCAGTCAGGGTGTCCCATTAATTGCCTGATATGAGGAATAAATTTCACCATTTCAGGCACCATTTACATGATTTTTTATTTATATATAAATGCAGTTCATGAACGTGTTTCATGGACTAAATAAATTAAATGAAGCAGTACTGGATATTATATAAATATCCAAAGGATAAAATAAAATCATGTGAAAATAAAGTAAAACCCTTACAAATAAGCGTACAGCATACAGAAACTTATTTAATAAATACATTTGTGGCATAGGATAATTTTTAATTATGTTTATAAATGGAGGCTCAGCATCTAATTTCACTTGTATTTTTGAACATTTTTGCTGCTATTGGAATTTCACAAATTTGACTTTGAATATTAATTCTCTATAAATATATATAGCTGTACTGTCTTTAATTTTTTTCTATGCTTTACTTACTGTATTTTATTTTAAAATATTTGGGAGACTGGATTATAGGAAAAGCAAACAACAGTAGTCCATGCCTTTGGAAATGTTAAAAACCCGAGTTCTATTCCCATGTATGACAGAGGTCATTGACTTTGCATTCACCTTAAGGTGGTTTGGATTAGATGCTTATTCAGACAAAATCAAATTGTTGAATACTGCAATTGTCCAGAGTGTTCCAGCAACTACCTGATTTCAGGTGAGTTCTTAGTTATATCTAAGCTTTTAACATATCCTGATTCGGAGAAAACTCCAGGAACATTTTTACAAAATTTCATTTTGCAATTTTGTACCACTCTTGTCTCAAAACCCCCCTTTCTTTTTTGTCCTTTTGCAAATTCTTTTGCAACATTTTGTATGCGATCATTACCATCCAAAGTCTTTTTGAAATAATTTCCTGTTTCTACTTGACATTTGATTTTATTTCTCTTCCAATTTTCATAAGTTATCATAGATTGCTTACAATACCAGAAGGAACATTGTATCATTCCACAAGTAATCAATATAAAAACGATTAATATCAATATCCCGTGCAACCAGTTGCCTTAACCAGGAGAGATTAGGTAACCATGAAATTAACTTTTCCCAGCTTTCTTCAAAATCCCAGGAGGTATCATCCAAAGCCATTTCATGAAATATTTTAGTTTGTTTCCAAATTTCCTCCAGGTCCGTTTCAGTCCTGACACTTTGATCTATATAGGAACAACAACTTTCATTTATTACAGAACAGACTCCTCCTTGTGTCGCCAATACCATGTCTAGAGCCATTCGGTTTTGTAATACCATTTTAGATAGGCTAGTTATCTCTTTTGTTCCTCTTGGATTATATCAATGGTTTTATTTTCTATTTTCTCTATAGTTGCGGAGAGATTTACAATTGCCTTCTCTATTTACTTACTCCCAAAGATGGAATTAGCCATCTTACAAAACTATGAAATGCGCTGTGCCTTTCAGCGATAGGATTAAGCCCTCACTCAATGCGCCCAGCAAAACCTATAACCCAGGTCTCAGACGGATACACATTAACAACAGTAAGATTGGGTATCGCAGCACCCAAGGCACACGCCCCCTTCTGGCTGGGGGGTAGGGTCTTATAAGCATTTTTTTTTCCACATAACCAATACCATCCTTTCCTTTTAGAAACGGGCCACCACTGTACTACAATACCATCTATATTAATAGTACTGATTGCAATTTGAACAGTGACCTGCATTTGTGGCAAACAAACATAATCTCCTACTCTGATTCCTGGTGTAACACATCTTTGTGCGCAGGTATAATATTTATTACTTGGATTAGGATTAACTATCCCAAATTTTAACCTTTCCCTTGGATGTATCCACAAATTCGTCCATGAGATAGTGCTAGGAATTGGAACTCCAATTAATGGAAGGTCCAGATTTTCTCCTGATTTAGGCAACTGTGCACACACCCAACAGTCACTACAATTAAAAACTTTAGTAACACTTTGCACTACTTTCAAATATAAATTTTGGTCCCAAGCTTGTGTGCTAGTTATCATATAAGTCCAAATTATGACTGACGCACTTTCGTACTGTAGGGGTCCTAAAGGTTCGATCCGCCATGTCTTCTTTGGCCCTGGTGCTTTCTTTATTCTTGAATAATGCATCCAAGCAGGTTGTTCCTTTATCTTCATTGCTGTGGAGGTGGTCAGTAACATCTGGTACGGTCTGCTCCACTTCTGTAGAGGATCTCCTGAAAAATTCTTAACATAAACCCAGTCTCCAGATCTGAAAGGGTGAATCGGATAATCTAAACCTCTTGCTCTTGTCCCTACTATTCTCTTATTTATCTCTTCTAATTGTTTTCCCAGACTGATCAGAAACTGTTGGAGATAGCCTTCTCCCACTTCCTGAAGGCTTTCTCCTTTAAACTGAGACTCATATGGTCTTCCATATAAAATTTTACATGGCCTAGCCTTTTCTTTCGAAAAAGGTTTAGTTCAAATTCTTAATAGAGCCAGTAGTAAAGCTTGGTACCAATATAAATTCGTTTCCTGACATATTTTACTAATCTGGTTTTTGATAAAATGGTTCATCTTTTTTACCTGCCCAGTGGTCTGAGGCCTGTATGGAACATGTAGCTACCAATCAATTTCTAATTTTTGGCTAATTTTTTGTAACAATTTTGCACTAAAATGTGAGCCTTGGTCGGAAGAAATTAACCACTGGTACTTTAAAACAAGGTATTATATCATTTAACAATGTTTTAATTACTTGTCTTGCATTATTTATTCTACAAGGGAACGCTTCTGGCCACCCTGAAAAGTACCCATTGACACTGATAAATATCGATAACCCCCTTTTCTCAGTAATTCAGAAAAATCTATTTGCCACTGCTGTCCCTGGATAACTTCCTCTCTCAGTTGTCCCAGTTTGATTTCTATTTTCGGTTTTAGGATTATGCTTAAGATATAGCTGACACTGTTTCGTCACTAATTGAACTACATTATATAGATTCCTTCCTACAATTTGCTTGTTTAAGTATCTATACAAAGAGCTGCTACCCCGATGAGTTTTATTATGTTCCTCCTGAACTAATTTCTAGAGTTGGTTATAGGGGATTACAACTCACCCATCAGGTATCTGAACCCAACCCTCTTTATTTTCCTGTCCTTTTAGATCTTCAATCAATTTTCTATCCTCTTTTGAATACCTAGGTTTAGCTTTCTCAATTGTTAGTTTGCCACCAGGGATTAAGGACATGATTTTAGATTGTTTAGCTGCTTGTTTGGCTTCAATATCAGCTAAATTATTTCCAATTTCCTGATCAAAGTCACCTTGTTGATGCCCTTCACAATATAAAATAGCTACTTCTTCAGGTAGCTGAACAGCTTCCAGTAGCCGTTAGAATTTCTGTAGCATGTTTGATCTGTTTCTCCGTATGTGTTCAAAAATCCTCGTTCCTTCCAGATTCCACCATGTGCATGTACCACACCAAATGCATATTTAGAATCAGTCCAAATATTTATCCTTTTACCTTTAGCCAATTCCAGGGCTCTCATTAATGCTATTATTTCTGCCTTCTGGGCAGAAGTATTCGCAGGTAAAGGTTTAGCTTCTATTACCTGTGAAGTGGTGGTAATGGCATATCCTGCCTTTCGTTCACCACTTTTCATGAAGCTACTACCATCAGTAAACCAAGATTCAACATCTTCCAGAGGTTTTTCTTTCAAGTCTGATCGGCTTGAATATACAGTCTCTATAGTGGCCAAGCAGTCGTGTGTCAGTGGTTCTGTCAATTGTCCCTGCAAAAGGATGCTGGATTCACATTAGTGACCACACTTTCTACATCATCTCGTTCCACAAGGGTGGCCTGGTATTTTAAAAAACGTGAAGGAGATAACCAGTGGGCTCCTTTCTGTTCCAGGATGGCTGATACAACATGCGACACTAGCACAGTAATCTTTTGTCCCAGGGTGAATTTGCGAGCCTCTTCAATATTCATTACAACTGCCGCCACAGCCCTTAGGCACCTGGGCCATCCTCTGCTCGCTTCATCCAGCTGTTTCGAAAAATAGGCCACTGCCCTTCCGTAGGGTCCTAGTTTCTGAGCAAGAACCCCCAAAGCTATTCCCTGTTTTTCATAGGAATATAGCCAAAACGGTTTAGTCACATCCAGAAGTCCCAGAGCTGGAGCTCTCATTAGCTGTATCTTTAAATTTCTAAAAGCCTCCTCTGTTGTATCAGTCCATTCCAAAGAGGGAGTATTTTCTTTAAACAGTTCATATAGTGGTCTTACCAGAGCACCATAATCGTGGATCCAAAGTTTGCACCATCCATTCATTCCCAGGAGTGTCCGGAGCTCCTTGGTGGTCGACAGTCATGGAGACTGACAGATGGCTTCTTTTCTAGTTCCAGTGCTAACTGATTTCCAGAAATTGTGGGACTGTTTTTGAACCCTTGAGGTAATGCCGTCCAAGTTAATTGAGTTTTTCTTCCTGTGTCAGGATTTTCCCATTCAAAAGCAAATAAATTTTGGCTTTCTTTGGCTAATGGTAAGTAAAAGAAAGCATCCTTTAAATCCAGGGCGGCAAACCATCTCTAATTATTATCCAATTTAGTCAATAAGGTATACGGATTAGCTACTACTGCATGAATATCCTCTGCAATTTTGTTGATTACTCTGGGATCTTGAACCAATGTGCAACTCTTCCCATCATATTTCTTTACTGTTAAGATAGGAATATTATATTCCAATTCACATTCAATTAATAATCTATATTTAAAAATTTATCAATTTTTTATTTCTTTTTTTTCTTTGATCCTCCAATATTAAGGGATATTGTTTTATTCTAATTGGGCAGGTCCCCCCTTTTTATTTTTTACTTTAAAGGCAAAGCTTGCCTTACCTGGATCTTCTGATGCCCATACTCCCAGAGATACCTGATTAAGGATTTCTTACTATTTCAGGGAGGTCCTTCTGTTCAGTTTTCTGTTGAATTAAAAATAAACTCAAAACTGCGATTAATTGATAATTTTTAACTCTTAATTCCATTTTGCCTTCTTTAAATGCTGCTTCTCACCCTAATAAAATTTTTGGAGAATTTGGCATGCATAAAAATTTATGCATTCCTATTTGTTTTCCCAATTTGTACTCTAAGGATTTCAGAAAGAATGCCTCTTTTTTTCTTTTCTTTTTCTTTTTTTCTTTTCTCAGTGGCTCCCACATCTGTAACAAAATCTTTTCCCTCTGATTTAACACCAAATAAGTTGCTCCTGTATCCACTAAAATTCCACTTTATTTCCTCTATTCCCTAGCTTTAATTTTACTTTATCTGCTAGGGTAGATTCCCCAGGTCCCTCACTGTGTCTGTCTAGTTCCAACTCAGCCATGGGAGCTAGCCCATGGCACTTCCTCCCAGGGCAGTCTCACTTCCAACACCCCGAACTCCCCATAACACGTACACTTCCCGTAGCACATACACATCCCTACAGCACATACACTTATCCGGTTCCACAGAAGAAGAGCCCACTCCCCCACTCCACCCAAGAGCCCTCCTCCACCTCTGCCCCCCCAGCCTCACCCCACGCTCGAACACAGGAGCTGGCCCAGCTCCGCTCCTTTCCCCCTCGGTTTTCCTCCTTTTTTTTTTTCCCTCACAGTTGCTCTCCCCCCCACCCCCCCCTCGCTCTGCAGCGGCTGCAGGTGCCTCTGCAACAGCACTTCTGGTTTAACCCTTTCTTAACTCTGAATGTGAGTCTGCTGCTTGTTGCCAGTGACAGTAATCTCTTCCTCCTTATCAACATCAGATAAGACAGATGCAGAGTACCTGTGATACTGTGATACAAAATTTTCCTACCTGTCTTCCTGATTACTGTTTTTTAACTTCAAGTATCTTTCTCCGATATCACAGGCTGAACAACTTCTCTCCATCTTAACTTTCAGTTTTTCCCTGTCCTTTTCCAAAGCCCAAAATTGAGGGATCTGGTGGAGCTACCTTAATTTCGCATTCCATCTGTTACTCCGGGTGGTTTCTTAAAGTAAAAAAACATATCTGCATACATTACTTCATCCCATTTTCCTTGCCACCCCAAAAACAACAGCAATTGTAGCAATGTATCATAGTTCAAAGTTCCATCTCTAGCCCATTTTTCCTAACATTCCAAAGTATACAAAGGCCACCATTGGCTGCAATATTTTACCAACGTTTTCTTAATTACTGAGCCCCCAGGAGACCCTCCCAGTTCTTTCCAATGTGCTAAAATGCACCTTAAAGGACTCCTTTTCAAGATCTCTCCACTCTGCTGATTTTCCATTGTCAATCTCTCTCACACACACACACACACGGGATCCCACAGACACACTCCACACAGTTGCAACATTTGAAACAGAGACAGAGACTAAAATTCAATCAGAAAAATAACAACTAATAACACAGTTATAACATCCGGTCGCCAGTATCAAAATCAGAAAACCAAAATCATTACTATAACAAGCCACAAAATAAGTCAGATACCAGAAAGATCCAAAACCATTTCCACAAGATACCCCCTGTGTCTTGCACGACCCAAACCACAAGAACCCCCTGCTTCTTGTGGGTGCATACCAAACGGATGCTAGCAGCCCGGTATACGCCTTTACCCACAAGATTTCCTATCTCGATTTACTGAAGGCTTCCTAACCTTGCGTACGCTTATCAGCTCAGCCTTCAAGAGCCCGCTGCTTCTTACAGACAGTACAAATAAAGAATACCTTTTATGAAGATGATACTTTATGAAGATGGTCCTTGTCTGCTCCCGCAGTGATCCAAATGAGTCGAGGGTTCCCTCTGAGAAAAATTCCCGAGGGCCCTAGGGAGCCCTGTCCTCAGCGGGTCCTGCAGCCGAGCAGAGTTAGCCTCCCATCTGGGTTGCCAAATTGATTTGGAGAAAACTCCAGGAACAAACTTGCCAACAAAGTTTTCTAGTTGACAAGCAGGTATTCTTTATTACAGGCTGCTGGGAGACACAGGGGATAGCTCCTCCTAACATGTGTCCACGTATTGCTACACAAGCAGTCCTTATATAGCTACAGAGCATACATACATATTCATGAGGCTACGTATGGATTACATCATTTTCCAGAAAGTTCCCCGCATGCTGTACAAAAATGTGGTGGTGGCCTCTGAGGGTCGTTTACTTCTTCCAACAATCTTCATCACTGCTGGCAGCCAATGAAGCACGCACAGTAGATGCTTATACCAGATTAATCGGTTCATTAGCATCACAGACATAATAATCATCCCATCCTCCTGCTTATCAGTTAGTTTAACTGCAGCCTATACTGGGCCCCTGCCTTTCCAGATACTCCCTATCTTTATGTCCTGTTCTTCTAGCCTGTTTTTCTTACACTCATTTTGTACTAAGGTCATAAAGGCCTAAACTACGTCAACTACAGCAGTTTATCTTATACAAGGATTCTCAGCATGTTCTCTAGCTGTACTCTATTTTTTTTCTCTGTATATCATGCGTCTCATTAATTTTCTATTACTACTGTTACAAAGCCATCAAACTTAACATTACTTAAAATTGATTCTAAAGGTTTATATATTTCATTTGCAATTTTGTACCCCCCTTGTCTCAAACCCTAATATTTTTTGCCAAGTAAGAAAGGCACATATAGAGAGAGGGGAAAACAGACTAATAGAAATAGCTGGGCAATCATTTTTAATTAAGTTATTACAGATGAAAAAGCAGCCCCCTTCACTAGGCTTGCTTTGCTATTTCATCTCCACACAAGCTCTAATTAATACTGTTGAAGGATCAATGCAGCACTTCAGTGCTTCACAATCTTTTTTCAATCTACCTGCCATACTCCTGAGGAACGACATCTTTATTTTCCTCTTGCAGTGTGACTGAGAATTAAATAAAGGTATTTGATCTTGGCAGATGGACAAATAATTGCTATTTTTCTTGTCTGGGGTACAAATTATAACATATTAAAAGTGTGGAAAAATGTTGCTTTTATTGTTTGGGTTTTTTTTTTTTTGGGTTTTGTTTGTTTGTTGGGTTGTTTGTTTGTTTGTTTTTTTAAGAACAGGAAGAAGGAAAAAGGAGAGGAGTTAAAAATATACTGAAAAGATATGTACTTGCTTCTTCCTAAGCCAGTGGACCAGGCTTAACATTTCCATTATGGTTGCTAAGTCATTAGACCCTGGGCTAAGGAAAGGCAAAGAGGGGTAAGATGGATCTCATCCCTTTGTAACTCAGTCCCTGAGATTGTCCTGCAGAGGCACATGAAATGAAAAGTTTGTGGCACAGAAAAGGTGGTTGTCAGGGCACTCATCTGGGAGCAGCAAGCCACAGATTCTTGCTTCTGATGGCTGAAAAGAGAACTAAAAGTACCTAGCATTTTTAGTTCATGAAGTAAGATTTGAGGAAAATGGATCTTTCAACAACTCTAGGATAACCATGGCTGTGTGGTACAAATATCCCATCTTATTTTAACACTGGCAAATAAAGCCCGATAAAAGTGTTCTTTAAAGCTATGCTCTATTAGAAGACACAATACAATGAGGTAACTGAAATGTGGAAAGCTCAGTTCAAGTTTGAATTAAAATGCTCATAAAACCCGTCTCATCTTGAAACCTTTCTTACAGTCATGCTTTCTAATCACTAGTGTTCACTGTCTTCTTGGACAGCAAAACCTTTTTCCACATCTTCTCTGAGGCTCTGCTTCTGTCACCACACACTGCTAGGGAATCCTGTGCTGCAGGCCATCCGTCCATCCATCCATCCATCCATCCATCCATCCATCCATCCATCCATTCATGCATTTCCCATCCCAGTGAGCACTTCCAAAGCTTCTCACAGTTGCCTGCAGGAAAGGAACAATTCTTTGTGTGTTTTACTGTCTTCTTTCTAAGCCAGGGCAAAGAAGACAGGTAGCTGCTGGCTCCTTGCTGGCTGTTCTTTTAGAAAACATCATGCACAGTTCATGTGTGGTAAGCAGTGGACAAACAAATGTAACAGCTCTCATCCATCTCTTTTGCAAGTCCCACCTAACTAGAAACATTCTTGGGATTTAGAATGCAGAGAACTGCTTGGGTCTGTGATGATATAGGTTTCTTCATGTGTCTGAAATGAAAACATAGAAATAGCTATTGTGCTACTTGGACCATTGGAAAGAGGAACATAGGAAACCCTGTAAACCTCCCAGAATGTGTAGTGTGGTTACACTGTCCAGGAGACTTACTCTGCCCCAGCACAGAATAAATAAGGCAATCTTCAGCACATTCTTCTTTTTTTTATATGTGCTCACAGACTCCTTCAACTGAAATTGATCCAGCCTGTACCTGTTCTATTTTTGTTTGTGTTTTTAGGTGGCACCTAGAATTAAGGCCACAGTTATCTTGTCTGAATTGAAATTTCTTGTAACTGAGAAGAAAAAAAGATTCACCATATTTGTTACTACAATGAAGCTCTGCAATTGTATAATGTAAAAAAGGCAAAAGGTGAAATCATAATCTGTTAAAGATGAGAGCTTTTCCATTTGCACCTCTATAGACAGAATGTGACCTAGCACAGACTATAGGAAGGAGAAGAGTCCCACAAACATTCATGTGTTGGACCACATCGCAGAGGAGTATCATAGCAGTCTTTTTTTGGCTGTAAAATTTGCATGGGCCACCTCTGCTTTCAGCTGTAATTGAAATGCTTTTTTAGCAGCAGCTGCAGCAATTAGTGAGGTGGAGAAGTAATGCTGCAGAAAAGTATTTAATAAATTTCAAGTGTTGATGGCTTTGCTTTCCACAGAATGGCCTGTTTCTCCTCAGGAAAAGAAGTCTGAATCATAGAGTAAACATTCCTTTCAATTTTTTTAACAACCTTCTAGGCTCTTCGTTGCAATTCAGAGCATGCATGCCAATAGGAAAGCATGGCTCAGAAGCCCCTCAGATGGATTAATTGGATAGGCATTTGATCACTGATGGCAACCACTGACTTAAAACCGCGATCTTTCCCTACCTCCAATGATAGCAGACAGCATGATTTTCAGAAGAGTTTATATTTCTTTACCAACAAGAAGGATGATATATGTAGCCAGTTTACTTATTTACATTTTGAGTAGCTGTTTGTATGTTCTGATGTCAGAGAGTTGCACATGGAGTATTAGTAACCATGTGGGAGTTGGTTTTGGGGTAAAAACTGTAAATCAGTAATTTGTACCTATATTTGCCACAGGTCAACCAGTGCAATTATAACCTCTCTGCATTCACCTGCCTCTGTATTTCCCTATCGTCTAACTTTCTCTCAAACCTCTAATATGTTCTGTGTTTTCAATCATGCTTAAGGTGAACGCTTCTTCACACTTTACTGCTTATTTGCCTTCCACTCCAAGGTTTATTTACATTTTTCACCTCATGCACTTAGTAATACCTTTTCCCCAGTGGAATCAGAGAGCTTAGATTAATTATGTTTGTTGGCCATGCATCTGACATGATTAGCTCTAATTAGCAAATTTGTTTACACATAAACATTGTTTCCAGGTAGATCATAATTCATGAGACCACCAGTGCATATCAGTATATCTCATAAATGTGTTACCTTTATACTCAATGTCAGAATAGTTTACTAACACTTAGAACCAATCACTCTCTTCAACTTCATCCCTGAATTATGTTTTACGTGTTTTGCTGTCTCTTAACATTGATTACAGCATTATGTACTGAAATTTAGGAGCAAACCCAGGCTACAGTTCCTGTTTCCCTGCCCTGCTTTTCTGGATTTGCTACACTAATATATGAGAATTACTGTAAAAATAAGAATCTTAAAACTTATCTATCCTTCATATAATTTTATTTTAAGTAGCATGGTTAACAGTGTTGCTTAATGGGTTTTAGATAATTAATCAGTATATTCTAGGTAGAATAATAGCATTGAAAATAACCAGTTTCGTGTACAGCAATCATAAATAGGTAATGCACAATGAACTGTGCAACACTAGTACAAATGGTTGCTATTTTCTGCAAGCAAAGATTTGTCTGTTATGAGGTTTGGTTCTCTGGGAAAATCCAGGAGCTTAAGGTGTACCAGAACTTAAGAGATCACTCCTTTAATGAAAATAGTGCTTATTCAAAGCTATGTTTATTGAGTTACATAACTCAATAAAATCTTATTTTCCTAAATATTATTGTACACGTTAAGTAGCAGGTATTTTTCTGTCCTATCACTGTGTAAGCACTTTCTAATAAATAGTTTTGACAAACACCTGCCCAACCTGTTTTTGTAACAGTGATGAGATGGGAGATGACGCTGACTTCATTCTCTAGTCTTGTATTAGAGAGTCCATCTGCTTTTATCCTACAGTATATTAAGGAGAAAGAAATAGTTAATAAAGTAATAAACAATAATTCAGCTTTGGAATTCATAAGAAGATCCTACTGAGGTTCAGCTCTGCTCTATCTTTGCTGCAGGTTTGAAATCCACACTGCTTTCTTTTCTTTTCCATAGGTCACTTGACCACTGCAGCACAGGCATACTTCACTGCAACCAGTGTGTGCATCTGCTGAGCCATGGAAACCCTCGTTCATTGCTATGACTTGCAGCCCTACAACCACTCCATTCACACAAAGTGAATCTGCGAAATGATCTCTTAGGTTCCCAGCAAAATCATAGGCTTTGGGAATAGGCAGCTGTTGAGTACAGCAGATGCCTGAGTAGAAGTGAGGTGTTCTCCCAGTTTTCTGACTTGAACTACAACGGGCTTCTTAAAAATGTAGTTCTAGCCAGATGTTCCGTAACCTACCTTTTAAATTCATTGACATGTCTACTTTTTTCAAAGTAGACAAGGTAATATTGGCATTTTGCATCTAGTTGCTTCTTTATTGATGGCAAGGCCAGTTGGCAGATAGTATTCATGTAAGAAATGCTAAGCAAATACTGCAAAACTTATTTGTGAACATTTATTTGAACTAAAAAAAGAATAAAAATAGAAATTAGCTACATCTGTGGCCTCAGTGGATGCACTTTCCGCAAATATACTAGCAAACAATTTTAAAAGGAAGCATGTTTTCTGAAGGGCTCAGCTGAGCAGCTCATGCATATTCAAGAAATATTTAAGCATATGCTTAACTTTGAACTTCTAATTGCATTGAGCCTCAAAGGAATTCAGCATGTGCTTAAAATTTTTTTATGATTGCTTACATCAAGGAATTTACCATACTGTGGTAAGACCACATGCATTGACAGCTGTCCAAGATCAGCTGATAAATGATAACTTGCACAGTCAGATCACTGTGGTCTTGATAAAATCTTTGCGTTGGTGCAAATTTCTCTCTTGAGGCTTCTCAGGGTAAGTATTGCTCAAAAAACTGAGATCAATCTCTTAACGTGCTTTACCTTAATACACTTCTAAAGTGTATTAAACAACAAGGATATGAGTATCTCAGAGTTTTATGAGTAGAAAGGCAACTGAGGCATAGCTATGTCAAACTGTATTCCAAAGGAGAAAAGCCCTTGGACCTAGACTTTTTTTTTTTTCCATTTAGCTCCATTGGTAAACAGTAGAATCTAAGTGGCATAGTCATCTAGGATTTCCTATTTATTTCTTTCCTTTAGCTAGAAACAGAAAATATGAGGAAGTGTCCCGGGTTCAGCAGTAAAAGTGATTTTTCTCCTTCTTAGTAGCTGGTGCAGTGCTGTGTTTTTGACTTTCAGCCTGGGAACAGAGCTGATAACACTGATGTTTTCAGCTGCTGCTCAGTAATGTTTAGTCTGACCAAGGACTTTCTGAGTCTCATGCTCTGCCCGGGAGGAGGGGAAGCTGGGAGGAAGCAGAGACAGGACACCTGACCCAAACTAGCCAGAGAGGTATTCCTTACCACAGCACGTCATGCCCATATATAAACTGGGGGCAGTTACCAGGAAGGGTTAGATTACTGCTGGGTCCGGCTAGGTGTCTGTTGGTGGGTGGTGAGCGGTTGTATTCTCTTCCCTTGTTCTTTCCCCTATCATTATTATTGGTGGTAGCAGTAGTGGATTGTTATACCTTAGTTACTGAACTGTTCTTATCTCAACCCCTGGGAGTTACATTCTTTCAATTCTCCTCCCCATCCCTCCGGGAGCGGGGGGAAGGGGAATGGAGTGGGCGGGTGAGCTACATGGCTGACTGGACTTAAAGCATGACAAAAAGCTATGTTCTTAACTTAGTTCAGATAGGGTGACTCTGAGCCATAACGTTATCACCCAGATTAAGAAGGGTATTTTGTTAGGAACTATACTATGACATCTTTCATTCTTACTGTCATCAAAAATACATTCCTTGACCTTTAGGAGCCACATAAATTCCAACAGAATTTCTTGACACTTGTAAATTAAATTAATCTCTGCAGGTGTAGATTAATGTTTTCTGTCCTAAAAACAGTATATGCTTCAAAATAGGCAATTTGACATACGTTTTATAATGACCATCATACTTCATTTTTCATCCAGAAGTTACCTAAAACATTATCCAATTTGTTTCTCTGATGATGATTTGATGAACACTGTTATTCCCCATTTTCAATTATGTTTGCGCTATCTGTCCTAATATACTGTTCTTTTTTGACTTTGATACTTTGCTACAACATTAGGATGTCACTATTAGTTTATGACTCCTTAAAATTGCTAGACAACTTAGTTCATCTTCAGCTGTTACAATAAACACTTGATAATGATCTTTCCTTAATTTCTGAATTTATAGTTCCACTCCTCTCTTTTGTATTTCCACTCCTCTCTTTTATATTTCCTTCTTGTGATAATCTGTTTTCCCTCAATGGACTTTACAGAAAACAGAGAAGGAAAGAACATTTCTTCCTGCCAAACTAGAGCTTTGAAAAAATGCTGCTTTTCCATGCAGCTGTTCATAGGGTACAGGTTGGGATGAGTTTTTCTTCATATGTGTGCATTTCTTAAGTGAATGTAAGAAACAGCTGTCAAAAAAATGCCTCACAAAATGGTTCACTCAGGTCAGAATCTCCAGGCATTCCAATAATAATAGCAATAATAATTATAGTATTTTTTTAGAAGTTATTCATGTGTGTCATCGTTGTTGATTCTACTACTACTGCAAAAATTAAATCACTAGCCAATAAAATTTTATTGTTTTCAATGTTTAATTTAAATTTGGTTCAAACTTAAATTTTTGCAGAAAAGACAGAAAAGACCCTCACATAAAACCTGAAGTTTAGAAATCCTCCCTGCTTAAAAATGCAAACAGCAATAACAAATGCAAAAGAAACCTGAAAATCTAGCTGTTCATTAAAGTTGTTTCTTTAGCTGCATGAACTAATGGCAAGTCCTTTAGCAGTTTCATTTAGTGGTATTTGCATTTCTTTCTCCCATAGTCATTTGAAAATAGGAAATGTTAGATCATGTTGACAAGTTGTCAATTAAAGTTAAATGTTGGTAGGAAATGCCATTGAGTGCCCTAATTAAAACTACCACAGCTCTTCTAAAAGTTAATATCTGTCCTAGAAGTGTATGCTAATATCCCTTAGTACAGAAAAAAATGAAGTTCAAAACTGTGATTTAAAGACTCACCCTCATTGCGTTTGTGCATGACATGAAATTCCAGTGAAAGAAAATAAAATTTTAAACTATAATAAGTAATTTGGAATAGACAAAACATATTTTACTATTAATTTTATTCCCTTCCCATAAGCTGGCAGGCACAATATAGTTTATAAGTGATCTGTTTGTTCCCTGTGTTACGTATACAGCCAAGCAAACATGGAAAGTGAGTCACCATCTTAGGCTGCTTGGGAAAAGTGTTCTGTATCAGAGGTCCACAGACTTCAGTGATTCTGCCTAACATGGTCTCAAATGAGTGCCACCAGATTTTTATTGGAAAAATCTATATGCTTTTAGGACAGAGAGATGACTTAGTGAAGAGACAGTCATTTTTCTAATATAGGGAACTACGTCAACCCAAATTCAGTGCAAGTCATTGTTCTGGGACTATGGAAGGAAAGAAAATGAATGTTTAAATCGCTACAAGCCTTTTGGTTGATAGGATTCATAAATCCCAAATATTAGTTGTATAGAGACTGAAATCTATGCATCATGACAGCACTGGGGCATACTGCCTTTTTGAAAACAAGTTTTTGTTTTTGTTTTTGTTTTTTTTTTCTTGCAAAAGCAATTTTTTCTATATTTGAAAAATCTGAGTCCATCAAGCACAGTTGTCATTGGCCTTTCAGAGCACATTGGTGAATTTTAGGCACATTTTTAGGAGGTCCTACCAGTTGCTTCATTGTAGAGTTGATTTATGATATGTTTGAAATATTTATCCTTTTTGCCGAATCCCCAAGAAAAAAAGTGGGTTGGGAATCTACCAGGGGGAATATCATAGAATCATAGAACAGTTTGGATTGGGAGGAACCTTAATGACCATCTAGTTCCAACCTCCCCTTGCCATGGGCAGGGACACCTCACACTTGACCAAGTTGCCCAAAGCTCCATCCAGCCTGGCCTTGAACACTGACAGGTCCTTTCCAACACTATTCTATTATTTTATGATTCTTGAAAACAACATCTCACATACACTAGCAAGAGGTGTAAGACAAAACAAGATTAAATGGGATAAGACTTTACTGATGCAACTGAGGAAAGCATCAACAGCCTTCTGTATTCATGGTACAGATAGAACCTATGTAAAACTAGGTCCTACTGAATTGATAAATTTTCATGAGCAGAAGTTCCTGACTTACACTGGCACATATCCCAGACTCTGACCTCATATCTCCACCAGTGACATTTATTCCTCTTGGAAGAAAAAAAAAAAAAAAACAAAAAAAAACAACAGATCATACGTGCTTCCCTGGGAAGATATTTGACCTCTGCAGTAAGATACTTGCAAAGCAATATTGCACCCAGATTGTGTCATTCAGCTCTCACTTGGGACAAAGTTTAGACATATCTTCAAGTTCATCTTTAGTACATGGAAAAAGCTTTGACGGGCCTTGTAAGGAAATTTTCCTGAGGCAGTGTCTAAATGGGGAAATTCTCTTCTGGTTAGAAGACAGAAGCAGAAAAGGACTGGAGAGGTTTTATATGTTTGTTGTGTGTATTTAAAGAGTAAACACATAACTCCTCATTCAGTTTTATCCCCAGCTTTCTTGTTGTTTTTATTTTGATAATTAGTTGCTGGCTTCAGTCGATGATATGCATTGCCTTCTACTTGTGCAATTGGAATATTTACATAATTACTGTAAATAGATGCACTCATCATTAGAATGTTTGGGATTCCATGAAACTTTATGGAAATGATGTAACACACTCACTCAGTAATAGCTAAAACACTGCAGTGTGATAATTTCAACTTTTTTTTTTTTTTAATTATACTGAGATTTTCCGCAACACAGCTCAAAACTGTGCCTGTATTGCAGGCTGCAGTATTGCAGTGCAAGCTAAGGGCAATTCTTGTCAAATAGTATCCAGCAAATTCTACAAGTATGAAATCAGAAGACTTCTCCCAACTGCCTCAAAAACACAGGCATAAATACCTACACAAAAATTCTTAGACAGAAGCATACAGAGATACGTTAATCTTCAAATTCAGCAAACTTGTCTTTAGTTTTCCACAAGTGCCAACTTAGTACTGTATTAACATCTTCATGGATGGATGGATGGATGGATGGATGGATGGATGGGATGGATAGATAGATGATAGATAGATAGATAGATAGATAGATAGATAGATAGATAGATGATTGATAGATAGATAGATAGATAGATGGATAGATGGATAGATGGATGGATAGATGGATGTGTAAAAGCATAGGATATTGGAAAGTAGGTCTAAAATTCATAATTTGCTGCAGCTATGGTAGGAGGTTCATTGAAAATAGTCCCACTACACTTACTCGACAAATTTTGAGTACTGCTGGTTGCATGAAAAATAGAAAGCCACAACAGGAGAGCTAGAGAAATTAGGGTATCACAACATTCTGAATTCCTAGGAGTTCTGCCTGATAGCAAAGAGATTCTTTTATAAGCTTCTCTGCTGACAACAACAGCTGAGCCCCAGAGACAAGCAACTTTTTACTCCTCTGTAGACATCTCTAAGAAGAACGCTTTTTTTCATGGTGATTTAAAGAATCAGCCTGAGGACCTTAGAGTAAAAAATCTACAAGTCTATAGAAGGGTCAAGGCTTCTATTTGCCATCTATCTCACTAGTCAGCTGTTCTGTGTAGCTGTGACTGAAGTGATAGCAACACTTAGGGTCATTATCAGTGGACTGTATTGTATGAGGAACTGATACAGCTGTGAAAAGCTGTGGATACCCTGAGGAGTTTTCTTAGATTTTCTGTTTCTCATAATTCTGATATTTGACGGTTTGTTGGGAACAATCAGATTTTCCAAGGACTTATACATCCAGGCAACTAACGGGGGGCTGAACTCTGAAATTCTTTTCCAAATTGTGACTGATGAACATTAATATATGAACTGCAAGATATTTCACTGTATCTGTTAGATGGTGATTTCTATAACTATCTCTAGTGAATGTCATTTCCTCATAAGCTGTATCCAGTGACATACCCTGCATCACAATAACACATGTGAGAAATTCTATTCACATGAGGAAATTGCTACCGAGCATGCATAAGCATTATAATATTCATTTTGCCTAATAATTTTCATCTATATAGGATATAGGAAAGGATGAAAGACATTTATGTTATTGCTATTTCTGAATTGCTATTTCTAAGCCTTGGAACTCTGAAACAGACTAAATATCTATAAATCAGTGGGAGTTTTTCTCATTAACATTTTAGGTATTAAAATGAGATTATTCTCATCTTTCATTTTAGGTATTAAATAGCTGAGTAAAACTGTAAGTCCTTTTCCATTTGTATTTCCATTTCCTTTTAAATATTTCTGAGATTGTTTTTCTTCTGATTGAATATAATTTCTGTATCAGACATGCACCAAAGTCTCATTTCAAGAATAGAATAATTAAGGGTAAAGTTCTATCAGAGATTGCAAGGTATTTTAGATACTGTGGGAAGAAAAAGAACACACCTCCTGTACATCATAGTTTCATTTCTGAATACTGCAATTTTTACCTTTTTATAACTTTTTTACTACCATGGCTTGTGCATTTTGAGCTGTGAAACTCTTTCAGTTCAGCACTCCTACACAGAAATTAATTTTACCATGGAGGAATTATTCTCATATTTTTATGATGCAGTGTTCCTCAAGCCAGCAGCACATGCACACAACCCTGGAGACAAAAAAAAATACAGTGTTTTTTGTCCTTTTGTGTGTGCTTTCCATTTCAAAGACATTGGGGTTAATTTAAAAATTATGTTGGGATGCTGTGTAATTCTAGCTAGGGTTGTTGCTTTTGCAGTGACCCATGCTCCCTGCTGTTCTGTCAATTCTGCTGAAAGATGGGTAAGGGTAGCAAAACTTATGAAGAGAACAGTGCTCACACACTCAGCTTCATTTATGGCTTGAATAGTCCTTTTTTTTATTTATTTTTTTTTTTGTCATTATTAGTTTGTTCAATGCATTTGCTGTTAAGTAGCTAATAAAGGGAATACACTGTAGACATCTCTAATCATGGTAAGCATATGAACAAGCAGAGTTGCATTTTACATCTTAGATAATATTTTAAACTAACTCTAAGATGTGGTGCTTCATGGTCACCCTCCAGTCTCACGTAACAGGTGTATAACTCCCACTCATTTCTAAATAAAGCTACAGAGAAAAGTAAAGGATAATTTTCATTGGCAGAGGTCAGTACACTAAAAATTCAGGTCTTTTTTCTTCATATAGCTCATAAAGAAATATCCTGATCACTGTTTCATTTATTGGGTTTATTCATTTTAGCTTTTATTTGCTGCAGACATGAGCCACCCCACTCTTCATTCAACTGCAGTTTTCCTTTTTGCCCTCTAAAGACTAGGAATGACAGAGGAACTCCTTCATCTTTCTAAGCACTGTCTGACTCTAACCAATCACCATCTGAGTGGGGAGAAAGGCTACTATAGCTCACTTCTATCCTGACTTTGGATGTTCCTTAAATACTGAAACCCAAAGTACAGGAAATATCATCTTCTTTATTCATGTCTGCTATGATGCTAAGAATCCAACTGGCTACAGCTGTCTTGAAAAAAACCTGTGACATAGATACTGGTGTGTTTTAACATCAACAAACAAGGTTTTTAAAGGCACTGTAACATCTATCTTCCACTGATTTTGATGAGAGTAAAATGTCTAAATACCTTGAAAAATCTTGTTATAAATGGCTTAGTGAAATCCAGTTTTCAAAAGTGACTTAAGCAGACTTAGAAGCCTGAGAACTCAGACACACAATTAGGTTACTACTGCTTAACATGTTACCATTCATCAGCTTACCTTGAACTTCAATCATTTCAGGCTAGGCTAAACAAAATTATCTTGTGTTAGCCACTGGCTAAGATTGACTGCACAAGCATTTAAAATTGCTCAGCTAATTCAGTATATCTTGTTAAATCATAGTAACATGATAGTGTTCCTGGATGATTCTTCTATTTGAAAATCAATGGGATTTGGCACTTTGATAGAATAATGAGTTTCTGTGGCATTACATTTTGTGCTGTGCCAGCTTTTTATCGACATTACATGTCTTTGCTCCAACCCTTTGGCACAATGTGGCAGAGTATCCCCTTTATTATGGCATATGTCCACGTGAGGCAACTGTATTCACATTGACAGTTACAGCCACCTGTAGCTCATCCCAAAATGTGTCATAACATTAAAGTTCATAATTAATCTGTGCAAGTAGATCTTGGATTTATAAAGCTATTTCTATCTGCAGTAACAACTTATGCATACATAAGCCGTCTTTACATTAACAGCAGTGGTAGCAATGAAACTGTGGCAACATTATGTTCACCAAGAGCTGACTGCCTCAATATTTATCCAACTTGTAAAACAGATGAATTTCATTTTGTAATAGGTTACAGTGAATGTACTTCCCAAGCTAGCAAGTTAAAAGCTGATGTAAGAACAAGAGAATGGCCACACTGAAGGTATATGTAGTCTAGCATCTTACTACTACCATGACTTGGAGCTGTGTCTGTGAAAGAGTGTCAGAGTAGGGTCAGCATGCTGTGGCATCTCTGCTGGTATACCCTCCAAAATAACAGCATTCTGAGTCTCAGAGTATTCTAGTTCCAGCAGTGGTACCTTTGTTTTTAATAGTCTCTGTACATATTTCTTACCGGAATGTAGCTTGTCAGTTATTAATCCAGTGTCACCTTCTGAATGCACATTGTCATGTAGCACTGGATTTATCAGCATTCTGTCAGAAAGAATAAATAAATAAATAAATCTGATTTTGTTTATTTTGACCTGACTAGAAATCATGCTTGATATTCTCCAGCTCTTTACCTTTAACACTCTGGACATAACTGTCTTTCCTCAAGGTCAGAGTGAAAGGCTATGGTAGAGAAAAGGTCTGAAACTGTTCCTAATTTTTGTCTTGTGACATAGCCACAGAACCAGCCTTCTCTTGTATATATCAATTTAAACTATTTGGAATTCAGATGAGTTTGCTTTACTGCATTCCTAATTTGAACCAAGCTAGCTGGCAGAGAATACTTCTTTGCTACTGCAATGTAGATAAGATATTATGAAGGAAACGTTGCAGTGAAGGCACTTAAATGCTCCAGAACACATCTTGTATACCAGAAGCCCAGGTGTTTCTGCTCAGATTGTATGGATGCTTTATGTGCATTTTTATTTTATATTATTTTACAGAAAACACTTTAAGTGTTTGAGCTTTATTTCCATATTATTAAGTCGGTGCTATTTCTCCAGAATATAACCTCGTCCTATTGATTACCAGTAACATTTTTCAGCTATGCTGCAAAATCTCTCATAAATTGTCATCTTATGTTTAGCTGTTATAAGGAAATACAAGGATTATTGCATTCCTGCATTGTGTGCCAGCATTCATCTAAATCTAGCTTGCTTCCTTTAAGTGAAGAGAAGAGCTCTTTTATTTATTTTTTTTTAGACCTTGTGATGATTTTTAAACCTTTCATGCTATAGGTAAATGTAATAAGTAGTTATTCTCTCCAGTCAGACATTTGCCACCTTTGCTATAATTTACAAGTTCACTCCTTTTCTGGTTCCTGGCATATTCTGGTCTGACTGACTATTATTGCAACTTTAGCATCATTTTCTCAAGGTCCTAACAGCTCCTTCCCCAGGACACAACTTGGCCATTAAACTTTATTCAAGTAATAACTGTTTTTTCCAAGATGACTGTTCCAACTCATGTCTTTTTATATCTCTGTAGACTTGGTGTTTGTTGATAGGCTGAGGCGACCTGTAACTTCAGTAATGCATACAGCATATCAGGAGGAAAACTGTTTGTTTGTGTACAGTGTCTTCATAAATCAGACCCTAATTGCCTCTTAACCCCAGTGTCTCTTTCATCAGCTAAGAGAATTCTCATTGTTGGACTATATCTCTTGTACAGCAATTTTACATAAAAACATTTCTTAGCAATTATTTTATAATTAAATAAATGCAAATAAACTCCTTGTAAGTTTTAGTGTAGGTTTGTTTTGGTTTTTTAGGGGGGGGGGGGGTTTGGTTTGAGGTTCTGTTTTTGTTTTTTTCTCTTGACTTTTAAGGAAGACAGCTGCAGTCAATGAAAGATTTTCATTCTGGTTTGCTTTCAGTATTTTTTACACCTAATGGAGAAAAGAGCATTTAAAAAGAAAAAATATAACAAGAAAAAAACCACAGTCCTAGTGTATTCACATAAAGAAAAACCACTGTGTAAAGGCTGTATCGTGCTCAAAAGAAGACAATGGAAATTCTTTAAAGAAAAGGCACACAGGGATTTGCCCTAAAGTTTTGTCAATTGCTAATACCCCTAACAGCACCTCAGACACTGAGGCAGCAACTGCAGCAGCTGTAAGTTTCAATTAATGTGAATATATTTCCTTTGATCATGCAGTCAGAGATGATGCAGAGATACTTTTGTTAACCAGGTACACACATTTCTCCCAGTAATTATTTTTAAAACTTTTTTTTTTTAAATATCATTCCAGAGCATTGTGGCAGAATTTTGAGTAATTGCTAGAAATATTCCAAACCAGCATTCCTAATTTTTTTCTGTGTTGAAGCAACATTGATACTAATAGATATTATCAGCAAATATCAAACTCTTCATTACGATTCCTTCTGATGCATTGCTTGTTAAAGAGACAGGCTTGCTTACTCTGACAGTTTTTTTAAATTGGATCTACTTTTTCCTTTCATTCATTCATCTTTGAGTTTTGACATATGCTGTCATTCCATGAAGGCTTCAAGAACTAAGACGACCTTGCCAAAGACAAAGAGGTGTGTCTAGAAGAATTATAATTTCTTGAAAGATGATTTATGTGATGACTGTGTAAAAGAGTACTAGTTTTCTAGTGATTAATGACAATACTGGCAGTATTGACTGATCGTTAGAAATATTTATATGGCAGGTCCTTTAAGGAAGTGGTAGATGTGAAGGAAAGATTAAATGCATTTCAGAAAGACAACCATTTCTCTGTGTACGAAATCAGAGATTATAGTTCTTTTGCATTATTTTTAATTTCTTTCTTCATGTTTGTCGTGTTTCTCAGAGAGAAATGTACCCCAATTGGCTCTAAAATGTCTGGTAAACCCAACAAAATTAGTAGTGTAGAAGGTGTCTTTCTTATATTTCAGAAGTAGTTAAGTTTTATTTTTCAACTGATATTATAAATCACTGCTTACAAAAACATTCTTAGGTATAGAGCATATCCATAAAGACATTAAGAAAGATTAATAAATTGTTGCTCAGTTATTTCTCAAGGTTTATAACACAAATGGACGTTAAGAGAACATGCATGCTTTGTTATTTGTAATTGGCATACTTTTAGACACTGGAGTTTACTGCATTATTTACCAGGTTGCATTGCTACATTAATGAGTAACCTTTAGTAAGTGATATGCTAGTATTTTAGCTGTTTATAGTCATTAAAAATAGATGGCCATTAAAGTGGTAATTTAAGTACAAGTTGACCTGGCATTATTCTCAGTTTCACCACATCACATAACTCCATTAGAGATGTGATTCAGTAGAATTATTCTTCATTTACTTAGCTGCAAGTGAAAGCAAAATCTCTTAGCCTACTGGTGTATAACTAACTGAAAACACACATGAACACTCAAACCCTCCCTAAATATATATTTGTATATAGTGAGAGTTCATCTAAGAATAGTTATCATAGATTAACAAAGTTGTCGATGTTTAAGCCTCTAAAACTCACGCAGTTTTACTCACTCACTCACTCCCCTCTCTTTCTTCCCCCAGTCCCAGGGGGAATGGGGAGGAGAATCGAAAAAAAAAAATGCAACTCCCACAGGTTAAGAACAGTTTAGTAACTAAAGTATAACACAAATCACTACTGCTACCACCAGTAATAATACAAGAGAAATACAAGGAAAGAGAATACAACTGCTCACCAAGCCCGACCCAGCCAGTGCACCCCCCAGCAGCAAACCCCCTAGTGCACCACCACTGCACCACCACACCCTTCTGGGTCTCTGCTCTCTGTTTTCACATCCTGGACATGACGTGCTGTGGTATGGAATAACCTCTTTGGTCAGTTTGGGTCAGGTGTCCTGTCTCTGCTTCCTCCCGGCTCCCCTCCTCCCTGGCATAGCATGAGACTCAGAAAGTCCTTGGCCAGACAAAACACTACCAAGCAGTAACTGAAAACACTGGTGTTATCAGTGCTATTCACAGGCCCCAAATTGAAAACACAGCTCTGCACCAGCTACCAAGAAGGAGAAAAAATGACTGCTGCTGCTGAACCCATGACAATATCCACCCCTTATTCCATACCATTCACGTCATGCTCAGGTCCTTCATTTTCAATATACCATCACATGTGTATATATGCATCCACACACACACACACAGAGGGAGGGAGATCACGCGTCAGCGCATGGACCAATCCCTATAGAGCTGCTGAGTCCATCCAGTCCATGATATTGGGCTCCATCTCCTGTAACAGTCCTTCAGAGCAGGGGAGGCCGTGTGCAGTGTTCACACTCGTGAATACCCTGGGCAATAGTGTCCATTGTTAAGTCCACCCCTCAATCACAAGCCCATCTGTATGTTGCATCTCTGCCCTGATGGCCTGAGGTGTCATGGGCCCACCGGGCCAAAAATAATTCACCCTTATGTTGCCAATCTAAGTCCATCTGAGCCACTTCAATTTTAGCGCCTTGATCCACTTGTTGGTTGTTCTGGTGTTCCTCAGTAGCCCGGCTCTTGGGTACATGAGCATCTACATGGCGTACTTTGACCACCAGGTTTTGCACTCGGGCAGCGATGTCTTGCAACAGTGCAGCAGCCCAGATGGGTTTACCTCTGCATTGCCAGTTGCACTGCTTCCATTGCTGCAACCACCCCCACAGGGCATTCGCCACCATCCATGAGTCAGTATAAAGTACTGGCCACTTTTCTCGTTCCACAATGTCCAAGGCCAGCTGGATGGCTTTCACTTCTGCAAACTGACTCGATTCACCCTCCCCTTCAGCAGTTTCTGCAGCTTGTCATTGAGGACTCCATACTTCTGCCTTCCAGCTACGATGCTTTCCCACAATGCAACAGGACCCATCAGTAAATAAGGCATATTGCTTTTCTCTTTCTGACAGTTCATTATATGGGGCCTCTTCAGCACGTATCACTCCTTCCTCCTCTGGTGACCTTCCAAAATCTTTGCCCTCTGGCCAGTCCATGATGACTTCTAGAATTCCTGGATGACTGGCATTCCCTATTCAAGCTCATTGTGTAATTAACGTGGCCCACTTACTCCACGAAGCATCAGTTGCATGATGTGTAGAGGAGACCCTGCCTTTGAACATCCAGCCCAGCACGGGCAACCGGGGTGCCAGGAGGAGCCGTGCTTCAATATTTAACTTATGAGAAATCTATCAAATATAAGTATGCTTAATTGATTTAAGCTTTCTCTTCTTTCTTTGTATTGCGGCATTGCAAAAATTTGCTTACACTAAAGTCAACTTTTTGAATTTTTTTGAGCAATGGAACGAGTTGCCCAGAGAGGTTGTGGAGTCTCCAACCTTGGAGATATTCAAAAGCTGTCTGGACATAGTCCTGGGCTGTAGGTGGTCCTGTGTGGGCGGAGAGTTTAGACCAGATGACCTGCAGAGGTCCTGTCCAACCTCTGCTGTTCTGTAGTTCTGTTCTTTTCAAAACTGCCCTCTGAAACTTCTCCATATAAAAATGCATTTGCATCTCTGATAGCAGGTTGTATGTAGCACAAAATGTAAAATAGTGAGTGTTTATTGAGATGTACTGATTCCATTGTTTTGATGTACTGAAGTAAAGAATGAGCCACGTTTGTCAGGTTTTGTCTTAGCATATTTACATACACTGGTAATCACCAGAGTATTTAGCTATTATAGCTCATGAGGGAAAAGTATTAAAGCTACTTATAATATATATCTAAATTTATCACTCCTTTCCTTCATGTTACATTTTATCAGAGTTAATTATTAGTTTCTTTTAATTATACTTTATTACCTTTGTCCTGGAGACTATCCAAAAAGTAGATCACCATGGTATGCAATTTAGTGAAACAGTTTCCAGGCATTATGCCATCCTCAAGATCATGTGAAACAATTGTTATTAAAATTAGGAAAATAGTAGTACGTATGTTTAGATTATGAATAATGGGAGAGAAATGGTTCACATTATTCCATGGTGTGCTATTAATCTAATGAAAGTTTGTTTTTTGGTTTGGCTTTTACTGTAATTCCTAGCTTCTTAAATATTAAGAGCATGAGAACAGCAGCATGTCACTTCTGTTGCTCCATATGCTGACAGAAAGCACAATGGTTTCTTATCTTGCTGAATCCTTTTTAAGTTCATATGTAGGTGTAAAAATGCTCACCCCCTGCTTTGATAGCAGCTGTTAGGCAGGATCTGTCCTCAGGTCCTTTACTGCTGAGTTTAGTGACTCAAACACTTCAGGTGAAATAAAACTGGCACAGGTTCTCAAACGGGCCAGTGACATCAGTGAGGAACTACTAAAAAAGCTAGGTAAATCCTTGAGCTGCTAGACCATACTGAAATCCTTGGTTAACCAAGGATAAACCAACCATTTTGTAAAAAAAATGCTGTGACTATGCTATAACATTTGGTGTTATGTACAAAGGCAATGAATGTCTATGTAGATACAGATATGTACAAAGGCAATGAATGTCTATGTAGATACACATAGATATAACATAGCTGTAGGTTAATTTAAGCCTTTCAGGCACAATTTACAATTTTACAATAACGTTTTTATGAGCATTTTCAAGTCTTGCTACTTGCAGAAACAGCCATGAAAATAACCAGAAAAACTGACTTAGAGACTAGTCCCACAGAGACTTGCTGAATAAATAATTTTAGTTTCCTGAGCTGTCCCATTGCTGGCTTCCTGCAAATATGTTCTGTAACAGAAAATGTTCTAATGCTTTTAATGTTGTTAAAATGCAATTGAAGACCAAGTAATATAAAAACATTTAAAAACAATTAGCCGTGATTTACAAAATGATATCGTACATATTTATGAGGTACCTGAGGTCAGGTCTGTGTCTCACTACAGCAAAATTGAACAGCTCAGGAACTTTGATGAGCTATAATAAATGGAGTTCACAAAGGAAGATGATTCTGGAAAATAAAGTTCTGCTCCAGAAAACTATTAAGGACTATTGAAATGTGTAAGTACCAGTTAAGCCAATGTGTTATTAAATGTATAATGTAAACAAATTAGAAATACCATCACAAAAAATGGAAAAACTTTCAATTAAATTATAGGTATAGGTACATGCATAGTTAAAGAGTCCCTTGGACTCTTGTCCAACAGAAATATAATGAAATATAATGAGCATCTAAGCAGAAGCTTTATTGCAGGAAATGCTAAAAGTTTTTGCACATGTTAAAGTGCATTCAATGTAATCTGTAATAGGAACGAAGTACTTGTTTGGCTTGTGCAGTATTCCAATATAGCACATCATAACCAACAATTTGACATATTTGACAATTTGACAATATTTGACAATTTGACATAGTTGTCTCATTGAAATGCATTTTAATATGGACAACCAAAGACCTAATTTCTGATTAATTAGGTCCAACACCAGCAAACTATAAAAATATTTACTTAATCCAAACATCTCAGGTTCTCTTTGTGTAAGTCCGTGACTTAAAAACAGACTTTTCCTTACTTATTTCTTGCTAAACTTTAGCTGAGATTTAAAAATGTCTAACATTGTTTTTATGCATTCAAAAAATAATCTAAGCAACGTAGACACCATTTTGCCTTCAGAAACAAAACAAAAAACTGGGCTTCATAATAGGCTTTTAGTGTAGCAATCTTGAGCCTGAATTTAGCCAGCAATGTTCACTGTATTTTGGCGTTTTGTTATTCATGCTGGCTTTTTAACAAACTTGACATTTTATTAATTGTAAAATCGATATTTTAAGATTTAAAACTATTCAGCTTCTCCCTTTAGAACTACTGTATTTTTTCACAGATTTTTTTCACTCAGTGCTTTACTTCAATAAACCATTGTAAGCCAAATTCTCAAATTTAAGAGCTGACTTTACTTTCAAGGATTTCATCTGTTAGAAATTTATCTGGATTTAACAAAGTACTGAAGCATGGTCTTAAACCATTCCTACTCAACTAAATATATATGGGAGCTTTTCTCTACTATCCAAACCATCATTTTACACTAACAAGCCCATGAGAAAAAAAGCAGTGGTAGTGTCTCAGATACTGTTATTCTGCCCTTTATTTTCCCACTTCTACGTAATGTAGATCTCAGAGGCTTCTCTCTTTTGATTGTGACAACATCTCTTCTTTTGCTTTATTTGTCTCTTTCTGCCTATACTATTTCCAGCTCCTCTGTTTTTGAATTTTCGTGCATATTTTTCAGGATCGTTTCCCAGAAATTTTTGTCTGCAGTTAGAACGAGTCACTTTTTTCTTTTACTTAGTTTGGTGGCAGCCCATAAAGATTTCTGAATCTTTTTGCACCCAATGTATTTCATAGTGAATATAATGTAGATTTAGATACCTACTGTTGAGTAATATCTTTCTAAACTGAAAACGAGCTACTCAGAGTTAGTTTCATTGTTTTATATTACAAAGAACAGTTCTTACAAACTTAGGTCATTGTCCTAAGGGTTTATGATAGTTTAAAGTAATATGTTTTGCTTAATTATAATGATCCTTTCATGAACAGAATCTCATTTGTGTTAGTAGTCAGAAGTTGATTTTAATTTGGAAAGTTCATTGCAAATAAGTTGTGTTCTCTTGATTTAGGTAATTATACTCAGTATGTTAATGGCAAGGACTACTCAGGCTTTTTAAAAACCTCGTTGCTCTCTGTAGAACAGTTATTGAAAGGAGCGGAGAGTATGCAATTCTCTTTGATCACTTTAATGAACCTCAGTGTTTTTATTGTCTATTCAGTTACGTGCAAAGTGTAGTGCAACTGTGTATTAGCTACTAATTAGTGGTTTAATCAAGAAAAATAATAGAAACCTATGTCATAATTAAGATTTTGAACAATATTTTTTAATGGTTATCAAAGTGCAAGACAAATTCCATTTAGTAACCTTTAAAATGCATATGCCTCATTGAAGACCTATTGCTTTTGGTTGGTTTTATGTTTACAAGGACTTAGGTTTTGTCAAAAAGAAAAATTAGGGCATAGCCATTGTCGCAACCTTTGCCAGCCCATGGGCAGCTTTCTTTTCCAACAGAAAGGGGAAAACACTGTGAGAACAACATGAAATTTTTTATCTTCCTGTTGGTCTCAATTGCAACATTTACACTAATATTTCTTGCAGCAAACATAACAGCATTCTCATAAGCTTCCCAGATAATGAATGGCCAGGCTGCAAGTGAAAACATCAGCTGTTGAGTCATGTTATACTTAGATGGATCATATTTATGTAATCCTTTACCACTTTTATTCTGTGTATTCATGGGACATAACATTGCAGTATGCATGAGATGAGATAAAATGTTCTCATTACAATTCTGTTCCCAGTGCAAGTCCATTATTTCCACATTTCAAGTGACAGCACAGGGCAGGAGATGGTACATTCAGTGCTGTATTAGATAAACTATTAATGGTGCAGTTCTTCATGTGTAAAATAGTAAAATAATAGGACAAGCACGTCTCTGACAGAACCTGATACTCAGGAGGAGGGATACACAACTGGAGAATAATCCTCAATCCAAAGTAGAAAGACAAAGGTATAATTTTCAAACACACACACAAGAAAAAAAGTATGTGAAATAGCTTCTTTCACTGAGAAATTATGCAAAAAAGGAACCTCACCTGCTTGGAAACTGCAAAAAATAAGAAGGTCGTAGGAATTGTCTATATAAATCAACAAAAATCATGGAGAGAACCTAAATATCACCCAGCCCTAGTAAGAATAAAAGCATGGAAAAGTGGACTTAATTTTTAAGGGGATGCATAAATCTTATTTTATAGCTTATATTGGACATAAATTGAAAAAAAAGAGTGCATTTATATATATATCAAAATAAATTTTAAAGTTTCCTTTTTAAGACAAGTGCTCCTTTCATTTAAGAAATTCATAGAAGAGGATTTTTTATATGCACAAGAAATTAGTATAGTAAATAACGTTTGGTTACTTGAAAGAAGCTCCTTGACAGCCTGAAGGCAAAATTGAGTGATACTTAATCTCAGAAACAGGGGAGACATGAGAAATTAGGGTTAATTTTCCACTTTATATAGCTGTAGCTTTTCATTACTCCAGATCCTGAATGTCATTCAGCCCTTGAAAAGACTCCTCTTCCACTATAATACAGGCAATAGCATTAGTGATGCTATCTGACAATAACCTCATGGTAATGAGATCCTCAAACAGAAGGTGCTCTGTACAAATGAAATAAAATTATCTTCAAACACTAAAGCTACAAGGCATTAGGGCCATTCAGAATAGTATTAATTTCTGCCTAGATTTCCCTTTAGACCTGCTGGCGGAAACAAGCTGTGCAGTGGCTACTTCCCAGCTTCCTGTAGCCAGGAGTAGCGCTGCGGATGCAGGGATGTGAGGTAGTCAAACACCATCATCTGAGTCACTTTGCTCCACCACCAAGGTATTTTTCAATAACCTAGAATAATGCATATGAGAGTTACAAAGATGCAGCCCCTTTGTATATTGATTATCGATGTTCTTCTGTTTCAAGCTTGCCCTCTGGTAATTCAGTATTTTGGCAAGTGACCTGAACAAGCTGAGGGCACAGATGTTAGTTAGATGTGTTAATCGGAGAAGCAGTTGTTTTAGTCTCTGCACTAACATTAGTAAGAGTAATGTTTCAACTTAACTTTAGTCAAACAAAAACTTCTGATAAAGTTCTATGTGGCTTCAACAAACATACTTTTTTTTTTTTTCCCCACATATGCAGCAACTTTGCTTAACTCAGGACATCATTTTATTAATTGATGCCATGTCAGCAATTGTACCCAAAGGTTTTTGAAAGAGGGCATTAGATGGGTGTGGAAGTGACACTTTGCTCTCATTAGTCTTGTGAGACTGCTGAATCGCAGAACAGGTCACCTGCTGGTCAAGCTCCTGCTTTATAATCTTGAATTAGGGCCAAATGATCATATACTTATAAATTTCATGTTGCATCTTTTGGTCCCTCTACTAAGCTCCTACATGAAAACAGAAATAATGCGGAGAAATCTGCTACTTTTCATCACTTTCTGAGTTTTCTGTTACCATACAGAGCTCTTTGTAATCAAGTTAAGATTTTCTTCATCTCCTTTACTTATTGCCTTGCCTAATGCCACTGGATTCAGTGCAACACTTTACATGGGCTTGTGTGGATTTTGCATCACACAAATGGAAGTCAGCATGTTATTAGGAATGATATTGCTGTATACTGATGTCTTGAAAACTTTCCTAGAACTGCATATACACCAACCACCATTTTTATAATTTTTTCTTCTGCTAATTGCTTCTAGTCTCTCATTCATGGCCCATCCCTACAAATCTTCATGCAATGGGGTTCTGTGCACTCTGCTGCCGAGCAATGTCTAGTCCATACCCCTCTGGAAGCTGCCATATAAAAAAGGGAAGCTTGTTTATATGTTAGCTTAAGATTCTTCCCATCTTCCAAAAGGACAGCAGCAGCTGGAGAAGGGATGAGTTATGTCCCAGAATCATAGCTAGAGGCACACTCTGGGCACAGCAGGAGTCCTGCAGGATCCAAATGCTTTATCTTCTCTGGCCTTTTCCAGCTCTCGCTTGCTAGCTGCTCTCCTAAATTTCCCTAAGAATGACCAGACAAGATTCTCTGTAAAGTACTCGACTGTAACCTGGGGAATCCATAACCAGAATGCACGCTGAGTTTAGCACAATCACCTGTCTGTCAGGAGCCACCCCTGCTTTTAGTGCATTGTTGACAAAAAAAAAGTTGCTACTTTATCAAGTCTAGTATGCCGACATGGCATTAATTCTGTCTAACCTTCAGAAATTAGAAAAGGTAGCAATTATATCCTTAAAAAGTCACTTTTGAATTGACTAATTAATCATTCATTGCCCATGGCACTAATAAGTCATTAGTTGTGTAGTGGCTCATTATAAGGTGCAATATGTAGAGGGGCTCATTTATGCAACTGCTTGCTGAATGTTGACTAGGTAATTTATAGATAATACATGCTTGTTATGACTTTGATCACTGTGGATGTGTTTTTTCCTGTTGAAATGTAACATGTTAAAGACTCATTTAAGTATCTTTGCAATTAAAGTATTGTAAAAGAATCTGTTAATGCAATCTTTTTCAGTACTATATCCTTTAGAGAAAGGGATCTTTTGTCTTGCTACATTGAAACCTGTTCCCATGTGCTCTTTAGTTTTGTTTTTCAATTGCTGTTCTGTCTACTTGAGTTATTCATGCTTCCTGAAGAACTCTACAATATGAGAACTAAAGTAAAATACATTGTAAACAGTCTTTAATGAATGAAGGCAGTTAAGTGGAATTATTCCAGTTTTATACGCTAATGTTCTAAAGCCTTCAAAAATACAATAAGAAGTCAAAATTACTGGATATATTAAGCTGTGTTTTGACAACACTGTCTGAATTTAAGAGAGACATAATTACCCCAAGGAAAGAGAGGGAGAGAGAAAAAAAAAAGATGTCAGCAGGAATATTATGTGTCAATATTTGCCAATATAGAGTTACAGAAGTAATTTTTTTTCTTTTTGCCTTGAGAATAGAATTTTCAACCAAACAATTAAAAACATTAATTTTTCTCTAAAAGGAATGTAAGTGTAATGTAAAAACAGATCAACTCTTTAGTTTAAAAAGCCTCCAGTAGATTTTATCCCAATACATATACGCAGAAATGCCCTATCCCTACTGGATTAGATAATCTCTAAGGACAGCACTTGGTACCTCTAGAGTAATTGCTTCAGCCAAAAGAAAAAATATCTCCAGTCCTGCTAGCTAGTTGCAGTGGAAAACCCTGTTTGATATAGCCCAGCCTCTACTTCAACACCCAGGCTTCCACAGAGAGGAAGGAAGGGATCTGAAGAGGTTCCAGTTCTCATTCTGGAAATAATTTTTTTTAAAAAGGGGGAAGTGGGGAGAACCCCCTCCCAATTGTTCTTGTAAACATTTTGCGGCTTTGCAAATTGGGAAAATAGCCAGAAGCCAGAGAGGAGGAAAAGAGATTGGTCCAGAAGTAGCATGCAACACCTCAGAGCAAGAAAACAGATCTTGGGGAAAACGAGGATGATGTTTAAAAATCTGGGACTACTTCTATCCCTTTTGTTCAGTCTTCACCATGCTCAGATCAAAGCTGTGGGATCTTGAGAGATTTGAGTCACTGAAAAGCTGCCCGGGACTAATATAAATCTGTCCAATGAAGGAGAGAATGAGTTTATGGCACCCCCACTTGCAAAGGGAAGATGGTAATGTAGATCTGAGGAAAGGATTCCAAATACAGCAGAAGAGTGTGTTAGCTTTGGATCTCCTAGGAGAGGTTTGCCAGAATAATATATAACTACATAAAAAAGAGATATGTTCTTAAATAAAGCTGGCAGACATCAAGGGTTCTTTGGCCCTTTTCCACCAAAGTAAGGCTGTATCTAGTGACAGCGTCTCCTGAAATAAGGAGCTGCATGTGGTTCTGCCTTTTCTCCACAACTGCAATGTGGAAAAAGACCACAACACCCACCATGGACACCCTAGAGAAATCAATCTTGAAGGGTGAAAAGTGCCTGAGCAAGGAATAAGGAGTCACTCAAATTTCATGTTCTATAAGTCCAGGTAAATGAATCAAACAAAATCTGTAGAGGAGTAAATCACACCCTGGTAGCTATATTTTCTCTCTTCAGAGTAGTGCCATTTATATCAGCATTACTTTACAGAAGGTTCCTATATGCCCTGTGACTCCATCAATATGTAATTAAGACAGTTGTTGACAGTTTTCTTTGCTGGTCCCATAAGGTAAAAGTCCCCAGTTTCTTTGAATCATTATCCTACTGTTTGTTCAAAGGCATCAAAGCCTTCCATGCCATAGAGGAATTGGCTGGAAATTTTATCAGCAAGAGCTTGCTGCACCTGGGTTCAACAAAGTATCAAACATATGCTTAAATCTACCCAATAAAACAGAGGGCCTTAAGCATGGAAGAAATGTTTAACAGCAAAGTAATTTAGGTGAATTTAATCATGGCAATAAAAACATGCTTATGATACACAAGTGTAAAAATGATAGCATTATCAGGACCTGAGTTTGTTTCTGGGTTGTCTCATAGAAGGAAAAATATATTTATAATTTGATAATTATTTAGTAGTCAGCCTCAAATCATAGTCATAGAATCATAGAATAGTTAGGGTTGGAAAGTACCTTAAGATCATCTAGTTCCAGCCCCTCTACCCCCCTACCTCAAGTGAGCATTGCTATATAACTTAATAAAAGAATGAAAATTTCTACAGTCTGTATATAAAATAACTAAATCAAAATTATTACTTAAAAATAAAAGGAAAAATATTTCCTAATCCAGTTAAATTGAACTCAATTGGAGCCTATTCAGTAACCTTCAAAACTATTTAAAATGGTGATTGTGCAATATTTGTGTGATCAAAGTTAATGCAATATTTATGCAATCAAAGTTAATGTTAAGACATATAATGATTTTACAGGATGAGCTATGAATATAAATGACAAATTAACATAACTATTAAAGATCATAATATTTGCTTGGATAAAAATATTTTTTTATCAGAAGTAATGGTTTGTCTCATTATCTCTAAGAGGATTCCATGTATTATTTATTTTATAAGAAATCCAGATTATGATTTAACCAGTAGTAAAAGAGGGGTGGGTTTATTTTTAATGGAATGATATTTAAGTCCCTGGAAAATTCTGCCTTCAGTAATATCTACTAGCAATATCATGAATCCAATCTACCTTGGTGTCATGGGTTCAGCAGCAGTAGTCGTTTTTCTCCTTCTTAGTAGCTGGTGCAGTGCTGTTTTTGATTTTGGGCCTGTGAACAGCACTGATAACACCAGTGTTTTCAGTTACTGCTTGGTAGTGTTTTGGTCTGACCAAGGACTTTCTGAGTCTCACGCTCTGCCAGGGAGGAGGGGAAGCCAGAAGGAAGCAGAGACAGGACACCTGACCCAAACTGACAAAAGAGGTTATTCCAAACCACAGCACGTCATGTCCAGGATGTGAAAACGGACAGCAGAGACCCGGAAGGGTGTGGTGGTGCAGTGGGGGGTTCGCTGCTGGGGGGTGCACTGGCTGGGTCGGGCTTGGTGAGCAGTTGTATTCTCTTTCCTTGTATTTCTCTTGTATTATTACTGGTGGTAGCAGTAGTGATTTGTGTTATACCTTAGTTACTAAACTGTTCTTATCTCAACCTGTGGGAATTGCATTCTTTTGATCCTCCTCCCCATCCCCCCAGGACTGGGGGAAGAAAGAGAGACAAGTGAGTGAGTGAGTGAGTGAGTGAGTGAGTGAGTGAGAAAACTTCATGGCTGACTGGACTTAAACCACAACACTTGGTCATTGCCTTGAACAGGAACATATCAGGCTTCTTACTTGTCCTCTTGTTTTTTAAGCTTATATTCTATTGACACATTTTTTGATGTTGCTTTTTCCAAGTGGAAAATAAAAAAGAGACAAGAAGCCTAAGTGAGCTACATGCAGCTTTCCCAGAGCTGCAGTCTATGGTGGGTCTTCCTCTCCCCATGTTCTGAGTAGGCTCTTACTCAGTCCTTGAGACAACAGTCATCAGAAAAGCTCCTTTTGTCAGGTCCTGGCACAAATGTCTCCTGTCACATAGCAAACGAAGAACTTTGTTCCATTATGGCCACCCAACTTGTCATGCTTGCAGAAAGGGAGAGGCATGTTTCACATGTCGTTCTCATCTCCTACATTCACATGTCAAGGAAATATAATCAAGCTTTGCTTGGTTTTTGAAATACAAGCTGGGAGGAAGCCGCAAAGATGAGATCTCACCACATGTTAACTTTGAAAAGGCTTTGTATTCTATATTCGTACATGAGGTTTAGAATAGCAGAAAAGCAAGAGTTTAACTTTGTAAGAAGCTCACAGACTGTTATATATTCTCAATTAGAGACTATAAAGGAACACTTAATTTTCTTTGCTATTTCTATTGATTATGCTCTCTTTCCTTCGAATTGTCTTTTGGACTCGTCCCAGAAGCCCACTTCTTAAAAATCCTAAATATTCACCACCTGCACTAGAATTATTTAGATCTGAGGTCTCTTAAAACTTCACCAAATATCAAAGAAAGAGATGTTTTCCTGAGTTATTGTGGATTTAAGCATTCAGTGCAAAGAGGATCTCTGCTCATGATTGTGTCATAGACAGAAAGAATTATTTTCTGTGAATGTTGCTAATAGGATTTGTGTAGAACAGAGGTGAGTTTAGGACTAAAGTGACAGCCCTCAAAAGTAGTGGCTGTTGAAATATGCTCCTGATTTATGTTTAATGAACACTGAACAGCTTAATTTCAATGAAAATCATGCCATAAATGCTGGCATATTTAAACATACATATTTGATGGTAAGGGTGAAATGGGCTCCTTAGGTGTTGCAGAGTTTGTTGATGTGTTTTATACATATACATAATCGGGTACATGGAAACAGCATAGATGGTGTTTTTCATAATATGTACTGCCAGCAAACCTTCTGCACATGCATTTGTAATGATACTATATGTATAATACAATATTACACTGGCACCAACTCTACTGTGCTTAGACAATAAAATATAATGAAAGGCTGTTCTATAACTATATAATTTATGAATACCATAGTTATATCAGAAGATTATCTTTGTCCTCATGTAAATTATTTATTTTGTGCCTACTTACAGTGTACCCTTTGAAATTAAAGTGAAATTATGGAATGCCTTAAAGCCTGACTATCATGGGCCAGCTGTCTCAGTCAGCTGGCTTGTCAGTCAATACAGACTACAAATCAGAACTATACTATATTTGACCCTGATTGGGAGGTTATTTTGGGAATTCTGCCAGTGTAATGAACAAGTCGTACTAAGGAGACCATACCCTTTGTAACTGGGAAATGAAGACCATAGAAATAATCACAGCTACACAATAATGGCTTCTGTTAAAAAAAAAAAAAAAAAAGAAAACACAAGCAAAAAAAAGCCAAAAAACTTTTAATAAAATTCCCATAGCCAATCCCCATCCCATTTTTATCTTCAAACGTTTCATCTTGCTGCTTTTCCTCTTCCATCCTCCTCTCACTTTTTTCTTCCATACTTTAAAAGAATTGCTGCCTTTACCAGCTGTCTTGAAGCTCTTCCTGTCCAGCCGCTGTCCTAGAACATGCCCACTAGATACTGCTCTGGCTTTCAGTCTTGTCTCCTTCCATGCTTGCTGAAACCTGATGGCAAACAATGTTTGCTTATATATTCATTCTTGGGGAAATAATGTGTTAAAGGCTATGGCTGTGTTTCACCTCATAGAAGTTTTTTTTGTTTGTTTGTTTTATATTAGATTGGAAACTTTGAGGGGTTTGGGTGTTGTTTTTTTTCTTTTGATTAATATTACTACATACACACTAAAATTCATTTGTGTGCAGATCCCTGTTAAGGTCTGTTACCCTGGCCTAACTGCTTTTTACTGAAGGGAATGTATTGGGGAACTTCTTTGTAAATTAAAGCATAAATCATACAGGTAACTTTTCTCCACGTGCACACAAACACACCCCTCCCCAGTTAAACTGTTCTTTTTATGCCTAGATTGCTAAAACACCCTTTTCTATAGCCCTGAAAATGACAATGCCAGTCACCATATCATGCTAGGTTCTGTTGCTATGTCACTTTATTGACTCCCCATAAACATGAAGTCTGTCGTGGTTTTCAGGACTGTCATAGTCACCCAGACACATATATCCCCAGCTGGTTCCCTCACACTCTCAGCAGACTTTTCCAATATGTGCTTTTGTGATTTCGTCCATAACCTAAAGGTATGTTCCTTAAGTACCTGCCAACCTCACTTGCTATTTTCCTTCTAATCACAAATTCTGCTTTTCCTTTGCTGCAATGCTTACACAACCCCTGACAAAACTGTTGTCACTCATGCTGATTAACGTTACCTTGGTGTGCCTTTGCAGTCTCTGTCTGCCTGCACTTGACAGTGAGCTGTCTTAAATCTAAATTGCCTGCCTCTGATCTTCAATTTGCACAATACCTGGTGCAGTGGACAGAGGAATCTTACTTGTGCTTCTTTGAGGTTTTATACTTACAATAAACAATAATAATGATTGAAAAACACCTCACGCCTAGATTATCTTGCTAATAAGGGAAACAGAAGGTGGTTTTATTGGAACGACACCATTTTCTTTTTAAATGTCATGATAGCTCTTTCCTTTCTGGGCTTGTCTGAAGAAAATCCCATTTTACCTTGAAGTAAGAGAATTATTGAGAATTATTGAAACCCTTGAGAAGCTTGTCTATAGATAGGATCTATCATAAAAGGTACTCTACTTAAATAGGTCAACTTCAGATTTTAATTCAAAATTTGGTGTACTGTTTGGGGAGAATGAAATGTAACATAATAAGTGTTCGCTGATCTCCATTTTCTCTAGGAAAGAAAGAGAAGGCAAGGCAAAGAATAGTATTCACTGTGCAAAAGTGAGTGTCTTCGTCATCTCAAGAATATCATTCTCTGAATCTCCGCTCCACATCTCTCTCAGAAAGCTTCTTGTTCATAGCACTTACCCAAGCTGCTTTCCTCATTGTTGAACTTGAAATGCTCTCTTACCATGGCATGGCTTCAATTGTGTCAGTTAAATCAGAAAGAGAGAAAGTCAGGCCAACAAGACAAACCCAGCTTTCCTGGAGAGATATGATGCTGACCCAGAAATAACACTGAGCAGCCACAACAACATTGCTACATTCAGTACGATTCTAATAAAGGAAGAATGATCTAGCAGTATCTGTGTATAGTTGGTCACCATTGTGTTTCCTGCTGTCATGGTGTATGCTTACAAAAAAGATTTAAATAAGGAAAAGAAAAATAACGTGCGGTATATTGAATGTTCTGCTGGCTACTCTGTAATATAGTATAGTGCAACACTTAATCCCTGACAAGCATCATTCTTTTATTATTAATATTCCATATGAAAAAGAATTTTTATCAAATTATTTTAACTCTGCATTTTCATATATTTGGTATATTGATAACAATAATGTCTTGCTGTGCAGAAATGCAAATATTGAAGCACATTATAGCCAAGGCTTTCACGGCAAAGGTTCAGAATAGATTTGGGAAGTGAAGGACATGACTTTATATCAAGGATTTACTTAAATAAATTTTTTAAAATTGACAACAAATTCCTTCTGTTTTGTTTTTTTTTTATTAGTATTCTCACAATTGTATGAGGTGTCAACAAGCTTTTCATATCTATTATGTATATGAAATGCAAAAAAATTACTCCAAATCTTGAGTGGAGTAAATATAAATGAGGTAAGAAAGATGGATGATTTTGTTATTTCAGATGCAGATGATATTATATAGTATTTAAAAAGTCTTAATTTTTGGCCTTTTTTTTTTGCAGTGATATCAGCTCAGCCATTAAATTCTATGACAGTGCTCATTACTTAGTAATTTTGACAACCCTACCTAAGGTGACAAGGAATAAGAAAATCTACCAAGTTAAAGCTCAGCATGATTTAATTGGCTATTTTATTATTTGTATCTCCTAAAAAGCCAACAGCTCAAATTTTTGTGCTAATCAAAAAGTGAATTTTTCCATTTGTGAAATTATTAACTTACGCTAAGCTTACATTAAGTCAATAAAAATTTGGAGGTCTGAGTATATATTTTGTCAGAAGTTAATATAGAAAAAATTGAACATTAAGTTCATATAGAAAACTGATTTCAAATCACTTATGCAAGTACATAATGGAATACTCTTGTTCATTTCAGTCAATGTCATTTGCAAATGTCAAGTCCTCTCTAAAGATGGTGGTTGTTTTTTCATTATTCACATAGTAAGGGACATAGTTAAGATATAGTTGATATTGTTTGTGTGCTAACATCAGGCTCTACTCTACACACAGTTTTCATTTTAATGTACACAGCAAGAAAAGAGGATTCCTTTTTTTTTTTTTTTTCCTTAAAGCTCCATCTTGGACAGGCCACTGAAGCACATTCTAATTGCAGTGTGCATAAATTGATAAACATGTTGCTTTGGGACTTTCATATCACCAGCTGAAATAAAATGTGTATTTGTTCTGTATACTCATGCAGCTTTATTTGAACATGAATAGTAAGAAGATATTTAATAGTCTGCATCAATCATTCTCTGTCATTATGTATTACTAAAGCTCTCAGAGTTTGTCAAATACATTCATTAAACATGACACTTGCAAGGACGGGGTGGGCTTTTTCTTGTACTAGCTCTCCATGGGGAACAGCATATTTCATGGTGAATTTTTCTTGATGAAGTGATAGCAGTGTTGAGCAATTTTAAAACATATTTCCCATTTTTCTCCTAATGATTAGAGACTAATGCAAATGCCAATCCCTATAAAACTGAAGTTTTAATGAGGGGAAATTAACTGATGCAATATTGCTAGTAATACAAATTTTAAGATCTTTAAGATGCTGATTCAAAAAGTCTTCTATTAGGAGTCTGTTTAACATATGTAACTCTAATTTTCCTGCGTAAGATTTCTAAATTATCCAACTATACTTTCTAGAACATCTAGTATTTCACTTATTTAGAAAAAGAAAGACAAAAAAGGACACATATGGTTACAATATTTTGCTTTGCCTCTGTTGAACTACATGCCTCCCATTCATAGTGTATAATAAAAGAGGGTATATTTTTATAAGTTAGGTATACATTGTGCCAAGTCCAATTCATCATTTGTAAAACATTTTCACTGATCGGTTTTTTCTTTAGTAGTACAGTACTCACAGGAGGACATTATTAGTGGACCTAGATGCACCAATGCATCAAAACCTTTTTGCATAATCAGTAATAAGTTTGGGATTTCAGAAATCACACCATGGGGGTGAGGGAGTACATACTCAGGTGCCTTCATGACGTTCTGTATTAGTTCTGTGTACTGTAATAGCATTTGGGGTGTACAGCCTTCAAAAGATTGATTTTGTATGGCTCGCTGACATGCTATCTAATGCCACTTCAGTTGTCAGACTTCATCCGAGAGAGGGAAAATAAATGAGGCAAATAAGCATGAATGATGAGAAGAAAGTTCCACAGTAATACTTCCCACAGATGACATACTGTCCTCAGAAACAGTGTTGAACTGCCAGGTTGAGTTAATGCCAACTCTGCATCTGTTTAGCTTCCCCCAAATCTCAACATTCTGGTAAGCATATTGATTCTCCCTAGTAATCGACCTGCCATTAAGAAATAGCACTCTATCAAGCATACCTGACTAACAGTACCAATTCATGGTTTTTAAAGAATGTGAATAATTCTATAATAGTTGGCAATATGGGGTATCTAGAGGCCAAGAATGGTGTTTAACAAAACACACTTACTTTTATGGCTTTTCCTAGTACAGGCATCTCTTAATTGTACAGGAAAAAGACTAATTATAAAGAGCTAATGATAAGAACTAATCAAGTAATATATTAATTAATTTCATTCAATTTCCCATGGTAATATCTCCAACTCATTTATATTTGATTTACATGAAGTATGAATGAACCTTAAGGGCTGTATTAATTAAAAAATATGAGAAACTCCAGAAAATCAAACCAGAAACAACGAAACTAAGCACTTTATCAGTAAGAAGTGACTTCATCTCAGTCTTTTTCTATTTTATCTCATAATATTAGTTTTCCATACATTTGGGACTAGGACTACCTCATTTCCAAAGTATTTTGAGTCCTACCAAGAAAGTTCTGCAAACCTGTAGTTCCAATGCTGAGCAGGTTGTAAAATTACTGAACACTCTTATCCCTAATCCTCAGAGATATTTATACCCTGGAAGATCCTCCTGGCTCTTCCACAGCATGATATTACCAGGAGGATGGCCATGCTATCTTCCTCTCCCCAACCCTTCTCATGGGTAGAATATTTGCCAAGTAAACAGGATATCTTGTTTAAAATCTTTCTTATCCTGGGCAGGGAGAAGACTCAAACCAAGTCTAACCAGATCTGAGTTAGTCTCTACCAACTGAGCTAAAAGGGAATAGAAGCTGGCAAACTTACAGTTCCTCTTTTTAAATGCTATAATTTTTACTAATTAAATAAATTTTTGCAATGTTTTATGGATGATCCAACCCAACAACTGTTGTAAGTGATGTATCATCTAGTCTATTTTTACTGAGGTTGATGCCAGACAGTTTGACACCAAAACCATTGAAACAAGCCATGTGTAGGACCAGACACAGAAACGTGGCTGCTGAGGAACTTTGCTAGTAGATACTTCAGTGCTAGAGTTGGAGGCGTGTTTTTAAGACATTCACTTTGCACTCCATTGTCAAAATTACATTTGGAATCTAAGCTGCTGTGCAAATCTCAGCCTTAAATCTCTAAGTGTAAGCTGAATCTATTTTCTCATGCCCTACTGTAAATTATTTATGTTTTCAAATAGCTAATAAAGGAAGGAACTGAAATGTCAATATACCAAATTCGTTTGTTCTCTCTAAAGTCTCTTACACGCTGTTAAAAATCTCTCTATGACAAAACGAATTGTCAGTCTCAATTAGCACAGCTTCTTTTCTTTCTTAAAACATCATGCCTACTCTCTTTCGATCTAGGTGCTTGCAGTAGTGATATACAAAGGGAATTGTTTTGTTTAATTTAATTCTTTGTAGTGTTTTGTATAATTTGTATCTCACTGAAATATGACAAGGCTTCTGGTAGTTGCCATCTCAGGAATAAGGCAGTTTCATAATGTCTTCTTTCTCTTGAAGAAGAAGCATCCACAACCAAAGTTCTTAGAGTATTCCTGGAACTGATTTCTAAGAGTTCCTCATGCTACAGTCCACATCAGCCTTCTTAGGTGACTTACTTAAAATTCATCTGAAAATAAGAAGTGTGTCTATGGTGCCAGCTGAAGTCAGCTTATATGAAATACAAGTGAACTATTATAATGTTCACATATTTTAAGAGGGAAAAAAATCTAATTAGAATTATGTTTAATTTGTTTATGTCAGCCTCTGAGAGGAAAGAACTTAGCATTAGAAGAAAGTAGCTTCCTAGTATTTTTAAGCACTGTGCAAGGATGTTTACATGTTAGAAAAAGTTTTGCTGAGTTAATGATGTTTTTGATTGGAAATGTGCAGCCACACTTGAGTAAGTGCATGGTGCCATATTTCTGAAAGAAACGTGATGCAAACATCATATTGTAGGGCTGTGACTGTGTCTATAATATTAAAAAAATGCAGATCTGTAATCATTACATGACCCTAAGATTTAAAGACATGGCACATGACTAAATTTTTTTCCCCTTATGCAGAAATATAAAACTGGAATTTGAAATCTAGTAAAAGGAAGATGATTTTGTGAAGAAGATTCAACCTCTTGTTTATTGGCGATAAATAAGCACAAGGATTTCAATGATAAAAGAAATAAGTTCAACACATTTTGCTAGTGAAAATAACAAGAAAAATTAGGATTTATATTTTGGTGCATACATCAATACACACTTTGCATTTTTTCAAATACACCTACTCACCCTGTTATGATGGATCATTTGACTGTTAAGACTAGGACAGTTCAGTGATCAAACCTGCAACATATAGCTGTGGCCAGTTATGAAGTATGGTAAATTCTAATGATTCTTCTACAGTATAGTTTTATTCAGCACAGCCTTGACCAGCAACAGCTACGTGTTTGTGCTGTTCTCCAAGTTATTCATGGCAGAGGTGGTATGAGAGGGCTACAGGCTGCCAAAGACTTGACTTTTTCATTCATGTTCTGTCCAGGCATTTCTAAGCATCTTTCAAAATTTATGGAATACCTGGAGATGGTAATTATCCAGACATTTTTTGAAGATGTGCAGAGGAAGGGAGAAGTTCTCTGACAACTGGGCCATCTGGTCAACGGTTAGAGATGTGCACATTCCAGTAACATGGGAGTTAAAATTGAGCATATGAATTAAAAGCCCTGATTAGGTGGCTGAGCTATAACGTAACATGTGGAGAAAGAGGTGCCACTAAGAGCAGTGTGACACCATACAGGTATTCAGTCAGGATTATGCTTTGTGTACATTAAAGTACATTAAATGACATGATGCAGCATTTTCACACACCTTAGAGATTCCTAATGTATTAGAATTAAGTAATCTCTTGGCTCTCTTAAGATCAGTGGCAGGTTGGTCTTTTACTTCAGTCAATAAAGAATTTCACCCACTGTGGTGATCATAAATTTTCCAGTCATTCTGATATGTTTTTTCCTCAGAAACAGATAAATGCTTCTGGGTGTATTAATTTTTGCTTCATATTTTGAAGAAAGATTTTGATGGCATTAGTGGAAGAAACAAACAAACAAACAAACAAAAAGATTCATCTGTCTTTTCGATTGGATCTTACTCATTTTCCGCTAGTACTCAATACTCAGATTTTATTGGTATATTAATGTCACTACATGCAAATTTTAAACAAGCCACTGGCATACCTCCTGAAAGTGAATTTCAGCTTGTACTATAGGCAATCTGTTACGTGTTGGCTAGATATATCAGTCATATGTTACTGTTTATGCTAAGTCATATAGCTCTTTTGGAATCAGGGAATGTAAAACAAGACTGCATTACTATCAACAGGCAAACAGTAATTTTCTGTAGATACTTTAACTATTTTAGAATAACCAGCATATTCAAAAATACTGCAAAACAGATGTGCAATTTACAAACAGGAGTGAGAGAACAATGATGAAAATAAAATACTCAGCAACTTCTACTACTGAGTTGCAAGAGGTTTTAAAAAATTGTCCATGGCATTTGCTGGTAAAATTCTTAAATTTTGGTGTTTTCTTATAAATCTTTGCAATCTGTTGTCATTATTTGTGATTATATCATAAATTAGGCTTAACCAGAATCAAAGAAGGAATAAAATTCAGAATATAAACTCCATGTTAACTTCAGTAATGTATACTTCTTAAATCATTAATCTTAATAAGGTTAATATCGTAAATGAGTATATTAATATTCATTGTACATATAAAATTTGAAAGATGTGAGATCATGTCTAGAATATTATGATTCTAAACCATTACTGTATTGGCACTACTCAATAATTCAGAATATTTTCTGATTAATATTTCATATTTATATATTGTGGTTTCCTGTAGTGGTAATTTAATTTTGTAGATATGGCTATTCTTACTAAAAATCTCCCTTTGATTTGCATTTTCTTCCCTCAAGTAACAAAGTTACTATACAATACAAGTTTTTATACTTTTAAGAATAATTTGAAAAACTTGATACCCCCCAAAAAAGGTCTCAGAAATATTTTCTAAATTAAGAGGTAATGTCAATAGAAATGTAAGTAAGTTGACTTACTTAGATTAATTGTCTCTAGTTGCCACATCAATGCTGAGGCAGAGCCAAGGCATTTATTTTCAAAGTTGGAAACATTGATCATATGACAGTGCTCTACTATGATGACTTCATTCCTATTATGTCAAGATATTGAAGAAGAGTTAACTATTGTCAGATGAATTGTGGTGCAAGAGAGTGACAGATGTTCAGTGTAGCAGTTGCTTCATTCCAAATTGACCTTATTTATCCAATCAGGTGCTAGATTAGATTTTAAAGTAAGTCATACTATTTGCAAATGGGACTCTGCATTACAATGTTAAGTGAAAGAAAAATAATTGTGGAATAAGAGATGACAATATCGGTCATCTCTCTCTTATTATAAAAACATTTGGCCTTATTACTGCAAGATAAAAGGGCTGTTTTAAGGTTTAGTGTTCATTCTATATGTAATATATAATTTACATGTCTAACTTCCACAACTTCACTGGATATATCAATTTGCTATGCATCAATGGAGCAGTCAAAATACCAGGATGATGATTAGAGAAATAGCTTATTTTAGATGAATGGTCAGCTTAAACCATTAACTTCCATCACATAATATAACATTAAACAGTCAACAACTAGTTTGATGTTGCAATGTGTTCTAGAGCTTACCAAAATGATATTATAAACTAGAGGCTGAGGTTATTCAGAAAGACAAAATTTACATAAATTAATTCACTTTTCTTCTTGATTATTGTTCCTCTCATTTCTGTGAAAGGAGCATTATTTTTAGTGAGGTACAGAAGAGATTTTACCCAAGTCCAATTTTTGAGCTTGTTGAATGTACTCAGATTTAATCTTCACAGCCTTGACATCCATGTGCCCTAAAAGTAGTGGCTACTTGTTTATGGTCCCCCTGTTGCCAAAGTAGAAAGTCTAACTCCACAGAGTCCAAATAAACAGAGAAAGCTGCTAAAAGTGCTCTGCATCTTTCTCAGGAGTCTGTTTCTACCTATAGACTACTGAGAAAACCTAGAGATTTTGTCTTCTGTCGTGGTTTAAGCCGTAACTCACGCAGTTCGCTCACTCACTCCCCCTCTTTCTTCCCCCTGCTCCCAGAGGGATGGGAAGGAGAATCGAAAGAATGCAACTCCCATGGCTTGAGATAAGAACAGTTCAGTAACTAAGGTATAACACAAAACCACTACTGCTACCACCAATAATAACAATGACAAGGGAAATACAAGAAAAGAGAATACAACCGCTCACCACCCAAGCCCAACCCAGCATTGCTCTAATCCTTCCAGGTAACTGCCCCCAGTTTATATACTGTGCATGACATGCTGTAGTATGGAATACCTCTTCAGCTAGTTTGGGTCAGGCGTCCTGCCTCTGCTTCCTCCCGGCTTCTCCTCCTCCCTGGCAGAGCATGAGGCTCAGAAAGTCCTTGGTCAGACCAAACAATCTAAGCAGTAACTGAAAACACTGGTGTTATCAGCACTGTTCCCAGGCCGAAAGTCAAAAACACAGCGCTGCACCAGCTACCAAGAAGGAGAAAATGACAGCTACTGCTGAACCCACAACATCTTCTTAAATGAAGCACATAAAATAGAAACACTAAAGGCCTAATTTTCACATATTTTAATTTTAAAGTTTTTTCTTCACATGGCCACTTCACTCTAAGAGCTTTGGCTCCTACAATGAAATTATGAATTGGGAGCGCTCCCAATAGCCCGCAAGAACTTTTAAGTTCAGAGATGATGCTGTTCAGAAAACTCTGTAAAGTAAGCTGTAGAATAGCTGTTGCAATTTTTTTGCCCTTTTAATCCCTCAGGGGGAAGAGGTAATCTAATACACTGAAATTTTAAAATCACATTACATTGTCAGAAGCACGTTTCTCTTTCCTCAAGGCATTCTTACTGAGATGCAAAATTCACTGTGAGGTTTAACATATAGCCACTTGTTCTACATGACAAATGGAGGTGGAAGTGACCATCAGGGCCCAAGAAACAGCATATTCAGAAAGATACATTTCGAGTTCCCTTTTTAAGTAAACTAAAGAAAGTCACCAATCTTTTTTCTTCTTGGGTCAATTAAAGCTATGGATTTTGTAAAGTTGCAATAGAGCATTTTCTTCTTTCGTATTAGCATGTCTTAAATCAAAATTTATTTTTATGTACTCTTTTAGCTACAATTTCTCTAATCCAAGTTTCACTGAAATGTAATGGTTTTGTCTTAAAGAAAGAAAATTATTAATAAAAAAAGATAAAGCATGCAAAATAAAAAGCAAGAGAAAATTTCCTGAAAAATGTTAAATAGGGGGTTTTAAACACCTTATTTTGTTGGAAGGAAAAATAATATGAATTTAACTTCACAGTGCAGAAAAAGAATCCAAAACAGCTCTTAGTCAAATAACATCAAAGCCATAGAAACAAAGTAGTTAAAACTTTCTGTGCTATTCCAAGGGTTTTGTAGTATTATTTTAATGCAGTTAAAGGTAAGCAGTATGGAACCCAGGTTCCCTAGAGCTCAAGCAGATTTTAGCAACTAAGTTTTATAAAGCCCAAATTTAAAGACTGATCACAAGGCAAAGATGCTTTGTTGAAAACGAAAGTCTTTGACAACTTAAATATCAAAGAGGAAGAAAGGCTGCATGCTGGAGGCTCCTCTTTCCTTACAAATCTAGGGTTCCCTGCATCTAAAAGCCCTTGATATTCTCGCAATAGCAAACACGGAGGCAGTTTCAGGAAGCACTATACCATCTGAAAGGCCTTTTGTTGCCCAAGTCTCCTGCTATTTTTCATATGGTGACTCATCCTTCCTCTGTGGACAGCTGTGGAACCTGTGACCTGCTGTGTTTTATTCCACCTTGTCCCCTTTTCACATCACTTAACACCTTTGTCTCTACACATCACTATTGTAATGTAGTATCTATAGCAACTGTAGTATCACAATTACTGAACTTAGGCTTTCTTTAAAGTCATTGGAGAGAAACAGGCATTTGCAGGTTGCAATTCATCTCCCCAGATGTTGATGTATGCAGAATCAGGCCTCCATGACCCTACAGGATGTCCACAAAAGCCAGTGAAAAACTACATAGACATCTGCAATTAGTCAGGTATATCCTATTCCATGTAGCAATAGAGGTAGGCCTCACAGAGCAAACTCCACTTTCTGTCACAGTCATTTAGTAGTTTTTCAGTAAGGCAGTAAGGCAAAGATTGCACAAGCCTAGTCCTACAATCCCTAACTAAAAAAAAAAAAAGTTACATTAACTACAGTCTATACTTCTCAAGGTTAAAGCAGGGGGCATTTTAATATCCTGCGTTTCTATTTGACGTAGTAATCTGGAGTTCAGCAATGATTATATCGTGGGAAAAATTTGCTGTCCCTACAAGAAAAACAATTCTTTTAAGAAAGACAAGATAAAACCACTGCAGAGAATACTGTGAAAATGGGCACTGTACTATGTAATCTAGATCTAAAGAAAAACAAAACAAAAACCAAAACAAAAACCAAAACAAAAAAGAAAACTGCTAGAATAAGGGGGAAAATAAGGTGGAAAAAGCTACTATGCATTAGGTTTAGATTAATTTTTCATAGCACATGATTAGACTTGAATAGTTGATCTTCTTCTATTAGGAAAATGTGATTGTGATTGATGGAAGGAGAACATTTTAATATACACCCCCCAGATCTTGGCAAGATGCTTTTCTGGGGTCTTAGAATTGTCTCCTGCCCCAAAGCATAGTCATACATCATTCAATGTTGATATAAAAATGGCTGGTTTCCACAGAAAATCTTGTGTCTAAGGCCCTGGGATGAGTTGTAGAATGTTTTATTACATAAAACTTGCAACAGATTGATTAATCTGAAGAATTTAGGTCTTCCTTTTAGAAGTAACACTAAAATGCTTGATAACATTTCTACAGACAGTTGAAATGATTACCTATTCACATATTTCAAGTAATGTATGCTTATCAGAAAGATTCATTAGCTTATTAGTTCAACTTTGAGGAGTTTATGAGAAATAAATTGCTGAAAATCACATCTACAACTTAATAGCTGGACACACTGGAACAACCGTAGCATAAAGAAAAATCATAAAAACTTGTAGAAAATATCTCTTACTATTGTGAACATACCACTGTTTTAAGTAGTTTTGAGACATTTTTCATTAATGAACAAATAGGCCTTGATTTTTATTTGCCTATTCCTTTTCCAGAGTTTTGTTAATTCCTTATATGTTAGTATTATAGTTCTCTCTCTAGGTAGCTTCTGGATGAAGACCCAGTGAACACTGTCTATCAGGGTTGATGTCATCTCCTTACTTCTCTCCAGCAGTGCCTTTACATTCTATTTCAGTTGTTCCTGGTGTCAGCAAGATTGCACACAACAGTTTTAAATTGCTAGCATGCTGTTAAATGAAAAGTATAACAAATTAGTGTAAAGTGGTTTGTACAATGTACACTACAAAGCTCTTAGCAAACTATCTATGGAGTTCTAAGAAAATAAACCTTATTCCAGAGTTCTACCACAAAATATGCTGTTGAGATCAGGGGGAATTGTATCCTAGAGGTAGGAAGAAACATCACAGACTAAACTCCATTTCCTTGTGCAGCCAATAAAACATCACTAATGTCAAAATGATTTTCAGAGGGAGTTCAAACCTCCTAAATTTGGTAATAAGTAATAAGTAATAGGGGAAGAAACTATCGGTTGGATAAGGGAGGAACACCTTATTGGAAGACAAAGAAGTTAGTGTAAAAAAATAGCACAGAAACATACTTAAAAAAAAAAAAAAAAAAAGCAGAGAAGAAGTAAGTGAAGGGTAAAAACTGGAAGTTAACAGACTGAGGAAAAGAGAGTGGATAACAAAACTGGACAGGGAAAACTAATCTGATCAGCGGGGACCCTTTTTATTTCTCCAGAGCAAATGTATCTGCATATACCTAAAGCTTGAATCATACATAACATTTCTACTGTTCTCAGTGACTTGATAAAACCCTGATATGCTATTATAGATATTCTGTATGTGTCACTATATATCATAACAAAAAATATTCAAAGGCATTATTTATTTTATTACTATGTCTATTTTTGTATTGTTATACCTGTGAAGAGAGGTCCAGACCTACTGTGAAGCACCCATGAGCATTATTAGAACCTTTAAAAACTGTCTAAAGAGCTGTTATACACATAAAGATGAAGCCATTATTAAAAGGAAAAATAAAAATAAATCCTCTTTCAAATTTTTCTATCTGAAATCTGTCGCAACTTATACTGGATCTTATTAGGGAGCAGATTTATCTTCCACAGAAATTGCTAAATACTTTCCTGTGTCTTAGGTAAGAAACAGTGGTTTCTGTAAATCAAGACTCCCTAAAATCTAGCCAGTCATCATCTACCTCTGAGGCTACAGGTAACGTGAATGGGATCAGTTGTCTATGTCTGAGCTGCTCACCTAGACTCTTGCAGTAGCCAAAGGAGAGAAGCAGGTATATTTCAAACAAGGCCCATATTTCAAGCAGATCAGGTCGATCCAAACCAGAGATACAGGCTGAGCAGAGAATGGATTGAAGCAGCCCTGAGGAGAAAGGCCTGGGGATGTTGACTGACAAAAAACTCAACACGAGCCACTGTTGAGGTAGTGTGCACTTGCAGCTCACTTCTGGGCAGTGTGCACCAGCAAACCAGAAACCAGCCCCGTGCTGGGCTGCATTATATGGTCGAGGGAGGTGATTCTGCCCCCCTTCTCTGCACTCATGAGACCCCAGCTGGAGTACTGCCTTCAGCTCAGGTGCCTCCAATGCAAGAGGAGACTGCAGAGATGCTCAGAGGGCTGGAGCATTTCTCCTGTGAAGACAAGCTGAGAGAGATTAGGTTTTTCAGCCTGGAGAAGAGAAGGCTTAGGAAAGATCTTAAAGCAGCCTTTTAGTACCTAAAGGGGGCCTACAAGGAATCTAGAGAGGGACCTTTTACAGGACATGTAGTGATAAGACAAGGTTGGAATGGCTTTAAACTGATAGAGGGGAGATTTAGATTAGACATTAGAAAGAAATTCTCAACTGTAAGGGTGGTGGGGTGCTGGCATAGGTTGCCAAGAGGAGTTGTGAATGCCCCATCCCTGACTGTGGTCAAGGCCAGTTTGGGTGAGACTTTGGGCAACTTGGTCTTGTGGAAGGTGTCACTGCCCATGACAGGATTGTAAGGAATCTTCAAGAATCCTTACAAGATTCTTTACAACCCAGCAATTCCATTATTCTGTGATTCTATGATACTTCTTACCCTAAAGAGATGATAAAAAGTTTTAGACGATCCTCTAAAGCTGGTGAGACAAATTGTGATGAGTGTCTTTTTCTCCTCCTTGACTATAAAAAGAGCCTAGCATGGCAACTTCTGATGCAGACATCTACACTGTGGATGTCTTAATCCAGATGCAATGAATTTAATCATCTACAGCTATCCATACCTGGATTGTATTATTATTGGATTATCACACTAGTACAGTCAGGAGTAACTTTGAGCCCCATAGTACTGTTATACAAAGAAAGAGTAGAAGTACTCTGACCCAGAGAATAGGTAAGAAAGAAAAACAAAATTAATATCTTTATTTTACAGGTAGGTGGCTGAGATGCAGAGTAACTTAAATTCTTCTCAGTTAAGAGTTTCCTGTATGTAGCTGCATAGTATTAAGTGCAGTGTGACCCCCTGAATCCTATTCTTAGGTGTTAGTACATTACTGATTGAGACAATGATATTTAGCAAAGGCCCAGAGGGAATCTGCAAAAAACCCAGTCACTGAACCATTCTTTTCTAAGCCTTCATCCAGTGCTTAATCACAAATAATTTTTCTAAGATATTTTTTACAACTGATGCATTTCTAATTGCTTGACTGATTCCTGTAGTAAATTGCACATTCATTTTGCAAGCAAAACCTCAGAAAATGTGGATGAAGGCCAATGTGTTAGAGTGTAGTCTGTGAAAAGAGAAATCAGTCCTGACAATTTTTGAAGCAGAAGAGGATTGTTACCCCACTTTTCAGTTCACCAATCTTACCAAGCTTTATAGATTCTTTACTTGGCATTTCATTTAAATTGAAATGAATTCCATTTTCAAAATAACATCGTATCTGCATTCAAAAGCAAGAACAGTTATTTTAAAATATAAAGAGCATTTGCAAATAGTTCAACATGTTAATACTTGGTATTAACTGAATAACAGAAAAGGAGAAGTTTCAGCTCTGGAATTATATTCTGCAATTATGTCATAAATTATCTTTAATTGCTGTCTATAAAATCTATCTAATTTTCTCATGATTGCATCCTCCTATTTATAAACTATATTAAACCACTAACAGTATTCTCTTTCTTTGAAAATAGTTAATTTTACAGACCACACTATTTCCTCATGTAATATATATGTGTAATATATTAATGTCTTCAACAGCAGGTCTGCATAATTCTTTTTGAAACATCTCAGATTCAGCCAGTTAATTATTTTTAAATTAATTCTACGTGCTACAGGTGCAAAACACTGACAGTTTTCTCTGTAGCAGTAATATTTTTAATTATTTTGTAGTCATTAGCAATTCAAAGACAAGTGAATCTTTGATATTTTCTCCCCTCTCCGTTCCTCTTTCCCCAGCTGTTTATTGGTATGGCATGCTTACTAAAAAGGAAGCAGAGCATTTGATAAAGAGAGACTTCTTCCAAGTATGATTGTCTCTCCAGAATGCTGTTGCTTCATCCTTATGAAAGGCTGACCCTAAATTATCAGGGAATTAAAGTGTCCCAAAACTGCAAAAGAAGCAAGTCACAGATAGCAATGTGTGGGGCTTTTTCCCCTAGCGTTATTTGGATGTAGTTGAGAGAGAAAGTTGGGTGAGAAAGAGGCTGGATGAGGAAAGGTAGAGAGGGAAGGACATGAGCAGCTTTCATAAGATCAAGAAAGTGTATCCAGTTATAAAATACTGTGCTGAATCCTTATGTCTTTAGAGAAAGAAATAATACACCTGGAGGGGAAATTTATACTGCTTTTTGTTTTTAACTAATGGATCAGGTTTCTTTACCACACCCACATTAACTTCCCATTATAGCATTTTGGCATTAAAAACACTGGTTTCAAGGCAGTTTCTCCTGAGAAGCAACAAATAGCAAAACACACCTTGTGTTGGTGAACAGAAACACAGGACAACAAAACACAGCGTGGTATTTTCTGAAAAAATACTGCAAATATAACTATATAGAAACAGGCAAGCCCTGACCCATCTCTAAGGTCAAAGCCAGTTACAGGGAGTATGCATTGTTACTTTAGTATCTAGACTGTTTTTCAGTCTTGATCAGATTTTGATGATTTGACATTAGTGAAAGTCTGAACATTTAAAATCTGAAACTTAAAACACCGGTCCAGTTACTTGCCAGAAGAGTGGCTGGAGACTTACTTGTTCAGATTTTGCTTTTGTTTGTTGCATATCAGAAAATTAATTTTGTAGTTCAATGTCTTAGATATTGGGGTTTGTAGAAATTTGAAGAACTCAATTTTACAGAATATTGCTCCACTGAAAAGATGCTGTGATGAATTTTAAGCAGCAAAATATGTTATTTTTATATATATATATTTGTTTATTACATGGATTTCTTGAGCTTCTTAAAAGAACTACCTGTTGTTGGCTTTAGCTGAACTTGAGGACAGGAATAAAAGACAACCTCTGAAATTCAGTACAAACTATCATGAAAAATTATAAATAAAAATATTTCTCTCAGTTCTTTACCCTGTACATCAAATGAACTCGTACAAAAACATAGGCCTTGTGGTACACCTTGAAGCTAACAGTGAACCTAAAGGGACAATGAATTTGGAAGTAGTGTCTTCCTCAAGGACAGTTCCACTTGTTTGATAACACAAGAGATCTGCTTTTAAATTCAATTGGGCTTATAATTGATTGCAACATACTTTGGATTTTGCTTTATGAAAGATGTTACCCGCAACTTTGGCAAAGACTGGATTTGCAAAAGATGCAAATAAATGTTTGAAAGTTGTAGATAAAAAAAAACTAATTTGAAAAATTCTGCAACTTGGCTTAGTAAGAAGCATCTGATTAGTGACAGAGAAATTTAAAAATCAGGTTGTGGCTGGAGAAGCATTAATAAACAAATTTTCAATTTTTGCTATGTATAGTTTTGTTCTGATTCTTTTTTCCATTTCTGAGTTGCCATATGTTCAGTAATAATGCTTACAGTAGTATAGGATCTTATATTTAAGAATCATAAATATTCTACAGATTTTAATTAGTGTCACAACTTAATAGCACCAAAATGGAATTTCTGAACAGGAAAGCAGAAGTTTAGTAAATTGGAAATATTTAATTTGATTCTACATGAGAATAGAACTCAGAGTCCTACATCTGAACTCTTGGTTTTGAACAGCTCTATAAAGAGAAGCATTTTAATCTTCCTCCTGTTTTCTTTCAGTTTTGAAAGCTGGTCATTTAAAAATATTTTCAGGTGCTAGTAATTTCTGAACAGACAATTTTGCTGCATCTTTTTTATGGTTTGCCTAATTCATCAGCATGACAACTTAATTTGGTTTAGGGGGTTGGAATTTGTTTAGCAAAATACAAATTTGTACAACATCTCTTCTTCCCATGCTCTGTATAATAGTGTATTTCCAAAGGATTTTGTATACTGTATATAGTTCTGTACTTCAGAAAACAGTCACATAAACAATAGCTAATTGTTTTCCTAATGAATATGGTGGGTATGGGAAACCCTCTCACTTTTGCTATTTTTTTGCCGTTAGGGCTGCTAGAAAGATTATCACAGCATTGCTCAGTCCCAGTTTCAATGGCAGTATTATTATTCTAGTTCTGGATAGATAAAAACATTTTTGTAGCACTGAAGCATATAAGAAATGCTAACTGCATTCTTGCTGTATGATAAAGCAGCACACACAGCTTGTCACGCAGTCGTGAATGTGGCGTCTAGCACACTACTTTCTAATTTGCGGTAATTAATTTTTCACTTAAATTCAATTACAGTATGGCTACATCACTGCTACTGTCAATGTTACCTTCTATCTCTCCCTTTTTTCCCATTTATCATAATGACAGTCAGGGATTCTTTTGCAGACTTATGTGTTAGGCCCTTTGTGATAAGGACAATTTAACATGCCTCTCAACATTATGTAAGAATTCTTTCTCCAGTGTTTCAGCTCCCAGGAAAATATCTGTGTATGAAGCAAATATCTTGTCCACATTAGCCCTGTTAAAAAAAAAAAAATAAAAAAATAAAAATTATAGGATGTGTTTAGGACTTTTCTCCTAGCAAAGCATAACAAAAACCAAGCTGTATGCTGTTACTAGGTTTTTGAAGCACAGTTCTTGTTCGAATAACAGCCTTTCATGACAGCAATACCACAGCAGCCAGTCTGTAAGCAAGAGCTTAATAATGTGTATTGTGCAATGATTTCCTGTCATGGCCCAGATTAGTTTTAAGAACATATCAAAGTAAATTACAATAGTAGTCCCAGGAATGTTTTTGTATTTGTTTTCATGCTGTTAAAATGTTTTAATTGGTTTCAGAAATCTGTTGACATAAAACAATTTATTATGATGCCTCCAACAATGAACTCTAAATTACTTTGTACCTTCTCTATACATGTCATGGTTTAAGCTCCCCACCCACGCAGTTTTACTCACTCACTCACTCCCTCTCTTTCTTCCCCCAGTCCCGGGAGGATGGGGAGGAGAATCAAAAGAATTCAACTCGCACAGGTTGAGATAAGAACAGTTTAGTAACTAAGATATAACACAAATCACTACTGCTACCATCAATAATAATACAAGAGAAATACAAAGAAAGAGAATACAACTGCTCACCAATCCCAACCTAGCCAATGCACCCCCCAGTAGCGAACCCCCCAGTACCAAAAACCTGCTCATGCCATGCACCCCTAGTCCACCATCACCACCACACCCTTCCAGGTCTCTGCCCTCTGATTTCACATCCTGGACATGACGTGCTGTGGTATGGAATAACCTCTTTGGTCAGTTTGGGTCAGGTGTCCTGTCTCTGCTTCCTCCTGGCTTCCCCTCCTCCCTGGCATAGCATGAGGCTCAGAAAAAGTCCTTGGTCAAACCAAAACATTGCCAAGCAGTAACTGAAAACACTGGTGTTATCAGTGCTGCTCCCAGGCACGAAATTAAAAACAGAGTGCTGCACCAGCTACCAAGAAGGAAAAAAATGACTGCTGCTGCTGAACCCATGACAATACTTAAGCACAATTTGTTATATAGTGAATATCTGGAATACTTATTTTACAGCTTACTAGACAAAAGCTTTGCATTATGAACACACACACACACACACACACACATTTTCTCTGCACCTTAGAGAGTTGCATGTATTATGAGTGAATCAAGAAGAGTAAATATGTATTTTGTATGGAAATACTGAGCAATTTGTGGCAAACTGAAAAATATAAACTAAAACCTATAATGAAAGCTCCAGTCTAGGTGGCACTTTCTGCTCCCGTCAAATTGTAGCATCATTCGAACAGAAAACTGATGCAATGCCTTTAGTTGAATTTCCATTAGATCTCTCTGCTGTTACTGGGTGGTTTATCTGTTAGGTAACTTCCCAGATAGTGCCTACTGTAGTGTCTCAAGGTTAACAGCTTTGAAGAGAAACCCAGATACAAAAGATTTTCACCTGTGCTGCACATGTGGTAAAAGTAGCATTGAGACTTCTTTAGGCTATAAATATAACTAGAAGATCGCTAGGGATGGCAGAGAGCCAGTAAATTTTGCCTCCCTGATCTCAGAGTGCTGGGATGTGCCATGATGTTAATTGAACCAGGAAAAAGAATCTTTCAGATTTTTGAGTATACCTAAGTAGAACCCATTCACATCAAAATTAATAATACCAGGAATATTATTGGGGAAGAAATGCAAATCTACCTGAGATCTAAGGTTATTTTTCCTTTTTTTGAGGTTGAGTATTTCTCTTCTAGCAATATCTGTTGCTAAAGGACTGCTTATTTTTGGGGGGAAAAAAAAAAAAACAAAAAAAAAAAAAACAGGAAACCTTTTGAAAACATGAAAACACAATTCTCCAAAAAAAAAAAAATCATGCTTGGTTTTGCCCATCAAATAAGAAATATGAACAGCTCTCTCTTTCTGCCAGCCAAAAACCTGCTGCCCTTTTAACACGGTGATGTGCAGGCAAATTGGTGCACTTTGGGTCTATATGTGGGGTAAGAAGATCTGACATCACCCTCCTGGGAATAGGAGAAGGCAGAAAAGTCATTCTTAGTAGGGTCACAACTCAGCTGAGCTAAGACCTTCAACCTCAGGAATGGAGGAAGAATTCCAGTCAGCTTTGGAGCCATCTATTTCAGAACCTATTTTGCCATGTATTTCTGCAAGGCAGGTTCCAAGGATGAACTGAATAGGGGCAGTGAACAGCATTATAAGCCAGTCGCAGATCTGTTCTCCCAGGAACAGATGGATGAATAGAAGGCTGCCAGGCTCATGGGCTCACCTGCTCCAGGCTGTGGCTAGCTGTAACATCCATACTGAGGTTTGTGGCTGATTATGGAGAACACAGCAGTCTGGAGCTTGTTAAGCCATGCACATGAGCTCAAGGGTTTAATGTGTAGTGTATATGCAGCTGGCAATTTACTTTTAAAGGAGGCTATGAGGGTCAGCCTTTCAGAATGGGTAGAGAAGTCTCCCTCATTGAGGGATAAGTTATGAGGAAGATACCCTGTGAGGATAAGCACTGTCAGCAGAGTAAGCCACTCTATGTTTCCAGCTCTAAACTGAACATGTCATCTTTTTTAATAGGCTTGAGCATGTGAAGTTTGAGGGACGAACACAGTGTGTCTGGTGTGTCATCTGTAGACAGCTGATATGCTCTGAATATCCTCAAAAAGGCTGAATGGTTCCATGAGACAATTTCTGGTATTACAGGATCTTCATATTCCTTTTACAGTCATTAAATATTCTGAAGTATTCCATATTTAGAGGAACAGAGGCTGTTTCAAAGGGATTAATTATCAAATATACTGTTTTCCCTGAAGCCTGTATCAAGTTCACGATGCTCTTTGGGGACCAGGATTACCCACTTGTGACGTTTAACTGCAGCCACGTTCCTCAGATTCTTCTTTGGGGAGTGGATGGAACTGCTGCAGAGAGGAAGGTGTATTCTTTTAGGACCAAACAGATCATTTGAAGGGGAATAAGTACTGCTGCTGTCCTTTAAGCATATCACAGTACTGTTTCTTCTGGGTTTAGGCTTTTTTTAGATGGAGGAGCTGATAAGGAAAAGAATTTAATCATGTTACAAAATTTGTGGTAAGGCTTTATAGGACGAGTATTTTTTGACGGGTCTTATTTTGATAACTAAGACCATGATTTTCAGGAAAAATAAAAGACTTTTAACATTTACCCACACCACATTATTGGGAGATGAATAAGTTAGGCAGCTTTCTATTCAGGGTATAGATGCAAGGCAAGCAGTGGCTCCAGTATGTCCTTTCACCAATCATGATGAAATCTGAAAAGATGGGAAAAGAAGACAGCATAATGTTTTTAGACTCCACCATTTTCTTTGAGTTATTCTCGGGTTTTCGTACACTATCAGTTTCCAGACTAAAGCAGAATTTTCTATGTAAGATTTACTAGTCTAAAATGTATTAATGGCGGAGGTAAGAGTGTGATTTCTAGCCTTGTGAAGAAGACAAAGGAGAAATAAAATAAATTCTGCTGCTTTCAGCAAGGTATTCTAATCCAGCTCTTTGCTGTGCCTCAAAATCTCTAGCAATCATTCAAGATTATACAAGCCAATTAAGAAATTATTATCAAAAAGCACCATGTGCTGAAGCCTTGTTATTTGGGTATTGAGAACACGGCTTCATAATTAAATGCTACTTGCATGTTATCTATGCAGTGTCCATCCTGCAAAGGCTAACACCTTGGAACAGATTCTAGCAAAAAGTCTAAATGTAATAGTATAATAGAATGTAATAGAATAATAGAAAAGTTCAAATAAATTCTGAAAAGGCAACACATATTCTTTGGGTTTTTTGCCTTTTTTTACTCTAATGCTGAAAACAGCTGCATGTTATTTTATGGTTTTAAGTTTTGTAGGGGAAAAAAAATACAGAATACATCTCAAGCTACAAAGTAATTGGTTTTAATATTAAGAGTTTAGATCCTAAGAACTTTATGGTTAAACTTTAATACAAAAAGGCTTCATATTATGAGTCTATGAAATGATTTCTTCTTGTTTTAAAGACCTTAAAATGAGTCATACTCTGGATATTTACTCTTCCTGACTGCTGTACCTGCTGGCAGGACATTGCACTCATTTCAATTGGAATATTTCATACAGATTGTTCGGTTCAAAAGAAGAAAGGTCCTTATGAAAATATTTTATTTTAAGGAATAATACAATTAAAATGAAACATCTACTCTCAGCTACTAGGAAACTCTTCAAGTTGAAGGCAAATTTTGCTAAATTTAGGACACACAATACAGTACTGGTCTTACTGTGATGTGTGTTAATTAGGAAAAGCTTCATCAGTGAAGCTACACAAGTTTGTAACTGTTATGAATTGTTTCAAGTTTAGATTTATTCCAATAAACAGTAACACATTAAAGTTAATGATGACATTTCATTTGACATTTGGTAGCTTACAGCTTCTCATTCAGGCTTTTCCAGATAGACTGTAGCAATGGATGTGGTAAAGGGTAAAGAAGACTTTAGAAAGACTGATACTTGAAAAGGTCACCGTGAGTTCTATGTGTACTGCAGAACATCTGTTTAAATGAAATGCAGTTGTTATAAATTGTCTGTTGTATATTGGCACATATAGAGAGTCTGATATTTGCTGTTTAGGTTATCCTTTCAATGGGGGGAACATTTGAGCAAAAGAGATTTCCTCCCTAGACTGAGGAGCACCAGCTGTCTTTCCACTTACGTCTATCTTCACATCGTCAATCAATTTCAACGCTGTCTCATCAAGTCCAACCTCAAACTTGAAGAAAACATTACTTCCTTCTTTTTTTTTAAATCTGCTTTCAAAGGCATTGATGTGAATTCTTGCTTGAACAACCAACACAGATAAACGGACCATATAGAGAAATACAGATAAATAGTGTGTTCTGAGACTGAACAAGATCTTATGTTTTGGGCACATGTAAGGTCATTTGAGCACATTAGTCTCAATGCAAATCAGTAGTCCATATGCTCTTTCTTATTGTATATCCAGAGATGTGACTAGCATACAATAAAAATGCAGACATTCCTACCACATGCTAGGAGCTCTTATGGATATGTGACAAGCACAAGGTTACATAGTGAAATTTCTATTTCCAGGTTTTCTATCTGATGGGAGAAAAAAAAAAATAAAAGTTGTAGAGCATCAAAACAACCCATCAGTCCAAGTGCAATTAGGATATTCCAAAACTAGCTCAGAAAATGCCCTTATGAATTATGCTCAAGGGAAGGATGTAGCCTGCAGGACACAGAGTGGGTAAAACTGAATTAATTAACAGTGTTATCACCAAAGAAATTTGTAGATGAGATCTACTGACAATTTTGAGGGTTGAATATGCGTTTGTCCTTCTCTTCAGAGAAACCCACCCTGCAGCCAGTGATGCAACGATCACAGCTAGGAGAATTAGCAAGACTTTGACTCTATATTTACATAAACACAATTCATATTTCCAGAGAAGTATCTCTTATTAAGTGATTGTCGTGGTTTAAGCCTCACCCAGGCTAATAACTCACGAAGTTTTACTCTCTCACTCACTCCCCTCTTTCTTCCCCCAGTCCCGGGGGATGGGGAGGAGAATTAAACTAATGCAACTCGCACAGGTTGAGATAAGAACAGTTTAGTAACTAAGGTATAACACAAATCACTACTGCCACCACCAGTAATAATACAAGAGAAATACAAGGAAAGAGAATACAACTGCTCACCAAGCCCGACCCAGCCAGTGCACCCCCCAGCAGCGAACCCCCCAGTCCCAAAAACCTGACCATGCCGTGCACCCCCAGTCCACCCTCACCCTTCCGGGTCTCTGCCCTCTGATTTCACATCCTGGACATGACGTGCTGTGGTATGGAATAACCTCTTTTGTCAGTTTGGGTCAGGTGTCCTGTCTCTGCTTCCTCCTGGCTTCCCCTCCTCCCTGGCGTAGCATGAGGCTCAGAAAAGTCCTTGGTCAAACCAAAACATTTCCAAACAGTAACTATAAACACTGGTTTTATCAGCGCTGCTCCCAGGCCCAAAATCAAAAACACAGCGCTGCACCAGCTACCAAGAAGAAGAAAAATGACTGTTACTGCTGAACCCATGACAGTGATAAGTATGCATACGCAGCCACAGGATATGGGATCATAGAATCATAGAACAGCTAGGGTTGGAAAGGACCTTAAGATCATCTAGTTCCAACACCCCCGGCATGGGAAGGGACACCTCACACTAAACCATGTCACCCAAGGCTCTGTCCAACCTAGCCTTGAACACCGCCACCGATGGAGCACTCACACCTTCCCTCAGCAACCCATTCCAGTGCCTCACCACCCTTACAGTAAAGAATATCTTCCTCATATCCAATCTAAACTTCCCCTGTTTAACTTTTAACCCTTTACCCCTTGTCCTATCACTGCAGTCCCTCATGAAGAGTCCCTCCCCAGCATCCCTATGGCCCCCTTCAGATACTGGAAGGCTGCTAGGAGATCTCCATGCAGCCTTCTCTTCTCAGGCTCAACAGCCCCAACTTTCACAGCTTATCTTAATACGGGAGGTGCTCCAGCCCCTTGATCATCCTCATGGCCCTCCTCTGGACTTGTTCCAACAGTTCCATGTCCTTTTTATGTTGAGGACACCAGAACTGCGCACAATACTCCAAGTGAGGTCTCACAAGAGCAGAGTAGAGGGGCAGGATCACCTCCTTGGACCTGCTGCTCACGTTCCTTTTGATGCAGTCCAGGATATGGTTGGCTTTCTGGGCTGCAAGTGCACACTGCAGCTGCCTCATGTTCATTTTCTCATTGGCCAGCACTCCCAAGTGCTTCTCCTCAGGGCTCCTCTGAATCTCTTCCCTGCCCAACCTGGAGCTGGGGCTGGGATAGCTCCGACCCAGCTGTAGGACCTTGCACTTGACATGGATAAACTTCATCAGGTTGGCATCAGCCCACCTCACAAGCTTGTCAAGGTCCCTCTAGATGGCATTCCTTCCCTCCAGCATATCAACTGAACCACACAGCTTGGTGTCATCAGTAAACTTGCTGAGGGCGCAACCAATCCCACTGATCATGTCACCAACAAAGATGTTGAACAGGACCGGTGCCTACACCGGTCCGTGAGGGACGCCACTTGTTACTGGTCTGCCAGCTGGACATTGAGCCATTGATCGCAACTCTTTGCATGCAGCTATCCAGCCAGTTCTTTATCCACTGAGTTGTCCACCTATCAAATTGACTGTCTCTCCAATTTAGAGACAAGGATGGCATGTGGGACAACGTGAATGCTTTGCACAAATCCAGGTAGATGACATTAACTGCTCTACCCCTGTCCATCAGTTCCATAGCCCCAGCATAAAATGCCACCAGATTGGTCAGGCAGGATTTCCCCTTAGTGAAGCCATGCTGGCTGTCACCAACCATCTTGTTGTTTCTCATGTGCCTCAGCATGCCTTCAAGGAGAATCTGCTCCAAGATTTTACCAGGCACAGAGGTGAGGCTGACTGATCTGTAGTTCCCCAGCTCATTCATTTTCCCTTTCTTGAAAATGGGGGTTATATTTCCCTTTTTCCAGTCATCAGGAACTTCATCTGACTGCCATGATTTTTCAAAGATGATGGACAGTAGCTTAGCAACTTCATTTCCTAGCTCCTTCAGGACTCTCAGATGGATTTCATCAGGCCCCATGGACTTGTGCACATTCAGGTTCTTAAGATGGTCACAAACCAGATCCTCTCCTACAGTGGGCCTAAGATCTTCATTCTCACAGTCCCTGCATCTGCTTTCCAAGACTTGGCTGGTGTGGTCAGAGCATTTGCCAGTGAAGACTTTGAGAAAGAAGTCATTAATAGCCTCAGCATTTCTCCCAAATGAAAATCAGGTTCCCCTTTCCCTGTCCAGGTTTCAGTTTGAACTTCCATTCCTTTTTCTTAGTTTTTCTGCTCTCTCAAATCTTTTTGTAAAAGCTGCTAATCAGAATTCAGTGGTTAGTTACCAGACTTTAGCATACGACTTTCTGGTGCCTTAGGGCTCGTACTGCTGTCTGTAAAAGTACAATATAAAATTATTTCTTGTTAATTATACCAGTAATAGGGTAGTACTTAATCTGTTTAAGAAAAGCAAATAACACAGATTTCTCGGTTTATGAAAAGGACATGTTTCAGGCATAGAATTTGAACCGGGAAGGGTTACATTATTGTTTTATTTTGAAGTTTAACAACCTTGTAGGAAACACACGATTGCAGGGCTGAAGTGATGAAACAATTCTTCTGGAGTGAAATGTAAACACTGTCTGTGCAAGAGCAAAAAGCTCTGTTCTTATCTCCAAAAGTGCTGGAAATGGGTTTCCTTAGGTTTTTTTTAAGATTTAAGATTAAATGAGTTCCACTGTAAGTAACTTTCCGTTGAAGAAAAAAGCATGACTTGATGAGTTTGATCATCCTGCATGTGGGACATTCACAGAACTGTTTATATTGGGATATAGACACGATAGTAGTTTAGCTCCTATTTCAGGATATAACAGTTGTTTTCTACCTGCTTGTAAGTAATTGTGGTGAGGATTTCTTCTTCCTTTGTGCTATTCCTCCTGCAAGAAGAAAATTGCATGCTGTGGTGACTGCATGTGGCCTTTTGGCTTTCCTTGTTATGTTGCTTTCACTTGTTTTGATAATTCCTCAGGGTGTGTGGGGGCAGGTGTAAGGGACCTTTTCTTCAGGATGATTCACTGGAAAGAAAATTACAGTGGCAGACTACCTGCAGCCTTTTAAGGTCTTCCATCTCTAATGTCAGACAGTTAATTATTGGACACTTCAGCTGTTTAGCTGCACTATCTTTTTGTTTGTCTCCATCTAGACACATTATGGCTAATTCTTTGTGGGTTTTATCACATGGCAGTCCAGACTGTCATAAGCAAGTAATTCTGTTACTTCAGAATGCTCTTGCCTATAATTCCAACCAACTTTTTGACAAATACTCCCAGACCAATAGCTGTCTTCCAGCTTTCTTCTGAAATGTCACTTTTAGGCTTTCAGTTTTGTTTGTGGTTTACTTTTATCTGGTACCTTACTCACATTTCTCTAAGCAGAAATTTTATTATTCCTTTTTGTTTATTTAGGAATTTTAGTCTAGGTAGGACCCACAAAAATTGTTTACTATTAAGTAACTTTATAGTATTAGTTGTCTATGACTTCAAAACATTTGGCACTAGGAATCTGATTCCTGTTACCTGTTCTTGGAAGAATTCTAAAATGAAAATTATTTTCTGCCACTATCAATACTGCATTTTGAACAAGAGCCCTAGGCAAGAATCCTTGGAGCTGCTTTTTTGGGAAAATATTGGGGCATTTTGTAGTCCTGATTCTAAGTTCTGAGACTCCATTTTTTATTTGAATGCAGCTCAGAAAGTAAGTGCAACTGAAATAATTGTCAGATTGACATCTAAAAATCTAAATTTTACTGCAATGTCCTGGCATAAATGCAAATATATCCCATGGATGTAGAAAGAATGCTATTTAGGAGGCAAAAACAACCCACTATTCCAGTTTCAAAGAAGTCTGTCACAAAATAATTACATGTGAACATTCGTTCTATCAGGATTAAATAACACACTCTAAAACTGTAAATTGCCTATACATGATATGACTGCTCCACTCCATGTAATTTTATAACTACATTGTAGTTTTTGAAACAGCAATTCCATCTAGTAAGAGGTTTGATTGCATGCAAATGCATATTTCAAAATATAATAACTTTTAAAATTTCCGGACCAAGTAGGTACTGTGAAGAAAATTTAAGTGTTGTGGTTTTGTAGCCTGATCCAAATAATTGAGTCTCCCAAGCAGTTATATGCCATTGCGTAGGGAAAGCATGTAAAATATATCTTCTTTTCTTTGAGAACTGCACTTCTGAAATTGATCCCAGAAACAAAATAATTAGTGAGAACTTTTATCTTTAGGAGACATTCCCTTTTTGAAATTTCACCTTGGGTTTCTTTTTCATGCATTGCTAACACAATATGCCCTTTATTCTTCTCTTGTGACCGAAGCATTTATGGAGATCTATGGGATAGCTACTGCCCCAATCTGGCAGATTTGATGTCCTGCTCAGGAGGATACACACACATTTTTACAGCCTAACATTCTGTGTTCATTGCTTGCAAAGAATTCCACCAGGCTTCCTAAGAAGCATAAATACCATTTTAATATATGTAAATAACCACTAGTTATTAGTCACACCTTAAACTGGCCTGCAGCATTCATTTTCAGTCTTTTCCTGGAGTGAGGTGCCATGTGTGCATGCAGGGCTATCATTTTCCTATAGATACACACGATAAACAGATGCTACTGAATAACTTTATATTCAGTAGTCCATGTCTAGATTTGTTTGGGGTGGATTTTTTTTATGTTTTTTGGTTTATAGTTTGTTATATTACAAGAAAGATGGATAACTTTTGAGTTCTGTCTTTCAGATTAAAAACCTCACACTTCTGATTGAACTAATTAATATTATTGCTTTGTATGTTTAGGCCTCGTCATGACATATTAGAACACAAAAAGACCATCTGTTTTATGAAGTCTATCAGTGTTCATACGGACAAAGAGCAAATTAGCACAACAGAATAAGTGTGGTTATGTATTTAATTCTATTTTTCTTGTAGCCTTCTTTTAAAACTCCAGCGTGGACCTTCAGCAAAACACTTAGTAGACAAAATTTTTCTTTAACCTCCTGAGATTCATTCAGGTTGAGAATAATTCAATAAAACACAGTCTAGGCATAAAATTTAAAGCATAAATTTCCCTAAATGTCCTAAAAAGGCTACACAAGAACTATAAAATAACAGCTTTGATGTTTCTGGGCAGGACAGTCTGCAGTCAAAAGCTATTGGGAATTTAAAAAATGAGATTTCTTGTGTCTAAGATGAGGTCATGTGTGTTCCTGCAAATGTGCAGGGAACCTCACTCAGAACTTCTGCCTCAGTTTGTCAGGGTGACAGTAGGTGCTGGTGGATGCCTTTTGCATAACACCCCAGCAGCAAAAATACAATTCCAATCATCTAACACACTCGGTTTCCAGACTTTCTTCCTGAGGGACCTCAGGCTTATGGCTCCCCCATTGTAGAAAAATGTCCTGATACTGTCTTCTGTGACTGTGCATTTCCTGGCTCAAAAGGGCTGAGAGCTCAGTATTTTCTACTTCTTAGCTTCCAAGCCACTGTAGGAAAGGTGTGGTGTCGGTTCAACAGCCTTCTAGCTCTAAGTCTTTAGTTAGCTGTGTTGAACCAGGAAACACATAACCAGGATTTCCAGGGCTACCTGATCTGGTGCTGATTTACCTGTCATGCAGCATTGGTGCAGGAATGCAAGCAGGTAAGGGATGCTGAAGAAGGATGAAGGTTTGGCAGGAGGGGAATGGCTTTCTGGAAAGCAATACATAGCTGTGTGAGGATTGGCAAAGGATATCTGTGAGCCCCAAAGGTACTATAGAGCAGGGATGTGAGGGAAGAAGCAAAGAGGGTTCCTAAAAGGAGGACCAGGGCAGAAGAAAGAAACAGACAGTTACCCTTGGACTCTACTAAATTTTTCAGATCCTTCCCAGCCCTTGATTTCTTCCAGCCATATGCAGTCCTCCTTTCTGTCGCCTATGTTATTTATACACCTCTAATATCTCCAAAATCTGACAAAAGCGTTCTCCAGTAACTATATTCCTGCCATGTCATCTCCCTCCCCAAGACAGGTCCCTGGCACCTTTTCCCACTGTTGAAAAACCACACCAACACCTCCAGGTCACCCCCATCACCTCCCCTCTCCCCTTTGCCCAGCCAGCCACTCTTGCAAAACTGCCTAAAGCTGCCCAAAGCTGCCCACAAGGGTAAGGCCCACCTGCACTTTTGGGGAGCAACAATCAGTTCATGGTCAGCATTTAGCTGCCCAGCTCTCCTATATGTCACTGTTAACCACCCCTGTCCTGCCTCCTCCTCAGGGACGGCTCTCCCCTAGAAATGGCTGCTTGCTGGAAGCTCTCAGGTCCATAGCACACTGTCCCGACATCATGGAGGTGTAACAGCCAAAAAAATCTCCTGCAGCCACATGGTGCTGCAAGCCAGAGTTACTGCTTGTCAGGCAGCGTCTGGCCCATGAATGCTTTTGATGTCAAGCAAACAGCAGTCACACATCAGTTGTTCACTGTTAAGCTGACATTTTATATTTCATGTTAACTTAAGCCTCATGTAAAAGATAGAGTCACACAAAACATTGCCAAAATCTTTTATTTTTTGAGAGATTTTTGCCTTGTAAATGTAATTTCTTTAGTGATCAGGGGCATTTTCAAATGACTACATGAGTATCTGTGCTCTTTGTGACCCACTCTGACTCCTGGGTAAAAGATGAACTTCTGATTGATGGTATACGTAATGAGAGTTTTAAAGCACTATTTAGAAATGTCACTGTAAAATTTAGACATTTGGCTCAGGGCTCAAATGAAGCAATAATAGGTCTCTCTGTTAAATCCTGAGATTTCTATCTCTGCATTCAGATTACCTTTTTAGTGATGAGTGTTATAGTAATAGAAAATCTGTCCTCTTCAGAAAATTGGAACTTCACCTGGTCAGTGGGACAGGTAGATAAAGCTTAGGAGTCAGATGAGCACTTCTATGGGGCGAAACGGTAATTGAGATTTGAGAAAGGCTAGGGGTTACCTCAAGCAGCTATGTCTTTTACTGTCCTTTTGACAAGCTGTCCACATATGATCACCAAGTGGAAAAAAACCATTTGTTTATATATGACAGATGGAGAATTTAATTTACGGGATGAATTCTCCTGAGACTGCTGTGAACAAATTCTATCCAAGTCAGAGCTCCTCTTCCCTGACAAGTCTTCCTGTACCTCACCCTACCAAAAGCATGAACAAGCTTCATTTAGCAGCTACAAGGCCTTTACAAATGACTCCACATGACCACCATGGTGCCCAGCACAAGATTAGGCAGCAGGAGGAATTTCACTCCACAGAGGTGCAATGTGCTCTGCTACTGGAAGGAATGGAATTCAAGGCAGAGAAGGGAGAAGGGAAAAAGAACCACAGAAGAAAGAAAGCATGAGAAAAGCTTGCAGGGACAAGAGGCAGTTGAGAGTAGATGGCGAAGTGAAGGAGCAGAGGCAGAGTAAATAGCAGTAAGAGGACCAGAAGGTCTACAGAGACAGAGGCATAGCAGAGTGAAAAACAAGAGGGGTGAGCATAATTGGACAGGTCAAAGCAGGAGCTCAGGGGGGGGTTCAGTGGAGGCTGGCAGAGCCTGCAGTTAAACCATGCAGCTCTGTTAAACCACCCTCCACACTATGCAATCTGCTGTGTTACAGGGTTTTTTTTTAATCTATTTTTTTCATTAATGAGTAATAAAGATTGTAAACCCTGCAGTGTTTTTCATCCTGGTTTTTGCCCAAAGCACCATTTATTCCAGCCCTCCATATCTGCAGACAGGCAGGAAGCATTGCTGTACTAGGGTGCGCACAGGAGCTCTGTCTGCCTCATGTTTGTGCCTCGTGGTGGCAGCTTCTCCCTGAGAGCTAGCCCCAGCCACAGTAGTCTGTGAGCTGATCTTGGGAGGGAGGCAGCTTCTTTGAGCTCTTAGACTGCAGGTCCTTCCCAGGATTTGCCTAGCTGCAATTTTATAATTGACTTTAGTTGGCCTGAATTTGTTGGCCTGAATGAATAAGGAGTCACACACACACACATGCGCATTTGTCAAATTCATCCAAATTCATGTTTAATATCATACTAACTTAAAGATGTGAAGAGACATATTACAGACAACTCCAAAAAAATACACATTCTTATTTACATTAAATGGGAAAGGAATGTCACAGTATCATGGAATCACAGTATTGTTAGGGTTGAAAGGCATCTCTGGTGATCATCAGTCCAACCCCCTGCCAAGGCATGGCCACCTAAAACAAGTTATACAGGAACTCGTCCAGGTCGGTTTTGATATCCAGCAATAAACTCCAGCCTTGGAGTGTACTAGGAATCACATTTCTGACTTGTCATGTAAGATTTCTAAGGTATGCCTTCAACGTGGAAGCTGATGGACTGACACAGTAGCTTTCCCCTTCCTGATCTTTTTGAGTTGACCTCCACAGGGTGCCTGAAGAACTGATGACCTGCTCAGCTGCCTGAGATATAGCCAAGCCAAGGAGGTCTCAGTGGCTGTTTCCTTCATGTGCACCTTTGATCACCATGGATCCCTTTTCCCTCCTGGTTGTATTCCTGAATAGTTTCATACTGCTGTTCAATGCAAATGTAATAAGTGAGCGCTCTTCTTCACTCTTTATTCAGAGGATTGCTCCTAATTTGCATTCCTGCTGTGCTTTTCAGTTAGCACTTTTCGCTGGTGTAATCCTCCTGCCTTAAATGGCTTTCCTGTGAGATCACACTGCTCTCAGAACTGTTACAAAATGCTATAAATCACATACCATAAAAAGCCTGCATTGTACTACATCTTCTCAAGCTCGCAAGATTCAGATTGTTTTAGAGAAACCATGTACCATCTGGGGCAAGGGTGACAGACTGCTTTGTCTGAACATGCTTCCCTCTTATTTATTCTCAGTTTTATGCAATGCTTCCCCAGTGTTCCATATACTGGAAAAACAATCATCATACAAAATAAAATACTCAGAATATAGGAAATGCCAAGATTAACTTTACTGTGGCAATTTTAATCTCTCCCCTTTCACCCTGCAAGTGTGTATTTATGAAGTTCATTAAAAATTTTTGCTAATGCACAGATTAACATTAGGTTGCTCAGTGAGTCTTCAAGCCCTCTCTTTGTGAATGTATATCTAAACTTAATCCTCTGAAAACCAAGTAGTACAAAAATCAATACCCATGTCATGAATCTATAGCATTACCTCTTTACACACTGCTTGATGTGTATTCAAGCCTTTACCCTCATTGATGCTCAGGAACTTAGACTTCAGGGTAAGTCCAGTGCTTCACTAATGTAGATTTAGGCTTAGATCAAATATAACACACAAAGCTATCTACAGTCTGCTTATAGTTAAACTTAACCATATATCACATGAAGCTATCTACAGCTTGACTGTAGTTAAACCTACTCACGCAAACCTTATCACCCGTGGGAAACTATTACCTCTTCTTTACACTTACTCTGGTGACTTTTCCCAAGAAATAACAGAAGAAAGGTGAAGGACATCACTGCTGAGTATGCCACATGCATCTCGATGCTTTCTGTGGCCAGGAGATGTCATATCTGCCTATTTCAGGACAAACATAAAATAAATATCAAATGTCAATCAGCAGCCAAAACTGTTTATCTCAGCGCTACTTGGCAAGCATTTAACAGAAAGTAAATCTTAAGTATAGTAACAGAATTGAGCTCCCATATAAAAACTAAGGGATACAAAAATCAGACATTTTAATGTGAAAGTAGGATTGTTGGAACAGTGAAATATAGTGTCTTAGGTTTCAATTCAAAAAAAATAAAATTTTTTAGCCTGATTGTAAGTTGCCAACACAAATGCTCTAAATTATCTTCTTCTGTTTAGGGGTTGATATGGGACAGCCACAGACCACACCTGTGAGCTCTTGACACCAGTGTGCACTGGTGTCTTTGCATGGGTCTGGTGGGATCACGGTGTTCTGAGTTTATCAGTTCTTGTAGGCTCAATAGACTCCAGGGGTTATCAGTCCTTGGGAAACTTTCCTGTACTACTTTCTCATGTGCATTTTTCCTCTCTGCAGCCTGCTGTGTTTTTCTATCCAGACCTATAGATACTTATAGTACTCATTCACACACACACCCTCCAAAAAAAAAAAATCTCACAGAGAGTCATTTATGATGGAAAATTGTAATAGAAATTTATCAGGTTTAAAAAACTCTTTCTGTTTCTCCCAGACACATATGTAGATATACATGTATATGAACGTATACAAACCAGAAAGAGAACAAGAGAGTGTGGTGGGCAGTATGTTTATTTGTACAGTAAATTTTATTTAAGTTGGAATGGACATTTAAAAGCATGGCTTTAGAAGTGTCTGTTTTGGTATTCTATCCATTTCTCAGCCTTACACCAATGAATAATTAGCAAGGGATTAAATTAAAATCCAAATAGTATCTCCTGCGTGTGCTGGAAGAAGTCAGTGCCTCATTCTGCAAGATGTAGATGTGCCCTGTGTATGAACTTGGTGCATTCAAAGCTTATTGATTTTTTTTCCCATGGTGGGCTCTATCCAACTCCTACTAAAGTCAGTGGGCACCTTTTCAGTGACTTCAGTAGGGTTTCAGAGTAGATTTCTCATCCCTTTGATTTTAGTATGAGCTTGAAGAAATCATGAACTGTAAACCTTTATGTTTGGCCAGCTCTTTGATATGAAGTGGTTTGTACCCATGGAGTTAATTAATTATTTACAGAATGATTTAAATTCAGAGCTACAATCAGTGTTATTTTCTGATACATAAACGCAGTTTGACTGCTCAGTGGTACAAAAATGTATTCAGCAAAGCGCAAATCTAGTCTAGGCTTTGCAACAAAGTGTTTTCTGGGGTAAAAAAAAAAAAAGGCATTTCTCAACAAGGAAAAATACTTTAGAGAAAGCTTTTTTTTAAAAAAAAAAGTTATTAAGCTATCTCCATTTTAAGTCTGTGGAAACATCTGAACGCATCCATTTATGTCTATCCACATCTATTTAGCTAATGTTTTAACACTCTTTTTACAGCGCAAAACTATTCAGGATATGGGACAATCTGAAAAAGGCTTTCATCTTAATGTAAAATATCGGGAAATAGATTTAATCACCTGTTCAGTTACATGCAAAACTCCCATCCTCTCTCCAATTGATGTCACTGACATTCAGGGCAATAACAGTTAAACAATTGCATTTTAATGATTTATTCTCAAGTTCATATTCAGAGATTCCATTAATGTTAATAGGGGTTATGCAGCTAAAGCCAATTTAATCAAGTTAAGAACATATTCCAGACTTAAAAACCTGTCATATGACAGAACATGCATTTTTGTTTAACTAATGAGATTATAGGTTGCAGTAGAAATTCACTGTGTTTTAATGTGAACAAGAAGAAAGAGGAAGAATACACAACAGATGCTTGGAAGATTGCTATTGCAAGGAATGAATTTCCACTACTGTCCTTGTTTCAGCTGAGATAGAGTTAATTTTCTTAATAGTAGCTGGCATAGTGCTGTGGTTTGGATTTAGAAAGAGAATAATGCTGATAACACACTGATGTTTCAGTTGTTTTTCTAAGTAGTGTTTACACTTAAGTCAAGGAATTTTCAGCTTCTCACACCACTCCACAGATGCACAGAAGCTGGAAGGAGATACAGACAGCACAGCTGACCCCAGCTGGCCAAAGGGATATTCCAGTACCATATGACCTCCAGCTCAGTATATAAACTGGAGGGGAAAAGCTGGCCAGAGGCTGCTGCTCAGAAGCTGGCTGGTCACTGGTCAGTGGGTGGAGAGAAATTGCATTGTGAATCACTTGATTTGTATATTCTAATATACAAATATATATTTCCTGCCCAAATGCCTCTATTCCCCTTCCCTCTAGAGATGTAAACAAGGGCAGAAAGAAAAGGGAGAAACGTAGCTGAATTCCTTGACTGTGAAGAACCCAGATGTTCTCATTTCTGGGGCTTCCAGAAAGCAGCTTAACAGTTTGGTTGCCCGGCCATTGTTCCCAGTCATAAGACTGAAAATCATCTCTCAGCCTTTTTTGTCTGTATACTTGAGAGTTAGCTGCAGCTTGGTTTTTGATCCTGCTAGCAACTGGGCTGCTTCTCTAAACTAAAAATGTGGATTTCATGTGTCATTGTATGTGGAGAATATGCAAAAACTTTAGACTGAAGCAAAAGCCATGGATTTGGTAGAGTGATTCCAAGTGTTATGATCCTTAAAGACTTGTTTCCCTTTCACACAATAATTTAGCCTCATTCTGGAAAAATGTCATAGAGGACCTGTGAAACAGGTATCTGAGATTCCATATGCAGTTCAGGTGATGGAGAGATGCCTCTCTTAAATTATGGTGTTCATATGACTAACAAGCATGCAAAGGGCCATGAAATAAGAACAGTGCCATATCTATTGAGTCCCATGACAGGATTCAGGGGACGTGCCTTCCAGTGGATGTTCAGTGTCACTCAGCTATTCTGGGGTGAGGACTGCAGGACAGAGAGTAGAATATGTAGCACTGCTTGGTGAATGGATGTGCCAAATGGGAAATAGGTCCCAAAAAGCGTGAGTTCCTATAGATGCTGTGAATCATGGCAGGCCTGTAGAGCACCAGCAACAAGGATGATCTAGTAAAATTAGTGAATGCAGTATAATAATATGGGAAGAGGAGGAAGTGGCCAGCACAAAATACCTGTATGTGGAAGCTGTCTCCCCAGCAAAAAAAAAAAAAATGTAAGCTTACTTTTGAAAAAGAAGATTCAGTTTATGGCACTGTAATTGCTGAAGTTTTCTGTTGGAGTGGGGAACTTTTGTTTAAGATCAGAGTGCTTTCCACTCAAATAGAGCTTCAGATATGATTGAGGGCTCTGGTCGTTGGTTCTGCAAAATTCAAGCAAGATATGGAAGACAGTCCTCATAAGTGCCGCTTACTAGTAGAGCAAAAGTACCAGCCTTCTGAAGGGAAAAAAACCAAAACAAGCAAACCCAAAACCAGGAAAATAAGTTAGTGGCCACGTGAACTAGCACAGAATATACCTGCGGCTCACTGACAACTGGCAGGATCTTCCTGGAAGTTCATTGCTAGGCTTCAGTGGTGAGAACAGTTCTGAATCAGTGTGGCAAGCAGGGTGTATCCAAGGTAAGTCATCTTCTTTTACCTTTATCTGAACATGGAGTTATATGAATAACCACTGATAGCCTGGAGGTAATAAAAAAATAGTGTTAAAAGCTAGGGAGAAAAAGGCCAGAGGCAGATCTGGAGCCTTGGCTATAGAGCACAAGTTCCCCTTAGAGCCTACAGGAGAGGGTTTGCCAGGGAGCCCATCTAGTCTCACGAATTGATGAATGTCAGGCAAAGGGTAAAGTGGCCTGAAGTTTTGATGTAAGCAGGAAAGTTGGTGATTTCTTATTGTAAAACTGCATATTCGATATTGGAGTCACTGAAAGAAGGAATTATTCACGAGTATGATGCTGTGTGCTCTGGGAAAACAAACTGCCACCAGTTTGGGAACCCAGCAGTAGAGGTGGAGACAGCCAGTTCCAAGTGCAAGTTCAGACAACTGTTCAATAGGGTTGCTCAGAAAACAGGTCAAGAGAAACAGTTGGCACCTTTTCTTTAGGGCAATGAGAAAGAGGATTAGAATTCCTAATATATGCTAAAACGAGAAAAGAATTTGGGTCTCTTCACAGCTTACACCTTGCACAGAAACATGAGATGATTTCCTATCAACGGCACTAGTTCTGTGTAGAAGGGACATGCAGAGGAGGGGAGAGCATGGGGCTGTTCGTCACGCAGCAAAGACCAGCTGGCAGCACAGGAAGAGAACTGTTGGCAGATCTCCCTCAGGTGGTGGGGCTGGCACTGAAGAAGTTATTGATAGATCTCTGCTGCAAACTACTTTAAACTACTTTAGGGGAAAGATGGTAGAAAAAATATGGACTTGTTTTTCCCTGCATTACAGTTTGGGACCAAGTTATGCTTATGACAAGAACTTCCTATGAAAGGGAGGAATATATATCAGCTGTACAAAATATTAGTCCTGGATCCTACTGGCCAAACTTTAAGGAATTTATTGTAAATTTCAGCTTACAGTAACAGCCTCCAAATATGTCAGTGTGCAGCTGTGGTTTCTAAAATGTTAATGCTGCAAACTCTAAAATATTCCAAAGCAGAAGGAAGGATAAGATGCATAGTAGCATGTTTCTGAGCCAGTAATCTAACTAAACCAATTTATCAACCCAATAATCTAACCATAACATTTAGCAATTAACACTGTAGTGCCAGTATCCCTTTTACTTAAAGAAAAAGGAAAATGGAATCTAATGTTCCATTAACCTATCTTGGATATAAAAAGGTATGAAATTAACTGAAAAATGAGTGAATTGTCTTGTAAAGTCAGCAAAAGCTTCTTATAGCATCAATCATCCTTTAATTCATAAAGTCCTTTACCACATCCTACACTTGGTTGAAAGTATTCACATGAATTTTAAGTAATGCTAAGTATTAACCTTCTAGATTCACTATAGAAGATTATAAATAGACTATAGATTAAAATGCAAGCTAATTTGATAGTTCTAATCTTAAAAAAAAAGCCAAACAAAAAACCAAAACAAACAAAAACCTGAAAAACAAAACAAAACAAAAAAAAACACAACTAAAAGCAAACTAAAGGCTTAACAGCTTTCCAGACCCGGAAAAGAGAAAAAAAGAATTTTTCTGACAGGGTGACGGAACTTCCCTGAGTGTTTCCCTTTATTTCCTTTTTCCTCACCACCATCCAGAAGCCTTAAAATCTTTTTTTTTTTTTTCCATAAGTTATATCCAGACTTGTAAGCAAACCCTCTTGATATGTAGCATTAATAAATGGTTGCAACCTCAAACACTGAAAATGGTCGAGTACACTTGAAACATTAACCTGGTGGCAGTTGCTGAACAAGTAGCTGAACAAGGACTCTTCAACTGTCTCCCTAGAAAAGCCTTCCAAAAGTTGTGTTTTAAAGATAAATAGGATTTTAATTCAATCAGACATCTTTCACCCTTCAAACTGCTGACAGAGGCCAAAAGTGACAGATGCAGCTATCAGATGTACAACCCTTGCACTGATGAACAAACAAGCTGTGTTCTAACTCTACAGCTTTCACCTGTGTGTTGGTATAAAACATCATTGCAGGCATGATAGACAGGGAAAATCATCTCTCCTCCCTGCTGTCTGCATCCTCATCCACACTTCACACCAGTCAACATTTCACCAGCTGATGGTATAATTTCTCATGGCTGTAGCTATCCTGGCAGCATGCACAGCATCTCATCAGCGTTTCATTAATGCACACTGGTGATTGCTTCAGTGTCCATGCAGATGGAAGCCTGACATAAGTCACATCCCTATATGCCCACATAACAAGAGTCCATGTTCCTCTTTACTGGCAGTTCAACACCGAGCATGTTCTTTTCTTGCTCCTCCTGTGAGAAATGCTCTCTTGGTGCACTTATGGATATCTACCATGTGTTTTAGAGGAAGGTTTAGGTCTCATGTATTCTACTTAGAGTTTGTAAGAAAATGTAAACTGTACCTGTATTAGATGAAATAGAAATATTTTGCAGCAATATTCTGACAGATCCCCAGGCAGAGATTATGTGAACCAGCCCCTTAGCACACTGTGGAAAGTTGAGTGGTTTTCTAGCCCTGTCACCCTCTTTGGCCTTCACGCTCTCTGCCAGATGACCTGCTCACATGTCCCCCATGAGCTGGGGACCACGTAGCTGCCTGTGCTTGCCACAGAAGGGCTTCTCAGAACCAGCCAGGCAGATTATTCTACTCCTGGTGCTTCATTCCCTTTATAGAAAACACTGCCAACTTTAGGTCTGTGTGGTAGTTAAAGCAGTTATCCATAACTACAGATTTTAGGTGTTGCCATTACAACTGTGACACTGCTGCAAATTTTTTTTTGTTGTTGCATTAGTTTTCACTGTAGAATCTCTACAGGTTGTGGAGGTAGATAATGAGCATAAGAAATAGGAAAGCACTGAGTGGAGTATTCCTCGCCTCAGTATGGAGAAAGGCAAACATGCAGATGTGGTTTTTTTTAATTGCTGAGAAGTAAATCTTCAAAAGTATAGCTTGCATCTTAGAACATAATTACTCACTCTCCTGTCCCTGTTTTAATGTCAGCTTAAGCAAAATGGTGAAGTAAGACAGCAGATGTTAAACATCAGAGCATTCTGCACTAGAAAAACCTTTGGCTGGTAATTAAATTAAGAGGAAATTGATGGAAAATAGTCTAACTGCTCTCCAGAATATCCAGATCTGGATGATGATAAAGACTGCTAGTTCTTTCCTCCCTTTTAGTTTACGCAAATGAGTGGCTGGATCTGACCCAATTATTCTATTTCATTTCTGAAGATGACTTGGAACATATCTGGATATGAGCAGATGCTGAAACAGCCTAACCGAGACATTAATGTTTAATGTTCAGATTCTTCTCTGTCGAGTAATTGGTTTATACAATACAGAGATCAGTAATTATTATACCTCAGTAAGAAGCTTTCTACTTTGGTTTGAAATTCCCTTTGTACCCCTAGTGGCATTTAAGCCAGCACTGATCTTCCTAAGCCTAAAAACTTAGCCTTTTGGATTGTTTTGTGGAATGCACTAATACCCCCAACTGTACAGATTTTCAATTTAATGGTGTGAATAGAAGCCTTTCCACCAAGTTAAGCCCTGTAAAATATCTCAATCTGTTTGAATTGAATCTAGGCATCCCGTACTTTCAGCATCTATGTGATGGAGAAACAAGACTGATAGTATCGTGTTATGAAAACAGAAGCTATGCCTGTTTATAGTATTCAATTTTCCTTTGCTTTGCCTCAGATTGACACAAAGACCATTCATGGTCAAAGCATTTCCAAAATACACAAGGAATTATCCTACTTCCTTACTGGTATGTTCCCCCAAATGTACATTACTAAAAAATGATGTGAATAAATGCATGTTTATTGCTTAAAATTGTATTGCAAAAAGCTGCAAGTACATGCAAATTTTTTTAAAGAAAGATACAGAATCTCAAAGTTCCTTTAGGAAACCTACTGGCTCCATATTCTTGCCTCTAGCTGTCATTAGATTTACTCCATCATTCTAATTTGTAGGGACTAGATACGTACTTGAAGCTTCTGGAATTTTCTAGTGACCTGTCATGTGTAACATGTCTACCATTTTATGTGCTAGTCTTCAATATACTGAATGCAGACTGATCTGAGTGCAAGATATGATTTTAGTGCAAGAAATGCACTTTAGAAAAACAGCAAAACAGGCAAACAACACACATGAAGAATAAGAGAATCTTGGTGAATGACTCCAGCTTCCTGAACAGTGTAGCATGAATAAATACTGAAGGACTCCGTATCTCCTTCAGAGCCCCTTGTTCACATTTCTAGACTGTATAAACCTTAACTAGGGTCCTCCTGGATGGTGTTGGGGACCAACTCAGCTGTCCCAGAAGAGCTGTGGACATGACAGCCCAGAATGCCTAGGTATCTAGAGATTTTCCAGACATTATCAGCTTTTAATTTCATACAGTCTCATATACATAATTTCAAAAGGAAATCAGTAATGTGTGGAGTTAAATTGTTTTATTAAAACAATTATAAAAATGTGTATACAAGTTTACAGTTATGTACCAAATCTGATTAAATGGGAACAGTTACTGCCCAATAAAACATTGGTGTGAAGCTATCACCTCTTATTCCGTATTTTATGCTGTGACTTGAAATTCCTTTCTGTTTTTTTCCTGTTAGCAGGATTTTTTAGATGTCTTATTTGAATATTTAGTTTATAGCATCTTAGTCTACTAACAAAGCAAATATCTTGCTCTTCCAGGCACTGTTTACTTGCTCTCTATGTCTGTGACTTTGTCTTTTGTCTATGACAAAAATACCATGCTAAGCCATTATTTTATATTTTTTTTTTAATGTCTGGTTAATAAGTGCATTAGCCTGCAGTTATCATTCAGAGAACTGAGTGTGAATTTGCAATAGCATCTCAAATAGTGGAATCCCATTGTGAATCAGTCTCTGTATTACAAAATGAGATTCATGTATATACTTCAGTGAATAATTTGCGGAAGCATGAAACTACCTGTGCTCCCCTCAGGGCAGTGACATGTTGGTGCTTCATTCAGTATTGCTTATCACTCAAGATATGGAATGAGGAAAAGTAAACAACATTGAGTAAGCCATAGAATGAATAAGCACATCAAAAAATATTTCATCTTTACTGTATTCAGGTACTTAGCAGATCTCAGTCTTTCTGCTTAGAAGAGGAACCACTGCATAAAAAAATAACAGTGGAGACCCAAGGTATTGTTTGTTTTCTGTTGCTAAGTGAAAATGAAGCCAGCAGGCCAAAACAAGCAGTTTTACAGTGGAAAAGTACTAATGAATATCAAAGTTGTACTGATCTATGTATATTTATGCATGCTTATTTATTTATTTATTCCAAATTTATCCCATACATGTGTATGCATATTCATATGTATATGTATTTACAATTAGGAGGGGAACTGCTCCACCTCTGATAAACCCTGATGTTCCTGGGGGAACATGCATTTTTTAACTACATTCCAGCAGACTCAGAGGAGAATTGGCTGACTTTTGGTGGAATAGATATGTGAATTCTCAGAAGACACACAGATATATGCAGAATACTTCCTAAAGACAGGCAGATCTACTCAAGTGCTGCTTTTGACTCAGCTGGTGTCATTATAGCTGACTGCTAATCATGACTAAAACAGAGAGCCATGACAATGTATGCCCTTAAACATGACACAGACTGTTCATCCCTAGTATGGAACAATAAGCAACACTGCAGATGAGGATTTCACAATATTAGATATGGGTGGATCTCTACCTTGATGACATTCAGCAACATCTGTCAGGATTGCTCAAGTTTTTCCCTAATTTGAGCATCAGAGAAAAAGTAGGAAGCAAGCCAATATTAAATATACCATAAGAATAAGGGTGTATAAAGGGGAATTATTTGCCCATGTATTTTCAGAATACCTACTCCTGTACAGATAGGGATAGGCAAGTTTTATGTGGCAGTTTGCAGACATACTGACATAGATTGAGACACACAAAAGGAGTTTGCTCAGCCATCAAAGCAGGCCAGAAATCCTAATAGCACTCAGAGAAGTAACAGCCAGGCATTGCTATCTTAGAGATGTTGTTATTTTCTACTGGTTCTATTCTTATTCCTGTGGTAATTTTAATGACTATGTTTAGATCTGCGCCTAAAGTCTGTCAATGGCTCGTTCTCGTTAGAGCTGATTCTTTCAGCCCACTGTAATGTCATGTGTGGTGACAATGTTGTTTAATAAGGCACACAGTGCAAATACCTTGCCTACTGTGGAAGGCTGGTAAACAATCTTGCATTTGTTTATCTAGCTATGCAAAGCTCAGGCAGGAACATGTACAGTGCTATAGCTCACTATAATTTTCTGCTTTGTAGTTTTGGAAAAAGGAAGCTGGGCTGATAAATAAACAGATGAATCAGAATATCAGAAATAGATAAGCAAAACCAGAAGCCAGTCAGAAAACTTAAAAAATACAGAAACTGATTTATCCATCAGCAAATACCTTAAAATTTTTCCAGTCTTTATGTAGATTCTTTAATTTTAACCTGTGGAGAGCAGATGGAACAGCAAAAAAGAGTACATATGGCTAATGAAGTCTATGAAAATGACCAAGGCAACTAGAAATGGAAAAAATGTGGGGTTTTCTAGAGTGTAGCTCTGCTACTTTTTCCTGTTTCTGCACAGTACATTTTCTCATTACTTTTTCAGAAGTTCTATTTGGATGTAAATAGATATTAAAAACCTTGGAAACCAATGTAGCAGCCAGTCAGAATCATCCGACAAATGTTTTATATCTGATAGCCTGTAAATTTGTGATGCATTTACATATATATACTTTAGATGCAAATCATACAATGCATCTATGCATACTTTACATCTCCTGTTGGAATAATATAAAGGAATACCACAGGAAAAGAAGTCGTGTAAAGAGAAGTTGTGCAAAAAGAAGTTGTGTTTGATTCCTGTTTGTAGGAATGCAACAATTTTACTATTGAATTCTCATAAAAAATGAGAATTTCCATGAACAATGGTGAAATATGGCCCTTAAAGAAAACATTAATGTTTAATTCTTAGTAGTTAAGTAATTTCATAATTATGGTTGGCAGTCATACATGCTGCAAAGTAGGCAGCTGTGTCTAATTACACAGTGATTCTATTTCTGTATCAAAATTGTGTACATTCCCAAAGACTTCTTTTAATGCTAGCAATATTATGGGGGGGGGGGGGGGGAACCCGCACACCCAAAAAAACCCAAACAACCAAACAAAAAGAAACACTGAATATTCAATAATATTAACTATAATATTTAATAATATTAAAAAATATTCTGCTTTGGCCATACAGATTGAAACATAGATGCACTTCCGTTTGACATGTTTTCAGATATTTGTTACAATAGTCTGCGTGATTTTACTAACAGACAGTGCTACGGCACAGATCAATCTACCTGCTTTTGTTCAAATATTTAACTGAAAGAATGAAGTTTGTTTTCTGTTGCAGTAGGGAATCCAGGTATCTTACTTCATTATTGAGTGGATCTGCCCTATTGTATCCTCACAGAAGGATGCAGCTGTTAATATTTATTCCAAGGGCTGATAAAGCTCAAGATCACCCAGGTGTGATGTTGGCTGTGGTTATTTGTCAAAAGTGCCTAGGGTGCCTATTAAGAAACACGGGTTGCATTGATTATAGGACCCAGTACTTTAATGTCAGATCCATCCACATTCATAGCAAACTCATAGTCATTCATAGCAAATTACACTACATTTTAAAGTAGGAAATGTGGGCTTTGTGTTTGTTTCATATTCTTCTGATTATTTATTTTGATTATTCAGATGGTTAGAAACATAACATTCAGACTAGATTTACTCATAGACAGTTTATATTCACTTGTCCTTTTGCCTATATTATGCTTTTGTTCAAATAATTATTTATCCTTTCCAGTGTTTACCCTATTAAATTGGTTTAGTCCTATTGAAAGTTCATGGAAGTTAAGCTTCTAAGTCATTAAAGTTCAAACAAAAAAATTCACCCTGAGACTCACTAACACTAAAACCTAAGTATGTAAGTCCTATATGCTCAATATTAATCCTGTAAGTATCTTTTAAGGAATTAATTCATGACATTTGGCAATCTAAATTTTATGTTCTGTTCTGTAAATTTTTTATTCAGCAGGAAGGCTGTAATTGAGTCATAACTGAGGCATGCAGTAATTAACCTTTATTCAGTCATTTCTTTAAAGTGATCATTATGGTTAGGAACTTGCTTATGCAAAACCTTATTCATCAGATGCAATGTTTCTGTGCCTCCAGTCATATGAATTTATGTACATTTGCTTATTTGCATGGCAAAAATCGTTACTAGTGCAAAGTCAATACAACTACAAGACAGTGGTTCCATTCTGGCTTGCAAATCATCTGCAGAATTGTTATCTAAATAGCAAAATCTCAATTACAGCATATATGAGAGCTGATAAGGAAACAGCTCTGAATTTCTTTTCCGATTAAGTAAAAAAAATTTCCTTCTCTTTGTTTACAGAGTAAGAAAGAGTGTTTGCTTATAGCACAGGGCAATGCAGAATTGCATGCTGCTGGTAGAAAGGGTTGCTTTATAGAATGTAACTCTACCTCAACACATTTTCATATCTGCAAACAATATCTCAAGAATTATTCAGCAGTAGTGCTGCCTTTTTTAAAACCATGCTTTGGTGGTAGAGTGGTAGAGCATGAATATCTTATTTCAATAACTTTATGGTCATGATAAGTTAATTTTCTAAGCTATTTTGCAGAACTTGTGTGTTTTATCTCATTACATTACATTACAAAAGTAAATAGCACAGATAGCTTCCTCCTGTCCTGCAAATACAAAGAAAATCCATCTGTATGTAAGGAAGCAAAATAACAGGAAATATTTTGTCTTACTTTTCTTCTTTTCTTCTACAACATCTTGCGGTAGACAGAAGACTGAATTCTCCATGTCAATGGAAATACATAACTCTTACACTACAGAAATAACCACCTTTCCTCACCTCTTCTCTGCTTGCAGTGCCCAGTGCCAGGAGATGTTAACCTAATCAAAGGTTTTAAGGGGAGATGAAGAAAATGAAGATACCTTGTACTGTCTTTGCTTCTGTTCATAAGCATAAGAGATGATCCTTTCTCTCTCCCTTGTGTCAGAATTGGTGCAAGTTAATAAATTTCACTTTAGCAAGGAACAGAAAGCTCCATAATCTGTTATCAATCTCCTCAGCTGTTCTTTCACCCCACAGATCGGCCTTTTGGGCAGGATGCAGTTCTATGCCGCTTGAGTTTAAAGTGCACTTCATTATATGTTCATACTCTTTACGTAAAAATGATTCTGCATTTTGTAAAGCTCTTAAATGGCAACGTCCCTTAGCAGTTGGGGGTTGCACAGCACGCAAGGAAGGTGGTAAGCCAGTTCTGAGGTGAGTGATATTTCCTGACAGTTAGATAACACAGTCATAATAGGATTCGATTTTAAGTGTTCACCTGGCTCAGGACCACAAGTCATGGAATGCCATTGTGATGTATTTCTTCAAATAATCACACACATCCTAGTTGCTTACAGATGCATGCACTTTAATTTAACAGAACCATACAGATCTGAGTAAACTGTTACGTACCTGAAAGCTGTTTTCTTAAAGAGCCAGGAGACTCTTATTTTTAACTCCTAATTGATGTTTTCCTCATTTGATAGATTTTTATGAAGTAGAGAAGACTCCTTTCTCGCCAATTTGATGCCAGCTGAATACATCAACTAGTGTTCTGTTTATATCAGGCTTACATATGGCTCATTTGACCAATTTTTATAACATTACATTGAGAATTTAATATGTAACTTGAAAATGTGTCTCCCCTTAAAAAGTGGTTACCAAAAGTAAATCTGTCCAGTTGCATAAAACTTAGAATAAATTAAAAATCACTGGAAGTCACATTTACAGATTTATGCATTATTACTGAATCCACATTTACTGTACAGAGAAATATTTTAGAAGTACAAAGAATGATAATGACAATAAAAGGATATTGTCAAACACTCAGAACTGCATGCTCAGAACCACTTCTAAATTGTGGAGGAGATTTCCCTTGCAAGCAAAGTCAAGTCCACCTTCTGAAGACTCACAATCTATACCAGTGATAAACTATCTAAGAGTAGGGGCTATATTGTTCTTCATTCTTTGCACAAAATGAATACAAGAGTGGGAGTGTGATAACCACCTTTTCTTTTTGAAGCTCTATGTTAACTAGTACATGTTTTGCAAACAAATAAAGAATAAGGGAATGAGGTGAGAACAGAGAGAATAAAGGGTCTGATGGAGATAGAGGTCTGGGTTCAGCCTGTTTGACTTGACTGAGCCTCATAAATTAGGAGGCTACTAGCTGTAGGTTGCCTTTACAGCCAATGGATGGAGGCAGATGCCTTTAAAAGGCAATTTAACCCACTTCAATAAGTGATTCAGGACTTGCTTTCTCTCTCCATGTTTATCCTTAAATTAAATGTTATGAATCCAAGGAATTCTGAGGCCAGAATTCAAACGACCCAATGCTTTTATACAGTCAAGACATTAAAATTATGTTGTGTCCCTGCTCAGAAATGAGTTATATATGGCTTAAAGAAGTACCATTAAAGAAGTGCCAGTGAATGGTGGGGCAGTGGAGCAGGCTGCCCAAGAAAGTTGGAATGCTCCATCCCTGGTAGTGTTCAAGGCCAAGTTGGACAGTGCCTTGAATGACCTGGTGTGCTGGGAGGTGTCCCTGCCCATGGCAGTGGGGTTGGAACTAGATGATCTTAAGGCCAATTCCAACCCAACCCATTCTATGATTCTGTATCTGCAGAAAGTTAGACACTGTATGGCTTCTTGCAGTCGGTAGTAATATGCTGTAGCCTTTAACACAGAAGCAGGTAGCACATGAAGCTCTTTTTATTAAAAATTGTAGGTGGAAAGAAATAAAAGAAATGCAAATCATCATTTGCATACTTCTCAGTGATCTACTTCTCTGCACGGTCTACTTAAAGAAAGCTTTCAATTAACAGCAATCACAATGTTGACAGAAATAATCTCTTTTTATTCCATTTGACAAAATTTATTAAGCTCAGTATCTATGTCTTCAGTCCAGAAATGACATGAAGGAGCCTTATTTTGTTTAAAAAAAAAAAGTTATAATATCAAATGTATACGTTCTAGAGGACTACCCATGCATGATGAAGAAAAGTCTGCACTATTTCTGTGTGTGTAGTTGTAACTAAATGTACTGTTTCTTTTATGTATCAGTGTATCTGTATATAAGTTTACTTTTAAAGTTCCTCAGGTAACTTTCTGGAATATGAAACTTCCCTAAATTATATGTATATTGTGTATTAAAAGCTAATATGCATTACAACCTTTAAGCAAATTAGCATCATAGTGCTTACTTCCCAGAGTTGCACATTTTTGCTTAAAACAGGGAAAAGAAACATAGTTATTGTTTACAAGCCACATGTCGTGGTTTAAGCCAGTTCGCTCACTCACTCATTTCCCTCTCTTTCTTCCCCCAGTCCCGGGGGGATGGGGAGGAGTATCAAAAGAATGCAACTCCCACAGGTTGAGATAAGAACAGTTTAGTAACTAAGGTATAACACAAATCACTACTGCTACCACCAGTAATAATACAAGAGAAATACAAGGAAAGAGAATACAACTGCTCACCAAGCCCGACCCAGCCAGTGCACCCCCCAGCAGCGAACCCACCCAAAGCCCCACCACCACACCCTTCCAGGTCTCTACCCTCTGTTTTTTATATCCTGGACATGACGTGCTGTGGTATGGAATAACCTCTTTGGTCAGTTTGGGTCAGGTGTCCTGTCTCTGCTTCCTCTCAGCTTCCCCTCCTCCCTGGCATAGCATGAGACTCAGAAAGTCCTTGGTCAGACCGAAACATTACCAAGCAGTAACTGAAAACACTGGTGTTATCAGCGCTATTCTCAGGCCCAAAATCAAAAATAGTGCTGCACCAGCTACCAAGAAGGAGAAAAAATGACTGCTACTGCTGAACCCATGACACCACAAAATGTATACTGAAAAAATACCTTTGCAATAAAAAGAATGTGTTTTGTGAGAGAGTTCTAAAAGTAGCCTTCATTTCTCTTCACTGATGACCCTATCAAATATCTCAGCTTTAACCCTCCTACCTACTTGCTGATAACATTGAACCTGCCTGTTTGTGTAGATCATTTATTTGTTGTTAGCATATTTTCATTGTGGCAGTTGCAGGAAGCTGTGTTTAGGCCTAAAGGCCAATACTCCCACTGCAAGGAATTGTGTGACTGATTCATACTTGATTGTATTGCTGGGCCACAGGAAGAGACCCATGTCAAGTATGCTTAAACAGAAAGAACATTTATTTTGAAATATCATTGTTGCTTTGGGTCCAATTTGAGAAAGCAAATATCTAAGAGTACTGTAAGGCCTTAGTGGCACTGGAAAAATCACTTTTCTGTGTGCTTCAAAAGAAACCTCAAAAGAATGTAAGAATTAATCCCAACTACCATGAAATGATCTACAGAAAGTTGCCGTTAGGATAACTTATGTTTTGTTAAAATCCACCAGGATCTGCCAAGCCAATATGAAATTCTTTGAGGGAAAGCATTAAGCAATTCTGCCTGTGGCAAAATATTAAAATCTTGGCACAAAACAAAGCAGAGGATACTCATTTGTCAAGCTTCAGCTTTGCTATACAGTGGGTGTAACAAAGCAAAGCAACCAAGAGGAACAATCCTAGAGATTGCGCTACAAACCTTTGAAGCTGTCCTCTCTATTTTGCAAGCTGATCTTCCATACACAGGCTTCCTGTTACTACCCAGCTGATGGTCCTTGTGATTCCTATGGACCACTGATCAAAAATTTTTGATGTCTCAGAGAGCATAAAGACAGAGCAGATCTCAGATCACCCAATCTATGTGCCTATGCCATAAAAGCAAAATGAAAATTAACTATATTCAAATATTTCCTGAAGGTTTTACCTAGCTTGTTCTTTGATTTTCCACACGTTTCCTCTTGCCTAAAGCAAGATTAATTTTTTAATTCAAGTTTCCTTTAATGTTAGACCTTGCTCACAAAACGGCCAGAAAATCAAGTACAAAATTAGCAGTGGGGCAGACTTGGATATGCTGTGTATATTTAAGAAGAACAATTATATATCCTAAGAGTGAAAGGTTCTTCTGAACAATAAAGGTGAAGTTGCTCTGTATAAACTTACATTGTTTTCAGTCAGACAGGCTGAAAAACTTTCATATAAGTTAGGCCCAAATTTCTTGTCCTGACTGAACAATCCGTCCTGAAACTGAGAAAGAGAAAATATGCAAGATGACTTTACACCCAGCTCATACTGCAGATGCAGATCTTGAGGCCAGATGGATTCTAGGGCAATATCTAATGTAATAGGTACAGTAATGTACAACAATAAGAATAGTTATTACATCTGGAAGCTTTCAATGTCAGTTCCTCTAATTCCTTGAGACACCAAGCAATAGAATCCCTTTCCTAAGATCTTATCTGTTGTGCCAGGAATGGAAACATATAAAGGCATAATAGAGCACATCTGTGCCATGAAATCATACCCCTGAGCAAGGTAAAACCTCATGTGACAAAGCCACTGTCTTCAGTGAATCACCAGAGCAGGAAAATTGGGAAAAGATTTCACCAACCCTGCAAAATCTGTCACTTTGATTCCTACTCACCTAAAAACACTGGGTGCAAGAGAAGAGGAGTGACTGCAAAGTACTGCCTGTGAAATGATTGATATGTATGACTATCTGTATCTGAATAACATGTTCCCTCTGAGTGGAGCTTGGCCAAAAAGTTTATGGCACATAAAGGAATACTGCATCTTTCCCAGATTCCGCTGAAAAGAGTTGCCAACCAGTAGCACTGGCCATTAGCGATGAGTTTTTCTCCTCTTTCCAGAGTGGAACCCTTTTTTCTTTTTATTCTTCCCACCCACACCCCCTCCCATTTTATCCTATTTTCTTCATTTCACACCTACAAAAGTCTTGTTCCTATTATATGTGAAAATATGGATCTGCCATAACTAATTCTATTTTTCTGGCCTTGCATTTTTGTGGATAAATCATGAGAATGTGTCCTGATATGCCTGGTCTATAAATCAGTAGTGAGTGTTAAGGAGTGGCTGAACCCATTGGGCTTGGGGTCCCATTGGGTTTCCCCTTCCCTATTCGCCAGGGTAACTAGATCCATAATATTACTGTGGCACCAAAAACTGGGACACAGGAAAGGGGACATATTCATGGGCCACCACACACACACACATGTACAGACGATGCTTTTCCTCACATTTACATGCTCACTCATACATGCATTTGTCCTTTGTGTTTTCTCTTCTGCTTTCAGAGTACCAGTAGGTTTTGTTATTACAAAGGATAATTTCAGGTGAACTACAGGAATAGTAAACTCACAATGGAGCAGACAGAAAAACGAGTTGTGCGTGTGAGTGTGTGTGCATATCCCAGAGGATAAATCAAATACTATTAATATATTTTTAATTTAAACAAACATTCTGTGGGAATTTGCAATAAAATCTGCAGATCTGAAGACAGAAGTCCTCTTGTGGATTAATTTGAGTGGGATTTTTCAAGGTAATGAGTGGAAAATGAGTGTTTCATGTCTCCAGTTGGAGGGGCGTGCACATTTGGAAGACAGGTAATACTGTCGTCCACAACATCTTGTACTTCAAAACACTAAAATTTTTCTCTTGTTAGCTATTAAGAAAAGGTGGGTTATTCCTTTCACTCTGCACTGCCTTTCTCTGAGATTATTTAGCCCACCAACAGCAAACCTCGCGAGATTCAGACATTCCTGCATGGAGTCTACAGCTTAAGAAATGCAAAAAGCTTTAATGTCTATCTCATTACATTTAATAGCACTCCTTAAAAAAACCTGTGTTGGAGCTACTTTTTAAGACAGTTACAGATGACATCTTGTGGGGCTCATTTATTTTACTAACCAGCAGAATTCCTAAGTTACCAGCAAAACTGATAGTTAAGCTAAAAGTCCAGCAGCTGGGGGAGAAGAAGCCATGTCTGAGGTTCAGGTTAGGGACTGCCTGGCTGGGGAGTATTGCAGCCGGTTTTGGGAAAAGTACTCATAAACTGACACAGGTTCAGCAGAGGGCCGCCAAGCTGATCAGCAGACAGGAGCGCTCGACCTGTAAGGATAATTTTCTAAGGGACAAGAGGTTTTTTCAGTCTGCTGAAAAGAAGGCACAATAGCAGTTTGCCAGTATGTGTAGGGCTGTCACTTAAAAAGACAGAAACAAACCCTTCCCAGTGGTGCATGATGGGAGGATGAGGGACAACAGATATAAGTAGAGTCAAGAAAGGCTTATGCCGGACAATAATGAGGACAGTCAAGTCCCATGAGGACAGTCAAACAGTGGCGCAGGTTGCCCACAGAGGTAGTATTGTCTCCATCCTTGGAAGTTTTCAAGTTCAGACTGGATAAATCCCTAAGCAGCCCAGTCTCACCTCACAGCTGAGTCTATTTTGAGCAAGCAGTTGGCCTGGAGAGCTGCTGAGGACTCTTCTGAGGCAAATCATCCTAGTGTCAGTGGCACCTGCAGTGCTGGCAGTGCTGGCTGTGGCTTAACATTCTGACCACCAGTTTTGGCACTAGACAAGAGTTATTAAGCGCACATTCATGATATTTCATAGCCACAAAAGTTATGATTCTAGGCAGAACATAATTTATAATTACATTATATGAAGTGTTTAACTGCTGAGAGGTGAAGCTGGTCTAGGAAACATGGCAGAAGGACTCTCACATCATATAAGAAAATTAATTCAGTAATTGAGACTTTTCAGGTTCCATTCCAGTGGAATAATAGTGTCCATAATCATTCATTACTGGATTCCAGTCCACTGAAACAAAGGACCTAGAAATGAAACAAAACTTATCAGGTCAATTTGTTAATTAATAATTATCAATACCCTAAGTTCTCAGAATAAAAATATGTATTTTTTAGTGGAATAAGCACAGAAAGAATTCTCAAGTGTCTTCTTATCTTACCCTTATGATTTTTGAAAGAGTAGTTTCTTATTAATTTTTATCATAAATGGTGCTATTCATGCAACTACCTTCTTATGCTGAAAAGTTCATTAGTATTTTCAGAGTGGAGATGCAAGTAGAAATAATATTAAAATTTTCTGCTTTTGGTATCCATCTGACATACAGATTTCTAAGCATCTCTGGCTTTGTAGTAGGCCTTTAATTCTTTGAGAAGAAACTAGTAACATATTTTGGTTTTATTGTTACAGAAATAAAACAAATGAACTACCTCCCTTTCTAACTCTTCTCCAATCAAAAGAATTTTTAATTATGGTATTGGTCCTTTTTAGTGCCGATTATTCTATTATCTCCTACGTAGATGAAAATTTGAGTCCTGAATGACTCCAAATTATTTTTAGTTCTTTCTGTGAGCACAGAAACGTAAATATAAGAATATACATTAAAATGACATTCAGAAATATAATTAGTATGTTAGGTAACATGTGTAAACTCCCATTAGGAGTTTTGTAAATTGAATCTTTAAATCAGCCCAGTGGGCAGGTCTTGGGCCTGTTTTGATAGAAAACATTAATGCTTGCTTTAAAAAAAAAATAAAGTAATTCAATAATATAATTCTTAGAAACATAGTTGTCTGGTTTTCTCTGGTTTTTCAAACCCTCACTGAGGCAGGATTGAGTTATCATATGCTGGTCTTTAGGGGGACGAAAGTGGTAAGCTGAGATTTACATTTAAGTTCCATTGCTGCACTTCTTTATTATTAATACAAGCCCAGTCAGTAGTGCAAAGCAAAGGATCAACATATTTTAAATAGCCTTCAGCAATCAATTAAAAAGAAGACATTTAAATATCTCATTCACAAAGGAGAGTAATTACTCAGGATGCTTAAGAACCACAGCATCTTTCATTAGGTCTTATTAGTTGAAAAAAGTTTTTATGCCATTTTTCATGCCAATATGTAGCAATAATGTGTAAGTATGTGATAAATACCTTAGCATAGCGAACAGTGTCAAATGATTTAACACATCTTATCACCTGGAACTGATGAAGCAAATTAAATAACTGAAGAAACAGTAGAAAAACAAAAGCAAAGCAGTAGATATTAATAGCATAATTTAATGATTCTTTTAAATGTTTCCAGCAAAAATTACTAAATCTGACATTAAGTTTCTTTGTAAACCTTCAGACTTCTTCTACATTCTCTTTTCAATTTAGTAGAAGCTTCAAAACATATGTATGCATCCCAAATGAAAAATCGAGTAATAGGAATCACTGTCATGAAGCTGAGCTGGCCCTCCTTCCTCAGTAAAAGCATAGTAAAATGGTTGGTCCTACAAACTCTGACAGACCTAGAATTACAACTCATGCTATTGTATCTTAGCTTTCTTTCCTTTTGCTGTTTCTGTTAATTCTCAGTTTTCTACAGACGAGTATCTGCCTTGCCTGCCTTCCAATCTAGCTTTCATCTGCCTTAACTAGTAGAAGCATAATGAAGGTTGTAATCTTTTGATCTACCTACTCATTGGCATATTGAGGCCAAAGTATCAAAAAAAGACTGTTAATTTTACATGCCTCCAGTATTCCTTTTTTAAAGCAGGTCTTATAGTTTGATAACCTCCATCATACCTATAATCAAAGCTATAAAGTTTCAAGAACTAAGAAAATTAAGCTTCCCATGATTCAGGTCATGTCTCAGGAAATTATATCCATGCTGAAAGAAGACTGCCACGTGACTCACTCACAGAATCACAGAATCACATAGTCGTTAGAGTTGGAGCGACCTCTGGATACCATCCAGTCCAACTCTCCTGCCAAGGCAGGGCCACCTACAGCAGGTTACACAGGAACATGTTCAGGCAGGTTTTCAATGTCTCCAGAGAGAGAGAGACTCCACAACCTCTCTGGGCCGCCTCTTCAGTGCTCTAGCACCTTCAACATAAAGAAATACTTCATGTTCAGCTGAAACTTCTTGGTTTACAGTTTATGGCCATTGCTGCTCATCCTGTCACTGGGCACCACTGAAGAGTCTGGCACCATCCTGCAGGCACCCGCCTTTGAGATATTTATATGTATTAATAAGATCCCCTCTTAGTCTTCTCTCTAGACTAAACAGACTCAGGTTCTGCAATCTCTCCTTAGCCCAAGCATTCTCCTTTTGAAGACTAGGAAATGTCCTTGGAGCTCTAATTGCAGTACTCCTCTCACTCTAGACTTAAGATTTTTAAGTGTGCACTTAGACAAATTACTGTAAGGAATGTTGTGGTGTTAAGAACACAGAGGAGAATGCTTAATTAGTCTGTGTTGGCTACCTACCTGCATTCTGATACTGATATTCTTTTTCTCACTTTTGAGGTTGTCCATCGTCATTTCAGTGGGCTTCCAACACTTTCTAATTTAGCAAAACCACAAAATGTGGCAAAACCAGAATAACTTCAAATTGATTTTCAGACTTTAGAGTGACAAAAATTGTCTGGCAGGCTTCCTGTATGGAAGCTGAATACATCTTCAGCTTTTAAGGAAAAAAAAGCGTAACAATGCTGGAACATTCTGTTCCACAGAACACTCCCACTATCTCAAATGTGCATATCATTAATATTTTAATAGTAAAATTTTCTTTTTAAGAGACTAGAAACATACCAGTTGTTTGCTCCTTTTTCACAAGGTTAGAATAATTTCATAACAATAAATCCATCACTCACTGGCAGAAATCAAGTTAAGTTGGCAGCTCTGGACCTAATATTTGGACTAAAAGAGCAAAAAAGGTCTCCATATATTTAAAGAAATTTCTAACGTTTTATTTGGAAAGAGTTCCCTCTCTGACAGAAATGTTCTTTGTTCCTTTAAATTTTCTAGAATGGTGTGTGAATGTGTGCATTAGTTTATTTGTCTAGGAGTTTTTGGTTTGTTTTAAATCTGATTCCATAACTTTAATTGGCAAAGATGATTTTTACACCAAGCCAGCATCTGAAAGCAATGGTTATCAACTGACTTTCATTACTGGAATTTACTCCAGTATGTGTTTAACTACATAGTATGCCTTCTACAGAAAGCTTTCTGATAGGATAATGCCTCTGTCGATTTCCCCTGTGTTTTTATAATAAGGAGATTTGATATTTGAACAGTATGACTTCCGGTAAAATTGTTCTTTAGGATGCAGGCAACTGGATTGCTCACTCCATTAAACTATTTCTTTAAATTTCTAAAATCTTTCTTTTATTGCAAGCTATTAGAATAGTTCCTATGTTTTGTTCTTCAATTTGTTTAGTTTGCTGACTTCTCTGGAAAAAGGTTATAATTATTCAACATGCAGCTTTTCAATAAACTATCTCCTTTCCTGCATAATCAGAAATAGCTTATACATTATATTTGCTACATTTGAAAGAAAACCCAGAAAACTTTATAGAATCATAGAATAGTTGAGTTTGGAAGAGACTTCCAGCATAGATGGACTTTGTAAGCGAACCCAAACCATCTGAACTGTGCTCAGTGTGTATCTGTCTTGTCTCTCCAAAACAAATCCAGTAGCTCTGGATAATTTCAAAGTAAAAATTTTATATCTTCTTTTCCTTTTTAAAAAATACATTAATATGCAAATTATACTTGCCAGAAGCAGACTTTTAACCTAATCTTATATGACAGAATTTGAAATTAGGTGTGTATGACCATTAATGTTATAAGAGTGCTGCTAACTACATCTGACAACTAAATCCGTAAATTGTAAAATCTTTTGTCTCAGTGTTCAAATCAGCCTTAAGGAGCTACAGTTTAAAAGAGATTATTTGTATTGCTAACAACTGTTTCTAAGGCTGCTGACAGAAAGATAATGCATGATCTAATATCTTAAGCTTCATCACCGAATGTGATCAAGGTAATATTTTTGATCCATTTTTACCTGGGTAGTGCTACAACAAATGTGGGTAATCATAAATTGTTGTTTATGCAAGCTTAAATAATGATTTTAAACTTTATCTTCCAAGCCATTCCCTATTCAAGGCTCCTTACAGTGATGATAACACTTTCTCATCATAGTTAATAATATCACCTTTGTTTCTAAAGAGTAGGGCTCTTTAGCTTTTAAATAGACAACAGTACAATTGGAATAGGGAGCTCAATGACATTTGAAGCAAAATAAATTGGGTGTTACTTGATAACGTTATTATGTGGAAGATAAGTTAAAAAATCTGATATCATTCAGACCTGAACAGGGAAGATTTTAATATCTGCTCATGCCCTTTAGGAATATTTATACAGGGTAATAGGGAAGCGCCTTAAAGTATGTTTTTCTTCCTGGATCCAAAGCAGATAAACTGATGCCAACTTAGATTTTCCAGCAGCTTGTGTTTCATAACTAGTTCTGCTCTCATAGTGATAAGAGCAAATTCTCCTTGACTTTATTTCCTACTGAGAGGTTACACATCACCACAAGTTTTTCAGAGTTTAATGATAAGAGGTATTGGACCAGAGTCTGGACCAGGCTAACAGGGCCTGACACTAAGGCTTTTTGGATGAATCTTAAACCCAAGTTTTTAGCCCAAGACCAAGGAAGTAGCACGAAATGAAATAAGCGTATAAACATAAGAAAGTATTTGTTCAGATTTCATTGTAATTTTTTCTCATAGGGGACCGCATGAACAAAGGTTTCCAAGTGTTTTGTGGGAGGTGTGACCCAAAACAGAAAATGTGAACCAAACGCATACTGACATTAATAAGGTACTGAATGTGGGTAGCATGGTATGTACCTGATGATCTACTCTTTGGGCTGAGATCTCAGCCTACTCAAGTGAATATTTTTCAAGCACAGAAGGCTGTGCTTTTCCCTGATTGACTGACTGATATGCAATGGGGCATACCCAGGAGAATCCTATAGCCATAAAAACATGTTGGATGTCATGACTGTGGGCAGGTATTACATCTGCCTCATCCTGTACCATGAAAACTTTATTGTTTCTGTCCCTTTTTTCCTTGTGTTCTTCAGGAGAATGTCAGGATGAGAATTTGTGGCTGTTGGTGTTACAGCTGCAGTTTCTTATACTCACTGTGCAAACCTGCTGGACTTTGACACATAACAACTCAGGGAATAGACTCAAAATCTTCAATGAGTTGAGAAAATAACACAGATATAAAGCCAGAGATCAAGTTTCTTCTTTTGTCCTTTTTTAAACTAGAGCTTAGACCTGGCTTTCTGGTGTATGCTTAAGCCTGATCTAGTAATTGACCTGAGTCCTGCTTGCTTTGGTGCTATAATAGCTGTCAATCACAGGACTGATTTCTTCACAAGTACTGACCATCCAACAGTTTCCATTGACTTTTTATCTAGGAATGTTCAGCAAGTAATAAGAAAGAGAAAATACACAAAGGTATTTACGGGTCTAAATGTCAACTGAAATATATCAATGAAAGTTCAAGCATCTAATCAGAAGACTACGGAAAACGTTTCCCAGTTAATGACAAAGTTAGTTCTGTCTGAGGCTTTACAAAACTGAGAAAAAGATGCCAAAGCATGATGTTTGTTCCAAAACAGGTCTGCATATTTTTTTAATATTTGGGAAACACTGTCTGAATTTATCTCTGCTTTCACCTGAATTGGAGGTCATTAAGAACAAATTAAACCTGAATTCTCACTAAAGTGTATGTATATATTTTGGCAATGGAATTTTGCATTCAAGTGATAACATCCAATTTACATAGTTGGTTACTTAAAAAAAAAAAAATGTTAACTATATAGTGCCAAAAGTTGCCAAAACAATTTTAGTCTTTATAAAATCTTCTGTTACAGCTTTCTTTGATCTTTTAATCTGATCCAGTTTGCTCATACCTAATATCATTGGAGAAATACAGCAGAGATAAATTTAATCTACCAAGTACGTATTCCATCTTGCTTGGTTCTTCCTCTTATGCTACAAATCTATGGATTAATTTAATTTCAACTAGGTAGCAGAAAGTAGAAACCGGCAAACACGTAAGTCAAGGGAACTGTCTTTGCTTTTGTCAGCCTTTGACCATACTTTATATTACTAAATCATGCTGAACTTCAAGGTAAGTACTATATAATAAGTACACAGTAGTCTTTTTTCCAACTCCTCTGAAGCAAATGATTCCTGTGTAAGAAAAAAGCAAATGCTAAAGAAACTCATTTTTATGTCTAATCTATAACTCTTGTGTATGTCATTCCACTTTTCAGAAATCAAATTTAAATTACAGATATCTTAAATGTGGTTTCCTAATAAATTTCACTGTTTTTAGAGATTGATTGTTCAGCAGTATTTCTATTTTTCCCTTTTGGTACTTTCAATCTACCCTGTAGGCTTTGAAAAGTCTAGTAATATAGTGAGCTTTCAATGAAATTTATTATCCCTTTTAGGCTATATATAAATATCTTTAAAACTTTGGCATCAACATCAAAGCACTAAAATATGTCTTCTGTTCTCTCCAGCTATTCCATATTTTATGTGTTTGATGTTAATGTGAATGTGATATTCAAACTTAATAAATGTATGGCAAAGTGAACAGTAAATGTCAATAAGCTTTGTTGAATACTTTTATTAAATGCTTGTGTTGTGTAAAAAGCTTAAAGAGATGCTGTAAATCCCCTGTGCCACCATTATATAGTTCTGTAAATTACAAAAAGATTTATAATCCACTATATAATGTGTTAAAGAATTAATTTATTCCAACTGTTAATGTATTTAAATTTAAACTGTCATTTATATATAAGCATTTATATATTCATATTTATTATATATTTATATTAATGTATATTTTAAAATAAAAAATATATTCCAATTGTATTTATATTCATTAATGTAGTAATATTTCCCTTATCGCTGAAGGCTCTTAGAGCTATCTGTTTCTGCCAGCCTTACACTGTACTTATGCGTGCAAAATGAATAATGCTATCCCAAAAAGAAAGGATGCTCTACTTTTTCTATTTTGTCAAGTCAAAAATGCAATAATTAAAACCATTTTCTACTAGTTTTTAATATTTTCAATCACAGTCTGAGACATCTAGCAATGAAAGGACATTATTTCTCTATGTTAAAGCTCTGTGTATTACACATAAGCTGTGTTTAAGTATCTTTTTATCTACATGGTCTGTACTAAAGAAGGCTAAGATGCACGCAGTGACCCTTCCTAGAACTACTACTCAGTTTTCCGGCAGCCACTCTTCTAGGACAGACAGGTGCAGCAGACATGATTATGCTGTCAACCTTGGTAAATGAGATTGAGACCACTAGGAAAATATTTCTGGGGCTGTAATCTCCATCCTTCTGTGTCCTTCTCTGCATGGTTTGTATTCAAGCTATTTAACAGGATAGCATCTTCAGGGAATCAACTGCCCTATTCACAGCATCCAACTCCTCCAAATGTCAGGTGGCTCTGGCTTAAAGGGTACCATGATCAGAGCAACAGGAGAGATTATTTATTTCACACTTTGGGAAGCACTATGAATAGTAACAGGTCAGTAATTCTCACTGGCTGCTGCAAAGCCGTTGGTGAACCTAAGTTTTCCCTCAGCAATAAAGGTAAGAGTTACACTGAGAAGAACCAGCACATACATACACCCACCTGTTCTCTCTCAGTGCTAGTCACCTTAGTGCTGCAAGGGACTCCATCAGCCAAGGTAGATATAGCCCAAGATATGTTTGAAATCAAGAGCAGGTGGTGGGCTGCTTTGGCAAGAGTGCTGGAGAACAGTTCCCTTGGTGATGTACACCAGATGTACCTGGCGATGTGGCTGTAATTTTGAAAAGCATATGCATGGTTTCCCCTTCCAAATTTAGACTTAGCTGTGTAGGGCTTTCCTTAGTGACTTGGTCAGTTACTTCTGGAAGCACTAGATTGATAAATTGAGTCCTCTCCCAATTTCCCTCACCGTGTTTTGCATTACTTATTTATTTCCAGAACTTGCAAAAAAATAAGTGCTGGTAATCAAGGGATCTTCTCCAAACTAAGTAATCTTATTTCTATCTGTTGTAAGACCACTTTGTCCTCACAGTCGGAGCATAAATCTCATATGGAATTCATCTGAGGTCTAAAATTAGATGAAAATATGACTTTAAAAATGTCATCTATAAATCTGTGTCCCATCTTTCTATAGCAAAATTTCTCTGTGCGTAGTCATTCTCCATGGCATAGCCAGAAGTTTGAAACTTGCAAATGTGTTTCCCTATTTCATGAGCAGCTAAATTATTTTGGCTTTACCAGAGGCCATCTCTGTGTGAAATGCAGTTATCATGGCTAGCTACCATCTAGCCAATTTACACGTTCTTAGGATTCCCTCTGTCATTTTTTTTAAAGTTAAAATTCATCTTCCCTTAGCTATTAAAATTCCAATCCTACATATCAAAGTGGAGCATTAAAAGATGCCTCTTGCACTTCCTGATGCACTTGAAAAGGCTCCAAAACATTTCAGCTAGCCTCCACAAATTTATGCTTTAGTGGACTGACATGATTAGCTATTCTTTTAAACTGCCAAAGAGAGCATTTTAAATTCAGAATTAGCAACAATACAGTAATAAGGTTTTAATTCCTGTGAATTTTAGTGGATATGAAACTCCAGGCCACACGTAAAGAAAGGCTTACACACTTAAATGGGGGTTCAGATGATCTTTAGGTGTACACAACTTTGATTCTGAAAACTCCAGTTGTCTGAGCCCTGAAAACTACCAACACCTTGAACCAGGTTTCTGCCTCAGATCCTGCCGAGCTCAGACCGCTGCTGAGATGCCCCTGTCACTCTCCAGCAGTGCCTCATTCCTGACAGAACTTGGTGCCCTTCTCACATCTCTGGTCTCTGAGAAGCCTGGTATCCTGCTGCCTTTCTCCATGATGGCTTCCTAGGAGCTGGGGATGTCACCTGTGTTGATATTCAATTTCTTTTAAAACATGAGCAAGCTATGCTCTTTCAATCCTCAGCTCCAACCACAGCCTGAGTCATTAACGCACAGATTCATAGGACATGAAGCAGTCGCTTGGGTTGATGAGATTCACTCCCATTTCCTGGGAAGGGATGTGTAAGCAATGGTGGGATACATGTTAGGCCTTTCTTTTGAGTGGTGCTAGATTGAGATTCATCTATTTGCCTAGTCCCATCTCCACAGGTGGTATATGACATGAATAACCCTTGGATTTAGAGCAGAAACTCCAGTTCTCAGGTGAACCTCAGCAGACTGGCTTTCCTTAGCCTCCTCTGTAGATCTGCAGATCCTAAACAGCATCCACTGATCATCATCAGAAAGACTGAATCAATCTTATTTCCTCCCTGTATGAGCAGTACATTTCTGCTTTATGCCCACAATGAATGATTCTGAAAAACAAAACCAACCAACAACAAAAACAAAAGCAAAAAAGAAAAACCACAAAAAAAAACCCCACCCAAACCAAAACTATAAAACCTGCTTTAATTTAAAGAAAATTAACCAGCACCTACACTCAGGACAAGCTTCTGGGTCATCAGTTCTGCCCAGAGATGCTTACCTGCAAGTGGAGACTGACAAACTTCAAGATTCAGATTTTTCCCTCTGCATTCTTGTAAAGCTTTAGTTGACTACCTAATTCTCCTCATTCACATTGTAAGTGCCATGCTTGTGGCACATAGTTTTCTTGAATGCTACATTGCAATGCCAAAATTAGGTCATGTGATCTTACATTTCCTTTCTGATTTCAGTCTATAATGCTTACAAACTCCCCTGCAGAAAAATCTCTATTTTCCCCTATCTCCTTTGTATCCTTAGCTGAAGTTTTGGTTCCTGTAACATGTCATAATATTAGGAAATAAATCTAACTTTTCCAGTCATAGACTGATGAATCTAGTGGTTGACTTGAAGCACAGTACTGGGGGCTGCATCTCAGAATCTGAGTTCTGAGCGTTTTCTGAAAATCAGATCTCTCAGTCTCCACCAATATCTCTGTTTTTCCATTTTTTGAGTATAACTTGACTGTCATGGGTGAACTCCCAGACTCCCCAAAGTCAGCGACAACTCTGCCGCTTGATTTCAGATTGTCATAAAGATCATTGTCATGAGCATACAAAGCCTATAAAAATCCAGTGGAAAAGTCAGAAAAATGCAGCTGCCTATCTGACATTCTCACACTTTCTGTTCCAGTAATGTATATGAATTATGATATTGAACTTTCTGCTCCAGTAATGTATACTGAATTATGATGTTGAACTTCAAAATTAAGGGAACTAATTAGTGAACACCAGTGAAAACTAGCAAATGAGATGGAATCAGTCTACACTGCCCCAAAATATAAGCAGAAAAGTCATTTAACCTATTTTCTCTGTAAAGTTATCACTGTTTGCAGTTTAGACTGTTTACCTACAGCTTTCTATGAACTTTAAACTAAGTGTTCTAATTTAGCAGAATGCCTTGAAGCCTGCTACTGGCTTTCTAGTAAGCTTCATCGTTTGTTAGTTACTGTCTTTGTGATAGTTCATTACACATTAATTCACATTTACATTTTTTTATTTCAGAAGTGAATTCATATTAGCATTCTTTTGTTACCAGCAAATGGCAGAATAATTAACAGCCTATTTGATCACATTAAGAGAACTCATGTTTGGTCTTTTGAGTCAAAGCTCATAAAAAAACCTCTCGATATTTTCTGGATACTTTGGTTGATATATCCTTTTATGTTGCCTTATGATCCTTTTACTGAAAAAGCATCCTTAGCTGCACTTTTATGTTAACATACTTTTTTAATGCACTCTGAACTGGAATTGATAATTTGAATGTAAAAGTGATAGTAGTATATACAGTGTTCTAAAGCTGAACTCCAGGAATTTTTCCTTGCTCATGTCTTACTCCTGTAAAATTCTACTAAAGAGGCCAACTTCTTGCACAAAGACCTAGGGGAATATACGGAGCCAAATTTGTTTAACTTTTTTACAAAAGTAGTGACTTTATATATAACTGTGTCTCTCTCCCATGCAGAGGATTGCCTTTCATTTGGGAGATGAGTGAAATTTGTTCATCGGTACTTAGTGTTTGAATCCAATTGGGAAATTGACAATTTCTCAGCAGGTGATATATAACCCATATAATCTAATATATAACCTAAGGTCAGATAAGAGAGGAAAACTAAATTCTTAATATGATTTCTAACTTTAAGTTAAATCTAAATGGTGAAGCAAAGTGCTTTTTAGATGATTCCTCAAAAGATACTTAAGGAACTTTACCTGAGGAAGATGCTGGTGGGTATAACTGAACTGTGCCCACAATGGTGAAGCCATATGTTTGCCAGAAGGCTATAGTTATCTATAATGTCGCTATCCCTAGGTAACTAACTATCCCTAGGTAGATAGCTCCGCTATCCCTAGAGACTGAAAATGAAATTATACTCTCGCTATGAGGTAGAACATATATCTGTGCTCAGCTAGCTCTGTGCAAGTCTGGCAGGCTAATTCAAACTGCTGCAGCAGATGCTTGGGTAAGCTGCCAGGGAGTGCACGGAGGAGCACTTACATGCTGTTTCCTGGCCCCTCGGCCTTGGAGACAGTAACCTCTGGTAGCAGAGAGGGACCAAGGAACCACAAGAGAAATAACATCAACTATCACAGTTATTTCAGCAGTGTATGACTGCCTTTGGCCTGGTACATTAGTTGCTCTTGTTCCTGCATTTTCTGAATGGTAAATTTTTAAATAAAATGTCATGGCAAAAATCCCAATGTTTTTAATATAGGGAAATAATTCAGTTGACACAATTTCGTACTATTATCTGCATGAGGAACTACCACAGCAGGTGAGCAGTTCCGAGAGAGACTGAAGAGCAAACTAATGCAGCTTAAAATTGTTGGCTGGGCTCAGTGGCACATCAGGCATCAGCCAGCCACATTGATGGTCAGTAACTGAGAGAAACAAAGGGTGAAAGGGACTGCAGAAAGATCTACAATTAAAAGCTGAAGGTAGGCTTGGTATGTACAGCTTCTCTCACTCTCTCTACAGATGAGGTAGCTTAACCAAAAACAGAGGGAAGGGAAATAAGCTTTCACTTTTCCTGGCAGAAAAAAATAAAAGGTTTTCAACCTTTTGTATAGCAAGAAATTTTGAATTTATTAAGCAAAGCATCTTCATAAAGCCCTCCTCTGTGAAGGGAACAGATTATTCTCTTGTTAGATCAGCCCATGCTGGCTCGAAATTCACTGCTGAATTAAAAGAATAATACAAAGGGGAAGGGGAAGGCCTTGTAGGAAAGGCTCTTTTGGGATCCAGATTCTTCAAGCAAGATACTATGCAAACTGAATGAGGCATCTCTGTGCTGTGCTAGAGCACACTGCTACAGGTTAAAGCCCCGTATTAGATTTCCTGATTTCATACATCCTGCTGAAGGGGAAACAGGGCTTCACAACTGTCCTGGGTTCAGCAGCAGCAGTCTTCCCTTGCATTTGCCTTGTCATTATCATTATTGGTGGTAGCAGAAGTGATTTGTGTTATACCTCAGTTACTGGACTATTCTTATCTCAACCCGTGGGAGTTACATTCTTTCGATTCTTCTCCGCCATCGGAGTGGGGGGGGGGGGGGAAGAGAGAGGGAGAAGTGAATTAACAGGCTGCGTGAGATTTACAGCTTAAACCACGACAGTTCTTTTTGGCGCCCAGCGTGGGGCACGAAGGGTTGAGATAAAGACAGGATTAATAGTCACTCATCACAATGCTGATTTGTTGGCTCTCAAAGTTGTTGCTCTGGTTCTCACAGATTCAGTGTATGATACTTTACTTACCACCAATACTTTTTATCTTAACATTTTTCAGATCTGAGTTTTGGGTTAAGGTTCTTGTTACATTGTACTTTATTGCACTGATTTTTAATACAATAGACTCAGTGATCATGAAACTGACCCGGTTTGTGTTTCCAGTGTGGTCACCAACTCTACACTTTGGGAGGTATATAATGGAAGTTTTTAGCAATTACACGTCTCTTTTCACCTCCTCGGGTGGTCAGCCTGTGAAGGAGACATTCTTTTGTGCTCCCAGCGCCCCCACCAGGCCCTTTACAACACTATTTGAGAATTCTGAAGGTTTTGAATGGCTTTAGATACCCTTGAGACCTGCCTGCTGGTTGTGATGGGAATCGCCATGTTGGCACACATACTGAATATGTTGTACTCACAACTATTTTGTCTGGTCCAGAGAGTTATGCATAGTCAGGTTTGGGCCTTCTCTAGGGTTAAACGACGATATAGGAGGTCCAAGAGATTTTCCCCAAGGCCGGATAGTCATGAGTGGCAGGGTGTGTGGGATAGTATGGGCAAGTATCTAGGCCAGTGGGCCCCTCCAGTGCTTTGGAACTTCACCAATGAACAAATGCAAAATCCAGAAACATTAGAAAAACATTTAAAGGAGGTGTGTTGCCATTCTGGTCACACCAGAGATGGACAAATCATGGGAACGTGCTGGGGCTTGGCCTATGCTTACAGAGCCCTGATCAACACTGTCCAGCATCTTCAAAAGGAAAAAAACGTTCCTGGATCTGAGGGTGGAGTTATGGACAGTGCAGCTACTCCAGCTCCAAGCACAGCAACTACACCACCCCCAGGGACAAGTACAGCCGCTACTCAAACTTCAACAGTAATGGGCAGCGTAGCTACTCCAGCTCCAAGCACAGCAACTACACCATCCTCATGGACAAGCACAGCAGCTACTCAAACTCCAACTGTGACGGACAGTGCAGCTAATCCAGCTCCAAGTACAGCAGCTACACCACCACCAGCAACAGGTACAGCCACTACTCAAACCCCAGTGACAAGTACAGCGGCTACCCAAACCACAGTGATAATCACCGCAGCTAAACCAGAGGACCAACTCATACTAATATTGGTTGCCCCTGTACGCAAGAGGAAAAGCAAAAAAGAGGCAAGAAAGATGATGCAAGATGAAGAAACAACGCACTCACCACCTAGGACAGCATCTGACCAGGAGTCATCATCACATGATGAAGAAGAAGAAGAAAAAGAAGAGGTGACTTCCCGATCTCAGACCTCAACCGAGCTACGGAATATGTGAAAAGACTTTACCCATCAGCCAGGGGAGCACATCATCACCTGGTTCCTTCGATGCTGGGGCAATGGGGCTGACAGTCAGAGACTAGAAGGTAGTGAAGCCAAACAGCTGGGATCACTTGCCAGGGAAGGGGGAATCGACAAAGCAATTGCAAGAGAGAAAAAGTCCCTCAGCCTTTGGAAGCTGCTCTTGGAAGCTGTGAAAGATAGGTTTCCATACAAGGATGATGTTAGGAGTCGTTCGGCCAAGTGGACTACTCTAGAGAAAGGCATCCTGTCTCTGAGGGAATCAGCCATTGTAGAGATGATCTATACTATCAAGCCGAATGTTGGGGATATACCCATAGATCCAGATGAAGTCGAATGTACACAACCCATGTGGCGGAAAGTTACACGGAATGCACCCCAATCATATGCCCATTCATTGGCAACAATAACCTGGAATGACATAAGACCACCAACAGTGGATGAAATGACTTATAAACTCCGAGAGTTTGAAGATAATCTCACCCCTTCCATCATCTCAGCTGTGGAAAAACTGTCCCAGAACCTCCAACAATTGAGAAACGATCTATCCAGCTCCTCACGTGTATCAACACACATCTCAGCTATTAACAGAAGGCGTCCTACTGTTCGAGAGAGAAGATATAGAAGTTATACACCACGGGCCACCCTATGGTTTTACCTGCAGGATCATGGAGAAGATATGATGGAGTGGGATGGAAAGCCTACTTCAGTTTTGGAGGAGGGGGTGCGAGAACTGAAAAAGAGAGCAAAGGTCAAGTCTGATCACCCCATGAAGGCTGCGGCTTCAGTCTCTGGTGAGCAGGTTCCCAGATGGAGTGGAAGAGCAGATTTTACTTCAGCTCCTGTGATGAAGAAGAATAATCCATCTCTACAAGACATGAGTGACCAATGTGATGACTACTAGAGGGGCCCCGCCTCCAGCCAGGTGGAGGTAGGAGACAATCGAACTTATTGGACTGTGTGGATCAGATGGCCTGGCACATCAGTCCCACAGAAGTATAAGGCTCTAGTAGATACCGGTGCACAGTGTACTCTGATGCCATCAAGCTGTCAAGGGGTGGAACCTATTTCTATTTCTGGAGTGACAGGAGGATCCCAAGAGTTGACTGTACTGGAGGCTGAAATCAGCCTGACTGGGAGGGAATGGCAAAAACACCCCATTGTGACTGGTCCAGAGGCTCCATGTATCCTTGGCATAGATTACCTCAGGAGAGGGTACTTCAAAGACCCAAAAGGGTACCGATGGGCTTTTGGTATTGCTGCTTTGGAGACAGAGGAAATGGAGCAGCTGTCCACCTTGCCTGGTCTCTGAGGATCCTTCTGCTGTGGGGTTGCTGAAGGTCGAAGAACAAGTGCCAGTCACAACCACAACAGTGCACCGGCGGCAATATCGCACCAACCGAGACTCCCTGATTCCCATCCATAAGCTGATCTGTAGACTGGAGAGTCAAGGAGTGATCAGTAGGACCCACTCACCCTTTAATAGCCCCATATAGCCACTGCAAAAGTCGAACGGAGAGTGGAGACTAACAGTAGACTATCGTGGCCTGAACGATGTTACACCATCCTTGAGTGCCACCGTGCCAGACATGCTAGAGCTTCAGTATGAACTGGAGTCAAAGGCAGCCAAGTGGTATGCCACAACTGACATTGCCAATGCTTTTTTCTCAATTTCTCTGGCAGCAGAGTGCAGGCCACAGTTCGCTTTTACTTGGAGGGGCATCCAGTACACTTGGAACCGACTGCCCCAGGAGTGGAAACACAGCTCTACCATCTGCCATGGACTGATCCAGACTACACTGGAAGAGGAGCAAACTCCAGAACACCTGCAATACATTGATGACATTACTGTGTGGGGTGATACAGCAGAAGAAGTCTTTGAGAAAGGGAAGAAAATAATCCAAGTCCTGCTGAAAGCCGGTTTTGCCATAAAACGGAGTAAGGTCAAGGGACCTGCACAGGAGATTCAATTTTTGGGAATAAAATGGCAAGATGGACGCCGCCAGATCCCCACAGATGTGGTCAACAAGATAACAGCAATGTCGCCACCAACTAATAAGAAAGAAACACAAACTTTCTTGGGTGCTGTGGGGTTCTGGAGGATGCACATCCCGAATTACAGTTTGATTGTAAGCCCTCTCTATTATGTGACCCGGAAGAAGAATGATTTTAAATGGGGCCCTGAGCAACAACAAGCCTTTGAGCAAATTAAACGTGAGATAGTTTGTGCAGTAGCCCTCGGACCAGTCCAGACTGGACCAGATGTTAAAAATTTCCTGTACACCGCAGCTGGGGAGAAGGGTCCTACCTGGAGCCTCTGGCAGAAAGCTCCAGGGCAATCTCGAGGTCGACCCCTCGGCTTTTGGAGTCGGGGATACAAATGATCTGAGGCCAGCTACACCCGAACTGAAAAAAGAGATATTGGCAGCCTATGAAGGGGTTCGAGCTGCTTCGGAAGTGATTGGCACTGAAGCACAGCTCCTCCTGGCACCCCGGTTGCCCGTGCTGGGCTGGATGTTCAAAGGCAGGGTCTCCTCTACACATCATGCAACTGATGCTACATGGAGTAAGTGGGCCGCATTAATTACACAGCGAGCTCGAATAGGAAATCCCAGTTGTCTGGGAATTCTAGAAGTCATCATGGACTGGTCAGAGGGCAAAGAGTCTGGAAGGTCACCAGAGAAGGAAGGAGTGATGCGTGCTGAAGAGGCCCCATATAATGAACTGTCAGAAAGATTAAAGCAATATGCTTTATTTACTGATGGGTCCTTTTGCATTGTGGGAAAGCACCGTAGATGGAAGGCAGAAGTATGGAGTCCTCAGCTGACAAGTTGCAGAAACTGCTGAAGGGGAGGGTGAATCGAGTCAGTTTGCAGAAGTGAAAGCCATCCAGCTGGCCTTGGACATTGTGGAACGAGAAAAGTGGCCAGTACTTTATCTCTATACTGACTCATGGATGGTGGCAAATGCCCTGTGGGGGTGGTTGCAGCAATGGAAGCAGAGCAACTGACAACGCAGAGGTAAACCCATCTGGGCTGCTGCTCTGTGGCAAGATATCGCTGCCCGAGTGCAAAACCTGGTGGTCAAGGTACACCACGTAGATGCTCATGTACCCAAGAGCTGGGCTACTGAGGAGCACCAGAACAACCAACAAGTGGATCAAGGCGCTAAAATTGAAGTGGCTCAGATGGACTTAGATTGGCAACATAAGGGTGAATTATTTTTGGCCCGGTGGGCCCATGACACTTCAGGCCATCAGGGCAGAGATGCAACATACAGATGGGCCCGTGATCGAGGCGTGGACTTAACAATGGATACTATTGCCCAGGTTATTCACGAGTGTGAAACATGTGCTGCAATTAAGCAGGCTAAACGGTTAAAGCCTCTTTGGTATGAAGGACGATGGCTGAAGTACAAATATGGGGAGGCTTGGCCGATTCATTATGTCACGCTCCCACCAACCCGCCAAGGCAAGAGCCATGTGCTTACCATGGTGGAAGCAACCACCGGATGGCTTGGAAACATATGCTGTGCCCCACGCCACTGCCCAGAACACTATCCTGGGCCTTGAGAAACAGATTTTGTGGCGACACGGCACACCGGAGAGAATTGAGTCAGACAATGGGACTCATTTCCGAAACAGCCTGATAGATACTTGGGCCAAAGAGCATGGCATTGAATGGGTATATCACATCCCCTACCATGCACCAGCCTCTGGGAAAATCGAATGGTACAATGGGCTATTAAAAACTACACTGAGAGCAATGGGTGGTGGGACTTTCAAACATTGGGATACACATTTACCAAAGGCCACCTGGTTGATCAACACCAGAGGAGCTGTCAACAGAACTGGTCCAGCCCAGTCAGAACTTCTACATACTGTGGAGGGGGACAACGTGCCTGTGGTGCACATAAAGAATTTGCTGGGGAAGACAGTCTGGGTCATTCCTGCTTCAGGTAAAGGCAAACCCACTTGTGGGATTGCTTTTGCTCAGGGACCCGGATATACTTGGTGGGTAATGCGGGAAGATGGGGAAGTCCGATGTGTACCTGAAGGGGATTTGATTTTAGGAGAAAACAGACAATGAACTCAATTGCATATTGTAGCATGCTATGTAATATTTTTATACCCCATCAACTGGATGTCTTCAAGTCATCAGCAACTGGCCCTCAGCCCATCAACCCAACAAAGAACAAACTTTGATGAAACCAGACGAGTTCTGCAGTAAAGGAACAATCAGCATCAACAGGCAACGATCCAACACTGCACACAGCCTCCCCTGCTCTGAAAGACTGTTACAAAAGGTGGAGCCTGACATCACGGACTGGATAGACTCAGCAGCTTTATAGGGATTGGTCCATGCACTAAGGGATGATATCTCTCCCTCTGTGTGTGTGTGTGGATGTATATATATATATATATATATATATACGTGATAGTATATTAAAAATGTGGGATCTGAGCATGATGTGAATGGTATGGAATAAGGGGTGGATACTGTCCTGGGTTCAGCAGCAGCAGTCATTTTTCTCCTTGGTAGCTGGAACTGTGCTGATAACACCAGTGTTTTCAGTTACTGCTTCGTAATGTTTTGGTCTGACCAAGAGCTTTCTGAGTCTCATGCTCTGCCAGGGAGGAGGGGAAGCCAGGAGGAAGCAGAGACAGGACGCCTGACCCAAACTTACCAAAGAGCTATTCCATGCCACAGCACATCATGCCCAGGATGTAAAATACTGGGGGCAGGAACCCGGAAGTCGCTCTCTCTCAGCTCGGTTGGGTGGTGAGCGGTTGTATTCTCTTCCCTTGTATTTGCCTTGTCATTATTATTACTGGTGGTAGCAGTAGTGATTTGTATTATACCTCAGTTACTGGACTGTTCTTATCTCAACCCGTGGGAGTTACATTCTTTTGATTCTTCTCCCCATCCTCCCCCCCCGCCATTGGAGTGGGGGGGGAAGAGAGAGGGAGAAGTGAATTAACAGGCTGCGTCAGATTTACAGCTTAAACCACGACAACAACTAAAGCGTTTCTGATAATATTCATTATTAACACAGACTTCTACAGAGACATTTTATTATTTATCTTTCTGTCTGAAACATGATGGTCAACAGCTGCTTCAAACAACTAGATTTGTCAATTCCCTCTCCCACCTCTACCACTAAAATAAAATCTCAAAAAAAACCACTTTGTCCACCATTCATGGTGCTTCGTCTCCCTATCTCATTACTACCTATGAGTTGCCATGTGACAATAGTGTACTTCATACTAATTTCTGCCCTATGGGTTGTGTGAACTGGACTTCGTCTGGGTCTGTGGGTAACTGTGCATTGTTCAGGTTATAATGAATCATCTCTAGCACAGTTAATTGCCTCAAGTGCTGGATACTTCTATTGCTGTCCACTTGCCTGAGCGACATCTAGCATCTTCTTTGAAATGATACCTTTCCTTCACACTAGACAGGTGTCACCTCCAAAGGCTAAGGACTTGTGTCCCTCTTCCAATCACCTTGTCAAAGCCTCCTCCCTAGAAAGTGATCCCAGGTGCTTGGAATCACTTCCCTCTAATTCCAGACTAGTAGCTCCATTATCCCAGCATCGGAGCAGCCAGGTGATAATATGCTCAATTGGACGACAGCTGTAATCTCTTTGCATATCCTGCAGCTCACTCAGGGACAGGTATAGAGAGGTCATCTCTTGCTCTGCCTCTTCCTCCTTCCCCCGTGATGGCTCTGTTTTGTCCTCATTCACTAAACCAGCTGTCTTTTGTGTACATTTCTTCTTTTGTTTTGGAGCAACTGATAATTTGGTTCAGCCACAGTGCCTGTTGCCTAGGTTGGAATAGCCACAGTGCCTGGCACTTTACTGACAGATCCAGAGACCTTCTTTTCCCTTTGAGGGTACTGAACAGTGTTGAGCAAGGTTCAGTAAGCATGGTCCAGGCCCCAGCACATTGCAGCGATTTGTGCCTCTCTGGTATTGCCAGGACAACAACATATGTTTTCCTAAATGTTTTACTAGTTTTTCTGGATTTTGCACTTTTTCAGGGGTGAAGTTCCAAAGCACTGCAGGTGCCCATTGGCCTAGGTACTTGCTCATACTATCACACACACCCTGCCACTCATAACTATCCAGCCTTGGGGCAGATCTCTGGGTCATATTTTTAAATATCTAATAGAGACTTAGAGACTATTTATTATTCACCATTTGGTCTGATGGTCAAAAGCATGACAGCTGCTGCTAGCAATTAGATTTCTCAATTCTTTCTGCCACCTCTACCACTAGAAAAAGAAAAAAAAAAAAAAAAGGCCAAAATCCACCCTGTTACCTTACGAAAACTAGTTGACAAAACATCTGACCCTACCTGAAATGGAAAAGGAGAGGAGGGATCACATTTATATACTGGAATTCTCTATTTTTTAACTGAGTGTAACATTTGGGTTTGTGTTTAATCTATAAAAAATTTTGCCCTTTCTTCATCTTAAAAATCTATTATTTTTCAATAATGGCTGAAAGACTTCTCAGCTCTATGCTGAGAGTAAGCTAGCTAGTTGGTTAACTAGTCAATTAGCTAGCTGCTTCACTATGAAGCTTGTCATGCTGCTGTGGAAGAAAGGTATATTTATGGCTTCAGTTCAATACTGGACCGTGGTTCAGCTCAGCAAAAACCTGGTTTTATTTTATGGCTGGAAATCATCCTCACACTATGCCAGAAGGTGTTTTCCAATTGTTAAATAACAAGTAGGTAGGCATGCTCCTGGATTTTCTCTGGGTTTAAGTGCATTTTGAATTAAATTGCTTGAACCAGAGTAAGCAGACAATTGGAATTGGACTTTTCACAATCCCATTTAGCATGATTCTCTTTTGAGCTTGCTTTATTGGTCAGACCAGATGCATACTCCAGAACAGATTAAAATAAGTAGTTTTGTAGCTAAAATTACTTTACCATACATGAGTTAATGTTTGTAAGCTACACTTTTTGCTACTGCGTTAAATGAGTGCTCATTTTCTTCATGAGGAATTATGAACATTTTTCAACAATATTTTTTTCTAAATGAAGTTAAAGGATTGTTTTTTGATGAACAGCAGGTTTACTCCAAAAATATATCTATGAAGAGCCTCAAAATTGAGTATAGCAAAAAATACAGGCCAAAAATATTGGGCGTAAATTCCCAAAACATTATTGGTTTTCACCAGATCTTAAAAATAAATGTATTCCAAAATGAAAAATTTAACTGACCTATTATTTAAAAGAATAAAGGTTTTCAAAAGCTTTTTGAAATTAATGAAATAATACTTTAACAGAATTTTTCAGGTTTACTTCAAATTACATATTTCTTCTTGTTCCATCTTATCCAACATTTCCAAATATAATATCTTATTTCTATCAAAAGCAAACTAGATTTTACTTACTAGGCAAAAAAAATCTACTCCCACTACCGGTCCTATTTCTAACAGTAACTTTAGCAACTGCCCTGCAGATATATTTTCTTTCATTTTAGGCATGACTGACCAAAAAATGTATCAGATACATTTATGGGGAAAACTATCAATGCTTTCATTCGTACAGTAAGAACACTTTGTAAATGGACTATACTCTGTTTTTCCTGCAGCACTGAACTGGAGTTACTTCAACATGGTATGGTCATCTGTTTAAAAAAATAAATAAGAGGAATGTTTCCTATTTTTGATAACATAAATGAAACATGATAATAAAAGTGAAAATTTGTGTATAAAGAATCTGTGTAAGCCACTGGCTCTATTGGACACTAGTCATTTCTACACCAGCTGCTATTCAGGATTGCATTCCTAACTATGCGTTAGAAAAAGGTAATTGTTATGTCAATGCAATTACTTCTTCCTGATAATGTGGTAGAGGCAGTACTCATACTAAGGTATTTATTCAAGAAGCATGTGCTTCTTGGAGAAGTACTTCATGTTTTTGCATATCCTGAAAGGAACTGATACAAGTAACAGGAGAAAAAGGTAGAATCTCTAAATTTATTCATTATTAAATTTGGCCAAGATATCACAAATATAAATTCTGTAGAGAAAAGGCATCCCACTTCTGTGTCATTATTGTATGTTGTTGAAATAGCATACTAGTATCTATCGGAGATTAGTTAATGGTTTTGTGTTCAATGCATTGATTCAAATATAATTCAGGCTGATCCAAGATTTAATAAGTTTCACAATTGCAACCAGCTGGAAACCACATTTACTCCAGTGGTTTGATTTTGTTTAACAAGGTGGGTGGGAGATGTTGGTCATGAACCTCCAATATGACTATCATTAATATTTTCCAAGACTTAGCCGTCATCACACACTAATCATAAAGGGGAAGAAGATTCAGAAGAAATGTTTCCTGCTCTTGTTTACAGTAATAGAGGATAAAACTCTCCTAAACAACTTCTCAGAAGTTTCTTATCTCTACAAGTCTGCTGCCTGTCTTCAGTCAAAACATTTGTTAGATTCTGCTGGCAGATATCCATGAGTAGGTGTGTGGTCTGAAATTCTGCTGGAGCAGAGTTTACAGCAACATAAACTCCCTGTTGTTTCTTTTCCCAGTAAGGACTTGAAAAAGACCAGCTTGGCTTGAATACTTGGACTGATTGTGCAACTAGAAGATTGCACAGAGAGTACAACTAAAGAATCAGAATATGCACAGAATGCCTCCCCTGTAAAGCCCTGGCCACACTGAGAGATGACATTTCTCTTAACGTAAGATTGTTGGAAAATGTGTTGTACTCTAACCACGTGAAAACCAAATTCAAGAGGTCATGTTAAGGGATGAAGGGGAGATATTCATCTGTAATAGTTTGATATATGTTAGCTGTATAGCAGCTGTGCTAGGAGTACTCAGTGTAACTCACAAGTTTTTACTGCATTCCTGGCAAAGGACTACTGTTAAATGACCTGAGCTGTATTTTAATCCCATAAATGGTTGTGCCTATGCCATGCGACTTTCTCAGAGACAGCTTGCATTCCCAAGCCTTTTTCAGTATGAATTTATTTTCTTTTTTGTATTTGGCAGGTCTTTTCCCTTCTGTTATTATTGTACTTAAGCCTCTTGTTTTAAACATCTTTCTCTGATACATAGCTTATTCATTATTTTACCTCATATTAGCTACAATATATTGCAACTAGAACAAATGTAATCCCCATTTAAATGACATATGACATCATCATCACTAATATATTTTTCTACAAGTCTTTTGCAACCACAATGAATTGAAAGCTCATTTACTATTCCAGCTCTTATTACAGTAATTCTCTGTAGCTACTTAAAAAATGCTAGTGTTCTACCAGATTCCCAATAAAGCGTAATTCATATCACTTCCTTGAACTGATAGTGGTATTTCTGGTTCCAAAGATATGTAGATCACAAGCACAAATTCTCTGATTAGCATTACTGCTTACTTTGATACATACTTATTATTATTTGTCTACTGGTGTTCTAGGAGTATCTCAAGCCAGGCGAGTATTCAATGAGCTACTGTACAAAGTGGGAGAAAATTATAAACCTTGCCTCTCAGATCTTAATCTAAAGCTATAAATCAGAAATGCATTTAAGTGTCTATGAAGATTTTCTCTCTTCAGAAAAGCACTTAGGCAAATAATTTCAGTTAAGCATATGTATGAGTACATTCCCATTAAAGAGTAATTTCTGTATTAAATCTCTGAAAGTATGATAAACCTTACACAAATTCTTAATTTTGCTTGCATAGTCAGAATAATTCCATTAATATTTTACAGTGCTTTGTGTCTCTATCTGTAAAAGGTACATGCATTTGAGAAAATTTCATGCAAGGGGGTAGTGATGTCATGTTTCGTAAGACTGTGAAAACCCTGACAATTCACAATGCAGACTGTAAAGTACCAATAAACTAACCTATTTCTTCAGCTTCTTGATGAATAAAGTTGTAACAGTACAGTTCTAACCCTCATAATTTTATAAGCCACAAAGGGTTGTTTTGATCGTCAATTGACACGGTATTTTTCATTTTTAATGTTCGTCACTTGATAAAATGGATTTCTTTCAATGAAGAAATAATTACTTCATATTAATTTTTTTCATGGCATTATTCTGCTAAGGAACTTCACTGCACATTTATATTTTTATGTGGCTAAACATTTGCATTAATAGCTTTTGAAAGGCAAGTTTATGGGTACTGTAATTAATAACAATGATGCAGTGTAGACTTTATAGCAAATTAACTGTCCAACAACAAGGCTGAACAACAATAACATAAAAGTTACATTCATTCCAAAACTAGCTTACAGTGAAGAAATTGCAAGTACAGAACATTAAATAATTCCTCCATAAATCAAGCTTGCTCCTCATTTCCAAATTTATATCAGAAGTACCAGTCTTAGTTAACAACACTGTATGCATTAGTTATACGATATAGAAGAGGGCAGAACAGTATTGTATGTTTGCTTGTTTCTTTTTCTAAAAGTACTGATTATATCACTTTAATAATTGCTGTATTTTTGTGAAACATATACCTATAAGCACCTATTGTTTTCAATTTTCTCGGAAGAGTTTACAACACTTCTTAGTCACTTTTCAGCACCTCTGCAAATTAGAAGACTTATATTGACAAAAAAAAAAAAAAAAATCCAAAACCCCACAAGAAACAAACCCAAAAAGCCACAGTATCACAGAATTAGCTTTTCTCTGTACTTTCTGGTGTGGTCAGCAGAATTTGACTTCTAAATAAAAGGCAGTGAAGAATTAATTTTGTATTAAAACCTTTTGAAAGTAGAAATAATTGATTGTAGAAGCAACCGATATGCCCAAGTCACCTTAATTCTAACTCACATGGAGGGCAGAGCCATTCTGAGCATGCATATTACTTCCTCCTGCTCCTTTCTATCTTGTCATAGATAAGAGAGACAGCAAATGGCAGAGATAACTGAGGTCTGGACTAATGGGAAGAGAAACAGGGAACAGGTAATAGATAAATCCAAGTTGCCATGAGAAAAGGGAGGAGAAGGACTCACCTATCACAGGTGATGTTAAAGCCTTACATCTTGACACCTTCATTATAGAGAGGGACAAAGCTGGGACATCACAAGGGTGATAGGGAGTCACGGCTTGAAAACAAGAAAAGGATGTGAAGCTTATAGGTGCTGTCATTTATTCTCTCAAGTTACTCCTGTTTTCCATTCCTTTACTCGCTATTCTCCTAATATTAATGTTTCATGTTTACCCAAATTTTTTGTAATGTTTCCCTTCTTTGTCATAGAATCATAGAATAGTTAGGGCTGGAAAGGACTGTAAGATCATCTAGTTCCAACACCCCCGCCATGGGCAGGGATACCTCCCACTAAACTATGTCACCTAAGGCTCTGTCCAACCTGGCCTTGAACACCGCCAGCGACGGAGCATTCACACCTTCTCTCAGCAACCTATTCCAGTGCCTCACCACCCTAACAGGAAAGAACTTCTTCCTTATATCCAATCTAAACTTCCCCTGTTTAAGTTTGAACCTGTTACCCATTGTCCTGTCACCCCATTTCCTAATGAATAGCCCCTCCCAATCATCCTTATAGGCCCCCTTCAGATACTGGAAGGCTGTTCTGAGGTCTCCACGCAGCCTTCTCTTCTCCAGGTTCAACAGCCCCAACTTTCTCAGCCTGTCTTCATATGGGAGGTGCTCCAGTCCCCTGATCCTCCTCGTGGCCCTCCTCTGCACTTGTTCCAACAGTTCCATGTCCTTTTGATGTTGAGGACACCAGAACTGCACACGATACTCCAAGTGAGGTCTCCCAAGAGCAGAGTAGAGGGGCAGGATCACCTTCCCTTGACCTGCTGGTCACGCTCCTTTTGATGCAGCCCAGGATACGCTTGGCTTTCTGGGCTGCAAGCACACACTGCCGGCTCATGTTCATTTTCTCATCAACCAACACTACCAAGTCCTTCTCTGCAGGGCTGCTCTCAATCTCTTCTCTGCCCAGCCTGGAGCTGTGCCTGGGATCGCTCCGACCCAGCTGTAGGACCTTGCACTTGTCATGGTTAAACTTCATCAGGTTGGCATCAGCCCACTTCACAAGCATGTCAAGGTCCCTCTGGATGGCATTCCTTCCCTCCAGCATATCAACCAAACCACACAGCTTGGTGCCATCGGCAAACTTGCTGAGGGCACACTCAATCCCACTGTCCATGTCATCGATAAAAATGTTGAACAAGACCGGTCCCAAGATGAATCCCTGAGGGACACCACTCGTTACTGATCTCCAGCTGGACATTGAGCCATTGACCACAAGTCTTGGCACGTGTCAAAAGGCATGCTTTCCTAATACATCTCATCTCCTCTTCTCGCTTTCACAAAGGTCCCTCTTGTTCCCAGCCTTTCATGCTTTAAATCCTGTCCAAAAAACTGTTTTCTTTCTGAAAGTATGCTATGGGGACTTTGAGTCTTCTGGGTACTTGTATGACTTGTTTGCCTTATCCCTTCAAAGAGATTCACATAGGCAGGCAGATAATGGCATTTTCCACTTATTGACAGTGATCAGTTTGCTACACAATTTGTTTTTCTAAGGGGTGTTTTAACACCAAGAATCAATTGCAGTTATTCTACTGATCCTTTTACTGCCATTACTAGACTCACACCAGTGTCTAATCTAGCTCAAGTACCTGATCTTATTGCAGCCCCACATAGTCTTACACATTCAGAAATGTGATTTTTTTTTAAAGATCAGTTATATCATTGCACAGGTAAATTGAATGCATAACAAAACAAAATGGAATCAGACATAGTTTTGCAGGACAACTTGCAGAGATCTTTTGTAGAAGGGAACATCTGAAACAGTCACTGTGTTTCCTGGGAATAAGTGATACAACTATCCTCAGCCCTAGAACTGTTTGTCTCAGTGTGGCTAGGCAGAAGGTAAAAACTCAGCTGAGGTTTTAACAGTAAGCACAAAGGGCAATTCACCTTTAAAAAGTGTTAAGCCTTGCAGAGCTGTATATAAATCTAAGAACTTGAACCAAACCGAGTTTTCATGAAGTGACTTAAGAGGTCAGAAGTACAGGCACTGTTGTGTTGTGTCTGTAATGCGAATGATAACATTTGTGACTAAAAGAACAGAGTTTTCTTTCAAGGAGAACTTCAAAATTTCTGCTACATGGCTGCCACAACAGGCTCCATAACAATGCTTATTGTCTCAGTTTTATAAACATATCAAACTATGGCAAACATTCAATTTCTAAAACAAACAAACAAACAAAAACAACAAAAAAACCCATAAAATGTTTCTAGTGCCTACTCAGTGTTGTGCACATTCTGAGTCAGTCTAACACAGAAGATCCTACTAGGGAGGGCAAGGAAAGACTCTTGCTTCATCCTGCTGATTCCTCTTTCTTTTGTTGTAAGAGTCTTAAAGAGCTGGATGATATCAGTCTTCCCTGTTGTAAGAAGGTGGGGTGCAGAATTATATTTGAAGATGTACAATGTTAAATTTGGCACCTGGTAAATTGCTTGGGAATTCCTAAGCAGTAGAGCATATATACTTTATTTACACATTTATATACTTTATTTCTACCACTCCATTATGGAAAGCCCTGACTACATGCCAGACTCAATTGCTAGAAGAGAGTTTTAATTCATGGCATTTTTTCATCTCTGTCCTCTGTGGAAGATTATTCTAAGTTCTTTGACCAAAGAGACTGTCATTCTGAAAGTATTTATTGGAAACAGCAATCAAGTGGATGTGAAAGAGGTTTATCTTCCCATGAAAGAAACAGAGAGTTCTTCTTTAAGGTATTTTAATTAAAACTAATCACTTCTGTAAACTTTTAAAATATAAGTGCATTCTTTTCTGCACAAAAATTAGGAGAAAATGAGCTCCATCATAAGGCATAATACATCATATCTGAGGAAATGCAACAATTCTATTTTCGCATAGAATTTACTTTGACACTAAAGTAAGAAATGATGGGCCTCAAATCTGATAATAGGGCAGAAATCCTGACCGCACTGAAACCAAAGGTACCCACTGGCAGGAGTGACAAGATTTCATCTTACCCTGAATACTGACTGGAATCTCTTGTCAAATTCAATTCCTATACAACGATGCTGAAGTACCACCCTACCCTCCCCACCCCGGGTCCCCTCTTCCCCCTATTCCTTTCTTCTCTGGATATAGCTTTTACTCTTAAATGGCATACTCCTATCCATTGTTTGTCCTTTTCCTGCAGTTCAGTTTAAAATATGAGTTCACCAGTGGTTTTAGTTACAACTGGTTATAACTCATATTTCAAGGAATTGATGGATAGATGCAGACTATGATTATTTCATTCTTATTTTCAAATACACTTGATCAAATACATACTTTGAATTTTTTGCTTTGGTTGCTGCAACAATGCAGAACTCTACTTTGTATGATATACCAGGGCATTTTTGCTATTCTAAATTGATGAAACTCCTCATTAACATATTTTATTGTGATTGTGTATTTTGCCAGTGTAACACTAGGAGAAACACAACAGATTTAAGTCATAAAGCTTTCTTCATAATGTTTTTAACAGCTTTTATTCCTTGAGGGCATAAGGAAAAGGTGTTGCATATGCATGCAAATTTGTTGCCAGTAAAGCTGAAATAAAATTAGTTAAAAATCCAGTGAATCTGGAGTTTTTTATGGAACACTTCTACTATTAAAAAAACCCTACTACAGTAATATCATTTCCTTTCCTATTTATATTAATTGACTAACAGATTGTTTCATATGGGATCTTTGAAAGATTTATTTCTCAAAATATCTTCCAAAGCTAAGAAGAAGGCAGATGGAATAAGCTATAATTGTATGCTGCTCTGTAGTTTAAAAACATTCTGTTGACAGGGACCTGGTAGGAATAACACAACTTCCAAATTTGCAGAGGCCCCTCTGAATTGCTGTAACTGTAAGAAAAGGTCATAGGGGACTAAGCAGTAATTGTGATTCAGCAACTTGCTCCAGATAAACCAAGCAGCCTGTGAAACACCTCAGCTATTGAGCCCAGTGGTTCTGCACAATACATGTATTTTTTGACAAGCCTGGTATCCCCAGGGTCCCTCTGCAGTAGGCGCAAAAAGAAACTTCCAAGGACTAGCCCCAACCACCCAAGTTCCTATTCTGAACCATTTGGCTTCTGAGTCTCACCAAGAGGGAGATAAATAACACTAACTCTCCCTGGCAACTGTACTAGAAGGAGATTCTTTTCTGTTTAATATTTAGGTAGGGAATTAGAAAGGGTCATTTGATCAGAAGAGAACATCCCTGCTTAGAATAGCTTCCTATAAATTCTTTTGGTCCCTCAAAAGCTTACTCATATTAATTTTAACTACTGAGTGTTCTAAGTGACTTCAGTGGTACGGCATGTTTCATATCAAGTCATGCAGTTGTCTGCACCTTTGCTGAAGGAAGTAAGCATTCATGATGGCTCTGCATGCAGAGAGGAGCGAAAGAAACAGCAAATACTGAAAAAAAAATTCTTTGCTATAATTCCAACTACTGTATGGTTGTTTCCTCACATTCTTCTGTCTGTCTTTCTCTCCTAACCATCCTTTGAGGTTGGAATAGCAGAAACATACAGTACTGACAGACAGTTCAGTTACAGTCTGGCAGGAAAGGTACACGTGATAGATCATGGAAGAATATGAGAAGTTGTGAGAGAACTTACCATTACTGCCGCTGTGGTACCACCACTGAAATACAAGAAGCAGCAGCTGATCTTATTACTAGGGGTGAGGAATGATTAGTGAAATAATCTTAAGCATGACACAAAGAAAGAAAGAAGAACAGTGTTCTAGCCTGCTGTGGTCTATGACATGGATAGCATATAACTCAGAAATCTTGCTTCATTGTAGATCGAGTGTGATACTTTTTGTTTTGGTGACATTCTTTACTATTTGATCCCAATTTTTAATTTTCAAAATGCTTTTTACTTACAAAAAGTTTTCATCGGAGTACCTGAAAAACATCTTGATTTCCAGCAGCATTTTATGCAAACATAGTGTTTATCTGGAAATTGATTTGTTTCTTTGGATGAGTTAATGGGTTTTGAGTGTATTTTTTGCTAGATAACAGTGGGTCTATTTTTGCTTAAAAGATTTGTGTACCTTAAGTGAATATTCTTTCATAAGTTATAGCTTTGTGGATTGTGTAATGAACTGTGAAAAACAAGTCCAATTTCAAGTGAAGTATCATAGCTGCATAAATTTTGCACATGCATATTTTAAATCATCTAAATATTCGTACATGAATGTTAGCCAAGTAAATAAAATATTTCCTTGATCATGTAAAATACATAGTTTAGCAAAGAATTCAGGACTCCTGTAATAAAATTGCCTAACCCCCACCTACTTAAGATTATATTAGCTAAGAGTTAATTTTCAGCAATAATTTGACCTTTAGGGTATTTCTTCTTAGAAGAGTATCATTGCACTGAAAAAGTGAAAACCCAAACAGAATAAAAAAGAATGTGGTGCACAGGGGCATTCTCAGATGAATACCTGGTGAAGAAGTAGACGTGTTCAGAATTTTTCTGTGCATCAAGGTTATCTATTTAACTGGTGTCGCTTTTACTGTCTAAGAGCATACATTTTTCCAGCCCAGAAGTTCCACACATGAATGGTAGTAACACATTTTGTAATTATCCTTCATCCTATGTCTTTGTCACAATGTGTAACACCGCAGTTTTTCATTATTAGAAACAGGTCAAGAATTTAAAATACTTCCAATGAATTTTAAACATAACAGTTTTTCCTCAGAATTCTTAGAATACATAGGAGTGTGTTTCAATCAAGGGAATGCCTTCTTAGGCACAGAAGGGGAGAAGTGATTAATAATACTATTATTAATCACTGTTTTGAGAAGAAGCATAAGAAAAAAAATATGTCAGAATTATTCTGATTTTTTTTCAGGCTAAATACTTTGGATTCAGTGAGCTAGTGGACAAAATGCATAATATACCATTCTGAAAATTTAGACAAGAAATTCCAAGCAATTGCTAAGAAATTATGTTCTTAGTAATCCTTAATTAAAATGCCTCTAATGATTTTGATGCTCTTGTTGGCTAATATAGGTCCATAGAGTGGATGCAAACCAACTTTAGCAATGACAGATAGGCATTTAATATTCTTTGTTAAAAGGTATTTTCTACACACCACTCAGAACCAGAACACATGCAGCAGATCAATGAAAATATACTGCTAATTTCATCACCTCTCAAATTATGGTCTTTTCAGAAATATACAATGATAGGAATACCACATCATTTAACTTTATCTTCCACATATAGTAATTTCTTTGTTATTTCTCTGTAAAGCATGACCAGCTTCTTGTAGAAATATTTTATAGCAGCTCAAGATTTCACAACAGCTGTTCAATGGAAGATCTTTAACTTTTACTACCCATTCTTTGCAGATGACATGCAGGCATACCTGCAAACCTATTCATGTGAGGATGTAGGGCCACTGCGAAATGTAATTGCTAGAGGTAAGACTAAAATTGGTCTTCTGAGCCAGTGCCATGTGGGATAACTGCAGTTGTTTCATGTTTACTGTTTCGTTTACTCTCCCTTTTCAGTACTTTGTCTGCCAAACTTAAAAGTTACATACATGTGTAACTTAGGCTTCCCAATGGGAGTGTCAATGGCTTCCAAGGGTAGCTGGGCAGGGTCTACTAGGACTGTCAGACAGGCTTTGGCTGGAGGTTCCTTCTCTGAGGGAGAGGGCAGACAAGAGCAGCACAAGGGGCAGACCCAACCCCAGACATTAAGCACATCCATGGGGGTGTGGACGAACCAAGGCAAGGCCAGGATGTGGACCCAGCTTGGTGAGGCCCATGACTGGGCAGGGCTGTGAGGAGCTGGAGACCAGCCATGTTGTGGCATCACTGGGACAATGGGTGACAGCCCCAGGGAGGTCCTAGGCCATGGCAAAGTAGGGGAGGCAAGAAAGGCCATTAGTGCCCTCAGGGCTCTGACAGTACTGAGGACCCTGTAACCTCTGGTTAGCAAAACCAAGCATGCTTAGCTGTAACTATTTCATTACCCATAATAAAGCTCAATTTCCAGTATCAGGGCACTAAATTAAGTAGAGATGTGCAAGTTGTATATTGCCTAAGGCATTTAAAGCCTGGAGGAAGTAAGTGAGGAATAAAGTGCTTCTCAGATTTGGCACATTCTCATACTAAGACAAAAGTCTAACACTGGTATCACTTGAAGTATCTTGCTGGGCTCCTTTCATCATTTAACATCTTCCCTTTCCTTAGATCTACTAGCAAAGACTCTACAAACGTGAGTCTACCAAACATGCCAAAGTTAGGCTTTCAGAGCTTCAGTGTAACCTTCATCTGAAGCAAGTGTGGCCCATAGGCAGTGCTGCTCCAACTTGCCAGTGACAGCTCCTTCTCTGATGAAAAAGGCTACATAATACAGAGGCAGAGGATAAAAGACTTAGCAAAGTGGATTTTTTTTTTATTTTTTTTTTTTTGCAGGTAGTTTCAGGCTGATTTCTCTGGAAGCAGAGGAAGAAAGGACGCTTTTCACTAGAGAAGCCCTATAAGCAGCGGCAGTAGATAAAACTGTCCCAGGAACAGAAAACCCCACCATTTAGCAAGAACCTTAGGACAGGACTGTGCTGTATGCCAACATCATTTTTGTCTCAGCAAATTGAAAAGGGCATAAAGGAATGTAACAATTTTCAGGATACCTCATTTCTCTTGCTACAGCTCACTAAAGTAGCAGCTACTAGACATTAATGTTCCATTGGCAGCACTGATCTTTAATTTACAAAATCACTTGAAAAGGAAATAAACCAAGAAAGTAACCCAAGTACAGTAAGACATGACCTTCATAACCAAAATATTCCAAATACTAATGCATTCTATGGGAAGTGGCTTGATGCACCTCTTGGATTTCAATAACAAAAATGCTTTTCAGTTATGCTTCAAAACTAAGCTGCATGAAAAACAAAGTGTGCTTATGAACTAATGTGATATAAAACAGGGTGGCCAATTAAGAAGAGAGGCTTAAAAAGCACTTACAGAGGAGCTATATTCAGCTCCCATTTTTAACTCTGCAATCCATGTTAGCTTCAGCAAATTAGAAGTGTATGAGCCTAGTGAGAGCACCATTTGTGATGCTAGCTAAGGAGCAGATTGACTGTTGCTGAGAGTTCTTCTTCCTTTGTGCAAGTACTTACCAAGGAGGGAGGAGGGATTGTTTCTGAAAAGGTGTATCACAGTTGGCAAGGAGTGTTTGGGTGGTACTGTTTCAAGCAGCAAGTGGTACATGAAATAATAACAGATTCCTATCTTCTTCAGGATGTCCCTTTCCTCTGCATTGTTCCTACAATTGTTACTGTTCTAATTCATGCAGCAATTTATGTCAATAATTACAGGGGCATCCTACAGATCTGTAACACTGTTCCATCCACTGTTTCAGGGAGAGCTTTCCTTTCCTTTCTGTTTAGTTGAAAAAGAAATATTAAAAAAAAATATGGTATTTTATGCTGTTCAGCATTTTTGGTACTGTCAGTGGATTTTCAAAAACATGGTGTGCCGTAAAGCAATACTTCCTGATCTTTCTTATATTACCAGCAACTCCATGGAAAGTGTGGAACTATGCCAGCTTGAATCAGATGTATTGGCTTTTAATTTTATCCAGTAAATAGGAACCAACTGAACTTTTCTGTGCAATATTTCTAATAATATCTCCTTTATTTATCTAAGACCTATCTACACAGTTTTTAGTTGCAGTTACACTGTGTTTTTATACACCACAGTACTTTCTGTCATAATTTGTAGTGTTACTGCGCAATTAGGTGAACTCCTCAGATTCCATAGACTTCACAGGTATACTTTCCTTTTTTATATATACCTACTGGAATACACTGTACTTATCTCACAAAGTAAAGTAGTTGGTTTCTTTTTAATATTTTGCAGAAAATTTTGTTACTTTATAATGCTTAATGTGTTTCTGAATGTGATCTATTTTGCTGGAAGGAAGAGGTGTTCCGAAGTATCACATTTAAGTTAAGAAATAAAAAATAACATCTGCCCTGATCGATGGATTACTTTTTTTTCCCCTGGGAATGGTAATGCATATATATATATATTTGCTATGGTAACCAGACCATTTTAAATTTAGCATACAGGTTTTTCTTCTCTTTGTTTCTGAATGCTTTAAAATATAATGAACCGCAGGTTAACGGATGCTGTAGTTTTATGATGAACGGCTTCTGAAAATGATTCCTGCAGTTTAGAACTGTCACAACTTGAAACTTCTCAAAAGAGAAAAATATCTAGAAGCAATTAGTCTGAAACCACTTATTGGTCCTGGATTTCAAATGAGAAAGCTTGTAATGGCATTAGTCTTGTGCAGGTGCAACTAGTGATGAGCAGACAGGGAGATGGTGTTGTAACACTGTCCATTTAAATAGCCTGTGGTAGTTTTTATTCTGTGTGCAGTAGATTATCTGAAACATCATTAAGATGCCCATGACCAAAAAGTCAGCCAATTCTTCCAAATGTTTATGTTTAGCAAAATAATGCAATATGAAATATATCCCATTGCCTTTAATGTAACCTGCATATCATCAAAAAAAAAAAAAAAAAAAAAAAAAAAAAAAAGGGATCTTACCATGTCATACAAAAGTATTGAGAAGTTTTATTTCTGGGTACATGAAAAAAATCAGCAGTCCCTGTGTTTTAAACAAGATTTTTGTGTGCACCTTGTAGAGAGAGCATAATGATTAATTCATTAGCCATTTTCTGTTGAGCTATCAGTGCAATAAATTACATTTGTAAATAGAGGCTGAGCATCCCATCAGCTCCATTTTCTAAAAATGAGCGTTTTAAGTATACTCTGCCAATGCACTACCTTTAAACTCTGTTATAATTCCTGCAGATTAGCTTTAAACAGTCACTGTGACCTGACCTTACATAGAACACAGCTAACTTTCTAGCAATATTAAAATAAAGGCACTTCACGTGCATGTGGGATGTAGCTATACTGACTTTGCTAGTAGACATTTTTGGAATTTTTTTCTCTAACAATTTATGTAATAAATCAATAATTGAGCTGTCTTTTGAAAACATCTGAACGTATTAGATATTCAGCATCTGGAGCATGTATTAAAAAAACAAAGAAACAGTGGTTTCAGCCATTTGCTATTGGGGTTAAAAGGTCTACAATCACCTGAACTTGTGGGCAATTGCTGATGATAATGGGCTTGGGGGTTTACTCAGGCAAATATAGATATTTGTCCTCTTATTTTGTATTGATTCTATCTAATAATGACAACTGACATCTATCTTTTGTCATACTTCTGGCAGCCTGTTGTAGATTTCAGAGTCTTCCAGGTAATTTCCTTTAGAGAGAAAAATAAGGGATGTAAAGATGGATATGTTCTCCCCTAACATGTTTTATTCATGCTGCATAGACTGGAGGTCACAAGCAGCAGAGAGAATAACACTTTCCTGGCTCTTCAGCATTAACCCTGATCTTTAATAAGTGGTTCTCCTCCAAGACAAGATTTTATTTTAAAAATCAAAGACAAAGAGCAGATTCCTTTTATCTACCCGAAACGAGACTGTATAACATTATAGTCAATGATAATATATTTCCTCAAAGACATGCTCACCACATAGTTTCAGAAAACATTTTCTAAAATGGGGCAAACTTCTAACTCCTACTATGGTTCTATTTCACATGCACATACATTTTTACATGATGAAACTCACCCCATCTCTTTCTAGTTTATCAAGATTCTTTTCCTGCCTAGCCTTCATTGATTGTCTGCTCTATTTTCTTCTCCTTTCTTCATTCTTTTAATTTTTGTTTTGTGGGGTTTTTTGTGTGTTGGTTTGGGTTTTTTTTACCCATCAGCACTGTTTCTGACTCTTGGCCACTCAGTTCTTCTAGTTTTTCATTTCCAAATCACAGAAGTCTAGGTTAGCCTGAAATAGGCACCAGTAATCAGCATCCTCTGGCATCCTTTAATTATTGTGCTGAAAGTGGGCAAGGAATCTCAGGACCATATTGAACAGTGTTTCAAATGATACAGAGAGACCTGAATCTGGTTTTGCTGTGGATTTAGATCAATGCACCATCTCTTTTGCAGTGTAAGAAAGTACTGACTCAGATTTGTCATTAATAAATATAGCTCCTAGCTTTGTTCTTGCTTGGGATTATATAATGTAGGCAGAGAAAAAGAATCACAATGCAGACAGCTACATTCCTCCCTCCACTTCCAGCTCCTTAACTGTCAAACATTGCAGAAATGAGAATACTTCTTGATTTTTACCACTGTAAATGAGATCTAGATGAAATTTATAATTTCCACATTTTCCAACCTTCTTAAAATAGTTTATTTTTCCTCTAAATTTAGGAGGTTTTCATTCTAGCAGTATTTAAAATCTTCATATGGGAGTTAGAAAGAATAACAGGTTTTGGGAGTACATCTATGAAATTCTCTGTAAGTGATTCCGAAAGACCAAAGAGAGCAACTGCCCAGAAAGGCACTTAGAACTGGAACAAAAGAATTTCAGCTTCCTACTTTCAGCTCTGCTTTAAATGTCAAGGGTTTGCTCTTCTCTTGTAGAGCAAGGATATAAAAGTGTGTGATCAAGATTTAGTCTTTAATTTCAGTTATAATTTACAATTCCTGAAGCAAGGGAGGATAAATTCTTCCTGTTAGTTGCCCTGGCTGTTAGGAGTTACTGTGCTGTATAAATAAATCTATATATCTAAGCCTGTTTTAATGAAAATTAGTGGGTTACTTACTTTTAAACTCCTCTGTATATGGCTAAATACAAAACAGAAAACTGGCAAAGGATTAGATGTTGAAATAATAACAGAGAGCAAAACCAAATAGTTTGCACTGGGTAAAAGGGACTATATGTAATGCAGATAGGAAGCATTTTGAAAGAGAATCAAGCTTTGACAGCATTTTTGTATAAATAGTGTGGAAGGTTACATTATACAAAAGTTATTTTCATAACATTGTGAGATATGAAGGACAAATAGTCCTTAAATAATTGTTTTTTTACACTGGAAGTAATGAAGATACAGACATAGTAGATCTGAGGAAACCATTAAAAGCTTACCAGGGTTTGGTTTGGTTTGGTTTGGTTTTTACAGAACAATAGTTTTACCTCGGAAATCACTTAGGGGGGCAAAGTGTTCTGCTATTTGGCAAGCCTAAAAATGCTTTCTGTTACTGGCTGTTTCAACAACCTTCTGCAAAAGACTCTCAAAATCAGTTTGATGCCTAAAAGTACCTTCATAATTCTTCAAGCACTTTAAATCTGCACAAAACAGTGCGACGCCCACAAGACATAGTCCTTCTCTCACCCCCGATGTTCCTTCCCATCTACATATCACTGCTTTCATTAGGCTGGCAGAAGCATTTGGGCAATTGTGGACCAAATTGTTAAGTAATCTGGTTTAAACTAACTCAGGAAATCAAATGACTGAATCTCAGCCCATTCTCTGAGTAAGTTCACTGCATCTCCACTAAAGTGCCTGGCGAATTACAGCCCAAGGCAGGAGCATCACTCCTGAAGCTGCTGTGTCAGAAGGGTAGGTGTGTGTAGGGACTGGAACACAGTGGGCATCAGGGAACCTGGGGAATAGACCAAAAGGGGAACATCCCAGTGCAGTAAGTTGGCTGTGATTAGAAGGTTGGCATGGTGGGTCCTCAGTTTGAGATAATATTTCCTGTTCAACCTAAACTGACTTTTGTGGGACTATTTGAGTTCCTCTGCATTGAGCTCCACAGCTCTCTGAGAGTTTATGATCTTTTGCCAAGGACCAGACCCAAGCTGGCTTCCAAATTCACTGTCATGCTACTCAATCTGGTTAAGAGGCCCCCCCAGCCACATCGCGGAGTCATCACCCACCTGGTCCAAGTGGATTTGCTTGAGCGGTATTGCGCCTGATTGGGCTTACAGGTTGACCTACCCATGCTGGAGCAGGCTAGGGGCATCTGTGGTCTTTTGGAGCCTCACTGCCTGGGTCGCCAGGCACCTAGTGAAACTAATGTATCAGCAGCTGCACAGAACTGCATGAATAATCCTGCCAGAACTGAGCTAGCCTCCCCCAGCATCTCTGCATCTGTGGCACAGTTAATCTGTCAACTAAATAAACTGTCTGTGGATAACTGAGCACTGGCTGTGCACCATAGAAAACGAACATATATAGCACGCTGTATCATGGTAGCGTAAGGACAAGTAATTATTAACAGGTAGGTCTCCCTGTCACTGTAATTTACGAATATACTTTGTTGACAGTGAAGGCTATCTGAACTGAAAGAGGTGGGTAGAAACTGTTTCCCTAAGCTTAAATTATAGTGGAATGCAGCTAATCAGGTGTGTACCAGGGTAGGAAATTTGAGACTAAAGTTGTGCTCGTTAGAGACATGGCTTCGTAACAGGTATAACCTCAATGTTTTCTGCAAGTGACAAAATCATCTCTGTAGGAGGAGATCTATGCCATCAGCCCTACAAGCTTTTGGAGAAGCAGCTTGGTGCATTAGAAATCAGAATCGGTTTCTTCCCCTGGATGTCAGTGAATAGGCTGAGAGAGCTGTATTTCGGGGAGGGGGGGAAGGGGGGGAATGGACGACAGTAGAGAAAAGCTCGTCAGAAATCTCAACTCACAAGCTCAGACTGGACAATATTGTATTTCAAGAGCTGAAGAGTTATTTGCAAAGTGCTGAGTGGAGAGGAGCTAACCGAACAAGGCTTCTCCCAGGAGTGCCAGCAGGTGGCTTTGCAGCTAGTATTAAAAAAAATCTGATGACAAACATACATGAAGGGCTATTTAGGTATGAGCAGAAAAAGCACCTGCTGTGTTTCAAAGAATAATGAGCTAAGTAAGGCAGGGGGTAAATGGTGTTGTCTGTTATCTGGATGACATGCTAATAACTGGGAAGATTTCAGATGAACGTTTACAGAAAACTAGAGGGGGCTTGAAAGAAATTGCAAAGATGTGATTCTAAAGCCAACAGAGATTTGCGTCCTCATTTTTGTTGGATTTTTCCACTCCCTACACCCCCAAGACAGGTAACATAGCATATGGGCTGAAAATTAAGTCTACATATCTTCCAAAAATTAAAATCCATTATACATAGAATATAAATAGGGCCTTTAAGAGTTCTCCAGGGCCGAGCTTAAGGGCCAAGAGAGACACTAGATGTTGGATGCTGTAAGGTGATAGAAAGAAGAGTCTGCTAGATTGGCAAGGCATTGTATGCTGTAGGATGCCTTGTGGGATTTTTATTTTTTTTTTAATATGGTTTGTTAATTTTTGCTTCCTAAGAGTGAGAGCTACTCCAGGTGTTATATGTCCAAGGTATATTCTGCTGCTTAGATAGAACTATGGCATATTCATTCCAAGTATAACAACATTAATTGGTTTGATATCTGTTCTTATAAAGAAAAATAAAAGGTGAAATAGTTGTGGACAGAAGAAAATAGTGGTTTTCTAGGAAACAAAAAAAAATTAAATAGTTCAATTTACATCAAAATCACGTTGCCCAAAACAACAGCATGTAATAGCTCTCTTCCTGGAACTGAGCTGCAGCTCCAGATATCTGTAAATCTGGGATTGAAAGTATGTTACCTTTCACTCCACAGTATTCGCAAAAAGTGGGAGAAATTGCTAAAATAGAACTCAGACTGGGGATTATTAAATTTCACACAAAGTTTTTTTTGGCTCACACCAAAAATTCCCTAGCTGGTGACAGTGAAGAGCCTGGATCTTACCAGTGTGTTTTAAGGACCATCACAAAGATAAGCCAATCTGGAATTTCTGTCCCACCTGCCATTCGTTCCAGCAAAATGTTCATAGACAAAGAAATGGTTCACTTATTAAATGACCTCTTTATTACAGTTAAAAATATTGCCCTATAAATAGGAAAAGCCCCTGTGCCAGTTAAGAAAATGAATTTTGCATGCAACTTCATCACATAACAAAAGGGAAACTTTATTCTTTCTAATTCAGGAGATTGAATTACCCACAGAAAATGCTGGCTGAGGACTAAATGTTATCATACCAAAATATCTACAGAAAGTATGCAAAATAGTTTGAAATAAGGAAAAAAAAAAAAAAGTTAATTTAAGGAGCAGACATAGAAATCAATGCACCAAAAAGCCAAGGAACAGGTCTGACCAGCCATCAGAAGCTGGCAGAGTATTAACAAACGGCATTATGTCACCTGTGGCTGAAGCTGAATTGCTGAACACTGATTCTTCAAGGAAACACTATGCAAATGTGGCTAGGCAGAGCAGACATGATCTCTCAGTGGCCAGAAGTTGAGGCTTTTGCTATTAACACCTGAAAAGTGTTTGGAGAGGCGTTTCATTCTAATAAATATAATTTCGGAGAAATGTCTCTTATTTACTTCGGACAAATTTCAGACATTCTCCTAGCAGAATTCAGTAAAGGTCAAATTTTGAACAAGTTAACTGAGCAATTTGGGCACACATACAAATAAGAGTAAAGGAAAAACTTGCAGAATCCAACAAGGTGGCAGCCAAATTTGTTGTTAGGATCAAGGTTTGCCCTAAAACCTCCTGCTCAAACGACTTCTCCAAAGTTGGTGTTCTACATTTGATTTTGTAAAAACAAAAGCCAACCAAGACCACTTGAAAAAGGTCAGTGCACAGTCTAAATGTACATTTCATCACCTTGATTCCACAGTGACACAGAGCAGTGAATAGAGAATAGGTTCAGAAAACGTGCGTATTGAGATTCGTGGTATATCAGGGAACAGGAGAGATAACAAAGATGAGAAAAGGGCAGCTGTTATTAGATAAGAGCTTAGTTACAGGGTATAAACCTGGAAGTGAATTGAAATGATTTGAGTTTTCATTGGCCATGCAAAGAGAAGATTATACCTGATTTAAAAAAAAAATAAAAAAATTCCTCTAGGTGAAATTCTAATAAAAAAGATTAAAAACTTCAATTCTCTTTGCCTTCCTTGACCATAGAGCTCTAATCACAGAAATTTTTCAGATTTTCATAAGACCAACCATATATTTTGTATTGGCTTTGTATAGAAGTTCGTCACAGAATTTACAAGGAAGGCTGTATAGTGGATTTTTTGTTTGTTTTTTAAATATTGTGATATGACTCCTAGTTCCATGGATTTGCCTCCTTCCTTTTCTCAGAACAGGGTGTCTTAAGTATGATTGAGAAGGTTTTCGTTTCATCCATGATTTAAGGTTCTACCGTAACACAGCTTCTCCCTGTTGTTTTCCATTTTCTTGGCAGTGTTTTGCAGATGAAAAATAATGTTCTGTTCAGTATGTGCCTTTAGGAAGGAGTACCGGCACTTTTTCTTTCCTATCTCCACACACGGTAAAAACATAACAGAAAGCTAGAAGGAATACACAGTGCCTCTGCTGCAGTTCTGATGGTAGAATCATAGATCTATTTTACTTCAAATTAAAGGAAAAAAAGCTTTAACTTGTTCTCGACACATATCACATCCAAGGCCTTTGAGGATAAAAGTCAGCTGTGGGAAGCTGCAGCCATGCAAAGCAGCTGTAACCTCACTTTTCTTGGTGAGACTGTTTGATCCAGGAAAAAAAAAAAAAGGGGGGGTGGGGGAGGATAATTTGCAGCTGAGATTATGGGATGATCCAGAATCCTCCATTCACAAGTTCGTATCTTCTAACCCTAAGGGTGGTCAAACAACCCCTTCTCTCCTTACACCCCAAAAAATGGAAAGGCTAGAGCAGGTAAATATATATTATACATCCTTGCATCCACCTCAGTGAACCTCATCAGCTGTCTACCAGAGAGACAATTTTCAGGAAGAAGTGCCTACCTGCAATTCAACAGCAGTTGTTCTTTTTCAACACAGAAATAGTTCCTGGTTCAAGCAGGCAGGCAATCATATGCATTCCTTTCACAGAGAAAAACATGCTCTCAGCAGTGCTTAGGTAGGCAAGCAACCAGGCATAAACCAGTAAACACTCAGACATAGACAAAACAAGTGCAGGCAAATGCAGCCCCGAGTTACTGAACAAAGAAAAGATGTAGAGGTTCAGGGACATAGATCAAATCTCAGATCAATTCCTACTATTTTTGTTTTTCGTGCTCTCAAAATGTTTTCAGCAAAAGCAGAAAGATAATTGAGTCATCTCAGCATCTTGACCATTTTCCATAGCCAGAGGAAGGAGTTACAGTCTCAGTATATAACACTGTGTAGGCTGTGACCCTTTTTCCTCAAATGTATATGCACACAGGTAGGCTGCAAGTCTTGCCAGCGCAGACTGGAGTAGTACTGGGTATTGACCTGGATCTCTGCGGAACTGAGGTGCCTCACAAAGGGAGGTGAAGGTGAACCTTTGTCATCTGAAGTCATTAAAAATGAACAATAGAGCGTTCTTCTTTTAATAGAGAGCAGGCAGAGGATGATGGTAGCACTTAGATGGAGAGGACTAGAATGGCCCAGAAGAAAGGAAGAGCAGAGAAAGGAGCCAGTGCAGTGTCAGTCTGGGATCTGCTCAGCCTCAAGCAGCAAGCAGTTTTATACCTCCAGAGCCTTAAATATCCATGTCTGGTAATGGCTTTTGGAGAGGGGAAGAAAGGGGGTGAACCATTAATTTTGTCATCCTCCATGTCACAAAGTAGTAGAGAGTCTGAATTGTCTTATAATCCCATTTTCTCCAAGCAATGATCCTGGTTGAAAGAAATTATGGAAGCACCTGTATAGACGCTTCAGGCAGCCTTTCAAATATCTAAGGTTTGTAGTGCTGTAGTGGTTTAAGCTGCAAAAAGCATTAAGAAACACCTATTCATGGGCAGAAGAGCACAGTATCATAAAAAAGAAAGCAGGTCTTCCAAATGAGCTTATTCATCTGCAAATTACATGTTTGAATGGATGCCATGAGAGCCTAGTTCTCCTCAGAGTGACACTTAAGTGTCCATGTGTTTCTTTCAAAGAAATATCTGCTTTCATGTCAAGTTAGTTCAGTTTATCAGTCAAATAAAAATACTCATTTCCTCCAGCCATGCAAACACATTTTGGGATTTGAAAATCTAACTGAAATCTCTGATTCATATTACATATAATCTTTCTTTCTGTCGCTTTCTTTTGCTTCTGTCTTGATACTGAATAATTTTTATTTACATAGACTTCGGGTGTCCCTCTGGTTTTCTGAAACAGGAAGAACAATAACTATAAAATAATAAATAATATAAATACTAAATAATAACTCTTTCTCCCAAGCCCACAGATAAAACTGCTTGGTTTTGTTTATTTGCTTGTGTTTGTACATATTTATTTGATAAGGGACAAATGCATGTCTCATGCATGTGTAAATAAATTATTGAGAGACAATAAGCTAAGTGTTATCTTTTGTTCTGAAAGCTTTTAGAGTAATGTGAATATTCTTATCCTGTGCAGAAGAGGGCATGGTAATGTCCATTATCCTCTGCAAGTTTTGGTGCCTGCACACACTAGCCTGTTGTTGCTCCATTGTTTCAGAGGACCATAAATGTTATCAGAGGCAACGATTAGCACAGAGAGTACAATTTCTCAGCAGGCAGGTTTTGAAATTTAGAAATTTAGTCCAACCTTATAATGGGAATTACTGGGAAGCCAGGACAGAGAACTGAGAAATGAGGCAGCAGGTTTTGGGAAAAGACGACCAAAACCAGAATCTGTGCCCCATCCAAACCTGAGGCCAAACTAGACAGTGTCAACTCATGGGCAGGTATGAAAACTATTTCTGCTGGTTTGTGATCGCATGTGAGAGTTTAAGCATCTACTTATGCTATTTAGTGAGAGTTAATTTAGAACTAAGCAGGTAATAGCAGGGTTTTTTTGTGATGAATGGTTATCATCAGATGAGGTGTTGAAAACCTTTGCTGCTATCCAGTTAAGGCAGGCTTCAGAGCCAGTGGAGATGGCCATGGGTGTTCTCCTGTCTTCCAGGTCTAACTTTTGTGTGAATTGAATCAGACTGGTTTTAGTTCTTCTGTCAGATTTTCCCTTCTTCCAAAATCCAGAGATTTTCTGTAAGGCCACCCTGCATGTGGGCATTGATTTCTGAGCTTTGTTCTCAGGGGCATGGAAGCAGCAAAGAGAAAAGCAGTTCAGAAATATTTGGCAAGCTGTTATTTAGCCAGCACTTTTAGCCGTTCTGAATGAGTCTAAAAAGAATCTAACCTTCTCTTCCACAATAAATTTCTGGTCTATGTTTTGTTCACCTCTCCGTAAACACTCACAGTTACGCCGGTTAGCCTGAAGCAAGAAAAAAATGGTAACAATTCACAAATGTTATTAGCCCGATCAGTATTTCAGTAGTATCTGACTGCTAGAAAATAACTCTTATCTTTTTTGGGGAATGGGTAAATTGGTAATGACACTGAGTAAAAGGGAAGATATAATATTAATGCTAAGTGATCACATTACCTGCCTTGTGTTGGTTAAGGTTAGATTTTCTAGGATGAAATTTCGCTTTTTTTGCAGTCTTAGAGAGTTTTTATTACTATTTGTGCAATATCTCCAGCAGTCATAACTAGGTGTTCTATGTTCACTCTATAAATACAAAACAGTCTTTCCCTGGGGATTAGGCAACTCATACCTTGCAGAAACTCAAAGTACAAGACAGGTAAAAAAATGGAGGGGAAATAGAAGTGCGAAGGCCTGTATTCAGACTACATATGATACTTCAACCTAAGGAGTGTAGTGCTGACAGTCCACCTGCTAAGAGCTGCTTGCTTATTATGGAATCATAAAATTGTAGAAAAAATACTGCTGGAGGTTGTCTGGTCCAGCCTGCTTGAAAAAAAGGCTAACTGTGAAGCTAGGTCACACTGTTCATATGCTTTCTAGTCAAATTCCAAATATATCCGAGGGCAAAGACTCCACAGTCTAGATGTGGTGGCCCTTTGCCAGTTTACCAATGTATCCTCTGCAACGGAAAGTCCAAAATCAGAGACAGTACACCAGAAACAATCTCATAATTGCTGAATAGAGGTCCATCGTAATGTTACATATCTTGATATCTAAAATCCTGGGGATGGAGCTCTACATGTGGAAAAGAAGAACATACTCCTGGCTCCTGTTCAGCTTGCCCATCAAGACATGCAGGCTCTTCTCTGCAAAGGCACTTTTGCCAGTAAAAAACACAATAAAGAAGATATTGAGTATCTCAGCCTTTTCCTTGTCCTTTGACAATCAGTCCCATAATCAGCAGCAGGCTCTCGTTTTTCTTAGTATTTCTTCTTCTGACAAATTTTTGATTTAGCAAAAGAGGAGGAGTTTGATACCTCATTCACACTGCCTTTCAAAATGCCTCATTGAAGTACTGTTGAGTGGGTTTCCATTATCTTACATGCCACAACGGACAGCATAAGTGTGACCTAAAGAAGCATGCCCCATTTCACATAGTAAGTCACTGGTAGAGGTTGGAATAGCATGCTGTCCTCTTCCTTATCCCATTCTTTCTCTTCCGTTTAGTGCTTTTTTTATGCCTTTTTGGTGAAAATGCTGCCTGGGTTTGGTAGACTGAAGATCTATCACCAATGTACCTGAGTCCAAGGGAAACACAAACCAATGCAACTTGTAGCCTTACTTTCTACAGAGTTCTAGTTTGCAGACCCTGCAGGCCCCAAAAGTCATTGTGCCATTCCTTATATCAACATGGGCAGCACATCTGTATTACCTCTGGATATGACAAGCAGCCACTGAAGAGATCCAGGAGCCTCATTTGGTGTCTTTCAGCTCGCATCAGTTTTCCATTTATCAAGGGCTGGCTCTGGGTCTTTTTTATAAAATAAGTAGCAGTTACAGAGATTAGCATCCTAGATCATGAAAGAAATTCCATCACATAATATCTTCTGCCTAGAATAATTGTTCTAAATGCTTAAGAAGTGTCACTGCTTTTCACTAAAGCTTTGCTTGCTGGAGGAAATAATTTGAGCTGTGCACTAATGAGCATGCAGGCTGCTCTTGCAGGTGAAGCAGTGCTTTGTATTTTATTCTTTTTAAAATATTATTTTGACTAGTAGAGGAATAAAAATAAAATACTTCAATGTCTGGACAACACGTTTCTGACATAAATAATTTTCTGTTGATTTTGCTCATAGAAACACTAGTATTTTTTTTGCCTCAGTAAACAATCCAGTCCTGGATTTAGCTGCTTTGTGTGGGTTGTGGTTGTTTATTCAGGCTAATGGATATTAAAGACCTATGAAATGCCCAGTAAGATACCTCACAGTAAAGAGTTTCTGGTCTAGGGTGTTAAACAGTTTTGAACAGTTTCTCTATAATAATTAGCACATACTAATATAAAACTTGAGCATGATCTGATTTACAGAGAATCCTTTAGAGTAGTATCATAAAAATGTATGAGCATATAAAATGAAAGGGAAAGGGAAGAGAGCACGTGTATCTTAATAGACCGAGTACACGAAATATTGAAGAATGTATTCCATTGCTTAAAGGAGAGTAATAATAAAAATTGCAATAAAAAAGAAGTAGAAATCTTTAGACTGAAAATGACCTGTCAACTTCAATTGTAAACCAGAAACAAAGTCAGAAGTTTCATTTCTAACACTAGGCATTATATATTCTAACCAAAACTATCAGACTTTTCAATAAAAAGCAAATTTATTATTTATTAGCTCTCTAAATGTCTAGCCAAAGGTGATTAATATACATGTATTTACACAAGCTGGAGTATACATTCATTGACAGGTAAGCACAGCCACATAAGGAGAAGAAAAGAACTGAGGAATTCTGTGTATCTCAGGGGAGAAGATAAGTTTTATTTCCCTGAGTATTTACTGATCTATTGAGAAGAAATATTTTTGATCTGGAAAACTGGAAAGGGAGTCTGAAGAACTTCTAAAGAGCACCAGGGAGTCTGAGGAACTTCTTAAGAGCACCATCTTGGTCTCTGAGCCTCTTGAACATTGCTTCTGAGAGCATAAATGTCTAGGCTGAGATTCATCTCTTCTGCTTTTTAGCTTTCCATAGTTAAAGCTCCTGAGTTTACCTGGGCTTTCAGGTAACGATGAAAAAGAAGTTACCATGAAATCTTTGGAGATAGCTCAACTATGCATTGAGAATTGAGAACTCTCCAGCTCAGATTCCTCAGCTAGCTTTCCAGAGGGAGGTGAAGTGAACCCATGTGAAGGTCTATGCAACCATACATCATGTGTCCCACAATTCTTACTATAGAAAGTATCATTCCCATCACAAAACAATGTTTTCGAAAATTGTATAAAGAACAATATGTGCTTTAACTCCTAGTTGGCTTTTTCTCCATTTCAGCTTCATCTCCTGGCTCTATAAGCTCTGCTAATTTTTTTGGAACATTGGCACTACCTTTATTTTTAACTACCATTATTAGCATTGCACCAGTAATAAGTCCTGATCATCAACATAGGAAGCTTATTTGCTATCTTATTTTAATGACTCCAGATGACTTTGGCTTTCAGACTGAAATTCACTACCCCTTTTTCTGTGGTACTGGCCCATTGATTACAGTAGGGATTCATTGGTGTAAATGAAGCTAGAATTTAGTCTACAGTGTTCATATAATGTCATGCCACAGCAAAACTTTCAGTTTCACTACCTTGAAAGTGGTCTTCATTAAAGACCACTAACTTAGGTTCCATTTCACATTGATGTCAAAACTCTACTTAATAAATTAAATCTTTATATAAGAAGCCAAAGCATATCGTATCTCCAGAGCTTAAAGAACACTCATTACACAAACTTGGAATCAGTTACTGGTCATTATGGAGTTATCCTCCTAGAAAATTTAAACCCAAAAGCAGTTTCTTGTAGTGCTTACAAACATCTTCTGCATTTAAATCCTGAAAACTCCTGTGCAGATTGTTTTTGAAGAAAACAGGTTGTTATCAGTAGTTTTAGCTCTAATCCACCTCCTGCCAATTTGAAAGAGTATTATGGGGTCTAATCCTGCTCCTTGTAATTCAGTGAATAAGATCAGAAGGTACATATAAGGCCACACACATTGCCTTTATAGTGGCTTCAGCTGGGAAGATATCCTACTCTTTCTGCTTAAGGTGCTCTTGCCCTCCTCAAATACTGCAGATGTGATCTGAAATGGGGTTTTAGGGCATTCTTTATAGAAGAAGGACAAAAAAGATTGTATTAGACTTCCATAACTGCTACCCTGAGACCTTGAGAGACTAGGATACCAAAAATAGCATTCATGACTGTGTAACAACAGGATTTTTACTCCAACAAAGCAAAACAATTTGTCTGTAAAAGGAAGAGAGAAATATTTTAATGAAGTCTCCCCTCCTAAGTGTTCTTTTTTTATGGTGCCACTCGGCCTTTGGCAAAAGCTACCCTGTGGCCCTAATGCATTTATTGCATAACAGCTCAGCTGAGTAAAAAGGGCTAGATAGAATGCCGTACATGACCTCCATAAATTCATCCCTTTTATGGGAATAGAATAAAATAAGTATCAATGTAATTACCTCTGACATTTCCAAAAGGTTTTTGGAAGAACAATAACATTTATTACACTTGTTGGTTTATGTCACATTCTGCTTTATTTTTCAACTAATACATTACATAGGTTTATAAAGTACTTAAGGTGGAGGGCTTTTTAAGGATTAAGTAAATCTGCTCAATCCCTTAGCTACAAGCTAAAATGCATTAATTACTTCGACTGTCATGAAGGTTTGATTGTCTTTAGTGTTTCTCCAGCACTATTTAGGGCTTAGTCCTCTTATTGCAGTGAATACTTGCACTTCCAGTCATTTGGCACCACTATTTCATTCCTCCATTTTGATGAACTCTGTATTTCTGAAAATCAGACTGCTTTTGTTTGATCATTCATTTGTAATAGTTGTATAATTATTATGTAAGAAGGACAGAATGGATGCAGATGAGCTGTCACTGTCTTCCAGCCACCAGCAACCACACCCTAAAATGTGGCCCATATTGTCCACTGAGGGCCACAGACCATTCTCTCCTCAGAGAATTAATGCCCTTCTCCATATTGGATACCAGCAGCATCAAGTAGCAAACACACTGGAGGCACAGCCACTGGGTTGCATGGCTCTTCTGCCCACTCTGAGATTACCAACACATCACCTTGTTGCCTCACTTACTTTTCACAGAACTGAATCACCAAGCAGAAAGACAACGTGTATGGCTGTCCTCAGAGACATGTCTGTAATAATTCCAGAGGAACCATGTCTCTGGGCATCTCTTTCTTCTTTTTTTTTTTTTCTTCTCTTTCTCCTTTGTCCCCTTTGTTCTTCACTCTCTCTGTGAGGTTATGCTCATAGAATCATAGAATAGCTTGGGGTGGAGGGGACCTTCAAAGGTCATCTAGTCCAACCCCTTGTAGTGAGCAGGGACACCTTCAACTGTATCAGGTTGCTCATGTTACGCATAGGGTGACACAGATTTATAGGAAGGCAGGATCCCAAAGCCTGTAGGCCATGATCCTACAAACTGAAATTTGAGGTTGAATAACTCAAACATAGTTCTTATGACAGACAAGATCAGGGATTACCAGACAGATGGAAATTTTTTAGGCTGCGGAAAGGAGGGGAAAACCAAAGTGGAGTAATGTAAAATCAGAAGGAAAAAATACTGCTCACCTGTGTTCTGATTATCAGCACAGACAGGAATTGCTGCTTTTGTCCTTAAGAAGTTTCTATTAATTTGGTCTTTTCTTTCTTGTTAGAGTTTACCTCCTGTAGATTTTTTCCCATTCCTTCCTACTCTTTCTGAAGAGGAAAAGAGCAGTGGTGCACCTATATGCCTACTTATTAAAGACATAATGTTGATAACAGAAAGTAGAGACCTCCCAGCTCCTAAGGCAAATGCATTTAGTGGTTAATACTGATGAACACATTGAAAAAAGAAAGGCCTAGAGAGAGGGCTTGAATTGTTACCTGACATATGAGATTGTAGTAGCACATTTTTGAGTCAAAAGAAAGGATAACTCTCCTAATATTTACAATCAAAATTTACCCTACTTTGATAGCAATGAGAAAATGAATTAGTGGGTTTTTAGCTGTCTTACACCCAGAACTGATCTATGCTCTCCAGCACAAATAACTGAGGTTGCACAGTCTAAGTTTGCCAGCAGGGTGAAGGATGATCTAAAATGCATGACAGGAAAAGCCAGCAAATACAACAGAAGTCACAGTAATAAGGCCACATGATTATTCAGTTTCAGATGCTTGAAATATTTTTAATCTTTCTATGAAAATTGTTATTACTTCAGCTTCTGTAGTGCTAGAAGGAGTCCTAAGTATGTAAATTAAAAAGATGAGTATGGTTTGTCCCACTGCTGTGCCTTCTGGATGTCGTAGTGGAGTAGGACCATGTCCTTTCTGTAAGAAGAGTGCTTACAACTGCAGCAGTGAGGGAAATCAGGGCACTGACAGAGACACAGCATCAAGGAGAACCTCTGGTGTGGTACCAGCAGGACGCAAGGTACTAGTACAAATGTGAGAGCAGAGCATATTCTGAAAAGGGGTAGGAGAAAATGGGGAGGTCTCTTGCAGTAGATAAATTAATAGGAATTATGCAGATTATGTCATTAAGTAGTGTGCCTTATCATCACAAGAAAAAGCATTAACACCAGGATTGGTGTGGTCTCCTCTGCAATCAGATATAGGTTGTGAGCCAGATCATGAACATCAAATACTTACAGCTGAAAATGGATACTCATTAAAGCTCTACTGGAGTGAAGAAAACTGTAGCTGCAGGTGTATAGACTAGAACCCAATCCTCATCAGAAGTTATACTTCACTTGAAAATATAACTTTCAAAAAAATTAGTCTTGAAAAAATTGGACATCTCTGATTTTCAGACTTACAATGACCCTTTATGTCAAACCTCTGGTCTAAAAGTCAGTTTAAAAGTCCTTGCAATCATGAGACAGCAACTCCTATCTCCCATAGGAGAGCAGAAGTCACTTCTGGAGCTAAGTGTGTGAAGCATGACACAGCATCCACAGCAGTGACATACAGCCCTACTTCTCACTCCTCTGCCTCTTGTACCGTGTAACAGCTCAAAGCCAGCAAGTCATTTCTTCACCCATTCCCTAGACACACACAACCTCTGTACAGAGCTGAAAATCAGTGAGGACCGAGGGCGCAATTGTCAGGCAGCCCCAGCACAGTTCATAGAAAAGCAGTGCTGTGAGATATATAATCTTTTTTTGCACCAGGATTGCAGTACTGACCCTTCTCCCAGGATGCCTGCCTTATGCCTAAAGCTGTGCAGTTGTAATGTGGGCACAAACAATACCTATAGTAAGAAATTCAAGAAGAAAAGGAAAGAAATCAGCGTTCAACACACTGAAAATGACAAATCTGACAGCAGAAGAGGACAGAAGACTTGCCATATAAAGGTCTCTAAAAAGAGACTTGTACTCAGTGAGAAGCAAAGCTAATTGAAAATGCATAAAAAGGAGCTGGTTTGGCAGTCCTCATGAAATTGTGCCTGTTGTTGTAGAGATAAAAGAAACACAGTTTGAAGCAAAAGGTTGAGTAGAAATTTAAAATCCAAGGACAAAATTTTCAGTGAATGGCACAGGCTAAATTAAGTATGAGGGATGGTTAAGTATATTGGTTAGAGTTCCTGATGGATTTTGACAAACAGAAAGATAAATACATCAAATGCAGTTATATTTGAAGTGGAGACAGGTAGAGACTCTACAATTATTCTTTGATGCTGTTGTGGACCTGGAGGTCAAGCTAAAGAGAGCAGCTCAGGAAATGATCTTTTAGCTATGGTCAGAGTGCTAGTCAGGAGGAGCTTACTTGCTTAGATATTGTTTACATCTAGGGGTCCAAAAACAAGCCTGCAAGGCCAAGATACATGATCAACAGTATTGCTTTTATAATGTTTTCAATTAACAATGTGATTCTAAAGGTTCACAGTAGCTCATAGAACGCTGGTGTGTGGTCAAAATGTACAGGAATCTCTGGTTTGGGGAATTCACTGGTTGGTGCATAAGCAGAAGGAGCCCGTACGTACAGCACAGAAACCATTACTGAGAATCAGGCAAGTTTTGCAGTGCTTCTATGCCAATGTCTGATGTACCACAGCATTTCACTGAGCACAACACACGACCTTCAGAAGGGGAAAGAATTACAGAGGAGGCATAATATGAATGATTCAGAAAGCCTCGTGTCGCAACCCTGAGCACTGCAGTACCTAATTATTAGGCATAACGATTTGCACACAGGCTGTGCCAAATGATGACAAGAGAATTAGACACCTAAACATGGAGTCTGCCCTCTGGGGAAGGTCATTGTAAGCAAACTGGTGGGGGAAGAGCCAAAGCAGTGCTGTGGGACTGAATACCTCTTCCCTCACAGATCCAGATCCAAGCTACAACGAGAGCTACATCCTTCAGAAATACATATGGAATCATCATCTTAAGTGAAAGAGATGTGTCTTTCAAAATCTGAAGAAGGAAATGATAAGACAAAGCTTTTCTTCCAAAAGCTAGCAAAGCAGGTGCAGGTGCTCCCTCTGAATGCCAGCCTCGGTGTCTAGTGCAGTCAGACCACTGTCAGAGAGCAGGGAACAGAAAGATTTTCTACATGAGGGATTTGACCCTCCATGAAAGCTCCAATCTCCAAAAGCTTTTCTTACTGTTGGTGGGTATTTTCTCTATGTTGTAATTAGAAAAATGAAAAGCAATTAGTTTAGAAAAATTACAAGACTTCTTGTAGCTGTGGTTTGATTGTTCACTTAAAACAGTAACAAATTTCAGGCTTGGCTTGCTGAATATTCAATCATTTTAAGAAACAGGCTGCATAGAAGATTGAGAAAATCCCTTTCCAGCATTTCCTACAGCATGATTTCTTGAGTACACTTGTGTCATATCTCTACTCACATTTCTCTGGGAACAGAAGCCTCACATGACTTCCAAAATCCTTGCTTTTACCACTGGGCATCTGGCAAATTTTCCACAAAGCTCCAGAATTTTTAATGAACACTGCAGCTTTAGAGAGTTTGCATTTAAAATGTGATGGAAAGGATATGGAGTGGTCCCGAAGCTCCATTTCTGAGGGATCCATGTGAACATTCAAGGGTTATCAGCAGTCCCTAAAAAGTTAGACTTTGAAAGGGCTCTGGCACAAAGTTTTTAAATGTACACAACAGAGAGGGGAAAATATCTTAAAACCAGAGGAAACCCGTGGAAAATTTATTTCTTTACTACCTGTAAAAAAGAATGGTTTTGGTCAGTGTTATGAAGCCTTATGTCTGAATGACTGAGAGGATTGGTAGTGAGAAATAGAACTTCTCCATTATGGGACATGAATTCAAATAGGAGTGGTTTTAGTAGCGACAGAAAGTCATTACTATGTCATTGCAGTGTGCTAATATTTAGAGATTCATTGGTGGCTTGAGTCCAATTACCAGCACACAAGAAGTCACGTTGCAAAATGCACTATCAAAACTGAACAGAGGTAGGCAAACCCAGGTCTGCTCTTTGTAACATGCTGCTACATTTCCATATCCAAAGTTATCCATTCAAAGTTGTGTCAAGACTCAAACCTAGTGTGGTTAAGCACTCAAATTCCACACTGCACAAAAGAGGACTTTAGTCACCTAACCATTGACTCAACACTTCCCATGTGTAATGATTACAAATTTCTCTATTTAAATAATACAAACTAAGCAATACCAAGCTTTTACAGCCTGCAGAGGCAGTACCTGGCAGCTGGGAGAGTGAGGGTTAAGCCATCCTTGGGTGGAGCAGCTCTGACTGGCTTTTGGTTCCTTTTCAGGAAAGGGGATATAACTATGCTCAGCTGAAACTAATTACCAGGAAACTTTAAGAGGACTGAATGCTATAGCATCCACTTGTTCTTTCAAGTTTTGGGGTTATTTAACACTGGTGAAGAGCTGAGTTGTGAAGAGCATTGTGTGAACTCAGAAGAGGCTTTGTTTTGCTAGACTTAAAGTATGTGGCTTGTTTCATTTTTCCTGGACTTACCTGAATAGGCTCAGAAATCCCTGAAAATTGGAAAGGAACAAAAAAAAAAAAAAAAAATAGAAAATTACACTAAAGGAAAAAAATACTAAATAGTGAGGTGCGGGTAGTAACTTCCATGGATGTGTTTTCTCAAATGTATTCTAAACAGAAAGGAATGAAAAAAGGAAAGAGCTGAATTTCACAGACAAAAATCCAGTATCTGTTCTCAGGAAAATTACTCTCTTGACTGCGAGCTAGAGAGGGACACTAAGGTTCTGGACTGTGATAAATCTTCTAGAGCATGGAAGTTGTACAAAGGAAATGTTATTACCTTAAAGGGGAAGTTCTTAGTGTACCAAGTGTGTATATGTATCTAAATATGTATATATGTGTGTGTATAAAAATATACTACAGTAGTTTTTACTCTTGGTTTAACAGATTTAGAGTTAGCATTAGAGAAGTATTAACTGAAGTATTCAATATTTGGCAGAGATCCCTTGAGAGTTAGGCCAGTAGCAGTGTCACACTGACACAAGCTGGTTTGTATTTTTCAGCATTGCCTGAAGGAATGCAAAAATAACTCTGGTCCATTGGCAGTTGTGTTGGCAAACAAAAATCAGCTTGGTTTAATTGGGTAGTGCTGAACATGACACAGTAGCCTGTTTTCATATCAGGTGAAAATATTTGAAGCAAAACAAGTAATAAGTAGTGGGTTGGGAGGATGGGGAGTCCTAATCATCTTTAAAGGGAAGGGAATAATTTTGGGTTTGTTATTTCAAAACCACTTTTCAAATATTTTTACTATCAGGATTTTCATGTATTAAACTCCAGTGTTATCTAATGGGACTAAATAATGTGGAAGAGAAACCAGAATATTTTTAAGTTGGAAGGTGTGCCAAAAGACAAACCTGCACTGCACACTGGGGACTTTGTTAGTACTTTGCTGAAAAAAAGCAGAACAAGGAGTTCAGATTTGCTGGAAATCATCCCTAGATCTTAATTTGCCCATTGGAGTCCTGAACAGCATTAAAGCCAGCAGTGGCTAAAACCTGTGTCAGTCAGAGTTTTAGTTGAACATGGGAGCAGCTGGATTTGATTCCCAAGTGAAATCAGCCCACTGATCTCAGTGCTGTGCCCAGTAGCTGTCACAAAACAAAGGCTCAGCTGTCCTTACAAACTTCCACAGCGCTTTTCTAGTGTTAATGTGATTTATACTTGGAGCAGTTTGACCTGATGGCTAATATATACCCAGGAGAAATTTAGGAATGGATTAGCAGATCAATGCTTTGTTTTGACTTTGCTGCTATTTAGCACAAGTATTGGAACAAAAAGAACATCTGTAGGAGCAATTAAGTACATAAAATTTTCAGCAATATTTCTGAGATGAGAACTGGACCCAAAACGTACCTAATCACACTGCTAAGATGCATTTTCTGATTTGTTGGTACAAATCTAGGAATGCTTTTTTTTCCTCTAGTTAGCACAGGTGCTTGGTGAACTATGCCAGTTCAACAGTTATTTTGTAAGGATTATGTCATGACAGTCATCAAAAACCCCATGCTGTGCCAGAAGTCTTAACAGCTCCTTTTCCTCTGACAGTGATAGAAATCTGGAAAGTAAGGCAAAATTTGCCAGTTCCCACCAATAAAGATTTGTACAGAGAAATTGTAAGGAATCACATTTTAACGTTGTGAATAATCATGGCTCACTGTCCAAGTTGGCACCAGAAAAATAAGTTGTTCTGAACTTGTTCATACCTCTTCTTTGAAAACTGTGTGCTGTCCGGGTCTTGTTTTATTGTAAATGGTATAAAAGTATTGGAGAATATCCAGAAAAGGGCAAAGGTATGATCAAATGTAGGGAGTAGACTCTGTATGAACAGAGTAGGAATTGCCAGGCTAGAAAAAAAGATAAAAGTAAATAGATATGAAGACACAAATAGCAGGAGGAAGGTGGCTAGAGATCATGCACCAGCTGTTTTATTGAATACAAGGACCTGCTTGAGGGCATCTTACAAAGCAAGGAACCACAGCCAGAACAGTCAAAAGGACACTGACCACAGAACTACCAAACAGTGCTCTGAATGCCAAAAATGTGCATGGATTTAAGGATACAAAATAAAGCCCATGGAAGTGCAATCCACTAAGGATCACTAACTACAACAAAATTGAAGTTCTAGTACTTCTTGAGTTTTTTATAATAGTTGGGGGATGGAAGAGCATTCAAGGATATTATATGTATTTAGCCTATTATTTTCCCTATTTGTTAGTTTGCTTCATGTTAAATTTTGGAATCTGAATACTAGGCTGGGTGGAGCTTTGGTCTGGGCTATTACTGGTATACTTTTGTTCGTTTCTAAACCTGACAGAGCTAGTCAGTTCATCCTATATATCTGTTTGTGTGTGGGCACATGCGCTGAAAAAAGGAACTGTTGAAAAATTAGGTCCTAAGTAAGTAATACAAGTCATTGATTTTTAAGAGCAAAGACCTTGGGGCATTTTCTCTTAGGGAAGTAAGTCAGAACTATGGCAGCAAAGATCAAATTGTCTCTTTTTTTTCTTCACTTACTTTTGGCTTCACATAAAATAGAATGAGAAAATTGAGTGTCAACATCAGGTCCCAGAAAATGAAGTCTCTGAGGAACTAAGGAGCAGTATATTCCTCCTGTAATTATTTGAACCATCTTATGAATTATTATTCAGCCAAGCATTTTGTCTCTGCTTATCACCATGGTATCTTAAAGACTTGAAATTCTGATGTAATACAACAAAGTAATAAATGAATTATGTGTTAATTAGATATAGTATTCATAAGGGCTTTCAGGAAATTAAGATATTTTTACCTACCTCTGTCTCGTTTTTCCAAGTTCAGCCCTTGATCATTACACATTCACATGCAGTAGTGTTTTAAAAACAGAATTAGATCATAAAGAGCAACTTATATATTTTTCAAATGTGAATGTAAGGTTGAATCCTTATGGCAACACAGTTGAAATGCTTATTTAGAAATTCCACTTAAGCTTATTACCAGTAGCAATTTAAATTATCTGTTGTTGGATGTAATGTAAAATAAATTACTAATTAGTGTCAACTTGCCAGCATTCAGTCACCAAGCAGCTTGGAAGCTCAAGGGAACAGCTTTATAACAATTTACAGTACCCTACTTAGACAAGGACACCATTTTGCAATTGTCAGATATAATCTGACATCTCTGTAATATCGCTTTATGTATAACACTTCGTTTTCTGCTCTCAAAATGGATAGTCTTTATTCTTCACTGATGGTCTTTTTTTAACGGGTCTCAAAGTTAAAGTGATACCCTGTAAAGGAGCAAATATCGGTTAATCTGCTTAGTCCTAGAGCTAGGCTTATTGTAAAGGGAATTTATCCAGATCGGTTTATTTACACATCCATGCTAACACAAAGGTAGTTGTTAACCAGTCACTCCTCCTTTGTGGAGTGTGTGGCAGTTCAGCTGATGGTTTTTATTGCTGATGGACAGTCTTTCATCCACTGTACTAAACATAAAATTCCACCCAATACAGGGCAGATCTCTCAGCAGGTAAGCATCTCCATCACAGGAGCTGGTGCTAGAAGCCTCAATCCTGAGGTCCTTCATAATAGGCTGTGACATTACATCAGTTTTTTAAAAAGGCCAAAAAAGGGGTTGGGAACACAAGACAGTGCCTGATGCAGTGTGCAGCGACCCTCAGCAGCCACTATACCAGTCTCACTCTCAATTTTTGTCAGTGGAAGACACAGGTATTGGTGAGGGCCACGCAGGATGAGAACACCTCACTTGCCACAAAACTTGCTACTACGTGAAAGGTTGTGTGAAGCTTCCTTTGCCTGCAAACTCTATAAAAGGCCCATTTTCACCTATGAATGTGGTTGGTGGCCAGTGCCTGGTGAGAACCCCCATGATTTAGGTAACACGAGGAAAGGCAGCTTGCAACTATTGCATCAAGAGCAGTTTTTCTGCCATGTTGTTCTCTTATGCATAAAGTGTCTGATCCAGTCAGAAATATTCTCTTTTGCACAAAAACAAACATGCTTATTTTTGTGTCTAAAATCAGGGGAAAAAAAAACCAAACAAACAAAACAAAATGCCACCTCAGTAGTTTGTCTGTGTAACTGTAATGCAGCTGTTAGGAGTCTGCTGAGTTATAGCTCTGGTAGCTTGAATAGCACCTATACAACACAACCCAGACATCATACTTCTGTGGTGCTTTGCAGCAGCTCAGGAACAGTTAGGATATTACCTTTTCCTGTGGAGTGAGGGAAAGGTGGCAAAAAAAAGATAATTTTTACCTTTTTGGATTTAATATTTTATGGTAAATGAAAACAGAAGGAAATTGGTTATCTAGATCTCTGTCTTGACTGCAAGAAACCAGGAGTTTCCTTGGGCAAGTGATTCAACTTTTCCATACAAAAGTTCTCTTCTTTTGACCTCTATGTACTAAAGCACACCTCTATAAATCTGTTTAAGCTTCTTGGGTGAAAGCCCTGGGGCACATGGGTAAAAAAAATTCTGCATTTTACTAGAAATTTTATATCTCAGAAACTGATAACTCAGCCAGGGGCAGGGGCAGTTGACTGACTCTCTTGCACTGCAGGATGGAAAGCCCAGGGAGAGCTGCCACTCTTGAGAAGCAGCCATGGTTTTCATCGTTCATGAACAGTCATTCTGGCTGGTGTTTGGAGGAACTTCTGGGGACCCCAGAGCGGAGCATGTCCATCACTACTGAGCAGAAGAGAGGGCTATTGCAACATAGGGATCTTAACAGCAGTGAGAACAACCGGGAAGATTTTTTGCAGTCTATGCAGTGTTTCCCCATTCTGGAATAAAATTTGGAATAATCTATATAATAATCCACATCTCACATTAACGGCAATAGTCTGTATTATTAGAAATTACTTTTCCAAAATCATAAGGCTATTTTAAGACCTTGGTAAGGCTGCAAATTCATCATGATTACTGTTGGTGTCAGAGAGGTTGGGAATTGCTTTTCTTGCCTTCTCCCCTGTGCTGGCATGTAAGCACATGCCTAGTTGGGTGGCTGGCTCCCTAAATGCATGGGCCAATGAGCAGCTGTGTAACCTTCACTGACAGTCTCCCCAAAGCAGCCTCCCATTAGCCCAGGCAGAAGGGCAGGAGGGCGGCAGGTCCATCCTCATCCCACCCAGGTGGGTAAAGCGTTCACTCTGCTCAGAGCAGGCAATCAGCTGGAGGATGGGAGCATAGACCTTGTCCTGGAAAAGCAAGGAACCTTTCCATTAGTCAACTCCGGGGCAAGAAGCTTGAATTCTGCCTGGATGACATGCGAAATCCAGTGGGAAATATGATTTGTCTCCCACGCATGAAAAGATTTTCCATGCTGGCTTCTACAAAGATTTTGTTTCCATGGATTTCATACCATTTCCTTTGTTCTCTAGTCAAAAATTCAATTTCCTTTAAAATAAATATTAGCAAGTTAATTTTAATTGCTTTTTGTTTATTTTACAACTCCATTATTTTCTGTCATGTTTCACATGTTTGAAAACAAAAATGTTCCTAGCTTTCCGTTTCAGCAGATGTATGGGAGCAGACAACAGACCTCAATCAATGTGATATTTTTTTAAAGAATGTAAATTAATTCGAAGGAGGTGGGAGAGGGCACATGTATTTGTAACATGCATTTTAAGATATTTTTGCATTTACATTTATTTTTAATGACGTTTATGCCCTCTAATGTCAGAAAACGTTACTGCAAGGTAGCTTTGGTTTTAATATTGACAATTTTTTCCTTAACTGTGTCTGTCAGTATCAGACTAAACTATTTGATCTTTATGAAAATACACATCCTGGATTTATTTCTACTGTGTATGTTCAACAGTTTCACAGTTTTGGCGTAGAGGTTATCATGGTGGGGGAGGGGAGGTTTCTATCCAAAGTAAGCTCTTCCAAATACGAATTTCTGATGTGTCAAACACACACAAAAATATTTCTAAATTACAATTTCTGTGATTACTTATTTCATCCTCCAAAATAAACTTATTTTTATCTTAAAAAAAGAATTACACTTGTATTCAAACAGAAGTTAAATGTGCAACATTGTCTCCCTCATTTCTTAAGATTGTTAAAGAAAAGACCTTCTCTGGTCACATCAAGGGAAAATAGCTGAAAAGTATGACTCGTTTCAGTAATATTTCAGACCTTTGATTTATGAAATATTTGATCTTAGAGCCATCAAAACCCAGTCTTTGTTGGGTCCAGGAATAAGATAAATAGCTGATGATGCCACAAATACAGCCTCTGTTATCTGAGATTTCTTGAATGGTGGATATCAAATATCACATATATTCCACACATCTGTTGGAAAAACAGTATCGGTTTGGTAGGTGGATGACCATGAGAAAACTCTGCAGTGGCAGTGCTTAGATTACAAATTGGGCATTCCTAAACCCAAATACATTCACGTTTCCCAAGCTCCTACAAAACCTCAGCCTTTTGTGTGTTATTCAGGCTCATTTAATGCTACCAAATCTGTCATGTAAAGTGCTAAATCATGCCCGTGTTACTCCAACAGTACTGTGGCAGATCCAGTAATTGCAAAATGAAGGAATTCACTGGCTTCCTCTCTGGCCTTGTACTAAGGGGTCAAATATGCAGAAGTGGTCTTTCACCTGTTGAATACACACAAGTGAGACAAATACACATGCCTTTAAATCCATTCATCCCTGAATGATGTCACTTTGTGAGTAGATAGACGTCCATTGACTGCAAGCTATATCACATGTCTGACCTATCTGGACTATGTCTACAGAAACCTAGGCATTAGTTTGATCATGTAGTTTCTGACTTGTGATTTAATAAAACTTGATTGGCACTTCTAGTTTGTCATAGCCTTTTCCCTTCCCTTTTTGGCTAAAGAAGTAGAATGCACCTGACTGATTACAGGGTTCAGTACAACATCTTTTTCTTCAATCATCCAGAGAGTACAATATTGGGATGACACCTTTGATGTTAGAAAATCAGATTGTCAGTACAAATCACAAATGTCCAAGGACTGACTTGAGATTTGGCCGCAATAATAGACATATGTGGAACAGACTATATGCAAAACTATGAAAAGACTGCAACTAGAGAAAAAAGCATGTAAAAGAGAATAAATTTTCATTTCCAGTGTGAAGAGCAGTGAAACAATCAGGATAGCACTGGATAAAACCTTGAAATTGTTACCTTTTGAAGAGTGACTCTGTGAAAATTGCTTAATAAGACTCCGTATTTGTTGTGTCTCCATGACTGAAGAAGTCAGCCTTTCTGCAGAATTTTGGATTTGTTTTTGAGATCAATTATAATTTTTCCACTTTGAAAATAAAGCACCACAAAACTACCCTGTTATCTGAAAATGAAGTTATGTTCTTTCTTAGTTTATACTTTATAAGGAATAAAGCCACTGCAGGTGGGGGTAAAAGAAGAAAGTTTCCCTTCATTTTATGTCATCCACTTCCACTGGTATCATTCAGTGATACATGAGGTGTAACTAATGGTAATATTTAATTCAGCAGGAGGAAGTCCATTAACAATTCTGGGCTTGCCTACATGAGACTAAAATCTGTGTCACTGTCTAGGATAGCAAGTATGTTTCTCACCCTGTGCAGGGAAGATAATTTCTTGGAAGTAATTTTTTCTGACCATAATTTTATTTCAACATCTCCAACACAGTGTTTGTCAACAGGATAAAAACTAGTTATGTAAGAGTTATTAATGATGTGCAAGATATTATTAGCACTAAACAGTGGAAAAGCAACATTAACTTTGGAAAATGTCACTGTATTACAACTTACTCAAGCTGAAGTAGAAAAATAATCAAAAGCAAGTTATTTTAAAATAAGCAGTAAATCCATCTACCTGTCATTTTGCCTAGAAGGCAAGAAAAACACTGCAAAATACGTTCATGTCTCAAACAATCTTTATATTCTTATTTAACTCCATAACACTGAAATACTGTAAAAAGGCACCTCCTTGAGTAGGTCCACACGTAAATACTGAAATGTTAGAGATGGATCAGCTAATAGTTCCTGTCACCACTCCTAAAGCATCAATCTGCACTTGGTTCACATAATTGTAGCGTCACATTATCAACTGGATGAACTATATCCCTGAGCAACATCAAACCAAATTAGTTGGAGCCAGCAATGCCTCCTGTCCACAGCAGCCACTGGTGACTGTATGAGCTTATGAAGGTTAAGAAATACAGGATTTCAAGACATCCAACTAGGATAGGCACCTAAATACAGATTTAGGAATATAGTTAAAGAGATCTGTTCCAGTAGTACTGCGCACATGTAATTTTTAAATTTCAAGATCCGGTTGTGCCGGGTGTGTGTAACTATATAGTGCCTTTTAAATAGCTTTCTGCTGATACACTTTGATTCAATTTAAGAAAATACTTGGATTGTATCTAAAAGGCTGATGTAAAACAATAACAAATACTAAACCAGCAATGATTATCAGTGATTAGATCCTGGGACTTCTCCCCCAAGCTCACCACCCTGGCCTCATGCCCACCACTCTCCGCACTGCTCTGCCTGAAAAAAAAGGGAGTTAGTTAGGTGTCGGGGATCCCATTTGTCAAAGGGACCTTGAAAGGTCATTTATTCACTTCCCTGCTCAGAGGAAAGAACAGCTGGGCATGCATCACTCCTGACAGCTGATAGTCAGCTCTGGCTTTAGGAAGATAAGCACCAAAAAATGCTTATGATGTGAGATGCAAATCTGTATGAGAAGGAAAGCATGATCTCTTTCTTGTATTTTTCCAGTTTTATGCATCTTGTCGTGAAGACCAGCTATATTAATAGTTTAGAAGAGGGATTCTATTACATGATGTATTTTATTCAGTCTTGCATGTCACAAAATCAGAAACTATAGCATTCAAATTCTGAGCAGGTGTGTGTGGGGGGGTATTAGTAGAAATATTAATGTATTTTTTTCCTGTGAATATTTTGCACTTGATCATGTTTTGTAAAGCAGATAAACATTTATTTTACACACGATGATCTTTGTCAGCAGTCTAAGACTTGATAATCTATATTATATCTGCCTGGATGACAACTTATTTGTATATTTATCTTAAACACCTTACTCTTATCTTACAAAATTCAATCTATTCAACTTCACCTACAAAGCAATGCATATCCTTCTGACATATGCTGAGCACTCATTGCTAGAAAGTGTTCTCTAAGCCCATACAGATTCTCCATCATCTGATATCCCCATCCACTTATCCCCTCCTGGTGATTAGGTGCAGGATTTGGACCATGTGACTTGAAGACTGCCCTTATTATTTTTCCAATTCCTGCTAAACAGACAGATTTTGTTTTCCATAACATTTTCCAAACACTGCTCCTCATGCCATTTTATTTCTAACCTTTTCTTGTGTAAAGAGTTTATAAATCCTTTGTAATAGGGAATGTGCTACCTCCCTTCTCACAAGCATACTAAACGCATGCCACGATCAATGTTTAATATTAACTTAAAATCCAGCAAAGAAAAAATCCGAATGGTACTTGAAATTAATTTATCTCTTTATTAAATTCCACAGTATGTTATTAAATACTTACAGAATATGGCACACTACAGAGTGCAATGAGCTGATATCTCATAATAAGCTGTCACTGGATTGGCTCTACATACTTCAGTAGCACTGTTTTTACACGCTGGATCAAGCAATACACAGCATCATAAAGAGAGGTAGTAGCCCTAGTAATTCTGAGCACTGCCAGGAATTGCAGTTAGATTTGTTTGGTTGCTTGCTTGTGGGTTGAATTTTTCATGTTTGCTTTTGTCTAGACCATAGATGGGACCTCTAGGGGTCAGCTAGTTCAGTCCTCCAATCAAAGGCAGCCTATCAACAACAGTAGGTTAGATCAGCAGTGCTTTTGTCCAGCCAAGTGTTGAAAATCTCCAAAGATAGAAATTCCACAATCTCCTGGACAACCGGTACCAAAAATGTGCTACCCTCCTAAATGAAAGTACTGTATCAACTTAAGTGAGACAGCAGATTATTCAGCTTGGCACCTAATTTACCAGATAGTGTCCCTTTGATATTGTCAATGGAAAGTGATGAGTTCTTCCAAAAAGCAAACAGTAAAGACTTGAATTCAACACCGATTTATTTTTTCTTCCTTAGCGAGGTCTCTCACTCTCCAAGCAGCCTGGGAAGACTACAGCAGGTAAAATATAGATGCCCACAGTTTGATGGACAGGATGCACAACACTGGGAATGCAGCAAGTATTATTTGCAAGAAAAGAAAATCAATTATGCAGTTAATTCATCTTGAAATTCAATATTTAGAAAACATTTTGCTGCTTTTTTTTTTCTTTGATCCAGATATGGTGACATGGTGCCAAAGACAATAGCTGGCAAGATTTTTGGTTCAATATGCTCCTTGAGTGGGGTCTTGGTCATTGCTCTGCCAGTTCCTGTAATTGTCTCCAACTTCAGCCGTATCTACCACCAGAATCAACGAGCAGACAAGCGCAGGGCACAAAAGGTGAGCTCCTAATTTTTTCCACTTCTGTTATTGAAAAATTGATGACATGACTTTCTATATGTTGTACACTCTCAAAGTAAGTATCTCTTAGCAAAATAACTATTCTATATATGTGCCACACACCTGGCCCATGTCCTAGATGCAAATAATGTGTTATTTTTAGTAAAAACAACAATCAGACAAAAAACAAAAACAAAACAACAACAAAACAGCACAACATGGTTCATTTATCTTTTCTGTCCAAATTTACAGATTTACTGTTGTGGTAATTCATCCTACTTGTTAGACTAGACCTAGTATTTTCAGGCAATTGCTGCAGTTCCACCCACTGAAGATCCTTCTGTGTTTCTCACACAGACTTTCTTTCCATGAGCATCATCTGAGAAAAAAAGATTTACTAAAAAGAAAAAAACCCTAATAATGATTTCTAGTGTCTCTCTTAGCAGCTTGCTCTACTAATCCATGTGTTTAATTCCCAGGTTCAGTCTCTGGGGAATCTGATTATTGGGGAACTTGTCTCCTCAGCACCTACTTTGCTTAAAAGGCTTCAGAAAAAAAAAAATAAAAAACGTAGTCACAAGAAGCTGAAAGCAAAAGTCTCTTTTTCCAGCTTCCTTGATTTGCTGAGTCTATCACTAAAATACCAACTAGCTCTACAATAAGACAGTTCCCCTCCCTGACCCATCTGGTCAAGGTCAAGAGCCAGGAAGAACTATTTACCAGAAGAGCTGCAGCCAAGCCTGGGCAATCAGCTTCCATCCTACATCACTGCTAGTGTACTAATACCAATCTACTTCTCCCAACCCTGCAATGCTAAGCATCTTAGAGAGCTTGCACTGACACCTGAAGCTCTGATAAGGGAGCTGAAATGCATTGCCTTCTGCTCCTCTGCTGATGGCCTTTGAGATGAGTGGTTGCAACACAGGTTGCAAGATTGCCAAGGCTAAGGTGTCAGCACTTGAGCTTTTTGTGGTCCCATGACTCCTGTTCAGGGGTCCTGAGTCTCCAGAGATCCAAGGAGAGCAGAATCGTTGCCCACAGAGGTGCACGGGTAGGCCATTGCTGGAGACTACATACATAGACTGGGGAACACAGCCAGCTGCAGGCTTCATCTGCCTCATACAGAAAAAAGCACCAGATTTAAAGATACAAAGTTATTTGCTTCTTTCTAGACACCTTTTTGACTGTTTTCTTCATGAAAAGGAAGTGAAATAATGTACACAGTCATACCATTTCCAGAATATTTTAAGGAGTAACAGAGGTACATGGCCAAGTCAGTCATCATCTCAGGCTGAAAATATTGCACCCTTTAATGGCCACACCTTGGATGAATGCTGTCACATGAGGAAAATGGCCATAAAACAAACCAGGTGTATTGCAAAAATGTCATACCTTTCTAGAAACCTGATTTCAAATATAGGCTGCTTCAGTGAACCAAATACCATACCTTACCTATCTATTAATTCCACCCACCCTTCTGCATGCCATTTTGTCCCACATGCTAGTTCTAGCTGTGCATTCCACTCTCTCAGAGCTGGAATAAACAGAGACGTGTCACTTCTACACTGCCTTGTTTCTGCCAAGAATTTTTCCACTTCTGTTTGTGTAATGGCAGCAGACAAAGAACAGTATACATCAGCCAAAACACAATGCTTCATTACTGTGCCTCCGAGCATTGCACCAGTCACGGGTAACATATCTGCTTGATCCCAGCAATAAATGTGCCTGTTTTGAGCTTTCATAACTGCAGACACAACCAGCCTTACTTATTTACATGCAGTAGGAGACTGTCTCCTACTGCATGTCAAGAAACAGAATCTTCTGTGCCTGCTTTACACTTGCTGGTGAGAAAGAGATGGACACTAGGAATTACCTTGCTTGCAATAATTATATTGGCAGACTGGCTATTATTCCTTATAATCTCTTTCTGAATAGAAGCTGCTTGAGTTAATAACTGACTTTTCTCCTTGCTAAACAGTGAACCCACTGTATGTTTCAAACAGGAATATGAAATGATAAATGGCAGTCTTGCTAAGTGTTTTTTCTCTGCTCTCCAGAACAATGCCGACAATAAGGATAAGAGATTTCTTCTGACTGTGTTTATGCCCTTCTCGCTTCAGAGAAAACGGCTTTGAGGTCTGATTGACTTAGCACTGATTTATATCTCCTCACTCATTTATATCTCCTATTGCAAAGCTGATCTCTGTCAATCTAAAATGACTGAGATGTTGAACTGAATATCGCTCTAAGAGACTTAAAAAAAATAAAAAAAGGCATTTCTTGGGTACTGTATAGTCCATATTTAGCAATATTTAGCTATGAAATATAGCCTTGCATTTCACAGAAGGGTTCTGTTGCATTGTGTAAGAATATTCAAGCAAAAAGGTCACATTATTGAAGTTTGAAATTCCTTCTTCATTCAATACAGTAGAAGCTTCTCGCAGCTTTCTGAAATAAGTATTCCCCTAGGCACAAGCCTTATTCTTACCCTCTAAGGCTGAAGAACATAAGCTTGAAAGAAGATGCTGTTTCATGGAGCACAGCATGAGCCCCTGCAGGCAGTGGTACCTCCCGCCGGCTACAGCAGCTTCCATCTGATTGTGGGAGTTGTGTATTTAAATTGTGTAACTTACTTCATCAGTATCTCATGCAAAAGTTTAATCAAGATAGTCTTCAGAAATGGCAAAACATTTGGTCTGTAAGGAAACTCAAGAGCAAGTTCTCTGTTGAAGTTGAAATCTAGTACAGAAGCACTGGCAATTTTGTCAGAAGAAAAAATTCTCACTTATATTAGGTTTGTTCAAGAGCCATGTGACCATCAGCATATGGATTTACTGAGTTCTGCACAGTCATTCAAGATTAGATGATTCCATTTGTTTCTTTTTGGCTAAAAAATGATGTACATTAACGCTCAGGAGAAGATGGAAGAAGAAATGTGTATATACCATCTCATTTCAAATACATTTCGTAAGGAGATCCTGCTTCCAACCATGAAATATATTGTAGTTACCTTTAAATCCCACTTTGTAATAGAGCCGGTAGGTCATCAGGAGAGGCCAGCCTTCCACTGCACTACTGAGAACTCACTGGCAATCAACATAAACAAAAAAAAAATAGGTGAAAATAAAAAGAAAAGAAAATTCATCTGTGCTTATCAGAACATTTTCTTCTATCAGATAATAAGGTCAAAGGATCTGATATACCCTGACAACTGCAATTCAGGGCAGAACTAATTATGCCCTGTAGTCTTGCTGTGACTTTTCCTCAAGCACATTTATCACTGCTGAGACAGTTCTGAAAAATCCTATTTGTGGAGCTTTTCTCAGCTACAGACAATTTCAAGAGGCCAAGTTATTTTGGTTGCCCATCAGTGCCTTCAGGTGGCAGAGTTAATGACAGATGTGTTGTGACTTGTCCATGTGTAAAGGAAAGGACAGAAAAAGAAAAAGTTTAGGTAAGCTTGGATACAATTTCCTATTTCATATTTGTTGGGTATCAAGGGTTAAGATATGGCTAGACCCTCACAGTGCCATATTCACCGGGATGACTACCAACACAGGGAAGGGCTCCTCTTGGAAACAGTGTCTGGCCACCCAATGGCAGCTTGGCTGCAAAGCTCCATCCTATGTACTGCTGCAGCTCTTATGATGACAATGTCCACCTTACTCTGAATGAAGCTTTCTTTGCTAGATGCCTTCTCTGTTTCCCATACATCTATTTTTCTGCATATTTTGAAGGCAAGAGACTTGTATCCTCTTAGCCAGCAAGTCCTAAGTATGGGTATCTCTGCCCACTATTGTTCATTATCTGATAACTGAAGAAGTCTTAATTTAGTTATCCGAGCACTTTATCCCAAGAGTGACTGCATGGTGCCCCAACAGAAACCTAAACAACTATCAGCTCCAAACCCTGACATAATACATAAAACTCAACCTGAATCTTTCATGTGAGTATGGCCTTCTATCTTCATATAGCAAAATCTATCCTAAAGATTGGCTTGGCTTTATTATTTATTGATTGTACATGATGTATTTATCTGTCAATTTATGAATAATTACTTACCAGATGAATATAAATAGCTCTCAAATAAACTGCAACTGCTTAACAGCACCTGGCAGTCTAGAGCTGAGTGTTTGTAGTAGGGAACCCTGCTAGCTATTATGACTTCTTTAAATGACATAAATAAGCTATTAACCTCAGTGGGGTTACCAAGACATAGCTAACAAAACAACTTACCCAAGATTTTTGAATTTAGCACAAAAGCATGTAAAGCTTGTGTGTTTATTGAGCAATAATTTGAAGAGGTTGTGAAAGCAAGGAACAAATCAACAAATATATGAACCTTATTTAGTTCCATACCCATTAATGTAAAAAGTAAACAGCACTTCCTTCTCTGATACATGCTGACATCCTATAAATTATTGTCAGCTAATCTGAAGTCAGTTATTTGCAACTACTGAAAATCAGAAGATCAGAGCATGAAATCTGAGCTTGATTTTTCACTTGAAAACAAATATACAGGATGGGTTTATGAAAGGCCAAACAAAAAGTGATATAAACAACGTGAATTGGTATTTGGACAATTCTGCCGCCCAGCCACTTGTTCATTCCTCCCCAGCAGGATAGGGGAGAGACTCAGAAGGATCAACATGAAAAAATTCATGGGTGTGGATAAAGACAGTTTAATAGCTTTTTGAAGGGGGGGTAATGTATGAGGCTTAAGGGGGTGGGAGGCAGCAACAGAGGGAGGGGGGACAAGAAAAAAAAATAATGCACCAATTGCTCGCTTCCAAAGAACTGATGCTCAGCCTGTTACAGAGCAAGGGCAGCCCCTGCCAGCCTCCATCCCCATCCAGTTTTATTGCTGAGCATGACATCATATGGTATGGAATATCCCTCTGCTCAGCTGGGGTCAGCTTTCCTCGGCTATGTCCCCCCCAACTTCCCATGCACCTTCAGCCTACTCGGCAGGACTGTCTGAGGAGCACAAAAGGCCTTGATGCTGTGCACGCACTGCTCAGCAGTAACTAAAATATCCCATGTTACCAACACTGTTCTAGTCACAAATCCAAAACATAGTTCCATAGGGCTGGCAAACCTGCCATATGAGGAAAGACAGAAGGACTTAGGTCCTTTCTCCCTGAAGAGAAGAAGGTTCAATGGAGACTTCATCACAGTATTCCATTACTTAGAGAGTGACTACAAATAGGGATGAGGACTCTCTCTTCACAATGAGCCACATGAAGAAGACAAGGGGCAATGGGTAAGAGTTGCACAAGGAGAGGTTTCATCTGGACATAAGAACAATTATTCATTGAAACAACATCCCCAGTGAAGTGGTAGAGTCCCCCTTGCAGAAGGTTTTCAAGACGTGATTAGATGGGGTGCTTAATAATCTTATATAGGCTCCATTTCTCACAGAAGGTTAGACCAGATGATCTTTCAAGGTTCCTTCCAACCTGTGCTGGTTTATGATTGATTCTATGCCAGTTACCATGAGGAAAATTAACGCAGTTCCAGCGAAAACCAGTACACACAGAATGACTGTGAAGGAATTCTTATCTTTTAATTCTACAAGATCATTAAAAAATAATAATCATAAAGTAAGTAATTAGCAATTTTTGAGTTTTGATAGTAAGATAGTTAAGGAGTCTAGAGAGCAGCAGAAGAGTGACAGGAGGAACTATCTAAGTAGTAAATTACCTAGGATACCTAGGCTTCTTGCATAGCAAATTAAAGACATGCTTTTACCAAAAATGATTCACAGTACTGCTGTAAGCCCTGCCTTAAAGTGTTCCTGATAAAATCTCTCTCTTAAAACAGCTGGACAGCTGAGGGCATCTTGAATGTTAAAAGCTGAATGTTGTAAATACCCTACAGTGCTACATTTAGCACCTATTAAAAGCTCGTGAAATTGCATTTTTATATTTCTAAAACTGACAGAGCTAGCTCTTGTTAAATAACAGTGAATTCCCTTAGTAAGGTTTCTGTAAGTGCAGCCATAGACAAGGACCCACCTCTAAGTTGCAAAATTTGAAGCTAGGAAGAAAAAGCAATTCATTCAAAAGTGGATTTCGGTGCAAATACAAGGAAATCTGATCATTACTTTCTTCAGGAAGTTTTAGACAAGACTATTGTGGTGGAAAAGAACTGTATTTTACCTACATTGGTTTTGTCCTGGAAGACATAAAAATTACCAAAATCAGAGTCATATTCAATGGCTTACAGGGAAAATCTCACAGCAGTTTGCAGACTAAAGGAGAAAACATTTTTCTGTAATCATAGTTTTCCTGATGCCATCACATCATTTTGGTGTCCTTCATGGGAATTCAATCCCCAGCGCACAGCCCTTATAATCCTGTTCTTGACATGAGGGAGGTGATCCTGCCCCTCTACTCTGCCCTTGTGAGACCTCACTTGGAGTATTGTGTGCAGTTCTGTTATCCTCAATATAAAAAGGACATGGAACTGTTGGAACAAGTGCAGAGGGGGACAACGAGGATGATCAGGGAAGATGGGCTGAGAAAGTTGGGGCTGTTCAGCCTGGAGAAGAGAAGGCTGTGTGGAGATCTCATGGCAGCCTTCCAATATCTGAAGGGGGCCTATAGGGATGCTGGGGATGGACTCTTCATGAGGGACTGTAGTGATAGGTACAAGGGGTAACGGGTTCAGACTTAAACAGGGAAGTTTAGATTGGATATGAGGAAGAAATTCTTTACTGTAAGGGTGGTGAGGCACTGGAATGGGTTGCCCAGGGAAGTTGTGAGTGCTCCATCGCTGGTGGTGTTCAAGGCCGGGTTGGACAGAGCCTTGGGTGGCATGATATAGAGCGGTGTCCCTTCCCATGGCAGGGGGGTTCGAACCTGATGATCTTAAGGTCCTTTCCATCCCTAACTATTCTATGATTCTATGATTCTATGATCTTTTACTGATTCCCTGATACGAAATGTGAGGAGTCACTAGATTACTCATGCTACAGGCTCTGATATAAATCAGGCAGAAGCTCTGAAAAGAAATCTTATCACTTTAACAGATTTGTAAACACCTCTATTTTCTGTAAGCTGTAGTATAAGCATGGAAGCCACAATATCTGGTTCCTGTCTTGGTAATAGATTTATTTTCTTCTTTTTGGTAAGTGATGTAAATTCAGGTCATATGAACGGATCTCAGCTAGAAAGATGCAAGCTATTACTTACTACTCACCTCACAAAAGCTTTTTAAGATGCAATAAATTCATATTTGCAAAGCTATTTGAAAACTTCACATGGGAAGTACAGCCTTCATATTGTATGTGTTGTAGCACATCAATATATTAAGATAGTCTGATGAACTGTTATGTTTTATATATCTTTATTAATTGGTGCTGCACCATAATTATTACTTCAATCACGGCAAGAGAAAATGAATATGCATGCTAAAAGGAAAAGCACAACTAATGCATGTTCATTAAGTCTAATAAATCTCCCTGTATGAAAAGCACACTGAAGAGTACCACAGCTAAACCTTTTGTGCCTGAAATCACTTATTTATGGGACTCCATGTTGTACCCTACAAAGGCATCTCTAAAGTGTCTCAAGCTGCTAAGGCTAAGCAGTTGTACTAAGAAAGACCTTTAATATATTTATGAACATAACCCAGTGCACACATCCCAACCCATGAATATTCTGTGGCATAGGTAAAGCTCTTCCCTCTGCCTTCACCGATCACACTCGTGTTGTATCTCAAGAGCTCCATTTTGAAAATAACGTACTTTCTACCTCCCTAAAAGGATTTTTAGTTGGTAGCCTTGAGGACTCAGCCCTATTCACATTGATAGCACTGGATATGCCGCCAAGAAGCCTGTGTGAGCCCGAGGGTTGTAGCATCGCACTCTGGGGACCTCACTGCAGCACGCTGGGCTGCCCAGGGCTGGTCAGTCATGGTGCTCAGTGAAAGACTGAACATTGACCATCCAGTCCAGCCCAGCCCCTGGGGACCTGCTTAGGGTGTTGGAGTGTGGGGCTGCAGATGTCCTTCCAGTGCTAACAGGAGGAAGGGGAAAGCAGGAACTGACCTGTGCAGAAACATTGTACAGGTGATTGGGGTACTTGGCTCCTTACCACTAGCATAATTAATGCATTAACTGTGTGATAGAAAGGCTGTGTGCACCAAGGAAGGCAACAAAACAATATGCTATTCTAAAATACACAATATATCACAAAATCAGGCCACAGCCTCTCACATGAGGTTTTTGACTCAGTGATGCACACACGCACAGCATTATCTTATTTTCTTTCAGAACAGTTAAAAGCTAATAAATACATTACATATAACATCAGCCAGATTCTAGCGTGTTTGCTGCTAGCTGTCATGAATTCTTGGCTTGCTGCTGAGAAGATCTGTGAGTTTGAGGCTGTGGGTGCAAAGAAGCATGGTGTTGAGCTATTCCTTATAGTCAGTTAATTATTAATCATGCTAGAGAGATCTGGCTCTGCAGTGACCACGCTACTTCCTTACTCAGTCATTTCATAGTGATGTTTAATGTCCCAGAAATTGGCAAGAGGGGAAGATGCTTCCTCTATTTTCTGAAAATATCAACGGAGTAATAATCAGATATGAAAATCCCAATTAATATATCAAAGTCAGTTTTTTTAGGTTCTTCACTGTATCTCTTTCTGTGCTTCAGCAGCCATTCAACTCCCAGTGCTGCTCAGCATTTGGCTTTCAGAATCAGAAATTTAACCATGAAGATAAACCCAGACTCTCTCTTAGACATGTAACCAGACACAAAAATCACAGAATCAGGACCCCAGGCTAGAAATCCCATATAAGCCTCTGTTTTCCACATTACTGGATGAAAGAGTCTTTTCCTTATTTCCTCCTAATGTTGGTTTCTTGGTTTTGTACAGAAGTAAGTAGATGCAAAGTGTCCTTCTCTCACTAGACCACCTCCTCCACTTTGGAACAAAAGTCACCTTCATGAGCAATGAAGCTCACCTGAGAAATCTCAGATGTCTCTCAGCAATTTGATCCCTGCAGTGTCTGAAAAATCAGATTATGATAAATGATGGCAAGTATTAAGTCAGATTATACCAACAAACATGAAGAGGTAAAAAGACTTTTAAAAGGTCTAGCAAGCACTGAGGACCTTTAGCTGGGAGACAGCATAAAAAGCACTACCACATTCTGCTACTCTAAAAACCCAGAAGGTTCTGAGAAACCAGCTCACAACAGCTGCAATGTTATGGTTTTTGAACAATATATTCACTTTTAAAGAAATTTTCCCTGCAGGAGCAACTGAGATGGATGCCCCTGTCCCTGACCCACAAGGCATAAGGAGTGGCACAGTTGCAGCAATGCAAAGAAAAGGAGGCACTTACATGTTGATCTGTCCAATACCTTCTCCAAAATCATTGTGCTCATTAGCTGATGCATGCAAACAATAAACCATCTGTCATTTGCATTGTAAATGGGAAGACACTCATGCTTTGCTCCACCTGGGGGACAGATGCAATGCAGCCTTTCCGTCATTATGATATTGATATTCATAAGCAGCTGATTCCAATTAGTGGTTTTAGATAAACAGAATAATGGATATGAGTACAAGTGACACTCTTCTTTTTGTCTGTTTACACAGAAAGCCAGACTTGCTCGAATTCGTGCGGCAAAGAGTGGGAGTGCTAATGCCTACATGCAGAGCAAACGAAATGGCTTACTGAGTAACCAGCTGCAGCAGGTAATGTTCCCATATCCTCCAGCTCCGGAGTAACAGCTTAATGACAGCCCAGCAGTGGCTTATTCTATTTATCACCAGGGCAAGTCAGCTTGGGTCTTTTAGGCAATGTTATATTTGGAGTTAGATTAAAGAAGGATAAATTGGACAATTACTACTGTTAAAGGAAGCTTATGAGAGTGGATGGCAGGGTATTAAAAGATGAGGGAAATAGCCAGGTACACATGCTGGATTCAAATGCAACCCACATTTTTAGTTAGGAGACCTCATTAAGAAAGTAAAGAGCATTTGCCTCTTAGGAAGTAGGTTAGATTTATTTCATTTGGCTTTAGACAGGTAGACCCTGGGCCACAAAGCCAGGCTTCACTGATAGTGAGGAAAAGAGGTAGCCCCGGGCTATTGTTTGCACAGAGAGATACTGCAGATTGAAAAGCCTTCCCTGGAAGTGTCTGTTTTGCTCTAAGGACACTCTTGGTGATTATATCAAATGCATTCAAATACAGTGTTATCTGAAGAAACACCCACCCCCTCCTCTCCTCCCCCCCCACCCCACCCCCCCCCACCCCGCTCACACCTGCTGAGGAAGCCAGGACTGAGCACCAGGCAGTGGCTGGGACTGGAAACCACAGCAACCCATGCTGCAGGAGACAGTCCCTTGGCTGCCTGGAACTGTACCCAGCTGAGAAAGGCTGAAGACACAGAGCTTCTTAATCCCTGACATTTTCTGGTATTCAGGCAATTCCCTGGGGCATACAGGAAGGCTTTCATTCCTCTATGCCCTTTCTGTTCAATAAGTGTTAAAATGCCGAGTGCTTTAACCTATAGCCAGAAGAGGAGGAAGTGGCTGTCCATCCGTCTGGTCTAGCGTAAAAGATGAGCAGTCATAGCCCTCGTTTCCTCTTCTGCTTGAAAGAACTCAAATCTTTGAACTAAAAAGACACCAAATTGTTCAATTGCCATGCAGATTTCAAATATCCCAAAGTTGAACTGTAATCTTTCCTATTATCCCACTTCATTCCCTATTTAGTTTTTTTGTTTTCCAGTGAATAACTATGAAAGCAGTTAATAAACAGTGAATGCTTTCTACTTAGTTCTATATTCTCTGTCAGTAACATCTGCTATACGTTTTCCAAACTCAGCAGATTGGGATCAGTGACATGAATTTTTGTGTAAGCAGCAATACCACAAATTCTTCAGTGCTATGAAATGATCCCAGGAGGATCACTCTGTTTAATTTCCTTCAAATGAGGCACATTCCCAGGGGAAAAGAAAAAAAAAAAGTCCACTATTACTTAAATTTACGATAATTTTAAGCATGCGTTGATCCAATATTCAAAGCTTACATGTTGATTGCATTTGTAAATTGTGTTGTTCCATCTACGCATAAAAGACCTAAGTTGGAAACATTTAAATGGAGATGCAAGGCAGGAAAGAAAATATTTTTATTAAAAAACAAATAAGCAAAATTTGGGTTACACAGTGTAGATGAAGCATTGCAGTTATATTACCATGTACAATCCAGATTAGTTCTGATCAAATATTTGGACAACAGCCCTTTTGTTCACAAATGAAAATAATACGGAGTTCTATGTATCAACAGTCCTCCAATGAAGAAGAACAGGCCTTTGTTAGCAAATCTGGCTCTTCCTTTGAAGCACAGCACCACCACCTGCTTCACTGCCTGGAAAAAACTACGGTAAGAAAAGAGATCTGTGTTTTCCTGTGAATTCCAACACAAGCCTAGTTTTGAATGTTTTCAGTTATTTCCTCTAATTAATAAGCCTTTATATGAAAGTAGTTAGCTAGGAAGAAAAGCCATTTTATCTTAAGGCATTATACACACTGTGTATAAATAACGGAGAGATCCTGGATGAGTACCTCATCTAGCCTGAAGGACACTGACATCAGTACATCATGAGATGACATTAATATGACCAAGCTTTATGTGTGACCTTCAGTATGCTTTTCATTCATTCCATAATGTTATCATTTGCACTTTTCTGCTGCAGAGTTCATGAAACACAATTTGTAGTCCTTATACATTCAATACTCAGTACAGACAAAGCAAGTTTTCACCTGAGCCAAAGTTGGACTCAGGGAGAGCTGCTGGGTGTTTCCTCTGATGTCAGTGTGATTCCTGGCAAAGTTACTGTAAAAGGGGATCCCCCAGTAAGTTGTTTTGAAACTTCAAGTGCCTATTCCAGATGCAGGTGCAAAGCTTCAAAGTATTTTGGCTTTGGTTTAGACACTGAGATCCCAGTAGAAATCACTGATGTAATTCATAACAGCCCAAATATGCTCATCTGGATTTGAAACCCCCCATAAATCAAAAAGACTACTTATTATGTGATCTTTATATATTTCCCTGCTCAATACCTGGATAATTAGACAGCCATTAAGGATAGTAAACTACAGCCAAGTTATGATTCAGTAATAGCTGCCATGTTTACTAAGAGTGTATTTCTGGGCAGATAATCTCACAGCAATAACTCTAATCATCCTGAATTTTATATTGTTTCCTGCTTATAATTTCCTAGGGAACTGAGAGCATAAATATAAGTTGTTTTGAATTTAATCTTTGTAGATTTGGGAATTTCACATACAGCATGCTAAAATTGCCTCCCTGTATTTTTATGGTTTTGCGGGGGTTATATTGCCATGTAGAATTTACCTTGTATTGTAGGTAAGTTGGTCAACATCTATTAAGCTACCATTTACAAATTTGCACCTAGTTTTATAAGTTTCAGTTGCATGTAAAAACTATATGAATTCTCTTGAAGTTTTCTATACATGGTGGAACTTTATGCTATTTTGTCTTATCTTTGTAGTCTAATATCTAGATTTTCATTAAAACACCTGGTAATGCCTCTGCTATATTTGGTAGAGATCACTGAAAGTCTTTCCACTCTTTCTCAAAAAGAAGAAAAAATAAATATGTTTTCTCACAGTAGACATGTCTAAATTAAAATATGATGTATATATAATTTAATATTCTCCTTTCAATAGCATTTCTTTATAAATAAAATGGCCCTGTTGTTACCTCACTTAGATAGCAATATGTCATCAGACAGGTGCTTATGCCTCCTTCGTTCTTCCTTTTGGAGTATTGATTTTTATATAATGTGCTGTAGAACAAAACGTCTTGCTTCCTATCCAGGGTATAATGTGGTTTCTTTGCCAAGATTCAGACTGGGTCTGCATTTTTAAGACATTTTGTACTAGACCCTGATAATAGCAATCCATCTGAAAAATTGTTCCACGGTTGAACATTACAAACATATTTTAAAACCCTAGTAGTAGCCACAGGTGTTGTCAAATGCTCACAGAAATCATGGAAAAAAAATCGTATTCATTTGGTGGGAGCTGAATTCAGCTGCCAGTACATTCCCTCTAATCACAATGGTGGACTATGTGTAAGCTTTTTCTTTTTCTTCTTTATTTTTTAAACAAAGCTTGGTTTGTTTTTTTGTTTTATTTTGGTTGGTTGGTTTGGGGTTTTTTTTTTGTGGTTTTAGTTTTTAATAATTCTATAAAACAAGTATTATCGTATTTCCTAAATTTTCATGGAGGCTACTTTCTTTTTTCCTTATTTGTTGGATCCTGCTACTAGTAGTGCATTAATATGGCGCTTGAAGGGGTTCCAAGTTGTATTCTGCATATCATGCATCCCTAAGATTTAAGTGGGAACTTGAGATTTTGGGCTGTCAACTTGTGGAATCTGGCAAGTTGCTGGTTCATGGTAAAACAGCAAGGGCGAGATGCATTCTTAGCCTCTCATCAGCCTTTGAAATATCACATGATTTAAACATCACTGCACATGACACACTAAGCAAAGGCATATTTTCTCTTTCCCCTCACTTTAAAGTCAACAGAATAAGATCTCTTCCACTTAAGAAAGGCAGAGTGAGTAAAGTTATGGGATTCTGTGAAAATTACATTAATAATGAAAATAATTGCACTGGAGGTTATATTTTACAGGCCACTTTTAGCTAATTAAAGAACAGTTAATTAATAAGTATAATCAAATCTATTAACTTGAGCCATTATATCGTTTCAAAATGTTTCCAATCTCTATTAAAAGTTCACTCAATAAACCTCTTTAATGGACCCTACAAATTGAATTCTTGTTGGTTGTTCCATAAAAGTTTTAGGAAGCACAAAATTATAAAATTACTTTAATCAGAAAACTAGCAGAGTTCTTGGCAAACATACTGGAAGCCACTGAACATAATCTAAAGCAGGTGATTAGGTAATTTTTCTCTCTGAATTTTATGTCCACTGTGAAAGCACATTCAAAAACTTGATTGTGACTGGCATATACCTTACAGAAATCAATATTCAAGCAAGTTCTTTCAGTTCCATGTCACTTGAAATTAGCATTCTTCAACACCACTCACCTCCACACAAATTGAGAAGAACAGAAGAACTGGAAATAACAATAATATGCCTATAAAGGTATTTCCATTTGTTGCCACAGTTGTCACTGATTTATTTTGTTCACATATTTTATATCAGCACCATACTGTAATTCTCCCCAAAACACATCAGCACCTTTCCAATTAGTGCATCATTCCTCAGGGGAAAACAAAAATGCAGCAAGCTAACAAATGTGCAGTGAGACCATGCTCCCTAAATCATTCTCCCAATCCATTCCCATGATATGCAGACTGATTCCAGCAGAAAATGGAAAGATTTTTAAAGGAGGCTTTCCCACACTGCACATGAATGTACCTTAACCTCTACTCAGTTTGGGCTGCTACTTTGAAATGACTGTAAAAATTCCCCCTTCCTCCCCCCCACTATAAGCAACACCACCATTTCACACTCTTTTGCACACAAAGAAAATGTGGAAGGCATGGCTGTGTGTGAAATGCTCCCTAGTCACTTACTGAGCCAATGTAAACCGGCCATTTGCATGAATTTGGATTCAGCTCTATGACAACCCTATAAAACAACTGTCTATGCTGAGATTAAGCAAAGATTGCAAGAAGTACTTCATTTAACTAAATGTTCAGTCTTCTAAACAGTTTTTGATACATCCATCTCCTGTAATTAGCAACTTTTGGATGCTTTTACATAACCATCTCATCTCCTTTAGTCAAAACTTCTGTTTCATGAGTCTTTTTCTTTTACATAGATGCATACCTCAAACCACACTCTTTCATGTCCTGATTTTTAACATGTAATTCAAAAGGAAGCTTTATAAACTCGTTTGGACAATATTTATGGATGTTATTGTATTATAGTTCAATATAATAAATTTTATTTACTTCCAAATGACATTTAGAGCATTTACATAAGCACCACTTGCATTTTTGTTAATAAACATAATCCTCTATTTTATGGCATTTCATAGATTACACAGATATTTATAATTCAAGTCACATTACAATCACATGCTATTTTACAAAGTAATTTGGATTAACATTTTCTTACTTAGGGCTCTGAGAGTTCTGTTCCAGCATTTACATTTGTATTGGTATTCATCCCAGGCTAATGTGGGCTAAATACTATAATCAAGAATAAGCTAACTTCCCAGTTTATTCAGTCGTGTCAATTTAAGTCTTCAAACAATCATGATTAATATGTTCACTTTAATTATCTTCCTGTGTGTTCTTTGTCCCTTGGTTGGATTCCTCTGGGCTAGAACCATGAGTTCGTGGATGAGCAAGTCTATGAAGAGAGCTGTATGGAGGTTTCTACAGTCAACAGACCCCCAAGCCACAGCCCCTCTCTCTCATCTCAACAAGGTGTTACCAGCACTTGCTGCTCACGAAGACATAAAAAGACTTACCACATCCCAAACACCAACATCAGTGGCAGCCGCTCAGGCAGCGTACAAGAGCTCAGCACCATCCAGATCAGATGTGTGGAGAGGACGCCTCTGTCTAACAGGTACTTCACCTGCATCAGCACACAGAGGGCTGAAGCCCCTTCCTTCATGAGAGAAGGGATGTAGAGGTGATGTGGCCTCCATAGTCAGGCTGTGAGACTAAAGGTGAAAGGCAAATACTCATCCAAAAATGGATACTAGGACTGAAATATCCTGCACTCAGTTCGCTGCAAGCTTAGTCCAAGATAACAGTAGTGTTTCTATATCCATTTCTTCCCTCCCCACAAACTACCATGTTCTATTTGCAGCACATAACATCTAGTCACCTCAAATGAAATAGAGCATCATATATTATATGCCATGGAAAAATTTAGAATAGAAAAATGTGTGATTCAGATATACAAGGTGAGCAAGTGGGAAGAGAAAGAAAAGTCTGTTCCTGTTATTTCTACTGCTTTGGTTCAGAAGCATAGGACAAATGGGACTTCCTCACATTTCCACAGAGGAGAGAAATAAAACTGATTTTCAGAGTCATAATAGTCATAAAAAAGACTCTTCTAAATTAAAGACAAATGAAATAAGAAAAATGTATTTCCTACTTTAAGGAATTATTACAAAAGTGAGGAAAGTGCAGGTGAAGTGTTTGTAATTACTGAATGTCTGTACTCTCGCAAATAAACTATTTGGTTTTCAGATACATCCGAACACTACCTCTGAAAACACAGCAATGGTCTGAGGAGACCCAAAAGTGTTTTCTATTGAACTCAAACATGCTACCATTTAAAGAAGAAGAGCTTTCAGCACTAGTTGCCATAGAAATTTTCTTGTTAAGTTACATTTGATAGCTTGCTTTGTATAGTTACTAAGTTTGGCTTCACTTTCATGATCAACCCAGCAGCTTGCAGCCACTGAAGTTTTTCAGCTGTTACGCAATGAGACCTCCTGGCCAGCACAAAGCTACAATCTGGTTTAGCTTTTCAGGAAATATTCTGCCTGGATCCATCCTTTCTCTACTAGAGGACTTGCCTGCACCATACTTCCAGTAACAGTATATGTAAAAACACAAAGCACCAGCTTTGTGCTAAAATACAAGCTAAAAACACAAGCACAAAATGCCATTCTTACCTTGAACCAGTCACTTTTAAAAGGTCCTTATGAAGCTGAGGTACTGCAGAAGCACCAAGAATTATGTTAAATCAACCTTAATTTGCACATATATCATTGTGCCTTATTATTGAGGACACAGAACACACAAAATGTTCTTAAATATGCATGGCATGGAGGAATCTGTAGGAGACTGGTCCCTCTTTTCTGCATAGCAAGTCATTTGGCTATGCAAAGTTTGCTCAGATACTTCCCCTGTTCAGAAACACGTAGGTGATGGGTTGAGAAACTTTTAGATGTGCTGAAATAGTAAAGGAAGGAAGGGGGCCTGTCCATGGACACAGCCCACGACCACCTGCTGCTGGGGACAGGGTGGTGCGGTGGTGTCGCTTTGCACGTCTGAGCTCTCTAACGGGACAGGATGGAGATGGACATGCTAAGGGAGTGGAATGGGCACAAGAGGTTTGCAGTAACATGGACTTTCTTTCTTCATGGATTTTTGTTTCTTCCTCCAGCCGTTCCAGCTTAAATGCCAAAGTGGAAGAGTGCGTTAAACTAAACTGTGAGCAGCCTTACGTCACTACAGCAATAATTAGCATCCCGACACCTCCAGTCACCACACCTGAAGGAGATGATAGGCCAGAGTCTCCCGAGTACTCGGGAGGAAACATTGTCAGAGTATCTGCTTTATAAAAGAAGGAGTTATTTCTAAACTAGTATAAAGACCACTTGCAAGCTGAGCTCAAGCAGTGAGGAATGAGATGACAAAGACAACGCCCCTTGACGTGTGCGCCAGCAGCTGCAGTGCGAGAGGTGTGGGAGAAACACAACACACTGTGGGTTTCAGTGTTGTAGCGTGTGAACCAAAAGGAGTTTCTTACCCGTTGTCAGAACAAAGGCGCAGTTGAATCTTCTGTGACCATCCTGAGTTACTATATGAGCACAATGAAATGTCCCCATTGATGCTTCTTCTTACCATGAGAGCTCTTTTTAGAAAAAAAAAAAATAGGAAATAAAAACCACAAAACAAAACCAGAAACAAACCTGTGTTCCTGCCGAAAGCAAAACAACAAGAAACATTTTGATAAAGTGTCTCTTTTTTTTTCCTGTTAATAAACCACAAACTTGATGAGGAACTGTCAAAAAATGAAAGAAAAAATGCTCATATGAAATATGTTTGTACTGACTAAAAGAACTGCAACCATAATGCATGCTGAAATTATTTGGAGCTGTGATCTGTTTACTTTTGTTGTTTTCCAGATTAGGCATGAGAAAATATTACTGTAGAATGGGGCATTTCTGAGCACTTACAACAAGCTGATTGTTGGTGTCCCATGGTAGTTGTACAAATAACTTCCCTTTGAAAAATGCAGCATTTCTCATTCAAACACGCATTAGTGAACTAAAGGTGTTCAGTTAGTTCAATATTTATTATTGTTTTATCTTGCTTCCTCGGTACTGTTACAACTGCAATAAGTCATTGTACACCTGTTGTATCAGGAATCAGGATTTCTTTTTTTATTTAAGGTATTTTACACAACTTCATCTACACTAGAAACTTCTAATGGCAAACATTTAAATAACCTTACAGCCAAACCATGCACCACAAATGAGCTATTCAGTCGTTGTTCTTTTTGTCCACTGTCCTCTATTTCTGTAACAGTTTGTCACACACTCCAATGTTGCTGTACTGTTTGGGATTTCAAGGCTACTACTGATGAATCCACACAGTCCTTTTGTCCGTAGACATCTTGTCTGCTTCTGTATTTTCAGAACAAACCACTTGTCCCAGTGTACTGTTACAGCATCAATCATGTCTGAATTAAAATTACTGTAAAGGTGTTTTTGGGATCAGCTAACACTTATCCCCAAAACTTCCTTGTTAGCATTCTGCAGCATCCAGAGGACTAGCTATGCTGGAAGACACTGGAAGACATTCAGTAAAATGATGGCTGAATTCTTTTTGTCATTATCTGTAAACTTGCATCCTAAAACTTGTTCAAGAATTTATACTGTGTGAAGATATTTAATTACCTAAGAACACTGACTAGAATAATGGATTGGGTCCCAAAGCTATAAAAATATGATTTATTGCAATTGGAATTTGCCTACATTGGCAGGCCTAATAGCTAATATGAAGGCTTTACTAGTCAAGGCTTTTTGGCTTCATTTTTAAAAGACATTGATGTTACCAGAAACTTTTCTGATAAAAAAGTATCATTTTTCTTCATGAGAGTGCATTAAGTGTATCATAATGCTTCCTATAGTCATGACATACCATACATTGTATACATCAAATATACATGGAATATGTGCATATCAATACATACATATATACATCAAAAACACTGGATCAGAAATAACTGCATGTCTGCAAAATAAAATATGCATATAAATCAAAAGACTCAGTGTATTAGATGCCATTACAATAAATGATTACCACAGTTACTTAATAGTTTGAATAGTGTAGTGTTTGCTAGCATTCTACCAACCTGAAGATTTGCATCAAGAGAAAATACCCACTAAAACCTGAAACTTGCTGATGATACACTTTTTACTGCACACAAGTACTGGTCTCTCTCTTTACCTGACAATTGAGATCAAAGAGTAGATGATGGACTATCATGCTACAGTATACACGCCAAAATACAACATCACATACTAGAATTAAACTGCAGTTAAAAAAGTACAGTGTCATGCATTATTCCCTGATCATTTACTTATATAGAAGCTTGGTTAAGTTGCACTTAATTTCCCAATTTTTCTGCAAATCAGGATAACTTACTGTAATCTGAGCTTCTATATTTCTTTCAGACCTTAACAGTGGGCAGAAGCAGAGGCTGTCCTCGGCCTCTCTGTCCCAGAGGAGCACTCCTGAGGAACTGCTGAAGTCGATCGATTACCTGACATTGCTCTCCTCTCTTTCACCCTGTTGAAAAGTTGCAATAGACCTGCAGAAACTGGTGGGTTACATAGTTTTAATGGGGTTTAAAGGAGAGGCAGAATGGACCCAGAGTTTTCACTTGCATCCTACTTTTACCCATGGTTACTCATACAAAAAGTGTTTGATCCCCGCCAGTCACTGTTATAAAAGCTGCCTTGATACTATCAATCTGCAACAACTTCTTTATGACACATGGTACATCTTGACTAGTTATATCAGGTAAATAATGCAAAAAGGCAGTTACTAAATCCACTTCGGGACAGACTGCATACAACCCAGGAAACCTACTGGCTCCATCGTCTTCTAAATTATCTTTATTCTCCTTTTCATATGGACTAAAAGGAACGCACTACAGCAATACACTTGCATAACAGTGACACCCCTGAAGCAACTTGTACTTTCATCTTTTAAATGGAGCTTAAGGAATAATTTAGTATAATTTTGCAGAATTCCAGTCCTGTCGCCTATTTCCATGTCATTTGCAAAATCATTAATCAATTTTGAATTTGGGAAATACACATTCTTTTGGTGTTTTAGGTGATTTAAATGCTGTTTTAGTAGTGAATGACTGTTGATGACTGTGTAAAATGCATCTGTACTGTACATGAAATGTAATTATTTCTGTGTATCATACAAAGAAACAGAGGTTGTTGTTTTGACAGTTTTGTTTGACAGTCATATATCGTATTTCAGAAGGCAGCATAATACACGTTATGCTGAATAAATAGGCATTTGAGGAGTATTTAAATAAAACATCTGCATGCTTGAATGGGTCGATTTGGTTTTGCAATAACTTATTCATGGAACCTTTTTCCTTCTCTAAGGAAGGCTACAGAGTCTCCTCAAACCTGATACCAACTTCCCTTGATAAAATATTAGTGCACAGATGAGATCAGGATACTTTTGTACCATAAAAGCAGGTAAGACCATAGGATGGACCACTTACAAAGGGTGACTGCTAGAGCAGATAATGCTCATCTAGCAGCTATGCATACTATGGCATTGGCATACGTGACAGCCACTTTTGCCAGGAGCTAACTGCACTGGGGAGGAGGGAAGGTAGAAGTAATACCTGTCTGCGAAGCATCCCAGAGCATTTTTTAAGGAGAATGACTGTGTTTCCACAAAACAGCCACAGGAGACAAACAGAAAATGTACACTTTACATTTTGAGGTGTAGAATATACTCGCTATGGAAACACGCTGACTGCCCAGAGAGGTTTTTGCAGAGCAGAGCACGATGCAACCTCAGCTGCTCCAGACAGAAGGGTGGCTTTTGGAGAGGAAACTGGTCTGGAGAAGGATAAATTAGTGAAATCCAAGGATCATTACATTTTGGGTGGAGAGGGTGCTTAGGAGTTCATATGCTCTCTTCCCTGCACCTGGGGCCCAGCAAGACTTCTATTTTCCCATTGACCACGGAAACATCTGAAGATTATCAGGAGTTCTGGAATAGCAATCAATGGAACATGTCAACATGAGGCTAAAAGAGCAGTCAGGAATTAACATATTTTGATTGACAAAGGTAGACATACATAATCACCTAGATAGCTTAGTTTCTTTCCTGCTTTCATTATCCATACACAAGTCTTAAAGTTTTCGATGCAATCCAACTTAAATAATAGCAATTCATATGTATTAAACATAATGTTTGTGGTGGATTGACCCTGGCTAAATGCAGGTACCCACCAAAACCATTTTATCACACCATTCCTCAGCTGGACAGGAGAAAGAAAATGCAATGAAAAGGCTCATGGGTCAAGATAAGGACAGGAAGAGGTCACCACCAATTACTGTCACAGGAAAAACAGACTCAGCTGGGGGGAAGAAATTAATTTAATTGATTACCAATCAAAGCAGACTAGGATAATGAGAAATAAACCCTAAATCTTAAAACACCTTCCCCCCACCGCTCCCTTCTTCCTGAGTTCAAACTTACTCCTGAATTCCTCCTCTCCAGCAGTGCAGGGGGACAGGGAATGGGGGTTGTGGCCAGTTCATCACACATTGACTCTGCCGCTCCTTACTCCTCAGGGAAGGACTCCTCACACTCTTAACCCTGTTTCAGCAAGGGATCCCTCCTACGGGAAACAATCCCCCATGAACTTCTCCAGCTGACACCTTCCCATGGGCTGCATTCACAAATTGCTCCAGTGTGGGTCTCCATGGGGTCACGAGTCCTGCCAGGAGCCTGCTCCAGCATGGGCTCTTCTTTCCATGGAGCCACAGCATGGAGAGTATGGCCCATGCCATGGAGCCACTGGAGCACACGCCTGCATGTGCTCCTGCCTGGAGCACATCCTCCCCTCCTTCATTGACCTATCTGCACGGATGTTCCTCTCACGTATTTTCACTAATTGCTCTGGATGCAATTGCTGTTGTGCATGTTTATTTCCCCTTATCTATGTTATCCCAGAGGCACTACCACTGTCACTGATGGGCTTGGCCTTGGCCAGCAGCAGGTCTGCCTTGGACCCAGCTGGTATTGGCTCCCTCAGACACAGGGAAAGCTTCCACAGCTTCTTACAGAAGCCACCCCTGCAGCCCCCGTTACCAAAACCTTGATACACAAACCCAATACAATGCTTTTGCAGTAAAAAATTCAGAAACTATTTGAAAATCCCCTCCTCTATCATATTTAACTGAATAGTCACTGTGACAAACAGCCCCTCCTTTCACTGGCATTTACATATTCTCTTGTATGTATGGGGTTTTTTTTACAAAATTAACTGTTATAAAGAAGAGAAAATGCAGTTATGTTTCCTTCAGAAAGCCTCATCATACAAATCAGTACCTTGTCTAAAGACCATGAATAGTGAATTTTGCCTCCTAAAAGCATCCCCATGCTCCCATGACTGCATGCTGGGCCCCACAGCTACAGACACAATCCCATGGACTCAGCATGATACACAGGACTGAACAGAAACACCTAATGCAAGCAGGGGGTGACCCCTTTTCTAACACAGTTGCTCTCCTTAAGTGACCTGTGAAAAACATTAACAAGCAGCTCCATAGTTGTTTGTTGCAACAAGAAAGATTTGGTTCATTACAGATTTTGCTGCAGTGAAGAGGGAACACACCATTCCTTCTCCTCCAGGTACTCCTGAAAAACAGGGGGAAAAGGAAATAAAAAGATGAAGTAGTTTTTACTGCTGCAACCATCTCTACATGTTCCTGTATCGCCAAGCAGTCTCTCTCCTACATATATCCTGAAGCTCTACAGGAAAAGAACGGCCTTGTCAATCAATGTTCAGGCTCTTTGAACAAGCCCTAGAAAAACAGAGACCCCTCAGAGTCTGAGCACAGGGAAAGGAAAAAGTTTCAAAATGTTCCAATTTACAGCCAAGACCTATTTCAGCAACTCAGAAGGATTCTTTCCCAGAATGCTCAGAACTCCATGCCAGGGAAGGGAATACTTTTTATCATTCCTGACATGCAGGTCTTTCCCCTAATGAAAGCAGCCCCATACTGGATGTAGACTGGCTTGAGATTTAGGCAGCCAACCCCAAGCAAGGTTACCCTGCCCATGGATGGTCACTCTTGTCGTAGCCCACAAACAGCAGTCTGGGAGGATGGTCCTGTTTGAAAGGAGCCCTACCAAAAAATCCCTCTGCTCCTAAAGTAACCTGGCTACACCTAATGGCAGTGCTTCCTCACCACTGGGGAAGCCTAAACCCAAATGACCCGGCCTGTCAGAGTATCTTAATTCTAGCTGTGGATTTCTCCAAGGCACCTCCCTAGCCCAGCTTGCTGTGTATTTGCTCCTTCATGAGCCCTAACCTAAGATATGAAGGCAACCCTCACAGGCAACCTCCTCCTATGGGAGGACTTGGGATGGCTGAAGAATGGCTAAAGGAGCTTCCACAGACACTCCATCAGTAAAACTTAGTGTCAGGAGTTCCTGGACAATTTTTTACACTCTGGTGAAATTCCCTACATTGAGCTATAATCCACAGCTGAATATATCTGTGTACATGTGATCCCTGCAATCCACGATCCAGGATTCCACAATTTGTGGTTTGTTTGGCTTTTTAACAAGGCAAGAGAACTCCAGCAATGACTCAATCCACTGCGTACCATGACTGGCCTCTGTAGCATTCCAAGGTCTACAGCTGGTCTGCATCCAGGCTCAAACATCTGCTTTTTCTACACAGGAACCTCACCATTAGCTACAGCAACACAGCCCCAGCTGAGCAGTGGAAGGACGGAATTCTGCTGTACATGTGCAGTACTGCTGGGCACAAGGCTTCCCAAGCAGTGCATGAGGAAGTATTTCTGACAAAGATACTCCAAGCAAAATTTGTCCTTTGGGAAGGACTATCCTTCGGCCGCCTTCTTACCTCCAAAAGTAAGAGTTAGCATCTGTAGGAGAGGTGCAAAAGCAGAAAGATAATCTTGCTTGCAATACTACCCGTGAAATACTTACACCCCCACGTAGACTGTTAACAAACAAACAACAGCCCACACAACTGAAGAGCTCAATTTCATGAGCCCCTAAAGAAGCTTTCTCAGAAGCAATAAAAAAGAAAATGAAATTTATAATGCAGTTTCTCCACAACAGAATAAGTAGAATGGGTAAAGACACATGAAATTAACTCACACGAGCAGAGGGACCCTCCCAGCTGCCACCCAGAGCATTCAAGCTCTAGGACTTCAAAATAAAAACAGCTATTACGGAATTTAAGACAAAAGTAATTTTATTGTCTACCAAATCACACCTTAATTTTTTTTTCTTTTACAAATTCCAAAACAAATGAAAGAATTTTTAAAATGCAATATTATGTAAAACCCATTTGCCACAGACTCCTGTACTCAGTGGAACTAATATATATTCCAGGAGCGTGGCCAACTGTAAAAATAATCCTATGAAATAAACATTGTTCATAAAAATACAGTAAAATGCACTTTTGCCATCTCAATAAATACATTTCAACTCTGTTTCCAGTTGGCATTTTAAGCCACTAGATAGCTCTTCATGAAAAAAATGCTGAAGTATAATTTCTCTGTATGCACTTTTATAATTATTGCAATAGCATCCAGAACTGCAAGCATTTTCCTTGAAGTCTTTTGTTTCTACCTTCAGGGGAATCACAGACAGGAGAAAAAAATTTATCTATAAAATGTGCTACTCCCATATTGATTCCCATTTTGGAAAGAAAGTTTAAGGCTTCATTTCTTAAGAAATAGTACTTAGAACAAATTGTTTCAAAGAAGAATTCTCCAGAATTACTCAGAAAATTTAAGTCTATTGTCCAGAGTCATAGTTTTGGTTTCAATCATTTAATATATTTAAAATTAAAAATTAAACAGTTGTTAGATAAAAATGGATGTTTTAGAACATCTTAACAGCTAAAAGTTTTGTTAGAAAATCTTGCCCTTTTTTACAAATCTTGCAAATTTTTAAATCCAAGTACTGACTTGCAGTTCTGCTTCCCATGCACGCACAAAACCACACAATTATATATACATAGATCCCTGATTAAGACATTTTCAAAATGGCTTATTAAAAATGTAAAAGTCAATTTCAACTGAAGTCACATTTTGTTTGTCCAAAGAACAGTCATTTCTTCCAAAGATGAGTATTTCTCTTCCTTTCCTGTGACGCTTCCTTAGAGGTTGTCTGCCTGTGAGTGAATCAGTGTTTTATACATCACACAGCTTGTGACAATAACTTAAGCATTACTGCGCCCAGTGAATGAGTGCCTTTTAAAAACCAAACACATTCAACTCTGTTTCATGGCTGAGACTATGGCTAAGAGGCTGACTGGGTTATCCGTTCTTTGCTGGCCTCCTTCACTTCCATTCATCAGCAGTTTCTGATTCACATGAAGACTGGTATATCTGGCATACTTGATGGAACAGAATAACAAGAAAACCCAATTAAAACCCTTTGTGACTTCATAGATTCAATGCATCACCTATAGCTCTTCCATTTCAAACTGTGTATTAAAGCTGTTTGCCATGGACGTATGTTCAAAGATCCTTGTCAGGCTTGGTGTCAGTAGCTCCACAGAATTACGTGACAGCTGCTGTGAGGTATCACTCTTCAGGGACATGATCTGATGCGTTCCAGGATCCCTTCTGTCATAGTACAGAGCCCACAGCAAAGTAATCGTGAGGATCATAGCCAAGATCTGCGTTACTCCAATAGAGATTCCTAGAAATCTCAGCACTTGTAATTGCTTTGTTCCCCTCAAAAAAGTGTACATTTTTTTACCACATCCCTATGAAACAAAAGAATTTTTAAAAGTTAGTCAGTATTATTTAGTTTGCAGTTCCCAAGGTAGCTCATCCTACCTAATGGCTTTCCTGGCTCCCCAAAATTTCTCTCTGGTCTCCTTCAAACAATATTTTGAAAATTATTTTGCCTTCTTTTTAACTTGAATATGTCATTGTGGAAGTGATTTTCTCATACACTGAGAGGTTACTGCATGTAAGCTCTAAAAGATCTATGCTACTCTAATTCAGAAATCACTCCGAGTTCCTACCAAGTATAACTGTTTTTTAAAGAAACTCAACTGGTTTTGTGAAGGTTTAAAAATCCTCTTAACCATCTTGTTTCTCTCCTTAATTTGCAGGTCTTCGAAGTCAAAGTTGTCAACTATTTTAAACTCATCAAACTTTTTCTACAATTACCACCACAATCTGAAGTTTAAACAATATTATAGGAAATATCTACAGACCTGCATAACCTCATCAGTTTCTTCCCACCTTTTCTCTTTTATCTGGGCTCATTATATGTCAGCTGATTTAGTTCCACAGAAAGTCTCTAGGGAGTAGAAAAACCATTGCATTCCAGTCACCAGTAAGGAGAACTGAATAAAATAACCTTTAATGGAGGACTTCTGACAAATTTCCAGAACACAGGGTGTACGCAGACTTTCTTTAGTACTTAGTGATAATAATACTACGTACATGTGGCATTACACCTACTTTTCATTTCTGAACTACTTGCATCTCCTCATTGCAAAAAGCATATCCACTTACGCTAGTTACATTCTGCCTACAACTATATTTTAATATTAACTGGCTTAATTTCAGATTTGAATATAGAAACTTCCCTGCCAATTACTGTGATGATGGCATACCAACAGTCAGTTTTGCTTCATATCTTGTGCTGTTGCTACTTAAAGCAACCCAGCCGGGCAGCTTGACCTTGCTCAAACAGGTGACAATCCACACATTGTATTAGGAATATGGTCACACACACCACCTCTCCATTTACGGAATAACAATAATTATTATTTACACAGAAAGGATCTGGTGAAAACTATGGTAAACCATCCCAAGTTGATGTTTCCCAGAAACGGAAATTTGTTTCTTTCCAAACCATCAGCACATGCTCCGAAGTCTGCGTACATGGCCAACCAATAATTACTGTGAAAGGCTTCAGACAAGCTCCCAAGCCCTCTTAAGGCAGCAAGGATCCACAAATAGACACTGGCTCTAGGAACTACTGTACAACAGTACAAACACAAGCTACAATGCTTGTTGCTCAGGAAAGGTGATGCCCAGTCTCAGACAGGATAAAACTTTGACAAGAGGGACCCTTAGTGATTGGCCAGTGGTTATTCTCTACTCTGAACTCTGCAAGACTTCACAACCTGCAAAGCTGCAAAACTCAAAAGAACACAGCCACCAAGGGAAAATTAAAAGTAAGAGACTGGAGGGGATAACACCCCAAATAATCAATAGGCATCAGTCCCAGAAGACAAGGAACCCATCAAGATAGGCACTGTCTTCAAAATGTCATTTTCGCATTTATATCCTTACTACGTTTCTTATAGCTTTTCTGTGAGAAGAAAGCAATTGATCAAAGTGACAGTATCTGAAGACAGGACATGCTAAATAACACTTTTCAGTCACACTGAAATTCCTCAAATCCAACAATTTCAAATGCTACAGTCCCCAGCGTATTTGATGAAAGATCCGATTCTTGCCTCACACACAAAATTCATGCTGCAGTCAACAGATTTTCATTGAGTATCTAGATTAAATTAATGCACTTTATGATAATGGTACCAAAGTTAAAGGATCTCAATCTCTTTGCTCCATTCTTCATTTTGCTGTGTTGGTTTCTAAACATTAATATAGTTTAGACACAGAACAATGAGTGAATGTGGATTCTTTGACACTTGAAAAGAAAAAAACACTGTAGAAAAAGCATTGTAATTGAACTTGATGAGGAACAAAAAATGTCACATTGGCTTCTTCTTGAACTAGAAGACAGTGCTGTAATTATACTACTTTTCAAATTTGTTTTTAATTACAGAAAAGCTGACTGCATTTTAATACTTTTAATAACTTTAAGGAATGAAGGTACATGCTAGTCACAAGTTAAAAATACTCAACCACAGCAGTATTCAAATTCAGTTCATTCATTGCCTAGAGGAAACATCCATTAGTAGAGAGCAGTAACATTAATGCCTGCATCTCCTGCAGTACAGACACATAATTGAGACGAATTATGCCTGAACTAGATAGACTGCCTCCCTCCATTTAATGATGTTCATGCAGTTCTGCTCTAATACACATTCAAAATCAGTTTTAAAATTGAGAAATAACCAGCCACCCCTGTTTTCCTCACATTCATGCATTTTATTTCTGCTTATGCAACACATTCATAGTTGGTAGCCTGCAATCAAACGGTACATAAATATACTTCCCTGCAAAAGTTTGTCACTAAAAAGGAAGCTCTTGTTGACAACTCAAAAATAGTACAGAACTGTGCAGCAATCATTCAGAAGAATTAGCTTCAAATTCCCAGAGAGCTATGGATTAAAGACCTGCTTCATACTTATTACAAAGGCTATTTTATCTTCTCAGTCTTAAAGTGGAAACAAACCAGATATTTCTGATTTACTGCAACATCTCAGAATAAGGAGCAGATCTTAAAGAAGGCATTCTCAGAGTAGGAAAGAGAACCATCAGCATACTCAACAGATCTCTTGTATGCTCAAATTTTGAGGATAGTCAAAGTATACCAGAATACAAAAAAAATACTGACTATGCAATTTTGATTCTTCTGAAGATACCAACTCCTACCAATCCTTTTGTCTAGGTTACAGTTTCTGGTCACAAGATGGGCAGAGCTCCCCTTGTCCTTAGACTGCAGTAAATCTCTGAGTTTCTTGCATGTGTCACGATGCATTTTCCTCACAACCACGCTCTAAGGTTAGGCTGTTGCATGGACTGCACCAAAGGTGAAGCTTGTCAGAATAAAAGCAGTCCAAGAGGACTAACACATTTGAAAAATAGCTTTGAAAATAATACTCTTAAACAAAACTCTAAGCCACCTTTCTTCCTACAAAAATTGTATTGTGAATGATTCTACCTTCGACTAAAGAAAGCTCCAAAATCCCACTAGAAAATTGCAGCACACTACAAAAAAACCTAAATGACCAATCCCAGCCAAAACAAACTTCAGTTTTCTGAAGTACTACAAAGAATTTTTCTGAAGTACCAAAATGAACTTGTGAAGCATTTACATAAGCCAGTTTTAGGCTGGCGAGTCTAATACCATCAGGCTCCCTCTCAAACTACCAAATTATGCAAGTTTGTTTGGAATCACTTTCTAAAAAGGCTTTTCTCCTTCAAAATCTCCAAAGCAGAAGTCAGACCAATTAGCTCTGCAAGTGCAAGCTGGTTTTACATGATACTGATAAACACATTAGCAAGCACATCCTATGAGCCTGTGAAACAACCCACAGGAAAGGATCATAGAAAAAAATGGTTTGCCAACCAAATATTGTACATCTCATAAAGCAACAGAGTATTTTTGTGACTGGTAAACCAGAATATAGCCTGTCCATTTTTTTAAGGGATTATGCAGTAGAGAAGCAAAAATATTTTTTTCTGAAAGCTGAATCTACCCAAAATGCACTGGGGTATGTTAGGGAAAGAATCGTAAATATGCCCTTCAGGTTTCTTTCATAAGAGCCAGGCAGGCTTTATTAAGTGGGTCTTAACAAAGCCCTGATGTTCTACAACATCATCATCTTTGGCTGTTAATTTTCTACAAGTAGAACCAAAAGAACTTGAATATACAAAGTGCACAGAGAACCACTTTCCTGGAACATGGCTAGGGGAATGAAATATTAGCAGAAGAGATGACATAAGAAAACCCTGCAGTTTCAACAAGATACTCCAATGACTAAGTACTCCTCATAATTTTCTGCGCTTCCCAAGCTCAACAATTTGTTTTTCATTGAGTGACACTGCTTACGTACTCTTGCCTTTTCACATAAGCAGGAAGGATGCTCATGGCAAATGAACGTTCTACAGCTTCCACACACTTACGCACCTTGAGCACTCTCTGTGGCAGAGTTGGTCTGTGTGGTGTCAATACTGGCAGTAGTATTACAAAAAGCAACTATTATTGCAAAGTGAGACAGTTAGTTCGTCTTCAAGCAGAAGCAAGAGACTAGGCTTCTTCTGGGGCCTGCTAAAGGGCTTTGTGATTCAGAGACTAACACTTCTAAAGTGTAACCAGTGCTGGGAGCTTTGCCATAAGGCAGGAGAGTCTCTGCAAGTAGTTGATGGAAAGAAAACAGCCTCTGCCACTGTCTTTAAGGTTTCCTAGCACAGACTGGCCTGAGGCACTGGCCTTTTGGCAGCTCTTCCTTCTCACTTCCTAGTGGAATCACACCAGGCCTAGGATGGATGTCTGAATGTCCATAATAAATTACATCATTTCTGCTCATAGAGTCAATGCCATACAAATGCATTTCAACAAAACCAGATTGTTTCCTAGCAATAGCTAATATTCATCTTGGCTTGTTTTAACAGTGGACCTCCCCTGCTTCAGAGGTATCTCTCCATAGCATCTCAACAAGAGCTACATAATTAGATTCTTTTAAGAAAGCTTTGAAAGTGGTAAGAGACTGGGACAAGATAAAATGGTTCTTTGGGTGATCTCCCACAATGCAGAATTTCATTGTCCACTGGAAAAATGTTCATGCTGCAGTATCTGGAAGGACACTTTTCAGGCTCATCCTTCTTTCTATGCACCCTATATTACTTTTAAAGAAAGCAAATGAAGAATATATCTCTTCTCAGAATCTTGTAACTACCTTACATAGATGTGGGTTTTGCCACTGCTGGACTACCTGGCCTGTTGGTCATTCTGCTATTACTGAATATTAAAGATTTTCAGAGGTCTGTTAGCATAAAAAAAAAAAGCCAACAACAAAAAACTGGTAGGTATCAAAGCAGTCTCAAGGCAACTGTAGACAACATTTTTGTGAGAACAGTTAAAATTGTGTAGTAGAGAACATATTTACTTGTTTGTGTAATTTTCAGCCTAAGAACAGTAATGACTTGCTACCATGATCATCTCCTTCACCCATTTTAAATAAGTCCTCTCCCAATTTTAAGGCTTTTGGTTTAGATTTTTTTTTTCAATAATAACCCTAGTGTACTGTAGTAGAGTTCGAGAGAAAGAGCATTTTCACACAAAGTTTCTGTGCATTCTCACCATCGAGCAACTGAATTACCTGCCTCCTCGCATGAGCCCTGTTAACAAGAGAGCTCTCATCTTCCAAAGAACTTCTCAAAAGCATCCTTCACTGTACAACATACCACTCCAGTCCTCATTACTTCAAGGAAAGTAGAATTTCTCTTCGTTTGGCAACCTGGAGACTGGGCATTACACTAAAACTATTTGGGTTTTTTTTTTATATTTCTGACTGAAGCAAATTTCAACTCCAACCTAACCAATATAAAACAAATATTTAAGCACATCCCAGATGTTAACTGCACTGCTAACAACTCCTCTCACTGCCAGGTAAGGATGGGTGGGCTGTTTCTCTCTTTTTTCCTCTCTTTCTTTCTCCCTCTGCTTCAGCACTAATCAATAATAAACATAAACAAACACAATAAATACTTTCAATAAACACAATTACTCAACAAACCCTTCCGCTGCATTGCAAATTATGAGTTTGGAAAATTGATCAGGAAGAACATACAAAGCCTGCCGAAAATGTCCACACTTTTCTTCTTACCTCCTGATAAAGGTCACTGAGATCCTCATGATGTGCCTGCTTAGAGCATCCTGGGAACTCTCTGACACAACAGGAGTCAGGTGGCCAGTCCATCTCTGTCATTTCCAGCCAGTCTGTGAAGTACACCACCCCACAACATTTAAACTGCAAAGGAAGGATTAGCCAAGATCAGCAACAATGATGCTACTTCTTCATAAAAGTCATCAAAAAAGTTAAATAAATTCCTATTAACAACTCCCAGAACATTTACGTAAGACTAAAAACATCTACAAGAGCTTCTACATATCCTCTTCTGCTGTGCTTTGACATAAAGGTGACATGAAAAATGTAGTGAACAGTGAGCACCTCAGAAACAGCCAATGATACTGCTCTGCCGTTTAAATCCCAACTGCTCCCTCAAAGGATGCTTCACAGAAATTGACCTACCCTGTAATTCTGCTATCCCTACTACAAGGAACTAACACATTATCATTTCATGTCAAAAGGGTGACTAATGAACAAGTACACCTGTGGCAGAAGGACCTAGTAGGAAAAGGTGATTAAGGTCTTACTAGTGAAGATTATTCCTGCAAGGCTAAAACTATGGACACGTCTGTTGAAAACCAAATGAGAAAAAACACAGATCCTATCTGAATACAGATAAAGAAAAAAAAGATTTTAAAAATGAGTGAAAAGGTATGGAAATGACAAATGCTGAAAGGAAAAAGTGAAAAGGAAGGAAGGAAGGGGTATTACACTAAAGTAAAAACTGCAACAGAACAAACCATAAAAGCAAGAAGTCTGGCTGCAAAGCAGATAAGTCATAATTGGCTATAAAAACCACCTGTTCTAACAACCTGTCTTCTCTGCAAAACACACAAAGAGAATTAAAGCCAAATGACCAGTCAACAACATTCCTAGCTGTCACATAAAAAAGAGGCTAAAGCAGCTATATTAACTTTCCTTTGGAATTGGATGGTGAATTGATATAATGGAAGAAAAAAAGAAAATCTGGATTTTTTTTTTTTTTTTTCCTATCTGGATGTTCTCTAGTACCAGCCTGAGTTTGTAAGTCATCACCTGGGCCCTCCGACCCATAGGCTTGGGAACATTTGCCTCCCTTACCTGCTTCAGAGCCAGAGTCCTGTATACCACACCTCTCTTCGGTCACAGTCAAGCAAATCAGTTCCCTAACACTACGGTAAGCACACACTGCGCCTTGACTTCAGCAGTCCTCTTACAAATCCCACTTCTTCCTTTTTCGCTAGAGCTGTTTTTTGTTAATCAGTTTGTGGGTCAAAATCCTCCCAACGCTCAAGATGTGGCTCTTCATTGTAACTGCAAAAACTACTCATTAAACATCCTTTTATTAATCTCAAGTCTTTTCTTCCCCCTGCCCAGATTCTTCCTTCCTGACTTCAACTGACCCTTCGCATAGTCACAACTGAGAATAGACCAGCAAGGGACTAGGGAGAAGAGACATTTACCATCTCTCTCAGATGTGAAAAGATACAGAAGAGCAAGCACAAGGCTGACCAGGGCTGAATCTTTGCAAACAAAATTGCAAATAACAATTTTTTTCTTTTGGAGATAAAAAAAAAAAAAAAAACACAAAAAAAAAAAACCCACCCCAAAACCGATAGTGCTAACTGAGAAGGGTCCCAGGCATAGTGCCCATTCAGACATAAAGCACATACAGGCTCACACATCCACCAGTTATGAGTAGAGAGAGTAAAACTGAGAGTTCACCAATTAGGTAAGAGCTGTAAAAGAGACTTCTGAGTTCACTTCAAACTTTCCCCAGATCATTTCTCTGACCAGAAATGGAATATAGGAAATCTAAGTTCTAAAAGAAACCTTTTCTCCCCTGGAAGAGTTAAGGCAGAGCTGAAGTTTTATTAGATTCCTTTTTCCACATTTATTTTTATTCAAATTAAAACCAGCCACTATGATGACACTATAACAACCAGGAGGATAAAAGGCAACTTCTAAATTTAATCAACCTATACATTTAAAAAAAAGATACAGTACCAGGTCTATTCAAGGAAAATGAGGTCATTTAATTATATTACCTCAGTTACAGAACAGACACACTCTACCTGCTGTATGAAGAATTACTCAGTTTCACAGAGCACTTGCATAGCCAAAGCAGGGAACTAGGAAGGGTGGGGGGGTGTTTAACCTCATGTAGTCCTCACTTTTTCTTTCAGGTTAAGTATAAATACAGACTAACCAAGTGCTGCCAGGAAATGTTTAAATAAACAGGAAATCTGTGCAACAATGATAGATTTCAAGATTTTAACAAGGGCAACACAATGACAGGCACTCTAAGAGCTCTCTTCCTGCACGTGAGTTATATTTGGAGTTAATGGGTTTTACCTTGGGCAATGTCATGTTTTTGTAACATAATACTTCATTCTTTAAAAACAGTTCTGAATTTTTGTAGGCTAGAGGGCAAAGCTGTGTGTAGACAAGGAAGCTTTCTGGTTTGTTTCCCACCCTTTCAGTCAAAGGAAATAAAAACCCTGATCACTTTCTGAAACCTCAGCCAAAGAGACAGTGTTTGCACGTTTTTGGAAAGTTCCTGTCCCACTCACTTCCAGATGAACACATTATCTTAACTAGGTCTGCTCCATGAAGGATAACTAACAGAGTCTACAGGAAAGGGAGCACAGTTTAGTATTAAAACAGCCTATAGAAATGTTTGTTTCATTTTATTTGCAGATTTTAAATTTTACATACATCATATTCTTAAATGTTATAACAATCCTAAAGGAGAAGACAGTGTCAGCAATTTAACTGAATTAATTCACATTCTTTTTTTGGTGGTTTAGGGTTTTTAGGGCATACATAAGCTCAAGAATTGGGTATCAAGGGATGTTAACAGATATCATCACTACACAGGATTTCACATAAAATGAACTTGCATTTATTTACCTATTCACTTAAAGCCAAACCTTTTTTTTTAAAAAAATAACATTTTATAATATGATAAATAACATTTACCATGCATGTATTACTTGAGATCATGAATTAACTGTCCTCTTACCTCCCTCTGGAAGAAATTCCACGCATGGGTTAGCCACTGATACCTAGGTAGGCCATAATTGGTCATCCTAGCTTTCAGTGTGATCATATCAGACCACTGCACCGGAACCTAAAGCAAGGAAAGAAAAGTAATTCACACAGCAGATCAGCTGGCTTGTGGCTCCAAACCCAGAACTTCCATCGATTCTGAGATCTTTCCAATGCAATGACTAAAACAACTTTGAAGTAAACAGTAAAGTAAGTGCTTCAATTTTTATTATATTGAAACATTATGACACTTTATTAAAATATCAGGAAAAAGTTATTTGTTTCCTTTGCTTACAAATTCACGTACACTGGAAAAGAAGCTGCATTTGGGAGAGATTCAGAGACAGCTGTGTACAATATGATTATGACATCACCAGATTTTTTATCTGACATAAAACTTGAACAGAGCACCATGCAAGTCATCAGGGGCAGCATTTGCCTGTCCCAGTTTAGATATCTCGCTGGTGTCATCTTAGTCAACAGAGAGAAACAGGCAGCCATATGGGGAGATTCATCTCAAGATAAATATTTTAAACAGAGCAGATGAATCATTCCATTAAAGTCTCAAATTCACTTTACTTTGTAAAGTGACAAACTTAAAGTGACAAACTTAAATGTCTAACTTCTAAATACACAGAATTATCTGAGATGAATTCTACCCCAAGTCTTTTCAGGGGCTTTTTGGCTTTGCATGCAGGTGTCCTGAATGTACTTGATTTCAGTATCTTGTCCAGTAGTAACAAGGAAGTATAGACATAGAGGCCCCATGAACATTTTCTTCACATGCAGCCTTGTAAATCTTTCCTTCTGAAAGAAGAATACTCAAAGTATTTTTCTTTCAAATTTGGCTACTCAGAATTGAGGTGCTCTCCATTGTCAGACTATGAGCCTCAGTCAGCAATTTATTTAGAAACAAGTCCTATGGCACTTGGCATGCAATGCAGTTAAGTGCCAAGATTAAGTGACATCGGCAACACAAATTTCAGTGTGCCGAATTAATACAAGGTGCTGAAGACTCTGCCGCACAGCATTCATGCTGAGTTTTGCCTTGTTCCCATTAGCCTTAACAGTCACTGTGAAAGAAATCACAATTGCAGCTTTCACTGGGAGGACAGAGGACTCCAGCTCTTCTAGCAGCTATGACTTAGCTCTCCTGTTCAATTTGGAGTCAAAGGTAAGGGCATTCTGCAAATAGCAATAAATGGTATCTAAGAAAAAAAATTATGACAATACTTCCTAAGGAGCCTGGAATTCATTGTGCCAGATGCTCCACAAAAAACAGGGACAATCACCACCTGACTGACCCCATAATCCAAATAAGAACATTTCATAATGTTTCATTACTACTGCTAAGTTATACTACATTATTGAAACTTTGGTAAAGCTTGACATATCATGAACATGCTAATAATATCCCAGAAATTTAACACACCTTTAGCTTAGCAGTTTTTATTTCTTAAGCTATAAAGCACTGAATTCACAACTGTCCACATGAAAAATATTTTAGCAGAATACTAAGGATACGTAAAAACAGTACCACAGAACATTTCTACCACAAGCATTTACACTGGTCATCCTAATAAAGTAATCTGGTTTTGTACTCAATGCATTTCTCTTTCCACCGCGCTGGAAGTTAGCACTCTGCTTTCTTTGGATATTATTTGATGTCACTGCAGTTAAGTTCCTACTTGCCAGACTATGTTTTTATTATCTTATTTGAGTCAAATACAGTCCAAGGTTACGCATGTAACACAAGGCATCCAACTTCTTTATGAAAACAATGGAAAGCAAGAAAAAAAATAAGAAGTGACAGAAAGAAATTTAAAAGTGAATCAAAACAAACTAAACCCTACTGCAGGGAGGCAATTTGAATTCTGGAGCTAAGAAGAGGTATCAGAATCTGCTTGACTGCTCCAAGAATGCCAACATGTCACACTAAGAACCATCAATGTATCTACTAAATAGCTTCCTATCAGTTCATGCATGCAGTAGCGCACAATAATATATGATCTTGAGATGCATTTGTTTGACTATACACCAACAGTTTTCCATAGCGTGGTTTAAGTTTAGCATAAGTTCTGTAAAACTCTGTTTGCCACTGAGATCTACTTATTCATTATTATTTTTCTTATAAGTATTAAGGCTTGACCAATGCCCAAATAAGCTGAGAACCCACACTGGCTTTTCAATCTTGTGGGCGGACAAATTAGTCATGAAGCACACTTCATGCTGAGAGCTATCATGAGCTGGAAGGAAAATCATACAAGGACTCTTAGAGCAACTTGTCCACATGCCAAGGACAGCCCATATTGGATCAGCAGAGACAGTTATCCCCCAGTGACATTTTTGACAACATCACCCACCCACCTACACTAATGCCAACTGACTCTTTCAAACCCACCAGCGGCTCATGTGATTTTATGTTACGCTGAAACTAATATGACAACTCATCCGCATGGGTATAAGAGGGAGTCTTCTTTATCAAATAAAGTAGGAGAAAGCATGCTCGAGGAAAGTGACCTGCACAGGTATGAAAGAACCACTGAAAGCCAACCACGCTCTTCCAGACGGGCACATTCCCTAAGGGGTCTCAGCAGCAAGAAAACAGCAAGAAACCTGAGTCTGGCCCACCTCATCACATGAAAGGCAGTAGTGTTAGGACAAAGGGAATAAGAGGACAAAATCATATGGAAAAGGGAAAATACACCCCCAAAAGATGGATGTTAGTTATAACTGTCATCCTTGGCAAAACCCCCACAGAGGGCAGCTGTGCCCATAGGATGAAGCATGTCTCTGCCTGCATTTCCAGTTTTAAAATGCATCAATGTAAGCTGACAGTCAAAGTAAAGGCACAGCCTTTATTGCTGTTATATTAGAACACCCCTCTGGAATCTGTACGGCAAGCAACGGAATGAAGGCCGATGCAAAGTATTGTCACATAACTTCAGACTTCAAATCGGCCAGAAATTCCTTTGGTCCCAAAAGACTCTCTCCCATCTTACTGCAATGCAATTGCTACTCACTGTTGAAAAGACCAGGATATTGGGCATATAATTATTCATAAAAATGTACCAGACTGAGTACAAGACATAAGGACATAGCAGCGAGCAGGATAACATTTCTCTACGCTTACCCATTTTCTTGCATGCTGGTTACAAGTTTTTGGTTTGAAAATTCAAGGATGGTACAGCTATAAAAACTAGACAGAGATAAAACCTTTTCACAAGTTTATAGAAGAGTGTTTTATAGCTAAGACATGTTTTGCTTAAAACTGGCATTTATAGCTTGTGGAGGCAGTGTGAAGATTTCAGCAGACAGCAAGTCCTCTGTTGAAAGAACATTCTGTTTACAAAGCAGTACACTCAGCTCTTTAAAACGTGAAGAACTTTTGGGGCAAAACCCCTTCAAATTCTCACATCTCCTCTCTCAGAATACTTATCTTAAGGTTTAAGTTCATTCTTTATCCTCAAAACTTCCACTGACTTCAATGAGAACCTGCCTCAGTGAGAATTAACTAAAAATAAAGTCCTTAAATCAGGGGCTGCAGGATTTGGCTCTCAAATATAGAGGATAGAGAGAAATTCAGAAGGGACCCTCCACACAAACAAGATTTCTCAGAAGAATTCTCTGTTTAAAAAAGAGCCAGTCACTTGAAATTAGACTGTTGGAATAATGAACAAAGATAAACACCACAGCAATCAAAAAACAGCTAGCTAATAGAAATCTGTGTTTTCTTCTGTTGAAAAAAAATGCAGCCTCCTTTTCTGACTCACCGTTACTTCCTGCTCGTAGGTCCAAACACCACAGGCCAGTTCAACACAGAATATTACAAGCAAGCTTCCAAAGTACTGCAGAAAACAGAATGGTCTTAGTTATTTTCGATATTCAGTTTAACTCTGAAAAAAAGATAATTTTGAAGGACATCTTGAAATATTATTAACATTCCACAGGACTGAAGACATGGAATGTAAAATACTTTTCTTAACCAAAATATGAAAGACTCATGTGGCAAACTTCTAAAAGTTTAAGTCATGTGATTTCATACAAGCTTAACATGAAGCATATGAATATCACAAGGGGAAAATAAATTCATTTCCTTGTTGCCCAAGAGTACAAGCCTATCATGACACATTACGCTAAAACAGCTTAAAAGAGGACAATCTTTTTTCCTTTCATATAGGTGGGGAAAAAAAAACCCTCTTTTTTCAGTTCTACCCATTTAAGCAACATATCCAAATCATAACAATCTTTTGATTGAAGCAGTATATAGTTCCATTCATCCTTAACTCCAAACTTTCTTCCATGTCAATGGACTGAGCTCCCCCTTTTTCTCAGTACACAAGCATTAAAGTTACAGCCATAATGGATTTTAATTTTATTTGGAAATCAAATCACAATGTAAAATACAACAAATCTACAATTCAACTAGTAGGGTACACGCCAAAAGGCTCCTAATTTAGTCATTTAATTCTGGAATCTATTTAGGACAGGTATAAAACACATAAAACATGCACTGAGGATACAAGATGGGGGTCAATAAGCTGTATTATCTAAAACAGAGACTATAAATCCACAAATAGTGGGACTTAACAGTCACCTACACAGCACCTTTTTCATGCACCCAGTCTGGAACTGAGTAATTCACAGATACCTTAGCAGCCACTGAACAGTGTCATCCTTAACTCCTACTTGCTGATCAAATCTAACTCCCTGAATCAGGTCTGCAGACACAAATGGCCAAATTAAAAATGTGCATGTAAAAATAGTCATGTGAATTTTGAAGAGAAACCTGCATTCAATGCCCTCCCCCTGCAAAGGTCAGTTCAATAAAGATGATATTGAAAGAATACATCTAGTTTTTCTGCTCTCCACCACATTACATTGCATAATCATAGTCACTGTAGATGAACAACACATTGCACACCCTTATAAATCAACACTGTAAGCACTTGAAGAGCTCCTGTACAGGCCTTCAATAACCAGTATGTTCATCCTCCAAAGGTTCAAAAGAGGAAAAAATTTTAGTCATACCTTGTAAGAACCATGCAGCTTTCTCTAAATAATAAAATCATGAACTTCTAAACAATGTCTCCACTATCACCGTACTGCCTGCAAGTTACGCAAATACTTTGCATACTCTGCAAATATTCACTTCAAAAGGAGATAAGAATACCACATGCTTTAGCTCTATTAATTCAAATAAAAAAAATATTTAAGGACATTGTAGGCTAATACTGACATTTTAGAAAGGCAGAACATTGAAATATTTTAATTAAAAGCAAATTTGAGTACCCAGCTCACAAAGCAAATTTTAGTGGTTTTATACACTAGATATTAAGCCTGGGACTGCCTGCTATCACCAAATCTTATGCCAAGGTCACTGATTATGGTAAAAGCAATACATGTGCAGGTATACCTATGGCATTCTCTGGAAAACTCTTCATTAGCAGTTCCTTGCAACATTTCATTCACCAACCTTAACATCTGAAACTTCCTCGGTTTCGTTTAGTTAGGAAAGCTTGTGGTAGCACTTGGAGAAAGAAGAGCCAAACCCAAGATTTTCTCCAGTAAACTGAATCAAGCCCAGGACAGAAAATTATTTAGCCAGATTCACTCATAATCCACTACTGGGTCTGCCAGGAACTGAGCACTCCTGACTAGCTACATCTGGACACATCAGGGCCCGGTAGAATCAAGCCTTCAGTCCTGAGAAAGCACATCTTCTGTCCATAAGGCAAAGGACAAGACAAAACGCACAGCATTTACACACATGAAAGCACACACTAGGAAATGAGCAACTGCAGGCACACCAAACTTCTACAAAGGAGCTTCAGTTTCCCTCTCCTACTGAAGGGGAATATTATACCTCCCTCTAAATGTAATGGTTTGCAAAACAAATAATTCTTATGACAGTTGTGTATGTGTGGAAAAAACCCTCAAACCATTATTTAAATTTACTACCCCTAATTTCTATCTTCCAAAACCAGAAACTGTTACTGATTTCAGTGCTTATTCCTTGTCCAAGTTAGATTCCCACAGGAGTCTGAATGTTAAATGCAACTTCCTGCATTTTACCCAATCCTGCTTTTTGCCAGAAACTCAAATGTGGTTTTGAAGCAAGACTTAATATTTCCTCCTATGGGCTGAGTGGCTACATTCTGTAAAGAAAACTAACCCACATGAGGAATGCTACTGAGCACTACGTACGGAACTGCGCCAGCAGCTCACTGATACCACCTTCTACAGCACACCTCCCTAAGAGCAGTTCACAGAGACATTTTCTATGGATTTTTTTCTTGTTGTTTTGTTTCTAGGTATTGAGGGGCACAGAGAGGGTAGGAAAAGGGAAGACAAAAAGGGAAGCAAATGTTTGTGCAAAGATATCTACAGGTTATCATAAAATTAAAAAAAAAAAAAACTAAGCAATTAATGCAAACGACAATCACTTTAAAAAACAAGAGACCTTTCACATGGCAAATACATTAACATCCCTCTTTTGAAGGCAATTGCTAATTGCTATACCTCTCTCCTGTCGTGGTTTAAGCTGTAAATTTCACCTCTCCCTCCTTTTCCGCAACCCCCCCCCCAACTCCGATGGGGGGGAAATGGGGAGAAGAACCAAAGAAAATGTAACTCCCACGGGTTGAGATAAGAACAGTCCAGTAACTAAGATACAATACAAATCACTACTGCCACCACCAATAGCAATAATAATGACAAAGTAAATACAAAGGGAGAGGATACAACCGTTTCGCCGACCGACCGAGCCGAGAGACTGCGCGCTGCTCCAGGGACCACGTGCCGCCAGAGAGCCCCGCCCCCGAATCCTACCTCCTGGGCATGACGTGCTATGGTATGGAATAACCTCATTGGTCAGCCCGGGTCAGGCGCCCTGTCTCCCCTCCCCAGCTTTTCTCTCTTTCCCGGGGTAACATGAGACCCTGCGGGGGGGAGGGCGGGATAGCCAAACCCATAACAATCCACCCCTTATTCCATACCATTCACATCATGCTCAGATCCCACATTTTCAAAATATCATCCCATATGTGTATATATATATATATATACATCCAAACACACACACAGATGGAGAGATATAATCCCTTAGTGCATGGACCAATCCCTATAAAGCTGCTGAGTCCTATTCAGTCCGTGGTGTCAGGCTCCACCTTTTGTAACAGTCTTTCAGAGCAGGGGAGGCTGTGTGCAGTGTTGGATAGCTGCCTGTTAATGCTGATTGTTCCTTTACTGCAGAACTCGTCTGGTTTCATCAAAGTTTGTCCTTTGTTGGGATGATGGTCTGAGGGTCAGTCGCAGATGACTTGAAGACATCTAGTTGATGGGCTATAAAAAAAATTACATAGCAAGCAACAGCATGCAATTGAGTTCATTGTCTGTTTTCTCCTAAAATCAAATCCCCTTCAGGTACACATCGGACTTCCCCATCTTCCCGCATTACCCACCAAGTATATCCGGGTCTCTGAGCACAAGCAATCCCACGAGTGGGTTTGCCTTTACCTGAAGCAGGAATAACCCACACTGTCTTCCCCAGCAAATTCTTTATGTGCACCACAGGAACATTGTCCCCCTCCACAGTATGTAGAAGTTCTGACTGGGCTGGACCAGCCCTGTTGGAAGATCCTCTGGTGTTGACCAACCAGGTGGCCTTTGGTAAATGTGTATCCCAATGTTTGAAAGTCCCACCACCCATTGCTCTCAGTGTAGTTTTTAATAGCCCATTGTACCGTTCGGTTTTCCCAGAGGCTGGTGCATGGTAGGGGATGTGATATACCCATTCAATGTCATGCTCTTTGGCCCAAGTATCTATCAGGCGGTTCCAGAAATGAGTCCCATTGTCTGACTCAATTCTCTCTGGTGTGCCAGTGCCATCACAAAATCTGTTTCTCAAGGCCCAGGATAGTGTTTTGGGCAGTGGCGTGGGGCACAGCGTATGTTTCCAACCATCCCGGTGGTTGCTTCCACCATGGTAAGCACATGACTCTTGCCTTGGCAGGTTGGTGGGAGTGTGACATAGTCAATCTGCCAAGCCTCCCCATATTTGTACTTCAGCCATCGTCCTCCATACCAAAGAGGCTTTAACCGTTTAGCCTGCTTAATTGCAGCACATGTTTCACAGTCATGAATAACCTGGGCAATAGTATCCATTGTTAAGTCCACCCCTCGATCACGAGCCCATCTGTATGTTGCATCTCTGCCCTGATGGCCTGAAGTGTCGTGGGCCCACTGGGCCAAAAATAATTCACCCTTATGTTGCCAATCTAAGTCCATCTGAGCCACTTCAATTTTAGCAGCCTTGATCCATGTTGGTTGTTCTGGTGTTCCTCAGTAGCCTGACTCTTGGGTACATGAGCATCTACGTGGCGTACTTTGACCACCAGATTTTGCACTCGGGCAGCGATGTCTTGCCACAGTGCAGCAGCCCAGATGGGTTTACCTCTGCGTTGTCAGTTGCTCTGCTTCCATTGCTGCAACCACCCCCACAGGGCATTTGCCACCATCCATGGGTCAGTATAGAGATAAAGTACTGGCCACTTTTCTCGTTCCACAATGTCCAAGGCCAGCTGGATGGCTTTCACTTCTGCAAACTGACTCGATTCACCCTCCCCTTCAGCAGTTTCTGCAACTTGTCGCTTGAGGACTCCATACTACTGCCTTCCATCTACGGTGCTTTCCCACAATGCAACAGGACCCATCAGTAAATAAGGCATATTGCTTTTCTCTTTCTGACAGTTCATTATATGGGGCATCTTCAGCACGTATCACTCCTTCCTCCTCTGGTGACCTTCCAGAATCTTTGCCCTCCAGCCAGTCCATGATGACTTCTAGAATTCCCAGACAACTGGGATTTCCTATTCGAGCTTGTTGTGTAATTAATGCGGCCCACTTACTCCATATAGCATCAGTTGCATGATGTGTAGAGGAGACCCTGCCTTTGAACATCCAGCCCAGCACGGGCAACCAGGGTGCCAGGAGGAGCTGTGCTTCAGTGCCAATCACTTCCGAAGCAGCTCGAACCCCTTCATAGGCTGCCAATATCTCTTTTTCAGTTGGGGTGTAGCTGGCCTCAGATCCTTTGTATCCCCGACTCCAAAAGCCGAGGGGTCGACCTCGAGTTTCCCCTGGAGCTTTCTGCCAGAGGCTCCAGGCAGGACCGTTCTCCCCAGCTGCGGTGTACAGTCCATTTTTAACATCTGGCCCAGTCTGGACTGGTCCGAGGGCTACTGCACGAACTATCTCACGTTTAATTTGCTCAAAGGCTTGTTGTTGCTCAGGGCCCCATTTAAAATCATTCTTCTTCCGGGTCACATAATAGAGAGGGCTTACAATCAAACTGCAATTCGGGATGTGCATCCTCCAGAACCCCACAGCACCCAAGAAAGTTTGTGTTTCTTTCTTATTAGTTGGTGGCGACATTGCTGTTATCTTGTTGATCACATCTGTGGAGATCTGGCGACGTCCATCTTGCCATTTTATTCCCAAAAACTGAATCTCCTGTGCAGGTCCCTTGACCTTACTCCGTTTTATGGCAAAACCGGCTTTCAACAGGATTTGGATTATTTTCCTCCCTTTCTCAAAGACTTCTTCTGCTGTATCACCCCACACAATAATGTCATCAATGTATTGCAGGTGTTCTGGAGTTTGCCCCTCTTCCAGTGCAGTCTGGATCAGTCCATGGCAGATGGTAGAGCTGTGTTTCCACCCCTGGGGCAGTCGGTTCCAAGTGTACTGGATGCCCCTCCAAGCAAAAGCGAACTGTGGCCTGCACTCTGCTGCCAGAGGAATTGAGAAAAAAGCATTGGCAATGTCAATCGTGGCATACCACTTGGCTGCCTTTGACTCCAGTTCATACTGAAGCTCTAGCATGTCCGGTACGGCAGCACTCAAGGATGGTGTGACTTCGTTCAGGACACAATAGCCTATTGTTAGTCTCCATTCTCCATTAGACTTCTGCAGTGGCTATATGGGGCTATTAAAGGGTGAGTGGGTCCTACTGATCACTCCTTGACTCTCCAGTCTACGGATCAGCTTATGGATGGGAATCAGGGAGTCTCGGTTGGTGCAATATTGCCGCCGGTGCACTGTTGCGGTCGCGATCGGCACTTGTTGTTCTTCGACCTTCAGCAACCCCACAACAGAAGGATCCTCAGAGACCAGGCAAGGTGGACAGCTGCTCCACTTCCTCTGTCTCCAAAGCAGCAATACTGAAAGCCCATCGGTACCCTTTTGGGTCTTTGAAGTACCCTCTCCTGAGGTAATCTATGCCAAGGGTAGATGGAGCCTCTGGACCAGTCACAATGGGGTGTTTTTGCCATTCCCTCCCAGTCAGGCTGATTTCAGCCTCCAGTACAGTCAACTCTTGGGATCCTCCTGTCACTCCAGAAATAGAAATAGGTTCCACCCCTTGACAGCTTGATGGCATCAGAGTACACTGTGCACCAGTATCTACTAGAGCCTTATACTTCTGTGGGACTGATGTGCCAGGCCATCTGATCCACACAGTCCAATAAGTTCGATTGTCTCCTACCTCCACCTGGCTGGAGGCGGGGCCCCTCTAGTAGTCATCACATTGGTCACTCATGTCTTGTAGAGATGGATTATTCTTCTTCATCACGGGAGCTGAGGTAAAATCTGCTCTTCCACTCCATCTGGGAACCTGCTCGCCAGAGCCTGAAGCCGCAGCCTTCATGGGGTGGTCAGACTTGACCTTTGCTCTCTTTTTCAGTTCTCGCACCCGCTCCTCCAAAACTGAAGTAGGCTTTCCATCCCACTCCATCATATCTTCTCCGTGATCCTGCAGGTAAAACCATAGGGTGGCCCGTGGCGCATACCTTCTATATCTTCTCTCTCGAACAGTGGGACGCCTCCTGTTAATAGCTGAGATGTGTGTTGATACATGTGAGGAGCTGGATAGATCGTCTCTCAATTGTTGGAGGTTCTGGGACAGTTTTTCCACAGCTGAGATGATGGAAGGGGTGAGATTATCTTCAAACTCTCGGAGTTTATAAATCATTTCATCCACTGTTGATGGTCTTATGTCACTCCAGGTTATTGTTGCCAATGAGTGGGCATATGATTGGGGTGCATTCCGTGTAACTTTCCGCCACATGGGTTGTGTACATTCGACTTCATCTGGATCTATGGGTATATCCACGTTATTCGTCTTGATAGTATAGATCATCTCTACAATGGCTGATTCCCTCAGAGACTGGACGCCTTTCTCTAGAGTAGTCCACTTGGCCGAGCGACTCATAACGTCGTCCTTGTATGGAAACCTATCTTTCACAGCTGCCAAGAGCCGCTTCCAAAGGCTGAGGGACTTTTTCTCTCTCGCAATTGCCTTGTCAATTCCCCCTTCCCTGGCAAGTGATCCCAGCTGTTTGGCTTCACTACCTTCTAGTTCATGACCGTTGGCCCCATTGTCCCAGCATCGGAGCAGCCAGGTGATGTGCTCCCCTGGCTGACGGGTAAAGTCTTTTTGCATATTCCGTAGCTCGGTTGAGGTCCGAGATCGAGAAGTCACCTCTTCCTTTTCTTCTTCTTCTTCATCATGTGGTAATAACTCCTGGTCAGATGCTGTCCCAGGTGGTGACGTTTCTTTGTCTTGTTTCATCTTTCCTGCCTCTTCTTTGTTTTTCCTCTTGCGTACAGGGGCAACCGATATTGGAATGAGTTGGTCCTCTGGTTTATCTGCAGTGATTATTACTGTGGTTTGGGTAGCCGCCGTACCTGTCACTGGGGTTTGAGTCATGGCTGTACCTGTCTCTGGTGGTGGTGTAGCTGCTTGTCATGGGTTCAGCAGTGGTGGTCATTTTTTTTTTTTTTCTCTTTCTTGGTGGCTGGTGCAGCGCTGTGTTTTTTATTTTGGGCCTGGGAGCAGCACTGATGACACCAGTGTTTGGAGTTGCTGCTTGGTGGTGTTTTGGTTTGTCCAGGGACGTTTCTGGGCCTCGTGCTATGCCGGGAAGGAGGGGAGAGCTGGGAGGAAGCAGAGACAGGACACCTGACCCAAACTGACCAAAGAGGTTATTCCATACCACAGCACGTCATGTCCAGGATGGGAAGTTAGGGGGCGGAGACCTGGAAGGCGGGGGGAGTGGACTGGAGGTGCACGGCATGGTCAGGTTTTTGGGTACTGGGGGGTTCGCTGCTGGGGGGTGCACTGGCTGGGTCGGGCTTGGTGAGCAGTTGTATTCTCTTTCCTTGTATTTCTCTTGTATTATTACTGGTGGTAGCAGTAGTGATTTGTGTTATACCTTAGTTACTAAACTGTTCTTATCTCAACCTGTGGGAGTTGCATTCATTTAATTCTCCTCCCCATCCCCCCGGGAATGGGGGCAGAAAGAGGGGAGTGAGTGAGATAATAAAACTTCGTGAGTTATTAGCCTGAGTGAGGCTTAAACCGCGACAGTGCTGTACTTGGAGCTGGATTAACTGCGCTGTCCATAACTCCACCCTCAGATCCAGGAACGTTTTTTTCCTTTTGAAGAAGCTGGACAGTGTTAAACAGGGCTCTGTAAGCATAAGCCAAGCCCCAGCACATTGCCATGATTTGTCCATCTCTGGTGTGACCAGAATGATCACACACCTCCTTTAAATGTTTTACTAATTTTTCTGGATTTTGCATTTGTTCATTGGTGAAGTTCCAAAGCACTGGAGGGGCCCACTGGCCTAGATACTTGCCCATACTATCCCACACACCCTGCCACTCATGACTATCCAGCCTCAGGGAAAATATCTTGGACCTCCTATATCGTCGTTTAACCCTAGAGAAGGCCCAAACCTGACTATGCATAACTCTCCGGACCAGACAAAATAGTTGTGAGTACAACATATTCAGTATGTGTGCCAACATGATAATTCCCATCACAACCAGCAGGCAGGTCTCAAGGGTATCTAAAGGCCATCCAAAACCTTCAGAATTCTCAAATAGTGTTGTAAAGGGCCTGGTGGGGGCGCTGGGAGCACAAAAGAATGTCTCCTTCACAGGCTGACCACCCAAGGAGGTGAAAAGAGACGTGTAATTGCTAAGAACTTCCATTATATACCTCCCAAAGTATAGAGTTGGTGGCCACACTGGGAACACAAACCAGGTCAGTTTCATGATCACTGAGTCTATTGTATTAACAATTCGTGCAATACTGTATAATGTAACAAGAATCTTAACCCAAAACCCAGATCTGAAAAACGTTAAGATAAGAAGAACCGGCTGTAAGTAAGGTATCATACACTGAACCTGTGAGAAACAGAGCAACAACTTTGAGAGCCAATAAATCAGCATTGTGACGAGTGGCTATTTTGTCTTTATCTCAACCCTTAAGTGCCCCATGTTGGGCACCGAAACTGTCGTGGTTTAGGCCGTAAATGTCACTTCTCCCTCCTTTTCCGCACCCCCCCCCCCACTCCGATGGGGGGGAAATGGGGAGAAGAACCAAAGAAAATGTAACTCCCACGGGTTGAGATAAGAACAGTCCAGTAACTAAGATACAATACAAATCACTACTGCCACCACCAATAACAATAATAATGACAAAGTAAAGACAAAGGGAGAGGATACAACCGTTTCGCCGACCGACTGAGCCGAGAGACTGCGCGCCACTCCAGAGACCGAGCGCCGCTCCCCTGATCGCGTGCTGCGAGAGCCTTGCCCTCAAATCCTACCTCCTGCGCATGACGTGCTGTGGTATGGAATAACCTCATTGGTCAGCCCAGGTCAGGCACCCTGTCTCCCCTCCCCGAGCTTTTCTCTCTTTCCCGGCATAACATGAGACTCTGCGGGGGGGGGAAGCCGAACCCATAACATCTCCCTAGACAGACTAGGCAAAGTCATCAGAAAATTGAAGTGGCTCCTTCATCCTGTTACAAACCTGTCAGAGTCCATCTCATTGAAGGATTTCCTCCAGCAAGGAGGAAAAAGCTAAACCAGCAAGGTTGCGAAAAAAGCTAAAACACTGCTTCCTTGAGAGAGGCTGAATGACTGAAATGCTGGTAGAAAACACTCTTTTGAGAGTAACAAATCAATGTAAGAATATTTGCCAATAAGAAAAAGTAGAAAAAAAAAATGCAGTAGGCATTTACTGCTCCTAAGTCACAGATATGCATGTGGCCAATATACTACATTTTTGCATCCCTGCAATGCCAATGGATGTGTCAATTAGCAGGGCTCTAGTTCTTCTGCAAGCTCCTCATTAAGCTTGCTCACCGCCACTGGCCACAGGTGATAAAGGCAGGCAGGAGCTCAGTAAAGCAGTAGCTTTCCAACAGGAACATCTCTAATACCTGGAACCTTGCACAAGCACCTGGGCTTTTTTTCTGCAGACTTGAATAGGCATATACGTGTGGCTCCATCTTCAGAGCACAGAGCTGCACCACCGACAGCCTGCAGAGGCTTATACAAATGGAAAGAAGTGGGAACAGAAATAAAGTAATGATGTGAAAACCACTTTCAGAGAGAAGCAAAGACAGAGGGGTGAAGGGCCAAGGAAAGATACTGAAGATATTCCCTCTGTGAATATCAGGTGCTATTATCTGTCTGGTGTGTGTAATCACCAGACCCTACTCTGCTGGAGTACTCTTCATGTGGAACAGGGTAAAAGTGACCACAGATGACACTGCCCTGAAAACTCTGATGCAGAAACCACTCACAGCAACAGCACAGAAACCCACCACAATGAGTACAACCTGCTAGTGCAGAGATACTACCAGAGCATGCTCAGCTTCTACAACTTACAACAGCCTCAAGAAAGGTTTTGCTCCTAAGCAAGTCACAACCGTAGGTCCACTTCTACAGGGAATTCATATATAAGACAGAAGGACAGTAGGATAATGGATATACTGAATGGAAATCCAGCGATGAAATTCAGCCACAGAAGGGAGGTAAACATTAAGAAAATAATCAAAGACAGGGAAAAAAAGATCAAAAAATGTGTACTAGCATTAATGTAATAGTTCTAATTCAGATGGCTTTCAGACAGCTATACACATAAAGGCTATCAGAACCTAAGAAAGCACTAGAAACATACACGTAATTTTCACATATGGATAAAAAAAGTCAAAATAATTCAAACCTATTTATAGAAAGATCTGTGTGGACTGACCAAATAGGATCAAATGTTTCAGTCTGAATAAAATTCCTGCACATCACAGTGACATCCTATGGGAGGGTACAAGCTCCATATATGCCAGTGTTCCATACATGGAACATATATGGTCTGGCACATGCCCAAAATGTCTTCGTATTTCTCAATCTAAGGCTAAAAACTGAACTACAAAAGTAATTCAGCTTAATTAAATTATGAGTTTTTCTTCTATTTGTTCTACCAAGCTAAGCCAATGAGCACCACCACCAAACACATTACAGGAACATGTGTTTTCTTGATCATCTCAACCATTCAGACATAAACACAAAAAAACATAGCAAATCCAAGCACAAAATCACTATTGCAGACATGCTGCATTTGTTTAAAAGGTGTTTGCTCCAACAATTCCCATTCTGTTCTGAAAGCAACAATGAACAGCACACACATGAAGTGCCTCTCAACATAAAATCTGCCCCCTCATGGCCTTCTATACTGCAGAGTACAGGATTTTTTTTACGATGCAATGATGGGCAATGGCAGGCAATAGCAGTGAAGGATATAAAGCATAAAGCACAACAGCTTCTATTTTTTTCAGAGATGTAATACAAAACTCTTACTGTAGTTCTAGAGATTTTTTGTTTTGACTTGAATATGCCACGAGTCCCGCAATTAATCACTTAATTTGTCTACGCTTTTCAGACAACAGGTGATAAAAACTGGTGAAAAATAACCTCTATTTTTGTTACTAACATGGCAACAGGAAACCGGGAAAACTGGGACTTCAGAAAACTGCAGTATATGGAGGAAGTCTAAAAATTTTGCTCCTCCTCCCACCCCAGTCACCATTTCAAATATCCTTCTCCAAAGTAATTCCAAGAAGCACTGATTTCTCTTTTTTTTTTTTTTTTTTTGACAGTGGAAATATTAGATTCCTAATTACATTTAGGAAAGGAAAACTGGAGTTAAAATTCTTGCATTCCTGCAGTAGCCTCCTTCAGTGCAACAGCCAGCAGTGAATACCCAGTGCCCTATTATCAGCCATTTCAATCACCCCACTGGCAGAGATACAAGAACCACATTACTATCTTCAAAGGGTGCCCTTCCAAACTCTAGTCTAAGCACTACACTAGAAATGAAGCTATAAGTGTGGAGGAATGGCTCAATGAGCGAAAGCATGTTAGCGTGACTGAGCTACTCACGTCAGAGGAGTTAGCAAGAGCAAGGACTCAAGTTGTATAGGCCTCTGACTAGGCCGCTTAAAGCTGCTGACACAGCTGCTGATGAAGTAAGGCTAGAGCAACCTTGGGCATAGACACAATGTTACACTATAATACAATGTGGTAGTCAGTAAGACAGGATCTTGAGTAGGGCAGACATCACAGGAATGTTGAAACTATCTACTCTTGTGACTATAGTGGGTGAATCGCTTATTGTTGTAATAATCAATGACTAAACTATTGCTGACACTTGGCTAAAAGATGTATCCGATTAGGTATTTGCTGAATGCTTTAGTGTTTCTGAGACCGCTAGCTAATCTACAACCAATAATGAGCTCGCTTTTGTACTATGCATGAGGCTAATTAAAATGAGTATAATAGTTGGTGTTGTACTAATAAAATTTGAAGTTTGTCAATCACTCGTATTGAGTGCTTCATTCCTCCCGCCGATTCACAACAATAAGCAGGGGTCCTCACAGAAATTTTAAGGCTATATGTACTTCGTGACCACGAAGTCACTACAGCCCTCTGGTGCCAAGCAGCCCAGGCAGGTAAGGACAGCCATATTACAAAGCCATGCATACCCAAGTATGTTCCTGAAGTGATACCATGTGGGGGGGTTTCTGCTCTGCCACAGCTGGGCTTGGTTAATTTTTTGCCAATGACCTATGGAATGCCTCATCAGCATTCAGCTACTATAAAGTGTAAAATTAGTGTAAAAACTGTTAGCCCATGCTCAAGGAAAATCAAAGACACATGCCCAGTCATGCTCTCTTGGAGAATATGGTCTACATATTCTGTAGAAAGCCTTCCATTTTTGAGCAAATGCATCTTTCTCTGAAGGACCAGTGTACTTATTAATGAATCATCATTCACATGCTCTGCATTTCATTTAATAAACATCTTTTTCACACTTTACCACTCTACTCCCAAGAGTTTTTGTTTTCTTACGCAAGACATAAAACTTTTTTTCCTCCTCTGATTCAAGAGAAAACATAACCCTTATGTCCTTATGTCAGAGCAAATGAAAAGTAGCTTATCAGCAAGTCCAGCCACCTCAGACTTGCTGTCTGGCACTCATACCACCTTCTTGGGCAACATGGTCCATATGGCAAGAGAGGAAATGAAAGCTCGGGAAGGGCAGGGTCTGAATGAGATTCCAAGGGTAAGGCAGCTGCAGAATGAAACCTTACAGGAATCTCTGAAAGACTAGAGTATATGGTATGTAAAACAAATGCCAGAAGATTTTAAGAGGGTTATGCACAGCATTTCCCAATGGCTAACAGCCTGAGAGCATCAGCCTTGTTCTTTGGAGACACAAGCCATCCAGACATCTGTCTGCACCTTGACCACCACCACTATATCATCAACGGGAACCAGACTCTTTCTGTGCAAAACCTAGTAAGAAGTCCTTCCTCCTTCAGTAAGTTACAAGCTGTGGTTCCCTTTATTTATTACAGTTTACAAAGTAAAGAGGTTATTTTAATGGTTATTTTAATCCAGCTATATCCCTTAAAAATGAAGCACTCATTAAACGGAGTCAGACAAGCTGCATGGAAAACTGAAATCCTCTGTTTATCCACTGCAGCAGCACAAACTTTCCCCTGCCTGCCCTGCTCCCTTCCAGCTCCCTCAGCCCTGCCCTGAAGGGATTAACAGTTCATTTGTCATTCCAATTTAAAATTTGGTTTGCTTGCTTGACAACGCAGAAATCTCTGAGAAACACAGTCACAAGTCAACAAAAGAATGAGCTGAAACCACCAGTTTACGATATTAGCTACTGAATGCCATCCAGTTCTTCAAAATAAATATATTCCACAGCAAAATAATCAAATATCTCCATTATTTTAGATTCGTTTTACCAGATCACAAAATTTTATCTGTCTTCCAGCTTGTAACCTTTGCAAAGTCCAAGTTTTATGAGTTACCACTTTTCCTAAAAGCATTTGCAAATAATTTCCTGAATTAAAAAAATTAAATTATGGCAGTGAACATTATAATCTTCTAAGGTATGTGTCCAAGTTCTTTTGATTGACCCCTGTGCTCTTTCAAAAACTAAATAAAATTGTTTATGAAGAGTCAGGACTTCGTTCACACCTCTATTCTTCTGTGAGATACTAATGACCTGTTTTAAATGTTTACTGTAATGGTTAATCTTTGCTTTTATAAAGAAATAGGTATTATTTTGGAAATAAGAAAATGCACACTTCAGATAATTATTAGGATTTATTTGCTCAAGGCTCAATTACCTAAAGTCAGTGAACTTCAACGAACTAGGGTCGTTGTGAGGGCATGGTAAAGTACTGAACAGGACATAGCTAAAGATAGACATTAGACCATTATTTCCTCACAGCTTAAAATATTCCCTTCCCCCTACTTCTCCCCTTCCTTCACAGAATTTTTATTAAAAACTAAATTTCGTCTTCCACACAGATTTTCAAAACACTTCATCTCTCTACCACTTCTTTATTTTTTTACCAAGGAAATCAAAGGAAAGTCCTTTTTCCTTGTAAAATAGACCAGTTTGGTACTGACACACAATAACTCTGCCTCAGCATGCCCCAAAACGCTTCAAGCATTCACCATTTTCAGTGAAGAAGTGCTCTCAGATATAAAACCCATGCAACAGTCCCTGTGCACACAGCACAGTGTCTCTGATTAATTAGTCAAAAGGGTAAGATTAGGCAAGAAAGAGAGATTAATTGAACTGTCAGGGCACACACTCCACGTCAGTCTGTGGCAACAAGAATGCAGTCGAACTACAGTGTCAAGGCATGCACCAGCGGTGAGGCTGGGCTGCATTTCAGACGAGACACTGAGCTTGGCTGGGATCTGTTTACTCATTTACTCCTTCCTTGCTCTCAGGGACTCTCCCATTCCCTATTCCTTTCAGCAGAGTCAAAAAAAAAGGACCTGGGAAAGAAAGCAATGAGAAAAGAGGAGTTAGGAAGGACAGCGGAGAAAACATACACAATGGTAGCAAGACCACATATCATCTCAGCAGCTCCCTATCTTCTTTTCTCTTTCAAGATGCAGCACCCCTCACTCCCATCCTGGTATCATTCCCAGCTCTCTAGCCTCAATAACCTCAGTCCCTTTAATCTATAGTCTTATCAATCCCTGTCTTTTCAACTAGCTTCCTGGTACCCACATCCATCATTCCACTTCACCTACCTTTCTATTACTACCTTACTACCTTTCATCCTCTATTCAACAGGGAGTATCATTCCAGAGACCTTCTCAGTTCTGCTGTCATTTCAGTCCCCTCTCCTGCCCTGGGTATCAGTGACTTTCAAGAACTTGAGAGGGAGGAAGCAGTATTAACAATGTAACAAGAAAAATAGTAACTCCATTAGGTGAGCTTAAAAGTATAGCACACATTGCAAAGCATGCCACAGAATTCCACGCAGTATGTTTCATGCCAAAAACATCCTGGAACCATAAAATACTAATATTGACAGATATTTACCTTTCAACTTTGCACTGTAACTTCTTCCTAAAGGATGAGCAACTGATGAGGAGGAAATTCTTTACTGTAAGGGTGGTGAGGCACTGGAATGGGTTGCCCAAGGATGTTGTGAATGCTCCATTGCCAGCGGTGTTCAAGGCTGGGTTGGACAGAGCCTTGGGTGGCATGGTTTAGTGGGAGGTGTCCCTGCCCATGGCAGGGGTGTTGGAACTAGATGATCTTAAGGTCCTTTCCAACCCTAACTATTCTATGATTCTATGACTTTTCACTATTGCAGAAGTATGAAGAAAAAACCCAATTATTTTAATTGACAGCATCATAACTGTGCTTTCTGAGCTTGCTGTTGTGTTGTGGTTTAAACCCAGCCAACAACTAAGTAGTACACAGCTGCTCAATCACTGTCCCAAAGACCAGGGGAAAAAAATGTAGAAAAAATATGAGTTGAAAAAAGAACAGTTTAATAATTGAACATAATAATACAATAATGATAATAACAGTAATGATGAAAGGAAATAAAGAGAGAGGAAGGAATAAGCCCCATTCCACAAGAGAAAAAAAACCAAACAAACAGATAATTGACACACAATACGATTGCTCACCACCTGGTGACCAATACCCAGCCTGACCCAAGTAGCGATTTGCCCTTCCTGGCCACCTTTCCTCCCACCCACCGACTCCCTCACCTCCTCTGTTTATATGTTTATATACTGGGCATGATGTGCTGTGGTATGAAATACCCCTTTGGCTGGTTTGGGTCAGGTGTCCTGTCTCTGCTCCCTCCTGACTTCTTGTGCTCCTCCTTACTGGTGGAGCATAAGAGACTGAAAAGTCCTTGATCAGGGCAAGCATTACTTAGCAACAACTAGAACATCGGTGCGTTATCAGCATTATTCTCAGAGTAATGCCTGTACCAGCTACTGGAAAGAAAAATAACTCTATCCCAGTTGAAACCAAGACAGTAAATCAAAGGCATTCCCCTAAATAGCTCTCAAGGGGCTAGACAGTTCTCGCTACTTTGAGCCACTGGGTAACTGCACCAAACAGTACCATACTGCCTCTGCTCTGCTACAACACGGCTGTGCATCCAAGGCAGTTGTAAAATGCCAGGGTGAAGGGAGCAGACCATCACTGTGATCACAGCAAATATTTGGATTTAAGCCAAGCATTTGCAAGAAGACCTGGACACTCCCAGCAGCTAAAATTCCTGTGATACTGCTCCACCCCAACACTCTTCCCTCCATGCTGCTCAAATATACAGCTGCTCTTGCTGTCTGTTCAACAGAAAGCACCCTTCATCTCTAAATGCCTTCCAATAATCCACAGTGCCAGCCAACTCTCTCTCATCTGTGAGCTCCCTCTCATAGTTAAGAAAATTAGGCACCATTTCAAAGCACCTGCCTTTGAGTAAGTATGTGCTCAGTGCTGCACATTTGTGACGAAGAAGACAAGGTCAAAAGAAAACCACACCTCACACTTGGACAGGCTGAGGAATTGTCACTGGACTCCAGACCCACTACAGTCCACTTTACCACACCGGCAGCCCTGCAGAGCACACCCACCCCTGCAAAGGCCAGCTTCGCTCTGTGGTGTTGCAGCTGCCACAGTGTCACCAATCTCAAAATTTAACCATTTCTCTGAACCTCAGAAACTCCCAATTTGAACAGGAAAGCAGCTTACCCATTTCAAGGGTACCCCATTTCAAGGCAAATAAAAAAAGATGACTAGTACAGGCATCTCCTCAAACAGTTTCCCTTTGAACTGAAAGTTAGAAATGCAAAAAGAAGGAAAAAAAACAGCTCTATATTTATTTTCTTGAGAAAGTTGCTCATATACAAAACTACTGGAGTATAACAAAAATGTTTTCTCTTACAAGTGGAATGTCAAATAAGCAGCACTTCAAAATGCAAACTACATGTCCAGGTCCTTATTTACCCACTGACTATCTGAATTTGAATTTTAGTGCAGTACTGGCATCTCATCAAACATGTACTACAGTATTATAAACCCACTTAAACCAGCCTTCCGCAAGGCAGGCCAATCTGATTTGTGCATCTCCATTTTCCTTCTGCTCACATTGTATTTGTAAATGAACTGCTGATAAAAGGCAGAAAACATGAAAATGAACTCAGTCCCTGTCCTGTTTAATTCTAAATTGCATGGGATTACACCAAGCATGCTTGTCAGTTATTTTCTCCCTTTCAGTGTTCGGTTGTTAAAATAATGAAGAAATATTTCTGATTGGTAAATAACAATTCCAGTGCCAAATGCTAGTACAAGGTATTGGAGCAGCTGTGACTGTGGTAAGAGTCCACATGGATTAGAATAAATACCCTTTATTATTACAGGACAAATAACGTAGCCATCATCAGATGGACTTGACAGAAGCTACATTCATCAGCCATTTAGCTGGCTGAGAACTGCTGACATGAAACAGCTACATTCAAGCTAGGTTTGTCACATCTCCAGTTCACCTTTTCAACTGAAACATAGTATAACTTCTTTCTTTTTATGAAGTATTTGCCTGCTTTTAAAGAAAAGATCAGTTTAGTTTAATGACGGTTTGTCTGGTTGTATTTCAACTCAATAGACAATTTAGTCTGGCAAGTTCCAATTGATAACCAGGTTTTGGCAAAAGTGAGTTAATAAGCTATTTGACCACACACAAACAGGATCTAACAACATTTAGCTCTGAGGAATAGTTATTTCTTTGCCAGCTTAATCATAAATATCAGTAATAGGGTTTGCCCCACTGAACATCAAATATTTCTAACAGTTTTTCCCTTTGTGAAAACATATGCAGACAAAATTGAATCCTGTGCTGTTTAAATACTGTAATTACAGAAAAATCTTAAGTTATAAATGCCAGAATTTGCAATGAAAGCTTCAGCCAGGAAAATATTTTCCAGTGGTATTTTCATGCAGTTCTTCTTGTCAAGCAACAGAGTTTACACTTGCTGTTCTTAATCAAACAAAAACTTCAGAAAAATCAGGCACACTTAAGGTTACTGTTCTTAAAGAATATATGCGGGGAGGGTGTGGGTGGGTGTGGGTGTTGTGTTCTGTTTGGTTTTTAGCTAGGCTATGGGAACAACAGACTTTAAAACCAATCCAAAATGGACAAAGCCTCAGAAGAGGAAAAGGATAGTTTTGTATTCAAAGAAAATATAAATAAATTTGAAGAATCTCGTTTGAAAAACTGTAACAAGCACCATAAAACTTGGACTCTAGCTTCTCCTCCTTGGACTTTCCCTACATTCAAGTCAGTGGCTAGGAAAAGCCCAGATCTTCCAGTTTAGGCTGGCATCACAGCCACTTCTACATGACACTCATCACTCATGACATAGAACAAAACTATAGTATAGGCACTTAAGGTATACATGGGCTTTTTATACCAACCAGCCTTCAGGACTTAGTATTTGTGAAGCAATTAAAATTAAATGATAACAGTTTTAAAATGCTGGTTCTACAAATAATCCACAGCATGCAGAAGACTGAGGTGTTATATTTTCTTACTATTAAACTGAGTAAACATTTATTCAGTTCATATTTATGCCCCATGTGAATCTGGGAAGGTTTCAAGCATCTAATTGCAAGATTAAATTTGAAAAACAAATGAAAATAATTATATATTCAGATGTACTAAAATATCTAACAACATAATATCTATATATTTTATGGTCCTTATGCTTTATTAGATTTTCCAAAAATCCAATTCAATTAACATTAGCACTAGCAATTAGTATGCTACCAGGAACTTCAAGATTTGTGTCCAAATATCTCTGCATGCAATCATTATGACTGTTCATGTATTTATGAAAGAAGATTAAAAGCACGATCGAAGAGGTTGTTGATGTCTTACATGAAGGTTCTTTTCTTTTAGATGCACAAAAGCTCATTTTGTTGATCCGTCACTTTTCTGATTAGTCTGATGAATGAAGCATTGACTTATGTCCGCATACTTCTGTGGTTTAACACAACTGTATTTCTTTAACAATTAATCAAAGACAATGACATACTTAGGAAGATATCGTTTAGTTTTGCTTATCAGTCTGCTTAGCAAGAACAAATTCTCAAGCTCCCGAAAATGATATATTGCCACACAAAATGATATAAATATCTTGCTTTGTTTTAGTTATCATTTGACTGCCTAAAAATACTTTATTTCCAGATGACATGAAAAGCTATAAATTATTTCTTCTTTTCACTGGCAGTTTAAATAAACTGAACGCCAAAACCAGTTTTATCTTCATTTTCTTTTTAATTAGTTATGACTTATTTTTCAAGGCTTATACCAAAAGCCATAACCTTTTTTCCCAGATACTATGTAGCACTGGTCTGTATCATATAGTTGCTTTTATCTTTTAACTAACTCACAATAAAAACTATCACCACTACAAAATAAAAAACACTTTGTAAAAATAATCTTACAAGCTTATAAAAAAAAAAAAAAAAGGGTTTTACTATTTATACAAAACAAATATGTATACAAAGCCCTTTTTAAGGTATGCAAGAAAGATTGCTAAATAAATAGAGTATGAATTTACATTAATCCATTATTTTTATGCAAGGGCTCATAACTAAGTAGCATCTGTCTTAGAACTTGCTCCCATGGATTTTTAACATTGCAAGTTTAAGATCTAGAAATAGAAAATGAGTGGCTATTACTATAAAATATTCAGATTTAAATTAGAGTTTTTCCTAACTATATAGCTTTGAAACAACAATCCTCATACCGTATATGGGCTTTACAAATATCCAAAAGGAGAAACACCCTTTACCCTCTTGCAGTTGAGGAACACTTCTGTTGCAGAATTTCAGCTGGAAATCTCAAATAAAGCTTACTCCCATCCTCTCAAGTGAAAAGACATTTTAATACAAAAGCCAGGACAGCTTCCAAATTGTTTTAGCTGCAGTTAAAGTATTTCTTTTTAGATAAAAGCAAAGGTTGCATAAATTCATAAATCTCAGGCAGGATTTTGCCTGTTCAGCTTCTCCTGTAATCACAGTGATCAAGTCTTACACACCTTTTTTGCATCCATTGCTCCCAATCTCTCAGGCTTAAGACTGCTTGAAATCCTGCTTATTCTCATGTTAAAAGACGAAGCCCAACCCTGCAAGGACTACCATCTAGACTTCTAAGAAGCATACTGGTATATGGCACTCCTTGATCTTGGACAGTTTAAATATTTTGAAACTCTAAACCTTTAAAATTAGCACAAGTTTGATGGGTTTTTTGGTTCTGATGTTGGGGTTTTTGTTTGTTTTGTTGCTCTAAAACTCACTGACTTAATGATGAAAAAAAAAAGGCATTTGGCTTCCTTGGCAACTGAAGTCTGCTCACAGTTAAATTGTATACAGAGCCTTGTGCAGGAAAGATTATTGCTTTTCAGCTGCTGTTGGCTCAATTATGTAGCCTCCAAACAAAGGAAAAAGCTGGGTACTAGGAATTTATTTCTAAACTTGCCCCCAACCAAAAGAAACTGCAAAATTCCACATCCACATAAGAGAAGGCAAAGCTTTTGAATACACTCAGAAATAACCTTCACCAGCTACAAACGCTGTTACTACACACATGCAATCAACTGTGTGGATAAAGCAAAGTTGAGGTTATTTAGCTATTACACAGCCCAAAGGATAGCATTAGGTTTATTTCAGAGCACTCAGACTCATGTTCCTATACTTATTAGTACTCAAGAGTTTGAGTTATATTTCCCCTCAGCAACTCCTCTACTAAATGAAGTGGATTTTTGCAAATGACACACTGCTTGTCTTTCAGTCATAGCACAATGCAGTCTAGGCAATAAATTGTTTCCCACTGTGTGCTTTGCAATTACAATTCCTTACTGATACCGTAACTCAACAGGGTAATAAAAAATAAGCAGTATTTGTCTAGTGCCTGTGGATTAAAACTTCTTACACTGCTGAAGCAAAGCAGAAGTTAGCTGTTTCTACAGGTTATGAAACATACCCAGACAAGGAGCAAGAGATTACTTTTCACTGTTCCACAGTAGCCCAGCATTCCAACCATGATGAGGAAACAGCAGACTGCAATCATGACCGGGTGGACCACAGGAAAGTAAGTCAAAATGACAGCCTCCTCCACCCTAAAACCAATCAGAACCATAATCAAAAAAGCATAATAACACAAAAATGACATGTAATATATATGTAATACAGCCACCAAAATGAAAACAGTTGATTAGCAGATGTGTTCTTTCCAGTGCCTTGCACATTTCAGAGAAATCTATTCTACATGGTTTTAAAGTCAAATGCTGCATTCAGGTACCAGAAAGTAATGCATCATCTGAAATCTCTTTGGAGAGAAGGCAATCTTCCTGTCCTGCACTTGCACAGCACATGGCACAATGAGGCCCTGTTCCATCACTAGGGCTCATAAGCACTACTGTAATAAAAATAACAGGATTCCTAAATCTCTGGACTGAATAAAGTATTTAAAACTAAACAGTAATACAATATAGTTGCATGTGGGCAAAGGGCCAAAAGATTGATCCCTGTCAGAAGAGAAAGGCACAGGAATAAAATAAGATTGAATTCATATCTTTCCTGCTTCTCTAAGTTCAACTGATACCAGAAATGGTGGTAAAAATACACCTTTTAACAAAACAATAACTAGCTCAACTGAAGTTTTCTTAATTCTAGAAATCCTAATTAGGAAACTTCCCATACAGAATGAACATATACTGCAATCAATCACCCACACAGACTAACAGGTTTAAGGAAAGCTTTACCTTGTTTCTGCAGTTAAAGTGAGAACGTTATTCAGGTAGTCTCTCATCCAGGCAGAAATACCTAATACGCTGATGGACATCAACTAAAAAGAAAAGAAGTTATTTATCATGTATTTAAAAAAAATAAAATTGCAAGATCATTCATAACTATGTAGAAGATCAATCTTCAGTAATATCTTTCATGCTTTCATTTATCCAAACCACATCCTGTTCCCAAAACTGTACTTCTATATGCTTAGAGTTGGGTTTTGCCCAAGTATTTAGGGACAGCGACAATAACCTTCTCTTCACCATGCATAAATAATGCCTGGAATACCTTCTCTTCCATCCAGTGATGCTACTGCTGGCTCAAGTCCCACCACTGCACAGTTTAGCACAGAACAACAGAGAGGGTTTTGCTAAAATCAGTGAATCTTCCAGGACTCACAGTGACACCCACCAGTTTGCACAAAACTATGAAGCCATGCTGAGGTACGCAGCCACTGAAGAACAAGCAGAAGCACCATACAGGATAAAACAGTACTGATACACTGACACATAAGAGGGGATGAGAAGATTTATCTTGGGGTTAAACTCAGAAGAAAGTAATTATTTTGCTCATTTAGACAAAGTACACCATGAACACTATGCCACAGTTTCCTGAACTACAAGACAACAATAAAACTCACTGCACTTCAATTACAAACCCCAGATCATCCAAGTGGCTTAGTACCTAACCTGCCAGGCTCTTGAGAGGCATAAAGCCACTATACTTTCCCTAAGACTACTCCTGTGGCAAATAAATCCCTGAGACAGAACCCCACCAAGAACTGCCACCACCTCAACAGACCTGGATTTCCGTCACCCAGCACCACCGTGTACTCCAGCACACCTGGGATCTGCCAGTACTCTGGCCTCTGATTTTCATGAGAAGCCAAAACTGAACAACATACCTACCACACCATGACAGCACCAGCTCTTCTGCTGCTGTACCAGAGGCACTGCTAGAGAACAAAGCATTCTTCACAGCACTTGTCCATGTATTTTGCACCGGGCTAGGTGAGTCAGTGGGCTCATGGAATAGCAGCAGCCACCCCACTTCTGTGAATGCTCTCTGGCCACAGAAGCACCATGTCTCCTCCTGCACACACAGGACAGAGGGAGCACGACTCCTCAGACAAAGGGTGAAAGATGCAGTTACAAACTTCAAGGACAAGAGGGAACCACTAAGCTTTTCTACAAAATGGAGTAAAGTTAAGGTTACTAATGCTGCTTGTTACTTCTCAAATTATTTCAGCTGGTTTATTACACTCAAATGAGAATTTAAGAATATCAATCTCACATGGGCACCTAAGCCTGAACCACAGCTCAAGGGCTGAATCTGGCAGACTCAGGCCTTCAGCAGCACCACTCTCTAACTGAGGGAGGGAGATCTAGGCTGGTCCCGCTGAATACTCCTGGCTCTCCTGAATACTACTGTTTTCATGCACTGTACAGGCTTATGCCAGGAAACCTCAGCATTACACTAACAGCATTTTACATCAGTGAGAAGTGCTAATCTCCCCTGTTGCCTTCAACAGCTAGCTTCCCACATGCTCTCATGGTTCCCCAAAGTTGTTATGAAAAGCAAGTTAACTGGTTCAAATCTAATATGTAAGAAAAATCACTGTGTGTCCTTACTGGCTCCATTGTCTGCAGCATGTCCACAGCAGGTTACTTCTGCCTTTAAAATTTCATGGGAAGTCCCACTGGCTACTCCATGGCTTCCTCCTGCTCTTCAACACCGACGCACAAAGTACAGGCATTGCACTGGCTCTGGGTGGTGCCAGCAAGAGCCCTAGGTGCTTGGCATGCTGCAAGCATAGTCCTGAAAGCTAGTGCATGCTATAAGTCTACCACGTACAGATACCCTTTATGCTCTGTGGGATCTATTTTAGCTGGTGGAACAATAGGAGTAAAAAGCTTTTTACGTTGTATTATTTGCAGGAAGCTGCAGAAGCAAAGAAAAGTAGGTGACTAGAATCTCCCAGAAAACTCCCCAACAGTGGCTACCTAGTCGGAAGAAAGCATCAGGCAAATATCCCACGCAAGCAATAAAACACACATTTCTAACACAAGTACAGGTAACGAAGACTACAAGCAGACAGACTGCCTTCTTATGGTCAAAAAGCAACAGAAAACATTTTTTACCCTCCACATGTCCCTGCAAGGCCTGCTGATACACAGAAAGTGTTAGCTTGCACTTCCACTCTGTTTAGAGTAAAATACTACAGATAAATTCGATTACTTTGCTTTGCAGCAGTGGTGCTCAGGAGTGAGAAGTCCATCAAAACCACACTCCCCAGCAACTCTTAACAAGAGCCAGATGGCCCAGCTACAAAAACTGTACCAGAAAAATGATCTCTTGCTAAATAATATTCTTCCTCCCATACCAGACTGATGGGCTGCCTAGGCAGCTCTCCGTTAGGAACTTGCAGGATGCACTCATTTTCTTTCAGCCTTCAATATGCAGCAATATAGTCCCACACAGCAAAAACCTGGAAGAAGGCAAGAGTTTGCTTCTTCAACAAAGGTAAAATTTGGTAGGCAAAAGGGTTACCTCAAGGATTCTGGAGCCTGCAGGTTATTCAGAAACAACAGGGAAATCACAGAGCAACAAACTAAAAGACAGAGGGGACAGAAAGGTCTCTGTAGAGACCACAAGAAATTAACAGTCCTGCCACTGAGAGATCACTCAGTTTGCTAGAAGGACTCGCCTACAAATGCAAATCATAGAATCACAGACTGGTTTGGGTTGGAAGGGAACTTCAAGATCTAGTTCCAGCCCCACTGCCATGGGCAGAAATCATGAAGGAGAAGGACTGTTTTCCTGCTGAATTTGAGTTTTCTCTCCCTAGATACATATATTTGCCCACGTAAAAATCAGTAAGCGTAAAGTCTAGGCAGATACATCTCCAAGCTGTGGCCAACACATGGCCACATGACTTCTAAACAAACGCTTAATGACCATATCGTGGAACAGGACTCCACTTCCACTTACCACAAACAGTAACTGGAAGAAAAAAACTGCTCCCTTTCACCTAGGAAACATAACCTTCACAGTAATGTAACAACACGAACACTCTTTCAGTCCATAAGAACAAGCTCTCTATTAAAGGTCCCTCCATTCAAAAAGATTTTAGACATTTAGGTCCCCTGGCTGTTTTCCTTCGATGTAAACAGCCAACAGCCAACTACTACTGTATCTTGCTGGACGTAAATTACATGCAAGAAAATTCCCCCATAGCCCCACTGATAGCCATGCTACAGCTCACCTGCTCACCTACCCTGTGTCCTGAACGCTCTCACCATCATTAACTCCTTCAGATGTTACTGGTTTCTGTTACACTCACAACACACATATGGTATCAACGCAAGAGCTGGCACAGTATTACTCTGAAAACGTACATGCACAATGCCTTACTTCATTGCTACACGGATGTTACACACAGATTACTTGAGCAACACCATCTTGCCAAACAGATTCCTTGGGAAGCACCTCTGGCATCTTATTTTGAAGAAAGTCTAAAATTAATTATTACTCCAAGTGACCTGAAAGCCAGAGTGGTGTGACACACTGGATTCATGAGCAAGAAGGTCAGTAACACTTGTCAAAGTGGGGCAGCATAAAGACATGGCTCACAGAATAGGCAAATACTCAAGAAGCTCTTCTTGAATGAAGGGGCCCAGAGAAGAACAAACCTTGATAACTCGAAAAAGCAATTCTGCAACAGGTTGATGACAAGAGATACATTTTACAGCACATAATCTGGCAAGTGCTTGGTAGCTCTTTGCTAGCAAAGGGGAAATGCTGGGGAAAAAAGTACATCCCTTCCAATCAGTAGAAGTGAGCCTCTGGGCAGAAATGCTTTGCAGGATTAAAGATGCATTTGCAACCCCAGACAGCCCTGCGTAATCATGACTGAAGTTTAGCTTAGTGACAAAAGATTATCAAGCACAAACACCCATCAAATGACTTGCTCTCCTTCTCCAAAGCCACAGGGGAGTCACAAGAACACAACATGTGCCTGGCCTTCACAACCTCCCACTTACGACTCAACATGCCTATGTGCTGCACTGTATAAGTGCTAAGCATTCTCAAGTGCCAGCTGACATCAAGGAGGCCCCAGACATATACCACTTCACACCACCTATGGCAGAGGCAGATCTTCAGTCAGCAGCACAGGAACTACACTGGCATCAGCCATACAACTCAGCCCATGTGCTCAGTACACAGAAACAGCAACAACCTCCCCCAAAACCTTGGCGTGCATCCAAACCCACCAGCAAAGAACAGAAGTCACACTGCTGCAACTCACTGCCATGAGATTTTCAAGGAGCCATGGGCAAGGGCAAGGTTTTTGTGTTTTCAAAAGGCGGTGTTAAAAAAAAGTGCAGCCCTTACTTCAGCCACTGTTCTGTAAATAATTCAGATGTAAAATACAGTTAGAGATCTGTATCAAGAATCAGATGAAAGGACACAAGTTTATGAGAAATAAAATTACCAAGATAATTCTCACCAGATTAGCAGTTACATCATTCACCCAAATGGTTTCATCCAAGCTTCTCTGATGACAGCCTGCTGTGCTGTACACATAATATGACAGTAAGCAGTAAAACATGTTTATTTGTTGCAGCTGGCTGCCCAAATCACTCTGGGTTTCATTCTGAACTGTCACAGAATGTTATATAGCCATGAATATGACACTGAAGAGTTTACAAAACTGCCTCTTGTCATACTCTACTTTAAATATATTTTCACACTGACTAAACAGAGGTAATAAATAACATTTTTATATACAACCAATATGCGGATCGCACAATAATATATTAAATTTCCAAACTTATCTTTAATGTAAAGTTCTTAAAGTTATTAGAGCTTTCTCAGACAACTGAGAAAGTCCATCCAACAAAGGATTCAAACTATTAGGAATGGCCATTTTGAAGCACAGGTTAAATTGCCTCTGGAATTTTTCTACATAAATTATGCATCAAAATGAAAAGATAAAAATCATATTTTATACATTATGTATTTTAAGCCTACTCACAATGTCTTTGAGGCCATACCTAAACTGAAAAAAATAAATTTTCATTTTCAATTAATGAATGAAGATGGATTTCTGTCTTTGAAGGAGTGAGAGCAATTCCTGTTGCTATTTGCACACTTGCTTTCATCCTCTCATCTTTCTGCTTTCATTCTAACACCTTAATTTTTAATGGTGAAAGTTCCTATGCTCAAGTTTGAGAGAAGGGGTTTTCTCCATTATTCAAGTGGAGGAAAATTAAAAGTATCTTCCATACTGAATATCACACACCACTCTTTATTCTAACAGATGGGGTAAACAACTTCAGGTCACACTCTGCTACCCATAAAAAGTGCTGACTGCAGCACTACAGAGCTACTTGCTTTGCAGAAAAAGTTTTCAGCCTAAGGAAATTACTTCCAAGATAAGACAACATTCATCAGAGTATGTCCTTTAATTTTAGTAAGGAACTAAACCTTGAGAAAATTTTCCAGTTAAAACTGATTTGGGTAACCTGAGCTGAGACTTATCAAAGCCGGGTGGAGGGGGTGGGGAGAAATCACTGCAAGGTCATGAACAGAGCATATTGCAATGCTTTCACAAGATTTTCACAATTAGGTTCGATATTCAGATAACTGAACAAACACAGATGACTCAGATCTCAGGATAAACAGAGGACATTTTGGGGGGAGAGAGGGGCGTAAGGGTGGAGGAGAGAAGGATAAGAGGTCTCGTTTGTCTGTATCATTTGGCAAAAGCCTTTAAATGTTTAGAGAAAGAAGGGTGGTCTATAAAAAAGGAAATTTCCCTATTCCCCACTAATGCACCTTTTATTCTACAGACATACCAACATTTAATTTTAACTAAGCTTCCTACACAGGGTTTAGCCTTGCTCTCCTCCCACTTGCAAACAGCTGAAATATTTACTTATTTGCACTTTAAATGTGGGATTGCTTGCACAGCTGCAACAGTGAGTTAACAACCTGCTCTATGTTTGGCACAGGCTGGAACTTGCACACTTTGCAATAGGGCAACTGCTGGAGCACTGAGAGCCCAGTAATGGATCAGCCTCCTTGGGGAAGCAAGAAAATTTTCCAGCAGTTGGCTGTGCAAGGCTCCTTCAGCAACACAGCCTAAAGAACAAATAAGAGCTGAAATATGCAAACAAACTGAGGCACAGTTCATCTATCAGGCAGTTCTACTGAGTGTCAGACCTACATATCAACTTCTGGCTGTGTAGCACAAGTGTACTTTAAAAACAAAGAGGGATACAAAAGTACATGCATTTCTGCATTCATCCTCTCTGTGTCTACCTAGGCACTATACTTCTTGTTAGGACATGATTTGCGCCACTCTTCCCTCAAAAGCATTTCACTGTCAGAAGAAGTTTTGCCTCTGGGGAGACAGAGGCATGTGCTGCTAATCATGAGTGATTTGTAACAGTGCTCAGAGCTCAGGTGTCTAGATCTATATCATGAGCCACACACCACCATCAAGATGATACGCCTTCACATATACAAAATATACTCTCAATTTTCTTTCTGTAAGAGCTTGGTTTTGTTCACAGACTCTAGTCAACCTCACAGATGGCAAACAAATTATTTTTAAACCCAAGGTACATAACTGGAAGATTAGTATGAAAAAAGTGCAAGTATTTCCTATGATTCACAGGACCTACAATCAAGTGATGTTCCCACAAGCAGCTAACTTCCCTGTTTTACATGTGAATACCCAAGAGCACATGAAGATGACTAAAATGAACCTGCATTTTTTATTAAATCACACATTCTTATAAAACTGCAGAAAATTAACCTATCCCCTATACTCCTATAAGCCATGTCAAGTGTCTACCACAGACTCTCGATGGATGTCTATGGTAAAGACGCAGTGCCTGGGAATGCACAAATAACTGGGCAGCTACATTCTACAAAGTGATGCAAATTTGAAGGAAAAAAAAAACCAAATGCAACTACCTACTAGGCCAGATGGACCTTCCCAGTTCTGCCAGAGATCACAGCTTACTGGTATAAGCATTTAGCTTGAAGTTTTTAATTCCTTTTGAGCTATGTGCTCAGACCCAGTCAGCACAGGTTTCTGCCTACATCCTCAAGGTTGATATGAGTTCCACACAGTTAACCATAAGGACTACCCAAAAACGGTCTGTGGTTTCTCATGTTTCTGAATGCCAATTAAGAAGTGTATTAATGTAATTTCTAACATTAGAAATGGTTTTATTTTTTTCTTTCCATCATCACATCAAACCACCCTTTTTCAGAACAGTTTTGCAGAGACTTGTCAATCAATTCATTGTTGACATGCAATGAAGGGTGAGCTTTAACGCCTACAAAGACACATGGGATAAAAAGGTTATATAGAGGTAGATGCAAAGTTGACTTTATGACTCTCCTTTACTTTATTAGGACATGGTCTAGTAATGTAATGACTTTACATAAATAATGCAGCCCAAAGACACCAAAAAGTAAAAGATTTCTCAAAAAAACAAAAACAAAAAGGAAAAAAAAAATCAGAATTAAAAGTATTTCTGTTCCTTTAAAACTCCTCCTGTAGCTTGCTCTGCTGAACACATTCCTTTAAAATACACCATTTTCCCACAGAAGCCAGGGTTATTCTTGCATGGCTTTTAGGTATTCTCTTTATACAAGAATGCTAAGAAAATCAGGTTTCAATTACCCAGGTCTACACTGCAGTCTCCAAAATCAGAGTATATCAGACTAGAATGAACCCCGTGTTTACACTGCTACAGGTACCCAGCCAGGCAGTGTTCATTTCAATGGGTATCAGTAGTCACCTAAACTTAAAAACTTGACACAAACTCTATTAATTTGAAATATCTACAAATCCCACCAACTAAAGTGGAAGTTGGAAAGCAGCAGAAACACAGTCTAGTTCCATGGAAAGGAGGATAGACTGATTTCTTTCTCACGTCACAGTAGATTTGAAAAATGAAGCAAAAAATTACAAGATCCAGTACACACATCTGAGGTTGGAAAAAGCAAGAAATACAATACCTCTGCTTCCAACCACTCTTAGTGCTCCTTTGCACAACACTAACATTCTTTTGTTCTGAGTTCCCAGGTGGTACACCTAGTCAAAACTGGAAAATTTAAGCGTGCAAGGTATTCTGAACAAACTGAAAACTAACTGGAAGCTTGATCCTTTCTCATTTCATGTGACTTTTTGTTTACAGGCACAAATTCAAGATAGGTGCAAAACAATTTCCACTGCCTGCCAGGAGGGTTTATTGGCTGCAATCACAGAGTTGAAATTAGATGGTACTGCTACATTTGTGAAGGAAAGCTTAGGCACTGCTCAACAGAAAAAGCACATCCCCAGGCAGAAAAACCTCACAAGGTTTTTCTGTGGCAACATTGCTGGCTTGGCTCAAATATCCACTGACACTGTTAATCACTGGTTAAGAGATCCTTGCCACCTATGACACAGTCATCTGCAACTTACAACCTTGATTTGTCCAAGCCAATACAGTACAGTCATGCCCAATTACAAGGGACACAATGGCAGTTGCTCCTCCTTTCTGCCTCACATGTTCACCAAAAGAAAAAAACAAGGAAAGCTGTCAGTTTTCTGAAGACAGAAAGTCTATACGGAGCTTTTCCTGCACAACAGCTAGACTGTCTTTAAAAAATGGGAAAGCTGACAAAATAATTGTACTGCTTTTACTTGCATCTACTATCACTACCTAGTTCACCTATTTTGACTATAATTTTTTGAAAGAACACACGTGGCTGAGCTGCCAAGTAAAACAGGCCTGTGCCTCTCAAAGCTATTGCTTTGCTTAATCACCTCCTATTGTAAGCAGCCAGAAGACTGAACTTTTCCTGTATTCAGCACCATTTTCTAGTTCCTGTTGTAGCACAACCCCTGCGGGCCGCTGCGCTCCATAATCTCCTGTGTTATGCCTGTGCCATTATTATGGGCTGGCCATGTTCTGCGACTGAATGTCTCCCCAGCATAAATGTTTATGAAAAGAGACCACAGCAAAGCACAGAAGAACAATGGCAAGATGTGATGAGGAGGATTTCTGTGAGGACAAGTTATACAGTGCTCAAAATGAAAGATGCTTATGCTGCATACATGACCTGCTAATGAGCTGGAGCAGCGTCAAACGTTTCTTGATACAGAAAAGCCTCACCAGAAGTCTCATAAACTATACTTGTAGAACTGGCAAAACTAAATTTCTCTGAGTCCTGACACACACACTAGCTAGAGATGATAAAGGCCAGTATCGTCACTAACAAGAGAAAATTAGGAAGCAGTAGGAGCATTTCTTCTCTCAAGCACCACTAAGATAATCTGCCCAGTTAAGCACTAAATCTTGAGTATAAAATACCAAATAATGCTTCTTGGGAGGTCCCCTCCTTCTATTAGGTTTTCCAGAATGTAGTATGCTGCAAAAGGCAATGTTACAGAGTATCAAGTGAGACACCTGCAGAGAGCAAGTGTCATAAATTACCTTAAGAAGTGATGCTCATTTACACATGAGGATGACAGAAGAGTGGAAACAGATGTTAACTGCAGGATTGAGTCTGAAGGATATTCCTTGTCCAGGGCACTATAAAAAATAAACCCTTAGCAATTAGAAGACCAAGTTGGTCCTGAAACTGCAACTCCCATCATTTTCAAAGAGACATCTTGCAATCAAATGCATTATTCAACTGACCTTGGAAACATCTTCCAGAAGGGTTTCATCAGATCTAAACCACAGTCGTTCACTTAACAACAGATTTATTCCCATCTCAAAACAAAACACCTTTCAAGATCTGCTGCAAGTTGCAGCTCCAGAAGTAGCGATCCGTTCACATCCACAAAACTAGTGTTTTTCAGAAGCAATAAAGGCAGTATGTCTATTGGTCTATCACCCAAACAGGATGAACCAGTAAAACAGAACCCTGGGCTTACAGTTGATTTCTTATGAATTAGTTACAGCTAAGCAGCCTTCAGGCCAAAAATTACAAAAAAAGTATAACAAACAATGCCTGCCTCCCCCTCATATACATACAGGTACAACACCCTAAGATTCTGCATCACAGCTCATTAGCTGAGCCTAGCTTAAACACGTCTTCCCAAACAGAAAGCATGCAGCTGTACTCCTAACAACCAATGTTCTGGAGAAGCTATAAGGATGGCAGCAGAGTTACTGATAAAGCTCTCTCACCTCTCTACTTCTATATGCTCTGACAGCAACGAAATTAAGAAGATAGCAGCATGTTGTGGCAACCACCAACATCTTCAGTTTTTCAGTAATATTCATAGTCAGATGAGAAATTCTGTTAGGCATAACATCTTCTGAAGGAGCTTTATGCGCACTAGTCTGCCCTCACCAGGCTGGCAATAACAAGTGTTGGAGTCCCATCATGCACATACTGGGACAGCTGCATGTAGGACAGGCCTGAAGCTGACTTCAGATGTTCCCTTTAGGAGGCTGATAGACCATACCAGACAGTGATGACCAGTTCTTAAACAGTTTTTGTCAGACCTTGAAAAGCTTCGAGCCCTCAGTTTGGAGGAGAAAGCAATCCCTTTTGCACAATGTTTGTGTGGTTCGATCTACCAGTGGACACCAGCACAGTGAAACAAGGAGAGAATGTCACTCTATTCCAGCCAGGACTCTCAGTCAGACCATGATTTTAAAAAGTCAACACATGCTATTTGCACATCTTCACTGTTTTCAGTCAAACACTGATAACTGACAGCCACTGGGCACATTATCAACAAGCTTGAAGTCATTTGGAGGCAATGGCCCTTGGGAAGGAAGGAAGCAAGTGAGAGACAGCATAAAACTCTCAAAGACTGGGCTTGAAGAGAACCACATATATGCACCCCAAACTGGGAGGTCTGTACAGACCCTGGAATCATGGCACTGCTCTTGTCTTTCCCCACTGGGTCAGAATCACCGTGCTTGGAAGGAACACGACGGCACAGTTTAAAAGAGCTGATCTCATCTAAAATTCCTGACATCTATCCCACAACCTGGGCTGGTGTTTATCCAAGTAAACACTAACATAAGCAACAGGCAACCTAAAGCTTTCCAAGTGGAAGAAAGAGTAGCGGCAAGGGGAAATCATGGCCCCCATGCCCACACCAGCAGATAAGCACCTGCTGCCAGGGAAACTTTTCACCAGAAAAACTCTGCCTCATGTCACGCTCTGACACTCAGAAAAGGCAGTGACAAAACTCCTGCTAAGCCAAATAGGAGAAAAATTAAGTTCTGACAGAGAAGGAGATGTGGCAGATTTCTCTACAACAAGTAGCCATTAGCAGATTTGTATTTAGCTGTTAAATACACATCTGAACAGGACAAGATAGGAAGCAGAAAGAGGTTTTATCACACACTCCTCCAAAGAAGTCTGATGCAACTGCAAATACATTTAACTACCACCCACCACACATCCCATTTCATATCACACAAATCCGGTAGGCTTGGGTATTTTTGCTTATTTATTTAGTTTGAATCGAACCAGTGCATTCATCTGCTTCAAAAAATGCAGAGAACTCAAAATGGACTGGCCAATTTTTCATTCAAGTTCCAGCACCTTTACTTTTATAAACATTATGGGAGACAGCTTTAATTCTGTGCAATATCTGTGGTGCAAGTAATCTGCTGTACTGACAATTATTACTTAATTACCCAGTCACATGCTTCAGCTCTATACAGATTTCACTTAGCTGCTCGGGTATAATACCCAGTGTTCTCGTCTCAGCTAGGAAGATTAATTACAGCCATTTTTTATATTTTGGAGACATGCATGAGAAGTTACCATTTTCTTCCCTGGGACAGATTCAAAAGATCCTTTCTCCTCTGTGATTTGGAAGGAGGAAGGGAAATGGACACATGACGACTTTCTAGTTAAGGGCGATCTGCGATATCATTATTTAAAGTGCAACAAAATCTAAATGATCTCTCCTTAATTTTCAGTAATTGTGGAACTCCATCTCAATTCCATTATAAATCAGGCTTGGCCCCCGCTCATTTATTATCCCTACATCATTCAAGCCTACAGCACCTAAGGAGTCAACCACTGTTAACAGTTATGGGATGTCATGCCTTTCGCCCTTTTGTTCCCTGACAGTTATCAAGCATAAATCTCAACTATTCAGGTGAAGAAGATTCCATTCAGTGCAAGTGAGTGAGGACTCTTGAGTGACCTTCATCATACTGTTTATCCAGAGCTGTGAAAGTTTAGGAGCAAGCGCAGATCACACCCACTTATGCTTGAGTGAGAAACCCTGCTGCTATAAATATAGCTTTGACCGAAACACTGGAAAAAAAAAGTAAGAAATCACCTTGCCTGCCTCTTAGGATCTGGCAACTGAAAGCACAAAAAAAAAGCTCAGGGCAAGGCTTCCGCAGAGCAGCTCACTGCTTAGGTATCCGCAAGAGCATGGAGCTCAGCTTGGGTCACGGGATGCTCTGAAACTCACCTCAACAGGATGGCATCCACGCACACTTCCCTCTGTACGTGTTATAGGTGCACAGATTCACACGAGTATTTGTAACACTCGCTAATACCAGATCTAATTTTACTTACAACTAGTTTCCGAAGCCTTTTTTTTTTTTTACCTCCTGTGACCAGGATTCCCCCGTGGGAACTGCCCGGCCCGGGCCGCACACGGGGGGCACCAAGGCGGGCAGCCCCCCGCCGCCCGCACCGCTCCTCCACACACCTGCTCGGGCGGCGGTGGGGGTCCAGCCCGGCCCGCCCCGCGTCGCTCCACTCACCCAGAAGAGGAGGTTGAGGGCGTACAGCAGGCAGCGCAAGCACTTCACCGAGTCCTCCCTGGCCATGGCGAGCCGCCGCGGGAGACAGCCCCATCCTCTCACCACATCCTCCCTCCCAAGGCCGGGCCGCCGGCGTCCTGCAGGGGAAGAAGCGGAGAGGGGCCGGGCGACTCCCCCTTGCCGAGAGACCAGCGCGCAGGTGGAGGCGGCGGAGCCCAGCCGAGCTGCGGGGCGGCCCTGGATCAGCCGCGCCCCGGCGGGAGCGGCCAAACCCCCCAGCGGCCACCGCTCAACCAGCGCCGGCAGCCTCCCTTCTCCTCCCGCCCCGCCCGGCGATACTGATGGGCGAGTTCTCTTAATAACAACAATAAACCCGTGTAAAGGGGGGAAAGCCGCGGGCTGCCCCAGAAGCAGAGCGGGGCTGAGGGCAGTGGAGGCACGGCCCGGCCCGGCCCGCGAGCGCTGGCTCCCTCCTCGCCCGTGAGGGACGCGCTGCCTCGGGGCAGGCGGCCGGGGGACAGCTGCCACTTACCGCTCGGGCGCCCCCCTCACTCACTTGCTCCGGCGAGGACTCATCGGGGCGGGACAAGGCAGCAAAGCGCGGAGCCGCGGCACCCATGCCCGGCGAAGCAGGCGATGCCGCCGACGGGCCGCTGAGAGCACGATCCCGGCAGCTGCCTCGGCACACTCCCCCCCCCCCCCCGCCCGCGGCGCTCCTCCGAGCTCAGCGGCGGCCGCCAGCGGCACCTACACCACTACGCATGCGCTCGCGCTAGCCGGCCGCCGGGTCCTATCGCCCTTGCGCCTCCCGCCCCGTCTAGGCCTGCGGGGCCTGAGTCCGTACGGAGGGGAGCTGGGAGGTGGCAGTCTTTCTACGGGCTACCTGCTGTGGGACGCACCTGCGGGGCTGAGTGGAAGTGGAGGCTCATGGCATGTGCGAGACTGGGAGAGTCCGCGGGTTGCTTCCAGAGAGCTGCGCCCACCGGGCTGGATTTGGCGCTCTGCCTCAGGGGCATAGCCCGATGGGACGACCCCCGAAATGCGTTACCCGTTGACAGACACGCTCAAAACCCAGTTATGGAGGGGCTCCAGGGCTGGTCTGCTTTTTTCCTTCAAGGCAGATGTTAAGCAATGGGCTCAGGCAAGCCAAAGTACACGGAACATCTTGTGGCATGGGGACCCAGAGTGGCATATGCCTCATGAAACATGGGGACTCTGCAAGATTTTGCAGGCCCTTCACAAGGTTTCTGCACTATTGCATTGGAAATTAAACTCTGCTGACATCAAACATGAATCTTGTCATTAGCAAGTGGCCCAGCATGTGCTCCCCTCTGCTAAGCAGAGAATTCAGAAGCACAACCATATTGCAGATAAGTTATTCCATAAGCAGGAAAATCTAGAGTTATCATTCAGCAAAATGGCCACTGATTTGCGCCATATTTCTCAGTACCTACAGATGCCACAACTAAGCTGAAAAAGTCATCCTGCCTCTGAAGTCTGTTAAAGTGTGGGTACAGCTGGTGGTTATGGTGGTAGTTCCATACTGACTTCCGTATTATTTCAAAATCTCTCCATATTTCAAAAGGAAGAATTATAGTCTAAAACACAGTTATACGCAGATTAGCAGAGAATTTTCCATGAATACGTATGAAGGTGTTGCAGTGCCACCATCACAAAAATCAGAAGAAAGTACACTGAAGAATGTTTCTTAACTAGCAGAGGAAAATGGTCTTCAGTGCATGTTATATAAAGACCGTTTTAACAACTGCTAGTTAAAGCTAAGGACAGAGATAAACCAGATAAAATCTAGCTCTTGCAAGGCCAAAGAAAAATAAGTTTCTTGAAGCACTAGAAAGAGTGGCTTGAAAAAACCACACAAACTCCAGGTACTCAGATGCTTGTTTGTCACTTAGGCTGCAGGTAGGATCTCACTTCAGCTTTCATTTACATGATTTCATGCCATTAGTAATGAATTAGGCAGACAGACTCTTCAAGTGGATTTATCTCTCCTTAAAAAGAAAGTAAAATGGACATGGAAACATAAGATCCCATCCAACAGGGATTTTATGCCAAATATATAGAAGTTAAAATGATAGTAAAGTTGAAAGTACTCAAGAATGTTGCAGAAATGTGGTGTGTGAAGATTTTTCTTCCTTGAAATTTGCTAAGCCTTAACTGCTATTTTGATCCTGTTTTCTGAAATCAAGAGCCCCTCCAGGAAGTGTAGTATGCCACATCTCTAATCTTAAGTGAATATTGCTAATTCCATACCTCAATAAGGCAAACTGAGCTAAGACAGGTACTGTTAAGAGGTGACATAGTACATTCATTATGCTGTTTACATACCGTTCATTCCTCTTATTACTGAAGACTTCACATGAGCACAGTCAGCGAGACAGATCTTGAACAGGTATCCTATTTTCAGTGAGCCCACAACAGTTTACAAAATAGCATCAGTTTGCGACTGAGCTGCAGCCTTGGCTGGGGACAACACAGTCTGTTATAAACCAAATTAAAAACAATTGAGGTTGTGTTTGTGTTCTTGATTGTTCCTTGGGAGAGAAAAAATTACCTGAGCAACATTCTAGAAAAATGCACTACAGCACTACAAAATATTCAATTACTTTACACCCAGTGAGTTTTCTTTAAACATATCTGTCGTGGTTTAAGCTGTAAATCTCACGCAGCCCGTTCACTCACTCCTCCCTCTTTCTTCCCCCCCCCCCCCCACTCCGATGGGGGGGGGGGGGAGAAGGGAATGGGGAGAAGAATAGAAAGAATGTAACTCCCACTGGTTGAGATAAGAACAGTCCAGTAACTAAGGTAACAAATCACTACTGTTACCACCAATAATAATAATGACAAGGGAAATACAAAGGAAGAGAATACAACTGCTCACCCCCGATATGCATCCTGGCCCAGCAGCGAACCCCCACCCCTCCGGGTCTCTGCCCTCCGGTTTTACATCCTGGGCATGACGTGCTGTGGTATGGAATAACCTCTTTGGTCAGTTTGGGTCAGGTGTCCTCTCTCTGCTTCCTCCCGGCTTCCCCTCCTCCCTGGCAGAGCATGAGGCTCAGAAAGTCCTTGGTCAGACTAAACATTACCAAGCAGTAACTGAAAACATCGGTGTTATCAGTGCAGTTCCCAGGCTGAAAGTCAAAAACAGAGTGCTGCACCAGCTACCAAGAAGAAGAAAAAAATGACTGTTACTGCTGAACCCAGGACAATACCTAAAATGGCAAATAAGTCTTCTTACTCCCAACTACTCCTAGTGCATAAGGAATTTGAGGAAAGAAAAACCAGTCTCTTATGCCTCTTACTTGTTAAAAATCCTACTAAAAATGAGACTTCAAGATTTTATGCCTCTCAGTTTTCAGTTTTGAGGCCTTTCGCCATGAGATGCTCTCAGACTGTGTCTTTAAAATTCTATTACAACAACTCCACCACAAACATAAAAAGGATCCCCTATTTGGTGAAACTTTTTTCTATTGTCTTGCTATTAGCAGAATCATTAGTTGTCCAGAAAAGATTTTGCTCAAAACCTAAAGAAAACAGGTCCTATTTATGAATGTCTGCCAAGCACTATAGGGCCCAGAGGAAGGTCCCTTTGGAATACTGCTTTCTATCCGGCTGTCAGACTTTGTGAAATTTCCATGATGTCAACACTGGGAAAGAAATACACAGAAAGTTCCCATGCATTCAGAACTGTAACTTAACTGGAAGTATTGGCTGATCACGCCCCCAAAAAAATCAGGGAAGCAACTCTGCTGCTTTGTTGTTTTCCTTTAAATTAATACTTTGAACTTCATTTAAGGCAAGACAAGAGAAGATTTTTTTTCACAAAAAGAAGTCTAATGATGAAGCTCTTCATATTTATAAATTTTTTGGAAAGGAGAGTTTGCTGTTAGCAAGTAACACTTCTTTAATGTGCAGCCCAGAGACTTAGGAGCATGGAAACTGTTGAAGCCTTGTGGATCAGTATTGTCTGCTGCGATTCTCCGATGTCTAATAACCTACAAGTTGTGAAGCTTTTTTTCTGCAAAAGGGCATCCACAATAACTTTATAATAAAATTCTGTAGACTTAAATAAAGTGTTCATGATACAGCCTTTCCATCAATGGGTGATGGGAATGCCAGTAATTCCAGTAAATCTCTCTTTCCTCTGCTTAACTGTCTATTTTGATTTGATATACAGAAACTTAATACCTGTAAGCTAGCTTCTCTGTGATACATGCTTGAAACTGGCCAGCAGGTTCAAAAGCTGTTAGATGAGTGTGGATTAAGTTATATGTCTGCACGGATACTATAGTATGATTTCATAAGCCGTTTTTCATCAGGAAACCTGACTAACATAGGAGTGGATAATTAAGACACCCATTGAGCAAGTGTCTTTAAATTACATGAGCAGCCTGATCAAGTGGAATAGCGTTAAGCATGCATGTAAATTTGTAGGTGATAATTGCCTAGTACTAGATGGCAGGAAACTTTAACACTGAAAAAGCAGTGAGTTAAAGTAATGTCCTTTTATATGCTGCCGTAAGATTTAAAATTACTCAAATGAGTACTGAACAGAGGAACATACATTTGGATGTGCTTTAGCACATTCTCATTTTAATTCCATGTGGTATCCACTCAACTTGGTCTACTCTGATGAGCAAGTTGTTCATGTACAGATTTAATTGTGATATTTTAGTGTAATCTAGAAATGTCTTTGATAGCACCAGGGAAATTCTTAATGAGTTACTTGTAATACATTTGTTCCAGCTACACCCTCTGTTAGATGTGAAAGTGTTGCGATCCCTTTCGTTTTTGCAGTATTTGCAAAGTTTCAAGGATACATAATTTCTTTTCATACATAACTTTTTAATTGCAAGTCCCTGCCAGGTACTGCACCGGCAGACAAGTTCTGCAACCAGCATCTGTCTGTAAGCAGCCTGGTCTAGTGGGAGGTGTCCCTGCCCGGAGTGAGGTTGGAACTAGGTATCTTTAAGGTTCCTTCCAGCCCAAACCGTTCTATGATTCTGTGGTTTGTGTGACTGACTGTGCCAACACTGACCTCTGAGAATGGATTTCTGAAGTGAGCTGGCGGCTTCTCAGTGTCTCAGCTAGGCATCTCACCACTTGGTCTTGCTACTTGTTTGTAATGGTATTCTGTGTTCTGGTCTTCTCTGCTTAGCTTAGCTCTTCCTCAACTTTGCTCCAGGCCTGTCTACTCTTTAACCTAGACTTAGATGTAATTAGTTTCCTTTTCTTTGCTCTTTGAGCTGTTTACTCAAGACCCCTTACCTCCATGTTTCCCTTTTTCTGCCCCTTCCTTGGTCCCCTTCTTAACATACCTGGGGTCTGGTTTGCCTTGCTTTTAAGCCTGGTCCTGGCCTGGTCTTTAGCACTGGTTATGTCTGTCTGCCCAGTGAATATTCCTCCTTAATGACAGCATTAATGTCAACGGCAGGATGGAGTTTTGTTTCTCATACACGCAAACACCCATATACAAAACTGAAGGTGTACTAGTTGACTCAAGAACAATGTGTCTGGTAAATGCAAGTTTGTAACAGCAATGCTCAAGACCATGAGGTAAAAGTGCCCTTTTTTTATTTGAAATACAGACATAAGAAGATACCAACTTCTTCCAGTTTGTAAAGCTTTTATTGAACATGAAAACAACAGTCTGGCATAAGGTAGCACTTACAAAAACTACAGAAGATTAAGAGATTAAAATCATAGTCTTGAAAACACTGTCTTAATGGGCTCTTGCAAATGGGCTTCCTTGCTTCTTAATTCTACAACTTCCCATGGATCCCTAAATTGAAGTAACACCTCAGCAGATTTAGGGAGGTGAGGGGAAGGAAGGGCGAGCATCTTTTGGGACAATTTTCCTTCATTCCATCATTTCAGAGTCTCACAGGTTGAATCCAGCTATAGTACCTGAAAAATAAGGAGTTGGATTGTTTTATCCCTGCCATCGAATAAACTTCTTTGCTGTTTATCTGAGGGCACTTCCTTGTCTTATTCCCCTCTCCATAAGTATGGATTTCAGTTCAACAGAAAGATTTTGCCTGCACTAAAAGACAGTTTGAAAAATTCACTCTGTGTTTTTCTGGTGTCTGTTCTTCAGTACACGGTGTCTGATGTTTTAATGGGAGCCACAGAGTTTTCACTAGACAGTCTTTTCTAGTTAAATCCCCTAAAGAGGTGCTCAGCATTTGTAACTGCTCCAGAAACGTGAAGATGCATAGTGATCTTCACAGTCCTATTTATTACAGTCCGCACTTCCTTTTCAGGCACAACAGGGGATTTTACATGAGCAAAGAGCACAGTTTAGTATCTGTGATATGCCAATAACACTGCTTGTTATCAAGGTTGTGTGACACTTCTTATCATAAAGCTCTGGTGCCGCAGGGAAATGCAAGGGAGATCTCATCACTGGACAGTAGCTGCTTTGGAGAAGTGGAGTCTGTCTGCACTGCAGAGTTCCTGTGTGGCAAGTTCATTTAATCACGTTTGTCCCAGGCGGTTATGTTGTTCTGTTTTCCTTGTCTAGCTTGAGATCTCACAGGCTGATTTGCAGAAACGTTTAAACATTCACAGCTACATCTGAAGCGACTGGGAACTGCTCTTTGAAAATACAGAATGTTACCCATTGTGAACTGCTCAGCTTGAATTCTCAGACACTCGTATCGTACAGCCTGAGCTTCCCAGCTGTACGGTGGGGATGATAAAACTGCTTTCTTTCAGGGAAGCGTTGTGGTGTGAAATGTTTGTGAAACATGTATGTGCTGTGAGAGCCACAGAACAGGCCAGCAGGAAATGTATGGCTGTCCTCACAGTTGAGACTGAATAGTGGAAAGTAGTAGACCACACACTGACTGAAGCTAAAAGAATATATTAACAAGCTCATTCTTTGCACATAATGAAGCAGGGGTCAAGGTGAAAAATGTGTATGATTGTAAAACTAAAGTTAGCATCGTAATTTAATAAGGGATTAAAGATTCACAGACATCTTTAACACTGACACTTCCTTATTTTTAAGTGTTTAAGAAATTATCTCTTAGAGCAGTTTTTCTTTGGGGAGGTCAGGGTGAATATGAAATACCTTTTCAGAAAAGATTCTCTTGCTAGCTATGACGAGTGTGCTGCTCTGCACATCATTGCTCTGTGGTACAGAGTTGCTGTCACACCGTGTTGCTCCATCTAATTACACATACCCTTATGGAGTTATCTTCCATAATAGCAATCCCAAGACTGAAAGATGTGACAGTCAGAGCTCAACTGTGATTAAAAATTAGCAGAGAACTTACTAGAGGTAATGAAGCAAAATCTAGTGTTATGTAAGTAACCAATTTCATTGTGGCCTTATGGGAATGGGTGAAGTCTTCCCATTCATTTATCTTCTTCTTTTTCCTCCTTATTCTTCTTTTTATCTCCACTTTTTTCTTTTTTTTTTTTTTTTGTTCTCTTCTGAATATCCTCTGCTGCTAAACCTGTTTTACCTCCTAAATTTCAGTCCCTTGTCCAGATTCTTTTCAGCATTGAGGTTGTCATCCAGGAGCCAGATAAGGAAGTGTCTGAGGTGACAGCTGTGTCTGGATCACGTACACCAAAGTTTTCTGATGACAAAGCTTGGGGCTATGATGCATGAGATGCCTCTAACAGAGACAGTGTTCTCTTCTCCTTGGATCTTAAAGCCCCCTGGCTGGCTCACAGTTCACATCAAAATCGCTGCTGAAACTCTCATTGGAGGCTTGAGTGAGAGGCAGGAGAAAGCAGGATACAGAAATGACAGAGATGAGTGAAAATTCAGAGACTTTAAGAACAGGAAAGATAAAAGAGAATGTAAAAATCTAGAGAAGGATGGAAGGATGCCAAGACAATGCCAAGACTTGAAAAAGAAAACAAGGGATATGAAGACATTTGAACTTATATTACTTTGCTATTATTACAAAGCCTGTCAGGAAGTGTGGAATGAAGGTGCTTTAGACTGAAACTCTTCAGAGGAGAGAAAAGCAAATTGCCTGGCTCTAATTTTCTTCATTCTAACAAAGTTATTTTTTCCATGTTAGAAGACAGAGATTTGTACCATGACTTTGCAACTCCAAGGTGTGATGATTAGATCTGTACTGGACAAAGGTACATGCCTGCCAACACATTTATGAAAACAGAAAAAATATCAAAGGCATGGATAGTCTTTATGAGAAAAAAGCCTCTCAAAACAGCATTTATTTTACTGAATATCTTGAATTGTCAAGTGGTAGGTTTTAACTGCTTTGAACTTACATGCAGAAGAAGTGAACAGATTTAGTTATCCAAGCCAAAACTGGTTTTCTCCCCAGATTGATGAGTGAGACCAGAGTTACCATATTTTTCTTTCACACTGTAATCAGTCTCACATGTCTGCAATATGAACAATTCTTCAAGTGAGAAAATAGGCTAGTACCATGAGAGTCAGCAAGTAACTAGCTTCCATCAAAGTTGGAATCAAAATGATCTTTCATGGGACAGAGGATAACTGACTTCTTCACCCATTTTTTCTCTACTTCCTGTATATTATCAGAAGTAGGTTGCTTATGCCCTTTATATGAGCCATCTCTGTGCTAGTTTTTCTGTAGGAAGTACTTTGCATAAACTCAATTTTTCCTTGGAGCCTCTATATGACTGCTGCAAGACAAACAGCAATATTTCATAAATGTATATAGCAGAATCATTGTACAGCTTCCTCTGAACATGAAACCTCATTATTTTCACAAGCACTTGTAATTCTCAGGTATTTTGAATTTTAAGTCGGCAGATGTGAATGTATGGTATTTATTTGTTAAAATTCCACCCTAAAGAGTCTCTTTATAATATCTTTTCTGAATGTAGCCTGTTTTTCAAATGGGTGAATTGGCTGCTTGTCATGTAAACAATGTCTTATTGAAACGTTGATGGATTACTCCCACAGACCAAACACCCTGGTGAGAGACGGTGCTGGATTTAACATGTAGGCATTAGCACGCAGAACCGGACTGCCACTCAGTGGTGCTGAAGATCATGAGTTCTTGTGCCACTGCCCATTGGCACTGACATGGCTGAACACAGCTACATAACCAAGTAGGTAAGATAAACTGGGCACAAACAGGGATACAGAAATGCTATACTAGTATAACATCCTAGCAATGCCAGAGTGATTAGTAGTCGTCTTTGTAAGTGAATCTGAAAAACACAGTAGGTAACCAAATGTCATAAAACTCAATTTTGTCCGACACTAAACCACCGTTATTAAAGAGAATTGTCTGCTCTGAGGTATCACATAGGTGACTTGGACACTTGCTTTCTGTCTTTTAACCATGAATTTCCATGGAAGGTGTTAAAATTACATTACAGTCCCAGTGGACTGTTTATCAAAGAACTCTTACTTCAGTACTACATCATTGGGATGCTTTTGATAGCTATGACATGCTTTAGTTTAAATCATCTTCTCTGTTTGCATTACACTAGTATTTATCACCTTTTCTTTTTCAGGATTAAAGGATATCTTACTGCACATCAGAAACTCATTAAATCTATATTTGTAAATAAAGCATTTGTTCCACAGCACCAGGTGTCCTGAACCACTACAGTGAACAGCTCTGCAGGACGTGTCCTAAATGTACTCTAAGCTCCAGTGAACGATGAAACTTGTCTGTTAAGTGTCCTGGGAACAACTTGTTATGGCCTATAAAGCAGTAGAAAAAGCACACACAATGATATTATGATATTCCCAGAACTGAAACACAAATCCAATTAGACTTCCATCAAATGGCTTATTTGAGATGGAAAATTGCTGGACTGATTACAAAGTTTGCTTTAGAGATTAATAGGCTAGTTTATAACCATAGTTATCATTGTCTATGAACTAGTTATTTATGCACTTTGTTAGAATTATAGAATAGTTAGGGTTGGAAAGGACATTAAGATCATCTAGTTTCAACCCCCTGCCATGGGCAGGGACACCTCCCACTAAACCATGCCACCCAAGGCTCTGTCCAGCCTGGCTCTGAACACTGCCAGTGATGAAGCATCCACAACTTCCCTGGGCAACCCATTCCAGTGCCTCACCACCCTTACAGTAAAGAATTTCCTTATATCCAATCTAAACTTCCCCTGTTTAAGTTTGAACCCGTTACCCCTTGTCCTATAGCTACAGTCCTTCATGAAGAGTCCCCCCCCAGCATCCCTATAGGCCCCCTTCAGATACTGGAAGGCTGCTATGACGTCTCCACACAGCCTTTCTCTTCTCCAGGCTCAACCGCCACAACTTTCTCAGCCTACCTTCATACGGGAGGTGCTCCAACCCCCTGATCATCCTCGTGGCCCTCCTCTGCACTTGTTCCAACAGTTCCATGTCCTTTTTATGTTGAGGACACCAAAACTGCACACATTACTCCAAATGAGGTCTCCCAAGAGCAGAGTAGAGGGGCAGGATCACCTCCCTCGACCTGCTGGTCACGCTCCTTTTGATGCAGCCCAGGATACGGTTGGCTTTCTGGGCTGTGAGCGCATACTGCCAGCTCATGTTCATTTTCTCATCGACCAACACCCCATAGTCCTTCTCTGCAGGGCTGCTCTGAATCTCTTCCCTGCCCAACCTGGAGCTGTGCCTGGGATTGCTCTGATCCATGTGTAGGACCTTGTAATGTTTGGCTATTAAAGAAGCCAAGAGAAGCACAGAACATTTTCTTGAGAGGGAAAAGATGCATTGGCAACAGAATTTGAGAAGAGCAGATAAAAGGAAGCAACTGTGTGGATGTACACATAGTCACTATTTCAACACTAGAATAAGACTTGTAATTTCTTAAGTATGAAGGAAACTGCATTTCTGATTGTCACCACTCATTTGACCTTTTCCCTCCTAGCTTTGGCAGGTTTTTTTTCTGCTTTTCTTTTCTGAAGTGATTGCTCTTCTTACCAAAATGTCCATGTAGCTTTCTCTTCATTAAATACTTATCCATCCAGATTGCCATCCAGACTATTTTTGAACAGCCACCATTGTTTCCTACATGCTTACTGGCTGTATATTGAGTTTTCATGTGTGACCATGACTTTCCTTCACAGTCTTATTTCTACTTCTTGCATTTCTACTTCATAAATATACTTCATATGTCTGCTGTGCTTCCTCTTCTCTTTCTTACTTATAAATCTTCTTTGTTCTTCCTCCTAACATTATCAACAGCAATTTCATTTTGTGTATCTTGAATTCTTCTAGACAAATGTCACAGCTACTTAGAAGTTCTCACTGTATGCTTTTTTATTCTTTAATTTCTCATATTGACACTTCTCATGTCTTTTCAGCTAATTCTTTCATTTTCCTGTAAACATTCCTGAGTAAAACTTTGCTTCTATGAGATGATGTAAGTGAAATCCATCTCTTGGAAACTTCTCCCTTTCTGTATCTGCCCATTCGCAGTCCACATTGGTTCTTTCCTTCTCTGAAATCATGAGATGATTCTTTTGCAGCTGGGACTGAGCAGGAATTTTCATATCATCACATATGATGTCTTAAGAACGTACTTTACTTGTCAACATAGGAAAAAGAAACCTCTCCCTCTGCCCCAGTAAGAAAACAGAAGTTTAGGTGGCTGAATGACAAAGATGAAGTTATGTGTGACATAATCATAGCTTAAATATGTATCTGTGCTCAGTTGTGTTGGTATTGTTTTCATGCTACTGTCAGTCCTAAATATAACATATATACTTAGCAACTGTATGTTGTACTAAACACTGATATATTTTTTCACCATTGTTTGTCATTCCTTTCTAAATCTGAGAGTATAAAGGTTTAAGAATGTTTATTTAGTTCTGTTAGTCAATAAACTTGAATGATACCATAAAAAAGTACTGATCTGAATTGTGCTGTATGCAAGCATTTGACACATTTGGCCAGTCGTTACTATTGTTAGAAAAGAGTTCTTTGTTTACAGCATTATATCATGTACATTTTCTGTTTCCTTTGAGAACATCTTATAATACAAAAGAATCAATTAAAAGCTCCTTCATATAAGGAAATTCATATTTAAGGAAGGAAGCATTGTTTGATAGAGGTCTCAATCAGATAAAATAGTGGTTGTGCTCAACTGACAAGTATCCACAGGTTCCATTGTATCTTGGGTAGCCTCTCAAACTAACCATTCTCTTTATTCCATAAAACACAGTGTAGCACCAGTGATAGACCTTTTATGGGAACATTACTTATCCACTGCTTAAGGTACTGAAGTCTCCTTCAGTACTGAGTACATCTCACTGGCAGATGTCTGCCTTCCAATATCTTCTGAGGATATGTAGATAATGTATATACATGCTTTGTCAGTGACTTGTCTTTTTCATGCACATAACACTAGGAACAACAGGAATTTATTACTAAAACAGGTTGGCAATGACTGAAAAGTTGTGCAAGTGAAGCGTGCCATCCTTCAGCCCACAGATTTATTGTTTCATGTTGACTCCATGTTGAGCAGAGAAGAACACTTAGAACATATGGAAAAACTGAAGGTGATTAAGATAAAGCTATTCTGAAGCCTGATTTTGCATTCAGTAGTGTTGTTTCCATGGTAACTCCTGCATCACATGGCACCTGTGTGCATGACACAAAGGCATCCCTTAAAGTTACACAAATACTTACAGGAAGGGCAAACTTCAGTGTTTCTTTATCAGTATGAAGTGAGCATTTTATTTCCATGACAAACACAAAATTTTCCATAATTCACTGGGTACTTCAGATGTGACATTGTAAACAAAGTTACTCACAAGTGAAAATCATTAGTATCTAAGGATGAAAAAAAGAAGGGTTTTACGAGAAAGGAAGAGAGCAGTGGGTTAAAGGGACAGCTGGTACAGTATGTGTGTGTTACCCGATATGGGAGTCTGCTCTGTTACTATTTTGTTGCTGCTTGGCAAGGCAGCAAATGATATCTACTAGTAAGTAATTCACTGAATGAGGCACGTGCATCATCCAGCTGTATCCATGCCTCCAGCCCTCCTGTGAACAAACTGAAGAAGACAGTCTCTATGGAAAATCCTTTAGAACCAACCAGATGTGAGGAGGCTGACAGGATCATACAGAAATTACTTTAAAACTCACAGAATTTATCTGAGTATCTGTCCTTCTTATTTCTTACATTATCTTACAAGATTCTGTAATGTGACTACTATTTCCTAATGAAATCTGTAAGATAAAAGAAAAACATAATTATAACATTCAGTTAAATTCTATAGGTTTACCTTTATGATGTTCTCTTTGCCCTTTTTAATTTCAGTCTTATAAGAATCTTACATAAAACCACACAGATGCCTTCACAAAAAATATAGATTCTTTTCTTTTCCTTTCAAATTCTCAATCTATAAGCATGTATTGTGTCCACTGAAAGGAGATACGCAAGGACAGAAAATAGAAAATAGTATTATGAGCAAGATCTGAGTACTAGTGCCAAAATAACGTGTATGTATACATATGTATTCAGATACATAGACATATACCTATATGGAGCAGATGTGTGTTTGAAGAGGGCTGATTAAAACTAAAATCTTCACCTGATGACAGTAGTTGCCCTTGACTCAAATAAACTTGTTCTGAACTAAAAATTTGTATAATATATTGAGTCTTAATACTGAAATTCTGATATCTCGGGGACAGGCAATAGAGAGGGAGCTCCTCCAAACTAAACTATAATTGTGTCTGACACTAGATACAAAGGCATCTAGCTCTGGTACTATAAATTTTGCAGGGCCCTGAAGTCTTTAAGATAGATCTGACCTGCACGTCTTCTAAACAGCTTGATATGCCCATATCACTTGCCGCCTACATTTAACAAAATGTGCCTATATTTTTGAGAGGAAGTTCCAAGGAATGATTATACATTAGCTTTATGCAGTTAACACTGATTGAAAATAGAAAAGGAGGAACATTCACAGTAGATAGACACCCACATAGGTGTATTTTGGGATCAGGTATCTATATAATAACTTTCAGTCTTAGCATGATAATTTAATCTTCTTTCCATTCTGTTCCAGATTGTTCCAAACACTGTCCCATTTGGCACAGAAATGTTCAGTTCTCTGTTGGAAATCAAATATTTTTCTTTCCAGGGGCAGACATTCTTCAGTCAAGTTCAACTAAGTGGCCCACAGGGGAGCTGTCTCTGATGTCCAAGCTAGGAAGATACATTTATGAGCCAGCATCAGTAAATAAAGAAGGCAAGCTACATCTGTCCTGCAGCACTTGAGGTCACTGAGCAATTCCAGAACCATAAGTCAGTGATCTAATGGAATTTCCCATTCAAAATATTAGGGCACATTAGACCATATCACAAGCCAAAACATTGGATTCTTAGTGCGTTCCCACAAAAACAAAAACAAAACCATGAATCAGGCTTTTCTGTCTGGCATGTTACATACAGTTTTTTATAATTCTGTGAAAAAGTAGAGAGAGGTTCGGAGAGAGAAATTCTTTGAATACAAAATATCATGTGGCTTTTAATGAACTCTGTAGCCTGCGATGAGCCATACAGCTGGTATGAGCCAAGTCAGACATTTTATTCATTGTCTAAAGCAGAGGGATGCAGCAGGGGTAAGGAGAGGTGCCAGGGAGGGCCCATGGGAAAACAACCTCCCCTGTAAGGGCATCCTAACAGACTACCAGAAAATAATTCCCCTGGGCAGGTAGAATGCGCTCCAGCCCCAAGGTTAAGCTGCAAACCCTGCAGCTGCATGGCTGAGTAGGGATGAGGAAACAAAAGTAGAAAATGAGTGGTTCTTGGTGGGAAGAGTGTGGTTTTATTCTGTGGGACTACTTATAGGGTACCAACTGTATGAGAAACATGAGAGAGGTCATTTTAGCTAAACAAATGTATAATTGATTACCCAGCTACTGCACGTCACTACACAGAAAATGAATGCATTGCTTTGAGACCTAATATTTATTCAAATACAAGACCACAAGCTAAAAAAAAAATACAATTATAAAACACTACGATCTATTCCTGAAAATTACTTGCTGTACTTTGAGCCGTAAACGACAAATGACCATCCTCATTTCAAGGATATGAGGGGCACAACATAATGCAGATCTATAGAGTTTAGAACCATTAATCATCATCATCTGGCAGCACCATTTATGTTAATCCTGTTTACGAAAGAAAAGACCTGCTAAGACATACTATTTTAGGCTTTTCTCCTTTCAGTAAATATTCTTTAGAAGCAAATATTTGTAATCTGAATTTATGTTTAGCCTCAAAAAAAGTGGGAAAATAGCCCAGATGTAGTCACAGCAAAGAAATGTTGACATCCATGATAAAAAAGAATTAAGACCTGTTTCTATTTTTACCAAATACTCATCTGTTACTATGTTAAGTACCAGCTAAATGTTGTTATAAAGTTACAACAGTGTGTTACCTGATAGTTTTAAGATTATACTTTATGCAAAAAAAAGAGGGGCCACTGAATTTTTCTCAAAAATTTATCACTGTCTTGGAAGGTATACAAAGTTCTTAAAGTTTTCTGTGAGATTCTCCCTTTCTATCTACAGAACATAGTCAACATCACAGAAGACCAGATTTTACTGCTAACAAAAGTAATTCTTAATGATATCAGTATATAAATACACATTCAAACTGAAATAGTATGAGTTTATAATCATATGCAGTCATAAATATTTTTTATTAAATCATGTCCCCTATTGATGAAAGATGCTCAGTATCAGGTTAGACCAGGAAATTTTTAAGGTTTCTTAATTGTTCTTTTTCTTTACTAAATTACACTAAACCCTTTCAATTTTATGGATGAACATACAGAAGTCTGGCAGTGAGAGGAATTTACCTAGGATGTGAAAGATTCAGGTTCAGTCTGCAGGTCTGCCATTCATCCCTGTTTCAGGAATCTGCTTCAGCCATCAGGAAATCAACTCTACAATGGTTTTTCTAAAGTAGAGATGGATTATGACTTTTTGTTATTGTTTATTTTGTTTAAATTCTCTGCAACAAAGCTGTGAAGCCGAGTACCCAAAATCCTGGCTAGACAGAATAATCATTGGACTAGATCTGTATAGCCGTTTCTCTCACACCTAGCACTCAGGGACTAAATAAAGATGAAGAAGGAAAAATCTAGGCCCAACACCTAAATAAGGCAGAAGAGGCTCCTGAATGTGCTGCTTATGTCCCAGGAGAATTCCACAATCACAAGGCTTTTACCTATTACACCTCTTGCTCTCTTGGAGTTTTGCATTTCAGTAAAAGTCCTGTTGAAGCACCTAGGTTCTTGCAAGTGCTTTAGTATACAGTGAATGAGTATTGTCCAGCTAAAAAATTGTTTCATTGAAGAATTCAGTCAGCTGCATTCCCAAGTGTTTTGCATTAATCTTTAAGGACAGGGAGACAGAGAAGAGCAAAAAAGATCTGAGATTACAACTAAGTGAAATAGAAGGTTTCTCAGTAACAGGGAAAAAAATACTTTTTGTTATCAGATTGAATTCAGGTGAAAAATGCAGTAATTTTATTATTTTTCTTATAGATTCTGGACAGTTAAATAACAATAACGATGTTTTTTCTTAATAAAAATAGTTCCCCTGCCACATTAGCTTACACTTGCTGATATGTTGTAAATTCAATTTGTGGACTCCCATGACGTAGCTCTTTTTTTCTGGTAAAGCCCTTAATTCTGTGGCACCAACTTCTGTGGTACCAACAAATTTAATGGCCAAAACATATGCAAATCTAGAAGACCAGACAGCTCTGCAAACAGCATGGCATGAAAATGAGAGCTAGAAAATCAGTTAGAACTTTTTCACCAAAATTAACTCTTTTGTGAGTAAGCAGATGTCCTGCTCATGGTAGAAAAGCTGTTTCTGAAGTGGCATTCTTACCACTTGTTACATTGGAAATACACTGTTCATTGCAATGAATGCCAACTAATATGCCAGTTAAGACCAAGGTGATTATGTAATTCTCCATGTTTTGTAGAAGTACAGTACTGATGCAAAGTGGATGCTTAACAGGCACTCTCCACGTGCACTAACATAAAAGAACATTGCACTCTAAAGATGTAGATTTCTTTTTTGGAAAGAATTGGCTTTAAAATGGATGAGAATTGTAGACACACTGGAAAAGCTGAAACAAAATCAGTCCAAATGGTCTGCAATGGCACTTACTGCATGTTCTGTTTAAGCAATGCAATTGCAAATAACCTTGGGCATACTTGCATTAAGGATTTTTGCATATATGCAAACACTAGGTAAATTGTTACATCATTATGGTATTTGCTGATTGCAAGCCTTTAGAAGTCATCTAAAAATACAGTAAGGTTACTTCACCAATGCGTGAAACGAAAAACAAATTAGGTGTCAACTTAGCCTGTGGCTACCTTTTATTCTTTATTTCTGCAGTAACTAATATGACAGGGCTCACCACATGTGGGACCATGAATTTGCATTTTAGAACAAAATGATAAACAATAATAACCTTAAAGTAAGCTGATGCAAGCCAGTAGGGAATCATATTAGTTCATTTGTAAGCTAAGCAAACATATTTCTAATTATGAAGCAAATCTGGTATCTATAAAAGTTATGTTTAGATCATGTCAAATATTTTTAAAAGTTAAAAACATCACACAAAAGTTGGCTGGAGAAGAGCTTATGTGCTCACCAAGTAGTCTGCATTTTCATCAACTCTATATGTACTGAATAAGATAATTACAGCAGTTCTGGTGTCCTCAACATAAAAAGGACATGGAACTGCTTGGAACAAGTCCAGAGGAGGGCCACGAGGATGATCAGGGGACTGGAGCATCTCCTGTATGAAGATAGGATGAGACAGTTGGGGCTGTTCAGCCTCGAGAAGAGAAGGCTGCATGGAGACCTCATAGCAGCCTTCCAGTATCTGAAGGGGGCCTACAGGGATGCTGGGGAGGGACTCTTCGTTAGGGACTGTGGTGACAGGACAAGAGGGTAACGGGTTCAAACTTAAACAGGGGAAGTTTAGGTTGGATATGAGGAAGAAATTCTCTACTGTAAGGGTAGTGAGGCACTGGAATGGGTTGCCCAAGGAAGTTGTGAATGCTCCATCGCTGGCGGTGTTCAAGGCCAGGTGGTATGGTTTAGTGGGAGGTGTCCCTGCCCATGGCAGGGGGGTTGGAACTAGATGATCTTAAGGTCCTTTCCCACCCTAACTATTCTATGATTCTATGAAATTAGCTTCTCCAGACAGATCACTTAATTTTATCTTTAGCACATCACAGCCATGATGTTATTACCATCTCACACACAACCACTAATAAAATTTCAAGAAAGCAAGTTGTTCTTCCATTTTTCTCCCCTCAAGTTTTGCCTACCACTATCACAGGAAAGAGGTAGATCTGTGCCTTGTGCTAAATTCCAGCAGATATTCTTTGCTTTGGTAAGAAATTATGGTATTTGCACTCTGTCACAAGGATCTGTCCTCTCCTGCAACTCCTCTGGGTCTGAACTCCGTTTTTTCAGGTGCCCTAATCTCTGCACTGCTCTGGTTTACTGATTATGAAAGAGAAGGTGATTTCTGTGTTATCCTCGCATACCTGATACTATATGCCTAGAGGCATTGAAGATTCATGCCAGCCCTCAAAGTCTGCATCCTCTCCTGTGGCAGCTGTGCTCCTTCAGTCAATCATAATGACACTATTTTGGCAAATTTCTCAGAGTATTTCCTTCCCCTGCTGCTGTTTTCAGCTTCTTTGGATTTGCTCCAGGGACAAAGGAGGCTACAAAAGCATGAATCTGGGTGGAGAGTAATATAGCCACATTGTCATCTCCTAACTTTCAGCTTTTTAATTTTTACCTACTCCATCTGCAGACCCCCACTCTCAAAGGACACATCTTCTGAGCAGCACAAGGGACAGACGGTGTCACATCCCACATTATTCTGCGCCACTGATGGCATAGAAGGCATTTGTAGCATTTCTTGGTGGAAAGCTAGCAGATATGGACCCTTTTCCAGCCACAAGAATGTGCTGACCTCATGGAAAAAAAGTCTGATTGTAAATCTGACAATTTTAATAAAGCAAGAAATGTTTTTCTTTACAGATACACAGCTAAAGGCATTTGAAACTTAAACATTTACTAGGAGTGTTTAAATACCCATTATAATAATTATTTTCAAACTTTATTCCCATGCATGTCATGTGACGCAGCATTCAGGATTTTAAGAAAATCAAGCAAACAAAACCAGAGGTTCTGTGAGCAACAAAACTATTTATATTGGTTCCTTCTGCATTTGTGGCTTACAACAATGCCTAATAAGTTATGTTCACCAACCGAAGCTTATTCTGTGGTTGGGGCACTCATTGCTCTCACGTGTGGATTTTCTTAAGATTAATAGGTAGAAGGTTTATATTGTAACTTTTTACTCAGTGAAAGGAAGAAAAAAAACCAAAAACTATTAGGGACAACACAGCATTTAAGGAGTATACAATTCATTTCTAAAAGAATGACTTTTCTTAGTAAATTAGTCAATCTGAAATTGACTAACTGAGATGATTAGTCAATTTGACAGACAGGAAAAGGGCAGATAAAGAAGTGTGCACACAAACATATTAATTGCTCATATAAGCTTTATTTCCTTAGGAAGTCAGAATAAAACACTTCAGTGATTAGCATACGACCAGCAATTGTTCATATCCTGCAGACTTTCAGGAAATAATTGATATCTGCAAGTAAATTTAACCAGTCTGTAGCAGATAAAATTAACTAAAAGATGGAGATGTAATTGCCTGAGTCTGTACACAAAGTCAAGCTGAAACATAAATGACATAAATTCCATTTTCCTGTTTGCTGTTGTTACAGCAAATTAATTATCGGGGGTCATGGATTTGTTTCCAGAAATAGGAATGTGAATCTCAGAATCTGAAAGAGTTTGCAATCAGCAGAAAAGTAAAAGTGATTTCTCAGATAGATTACCAGTCCAGCCACAACACTTCTGGGCCAAACTTGCTCTTTTGAGGAACATTTTGTGAAAGTGTGAAGTTTCAGCAGAGAGCGGCACCAGACAAGGTTAGCATTATGCATTTGACAGCCTCACCCAGCTTTTTCCTAGGCTTTGGATGGAGTTTCCCATTACATAAAGTTGGTTGCCCAGAACAAATACAATCATACTGTAACCCTTACATGGTGCTCAGTCTCAAGACAATTTAGTTATTTAACTTATGTCCTCCAATAACTACAGTGTGTAGTACAGCAGGAATGATAGTTATTTCCTGCAGAGGGAGAGTGAGGCTGTGGGGGATGCCCCTGTAGCAGCAGAAGGGGTGGAATATGGGAAATGGTGGGTCCACGGAAGTCTGGGGGACAGCTGGACTGCGAGGACTGGAAAGAATGAAAAAACAGCAGCAACAGTGGCAAAATAGCAAGCAACACACAGGAAGTGAGGAGCAGTTAAAATAGTTGAAAGCACGTGAGGAGACCAGCAGGCCTGATGCTGACACTGGCAGACAAAACTGCTAGGAATGCCGTGATCCACAGCACATGCTGGCAGCAGTGCATTGTGGTGAATGGATTCTGGCCTGCCAGACAGGACTGCTGTCATGCAGCAGGTGCCAAGGAAAAGCAAACTGCTCATTTCTAGTAGTTTAAGAGCTACTCACGCTTGTAGTTGTTCATAGGTTTTGCTGCACCACTGGCGGATGCCACTTTGCTGTCACTCTGTCTTAAAGTTCTTCTATGACAGCAGACTAGCCCTGACAGGTTTTGCTTTCTGCACTCCATACATCACTAATCTTGTGTACAACGAGCAGTAAGGCCCCCTTAGGAGAAAAAGAAGCACAAGAACATACCAACAGTAGATGAGACCTGAAGGGTCAATCTAGGCATGGGCTAGGTAGGTCTTCCTGATCTCAAATCAAAGCATTAGAAATGTGTCCCTTCTTGAAAACAAAGAAACAAAACATAAGGGCTATTGGTCTAGAAACTCTGGATTACAAAAGAATTAAAAATCAGAGTACTGAAAAAAATATACAACTGTGAGAGTCCTGATGGGCACAGAAAGTCCCAGCAGTCATAGAGCCTAGAAAACAGAACAGATCTGGAAGGAACTGGGAAAGGGAAGGACCAACAGATTGATAACAAGTGGAGCACTAAGATGGAAAGGACGGAGTTAGAGATGTGTCAAACAACCCTAGATGTAGAAAGAGATAAAAGAAATTAGAATAATAGAAAAAGGACATTACAAAGCTCTGGAATGGACAAGGATAAAAGAAAGGGAGAAGATTTAGAAGTTTTAACTCCATCTGAGAAGTCTACATCAGAACATAAATCCATGTTTTTAATAATTTTGTTCCTTGTCAGTTGAAAACTATAAAAACCTATGCAAGCAATTACCTTTAGGTAGATCACAGGGCAACTGTAAGTACTCCTTTATGCCACCATTCCAAGTGATGACAAATGATTTACGTGAAACATTTGCTGGAGAAATGCCATCAACATTAATAATGTTACATCAAGAGAAGAAAACACGAGCTCCTGTGGCCTCCCTTCCTTTCTCTGTGCTAAGCACTCCTGTTGTCATATGAATTTTTTTTTGCACAATGACTGTGATTCACAAATTGAATTCCTTTTTACCTTGAGTTCACAGTTGGCGTTTAGTTCTTTTTCACTGTATTTGTATCCCAATAAACTCTGTAATCAATCCATGATTCCTTATCAGGCACTGTTCCAATTAGCTCTAAAAGTTTAGTTAATCAATAGAGTTAATTCTTTATATTTACAACAAGAAGTTTTCCACTGTATAAACAGCTTCTTTTTTATGGTCTGAGTGGATGATCACTTCTTAAATGTCAGTTTAAACTCAGTTCCGTCAGCATACCATGATAAGCAGCACTTATATGCACAATCCCACTGAAGCTGGTGCGGCTACTCATTTGACTATACAATACGAATTACCATTGGCAGAATTGTGCGTCAGTTGCTCCACTTGTCTTGAAAAAAAAATGAAATGAAGATGACTGCAGGTAGATAAATAAGTTCCTGATTGCTTTTCAACAGATACTGAACAAAGTTGAATTAATTTTCATTTGTATTCTACTACATAGTCCCCTCCCATCCCCTGCTGTAAAGCACTACAGTGAACAATTTTTGAAGCAGGTTCCTATTTTCATAAAAGCCTCTGACATGTTCCAATACACCATAAAACATAAAGGCAGGCACTCATACCCTGAAGACAGCAGCCAGCCTCACTAGGATTTTGTCTTTGTCATTCTGTTGGCATGCCCAAGTTCCATTTGCTCTTTCCACTGGTGCAGATTGTGCATATGCTACTACTAAAGGGAATGACCAAGAGACAGCCCCAGGAGCTGTGTTTCTTGGTTTACTTGATCTGGGAACCACAACACAGAGGAACTAGATGAAAATGCCTTGCACAATAGCCCTCCATGAGGATTTTGGTGGCTATTTCCATGCTTGCAAAGATCAATGTGGCAAACTCAGACATGAAAACTGGAGCACGAAGAAATCGTAAGGGCCTGGTTGTCCTAGGATTGTGGTTATGAAGCAAATGGTAAGAACTTACTCTATGATTGTGTTTCAGTTGTGGTTCTGACAGTGGAGTCTTTGTGCTGTATTTGTGTGCCAGATTGCTTTCTTACTCTGCTGCATGAAAGGTGCTCCCAAACATGTCTATGACAATTAAAAAAAAAAAAAACAAAAAAAAAACCAAACCAACAAACCAAGCAACCAACACTAAAGCCACCACTAAGCACACAAGAAAGTGATCCCATCAATTCAGCTTTCCCTAAACTCACCTAGCTTTTCTCCTGATGAATACAGGATGTCAGTACTTTGCTGTGCTTTTGCATAATCTAAATTCTCATGTTGCATCAAACCCTTTCGCTTAAATAAAAATGCAGGCATTTGTCTTCTCAAGAAGGGTCAGCCTTGAGTTCTACATACCAAAACGGGACCAAGCAATTTCTCACACAAAATTTCAAAAATTTTGTCATTCCTATTCCTGTGTGTCAAAAGCACATTATAAAAAGCAATCTATATGAGCATACCTTAAAAAGCAATCTAAAAGAGCAATAATATACAGATTCTTACAAGTGAGCTTACTGACCATCTAGCAACTGCTCACTGGTGTGTATGAAACTACCTGATATTTCTGTTTCTGCAGCACAGATTACATGGCTAATGATGGAATGAGTATGGAAAGTGACCACTTTGGCACAGCACTTTTTTAGTTAAATCGAGAGTTACTGATATACTTTTTTCCCCCTCGATCTGTAATGACATAGGAATTTAAAAAAAAATGCTTAGCTATACCCTTTATGTTCAAGACATGGCTAACATCGGTCTTCATAAAGGGTACACACAAAATTTACGCTTCACTGCCCAAAATTCAGTCATCCTTAACTAACTACTCACACTATATAAGCTTAAAACATCAGTAAAGAATGCTGTTTTCCATTGGTCCTGGCACTCAAAACCATCCCACGCAGGTTTTTATTCAGTCTTGGCTTCAGCATACACTCTTCTTCCTTGCTTGGATGCATATGGGAAGCTGAAAAGTAGATATAAAGCATGGCAGAAAAACAGCCTGTTCTGCTACCATAACGCTTATTCTCCTGTACCTACACCTGATATCATCTAAGCCCAAAAAATCCCTTCCCCCAGTGAAAAAATAAGTATGAGAAAAAGCACCAATCCATGATTTGAGCAGTAATTATAGTGATAGAATGATGAAATACTCTTTTGGAGATTGAAACTGCATGAAAAATCTCAGTCTCAATCAAGCAAGAGCTTAAAGTAAGGCTATAAGCAAGAGCTATAGTAATTAAACTGCAACAACTATCTGCTAATTATTTTTTATACTTTGAGCAGCAGTGCCAAAGCCCACGTAAGTGTGTGCTCTTGTATGCCTGTGGTATTGTTACTACCTATGTTACTGATGCATTCTCAACACAGCAGCTTGTTTCACCTCAGGTCACTCATGAGAAGACACAGAAATCATAGAATGGTTTGGATTGGAAGGGACCTTAGAGCTTATCTAGTTCCAACACCCCTGCTGTGGACAGGGCCATCTTCCACCAGAACAGGCTGCCCAAAGCTCTGTCCAACCTGGCATGAACACTGCCAGGGATGGGGGAAGCCACAGCTTCTCCGGGCAACCTGCGCCACTGCCTCACTACCCTCACAGGAAAATAACGATTTCATTAGTTCTGTCATCCCTTATGCTTTTTACGCACTATTACCAGCAACGACCGCTTAAAATCACGGATGGAAACCAAGTACGAAGCCTCGTGCAAGCGCTGCAAGTTTCCCCCTTCACACAGCGCCACGCTGGCGGCGCTCCACTCGAGCCCGTCCCACCGCCGGCCGCCCTGCCGAACCTGGCCAGATTCAGCGGGGCCTAAGAGGCTACTCCCAGCCAAAAACCACACGCCCCCGCCGGACTGACCAACACGACGAGCGCCTGCAGCACAAGCGGGGCGAAGCCGAGCTCCGCGGACCTCCCACCGGGAGGAGAGGGCACCGCTAGCCGCAACGCATGGCGGCACATGTAGTTTCCCGCCGCCTCTCCACAGAGAGACTACATTTCCCGTGAGGCCGTGCGGCAGAACGCGGGCACGGTGTGCGTCAGCGGCGCGGGCAGCCAATCGCGGCGCGGCCGCAGCGAGCGCCGTCAGCCGCCAATGTTGTTTTCGCTGAGTCGAGCTGCTGGTGTTGTTGGCGGCGGCGCCATATTGGAAGGGACGATCCCCCGTTAGCGAGGAGCCCCTTGGCGCGGGCCCGGCTTCCGCCATGCTGTATCTGGAGGACTATCTGGAGAGTGAGTGTGTGCGGGACGGGGGCGCCGGGCGGCCGGGCACGGCCGGTGGAGCTGGGCCGGGGCGGGAGCCGCGGCCATGAGGCGGCGCCCCCTCCCCCACGGCGGCGAGTGACTGACTCCCCCCTCCCCCCCCCCCCGCTGTCCCTGCAGTGATCGAGCAGCTTCCCATGGATCTGCGCGACAGGTTCACCGAGATGCGCGAGATGGACCTGCAGGTGCAGAGTACGTGAGTCCCGCCCCTGCGCTTCGGACCGCCCCCTCCCCGCCGCGACACACACCGCCCCTCCTCTCCCGCCCCGCCCGCGGGCGCGGAGCGACTGCCGCAGGGCGCGGGGAGCAGCCGGCCGGCCAGCCGGGGAGGGAGGAAAGAGAGGCGGGGAAGGAGGCAGGAGGAGGCGCCGCTGCCGCCGGGGCGCGCCGACCTGTGTGGGCAGCTCCGCTCCTCTCCGCTCTCTGCCGCCGGCCCGGGGCGTTCGCGCCCCTTCCTCACCCTGCACCCCGGCTCCCGGACAACGCCGGTCTAGTGCAGGGGGCCGGGGAGGAGGAGGCCGCACCTGTCTCGTCGGCACGGTGCGCCTGGCGTCGTCTTCAGCGGACCAGCGATGCAGGCGGTGGCGCGGCGGCGGGAGGCGGCGCTGCGGAGGCCCGGCGCTGCGCGGGGAGCCGGCGGCACGCAGCGAGGGGCGGAGCGCGCTTCCTGGCGCCGTGCCGGCAAGCGGGGCCAGCCCTGGCCCCAGCCCCGCCGACACGCCCGCCCGCCTCGGGTCCGCCCCGGCGCCCGCCTGCGGCTGCGGCCGGCTGTCAGCGCGTATAGGTTCTTGCAGGAGATTCGTTCCTGGGCTTGTGCTGCTCCCAAAGGCATTTTTGGCGGCACGTCCCAAACTCTTTAGATTTTTGATCCCTAAGAGCAGTGATGGTGGTTTGGAACATGCGTTATGTCCCACTCCTGCAGCAGGTAGCGGCGTGCTGTCCCTGAAACTTTTCCAGCCAGCTCCCCTCACAATACCTCCTAATTTGGAGGTCCTTCTTGCTTAGCTTCTCGTGGCTTTGCTGACACATAGCCAAATACAATCTGTTCTAGGTGTCCTTGTAGATCACTGTGTTCTTCACTGTGATATAATGCACTGCGTCATGCTGTTTTCAGGGTGTGTTGCTTTTTCATCTTTTCTAATGCAGCCTTATCTGGGACTCAGGTGTCCTGTAACACTTAGTTAGGTGTTGCTGTCATTTAACACACAATTAATGCATTCATGTATGTGATGTAAAAGTGTTCGTTAATGAAACTCTTTCTGCACTGAAGATCAGAGGAACTGTCAATACGGAAGAGTCAGACTATTGTAAAGAACAGAGAAAGAGCAAAGGTTGAAATAACAAGTGCATGCCAAGGAGGAATACAAAATGTGCACTGTGGGAGCATAGTTCTTGAAAACAATAGTTCAACCTATAACACTTTAAAGTGTGGTCTCAGGCTTTCCCTTGGACGTTTACTTTAGCAGACCCAACAGGTCTGTTTAACAGACTTTACTGACACATGTTGAATTGGCTGTAGGAATTTTTCATGTACTAAGTGTTTAAAGTGAAAAATACTAATTTTTCATGTACTACAGCCTAAGTGCTGCCTTCGGTTCAGTGCTTGGAGCTGTGGGAACAGAGCAGGGTTATGGGAGATGGGATGCCTCTGAAGTAAGTATCGCTAGGGAGCACCAGGAGAGGGAATGAGCAGCTCATTGACTTGGGTAGTGCTGAGTATGTTCACAGATTTTACCTCTATTCAGGAGGGTGGCAAAGAAACTAGTAGTTTATTTGAACTTTTAGTCAGCTAGCACTGCCAAGGTTGCAGTAGCGTCATTTCTTCTGCTTTAACTGGAAGTGGCAAATAACATGCCATATTGTATTTCTGGAAGTAGTAGATGACCCGGAGTGGTGTTGTATACTAAGATCAACCTTAAGCCCAAAGAAAAATTCTCAAACTGCCTGCTGGATGCTGCATGCAAATCTGGAGGTTGTTGTCATGCTGTGGCATGATAACTTGCTGTGAAGCTCTGGTGTCTCTGAAGTACTTGCAAGTGGTGCTTCGATGAGTGATGCTGTCCCAGAAACCTACATGAGTTGCAATTCAGAGAAAACTGTGCTGCTGTGGTTTATAGTCAGTGTTGGCTTTGTATTCTGTCCTGTTTGGACCACATGGTCTTCTAACGGGACAGGTGCTGATGCTTCTTGTTGAAAGGAATACAAAACCAGCTATACCTACTCTATATCCTGATAAGCTGCTGCGGGAAAAGTGAGGACCATTTAAGTTGTGACTTGACTCTAGAGCTTTAACCGAGCTCCTCATGGAGCATAAAATATGTTTCTCTGCTTAAGTTCAAATAATGGATTATCAGGCCTCCATGGTAAAATGTCAAGCTCTGGAGAAAGGCCTCTTTCATAATTCTGTCGACTCTTTAGGGAAATCTTGATGTAAGAAATCAGTATCTGAGAATATAGTATCACAGTTGTATTAAAAAGGTGTGTAGGGGGGGAAGGAGGTGAAGGAACTGCAGCATACCACAGAGAACTTTTCGTGTAATTCGGTAGATCTGACTCCATTTCCCTGTGCCATCTCTGCTTCTTCAGGAGAAACCAAGTTTCTGTGGAAGTTTTCCCTGTGCAGTTTCACAGTCTGGTAACCTGTCCTCAGTAAAGAAAGGAGATACTTTCCTTTTTCTTTTCATGTCTGTGGAACCATTAGAGTAAATTAGCACATACCTGTTTGCACACTGGGAAGAGGAGATAGAACATTTTGTCTGTTGGCTTTATGTCGTTTGGTAAAGAACAAAGTTTTGGAAGCCTCCAAATGCTCAGGCTTCTTAATCTTCTCCATGAATAATAGTGCAAGTCAAAAATGCTTCTTGTACAGGTTTACCCGTCTTTAGCCTGTTGTACACCAAAACTGTTCGACTACTTTGTCTGGGTCTGCATAAAGCTGATGTGAGCCTGTGTCAGACCTGCTCAGTCCAGTCAGTTCTTAGGTTCCTGTTGGTTTTGATGCTGGATATTCCATTCTCAGCATAGGAAAAAATCGATTAATGCTTTTAATAATTGAGTATGAATGATCTTTTTGTTATTTATGTGAACAGTTCTAGTTGTGAATTTTCACAAAGTAAGAAAACCTTTGTGCTGCATTGAATTTGAAGAATTAATCATAGTCAGGTATTCGTGAGTTTCTTGAAGAAACTTGACTCGTAAGAGATGATGGCCATCATGAGGTCCAGTTTTGCCAGTGGTTTTTGCGATGTATATTAGTGTTTTATACCCAGAGCCTAAAGTCTGTAGGTAGTTGGTGCATTGTCACGTTTAATTTGAAACTGCTGTGTGGACAGTATTGCTGAAAGTGCTGTGAAGAAGAATTCAGTACCGTTTTCTATACTGAGACTAGCATGGCTGTCCAAGCTAGTTTGACTGAGGCAGCTGCATGTTCTTGGTAATATGCAAGCTGTTGCATGCACAAGTGTCCAGCTGTTGAAATAGTAAAGTCAGTGCTTTTGACTTTTTTTTGGGTTGGTTGTTTTTTGTTGATTTTGTTTAGGATTTTTTGTTTTAAAGTAGGGTGGAGGGAAAAGGAAGGGAATCCCTGTTCCTGTCTCAATAAACAACAAATAACTTGTAGTTGACATTTTCCTCTCTTAAGATAGTTAATGGTAGAGAATTGGTGGCTTTATTTTTTTCCCTTTATGGTATTTCTCAACTTCATGTAAGTGAGAATCCTGTCCAAAGAGTGTTTCATCATTTACCCCTTAGTGCTACCTTGGGGGGTGGGGGGAATAACTTTGTGAGTGCTTTCAATTTGCCCTCACCCTTCCTAGCATACAATGGAGAGGGCCTTGATTTAAAGGTGGTGACTTGACTCTTAAGTTGCTCTACCTTTTTGAGGCACTAATTTTTTCAATTATTTGGTTTTGTATTTGACTGTTTCTCTTAGGAGAACATTTTGTTTCCTGCTCAGTTTGTAACTGGCTAGAATGTTCCAAAGTCAGCAGTCTAGAGCCCTGGGTGAGGAGTTTGGGTCATGCTTTAAGTCACTACCACTGCTCTTAGGGACAAAAAACCTTTAGAACTTGGAGTCCTGCCTGTCACATGCTGGAGAGCACAAGAACCTTGATGAGAATCCTACCAGAATGCAATTCTGCTTCTTGGAAATTAAGGTCAGTATTTCCCTCCTCTGTCCTCTGTCACTTGGTTGTTTTGGTTTTGTTTTTTTTTTTGTTTTGGTTTGGTTTTTTTCCCTTCTCTTGCACCTCAGTCCTGTCAGCTTTGTTTAAGAAAAAAAACTCCGCCTTATTTCATAACGTTTGTGTACATGAGAAGATAACATTTATCTTAATCTTTTCCTGTGCTACAGATGCAATGGATCAACTTGAGCAGAGGGTAAATGAATTTTTTATGAACGCAAAGAAAAACAAACCTGAATGGCGAGAAGAACAAATGACATCAATCAAAAAAGTAAGGATAGCACAGGAGTGGATCACATTTTTCTTTTGCAATCCAAGATAACCTTAAGAAACGTAGCTTATGATTGATGGACACTTAAGCATTCAGAACTGTGACTTCCTTTGGGCTTTCAAAGAGATGGATAGAACTACCTAGGAGGAGAAAAATGACTGTAAAGTTTCTTTCATTAAGCATTTCTCTGAAGTTTTACCCGGTATTTGCTAGCATTTTTAAAATTGCGATACTGAAATGGTGAGGAAACTAGGTACTACATTTTCTGCCCAGACTTTTTGTTCCTGCCTGTGTGACATGAAGTTACGTAGATTAGTTGGCTTTCTTTTAAATTATGTTTTTCAAGCTTAGCTTCAGCATTTCCTGTGATTCTGCCTGTGTCCTTGTATGTGTTATACATACATTATATATAGCTTTAGGGAGGGAGGAATAAAAAGATGGGTGTGTTTTGTTTTATCCTTCAAGAGTTGGGCATTGGGGGTAGTATTGTTAGTCTATCATTTTTTCAGGGGAAAATCCTTAGTAGTCTCTTATACTTGCCACTTTAGCCCCTTATTTGGCCAAAGGGTGTTTTTTCCTTAATTAAACAAATAAATTACTATGTTCAAGAAAAAAAAAAAAAAAGGCTCTAGCTTCCATAGAGTAAATTATTAATTTGCTTTTGATTATATTTGAACCGAAGTTTCAAGTAGTTTTTGCTTAAGCAAGGTTGTACTCAGTGGAAATTGAGAATAAAAAGGTACTTAAACTTGTTTAAATCTGGAATAAAATAGTGTAAACATAACTAAAAAGTTTTGTCTTGGATTTTCATTAGTTAGAGCAGACTTTAAAATTGGATTGCTTTAGTCAAATTATTTTGTAATATGCTTATATGTTATGTAAAAGTATTTAAAAATAATTTAAACTATATATAAATCATTATCTCTATTTAGCTGTGGTGCTGGAAAGGCTTTCCCTACTGCTTATCATCATTCTGAAGGGCAGTATCTGCAGTGATCCCTGCCAAGTGAAAGGCATAATCTCATGTTGAGTCTGTAACCTTATGCTGTGTGATGCAGAACAGATCTAAGACTGTTTCTTTTCTTGTAGCATTTCTTACAGGAATCTAAATGCCACTGTGGGAGAAAGTGTCCCCATCTTGTAGTATGGTGTTTCCGAAGGCACAAACAATGCATTGATACATATTATATCACTCATCTAAATCTTAGCTGATCATTGTTTACAGTAGAGTTTCACAGTGTTTCTGAAAACTGGTGTGAATTTCTCCTTTTAATTTACATTTTGTGCTGGATGACAATAGCTTAAAATGACTGAAATTAATTCAGTTATGTTCATAATTAAAAAAAAAAACTGTCTCTTTATAACAGGATTATTACAAAGCTTTGGAAGATGCAGATGAAAAAGTGCAACTGGCTAATCAAATATATGATTTGGTAAGTGGACAGAAGTGGTGAATTGTCTCCTTGTCCCCAAGGAATTCTAAACATTTTCATTAGAACTACAACTCTGCTACCTGTATTGTTAGATCAGCTACATACAGATTTTTGGTTTTTTGCTGGTGAAAGAAACATTAAATATTTATTGACTTTTTAAGTATTTTATTGCTTTGAGTAGTAAATGTCACTTTAAAACTTACAGTAATAATTTTAGAAATTATGTTGATTTTGTTTGGTTTATTTCTTTTCCGAAAAGAGACCACGAGCAAGTTACTCTTCCTTATAGTGTGTGGATTTTGAACTTTAAGTAGTTTTTTTTTTACATTTTCTCAGAAGACAGAACCTGCAAGTCAGAACCACACTAAAATATAGTAGACATTAAACACATATTTCTTGTCTGCTTTAGTTTTACTTCAAGTAACCAAAAGTTTATTCCAAAAGTTGGAACTTATGCTCTGTCTTTTGGTTAGCTGTTAACTGCAAAGCTTGCTCAGTTTTTAATAACTTAGAGACGGGTACATTCTGTAGTATGACTACAGATGCAGGAAGCGTTTGGAACACAGTGTTTCCGTCCATGATATTAAGTTCAGATATTTTTTATCTGTTAATTTTCAGTACCAAAGAGCATGTCATATTTTACTCAGATGCACAGGAGTCTTTACACTTTCAGTTTAGAGACACTTGTACTCAGTACTTACATTTACTGATGTGTATAATGGTGTAAAAATGGTAATTCAGTAATTTTGCAGTTTCCCCAGTGCAGCCCAATGTCTGCTAAAGCGCATGTTGTGAACTGTTCTTTCTCTTCCTCTTACTATATGCATACTCACAACACCCCCAAGTCTTTAATCTTTTTTTCTCAAAAGAAACACTTAAATGTGTGTCTTGGAACATTGCCTATAGTAAGAGGAGGGCTTCTAGCTGCTGAGCCAATATCCAGCCTTACTGTATCCTGTAACTGACTGCACAGTTTAGGAGCAACAGCACTATTTTTGTATTAACTTGAGTATCTCTGCTGAGTTAGCAAACTGTAGTTGACTGAGAAGTTATGCTTCTGTGCATTTTTGTAGGTGCTTAGTGCTGCATGGCAGGGAAATATTTACCAAATTTGAGATTAAGGATGTGGATACTCATGTTTCAGAGCTGGATGCTATTTACTGTTTTGTCTCAAAAACAGGTAGACCGTCATTTGAGAAAACTGGACCAGGAGCTTGCTAAATTTAAAATGGAGCTTGAAGCAGATAATGCTGGAATTACAGAAATATTAGAGAGACGTACGTATGCATGATTTTTTTTTTTAGGATCTTGACAGATTTTCCATCAGTTTGTAAAATTAAAAAACTATACATTTGTTAGTGGCTTTAAGTATTTCCATGTTTTTCACTATTGTGTTTAACCCACATACTTTTCATCAGTCAGTGATTCTCAAATCTTAGTTTCAACCTCAGTTTTTACGAGTGAAGTCAAAATACACCTGAGTAATTAGAGTAATTTTTTCACACAACTGTTCTTGTGAATTACTAGAATAGGGTGCAAAATTCTTTAAACCTGTTTTTAATGACTAGGTATTCAGACAAGCACTTCAGCCTAAGCTTGCCATCTACCTATTTGCAAGTGTACTATTTCTGCTTGAATTGACTACCACCAAATTGAGGAGAGTTGTTATTTTAGTTACATGTGTGGAATGCAAAGTTAATTCCTCAGTGTTTTTTTTTTTTTTTTAAAGGGGAGAGAATGGATTGGTTTGTAATGGGATGGCAAGGGAAAAACATTTTGTGTAAGAAACCCACGTGCTTAACAAATAGAGCAATGCTGGTATTCAGACTGTGAGCAAAAATACAGTTTCAGCTTTCTGGTCAAGTTTTTGTATCACAGAATCATCAGGGTTGGAAGGAACCTTTGGAGATCATCTAGTCCAACCCCCCTGCCAAGGCAGGGCCACCTAGAGCAGGTTACACAGGAATGTGTTCATGTGGGTTTTGAAAGTCTCCAGAGAGGGAGACTCCACAACCTCCCTGGGCAGCCTGTTCAGTGCTCTACCACCTGTGATGTAAAGTTCTTCCTCATGTTGAGTTGGAACTTCTTGTGTTTTAGTTTATGGCCATTGCTTTCTTGTCCTGTCACTGGGCACCACTGAAGAGTCACTGTCCTCCTGGCATCTGCCTTTGAGATATTTGCCTGCATTAATGAGATCCCCTTTCAGTCTTCTCTTCTATAGACTAAACAGGCCCAGCTTCCACAATCTCTCCTCTTTTAAGAGAGATGCTCCAGACCCCTGATCATCCTTGTGGCCCTCCACTAGACACTTTCCAGTAGATCCTTGTCTTTCTTGTACTGAGGAGCCCAGAAATGGACACAGTACTCCAGATGTGGCCTCACCAGGGCTGAGTAGAGGGGGAGGATTACCTCCCTTGACCTGTTGGCCACACTCCTCATGCACTCTAGATTACTATTGGTCCTCCTGGCCACAAGTGTATACTGCAGGCTCATGGCCAGCTTATCTATCAATTTTCCCAGGCTCTTCTCAGCTGAACTGATCTCTAGTAGGTCAGCCCCCAGTCTGCACTGGTATTTCGGGTTCTTCCTCCCCAGGTGCAGTACCCTACACTTGTTGAACCTCATTAGCTTTCTCTCTGCCCAGTTCTCCAGCTTATCAGGGGTCCTGCTGAATGGCAGCACAGTCTTCAGGTGTATCAGCCACTCCCCCCCAGTTTTGTATCATCAGCAAACTTCCTGACGGTATGCTTTAGCCCTTTATCCAGGTCATTGATAAGCAAGTTGAGTAAGACTGGACCCAGTATTGATCCCTGGGGAACACTACTGACTGCAGGGCTCCAACTGGATTCTTCTCTGCTGATCACAACCTTCTGAACTCTGCCATTCAGCCAGTTCTAAATCCACCTCAGTGTCCATTCATCTAACCGCGCTTCCTAAGCTTACATACAAGGATGTCATGGTAGACAGTGTTGTAGGCCTTTGCTGAAGTCAAGGTAGATAACATCCACTGCTCCCCTCATCGACCCATCTTGCCATATCATCATAAAAGGCTGTTAGAACAGCCAAGCAAGATTTACCTTACTCTTGGTGAATCCGTGCTGGCTACTACTAATGACCTTCTTTTCTACATGCTTGGTGATGATCTGAGTGACTTGAGTGTAGAAGAAACCGTCCTTTCTGTACATATCAGCATTTAGACATGAATTTCAAATGTGATCTTGACAAATTTTAAAGTTGAAGTAACTACTGTGATTAAGGAGCTGAGAGGCAGTGACCTCATACCCAAGGACACTGAAAAGTAACCTCAGTCCCTTGTGGAGGTTAGGAATAATTATTCTTTGTTTGATTTTTGTGTTGCTTTGTTATAAAAGGTGGGAATTTTTGTTTATTTTATTTGTAGTTCCTACTACAAATAACAGGCACAAAATTAAGCTGCAAAGTAAGTGCTCTTAGTGAGCTGGCAACTACAGAAAAGGACTAGCTTATTTTAGTTGGAACCCCAGCTGAAGTTGTAAGATGTGATACTACCTTCAATTTAGCTATGTGTTTGGTGAGTAGGTAGGTAGAGTTCAAGAACTCAAAGTAGAAACGTACCAGACTTTCATTTTTAAGGTTGGTTGTTGGGATTTTTTTATGAAAGGCTAAAGTAGAAGCATTTTTAGCTTTCAGACTAAATACATATCATGGAAGTTCCACCAGAGGGCAGCCTTTGGACTAGTTCATAACATGATTGATGTTGGCTCAACCAAAATAGCTCCTCATGCTTTGAACCTTTTCGAGAGTAATTTTCTTTAGACTTTTGTAGTACAGTCATCTGCTTTTTGAAGTCACTGAAAAAAAGGTAAAGAAACTTTGAAGCTACAGATTTTGAAAAATGAATGTGAGTTTCTTGAACTGACTTCTGTATAAATGTACATTGCTAGGTGTTGCAGCTATTCAAAATCTTATTGCCAAAGATTCATACACAGACTGGTGTGTATTGTTGTAATATATGCAATTTATGGTCAAAGTCTATCCTCATATTACAAGAAAATTTATTCTTAGACATGGACTTGTATTTGTGCCCTCCTGCTTTTTTTTTTTTTTTCATATAAACTTGTGATTGTTGCTCTGTATTTTCGAATGTTACAGAAATTTGGTTGATGATCTGAAGCCCTCCCTGTTAAATGTTACATCATCTTGTCAGACATTGCTAGTGCTTGTGTGTTTTGGCTCAGTGGAGCAAGGTGCCTCATTAATACAGTTTACTTGTTATAGTCGTCTTCTCAATTCATATTGGTGTAGATTGCCGGTACTTTTGGTGTTGCATTTTCCAACCATCACTGCCATGCGTGCAACTCATGTTCATACATGGCGTGTTGAGGGCAGTGTTGTTGTTTATTCTCTTTGTGTCAATAGTTGGACAACAGCATGCACCAATTTTTGGTTTTACAGCTGTTCATCTCACTGGCTCTTGGTTGTACTTCCAAGAAGGGTTTCAACTCCAGCAAAGCTCCTTCTCATTAAAATATATATAACTTCATAGTGATTTGGTTAATATTATAAAGATTCATTTAGTGTCTAAAAGTCAGAACTATGCCAATGATGACTGAGATTTTTCTCTCCTTTTCACTTCCCTCTTAGGGTCTTTGGAGCTGGATACACCATCGCAGCCTGTGAATAACCATCATGCTCATTCTCACACTCCAGTAGAGAGTAAGTATTTTGAGACTTAAAAACATGTAGTTACAGTTTGACTTTCAAGCTGAAAAGGTATTACATTTAAGTTCCCTTCATTTCTTTCATCTAGAAAGGAAACACAATCCATCTTCTCACCATAGTACAACAGATCATGTTCCTGAAAAGAAGTTTAAATCTGAAGCTCTTCTATCTACCCTGACTTCAGATGCTTCTAAAGAAAATACGCCAGGTAATCTTCATTGTCTTGCATTTTATTGGTTTTTAATCAGGAGAAATTTGATTGTATTTGTGAGTTATTGTCTCTTGAAATCAGAGTCTCATACTCTTTCCTCTGGGATTTTCAGTCATTTATAACATGTGAAATTGCAGCCATTGTTACTCATCTGTGTTGTTCATGAAGTGCATCAGCTTTTTTGTCATTTAACAGCTGCATGTTGGTTGTTTCTTTTTATTTACACTGCTTGGAAGGAGATGCAGTGCAGTTTCATTCAGCTAGCGGTAGAAATATGAGATTAGTGCATTATTATTTTGGGGGAAAGAAACACATGCAACAATTTCCAAAGGAGGGGATTCACACTTTTTTGTGGGTTTTTTTTTAAAGGTTGGTCTGATGTGGCATTGGCTATAATAAAATAATTTTGTGCATTGTCTATTTCAGAAGAGGTGAGAAGTCTTTGAGTAGTGAATGAAAAAACCCAAAATCAAACACAGCTTTCTGCCCATTTTCAAAATCAGGGTGCTTCATAGTTGTTTGTTTTTTTTCTGAAAATAAAAGATTGTGAGAGGTTATAGTAAGTAAACTACCTTTTGTTTTGGAGTTAGTGCTGTTTGTTGCTTTTAGGTAGTCTCCCTCACACCCATGTTACTTTTATTTTGAAGGAACTTCACATGAGGTAACAAAATGTGATTATATTTGAGCAGCTCTCAGTCTGTAGATGGCCATGGAAATTTGTGTTGCATTAAAACTGTGATTTGTAGTTTTTAGAATTGAAATTGTTGAAAGTTTTACTTCAGAAACAGTATAGGGGTACCATCAAATTCTTCTCTCTTCCTGATGGTTACAGTAGTCAGCATTCAGTGGAAATTGGGTTTATAGAGACATAGACATAAGAGCTGTATCTGCTCTTCGACAGCTGAGTATGATAGTGAGGACTGTCTTTCTAAAAGGACTCCCTGAGCATGAGGATAAGGGGGAATAAACTTCTTTTCTTCAGCTAATTCTGGCTGTGTCAAATGGCTTCTTAAAACTTTTTTCCCAAATGATCAGACTGCTTTGGTGCATAAACGGAGTTCCTGCTCTTTCACTGGTTGTCATATATAACTCTTCTTAAAATGCAAAGGAATTTAGTTTCATCTTAAATTTCATAAATGTGTTCTGTTCATCAAGGGTGTCGAAACAGTAATTCATCATCCTCTTCAAACAATGCATACAATACAAACTCTTCTCAACCATTGGCATCATATAACCTGGGCTCATTATCTTCAGGATCTGGGGCCGGTGCAATTACCATGGCAGCAGCTCAGGCAGTGCAAGCCACGGCACAGGTAATGTCAACACCTTATTGTCATTCTGCCATTTGCTACTGATTTAAGAAGAAAGACTAATGTGTTTTGTGTTTGTTTTTTTTTTATTATTTGGGTGCTTTGTTGTTGGGTTTTTTAATCTGAATTCCCATGATCACTTTCAGCTGCAGTGGTTTGATTCTCATATTATCATTTTCATTTATATGCTACAGCTTCATCCTGTAAAATTTGCGTAACGGGTAGAGCTTGTTTTCTAGCTTTTCCTGTGGGATATTCTTACGCTTTTTTGCCACTTACTATATACATCATTTTGTTAACAGGGTAACTAATGAACCTGTACAAATAATAAGCAGTTAGCAACATGGTATGTCTTCCATAAGAGCTCCATGGTGTAATCTGATACAGTATCAGTATTCCTTTTAGATGAAGGAAGGAAGACGAACATCCAGCCTAAAGGCCAGCTATGAAGCGTTTAAGAACAATGATTTTCAGCTTGGAAGAGAATTTTCGTTATCCAGAGATTCATCTGGGTATTCATCATCAGCTTTGGCATCTACATTAACACAGACATTAAGTTCATCAACCACAGATTCACGAAGTGGCAGAAAAAGCAAGTAAGTATTCTTAGTTGTTGACTGCAATTACAGCTTTTAAGACAGCTAAAATGTCTTGTAAAGGTCATGGGGCACGTTGGAAATACTTCATATTAAATAAGGAGGGGGGAGGGAAGTGAATCAGCAGAAGGTACTGTCAGCTGGCCTTGTTTTGTTTAAGTCATTCTTCTTTTGTCCTCTCACTTCCTTTTCTTTAAGCAAACTCACTCCAAGGTTTTAAAGCCAATCAAGGTACTTACTTTTCATTTGTGATATAGTCTATTGTCTTCCATCATTTTCCTGCATTCTGGAGAGATTTGACCTAATGGCAGATGTTGGGAATTGCCATGCAATGCCTTGTAGTTGGTTTTGAAATAACCTGAAGGTCTGCTTCATGCCACTTCACAAATAATTACATTTTCTGATGGCTGACATCTGTGACAGGAAAAATGAAGTCTAAAACCAGTTAAAAACACCATAGTGTCATAACACATTGTGACAACAATCACTAGGTATACTTGAGTTTGTACTTGAGTTGTACATCTGCCCATCCATGTGACTTGTAGGGGTTTGGGTTTTTTTCTTCATATGAATTTGAGTTTGTTCACAGCTCAATTAATAATTTTGTCTTAGAAGCATTTTTCTTCTATGGATATCTTGGGTGTCATATCTGACGTGTAAACAGAAGCATAGAATTTGTATTCTGGCACTGTTCCTATGGAGTGATTGGTGATGCTTGGGTGGAGATTAACATAGAATTGGTCATCTCCAAAAAAGTTATATATCATACATAACATGACATTATTTATATGTAAATTTCTGTTTAATTATTAACATAATTTTTATGGGGACTTGACACCAAGGCTGTTGATGGAAAATTTTGTGAAGAAAACCATTCATTAAAGCCGTTGGACAGTTTAAAGCTTTTATATTCCATTGATTAGAGCAGTGTGTCTTGCACTTGTAAGCAGCGATGACTTGTTTCCAAAGAGCATTCAACGTGTCCATTTCAGTTCTTGCAGTTGTTGAATGAATTAAGTTAATGAGTGATGCTTTGACATTGACATACTGCAGTATTTCAGAGTCAACAAAGTACTTGTTTAATGACTCTTTCATTTGGCAGGAGATAAATTTACATTTTTTTTTCTTTTTTTTCCCCTCTTTCCCAGAAACAATAACAAATCTTCAAGTCAGCAGTCATCATCATCTTCCTCTTCTTCCTCTCTATCATCATGCTCTTCTTCATCTGCACTGGCACAAGAACTATCACAGCAAACAGCAGTAATACCAGAGTCTGATTCTAATAGCCAGGTTGACTGGACCTATGATCCAAATGAGCCACGTTACTGCATATGTAATCAGGTAAGGACGGCCCCCAGCCTGAAATATTCTGCTATAGTTGAACTTCCTTCTCTGATCGCTAATTTAAAACTATTGTATTTGCAGTCTTGAAATTCTGATCTGGTTTTATTTACTTACTGGTGATGCGAATAATGAACTCAACTGTTGAAGCTAAAACCAAGCAAGTTTTACAGTGAAGTGACATGCCTGGAAAGTCTTGTGTTTTCTAATAAAGACATGAGGAGTTATCAAAGTAAAAAATGAACATGTTTACAGTGAATTAAGAATTCAAGTTAGTAAGGAGTTTGCCTGGTCTCTCCTACTCTCCTAAAAAAATTAACAAACAAACCTCACAAAAACCCCAGCCAACTAGTTTTTGTACAAGCTATCAAGAAACTTAAAGAGACTGAATGACAACACGAGAAACGTTCATTTTAAAATGCTTGTTCTTATTATGAGCACTTCTAAGAGTGTTGGCTTTTTTTAGAATTTATAGAATTCTACACTTCACTTGAAAGTGTTTCTTTCATAAAATCCTAGAATTGTTTGGGTTGGAAGGGATCTTAAAGATCATCTAATTCCAACCTAGTTTCAAATAAGGTGCTTGAAATTGTCATGTATGCAAGGGAAATACCAGACATCAATATAATCTTGAAAACTGGGCTGATAATGTACTGAGCACTGTTGTTTAGGCCATAATGTGCTTTGTTCAGGTTTTGAATGCTGATCTTTTTTATCCAACCTGAAATATGCAGAAGTTTTTGTTTTTTTTTTTTTTTTTACATTAAGAAACTTTGAAAATCAGTTTGCTGTGAACATGATGTTCTTTGGGTTTTGTAACGATAAAAATTGAAATAGTTTTACTGCTGTTAATGAAAAAACTCAAAGGAAGAAACTTAAACTTTAGCCCTTTGAAAATGTTGTTTGCTTTTAATTAGTAATGTAATTATTAATAAGGATATTTTTTTCTTATTTACTAGGTGTCCTATGGTGAAATGGTAGGCTGTGATAACCAAGATGTAAGTAACAAAGCTCAAAAGGCTCATGAAAGGCTTGTGCGTGTAACTATTGGTTGCAGGATTTACTTTTGAGTTGGTTTTAAGTACAGTTTTTTAGAGTAACGTGCATATGAGTTGAACCACTCTTCAGGAAACCTGTCATCTGTCACCACAGTTCAGTTTCTTTTACAAGGCTTCACCCTTTGCTGGGAAGCTCTGACATCTTTAAAATGCCCATTATTTCTGGGAGCTTTTAGCTGTGTCACCACTAATATCAGTTGTCCCCATTCAAATAAAGTTTTAAAAGAACAGTTAAGTGTAATCGTGTATTTACTGAGATACCACATTTAAACAGAAGTGAGTGATGAGACTACTTTTGTGTCACTTAGTGTTGTCAAACTAAGTATTTCAAAGCACAGCATTCTTCTGCTCTGAGTCTACGTATGACTTCTGGAAATTTTATCACTACCCTTAGTCTATTGAGTCTGTGTTAGGGACTAAGATCCTTCTCTCTTCTCGTTCTGAGCTGTGACTTTGTGTGAAAAGCATAATCTGTGCTTTTTACTCACACTTCATTTTAATAGAATTGTATTTATAATACATGTTTTTTTTGGGGGGGTGGGGTGTGAAATAAAGCCAAATCCCAGACCTTCTCTTTAACTCTTTTTATAGTGCCCTATTGAGTGGTTCCACTATGGATGTGTTGGACTGACAGAAGCACCGAAAGGGAAATGGTACTGTCCACAGTGTACGGCTGCAATGAAGAGAAGAGGCAGTAGACATAAATAAGTTTCTTCATCTTGAAAATGAATTACATATGAAAGGTTTTCTAGAGGACTTGGGAGGGGGAGGAACCCTCACCACACTTCCTTGCAACCACTTAAGGGTTAACATAGCAGTTGTAAGATCTTGAACTATTGATTTTGCTAGTTGTGTTTTAATATTGTAAGTAAATTATTTATGCACATTGATGTGCTACAGATACTATTCCAGTGAGCCTTGGATTGTTCCATTGGCCAACATATGCAGACATTTGTACTATCAAACCATTTTCTCTAAGCAGTGGGCATTCTACAATTATTCAATCTTCCAAAAATTCTGGTAAGTCAAGATTTTAAATGTATGTTTTATATACAACAGATATATTCTGCTGCATGTACTGTACTCAAGAGCTGTTATGTTACACTTCTGTATATAAATGGTGCAAAAAGTCAGTGCTTCTGGAAAAAAAGAGACAATGATTTTTAAAATGCCTTTATAGGTTTGGTTCTTTATGAAACGTAATTCAGCAGGCTGAAGAAAATGGTTCTTGTATACAGCGGGCTGTTGTCCTCTAGGGTACTTGAGTATGTAAAAACAAAAAAAAATGCTGTAGAATAAAATAAACTTGTGCCATTAGTCTTTATATGTTTCTGCTCCAGAGAAGGAGCGGACCATAAGAGGAAAAAAAGGTGTTAAAGTGATGATAAATTTTTATACCAAATGTGTTTATTTTTTTGTGCAAGTAATCCTTTAAATTTGAATTGTATTAGGTGTTAAAATAAAACAACCTCAACTCCTCAAATTAATGTTTCCTGTACATTTGTCAAAATTACAGGATTATCCCTGGCATGGTTTCAGAAAACTATAGCTATGTTTGCGTAAGAAATTCCTATGCAGGACCCATGTGAAGGATGGTTGTACAGGAGGACAGTTCTCTGGTGGCTGGATAATTAATACATGTATAGGCAAATATCATTTGCCTTCATGTTGATCAGTGGCACCTGCTTAAATGGGCACAAAAGTTGTTTTCCATGTGGTTAAAAAAAGCCCCAAAACCTACTGTGTCAGGAGATGTCTACAGGCAAGATTGCCTTTGTATTTTCATGGCAGAGGTGGAAATAAGAAGGGGAGAAGATAAACCATGGTAAATATTTGCAGCTGCCGTATTTCTTCCTGGACCGTGGTATTCATGTAGAAACCAGCACACGGTTCAGGAAAGAAGAAATGGACTTCATCCTGCTTGTGGGCTGCCTAGGGTGACAGGGAGCATCATGTTAGGAAGCCTCAGTGCAGGCCCATGGATTGTTGGATCTGTGAGTTGTACGCATTGTAAGTACAGGACCAGAAAACTGATCTTTAAATTAGACCCTTGACTGTGAATATAATGGAAAGATTTTCTATGGGTTTTTTCCACTTGCTTATTTTGGACACAGTTGGTAGGTCTCCTTTCACTGACAATTTCCTTTTGTTTTTGTATGGCTCTTTCATGCATCAGCACTGAACAGTAACAAGATTATGACTCCTTTTTTCTCCTTCTTCCTTCCATTATTAAAAAACCACACTTTCCATTGGAATAAAAATCTTACTTTAGCACTAGGTTGCTCTTTGGGCTCTGAGGCTGAAGGACCATGGCCTTCATGTGGTAGCTGTCTAAACCCATGCAGAGGAGAAGAGAAGGAGAGAAGCAGTGTTTCAGTGTATGACTGTGCAAATAGTGTCCAGGAAATAAAGAATTAGGCTCAGTAGTAGTAGGAATATGTGCAGAAAATGCAGGTTTTGCCCAAACCAAAATGAAGTCAGGCTTCTCTCCCAGCATTTATTTAAAAATTAAAAAAAGGCATTTTGAAACCATGAATTGGGGAAAAGCAGATGTGTAAGAAGGGAAATGTGATTGCGGATGATAAATAGACTTTGGTAAAAGAATAGGATAAAAGTTGGTGAAAATAAACAACGAAGAGCAGTGTAACTAAGGTTCCCTTAAAACCGGGAACGGAGCCCTCTGTGTGTGCATTTCTGTGCAAAACTCAGTCTAAAAAAACACTTGAGGACTAGGATATCTGGTTTCAAGTGAGTCTATCGAGACAATAGAGATAACAAACTATTTGTTCTGGTGGAAACTGGTGCCATGCTATGAATTGAAGTTAAATATGCAGCAGCTAATCTAGACTCTCTTTGGACTGAATGTCTTAAGTCTCTAGGGCTAAAACGTAAGTCCCTTGAGAATACATATCAAAATCCCTCACTGGTGGTAACCTTGCCTAAGATGGTGCAGAGATTGCAAATCCAAAATATTTCAATTTTTAGTGTGATCGTTGGTTCACTGTTTCATTGGACAATGTATTTTTTCATGGAGGAGCTAGTTAAGAGAACTTAGGAGGGGTAAATAATAGCCATGTTTGTACTTGTGTTCTCAGAAATAACAAAAATGGAAAGTCAAAAGTAGCAGAACAATCTCGTGATTCTGAGTGTCTGATCAGGTAGAAGATGAACATTTGCTAACAAAATTAAGCATAAAATAATATTTAAAGTAATAATTGTCAGTTCACATGCAGCAGCACCTCTGAAGTAGTTATTGCTACTTTCAGAGGAAAGTGATTTTGGAGTTAATCTAGGTAATTTTATAGTGAGTTCCTGTGACAGTCCTAAGATGATCTGGCGTACTCCACTGAGCACCCTCTGATAAAAGACACTAAGATCCTTCAGCATTATGCAGTGCAGCTGCTTTCAATCTCATCTCACTGCTTCAGCATTTGGGTGAATTTTAGGATGAGAAGGTATTTGTAGCACTGCAAACTGAAAACCAATGTGCCAAGCACTATAATAGGATGAAAAGCGGTCTATGCCTTAAACTGTGTTGGCTGTTTGCATTGTGAAGGCATAACAGTTTTCCCTCGGCTATAGGTTTTATTTATTCTAAGTCTGAAATGAAATAGAGAAAATAACACGCTTCCTGATCTGAAAATCCTGCCAGGTTGTCTCTCTGAATAGCACAGAATAATGTGCATTGCTGTGTTGTTTACTGATTCTTGCAAAATGTTGTTCAACCGTGCACAGTAAAGATGAGAAATCCTGAGGTATGTTTCCCTTTTCTGTCCCCCTTCACCAGGGAGGCACTTCCCACTGCAGGCTGGCTTTTTTTGGCAAGTTTTTTCATCTCCCACCTCATCCTGTTGGAATGCTTGGACCATGCACTTCTCTCGTTCCAAAATGTGACAGGGGACTGAAGGATGAGCCAGGGGGGTCTTCACCTTGACAGCACGGGGTTTTGCACTTAAAATCTCTTGAGAATTAGAATTGCAAGAGTGATAAAGGTCCAGCTGTTTACACTTGCTTAGGGCTATAACTGAATAACTCATGTTAGGCCACACCACAGGAACACAGCCTCTACAGTTTTGTTACTCCTTCCAGGATTGCCCAAAATACTCTGAGAATAATGTAACGAAAAGAAGAAAAATGCCACACTTCAGTGTATCTATGCCAATTTACAATAATATTCCTCTAGCATTTTCAAATCCGTATCTTGCTCTTATAAAACATTCTGTAAGGACACACAGCAGCCTTTTTCCTCTAAATAAATCTTGTACTTAGGAGCAATTTGCCCATGCAAATAATTTGCATGATTACTTACAGACTTGTGCTTGTGTACATCGCAATTATTATATTTCAGAAAAAAAAAGACATAGCTAAAATATTATATTTTAGAAAAAAAATAAGGATCCTACATTAGTTCATAATAGATCTAAAGTCTTTATTTTAAACTTGACTTTAACTGTTTGCTAACTGTATTGCCTTTGTCTACTAAAAAAAATAAATCCTGAAGGTATTGAACAAAAAAACCGCTAGCGTATTACTAGAGCAGAGAAATGCTTTCCTCGTGATGGTACAAGGAATCTACCTAATGCAGTAAAAAAGTAGGAACAGTGTTAGGATGTGCAGCTGGTTTAATATTTTTAAAGCCCTAATACTTATCGGTACCTGGTACCTTACATTATAAAAACTTTTGAGTGTTGTGACTGCTCCATTCCTTTCTAAGTATTTATTCAGCAGTGCCATATACATTGAATCAGATGGGTATGCCCATAGCATATGTGAAGATAATTTGATGTTGATTCCACCTGCAAAACCGTGGCCTTCTGATTCCAAAGCAAGTTTTACTGTTTCTTCTCAGAAAAAGGCATGTGGGATAGTTGTTTGGATTAATTTTGCAAGCGTGATTGTAGTTAAATCCTGGAAGGGTCAGTCAGAAAAGTGCGATGGAATTAGGGAATCCTTTCTTGTCAGAAATGAAGTACATGAATAGTCTTCCCTGTGCCGATAAAGGAAATTAATTTTGCAGCTCTGTTTTATGTTGGTGAGACTAAAATTACATTTTTATGGGGAGAGAAGGGGGTGTAAAAATAATCTGTCATCATATTTTAAAATTGCTTCAATAGTTGTTCAGTTATGTGGTTTGCTTGGAAAGGTGACAAGTTGGGGTATTTCTGCTGTGATGAGTTCATCTGGATATGGTATTCTTGGCATAAATATTTTTAAAACGTGTTTAATTTCTCTGTTGTGTTATTTAGGCCTAAATTAATCTCAAGCTTTTAAAGAAAGCACATTCTACAGATGGATGGATTAGTCAATAGTTGAGTGAACTGACATTAAAAACGTGTTCCTTGGTCAGGACTGGAAAATGGAATGGCTTTGCAGTCAGTAGTATTGACCAACCCTTATTTTAATTTATGGAGGTATTCCATACATTTCCCAGGGATCTTCCTGATAGCCTAATACACTTGGAATGGCCAAGAAACTGAGGAATAGGAAGTTAAAACAGGAATTATTTTTAAATTGCCCTCAAAAATTAAAAATATGTGTTAATCATTTTATTAAGATTATGAACTTTCTTAGACACTGACTTGAAGCATGCTTTTGCACACGCAAATGCTGATTTCAGAAGTAATGATTACCTTTGGGAGAGTCACATCAGAACAGGCCTGCCTGCCTCTGCTGTAATATTGTTTGTTGCTCTTGTAAGACATAAATGTAATCTACAATATGCCCTGAGAAAACATCTCTGAAATTTTAGCCCAGGACAGGAAAACTAAAGATGATTCTCAGCAACAAAAAAGATAAAAAATTCTAATTTTGATGGTATCTCTATTAATGTTCAAGGTTTACCACCTCTAAAGTACTTTCCATTTTGCAAGTGCTTTACAAACACTCACCTACAGCTATTTACTTAAAGACTTCTGTTAAGAGGGTGAAAGGAATGTATTGCAAATGTCTCTGTATGGAGGCTAACAAGCCTTTTAATGGAAAAGATTCTAACTTTTCCTTCTCCCTATTGTTTGACTCTTAAGCAGTAATATTTAAATTTATGAAGGAAGGAATAATCTAAATATATTGTTCATAATTGCATCAGCACATTATAAAACTGTAACCTGATTTCATACTTGGCTAATGATGTCATGATTTTAAATAAACCCCAAATATTCTGTAATTGTCTTTCTAAAGCTGGTTTTAAACCAAGCAAATCAGCTATCAGCCTTATTTACATTTTATTAATTTTCTGTGTTGGCACTACCTGGTTTTACATTATTTCCCAAAATAGATGGTCTCCTCAACATGCTTGACTTTTAAAAGTGCATAAAAACATAGCTATACAGAAACAGTAATTGATTTCAAAATTTTAGTAAGAGCTTATTCAGGTACCTCACACTGTATTTCAGAGGGATTCTGATTTGGTTATATTTTGGTTTTGCAAATCAAATCCTAAAAACCTCTGAATCCCCCTCTAGTCATAGGACAGGCCTCCATAATTCAAAGATATAGCAGAACAACCCTGAAGAGAGACAACCCCCAACAACCCGGTAATCAGACATTGAACAAAAATGCTTCCATTCAAATTTCAGCCCCTCTGGACAATTCAGATTAGGTGTGAAGTGTGGAAGATGACAGCAAAACATTTTAGATCTCTCAGACCTGAGAAATACCTTCCCTAAACCTTGCTTTCAACAGGCCCTTGCCTGGAATGCTAGTTTCACACATGACCCATCTAATCAAAATCGCCCACTGACAGCATGATGTTTGCCTTCCTCCCAGCCGTACCACAGCGGTTCAGCATGACATCCCTCCCTCCCTCCCTGTGTTTCAGCTTTCAGGCCGCTTCCTCCCAGACCACTGCAGTAGCACTCAGGTATGTTTTGATCAAGCTGTGCAGCCCAACAGACCAGAACTGAGAGGCACTGCAGTGACTCTGCGTCGGACAGGACACAATTCATCAGATCTCATGCCAGCTGCAGTGGGGACCGTCTGTCTGACCTCCTGCACTCTATTTATTCCGTCCACCTTGCTTTAGTTCACTGTAAAAATAGTTAAACCTGACTTTCAGCTTTACTTTTAGAAATACCATGTGGGGTAGGTTGTCAGAAGTCGGTGCTTAAAAGATGTAATGTACTTAAGGGTATTTCTAAAGTAACTTCTGTGCCACAGTGTTTGCTGTTATCTTTTTCTGCAGCAGTCACGCCACAGAAGCTGGACTCATGAGACAAACTGTGGTTATAATCAGATCGATGAGTTCAGCAGTATACCCTTAACTTTTCCTGCTTGTCCCTGAGAACAACAAAATAGTACATCTTGCATCCTCACATGCTCTATTTGCTTGTACAGTTCATTTCTCATATACCTGCACCATATGTGATGTGCCCCATGTTTTGGAACTGGCTTATTGTATATTCTGGCAACATCACAAGAATGCAACAAAATGGAATAAACTGTTTTGTACTCCAGTATATGGAGTATACACGGCTGGTTCTGATGGGGCTGGTAAATATGTGGGTGCCTTGAGAGGCACAGGTGAGCAGTCTACATTTCTGTGTGATGTGGATGTCTTAAAACTCTCCTTGCTAACAGATGAGCTCTGTCAAACAAATACCCATCAGCACAGTCTTTTGATAGGAAAACATCAAGTTCTTGCTCCCTTGTGCCTAAACCACCCACATGTATGAACTCATCCACTGAAGTCAGCAGAGGCCATGATGTGGTTGAAGCTGAACGTTTGCATGGATGTTTAACTGTACTGGGGCTAACCAAAATTTAATGAACAAAATGTCTGAAATGACTGGCTCCTGGAAAACTTGGTCCAAAATTACACAGTGTGTTTGCCCGTCGTGGCAGGCACACCATCAGCAGCAGCACAGTATATCATCCAGAGGACAACAGAGAGACAGCTGTATATACCTGGGAGCATTGCACCCTTGTTTTATATGCATACAATAAAGGTGACAATATTTTCTTGTTTGTAGAAGACTTCCATTTGTTTCCATGCTGCCAAAAAGCATCAGGGAACTGCTCAAACCCAGGAGACACTGGGATAGTCATTCAGAAGTCTGTGAGGGATCTCAGGAAAGCAACTACTCTGCTAAGTAAGAGGATATTCCAGGCTGAAGTGAAAAGGGAACATGGCAATGAAATAACTTAGTTTACACAAAAGGAGAGGAGCAGGACCTGGAAGACTACGACATCTGACTGCAGAATGCTAACCATTATAAATAAAAGGGTTTGCAAATGTTTCTCTTCCCCCTGCTGAATTCCCTTACAGTCTGGTCCTTTCCTTCACATGTGTTGCTGCCATTTCCAGCAGCTGTATGGCTGGCTTGCAAGCTTTATTCATTTCCACTGTACTGGAAGCTATTTAGGATACATCCTACCATCACCCTGGAGGCCTGGCTGAGGGATTTCTCCTTCCTCTTTGCAGTAGCCTCCAAACCCATATGCTCAACACTTGTTGTCCCTTTCTACCCTGTCTCCTTGTCGTGGAAGCTTTACTGATGTGGTGCTGCGGCTAGAGGTGAAGGGCCTGTCGTGGGGAGGGTGTCCCACACAGAACAGCCAGTGGGCCAACACAAATACCCTCCATTGCAAACATCATTTGAGCAGGCATGGAGTGCCTAAGACAGAGTCAGTGACACTGGCATTCTCTGCTTCTTCCCACTCGCATTAGCCATTTTGATACACTTTCACCTGAACATAGGTAGCTGGAAAGAACTGCGAAGAAAATACTTATGCAGCAAGTAAAGTGCATTCAGAGCCCTTCTGCAGGTACAAGGCAGAGAACTCTGCTTGCAGAAGTGTATGAGAAAGTAGAAAAGTATTTGTGCAAAGGCCATTCATATAATATGCCCAGAGAATGTAACTGAAAAAAAAAGACAACAGGAAGGATCTAGATCACCTGAAAGAAGAGATTATTCCCTTTGTTAGAAGCGAATTAGAAGAGAGAACTGTCATTAGAAAAAGGCTGTAGGAAGAAAGAACAACACCTGAGAATGTAAGTTCAGATGTTCTCACCTGAGGTGTGAGAGGGGGACCAGCAACATGCCAGAGAATGAGATGTGGACCATGACAGAATTTACTCAAACCCAAATGGAACACAAATGCTGTCAGAGGTTGTGAGATATTTCACTTTGATCCTGTTCTGCATACCCACAGATAAATGTGCAGGTTCTTGCAGCCTATCTGGGTATTTTTTGATTATCACTGATTCTTATTCAGCTCTCAGCAGTAAGCAATGAGTCTGAGCAATCAAACTGACTGCAAAATCCATAAATCTCTATGTAATCTCAGAATAACTGCTGCAAGGGAGTTATGGCTAGACTCAGTGAATAACTGTATGCGGGAAGAAGCAAAGAATTTGCTGATCTATTTCTTCCTACCGTAAATTTGCCTTTTAAGCAGTAACTGGTATCTTTGTAAGTCTTTGGTCTTCATCTGCTTTCCCTTACCCTCACATCAAGCAAGTTTCTGTATAATTAACATGTACAAATAGATCCTATGTTTTATTACCACCCTTCTGCCAAAACACAGTAGTGAAGAACATGCCTGAGATACAAAGAGATGCTTCTAGACAAATACCCCAGCCCAGGCCCTACCTAAAACTTTAAAGATGCTTGTGTAGGTTCAGAAGCCTGGTGAGCGGAACATCAAGCTTTGCCACTGCCTAAAATATCCCCTACCTCTGTTTAGATCCTCTCTTGATTGTGTTCTCCTGCCATTTAACTTGTGCCAGCACTTAGGGCCTGTTGGACCTCTCCAAGAGTATTCAACTCAACTGGTGGAAAAACAACCCAGCTATACAGTTTTTCTGATTAAATGATCTAATAAGCTACCACCACATGGTAGGTAGGAGCAGAAGTAAGGAGGAGACACTAAAGGTAGGGGAGAGGGTAGCAAGCAAAATTTTCCTCTTTTCATGGCAGGGAATTACAAGACTGTCTGATTTGCCCATGGAGCTGCAGGTCTAACAGATCTTTCTTGGGGCAAAATATTCCGCAGTCACGGTTATGAACGCACTGATCATGTTTACAGACTAAGGATCTAAACTGGAATATATACCAACTATACATATATATGGGCTGTATCTCCTGTAAGAGAAGTAAATTCTTTGCTTGTTTAGTCCAGATATTTCTTGCTCTTACATAAAGACAAAATATTAAATGAGCACCTCCCGTATGAAGACAGGCTGAGAAAGTTGGGGCAGTTCAGCCTGGAGAAGAGAAGGCTGTGTGGAGATCTCATAGCAGCCTTCCAGTATCTGAAGGGGGCCTATAGGGATGCTGGGGAGGGACTCTTCGTTAGGGACTGTAGTGATAGGACAAGGGGTAACAGGTTCAAACTTAAACAGCAGAAGTTTAGATTGGATATAAGGAAGAAATTTTTTACTGTAAGGGTGGTGAGGCACTGGAATGAGTTGCCCAAGGATGTTGTGAATGCACCATTGCTGGCAGGTGTTCAAGGCCAAGCTGGACAGAGTCTTGGGTGGCATGGTTTAGTGAGAGGTGTCCCTGCGAATGGCAGGGGTGTTGCAACTAGATGATCTTAAGGTCCTTTCCAACCCTAACTATTCTATAATTCTGTGATTCTATGACATGAACAATAATGAGAAGCAAAACAAAAATGGGAGTCTCCCTAAAACTCTTCCCCTGTTAACATCAGCTGCTTTGCTCCCCAAGGATTTGCAGAACCTTCCCTGCAAGCCTGCCCTCACTGTGAGCCAAGGTCAGAGAGCTGAGCCAAAGCAGAATTAAGATGTGAATCTTTGTTCTCTGGAGCACTCTGTGGAACAAAATCATGGTATCATTGAGGCTTACAGTGCTCTATGAATGGGAAAAGGGGAGAGAGTCTGGGTTTTACTATGTGGGATTAAAACTTCAGTGGTATTGAATCTTCCAGTGTGCAGAGCAGCAGTGAAATGTATTTCTTCTATTTTTTTCACTCTGTTCTGGTCTCCATTCACTACTTATACTGGGACCACACACAGGACTGAAGACACTGTGAACCTAATTGCAATCTGGATTGAATTCAGGGTGAAGTAAAGAATCCTGGATGGTGGAGTTGAGCAGGATTTCTCCAGCACAGCTTAACTACATGTTTTGCTTGAATATTTACAGTGCTATTAATGCCTATTGTTTATAAAGCTTTTATCCAATTTTTGAAGTTAGTGAGAATTTATGGCCCTTGGTATAAGTCTAATATGCTGGAAAATAAAAAAGAAATCAAAGAGTTGACCATAAACAATGAAAACTGCATATAGGCTTGCACTGGGAAGATGGCAGACATGATTACAAGGACTTGGCTATCAGTTAATTTAGAAATGATCTGTTTGAGCTTATTTTTCCTGTGAGCTCATTTATCACTGAAATGGTTGCTAGGATGCTGTGCTTTGAAATTTGAAACTTGCTCTAGGAAAGAGCCATTGTGAAGTTTTTTAAACTAATTTTCTTCTTGGCAGCCTCTATATTGTGAAATTAACGATGCAAAATGGTTTTATTATATCAAGACCTGATCTGAAGAGTGCTTATATCTAGACTTAACTTTATTCACAGTTGCAGAATGATTCATGTTAGACCTCTGGCTGAAGTTAAGCATGCATAAGATGGATCTATTCAGCTGGCCTTAAATTCCTGCTAACTTTCTTAGTCTAATATTTTCCTCTTGGTCAGCTCCTGGCAATTATCTGTCCAGGTCACTCCTTAGGCCATGAAAATCATTCTTCAGTGGTCACTGGCTTTCACTACTGAACAAACACAGAGACTTGTGTAAAATGGAAGCTGTGTGAACATGAACCAGGCTGCTTAAGACCCCAGTGAGATGATGAATGGTGCACATTACATGCCTGCATGGCATATTGGCTAAGCCCTTTCAAATCCTAGTCCCTGGCAATTTTTAGCAAGTCTTGTGATGCTCCTCGCACCTTCTCTGTGTCTGGGTATCTTTAAATACTTATAATCTGCTCCAGATGATGCAGACAAAACTCGGATTGTTGCTGCAAGCACTAAAGCTTGCTCTTGACAGTCATGGCTGGTCTGCTTTGGCAGAAGTGATCCCTGCAGGATCTTGCTTCATGCAGAGCAGGAGAGCAGCTGGCTGCTGTGAGGAGCATCCAGGCAAGCAGTCCTGGGTGGGTGGGAGGAGCAGGGAGAGGCAAGCCGGTACATAGCCCTTAATCCCTGCAGTGGGAGCAGCCACTGGAAGGAACAGACCTGGGAATCCTAAATAGGAAGTCGATACTAAATTTGTACATCACAAAGAGGGGATTTGTAGCTTTCTGCTAAGAGTTCTGAAACATGTACATATACCTGCAAGTATAAATACCAACTGGATATTTCTGATCTTAGAGATAATTGTGTTCTGCAGTTATCTGAATATTATGCACTGAATCATCTTTCTTGTGAGTTTGGGACCCAGAAGGCCTGACTCTATCCACTTTTATCCTTTTCCTAAGTAACTAATTTATGCCAGGGAAATTAGTTCTGATTTGCAATAGTCTTGGCTTAATTTCTGAAGTGTCAGTATGTGACTAGGTAAGTCAGTAGACATGCAGGCCCAGAGATGTGGTGGAATCCTGATTCAAAAGATGTCAGGAATCATGTTCATTGCACTCTAGCTGTGATTCAGAAAAGTATTTACAGCTTCAGAAAAGTGCATTACATGCTATTGTAATGAAAAGAAACCACCAAACATAGGGAAAAAGCCAGCTCCTTGGAACATCTGGGAAAAGCAGATGAACAGAAGGCTGATCAGCAGGAGTATACAGGAGGAAGAGTGATCTACCTGCCCTTTGCTGATATCCCTTCATCTCTGTGCAGTATCAGTTTTGGTGCAGTAAATGAGTAAAACTTGTCCACTTGACCTGAATACTTGGGGCCCTCGTGTGATTTTGCAGCTTTAGGAAGGATGAATTGACCCTGAGACAGCAGGGAAAATGTGAGGATGAAGACCCCTCTTATGAGCTTGAAGGGGAAAAATGATATTGGGCTGCAGGGAGAGCATGGTTATTTTCTGTGCTGGGGTAACTGAGGGAGCAGGGTGTGAGGACAGAGAGGATTACTTTGTTCTAGTGTGAGACTCTTCAAGGGGGTATGATTTCCGTATCATGAAGCAACCATTAATACAAATCTTTATAAACTGGATTCAATCAAGTCTTATAGCAATAAAGCAGTAAAGCTAGCAATAAAGCTCTGACTAAAATCCTCCCACTACGAATCTGGGAGAATTTGACAACTATGCAAATGCCACCCATACAGCTGGTGGTTGTGGCCCAGAAATAGGGCATGCCAAAAACCACAGGACAATATTTTCAAACAATAAAGACACTCTGCTATGATCCCTCCTCTGCTGATGGGGTTACTGTGGCTCCCCAGCTGGCTCTATTATCTTTGCCATCCTCCTTTGAATGTACCAGCTCCCCGTGTAACGCTCTCCATTGTATGCAGAGACCTACTCCAAAGCCAGCTGCAGGGAATCCATGGTTTTCTGATGTCCACTAGCTAGGTTTATTGGCTTGCCAGAGGCTTTGCAGCACAGGCTGGCCAGAGCAGGGCCTGAGGACGTGGTGTGCCGGCAAGGAAAGAGCATGAGGAACGTGTCTCTGAGGAACAGAGATGGGAGTTTCTGTGTGGATGGCAAGCATCTCTCATGGGAGGGTCGAGGCAAGTGTTGTGCTCTTTTCTTGCTCAGGATAACCTGGGAGTCTCATTTAGACAACAGCAGCAGGTGGTTCTGTGCAAGGTGTTGGGTCACTTCTGTGGCATTTTTCTGTGTGTGTACAAATTAATGGGTTTAGTTGGGGGAAAAAATCCCCAAAGGATCTGAAAGCTGAATAAACACCAACACTTCCAGCAAACATATAATTTTCATTGCTGTATATAGGCTTAACTTGCTAATGCTGCTGTTGCTGTCGAATTGTGTAAATTACCTCAAAGTTACCCTAACAACGCTCATTTCTTTCATATCGGGCAGTGTAAGAAGGACTCTTTCTTTTCAAAAATAACTAAGGATGGAGGATAAAATAGACAACATGTATACAGATATTTCTGGCTAAAGGAACTGGATTATAGGAGAAATTTTGGTCTACAAAGATAACAGAGTTTGTCAACTGTTCCCATCCATCTCGTCCCTGTCCTGTGTCAGCAGGGGGAAGTAGTAACTAAGACCTTCTGTGGCTTAGATACTAAGTGCGTTCACTGGAGTATTTTTGTCCACCCTCCTTTCTTTCCCTCTTTGACATCACTAAGAAGTTTTATTTATACACTGCTATGAGATATTACATCTACTGTGGAAAATTACTGACAACTGCTTTGTCAGGGACACTTATGTCCAAGTAAACCTGCTTCCTTTTACAACATTTCTGTTCATCTGCATTGCAATATTGCAGGTGCTGCTCAGATTTATGCTGCCTGCAAGATGTTAATATTGCTTCAATTAGACTGACTGCTGTAACAGCAGATTTCTAAAAATTGCAGTGATGGTGGCTTGGAGGCATGCGGTGTAAGCAAGGACACCTCTTGTTCCCCATCCAGATCCCAGGCTGTGTCTCCAAACCCCGTGCCTGCTCAGAGCAGAGCTAGTTTAGCCCCACCCTCTGAACAGTCCAGCCTTTATTTATATGAAATCTGTGGTCCAACTGGCTTCAGATGGCGTGTGTATGTGTGTGTGCCTGCCTTCTGAGTGTGTGAGACGAGCTGGGATCATGAGCCAGGGTTGTTCCAAGTGGTTTTAATCAGCAGCCCATTAGAGGAGAACGGAAAACTTCCAACAGGATAAGAACTGAGTAAGTAAAAGTAACTTTGAACTTGCAATCTGGACAGAACAAATGCAAACGAAAATCTTCATACTCTGTCAGTTTTCAGATAAATGATCACTTTTAAGAGAAAGCACTGCATGCTGACAGGAAGGAGGCAATTTAAAAGGACTGGAATGAAGGAAACTATAAAAACAAAGTGGGAATTGAGAATGCAAGAGAGAAAAAAAACCAGCAAATGACTGTTCACAAAGTTGGTACACTCTCATACTCTTTTCAGCTGTGGACAGGACGTGTTTAGCTTTAACCTCTTGCTTTCTTGGATGCTATTGTGTGGCTGTGTAGTTCCTCCTGCGATGTGGGTGAAGATTCCTGCTCCTCACCTGTCTGCCAGCAGGTCTGTTCTCCCAGCAGAGCTGGCTGCAGCTCCTTGCAGAACCACGCACTGCTGTTTGCTGCCGCTGACTTCTTGTTTTTTCACAGGTTGTTTCTGTACCCCCATGGGACGGAATTGCCTGAGCCCCTGCTCCTCTGGAACCTGTGACTTCTTTCCTGGCATCACGAAGGTGCTCAGCAGCAGAAATAGGCAAGACTCTTGCTAGTTTGGGATAAAGTCTGCCTTTGACAAGTTGCAGCTACTTGGACTGCGTCTACAATGTGGCAAAGGGCGAAGTGAGGACGGCGAAGAGGCCATGGTTTGTGGGCAAGTCCCCAGGTGCCGCCGGCTTTGTCGCCCTCGTCCCTTCCTTCTGGCCTTAGTGGTGGCCATCTGTCTGTTCTGCCAGACCCTGACTCCTCTCATGACCAGCAGCATCCTTTCGACAGTTGTTAATGGAATTGCACCCCACAAACTGAACAAATCACAGCCGGGAAGATACAAGGAGGTCTCCCCAAGCAACATTTACTGTTTCCTCCCTAGCAGTAACTCACAGACAGTGAAAAAGGTAAGTTAGCTGGAGCACAGTGCTGAGCAATAATTAGCAGAGCGATGGATAGCGAGTCTGGCAGGATCATCTGAGTCCATCATCTAAAATTAGCCTAAGATTGGAAGTCTGAGATCTGTATACAAACAAATGGGTGATATAATGACAGCAGCATATGCGCAAGCACATCGCTATTACCAGCTCCTCAGTGTGGTGTTATTAACACAGGAATCTTGAAATCTTCTACTGAAACATGGCATTGCTCTGTGACTCCAGGGGGACTGCAGTTTGCTGCGTAGACCATATTTTATTTTGGCTTTAGGTACTGGTTCAGAGGCTTTACAGTACAGGCACATAAATCAGGAGCCAGTGGGGTTTCATGAGAGTGACTGAGGCTGTTAGTTAGCACCAGGACTGCAGCTGCCCTGTGTTAAAGTTATCTCCTGGTCAGTTTTGAACTTTACTGGGATTCTGCTGAGAAGCTGCACTTGAGAAGTAGAAAAAACACTTTCCACATTTTCAGATCTCACTATTTACTTTGGAATCTTTGTCCCACAAATTTAACTTCGTCCTTAGGTTACCTGACCTCATGTTTATTTTATACAGGGTTCCTAGAATGGGAGTTAAAAGCCAACAAATGCAGACACTGTTATTTTAGTTGGAAAATGTGGTTTGTTAAATGGTCCAGACTGAGGTAGTTATTTTTACTCTGGAATCTGTGATCAGCACTAGCACAAATGTTTTGGGTTTTCTTCAATCCTGTAAGGAGCTGCTAATAGTGCAGCAGATAAATAGCACACTGTGAAATTATCATTACACTGTCATTTTATATACAACTGTATCAGGACTGTAAGCATTAATCTGATAACTTCACAGGTTATGGACAGCATCCACACGAAGCAGTTAAAATTTAAAAATATATTAGAAGACCGCTTCTTTGATTAGACAGGGTTCACAGTCTGAAAGGTCAGTAATATTGATTTTAGGAGATCGGTTGTAAAGTGCATCTTCTGCAAAGTCAAAAAGAGATATGTGAAATAACTATGGCATGAACTTTTTAACCTTAAATTGTAAAAAATGGATTATTTTTTTCTGGTGAAGGTCAGAGAGATTTATCTTAGAGTTGCAGAAATCTACTCAATGCTGCATTTGTCATAATTTTACATTTTAATGACCTTTTAATACACTGCGTACCAAGATTTGGATTTGTTCAACAACGTGACAAGAAGAATTACAATTTAAAGGGCAGTAAGCAAAGCTGGCAGATGCAGGTCCTATTGTGTTACAGTTTTTGACACTAAGAGCCCATTTGTTTTTACTTGTTGCTATTGTAAGAGCAAAGAACATTTCACATCTTTCCTTGGGCTACCTAAAGACTGTGAGAACTGGTGAAATAATAGCAAGTGTGCTGTTTGGCTGGAAGTATTTGTAATTTCTTCTTTCCCAATTTTCGTGAGAAAAATTATGGATTAACATAGAACTTGGCATGCTGGCTGTTTGAAATGAGAAGGAAACTCCTGTTTTTACAACATGCAGTACTTTCTGCCCTCCAGCATGCGCGGTTGGATGTGACTCTCACACGCACATGCTGAACCTATAGTACCGATGTCAATGCATATGTTAACCCTTTATAGGTATGTTTTCCAGGGGTGTGCTGCTCTAACACATTCTTCTTCAAGTTCTGAAGACCACCCAGAGCTGGCTCCTTGTTTGTCTTGAAAGTTTCCCCTAGAGCATGATGTACAAAATGTCTTGCACATGTTGGGATGTTACTCTAAGTTTCCAGAGAATACTGTGCTGGTTGTGTGGGCTGAATAGTAGTCTCAGGGGACAGAAAAGACAAGTATCGCCAACAATCTCCACCACTTTGCTTTGAAAGTGTGCTCTTGAGCTATGTGTTTTTGCCCACTGCTCATTCAAATACCTGAACTGTTACCTTGCTTGATTGTATTGGGTACCCGGTAACATCTAAGACAGATGTCATGGTTGAAACTTTACACTGTTTTATTTTACTGTCATGTGCCCAGCCACAGTAGCTAGTTTGGAAAACAAGTTTTCATTAAAGCTCTGGTTTAAATCTTTGCGTATGAACCTGGAAAAATACTTTTAAATATGGTCCAAATTATTCACATTTTTAAATAACTACTTCTTCGGTAAACAGTCCAGCAGGCAAATTTATTTTAACAAAAAAATCTATTGTGCAGTTAAACAGTGACTTAAAGCAAACACTGCAGTGGGTCTTCTGAAATCAAAGTTCATGAGTACATTTTAAGGAAAAGAAGACCCTGCTGGAGATAACATTCTTTAGATAACACGCTGTTTCTGGGTTCTGAGCCATAGCATCTGTCACACTGCAGAATGTGTTCTGACTGGGTAGGGGTAGGTTTAATTCTTACTTCCGTCAGAGAAACAATCAGTATTGTGTTGAGCCTGCTGAGAGACTTTGGTTATGCTTGTTATTGCATGAGCAAAATCCCCTTCCAAAGTCTGATATTTTCTCTATAGCAGCTTTTATGAGCCATTGGGGAAGCAGAGGGAGAGATCTGAGGAAAAGCACAGCTTTGCCATTGCATATCTGATCTCAAAATTCATCTCATTTCAGTAAGGAAAGTTCCAGATTAATGTGGAAAAAAGCATGGGGCTGGAAATTACCAATTTGGTCATGTAAGTGTGTCTTCAACTACATCCAAGATGCCCTGGGATGGAGCCATTGCAAGCTGTCTTTTTTAAATTGCAAAAATTGCATATTTCATTCACAGCCTGGGAAACCTGACAGAGCTCATAGTACTTCTCTCAGGTATCACACATTACAGGAGTTTTAAAAGCTGCTGGAAAGCCGTCCTGTAGCCTTGCTTTCATGTGAACAGAGGTCAACATTTTCTAGTCTAAAATGAACTATTAACATCTGTAGCATGAAAAACAGAAGGCTTATTTTTAAATCTCCAACATTAAAGGCATTAGAGGGTGATACCACATCCAGCAGCAGGCTGTCTTCAGGTTCAGCCAGGCACACTCACCTACTGTACGATGAAACATTTGCAAATATATATAGCAAGCAAAAGAGCTGGTGCATCAAATTGAAATAGGTGAAATAGGTATCAACGGAAAAAAGCCCACTGAAAACCTTGTGTGTAGGTTTTCCTAGCATGGTATTGTGCCAAAAATACTTTTGGTACCAGCCAGATGTAAAAATGTTCCACTCAAGTAATCTAGCTCTGCTTCTCAGCCAGCTCTGAGGAGTTAATTAGCTGGTTACACTGTGTTTCCACTCTCTGAATTAATTCAACCAGAGCCAGCTTAGATGTCTCTGCCCAGCAGTGCATTTTGCCTAGGGAGACCTAGTACCTCTGCTATGGGGAGGAAGTAAGACAGTATTGCTCATGTGGTAAGCACTGTTTCAGCATGCTAGCTTTCTAACCATAGGCAATATATTAAAAAAAACCCCAGATTTTTAATTTTTAAGATGGGTCCTGATAGAAATTATACCATGGGTACTCACAAGGGCCTTGCTTCACATCCCCTGACTATTTAAGGCCACTGAAAAAGAAAAATAAACAGGACATGCAGCTGATTATATGAGAATTTAATGGGCACAGTGAGGCTGGCATCTTAATAAATGAAATGTCACAGGTATGGTGAAAAAAAGCAATCTTCACTTTCAAGACCCTCAACCTGACACTTACTTTTGGTATAAAAGATGTATATCAAGAGGAGCTATAATGAGGTGAGCACACAGGAAGAATGAGAAAAGTTTTTTTATGGCTTCATTCTGAACAAATAGGATAGCATACCATTTACCGCAAGTGGACAGTATGGAAGATGCAAGATAATGACAGCTTCATGTGGCTATATCTCAGATATGCTATGTAGAAAAAGGAAAAGAAGAAAAAGAGAGGGAGAAACATCATGCTTTAGTCCAAAGCAAGATGTGGAGGAAGATGTACCTGAACATCTTGCACAGGTTACAGGCCCAGGTACCTATATTTGAAAATTGGGAGTGAAGTTACTAAAAAGATGAGAAATTGTTATTAGGCCATTAGAATGCTGACCATCCAGAGTGGAATTATCCTCTCTTTACTGAGTGCTCCATTCTATCTTGTCAGACCCAGAAAGCTGGACTTCATAGTCACTGGAAATAACCGCCTCTAATGCTAAATTCATCATGACTTGTACGCAGACATTTAAACCAAATCTGATTAACTTCACCCTAAACATATATGTCTGGGTTTTTTCTTTTTTATTTTCTTTTTTGATGAATATATATGCTTTACTCAGAATAAGCAGGGAATGAAGGGGGCAGGAGAGGGCTGTCATGGAAGAAGGCATGGGGAAAGGAGGTGGTGTGGGAGGCAGAGTAGGGAACTACGACTGCAAAGTAATAGTATCCCTCAGAAGGCACAGAAGAGATTGTGCACAGAGGGGGCTGGACTTGTGCATGGGAAGAGAAAGGGAAATGGGAATGTAAAAGGAAAGAAAAGAAGACAAAGCTAATGGGAACTTTTGAAATGTAAATATGTAAAAACTAAAAACAGAGAAATGAAGCTGGATGATAGAATGACAAAGGGTGATTTTTGCTACAATGCAGAAATGCAGTGTGGTGAGAGCTCTGAACAGAAAGGAGTGCATCATGCATAATAAGGTCTGATACATTTTTAAAGTAAATTAAATCTTTAAAGGATATTTATTTTATAGAATACAGTAGGGGAATGAGAACTCTTTTCTTACAAAACAAAGAACTTTGATAGTATGAAACCTTTGCTAATAGAAAGCAACTGACAGATGGTATGGTATCAGCAACTGGTTTCCTTAGAATGAAATCATATTCACATTGCACCCCACAAAAGCAAGACATTTTTTTCTTACTTTTCAATGTAAAATGCAAAAGGCTCTGAGGAAACAGCTATTTTTATTGAAGCAGATAGCTAAAGATGTTTTGGTGATAAAGGGCAAGGTTACTGTGGTAGCAGTCAGGAAAGAGGGACAGGGTGGAGACTTTTTGCAGGAAGGGAACTTTGCGAAGGATGCATTGGCAGCAAATGGGAAATGAAGGCAGAATCTCACTCATGCACTTCATTGGAGCCCTTTCCTCAGAAGTGGCTGTTTTGATAAGATGGTAGGATTGGCTCATTGTCTGTTTTCGAGACAAGGCAGTTGGCACCGTCAACTGCATGCAATCATAAAGCAAAGGCATTTTGATAAAATAGCTCTGTACTTCCAGCTCAGAGTGCTGGTGATGACTGTGCAAATAACTAGTTTTGCTCTTGGATTTATGAAGACATCCGAAACCAGCCATCAGAGTAGTGCCAATAATCTAGTTGCTTGCTCTGTATTTATTCAGCAAACAATTGGAAGCAGAACTACATTCCAAACATTTAATTCTACAACCCGGTTCTTTCTGATTAGGAAATTTAACGAAACATAAAGCCAACACATTTAAATATCCTCCTAAAAGTGAAACAGGAAATTAACTTCTCTGTTACTTCCTGATACATGAGCTATGTGCACTTCAAATGTAACCGTAGTATGAACAACTTACTATTTCTATGAACTTTTATGCAAACATGAAAAAGAATTTAAAAGTCACATTTGGAATTAATAAAGGCCTGCACTGTCCTGTAAATGAATTACTCCAGGCATTAGAGCAACATGCTAAGTTTTTATTTTTGATCTTATTAATGCTGTTTAATATTAGTGCAGTAGTTTCTAGGAGTCCCACTCAGGGATCTTCTGTTGCTATGGTAGGTGGTATTTAGCAGTGAAGGTAGGTCCACGATATCTGTGCTGGCTAATTGGGAATTAGGCAGTTTGCTGCCTGTGAACATTGCTGGTAGTGCCAAAGTCGTTTATATAAGGCTGTTCTCTTTCATGGAATTGCGGTTGCACTCCCTTTTCATGCACAGGCCTTTTGGTTTGCAGTGTCTCCTCTCTGTTTTGCAGCAGCCCAGTACCTGCAGAAACCAGTGGGGTTAAAATAAACTGCAGTCAAGTTATTTGAAGCAGTTGGACAAGACTCTGACAGTCTTAAATACCTTAGAGTAAAAGAGTGGCTGCCTGTAATCAGCACAGGGACTAATGCCACCAGAACTGGGTGGCTGTAAAGATGATTCATAGGTTTTGAGTTCTTCCCTGAGAGAAGCTTAGGCTGACAGGAGTTGGGCCATTATGTTAGGAAGAAGAATTTTGTTTCTGCAGTTGAAGTGATGGTCAATGAAATTCTATGGCAACAGTTCAAACTGTATATTTGTCTCCTTGCCAGGCAGAGACAATGCATCAATATTTATGGAATTATGCAGTCTTCTTGGAATCTGGGGGAAAAAAAAAAAAAAAAAAGCCAAGGAACTGTTTTTCTCTCCTCAACTTGAAATATCTTTGCTATTTTCTTCTTGGCCAAACCAGCAACAGCAATTATATATTATAAGATTCAGTTACTGACAAAATTTCAGATTTTTAACAACCCAGAAATTCTGTACAATAGAGGAAAGCTTCAGAGACTGAACCAATCAATTAGATCTTTATGCATTCACGACTTCAATAAAATAAAATGAAGTTTCAAGGAAAATGTCAAAACATCTCTTTAACAGAGAACTTTGCAGCTATGTGGAACTTGCAGGCAGACAGCACTAAGAATTGCAACTCAGATAATAGAGGTCTATTTTCAGTCGGACAAGGATGGTTACGTAATTCTTGAGCATTCATGTTATGTAAACTGGGCTGTTTATCTCATTTGTTAAGATCTCAGAGGAACAGAAGTTTGATTTGATACTTTTTAAAATTAATAATAAATTTTATGGAGCTAAATTTGTTTTCTTTTGTGTTTTTCATGTTCTTTCATAAACAGAAAACAAATCATAGAATTCATTTTTATGCATTTTTAGCACTTTTCTGCCTACTGTGGTTTGTTTAGACCAGTTGTTAAGGCTGCGGATCATCTGTGTAACAGCCTATTGCACTAAAATGAGGTCAGTGACTCAGCAACCTCAGCTAAGTGCAGTGGTTTTCAAGCTGTAAAAGCAGGTATATCATGTCAAAACTGACATAGGCCTCATCCTAAATCATATGGGAAATCTCAGCTTTGCTGTAGAGCCTCATTAATTTCTGTGGAGACAGCCATACTGTTCTCTAGGTAAGACATGGGCCACAGATGTTGTTTGCCAACCCCTTTCACATAAGGTATATTGAATCTGTAATAAACCAACCTGCTAACAAATAGCCTGGGGCATCAAACTTGGGAAGAGCTAAAAAATGGTTGGGATACAAAAACATTTGACCATCCAATCGTTATTTTGTAATATTCAAAATGTTATGGAGCCAGCTTTTTGCTCTAAGCCTGCTGCATATTAAAGTTACAGGAATACTAAAAAACTCAGAACCGTAAACCATGGAAATGTGTGAACAGCTTATTTTCATCTACTGCATTCTGCTTCTTTTATACCAGCTCTCTGCCCAGACTGCATTTTTATGATTGAGAAACATTTTATAAAAACCAGCAGACTCTTTAAGCGTATAAACATGACTGCCATTGCTATGACACTGGAAATTAGGAAAAACATCCAGTAATAACTAGATCAGTATGGCCTGTGATGTAAGGCATTTTATAGAGAGCTTTGGAAAAATACATGGAATCACTTGTTATAAGCATGCAGCTTGGACAGAATTATTTTAACTTCTATGTAGCTAATGGGTAGTATAGAAGAGAAAATAAAATGTAAGGTGTTACATTGCACTGGCTTGGCAAGAAAACAGAGGACACGTTACATCTTGTAACCTGGACTGCAAATAGCTCTGAAAGGGCAGAGGAAATAAATTTGGCAACACTACGCATGGATCTTAAGCAAACACCTTAAAAGGTGTTGAGCTACTTCATGTTATTTAGTAGTACCAGATTAGACATCAGGTCAAGCTGTTAAATTTAGGACCCTGAATTGTTGCAGTGTCCCCGAGATCCCTTCGTGGCTTTTTGGGAAGCTGTGGATAAAACCGTCTCGTGTCCAGAGCCTGGGAGGCAGGAGGGGAAGGCTGGGGATGCAGACCAGCATGTCCCCAGCCAGAACTGCCCAGTCCCTCCCAGCCCTGAATCTGGATGCTTTGGGCACTGGCAGCCTGGGGGGGTTTATGTGTCTCTGGGCTGTGTGTTTTAAGCAGCTAGTGTGTGCTCCTCCTGCAAGGGACATTGCAATCACCCATGAAAGGTGTCTGGAGAGAGCCTGCTGCTGTGTGGGCCACACGTGCAGCCACCCGGGGCCGTTTGTGTTTAGTGGAAATGACCTGGGTTACTGCCACTGCTTGAACTGCCGGTGGTTTTTATGCTGCTATCAATGTTCTCTTGAATATCGGCTATGTCCGAACTCGAGTGTTGTAAACAGTCTCTGCTGATCCCTGGGGAGCTGGGGAGGATGCATCAGTGTCCACACGGAGGTGGAAGGCAGATCTCTGTTCCCCGGCAGATCCCAGGCTGACCTGCGGACATCTTCGAGGCTGCCTGGCTCCTGCCCCCTGTGCCTCAGCGGCCAGGCAGAAGGAGCGACAAGGGTGCTGCTCAGCGCCAAGCCTGGCCGGCACCCTGGGTCGTGGCAGCCAGGCTGGGGGGAGCCCTGCGAGAGCTGTCTTTGGAGTATTGCCCACATGGGAAAATAGTCATTCCTGGCTGCTTGAGGCAGAAGCTCTTAACGTTGGTTGAAGCAAAGAACTTAAGGTGTAACACTGTAGTAAGCTTTGCTTTCACAAAGATGTACTTTGGTAGCAAGATATAAGTGTGGTATCAGTGAGGAGGGGCGCAGGCAAAGCACCACCAAGTCCATGGCTGGAGCCCTCAGCAGCAGGCAAGCAAAGCACTCCCAGCCGCACCAGGAGGGATGGGAGTGAGATGAGCCACAGTTGCAGGTTAAAACCAAACAGGGATGTGTCCTGGGCTGCAGCCCCTCTGTGCTCCTCACATGTCCTCAGTTCACCCCACAACGCTGGCCCTTGCAGCACGTGGGATGGAAAACTGGATTTGCATGCAAAATAAAGTGAGAGGTGTCTCGATCCTCTGAGCTTCTTTCGCAATGTGAGTGAAATGGAAAGTGGGAAGTGTCTGGCCGGACTGCCTGGAGGAGGAGTGAGAGGGAGCACTAGGAGCTGGGGCTGGGGCAGGGGCTGGATTTAGGAACAGGGAGAGAGGAAAGGAAATGGAGAGGAAGGGCTGCCGGTGGCTGCTGGCGCTGCAGGACAGCAGGAAAGAGAGGAGGTAAGAGGAGGGAGGTGCAAAGGCAGAAGTGGAAGGAATGGCAGGTGCTGTGGTCGAGAAGGGTGATCTGATACACTTGCTTCCCAATTAATGTGTTTTAAAAACGCTGGCGTGCCAGCGAGGACATCTGACAGAGTAACTAATGCAGTTCCTGTGACTTCACCCTGTGCTATTTGTGCTGCTTCCGGCCAGCATGTGATCAGCCTTGAATATCCCCAGTGTCTAAAGTAGCTTAGGTTGCACATCTAGCAAATACTCATAGACGACTCTGACAGTGTCATACTGAGATATTTTTCAGGGTCCCCTCAGTGATGCTGACCCTTTCCACAGGGCATATCAGCTCTGCAGCAACAGCAAATGCGGCATCAAAGGCTCAGGGCTCTGAAATACTTCATGCTCCTCACTGCCACAGAGGAGCTCACACATCAGCCAAACGTAACTTAAAACTGCATCTTGTACTTGGGGAACAGACTGCTGAGAGGAGTAAAATTATCACCAGATAAAATTCATTTCGTTTATAGGCCTGGGCCTATAAACAACTGGACACATCTTGAATGACATTTTTTCATATCAAAACATCTGTCTCGTCAGTGTGGTCTGCTGGGCACAAACTGGTGGTGCGTTGTATGTGTAGCACTTCACACGTTCAGTGATAAGCTTACTAAAATTAGAAGTTATGGAATAGCATAGTTTTTAAAGTACGTACTGCTAACTACTGGTAGGTTGAAATTCATGAACTTGCCAAGAACTAATTTCATGTCCTGAAGTTAATCCCTTAAATGCTACTATGTTTCAATGCTAAATCAAAAAAAATTTTCACCAAAGGAAAATCTTGTCTGTTAATGGTGTTTTTATTGCAAAATAACAACTAGACTATTCCAGATATTAGTAACCTGTTTCCACATGGCACATCCTATTTTTATGCCTTATTTTGTTGGGTTTGCAAGGTTTTGGTAGCAGGGAGGAGCTACAGGGGTGGCTTCTGCAAGAAGCTGCTAGAGGCTTCCACCTGTGTCCAACAGAGGCAATGCTAGGATGGCTTCAAGACGGACCTGCTGGGCCAAGGCTGAGCCCACCAGTGATGGTGGTAGCACCTCTGGGATAACATAGATAAGAAGGGGGGAAAACACTCGTGCAACTTCAGCTGGAGAGTGGAGTGAGAATATGTGAGAGAAACATTAGAAAATTTAGGAGAAAAGTTGAACCCGAGAAGAAGGGAGGGGTTAGGGGAAAGTTTTTTAAGATTTGGAGATTACCCTATTCTGATTTGATTTGTAATCATCTCCCCAAGTTGAGTCTGTGTTGCCCATGACAGTAACTGATGAGTGATCTCCCTGTCCTTATCTTGACCCAAGAGCCTTTTGTTGTATTTTCTTTCCCCTGTCCACCTGAGGAGGGGGATGATAGAGCAGCTTTGGTGGGCACCTGGTGTCCAGCCAGGGTCAACCTACCACATTTATGTACGACATAAGTTATACCCCTTTCCCGGAGACCTGATGACGGTGGCCCACTAATTTTCTCTTTTCAAAACTTAATATCAAGCTCACACTATCTCTGTGTGTGTGGGGTGGCTCTTTTCCACTTTTTCTTGCAAGAAGCTCATATTCCAGGCTATTGTACAGAGTAAGGGTTTTCTCTAGATGCCAGTATCCTTAGGCAGTATGTGGAAAGATAGTGAATGTGATACAACTCAAGAGTTATTTGGGATTCGAGACTTCTCCACATGCTCCTATATACCAGTCTCTCTGACGGCTCCTCCTGGAGGATGTATTGTTTTGGACTAATAAGGCAATAAGGTACTGACAAGGTTACTTTTAATTTTCCATAGGTACAGCAATCTACAGTACTGTTTAGGATTATCCTCTGCATGCTTTTACTCAGTACTCATCTTAATCATGCTGCACAGCAGAACTCAGAACCATGCATTTAGCATCTGCATAGGACCCATGTTCCATGGAACATTTTATATGGGTCCCACCAAGTCCTCTTTGCTAGGTGGCCCACAGATCAGCCTGAGGCCACAGTCAAAGTTGTCTGGCAAGTACTGTTACTAGCTCACCAGAGCAGCCCAGATTTCAGGCAAAGGTGTTTCCATGAAGGGAAATTAGGGTTTAAAGATCTTCTGTTGTTACCCTGAGCTTTCAAACCCTTGAAATATCAGTCCAAAATGAAGGTAGAAAGAAACAGAGAGGCATACAAAATGGAATTTGTGGTCAGAAGTCCCTGATATAGAGAGAATTCTTAATTACACTAGAAATAGTTCCTGGATTGTCACAGTAAATTACTAGTTTCTTTTTGTGAAAAGTGTAACAACTATGTATTATACTGCTGGAGAGTGCCCTGTCTTACAGCCACTGTCTTTACATTGTGTTTGCTATAGATTGACGCTGCCATTCTCCAGTACTTTGGAAGCCGTAGGAGAAGAGCAGTTCTGTACGCACCTCCTGCCCACCGTGAAACTGACCGTCAGCTCTGTCAGCACATCCTGGCAAAACATGGATACACAGTCACAGTTCTTGAAAACAGGAGGCTGATGAGAGAACCCAGGCATGAGGGCCCTTATCACAGTAAGAATAATTTGACTTAGTTAATTAATTAGTTACTACATGTTGGTATTGATCCAGCATTCTTCCATATAAACTCTCAATGTGAGTAACCATAGAAGCTGAATTCTAGCCCTTCTCAGTTGTGCAGCTAATTCTCCACAATTAGATGGTTCTTCCATTAGATACATCCTTCAGAAAGAAAAAAAAGAAAGAGAAACAAATGCAGCAGAGTGATTCATCATAGTCTTGACAAACAAATTGGATCAGTTTGGTTGCTGATGACTGCTCACACCAACTTCACCAATGTAACTGAGAGATTTTCAATAGAGCATTTAGTAACAAAACAAATGCCTGCTACATTTGGTTACTTCTCATTTTCTTTCTTAAAGAAAGCTGCATGCATGTAAGTATGCTTTTTCCTTTGGTATTGTTTTGATTGTTCTGTAAGCTTGTTCAAGAGCGCGGTGCGGAAGAATATTTTGCACTTGTTGCAGAAGCTGGGGTAAATTACAGTTGGTTCTTTGTTCCTTTTAAAATTTGAATGACAGTTAAAGCAGACTACTGAAGAAGTTTGATCTCTTGCATAGGGAACGGCAGCTTTGTTGTATAGAGTTACACTGTGATTGGTAGAGGAGCCTTGAGCATCAGTTGTATGTACACTGACCATGTTTAAGTGCTCTTGGTCACCTTAGGAGGTATGAAGTGAAACTCTGATCTCAGTTTGGTCTTCTGTTGGAAGTCAATTTTGTAACTGGAAGGCTTTGGAAAAAATACGCAGGCCACCATTCTGTCAGTAGAAAAATGGTGTGGTTGGTTATTTCTCAACCTAAGGGGAATGCTGCTTGCATCATTCAGGCTTGTAATACATTCCTGGGGTTACTAGAGAGATCAGTTTTGCTTTGTGCTTTAACCAACCAGAGTAGTTTTGACAGATGAAAACCGTAATTACATAGCGTGCTTGAGGCTGCTGAAAATTCCACCACTAATTTCAAGTTCCTTTAAGAAACTTTCTTGAAGATGAGGTTCATGCAATTTTCTTGCCAGGCTGTACCAGGACATAGTAAATTATCTTCACATCACTCTTTTATTTTAATCTGGTTTCACAGGCACCTTTCAGCCATTCCTTTCCTTTCCATCTCAGTGACAAAATGCATCATGTCTGCAGGCTTTGCTAATGTCAGGTGGGGTGCAGAGGAAAGATGGCATCTCTGGGGACCATGTGCAACATCTCTGTGAAATACTTTTGTTTTAAATGGCCAAGGAAGTGGGTATGTCAAACTCAGTTATGACCTGGAAAAAATATAAATGACTGTGCTGGATATTGCTACAGTGATCTGTTCAGGATGAAGTTCTCCAATATGGGTTTTTACCCTCCAAATACTGCCTCTGCAGAAATCCATTTATCTGGGGGCATTTATATTTTACGGGCTAGCACTAGAATTTCCTGTAGTACTTTTCCAGTAAAGGAAAAAAATAATATAAAGGTTTTAGGTATTTTTCAGGAATGTCCCGCAGCTTCCAGCAGATGTTGGAATATGTAGAAGAGACAAATGCTTGCCAGTTGAAGTTAAAGAGCAAGACTCTACTAATTCCACTTCATGGCAACGTAAATCTGCCTTTAATTGTGCCATGTGCTATGTAACTGCTTTGCTTTAAAGTTGTATTTTAAAAATAAGTAAAAGAGCATGACTGCATACCAAACCAATGATCTTTTCTTAGAACTAAATGTTAGGCTCGAAGTCATTTTTCTTTGCCAGTAGATGATGGGGTTTACTGTTCTGGATGGGATAGTACTCTTTATTCTGGAGAAGGGTATTTTGAGCTATTCTGTGTCATAATATTTTTCTAATAGGATGTTATAAATTATTAAAGAATATGTTCCTTGAGGCCTCTACTAAAACGATATACATGATTGACTGAGAAGCATAGATCATGAGTGACGTGAAAAATCTAAAAACAGTGTCATTCCTTCTTACTTGGTGTTATTTAGGAGCTCTATCCCGTGCTTTTATTTTTCTGCAGTCTGTCTTACTCATGTATCTTTCAAAGTTCACTCTAATTTTGAAAGGATTTTTTGTTTAAAATGGCTGAGAGCCAGGAGTCTAGCTGAAGTCATATATGGAAAAAAATTCACCACAAAACATTCCTAACTTTTTTGTGCTGGTCCGCTATTAATTCTGGGACCAGTTCTGGTCCCATTTGAAATCCAAATGTGACAGCTCTGGACACCCATCTTCCAGAGAGATCCTCCACACCTGGGCTGCAGCTCTGTGCTCTTTGCTGTCAGAGAGAAACATCAGGAGAATAGTTTTCTTCAGTGGAAATTTTTCAGTTCTTGCAGACCAACCACAACATTTTGAGTTTTGGTAAGTGGAGAATAGTTGTCTAAAAAGGAAAAGCATGCATTATATTTCTCTTTCATGGTGAAGAGACTATGGTTTATGGGTTTCCTATGAAAAATCCATACAGATACCCTCTGTAGTAAAACATAAATTATACAACCCCCTAAATTTTCACTGAAAAATAGCTTTGTCAGTAAATTCTTAAGCAGCCTTACTTGAACAAAAAGTAGCTGTGCTTTCACCATTCCTTAGCAATTAAACCCACATGGAGGGAAAAGCCCATGAACTGAGGATATCTCTGCCTGCTCTGCTCTGAGCTCTTTAGTCTTCCTTCTGCGGCAGCCCAGTTTGAGCCAGGTTTGCTGTAAGGTTTAACACATTTCTTAGTCTGCTGCTGGAATGGAGGTAGAGAGGTGGAACTGCATTAATAACAGAGGATGGGATAGCCACGTTTTGCAGAGAGCTGCCTGTTTGGACATGCAGCTGCTGCTGGTGTAGACCTGTTTTAGCACGGTCAGTATCTCCAGTATCTGTGATAAGTCCTTCATGAGGCAAGCGGTTCAACTGAAGTTGTATAACAGCTGATGAGAAAGATATCTGGTTGTAGTTGCCAGCACATCTGTAAGTGACAGTTGTTTGTTTCCCAGCTAGGCAGAAGGTGTGCTTGGTGTGCTATTCCTTCCTCCCTCTTCCTTTTTAAAAATGTGAGCCTCCACTCAGAGGCATAGCCTCTGGGACAAGTTCCGCCTTTACTGCAGCTTTGGAGGGTGTTGAAACTGGTATCACAGCCCCATGGAAAGTAAAAAAAGCATCAGGAGTGAGAAAGCCCCACACCTCCAAGCTTTCTCCTGGAAGGTTTGCCATGCTGAGCCGCACAAGCGTGCTTCCCTTTCTCAGCCTGTCACAAAGCTGTGCTGCTCTGTCAGAGGTCAGTGGGATGAGCTGCCTGGCTTCAGAGCACCCTTATGTCCTCCCAGAGTTGCAAACACCAGTGAAGGATTTGCCAGATGTTTTCCAGAGTCTCCTGCTGCCTTCTCTGTCCTTCCAGTTGAGAAGCTGTCATATATGGGGCTACAGTAAAGTTCAACAGGGTCTGTGGGTGCCTATGGCTCTGTGACACCCTGCCAATATCTTTATAACATTTTTTAACAGGAAAGTTTTGTATCAGAAATCTGTTGCACTCAATGCACTTCTGCCCTCTAAAAACAATATTCTGTAGTTGCTGTCTGCTTCTGCACCTTTCATGAATTCCACACTTTCCCAGATGACATCTACTAAGACAGGGCCTTCCGGTACCTAAAGGATCTACAAGAAAGCTGGAGGAGAACTTTTTACAAAGGCATGCAGGGACAGGACAAGGAGGAATGGCTTTAAACCAAAAGAGGGCAGATTTAGATTAAACATTAATAGAAGTCCTTTACTGTGAGGGTGGTGAGGTGCTGGCACAGGTTGCCAAGAGAAGCTGTGGCTGCCCCATCCAGTATTAACCCCAGTGTTCAAGGCCAGGTTGGATGGGGCTTTGAGCAACCTGGTCTAATGGAAGGTGTCCCTGCCCATGGCAGGAGGCTGGAACTGGGTGATCCTTAAGGTCCCTTCCAACCCAAACATTTCTATGATTCTGTGATAAATTAAACTACTTATTAAACTACTTATTTCTGGAGCTATCAGTTTTCCTGTCCTTTGCTCAATGTTCGTGTCTCATTAGCCAATGGTGACCCTCCCTTAGTGGGCATGTCCTTCATTTCTCAGTTCTTCACCTTTACTAATAGTTACACAAACCTCAGAAAAATGCAGACTATGAAAAACGTATGCTACAAATCTGACCATTCTGCAATAAGATGCAAAATTCTGTTGTTACCACTAGCTTTTAGTATGGAAAATATTCTGCATAAGCTTCAATATAGCCAGTCATTTTAGCCATGGGAAAAAGCACATCAATTCAGGCTGCTGCCAAACTGTGTGCAGCATAACACAAAACATAACACATATGCTCCCTGAAGCCTTCAAATGTTAATTTTGTTAATTTTGATAATTTTGTTGAAGTTTTTTGCAATTGCAATAAGTGACTTAAAAAAAAAGAAAAGGAATCATAAACCATTTTCATAATCTAGATCTCACATGAGCATTCCCTATTTTTAGAATAGTACAGTTTAAATCCTTAAACTTTCCTGTGGCTTCTGTTTGTGGTTTGAGTGACATCCACTGAAGGTGAAATTTTAGTCATGCCCTTAGAAAGATTATTACAGTACATATATTGATTTGAGGTTGTTTTTTCTTGTGTGTGATTTATTGTTCCATCAGATAAGTATTGAACCCATCTTAGCTTTGGTCGATATTTACCTCTTGGCAATAAGTCTTTATATGTATTTCCACGGAAATTCATACTAGCTTCATGTCCTGTTCTCACCTGAGATTCTTAAGGGGAGATCATACACTATATATATCCTTAAATTTACATATATTGCAAAGAATATTAGATCTGAGGTTATTTTCTCTTTGCTGACTTCATCCATATGCACGGAATTCTGTTCTGTTTTCTGCCATTTTAAGAGCACGCTGTGTTAAAGTACTTGGCTGTGTAAATTAAGCCCTGGTTCCAGCAGCTAACTGTGCGGATGATCTAGCCTTCTGCAGATGTGGGAGTGGTGCTTGGGTGGAGCTGCTCCAAGAACAGGAAGAGATGTGTAAGACAACAGACTGTGGGAGCAAATCCAGGCTAATCTTTGCCCTTCTTGTTACATGATGGGGTCAAGAGATCTGTATGGCATTTAAGGTGGCATCTCATGGAATTACTTAGGTATTACAGTAAGGAGTGAATAACCCTTCATTGCTAAAGCAACTTAAACAATATTCAGACAACTCATTATGCTGTAAAATGCTGATTAGAGAATTATTGTATTGTTATAATAGATACGACCTCTGCTGCCTCCCTCCTTGGGTCTCTGTCAAGTGCTCTATTGCTTCCTTGCACCCAGCAGTTCTACCCTGTAAGAGCTGCTGCTTGGGTAATGTCAGTGTGAACCTGTAGGAGCCAGCAGAGGTGTTCACTGTTGTGGAGTGATGCTAGCTGCAGGTTTCTGTCTCTGGATGGTGCATGACTGAAGAAGCAGTAGGGGACAGATGAAAGGAAATTCTTCTGTGATTCTCCCAAAAAGCAATTTTCCAAATCAGTCATTGTCAGTTTTGCATTTTGGTTTGTTGGATATCTTTTGGAAAAATTGCTTTTTAAAGAAAATCTACATTTTCCAATGGAAAAAAACCCCTGTTTGTGTTTCTTCACTTTTATTCACAGTAGTAGTAGGAGCAGAGGTGTGTTGCCACACCAGAGTCTGAGATGGAGAAACTAGGATAAAAATCATATGAGTCACTGTCAGAACTAGGATGAAATGCATGCTTCTTGCTGAATCTCTTTATATTATTATTTTAGTATATTTAGTATGTGGTATCACCTCTAGTATTCATCACTATTCATGCTTTTGACCAGAGGCTAATCAGCAAAAGAATCAGTTTAATTGCTTACATCTGACCAGCAGCAAGGTGGGAACTTGCAGAAGTGCTACTTTATAAGTGCAACCAGTAATAGTTTCCTTGGGGCTGCTAATTAGTCTAGAGAATAAGCTACAGCCATGGGGTTTGGAGGCCCCCATGGCTATGTCTGGTAGCTATCAGACATTCACTTTTCATTTTCCAAGACATACTATAGCAGCAAAAGTAGTGAGAATCAGAGTAGGTTGTAGAGACACAGCGATGCTCATTCTTCAGTGAGTGTGAAGAATGGTAGACCAGAGGTACTTGTTAATGTCAAATATTAAAAAAGTCTGCTGCCAAGGAAAAAAGAACGACTGTAGGCATGAAGAACATGCCTACAGTGAATAGCACATGAAGTACGCAACAACAACAATGTTCTGTTAGATATTAGGAAAGCTGTTTTGAGGGAAAGGCATCTGAAGTAATGGAATGGATCCCCTGGAGCTGTGGAGCATTCAGTCTTAGATGTCTTGAAATACTAGGTAAAGGGATTTTGTTGGGTGTAGTGTGTCCCCTTGTGCAGTAACAAGATAGACTCACAGACTTCTTGAAATATATGACTAGCCTTGAGAGATAAGGCAGACAAGCTGAAGAGGGAAAACAGTGATTTCTAAAGCAGATAGAGAGATTTCAGGTATGAATCAGCTGTGGTGTCTCAGGGTTCTAACTGAAGAATGAGCAATATATAGTTTACAGCATCTTCTTAAAATGCAGAATATTCTCAAAAAAAACCAAATCTCTGAGAATATTTTCCTCACAGGAGAGGAAAGGGGCACAAAATCAGTGGTGCTTACAGTACAGTCAGCTGAAGTTTGAGGTGGTAGAAAGCAAATAACAGAAATAGGGATGGTTTTCGTAGGATGGCATGAAACAATCAGTACTAAAAGAACCAAATCTCCTCCCTTTGTTAGAGATTTTCTATGGAGTTTGAAATACATTAACAGGAGTAGGTTGCATTAGTTCTAACTTAACTTTTATTTCATTTTTTTAAATTATTTTTAATATTTCAGAGCACAATTAGAAGACCCTGCTTGCTATTTGTTACAGCCTCAGACAAGTTTCCATGAATTCCAACTAACTTTAGCGAACAATCATGACGACTAAAGCCCTCAAGGAAAATTGCTGGTGTGTTCTGTAAACATCTGGTTGCCATTTTCAATTACAAGGACCAACCCACTGAAGGAAGCAGTTTAGTTTTTTTGGAACAGAAATGGGACACTGGGGTTTTTGTTCTTTTTCATAGTGGAGAGTAAAGGAAATGTCAGAAATAGAGAGGTCACTAGATGCTCAGCTTTTATAAATATAAAAGTCTCTGAGAAAATTAAAGTAAATTGAAATCAGGTTCTGAAAGTGTAAACAACCCTGTGGAGATAAGGTTAAATAAGCAGGACTGGAGATCCAGCATGCCAGCAAAAGCACAAGATCATTCTATCATAAGTAAGTCATTTAAAATATTGTGCTAAATAATAATGGTGAGGCTAGCCACAGAAATATCTTGTGGGTTACCATACAAATATATGTATATCTTCAAACCCGGCAGATGTAACTTCTCTTCAAAAAAAGTGGCACAAATGTATAGCTGCAGTATGCAAAACTGGTTGGCTCCCTAATACAAAATAAATGATATGTGAATTCTGGGCAAAATTTTGACAAGTCAAAAATATGTTTCAGAAGCATTCTTCTTGTATGTTGCTAAGCAAGGAGCTTCCTAAACAAGCTAAATAGGTAGAAATGCAGTCCTCAGAGGGTACTGATTTACAAGCATACTTAATGTTTAAGTTTATTCTGCTTCCTCAGAATGCATGTTCATGTAGTTTCAGGAAGAAAATGTAAACCGGATATATATACACTGTCTTGATCACTTTCTAAATTTGCTTTTAGCAATTAAGCCTGGCTGCTTGCCAGCTAGTTGAAAGTGAATGCCTAATCTTGTGCCACAGACATCACTGGTTTCAGTACAAGACAGATCAGTTTCCGATACAGCCAAATAAATACTGCTCTCTAATGTGATGATGTGGTTTCTTGTTAGAAAATCTAAATGCACCATATATTTTCCTGAACAATATGTATTCTCCCTCCTAATTATTAGCAGAACATAGTCATGTTTTCCAGCTGAAGAGTACACAAATTATCTCTTTGTATCACTAAAATAAACCCTCCGTAGAACCGTACTAAAAACTCTGTTTCAAATGTACTCTTTTCATTGAGAAAGGCAAATTTTTCCCTTGTTCAAACAAAGAATCCTTATAGGGCATTGAACTTTGTCAAATTAAAACCAAAATATAGCATTTAATCATAAAGTTACCAAACATAACTTTCTTTGAATGTTCTTTTTAATCATATGAACAGAATATAGAGTCAGTGGAGAGTGTTATTTATTAGGCTCATTTAGATCTTACAATAATTAAAATATTACACACTTGATTGCACAGTGAGCTAAAATTAAAACTTTGCTGGAATAAATTATGTCATGTTAATAGAATCTGAAAAACACCACTGTCCAGGCAGATACACACATCAGCCTAAGGAATGCAACAATGTGTGAGTCCTCTGAAATTAGATAAATACAGGGGATTAATGTGTAAGTATACAAGCTTTATAATACACTAATAACATGCAAATCGTGTAAAAGAGTTTGAGGCAATGTTTTGTAACTGTGGCCTATGGATAAGAATGTAACAGCAGATAATTGTTTATTCAAGTATTTTTAAAATGCTCCCCTTTAAGAAATAAATTCCAGCTCTGACAGGGTTCAGAGACTCTGGTTTATAAATATATATGTGTGTTCCTAAATGTCAGATGATTGTCTACTAATATAGGTGCTGAGAGAATGACAGTAAGCCTAGCCAGAAGCCAGCAGCAGTCTTGCCAGAACACTCTCTCTAAGGGATTGTTGCATTATGCTGCCCAGTGTTCTGGCTGCTGGAAGCTGTGTACCCTTTTTGATGCACTCACTGGCCCTGAGCCCTGGTCAGCTGTGAGGAGCGTGTTGTCTTTCATCACTACGCTCCCATTTTAGGTAGAGGCACTATATACCACAGAAACAAAAACTTATTTTCTTTCTGACTTTAGCTAACATGACTTCTAGTGGTTCCGACAGCAAAAAGCTTATACACTGTGTGGGCCTTCATTGTAATTTGCAGCCAGCCCACTCCATTCCTAGGTTCAGATTCCAACTTTCTCCAGCTGCATCCACTTTCAGCTGACAGCTCTTTTGAATGCTACATCCCAAAAATGTCCCAGACATCAAAACTGCAGTAGCCACCCACGGGTTAGAATGTGTTTCTGAAAATTTCATGCACCAGATTGTTGCACTGGCTGGTTTACATAAAATGGGAAGCTTTCTTTCATGAGAGGAATGGTTATTCTACCCTTCTGATGCCCATTGTTCTACCTCAAAGTTGACTTTTCAATGTAGCATTGAATATTCTTTTATTTGGCCCCTGAGGTCGTCCATTTGGAGGTAATCCTAGTTTGCACAGATGCTGAAGAGAAAGGAAACTTCTCTGACATACTCAGAAATCAAAACTAACTATTCCTCAGTTTCAAGTTGGTCACGAGAGCTTTCAGATTTCTAAAAAAACCCCATATTTCTTACAGAAAACTGTAGTAAAAATGACACCTGCTCTTTGATTAGAAAGAAAAAAAAACCCCACATATAATCAATTTCTATCGTTTTTTGGAAGATGTGTTTCCTTACAAAACAATGTCCATTTTTCACAACAGAAGGGAACAACAATACAGCAAGGATTTGTATTAAAAAGTAACAAAGGGATAGGATTTGAGCAACCTTAACTGGTAGCAAGATTAAAAAATATAGTTTTAACGTATTTCCTCACTGGTGCCTCACGTAAGTAAAATATATTCAGACTTTGACGGGGGGGAAGGACAAAAGAGCTGAGTGGTATGCATTTTGGAAAGTTTGAAACAAATGAGTCAAGGCACAAAGTGTTCCTATAACAAGCTCATTGTTGTAATGACTTTGTTTGACATGTGGGGTAATGCTTTCCAAAATAAATATTTAGCTATAAAAAGGAGTTTAATTTTTAATTTGTAGCAACTGTTAAAAGTGTGTATGTTCATAGAATATACTGAGTCTTCTACACTGTGTAGATGGAAGATGAATCTGGCAGGACCACAGTTATTTTAGATCTGTCAGAATACAGCTCAGTTGATCAGTTTTGAAAAAGGGCTTTTAGTGTGAAATGGAACATCACTGTGCTACAAGTTTGCGACAAATTTGGGGTTTCTTTTAAGAGATAAAATAGAAAACCCATCAGCATACCAGGCTGATAATCAAAATAAGAACAAGACCTAGCTAGTTTTGACCAAATCAAGAAATATTTATCTGTCCAAACGTGAATTAGGTAATTCAGTTTTTTTTCCCCATCTTGCTTCGGCAACTCTAACTGTCCTCTCTCCAGCTTTCACAGCCATAGTGAGGCTCAGTTTCACTGGAGTCTGCCTGGAAGTCAGCCTTCAACAAAAAATAATTGAGGTAATGTTCTGTAAAGAGTAAGCTGAAGACAAGGACATTAGGTACAAAAAGTTTGGCACATGCTAACCCTATCTTCATTTTGGAATGAAGTGCTCTGGCTTTAGAAAAATGGTTAGAAGACCTTTGGAGAAAGCTGTAAGGATGGAAAGAAAGAAGTAATCAAGAAAGTATTAGCTCAGAAGGTAACTGTAGACTAGTTAGGTTGCCTTCTTAATGACAGGATGATACGCGAGGCAGGAGAAAGCAGCAAGTTGCTTTTCTGCCCAGCTCCATGACACATCTGATTTGCATCCCAAACATTGCGGTACACACATTTTGCAAATCTGACCATATGGGTTGTCTGTTGACTTTCAAAAGTGAGAGGTCTGTCCCTCCATTTCTTTAAAACACTTGAAGAGATAATTTCAGCATCTACTTCAGAGTTCATGTTCCATGGACTACTATACATAGTAGTAAAGATGATGTCTGTGTCACCTACTCTCACTACCCGATGGCATTACCAGGTGAGTAGAGTTGAAAGGCAGAATAGGGTGATACACAGAAAACAGCTGTGGGGTACAGCTGGAAATCTCCCTTACATTAACCATGACTTAATTACTGCATCACTGTCTTCTGTGGGTTTTGTGTAACTCGTAAATAAAATGGGTCAATTCCCTAGTCCTGAGGACAAGTGATGCAGTATGGCTCAAGTCCATGTATCTAAACTGTCTGAGGGTGGCCTGCTCTTTACTGAGTTTTAGGAACTGTCACTGGCTTGAGCTGACTCCTGGGACATTGCATGGCCACCCACGGAGAAGAAAACAAACACAGTGCATGATTCCAGGCTAGTGGTTGAGCCTGTTTAGTTTAGCCATTGCCTTTATTCCCAAGCTTCTCTTTTTCAGTGTCCTGATTGTTTCCTGCCTCCTCAGTATTAAGGAATCTGACACATTAATTAGGGTTGGCATGGGATAACCAAGCGCTGTAAATGCAGTGATCAAGGGCTGCCATTTGGACTTTAAAACGTGTCTTTATTTCTTGAGGAGGTGATCAAACTCCATAATTTTAACATTGTAATTATTATCCTTATTCACAGTAATTAGAATGAGAAAGGACATTAAGATAAATAAACCCATCTGCTCCGTAGCTGCTCATCCTGAGGCTCCTGTATCCATAGAAGGGAAGAAGCTGTTTTTTCATCCCTAGCACAGTTTCTGCCCTTTAAAGTCAATGACAAATCCTCATTAGTGCCATCATTCAGAGAGACAGCTTCTCAGCTCAGGTTCCTCATGCTGCTGCGGAGAGTGGGAGTGGTAGAAAGTTTGGGGTGAAGTGCAGGATGAAAAATATATTAAAGCTGTCAGTTTGGTTTCCTTGGCAGAACTCTTCCTCTCCAGGTGCTACTTTTCCATTGAATCACCCACTGAATCTTCTTTCCAGCCTCCAGCTCATTCCATTTGTTGCATATGCCTTTCTGTAAACACCTAGACTCTTCCTTGTACGAGTAACAGGATCAGCAGGCTTTTTCATAGTCTGGCAGGGAAGATGCCTCAGTGCCTCTTGGTTTTATTGTAGCTCTTATGAACATCCTCATCCAAGTTAGAAATTGCCAGATCTGGCAACCTGACAGAGGTGAGGCTGTGCAGCTCTGTGCTCCCCCCTTCCAGCCAGCAGCAAGGCTGGGTGTTTGCCCACAGCCAGCACACACATACCCCTGTACTGCACATACACACATACACGCGGATGGCTGCACAGATCAACACACTCAGCATTCACACAAACAGCACCCATGATCTCATCCACTCACCATCTGCATTTGTGCATCTCCTCCAGCTGCTGCCCCATCATGGGTGCACAGGTCGCAGCCCTGGTCCCCCTCCACAGACTGTACTTAGGGTCCCAGAAATACACATACACAGCTGCACGTGCAAGAGAGCCCTGCTGCCAGGAATGAGTTGGCAGTGGAGTTTGATTAGAAGACAGGACAGACTGCCCTGACAGGACACGGCCACCCAACCAGCCCACTGCTTAGAGATGGCAAGCCCTTTTTATCCCTTTATTCCTCTTTTGCCTATGGTTGTTCCTCTTCATCCTGATAACATTCTTTTTCCCACTTTTGGTTCCTCTGCAAAACAGCCTATATAAGAAAATTGGGAAATGCTCCAACTGTGCCCCATGTAACGGGTCCCAAACCCTTAGGCAATGCTCTTCCCCTCCTTCCCATGTCCACAGGGTGCTTTGGGGCCCTGGTTCACTCATCATGATGGGCACTGGGGCTAAGTCTCCCCTGGTTCAGCTCACAAGGACCAGGCAGGGGCTTGTGTCTCTCTGACAGGGTTACTGGAATTCCCCACTTTAGTATCTTGCCTTCGTTCTCCTTTGTGTGTCTGTGTACGCATGTGTAAGAGAGGCGTGATTTACGGGCAGATCCCTGCCCTGCGATGCTTCCTGGGACAAGCCAGAAGAGGGTGCTGTTTGGGTTCCTCCATCTGCTGCAACTCCTCTGGGCACCCCTGGACATGTCTGTAGATGCGCTTTTTATGACAGAACAAGTGATCATGGCATTTCTAGTCTGCTTATTCAGTGACAAAGACATGGGTCTGAAAACTGTAACCCATGTTCTGCTGGGATTCTCACAGCAAAATACCAGAGCTTCAGGCCTAAATTCCTTTTTTTTATCTTCCTCCTCCTCCTCTTCCACCCTCACTCCCTCTGTTAAAAATAATTGGAATGTTAGTAAAAGTTTCTGTAATAGAGTTTTTGAATCCTGGTGATTTTACATCAACTGACTGTTGGGTTTTTATTTTACATCTGTGTCCAGCCAAGAGGAATTTTTCCTGTCTCCAGTGTGTTCTTCATTGTCACATGTGTTTGTTTCCCTTCCTTTACCACTGTGCTCTGTCAGTGATGAAGGAACCTACCTCACACATTTAAACTGCTACTTTTGTTTATGTTACCTGAAGTTTAAATAAAATAATTTTATAATAAACAGTGGGAGATATTGAAGAACATTGTGAATATCAGACCAGAGCAGGCGTATATGCACACAAGCAGCTTACGGTTAGGTACTCAGCTGTGACGTGCATTCTTTTCAACTTTGATTTGACTTCACTCGCTCGTGATAGAATCACAGAATCATAGAGTAGTTAGGGTTGGAAAGGACTGTAAGGTCATCTGGTTCTAACCCCCCTGCCATGGACAGAGATGCCTCACATTAGGCCATACTACCCAATGCTCTGTACGGCCTGGGCTTGAACACTGCCAGCGATGGAGCATTTGCCACTTCATCATAGAATCATAGAATAGTTAGGGTTGGAAAGGACCTTAAGATCATCTAGTTCCAACACCCCTGCCATGGGCAGGGACACTATTCCAGTACCTCACCAACCTTACAGTAAAGAACTTCTTCCTCAAATCCAATCTAAACTTCCCCTGTTTAAGTTTGAACCCGCTACCCCTTGTCCTATCGCTACAGTCCCTAATGAAGAGTCCCTCCCCAGCATCCTTGTAGGCTCCCTTCAGATACTGGAAGGCTGCTGGGAGGTCTCCACACAGCCTTCTCTTCTCCAGGCTGAACAGACCCAACTTTCTCATCCTGTCTTCATACGGAAGGTGCTCCAGTCCCCTGATAATCCTCGTGGACCTCTTCTGGATTTGTTCCAACAGTTCCATGTCCTTTTTATGTTGAGGACACCAGAACTGCACACATTACTCCAAGTGAGGTCTCTTAAGAGCAGAGCAGAGGGGCAGGATCACCTCCTCATGCCTGCTGGTCACACTCATTTTGATGCAGCCCAGGATACAGTTGGATTTCTGGGCTGTGAGTGCACACTGCAGGCTGATGTTCATTTTTAAATCAACCAGCACCCTGAAGTCCTTCTCTGCAGGGCTGCTCTGAATCTCTTCTCTGCCCTATATGTAGCTGTGCCTGGAATTGCCCTGATACATCCTTGCACTTCATGACTGCATGCTGCTTTTTCACATGATTTTGCCTCAGGGTTTACAGAACAGGGATATAAAGTTCCTTCCTGTGTATAGTCTCAAGAGTTATTAGTTAGAATAATTTGGACCATGTAGTAGTGAGGATTGTCCAAAGGCAATTGTGTCACAGAGTCTTCTTCCTTAGCACAGAGCAGGAAGGACCTATTCTTCCCAAAATGTATTATTTACCTGAAAGGAGTATGGAGTGAGTGAGAAACATATCTAGCAGCTTTGATTATGGTGACCTTCCTGGTGTATTAAATACAAATAAAGTAAGAATTCTGGCATTTCTGAGCAACTAGGGATGTAAACCTTTTGAGTTTGCATACAAGTAGAGCATACCATATTGGATTACTAGATGCTTTTGGTGTCACTGAGGTTAGCTATGCAGAAAGTACCCATGTGTGGAGAGCATACCAGTTTAATCTGAATATTCATCTGAAGCATGATGTGTAAGCACAGAAATGGAATAACAGGCTTGAGTGTTTTAATTGCCCTGATGTGTTTGCCATTGGGTCAGGACTACATATTTTCATTGTGTTTGCTGTTGAACTCTGCTGTAGCTCAGAATGTATTTTGACAACATATTTTCATAGCTTGAGTTGACAGATTATGCCATGACAAAAACTATAGAATTGTTAGAGTTACAATCTGTAATAAAATTCTGTGGAGAGTAATTCTTAGCCTGATACAGTCTCTACCCGATAAAGTAAAAACCATCTAACACACCTGTCTTATATACTGCAGTACTCTTCTTCCCATGTCAGACTAATATAATTTTTGAATGTACTGTATTTACTTTTGTTTCCAGTTTTCTGCTCCTTCTTTGGTTGCACAGAAAAAATAATATGGATATTGTTTAATAATACTGCAGATTTTGTGCTCTACCTTTGTTGCTTTACCAACAGTTATCTGCACATTGAAAAACACAACTTTAAAACATTTGCTGCAGGTCTGCAAATCCTTTTGTGGTTGCCTTTTATAGTACTGTAGTTTATTGATAGAAGAAAGGATTTTTAATCTATTGCATGACTGAATGTGGTATAAAAGGAGAAACAATTGTCTCCTTTCTTCTCAATTCTTGTATTTAAGCCTGATTTCTTTTGGGGTTTTTTTTAGCAAAAGTAATCTGCCTTGAATTGTCAACTACACCAACAATAAAGATGGTAACTGGTTGACTTGGTAGGTAGTTCCAAGGCAGTTTTGGAGCCTGAGAACAGGTGGAAAAAGGAAAACATCCTGCCAAATTTTAGAAGAGTGCTGGGAGAAGCAGGTAGCTCTTGGCTTGTGACCCTCATTTATTTTTGTGCATTTAAAATCCTGCTTTGGATTGACAAGAAAGGCAGGCTTGCAGCCTGGAGCCTCCTGGTATAAAGAAATGGTAATAAAACAGCTTTTTTTTTTTTCCAAACAGTGGAAGCGTAACGCCTCCCCATATGGAGTTAGACCTAACATCTCCCCACAGTATTTGCAGAATGGATGCAGAGCAGTTAAGCATTAGGTGAGGCACTGTGATAGGACTTCAAATGGCTGTTTCACTCCCCAAATGCCGAACTCAGATGTGACTTGGCATTAATTGTTGGGCACAGGGCAGTGTTTTGTGTTAAGCTGTAGGGACAGATAAGCTGTTCTTGGAATTAGACTGGTTCCACTTGGTTCACACCAGCTTCTCCACAGAGAATGCTTCCCTTGGCTCTTCAGATCCTCTCAGTTAGGGGTTAGCTGAGCCAAATAAAATTCTGATCCTCCTCAAGGGGCATGAATAGTGACTGTCCTCAGGATTCCTGCAGCCTTTCCCTGGCAGCCATACAGCAACTGTACAAAGTATTTTGTGAATGAATCGACCGCGTCCAGCAATGTCAGCCTCATACATAGGGTGGGGTTGGTTTTTTTAGACTTATAATACTACACTGCAGTTAATGTGCCAAAAGATTTCAGTCTAATTTGTCTAGTTAAACAGGTGCTATTGGAGTGGAGTGTGAGTGCAGTCAGTTTCAAGAAGTAGCATGGAGTTGTGTTAAACAGTGAAAGAACTGAACGTGGATGGGTGAACAGCAGCTTTCCAGAGTAGTTCAGAAAATATCAGAAACTTTCCCATCTTTTCCTACACTGCCTTCACTCAGTAGGTTGATCATTTCTTCATCGTTGTCACGGTGAGTTCAAATTGGTGATAGCTCATGACTATCAAGAGCCATGCCAAAAGAAAAAAATTAAATCCTTCCAATTACTTCTGTAGGGGAAAATTCCTGCATACCAAGTTATGAGACATTCCTTTAGGGAAAGCTCTACAAATGAAACAGTGATATCAAAAACTTGTAAAAGGCCGTATCATTAGCAAAGAGAAAGCATTCAGTCCAACAAGTGGCATTCTGATCTTTGCACAAGTGAGACAGCCGAGCTGCTGTAACCAGAAATAGTCTTCAAAGGATATTTTTCCCTGAAGTGTTATCAGTGAAGCTCAGATCTTCAGAGGTGTAGAGTTCCCACGTCCCCAAACCCCTTCACACAGCCTGCCTGATGCTACTGCCCTCTGAGATGCTGAGGGACATAAAATCCAATCCAGAGTCCAGAGCCAAGCAGTGAGGAAGTAGTTCTGTCTTTCAAATATCTGGCAGTTCTTCCACTGTGAACTACTGACTTGCAAACCATTGGCTCCTAGGAACTGGCTACATTGCAGGGATGAAGCCTGCTCTGTAAAACATATTAATTTGTCTTGTTTAAAGTTGGATTTACTACTGGAAGGCTACTTCCATAACTACATGCCTCCTCATCAAGCTTGGTTCTGTCTGTGCTCACTCCACTGCCCTGCAGAAGCAGAGGATTTGGGCGTTTTTGTCCCTGGAGGCTATGATTCATGAAGCTAAAACTGACATTCATTGTATTTATGGTTTTTTACACATTGAGTATACAATATGCTAAAAGTATATTTGAATACAGTTTAATGTGTCGGTATCTAAATAATACCTTATTCTGGAAACCTCTTCACATCCATGCAGCTCAGAGGTGCCTGGAAATATGTTTCAGACAGAGCTGAGGGGAATTTCTTTTTAAAAAGACCATGTACAAATCTCAGGATCTCCTCTGCAGGGGTTCCATAGCTTCCTGAAAGTGTCGTATTCCAGTAAGTCATTCTTGTGATCAGAAACTTTGTATAATCTTTGCTGTTTACTTCGTATCCTACCTCCAGTAGTTAAAAGAGGACAAATGATTTGGGATGGGTAAAAATTTTTTCTATGGTGTTGTGGTTTAACCCCAGGCAGTAGCAAAGTACCTCACTTGCTCACTTCCCCCGATGGGATGGGGGAGAGAATCAGAAGGATAAAAGTGAGCAAAGTTGTGGTTTGAGATAAAGACAGTTTAATAGGTAAAGCAAAAGCTGCATGTGCAAGCAAAGCAAAACAAGGAATTCATTCACCACTTCTCATGGTCAGGCAGGTTTTCAGCCATCTCCAAGGCAGCAGAGCTACATCACTGTTACTTGGGAAGACAAACACTGTCACTCTGAACCTCGCCTCCTTCCTTCTTCTTCCCCAAGGTTTATATGCTGTGCACGACACCATATGGCGTGGGATATCCCTTGGGTCAGTTGAGGTCAGCTGCCCGGCCTGTGTCCCCTCCCATACTCTTGCCTACCCCAGCCTGCTCAGTGCAGGCCAGAGCCACAGAGGAGGTGTTGATGCTGTGCAAGCACTGCTCAGCAATAGCTAAAACATTAAAAACACAGGTTTGGAAGAGGGTTAACTCCATCCCAGTCAGACCCACTACAAGGCCTTCCAAAATCCACCTTCTTCTTGCAGCCCTCTATTGAAACTGTGTTTTCCAGAACTGGGAAATGCTGTTACTGGTGAGGTACGACCAACACCAATGGCACCAGAAGGATTACCCCTATTCCTTCTATGCAATGCTCATAAACAGGTTGGTTACAATTCTTAATGTCCACAGGTTGATGATTATAATTAAAAAGTCCCTGTTATTTAGATTTCTGCAGGGAATTGAAATGGAATAATGTCAAACTGCAGTTCTAAAGGGGAAGATTCCACTCTTTCAGCACCAATAAATCTTTGCCAAGAACTCAAAAGTAATATAGATCTCTGTGTGTGTGTGATAACAGTATCATAATGTTGTTTACGAATCTAGCCCTTTTCTGTAGTAGTGCTCTCTGGACAATTGTCATCTGATTTCTCCTGAATTATGGCACTTTTAAATTGTTCTGAATTCCCTCAGGTTGAATTTGGACCATTTATCAAAATTATTTTGAATTCTGCTTATGTCTTCCGAAGTGCTTATACTTCCCATCAACTTGGTATCATTTGCTATTTATAAGTGCATTTAACTGTTCCATCATTAAATTTGTTACTGAAAAATTTGATTAGAACTCAGTATACAGTGAGGTGTCCTTTGAGGTTCTGCTCCAAAAAAAATTCCTCTTTGATAGTGTAAACTTCATTTTTTCAAATAGTTGTACACTCAAATTATAAGTATGTTACATGGAAAGTGTATAACTTTTCATTGCTACTATTTCCTTTGTTCACTAAATCAGCTACTTTGTCAGAAGAAATTAGACTAGGTTTACAGATATGTTCTTGACAAATAAATGTTGGCTGTTTCTTGTCATCTTATCCTCCAGTGCGTGTAAATTAATTCTATTGTGATGGTGCAAGACAGTGCGAAATTTCAAATCGACTGGAAATCAAAATAAAAATAAAGCTGACCAGCCTTTTAATTTCACAGAATGAATGAAGTACACAAAGATGAGCATAAAAGATGAACACCGTATTTTATTTTCAAAGTTCTTTCAGTTCAAAATTCAGGTTGGAAACCTTAACACTGCAAAATGAAATTTCAGCTGTGTGATCAAGATGAAGCTTACTCATTTGGTTAAATGAAATAATATTTTTCTGTGTATACACATAAGCCCTTGTGAGACTTCACTTGGAGTATGGTGTGCAGTTCTGGTGTTCTCAATATAAAAAAGACCTGGAACAAGTTGGAACAAGTCCAAAGGAGGGCCACGAGGATGACCAGGGGACTGGAACACCTGCCGTATGAAGATAGGATGAGAAAGTTGGGTCTGTTCAGCCTGGAGAAGAGAAGGCTGCATGGAGACCTCCTAGCAGCCTTCCAGTATCTGAAGGGGGCCTATAGGGATGTTGGGGAGGGACTCTTCATGAGGGACTGTAGTGATAGGACAAGGGGTAACGGGTTAAAAGTTAAACAGGGGAAGTTTAGATTGGATATGAGGAAGAAATTCTTTCCAGTGAGGGTGGTGAGGCACTGGAATGGGTTGCCGAAGGAAGTTGTGAGTGCTCCATCACTGGCAGTGTTCAAGCCTGGGTTGAACAGAGCCTTGGGTGACATGGTTTAGTGGGAGGTTTCCCTGCCCATGGCAGGGGTGTTGGAACTAGATGATCTTAAGGTCCTTTCCAACCCTAACTATTCTATGATTCCATGATTCTATTATTCTAACTTAAAACCTCCATTGAATTATATGCATATAACAGTTTTCCTGCAAAATCCAGCCTCCAATGCCATAGCTCATGGGAAGGCCATGATAATTTCACAGGTTTGAATAAGTTCAATTCATTTAAGAAATCACCTTCAGAAATTCTTGAAGTTCATCTATAGAATGTATGTGCTGCAAGCTTAAACCGCCACTAAATCCTGCAGTTCTCATTTTGTTTCTGTTCACTTTGATCTATTATGTCAGAATACAAAAACTCTCTGCAGAACATTTTTATTGAAAAAGTTAAATGTTTTTATTGGTCTCTGCATTGCTATTTCCACTGCTTCTAAACCCATATTTTTTCTCCGTCATTTATTATCTTATAAATGATTTTTCCACATCAACTGTTCTAATTATTCCAAGTGACAAGTCAGAGTCAAAGCCAATGAAAACAGTGATATCTTGTTGAAAACTGAAAGTTGTATATTCTATCAGTTTTTTGTTGAAACATGTTACCCTCTGAATTCAAAAGCATGTACTTTGACTCATTGAGAATAAGACTAATGGAAGGTGGTCACAGCGGATTGGAATCAAAGTATGCTGAACTACTGATTCTTAGATTAGTAACTCAGGTTGATATTCTCAGGTAAACTGAAGATACACATCTCAGGTACAGGAGCACTTTTTAAGATGGGACTGCAAGATGGAGCTACAAAGATTGGATGAGAGGTGGGGGGAAAGAGCTGGCAAAAAATATAGATTAATAAAAGCATCATGCTGCCAGCATAAGCTGTATTCATATTAAACTCACTTCACCTGCATAAATATAACTCTACAGATGAACTTTCCTTGTGTAGGCACGGCCTTAATTAACAGGCTGAACTAAAAAATCTTGGTTTGAACAGATGCTCAGAGAGGGGTTGAGCATACAGTTGCATATTCTTAAGTTACCACTCCTGTGCTTGCACAAATGCAAAGTAATACAAAGCAGTAGAGACTATCTCCATGAGGTGGGATTTCTCATGACTTAACTGGTTGTCTACTCCCACATGCTGAGCTCCATTGGTTTGGTAAATAAAGCAAACAAGATTTCCTTAGCTGTAGGTAAAGCCCTTTACATGGAAAAAGCTTCATGTAAATTGCTAGTAGTTAAGTTGTTCAGGTATGCAATATCCATTTTAACCTTCCACTTCAAAAGTCCTGTTAAAGCCTGCTTCTGGTTTGAAGTCTGCAGCAAACAACAGCGCGTACACTGAACACAGACTAATATGGGCATTCTTCTCTAAACATCTTCCTTAAACATTCATCATTAAACATCTCTAAAAACGTTTTGAAACATGAGGTTTTTCATGCAGATGACTTGTGTTATTTCTTTCAATTTTGTTCTTTTTTATTCTGGAATGTTTTAGCTCACATGTTGTATCTTACTTTAGAAATAATTTCTGTAAAAGAGATCTTCTGTGTTAAAATACAATGCCCACAAGCTTGGGATCCTTCTCCTGGGCCATTTGGTGTTACTAGCACCAGCACTTTTTCACTGAGATACAGTTTTGTAATCATTACATTTGCAGAAGGGAGACAGACTCATGGTCTCATGATCATAGATGTTTATTGTCCACAAAAAGTTAAACCGCGAGAGGAATGACACAGGCAGTTTCTAGGCTGTATCTATTCAAAGCGAAGTCTGTTCCAGAACTAAATTACTGTTGTAATACATGCTTCTTCCATTTTTGTTTTCCAAGAACATTTTTTTCAGATGTAGTTGCTAAGGAATGTATTGAAAGATTTAAACAAAAGTTATTCCGCTCTGACAGCCCGAATCTGAGAGGCAGCACTAGGTGTACACTGTTTTTCTAAGAGGAAGTTTCCTGTTTTCTATAAATAGGCCGTTTCAGTTCTGATTGTTCTGTACTGAAACTGGCTAGATGTCTAATTACTCTAAATAGAAAACACAACTAATAGCAGGCATTCAACCCCTCCTGAAAATTACTGTTCTCAGCAGTTAACTGTTCTACTTCATTGGCACTGGGTCAGAAGCACTCTGGGTCTGAGGGCCCTTTTTCCTTTTCTTCTCTTTGGTACATCATTCATATCTATCACTCTGCTGTGTCCTAAAGGCAAATATATGATACACAGTGCAGCAGATATTTTGGAGTCAGAGATCAAATTCATCCCTGGTCAGGATGTGTGACAATAAACAAGGGAAGGAAATGAACTGCTTCTGAGAAATGGAGTTCCCTCCAATCTCCTTTCAGTTTGCACACAGCTAGGTTTTGTGCTTTATATATAATTATAATGATTTATTCAAATGTGCTTACTAGTCAAAGGCACATCTTGCTTATCTGATAATTACATAGCTGGTGAGGACATTGAGTAGGTTAACACTGCCAGTCTTCTGCACTAAAATGAAGCATTTGCTTGTATGGTTCTTTAATGTTTCATTTATTTTCTATCTATCTGTGCCATTTTTATCTACCCACAGTTTTTTTTTCTGTCTTGCCTAAATTTTGCGACTTAATTCTTTTTATAAAATAATACTGGTTCTCATAATGTGAAATGGAAGAATTCTTTATGATAACGGATACAGCATAACTGAAAATTCATCTTTTCAGCTTTGTCACACTGCTTACAAACGTGAAGGTGATAGTTTCATAGTCCTGGATCCATTCTGCACAATCATAGAATCATAGAATAGTTAGGGTTGGAAAGGACCTTAAGATCATCTAGTTTCAACACCCCTGCCATGGGCAGGGACACCTCACACTAAACCATGCCATCCAAGGCTCTGTCCAGCCTGGCCTTGAACACTGCCAGTGATGGAGCATTCACAACTTCCCTGGGCAACCCATTCCAGTGCCTCACCACCCTAACAGTAAAGAATTTCTTCCTCATATCCAATCTAAACTTCCCCTGTTACCCCTTGTCCTATCACTCAGCATCCTTGTAGGCCCCCTTCAGATACTGGAAGGCTGCTAGGAGGTCTCCACACAGCCTTCTCTTCTCCAGGCTGAGCAGCCCCAACTTTCTCAGCCTATCTTCATACGGGAGGTGCTCCAGTCCCCTGATAATCCTCGTGGACCTCCTCTGGATTTGTTCCAACAGTTCCATGTCCTTTTTATGTTGAGGACACCAGAACTGCACATAATACTCCAAGTGAGGTCTCTTAAAAGCAGAGCAGAGGGGCAGGATCACCTCCCTCAACCTGCTGGTCACTCTCCTTTTGATGCAGCCCAGGATACAGTTGGCTTTCTGGGCTCAATTCATTATTGTACTTAAGGTAAATTGAGTGTGTTAAATCTCCTTAGGTGAAATCTTCATCCTGCTTGGCATTTGTGATTGTGATTGGATAGCAAAAAATTTTGGAGAGCGAAATCAGCCGAAAGAAGTATCTCTGTGGGCCACTAGTGGGACCAAATTTAGAGGGTAATCTAACAGAATTAGGAAGCTATCACAGATGGATAACACAAAATAGAATAAAATGCATGTAATCTTCCCAACCTTGGGAAAAAGAACCAACCAACCACTCACTGAAACAGGTGTTGTGCAGAGATCTTTTATCAAATGCTATACCCTGCCTTGTATGCTGTACAGCTTCTCTCACTGCCCTTTCTGTTTGGAAGTTCTTCATTGCTAACATTCATCTTGTCACTGAAATGGTTTACCCTTTATTGAACACATTCATGGTGACCTCAACAGCTATAGTGATTCTGTTAATCTTTTGAGAGATGACACTATCTCTAACTAGTTCAGATTACAAAGGCCGTTTATACAGAAGAAAACAAATAATCATTTGAGGGAGCTGACCAAGTTCCTTTGAAGCTACATTGGCATTTCTACATATCACATGCTGTGCTATGGGCAGACTCCAAGACCTATTTTTATCTTGTAATCCATAATGATATTTTAATTGGTGCGATTTAGTTTTGACTCTTTGTCAGCCAGCCATCTCTGACTCCAGTGTTGCTTGTTTCCTGCTAATAGAACTCCCTGGTCTTACAGGCTAGTTTTGCTCCAGAAAGGAAGCACCAAAACTAGCTCAGAAGCCAGCTGCTTGCTCAGTATGGCTTAATTCCCACTTGTACACCAGTTCCAGATATTGGAAAACTGTTGTCTAATATTTAAGAAGCCACTACAGAAAAATTCAGGCTATGTTTGCAATAGCATGACTAGTATTGCTTTGTGTAAAATTTACTTCCAATAACGAGAAGTCCTCAGAAGATCACACTGCATGTAGTGGATGTGTGTTACAAGTATGCATGTCGAGGAGTTCAGAAAAAAAGAAAGAGAACAAATTAAAGCAGTGCCATGCTATTTTACTTCTTCATTTCTGAATGGTGAACAGGTCAAACACCAGGGGACTGGACATCAACAGGCAGGTATAACAGGAGCTGCCAACTATCAAATACCTAAGACAGTTCCAAAAATTTGAATTGTGGTAGTATGTCTTTTTTCCTTCTGCCACCTGTAGGTGTTCATGTACTCAGTATTGCAACAGTTGGCTATTCCTCAGGATTTGGATCTAAGTATTTTTTGTTCAGATAGGAATTGATGATTTTTTTCTTTCTCAATATGCTTCTTTTTGTTCCTGACAGGTGGTATCAGCCCTTGGGATCTTTTGATCTGCTTATCTTCCAGAAAAAATGATGGTACTGGCTGCTTTCAGATAGAAGACTTGCATCATCTAGAGCTATTCCAGAAGGTACGCGATTATCGTGTTATCTTTTGAAGAAATGAAAGGCCATGGCTAGCTCAGATTTGCAGCACTCACTAAAAGAGAAGCATCTAATACTTTATATTGCAGCAGCATGACTTAACACCAATAAAAAAGTTTTTTCAAGTTTTGTGTCTACTGAGGAATAGTTGTTAGATATCAACATTTCATTCTTCTTTATATCACACCCAGCGATCACAAACAACAGCTCATTTGGACACAGTATGGTACTTTGTTTGTAAATGTTTCAGTATAAATACTGAAAATTGTTACAACTGAGCATCAAGTTTTTCTTTTCTTTGGCTTGAACTTTTTTGTTGTTGGCCACTCTCAAGTAGCATGTCAGACAGAAAAAGCTTCTACAGAAGTCAAGGGAAATTTAAACAATTTACCCCACTGGAAAAGAGAATCTAGAAATGGGAAGAAACAGCTAGCAAATGCATAAAATATTTCAGAATAATAGCATAGGCAGAAGATAAAGCCAAATTAATTTAGGCTTCACATCCTGTATCACTACTGAGTTTCAGCTAATGTAATTGCTCCTTTCTAAACATCACTTAGGCATCTCTCCAAAAAATGACAGTGCTTTTAAGATTGATAATGTATGAGCTGGACCACTGTCCTCCTCCAGGGCCTTCATGGCAGTTCCTTGCTCTGCACTGCAATCTGCTTATTCACAGTCCAGAGCATCAGTGCCAATATTTCTTGTTATTTTCAGGATTGGTTTGTTGGTTTGTTTGGTTTTTTTTACTTGAGCATGTTGTACAGTTTAGGTTACTTAGATATGCAGGTGTCTAATTAAGTACCTGACCTGTTGGTAAAAACAGGAGATTTGAACTGAGATCTTTGCTCGAAAAAATGTGACCAAACTATGGGGCAGTTTGGCTTATATTTCACATGTATACACAGATGATGGCAATACCCAAAAGTATAGACTCTGATTTGAGGGATGGGGAAAGGTAGAACTGCTTTTAAAAGGTATCATCTAGTTCATGTATGAAGTTCATAAGGATATAAAAAAAACATTTTGCGTCCGCAGCAGACCTAGAATCATATACACTGGGGTTCCCTGGGACAGGATGCCCTATCTAAGTGTATCCAAAGGGAAATTTTTATCATAGCTCCAGTTTGCTCGGAATGTACATGTGTTGGATTCACGTCCCAGATCATAAAACACGCCAGGCTTCTGCACACTGCTTTTTGCTCATTCTACCTATAATAGTACATCTGAGCCTCTAATACTGTGCACTACAATAACCCTTATAGCACTCTCAAATGTCCAGAAGTTTCACACATGGAAAACTGAGACACAAGGTGATCAAAGGAAATGTCCAAGTTCTCTCCGAAGTATGCAGCACAGCCGGGACTTAAGCCAGATGGCCCATATCACTGGATAACTTTAAATATTGGGCTTACTCGCTGCTGGCATATCCATACCACAGTGCAACACAGTCCTTTGTTTCAGAGACTGGATGTGGTTTAGCTATGTTAGCTTACCACAGTTTCCAAGCACAGCAATTCAAGTGGCATAGGCTATTTCCCAGCAGGGAGAAACAGTGATTAATAGCTGGCAGAGAACAGAGAAGCTGCAGAAACTGAAAAGGGGGCACAAAGGGATGAAAACCCAGCAGCCAGGAGGAGAGCCATAAGTCTAAAATTTTGTTTTGTTATAGCCATGGAGGAAGAGCCCATCCTTGACTCCATTATCCTGTGTTGCATGGATGGCAAAGCTTCATTCCCTTTTCACACTGACAGAAGTTTTGCACATGAGGTGTCTCTGATAAATTAAATACAAACCCATTGAAGGCTCCAGGCAAAAGAGCACTTTTCTGAATGGAATCATTAAAGCTTCTCTTTTTACTTATAGGTAAACCTGCTTCCAGAAATCCAGCATTTCCTTTGCAGAAAAGAGGGATTATGCCAGATAACAAAAGCCTTTTCAGGTAACCTTATTTCTTCAAATCTGCATATCTGATGGTGCTCTTTTAATAGTTGTCACAGAAGTCTCTGAAATAAAATTGTCAGGTTTACAACTTTTTTTATTTTTATTCATAGGGAACTAAATGCATAGGGGGAAGAATGAAACAAGAATGATAATTCATTTCAGACACCACTTAAACACAGATTACAGTTACTCAGTATTTTTTTCAGGTAAAGGTATTGCATTGTTTGGCTATTGCATACTGCAGAAATAATTTGGCTATAAATGTGTTATTTTTGGACTGTTTTGTGTTACTGTAGTATGTTGATGTTTACACTTCAAAGACCCGGGTTCGGTGTGATATATTTATTCAGCTTTACAAAAATGTTGTGGCATGGAGAAAGAGTAGGAGTCAGAGTTTGGTTCCAATCCAGACACAGTTTACTGATAAAAAGCCCTTTTTGTATTAAAATCATCAACCAGAAAAGTTTAAAGGTTATGGGCGGGTTGCCAGAGAATTCTAATTTACTGTGGGTGAAATTCAGCTTTGAATAGAAACTGGAAAAAACTGTTGTGCATCATATTTGGTCTATTTAAACTACAGAGGGACAAGTTATTACCTCAGTTATACTACTAAATATCAAGTATCAATGCTATTTTGTATTTATTTACTACATAAAGTTTGCTTATAAGAAATTTAATCTTTTTTCTTTCTTAATCCAGTAACAACGAAGCCCACATATATTCCATTAGTATTTAGCCTTGTTTGCAGACAAATATACAAGATAGATCTGTCTTATCCTCCTTTCACCTTTTATATATGTTATACTTAGCACATAAGGAAAGGATTAATTACACCTCATTTAATCATTTAGAAGTTAAGTATCTTCTGCAGCAGTGTTCTAGTCTTCCCCTTAAATCTGTAGAGAAAGGAACCTACAAACACTACTTCATTTTGTCCTAAATTATGTGTTTATAACAGGTGTGCTGAGTTACCCCCTGCAAGTACTTACTACCCACTTACCTCTCACCACTGACTGTAAATGGAATCTATGCAAGTAGCTTAGATTAAATACTTGATATTAGGATGCTTGACTAAAGTTGGCTTAGGTGGTTCCTAGCCTAAGCAAACTATATTTTCCCTTTTAGCTTTTGCACAGTTTCATTTAAAGGTTGATCAATACTTAAAACCTATGTGAAATATTTCCCTTAACTGTATATTAAGGGTCAGCTTAAATTGAGCATTTCCATTTTCCAAGTGCAGTACATTGTCAAAACTGATTATAAGGAACATGCAGTATAAGAAACATCTTTCTAGGCGACAGAGTCACAGAATCAACAGAATAGTTTCGGTTGGAAGGAACCTTAAAGCTCATTTAGTTCCAACCCCCTGCCATGGAACAACCTTCCACTAGATCAGGTTGTTCAAAGTCAGAATCATAGAATCATAGAATAGTTAGGGTTGGAAAGGAACTTAAGATCATCTAGTTCCACCCCCCCTGCCATGGGCAGGGGCACCTCCCACTAAACCATGCCACCCAAGACTCTGTCCAACCCGGTCTTGAACACCGCCAGCAATGGAGCATTCACAACTTCCCTGGGCAACCCATTCCAGTGCCTCACCACCCTTACAGTAAAGAATTTCTTCCTCATATCCAATCTAAACTTCCCCTGTTTAAGTTTGAACCTGTTACCCCTTGTCCTGTATCATGAAGTCATATTACACCTGGCAAGTGATATATTTTGTTTTGGCTGAGTTTTAAGTATGTATTCAGTGATGCCTATTGAGTTGGTTCCCTTGCGCTGGAAAGAGGATTAGAAAGTATTCTGGTATAATGCCAGTTTAAGAAAAAAAGCTGAACAGGTTTCTGAAACTTTCAAGGGCTTCAGTAATTGGTACATCCTACTCATGTTGTAAGAGGCTGCCTCTAAAAAACATTGGTTTGCCCCTGCTGCTTGGAGAAAGACCAATTGCAGTGGTTATATTATTTTGCTACAGCAAAACCACAAACCCGAGAGACACTTACAACACACACAGCTTTCCCCTTAAAATATGCACATTTTCACCGGTGTCCCTAAACTGTGGACAAGCCACTTTGTTTGCTCAGTCTTCAAGCTGTTTTCTCCAGTGTTGGATTTCTGTGGCAAGGTTTTGGTAGCAGGAGGGCAGGTGCTTCTGTGAGAAGCTGCTGGAGGCTTCCCCTGTGTCCAACAGTGCCAGTGCCAGCCGGCTCCAAGATGGATCTGCTGGGCCAAGGCTGAGCCCATCAATGATGGTGGTAGCACCTCTGGGATAACACGGATAAGAAGGGGGGAAAAAACTTGTGCAACTTCAGCTGGAGAGAGGAGTGAGAATATGTGACAGAAACAGCCCTGCAGACACCAGGGTCAGTGAAGGAGGGAGGAGGTGCTCCGGGTACCAGAATTCCCCTGAAGCCCATGGTGCCGACCATGGTGAGGCAGCTGTGCCCTTCTGTCCATGAAGGTCCACAGCGGAGTAGATCTCCACCTGCAGCCTAGGGAGGACCCCATGCCAGGGCATGGGGAAACCCAAAGGAGACTGTGACCCTGTGGGAAGCCTGTGCTGGAGCAGGTCCTGGCAGGACCTGTGGCCCCACGGAGAGAGGAGCCCATGCTGGAGCAGGAGAAAGGCCCATCCTTCACCTCTCAGTTAGCAGTAAAAATGATTTTGAACCTAAATTAGCTGTAGTGTTTTAAAGTAAAAAAAAAGTCCATCTCTTACATCTAGGTGTCTCCACATGTGGCCCAGGGGCTGAGGTTGGTGTTTCAGCACAAAGGTCTCATGTCACTTGAGATGCCATGGAGAGTTCAGGACACCCAGTAGGATGGGCAGATTCAGCACAGAGCCTATGTCTTTTTGGTCCAGGAGCTAGAGGCTCAGAAGGATATCCTGTGATGTCCTAGATGGCAGTAGATGTCTACGTGTGGATATCTGAATTTAACACTTGATGTCTCAGCTCCAAAAATTAACATAAGTACAGTTTAGAGTGAGCACGCCCAAAAGAACACTTAATTTCAGCATAATTTAGCATTAGCTGAATTGCCCCGTACGCATTTATAGACTAGGCTGTTCCCAGTAACAAGAGTGGGAACTTAAGCTGTGGCGCATAGGGGCTCATTTTGTATAGACCAGACCTAAAGTGTCTCAACCCAGAAATGAATCCCACTTAGTATCATTAGATATATGACTAATGTAATTTACTATGAATGAAATTCACCCATAGAAGCTGAAATTAGAATCAGAAGGGGTAAATCATTTGAGTTCAGGTTACCAGGACGAAAAGGTGTAAGTTAAAGCAAGTTTCTAGAGCCAAGGTTTCAGACACTTTTCTCTCCTTTTGTTCATCTGATAAAAGCCAGCTTTTTCCACTTCTTTCTTTTGCTTGCATCCTCTGACAGACCTTTCCTTCCAACGACAGCAAAGCTGACAATTATTAGGAGTTTTTGATCCTCAATTTCAAAATTATTCATGAACAGTTTTCATCAGTATTTCCTCCATAGCAGAGTTTGTTTCCTTTCAAATCGATCACGTACTTTCACTCTTATGTGTTTGACTCAACAGTGCTTCTCTGCAATTCCTGTTGAAGAGAATCAGTTGTTTCGTTATTACTGTTCTTGTCATTTAGTCAGCCCCCCAAGGAGCTAAGCAATTTCCTGTAAAAGTGAAAACACAAAGTTACTGCTCTAAGAATTATGTGCTCTCATTAAAGACACACTAAGTCACAGAAAGAAGTATCAGGCAGCAAGGCTGAGAGGATGGGATTACTGGATTTAGTGTGGGTATGACAATATTGGTATTGATAAGCGGTGGGTAAGGGTAAAGGATATTTAAAAAAAAACAATCCCAAAAGTTATTATCTTTCCTGCTGTGGAATTCTTAAGCTGCTAGGTTTTGTACTTAAGAGAGCGTGCCCCTTCCCAAACCCCTTTTGTATCAATACAGGAAAAGAAAACGAGGTGTAGAAAACACCAGGTCAGTGCTCGTTTCTTTGCTTTGTCTTTTTAATGGAAAATCTTCTTGTCAGTCTGAAAATTCAGATTGGTGCTATGTGTATGGGGGGCTGGGAAATTATGCATATGCCAGTGATGGCTGCTTTTTAGGAGACAGGAGAGAAGCTGGAAAAAGTTAGGAAAATAGGACTGGAAGAAGAGTTTAGAGCAGCAAAAAGGTGAAAACTGTGTGATGTGTGTGGATAAACCGGATTGAGTAAGAGGAGATACTGGAGGATGGCACGTGTGGCAGTGGATTTGTGATAAATACTAATGATAATGGATCTTAAAATTCAACAGGGAAGACATGGGTAAGTGCTTACTGCTCAGTCTTAGAAGTTTGGTTTCATACCTGCTTTTGCAGGGCATTTGGACAAGGTTTTAATCAGGTGCCCAATATCTGCTCATTATATGGGATTTGGGCCACGAGGAGGTTCTGGTATGACTATTGAAAGACTATGGCAGGCTCCTGGCATTTATTGCTCAGTTCAGCAAAGGCTGCAGCTGTTGCAGTGACCTATAAATGAAATCCTCCTGCAAACAACCCAGACACAGAAGCTCTCTGATATTGGAGAATGACCATCAAAGGGATTTCAGGTGTTCATACTTGGTATGCCACCACAGGTGGGGTGAGAACTGGGCTTACCTAACTCCTAGGACTTCTCTTAGCTGAGAGATGGAGAGACCTAAGGTTCACAATGTGAGCAGAAATACTCAGTATCACTTTAGGGCACAGGAAAGGGATCCTGGTATATGCAAAACAAGACTGCCTATGACAGGTTATGTCTGGAAAAGTAGTGGAAATGCTTATAGCATTGCCTTCCTGATTTTCTTGTTGCGTGGGCAGTCCAGATTAGTCTGTCTTTCCACATAAGTGTTTGCCTTGTTTCACCACTTCCAGGGCTCAGCCTGTGCCATGCATAGCTGTTTTCTCTACCATGCAGATCACCAATTCCTTTTAAAATAATACTTTTGCTGTACACCTTCCTTTTGTGTTTCTTTTTATTAGTCACTAGTCCAAAGACTTTAAGAGTATCTACCATCCTTGCATGCTCACTTGGTCACCTGCAGGGCTGGCCAACAGCATTAATCACACAGAAGGTCTTGGATAGGCATGACCCTAATGAAACTAAGTGGAAGAACCAAGATAGTCCACATGTGGCTGTGCTCTCACTATGTGATATGTTTACTCTCTGGTACTAACACTGTGCCAGCTTTTCTCTCCCCAGCCTAACAATTCTGCTCTGCCTGTTCCCAGAATCCCTGCTTACTCTGCAGTCAGTGGGAAGGGTGATGAAGCAAAGGGAAGAAGCAATGGAAGAAGCTCCAATGGAGCTCCCTATGTAAGAAAGTAATTATAGTTTAAATTTATTTTCTGTTGTAATAACTCAACATCTCTGTGACAGGAGCATACTTCTTTATAGAGGGATGCATTTATTTTGCCATAGAATCATAAAATAGTTAGGGTTGGAAAGGACCTTAAGATCATCTAGTTCCAACTCCCCTGCCATGGGCAGGGGCACCTCCCACTAAACCATGCCACCCGAGGCCCTGTCCAACCTGGACTTGAACACAGCCAGGGATGGAGCATTCACAACTTTCCTGGGCAACCCATTCCAGTGCCTCACCACCCTAACAGTAAAGAATTTCTTCCTCATAGCCAATCTAAACTTCCCCTGTTTAAGTTTGAATCCGTTACCCCTTGTCCCGTCACTGCCATCTGGCCCTTACAAATGTCCATGCACCACTGTGATCAGTTCTGTGCCTATTAACTTCTAAGTTACTAAGAGCCTCAAGAGTGGCCAATAAAATCAGCATCTGATTTTTTGAGTTAATTTGATTATAAACTATGTGGGGATTGATCTTTGTTTTACAACAAGGTGAGATCTCTGCTAGGACAAAACTGTACTCCTGTAATAACAACAAATATGAGGAGACTGAAAAGAATTATAGCAGATTAAATTAATTACTTGGCCTATACTAGTCTATATTCTACCCTGTCACTAGTACAGAATTGTAGCTGTGGCTCTAATCATGTAACAGCCAGCCAGCATTTTCACTGAGCTGCTTTTTCCAGAGCTCTATCACTTATCTGTAAATTTAAGTTCTAGTATGAACCTCTGTCTTTTAACTGTGAGGATGCTTTAGGAATGAAGAAGGAAACACTATATTTAATAAATACTTTTTCCATACAGCTGCCAAAACAGAGAAGCAAAAAACATGCTAAGTGATTAATCTAAACTGAAGCTGTATTTGCTGATGTTTTTAAAGGGGAAAATAAACAATGCATGCATTTTAAAATTACATGCTATCATTTTGTCTTTTTAACTCTGAAACTACACAGGTGTTTTTTTTAACATGATTTCACCCCATAGTATAAATTCCTTTCCCTCTAGATCCATTTTACTACAATTTTTTAGGTTTTTTAATACTAAACATAATTTAAATAGTTTAAATTTCCAGAAATGACTAACAATTTGAAATTTCTCCATTCTAAATATGCAGAGTGGATTGCTTTGAGTTTAACTGTATTACAGAGGGAGGGATCACTGCATTTTTCGAATATGAAAACCTTTTAAGGACAGCTAGATCAATAGTCAGTAGTGGGTGGTGTATTAAACCTGCAGCAATGTGCATGTTGCAAATGCAACTTGTAACACATTAAAACCATCACAGAAATGTTAAGCATCAAGCAAGTAATCATATTCCTGTGAAATCAGTGGAAATTTTTCCAGGACTTCACTGATTGCCCTTGTCTTCCTAGCTTCCTTCAAATACACAGCATCTGTTTTGAGTTGCACAGCCACCCTTTTCTAAATGCATGGGCTATAAAACTGAGTGTTAAAGGTTCTCTCTCTTTCTTTAGCAACCTCAAGGCATAATGTGAAAGCCAGGGGAGAGTACTAGTCCTTGTTTCAGAGCCTTTTCATCCAATAGGTCAAAAGGATTACAGGAAGCAATTAATGGAATAGGTCTGCTTTCTGTGACAAGCCTCAAGGCATATAGTGGCAGTAGTTCATCTGAAATTATTCATTCTCCAAAATCAACACTGAAAAATGAAAAACATGCACTTTTAATGCAGCTGACAGAAGGTGGCTGTAAATGACTGAGCAAAAGGTACTGGATAGTATGCTTTATTTTGATCAAGATTCCAAAGGCCTAGAGACGCTCAGAAGTCTGCCTAAGATTCTATGAAAGCTTTTTAAGCATCTCCTGATGTGAAGCAATCTTTGCAGCTGCTTAACACACCTTTCCAACCTACAAAGGCTGGAAAATTGCCCAGTTGTAAATACTAGAAAAGGACCAGGTTGTAGCAATGCAGCTTGCCAGGTCTGTATCAGAAATAACCTCTTTGTGCTCCAGCAGCCTACACCGGTCAGGCAGATGGACGGCCTCAGCACTGGGTGCATTATGAAGTTCTTCAAATTCGCTGAGATGGCTTGTCAGAGAGCAAACCTAAAAGGGTGACAGAGAGGACCTGTTTCAGTCCTTCTTGAACACTCTGCTGCAGAAACTGCTGAGAAATTACATGAGGTGACTATTATTCTCCTTCTTCCATCTGTGAGAGAATTTAGGCTACTGCTAGAGACAGACTACCACTATGAGAACGTGGGAAGAGGTTCAGATGGCTTCTATGCAGATGGAAAGTCTCCTGTTCTTCTGGAGATTAATGTGCTGATTTCAGGGTTAATGGACTTTCATGTTCTAAAGCAAAGTTTTTCCTGCTAAGAAGAAAAGCAATTGGATGAAGACTCTGCAAGAACAAGTGTGCTGAGCTTACACTGTCCTGTATTAAAGGAATGAACAATGTGCTGGGCTCAGAACAAAGCACAGCACCTTAGCTGTGTTTGATCCTGTCTCAAGCTTTGGGCTTCATTAAGCAACCAGGAGCTCCCAAGGTGATTCAATCGCTCTTGAAATATTTCTAACAGATCTGACAGCTGATGGGAAGTTTAGAAGCTAAATGACCTTTTTCTGATAGACAATAGTTTTAATTGTTTCTTGCTCCATGTTTGAAGTGCATAAAATATAGCCTATTTGATCTTGAACAAAGTAAAATAAAATTAACAAATAAAACTGTATCGTAACCCTCCTTGTAACATCAAAGGATACTATAAAAGGAAGAATAAAGAAGAGGACACATTCTCATTCATCTTCTGTTTCCTTTTCTTTCAGTTGAGTGTTACTAACTTAGTTCATCCAGTAGGGTCTTCTGCTGAATTCTTTACCTTTGCAATCACCAGATGTTCATGTTAACATGTGTTCCATCTACCAGCAGTCCACATGGCTGCAGCAGCGCAACACTGACCTGGCTCTCCTCCAGGAAGTCTTAATTTGCCCAAATGTACTTCTAGCTGTTGGTAAGCCTTTTGCTCAGCCACATGTTGTAACTCTTAAATCAGCTATTCTTTATTGTGTATGTGTTTAGTCTCATGTTACACTTCAGAACTCTGAGCCAAAGTCAAGTAAATAACTTGGGAGCTGGAGATGGGGAGAGAGGGAGCAAGAAGTCATGGCTGTGTAAAATACTTGAAAGGCCTCATTAGATGCCAGTGTAGCTGCTGCATTAGATATCAGTTTTCGCTGTCAACTGATCTGTTTGACTCTGTGGTACTTTGAAAGCTTGCAGTTGACAGAACGATATCTACCACCAGTTCATGTGACAAAGAGGTGCTTATTCTGTTTTTTGAACTAGAGGTGTTGACTTGCTTTGGTGGACCTTATACCTCCTTTTTACATGTGGCCCCCAGATGTTCCTATGTCTCAGATCTATGTTTTACCCATTGCTGTGGTTAGAGGGCTAATGTGTGAATTCAGCTGAGAGCTTGTAGCGGCTTCCTTACCCATCAAAATGGTGTCATGGAGAACACCCTATGCAGAGGGAAAGTGGTGATGTTTGTTGGTGTTTTCAGTGGTATCATTTCAGATGTCAGCATAAGAAACCTTCAAGTCAGAATTTTGAGGAAGTGAAGCTTTTTTTTTTTCTTACGTGAAAGCAGGTATCCAGCGTTAGGTCCTTTGCTTTACTCTGGATTACCACAAGTGACAGCAGCAAAAGGTACTTGTGGCAAAGCCCGCAGCTTGTCCTCATAAAAAAAAACAGTATTTCAATTACTGCATAGCCGCTTTGAAAGAAAAATATTCTTTTCTAGTTTATGCCTTATTTTTCTTTTTATCTTTAGAGTCTGCAACAAAAATTACTGATGTTAGGATTTGGATTTTTGAAAGAGAGGATGTAATATGGACATGCCAGTGAGATGCTGGGACTCTTTCTAACTTGATTTCCCAAGCTGCCTGACACACATCAACTGCTGAGCCTGCCTCACCTCTTCTGTTATAAAATGCTGATGTTATTTGTGTACTTCAAAAGGACTGGTTAATTAACAACACTTTGTAGGGTGATTTCAAGATGGAAATGCATGGCAATTACTGCAAACAGTAAAGGCACTGCAGGCTTGTTTTTATTGATGATAACGTTGATTAACAAATTTACAGCTCTAATAAACACTGTTACTGCTTTTGAGTACAAGAGCAGGTGAAGAGTTGCCATGAGAACTGATGCAGCTGAGTGTGCTGCAGCTCAGCACTACTAATGTCTCTTTATTATAATGATAATTGTACTCTGCTGGGAGTAGATTTACCAAAGTGGCACTCCCTGTTAACTCTGTCTGATGGTGTACATGCTGTGCATCATCTCAAAGGAGCAAGCACCTCGTGACAGTCTCACTCCCCCTCTGCCTCCTTCCAGCTGCCTTGCAATTGGCTCTCCGAGGTGGATGCTAACACAAAATCAACAGAGCTGTGTAAAGCACCATACAAACAGGATGCTCTATATAGCATGAGGAATAATTTACCAGCATTGCCCCTTTTTTAGTTCTTGATGCTAATCACCAACACCCTGAATTTGTTTAACGTTCTTTTCTTTCAGAGATGGCTGGTTCCCCTTTTTTCTTTAGTATTGAGGCATTTTACAGTGACTTAGGGCAATACTGAGGATCTTCTACCCAGTAGTTTCTGAATTCTATTATGTTTCTGTTTTCATCTGCCCCTAGCCATTTTTTTTTAATTTGTTATATCCAGCTCCAGTAAATGGTCCACTTAGTAGTGACAAATGAATTAATGTCTAAGTAATCCTTTGTATTTCTCTGGAACCTCTAAACCTTTCATTTAAGAGGGATAAATATAGGTACAAACCTCACCTCATTCTTTTCAAATTCTGTCTTGTGACTTAATACCATATTGATTACTTGTTGTCTTAGCAACACCATTAAAACCATATTTAAAAAAGGAAAAGACAGTCTATTTTCTTTTAAGTTATGAGCTGAACAGCCCTTCTCTGCTGCCCTGTTCTCATTTTCAGTGAAATATTTACTTTCTTTGAATAAGAAAATTATGTTTTGTGCATTTCCCTTTTCTCAACATTATGGTCATTTTTCCTAAAGCAAATGCTGAAGAATGTGCACCTTTGATGTAATTTGGCTTTCAGATGATCAGCTGAGAAGAACTGTCATTTTTGTCCTTTGCATGGTTCTGTTAATGTTGTCACGTAGGTGTGGAATGATGTAAAAGGTGCATATATTATAGGGAGCTTGGTCTGGAAGCACAATTCTACCGCCTCTCAGTTGTGTGCTGTGTGGTACAACCTGTCTCTCTCTCATCTGCCCTCATAAGCAGCATTGGCAGGGCATAGCTTGGAGTGCTGTCTTGAGCTTTACTGTGTTTTATGTGACTTTGATCCTACTCATGGTCAACAGATCAGTATCTTGTGATTGAAGATCTAGGCCATGAGATTTGAACTCCAGAGTCTTGCAGTGCTGGGCTTTTCCCATGATGTACTGGGCACTATACGATATGTTACGGTACCAAGATACAGGGGAACAGAGCTTGACTCCATAACATCATAGAGGGCTAAGTGCTGTGTCTCACCTTTTTACCAATGTGAGGATAAATCAGAAAAAGAGCTCTGAAGTCACCTTTGCACCGTGGAAGGCCTTTATGTGTTTTAATAATTCGCTTTTTTCCTGAGCACGAAAGCTGTGTGATCAAACTTTACACTCTGGGAATTATTTGCAGCTGCAACTAACTAACTTAGTTTTCTGGCACAGTTAGTGAAAAAAACACCCTTTCAGAGAACAGTTCAATATTTCTCTTAGTGCTCTGAGAACTGGTCTCTCTCTCCACTGCCTAAAGACAAAGCCTAAGAATACTATTTTATAATATCAGCACTTCAGTTAGGGAACTAAAATGGTGCCGTGGGATCATTGTAGATTGGTGTGGTGAAATGCTATTTTCTCTTTACAGGGTGGAAATTGCCATAGTGAAATGCTGTTGTGTCTTCATAAAGCAGATACGGGGGAAAAAAGCACTTGATTTATCAGATCTGCTCCCTGTGCATATTCAAAAGCAAGTCTGTTAAATTAAAGACTTAATGGGATTTTACTGGCTTATTCCTGTGACCACTGCACAGCCAAGTAGGCACAAAGTAGCCTGTTTTGTCTCTGTACTAGCAACAAGCAGCTAGTCACTTAAAGTCCAAATTGGCTATAATGCATAACTCAACACAAAGATGCCAGTGAGAGTATAATATGAACATGAGGTGTTATATTAATAAGTGCCTGGTCTTTATTAGTAAAGCACTTAATCCTGCTAAATGGTGCATGTAAGGCAGAGGACCAGATTAATTTTAGATCCCAGTTGAGCTTGGAAAGCTGAACTGAGCTGGTCTGATGAACAGCTGATAAACATGGACGATCACAATATTATTTTAACAGGATCTGTATGAAAATGAATAGTCCTTTTCCTTGAATGGCTGCTCACAGCTTATCATCAGCAATACAAGTTCAGTTTTACTTTTCATTTTATGCACCACAGTTGAGAATGCATGCTTTGAAAGAGAAGCTATACGAATAAATTCATAACATTAGCGCGATGCAGTATGTCATTAAAAAGATAAGTAACAAGGTTTGGGAATAATGTGAACAGCTTGACTTTTCCCTGACTATTACTTAAGAACTTGAAATGTGAGGTGTGTTAGAGTTAATGAAAACCATGCTACATGAAATAATGACATAAGGGCTCTTTTTATCAGCACAGTAAAAGCAGAAAATACATACCACACATTGCCTGATCTCACATCACAATATTTTGATTACTATTAATAGTCACATGCCTCAGTAATCGTGAGGAATCTGGTACTTCATTCCTGCTTCCACTGCATTTAGTGGCAGCCTTAAACCTCCCATAGACTTCAGCAGCTATAAAATGCAGCCTTTAAACAGTGAACTTGGAAACAAGGACACATGGTTATTTACTGAGCTGTCTGTGTGATCACAGTGGTAAAGCCCCTTGGTCCTTAGTCAAATAAATTGCTTATCCCCATTATTGTAATTAGACCTACTTGAGAAACAAAGTTTTGGTATTTTATATTGAGAAATTAAGGATTTCTGTGTAGAAAAAGGGGGAAGGGAACACTTTTTGTGTGCAGCACTCATACACTCACCTACAATGTGGGAGTTACAGCTAAGCCTCTGGGCTAGCAGCTGGAAGGGTGGACTTGGTAGGTGTAAAGCTCTCTTCTAGCAGATCCAATGGGATTATATTCTCAGCATTTCTTATATTACATTTTTGGCTGATGCTGGTACCTCCTCTCTACCTATTGTGTTCACACATTTTATCGTTAACAGTAGGAGTTGACTGCTGCTTTCAGTGCTCTGCTGACTTACTTTCTTATCTCCTCTGTGCTTTTTCAGGTCTGCAGCTCCCAGTTGTCACCCCAGAGTGTTCCAGCCAGCCTGGGATGACATGGGCCAGTGCTGCAAGCAATGTGTCCCAGGACAGCAAAAGCACTGACAAGATACATGGTTCCCATCCAAGGTACTAGCAGAAGCAAAGCAGGAGCCCGCAGCTATAAGCTAATGATACCCCACCGGCAGAAACCATGAGTGCTTCATCCTGCAGTTTTCTGGGAGTCAGGGACACAGAATGTAGCAACAGAGAAGACCACAACAGATGGACCACTTGGATGTATTGCATAGCCTATACTTGCATAATGTTTGTTTCTGTACTAGCCAAGCTTACGCATTATTTTGTGTGTGAACAGCTAAGCGTTAAGGGCATTGAAACACCTAGGCAGATAAATACAGACTCGGAGACACCCCCGAATGTTTAGGTCTCATGGTGTCTGAGCTATTTCCTACTCCCATTCTTGCCTTTTCCCTGTCACAGACATACACATGTAGTCCTTTGCACAGAGACACTCCCAATGAAGAGCCAAGATGTTACTGGAGAACTGGCTGTCTGTGTGCTGTTTCCTGTGTTACAGTATCTCTCAAATTTTATGCTCTGGGGACCTACCATCCTGCTGAGGGGAGAGGAAGGTCTCTTTAAGATGATATTTTTAGACTCCCTTAACAGATAGCGAAATTGAGGTCTGAAAAGGCCACATATTGCCAAAGATTACACAGAAATGGGAGAAGAGACCTTTTACCAGTAATCAGTCTCAGAGATCCATAATTTGTATAGTTATCTCCTTATTGCATTTGCTGTGGGTAGATTGATACTTGAAGATTTTAACAGTCAGAATTATAACCACATTTGTGAATAGGCCTAAATATAGCTCAGATTTCCCCAAGTAACAAGCTATGGCTGAATTCTTTTGTGTGGTCTATGGGAGCTTGCAGACCAGTGTCTGGAGAGCCATGTCACTTCCAAGACAAAGTCAGCTTTCACAATTCTTTTATCATTAGCTGATTTATTATGGGGTTATTCTGTGGAGCCATAGTATTTCATAATATTTGGAATGACAGTTTGTGGCTTTCATTAGGGAAAACATGTAGTACCGCATATTTCTGTCTCCTTATTACATTGAAGAAAGTGCTAACAATAGTGCAATCTTTCTGTAGGTTTTTTTTGCCTTTTTTTTCTTCTCTGAATTTTCTGTAAATCAGTTTTAAATCTTTTTTAAATGCACTTCAGTTGTTAAAGCTGCTTGGATTTCTTTAATGTTTTTTACCTTCACTCTGAATGTCCCAGGTTGTCTTGCAACAATTGCAATACGCCCACAATGCATTTATCCATATATACTCTCAAACGTAACTCCCTCCTATAACATAGTTATATTCTATGTGTGGAAAATAGGATTTGAAAATACCAAAAGCAATAAAAAGACTGGATGTAATGATTTGTTCCAGCCTGCTTGGTTTTATCTGTAGTATTGCTTAACTTGGAGGAAAAAAGGCTAATTTCCTATTTCTGATAATTTCACTATTTCACCAAATTCTTGCAGTTCATTTTCTTCATTTGCAAAAGCACTTCATTAATGCTGTGTATTTTTATTACTTTCCAGGAATCATGTATCAGGTTCACTTGACCACAAGGACATCCTTAAAGCTCAAGACCTTTCTGTCATCATCAAAGCATATGTGCTTGTGACATCTTTAACACCGCTGCGAGCATTCATTCATTCAACCACCACTGTCTGGCATCCACCCAAGAAGAAGCATTTTTCTGTAAAGGTAAAACATTTCATTTCCCATTTTTTTCCATGTTTCAGGCAAATTACTGAGACAGAAAACCAGATAATACCTTTCTTTTCTTTTACTCCCTCTTTATTTGCAATCCAGAGCTGATAGAGAATATTCTCCTAATGTACAGCTTTCATTTCTCAGAGTGAGCAGGGTTTGCTTCACGAAGAGCTGGGAAGAGCAGAGAAGAGTTTCCCGGGCAGTGGGGGCCTGGGATTTGCTTGCCTCAGAGCCCATTTTCATTGGTGACATTTGACAGCAGTTGCAAGGTTGGAGTTTTCTCTAAAGCACAGCAGCGGGGGTCCTGCCATGCAGTAACATTTTTTGCCCGGATATTAACAGTGTTGTAAAAAAGGAAAGTAAATATTTTAAATCATTTGTTTGTATTTCCTTTTTTAGCTGTAGTAAAACAGAATGGAGGAGGGTCAGGGCACTTCTAAATAGGGGGAAGGAAGTATTCAGTGGAGAAGGTGGGCCTCCCGTGGTCTCAGTTTTATGAAGAAGGATGTTTCACATGGATTAACTCTGGACATCTTCAAGTGCCTGGAGAGACACCCTCTCTCTCCATCTAGTTTGCTCAGCAGTTCTATGGATTTCCAAACATGCCTTCCCATTTCTTTGGTCCTTTATCAAGGAACTGTGCTTGCAACACAGCAGTTCTTCTTGAAGGAGCTATGGTTATGCAGCTTCTCCTTTCCTTTTGAAGGAATAAGGTCACAAAGTGGCAGTGATTTCTTGATGTTGCTTAGATCAGCTCCTGCAGCAGCCATCTGAGGATAGGTGCTCCTTTCCTGTGTAGCCCTCTTGGGGTAGGAGATGGCTTTGGATCAGTCTGAGTGTTGAGGTGTTACAGTTGGGACTCTCAATGGTGCCAGCCATTTGGTATGTTCTACAATTTTTAGCTCTCTCAAAGTTAAGTGTCTAATGTAAGCTCATTATCTAATTCTAGTTACTGGAGAAACAGACACTCCTAGCGAACAAATCATCCCACCCCATTTAGACACTAATTTTGGAATGAGATGAGTTTCCTGCTAAGAGTGTCTGCTTCCTTCTGTGGGTTATGATGTTCTTAGAGAACGTGCTAAATTGTGATTGCCAAAATGAGGTGAGATGAACCTACTTCTTTTTCTTCCCCCCCTCAGAAGCTATGGAAGCCCATGGAGATAGCCATTTATTTTCCTCTGTTAAGATTAATGGTCACTCACTTTCAAAACTTGGTGTTCAGTTTTGTTTTATGTTTATTAAAATGGCACAAAGTCCAGCAGCATCACCATTGATGAAGTAGGGACTACCTTAAAGGCTAGTAGTCATTAGTAATTGTCATATGAGTCTGTGAAATAATCCCCACTGAGTGAAGTCTGCTGAATGGGGTGCCAGCCACCAATTATAGAGCACTTTGGCAGCTGAAGCAGCAATAAAAGTGATAGATAGAAAGAGTGGCACATCTATAGTAGTTCCAATCTGGTTACTGCTGCTGTGGTGTTATATCTTCCACAGCTTTACGCAGACTTGTCAAAATGGCAAGAAATAAACAAAAAGTAGGCATCACAGAAAGCACATTTGGAGTGAGGTATAGATTGAAATGAAGATTAACAAAATGATGGAAAGTGGGGTGCATAAGGCTGTCTCTCAGCATGAACAGTGTGCCCTGTAAAGAGCATGGGAGGAGTCAGTGAATCTTCCGGAGAAGTGGGACACTGAGAATTCATGGAGTGGCCAGGAAGCACTACTGGGAAAATCATAAAGAGGCTTCTGTGCTTGGTGCAGAGGCATCAGGCAGATCATCAGTCAGCAAACAGTACTTGAGAGAACGCTTGATTTCAACCACTGACATCCTTTGGGATGAGAATACATCAAGTTTCTCATCAACTTCATGTAGCTGTCACTTGTTGCCAAGTGGCATTTACAGTGTCAGCAGAGTGATCTCCTCTTCCACAGCAGCCAGTGGAGCTACATACTTTTGTACCAGGTGAGGAACCTGGTCCTAAAAAACTGAAACTACTGAGAGCTTTCAGTTTCTGCCAACTCTATTGTGTAGGAAGGAAAACTGCTTGTTATGTTGTCAAGTTCCAACCTGTCAATAGTCAGTAAAGACCAAAAGTGTCTCTAAAGACCTGTTCTTCCACTGACTGACAGAATACCCATTGATGTCACTGGGGAATGAACGTGCTTATAAAGGAGACTCTGGTCTGGAAAGATTTGCTAGTGTTCAATATGTTTTTCCCCAAAAGCAGCTGACTGTATTCTTTTTTTTTTTTTTTTAAATGAACACATGAGAATAATTTTAATCTGCTGCATTGCAGTCGTGGATGTGCTGCTTTCAGTAATGCTGCACAATAATTTGGGACCTCCTCAGTCTATATAGGTTTCTAGTCAGCAAATTTTCTTACCAGTATAATTAAACTACAAGAAACTCATAAGAAACTCATCCCCAGTCGTGGTTAACTTGGTTATAACATGACTATCATGAACGTATTATATTAAGTTTAATTTGATCCCATATGTACAGCAATCCTTCAGAGTTGCTAGAAGTAACCAGAATGTGGTATATATGAAGGAGAAACTTTTAAGAAGACTGGAGATGGGGTTCCAGATGATTTCAAAAGATAAGAGAAGCTGTGTAAAGAAAAAACAGGAGTTTAATGAATTAAATAATATTGCCTTCTCCACTGCTTCCTTGTTAGTAAACTATTGTAGATGGTTTTTGCAGCTCATATTTACTTATCCTAATCATAATGGTAAGGCTTCAGAATGACGACTTCAATAAGCATTGGCCAAATGGCAGTTCAGGAAGAGTTCAAGTGTGTTTTGCTCACCAGCTGCCAGGTTTTCTCTGGATTATACATATTTTAGTATCTCAGTTCAGAAAGCAAAATAAAGGAATATTCCGAGCTGGCATGAGGATTTTGTGTGTAGTCAAGGGGTAGCAAAAGTGCAACTCTAGATTTATGCCCTGGGTGGGAAGATGCAGGAGGTACAGGGGAGAGAATGGCTTTCTGCCACATGAATGTTTTGATGTGAGACTTGCGTAACAGCCTTATTTCCTTGAGGAAATTTGGAAACCCTTTATTTAGACCATCTGTGCATTTAAAAATTAATAATGAAATGGAAGCTTTCTATTTTGCATATGGTACCAATTAAAGGGTGGGTCTCTGTCAACGTATGCAATAATTCCATTTGTGTTAATCGGCATTATGCGTGTCTATTGAGCAGAAGGCTGACCCTGCAATAATTTTCTGTTTTATAGAAGCTGGTGTGCAAAACAGTCATTTCTGATTAAGTATCTCAAGGTTTAACACACTGTGAAGTGCTCCTTTTGCCCTGCTGTTAACCTTTCACAACCTGGTCCCGGTTCTTAATGAAGGGGTGTACTTTTGTAGACTGCAGTGGTGCCGCGTCCTGCGTTGCCTCGGAAGGTTCTTCTGTGCTGTTGGCCACTATCCACAGCCCCTGCTCTGTCTCACAGTCACCTTGCTCATCCAAAATAGACTGTCAGGTACCTCCTGGATTTGAATTCTTTGACTGCTACTCTTGCATAATCCTCGATATGCTCAGCTGAAATTGTGCTTTTAAGTGATTTGCCAGTTGTGGGGTGAAGTAAACATAATTTATTAAAGCAGTTTGCTGCTAAGCTTGTTGTGGTATAAGTCACTATAACTACCACGGAAATTCTCTCTCTGTGTATTAAGCATTTGGAAACTTGAGTAAAGAGAAATATATTTTTTACTTAACATATATGCAAATAAAACGGGGCCCTCACCTACCCAGGCAATACATCTTTAAATATGTTGCGCAGCTCTGGCTGAGAGCAGAACACTGTGACAATTCAGTTACAGTATTGCCCTCAAGTGGCCAGTTTTGATACTACTTCAAGTAATAGCCGTGGACATGGGGATGCAAACAACCATAGAATCATAGATTCACCTAGGTTGGAAAAGACACGCCAATAAAGAGCAAAAGGCTTAAAAACAGCAGAAAAGCTCAGGATTTTTTCACTTTATTTTCTTTTTGAATTGCATACGCTTGTGCTGCTACTTAGCAGGAGTAAATAAAGAAAATTGGCATCAACTCTTAATCCATTAGATTGCAAGGTTATTTGGGAATAAAATTAAATTTGTTCTTTAAATTCTGTAAGAATTTAGCATATGCATTTCATTGTTGTTGCAAGTAGCAAGAATCAATGCTACAGTTCTCCTCTCCTGAGCATAACATAAATGCTATCTCTGTTTTCTGCCTTTTTGGTGTCTAGAGCTCTATCATTTCTCCTTTCACTGACATAAGAACAGAAGTCTGTCTGGGCTGGGGGAGATCAAAGACATGCTTAATCTGACGTTCTGTTTCTGGCAACAGCTGGGCAAGAAAGCATCATGAATCTGTGTAACAGGACGAGTATAAAGTGTGAGTCCCTAGGCAGACTAGAGATATTTCTGGTAACCTGCAAGGTTAGGAACACAAAACTGGAAGTGGAATATATATATTTATGTTTAATAAGCTACAGTAGACTTTTATGCCATGCAATTCTTTACTAGAATTTTTAACCCATTAATGCTTTTGGTCTTCCCGATATCTTGCAGCAATGAGACTCCACAGATTATGTGTTGCTGAAGAAAGAATATTTGTTTTAAAATTTGACCTGATTACTTAATTTCACATCCTTAAATCTTTTCCTAGGAGAAAATATTGAATAATCCTTACTTCTTGACCTTTCCCATGTCCATGCCAATCTGTCATGCAGTGCATAAACAAAGGTAAAATTCTTCCTAGCGTTCTTTTCTGGTCTTGTCACTATGAACATTCAAGTTTAGCTAGTAAGAGCTCTAGGCTGATTATTTTTCATAATGTGGAATATGTCATAAGTAAGTCTTTCACACTATTACTACCTAGGCCCTTAGCTCTCTGCTTTTCTCCTGGTCCGTATATCCTCTTGCTCTGGCTGTACAATCCAGGCAGCTCTGTAAGCACACCCCTCTGTGGATCCCAGCTTTCTCATACCTACCTCCCATTATCCTGATTCTCCTCACCTTTCCCTTTTTGCTTTCCAGCTTCTCTTAGTGAAGCTAATACACTTTTGCTTCTCACAGAGAGCTGGGAAGTGCTGTTAGTAAATCACCTTTACTTGTCCACTAAACCAGTTCTGGGTTGGGAAACCATTCTTCAGCCTTAGTCAAAGGACCTAATTTAGTGGTTGCTGAAGCTTATTAGGTGGCTTTTTGTCTTTAAGCTTAGTCTTACTAGCAAGGATCTTTAGAGAAAAGTCTTTCTCCGATGGCCTTTTTTCCTCCATGTAAGTTATAAATGTTGAGGGATGAGGTTGTTTTTTTTTTTTTGGTGTTTTTTTTTTTTTTGTCCTGAACTATAAAATATCTTTAAAAAATCTTTTGTAAAGGAAAAAAATATACATAAGTGGGAAAATTACTGTGTGAAATAGCTGAATAATACTGTGGTTTGTCCTTTCATCAAGTACCATGATAAAGCTGCGGAGAAATGGCACATCATAACAATAAATCAGAGGTGGAATAAACAATTACCTAAAGCTTACACTATAAACTTGTGATAAATTACTCTGCTGTTTTCTCTCTAATGTATTCTAGAGTCATTGTTTTGATTATGGGTATGTTTTTCTCCCTTTGTATGGCTTATATGTTTTTCTATATACTGTAATTGGTGTAGGGGTCTGCCTGTGCTAGCAGGCAGTATGGGAAATGGCTTCATTGCGAAGTATCACTTTTTCCAACCTTCTGTGTGGAATCATTTGGTATTCTTGCAGACATCTTAGTTATTTAGATAACTCTGTACGTGAAATTAAAGAGATTCTTATTTGTGTTAAAGAGTATTTTTGTATCCATGGATCACTACTCACAACCAAAAGTATTTGGACTTGATGAAGAAAATTCATCAAATATAGATCTAGTAAGAAGAATTAATGTACAAAAATGAACATAGGTACAGAACCTATATTGAAAGTTATCAGAGATTGATTAAATTGCTTCAAGTGAAAGCATCCTCAGCTATTTTCAAGGAGAGGCAATTACCTTAGGTCTTTTGTGGCTCTGCTGACCCAGATCAGTAGAGCAACACCTTTGATGCATAGCGGACAATCTGGAGAGGGCATCCTTTGTTCCTTCAAAAAGGGTAATTTCTTTAAAACAAAGGTTATGCTTTGGCTCCTCAGACATGAATCTTGCTTTCGGAATATATGGTAACTTTGTTTGCCAAGCTAGTTTTGAAGGCTACAACTGGAATTCAGCAAGGTCCTTTGAAAATCTAGTCATACAAATCCTGTAAAGGCTGATGTATCAAAGCCCAAAATGTGAACTTTAAAATTACACTGAACTACTTGTTTGCCCCAATTGCCTCTTATCTTCTGTCTCCTTGCCTCTTGGTAAGTTCAGAGCTTAACTACACCTCCAAAGGTGAAATACAGTTGCAGGTAAAATTGATGAATTCACAGTATTTAAGCAAAACCAGCATAGAAGTGTCTAATTAATGGTAGGCAATTAGCTGGTAATGAGAAATAATGACGCACTTAGCACCAGTTTCAGTAGCAGAACATGACACCAGACACTTAAAAAATGTTAATAAACATTCCACATTTCTAAACATCTTTCTATAAATACCCTCTGAAACACCCACCCGCTCACCTACATTTACCCAGACCCTCTCTCACAGGCAGCACAGGTTACAAACATCCCCAGCTCTCCTGGATGCAGTTTCCATTCTTGCATGCACCTCTCCTTGGGTAAGTGGGGGTTCCAGTCTGTGTGTGCCATTTCATGTGTACCCACATAGCGCCTAGTGCCCATACCTCATTCTGGTACTCCCTGCAGTGTAGGCAGAAGCTGTGATACTAGTGGGCTGGACTTCTGGCAGTGCCTGATAAGGTTTTGACTGCTACTGTTTCCACCCCAAAGTCCCCTGCTGCAAGTTTTCATGCTGCTTTTATATTATTTCTGAAGCTGACTCCTTTTCTTGTTTCAAATGTCACTTTGTAAATTCCTGGTTACTGTTTAACCTTGCTGATGATCACCTTCCTCTTTGCCATGGTAAGACTGGGACAAACATCCTCCCAGGCACACAGGTTTTGTTGTCCATGGGCAGGCTGTGTGGGCTCTCCCGTGGCATATTTACTACCTGTCTTCAGTGTTTCATTTAGATTGCCTGTGCAGCCACAGCCACTGGAGGAACAGAGCAGTTTTACAGTGCAATTAATGTCACCATTTTGAGGTGTCTACCTTAGGATGGCATAAATCATGCCCTTCAAGTGTCTGTGTTCTGCACAGAGGTATAAAAAGAACCTAGACATTTAGCTCTCACATACATATAAGCAATGTAGTCTTATGTGGTGGGATTCCTCCATGGATTTTGACACCTGGGTGAATTGTCTTCATGTGAGTTTTGCCTGTGACAGTGAACAGAAAGCTAATCAGAGCAGTCAGCGAAGGTAGGTTTTTTAAGAGTACCCTTATTACCTTTCCTGAGGTTAGTTGAAGAAAATCTTGTCTCATCAGGAGGCAAGGATATGCTAGGACTGAGCTAGAAGGTAATCTCAGAAAGATCCCTACAGTTTGGTTTTATACTCTTTCTCATGGCAATCCCCAGGTTGCTGCTCCAGCATCTCTCCTAAGAAATTCATTTTCAGAAAAATAGCCAGAAGAAAATTCTCTCAAGGGAGTTACTACACTCAGCATAGCATTCAGCCCTGCAGGTGCCGTGCTCTTCCACTCTTCTTGAGTCCCCATGACTCTGCGCATGAAGCTTTCAAATCAGAACTCCTTTTTCAATTAAATTGCATTTTTTCAGTGTGTCAGGCCTCACACTGATGGTTCAGTGTATTTTTGAGGAGCCAAAGAGATCCCTGTCGCTGAGATCATAAACCTGACTTTAATGACTGCAGACTGTAAAGCGTGGATGCCAAAGCAGGTGGAGAAAATGCATTGTAAAATTAATATTGAATAGTGGCTTATCCTAAAGCAGAAGTAGCTATCAGTGAGCAAGAGGTCAATGAGTTAAAATTAATCTCAAGAATATTTCTAGTTCGTTCTGCCTTTACAGAAAATGTGTGCTTGGTCCATGTAACTTGGCTGCATTTACACACTTCTGTCAGGGATTACATAAATATGTGGAATGTACCTCCAACTGTATGCGTTCAGCATGTGGATGAACATCTTTCAGCTCCTAAGAAGTCTTGCAATTCTGTATACAATGGTGTCATTGTACATAATATATGTGCATATCAGCGGTAAGTTTTACAACCTACTAAAATTTAATCCCTCTGTTTAAAAAATTGCCAGCCCGAGGTCAGCTTTCTCCCAGACTAACTTCCTGTGACTGCCAACAGTTTTTCCGATTCTGTCCTCTTTCTACCATTCAATGCTGCTTTTAATCATGATAGATCAATGAGATTGGATCTTGCTGGACAGGTAGTCTGTTTCTTCTGAAGGTGAGAGAACTAGTGTCAATAGTGATCATCTGAAGAAACCTTCAATTCAGTGACTTCTGTATACTGCAGTTGAACATAGATATTTTTACATATATATATCTCTCTTTGTTGGGTGCACTCAGAAGAACCAGAGGTTGTTGCAGGCTTTCAGACTTTGTCACCCCTAATCCATATAGTTTACATTTTCCCCATCAGTTGCTGAGAATCCTGTTGGATCCGTAGCAGTCAAAACTAGCTTGAACTTGTTTAAATAGCTTTTTTTTCATGAATTGGAATTTAACCTGAAGTATTCATCTCTTGTCTCCACTGGCCCCGAACCAGCCTGACTAAATATTTATTTTCAGTCATTGGCTTAGAATAAACATTGTCCTAAAACCTGATATCCCCTAATGAGAACCTGTTGAGCAATGTTTCTTTTCTAGTTTGGCTAAGGAGGGCTGTAGCTCAAAGACAGTTCCTTGGCAAAGCCAGTTTTATTTTAATGCCTGATGTGTTGGAAACAGTTGGCTATTATAGCCAACAGCTCACTAGGGGTGCAAAAAGGACAAATCAGCCTGTCTTTCATCAGTTCTTACTAGAAAATATATGCATTGCTTATGCTTTTTGTTCAGATGCTTAAGAATTTATTTACAGTGAGGAGAAAATTAATAATGAGGCTTCTTTGTCCCTCTTACCCTTCCTTCCAATAATCCCCATTTCTCCTTATAAAATTCTGTAACTTCTTATGTTCCCTGTGCAGCAAAATACCACATTTTTTCACTTAGCCCCTCAATGCCTACTGCAGATTTAGGAAAACAGAGAAAAGGTGCAAGCCAGTTTAACAGGAATATGAATAGTGTACAGGATCTGGCAGAAATGCTGGAAATAGTTGTTAAAGTCAGCTGAAGAACCAGGTAGTTCCCCCTTGGTGAAATGAGTCCTCATTTCATTTTTTTTTATTTCAAATGAAGAGTTTAATTAACTGGTTTTTGCCTGAACCAGGAACTGAAATGAGACAATTTCACTTGGAGATTAATCTAAATCAGAAGTGATTTGGAAAACATGTAGCTTTTTGTTCTTAATTTTTGTACTGCTCTATGGGAGAAACACAGCTTTGATGATCTTAGACTTTGAGAAACACAGACTCCCTCTTAGCCTGTTGTGCCAGCCAAATAGAGCAGGATCTGAGGATTTGGATAATCTCTTTATAAATAGCAGTTCCGGGACACTTTTGCCAGTAGAGACTCATGGAATAGCAGTACACATGGAAAGCCTTCTATAGCATAAAAATACAGTGTGATGTCATTCAAGATTTCCACATCATTCAAGTATCCAAAGGGCAGAGTTGGGGCTATATGTGCAACCTTCATTTTGCAGCTTCCTGGCAGTCAGAGGTTTCATTTTATGACTTTAGTCATGTATACTGTTGTAATTTTTTTCCTATTAGCATTTCAAATAGTTTTATCAGAGAGGAGAAAAAGTCCCAGGCACTGCAAACCTTCAGTCCAGGTATGCGCATGGGGGACTTTCATTCAGTAAGGCTTGGGAAGGGAACCACTTGTTAGAATGGAAACAGAGGGGATAAGAACAGGGAAACAGGCAGACCAACTTCCTACCATCCAGTTATTTACCACCACAACAGTATGAAGTTACTGGAACTGAAGAGAGCAGAAAGCAAAGGAGGATCACTGTTAGTGCATATTCAAGTATTTCCCGTGGCTAGCTGTAGGCAATAATAAAGGATTTTTTGAAAAGGAAAAGTAGAAAAAGTGCTTATTGCATTTAACTGCAATATGCTGCTTGAAGAAACTGAGAACCGTTCATCCATGCCAGTGCAGACCAAGTGTGCTTGGCAGTATTCATGCTCACAAGGAGAGGCTTCAGCACTGTCTAGAAAATTCTGTGGACTAGACTGCACAGAAGTATAGTGTAAGATCTGGTGTCAGCATACTGAATACATCATAACACATCACCAGTAACTAGCGGTGTATCCCTGAGATCCCTACTGGGTCCATTCATGTTCAACATCTTTGTTAAATGTTTGGATGATGGGACAGAGTGTACCCTCTAATGACACAAAGCTAGGAGGGGTGGCTGGTACATCAGAGTCATGCTGCCATCCAGAGTGACCTCACCAGGCTGGAGAAATGGTCCAACAGGAACCCCATGAATTTTAACAAGGGTAAGTGTAAAGTTCAGTACCTGAGAAGGAACAGCCCCAGGCACCAGTACCTGCTGGAGACCAAGATTCTGGAGAGCAGCTCTGTGAAAAAGGGCTTAGGGGTCCTGGTGGACACCAGGTTGACCAGCAGTCTGGCTCTGTGGCAAACCTGTAGTACTGTGTCCAGTTCTGGACTCTCCAGTGCAAAAGTGATGTGCAGAGAGCCCAGAGGAGAGCCACTAAGATGATTAAGGGACTGGAACATTTCCTACATGAGGAAAGGCTAGAGAAGTTTCACAGGTGCTCAGCGGGGTCTCACCAATGCTTATGAAAGGAAGCTGTAAAGAAGGACACAAACTAAAACACATCAGATTCCTTCTGAACATCAAGAAACGCTTTTTCAGTCTGAGAGTAGCAGAGCACTGGCACAGGTTGCCCAGAGAGGTTGTGGAGTCTTCATCTTTGGAGGTATTCAGGAGATGTTTGGACACAGCCCTGGACAAAGTGCTGTAGATGACCCTGCTTAATCAGTGGGAAGGTCAAAATGATCTCCAGAGGGCCCTTCCAACCTCAGTCCTGTGGTTCTGTAATTCTGTCATCATGCTTTAGAGCCAAAATACCACATTGCACCTTGTTGTGGACTTGCTAAAGGCAAGGCTTGGTTAACTCATCTGCTGTGGCTTCTTGTTCATGACTACAGTAGTCAAAGGCAGCTGGAGAGATGCCAACCATATCAGACCCCAGTGGGGTGTCTACTGAAGCTGCTTGCTTCCACCATGTTATCCCAGTGGAACATGTGTAAGTGGGTGATAGGAAATGTACAATGCCATTTCTAACTCCGTTAAGTAGGGAAATTATTGGAAATAATCAGATATTTTTTTTTCTGAACGTCAATACAGAACATGTTCTATGTGTATTTTTTGTGCTTTATCTTCGGAGATAGTACTTTTTACTATAAAAATGTATCTGTTTCTTAATATAGTACTACTAAATTATCTAATAGTTTACATAGTTGAGACACTAATTGTGTTCTGTGCTGTGTGATAACTCTAATGGAAATATGGTTTAAAGGCAGCCCCTTTTTTAGCACAAAGAACTCGGATGCAACAAAACATGCCAGTGTCCCACTCTTCACTGGAGCTCTGTGTTGCTCCTGTCATTTTCTTAAGTCTTATCTGAAGTGATGAGATGGGTGAATTCACATAAGTGATGAAAACAGCTGAGGATAGTGTTGTGCAGGCCAGTGATTATGCCGCTGAGAAGATTCACGAGTCCAAAAACCTCAGGATGTGCAAGAGTTCAGTCAAAACAGGCTGCGGTGACTGTTTTTTTCAACATCTTTCTTCTGTATTCTACTTAAAGCTTGTTAACCTGGAGTAAGGGTTTGTAGTCAAGGTCAAGTAGGATAGCCCTTGGCCTGGTACATTGACAGGAAATAATGCTTTTGCTTTGAGTGTGCTATTACTTACCGCTGAAGAAATCAATGTCTGTGGTTTCCATTGCCCAGAACCAGTGAGAGCAAAAGGTTTTATCTAAGTAAGCTTAGTCTGTGAGTAAAGTCTGAGTCTGTGAGTATTTTTTAAAACCATTAATACAGAGTTTATTTGTGATATGCTTATTTTTAAATAAGGGGTCATTCTGTACTAGTATACAGTGTGGAGCTTTTCATGCCATTCTACTCTTCAAATGAATAAGATCTGAAGCTGACATTCTAAAGCAATTTTTACTTCTACTAGCCTTTCAATGCATGATTTACTGTAAATGTTCAGAAATATATAATCTTTTTTACAGCTGCAGAGGTTTTTTGAGATATTCTTCAGAAGCAGTTCTCCCCAACAAGCCTTCAACAACATGAAGGAAGCTATAAGCAAACTTCTACTTATGACTGAGGTCTTCAGTGAATCGTCTGCCTCAGGACCAAATTCTTTCAATCAGTAAGTGACTTGCAGTGGTCATTGCTATGCTGTTGTCAAAATATCTCCTTGGAACAGAATAAAAAATGTAGAAGATACATGACTCCTAAAATGAAAAATTCACTGTATTTCATACTTCCTTTTAAAGTGACAACATGCTGCATATAGGAGTAAAATTCTTCAATATCCACAGTGCTTATAGCTTGTGAAAGATTATGATGGAATACTTAGGAGCAGGTGCTGTGTCCTGATTAAGCGTTTCAGGCAGCACAAATGAGCAGAAATCTCTCAAAATTGGGCTAGTTCTATGATATATAAAGCTGTATTTCCCATCAATGAGCCTTCTGTCTTATGTCAAATATTTAATGTTAGAGCAGTCCAGACAGTTCAGAGCTGACTGTGGCAGGCAAGGTGAACAAGAGACACTGTGGAATACTTTATGAAATCTACTGTAGTAAATATACCTAGTCAGCAACAGGTACATTTGTGTGGGTTTTAAATCATTGTCATAATTTCTATTAAAGTTCTTACACATAAATCAACTTTTATTATGTAATATTTGTATTCATTAAAATTAATATTTGTTATATATATATGTTATGTCACATCCCTGACATTTTAGCAATAAATGTGAAACAAGTTACTATTAATTAAATTTGTATGTTTTATAAAGCTATTTGAGAACCCAGGTGTTTTAGTAGCAATAATATAAAGCTCATTATTTGACTTATGCAAGTTGGAAATAAAGCTTTCATTGTGAGTGGAGAGGGTAACGAGGAGGGAAGGAGTGTAACAGGGATGGAGCTGGTTTGACAGTGGCCCAGTATTTTTTACCAACGGGATGTATATCTGTGATTAGTGTAGACCAAGACTTGCTTAGAGCTCCTGGCCCATGCCTTCAAACAGCCCCATAGCTTTAGCCAACTCTTTGGGTTCAATGGGCCAGAGAGTTTCACCATCTATTGCCCACCAGATGTCTTCAGAACTTTTGCAGGAGCTGATTCTCATCAAAAGGCATTTTCTCCTCCTGTGTATTTCACCTCCCTCACTGGTTTAAAAGTCAATCATATATAAATACACTTTAATATAGTACTGTTTTCATCGGCTCACAATCTGGCTCTGTCTACCTTTAATACTGCTGTTTTTTCTTATAAATTTTATTTAGTCTGTATTGCATGCTGTCTCTTGACCTGTGTGTGCATGTTCCTGTGTGTGCTCTCTGGACCTGTGTGTGGATGTCGTAGCATATGCAGGGCCATGGTTTAGTGGTGGACTTGGCAGTGTTAGGTTACCATTTGAACTCAATAATCTGAAAGGTTTTTTCCAGCTTAAATGATTATATGATTCTCAATTTTATGAGTACCTATTTCACTGACTCTGATTCCTACTACATTGTATTTCAGATGCAGCCAATGTTTTCAAATGCTAACCTTTGACATTGGATTTGGCAGCTCCATATATCCAGTTGTTCTCAAGGTGAGAAAATTACACAAGTTATTTCCTGACCCAAAAGAACTTACACCAAAAAGAACCAGCAGGGAACCATCTTTGGCAGATACCCTCAAATTTCTGAGAAATGTACAAATACATCAATATTGATTTTGCCTAAAAGTGGGGAGTTGCTGGTTTGTAAGGGACAGAGTTCCTGTGATGAAGTTTGACATACCATTAAAGTTTCCATTTTAGCACTAAGGGACTATCACCCCAACTATCAGTGAAACAAAATGCACAGGAATCATTGCATGAAGGTAGACTCAGGTATTAACCATGCCAGAACAGATATGAAGAGAGAAAGTTAAAATACTGCAACTGGCTTTTAATAAAAATGGAAGTTCTCCATGAATAGAATTGAACTTCTCCAGCTCATGACCTGCTTTGACCTCCACCATGCTGCCTTCTTCCTGTATGGTCCTCAGGGCCCTCAAAACCAGGGAAATATGACCTGGGTACAAACTCCCTGTGCCAGTTTTGTACCACTCCTACCTCATAACAGCTGGGGCAGAAACAAAAGTTGTACTGCTTTCCAGCTGCTCTCATTGCTCCTGTATACACACGCGAATACGTATAGACCTAGGTACATAAAATGTTTGTTTGTATTTATGATACACAAAGCAAAAAAAAAAAAAAAAAAAGGAAATATATCCTAGGAAATTACAAGAGAACACCTTAGAAATGCATTCTCAGTAAAAGCCTGTTGAGGTTTCTAGTAGCAAGAGTGCTGTCAGTCTCTCCATCCTTCACAAAAACGAAGATCCTTTAAATACAACGAAAAAATGGACATATGAAGGAAAATCTGCACAAGTTAAAAAAATCCATGAAGACAATATCCTTAATTAGTCTGAGAAGACCTGTTTAGCTAGTATAAGAAACGTGACATGTTATTAACTGTTTAACAGGCTGTAAAAAAATTCTGCCAGGAGTTGCTTAAAAAACTAAACAGAACACATAATATTTACCTGCCTGTATAGTATTTTCAATCATCAACCATAATCCATGAATGTACAGTCAATCAATTGAATATTTTCTTATGAAAATACAAATTAAAAAAGACCAGTTGGCAATTACTATGATTTTTGACTTTGAATAATATCCTTTGGAAACCATATTATGCACACAGCACATGCAGCTTGAAGTTATGTGGTTTCATGGTTTTATGTTAAAATATTAATTTATTCATATTTTATAAACATGAGTTTATTCATTGTGCTTATGTATTGTAAAACTTATACTTTTGTCTTTCACAGCTCCTAAATACCAGAGTTTTGCAGGAGTTGTTAACATATAAACTGACTTTTTTATTTTTAATTAAATTTCAAATCAAGGACATGAAAAAGAGCTTTCACATGAGTGTGCAATATTACACTCTATCCACTGGAGGTCAGCAAACATTGTGACGTGTAGTTCTGATGGAAAATGTGGTACAGAATTTGTTAGATTATAATCCTGTCTGTTTTATTAATATTATGACCTGCTTTTTAAATAAATAGTTACAGTTTGGTATATGTGGTTATGAGAAGACTGGACATGATGTTCAATCTAAAAATTCTTATCTTGTTTTCCAACAGGTGCATGGAAACTTTGACTTTCAAGATGAGGATGAATCAAATATTCAGGACCAAACTTTGAAAGAATTGCTTTTTGAAGACACTTTTAATTTTCTTCTGTCTAATGAATCCTCGACAACCAGCTTCATAGAAGCTTTACAAAAAATATACGGATCAACTGTCAGTAAGGTAGTTCATTCAACGTTTTCCTTTATTGTTAACTATTTGAAAATACTTAATTCTAGATTGTATGCCTTTCTGAAATTTTGGTGCTAACTTATAGAATGAAGGATTTATTTAATAAAAACCTGTTACTGAATTTTGGGGAATAAAACTGTAACTATATTGAACAATCATATTTTGTTTCAATAAAAAATTGTCTCTCAAATTATATCATTTCCCAAAGTACAGTATTTCAAGGATAGATTTAAACCTTTAACAAAGTAATTTCTCCACCATTTTTAGATGGTCTTTTTAAATATACAGGTTTGTGTCTTTTCATAATCCAAGAATTGACTACCTCAGACAAGGAGATTCATGAGCATCAGAATTCACTTATTTTCTACAACTTTGTGTCTTCCTCTGAATGAAAGTTCCAGTTACTTTTTTTTTTTTTTTTTCCTTTATAAGACCTATGTAAAGTTTACATTACTATTTCTGACAAGTGGGGATCTCCTGTAGCAGTATTTCTTTCAGTCTGGTCACTTTTAAGGGTGTATTTCTGAGGAATTCCCTGCTTGCAAGACTTACAAGGATTAAATTAGCCATGTAACATCTGCCTCTCAGATAGTGTGGCTAAAACAGGATCAGGGGTGCTAAATTAATGACAGGATAAAGTAGGAAGCTGCAGACACGGGCACATATATGATATGATCACCTAAGTCTACATTCCATAGGAGACCAGACCACATTTCAGTATCTACTTCATTGCCTATACTTTATGCAGTCTCTTCTCATGGTAGTTTCTATTGGTACTTTTCTACACAAAGGTAATGCACAGTCTGCTTTACTCCATACTGAGAAATGAGAAGAGCTATCAAAGAGCTGGCTTAAAATGACTTTGGATGAGGTTAGGGCAAGTTGAGAGCTGCTATAGCCTGTTCCTTTGGTCACCAAAAAGGTTGGGGTCTAAAGAAAGCATGTTGCTTTCCATGTGATTTGACCAGAATATGCTGCCCTTTCCTCCGTAGGATGGAACTTACCACAGAGAAGATGAGCAATGTTTGTCTTTAGAAGAGATAAATTCAATGATAACTTTCATAAAGGAGCTGAAGAGCCTTGGACAATTTGAGCTGGTAAAATGACAGGGTTTTGTTGTATTGGATATGTATTTTTTTGTAAATCTCTTAATATTTCTCTTTCATTACCATTCTTTGCTGTCTCTGACACGTGTATTAGGCTGGATGGACAGGAAAAGGATATAGAGGTTATGTTGATTTTATTTTGGAAGATTTTTGGAATTTAAATTCAAATAGATAAATAAAACTGATAATTTGAGTTGAGGATTCCTTGAAAAGGACATCAAAAGCAGAAACAGAGACCAGAAAATAGAATGAAAGGAAAAGGATGAACATTATGTATATTACTAATGAGCTGGTAAGAAAATAGAGTAGTAATGCAGCAAAGTGGGTGTGAATGGAAGAAATGGAGACAATATAGCACTGAGATCATGACCAGATAATAGATAGAGATGAAAGAGTGGCAAAAAAAGAAAGTGTAGTATGTCATCTTCTTCACATTTCAAGAGAGTTTCTTTTTGGTGAAGAATAGAGATTGAGGAGTAACAGACAGTGTCTCTGAATAGGCATGGAAGTTAATGAGGGAAATGATGAGTATCAGGGAAATAAAAGATCTGCAACTGGATCTATTGTTCAGAAAGTCTGCATGATATCAGGATTTCTTCTAGACCTCCTGGACGAGTATCAGGGTTGGAAACTGATGGGGCTTTGTGGAAGTCATATGAGAGGCAAAGGAATAAGACCTCTGTGTCAGTACTAGTAACCCTGATTTGAAAGGCTGAGCAAGACAATCACTTTCTACACATGAGAAAAGAGCATTAATATATATCTATCCATATACTATATACACTGTCATCTGATGATTTCTCTCTTCTTTGCATTTTACAAATATTATAATGTGTAGTCTCTAATCACTGTCCCTCTTCTCAGCTTTTCCCTTCTGCTGCACCCCAGATTCAAACTTTACTTCATGACCTTTATCACATGGTGGACCCAATGAGACATCTTGGTTCAGTCCTGACTGTGCATTGGTTGCTCTCCAGTTTACTTGAACAATTCCAGTCCCTGACTAAAGAGGCACAAATGAATCCTTCAGAATGGTAAGATAGCTATAATATGAAATGTTGAGGGTAGTTTCTCAAATTATATTAACTGCAACAGATCCAGTGAGCATCATAAAACTTAATCCTTAAGTAGATGTAGTGGATTTACAACACTTGAGATGAAGGTCCATCATCCGAATATGGAGCAGTGTCAGCCATTCTGGCATTGGTGTCATAGTTAAGTTTTTACATAAGACAGGTTTTTTTCTTTGATTCTCTTTCTAATGCATGTTTGTCATACTTCTTTACTGACTACAGTTATGTCTGATTTTGCAAACAAGGGCTTGGGAGCAGAGGCTCATTAGACAATGTGTATGCTCCGTTCCAGTGAGTCTAAAGTTAAATGTGCAAATGACATTATTTTGTATGTTTTGCTTGGAGAACACCGTAGTGACTACATAAGGCATCTGTAAGATTTCTCAAGTTTTAATTTTGTTCCTCATTAAATTGGGTGTGGCTTTTGGCAAGTTAGTAGTCAGTTGTATCTTTCTTTGCTTAGCTATAAAGTGGAGCTTACACATTACCACCATGCTAGGTAACCATTTATTGGTGTTTTGAAAATATATAGTTCCATGAATGTGCTAAGTATTATTGTTGCTACTGCCAGCCACTCCATGAAAACTAACTCAAAGATGCAGCTGTTTGCATTCATGTGTAAGCCCTTGCCCTTTTGCCGAAATATTTAGGTTTGCATATCAAAGCATACCAGCCTTTAGCAGCTTTCTGTTCTAATCTAAGCGGTGCCATTCTCTCACTTTGAGCAAGCCCCTTGGCCTCTTTTGTTTTCTTCAAGCTGAACATTATTGTGTATGTATAAATATGTTGAATTACCATGACCTTTCTCCAGGGCATAGGCCAGTCTGCTTCTTTGCACTGTATTTTTCTGCAATGGCTAAGCTAATAATGCCATTCTGTGCATTCACTGTATAAAAGAACATTTATTTTGACATTGCAAAATCATAATCTTCCACTCCCATAGCTACATGCATGTGATGGTGAAGCATATGTCAGATATGCATGTAATTATACTTAATTGCAAGAAAGAGCTTAGTAGAGTTTACTCCCCAAATAGTTCAGGTAAGCATTCTCTTCAAGCTTTAATTAATCTTTTTTGAGATTCCCAGATTTGATGAGTTTGTATATCAGAACAATTTCCCTGAATTTCTTCGGTTAGGGCCAGGTTGTTTTGTTGACGCATTTAACAGTTCCTATTTCTCTCACTATGCAAAATCGATATTTCCATTTACAAAATCCAGTGATTTTCACAGCTGACTGTCCAACCAGGCAAGATGCTTATGGGAAAAATAATGACTTCTGGCTTCAGTCTTGTACAGTTATTCTGTTCACTGATCATGAGTACACAGGGTGAAAAAAGAATTTAAGGGTCCAGTTTTCTTAACCCATTTCACTACATGACTAATACTGAAACCTTAAATGGTATTAATGATCTCTCTGAATTCCATCCACAGGAGAAGCAAGAAGATCTCTAGAAACTCACCTCAAACTATAATGAAATGGTTACAGCCTAGGTGAGAATGACCATCTCAGATGTATTAACAAGAAAAAGTTCTTTAAATGTGAAGGAGTGGTACTACCTAACGTGCACTAAGATCCATTTTCTTCATTGTTTGTGCGCGGTTTTTCAACTTTGCACAATTTCAACTTGTGACATGACTGAGGTCATTACTGTCTTTTAGAACGGGGCTATGAAGTATTGCAGCAAGTATGTTTGGCTGTGTCAGACAGCAGGGTGGCACAGTGGGATCAGGTTACTGAGAAAAGCTAACCCCTCTGTATTTGTGGAAGACAGAAGCCTAAGCAGGTCAATAAAGTTACAAATGCTTTAATGAAATCGACTGTTATACAACTTCCTCTCAGGTAGTGGTAGAGAGTGATGTCTCCCCTGAGCCTACTTATCTCCAGGTTAAACAACCCCAGTTCCCTCAGCTTCTCCTCATAAATCTTGCTCTTCAGACCCTTCATCAGCTTCAGTGCTCTTCTTTGAATATACTTCAGTGCCTCAATGTCATTCTTGTGAAGGTCACAAAATTGAACACAGATTTTGAGGTGTGGCCTTACCAGTGCCAAGTACAGGGAGACAACTTCCCTAGTCCTGCTGGCCACACTGTAATCTGAGTGTCTTTCTGTAAATATAGTAATCTGAGTATCTAGCTGTAATAGCACTTCTAAATATTACAGTTCAATACCCTGCTGTAATTAAAGCAGTTATATGGCTCTTAACGTTGCCTGATAATAATTGCAATCTCCTTACAAGTTGACATGTAAAGGTCATGGCATTCCTTTGGGATGTGGGACCTTGCAATGTGGTACACACTGCCACACTCCTGAGATGTCCTCTGGCTAAACCAAAGTCCAGCATTTCATACAATTAAGACATCTTGTTTTCACCTTAAAACAGGGTTTGAGACTGGGCAATCAAAAAGGAACAGCAGGGAGAAAACATATATTTGACAAGTGTTAGCCATTACCTTTTGGCAAGCAGAAAGAGGGGTGTAAAATGGCTTATAACTTGGAAAAAAACCCTCTCTAATAGCTTGTTAAGCTTCTCCTTTGAAGTAGGTCATGAATGTGCATGAAATTAGGGCAGTGCCTAGGTACTGTAAGTTCAAAATTTCATTTTCATGCACACCAGAGACACAGAGACAGAGCTGCTTCTTTCCTTATTGAGATAATGAAGAAATCTCTGTTTTATTATTGGACAGTTTACCTTTTACCATGGGTGACCTCAATATTGTTTCAGCAGCTCCTGTTGAAACATTAGTGATGGCTGATTGTACAAAACAATATTGCCACCTCATTCCTTGGCACAGTGACTTTCAAAATGCAAAATGTATGGGCAGTGGTATCCAGGAAGAAGCTGCTTTATGAGAACTTCTGCAGAAAATACTGAGAGGAAAACATGTGAAAGCTTCAAGAAATACTAATGAACCTCTGAAAAGGTCTTATCAGCCAGAGGTCCAGTAGATGGATTGGAAAGAAGCCTATTAACTTCTCTTTTTTCACTGAGGAATTATCTGTATACATTGGATGCTGATCATGTGATTTGTTTTGAACGAGTAAACAAATTAAAAAGCATAGATATTCCATTATATGAATTCATGCTACTATCGGTACAGGTATTCACCTTGACACAGGCCTTCCTTTCTGTTTAGGTCTTTTTGAACAAAGTTGAACTCTAAACTCAGATATATATAAAAAAAAACCACCCCAAACATTATACAAACAGTTAAGAGATATGGCTTGGGTTATTTTATTCTTGGTTATATCTACTCTTCCTTCTCCTAGCAATTCAACTGTGTTTTGTAATTTATTTCTGGTTTTCTTTTTTTATGTGATATGCTACCATTTATTATGGAATATGTGTTTTCTATCATGTTCATTAAGGTAATATTGCTAATGCTGGGGAATGACTCCAGGAGGTTCATCTTTCCATTGAGAATATTAAAATATCATGGGCCCTGGGATGCCATATAGAAATTTTTGAAAAATGTTCTATGGTTTATGTTAATTGCATTCATATAGAAATATGTCTGCTATTGAATTGGCAGGAATTCTTCTCAAGAAAATGCAAGTCGTAAGCAGAATGTTCCTTCTGACTTCAGGAAGAATCATGATGGTAAGGGATCAGAGTAAGGTCTGTTATAAATGGTATGTTCTTCTTATTTGTACTACTTCTGAGAATGTATTTGATTTAGATTACATTGTGTTGCATTTTAGATGAAAGTTCTTGGCTTACTACATATAGAAGATCAATTTCTTCCTTATTGGTGTAAATTCTTCTGCTGAGCCCATGAGCAGTGTTTGAGTCTAAAATGAAGAGTAAAAGAAATAAAAAGTGTGGAAGTACATTGTATTTGTTGTTATTAATACGATGAGAGTTCCTTCTCTGATAAGATTTTGAATCAGGCTCAGAGAAGAAAATTATTAATTGTTTCTGTTTCTATTTCAGCATTGCATTATTCCAGTAAGACTAAAGAAAGACAATGCAGTTATGGTAAGTCAGGGTCTTTCTAGACCACTAAGGGAGAAGAAGAGTGATTACTTGAACAAATTTCTTGGGGGAGGGGTTTCTGCATAGTATTTCAGTGAGTGCAGTGCCTGAGGGCTGTTATATATAAAAAAGAAAAAAGAAAGGATTCTTAAGTAGCAAGAATGTTTATGAAACACTCAATAATTGGGCTATTACGTTAAACAAACCTCAAACATAAAATTAAACATTGCTATGTGTGCATGTTAATGTGAGTATTCTATCATCCATTGATCCCTTGCCTCACTTCCGTAGACTTTTGCCCCTTATTTCCAAGAACTTCAGCATACATTTTTTTGTTGTGGAATGATCTTTAAACTTGGATGGAGCTTAATCAGCCTTGTATAAGGTCAGTTTTCAGCTCAGTGGTGGAGTTTTAAAGAGCTGCTTAAGAGATTAAGAGTTTTTCTAAAATATCTGCTTGTAGGAATATTTAAAGTGTATTTAAGGATGCTTAAAGCTTTAAAGTGTATTTGTCTTTGGTGGGAGCAATGCTTTCTGCTGCCTTCCTCATTGACACATGATCTGAGTGGTTGCTTTATAAATGCAAAACAACTGCTCTGTGGCAGAAAGACTTTTCTATCCATTGAGCCCTATTTCACCTCTGTTGCTCACCTCATGGTGCCTCCAGGAACTCCTCAGTGTCAGTCAGAGGCCAGAAATGCTCCTGGACGGGCTGACTGTCATCACCATTCCAATTCCATGATATTTTATTTTGAAAATGCCTCAATTAGTTTTATTTGGAAAATTCCTCCTATTTTTTAACCTACTAGTGAGACAACCTGTCTAGGTAAGGCATACAGGATGTGGAGAACTCTTCATACTCACCTATAGAATTTTTTTAAATACCTTTTGTGTCAACTTATGAACCTCCATTCCCCTACAAGTCTAACCTTAATTCTGCTTTTCCACTGGAATAACTTCCTTTACATTTTAATCAATGCAAGAGAGTGCTGAAATTGCCCTGTTTCGCTTCTCAAGGCAGATATTTCAAGGTAGAAAAGTCCCACATAGAACTGCTTGCATCATTTATGCCCCTTCAAAGTCATATTTTAAGCCATAAGATTTTTTGGATATTATAGTAAGAGAGTTTCTTGGACGGAATATTTTTTGAAGTACTCAGCTTTAAACATGTACTAGAGAATATATGTGAAAAGCAACTTTTGGATGTGTAATTATGCTGTAAATCTGAATCCAATAGATTGAATTAAAATATTTGTCATAAGTGGGTAGCCAGCAAATAATTATTTTCATGAGTCATTTGGCAAACACAACAAAATAAAGGATACATTTGAGCAAATAGGATTTGATTGTGGATGTTTCATACACAGGGAAGGAGCTGGAATTTGTTGATTTAGGAATTTTAATCAAACTTTCTTCCAGCTGTACTGCAAATGACCCCATGGCTCTATATATCTCCATGTGACTTGTTCTCATGAGCATTAAGAATATGTCTAAGTTATTTTGATTATTATTGGCAATTACACATGTACATAAACCCTGTACACAGGCTGGTACCTAAGTAGGTTATGAATTTTTGGCCTGACTCTTCAAGTTTCAGTTAACCAACTGGAGCCAAGATCTCCCAGACCTAATCCTTGCATTTTCAAAGGCTTACTAAGACTTTGAGTTTTGTGACTTTGGCTGGAGTCACTGGGCACTGAATGATTAAAGTCCCTCCAGGCTCTAAACTTTTCTATGAAATGCCAATAGAAAATCTATTAAGACCTTGCAGCAGGATTATCAGTGTCAGAGTGACCAGGCATTAAAAATCTTGTCCCTATACATGTTATCTAATCTGCCAGAAGTTGCATGCTACTTAAAAATGTTCATACATTTCACAGTTTTTTCTTTGATGCCTTCTTGGAACAGATAAAGATACCCTATCTCATATCAGGCAGATCTTCACCAGTCCACAGCTGGACCTGAACCCTCAATTTAACCCAAAGATCAAAGAATACTATGCAGAAGTCCCATTTGATGTGGTGACAGTGAAGATAGGAGCAGAACCTTCTAACTGTCAATGCCAAGTACACCTTGACGAGAAGAAAGGACCAAGGTATGAGCGACAGAATATGAGTGTAAAAAATAAAAGTGTCCTTAACTTTGGAAATACATCAAAATCTTACAGAATTGTTTTATGTTTCCTTCACCAGCTTAATTGCCCTTCTCTAGACACACTTTGGCACCTCAGTGTCTTTCTTGTAGTGAGGGGCCCAGAACTTAACACAGTGTTCAAGACACAGCCTCACCAGTGCTGAGTACAGGGGGGCAGTCACTTCCCTAGTCCTGTTGGCCACACTATTTCTGATATAATACAAGATGCTATTGGCCTTTTTGGCCACCTGGGCACAAGCTGGCTCACTTTCAGCTGGCTATCGATCAACATCCCCCGTCCTTTTTCACTGAGCAGCTTTCCAGCCACTATTCCCCAAGCCTATGGCATTGCATGGGGTTATTATGACCCAAGTGCAAGTTCTGGAACTGAGCCTTTTTTGAACCTCATACAGTTGGCCTTGTCCCATTGATCCACCCTGTCCAGATTCCTCTGTAATGCCTTTCTACCCTTAAGCAGATCAACACACCTGCCCAACTTGGTGTCATCTACTAACTTACTGAGGGTGCACTCGATCCCTTCATGCAAATCATTGATATTAAACAGAGCTGGCCCCAGTACTGAGCCCTGTGAAACATCACTTACGACTGGCAACAACTGGATTTAACTCCATTCACTACCACTCTTGGAGCCTGGCCATACAGCCAGATTTTTACCTAACAAAGAGTACACCCATCCAATCCATGTGCAGACAGTTTCTCCAAGAGAATGCTCTAGGAAAGCACTAAAGGCTTTACTGAAGTCCAGATAAACAACTTCAACAGCCTTTCGCTCTTCTACCAAGTGGGTCATCTTGTCATCAGCAAGAGTCCCAGTTTATCTGATATTTTAGGGAAATATAAAGCTAGAAGACAGGGTAGAGAGCAAAGTCGTCACTAAACATCAGCTCTGAGCACTGAAACACAATCATCCATGATGTTTAATTGCTACTCTGATCCGTGGCACAGTTTTGGCTTTCCCAACCATCTCTCTCACAGACAGCATATGCCAAAGACAATACCAATAGGTATTTTGGGCATGACTTGTTTTTGGATGTTGGGAGGGACAAAAAGTGTTTATTTATCTGGGTCAGGTATCTCAGAACTAGAGAACTGTCCTATTTACATACTAGCCGTTAGTGAGTGGATGAAAGGGAGAGCAGGGACAATTATGCACTTGGGAGGAAGAATCCTTAACCATTACAGAGCCAGCTTTGCTTCATGGCATGAAGGGTCTATGCAACACAGTGTGTTTTGACTGACTATGAAGCAGATGCTTTGACCTAGAATGTCTGCTATTAACCAAACTGGACTGTTGTTACTGATCGAATGCCTACTATGCTTTCTCTGTTTTCTAAAGTAAATGAGTCTTGATTTGTCAATTCAAAAGAAGCTCCCATAAAATTCTTCCACCCAGCTTTAGTGTTTTAATGTTAACTGCATTGGCAGTCAAAATGGATACATGTGAAAAATCTTACTTCCTTGTAGAAGGAAAATAGAACAGCAATATGTCATTTACATTGAAAAGTAAATATGCAGGTTCTGTGTCTTTCAGCATTTCTCATTTCCCTTCATTCAGACATTCCATGTCAGAATTGTTGCCACTGACATTGTTACCACTAAGTTTCACTGTCGGTGTTTAGTTTTCCTGAAAGAAATGTAAATTGTGACAAATCTTATTTTACACTGTTTTCTACTTAAAATCATATGTATTTTGAAAAGAAAAGAAAATGTTCAAAATAGAAACCTCAAGGAGCAAGTGAATTTTATCCGCCATATATAAAGCAAAGTAAATCTTTGTATCTTTAGTGTTTGTTCCACTCCTTTCCTGTTTTGCCTTCTAGCATTGCTAACTACCCTCTTGGCCTTGGATTGAACAAAGTCATTGTTCTTGTAACAGATGATTCTCAACCCAGCCCTCAGGTTGTGGGCAGCTACAAAATCACAATATATCGAGAGGACCGCCCTAGTCTGCCTTTGTTTGATGACTACATGATGTGTGGGTTTGTGCAGGTATTGTCTCTACATTTTTTTGCTGTTCAAATTAATAGTGAATTTAACTGGTTTCTGTTCATTCAGTGGTATACATTAGTGTACATGGGCTAAAGTTGGTGTAGAGTAAGTTTTGGTGACATTAAAATCTGACTTCTAAATGCTATAAATGTACGAAATACAGCATTTATATAACATTTTGGGTATAAAAAATAAATCTGGCATAAATACCTGTAACAGTTACTGTGTATTTGACAGCTCCAAGTTAATTAATCCTTACTTTGGTCAGCAAACCTTACTCATCAGAGAGCTGTTGTTTGCTTGCGAGAAAACAGTCCCTCTGTACCGTGCAGTGGTCAGAGTGCAGTTTTCATAACTATCTATGACATTGTAGCTATGGAAATACTTTTACCAGGAAAATTATTTATGATGACAGTGTGTTTATCAGTGTTCAAGACAAATGCTGCTAGATAATTTATGAATGAAATGTGTTTATTCTAGAAGACCAAAAAACATTGTGGAAAAAAGCCATAGGAAGGGATGATTTTTGCTTACATCACATTTATCCAAATATAAGTTTGGGAATGCAAATAAATGATTCCTAACAAATAACAGTCCTTAGGAAGCAGTGGGTCTCTTGGATGAAAAGAGGGGAGCCAAGTTTGAGTTAGACACAGAATTGGAAGAAAGATAATGAAAGAAAGGAACAGTGAAGCTTTCTGTCCATGAAACCATGGTGTTATTTTTTGTAAGATAGAAAACCTGGGACACACTGGAGCAGTGCTATTTAGATTACAGAGTTTGAACACTAAACTTTGGTACTTGATATGGTGGCAAAGATAACCCAGTTGATTCAAAGAGAGGAGTGACATGTTAAATCATAATCAAAGGCTTTTGTGTATGGAATTTTAGGCAGATTAAAAGGCTTGGCAAATTAAAAGGCAGATTAAATGCACTCCTATTAGAGCATCCAGGATGAATATATTTCATCAGAATTAATTGTGCAACTAGGAAGCAGGATTTTTAAAACCATAGTGTTGAAACTGTCATTCATGTTCATGTCGAATGTCTAATTTATCTTCTTTGTGAAGATCTTTGTATATCAGTGCATCCTTTTTGTAAACTTTATGTCCCTACTCTGTTTTCTTTCTGTATACTACAAAAGACATTGGGAGACCAGGGCAGGAGAAAGCAGAGCATTTTATGTGATGGGACAGATCAAGAGGCATTTCTTTTTTCTTTAGGAGAAATAAGAACTGGGGCTTTCAAACAGGAGCCAAAGAGATTATAAATGTTGATAGGAAATTGTATGTTGACAATAATTATCTCAATCTGCAAATCAGAGATGTCAGATAGAATGCATGTAGTAGTCATGGCCTACTGACTGCTGATCCACATACCTGATTATGGTGCTGTCTAGCTATTCTTTGTCTCTTCTCTTACACTTATCTTACAAAAGGTCAAGGACTATCTTCTTGCTCTTTGTACTGGTTCCGCACTAGATGTAGTAGTTGCTCCAGTAAAACAAAAATAAACAAATTAATACCTAAGATTTCATTTCAGGTGTTTCAATTAGTATGAAAAGAAGGGCAACTGTAGGTTGAGCTGGAGTTACAATACTAGGAGAACATACTGGCTGGAAAGATTTGAGGAAGGTTCCTCTTGTTGCCTCATTTGGAGCATATGTCTGGGTGTAGGAACAGGAATTCAACCTCATGCATATCCTCCCACACTAGAGTTTACACTGTTGTTAATGTTTTATGATAGTATTTATGAGACTATGACTCTTTTGAAGCACTGCAAAGGCAAAGAGATCTAGAATGATAAAAATGAAAAGTATTTTAGAAGTTTCTTTTGATTGAGCTTAGTTTTCTGCCCATCTGTGAATAACTGCTCCCTACTTAATATAATTGTTCAGAGCTCGGGAGGACTTCAGGAGTTTAGAGTAAAAATGAGATGAAAAGCATTCTTGTGGTATCTAATGAGGGCTGTGAAGATACAGTATGAGATTCTAAAACATTTTTTTTAGATATATAAAGGCAAACTTATCAGAGAGCATTTAAAAAACAAACAAAGGCTGGAGCTAGAGATAGTAATGGCATTCTAACACACTCAGAAGCCTGCATTTTTTTTCCCCCTTCTCCCTAATTGCTAGAACAGAATTTTGCTCATTATGATGTTTTTTATCAATGCAAAATTCATGTCTTAAATAGCATCATCACATTCTGCTTTTCATACCGGAGAACATTATGCACTTCTGGAGGGCTGGTTAATACACCCTGATCAATAGCAGTGAAAGCTTGTTCTCTTATTAACAAGACACCTGTTTTAGGAGTTAAAGGATAAATACAGCGTGAACTGATGAAGTCTGTTTTGGACTCTTGACTAGGCTCAACTGGGATCATACATGGGGAGAGAAAGGTCACTGACAGTGGTGTGGTCTTTCTCACAGAGTACTTCAGTTAAAATTCTAATCCAGTGACTTTTTTCCTGACTTTCTTTCATGTTTAATCCCATTAGGCTATTCAGGTTTCACTGCAAGATGATACTATAAGGAAGGTTACAATAAAAAGACTGAGTGTGGGATGTTGTTTCCAGTCTTCTAACAATTCTCATGCTGTTGAATAATCCTGGATTAATTTCAGGGCTATGGAGTTAAGTGTGTCATTCCAAGCCTTGCAGCTTATAAAAGGGGAAAAAATATTGTCTTCTCAACTTTTTGATATCAGTTATAGTATCCTCATTACAACCAAATTAGTAGGGGATAAACCATGGCATCACCTTAGCACCTTCAGCAGCTTTGTCTGCTTTTTATTGTGTGTTCTGTATTTCAACAGTATTGCTTGGGGTGCAAATGGAGAGGTTATTGGTTTGTGATTTAACTTAATTTTGTGCAGTTGTTGACAACATTCAAATTAAATGTCCATGAAAGAAGTGGTCCCATTTCATTATCACCTGTGAGGCTGTGATACCAAGATATGCAGAACACAATGCAAGCAGAAAAAACAATGAGCTCTTAAGACTGGGGTATCAGGATTACCATCACGTGAAAGATCCCAGACTATGTATACACTGTCATAAAGGAAAAAATATTTTACTCATTCTTGCACGGCCCATTATCTTAAGAATGAACACTTATCTATGCCTCACTTGAAATGTGTGGATGCTAACTCTTTGATTGTTAATCTTTGCAATCATGGAAAGCAGCTGTGCTTAGAGAGCCTTGTTTGACACTGTGAACTTCTGTACCCATACTGTCCTTGCTGCCACATAATTTTTGGTGTTTGTTTTTTGTTGGAGGTTTTTGTGTATTGTTTTGTTTGTTTTAGTACTACAGTCATTTATTTGTTTTTGCACTTGCAATATGAGTGATGAGCTAATAAGAGCTAATATTATACTTTATAGCCATATCATTATCTTTGTGCATTTGCACAAAATGTGAAAAGGCTCTTTCCAGTGCAGTGCAGTGGGCTGATGCTTTGGCTCTTCTACAGCTTTCTCAGCTCTGAGAGAACAGACTTGCAGGAGAACAGCTTTAAAAACTTCCTTGATTTTTATAGAACAACTTACTCCTACGTACTATTCTCCCTTATATTTTTATTAACTGTTTCATCGTATTCATTTCCTAGAGTCCACATAGCATAAGTCCAACAGAGCTGATAATGAGATGTGATAATGAAATACTGGTATAGCATTGCTGACTGTGTAATTTAGCTGGTAACAAGATACCAGCAGCAAGATGTTGATTTCTCTTTCTGTCTACTAACTTCCATGGATGAAAAAGCAATTAAGATCTAGGCCTAATATCATAGCTATATTTATCTTAGTCTTTGAAAGGTAAAGATAAGAAAACCCTTTAGAAAGGAAGAATTAAAAAAAAATCAAAGTAATTTCATTTGTTTTGTCATGTAAGATATGAGAATACTTTGTTTTTCAGCTCAAGTTACATGTTTCCCAAGGAAAATAAAATGTTCTTACTTAATTTTAAACTGTTTACTGTCACAGTTACACCTTTCACACCAGGCAGTACGAGTAAAACTTAGGAATTATAGAAACATGAATTAATACTTTGTCTAGTGCTTTCATGCAGAGATTGCAAAGAACCTTGCAAATACTAAATAATGTCCATAAAATAAAAAGAAATAAGAAAAGCTTAAAAGAGAAACAAAGAATTTGTCCTGTAGTAGGACAGGCTGGAAGCACATTAGTTCTCTCTGTATTTCCCACCCATCTCTTCTATCCTTAGGGCATTGCAGATGCCATGTACAGACTGTCAGGCTTTGCAGGGCTTGTTGTAGCAGCAGCTAATATTTTTGCTAGTTCTGGGTTTGACTTGCCTGAAAACACAGAGAAAGTGCATCTCTGGAACTGAATATACAACCTAATTATATCAGCAACTAGAATGTATCTTATTTGCACAGTTAGCTCACATCCCTGTGAAAGAATAAAAGAATATCCATGTAGGAGCAATCATGCATTCTTTAGCCTTCTCAGATCTAGAGTTGGCAAGAATTTTATTCAGTTGCTTTGAATTTTTCGGAAAACAACAGAAAATGACACAAACTCAAAACAAAAAAAAAAAATAGGTTGAGTCCAATTGTTGGAGTTTTTCTTTCTTTTTTTTTTAAGCTTTCTGATTATGAAAAAGATAAGAAAAGGATATGCCTTCTTCAAAAGAAGATGTTTTGATTCAAAGAGTGTTACTTGATGAAAGAGATTAAAATTCAAAATTTATATTGACGCAAGTGTTAAGCTAAAGATTTTAGCTATTGTGCAGTCCAGAATACTAACTCTGTTTTCAAGGAGGGAGTGGCTGGGACAAGGGAAAAACCCACTCATTGTTAGATCCGAAATACTCAACCCTATATTCTAAATTTTCTTCAGAAATACTGGTGACAGCATAATACGACAGTCATGCTTTCCAGGACCAATGCCAACTTAAGCATCCCTTTCCCTGCCCTCAGCTACTGATGAACCAGATGGAAGAACATTTTTTTTAAAGGGACTAGTTTCTGGGATAAAGTTCCTAACTTCTCTATGTGAGCACAAAGGAAGGGGGAGGTGCAGGAGCAGGAGTGAGCATCTGGGCGGGGAATAGTGGCTGTGGGTGCAGCTTAAGGCAACCTTTGCTTTCTTCATAAAAGAAATTCACATTGAGATTTAAAGCTCCTGAAAGTGAACATATATATAGCTGTGCAGGAAGAAACAGAAACCTGGTTTTAAATGAGGAGGTGCTTCATGCAGAAATTGTAGAAGGGATTTATGTGTGAAAACACACAAAACACTAGAAGTACACTAGTACTAGAAGCACATGCGTATAATTTAATAGATTAAAAATTAAATATTTAATAAATTAAATAAATTATTAAATGAAGTGTTAATTATTTGGGGTTGCAACCCATGCCCCAGGGCAGACAAAACAATGTTTACCTAACCTTGAGGAGCAAATAGGTGGCAAACTGAATACATTGTTAAATTGGAGGAATTTCAAATGAAAGCCACAAAATTATTAGAGAGCTAGTACAGAGAGACTGCCATTAAAAGGGAAGTGAGGGCTTATATCTTCAACTGCTGTATGTCAGCATAGTTCAATTTATTTCAGGTGAGCAATTTCAAATTACACTGGTGGAGTACCTGTCCTAACAGAAACTTACAGCTAAATTCTCTTCCGTTATATATGCTTGTCATGGGTTCAGCAGCAGCAGTCATTTTTCTCCTTCTTGGTAGCTGGTGCAGCGCTGTGTTTTTGATTTTGGGCCTGGGGACAGCTCTGATAACACCAGTGTTTTCAGTTACTGCTTGGTAATGTTTTGTCTGGCCAAGGACTTTCTGAGTCTCATGCTATGCCAGGGAGGAGGGGGAGCTGGGAGGTAGCAGAGACAGGACACCTGACCCAAACTGACCAAAGAGGTTATTCCATACCACAGCACGTCATGTTCAGGATGTGAAATCAGAGAGCAGAGACTTGGAAGGGTATGGTGGTGGACTGGGGGTGCACAGGCATGATCAGGTTTTTGGTATTGGGGGGTTCACTGCTGGGGGGTGCACTGGCTGGGTCGGGCTTGATGAGCAGTTGTATTCTCTTTCTTTGTATTTCTCTTGTATTATTATTGATGGTAGCAGTAGTGATTTGTGTTATACCTTAGTTACAAAACTGTTCTTATCTCAACATGTGCGAGTTGCATTTTTTTTTCCGATTCTCCTCCCTATCCCGCCGGGACTGGGGGAAGAAAGATGGGGAGTGAGTGAGTGAGAAAACTAGGGGGGCGGAGGGGGGGGGTTAGAGGCTTAAACCACGAGAATGCTAGACAAAGGTAGTGAGTGAATTCACTTGCATAAAACTTCTGATGTTGTTCATATTTTTTCTAAATATTCATAGTCAAACAACAGCTCGGGAAAATCTAAAAACTATTTGAAGGGTTTTTAAAGTATTTAAAGATCAAGGGACCATGGGATAGTCATAATTCACTGTAAGTATAAAATTAATGAGAACCTAAATTATAATAAAACTTGGTGCTCCTAAAAAGTATAGGTATATGAAGATACAGAAAGTAAAGGTGCAAATGATAAATGCATTGAGCTACTTTGCAAGTAGAAAGCTATGTTCTGTTTATATCTCAGAACAAAGCATTTCGTAGAGTCAGCATATTCTGTTTTGTCAACATCTATACCACTGGAGGAAAAAGGCTTGCCATGTTTTAATTATAACAAGACTTTTGTGATGATTTAAAGCATTACTTTGTAGATGAATCAGAGGAACAGTTAATCATTGTGATGGATCTTCTTTACATGTATGCTGTTCTGTGCTGAACTTCTTTTGCATCTTAGTATCAGAGACATGGCTGTTGGGATGGATAATCATGATAAGCCGCCAATATCTGCTACTTTAAGGAAAGGTCTCAAAAGCTCAAAATAGCATAGATCTGTCCTTTGGGGTAATTGCTGTAATGCTCTGTTGAGTTTTTTCCTAGAAATCAAACACTGATTTCTCTCACCTACACAATTGACCTCATACGTACTCTGCACTATGATCTGATAATCTTGGATTCCCATAATCACTGTTCAGTCAATCACAGTTCAATCACTGCCAGGCTCTACCAGGCCATGGAGAGAAAATAGGCACAAGGTGGGAAGAACCAACAGAAGAATGAGTTTGGCTCTGCTTCTACTTAGGTATCTCTTTCTCTAAGCATGGAATGCAAATTTGCTTTACATTTTTGTCCTATAGCTCCAGTAAGCTGTGCCTGATTAGGACCATCATCATACTCTCCAGCATTTTGGGGATGCCACATTCCAGAGCTCAGACTTTGAGGCTCAACTTCACATTGGGTCCAGCTGCTTGGAGAAAAGCATGTAGTCTTCTGGCTTACTGCATTTCGCTTACACTCCTGATTTTATATTGATTATGCTTAGTCTTTTTTATATAGCTAAGTTTCCTGTTTAACATGTGATAGGAAGATTAATACCAGATACCCTTCAGGAAATGTCTCCAGAAGTATTAGGCAGAGACTGAAGAGAGAGGATATTTCCATGCAGCGGCTACATTCATCATTATTATGATGCTTTGTACACTGGAAATGGGGTGTGTTGCACAGATTACTGACAGATAACTTGCCACCAGTGCTTTGAGGCAGTTCATGTGATGCTGATTCAGCAATTCAACAATTTCAAGCCAATAATGATTGAGATTGCACCAAAAACCTAGTTTTGTTCATGATCATTAGCCAGAGGAAGTATTAGGTTGCTATAATAATTAGACCCTGAAGAGAGAGAATGCTTTAGGCGGATTTCTGCCTTGATTTTTCTCTGTTCCCTTTCCTTGGCCAGCACTCTTAGTTAACAAATTCTTAAACTGGGAATGATCCCTCTCTTCATCACCACTGGATTTATTGACACCAGCTAGTGTTGTTTGTAGCACCTCCTCCCTCAGCAAAGAAAAATTTAATATCTCTTCTCCTTCCTTTCCCTCATTGGTGTGTTTGCAGCTTAACACAGTCTTATTAGGAACATACCACCATCTTAGGCGCTCAGTTGACTCCTGACTTGAATGGTTATTTTGCTATTATCCTGCCACACAAAAATGTCATTAGTATATCATTACATGAGGAACAAAACAATAAAAAACCTCAGTGAACTGACAGAGCGATTCCATTCTTTTGTGTATTCAGGCTGTTCTCCCCCTTCTTACAGTTACTGATGTCATCCCATGAGTGTGCATGGCACATTAAAGACACAGAAGATAAAGATCAATCTGGAAACTAGCCTAGCAGAAACTCACAATTGCATGACTAAAATATGATAGGGAGTCAAATTCTGACCCATATTTTTGCAACTAGTGAGCAAGATCCCACTAGTGGTGGGGGGGTGTATGACTGGACATTTCAGCCTGAGAGATGCCAGTGCAATACTTGCTTCCTAGGGTGCTGCAGAATGGGGAGATGCTGAGACAGGTACAGTGCTGTGGATACAGATTCTGTAAAAACAGTGCTATCTCTGAGCCCATCAAGGACTGCTAGTACAGACTGGACCAGACCCAGTTTTTTCTTATTCCTTGCCTTTAACCACAGGATTGAAATGTGGTTTTAAACAATAGCAATGAACCTCTGTGGGTGGCTGTGAAAGGAGACAGACAACAGTAAATGTTGGGTAGACAATTCAGCTCTTGAGAGAACCCTGTGCTCTGGAAAAGCTTATCAGAAAAGCTGGGTTTATATAATTCTCGTAAGCTAGGGAGTTTTGTTTGTGTTAAGTTATCAGGCAATTATCCCACATAATTAGAATAGATTTTCACTTATGCTCCTTTTTTGCTCTTATTTTGGATGATTTCAGTATAATACAGGCCCAGTAACATCACTGGAATCAATTACATTTTGCTAGAGAACTGGTAGCAGTAGTTTGTGCGGAAGATTTCAAGCAGCACAGATATTTTTGTGCTTATTCTTGTTTCCTATCCCTGCCCTCCATGATCCCTCCATGCACTTCTGTGCAGCTTAGGCAGGAGAGGTACAGTTGGATGGACTGGTGGTAAGAGCCCTTTAGGGAAAAGAGAGAGTACATGCTGGAACTGTCTCAGCCTGAGGCCAGCTGAGAGGCTGAGTGCCTGGGGGAGTCTTGACCCAGCATGACTAACCACAAAAAGGTTTCTTTCTTCTGGCTGCCCCTGCCTGTGGGAGGGCACCACTGGAGCCAGAGCCTGGGAAGGCAGAGGCAGCTCCTAGCGTGCAGCCCTGAGTTGGGTGCTCTTGAGGCATATCCTGTGCACTGTATTAATATCACTTCATGAAGTCCACTAAGATCTTTGGAGAGGAACAGGTAATATACTTGGTCACCTTCTAACAGCTGTTGTTTTTTATTGATTCCACAGGGAACCTGTAGAATCAAGCTTAGCCATCTCAATCACCATGGTGGGCCAAGCTTTTGCTTTCAGGCTTTGATTGCCTACATTAACTGTGCTTAATCCCTCAGGGATCGGTGCTGGGACCGGTCTTGTTCATCATCTTTGTTGGTGACATAGACAGTGGGATTGAGTACGCCCTCAGCAAGTTTGCTGATGACACCAAGCTGTGTGGTTTCGTTGATACGTTGGGGGGAAGGAATGCCATCCAGAGGGACCTTGACACGCTTGCTTGTGAGATGGGCTGATGCCAATCTGATGAAGTTTAACCATGCCAAGTGCAAGGTCCTACACCTGGGTTGGAGCAATCCCAGGCACAGCTATAGGTTGGGCAGAGAAGAAATTCAGAGCAGCCCTGTGGAGAAGGACTTGGGGGTGCTGGTTGATGAAAAAATGAACATGAGCTGGCTGCAGTGTGCGCTCACAGCCCAGAAAGCCAACTGTATCCTGGGCTGCATCAAAAGCAGCAGGTCGAGGGAGGTGATCCTGCCCCTCTACTCTGCTCTTGTGAGACCTCACTTGGAGTATGGTGTGCAGTTCAGGTGTCCTCTACATAAAAAGGACATGGAACTGCTGGAACAAGTCCAAAGGAGGGCCATGAGGATAATCAGGGGAGTGGAGCACCTCCTGTATGAAGATAGGCTGAGCAAGTTGTGGCTGTTCATCCTGAAGAAGAGAAGGCTGCATGGAGACCTCATAGCAGCCTTCCAATATCTGAAGGGGGCCTATAGGGATGCTGGGGAGGGACTCTTCATGAGGGACTGTAGTTATAGGACAAGGGGTAGTGGGTTAAAAGTTAAACAAGGGAAGTTTAGATTGGATATGAGGAAGAAATTCTTTACTGTAAGGGTGGTGAGGCACTGGAATGGGTTGCCGAAGGAAGTTGTGAATGCTCCATCACTGGTGGTGTTCAAGGTCAGGTTTGACAGAGACTTGGGTGGCATGGTTTATTGGGAGGTGTCCGTGCCCATGGCAAGGGTGTTGGAAATAGATGATCTTAAGGTTCTTTACAACCCTAACTATTCTATGATTCTATGATTCTATGATAACTGGGGAGTCAGGATGTAGCACATTATTGTTCCCTGCTTCCATTTCCAACTGCACAATATCAGGATATAAGAATTAACCACCCAGCAAAGGGCAAAGCCTTACAAGTCTGTGGATGAGCCGATGTATGAGAAGTGCAAAGTATGAGTTAATCTGTTCTCATTTATGAGCTCCAGGAAATGTAATGACATGTTTAAAGGTACAATAATAGAAGGGGGTGGAGAGGAAGAAAAGTTCATCTGAAGTTTCTAAAGCCTTACTGAAATATTTAGCTTATGTTGTATGTAAATAGCTGTGTCAGTGTTTGCAGTCTGTCAAGGTACCTGGTTCATGGCAAGAAAGCTCATTAATTGGAAATAAGTTGCACTGTATGACAGCAAATGAAGTGTTACAACCATGGTCAGGCTGCTAGTTTGTAAGTCACTGACAAATCAGTACATGCATATGGGCAAAGTATTTGCCACAGATATGTTGCACATGAATCTGTTTTGGTTTATAAATGGCCATTGCAGTTTGTACTGGAGCAAAAGTTACTGTTCTAAGGTTAAACTTCAGTAGCTTTATGTGACACACCAGGTCTCTGTGGTGCCCCAGTTGCATTTTTTGTGAATGGTAGCACTGGTTAAATTGCTGACGTGACAATAGAGGGCTGTGGAGCTGCTTGTGCTGACTGTGAGCTGGTGCAAAACTAACAAAGGGAACAAACAAGGTGCCACGGCTGCCTGGTACCCAGCCCAGTCCAGCTCCATGGTGATGTGGTGTGTCATGGTTTCTGGTACCTGAGCTTACTCTGCCTGCAAGAGGTTTTGTCATTCTCATAGACGCATCATGAGAGGTGCATGGTAGAAGTGTCTAGAGCCAAGTTGAGGACTGAACAAAAGTTGTATGTTTCTTAGTTCACAGTTGTGCAAGTAGACCTCAGCTCTTCAGTTCTGAGACTCTCCAGTCAGACTATCATTTGGATTTAGTCACAGCTTCTGTCCCCATTTTTGTGATGTGTATAAGAGTTAAAGAAGAGAAAAATGTACTTAAATCAAGCCCTTTGAACAAGGAAAAGACTCCCATTGGCTTCAATGCACTTTGCATCTGACCTAACTAGACTTATTTTGTTAAAATGTATTGCCAAAAATGAGTATACAGAAAAGAAAGTATGCCTACTATCACATCTCCAGAAATAATAGCTGTGTTTTCAATACCTCGGCTTTTGATTCTAGTGGTAATTATTGGTGACATTTTGCCATTAGGAAGCTGTATTGTGAAGTAGATGGTATAGCTGGTTATGATGATACAAGGGGAAGACTAATGAGTCATAGTTATGACTCCCCAACTCTTCATGGTAACTTGTCTGGCCTTTTAATGATACAATAAATTCTATAAAATATAATTCTGATTTGGTAAAATAAAAGCAGAAAGGGTAGTTGTGCAAGTCAACCATACGGTACAATAGAACAATGGAGATTTAAGTGATTTATTGCTGCACTGCATAAAGGCTATCACCTCTTCCAGCTATATGCTCACAATGCGTATTTGAAATTCAAATCATTTTCCCTGTGCATTATATTGGTAAAGAGGATGTCACATGACTGAAATCTTGTTGTGGGTTTCATGATCTGGCATAGAGGTTTGACCATTTTTGTTTTATACTGAAAGAGACAAAGATGCTGTGGCAGCAAGAGTGGGTAACTTATGCAGGCTGCTATACAGAATCCGGGATAATTCCATGCCTCTGAATATGTGAAACAAAACTGAGACCTGAAGGTTTTATGGGAAAGTGCTTGCATTCTGGGCCTGTCCTAGATAAAGTGGAAAATTTGGTCACCCTTGTTTATCAGCTTGAGAAATGGTGTGCTTCATGGACTGGAAAATTACAGAAAAGTATAGAGGCTAATTCATGTCTCTCTCTAACATCAGTCAGAAGTAGCTGTACCTAGGTCACAGAGCCATAGACATTTCATAGTTTCATCTATGAAAACATGGGCAAAGTCAGAAAGCAACTTCCTTTCTCAAAGTTCAAAAGGCAAATAAAGAAATTAGTGTTGATTATTTTACTTTGTTTCTCAGTAGTTTCTTCTGGTAGAATGCTGTTGAGATCCAAAATAGAAAGTTGTTGAACTTCTTAGCTAGTTAGTCAGATTCTTTTCTGTATACAGTTATAAATATGTGAAATGGTTTTTACTGTTTTAAGGAGTGCTAGTATTGGCCAATGTTGGCCTAAATAAGACACATGAAAGCTTATTACATGACTAATCATAGTTTAATTGGTCTGATTCTGTGTTTATTTAACAACTTGATAAAGAGCAGTAAAATGAATTATCGAGAAGTATTTACTATGCAGGATGAGTCTGACACCTGAAAGCTGAAGGACAAGCTTTTGTCAAAGTCAGGAAGACAATCACCCACTGCTCTTGTTCCTTTTTGAATTAAGGTAGATATAAAACACAACCACCAATGTAAAATAAAAGAGACTCAGATTTTATGCACTTTGCTTTGTATCTTCACTAAGAAAAGCAGGTTCACAGTATATATCCATGGCTATTTCTGTAGCTGTAAGATTGTCTGTATCCGACAGAGAACTGTTATTCTCTCTAGAGCTTGTGTTTCATAGCTTAAACCCAGGGCATTTGCTATTGACAGTTCAATTACTATATTCTTTTCAGTACCCCTCATACACTGCTCTCAAATTCATCAGAAAATGTGAAATAGCCTGTTGAATTTTCCCCTTGATGGTACCACAATGGATGTGAAAGAAGAGCCTTCAGCATGGGGCTTCCTAAGTGTTAACAGATCATGAAAATTGGCAACAACTGTTGTGCCGAGTATCATAATCTGTAAAAGGAGGGCCAGCAATTCCACGCTGATGAGAAGTGCTTGGTGTTTGAGCTGTGGTCACATTTGCCTTTCAAGTCATTTGGGCCTCCATGACACACTTTGTGGGAGAAGAAAGCTAATGCAGCTGCCTTTGAAAATCAGTCAGTATGACCCAGCCCCTCAGGGAGGCAGGCAAAGGCAGATATGTACTGAGACACACAATCCTTGCTGATTAACAGTGAAAGCTGGTAAAGTTACTCTCTAAGCCTGTCTGGCCCATCAGCTCCAGAAGTGTAATTTAGATGATTATCTACATGCCCATTAAACCTTGTGACCCATCACTAGTCTGTTTGAAGTTTGCCTGCTTAAACTTGCTAATAGGAAGAATAGAAGGATTAACGCAGGGGTCATGAAATAAGAGAGCAGCAAAGAAGATGACAAAAGAGCAGAGGAAAACTTCCTACTGCATGTATTTGGTAAGGGGAAAGAACTACAGTACCATGATCATCTCAGCAGATACTGTTACTTTACAGACAAGCAAACATTCTGGAATTCGGGCCATTAAATACTTTGTTTATGTATGTGCTTTCAATCTATTTTGTTTAGCTTACAAATAAAATGTGCTACCCACATGATGAATGTTGTCAAGTTAGGTGTTTACAGAACATGATGCAACGCATTGTAAAAGCATGGAATGACTGATGTGTGTTTCTGATTTTGTTCAGGGTTACTCTGTGTAGATTCAAACAAGGAAGCACTTAATTTAAATCGGTCACATCAGAGTAGTCACAGTCAGGTCAGAATCAAGGCCAGCCTTAGGGTTAAGAGCCTCCAGCCATTACAGGTGCTTGTGAATTTAAAGATTATCAATTGAAAGTTTACCCAGTGAATCTGTTTTTTGTTGATATAATTAAATACAGTTCTGTTTCCCGTTTTATTATGGCGATTCAAGCATATTTTCTAGCTGGATTCTCTGTACATCTCAAACTCCTTTCATTCACATGCGCAACTCTGTATGAATAAGACAGCAATACGCTAATGGGGAAGAAATAGAGCAGTATTCAATACTGGGCCAGTTCACTTTAGAACATGAGACATTTAGGAGTTTTTTCAGTGTTTTTAGTATTTTATTTTTTTTTTAATGGCTACTACTGGAAACTCAGATACTACTCTGAAACTTATGGCTGTATTTGTAACAGAATGCATCAATTTTAAAATTTCACTGTAAGCATCACACTGAAGCTGCCTTACCCCTTAGTTAAAAGTATTCAGCATTATTGTCACCCGTAGTTGGGACTTTCAGCCTGAAACTGTGAGCCTTCATGTGTTGAACACACTGGTAGTGGTTCTCACCTTGAAAAATAGATTTTCCCAAAAGTTTTAGGAAGGAAACAGACTTCTGTTGCTGGCCCTGAGTCTTCCATTCAGTGGTGTGTGCTCAGCTGGTTGCAACCAGACTACTTCAGAGGGCAGAAGTTATTCATAAATCTCATTCCATTGGTGTTGTCTGAAAAATAAAGTAGATGCCAGTATCTGCTGGGAAGCCTTGTAGAAAACAGATCAAAGGCTTCTGGAGTTTATTTAAGAAAGACCAGTTGTGAGTGGCTTAATGTCTGAACATGGCATGAAAAGTGAAACAGCCATGACAGTGAGCCACTGCACACTGAGTCCTCTGGGCGTCTGTAAAGAATGTGAGTAATATGTGGTACAGGTGGGCTGATGTGTCACCCTGTCATGTTATTCCTTTGCTGCTAGGTGAGAGTTTCCCACTCTGTATAACCCTCTAAAAAAAGGGGAAAATTCTTCTCAAAGAGACTGCAGAGTAGACCCTTCTTTACTTGCAGTGAAGTGCCTGCTGAACATATGCAGTCATTTGATTTAAAGAGTCTGTGGATCTATGTAATTCACTTATCCTGTGGCCAGTGTTCTGGCTACACATTTTTAGTTTGAGAGTTTCTCAAAATGAATCACAGCCTTCAGTGTATTCCTGTTCCAGATGTGAGAAATTAGCTAATTTTTCATTAGAATCATCTGTTCTGTATATGCCTACCCCTCCTATGTCCTGCAGTATGCCTTGATTTATAAAATACTTGGAGACAGCTGCAGCATCCGTCAAGTCTTACCAGTGATAGATTGGAATCCAAATAGTGCCTATGTTTTTCTATGGAACCATGTGCTAGGGATTTCTTTTCTATTCGTTTTTGTCCCATTATTTTCTTCTTCTGTCAAACATTCCTCAATGTTACTGTATTTTCAGTGTGGATAGCAAGTACAAGAGAAAAAAAAGAAAAAGAAACAAACATTTAGAAACCCCCCCAAAGGTTTTAAAATTTTAAAGAAGTGGCTATCCTGGTATCTTAAGGTGGGCTTACTCCTTAGCTCCCTGTTTGTTAACCTCAATGGGATACAAAGGTGCAAGCCCTTTCCTGGCTGTACCATACTCTGCTGGGAGAAGTGTCTAGGACTGCTTCCAATCACTTAGACCTCTTAGCCTGAGTTCTTCCAAAGAAAGGAAGTGCTTCAGCCAGAAAGTTCCCAACTTTTGTTTCTTCAGCAATGAAATCACTTTAGAAAAAGATCAAGAAACCTACTCGGAGCTGCCATGTGAAAAGGATCTGAAAAGAAAGTGAACAGGGATCAATTGCCTCATCAGAAATTCAGTATTACATCTCACCCCAAGCTGCTGATCTCAAAGAGACTAGGACTGTGCACACTTACCAGTTCTACGTAAGTGTTTGGTATGCTGAATATAATTTTTACACCTTAATGCACCCAAGTGGCACCTAGCTACTTGTGTTTCAGTACCTGTACCAAATTGTGAATGTTTTTCACCTTATAGGTTAAGGTAATTCCCATAGCCTGTTGTTCCTATATGATAGCCTTCTGATATCTGTCTTCATTGAGCTATACCTTTCCCGGTCCAACAGCCTAATAGCCTAATATTTTTTATGGTATTAAGCTGAGGATGAAAATGAAAGAAAAAAAGAGATTGGGAAGAAAAAATTGCTTGAGGATTTTTCTTCTTTGAATTAAAATAAAAACATTCCTAAGTAAAATTGTTACTAGGCACTTTGCCGTACTAGCATTATCAAGAGATGTGGGGCTTGACAGAAAGGTTGCACAATTTTTGTGTGGTGCTTGAAGCTAATTTTTTTTTTTTTTTTTTTTTGAGACAGATGTTTGACACTTCAGAATTTTATTGTGAGTGAGAGGGTGGATGGGAGGGAAATTGGTCATGATGTTGCCAAAAATCTCTAAGATCTGCCAAGTAAATTCTAGGCAAAAGGGAATGCTAATAGAATGCAGGAACTGAACAACGATATGGTGACAGCAAAAAGCCCAGAGAATACTTGAGGATAGCTCTAATCCCCATGGCTTAAGGAGGTTTCAGAGGGAGAACTTCAAGATTTAGTGTACTTTTCTGCAAAGAGCTGTGCACGCTGAACTTCACACACTGTGGACATTTCCACTGAAATCAGTAGGATAACTTGTTCTGAATAATACTCTATGTCTCCATCTTTGCAGGCCTAAAGTCTTAAGCAGAATTTATTAAGTCTGGGATGTGTATAATTGTATCCGTGTTCACATTTGTCCTAAAACAGGACAGTCAGTACTTATTTATTCCTAAACCAGAAACATATCTGTAGTGCTTATCAAGGCTCACGACTTTTTTCTTCTAATTCATTTCACTCTTTTTCATGATGACATGCTTTGATATTTTTGAAATGCACCTTGTTCTTTAAATAGGAAAATAAATGCTCTATTCAAATTTTATGTGAGTTATTATATTAAATTTGAAGAAGGAGGTTCTTTGATTACCCAGAGCCGCTGATAAATATCAGAGTTTCTTACGTACAGATGGGGCCTGGGTCCTCTGTTCTGAACTAGTTTTACACTGACATTTCCTGAAGTCTTTACAAATTGATGGAACATAGTCATCTGCTAGAATAATCAGAACTACAAAGAAAGAATATATAATCTGGTTGGTTTGTTTGTTTGGTTTTTTTTTTTTTTTGGTTTTTGTTTCTTTTTCTGTCTATATGTCCATCAGTAATATTTGGTTGCTTTGTTTGGCAAATATTTGTGAAAAATGCCTGTTAGGTCCACCACTGATGTTCCTTTTGCAGTGAAAAATATTCTAGTCTTCATTGGCTGGTAAAGTAATAAAGTTTGAGCCAATGTTTTAGAATCATAGAATCACAGAATAGTTAGGGTTGGAAAGGACTGTAAGATCATCTAGTTCCACCCCCTCTGCCATGGGCAGGGATGCCTCACGCTACACCATGTCACCCAAAGCTCTGTTTTGGGAGAAAACAGGTCAAAGACACGTAATTTCAGAAAGTACCTCTAGTAGATTTGCAGTGTATTTCCTCAATCCTGCCAGATCAGAGTCTTGGAAAGTTAGGACAAGCAGTCAATTTGTATGTTTTGCACTGGAGAGACTGAACTTTTATCTTGTGAGCACCATACCTGGGTTCAGACCTCAGCTGGCAAATGTCTTTTCCACTCATTAACAAACAGAGTAACAAAATACTCAACTAGCTGTAGCTATCTTGTATGCACCCTTAAAACTCCTCCCTAAAAATATTTTACCAGCAGTAGTAAAATAAAATGCTTTCAAGTATTCTGTAGCTGTTTCAGTCAAGACAAAGTATAGTCAATGAAAGCTCTACCTGTTCAAATGATGTTTGAAGCAATTTTATTTATAGTAGTAAAATTATGTAAAATATTACATGGTGCATATTATGAATTTTGGCAAATATGATTTAATGTTCTTCCTTTTGTAAGTTCATTAATCAAAACAGAGCTATCATTTAATAGAAATCTGAAGATATTCATTTTTGTTATCAAGTCAACTACTCCTCTTACTGTTCTACTTTGTTTGCAATTCATTTTTTTTTCCTTGTGCCAAACTTTAGCCCTCTTTGCACTGCATAAGCTGCCAAACTTAACCTAGGAGTAAACACATAACCTGGAATCCTCTGGCTGATTGTGCAATGAGAGCAGAGGCTAAACTGAGGTCTTCATGAGGATCTGGAAACCCCACAATAGAATTTGAGAAAACACATGCAGCAAGAATTCTGTATTTGTAGTCGATCTTAGGAAAACACCAAAACAAGTGCAGATGCATGATGCAGGACTTTCTTTTAATCTTTGCATTAAAGTCTTAGGACGTGAGTTTTCCATTCCTTAAAGGGTGTGGAACAATTTAGAAGAGGTGGGCTTTTTTCTTTTTTTTTTTTTTTTAATGCTAAAATTCAAATCTAATGGCTGAAAATTTCAAATCTAAATGAAAGCTATAGGCAGGGCTGGTCATGAGCAGAGTCCCTGCCTACAGATGTACCAGATAGGTCTCTGTAGTATTCCTACTGTATACCACTAAACAAATGGCAGGAACATATGGCTGAAGAATTTATTTGTGTTTCAGTAACCTTGAGATCAAATACTCTAGATGGGTTACAGTGACTAAAGAAAAGTGCTACAGTTGTCTCTACAAGTGGCAAATTCACTGAACAGAATAGCCAGGCGAGAACGACATCTACAGCAGATCTCAGTCCCTGGCAGGTGCACTTACACTGGTATTTCTGTATTTTGTTTCTGCTATTCAAAGTTTCTTGTCTGTGATAACCTCTGCCACTGCTGCTCTCTATTCATTTGTGCACTCACTCTTCCACTGTTAGGTTTTGACTGCCATAGTGGGTTGGAGAAATTAAAGCTCATGTTTAGAGCAAAACTAACAAAATACAATTAATAATAGTAAAAAATTATGGTACTTGGTTCCTCCTGCCTGGGACTTAAGTTTCATAGGATGTAAGCACACGGTCTCTGAATCCTTACCTGGACAGATACATTAGTTGTCCAGTTCAGTAGACAGTGCAGAAAGTACTTGGACAGAGGGAGCTGTTCTGCTTCCTTATACTTGAGCCCAGGAAGAACTTCATCACAGTTTGTTTGGCCGGGTGCTAATACTCAGCATATAATACTCAGTATATTGCACCAGGCCCCCTCTCTCCTGATAATAGTAGAGAAAACACACCATAGGATTTTAGAAATAAGCAATTCCCGATATTGCTTCCTCTCACATACAGATAGAGTGCGATTGGTGTTACAAGGCAATGCTACCCACCAAAAGAATCTCTAAGAGGAAAACATAAAAGAGGTCCATATTGAAGGCATCAGCTAAACAGCAAACAAAGCATTGTAGATCACAGTGGGAGAAACTTGCATTATGTATTGCTATTAGCAATTCTTGCAGTAGGCAGGGTAAAATGCCCCTTTTTTTTGGAAAGAGTTTGTGCTGGGGGCTAAGAGGGTGCTTGGCTCACAAAACCACAACCCTCTCAGTTCCTTTGAAAAATGCGCTTTTGCATGTGTCGATTTCAATTCTGCACTCAGCTTTGCCCACGCATTTCAAGAAGATTTCAGCACATGACTAGGATGCATTTTCAAAACCATTAATAAGCATCAATAAGTCTTTTGGAAATATGTGTGATGGTTAGCACATATTCCAAACAACAGGAAGGCAAATTCAGACTGTGCTACATGGGGCCCTGTAAATTCCAGCAGAGAAGTTGACACTAAACTGCATGTAATTTTTTCAGTGTCAAAGAAGGGAAAGTGTTGGGAGGGTGACAACGCAGGAGGGGCTTGGCACAATTTCTTTTCCTTATTTTACTTATAATCATGCATTTCTTTTCAGATATACTGCGTATTTAGTGTTGACATTATGAAGCAGCTTAGTGACTAATAAACTTGCATTTTTTTTCCTTAGGCTGTTTTATTTTTTTTATATTTTATTGTTGCAAATGAGGACTGAGCTTGCATTCAGCTGTACCAGTCTGGCATAACCCTAGGGAAGTAACAGAAGCTAATTGTAACGGAGTACAGACTGTAGTTTTGTGCATTTTGCAAAGCATCTGGAAACTTTGGTGGATCAGAGCCAAAACCATAACTCATTGTTATTGCTCTGATTATGTGATGATTTTATGACATATAATATCCCATTTTCTTAACAGCAGTCTTTTAAATGCAAACCTCTGGGAGCTGATGTATTTCTGTATCCAACTTTCATTTGTGGCTAGCTTGGATCAAGCGTGTTAAGTTGAAGACCAGGTAAAATGTGTTTGTTAGACTTTGAATTTAGTGTTTGAATATGATGAACTTTTAACACATTACATAAGCAATCCAGGCATTCAAGTCAGCTTCCAAAACAGGACTGAGGCCATCATAACACACCTGACCTTAGATCAGAAAACATCATGGAGAACCAAACCATTAATTCATGGTCTGAAAGGCAGAGATACTCCCCTTAATAATTTGCCTGGAAACCTCAAATTTCCCATTTGAAGTGGGCAGCATGAGAAAAGTGCAATAAACAGAGTTGAATAATGGTTTTTTTATATACCTCTGGATGTCTTTAGGAGTATAAAGAAACTTAGTTTTCTGCTTCTGAATGTTTCAGTGTTAACCCTCTGCCCGAGAGAGGATCTTTATTTTTGATAGGTATTTTTTGGTACTTGGATTTTCAGAAATACTCCCCCAAATTTCTTAATTGAATTATTGTATTCAATGAAATAGTCCTATTAAAACAAACATGGACTAAAGCAACATAGGCAGTTCAATGGAAGGCATAGAAGACTTTTATTACCACCTTGGCAAGTTCTACAATAAAACATAAATAGGTGCATTTGGAAATTAGTTGATGCATACGGTAATTAAGTTCAGAAATACTGATTGTCAGTTTGTGCTTTCAGTTTTTCTACCCCTACTTCAGCTTTCAGATGTCCAAAGAGACTTTTTTTTGAAGGCTGGTTCAGTAGATTGGAAGTTGAGCAAATTGGTGTTTTTTTCATTAAATAAACCTTCAACCCAAAATTTCCTTCTGCTTCCTCCATTCTTCACCCCCCCCTAAAAAAAGAATAGGAGCTCCCAGCTTTGTCTTCTGCCTCCAACCCAGTGCTTTCCTATCTCTCTCATTTGAAATGACCTTCTTCAGAAGGAAAATTTTTCACGATGAGAATAACGAGCCATTGGAATAATCTCTCCTAATGCTGGACACTTTTAAAATTCAGCTGGACAGGGTGCTGGGTCATCTTGTCTAGACTCTGCTTTTGCCAAGAAAGGTTGGACCAGATGATCATTGAAGTCCCTTCCAACCTGGTATTTCACGATTCTATGATTCTATTATTATGTGTAATTGATTGCATATGGAGGCTTCAAGAAAGAATGTCAGACAAAAATGGATTTCTGAGAAGGTTCTGCAGCTTCTTCATTCTGGGATAGGTTCAGACCTTTCACTAGGACACCTTTGATTAGAGGATGTCTTAACCAAACGGTGGAATCCACTAGCTCTCTGTTATATCACTTTCAGTTTCTGCTGGTCAGGAGTTTGGCATTGACTCCACAGCAGAGGTGTAGTCACTTCTTATATAAATGCTTGTAGACTATTTTGAAACAAGATTAACCAGGTTTGTTAGAATGCGGTTTCTGGAATTTAAAATACTTAGGAGACCTCAAGAAGTGATTTATTACACCTCTGCCTGCTTTGAGCCTCCTGAAGTCTATTCCAGCCTAAGTTACTGTCTGAGTTTGTGGGTCTAGAGTCCATGAAACTTAGCTGAGTGCAAAGGCTGTTGAGAATACCTTAGCTACATGCAGCACTCCACAATTCAGTGAAGGACACTGGGCGCTTTTCAGCCAGAATCCATCCTGTAATATATTCGTTTTTCTGTTACTCCTGTGAACTCAGCTTTTCTTGCCTCCTTTTTGTGTGTACCCCATGGAGCACAGCAGGGAGTGCTTCCACTGCATCTAGCAGCATTTCACCTGTCTTTGAAAGTCTGAGTTGACTGTAGCACTTCCACTTTAATAAATACCACAAATACTACTTTGTGCCTGCCAGCTGGCAATCAGATGTGCAAATGGGTATAACCAATTAGCAGGGACCCTAGTTCTAGCTGGGGATTGGACTTGTATGTATCCTACACGTGACTGCAGCTAAGTTTCAACTTCTGGACCTTTGGCACTGTCAGGCAGGAGCATCGTCTGTAAGCCAGACTGCAACTCCCCACTCACCGAGCTAGGAGACGTGCGAAGTTTGCCTTAATGTGAAGCTAAATATGAGACAAGATATATCCTAGTACACTCAGACAACAGAGAAGAGGGAGAACACTGACTAATTTTTTATGTTCTTATACTTTTTATTTCTTTAACATTCTTATTACAGTTTTGTAAACCACTGCTTATTTCCATCATATTCAAATAAAAAAAAGTCATCTTGGTTCTCTGTGATTGCTCTGACATTTTGAAGGAGAGAGTTCATTAAGGTCCAAAGGATACCACATACACCTTTATGTCACATTTAATCAGAAACTCCACTCAGAAGAATTTGACTCTCAGTCATATTCATGTAAAAAGAACTGTGAGTAGTAATCAGTATCTTGCATGAATTCATCTTTTTTAAAATTTTTAATTGAAATGAACATAAATAATCTGGAGGTTTTTGTTATCATGTCTTTGGTTAAATGTCCTTTTTGGTTTAAAATTCTGGAAAAACGTTTTTATAAATCCTTCTTGTGCTTGAAGGAAATCTCATTCATGCCAGTGTCTCTCTTTTATTGCACTGTTTTCAATTAACTTTATAGTTGCAGAACCATAGAGAATTCCTTTTTGCCTTGTGAATTAATTCCTTTCTAATAATGGTTAGTTATAGATCCCTCCATGAAACAAAAGAAGGTCCTATAAAGAACTAATAAATGGGAAACACATATTTGGCAAAGAACATTATTGCTCATTCCTTTCACCCATCGCTGTTTCTAAGTATTTCATGAGTAATAGGTTATGTAGCTTCTCCCAAACTTTTTTAGCTATGTTTGCAGAATGCCCTTCACTGGAATGCTTCAAGTGAGATTAGTTAAGCTGCTGGTAAACTTGTATGGGAGGATGAGCTACATGACCTCCTGGGTTTCTTTGCTCATGGTTTTCTTTCTTGCTTTGTGTGTCTAATACACCTTGAACACTTTGCTGTGCTGCATTTAGTTTAGCCTAAACTGAACATAAAATAGAATTGGTGATGGTTTGCTCTATCCCTATTTCACATATCTGAGCTTAAGGACTTCTCTTCCTATTCAGTTTTAAAACAGTGAGATGAGAGAAGTATAGAGATGTTTTATTGCCAGAAATCTTGCTCACAAATGCTTTGCTTTGTAAAGACAAAGGTCAAGAGGGTTTTAAACCAGGATGTTCCTTGCCAACTGTGCAATTTAGGAAGCAGTTATTTGTAGCTAATATGGTTTGAGATGGATGCCATCATTAGGAAATGAGACTTTTCCCTTCTTTTTGATCCAGTAAGCATTCTGTTTTGGAGCTATGTAACCATACATATGGATATTAAGGAAATGAAGGCAAAATGAAGGGGAAAAGGAAGTCTCTGAATTGGAGACGAAATCATGATACAGATTTTAACTCAAAATGAAGCTGGGCTCAAGAATAAAGGCTTCGTTTATGATTGCTGAAGAATTATGAGGTTGTTGGAGGTCAATAGAACTGTGGTGTTAAGATCTACATGAGCGTATAAACAAAGAAAGCTATTACTTTAATCTGTTGTTCAAAGCAAGCTATTATGTCTGCCTAGTTTAAATTAATGAATTGTGATGTAGTAGAAAACAAAGGTATTTTCAGACAATAAATTTTACTTGCTAGCAAAGTGATCTCCAACTATGTATTGCTGCTCTAATACTTTTCCAGAAATTCAGACTAATAATCATTACATTTTCCAGAAACATTTTTCTATGTTGGGTTCATAATGCCAAATTGAGAAGATAGACAAAAGTGTTTTGCTTGAAATGCCCTTTACTATCTGAAGATAATTGCTGTGTACAAGCAAGAGAAGCTATATATTGTCAGAAGAGGTAAAGTTCTAATATAACTTCTTTTTTATAGCACAGTCATAGGAAGTATTTAACACCTTTTCTGCATTTCTGGTCATTTGTGCATAATGGTAACAAATTATTAATGTTTTTCCTGTTCAGATAAAATCTGTCCTCTGATATTGGCAGTAATTCCAAAGGAAGATACATTTGCTGAACAAAACATGTTTTAGCCACAAGGCTCCTCTAACAGTTCCATAGTTAGAGTCCCATGGAATGGCCAGTGTCCAAGGACACAAAAAGAGGTAAAACATCTGTTCCAAAGTAAATATGGAAAAATACATTGTGGAACACTTAAGTCTATTAATATCAGCTGTATCACAAATGTTAAACTTATACTAAGCTCTAGTGTGTTGAACAAAGCCAGAGTACGTAAAGCTCTATTCTTTTGAAACAACAGAACACAAATAAGAGAGAAGTGAAACAGTAAAATGCAGCTGCAAAAAGACGTGTGATTGCAGGCAAATACTGAAGTGGTGACTTTTTAAAATGTTAATGATGCTACATTCTTCATCTTGGAAACACTTATTCACATATAGGTACCAGAAGAGCTGGAAGTATCTTATCAAGATACTTGTTAATTTGCTAAAAGCAGAATCTATCTGGTCATTTCTGAAGATAAAATTTGAACTCTACTTGTGCATCATTAAGCAGTATGTTAGACTGCCTTTTCTCCTCTTGTTACACTTTGCCGCAGGTTTTACCCATGCCACGCACACTCCACTCTGCCATGCTGATGCTTTCATCAGGTAAAGGAAGGCTCAAGGCTTCCTTATTTTTATTAAGGAAAAGAAGAAGCAGTCTCCATTATTGAGACTGTTTAGTCTAGCCACCAAAAATATTGATTTTAATGATAAGAAATCATTGCGTGTCCTATTTTAAGCCTAGATAAGACTTCAAGAATAACCACAGAAATCTAAAACTGTCAAGTTAGTCCCTTTGTGCGGGGAGATCCTGCTGGGAAAAGCAGTGGAAATCTGAAACTAGCAATAGGCTTTATTACTCAACTTTGGTGTTTGATCCAGATAGATAGGTGCAATAGCAATGTCCTTAGTCAAGGGACATCTTCAGAGATGTCTTTCAGGCACAAACCCAGAAAAGCAGAGTCAATACATAACCCACACCTTCTCCAATAACTCTTCCCACTAGCGTTCAGGTTGGGAAAGAAACTCTTTATTCTCTGTTCTGTAGGTTCAACAGTGTTTGAATGCCTGACAGGCCAAATTAAGGTGAGGCATTATAGACCAGGCTGTGTCTGAAAGGCTCATTAATAAAGACAGAGACCTCTGCGAGAAAGAACAGTGTTTCAGAACAAGAAAATGGAGTGCTGTAGTTTTGTTCTACTTCAATAATCCTATGTTTTCTGGCTGTTTTCAGCAAAAAACAGATGGAAAACTGAGTCATGGATTAGAGGTATACCACACTCAATAGGAATTTGATTATTTCTGTTCTAGTTTACAATAAAATTAATAATCATCAACTTTAGACAGGAGCCCAGAAAAATATGTAAGTCCACTGAAAAAGAAATGTGAACAAGTATCATCTCTTTCGAATGCATTTTGTTGTTCCCTTTGAAAGCAAGATATTGAAAGTAGTACAGTTTTCTGTTTAGCTTCAAATCTGTTTTTCATTATTGTGGCTTATTGCCTGCTATTAACTGTATCCAAAACTCATTCGAAGCTCATATGTTCTTTGACTGGCTCTGCTACAGATTGTGAAATAAATTGCTGTATGTTGTGGCCCATTAAGTTTTATATTTGGTTTGCTGTAGTAAAAAGCATTAATAGTATCTTCTGCTGCCTACTCTTTTGACAGTAGGAAAGATGAGGGTAGAAGTGTGGATTCCCTCTGTGCTTTGTAGCAGGTTTAAAAGAAATTTGTTCAACCATGAGTTGCCAGAGAGCTGACATAGCACCTGAAGAGCTACCACGTGCATTTCTAAAGGGTGCTCTGGTAACTGGTGGCTTATGTTGACCCTCTGTACCAAATATTTTGCTCAGTCTCTACTCTTTGCAAAAATGAAAATATGGCAGGTGGATGGAAGGAAAAGCCTTCTGTGAGCCACGTGGTTTTGTCACTGTGATTGGGAGCCATCTTACTTGACTTCTGTTTTCAACAATGTAGAGCTCTACAGCTGAGCTTGTTCCTTTGGATGACTTTATAATTAGTTGGGAAAAAGCAGGTTTAAGGCACAGTTCAGCTGATCTGTTTTGAACATCTATTTTAGTTGTCTGAATGGCTTATCTATAAAGATGTGGTGTCTGTGTTTCAGCTGTTAATATTTGATCAGGTGAAACTTACCCTGTGTAACTTGCATCCTGGGCAGTCCTGATAAAATATGTATGACAACTCATGCATGCAAAATTACATAAGTCTTGTGTTCATGGGAGGTAGGGAGTGTAATGTAAGCTCCTTAAGCAAGATGTGGGTTGAATCCACTAGCACATAAGATACATGTAGCTCAAACCTGCTGTCATAACTGTGATACCACTTTGTGAATACTGAGTATCTAAAGATGGATATGATGTTCAGAAGTTCAAGACTTGTGGAGTGCTGGATATTCTGTGGACATACATTTCAGGAGAATGAATGCATATGCTCCAAACTGATTAGACCTGTGTCAGGTCTGACTTTTTACCCACTGAAAATTCCTAAAACTTTTACCAGTAAAGGGTCAAGCCATTATAGAGGTAATGTGATTTCTGCATAAAGGTTTGTTTTGGAAAAGGAAGTGAAAGGAGAGAAAAGAGGAAAAAAAGAAAAAGAAGACTGGTGATGGAGGAAATTGAACACTGAAACTACTTTCCCCATAATAATTTTATTTGGAAGTATAAGTTTGTGGGTTTCTTCTATTTTTTTCTTTATGTGCCTTGAAGCTTTTCCCTTCATCCAGGGTTTTATCATCTGTTAGGAATGTACTTTATAATTTAAATAAACAATAGAGAAATAAACCCACTCATGATAAGCCTGAAGGCTCTGTCTTTAGTCTCTATGAAATAAAATTTCAAAGTGTTCAGCCCCTCGCCTTATGAAGCTATAAAGCTCTGCTCCAGTCACACAGTTTTGTGACTGTTCCCTACCTTTAGGTGTGAAACACTTTATTACTTTTTTTTTTTTTTTAATAAAAAACTGATCTGTAAATGCTATGTTTTGCTTTATTGTTTTGTACTGGAATGATACGAACAGCATAGCAAATTAACATACAGTATAGAGGCTCAAAAATGCAGTGGTTTTTTTTTTCTTTTCCTTCTTTTTTGTTCTTAAGTCCAAGCCTGACTGTCTAGGCTCTTTCAAAAGTGTTTCTTAACCTATAAATGCCAAGCTTGAAAAGAGGTAAGGACCATCTGGTAAAGTCTTCTTCCTGGAAAGAAGAAACAAATGGATGGTCTCTAAGTCTTAGGGATAAGTGTCCATCAAGATGGAAAGAGCATATAATGCACTTAATTTTGGATATGAATTTGACCCTCTCACTTGCTGAGCAAGTGCTGGACTTGAAGCTTGGAGACTTTGTAGTGATAAGGACATGGATTAGTTCCATTCCTCTTGGCAGGAGCATTGTCTTTGATTTAAGTCTTCATGGGAGCACTAAGGGGTACTTGCAGTAAGTTCCCCCAGTGGCAATTGATCACTGTTCTGGTTCCCCCAGAAGACTATTAACTTTAGCATGATTCAAATAAATTTCTGGAACTGCTACTTTCTATTCTTTGACTAAAAATGGCTTCAGCTGCTGGATACAGGAATATGGGACAAAGCATCAGTTTACATGCCAAGTTATGGATGATACAATACTTGTGTGTTAATAGCTAGTCTCTGTCATAAAATGTTACAGTGAAAAAATTTAAGACAACTTTGTATTTCACAGTCACTCTCAATATGTCCATATTTATCTCAATTACCTATTTTCATAGCGTGTTTGAAGGTTCCCTGAACAAAATGGAGAAAGGTGTTCGTCCCCATATCTGAGTATCTATCTCAGATGTCTAAGCTAGAGCATTAGTCCCTCAGGATCCTCAGTTAAATGAATGCAGAAAGGCTCCAAGGGCTGAGTTGGATAACCTAACCCGTTCTATCCAGACATTAGAGAAAACAGCTCTTCTTGAAGCAAATAGCAGACCTATTCTTCCCTGCTCAAGGATCAGAGATCACGGTGACTTCTAAAACCAGAAATATAGTATAGGTGATGATGAGCTTTTCACATCGTCATCTCCACCTTTCCACAATTTTTGCAAACTGTCTTGTGGGTTCAGGAAAGACCTGCAAGTTTCCTGGCTATTGCCTGTGGATGAGGGTTCTTCCAAGTAAAGATACTACAGAATGAAAGCTCTGTGCCTGTAACACCAGCAATTGTAGGAATTGAAGTAGTTGTTCCTTTGCAATGGTGATTATTTTGTTCTAAACTCAGCAAAGTACCAATATGAGTATTCAACGTTAAACATGTGAACCTAAAGCTGGAAGATGTGAAGTATGCATATACTTAGAGTAAGATGTCCCTTTGTGTGCTTGCTCCATCTCCTGCCACAGAAGTGGCATTTTTTGTCACATCTCATCTCCCATCCTGTTAAGGGAATCACATCTACTAAACTATAGAAATGCTGTTATTTAGTTACTCTTTCTAAGAAAAGAAGATTGCCTGGATCAAGCAGTTGTAGGGAGTAAAAAAACCCCAAAGATCCTACCCCTCTGTTATCTGCGCAGCTATCATACATAACTTTCCATGCACATGCTATTGATTATTTTACTGGGCCGTGATATAAGATGGAGAGAGGTATTTTTGTTTGATAATCTTCATTTACAACACTTTGATTTTAGATACTGATTGCTAAGCCCTTTGCTGTAATTGCAGATATGTTTGCAATAGATTTTTTTCTTAATTTGTGTTTTTGTAATGGTTCATGCTATTGCTAGTCTCCAGTAAATTGCATTTTGTGTTGTACTAAACAACTCAGACAACTACTATGAAATATTTGTACAGGTTGTTCTGCAAGTGGACCTTCAATGTCCATTCCCCTAATTAAGCAGGTAGAAGCTGATGTAAATGAATACATATTTTGAGTTCTGTGTTGCTAAAACTACCTTGTCTTCATGGACCAGAACTGTGACTAATAGCTAGAGTTAATTGTAAACTCCAAGTTTATCACTGACTGAACTCCCATCAATCAGTATATGAAGGATTTGAACTTGCATCTCCTGCAGCATCACTACTCATTAGGCTCTTAGAGATTAGAGAGATCTGTTAGCTGCGTTTTCCACTGGGCTGTCTGGCATATACATTCCCAGAATATTTACTAATCAGCCTCTGCTGACAAAATTAGAGGAATACCTACTTCTAACTTGAATTTCAGCACTGTCAGGTCTCAGGTGGTTTTGTGCATGCCAAGCTACAGCAGATGTGCCATATGCCCTATAGTGTTCAGGGCACACTTGGCCTGCAGCACTTGCCTTCTGAGAAGAGAATAAAGGAGATGATCTTTTTAACGCAGAATGCAGAAGGTTTCAGGGAAAGTTAATAGTAGCCTTCCTAAGAGGGGGTTGCCAAGAAGAGGGAGCCAAGCTCTTCATGAAAGGTGCATGGCAGAACAAATGTTGATAGTCATGAACTGAAACAGGGCAGTTTCTGTCTGGGCACGTATAAGGGAACATTTCTCACTTAGAGGGCAGTCAAGTGATGAAGATGGCAGAAAGGAGTTGTGCAAGTTCCACCTTTGGAGGTTTTCAAGACCATAATAGACAAAGTAACCTGAGCAGCCTGCTCTGATCTCATAGCTGAATCTGCATGGAACAAGAGGTTAGAGACCTCCTGAGGTTCTTTCCAACTGAAATGATTTTGTGACTGACTGTGATTCTGTGAACTGTAGGAAAGAATACTTTTTTGAGAGGTATAAAACAAATCAGATGTGTTCTTTGACTGTGGCAAGTCATTATGATATGAACAATTCAAACCTACATGTTAGTTTATATTAACGGTTAGAAGTACCTTCTCATTTTGAAATTCTGTCACTTGACATCTGAACTAATGTAATTTACAGAATATGAAGAGTGTTACAACTGTAACATATAAAACATAGATGAACATACCTGCAGCCTCAAGGTAACTCATTTCTTGCTTTATAAGCCAGAAATACTCGTGGGAGTATCCTAATGTTCCAGAGTGCTACACTGTGCAAACAGATCTCCTTTCTTAGTTGACAGATGCGGAGCAAAAGCATGGGGTCAGACAAACCCTTAAACACCGCACATGTGGATATGGCAAGCAGCAAGTTATTCCAGTTAAAATCACTATGAAGTTCTGATCAGCATCCTTTCACTCCATTTGTCAGTTTTCTGACAGTACATCATGATTTGACATTGTATTTTTTGATACCATTTTTGGCTGTGTGAGAAAAGCTTCAGATAAAGAATTTATACTTCAGAAAGGGAGGACAAGCAGATCTGAAGAGTTGCTGTGTTGGAAAAAAAACCTTATATATGTGGGGTGTACCTGGTAAGGTATAAAAATGAGTATTCAGGGGACTTAAACCTTGCGTTATCTCCTGGCATTTGAGGCATTCACTATCAAGCACTGTGGAAAGATAGAGATTACTCTTGAAACTCACAGTATTTGCTGATGAAAGGTACTCATTAGGCTTGTGGACCTTTGAGATAATTGCACTCAGCAGCTGCCTCTGAGGTCAATCAGAAGACAGAAAAAAAATACCTTGGGAAATGTCCAATTTCTTGTGAAAACTGGTTATGAACAGCACACTGCCAGTGGACCACCAGCACTCATAAATAACGATAGCACAGCTTTCATTTGGCTTTAATTCAGAACTAACTTCACAACTTCAGTCAGTTGCTGGAGGCTCAGAAATGCAGAAGAGAACTGAGACAGCTTTTTTGCTTTACAAGAAATGCCTTACAGAACATCCAAGTCTCATTTACATGAAGCTTTCCTCTTGCAGTTTTGCAACTTCTTTGAAGTCATCAAACACGAGTACTTTTCTAGAAGTATCCTCCCCTGATTCAGTCGTGCAGAAGTAACGGAAAAGGGGTATTAGGAGCTGAAGGGTAAAGATTGGTATGGTGGGATCAACATAGCAAGATTACTCCAGTTCTGTGTATTTCTATAAAAACAAGAGTGTAAGTTTTATATACACTCTACTGTTATCAAATGATTAAAAGGCTGTAGAAAGGGTATGGAAGGAGGGAATTAAAAAGAAGTAAAAGCAAGATGGCAGCATCCTTGCACTAATTAAATTTAACATTTACTTTGTTAAATTACTCTCCTGTATCTAATACAGATTACAGTATGCAGTATCTAATGGCATCTAATGTATATCACAATACACTGTAATCTAATATTTTCTGGAATGGATCCTTTCCATTATCTCAGTTCTCCTATCTGTAGTACAACTTCTAAGTCTAATTTGAACTGGAAATGTTTTAGTTTTCTGCAGCAGCTAAGTCTGCCACAAGGCCAGGATCTCACAGTAAATTCTGAAAGCCTTTTGCCACATGGAAGAGACCTCATGTTGGAGGGAATATGGCCTCTGTGCTTGGTTCAAAATTTGTAGGGGTTTTGCTGAGTTACTACTGAGCAAGCAGTAAAATTCCTCTTGCAAGATATCCGGTGTCTTACTGAGGAAGAGTGGGAAGATGAAAAATAACTGGTTAACTACTAGGAGTATGGGCAGGCCAAGAGCAACCCATCAGCTAAACTGTTCATCTGTCTGGGAAAAAGCCCTGAAACTATAAGATAATATTCAGTCCATGGTTTTAGAGCTGCTCAGGGGGCACTGCCTGTAATTAAATAATCCCATCAGTCAGAAAAACAATGTGAGTTATAATGTGGGAGGGTTCGCTGTGGGATGTGAATGTACCCATGCCTACTTTGGAGAAGGAAAAACTTGCTTCACATTTCCAGAAACCTGAATCTGCAGCAATTCGTTTTTTTAGTGGACAAAAGAAAGTTAAACGGAAAACTCTTCATAGGCTGACTCACAGTACGTACTAAAGGTGGAGAAGTCCTTAGGTCTGTACGGAGTTATTTCTTTGAAGTGATGAGCATTGGCAAGTGTGAGTTGGGTCATCACCTGGCCCTGGAAAGTTGCCCAGATCCAAATGTAGCCTCTGTCCTTGCAGGAAAAACTGTAGTTAGTTAGCATGTTTCTGACATTTGGAGGGTAACAATCTGAGTCAGTTTGATTCAGTTATAGTTGTAGGGCTGCACTCGCTGCTTTGTCTGCCTCCTCATTGCTCCTCAGACCTGAAGTGAATCACAGAATCTTCCAGATGTCTGTCTACTAAGGAGAGTAAATCACTGTATAAAACTCTTTGTCTAGGTCAGAGGAACTTAGGTGATTAATAAGCTGTAATTAACTGTCTTAATACATTTTTGGCAGACCCTAAATTTTGATTTTTAAGCTTTTTTTCTTTTTCTACTGTTCTCCATCTCTGTGCTAATGTGATCTCAGTATTGACCAAAGCAAAGCTTGAGCTCAGCATCACTTATCATGCCTTGTGCAGTAGAATAAACATTGTCACTAAGAGCATTATTTAGTTTTCAGAAGCAATTAGCTGGTTTTTGTAGGGGGAGCCTTGTTCAACTAGTGGCTCCTTGATTACTTTAGCTAAATGAAAAGGACATGCAACAGTAAATTACTGTGAGCAGGCTGTCAGAGAAAGCAGGGCGAATTCTGACTTCAGTCTGCTTATTTGGCACTAACTGCATGCAATCTGTGCCTGTCCATGTGTGAAAGCTGCCTGCACGCAGTCTGCTGTTCAGTAAGCCATCAAGCTGTAAGGAGGCTGCATTCTCAGTCTGCTATGCACCAGAAGGCAAACCTTTAATCACTATCTTTTGAAAAAGATCATGATTAATAAAAATCCGTGAAATTCACTTCTGTGATTATAGCAGAAAGTGTGCTGCAAATTCATTAGGGTCAATTCTGACCCCATTATAGTTTAGAAAATAAATTACTACATGGACGGATTTGTAGGTGTTCTAGGAAAAAAAACTTGCCTGTCTTACTCCTGTCTCCCAGCTGTGTATATTAAATGAGTGTCTTGGGATATGTAAAATTTAGTGCTAGACATACCTATTAGACAGCAAGTAAAATATTCTAACTCAAAGGCTCTTTTGAATGAAATATGTATTGATTTTCAAAGGCAAATCAGTCCTTCATTACTTCATTCTTTTCATGCTAAGCCACAGTGTGGTAAAGGAAAGTATAAATGATAAACAGATACTGTCTATAAACGCGTTTATCTTTTCTGTTTTGATGCAGTCTTCATTCTCTGCATTGTCCAAGAAACTTTAGTCTTGAATGATATTGATTGATTTCCTTTTAAGTATTGTATTTTTACTGAAGCTTTTAACTGAATGGGAAGAAAGGAGGAAAAAAACCCACCACCATTTCTTAAATCTTTACATTCTCTCACTTTCTATCACACATATAGAGTAAAAGTTATAGTTTTCCCTTCTGCACTACCATAGGCTTACAAAGCACTTTCTGAATGTAAGTAGCTCAAATTTGAGTTATGGGTGGTGTGAAATGGAGACCTATCCATGCACTGTCCTTGTGTCCTTGATATTTGCACAGAGACTTTCTCTAGTGTCATTTACACATTCTTAGTTTTAGCCCTCACATTTCTTTGTGCATGCACCAAGGCTGTAATCTTCACATGACTGATAGATTTTTAATAAAATATTTGCCAGTTACAGTTAGAATGATTTGTGTAAACACTCTCTTTCTAAAAATATACCTTCTCAAGATCTTTGAACCTGTCTCTTGACTCGCTAAACAAACATCCTAATGTGTTAATAAGAGAAGGGTTTGATATTTGGCCTGAAAAGCCTCAGAGATGGACCCTTAGCAGAGCAAGGACCTTCATCAAAGGCCACTTTAAAACCAGAGTCAAATACAGAAGGGTCAGGCTGCTGCTTGTGGAGCTGCCAGCTATGACTTGTCTTCCACTGAGCTGCTGGGAAAGCACAAGGTGTTAGAGATCATCCCTACCCAGAATGGGGACCTTGCAAACAGCACTTATCTATTTTGCATGCCTCTTTTCTCTTTGACACATTTCAGCTGAGGAGCAGTAGTTCCCTAGGTGGCCTTCCACAACATAGACATCCCAGGCACAGGCCTGGCCCAATGGCACAGCCCTGTCTCCCTCTGACCATCTATAGCTGGCTGATGTTTTTCAGTTCAGACTAGGTATTGAGCATACAAACCACTTGTACCACTTTCACTGAAGGGAAAGCTTATTGCTTTTTGAAGAGGAGGGTGGTCAGCTCTTGGCAGTTGACTTGAATGACTCTAGTGTTCAGCACAACTGCTGTCAAGATCTGGCCCTGTGTGTTCCCTGGGACACCATTAAAGACAGCCAACATCAAAGGACATGGCTGCATGAAGCTGGTCGTGTGCTTGGTCTCTTCAAACATATGCATCAGTGCAGACTGTAAATATGCAAAGGGAAATACCTCCTGTTGTCCACCAGATACAAGCGTGCTTTCTATCTACAGTGAAGCCTCCACACATATGTAGGCTCTGTCCTTACATGAAAGGCAGGAACTTGCTGGGGTGTTTTGGTATTGTCTGGGAAAACTGCTTTAGAAGTCTTCTATTTGGTGTTTCTGAGCCTTTATTAGTGGCTTCCTCAAAGTTTCCCAGACCATGTGTGTCCTGTCATGTGTATTCCAAAACCTAGTATGCCACTGTATAAAATAGCATGTGCACTAAGTCCTTAAACGAAACCCATTTTAATTCACTCTGCAGACAACATAACAGAAATAAATTAATGAATTTTCTGGCTTTTTTTTTTAAATTACTATATTTAGTCCATTTATTTATTATTAGTTTTGGTAACAAAGCTCTTGAAATCTTGTTGTCAATCTATCCATGGCTCAGATACCTTTTGAATCCTTTGGGCCAAGTTTAAGCTCAATTTATACAAAGAAAGGAAATCCCAATGTTCTCTCTTTATTTTTTTTTTCTTTTTGTTTTAGAAAAATAAAAGGAATCAAAATCAGTGCACTTATTGAACTGGACTTGTGGAACTTAGTTCATTTACATTTGGCGGCCATGACCTTACTATTCATCATGAATATTTTGCGGAAAGAAGAAAAGTATTGCATTCCTTTTCTCATGTTCAGGGGATGTGCAGGCCAGTCCAGGGAGATCAGTTGGGAAAAAAGGTTTAAGCATCTTAAGGCCTAGGGAAATACACCAGGTCCAAGCAGTGTAACTAGGCTCCTTATGCATTGCATAGAGAATGCTAGTGAGGTAAAGCTTGCAGAGGAAGTTTTAGTATTCTTTTGAAGTTGAACATCTGATACAACTTGGGGAAGAAAGTGCACACCAAATATCTGGTACATCACTTTTTAAAATTTGAATTAGGAGGGTGCAGCTTGTAAAAATAAGATTCAGGTAGATGATTCAGCACAGTGATTAAGGAGCCAAGTGTATTGCCCTGCAAAAAATTGTATAGAAAGGGAATGTGTCTCAAGCGTACCTTTCTGTGGGAGTTACCCATCCAGTCTTGGGTACAGGGGAGACTGTCCTCCACTTTGAACTGCCGCATGCTGTCTCAGGGAGCCAAATACCCACTTTAGTTGGTCTTTCTCACACAACAGTTAACAACAAACCTGGTCATGCTTCCTCTATCCAGTTTCATCCTCCATTCAGTTTCACACATCCAGCCTGTGGATGGAGCAGCTTCTAGTCTTTTTACAAGACAGCATTTGATTGTATGTACTAAGCAAATGCAAACAGTTTCTTCGGGAGAGATCAAGACAGCACTGCCCAGAATCGCCTATAGCCCCCCTATTGGAGGGAAGACACATGGAGCTTGGACTGAAATCTTTCCTGCAAATCAATCAAAAAAAGGACTTCAAACTGGGTTATATCACAGGGAAATGTTCTACCAGGGAAATACCTTTGTGCATTGCATACTCCCAGTAGGATGTCCTGAGAACACCTACCAGATCAAGAGCTGTTGGCAAAGGGATTTTTGAACAACTGTGAAAGCTACAAGAGCTGACTAACATAGCTCTACTGAGCTATGGGTGATTTTGCCTATGCCCGCTAGAAGAAACTTAGGCCCTTAGGAGAATGGTAGCAAGGGTTTTGAGATGAAATAGTATGGGCGTGAGTAGTGTTTGATGGAGCTCCCAAGTCATCTGCAAGCCAATGCAGAAAATAAGAAGCCGAGTTGTGAATTGGACCCAATCATCCTAAATCTCTCTTTAGAATCTTAATCCCAGGATGCCCCAAGCCATAAGTAAAGTTAATAGATGTTCTGGCAAGGTCTACAGGATTTTGTGCTAAAAATGAGAAAGAAATACTTTTGGTAGAGTACAAAAAAACTAAGTTCAAGTCTACAAGCCTTGCTTATTAGAATCATAGAATCATAGAATAGTTAGGGTTGGAAAGGACATTAAGATCATCAAGTTCCAACACCCCTGCCATGGGCAGGGCACTTCCCACTAAACCATGCCACCCAAGGCGCTGTCCAGCCTGGCCTTGAACACCACCAGGAATGGAGCATTCACAGCTTCCCTGGCCAGCCCATTCCAGTGCCTCACCACCCTCACAGTAAAGAATTTCTTCCTCATATCCAATCTAAACTTCCCTTGTTTAAGTTTGAACACATTACTCCTTGTCCTCTCACCACAGTTCCTAATGAAGAGTGCCTCCCCAGGATCCCTGCTGGCCCCCTTCAGATACTGGAAGGCTGCTAGGAGGTCTCCAGCCTGAACAGCCCCAACTTTCTCATCCTATCTTCATACAGGAGGTGCTCCACTCCCCTGATCCTCCTCGTGGCCCTCCTCTGCACTTGTTCCAACAGTTCCATGTTCTTTTTATGTTGAGGACACCAGAACTGCACACAATACTCCAAGTGAGGTCTCACAAGAGCAGAGTAGAGGGACAGGATCACGTCCCTCGACCTGCTGGTCATGCTCCTTTTGATGCAGCCCAGGATACGGTTGGCTTTCTGGGCTGTGAGGGCACACTGCCAGCTCTTGTTTAGTTTCTCATCGACCAACACCCCCAAGTCCTTCTCTGCAGGGCTGCTCTCAATCTCTTCCCTGCCCAACCTGGAGCTGTGCCTGGGATTGCTCCGACCCAGGTGTAGGATCTTGCACTTGACATGGTTAAACTTCATCAGGTTGGCATTAGCCCACCGTACAAACATGTCAAGGTCCCTCTGGATGGCATTCCTTCCCTCCAGCGTGTCAACCGAACCACACAGCTTGGTGTTATTGGCAAACTTGCTGAGGGCACACTCAATCCCACTGTCCATGTCACTGACAAAGATGATGAACAAGACGGGTCCCAACATCGATCCCTGAAGGACGCCACTCGTTACTGGTCTCCAGCTGGACATTGAGCCATTGAGCACAACTGTTTGCATGCGGCCATCCAGCCAGTTCTTTATCCTCTGAGTGGTCCATCTATCAAAATTATGTCTCTCCAAAAAGCTTTTATTGTGAAAAGCAGCTTTAGTAGTACCTTCAGCAGATGTATACCTGACTGGATTGACTCCTTGGCTAACAGGTATTTTCAATGTGTTGCATTCATAGTCAGAGTATTTCAATTTCAGAATTAATGAATGAACAGTAATGCTTTCCAATTCATTCTTTCTCTCATACTTTTTAATACTTTCTGACTGTAGTGGTAGTAGTAGATTGAGAAGTTCTGCTGTGTTCATCGTGGCTGTAATATAAAGGTTTTAGTCTAAAATAAAAGAGGCAAGGCTAGAGCTCAATCACCTCTTGTGCATAGGAAGGTGTAGCGTATAGATCTCTCTGCTATGTGAACTGTGAATGCCATATGCCCTGAGCATGTGGGGGCGCAAAAGAGTACTCTGTAAAAATAACCACAAGGCTGTGGGATTTCCCAGCTAATGTACATTTTTATACCTAATTACCAGGGAAAAGTCAGGGCCACATCAGCATTTTATGGTGACAGAACTGTAAATACCAAATAATTCCTTTGGTTATCACATAAAATATTTACTTCTTGCACTGTTAAAGCACTTGGTTTTCTCATGCTCTTCCTTATTTTCAGATAGAGGGCTTGGTAGAATTCAAGTCAATTCACATTCAGAGCTTGCAATGGGAAAAGATGAGGGGAAAGAGAAGGACTAAGTGGGAATCCAAAACTGATGCAGCTCTTTAAGTGTCCAGGTCAACATTGCCACTTTACTTTTTAAACCAAAAAACCACCAGTACCTAAAATAACAAAATGCTTTTCTTTAGCTGTTGTTCCTTTTTGCCGTTTTATCTTCATTTTGAGGGAGGAAGAAACACTAAATTCTTTTAATTCCTTTTTTTCTTGCTTTGTGTTTTTATTTTATAAAGCACACAAGCTTGAAATCATCATTGTTCTTGTTTGGGAAAAAAATCATTAATTGTAAAACATGTTTACTAAGAAAGTGGTTGAAAAACCCATGTAGATGTTAGCTTCAAATATTGGAGGGGGGAAAAGAGAAAAGGAAGAAACAAAGAAACAAACAAAACTAAAATTATCTTTAGGTACAGTTTGAAATATGGTCCAGAACTTATCTTTACAATATTTTATTTCTACTGAAGCTGGATTTCACATTCAGCCATCTTACTTTAGGTAATTCTGCCACATCTCTGAGCTGTTCAGAACTGTAATTCACAAGTGTCTGCTACACTGAGTCAGGCTTTTTAGTCCTCATGAATATTTTTGTTCTGTGGTTCACAAATGTAGAATTTTGAACTATTGACTATTTAGGAGCAGGAAGGCACATACAGAGTGAGTCCAACTGACATTGTATGCAGTATTAAACATGATGTGAAACACAATGGAATCAAAATCCTTCATAGGTTGAAGGCATTCTTTTATATTCTCCACACACATAAATAGTGGTATGAGACTTGTAATAGTTTCTCTTTATAAGTAGTGCTTATTCTCAAAACAGTTTCTTAGCTGTCTGTGAAGTTAGCATTCTCAGTGCAGGGGAAACCACTTTGCATCTGCTCTAGTATCAAGATGTAATTTATTTCTCTGTATAATCTGTATGTGCTTTGAGGTATTGTCTTTGTAGAGAGGCACCTCCTGGGATTTTAAAAAGCTCCTTAACAGATAGTAAAGATATTGTGTAGATATGATGTTCCTCCATCACTGGTTAAAGCATGACATATTTTCTAGACAGAAGTTTGTGACAGAGAAAAATCCTGCGATTCATGGTATCCTTGTATTCTTAAGACAAAAGAAGAATTATAGCAACAACATGAATAGTGCTAGTAAGAACTTGAAAGCAATTTAGACTGATGGCTGCACTTTGTACACATTTCAAACTGTTCTCTGATGTCTCCCCCATGCCTTGACAATATGGCCAGTATCTCAGCTTTTCATATCATTCCCAGTCTCCTACTGATGTCTGTGCACTGTGTGTTCCAAACCTGTGAGTGCCGAGACTCCTTTTCTAAAGTGTTTTTGTGGCCCCTACCAGATCTGTGTGGAACTGAGCATCTCATAGTCTTTTAATGTGTTGGGTTTTTTTTTTTTTTTGTGACAGTGCCTTTGGGGTCATTGGGGAAATATTATCCCATTTTGCAGATGGAACACATTAAGTTCCTTACAAAACACAGTGGTGGCAATTTCTTTCCTTTAAAACATAGCTGCAACACACAGATACATTACTCCATCAGTTCAACCCATTAATCCTATATTCTCTGTTTAATGGATTTGTTTGTCTTTTGATGCAGGCAATGTGTTCATCTAATGTCTTAGTGCTTGATGAATAATAATAGTCATTGTTTCCCAGCCAAATGCAGGAGTGAACTAAAATTTCTTGGGAGACTGCCTTGCTCCTTCTCAGGGCTTTCTAGACCTATTTTGTACACCCACAAGTTTCAGCTCAGTCTAGTTAATTTGGGTGTTGAACTGAACCAGCCTGAACCCCTGAATCTTTGGAGGTTCATCTATCATTGCAGCTGGACAGAGGGAGATGATTGAATAGAATTCAATATGCCAACTGTTCCTTCATTTATTACTGCCATATTAATAAAGTTGATAGAGTGGAACTAATCCATCTGCTCATAATTTATTCCCTAGCAATAAGATACAATTTCACTATTTCATGAGCTCACTCTGACTAATTTTATTAGAATTCCTTCCATAGCATCATTTTTAATCACTTTTCATCCAGTTTTGGTTATGTTTAAAATACTAGAAAAAGATCGACTTAAAGAGACATGGAAGGATTTAATGAGAAACTTGGGTCAGCTTAAATAGAACCAGATCAAATAAAGTTAAGCCTACAAAGGCCAAGAAGAAAGCTTTCAAAGTTACCTCTGTCACAGGAAAATTTGTTCTGTCACGTCTAAAATGTGAACAGTCCAAAAGAAGCAAGGCAGTCCTGGCAGCAGCATAAGATGAGGCAGGGTTGTAGTGCCTTAAGGGAGGTGGCTGGGTGACCTGCTGGTCTGATGGGCAATGCTGGTTGAAGGATAGCAGAGGCAGAGCTCAATGGATGGAGAGGTCTCCTGCCTTCTTTGTTGAGAACTAGTGAGTGAGGTTTACCTCATCCACTAGTTCCCAGACACTCGGGGCTCTGGATATTAAAACTGCAAGATTTTGGCTATATGTTGGTTGTGTGTAACACTAAAATGAATTCCTGTGAGTTTAGTTATATTTCTCCTGCTGCTTAGTTTAAAACATTCTGATACGTCGATCCGTTATTAGTCTGGTAGGGGTAGTCTTCAGTGATTTGGGCCAGGTGCTATTTCAGACAAGAGAAGCTAAGAAGAAATTACATCTTTTGAAGTGTTGAGCCACCATTCCCATTGATTGCTGGGGGCTTTACTACAAAACAGACAAAAAAAAACCCAAAAAAACCCAAACCAAACAAAACAAAACAAAAAAAACAACCAACAAACAGACTTTTACTGAGATCCTTGATACAGGCATCCTGGGTAGGAGTTTCCACAGCATTCAATTCATTAACATAAATCTACGTCCACTGAAGATAATAGTTTTGGCATCAGCTTTGAGTGACAGATTTGAGTTGTTCTGGAAAAATTCTGAAAATCCTACCTTCCTATTTTAAAAAGTCTTTTTGAGCTGACAGGTAGAAGCAGCTGTAGATGCTAAAAGTGACTTTAGTTTTGTTATGTTGTGCACTGTCACTGCCGCAGCGCCGCTCATTCAAACAAGCACAGATGGACAATTTGTCCCTATTCAATGTGTCTTTTCCCAGGAAAGTCATGGGCTTCTTATCTTCCCTCCTCTTAACTGCTTCCAGTTTGATGGATGCTTGTGGGGTTGATCTGTTGGCAATTACGGCAATTTCAGGGTAATCATTCTTTCATTAGGGTGGAGGTGGTAAAAAGGTACAACAGCAGTTAAAAATCCATTAATAGTTAAGTTAGATCTCTTAATCTAAAGCATAACTGCAACTACAATGGTATTATCTGTATGACATTCAAGCCATGATAATAGCTGCATGAGTGTGGGTCGTCTTTATAAAGGCATTGGTTATGTCTCTTACTCTATCACTCTCACACACATCTATATGATCTTAAAACAGGCATCTTTAATATTTATGTACACTTGAATGAATCTATGTTTGTTTATATGTATGCGTATGCATAAGTACGTAACTGAGAGGAAATAACAGTGCGGTTATGGAAAGCTGAGCTAAACAAACGAAATTCTCACTGAATTGGGTACCTAAACTATAAATAAATTAAATATCATATGCATTAATACCTCCAAATTAATAATTTGAGAGAACTGTAAAGCAGCAGGATCAGACATCTGTGCGATCTCTTAAAGGCTAAAATTTTATGAAGAATTAAGTTCACTACAGTGTGGTCTGAACAGAAACAACTTTTTTTTTCACACAGCAGATGGAAATGTTCACTCTGTCAGCTGATGCTGTCTGAAAGCTCTCTAGATGTACAGAGTAAAGTTCTATTCCTCTTTTATTTGCTGGCATCCAGAAAATCTTCCATAAAGATAAAAGAAAGTTTACTAGTAAAATGCCAAACAAGTCTTAGAAATATCAGTTCTAACTGTGCACTAAAGTACGTAATGCAGAGGAATTTTTCTTTTGATTCTAGTCCAGACATCTCAAGGAGCTTTTTATGTCTGCCTTCTAAAAATGAAGGTTCACAGGAAGAGCAGACAGAGTAAGAGCTATCATTTAAGTTTACATGTCTGGCTCTCATCTTTGCCATGAGTGATCCTTTGTAAACATACTTAAGATCACAAGATGTTTCATCTTTGAGCAAGGCAAAAAGGATCTCATATCACTGCAGCACCTGAAGAAACTTAAAAAAAATCTTCAGGCAGTTAGAAAAGCCCTTAATATGCCGTGCATTGGTGGGGCTGCAGTAAATCTGTAGCTGCCATAGACTGATTTTGTGAATTATATTAAATATGTCGATAATGATGATAAAGTATTGGTCTCCTACAAAATGAAAGATGAAGCAAATGAGTCTTGTTCAGTTATTCGCGATCTCTCATGACCATATAGTTTTAGATGTGAATTGCACATTAAATAGAAGCAGAGTCCTTTAAAATTCATGGTTTGCATACTGCGAAAACACAATGGAGTCAAAGGGAGTCAGTGATGTAGTTTGACCTGGATATTGATTGCGATTAGTAATAAATCAGCCACATTAAAATGTTGTTAATAATATCATCCAGGGAATCAAGAAAAATCAATTTTTGTTTGTTTAAACACATACCCTGAGCAGAGGTATGAACAAGAAAATCCCTGTGAAGTTATTTTATGGCACTATGTTGAGAGCAGTGGCAGCATGTTCAGGAATTTCAGGCTTTCTTGTGGAGTCCTGTGCAAATTGTTTTACTTTCTGATGTTAATGTGAGTTGGAGTAATACTGTCAAATAGCTATACAGTGTGTCCAGACCCAGAGGCTCCAAGACAACATCACAGTTTAACATGAAAAGATACTGTGCTGTTCTTTTATCATAATAGTCAAATCTTCCCTAGTTATAGAGCATTAAACCAACCGTATCCTGGGCTGCATCAAAAGGAGCGGTGACCAGCAGGTCGAGGGACGTGATCCTGTCCCTCTACTCTGCTCTTGTGAGACCTCACTTGGAGTTTTGTGTGCAGTTCTGGTGTCCTCAACATAAAAAGAACATGGAACTGTTGGAACAAGTGCAGAGGAGGGCCACGAGGAGGATCAGGGGACTGGAGCACCTCCTGTATGAAGATAGGCTGAGAAAGTTGGGGCTGTTCAGCCTGGAGAAGAGAAGGCTGCATGGAGACCTCCTAGCAGCCTTCCAATATCTGAAGGGGGCTTATAAGTATGCTGGGGAGGCGCTATTCATTAGAGACTGTAGTGATAGGACAAGGGTTAATGTGCTCAAACTTAAACAAGGGAAGTTTAGATTGGATATAAGGAAGAAATTCTTTACAGTGAGGGTGGTGAGGCACTGGAATGGGTTGCCCAGGGAAGTTGTGAATGCTCCATTCCTGGCAGTGTTCAAGGTCGGGTTGGACAGAGCCTTGGGTGGCATGGTTTAGTGTGAGGTGTCCCTGCCCATGGCAGGGGTGTTGGAACTTGATGATCTTAAGGTCCTTTCCAGCCCTAACTATTCTATGATTCTACGATTCTATGATTCTATGATTCTATGATTCTGTGAAGCAGAGAATGGGACAACTGTACCAAGGAACCCACATATATCTACCACGTATCTGACTTTTTGTGCATAAAAGTGACCTTCACCCTTCAAAGTCAGTGGGAAGATTTTATTTTATTTTTTTTTTCTCCCACCATGAAATTGAATGAGATCAGGATAATTATGAGACAATTATTTCACTTTGTGTTTGATTGCATATTCAAAACTCACCACTATTTACTGAATTCCAGGGTGGATTCATATCTCCATCTGTGTAAGTGGCACATATCCTAGTAAACTAAGTTTCACCTTGACAATATTACAACATTACTGTTATTTGCTCATTGGTCCAATTTAGTTTTAGCATCCTAGGTGTAGCATAATTTCATGGAAACAGTGAATGATATCATATGGCAGTTGCCAAATTAACTTTAATATAGTTTTAGAAAATGATAATAGAAATCAGCATACTTTGGTGAAGAAAGGACAATGAAATATTTTTTTTTCTTTTTGGAGAAATGATATCTTCTTCTGGGTTTCAAGAATGCTTCTGCTCGAAATGAATACACTCCAGTTGAAGAGTGTTTCCATTTGTGTAGTTAGCTTGTAACTAATTAGTAGTTCTAAGCATATGCAGTTCTTTAAAAAGGGAACTTTCGAATTATTGAACATTTCTACGACTAATATTCCATTTAGCCAGAAAGGGCCACAACTTTCTTTTACAAAACATTTTACTAGCTCAAATATTTTCCCCTTGAAATTTTCTTTTTTCTTTCTCTTTTCCTTTATGCATCTCAATCTCCTGAAGCTAATGTGAAACGTTTTATCACAGAAATGTATTCCATATTACTGCAAATATGTGTACAAAATTACTCAGGTCAAATAGGTAAAGCTTGTACACTAACTATAGACAACATGACATTGCATGAATATTATAAATGTTTGACTTAATATTCTTGTACCTTTAGCAAAAGTAGTTTATTGTACATTTACTGTGGATTGTGATAATTTATTACAAACCCATTGTCTGAATGGAAAAAGGATTCAAAATTTCATATTAAAAATATATCTGGAAAAACAAAGGATTAATGAATTGCAAAAACAACCTCAAATAACTTTTTTTCTCTTTAAACGTACTTGAAGAGGATTTCAAAGTCGTACCGATGGGTGCAGTACTGTCATTTTCACAGATTTCCTTTTAATTCAGGACTGTGGTTCTCGAATTCGTCCAGAGGAGTCCTGTGGCTTGCAGCCTCTGTCTCATGAATACCTCTCAGCAATTTCACAGACGATGTTTAAGACATGTGAAGCTGGAGACTCAAAAGGTTTGCAATTAATCCTGTTTCTTCTAAAAATTAATTCTTGTACCTCATCAAAGTAAAACTAGAAGCAATGTTTCCTCTTTTCTGTGGACATGCACTAACCTACATGCAGTAGATTTACCTAATTGCTTGTAACAGTTACAGATTTTAAAAATCAAGTTAATTAGTTTGTGACAATTTTTGTTCACAATTAGGTAGATAACTAATAAATTACCTACCACTGCTTGTATTATTATCACGTAGCCTTTAAAATGCACTGAAATATGTCCAACAAAACCATTTTAAATAAAAACGCTTTATTCTAAATGGAAGGGATCATCTACTAAAAATTAGCTTTAGGAAAAGAATACAACACTATGACCCATTTGAATTTTATATTTCCACTTCTATACGGGAAACTCAAAAATAGTCAAACAGTAAAGTATGTTGTTTTGCACATATTGATACCTTAAAAACAAGATGGACAAAACAAACATTATAAAGTACCCAATACAATCAAGATATCTCACTGGTTTGGTGAGAACCCAGTTTACAACAGGTTGTCATGTTTAGGTTACAGCTGCATGAAGGTTTATGCAAGCGTACTTTAACAAATCTGAGTATTTCACAGGACTACTCAGGTATGCAGTTTTATAGCTTAAGTTGTTGCAGGATTAGACAATAATAAATTTTGTTTAATTCTTTGTTAGACAAATGAAAAACAACTCCACACTCTTGTATGGTCTACTAAACTCTATTTTTTATCTCGCCTTAGATAGGAACAGCTTCTCACAGCAATAAATTTGCACAATCTCACAGAATAAGCAATGCAAAGTAAAATGGATATGGGAACTGCCTGAATGCACCACTTCATGTGAAACAGATGGATACATTAATTTTGTGTTATATGAACGGAATGCACAAAGGAGACATTGTTGTGTATTTTAATCACAAAGCAAATTGTGAATAATAAGAAGCACAAACCGTCCTATGCTACTATATCAGGTCATAAAGTTTCTGACTAGAAAACCCAAACCAAATCCACAGTAGAGTCCTTCTGGGGCAGATAATCTGTTTCTTCTGATACATAACATGTTTCTTTTGAATAATGCATCTAGCTAAGTAAAGCTGAATACGAAATACTCTTTTGCAGCCTTATTGTGAATAATATACACAGCTAAAATGGAAACAAACTTCAGGAGAAGTAGCCTCAAAGGGCAAGTATATTAAACAGGGAAGAATAATTTGTGCTTATAAAGCAAAGATTGCCAAGAGGTGTCTAATGAGCCCAGAACTGGGGTATGCAGTATCTGGCAACAAATGGCTGTATAGTTTTAATATACATCACAGCTTACAACTGGAACTGGAAAGCATGGGGATTTTGTGGAAAATCATTCCAAATTTGTAACAGCCAAGTGAGATCCCAATCCTGGCAGTGAGCATTTTCCTAACACATATGGGAGCAATAGTAAATTCCCAGCTAAAGCAGCAACATCTCTTTTGCTTAAATAAATGTTCAGAGAAGCCAAGCAATGTCATTTCCTCTCAGAAGAAAGCTCAGAACTTCTGCAGAAGTAAGGCAGTGTCATACACTGATCTTATGCCAGGGAACAGGTTAGTTGTATAGGGGTGCTGATGTGCAATCACTGCAAAATGTAGCTGTGCTGGCAAAAGCTTATATTTGTGCCTGCAGAGGCTGAGGCACAGCAGCAGAGATAGAGATGATACTCTGGTTCTTCTGACATTAATAGTAAGACAGCAGTCTGCTTCGCAGTTCAGTACAACCAGGATTTCACGCCTCATTTCTAGCCCTTTGGTGCAGTACACAGACAGTAGTTCAGGGAATTGGCTTCCTCCAATCTTGGTCACCATGGTGCTATTCCTTTGACGAAGCTCAGTATCTTGCCAAATATGCACTTTATTTACACCATCTCTCTCTCTCTTTTTGACTATTCCACATGGGAAAGTTCTCTCTTTCCATCTTGTTTAGATCATGGAATGAAATAATGATTCTTCTAGTGATAAAAAACATTTTTCTTTCAGAAAATTCCCTTTGATTTGATGGAACTTGAATCAGGTTATCACGCAACATTAACTCTCTGTTCAGTATTGCTGTATTATCAATAACACATAAGTCAGCAAGTGTCAACTGTGTGTTTGGCTCCTCAGAGAAAGAGAGATAATTGATAGATACCATGAGAACCCCAAGTTGTGCTAAATCCCTTTAGGTGAATCATGCTGCTGCACTCTGGAAATTTGGTTTGCAGGTAATTACAAAATATGGTAAGAGATCACAGATTCACTTTGCTGCTGTGACAGGCATGTTTTAGCTGTTTCTCACTTTCCACACTTACTACAAATATATCCAGTTTAACATAATTATGTGTGAGCTCTCCCTCTCTTTGTGTTCAAAAGCAACCTGGATTGGAGTCCAGCAGAGACATAAACTGATGTTCAATCAAGTGAGTGTCTCCTTTAGTTACAAGGAGTAAATTTCAGTTTGAACATACGACTGTAGGCCTAAGGCCATTTACTCTGCAGCAACAAAATTGTGTCCTTTAAAAATAATTTCAGTTTTGTTTTTCATGAGTGCAGCTAAAAGCTAAAGAAAAAAAAAAAATCTACAGCACATTCATGGGGAAAACATTTTTCCAAGTCTTAGGGTGCCAAATAGACACAAAATATAAAATCAAACTAGTCAGAAATCATCAAACTATCTTTAGCATTAGTTTTGGTCGAGTATTTAAGATCTGAGTTGTCAGTTTAGAATATAATTTTTCCTTTTATATGAATAATTGCTTAGCACTATTGAAAAACTTTGATTTTGCTTTTAAAAGCAAAAGATGTGTATTTGCACTGACATCAGTGGGACAGATAGAATAAAAACAAAAGAGGCTGAAAGGAGAAACAAAACTATCTTTATCGGTTAAAACTTTTAACTTTGGACTAATATATTTTAATACAAGGTAAACAGTCCAATGAATTATTTTAAAAACATATTTCTCTTCATGCCTTTTTAGGAAAGCAGGTTTTGGAAGTACTGGCAATATTTAATCTCATATGTTAAGGAGAAGATTTATACATGTGATGATAAACTGCTCTGATGATCCAAAAATCCAGTTTACTTTCACTCTTCCTGTGGAAAACTCATATTTACAGGCTTCCATAAAATTTTGATTTTATCTGTGTTTAATTTGCGAATAAACCAGCAGCAGCTCTCTCCTGCTCTCTTTCACTGAATAGTAGGTAAACTTTCCCTGGCCTGGTAGGGCCAATTACCAGAGCACCACAAAATTGACTGAAGTGATGCTGAAAGCTACTTTGCGTGCTGCTGCCTTATATAAATGGGGAAAAAGCAGGTTATAATTTCAATAGAAAATAAGCTCAATTTCCAAACTGATAGATTGCTTGCAATATTTCTTCTTTTATATATGAGATTCATTGTATCTTTCAATACAATCTTATTTTTAAAGGTTAAGAATACATTGACTAACTGTTGTGAAGTTACTATAGAAAAAGTTCATAATAACTGAATAAAAAATGCATAAATTTACGCACAATTAAAAAAAATCTATATAAATATAAAACCTGCATCTATTCTGTGTGAGCAGTAAATGTCAGTGCTTCCTACAAACATGAGTTTATCTCCATATATCCTTGTTCTATAATTTTTTTTTGACATTTGCCACTAATCTTTAGCATATGCCAAAAACTGACCTATTTTTTCTTAATGTACCAAGACAGCTATTCAATATAAACTAGAGTATTTGAAAGAAGTTTTTCAAAAGGTACTTATCGCTTTCAGCTGCCGAAGTTTAAACTTTATTGTTCAGATGTTTCAGCTTCTCAATATCCATTTTATACAGTTCTACTTTTCTAGTTTATTACCTAAAACCAGATCAGCTCATAAACTTATGGGGTCTTAAGAAAATTCAGTAAAATGCGAGATCTCAGATGTTGTAGACATTGCCAGAACTTTTATGTATTTGGCTTGAAAGAAAAATTACAGTGTTAGGGAAAGAACTGCCCAGTTTTCATATAATTTCAAATATAAACCACTGCCGAAAACAACTTTTCAGCTCATTTACAGTGGTCTGAGTCCAGACCTTAAACCAACCAACTATTCTGTCCATGCTGTGTTACTCAAAAGGCACAAAACAGTAAAAGATACTTGCATGACATGCATTACTGTGTGTCCTGAGACCTTGCATTTTCAGCCTCTTCACATGACTGTTATGGAGCTGGGAATGACCCTTTAGTCACAAGTTGCAAAGGAGGTGCAGAGGGAGCTAAGGGCAAGATCCACAAGTGGAGATACAAATCTTACAGGATCAAAGCATGCCTGGTCCTAGTGGCGGCCAGGAGGACACAACCTCTTCTCCCCCAAAAAATTGCTAGATTACAGTGATGTTATTTTCCTGTCCTAATGGATTCTGAAGTTTGAAGTGGTCCTCAGCTGATAAGAGCATTGTGGGGAACATTGTCCTTGAGGACAAACAGCTAGGTGATTAGAACACACGCAATACAAGTTTGACACTCCTCTGAGCAAGGAGCTATGGGCAGCTCCGTCTTCCTTACCTACCACCACAGTCGTGAGAGTCACTCTTTCCCCTCTTTCTCTGGTGTTGAACTGGGCTGTTTGCCTGGCAGCAGCCTTCAGGAAGCACCCACACCCATGGGAACCAGGGGAGCTGGGTTATGTTCACTGCCCCACAGGGTGGTGAAGTCAGTGTTTAGGTTCAGTCTGCTGTTATTTGCCCCACGTCATCTGCATGTGTAGCTGAGGGTGGGGTGAGCATGTTCTGCACAGAAAACAAGCTACACAGCAGCTGAGGCTGCCGTGGGTTATACTCCCATATAGAATCATAGAATAGTTAGGGTTGGAAAGGACCTTAAGATCATCTAGTTTCAACACCCCTGCCATGGGCAGGGCACTTCCCACTAAACCATGCCACCCAAGGCGCTGTCCAACCTGGCCTTGAACACCACCAGGAATGAAGCATTCACAGCTTCCATGGCCAACCCATTCCACTGCCTCACCACCCTCACAGTAAAGAACTTCTTCCTTATATCCAATCTAAACTTCCCTTGTTTAATTTTTAACCCATTACCCCTTGTCCTGTCACTGTCGTCCCTAATGAAGAGTGCCTCCCCAGCATACTTATAAGCCCCCTTCAGATACTGGAAGGCTGCTAGGAGGTCTCCACGCAGCCTTCTCTTCTCCAGGCTGAACAGACACAACTTTCTCAGCCTACCTTCATATGGGAGGTGCTCCAGTCCCCTGATCCTCCTCGTGGCCCTCCTCTGCACTTGTTCCAACAGTTCCATGTTCTTTTTATGTTGAGGACACCAGAACTGCACACAATACTCCAAGTGAGATCTCACAAGAGCAGAGTAGAGGGGCAGGATCACGTCCCTCGACCTGCTGGTCACCGCTCCTTTTGATGCAGCCCAGGATACGCTTGGCTTTCTGGGCTGTGAGGGCACACTGCATCCGGCTCATGTTAGTTTCTCATCGACCAGCATCCCCAAGTCCTTCTCCTGCAGGGCTGCTCTCAATCTCTTCTCCTGCCCAACCTGGAGCTGTGCCTGGAATTGCTCCGACCCAGGTGTAGGATCTTGCACTTGCCATGGTTAAACTTCATCAGGTTGGCATCAGCCCACCGTACAAACATGTCAAGGTCCCTCTGGATGGCATTCCTTCCCTCCAACATATCAACCAAACCACACAGCTTGGTGTCATTGGCAAACTTGCTGAGAGCGCACTCAATCCCACTGTCCATGTCACTGACAAAAATGTTGAACAAGACCGGTCCCAACACTGATCCCTGAGGGACGCCACTCATTACTGGTCTCCAGCTGGACATTGAGCCACTTGAGCCACAAGCTGTTTGCATGCGGCCATCCAGCCAGTTCTTTGTCCATCATGTGGTCCACCTATCAAATTGATGTCTCTTCAACTTAGAGACAAGGATGTCGTGTGAGACAATGTCAAACGCTTTGCACAAGTCCAGGTAGATGACGGCAACTGCTCTACCCCTGTCCATCAGTTCTGTAGCCCCATCATAGAAGGCCACCAGATTGGTCAGGCAGGATTTCCCCTTAGTGAAGCCATGCTGGCTGTCACCAACCATCCTTGTTGTTTTTCATGTGCCTCAGCATGCCTGTCAGGAGAATCTGCTCCAAGATTTTGCCAGACACAGAGATGGGGCTGACTGGTCTGTAGTTCCCCGGTTCATCCATTTTCCCCTTCTTGAAAATGGGGGTTATATTTCCCTTTTTCCAGTCATAGGGAACTTCATCTGACTGCCATGATTTTTCAAATATGATGGACAGTGGCTTGGCAACTTCATTTGCCAGCTCCTTCAGGACCTGCAGATGGATTTGATCAGGTCCCATGGACTTGTGCACAAATATATGAAATATATATATGGAATATATGTATATGGGTTATATTCCCTAAGAATTGTGGGATATAGTCTCCCCTTAGATATACCCATTCTTGATGCTTTTATTTAGATGGACTTCTTTATCTGCTGAAACAACTCACCCTGCCACCTACCAAAACATATTCACATGGGGCTTGTGCTCAGGGCAAGTGCAGGCTGCCTCCCTGGAAATTCGCTTGCTCCCAAGATGATAGCAGCTGACACCCCCAAGGCTGCTGGGATCCTCAGGGTTGCTTCACTCTGCCTCCCACTCAGTCCCAGACCTCATAAGTGTTGATAGGCACTTATAGACTAGGTTTTTTGCTGTGACTTCTTGTGTAGCAGCAATGTATCACACGCAGCAAAGCTCACGCAGTCACCTGTGGAGCTGCTGTCTGGTAGCGGTGATGGTCACAAGCACCAAGGCCAGGCCTACTCTGCAAACATTTGCTTTTGGAGCTATTTGATGGGCTGCAGTGAGAAACCTGGCTGTGCTAGGGAGGCCTAATAGCATTGACACAGGGACTTCAGGGCCTCTGCACTCCTCTTTGTGTAATGCCTTTAATCAGAGCAAAAGCAGGTTTTGCTGACAGAGCTACATAGGCACTGGGAGATATTGTTAGGAAGGTGCACTTGTATGACCTAGAAAAAGTGTTCCTTGTGTTGATTTGAAAATAAAAGGCAACTCAAAAGTTTTCTGTCTTCCTTCAGAACTTAAATCCCTCAGACTTCAGTAGGATTTTGTAAATAGCTTTAGAAAACTAACATAACAAAACCACTCAACCTTAGGCAAGAGGTGCCTAAACCCCACTGACTTCTGGTAATTCCACTTTATGCTCCTAATCCGAAAAATGATTTTTGAAAATAGGAAAGTCAGGCTCTAATAAATCACATAGGTTATTCACCTGACCTTACTTTCACCTTCTGAAATGTATACGTGCAGTCTGGGACAGTCCTCTGAATTCTCACAAATCAAAGAAATCAGTATTTCTGAGGGAAAGTCATGGTCTCTCTTGTTTCATTTTCCTTTCAAGGGGCTCTCAAAGTCTAGCTTCAACCAACAACTCAACTTTTAGGTGTTTAATTGTAGAGGAGAATGAATCTTGTCTTTAGGCCCTTCTGAATATGGATATTTTCTTTTTGCCTTCAGTCTCCTCAACCCCTTTTCCCTTTCTTGTACCCCTTCTGTGGAGGAAAGGACAAGCTGCTACGAAAAAGGCAACATGAACTGAGAAGTGAACCCACAAGCAACTGTCAAATTTGAGCCTTCACAGCTCTTTCAGGGAAAGGGAAAGCTCCCACGCTAGCTAAATGAACAGGGCATAACACAGAGGAAGGAACATCTCTTCAAAGGGTTGGGGGCATTTAATTTAGGGAAAACTCCCATAAGAAAATACTCAAAAATATCTTGCTTGTTGTATAATAAAGCTATTCACAAAAATGCAGAGGAGGTGTTGACATCCCGTTTCTGTTTTCCAGGGCAGTGGGTTGTCCCTTGCCTCAGCTGCTCTGACAACAGGACCTGTGACTGGAGAGAAATAACATGGCAGCCCCATGGTTGCCAATACGCTGTGCTAGCCAAGCCTGAGCTCCAGCGCTGCGTGGAGGGCAGAAGGGTAGGTAATGGATTTTACATTTTAATTTGGTATTATTTACCTGGATATATAGTGTCCTGAAACTTTAAAAACTCTTCTATGATTGATGCGTAAGAAAATCCCTATTTATTATAAATGGGAAAAGGTACTGATGGAAAATCCACAGGGTCAAAAAACAACCATTATCTATAGTTTAGACTCTTAGCGGATACAGTTTTCTGCTGCCGTTTCACATAGGACCTTAGGTTACACCAGTGGAGCTTCAAGACCTACAATGTACATGGTTACCAGTTAGACCTGTAGTGAGTATATAAGGATTGTAAATGGAGGATGGCTTTGCACTGTTGTCACAGTTTGTGTCACACTTGACGTGCAAGTTGGGTTTCTTCTGCTGCATACCTAATGCATGGCATTGCTTGTGCACACTAATCTTACCAAGTCTTCTTGCGCATTCTTTTCTTGTAGTGAAGCTTCTAAAGTGATTGCTTGGAAATACAAGGTCTCCTTAATAAGCATGCTATGACTGTAAAACTGTTGAAACAGAACTCTGATCTGAGGCTCAGGTACCTTACTGAGGATACAAGTATCCAGAAAGTAAGTAATTAATTGTTATAAAGATTTTTATAACGTATTATCTAGGTAAGAAAATGGTAACTAAAAGTAGCATTTTTATGAAATCTGAGAGCATGTCCATAAAGACAAATGCAAAAAGAAGTCTTCAATTGACATATCCTCCTTCGTTTCTGGTCAATTCTTTTCTTCCACAAAGTCTTGCATTGCCATTTGGTTTTATTTCTGCCTGTAGTTTTCTCCATTACCATAGAGCTGTGGGCTTCTCCTAACATATTTTTCTAAAAAAAAGAAATAGGTTTATATGACAGAGGAGATGCTTGATCTGCTCCTTGTGTACAAAACAATCACTTATGGATTGACCACAGCAACAAATATAGAAGAATTTGATAGCTTTGCTTTGGTTTTAATTTCCCTAGATGTCAGGCTGCTTCAATAGGCAAACACTCTTTGGTCAGACAATTGAAGGATAGCAAAGGAACAATACACCACTGTGAAAGCAGATTGGCAGCATATTGATGGAGGATTTTGCTGACATTCCCACCTCCTGAGTCTGACCATTCTTGCTCGCCAGTGTGAAAAATAGAACAGTGTTTGTTAAGGGTCCATTGAAACTAAGTATATTAAATGCATGTTTGTAAGCTTAGTTTTTTGATTCAGATCCCAATTTCTAAGGTCACTGATCTGGTCTAGTGTCAGATGAGAGCCAGATCCTATGTGACCTATATTAACAGAAAAATCTTTGTAAAACTAATTGCACTTGTTTCCCTTTCTTCATCTTTTGCAAAATCTCCCATCATTTTCTGATGTTCTGGTTTTGGCTGGGATAGAGTTAATTTTCTTCCTAGAACTTTCTAACCTCCCTAAACTTTCTAAACTTCACTGCTCTGTAGAAATCTGCTGAATTTCTCCTGTTACCTTTGCAGAGATGTCCATTTAACTCAATTATTCTTTTCAAGTCATCACCCTAAAGCATGTTGCTCTTTTGGTATATTTCCCCTATATCTTTCCCTCTGATGTAATTTCTGTTATCATTTTGCAGTGGTCTTAACTTTGTGTGGCAGTTTTCAATAGGATTTTTGCTTCTGTCACCAAATAAACAAGTGTAGAGTCTGGAGCAGCAACCTTGTGTCAGTAGAGCTTAAGAACTAAGGGAGAATTTGTTTGTGCTTAAGTTGGAGGAGTAAAAATGGTCCTCTGCTTGGGTAATAAGGTCCTGATTTTGCCTGTGATTAAGGCAAACTTTAGAATTACTTTACGTAGCCTAAGCTATGTAGTAGAGAAAGTATTTTCAGGTGCTCACTGAAAGACTTTTGCCTGTCAGTTGCATTGAATGCATATGTTTAAGCAAACTGATCTTTGATAAGGCAGCTGTTTCGTGGACATCAAAATATAATTCTTGTGAACAAATAAATTTTTATTAGACAAGAGATTTTGTTAACCATCTAGAAATATTTATATTTCTTAATTTGGGATATTAGTTTTGAACCATTATATACCTTGTCTTTAAGCCCTACAGAGATCACTGATTTCTCAACCTAACAGTCATAGTTTCCATAATAAAACAAGCAGAAGGTTTCAATGTAAGCAAATTGAAAAAAAAAAAAAAAAGTGAGTACAAAACACTCACAAATTCTCAAAACTGAAGTGAGGAAAACTGAGGTGATCGAGAATGAATGCTGCTTTATTTATATTGTCATTTGCTAAAGTCAGCTGAGAGCAACAGAACTCTCTCATGTGTCCACTTCCCAAAATGGGCTCAACTAACCTGAGCACTTCTCTATTCTGGGTTTTTTTAGTATGCCACCATATTTTGAATATTCAACTTGTGTAACTGGTCTCTGGAGTTCAAAATTCTTTGCAATGCAGTCATCTATATGATCTATATTTGAATTCTTGTTCAAAGTCTATTCTGAATGAAGACAGTAAGACCTCCACATAATTGCCAATCCGTCCTTGGAAAAACAGAAACATGAATGTCTGTAGTGTCTTGAGTAAAATGACATCATACCTTCCATCAGAATGCTAACAGCCTTTTATGATGACTGAGTTTCACTAATGAGTACCTTTGTAAGTCCTGCGAGATTTCACCAGGAATCACAGATAAAGCAAGCAGTGACATTTGAGATTCACTAGGCTGAAGTCTCTGTGGCTTTGTCCTGGAAAAAAAACCCTATAATTTAGCTTCAGGATTTTGATCTGCTGGCTTTACTTCTTACAGTTAAAAACATCATGGTAAGATATTATAAGCAGCATAAGTATCTGTGATTATGTCTTTTATTTTTAATAGCAGGTGTTAATCTTTATGCCACTGTCAAATTCCAACTATGATAACTGCAGGCAGCTTTCTTGTGCTCCTTTATTAGTTTTTTATTAAAAAAAAAGAAAAGTTAGAAAAAAAAAGTAAGAAAAAAAAAGCTTGTTTGAGCCTGCTTGTCTTTCTGCTTTTAATGAAATGCAGCACATGTAAGATCAACTATATCTTTAAGTTCAGTCTTTCTGTTTTTCTCATGTTGCAACAGTAAAACGTAGCATTCAAATATGTCTCTTGCTCATTAATTTATTCTATGCATTTGTCAATGCTTCTGAAATATGTTTATGGTCACCCAAACAGAGCACTTCTTTCCTCTCTGCATCATAAATAAGCTTTCAAAAATGCTTTCTAATTTGTTTCCTAACTCCAGGCTGCTTTCAAGTCTAATATTAAAATTTATATGTTTTTCAGATCTCATCTCCAAAATTATCATCCTCTTTATAACAGAAATTCATTTTCCCTGGTTATGACTTCCAATTGATTTCATGTCATTATTAACTGCTATTTTAGTTTGTGTGCATATAAAATTGTGTTTGAGCTAAGTTGTTTCTGTGTGTTGTGGTTTAACCTATCAGGCAGCTAAACACTGTGCAGCTATTCACTCATTCCACCCCAGTGGGATGGGGGAGAGAATCAGAAAAATAATAAAATTCCTTTTAAAAACTGCGATAAAGAACACAGCAGTATGCCAGCTGCTAGGAAGTAAATTAATTCTGTCCCAGCTGAAACCAGGACACTATTTCATAGAAACATTAGACCACCTGTAGTGAAATAGTAACATCCAGATTGGTGGAGACATGAGAAAGGATATACATCCATGAAAACAGTTTATGAGGCCCTACTTTGCTTTATGATGTCTTATCAAGACCGGTCAGTCATATGTTTGCATTTTAGACACAGCAAACAGGAAAATTCTCAAGTATTGAGGATAAGGTGATTCTGGCTAAGTAGATTTTCATTCAGTCTACTTCTGGTATCTGGTCTTTTCTCTTCCATTTTTAACTAAGGGTAATGAGACGCATGCCATGTTTTGCTTAGGGAACTCCATCTGTATGTCCTAATTGAATCAATGAAATTGGCAATCGTAATAAAAATATTATATCTGTATTATATTGGCTCAGCAAAATCCTTTGTAAATGTGGTTAATAAATTTTTGCTGTAATATTTATGTAATTCTATTAAGATACAATACTTCATTTTTTTATACAAGAACTTTAAAAATTGGGTCAAGAAAAAGGGGTTCTAACAGGTAATTATTTATCTAATTAGCAGCATATAGAAAGCTGGCTTCAATAGTAACGGGGATATATATTTTGCTCATCATTGAGAAATACTACTCAGAGTTTAGTCTTATAATAAAGTACCATTGAGTCATGTGTAATTAAGAACAGGAAATATGAAAGGGCAATATTTGCTGAATACTTAAAATTCAGCTGTTAAAACAGGAATTTTAACTTATAATTTCTTAATCATATTTTAGAGTTAAGTAGTGTTTTGGACTTACAGGTGTTTAAGTTTCCTAAGTGTGGTTAATTTATAATGATAGGTCTGGTTAAAAAGTGAATTCCACTATGCTTACACAATCTTTTAAAGCCTTTAAGCTATAATGGAATTTTTCACACAAAACATTTGCAACACTGAAAACATCTGTCTGCATGCAAGTGTTGTTCTTTGGTAAAATTATAACTTGATGTATGTCTGATGCTTTAGTCATCCTGCAGACAAATGGCCCATCACCTGAACAGTACATGACTATGCTTTGTTCATTGGTCTTGGCCATGATTCTTCTCTTCTTTTTTCTCACGAAGGATATTCTATTATTTGAAATCTGTAGTAGATGAGATTAGATCAAATATAGTTAGAAGGAGAAAAGTATCTATCAGAATCTTAGTCATGGTAGAATGAAGAGTGAGATAAAAATGCCACATCTGCCAAATCAGTGCAATTAATAGCTGAAATGTTCCTTTGCTATTAGAAATCCTTATGTGTAATGATAACAAAATGCCATCATATGTTACTACAAGTAGAAGAGAAACAATTTGGCATGTTCTACCAACTGCTTTATGTGTATGACCTAGTAGAGCCTGTTTGTTATTCTGCTAATGCTGTGTTGTGTTTTTACAACATTATTCTCACCCACATTGCAAGTTAATGCTATCCTTGCCTGCTAATATCTGAGAACTGCTTTTTAAATAGATATACATTTAGATAATACAGTGATGGACTTATGAAATGGAGATTAAAGAGACATGGATATAGACAGACTGGAGAGATTTTGCAAGTTAAAAAAATTGTTTAAAACCTCAAGTTAACCTACTTCATAATTAGGGCATATCATAACCATGGACTATCTTTCTAATTGTAAATTATTGTGTGCATGTTCACATCTGTCAGAGAGGGAAAGAGTGAATATCCAGCCAGTCCTTCCAAGGGTCCAAGGATCTCTGGCTTCTGTGAGTCATGTTGTGCTTGGTTTAAGAAAGTTTCTTCTGACACAGCAGGAAAGATTTGGAAATCCCCTTGCATGTAAGATAAGTGCTTGTGCAACACAAGCATGAACAGCAGCTGTTCAAGAATTTACTTAGTGAAGCAGCCTTGAGATGTCCAGAATGGGAGGTAAAAGAACCTCTATGTGCCCAGTGCTCGTTTTAATCTCTTTGCTTTTCTGCAGCCCACTATGAGCAAGGCTTGGGAAGTCCAAGCCATTGTCATGCCCATTCTTGACCCTGCCACCAGGTCAGAGTATGCTCATCTGAAACTGCTTCTGTTCTGTGGGAACCATCAATGGTATACTGTTGTGGCTTCTTTTTAATCAGAATAGGTTTATAGTGGGAACTGGAATCAGTTCCTAAAACTGACATTCCTGAAAGATAGAGAGGTATTAGATAAGAGGAGTCTGAGATGCTTTCACCACATAAAATATCTAAGAGAAGCTTTGGAAATGTATTCTTAAACACATAATCTTGTGCAGTCTGAATTTTATTTGCATAACTAAATATTCAAGGTGGAAGCATCAAGCCCCAAATCAAATTAAAATACCAAACAACAACACCCAGCTTACAAGGTGCCAACTACTCTTGAGTGTCAGAGGCAGGAGAAGTTGCATACTGCTGTGCAGAAGACAGGGCTGTTACTGTGTTATGGCTCTGTGGGGTTTCTGACTTGCAGTTTTTTATTTATGCTCCTCTATGTGGATTTCTGGTTGAGGTGACTGTGGTAGTAACTGATTACACACACAGTTTCATTGGCAAACCACAGTGAACCTGGGTTCTCTTCCCCTTTGGATTCTTGTTATTGCTTAAATATTCTCTTCAGCAGGAGGAAATGCTAGTTCTAGCCTCTAAAAAATAGAGAAATTACATTAAAAAATCCCATATATTAAGTTCTGTGGTCTCCACATACAGAGATGTCTGATTTCTCAGGGGTGTCTACAGAATGAGTAGGAGCAAGCCCAAATCTGACTTCTTCATTCACTTGCAGGTTCTGAGCTGCCCAGTGAAGACTGCTGTACTTGAAGTACTTCTGTCTTTTTTGACAGCACTTCTAACTGCCTTCAGGCCACAATACTTCCTGGTGGTCACATAATACATGTTGGGACTCTCTTCATGTCTTCCACCAAAATAACCCTCTTTTTCCACCCTCTCTGAAACTGCAAAAAGGTCATCTCTCTACAAAAAAAAAAGGCAACAGCTCTATATGTGTGTGTGTGCATGTTACTTTGGTGTAAATTCTGGTGAATCACATTTATGGAAGACATTTTAATGAAGACATGCTGTGTAGGAACAAACCACATAAAAAACTGGAGGAAAGAAAGAAGGAAGCTGCAAGCAACCACAAGAGGCTCTGTACTAGCAGCTGGAAGTAAACTTAAGCAATAGAAATGATCAAGTATGAAAAATGCAGGGCTGTGCAGCTATAGCCATCTATAACCTGTACTTTTCATCTTTGAAATACAACTTCTTTTTAATCAGATTACACAGTTTTTTCTAAAGGAGAACTTTAATATTGAGATGTCTGAAGAGCTGGCAGCTCACAGTGGTGTTTCTTGAACCTTAAGAGAAGGGTTTAAAAGACCTCCAGACTATCTGTATTCTTTTCTTAGCGTTTGAGTTTTGGCGTGTATAACTTCTAAGAAAGTCCTATCCTTTTCCATCCAAAGATTCTCTTTATAGGTGACTCAACTAACAGAGGGATGATGTATTATCTAATAGAAAGAGTGAATAAGACTCTTCAGGAATGGCAAAAGACCCATGATGTTAAATGTTATCATAATATCAACGAGGGGAAAACATTCATCAGTTACTCCTACTACCCCCAGTTTTGGATGAGCTCAAACCAGAGACCGACTTTTGAAAAAGCCCTAGAACAACTGCTGCAGAGGTACTGTACAGACTATTGCTAGCTTGTTTGTATTCTCAGCCTAGTCACAAATGTATTTAACAGATTTTACAATTAAAGTCAGTAAACAATTAAACATAACTTGTGTAGACTGTATTGTGTGGTTGAAAAATGGTAGAAAATGACATCGGACCTCTGATCAGGATGCCAGATACAGTTCATTGAAATGCAATGCAATGCAGTTAAAATGTCTGCCATCTATTTTAAGGCAACACATGTTGTTTTTCCTTTCTGGGTTTCAGATCACGTCCCCTGGAGAACACAGACCAGACCGTATTAGTTGTAGGTGGTGTTCAGTGGCTTAATTCCAATCACCTGCAAATTATCCAAAAGGTGTTGAGCAGGTAATGCTATGTACTTGGTGTTATTGCAAGTCTTGATATAATAAATTACAAAAAACAACTTAACATACCACTTCATTTGTTTTCTCGTGTGTGTGCACTTAAGTGTCTTTGAAAAACTTAGTGAAAAAGACACTAAAATGCAGTGTCTTTTGATGTGTCTGTTAAGTAAAACCTGTGACTCTTTTTTTAATTTTATTTTCCAAACAGGGAAAATCTGTCAAATATCCTGGTAATTATCAAATCCATAGGGATGGGCTTTCACCTGCCAGTGGATGGAATACATTCTCTATCACAGGTAAGCTACAGTACTGTTAGAGTGCATTTTCATGGAAGACTTGTCATTTCCGCAATAATTTTACTGTCTCGTCAAAATATGTTACAACCTCTGCTGAGCAAGCTTTAAATGGATCAAAGAAAGATTAATGTTTGTATTTTCTCATACTGCTTGCTAATATGGATTCAGACCAATTTGCCCTATTTCACGGATTCCACCGCTGTTTGAACAGCCGTGCTCAGTCAGCCATCCCAAGAACCAGAAGAAGCTCCAATATTAAGCCAGATGCTGAGGGTGAGAAATGGAGCTGGGGATAGGCAGATTTCTCCTCATACCACATCGAGAATGGGCCTTACTCAGGCTTCCTCCATTGTTACTGCTGAATCAGATTCACTGGTCTGGCTGCATTGCACCGCTATCCATAAAACCATTTATCCAGCCTATGAAACCAGAACATTACAGAGCAGTTGGAATGTAGGTGGTGAATCTAGTCTGTTATTTGTATGTCAATGCGTTGTTACAGTCAGTTTAAATCATATCCAAGACTCTCAAAGTAACAGATGGGCCCTGTGTGCTGTGTAACTCATTCAATTTAATATCTTTATTTACAATTTGAACGGTGGTTCTCCATTGAACTGTCCATATAAAATATGTGGATGACAGAGGGATGGGAAGAGCTGGAGGGCAGAACGGAGTAAATGGCACCTACCAGAGCTGTGTGTAATGTTCCAGCTATTCACAGGCATTGAAAACAGAAAATTATTTGCTTTCACAGTTTAAGTACAGTACTTCTACCACACTGGGGACTGGTGCCCACATCTTTTTGCAACCGTAACACACTGTTGTAGGACCTACTGCTACTCTCACCTTTCTTTTTGCTATGGAGACTGCCCTGGCATATTTTCCCCATTCTTTCTAAGTTAGTACTATCTTCCTCTACTGAATGTCTTCTTATTGATTCCAACCATTTCCTTAATTTATCCGGATGACCAAATTAGGATGGAGTAGGGAAATTGTTGGTATCAACATGAAGAAATGTCATGGCTTCTCCCATGGCTTTCAGCAGAGTTCACTCCTAGGAAGAGGAAGCAGAACTTTGATCAAAGGAAGGAGAGGCAAGGATAGAAGGAGTATTATGGTTTACCAGGTATACCTTTTTCTGTTTCTTATCCAGTAAATTTATGAAACTACAGAAATCAACTACATTGACCAGTGTAACTGACGTTCTCTTCCCTTTCAATACTGGAATCACATGCCAAATTATCCATGCGGTTTGGGTGCTCTGGACTTCTGGATTTCACCAGCTACTCTCAAAGCCCTTCTGTCTGCAATGTCAAATTCCCCACTTTGCCAAATTTATGGCTAACATTTTTCTATTCCTGGCCTTCCTGCATCATCTTTAGAAATAACAATCTGTTCTTCAGTGTAACCATTTGTAAGATGCCCATGGCCCTATATTTGTTTTTAAGCAACAGCCTCAATGAGTTTGATTTGAAGATGAATTTTAATTTACAGGAGCAATTTCTCCATTCATTACAGACAACTTTATAATAGAATTTTTTATTATTTTTTACACCTCACATTAGCTAAGCACATATTAAAACCAGTTATGCAGTAATTATGAGCAACATTGAAATCTTTGTATGAAAGAAGCTTCACAGCTCCTGAAAAGCAATTATAATTCCTGCAAAAATCTACAACAGCCTTGGAGTAATAACTGTTTTCAAGAGTGTATTTATAGTAATTCATGTCTGGAGTATACCATAAGAAGGACATGGAGCTGCTGGAGCAAGTCTAGAGGAGGCCATAAGGATGATCAGGGGGCTGGAGCACCTCCCGTATGAAGACAGGCTTTGAAAATTGGAGTTATTCAGCCTGGAGAAGAGAAGACTGCATGGAAACCTCCTAGCAGCCTTCCAGTATCTGAAGGGGGCCACAAGGATGCTGGAGAGGGACTCTTCATCACTGTAGTGACAAGACAAGGGGTAATGGGTCTGAACTTGAACAGGGGAAATTTTGGTTAGATATAAGGAAGAAATTCTTTACTGTGAGAGTGGTGAGGCACTGGAACAGGCTGCCCAAGTGCATTGTGACTGCTCCATCCCTGGCAATGTTCAAGGCCAGGTTAGACAGAGCCTTGAGCGACCTGGTCTAATGTGAGATGTCCCTGCCCATGGCAGGGGGATTGGAACTTGATGATCTTAATGTCCTTTCCAACCCTAACTATTCTATGATCCTATGATTCCATACTTGCTTTACTCAAAATGCAGTCTTGGTATTCACTTCCATGGCAGAATACAGTAACTTTTAAACAGCCTTTCTGACAAGACTCTGCAATATTTTGTCTGGAATGCAGGCAGAAATACAAAACCTGTGGAACGAAAACTTGGTTATTCTGGATACAGCAAAAAATTTTGGCTATGAAGTTGTTGACACCTTCGTCATCACCATGGGACGTTACAAAGAATTTCTGCAAGGGAAGTGCGGGTGCCATTTCCATGAGGTAATAGTTTACACCTATATCATTCCCAGGTATTTAAGAGACATTTTACTGCCAGGCGCTTAGAAACAAAAGTGTACACAATGAGGTTTGCATCCGTGACTCAAAGTTAGGCCTGAATTTAAACCTCAGGGATAGCAGTTTGTATGACGGTGCTTGTCCCTTGCTGCTCAGAGTGCAACGACCAATGACATCCATAGACAAGCTGAACTGCTGTAGTGGTGATTCCTTGAAATAAAACCAGGCGTGCTCTTCTGCAAAGGATGTTGCATGTTTTCCAGGTTGTTGTATTATTTGCTGTGTGTTTTGTATTGATAACTACTTGTGTATGGACTCAGTTTATCTTTTTGCCACACCTCAGTCACATAGATTTTTGTCTAAAGCCTTCCTAACTGAGAAGCTCAGCAGACTCCCATCAAACCATAGGTACATCTAAAATGGAGCTTCAAATTGAAAGACCAGTCTTACTGCTGTAGATCTGTTTTCATATGTCTGAGGAAGATTTATCTAGGATAGTTATAGTGGTTGACTATACAAATAGAAGTGTAAAAGTCGCTTGTTACTCATGCCCATAGTTCTCCTTTCTTTTTTGTCTGAAATCTACAGAAATTCTGCCTTCTGTTTTATAATTACTGACCTGGTGAAACAAAGACATAGAAAATATACTAGTAGGGCAATTGAGAATATATTATTTTGTTCATTTGATGCTCTGGTAAAGAATATTCACAATATATTACAAATGACAGGAGTCCATGGATTAAATCAAAAATGAATAAGCAAACACATTATTATATCTAGGCACAAAATCAGCCAAGAGGCTGCCAAACAAGTGAAAGTAAAGGGTTTGAAAAACAAGATATTTAAAGTTTTACTGGTTTCCTTTCAGATGTATTTTGAGTATGTGGCATGTCTTTTTATAGTGAATGCTCTTCCCCATCAGCAAAAGAAGGATCTGTTTCAGTTTGGAATTTCTTGTACCTTATGTATATGTAGCAAATGAAGAAGTGCAGGCCTGGTTTAGTGCAGGTGACCCTGAGTTAAAACAGGGTATAATTGTTGAGTAGCCAAGTGAGCAGATACCCTCTACCATTAGGCTGATGACAGTAATTTTGCATATGATTGTTAAAAGAACTGCCACCGAAACCACCAGATTTTCCTACAGCTTCCAACCAAGCTCTTTCTCAAATCCATGACACCAGTTTGTTGGTGTAAAAGGCCAGTTCCCAGGTTCCTGTTATGAGTGGTCAGTCTGCTGAGAATCCAAACACATCATTCATTCCCCAGAAAAGATCCATGAATATTTCATTACTCCCTTTGGAAACCTGAAAAAGCTTTGAGGAATAAAGGAGGCTCATATCTTTCCAGGTACTTAACTCCTGATTCAAAGTAAAGATATTTCTTCAGTGAAAACTGGAATCGTGCACTTAGACATTGTCAATAGCCCCCTCTCTCAATTCATTGCTGGATATCAGGACAGAGAAGCCTTCTGCTAACTCTTTAGCTGAAGTCGTGTTTCACAGAGTGAGAGATTGCCTGTGAAGCTACAAGGACCTTCATTTTTATTAACCGAATCTGGGTTCTCTTTTTTACAAAAGACTAGGAAACTAGAATAATTTATTCTGTTAAAACCTGTTTAGGGCAATAAAACTTGAACTGTCGTATCTTTCGGGAAGATTGCATTTCCTCTGAGTGATCAAATTCGGCATAGCAGATGCAAGTTCTTTCATAGAATGAAATACAGAATGAAAAGAAATTGTTACTAAAAAGTTTGAAAGGAAAAAAGGATACAATGAAGGACATCTCTTTGACATCAAGAGTTAATGAATTTATGGTGTTCCACAGTCAGCTGGGGGCTTTGAGCCTATAAGAAGCTACTACTTAGAAGAAATCTCAGGATTTTGGTTACTGTCTAAAAATGACACTAGCGAAGTTGACGTGTCATTTAGAAGACAGAACTCCACAAGTTATGTCCTATGGAGGATATTAGAGCTATCAAAAGTGCATAAATATTAAAAAAGACTATCACCAACAAGTGAAAGGCTAGCATTTTTCCAGCATGAATTTAGAATTTGTATTCCATCAAAACAAATTAATTCAAGTAAGAGATACCACCAAATGTTTTCTGAATCTCTCAAGAGAAGGATAAAATCGTTTTGCTTATTTTGCCAAGCCATGCCTATCTTTGTGTAAGCCTCACTCTTGGCCAAGCTTGTTCCCAGGACCTGGACTTGTGCAGGGTTAGCACAGAAGCTCCATAGAGCTTCACGGGTACAAAGGCGGGCCATGAGACCAAGACTGAAGTGGAAGCACCAATTTTTGCTGTGAAGAAAGGTCAGGATGGCTATGATGTATTTTCTGTAAAAAGCAAAAAAAAGCAAAAATCTAAAAATAAGGTTTCCTTCATCATGCACTCACAGTATACACTGGAAAACAAAATATACTGTGGTTAATTAAACTTAGGAGTATGTTAAACAAAACAAACTGAAATTCAGTGGTGATGATAGTAAAATTCAAGCACAGGCTCCAGAGTGTCCTTGTGGTGTCTGCTGGCCAAGTACTAGCATAGCAATCCTGACTATTTTCTCTCAGCCACAGCAGTCACCTTTACATTAAGCAGAGTAAAAAAAGTTAATAACTATAAGGCTTTGATTTTTCTCCTTAAGTATCACAGAGATGCAATATCAGAAGCAAAATACCAGGCAGCAGTGTATTTCCAAAAGAGAGTGGGGAGACAATGAGCTGCCATTGGTTGGGACTGTGCTCCAGTATGAGGCTCACTGGGGCTAAGAGCAGTTGTTGGAGCATTATCAGACCCATCTGACCTCATGTGCTGTGTCAGCCTCACAGCTGGTTTCCACCCCGGGCTCCTCAGCAGCTCACAGGTTTTCAGCCTATTGCCGGGGCCTCTGTCCTGCTTTGGGATCAAACACAAGCAGGCATGGTTAGTTAACCAATACTTTAATCTACTCTGCTCAGTACATGAGAGAGGCATGAACACAGCTCAGTCCAAATGGAGCTGGAAAAGATGGGGCAAATCACCAAGCAGATATTTATGCAATGGATAAATAGTCCTGTGGAGTAAATTCCTCCCTCCATTTTACTCAGACAGCTATGTTGACCATTTTTTGTCTAGAACCCAGATGTTGATGTCTGCATGGGTCATTGCTGGTGCTCGCCATTTCCACAGAGCTTTCAAGTGAACGGGAAGCTTCAGAGTAAAATGTTTCAGTTGCTTTGTATGGAGCTGGGTGGAAAACAGCAGGGTGTGATCAGTCATCAGCATTTTTCATGCACTCCTCCATCATTTAGTATGAGCTCATGTGCAGATTTGTCCTTGCTTCCCTGCCAGAGGAATCTCAACAGAGAGTATGTGTTTCTGGGGAGGATCAGGGGAGAATTTGGCTCACGGACCTGTTGTTAATGAGGCTTGAGAGGTCATTGTGCCTGAAAGAAGCATAGATGTGCCCAGGAGAATCCATCAGCCACCAAAAAACCAGAACTGACTCTTTAAGAAAGCAGAAAGAAAATCCTTGAATGCTTTTGATACCTCATTAGTTTCAACAATTTTGTCATCAGTTTATTTCTGCATCCTGGCAAGTGGAATTTCATCAGGTGCTAAAGCAGTTTGCGCTAGGAAAATGGCATTTTGCCTTCAAGGGCAAAGACAAGAACACTGTAAAACCAGCACTTTTCATGTTTTAGGAACCAGATGAACTAGATTAACTCTGCTGCTTTGTACTTTCACTTTCTTTCTCTTAAAAAATTATTCCTAAACTCGCAGAAGGTAGCATCCCTCTTCAAATGTCATTTGAGCTAGAGCATGGCCATGCAGGAACTGGAGGGCTGACCATTCTGTGCAGTCAAAAAATAAGAATTGAAATGCATTCAGCAGTTCTTGTTTAATTCTCACTAGCTGGCCAAACAGAAAACTACTTCTCCTGATTGCCCTGAGAAATTATGGTGAGTTCCCACCATCCCACTTCAGAGGGCCTTGAGTCACCCTGACAGCATAGAAATACACAGCTCTATAGAACCTACAATCTTCACTCAGATTGCAAGGGATTATATCAATCTAGGACAAAAGATCTTTCATATGGCTGTCACTTTCTGCCCAAACATCCTTCTAGGTGTATGCATACATGCAAATCTGACTTTTTAATTACCTCATTATTCACAAATGCTTATGGAGAAGTACGCTGGCCAGCAATTATAAAGACCTTTATGGAACCTATATTTTAATTCAAATTTATTTCCTAATTTGATGGCAATGAATTCATATGGTCACAACATAAAAACTAGCAACCTTGAGATTTTGGTATCTCAATCAGTGCCTGGCTGCTGGATGAACATTAGAGTGCATTCCTGGGAGATTATGCCTAACAGGAATGCAGTTTTGGTGATTGGTTCAAGGTGGCATCGTTCTGAAATAGTTGTAAGATCTAAGGCACTAATTTAGAAAAATGAACCTGCAGTAATTGTATGAAAACAAATAACAGCCCTTGGCTTAGCTATATCAAATTGATCAGAAGATATATTCATTTTCTATGTGGATAATTCTTGGTCTTTTTTTAGTTCAGCCAGCTCCCTCATAGCCTTTTTGCCCAGTCATTCAAGACTTTGAACATGTTAATCCTTCACATTTAATTTTGTTTGAATTGTTTCATTTATTATGAGCTTCATTACATATGAACATTGGTTTTGATTGTTCAGTAACCCTAAATATGCATGATCTTTTTAAAAAGTTGATATGCTTCTGCGTTAAAATGTGCATTAATAAATGAAGTCTGCTTTTTCAAATGTCTGCTGTGACGGATCAAGTCAGAAAACTGATGGGCATCAGAGCTATCAAGTCAACTTACCATTTTGAAAATAGGTTAACTTGGCCCCTTTTCTGCTTTCTCTGCATTTGCCAATGCCAGGGTCAGGGTCCTTTGCCCTACATCTGTGCTAGGTCCTGAAGTTTTGTCTCTCTTCATTATTCATCAATGACTTTGTTTTCACTGAGATGAGACCTTCAGCATTTCACAGATCACCCCCCATTAGTCTCCTGACAACCCTACCTTTCACTTTCCCTCTCATTAGTCCCACGGCCATTTGTTTATTCCATACAGATTGAACATGATAATCCCAAAAATATATGCATATTTGGGCAGGAGAGGAGGAGCATTCTTCTGCAGTAAGTCACTGAACCACATTGTGGTTATGTGAGAGTGATGCCCTGGGGAAAGGGATGTTAAACTGCACTGTAACTCCCTTCTTGGAGAAACATGACACGTGAGTGTTTTCATCTTAACATGGAGCTGGGCCAGGTTTGCAGCAAGATCTGAGAGTGAAACATTCTCACAGGAATCACAGCTGAAACACAACATGTGTTTCTCAGGTGCTTGGGATCAGAGCAGGATTTAAACCTTCCTGCAAGTCAGGGATGTCTTAAGTCTATTTTTTTCCCATGGTAAATATACAGACAAGCTATTAACTCTGAATTTTGTTGTTCAGATAAATTGTCTCTAATGAAGAGAACCGAGTCTAGTATACAAAGACATTATGGAATCAACCAACTGAGTATAATGGGCCTATACATTTAGATTTCGAGGCTCAAGTGAAGAAAGTTTTGCACTTTAGTTAGTATGTAATATAACAAGCTGGCCCACTAAAATAATGTTTGTGAGCAGCTTGCAGCGCAAGGTGAGAGTGTCAGGATCTGCTTTGTGGAGAACTGAGCATTTCTGTACACGCAGCTGTGTATCTATCTTTCTAGGTGCAGGCAGAAAGCACTCACATATGTCACTTCTTTTGCAGGTGGTGAAATCCAATCCCTCTGAAGAAAGTCCACACATAACAATGACGTTATCAAGGCACTACACACTGGGGAAATATTTCGGCAGTCAAAGCAAGCCATCACAACTGCAGGACTATGCAACAAATTCACAGTCCCCATATCATGTCCGAGGTCCAATAAATCAAGTTTATTCTGAAATCCTTCTCAGCAGGCTCTGTGCAAGTAAGAGGGAGCTTGTCAGCACATAGCCTCTGCTGAATATCGCGCTGGGACTCGAGGTGTGACACTACATGAGTGAAAGTAGTGAAAGACCACGGTGAATTTCTGACATGCTTCTTTGATTGGCTGCACAGACACCAACAGTGTGGGACACGTGGCATTTTCCCTAAAACTTTATGAAATCAAGCTATGCCTGGCAACTCTGTGGTGTCAAAATGGAAGATGGGGGTTTGCAAAGGAGAGAAGAGGGGAAGTTACTTGAACTGTTGCCAAAGGCTACAACAGCTGTAGCTCAAGCAACTGTGTATTAATGACAGTAAAGAGAAAGAAATATATACACTTGAACTATTTGGAAAGGACTGCTTTAGCTCTTAAGCACTATCTAGTTTTCTATTTATAGAGACACTGTAATATTCGAATGTATTTAGAAACTGGCTACATTCCATTTTAAAGAGTCTTATTTTATGTGGATGGGTTCCCCTTCAATATCAAACCTTTTCTATTTAGGCACTTGGTTTATACAATTTCAAAATGCCTATTAGCCTTTTACTGAGGATGACAAGTTTTGAACTCCAGTGTTTTTAGTGAAAACACACCCCGTCTTTGTATCTTAGATGGAAGAGATGTCTACTCTATTTTTTGCATGTTCTAAAGCTAATCTAGAGATAGATTACTTAGACTCGAGACTGATTATAATTGTCTTGATGTAACATGTAAATATAGTGAATATGTTAACATAACCCTTACTTATGGTGTCACTGTAGGAGAGTGGCCATATACAGGAATACTGCTTAGATATGTGCTTCAGCGTCTACCTTGGCTTGTAAGCCAAGCAAGTAGTCTCCCAGCATGGAAATGACATTTCTTTAATGATTTCTTATAAAACACTGCCAATGCAGTGAAAGCCAGTACCACAAATAGAAGAAAAATACACTTTGCAAGCACACATAAGAAGTTCAGGATCTAGTTTTTAATCTGTCATGAGGACTGTATGATAAGATGGGAGCATAATGGACTGCCTGTGTCTCATGCATAGCAGGGACAAGACCTTTTCTGAATGCCAGTTTCATGCTGTAGCTCAGCTACACCACTGATGTTTGCAGACCTACTCTGGGTGAAACCCCGAGGAAAGGTTTTACCACTGCAGTGGGGAACTGTCTGCTGATCTCCTGCCACAGCGTTGGCAGCACACTCATTCACAGTTGTGTTGCTCTGGTGGGAAGCCAAGCATGATCGAGGCTTAGCAGCTGGGTGGTGGGTTAATGGCACCCGTAAGACTGTTCTGCCTTCAAATTATCCAGTTAATATCCAGTATCTTTATGAATTCAGTCATGGAGCAGTGAATTAAGACACCTCTCTCTCCCATAATGCACTAGAGAAGGGAGTCAGAACCAGGTAAGTACAAGTCTAATGAAGGATCCACCAAGCTCCAAGGCATGCTTCCTCCTTTACAATTTTACGTATAATCCTCCTTTACATATAATTCTCAATTAGCTTCTACTGTCTTTGGGAAAGGAAGCTGCAAGCAATGGCAGTGAATAAACAAATAAGCACAGAACTAATCACCATTTTACAGGCCTTAGTAGCACACAGGGAATAGTCTTACTCCTATATAGAAGCAGGACTAGAAATTCATGACACCACATTTGCGATTTGTCGAAGATCCTTAAACTCACCACAGTCTGTATCCCCAGCTAAAGTTTTGTGCATTCTTGCTTTGGATAAGATATGTGGAGGTATGATGGGAAATTGTCATGCAGCATGGATTTTGGCTTCCCTAGATGGTACAAAGATCCTGCCAAAAGAGGATTTGACATATCTAATTTAGGAGACCTTCCGCTATACTGACAAAGCTCTTAATTCAGAGGGACATTGCATTCAGTGTGATTATCTCTGTTTCTGTATAATATGCTGCTGCTGTGCTTACAGCAAATGGCCCTGACTTTACACGTAAGATTTCCCTGGTATGGTGGAGCTTTACATGGAAGATGGGTCAGGAGCTGTGCATAAATACTGAAAAAGCCAGCATTTGTTTTTGAGCAATATGATTATGTAAGGAATGTAATTGTATGCAAATGATATATAATCTTCGAGTCTGGAACTCCAGAGCTGCACAACCTTAAACCTGAAGGACTTAATATCATGTCATTAATATTAGTAGAATCAAAATGCAGTCTTCATTATTAAGATAATCAATGATAGGTGCATTACAGTTCTGCTTCTGTAAAGATTTTTGTGTAGCTTGTTTAAATCCACATGCTGTTACTGTTATTGTTCTGTACACAATTGTTTTTAAGGCATAAACTCGGGTTTTATGTTTGTTTGTTTGTTTGTTTGTTTTTTAATCAAACCCTATTGCTGGAGCATCAGCTCTAATGATGAAAAGGAACAAGCTGACTTTGTTATACTGCTAGCTGATATCAGTAAATGTGCAAATCATCACTTCTGTTTTCACCACAAAATGGTTTACATATGCTGTACTCCCAGATGTCTTAATGTTTTCCAAATCTTAATGTTCTTCAATTGTATCAAGTAGAAATTTTCCTGTATATTTTCTATTTTTTACATGTCTATGTACATATGTCTGTACACAGTCATTGGCAAATTGATCTTTATTTAAAGGAGTTCTTTGAATGAGTTTTTCCAACACTACATATGATCCATGTAATATTAGGAATAATTAAAGGGAAAACTAAAACAGGCAGACTGAAACAGGTGCCGATGTACATTTTTCATTATTTAACCTTAAAATATATCTAGCATTTGTAGGTATGAAAAAAAGGAGAGCTGAGCTCAACATGGAAGCATTGCTTGCTAATACACATTAAAATTCACAGATTAAGACAATAAAAAATTTACCATCTTTGAATTCCAGTGAATGTGTTGCTATCAATGTTTTACTCTAGATTTATCACATCTGCTGTGACATTTTGCCTGAATAACCATTAAAGTGTTCCTACTATGTTAAGACTGACTGATAATGTACAATTTTTCCCTCCATATGTTTACCTTAGTCCCGTTACTTACCATTAAAATAGAAAAGGACCTAATTGTCAAGGTGAGTTCCACCTCCTAATACAGGCATGAATGGCCCTGGAACTGGTACTAGGATTGGAATAATCAGGTTGGGGAACAAGTACACCAAGAAGTGGTGTTTCCTGATCAGTGTCTGCCCAGTAGCATGCAGAGTTTAGCCTGTAACCAAAGTGCTCTTTCAGATACAAGTAGAGAGACTGGAGGTGTGCTGGAAATTAGATAGATAGATAGATAGATAGATAGATAGATAGATAGATAGATAGATAGATAGATAGATACTCTGACACACACAGCATCAATCTCAGCTATTTTTATTGTTGCATTCCTTTAAACTTCAGCTGAAGCTGCATTATGGTGTACCAGTGTCCAATGAGTTATAACTCCTTGTCTATTCTATGATTCTGTCTCCATGTAACTGCATAGGTGTCAAACGGTGATTTGCATTTGAGCCTTGCAGGACAGATGGCCCCCATGATCAAGTTCATCTCAGTGAGTGCCTTTGGAATAACTGGCTGCAATAAAACATATTTTCCTATTTGTAGGGAAATGCCTTGACAAGTCAGCTCTGTCACTGGAGATGGTTTATTTCAAATATAGCAAGGTGCTGAAAGAATGGACTACAAATACCAATTTACACTTAGTATTCATTTGAAAATGTTAATCTTTAGAATAATCTCTTTCACACTGTTAAATATAAGGCCTTTGTTTTTCTGTTCTGTGACATATTAAAGGGACATCAAAGTCAATTTATTTGCTTGGTGGGTGGGGTAGTGGAGCATCCAATTACCTCAAGGTTGAAATAACCACTTGTAGTTGCTTCTGCTGCTATGCTGAGCCAAAGAGAATGCTTTGAAGATGCAAATATGTGTGATATTAAGTTGACTGCAGTCCAGGGATTTTTCAGATTACTTTTTTAGAGTAAAGCAATTTTTTAGAGGTGCAGTGAGCTATTTGGCATAGAGTCAAACTGCTAAACAAGCCTCTGTAGGCTCACATGAAAAATATAATCTTACCTTTTTGTCTGCCTTCTAGCCTTGCAGCTGGCTTGTTTTACCTCACTGTTATGACTATCTGTACCTGCTCTACTCCACATCAGCCTTTCTTTCAGATGACCCAAGAAGTTTCAGTTTCATCATCGAAGCAGTTCTTGGAAATTTGAGAGATGATGGTTGCAAGTTCAGGCTAAATCTTCAAAATACCAATGCTATTATCTTGATGTTTTTGTCAGTTTGACAGCAAAGATTTACCAACTGCAGCAAGGGTAGAGCAAGCCTCTTCTTCAGGGGGGTGATTTTCTCTGACGAATTTTAAACAGCTGTATTGTGGTAAGTGCTTAGTATGTACCAGCACTTAGTTCTTCTTGCGGCTTGCCTTTGTCAAGTTGAAACCCATCTTTCAAAATCCACTGCCATCTTTACCTGTGTAAATCCTAAAAGAAGCCCCAGAACAGTCAGTGTATAATGCAGGCATACCTATGTATTGGTGCTGGTCCATATCCTACAGTATTTACTGATACCTTCATGCTGCCCACTAAGCAGAAAAGCCCTAACTACACAGTAAAAACATGCTATGCATTTTAGCATGGCTAGCCTGTGGTTTGGTGGTACTAAACCATATCACATGTGTCAGACTAGGCCAGTACCTAGAGCTAAGTGTCCAGAACTCTACTCAAGGCTTTAACTTAAATGGGCAGGACGGGCCCACAACAAGGGTTCCTGCAGCAGTGGTTTCTGTTGAAATGGTCTTGAGCCTTTTCTAGGTTCATTCATCTGGCTACTCAGCCAGCTCCTTGGCAGCTGTGGGCAGCCCTTCCATGTTCAACAAACTTGGCAAGGTACACTGTTAAGTAGCCCTGAACTGAAGATAAAGTATATGTTTAACTGAAATCTGAACTGAGGTCTTTGTGAAACACAGCACCTACTCAGCATCCCCTTGATTTCCTCTAGAATTGAGCTGCTCTAATGAGAAGCAGAATTCAGTCCCTTTCAGCTGAATCTCAGGTAACGGGGTCTTTTTTCCCCATTGCTTGCTTGCATAAAATAAAGGGAGGGATCTTCTCTGCATGCTCCCACCAAACATAGTGAGATGAGCTGTGTTTGCATGCAATCACTGCACTAGGCTTTCCCTCACACACCTCGTTACAGGGACAAAATTCCCATGGCAGGTGGTGTTTTCAATATTACATCTCGAGCTGGGTCAGGCAATGCAGTGTCTGCCTGCACCACCTGCCCCGGTGCTGCTCCCAGGATGCTGGGCAAGTTCTGAGTGAATACTGCAGAACTAAAACCCTTAAGTAAGGAATCAAAGTGCCTCAGACACATTTTGGTGAAGTCAGACCAGTTACAAACAGCTCACTGCAGATCAAGTGGGAGAAACTAAAGTTGGACTTTGAAGTCAGTAAATGCTATGGGATATTGCCAAGGTTTGGAGACCAGATCTGTGTTTGGCAGTTTCTCACTCGCCATGTTCTGAAAATGTCTTTTTAGCTTTTTTTTTTCCACTAATCGTTATCAACTTCCATATTTCCATTATGATTCTCTGGGATTAAGGATCTGCCCTGACTGATAATGACTGTACAGCCTGCCCAGATGGTAGTCAAATTTTCTTATACATCAGAGGAGTTTTATTATTTCTGCAGGGTTTTTTTCCTTTACTTCCACACGCCAGCTCTAAAGATTTTGTATATTTACAGTCAATCATCAATGGCTTTAGTTATAATAGCTTAAATGTTTCAGTTACAATAGCTTCAATGACTCCAACATATTCAAAGAAACCTGATAATCCTTATTTAAACTAATAGAAAAACACTCAATCCTCAAAAACTTGACCTTGTAAGTAATTGGACAATACAGCACCCAGCATGATCTAGCCCACTAACTGGCTTCCTTTAAAATAGAGAATCAGTCACATCATATGTAATAATGTCATGTTGTCTCTTACTGAAGTTTTTACTGGAGTCATTGCAATTTGAACATGATTGTGTGGACTCATAGGCAGATTGCTTTTTAAAACTCAGGGCCTTTGTTGAGCTCTCTTGACCACAAATGGTATCTATTAGCTGCTGTGAAGTCCTGTTTGAACATCCTTTTAGTACTGTGTCCTGCCGTGTTATTATAAAATACATACATAGAAGGGGATTTTCTGCTGCTGGTAAAAGGTTAAATCATAACAGGTCTTACTACTCCACCCGCTGCTGGTACTAAATCCCACATTGCGTCATTTCTTGCAGTAACAAGGAGTCAGGGTGTAGTAACCCTGTAATGCTGGCTGTCTGCATGGCTCCCCTGCCTCTAGAATGGTTCAGCGCTGAAGCCCTGATGGAGCCATCAAAATAACACACCTTCAGCTATGAAATGTATAGAACAGAGCCTGCAGACATACTTGCAACATGTCTGTTGGGTTAAGTTCAGCCTAGAAGTCAAGGATGACATCTTTTAGAGACTATCTATTTTCAGGCACCAGAACCTGGATTCCTCCTTAACTCTAGATATTTAACTGAGGCATTTTAATTGTGAGTGTGGTCACACTAGACTTTGTACCCATCACAGAAAGACCAAGATCTAAATTATTCTCTAGAGGTATCTATTACTTCTAAAATATAGCTTATCGTACAGGGAACATAAAGAAACTCTTGGAATTGTGTGATAGGTGCCTAAAGTTTTGAGACCTGAATGTCAGCAGAAGAGAGGAGTGGCTGTGGGATTCACTGTGCAGGTAGAAGATGCTTTTACACCTCCTCTTTGCTCATTTGAACCTGGAACTTGGTCACAAGCCCATAGCTACCATCACCAGAACATACTCCTCAGCATGGCCTAGGATGATATATTCTCAACATCTGCTCAGCTGTGCAACAGTGTACTGAGTCAGAGGGAAGCCAGCCCTGTAGGTAACCTGGTGAGCAAAATATTTGATGGTAATATGGGATATGCAGGTTCAAGACCCTTCATTTGGATAAATGAACAAATCTCTGTCTACTGCATTACAAGGGGACCAGGTAAATGTCTCTCTTACTATGAGAAAAGCCAAGCTGACAGGTCTTTAACTCCAGAAGGTTCCTTTTCAGGTTTAGCGGTAGGTACCTGGTTGGTATCTGACTGCTCCAGCTTCTAGCATTTATGCTTGTGCTAGAATTGCATGATAAGCCTAAGTAATTTAAGGCATGGTGACTACTAAGAAGTAAAGCATCTAGTAGGTATTAAAAACCTGAGCCAAACATCTTGATCACATACGTCATTTTGACTCTGTGAAGGATTTATTGCACTGATCATCTCTCCAAAGAAACACAAACACACCCCAGCACTACTGCCCTGTTACTTTGTGTTTTATAGCTGCTCATGTAATTGCTAACTCACTTTATTCAAAACAATACAGGCTAGAAGAGACCTCTGTGAATTAGAGTGTAAACTAAACTGGGCAATTTCAGGTGATTTGGTGTGGGCAGCTGTTAAATAGCAGCTATGCCAGGAGGTGAATGGTGGCATCCCTCGAGACATGAATGGGGAAAGCAAATAGTGAGCTGGAGGCAGGATGGAGCTGACAATCTCTCCACAAGTTAGCTGCGGACAGAAATAGCATCCTTGCTCTCTGAAGTCCTGATGATGGACTTGTCCTGAAGCTCCTGGGGTTTGAATGCTTGACTTCAAATTAATTCTTAAATTAATATGAATAAATACACAATACAAATACAAGTCTGTAAATAAGAAAAAAAGTGTCAAAATCAGGTACATCTAAATGTTAGGTAACTATGTCTAACTGTGCCTAGATAGTCCTGAGGGACTATAATGAGTCTATAAAACAAGTTAACACCTGCTCCTCACACTTTCATTAATTAAGATTCAGTAGAGATGCAAGCCATTTTAATGAGTGATCTGCCACTCCACAGGAGCCAGTCTGGAGAGTGGAGGCTGTCTCAACAATGCAGCTATTACCACATGTTGTAACTGGCTCACCATCTTCAGTGCTGCTCTAGCCCAGGCAGTTGGGTTTTTTCCTAGGGTCTGAGGGACAGACTATCAACCCATTAGTCATTATTTGTCCCTCAGGTTCACAGTTTTTTCTAGTTTGGACTGATACCCTACAGAAAACCTGTGACAGAAAACCTGACTGTGGAAAGGTCAATTCAGGTGTGCTGACCTACCTGTAAGGTATCAACGCCTAAACAACAGTAACTCCATTGCAATACTATGGAGTGCAGTCCTACAGCTACTAGGAGAGAGGTGGTACAGTAGCACAACCCAGTCTTGCACAAGCAAGGTGATTGAGAACTGTACACCAGCCAAGGGCAGCATTTGCACTTCTAGCAAGACTTTTCTTGCTCCCTGCCATGGGCTTGCTTCAGTTTCTTCCATCTGGGATCGTAAGACCTAGCCTTGCACTCTGCACCATAACCAGGCATCTGCCTCCTGGATCTTGGGGAAGCTGGGATGATCCTGACCCTTACTATTGTCCTGGACACGCATTTCCTGGGATATTTGTAAGTGAAAACACCACACTGACTATTTGTTACCTGGTTCAAGGTTGCCCCTGCCTTTGCTGGGCAAAGGCTTTCTACACCGAGTACAGAAGATCTGGGTAAGGAAAACTGATGGAGAGAAAAGTCCTTTGGCACGTTTGTTTATTTGCTTCACATGGAATATTTGCAGGTTTTTTCTCACCACACAATAATATTGATGGCAATGCAAGCTATGCTCAATAGGCAGAAATCTAAAGTCCAGCTGTACCTTGTTCATGCATGATATCTTATTACATTTGAAGGAAAAGAAGATGCCCAGCATAAGTGCTCAGTATCTTTCCAGGTTATTCTTCACAGATTTAGAGACAACCACTATGAAAGTGTCTAAGCAAATGCTCTGCCACAGCCACACATGCAACTGCTATTAATGGACCTGCTTCCTGGATCCAGAAATATTTTATGGCCTAGTATAAGAATGCAGATCAATCTAGTCAAGAATGCAGATAATACTGTTTGGTATTATTTTCTTGCACATAGTTCCAACATGTGGACCTGCTACCTGAGTTCTTCTCATCATGTATAGACTCCTTCCTTCAACTGTTCACATTTTTATTAGAAAGAATCCCCCAAAAGGGCTTCCAGAGAGCCAGAAAATGACAAACCTCAGAAACCGAAAATTCTTCAGATTTGCTCATGTTTTACTTGGATGCGCACACCGTGCTGTGTGAGCATGACTGCATGCAACCAATTCATGGGCTTTTCTGGCCCATGCTGACAAGCCCTGCAAACAATAATTCCTGTTCTATTACAGAAGCATTCCCAGATTTCTTCTTCTACTACATTTCATTGAATATTCCTTTGTAAAATCTTTCAGACTTTTTTTTCTACTTCCATCATTTTGCCTTTCTTCTTGTTGGGTTCCAGACTTTTCATCTCCCCCGCCCCTCTTTGTGAACAGTTGATTGACCACATATTGCAATTTCCATACACCACCTTCCCCTGCCAACTAGCATTCAGTTCTCAGCTGGTGAAGCTGTGCTGTCCATCAGCCTTCTTTTGCTTAACAAGGGGTGAAGGCTTTGTGACCAGCTGCCATGTGCTGCCATGCTACACCCGCATTCATAAGAATGACAGGCTAACTTGCCAGCAAAGCCAACAGGCAAGTTGTATGGTTTGTTTCCTCATAGAATCATAGAATAGTTAGGGTTGGAAAGGACCTTAAGATCATCTAGTTCCAACCCCCCTGCCATAGGCAGGGACACCTCCCACTGAACCGTGTCCCCCGAGGCCCTGTCCAACCTGGCCTTGAACACTGCCAGGGATGGAGTATTCACAACATCCCTGGACAACCCATTCCAGTGCCTCACCACTGAACTGTTCCAGCACTGTTCCACTCAACAGAACTGTTCCAACAGTTCCATGTCCTTTTTATGCTGAGGACACCTGAACTGCACACAATACTCCAAGTGAGGTCTCACAAGAGCAGAGCTAGAGGGGCAGGATCACCTCCCTCGACCATGCTGGTCACCGCTCCTTTTGATGCAGCCCAGGATACAGTTGGTTTCTGGGCTGCAAGCGCACACTGACGGCTCATGTTCATTTTCTCATTGACCAGCACCCCCAAGTCCTTCTCCGTAGGGCTGCTCTGAATCTCTTCTCTGCCAAGCCTGTAGCTGTGCCTGGGATTGCTCTGACCCAGCTGTAGGACCTTGCACTTGTCATGGTTAAACTTCATCAGGTTGGCATCAGCCCACCTCCTAAGCGTGTCAAGGTCCCTCTGGATGGCATTCCTTCCCTCCATTGTATCAACCGAACCACACGGCTTGGTGTCGTCGGCAAACTTGCTGAGGGCGCACTCAATCCCACTGTCTATGTCACTGACAAAGATGTTGAACAAGACTGGTCCCAACACTTTAGGCACCTATCACTCAATTCCAAGAGACAAGGATGCCTGTGTGGGACAGTGTCAAATGCTTTGCACAAATCCAGGTAGATGACATCAACTGCTCTGTCCCTGTTCATCAGTTCTGTAGCCCCATCATAGAAGGCCACCAAATTGGTCAGGCAGGATTTCCTCTTAGTGAAGACATGCTGGCTGTCACCAAGCACCTTGTTGTTTTTCATGTGCCTTAGCATGCCTTCTAGGAGAATCTGCTCCAAGATTTTTCCAGGCACAGAGGTGAGACTGACTGCTCTGTAGTTCCCCAGATCCTCAGGTCACAGACAGCTGTACAGTTAACTTACAACAACCTTCACATCTCAGCAAGCTTCTGGACCCAGCATGCCTTCCATGAGCTAAGAGTCCTTCTGTTGACAACTGGGGTCCACTGCATGACTAAAATCTCTTCGAAGTAAAAGTTGTGAGAGGATGAATATTAAAGTAAGGTGGGAATGTATTTCAGTTTTCCATGTTCCCTTACAATGGCCATGTCTTCGTCTCCCTTGTTTTGTTTGCCTGTAAATGAATTTCATTAAATCTGTTTTCACAGAAATGTGTCCTACCTACTCTTTTATCTTCCACCACATGCGCCTGTTTAGGTGAAATAACACAGTGTATCTCTTCCTTTTTAGCTGGTCCTAATGTAATGACTGTACTAAAGGAAGGAAAGTTTTGTCTTGTTGAGGTGGAGACCCCTGATTTAAATAGGTGGAGCTGTACTCCTGTAACAAAGCAGATTTGGGACTTTGGTGACCAAAGTGCACCAACTCTCACACACATGTGTAAGTGGTCTCAGGAGTCATATTGTAAAGCAGTCTACTTTGTAACACATCACCTCAGCATACAGCTTTAAGCGTCTTAAAGCTTGCTTCTATAAAAAGTTGTTTCCATAGCTCCTGGCCGCTTTCTGAAACTCACAGGTTCTTCAGCTAGGGAGTAGTTTTACATCTGATTATTTTTTTAAAAACCAGTTTGCTTATTTTTGTAAGGCAGGTAAATTTAAAGTCAATATACAGCCCCTCTATAGCCACAAATAACACAATGAAACTTTGTCCTCTAACATTGCTGCAGGGATTTGATCCAGTAGGCACTTACTGTTGAGTTCGTATGACGTAAATATAGTCTGATATACTTTGATTCAGCAGACATTTATTTTTCTGCATTACTTATACTGTACAGATAGTGCCATTTATTCCTTGAAAGTAATCACAGATACAAAATAGAGACCATATGGAATATTTGCAAGCTCTGTTTTTTTTTATAACCAGGTCTGAGAATAAGCTCCTCTCCATTTCGAATACATATGATAGAGTTAATATTTTGTATTTAAGCTTCCCTGCTGCATCAGGCTTTGCCATTGACAGTTATTATAACAGTACAAGTAATTTTTATTGGTAAAGATAATTTTCCCCCTGGCCTCCAGATTCAGTTAATATTTTTGTTTTGGCTTTATTAGTATATTTTTACCTCTCAATTTCTACATTTACCAGAAGAAGGCCGGTAATGGAGACATGATTATTGGCATTGCTAACAGCAGCATTTTCAACCTCACATGTAAAAATAAAGACAATACATCAATGCTTCAAAACCATTATAATATAATACAACATTTGTGACAATAAAACAAAATATATTGAGTTCTCTTTCATATATTTTTGCACCTGAACCACATGCTCAAACTTCTTCTACAATTATAAAAGCATTTAATTACATGTGTCTATTTAGTTGTGCTTCAAAACACAAGCCAAGTATCACCAAGTGAGTTTGCAAATCTTTTCAGTTGAATCACCTATGTTATTGGCCAGCATACTGTGACATCCTGGATAGCCTCAGGGTTAGACAGACAAGAAGTGCACAGAGATACTGGAATTGCATGCTAGCCAGGCCACTTTTCTGATAATAAAAATAGAAATCCCCTATTGCCTTCCTCCCCTTTGCTCCAACAGATATTGAAGAGCTATAACAAGCCTTGGAAAATACAAGATGAGGTGTAGATAGCAGCAGTCATTTCCAGAAAACAGGCTCACTTTCCTTTCTTTTTTGATTTTGGACCAGGCCTGTTGTATATCATTGTGGTATTTGTCCAGGAATGAATGGACTCTCCTGGGACCCTTTCAGATAACACTCCCCAGGGTGAAGCTGAAGAGGGTGTATGTTCTATTCAAGCACAGATAATAGGAATTCCATTACCCAAACATATTTCTTAATCACTTCTGTAAAAAGAGCCATAGATATAAAGAAAATCAGAAATGAAACACCTGTTGGGCTCACACATGTGGAAGTACAAGCACAGCTGGGGCAGAGTGATGAGATGGAGTAAATTCTACTGCAGCTGCTGAGGGTACTCAAGAAATAAAATAGATTAATATTTACACAAATGAGAAATTAAAGGACTTGATGGCCCTGACTGTTGTCCTTCACTGCCTGAAGGGCAGGAAGATTCTGAACCATAAGATAATTGAACTTTCTGAGCAATTACGAGGGTTGAAAGTATTTGCTGTGAGACTATTGAAACTGTATAAATGTGCCTAATTTCTAGGCAGAGAAATTAACCTGGTGTTAAGGTTGTAAACAAACTGTTCATTCAAGAGGGATGCTTAATACTGCATGTGCAATTAAAACCAGATACTTATGGCACCATGGCACTTAATTTTACAGCTGTGTTTGTGCGGTTTTTGCCCTTCATTTGGAGAACCTTTCACATTGTGAAAAGCTCCTCACAAAGTGCAGGGGCTGCAACCGGCAAGAGATTCCAGCCCTGTCTCTGCAGGATGGGTGAGGAAAGGCAGAGGGGGTGACAAATTGCCCAGATCCACTGTCAGGGTCAGGATTGGCTGCTGCACTTCAAAGGGGCTGAGACACTTCCTTCAGAGGTGCTTATGGAGTCCTGACATCACCCAGACTCTCCAAGGCAACATTGGACCATGCGCCTTCTGCTTGCCTCTCCTAGCAATGACTAACTATCTGTAGTGCCTCCTGCACGGGGTTGATGTAGAGAGTGGCTTGCCCTACTCTCAAGGATGAAACCCAAGGCATGTTTACTATTGTCCGTGCCATGCTAAGGGATACTCCCGTCTGCTCACATGAGTAGGGAAAATTGTAGATGATCAGGCTGCACACTGACCCCGTTTTCACTGATGGTCACTGAAGATTCTCACAGCAGTTAAACCCCTCAAACATCTCAAAAGACAAGAGTCGAAGTAAGTTTTCAAATAAATAATTACTAGGACAATAAGAAACTATCTGTGGGAAAGGCATAAAAAAACCAAAAAACCATCCCCAAACAACCCAAACTATTTCCTTCTATCCCCATAGGCCTTAACATTTTCATTATTTCAGTCTTTGCTATTACAAGGTTGTTTAGATGTCAAACCCCAGCTACTTTGGTAACTGGCCAGTTTAGCAGAGTTCAATTAGTTGGGGACAGACTAAACCCTGTAGACTTTGGCATCTTGCCTGCGGCTACACACATTTTAAACCACAACCACCCTGCCTTATGCAACAGTGAATAAATATCACAGCTGCAGGGATATAGCACAGGTAAGATCTCCAAAGCTGAAAGACTGTCTGTGACGAGAGTGCTGAGAGGTTTAAGTGGGTTCAAATACACCAGTGCCAGGCCCAGCCAAAAAATAAAAATACATGTTAGAAAGAGAGTAGGGAATCACTAAGGAAAGGAAATAGAGGGTGGTTCAGGAAGTAGGTAACATGCAACACTGATTTAGCAAGATTAAGTAAGACTCAAGGAAGGATTTTATGTTTATCAGATAATCCAATCAAAATTTTGGAAGTCATGTAAAACCTTGTAGTTCAATGCAACCTGTAACCATTTGACATTAAAATGAATCTTTAGGAAGGGAGAGATTGCATTCTTACTAGAGAGTTTCTTGCACCTTGATTTCGAAGATCTGCTGTGCTCATTATCAGTGAAGAGATATAGTTTTCCATGGACCGGTTACATTCTGGCCCAGAATGTAACTGTATGATTTTTTTAATTTTTATTTTATTTTTGTTGGTCAAAAAATGCTAAGTGGGAATGCGGAAAGATGTGAAGCAAGGAATGCGGAGGGTCTAAAGGGAAAATGCTGAGACAGAAAAGATGAGATTAATGTACTGAAATGGGTAAGATCATTGAAACTGGGAGAAAGGGTGGGTAATGAATGGAATTTGGTGATTTTTTAAATGTTGTCATATAACTTGAAAAATTAGGCCATTCATTCTTTCCTTTCACCACCACACTGCGGCAGCATGTGACTGCAGGCATCATGTGTTTCCAACACACTATTCACTCCCATTTCTTCCTGATCTTCATCCTTTTGAAACTGCCCTTGTAGGTAAATTCCCCCATAGATACAAGTAGTCTGATTACTTGACCAAATGCTTTATGGATTAGGCACACGTGTGCCTTGAGGAGAGTATAACAAAATGAGTGCCAGCACTGCATTACTACAGTTACAGAGTAGATTTTTGTTTCCATTATTATCCTCATTCAAAGGTTAAGTACCTCATTAGAAATGGAAAAACTGAAGTCCTAATCATGGGTTTCATGATCATGTGCCACCTGACACCAACAAATTATATCTGTCTCTCACACTCAGTTCTCTCTTCACAGGATGGCAAGGAATCTGTACACATGAAACGTCACTATTATGAGATATAATGGAAGTATTGTTATAAGAGATGTGCATGAGGTGTTAAGGCAAACTAGCAGTTGGGGCAGGAATATGAACTGAGTTGGCCCTGGGGAGCAGCTCCTCCTCCTTCCTCTACCTGTTGTATACCTAAAATACAGCAAACTCCTTGTGAGCATGCTGCTTCTGGGCACACAACCTATGTGCATGTATGCACCTATGTGTTCACACAGAGTATCTTATCCTGCTTATCTCAGGAACTTCTGTATAAAGCTTCCACTTAGAGCAGCAAAGCAGTGGTGTTAAACACTCAGAAGAGTCTGATTTAAAAACTAAATAAGAAATACTTCCAGACTTCCCCTCTCCACTAAGGTCACTTGGGTTTTTCCATACACTTGAGTTACTGTTTTCATCAAACTGCGTAATTACCTCCAGAAGCTCTGCTACACCAGCCAGCAGCACCAACCCTCCTTTAATCTCATACACTTTATCTACAAAAGAAAAACCCTTTAAAGCTTAAATAATGCTGCTTTAAATATAAAAAAAAAAAAAGCAAATTTTATGTCAATGAACGGTTTCATTTTGTATAATATCTCCTAGAGCATTTCTTGTCCTCCTCAAAACAACCAGGGAAATTAATTGATGGCATAAAGGTGCACTGTTATCAAATACAATTTTATTACTCATTTAATTTTTAGTAGTAATTATGATGTGGGTGAAATTGGAATTAAAATTTTGTGTTCCACATCTTTCACACCCCTCTTAGTTATGCTTTGAAGCCTTATCAGTATTCCCTTGAAACATTTTATTTAACCGTGGTAGGCCAAAATTGATACGTAAAAACTCCAGAGTAAGTCTTGAAAATACCTACATTTATACTGTCCGTGTCAGAGAACAGAATTTGCTGACAGCACTTTAGAATAAACTTATATCTACTCCCAGGATCCCCAAAAACACAAGCAGATCTCAAGCACTCGCAAATATTGGTTGGTCCAGGACATTGTCTCCAAATTTGTGACCACAGGGAACAGCAGACTCCAAAATCAAACTGAGTTCCCTCTTCCTAAGCCCTAGCTTCCTGGCAGCACATCACCAACAGACATAGATTGCCTGGAGATCTGCTCAGCAGTTGCTTCAGTAACTGTCTGAAGTTACAGGGCTTCAGAAAACTTATTTGGAGGCCACACTATCTTTCTTCTGGATTTTTTTGGTAAGCATGAAAGGAATTGTGAGAAGCTGATTTTTCCTTGCCTTTCAGGTCCTACTTTGCCATTTTCTATATACCCATGCACATAACAAATGCAGTTCTGTATGCTGTGTTGTGCAGCTATTACAAAGATAATATTAAGGGGTAGCTCTGGAATCACTACATGCTTGTGAGGTCTGCTTGTGAGGTCTTCATCTGCCATCATGTCATTACTAGATGCACTTTAATTGCTGTCCCAGTCACTTGTGAACTCAGCATGCCAGGTCTAAATCAATAACAGACATGTGCATTTTCAGGCTATAAGTACCGAAATGAAAAATAGCACTGATAGCAAAAATAATGTAAAACCTCTGGACAAAATGCAAAGGGACACGGGGAACTATTTATGGGAGAAGGGGCATCTCTGTTTTCCTCCTAACTTCCCTCTGCTACCAGCCTGACCTTATTGAGGGCCTGAGACTTACCTGTTGAGACATCTTTTAGAAATACTGCAAGGTAAGGAGGCATTGTACCAACAGTGTAAGGACCCCTGGCATGAAGGTTGGGGTCTCACTGCACCTCTCTCCTCATATCCCTTCTTGCTAAGGGTACAGAGCTCTCACAGCCCTCATAGTGAAACAGCTCTGCTTGGATGCTACTATTTTTCTGATACTGTTCCAGTTTCTTCACTGCGAAGACTCATCACATCCATGATTCCCAGGACTGCTGGGTGTCACTGTGTGGCCAGACACTGAGGTGAATTGAAAACGCACTACAGAATTTGTGCTCGGTCACCAAACATAATAGATTTCATAGCTGAAGGGGTAATCTGATTTAGAGAATATGGGAGATTTTTCTGTTTGGATAGCAGGTTTACCTCTGCTGAGTATTTTAATATAGTGGGATAGTGCCCACATTAGTTAGTAGTAGAGCCTGTATGTATCAGTGGGATAATTAAGTCTGCAGTGTTGTTTCTATGTCTCTGCTGGGCATCAGAAGTTCCAAGAGAGCAAAGAAAATGTAAAGGAAGCTTTCAAATGTGTCAACTTGCATAGGAGAATTTAACTCTGTATGTATTTGCACCTAGTAAATAAGATGGCAGACTTTGTTTATGGTGAGAGCACTGGCCACTAACTTCTCAGAGATAATTGGTCTATCTGTGAAGCATACTATTTTTCAAGTGATCTGCTTACTCCCACAGATTCTGTACAACAGAGTATTTTTCCTTATCTAACAGTGAATCATGTGTACATATATATATGTATCTGGAACTGATTCTGTCCAGATCACATTAATCGTTGTTAAATAAGTTACTGCTTACTTATTGCTAAATCAGTAAATTAGTAAATGTCCAGTCAGGAAATACCACTAACCTTAGACACATTTCCTTCCATTTTTTTCCTTTTAACAACAGTTTATTGTCCTCTTTTTAATATAGAATTTTATGGGCATTTTAGTATGAATAGCCACAGATAGGCCCACCTTGGCCAGAGAAAGTTAGATAAGCAGTAAATCTAATTTATCTTCCCCGATTTATAGTAAATTTTGATCTCTGTGGCTTGGCACTTGACCTTGGCTTGGATTCTGGTTCATCGTCTCCGCATCACATCTCGGTTCTGTCTCTCATGGAGTGAATGGTTTTCCAGCACAGAGGGCTCTGAAGCACCAGTGAATTAGAATTACAGACTTTAAAAACATTTGGCAGATTTCAATACATTTTGGTAGATCAGTAAAATATTTCCAAGTTGCGCTCCTTTGTAGGTTTGCAAAGTACAAAACTTGCAAAGTTGTTTGCCCTTCCCTTCCTCATAGCAAACCAACCTATATGCAGACACATAGCTCTGGTCTAATAGGAATATTCCCGTATGTGCTGCTTCTGCCTGGAGAGAGGGGTATTGCTGGAGGGAACAAGGACAAGAGGTGTAAATGGCAGGCAGGAAGCTGAGAGGCAGGAGAAGGGCAGGGATTGCAGGATCTGATGGGCAACCAGACTGCAACAGCCAGAGAGGAGATGCAGGGGCTGTGTGTAATGGGGGAGTGGTTGTAAGAGAAAGAAGTGGGAAGAGAGGCAAATGGGGGCTAGGGCACAGATATATAGTACTCTAAACTTCTTTAAATCAGACAGTCATGGGAAAATGTGGTTTGCTTCCAGTCACTGCTAACTATTGAATTGGATGATCCAAGAAGTCCCTTTCAGTTTATATTGGGATTTTTTTTTTGGCATCAGATCTCCAAATTGCAACTGTTTAACATTATACAAGTGTATATGACCAAAAAGTTTCCTAAAAACTTAACGGTTTCTGTACCTACAACATGTAGACAAAATCAGATCACAGCATATGGAAACACAACAGAGAAGTAATTTATTTATGGTATCATATATAAAATATGCTACAAATGGGACTAGATTTTTTTTAATCAATAATTTTCTAATTTAAATCTTACATTGCTATTACATAGAAGATTCTGCAGTTTCTAGAGAAAAAAACCAACATAAGAATTTAGGACCAAAAGCTCCATATTAATTAAAATGAAACTTAACAAACAACAATACAAAAATCCTAAGCAAGCAAACAAACAAAACCCCAAATCACAGTGACCCATGTTGAATAAAACAACTGACAGGAAAATGAGCCCTTTCAGAGTGATTGATAAAGGCATATAGCAGATCAAGAAGCACACAAGAAATACACAGCTGCTAGACCAGGGCTTTGAATTAACTTTGGTAGGTGGAGCCAGGAAGCAGCAGTGAGGATAAAATGAACCATGTGTCCTGGAATAATTAGATAATTCTCTGACACAGCCCACACAGTTTTGGCTGGTCCAGGCCTGTTTCACAGCCGGTTGCCTGTGTTCCAATGTTGTCCTCCATCCATTTCCCTCACTCAGAACTAAGTTCCTCTGCAACCACAAGCAGATGCTCTCCAGACTAAAATTCAGAACAGAGAAACCAAGCCATATTCAGAGGTTTAAATAGCTCATGGGGTCATGTGGCATCTGGCCAGAACAGGATGATGCTTTTGGAGACCCTTTTAAGAGCAGGCGAATGGGCATAGAGCAGGAAGGAAACATGATTTGTCTAAATTTGATCTAAATGTACTACAGTCTCTGCTCTTAAAATATCTCAGCACATCCACGGGGAAGAAGTGAGGGGAGACATCACATTTATGTGTTTATTTCTCAATATGTTGTACTCTTAAATATATACATCTACCATTTGAGATGATTTGTTGTACTCTTCACTTGGAGATGTTGTCAGTAAACAAGAGCCATTTAGATGATTTACAACTGTGTTAAACCAAAGTCTTCACAGAGCTGCTGTCTCATCCAGATTATGTTTGGCACAGGTGTTTCACTTACACAGAAGGAAGCAGCAATATAGCGTGATCAAATTGGCCTTTAAAGTCCAGAGTGCCAACACCAGCTCTTCATCAGGTGCTAGCTGACTCATTGGCTGTTAATGTGTAAAATGAGTAACTATTACTGAGGCAGCAGTTGATAAGAGTGCCTCACTGAAGTTAACAGGAGTGGACAAATTTTGTCCTAATGGCTACCGATGCTGACTGTGGAGCCAGGCAGTTAATACTGCTAAAGCATTAGAAAATTTGAATTAAAAGTGTAGTGGACGTTACGATTTATTAACATCAGCATTTTGTGCCTTCTCTTCCGCAGAAATGTGATGAAATCACTGCAGACGTATCGGTTTTCCCGGCGGCAGCCCCGCTCTGTCGCGCCGGCCATCCGCCAGCGCCCCTCGCAGCCGCTCGCAGCGCTTCCTCGAGGGAAGGGGCAGCCCCTCAGAGAGGCCGGCGAGCAACGGCACCGGGTCCGGCGGGGCAAAGCGGTGCGGTGCCCCAGAGCTCCTCCGCGCCCCGCCCCGGCCCGCCCCGGTCCCGGGCGGCCAATGCGCGTTCGGGGGAGGCAGAGCCGGGGAAAACATCGAACCCAACTTTCTCACCTTGAAGGGCATCAGGAGCTCTCAATGCTTTCTCTCCTGCTGCCCTCCCCTCTAGTCCGTCCTCCTCAGGCAGGGCTCTCCGACGGCCTGGGCTTCCCCCGACGGCTGCCGCCTGCCTCCCGAGGAGGAGAGCTCCGAGTAGGTGTGCTCCACCGGCAACGGTCCTGCTCGGTCCCTGCTGCCCGGGGAGCCGGCGGCGGGCAGCGGCAGCGCGGCGAGGCTCGATGCAGCGGTCATGGGGCGCGGGGCAGCCCTCGGACCGCGGCTGCTTCAGGCGGCGATGCTGATCTCCCTCTGCCCTGCCGCCGGCGGCGGCACCTGGATGTGAGTAGCTGGGCGTGGGATGGGGTGGCTGCGCGGCGCCCGTCCAGTCCCCTCGGGGCCCGAAGCTGACGAGGGGGCTGCTTCTGCAGGTGGTTGGGCATCGCCGCCGCCGGCGGGCCAGAGAAGCCGGGCTGCGCAAGCCCACCGCTGAGCCGCCGGCAGCAGGAGCTGTGCAAGCAGAAGCCGGAGCTGGTGCCCGCCATCCGGGAGGGAGCGCGCCTGGGCCTCCAGGAGTGCCGCAGCCAGTTCCGACACGAGCGCTGGGACTGTCGTCCGCCGCCCTACGCCCGCCGAGGACCCGCTGCCACCGCTGCCGCCTTCGGGCACCAGCTCAGCAGCGGTGAGTGTCTGCCCCGCCGGGGCCGTGGGGCCACAGGTGCCGGCGGGGGACCGGGCTCCGGCGGGGCGGGCGCAGAGCCCGGGTGTGGTAGCGCTGGTTACCGCATCCGCCCCGGGAACCTGACACAGGTACACGAAGCGCCGGGAGCAGACACAACCTACCATCGCATTTCCAAAATCGTTGTTCCCTATTGTAATTTTGCTTAATAGGTCCGCGGATGACAGCGCCTTTAACTAGATCTACTTAACTGTGTTGAAATGTTATTCTTAGACTGATGTCGGCTTTATCCCCGTATGTCATAATTACTCAATGAGTGGGGCAATAACACATAGTATTTCGAAAAGGTCACTTCATTGCAGGTAAAAATCTGCTCACAGTGCTGTATGCAACGTGAAATACTTTAAAATGTGCTCAATTACGTGGTGTTGCTCAGCAAAGCAAGACCAGAGCTGCTTGAAAGCACTAGAACTAATGATGAAATTGCTGAAATTTAGACTGAAACTGGGACACTGTATCAGATGGCAGGTCTTGATCCTGCAAGTTTGTTTTGAGCACTCTGCTCAATGATTTTGGTGCAGGCACTGATGTGAACTGAACTATTTCACTACTTCATTTTGTATTTGTGCAGTCTTCACTTTATACTACAACCATGGAAAAAACCCAAACATAAACCACAAAAATGTAAAATGTGCAATAAAAAATGATGCATATTCCAAAAAGGTAAAGAAAATAAACAAAAGAAAAGCAGGGAGCAGTTTACCCTACTGCATGCAGTCATACATGCTGTATGTGAGCCCTTCTGTCCAGTGGGAAGGACTATTCCTGCAGACCCATAAATGAGCAGCATTACTAACCCACAAAGCTTCACTAGTATGTCCTGTGGAAGCATTTTATGAGGTTGCCAGCACCACTGATTAATATGAACAGGAGAAACAAACAGGAACTTTTCGGCCTGTGAGCAGAAACTTGGGAGACTGGAAATAACACACTGTTTTTACGGCAGTGAAAATTAGTACAGTGAAATTTCAGTTACAGTTAATGGCCAGTCATTGATTTTCAGTTCGCTTAGAGAGTATGCATCTTGCTTAACATGTTTACAGGGCTGTGCTACAGTATGTCAGATGTCTTGGGGCTTAAGAGGCCCAGGCAGGTCCCTCCATGATTCTTCTGAGATATAGCCTAACAGTTAAAGGCTTTTTAAACTGCTGTCTTTCCCATGGGCAGCTTATTCTAGGAAAAGCACATGGCCTAATTATCCTTGTGCCATTCTGATTTCTGCCTTGTTTAAGGTTCTTGGTGCTATTTGCAACCTTTGTGAATTAGAACAACCTCGATATTTACTAAACTTAGCATGAGGTAAGTTCTGGCCCTATACCAAAGTAACCTAGGATTGTTACAGCTTCAAGTTCCTCCTCTGAGGTCTGAACTAATCTTTTCTTCTTCAAATGAATGTGAATAGTGAAAAGCAGTTTGGAGAGTAATGGGGTTGGGGTATGGTTTGTTTGGGGGTTGATTTTTTAATTATTATTATTAATAAAAGCCATTGGCTTGAAAGTTTCTGTGGCGAATAAAGTTCCCAACCAGATTTAGAAAGGAGTTACCAAAAATTGCATGGTATAAGCAGCCAGAAACAGCGCCATTAATAATGCAGTCATATGAAGAGGCCTTGAAGTCTTTTTTGGATGTGAATGTCCACTGCTTTAAAGAAGTTAACTCTACAGGCCAAGCTGTGATGGCTTTAAACTTGTAACTGTTCCCTTTTAATAACAGTCTGGCTTGCAAAATGGCTTTCTAGAGCTTCTGCTATGGAAGTAATCAGAGGGAGTGATGAAGTAACAGAACTGTACCTTGCTTTGTAGGCACGAAGGAGTCCGCGTTCATTTCAGCAGTGACATCGGCGGGCCTCGTGCATTCGGTGACGCGGTCGTGCAGTGCAGGAAACATGACCGAGTGCTCCTGTGACATGAACCTGCGGCACGGCGGCTCGGCCAGTGAGGGCTGGCACTGGGGCGGCTGCTCCGATGACATCCACTATGGAATGTCATTCAGCAGAAAGTTCCTGGACATGCCCATTAAAAACGTAACAGGCAGGAGCGGGCTGGTGGCGATGAACCTGCACAACAACGAGGCTGGGAGGCAGGTATGTGTCACTGTTCAGAAATGGCAGAAATTCCTTGTTCACCTTCATTGACAAAATGGCATCAATCAAACAAGGCTTGTCCCTGACTGCAGGTACAAATGGGGCCAGTGGCAAGAACAGCACTAAAGTCACCAATGCAAACAGTGTACAAAGTTGGAATCAGAGCTGGTTTTAACCAGCTAATCTAAACTCCACAAGTCAAAGTTAAATCCGCAAAGTAAGAATTACATCCAGAGCGCTAATCAGAGATATCTTAAGTAGATATTTGATATTCTGTAGTAAACTTGAAATGTTATCAGCATAATACATTAGGAGATTTCTCACTGATTATTCCACTATTATCATGGCCTGTATTTTTAATTCAGTATTTTATTTAATACTGAATGAGTAGGCAGACCAGACATGAGGCATCATTCCCCATCCACAGTCTCGGGTCTGTGCCTGAGAGTAGAAATCTAAAATCATTCAGAAGAAATCAAGAGTTAGCCTTTTCTTTTAAAAGATTGGGTGGAAATGGTGTCTCTGTTTTAAAGCAGCCCATTGGGTAGGGCACTTATCAGAGAAGTGAGAGGAGGACTGGCTTCAGATAGCTCTTCTTCAGCTCAAAGGACTTCAAATCCATGGTTGCGGAGGAAATGTGTCTGTATGTCTGTGACACTGTGTCCTCCTGTCCTGTTCTGCAAACAGTCATGAATGGGAGCAGAAACAGCCAGTATAGTTTGTAAACTAGTGCTTGGGGCTTACATCTGGAATTAGCAGAGATTTGGATTCTAGTTCTTGCTTTAAAATCACTTTCTCTGCTTTACCTTGGAGTTTTTAACTTCATGTTTAATGGATGTCTCTGGCCCTATAATACTTTAAATCTGTTCTGCTCATGTGACACAGCTATAATGAAAGAAAAGAAAGGACACCTTCTGGTTTTGACTACATATATTGATGGACTCCATTGTAACTCAGTAATTTCCTGTTGCCAAAAGCAGCATCAGTGGGTTTTACTGAAAATAACTGTTCTGTCTGCCACAGATGGGGAAGAGCCATGGTGATATTGTTGCAAAATATTTTAATTTAAACTAATTTTTACAGTTGACAAGTTTATCTGTTATTTAATTTAGTTAAGTTGGAAACCCAGAAAATCTGTCAGGGACATAGGCCCTTTTAAGACTGAAATACAAGAAGCAAACTTTGAACCTAAGTAAACTGAGAACTGGTTACTGTGAGTCTAATTTGATGTCAGTCAGCTAAATCATTTCCAAGGAAAGATGGTTGGTATTGTGTAGTAGAGAATGTTGATAAGAAGCAGAAGATTAAGTGGTTATTCTTTCGGGAAAGAGCAAAGGGTAATTAATCACATTTGTAGAGAGAGAGAGGCTGTGTGGAGACCTCACAGCAGTCTTCCAGTATCTGAAGGGGGCCTACAGGGAAGCTGGAGAGGGACTCTTCATCAGGGACTGTTGCGATAGGACAAGGGGGAATGGGTTTAAACTTAAACAGGGGAAGTTCAGGTTAGATATGAGGAAGAAGTTCTTTACTGTGAGGGTGGTGAGGCACTGGAACAGGTTGCCTGAAGAAGTGGTAAACCCTCCATCCCTGGCAGTGTTCAAGGCCAGGCTGGATGGAGCCTTGGGTGACATGGTCTGGTTTGAGATATCCCTGCTCATGGCAGGGGGGTTGGAACTTGATGATCTGAAGGTCTTTTCCAACCCTGACTATTCTATGATCCTATAGTTAACCTAGCACCTCCTACAAGCCTGAAAGGCCAGAAGACACTTATTTCACTGATTTTGCATCAATGGTGTATTTGTTGTTTGTTACCTTGGAAGAAAATACACAGAGTACTCAGTCAGCTTCTGTGCATAAATATTTTTTGTAACTTAATGGCAAACTGTAGGATAAAGCAAATATTTTTGACTGCTGTCCAGAGTGAAGGAGAATGTTTATTGTTGCTACTTGGAATTTCTAACAGCAATATCAGCTGAAGTAAGTTTAGAGAACTCTTCTGTAGTTCCAAAATCCTTAACTAGGAGATGTTGGAAAATGCTGACCTTCATGTTTGGGAGCTTACAAGAAGGATGTTTTGCAATATATTTTGGTACCTTATGACCTTTTGTAATAAATACTATCATGTTCCTGGTTCTGTGTCTCGCAAGAGCAGTCTTCCAGGCAAAATACTTCCGTGTTTGTTTGGAGTTACTAATGGAGCCGGTATGTGCAGAATTGTCTTGTTACTTTCCCATTTCTGTATGAAATGATATTTCTACATCTCTTAGTTAAATCCAAAATATATGAACTTTAAACCAGTAAGGATCCTTTACTGAGTTATCCACTGTTTAGGATGCTAACCTGAACCTCAGAAGGTACAGATTTCAGTTGTTATTCTGCCACAAGATAAATGTTCATCTTTTAGCACTGCAGTAGTACTGTGTACTTTGTGTGTGTGCAGTAGTACTGTGTACTCTGTGTACTTTGATGTGCATATGTGAGTTGGGCAACTCTGCTCCTTACATAAAGGTATAAAGGCGAGTCAGGCACTATGGTTTGACTATTATTGTAGTATTATTTTTTTACTGATGGAAGAATTCTGCTTAGTTTTCAGTTGTGGAAATGTATTTGATCTGCGGGGCTTGTGTTCTCACACTGACATAGCTTGGCTCATCAGAGAGTTTTACTGGCACTTGTGGGTTGGTAACAGACCTACCAGCTGGTCTGCAATCATTCTTAAGTGCTGTACCTCTAGTAGGACATGTGCTTGTCTTCAGTGAATAGTCCTATTACTTCTACCAGTGGGTTAAATTAGGCTGTTTGATTATAGGCATCGGCTTCCATTGCAAAACAAGTACTAGCAGCCCCTGTCTCACAGCTGAGTACTCTGCCTACAAACAGAGAGCTTAGCTTGGAGATACTAAGCATTAATTGGCATTAAGGGGTATACAAACTATAATCCCAGTGACTCACCCTCAATGCAGACCAATCTCAGTTCCACACTGGTCATTTCTCACAAGCAGTGGGTTTCATGATCCACCCAAGAAAATCAAAAGCCCGTCCCATCCTGCACAGGACACATCTATCCGCCATGTTTCTGTGAGTAGCAGTGCTCCTTTGAAGTTCTCTGTGTAATTGTGTTCCTTAGGGAGAATCCTCTCACAATTTCATAAATAACTGGAAAGATTTATCATGTCAATCTAAAGGTGTGACACTGAGCACTTTTTGTGGAGTCAGTCTGGAAGTCACACTCCCAGTAATTCTGTGCATCCCAGTAACTGTGCATCACTGTAACTGTTCACTGCTGAGACACAGGTGTGTGTTCAACCATGTCCCACCAGAAGGCTGTCTGACTCTATAGGCACCATCTTAAGTTTGCTTGCAAGAAAACAGCAAGGGAAGATTCCTAGTACCTGAATTTTGCTAGATGTTCAACTGTAGGGATTTGCTTATTAAAGCTTTCATGGCAGCCTGAGATCCAGTGGCATGTTTTGTCATTAGTCAAAGCAAGATATCAGCTCCCTGTGCTGGTAGTAGAGACAGCCCAAAATATGTTGAAGTCCAATCAGAAAACTTGCCTATCCTAGCAGCTTGCAAGCAACAGGCTGGGGTCGTGCACAATTCTGACACCACAGAATCATAGAATCATAGGATAGTTAGGGTTGGAAAGGGCCTTAAGATCATTTAGTTCCACCCCCCCTGCCATGGGCAGGGACACCTCCCACTAAACCATGCCACCCAAGGCTCTGTCCAGCCTGGCCTTGAACACTGCCAGGGATAGAGCATTCACAACATCCCTGGGCAGCCCATTCCAGTGCCTCACCACCCTTACAGTAAAGAATTTCTTCCTCATAACCAATCTAAACTTCCCCTTTTTAAGTTTTAACCCGTTACCCCTTGTCCTATCACTACAGTCCCTCATGAAGTCATTCTGAAACATAGTGCATCAAAGCATACATCTGACCATCCATCACTGCTAATGTAGGCTGTATTTTTAATGATATATTTTGATATCAACCTGAGACTCCAAAATCAGTTTCTGCTCCTGTTTATAAACTGCTGGGCTACTTGCCTACATGGAAGTAACTCACCCTTAGCACCTAGCAGACATGTCCAGTGCTTCCCAGATAATTTCTGGATCCTTCTGCCTCGTCCATATTTTACTATGCCTGATTCTATCAGGCTTGATTTACACTTCTTTCCTCAAACCAAACTGTATACTCTTCCCCTGTTGTTTCTTCCCTAATTAGAACCCTGTCATACTGCAGTGAAAGCAAGGATTACAACTGTAACCTTATAAATCCTATAGTACAATGTGATTTCAGACTACTCAGAGATTCTAGTTAGTTACCTTTATATAAATAACTAATTGTTAGAAATTGAAAAATACTATTAAATCCCTTCTGTTTTTAGATCATGTGTAAAATTTATCTTTTGATATCGTGTTTCTCTTTTCCTTGACATTTTATTAGATTATCTATGTTCTAACAAAGACTTTCTATCCTTGGATCTCAAATTCTTGTCTGCCTCAGTCACTGTCAGTCTTACTGATGCATATTCTGACTACCCAGTGATTTCATTATTGATAGATTCTTGAGATTATTGATAGATACTTGAGATACAAGCACAAGGTGAAGTCTGTCTATTAAGCAGAAACTAGCCTGGGAAGGAGAGAAGATAGGTATCTAAAAGAATTACAGCCAGTTGATTTGCCACTTAAATAATCTGTGTGTGCTCTGAGGTGAGGATCTACTTTTTGCAATGTTCCTATTTTTTTTTCCAGGATAGGGAAAAATCTCCTGATCCCAAAAGCAATTTACAGCATATGGAAATATCTCCTGTACTGGTGTATCACTTCACCAGTGTCGTGGTTTAAGCTGTAAATCTGACGCAGCCTGTTAACTCACTTCTCCCTCTTTCTTCCCCCCCAACTCTGATGGGATGGGGTGGGGTGGAAATGGGGAGAAGAATCGAAAGAATGCAACTCCCATGGGTTGAGATAAGAACAGTCCAGTAACTGAGGTATAATACAAATCACTACTGCTACCACCAGTAATGATAATGACCAAGGAAATACAAGGGAAGAGGATACAACCACTCACCACCCAACCGAGCCGAGAGAGAGCGACTTCCGGGTTCCTGCCCCCAATTTTTTACATCCTGGGCATGAAGTGCTGTGGCATGGAATAGCTCTTTGGTCAATTTGGGTCAGGAGCCCTGTCTCTGCTTCTTCCTGGCTTCCCCTCCTCCCTGGCAGAGCATGAGACTCAGAAAGTCCTTGGTCAGACCAAAACATTACCAAGCAGTAACTGAAAACACTGGTGTTATCAGCGCTGCTCCCAGCTATCAAGAAGGAGAAAAAAAAAAATGAGTTACTGCTGAACCCAGGATAACCAGGTTGATGTTGCAAAGGCCAATGGCTGTTCTAGGTCAGGGCATACATCTGTTCTTTGTTGATAATGGTCCTTTGAATGCCTTGTTTGGCTTCTGTAGTAACCTCTACCAACAAATAGGTCCTGTTCACTCACCAAAGAAAAATGTCACTCTAAGCACTTTGGTCATGTACGTTTTTAATAACATTTGTAGAGTTATATGCAAATACCAACTTGGGCTTATGTCAATATCTTTAAGGCAGAACATGTCAGGAGGCATCAGCTCCCACTGAAATCAATGGATTTAACCACATTGGACTCATCCCAAACTTCAGAGACCACATTCCCCCTGATGAAAAGTGCCAGTTTAACACACAGGATAGAAACTGCTCATTTTGTCTGCTCCACGCCCTGATTAGCTCTGAAACTTTGGCATTTGTGCTGCCTGAGCTACAAATAAGCAGCCTGGCTTGAGTTTATTTCTGGTCCTGAATGAGGTCAGTAGAACTCGGTAGGATTTCACGGCTCTGATCTCACTGCAGAATCAAGACTTAGGAACAGGCAAATGAAACTGCTTTCTCAGGTGAAAACAGAGGAGGGTCTTAGATAGATTTGTCTTCTGCTTTTTTCCTTCCCTAGGACAGTTTGACAAAGACAGAGATTGACGTCAGTTAATGTTTGTGGGGACTGTGGGGTATGTGAAGGTTTAGGGTGAAATTTAATAAACATCATGAAGTTCGGGGGGAGGGGGTGGTGTCTTCCCCATTTTGGGGGAAATACTTGGTCCTCCACAGAAGAATAATTTTAATCTGCATTGGCCTTTCTGCATGAAGAGATTCAAGATAAAATTGTGTAAGTGAAATTAAAATTCACACTTTCTGTTACATTTCCCAATTGCCTCGATTGTGGAGATTAAATATGGGGCGGGGGAGTGGGGAGAGGCGGAAATGTTAGTAAAATGGAAGATGGTAACATCGACTTTCCACACCATTAACCAACAGCTCATATGAGTCTATTAGGATAGCTCCAGAGAGTATGTTAATGGAAAGGTAAAACAAAGCAAAAATTATGATACCTTGTCCTTGTGCTGTACCTGTGCAAGTAACAATTTTTCTGTGCACTTTTACAACCTCTAATGTGAGATGTGTCACAAGCCTAATTGAATAATGTTACGACTATTAGATATTCTAGAAGGAAGTATCCTGATTTTCTGCTGACTATTCGACTTGCAGTCCCAGATAAAGAAAGTTACTGCTTGTTTACAGATTCCAGTTCTTTGAGGCTGGATCTTCTATAAACTGAGCCAAAATTATTGTGTGTTGCAAAAGCTTAACGCAGGCTGCAGATTCCCAGTTACTGTTCAGCCCAGTGTTTACTTTTGCTTGGTCATAGAAAAATAGCCCATGTCAGGGTATTTTAATGTTGGTAATAACTGTGGAAATCTTGCTAAAACACTGGAAGTTATGGAAGTAGTATGAATGAATAGTAGTATTATGATACTATGATATTATGTCTACTATTGACTACTTATGATATTATGACTGCTATTATGATAGTAGCATGAATATCAAATGGTGTTAAATAGAGCCATTATTCAACTGGAAACACTAGAAACTCATGATAGTACGAGTATGCTTATATTACAAGATCAGAACTTCATTCTGTGAGAAGCATCTGAGATTTACTCCAGAATACCAAGTTCACGACACCTCTGCTGCACTATAGTGGCTCCTTTGATAGACTTCCTATGAAGCTCAGAGAGGTGGGCATTCTCCTGTGTCATGGGTTCAGCAGTAGCAGTCATTTTTCTCCTTCTTGGTAGCTGGTGCAGCGCTGTGTTTTTGATTTTGGGCCTTGGAACTGCGCTGATAACACCAGTGTTTTCAGTTACTGCTTGGTAATGTTTTGGTCTGATCAAGGAATTTCTGAGCCTCATGCTCTGCCAGGGAAGAGGGGAAGCTGGGAGGAAGCAGAGACAGGACACCTGACCCAAACGGACCAAACAGGTTATTCCATACCACAGCACGTCATATCCAGAATGTAAAAACGGAGGGCAGAGACCCGGAAGGGTGGGGGGTGCACTGCGTGGTCAGGTTGGTATCGGGTGGTGAGCGGTTGTATTCTTTTTCCTTGTATTTCCCTTGTCCTTATTATTACTGGTGGTAGCAGCAGTGATTTGTGTTATACCTTAGTTACTAAACTGTTCTTATCTCAACCTGTAAAAGCTGCATTCTTTTGATTCTCCTCCCTGTCCCCCAGGGACTGGGGGAAGAAAGAGAGGGGAGTGAGTAAGAAAACTGCGTGGCTTAGAGGCTTAAACCACGACATCCTGCTATTCCAACACAGGTCTGCCCTGAGGAGCCTGCAGTCTGTGTGCTGCACTGCTTTGGATGCTGAGCCACACTGGTCACACACTTGTGCAACCTCAAGCCATTCCCCTGGCCTTAGTTACATACTGTGTTGTGAATGTTTAGTGATCTTGATGGTAGCTGCAAGGCAACCTTAAATGATGGCACAGACCTGCCCAATAAATGTTTTTCAACATAGGAACAGTGCTGTTACCTGCCCTATCCTGCTCCGCCTCCTCCTATTCCCCATAAGGGCTGTTTGCATTCCAGCAGTGGGAGGAGTGACACAGGATGTGTCGCTTCAGGTATTTAGGAGCCTCCAGAATGAAAAGCCCGGCAGAAATACAAGCTTTTATTATTATGATTTGATATTGCTATGTAATTGCCATTGCAAAGTGCAAATGTAGATCACTTCTGAAGATCAGGCTTCTCATAGTGGGGGTTTGGAGTTGGAAACCTGATTTCTAGCATGTATCCTGCTGTGCTCCGGCTTCTCCATCACTGAAATAGCAATGGCAGCTGTAATACTTTGAGACCTCTGTGTTATTGATGTCAGGCAGTATTCGTAATGAACAAAGGACCACATCCAAATGTTCTCTGTTTTGCTTTCAGGCTGTAGCAAAGCTGATGTCAGTGGATTGCCGTTGTCATGGTGTTTCTGGGTCCTGTGCGGTGAAAACTTGTTGGAAAACAATGTCCTCCTTTGAAAAGATTGGCCGTTTTTTAAAGGATAAGTATGAAAACAGCATACAAATATCAGACAGACTGAAAAAAAAGCTACGCAGGAAAGAGAAAAGCCAACGAAAAATACCAATTGGGAAAGAAGACCTGCTGTATGTGAACAAATCACCCAACTATTGTGTCGAAGACCAAAAACTGGGGATCCCTGGAACTCAGGGAAGGGAATGTAACCGCACCTCAGAGGGACCTGAGGGCTGCAACCTCCTCTGCTGTGGGCGTGGGTACAACACCCATGTTGTCAGGCACGTGGAGAGGTGTGAGTGCAAGTTTGTGTGGTGCTGCTACGTGCGCTGCCGGAGATGCGAGACCATGACCGATGTACACACCTGCAAATAAGTACTGAGAACACACCAAACATCCTGCACTGTTTGGTACACACAACTGCCGCACAGGCAGCAATTACTCTTGCCATGTGGAATTGCAGGAGGATCAGCCTCAGGGTGAATGGGTATTACCAAACAATGTGTAGCCCAAGCATCTGGCATATGCAGAGCAACCGAGAGAATAGCAGCCTGCACAGGTACAGCTAAAACAACAAAAAAGGACTCCTGATGACACATTTGAACATGTAACTCCATAAGCAGGGACAGACACTGAACTTTCCAAGTCTTTAAGAGCCACAATGTCCTGAAGATCCATATAAGTTGGTAGGTACAGTGGAGAAAACTCAAGATCTTGTTAGCCAGAGACTGAAGAGTAGGAGGGTGTGTAAGACACATGTATATGTAGGATATCAACATTAGATATAATCCTTATGTCTGTATTTTTAAAACTGTGGCTAGATGGACCCACCAGATGGTTCATTTCTGCAGGCTTTAGAGAGAAATGCAAAGATAGGGGAAATGTTCTGCTGTTGACCATAAAACCTTTGCTTTGCAACTGTTCGGAAAGCTGTCTTCTGCATAATATGCAGGAAACCATCTGGCAATGGGAAACATGCATGACTGCCAAGAGGCAGGCACTGCCTGTGTAGAGGAGGAGGGTCCACTGGCATGGAGCAAGCTGTGTCCAGAGCAGAGGAGCTGGAGCACAGCTTGAGGAACATGGGTGGTGTGCCTTGGGATTTTTCATAGGTTGACTTTCAAACGGACAAAGGACAGGTCTGAGGATGGCCAGAAATGGAGTTTGGTATTTAAAGGAAATAAAATCCTTTGCAGGCAGTTCCTCAGTATCTGAACACACTATTTGTGAGTCAGTCAGTCGTTGCCCGCTGTTGGACTGTATGCAACAACCTGCCATGTTCAACCATCTCACTGGTGGTTTGCCATCATCTTCACAAATAACCGTGTGAGATTCATCCCAAAGAAATCTGCTATAAAGTGAAATGGTTTTCTAAGCGTTACTTTCTCTTATAGGACCCGATGCTAGATCTTCTCATTAGTTTGCACCCTAAGTAAGTTCAATGCACAACGTATTTCACGGATTGACTGACACCACTAAAATAGTTAAACTGTCATTGATAACATATTCTCCACTTCCATATGTTGTCTCAACTTCATTTTACAGCTGTGAAAGGTTGTTTATTTTTATGCAATGATTTAATGCCAGGTTTAAAAAGCATCATGTGAAAGGATTTCTGTTGTTTAAATGTGCAAAGACCTATTTTTGATAAGACAAGAAAGTTTATATTTTGTAAATATTTAAATTATGCAAGTTATGTAAAAGGTTTCCAAAACTAATGTGATAAGACTTCAGGCTTTGACATTTGTTGGTTAGATATTTGTTACTATTATAATAGCCTTTAAGTGATTTTTAATTGCATGTGCAAGGGGGAAATTAGTCAGCCACTTACGTAAATGTTCTCTTTTTTTACCATCAGGGTAGTTATAATTATTGTAGTTAATGCACACTGATGAGAAATACTTACTATGATTTTCTAAATGGTCAGTTAATACTCTGTATACTGTTTTTATTCATTTAAATCCATTTTATAAACAGTGAAATCCCAGCTCTAGTGGTAAGTGCAGAACTCCCACTGACATCAGGGGGACTTGCAAGGGTCTACAGTCCCTGAGCTTTTTCTACACTAACAGTTCTTAGAAAGAAATCATCTTGGACATCTTAGTTGAGGCTTTCAAAGTTGCTTTGAGGAATTAATTCCCTAATTGTCAATTATTTTCCTATGAAAGATGGTGACCAGATTCCCTGTCACTCTTTAATGGATGTATAGGTCAGGAAGAAGCAAACAAAATCTTCTGTGTTGTGGTAACTTCATTGCCTTATGTGGAATGCCTTAGGAACATCAGTTCAGCAACCAAAAGTTCTTTATCTGCTGGTTCTTTTTGGACCTTCCGCCCCAACATTTGGCCAGTCTGTCTCCATTGACCTAGCCAGATAGGTAATCATGCTGAAGACACAAAATCTGCTGCTGTCTATGGGAAGGGTGCTCAGTGTGCCAATTGTTGTCACAGGAAGATTTAACACCCTCCCTGTGAAAACATAGATGGGGAGGACACATCCTGATGCAAGACCCTGAAGAAATTTATGAGCCAAGGCTGTTCCCATCTCTTATCAATGAAAGTAAACCCAGAGGCTGTGCCACAGCACCTATAGGCAGAGTGGATGGTACAAGCTCCTGGTCACTGGCGATATGAAGGTGTTGTAGAGACCACCTCTCACTCTTTCTGAATCTGCCTTACATCAAATTGCTGGCAGAGGTAAATGCCTCTGTGCCCTACATGAGACTGCTCCTAGACATATGTCCATTGAGTTCAGTGTTAAGATCTCCACCATTTCGTTGCATGGGGCTCCAGCAGGAACCAGCCACTAGGAGTTTAGTGTGGAGACCAAGGATCTCTTGAAGCTGCCTCAATGTGTATCTCAAAACTACCTTAGCTTTTATCAGACCTAACGATTCTCCCATGCCTCATCTGTAAAGTAAGGAAAATTGCCAGTGTACTTCTTGGTATGCCTTAACTTCTGGCAGGGTAAGAAATGGGGAAGAAAACAGTCCTGGGCTCCTGGGCCTAAGGTCAGCTTCAGGGATTTGTGCAGGAGAAAAACCTCAGCAGGCTGTTTCCGTGGATTTGAAGGGGAGACATGGGAGTTGTGAAGCAGCCAGTGCAGTCAGGATGTCCCTTGCCCACTTGGCTACCCAGTTTTTGGTGCTGCATTATTTTTGAGATGTCATCTACTTAAAAAAAAATCTTTTTGTTCCTGAATGTTGTAAATAAAAGACTTTTTTCTGGTTTTGTGAAAGTTTATTTTTTTAAAAGATGACAAAAGACAGTGAAGTGGCAACCCACCATATTTACGAAAGCTGCAATGACTGAGGAAACAAGGCGATGGGTTAGACCTTCACTGGCAGCAGCAGGAGGAGCTGAAGAAAGCTATTTCATGGGAGGTGGCATTACCCTTTCTGCACTGAAGGCAGAGCACTGGTGAGAGCAAGTGCATGTGGTGCGAGGGGCTGCTGGCTGCTCTTCTGCTGCACTAACATCAACGGTTTGCAGGGGGAAGCAGAAGGAAAGCTGAGTGCACTGGGGGAATGGAGCATGAGCCCCTCTCTTTACCTGTCACAGCTGAGATTGACGCTTGATCTAAATCACATCCATACAACTAGTTCTGGATAGGTAGCATCTGTAAAAGCAATACTGGATGGGATCAGGATATGAACATAATTTTGTAGTAGCATCACAAGGATAAAGAAATTAGCTGATATCTATTGTAGTATTTATTCCACTCTGGAAAAGCTTTCCCTGGGTGAGAAAGAGAGGGAGAACCATCTGTAAGACAGCATGCTCTGCTTTCAAAAAAGAGCCTACATATGGCATATGTGGTTCAGCTACTTTTGTGGGCATATAGCACTAGGATGAATTTCACTCAGTTTAATAAGGTGGATTTTTTTCCACCCTTTTAAAACATAATCTCAAAATACTCTTTTATAGCTTTGCAATAATACATCCTTTCTGTTTGAACGTAGCTATGTGTGTACTTATCTGAGCAAGCGAGATTAGAAAAAAGGGAAAGAAATCCACAGTTTGAGTGGGAGAGAGGTCTTATCTCAGTCCCATTCCCTCACACTGCCCTTTTATGCGCAAAGCAGCAGTTTGTGAAAAGTAGCAAACCTGTGAAAAATGCCACAAGTTTACTTTTTGAAGAAAGGATAATTGTAATGCCTTCTGAAAGTGGAAATGATGTATGCTATTTTGAAAGCAGAAATGTATGTGCACTGGCTGCATGTTTTAAGATCAAAGTTGTGTTGTTGACCAAAGTGCTGACATACTGAGAGGAGTTACTGCAGGAATACAGCTGGTCAGTTTATCGACATGCCAGTTTATCTGTGCACGCATCAGCCCCTGAAGAACACCATCTTGTCCCTGCCTGTTGGAGATCCCTTGTCAAAGGATGTGTAGTAAACGGATGTGTAGCCTCCAGTGCTGTCAAAATGCCTCTGTGCTGGGCAGCACTTTTTGGTGAATGACAAGTATGTGAAATGTATGTGTAAACAGCAACAATTAGCACTGGTCACTCAGAGGAAATGATTTTAAAAAGGCATTACTTTGCCTGAGGTTTCTCATGGAGCTGAGGCGCCTGATTTCAGTGAAGGATGAGGTTTCACAAGACAGCAAACTTGACTTTAGGGCAGTTCCTCCTAGGTCAAAACCATCAAGGCTGGGTTATGTACGATGCTGAACCTACACCAACTCCCTGCTGCCCCAAAGTTATTAAAAACATGTAAAAGGATCATCCCACTGTGGCGGCATTCATGCCAAATGAGGTGACTTTTGTCTGAGCCCTCTAACTTATGGTAGCTATCACACAGGGTGGAATATCAGCAAGTATTAGAATGGAATAAATGTTATTATTTGCTCTAGATAGCCTGCCAAAAATGCTAATTGTGAATCCTCTCCTGACAGTATCCCGTCTGTGCTGCCAGGTGATCTGGAATGCCCACATCCAGCAGCAATAGCAATGGTGAATGAGGTATCGTGTCTTTATTTTCCCTTTCATGCAAGGATTTGCAATAGCAGTTTTTAGGAGTTTACACACTTTCACAAATTTTACTGTTAGTGAATCAGCACAGGCACAGGCAGATGACAGCTAACAATACCTCATCGAGAATCAGGGCTTCACACCCATACGTCCAATGAGCATTCCCAAAGAGGGTAGCAGTATTAGTAGTATCCTGACTATAAATGAGAAGCTGGGAAGAAATGACTTGCTCAAAGGCACTTGCAAAAGCAGTGGCAGACCTAGGCTTAAATAAAATTATAGCAGCCAGGTCTCCTGGTGGTCAGCCTAGTGCTTTGGCTACCTGGTCACCTGCATTTGTTTCTCAGCCTACATAGATCTGAAAACTGATTGACTGGTTAGGACAATCCAAGTCGTGACTACTGGGCAAGTCCTGCTGTGGAGCCCATCAGAGTTTTTTCAAGGACAGGAAAAGAGTAAAATAATCAGTTGACTACAATTCCATTTCCTAAACATGGCCTCCTGTTGTCTCTATTTCTGGGAGTCAAACATGCTTTTTTCCCCACACACAAATAAAAAATTCATCCTGAAGGGTATATAGTGCCTGTGAACTCCACATTAATGCTGCAGGTTAATTACTGCTACGGTACCCATGCCTGTCCCAGAGTCTGCTGTGACACTGAATTGACAACTGTGTAATTCCACAGGTAGATCTGTTAAATAACTAATGGTTTACTCAGTGGAGAATTAAATGGGAATTAAACCTCTATGCCTGCTGTATCAATGGCAGATATGAACACGAGACTGCAACTTATTTCCCAGCTAGCAAATAACACTGATTGGTGATCCCTCTGGCCAAGGCTGGAATTTGGATGCCAGAGCTGACTGTAAATGGATGGCCTTCAGTGGAGGGGAGCTATCACTTCATTTGCACAGCAAAGAGACGTAACAAATAAAGTGTCTAGGAGAGTTAAGGCAGACACAGACATGGAGTTTAGATGTACTAACTGAAATGGAGAAAGAAAGGTTCAGTACAACGTAGGGTCACATGCCTTGTGAATCCTGAACCTGAGCCTGCAAGCATGATCACAGTTCATAACAGGCTAAAAGATGAGAGCTCAGGGTTTGGCCATTTCATTTTCCTCTCAGCCTGGCTACGTTTATGACTATACGGTGTAATTTTAAATGAGATGCTCTTTTTCCTTGTTACTTCAGGAAATCCTGTTGTTATTTCTTTGCTGTATCAAGTTAAGCGTGCATCAGGCAAGATGCGCAATTAAAACACTGAAACTTCTGACTGGGTAAGATTTCTACAATCATTTTCCCCTAAGCCCTGAAAATTTGCATTTTTTTGTGGAACAGAGCGAAACACATTTCACAAGCATTTCTGTTTTCTATAGGAAAAAGCTTGACACTCTACTAGGGGTTAAAACCAGACTGCAGTGTTATTTATGTGGATGATGATTTATTCCCTGTGCTGAAAGGTACATTGTGCCTCATGTCATTACCACAAAAGCAGCTAACAGCTGAAACAATGTCCCATTCTTTTGCATGGACCGATCTGCCCCGTAATCTAAGAAATTAATTTGACATTCTATTGTGTCTCAGTATGTGCTAAATAATATTTTGACATATAAACATAATGAGTTTTTGGAGGACCTATATATCATTAGGAGAATCAGTGTGCAGAAGAACACAACAGCAAGACATTATTCAATTCCAGTTTCAGATGGGCTATTTAGATTTTTAAATACAACTCTGGCTAGTCATTGCTGACTATGCCAATGGGATAAACTCAGAAGTTACCTGCAACTTAGAGAGCTAAGTGGTTAAGTTTTATACTTGCTGATTCTGGAGCTCTAGGCTGTAGTACCAGGCTGGTCAAGGGGGAGCTCAGGCTCTCTACCCCCTGCCCTGACACCACCCGTGGATTGGTTTAACAACATGATTCACAGAAACACTCCTCAAACTAATAGATCTGGCTCAGTTTGGAGCAGCAAACTGTGGCCATGGCAGCAAAAACTCAGGGAGGTAACCAGGAGTAGTAACTCTGAGCTGTTTGTGCTGCCAGTGTCAGTCCCAGTGTCAACTATGATTCTATGGTTTCACACTTCATGTACATTGAGAACTCCAGGTTTTTAACATAAACCAACAAAACCAAAACCCAAGCAGCATGAATGGAGAGTGTTTGACAGAAGTTCTGCAAACAAAGCATCTAGTGAAATAAAACCCATTTTAGTGATTTCCATGCAAGAGATCTAGGCAGCACCCAACTTTGGGGATTATCCAATGCTACAATCACCCCCTGTAGAAGTTTTATTATCCCTCAAAATGTGCTAACACAGGAGCCCTCTCAGGAAAACAAGCAGGCCATGTACAGAAGGAAGGACTGATGCTGCAGGACAGGCACATTTTCCATTGATCAGTGATTTATGGCAGGACAACTGAAAGTAACGTCTTTAAAAAGCCCTCCTTACTTCTGGTCACTGAGGACTAAACTGCACTAAGACAGAACAGTATTCTGCTGAGAATGCATTTGGTATAATAGAAGTTTAAGCACTTAAATAACTATGTTGGGTTATTTGGGTTCAATGGTTTTTATTTTATTTTTTTTTTCATTTGCTGATTGTCTGATAACTGCAATGCTAAGAAATAGCTCTGAACCTCGTGCATTGTAGTGCAAGATCAACAAGAGGAACAGCATTAACCAGCTGCTTTGGGCTCCTCCGGGGATCAGAAAGTTCCCAGAGGATGATTTCTGTGCATTTTACACAGTAGACAATGCAACTAGACTATTACACTGCTCTATATTGATCCCTACCTCTCTCCATATACAATCTAAAGCCCTGAAAGTTTTCACTTCTACATACTTTAAAGGATAATAAACATACAATGTTTACTTTATCTCCTAATACACTACACACAAGATGTAGTTACATACATTGTGTGTTTGGGCTAAGATATAAAAGCCAGAGATAAAGACATCATCCATCAAGTTTTCCAATGGGAAGGATGATTCAGCTGCCAACATCTGGGAACATGAGGCTGTCCTGATAAAGACAATGCTGAAATATTTAAGGCTGAGGAAGATAATTAGTCAGAGAGGACTGCTATGGAATTTGGTAGGAAAAAACATTTGCAGACTACATTCCACAGAAGACAGCATTCCCTTCCACTGCCATCCACCAAGCTCAACGGGGAGACACGATTCTTTCTCATCTGGGAGTGCCTTTTTTCATGTCAATGACGTAGCTATATCCTGCTACGGACACCACCCTAAAAAAGGAATAGACCTTTTTGAGGGAATGGGTGGTTACAGATTAGAGCGACTTAAAAAGGATGTATGCAAGATTAAAGGCACCACCTTGCATATTCTAGAAAGGAAAAGATAGGAGCAGGAAGAATGCAAAAAAAAAAAAAAAAAATCTAAGAGGAGAATCATCAATTTTTAACTTGCAAAAAAAGTAATCCATAATTTTCAGCAAAGAAGATTTGGATGGTACATGAGGCAATCTACCTAGATGGGCAGTTAAGCACGATATCTGAGGAACCTGGTTTAACCTGAGACTGTGAAGGACACATTAGGTCTTGTTTGTGAGGCTGAAAGTGCTGACTACAGGAGCAGCAAGGAGGAACTGAAAGTGGGTTTAAGCTAATACTAAGATAATCAGAATGCAACAAAACATCTCAAGTAGAGCACATTCTCATTTGCTATAGTTCACTTTTTCACCTCCAAGGAGACAGCAGCAGGAGATGGATGAGACAAAATGTTTGTGCCCTTTTGGCACAGGGCTCAGAGGGTGAGAAGCAGAGTCCCTCATGTCCCTAGTTCAGCCTCAGGAACCACTGACACCTTGTAGCAACACTGGAACAGGCTGAGAGCTGGTCTTGTACCTTCCTACTTTGGCCTCAAAGTCCCCATCCAGCCTTCCCAGTTTCTTCTTCAACTTTCTTAGCCAGGCCCCTTGTATTAAGCTAGGGAATAGCCTTAGCCTGGCCTTACAGACATAATGCTAAATTGGATTTCATCAATAAAAAGTTCCATGCTCAGTATCCACCTTAGCCATGACTCAGGTCAGTTGAGGGAGGAACTAAATCACTTCTTACCCTTACACAGGTTAAGCCAGTCAACACTTACTGGTGGCAGTATTATTTTATTTCCCCTCCTGAAGCTATCCACCTGGCCTCTATTTATTAATATACTCATTCTTGAAAAATACTCAGACTGCAGAAAATCCAAAGAGTTTAGTAGACATTACATACACATCAAGCATTTAGTAGTCATGCCAATGTTCAAGGGAATTAAGTGCCACAGTAAGATACCTGGAAAGCAAAACATGCTGAGAAAAAGGAAGCTTTTTTCAAACTAGCAGTTGGTAAACTAAAGCTGTAAAAGGCTCTACTGTTTCCAGAGGAATAGAAAATACAAAGTTTGATCATGAAGACAGTAGGAAAGATGCAGGGGGTATGTCAAGGTAGAGGCCTCTGTCAGCTTCTTTTTCTTAAGACTCCTCTTATCCATATAAAGCAACATTAGTACAACAATCGAGAGCTGCCATTTACAATGAAGTTGTTTTCAGGTGGCTTACATCCCAGCTAGGTTCTCCTCGGTGAAAGTCAAGTTATACCCTTCTTATGTCTTCCCCCAATTCTCACAACTGCACTTTTTGAGGTAAACATCCCCCCCAGTCTTTACCTTTCCTTCCCCCATTTCTCTGTTCTCAACAATCCTGCAAGATGCTGCAAATGCTCCCATTGTCTTGCATAGGAAAATACACATCCTGGAGCCTTGTCACACATGGGTACTCCCACATAAAGCTACCTGTACAAAATGTCTTCATCTTTTCAACTGACTGCTTCCTAGGACCAGCTGTGGGCGAGATCAGGGAGGTCAGAAGAGTCAAATTAAATGCAAGTAACTGGCAAGTCTTGCTTTTGAAGAGTAAGCATCAGAAAGTTTACTTCAGCAGGGGGATATTGTGACTAGCCTGCTCAAGGCATAAGAGAAGAGTTGGCATGACCAAATGTTGTGGCAAGTCAACAGACCATGAGGATGAACTGGAGCAAGGAGAGCTCATTGCATGCCCACTTCAGTTGAAATTTTTTATTTTACTTGGAAAGTCTCATTAAATGTGACATGATAAAGCTGTGAGGACATGGGATTGAGAATAAGAAAATTTCCATCAAAAAAAATCACAAGAATCAAATTAAGAAGTCATGAAAGTAATCCTACCATTTCATTGCTTAAAAATCTGTTTACAAGTTTTGTGATAGGTTTGTGCTTTTATAGCTGTCACAGGTATAACACAGGTATAACATAACCTGTCACAGGGTGAAAGGTATAATATATCTAATTTACACTGAAAAAAAAAAGGCAAAAATTTAAAAGCTACAAGGGCTAAAAGAGGTCTGCCTTTAGTCATATTTCCCTTGCCATTTAATTTTGTAGAGGAAATGTAAACCTTTTAATTTGATGAAAGATGAATGAAGAAATATTCATTGGCACACAAAACTGAAAGAATGAAGGCAAGAATAATCCACAGAAACTGTTAATGTAGACAAACGTGGGTTTTTCTCTCTTAAGTCCCTGCCAAGTAACTTCAAAATCTTGATACTACTCTGGATAGCAGCGTAACCAATACTGGCATACACACCAAACAAAACGGTATTTCTGTGACAATTCCAGGACTTAAACTGTTTTCCATAATAGCCTAACGTTATGAAATAGAAGTTATTTTCCAATTGATAAGAACAGAGGGGTTTACTTCGAGAAAAGCAGATACATTGTTTTGACATGTCCTCCTACACAAAAAAAATCTGAGAGATTTAACAAAAGCAGTTTCACTGTATAAGGTGCAGTTTATTGCTGTTCTACATTAAACTTGAGGGAAAACCACATCATTTAACAAGCTAAACATATAGAACTCTGAATCCAGCATTATTCTGGTATCACAGGTTATTTATTTGACTCACAAGGTAATTCCCAATATTGCTTGAAATTCTTAGTGCACAGAATTGTCTTGGAAGACACCAACAATAGTAGTATTTTGAAAGTCGCTCTGCTCAACTCACACTGTAGGTTCCTCAAAAATCTTCTGTGCCTTTTACCCCACAGTCCCAGCTAGAAGTTTGTGAAGATTAAACGAGAACTCACAATATAAAGCTCCAAGGGAGTACACCCAATTTTCTGCCAGCCCCTATTTTGTGAATACCAACACCATCAGTTACATCACACTAACTCAGTTTCAGGAAAAGTTCAAGCTGGCCCTACTTAAAACAGAAGTTTCCAAAGCAAGCAGTGTTCCCTCACAGCTGTGGTACAAGCTAAAAATAAGGCCACTTCAACTTGGTCAGTATTTTCCATTAAAAAAAAAGAACAAAAAGGATGAAGAAAACATTGTCAGTTAAGATGAAATGTCACACAACCCAAGACACAATGCTTTCTCAAACATCTCACTGTAAGAACAAATTGCCTCAGATCACATTCAGTGTAACATAGGTGGTAAAGGTGCACATAATTGCATACCCTGCAACAACACCCACTAGAAGCAAACATTTTGAAGTACAGATCCTTCCAAGCTGCTATCATGAACACTATTTACATATTTACTGCTGTTCTTCCCCTAAGAAAAATATTTTATATTGTGCTTCTCAAGGCATATCTGTGTTACACTGTCATGTATTCTTCCTCTGCTGATTATTCAGTTTTTGACAGGGGTCTACAAAAGAAGTTTCTGGAGCGCTTGGTATTAGAATAACCAAACAGCTTTAATAGAAAATGATGCTGCCATTAAAGAGGCAGAGGATAAAAAAAATAAAATAAAGCTCTTTATTAACTTATCACTAAAATCTACAATATTCCGCAAAGCTTACATACTCACAGCAACGTTACTCTGTTAAGAGGACAGTACTACATTTGTCAGGATCTGCTTATTATCCACATATGCCATTTTAGCCAGTTGATCTACAAGATATTATTTACCACAGGAAAACTAAATACTGTGCTTTTGAGAAACCTGCATAGAAATGATTCGATGTTTCTTTTATTTGGACATATTTACAAAAAGTTCTAAGTGTGTTAGCAATAAATAATCCAAATATTCAAAATGTCAGTGCTCATGCACACACCGACAAGATGGTTGCATGCTTTAAAAATATTATTTACAGTACAGTCTCCTTCATAGCCCTCTCCCTAATAATAGCAGAAAGTGCATTTTCTTCCAGATTCTCTCCCCTTCCTTTGTTTTCATTTAGTCTTGCTTCTGAGGGATACAGCCTTCCATCTCAACAACTTCTGGCCAGCCTTCATATTTGTTTGTGTCCTTGTTGTTCTTTATATGCTATAAATAGAAAACATCGATCTACCGTTACCGTAAACTCATTTATTCTTCTGCTTTAATTTACAGCTTTAAAAGACATTTTATTTACTAATATACAAGCCACGGGCAAAAAGAAGACATCGCTATTAGACTCTTGTGCTTTGTATCAAATATAACAATCAGTATTCACCACTTCATGTAACTTGCTCAGACAGGTGTATACTAAAAACAGTGAAGCCATACTGGGAAAACATGTCTTAGATTTATTACGGATGTTTATTTAGGAAGATAAACAAGCAAGGAAAGCACTACCTGCATTAAAACATGAAACACTAGAGAAAAAATAAATAAGGATACTAAATGTACAAGGCACTCAAAACAAATGGTCAGTTTTTAAAGAACATTATCTAACTTTGAATGTTTGCCTTTTTTGAAAGTTAGGGGTTTATTTTTCCATCAAGCAACCACCTGCAGTCAGGTAACACACTGCTGCCTCCAAGAGTTTGCCACCACTCCTGCACTAGTTCCCACTCCCGTGTAAAGCTGGCAAGAGAATGTGCCTTCCTTACTCTCCTAGTGCAAAGCTATCTTACCAGTAATTAAAGAGAACCATGGCGCATGTTCAGCTGTAACAGCTAAAGTGTGGAAACACATTCTATTTCACAAATTTCACTCTGGCATCATTAATTTTTGACAGAAGAGCAAAGCAAACAGGTGGGAACACCAACACTTTGACTACCACTCATCTGTTGGAGGTCTACCATTGTCAGTGCATCTAAACCACAAGCATTAGGCAGTAAGTTTTGAATTCTTCAGTTTAATTGGATTCATTAAAGAGATAAATGATCTAGTTATTGGGATAATAAGATCTACCCTGTATAACATTTTCTTTCTTATCTGTCAATCACCAAAGAATCTTTGTATATTTAAAAGGAGGCTATTCAAAGAATAAATTTGAGAATAATCCTGTGTGCCACTATTGCAATATTAGACATCCATCCTGAACAAACGCATGGTATTTATAAAACATGCTACAACTTTATTAATGTAAGCTGTTAAATGCCAGTAAGTTATAGAATCACAGACCTGTTCAAATGGACTTTTAGTCTTAATTCCTTTTCCACCACAGAAGACCCAGTTGTCTCTAAAGCCAAGGTTAGCAATAGATGTGCTTCCTAATTCAGCAATCAGTTTCCGTGCTTCATCATTAAGCCTTGAAAAGAACGGAGAAGTTCATTATGTGAATAAAACATATTCCCTTAGAGCTTTCATTGCTCTATGGACCATTCAGCTTTAATCTGATTAAATAGTCTAAATCAGTCAATATTGGGCAAGATCTATATTTCAAAATCAGATAACTCTAGTTCTGAAATCACCTGATCTAATGAGCACTGCCCCTAATATTATAATGTCAAGGAAACAGCATACAAACCTATCAGTAACCAAAAAAAACCAGGAACACACTTGTGAGAATTTACACATACCTCTCAAGTCACATTAGCAATTCTCCAAGCAACTAAAAAAGTCAGCCTTTAAAGTAAACACTGTTTGCAGGCTCAAGCAGAAGTCTAGATAAGGTAAAAGTTATTTCAGATCAGAAGAATGACATAAATATATGAAAGAAGTTCTTGTCTAATTGGGCTAATTAATTCAAAATTCAGCATGCTGCCCCACAACACAGTTCAGTGCCTGTAGGTCTGAGCTGGACAATTTTAGTATGGAAGAGAAAATGATTTTGTAGGATTACAAATTATCATGCCAAAACCTCCAAACAAGTGTTCTTTATTTCTTCTTTTCAGTTACTGTATTTGCCAGATTATTAAACAACACAAACAACATCTGATTATTACTAGTGAGATAGCTGTATTACTCAGCTAAAATTATGAAAATTATTAAGTAATTTGGAGGTAATTTGACCAGCTCAGATTCCAAGTTACTAGAGCATCTGGACAGCTTATACACATAAATGTAAAAAACCAAACACCCCAAACCCCAAACTTTTAAAAACGTTGGTTCTTCACAATTTAAATTGTTTTCAAGAACTAGCATTTATGTTTACCATCAAGCACCAGTAGTATGGTTTTGGCTAATTATGTAACATCCCCACTAAGCAGTAGTTCCTGGATGTCAGCACAAATGGGACAAATTCACCTTCTTGTTTAGCTGGTACGCCTTTGAAAGCTTGCAAGCTTTCACAAACGTCAGCTGTGACTGGTTACTGAAACATACTAACTGTACTTATCAAAAAAAAGAAGGAAGAAGAAAAAAGTAACAAAACAAGTTAATGTAATGACAGACAGAAGATCCAGCCTTGGCATAAAGAAATATTAAAGTGCTTTCTTCTCCTTTCAGCAGCAAACATACAGACAATACCGCACCCTGCAGAGTCAGGACTTTGTCATAGGCAAAACATTGAGGCCAAAATGTATAAGGTGCACACTTAGTAACGTCTCAGACTTTGAAAGGAAAGATACAGGCAAGGCCTATTGGGAACTGGTCTCTGTACCCCTGTAACCACTGAGATCAGTCTTGGAGTCAATGTGATAAAAGTGCTGGATGGTACAGACCAGTTTCCACCAGATTATGTCCTCACAATCTTATTTCTGTATCTTGACATATCTGAATTTACTAGCATAAGATAGGATGAGGTATCAGCAATAGAAGACCCAGCACACACACAAAACCAGATACCCTTAGTAGCATACATTCAAAAAAAGACAAGTGGAGACAAATTCTAGGAGATCAGCTAGAAACCTACAGGGTCTTCAGGAACCAGGGAGGATAAGGGCGTGATTTAAAAGTACAGTGCCTAATATAAATATATTCTTCATAGCTATGAGTAAGCAGTCTTTTATTCTGAGCGTATGCCCCACATTGTCTTATTGCACTAAGAAATTTTCTCAGAAGAGCAAAACAATAGTTATATGTACTGATATAGCACTTCCTGACTATTAACCTGTGTCCTTTTCAGATTTTCAAACACTTTTGGTATTTCCACTCAAGGGTCTGGTCAGTATCTAATTTATTGCTTCCTCTGTTGTTGGGATCACAAAAGTATACACCTAACAGTCCTCTATGTAAATATGTACATAACCCATTACACCTGGGTAGTTTTTAATCTGATCCTTGCTGTCCCCAAATCACACCAGCATTATAAAACTAATAAACTGAAAGCACAGTTTCAAACCCATCATCTTGGCAGATGGTCTAGTGGGAGGTGCCCCTGTCCATGGCTGAAGGGCTGGAACTAAGTGATCTTAAGGTCCTTTCCAACCCTAACCATTCTATGATTCTAACAAAACTTTATCAAGTGATTATATGATAAAGAATACCTTTTCAGCATAAAATGGCATTTAAAAGTTTAAGTGACATTTACTATATAAACCAGTGACATACTTGGTTGCACCATCATCATATGTTCCCATTAACACTATTGTTCCATCCTGGATAGACTTCAGAAATTCAATGAATGGAGCCACATCTGAAGAGAGAACACAAAACTGGTTAATAACCAGCACCCATTCCATATTTAAACACCTGCAATGCCTTCCTGGAAAGACTATTTTAAGAATATTCATAAATGTACTTAGAAATTTATAAGAAGATGCTAAGTGGGAGAAAGATAAAATGCATCAGAGAACTCCATTTTATAGAAAGCGTTTCATCCATATTGTGTACAGACATAACTACTGGGAACTACTTGGGGGAACAAGTGTGTTTGATTAACCATACCATTCCCTCCCACGTCAACTATTTGTGTTTCTTTAAAGTTGCACTCTCCTCACAATTACAAAGGTAGAGGTGAAGGACTCCATCAAGCTATCACCTTAAAGCACCACAGCAAATGGAGCCTGCGAGGAGTAGGAAGGAGAGAAGAAAATAAAAAAGAAGAGACATTCGCCTCTAACCAGCTAAGGTAACTGCACTTACCTCCTCCCCACATGTCAAAGAATTTAGTGTCTAATGTTTCTCCTGTTTTACCTGGAGAAAAAGAAATAATGTCATTAAATATAGCTAAAATTATTTTAAAAGACAACATGCCAAACTCCTCTTAATGACTTGGAGAAAGCGCTGCAGAAGACATCATGTAACTCAATTATACAGAACTCTTATTAAGACTGCTCCTTAAACAGCATAATAATCTCCGAGAAGGTGCAGGAAGACATAAGAGGAAAATACAGAAGATGCAAACTTCTAATTTTGCTTCAAGTGGGACACAAAAAGCCCACAGTCTCTAAAACCAATAAAGAGAATTCACTTCATTCATTGGCCTTTTTTAAAGTTGTTTTCTTGGAAATAGAATAACTACAGATTCCCTTTAGTGCCACACAAAGTAAGAAAGATTAAAATTACACTGTACGTTTTGCTATAGGCTGGAAATTCCTAGTTGATTTAAGCATCCAAAACAAATAAAAGTTGACAATACAGTAATCTTACAGTAAATTTTTTTTCTTACTATGCTGTTCACAAAGGCAGTAATTGATGGAAGACAGTTTTCTTTAATACATACATTCCCTTAAAGTTTGGAAGACAGAGAGAAAGACTGGCAGCTATGTAACACAAAGGTAGTTATTTTTATTTTGAACAGATTGAGACAATTTAGAAGGGCAAAATAGGATTAGGAAAACACTGTTCAAGTGTTGCTTTAGATGATGTAAACCTGAGCACAATCCAGAAATAACATGAATTTATAGTACAGTGAAATGTCAAAGTGCTATCTCAGTGCTATACGGAATGGCTTCCTACACAGGAAGGACAAAGGACAAAGCTGTCAGTACTGACGTTCAGCTCAGCTTTCCAGGTGGCATGCAGGTAAACTTGCCTGGTTTCAATGAACGATAAGAATCCTGAACACAATTATATAACATGATGTTACTGAAAAACAAGACTGACATATGGACTAATCAAATATACTGATTTCAAGCAAGGAAAAAAATGAGCTGGTCTTTCCAGTTAGTAAATGAATTGTTAAATGAGTTTCACTGCAAAGAAAGCAACAGAAGAATTTAGTCTACAGTTTTATTAGTGTTGGCAACACACAGTCAAAAGTAGCTGCATGCATGCATCTTGTGTCCTTTTCCATTTTATAAGTACATTAGGAACTTACCTGATGTACCACTGAGACAGCAAAAAGTCACCTCAGCACTCCACATTACTACACATTTTTAGAAACAAAAATGTGCTGGTTTTTTAAAAAGAAAAAAGGTACAAGTGCCAAAACCTGACATTCTTTCAGTATCAATATGCTGAACACTTCCTTTTCTCCTACTGCTTGCCTTTCACCATCCCTTAGTATTTCACCTCAAACTTCAGAAGCAATTTGAAAATGAAAACTATGCTCACTTAAAATGTCACTTACCATTGACCAAGGCCACATTTATTCCTCTGCCAACATTATTTTTCACTCCACTCATTAAACTGAAATGAAATAAATTATTTTTAGTAGGACAATTTTGTGATGTGAAATACTTCTTATTTCTAAATTGGATCAATCAGATTGTAGGAGACGCGTAGTTGGAAAAACCACATGTTCACATAAATGAAGTCTCCTTGAACTGTGCTCATAGCACATTGCTCTCATGGCACCCCTGAATTGAGAACAACAGATCAAATATCCCCAGTTGTATCCACTTCATTTGATTGCTTAATCATCTTGGTTTCAAACTACATGTGTATATTAAATGTGCTGCAATAAATAAAGTGCTAACTGTGTATTTTAAAAACTTCCTTGCAGTTAAAGAGCCTGAAACAAATAATTTCAGTTTAGCACAGATGCATAACCAACAGTTTAAGCTTTTTTGTAAGCACATGACAAACAAGAATGTGTTAATTAAGTTTCAAAGCTAACCAAACAGAGGCATTTAGAATCGATACTGCAACATTACAATAAGAAACAATAAAGTCAAAGGAGTTAGCTACTTATACCTGTAATAGGAAACCTAAATCCAAGAAAAGTATTTAATACACTGATGGGACTTCAAGCTAAAGTTGAATATCATCTTGGAGTACAGTCACACATCCCAAAAAAACTGTCAAAGTCTATGACAGCAATTACTTGGCGAAACTCACAGTGGCAAAGGAGCTGGAAAGAAGAGATGTACTGTGAAATGGAAGCCCTTCAGAGCTGCAAAGAAGGGCTAATGGGAACATCAAGACTGTTAGCTAGGATGCTGTACTGCCTTAGGCCATGGTGGGTATACCACTTCAGTGAAAGGAAGCTTCTAGACCCCCTCATCACTTTCACTGTCCCTGCACAAAGATCTCCATTCTGCCTACAGGCCAGAATTAATATTTTGAAACTAGGAGTAAGAGTAAATATAGGAGAGTTGAAGCAATTACATAAAATTAAGTCCTCAGCCAAGATTCAAGAAAGCACCTCAGTGCAAGCACACAGGTGCACACCTAATTAATAACAAGCACACACTTGAACTCCATCCTTATAAGGATTTCTTTAAACCTCCCTCTCTTGCTCTCAGAAGGGGCTGCAGATGTGCGCAACCCTGTTATGTCCAGAACTTTTTTCACAGTTGTTCTGCAGAGATTCAGGTGATGTATGAACATCCATTCTAAGCAATGTTTTGGAAGAACCACGTCCTTACACACACAACTGCAACATCAGCCTTCTCATGCTAGCTTATTAGTGATAGGCTAGAAACAAGAAATGGTCTATCACAGAAATACGATAAAAATGTTCCTCTCTGACACTTATCTTCTGCACCCACAATGAAGACAGAAGCCAAAAATGTAGAGGAATGTTATATTTAATAGACAACTATCAGGAACAGACTCAGTATTAGCTAGTTCAGAGAAGCCACGAAAGACTGCAGGTTAATGGTAACACCTGGCACAGTGACTTAGGTTTTTAAAGAACTAGTAATCAGAGATGAAAGAGTCCACAATTTTCCTGTTAGTCCTCAAGGTTATACCATCTGCCAAAAATTCTGATTAAAAGTAAAAATCTAAGTTAGCAACTTCTGAAACAAAAGACTTAATTTACTGCTGAAATGCAGGATTCAGTTCTAGTTAGTAGTGAATTCCAGAAGTACTTTAGCCACTGGAGCATCATTTCTTCTCTGATCACATGATTTTCACATCATGTCTCAGTGTCCATTCTGAACAATAAAGACATATGGCAAATAAAGAATGAAAATGTAAATGAAAAAAGGCAGTGAAGTCCTGAACACATTCCTTTGCTCATGTAAAATTTAGTGGACATTTAACTTACCAAAAAGAATTAAGAACTTCCTTTTAACTACAAAATTCTCTGTAAGTAAATACCAGTCAAAAAAATATCTAGTACTGGGCTGACTAAATGCTGAAAATTTACACATATATAACAAGAGTTGTAATGGATTTCAGACAACAAAAAAATCCTGTAAATATGAATACAAGTATTACGAGTTATTAAAAGAACATAGTGAAAATTGCCCCTGCTTCCTTGACATGAAATCATGAAGAACACACAGTAATCAGGAAAAAAAAAAAAGGGGGGCATTTTGCAGGAGTGAGTTCACAAAATATCATTCAAAAATGAGCTACTGAAGAGGAAGTAAGTTCTTTCAGAGCTCTGAGATGCTACCTTATACATGAGATAGCTTGAGCATCAAGGCAAACCCTGCAGGCTGTAATGTGACAGTTTTCTCACAGGAGGGCAGCCGTTCATCACTTCTATAATTCTTCCAACAATTTACAATCAAGTTATGGAAGGTTTTGGAAGAGAAATTAAATGTCCGGCAAGCACAGTGATGAAACCAATATAAAATTAATCAAATTTTCTGGTGGACATTTAAATAGACAAGTTCTTTGAAGGAATTCAGAAATATTTTTGTCAAGGGTTACTGGATTTAAGACTCCATAACTGTGAACTAAGGTGCACACTGGTATTAGAAGAATGGATTTCTTGCCAGCAATGACTTTCTTTTCATCACTTTCTTCAGTTGAACATCCAGTAGAGGATTTTATTAATTTTTTTATTTGACAGGAACAACAAATCTCTTCTTGGTTAACTAGTGAGACATTTAAAAAACAAAAACTAAAAACCACCAAACAACTTCCGTCTGCACAGATATTAAACCTCCTAGCAACCAGAATGAGAAGGTAGCAAGTTTTATAACACCAACAAGAATACCATGCAGCGAGACTGCATGAGGCTGTCCAAGGTTATGAAGAAAATCAATGATAAGAATGGAAAGCAGAACCTAGCAGCTTTTAGTTAGTATGTGCAAAAAGTGAGCTCATGCTCACTTTACGTGTGCTCATGCTCACTTTGCGTGTGCTCCCCAACTACACTGTGATGCTCCGCTACAAACTTACTTCTACACAAATGAGCAAGCTTGAGCCACATCAGCATTACAGAGAATAGCCTGAAATCTGAATGGTGCTCACGTTTCTAGTAGTAACAAAGCAAAGTGAAACAGCTGCATGTGTGTAGTTGCAGGGAAAGAAGCTATTTCAACCTCACTACATCTTAACTGCTAGAGTTAGTGATAAAAATAGTCTTCTCTAAGATCATGTAAGACTAATCTTGCAGAATTGCATTACAGAGTAAAGTGATGGAAAATCTAAACCAATACTTTACATTCTCTTATAGATTAATTATGCTATTTACTCTATTACATGGGGTTATATTCACAGTGAAGTTACCATTTGCTATAGAATTCATTAGCACCAATTACAGTATGTGCTACAGGAACCACTCTGTACTAACATAGCAAAGGCTGAGAAACAGCTGAACTGGAGTAGTTTAAATGCAAATGCAAGGCAAAGGCTCCTAAGTGTGATTGATGGTAAAACAAAAATCTCCTTCTGACAATGCTAACATCCTGTCTTTTCTGACAGGTGACATGCAAAATTGAGAGGATAGATTATGTTAGACAAAGCTGCACACTCTGAGGGACAATGAGCAGAAATAACTTAAGTGCAAAGAAACAAAGCGTCTAAAAATAAATATTAATATTCCCATTTTGGGGATTACTGAAAAGTATTCAGTTAAATTCTCTAGGCACAGTATTATTGATAATACTGTGTTAACAAGACAGTTTTTAGAAATACAGGATTTAAACTCAAAACCAAACTGTGTTTCAAGCAGTTATTTTCCTCATTTCACAATTATTTTAAGATTATTAAACTTTGTTACCATCAGCACAACTAAGTAACTACTAACCGTTAAAATATTATTTTTCCCTTTTGAAATCGTTCTTTAAAACAAGGTGGAAAATATGTTCTGACATTGATATTATGATATTATGAAATGATAGACTGTTTAAAAGATGACTTTCAGAAGACGATGCCATAGCACAGTTTTAGCTGACAACAGAAGTATCAAGAGTAACCCAATAAAAATATAATCGTTCACAGAATTATTAGAGGCACAAGAGCCAGTTACTTGAAGGCAAGCTTGCATCTGACTCAAAGTCTAACTAACCCTTAAGTCTGTAAACCTAAAATACTGTAAGCTACCTGGCATTTATTAAAGTAGCTTACATTTCTGCATTTAGCGCAGAATATTAAGCATGCTTCAGAAATTAATTTATAACATAATATCATTTTTTCATGTGGTCAAACTGTTGGCAAAACAAAAACTACAAAGAATAATTTAAATTACTGATTTTGTGGGCAAAGTGATCCAAGACAATATTTGAGATACCTAGAGACAACAGGAAAAATACTTACACATTATCTTCTACACAAATTTTAGGTCCAACTACATTCGCTGCTCCGCTTGCCATTTTGAATGCAAAATGTTTTTCAGGACAAGCTTTAGAGATCCCACATTTGTATCTTGGAGGTTTTGTAGCTTTGAAAATGAAATAAAACAGGGTTTTACAGACAACATCACAGGCAGGCTAACAGAACAATATCAGTGTTCTGAAGAAATTCAGGGAAAAGAGCAAAGACAAACTATCTCATCTGCAGTTTCACAGAAGCTTAAAATAATATAGGCTCCTGTAGTACCTCCTTACTCTGCTTCTTGTTCTCATAGTGCTGCTTGCTCTGGCACGTAAATAAAAGCCATGAGACAAAACTACAAGTGAAATGCTGACAAAAAAACCCCAGACTTCACCAGAAATTTAGGAGAATCAGGAAAAGGGGAAAATTAGTCTCTGATTGCATTTAAAGTATAATTAAGACTTTCTTAACTATGAAATTCAACAGCCTTTCTGTTATTAGCAAAAGCAACTCACAGCAGTAACACATGCATATGAATACTCACAACGTGCAGCTGCATCCAATGCTGATCTAGCTAAAATGCAAAAAAGAAAATTTTACAAGATATTATTACTGAAATGTCATTTGCTATAAAATATCCTACAAATTAAAACCTTTCTGTAGCCCTATAAAAATAGGTTGGTTGACATGAAGTATGAAATACATCTGAACATTATGTTCCAATATAAAACATTAAGCTTTACAAGGCAGAAGCACAAAAGTGATCAGGAAACACATTCAGAAGCACTGCCTTAATTTATGGCTCTCCAATTAACACAAAGATCCATGGAGATGCAAAGCCAGCAGGGATTCATGGAGGTGTGGGTACTATAGTGAAATGAATTCCCTTCTTACAGCTTCACCAGGACAGGGTTCCTTTCACCTGACACTAGAAGTCTGCAGTTCAGGTCCACCTGAACCCAACCATTTGTGACTCCCCTTCTTGGGACAGAAAGGGACAAAAGCAACCTCATAATGGACTTATGTACAATACATCTGTCATACTTAATGATACCTGTGTCTTTTCAACAATTATTGAAGATGCTTCTTGGGGACTCGTTCAGATGTCAGCTCACACTGGGGTTAGATAACAAACCCCTACATCATGTACCTGAAATTAGTGTTTTCTAAGGAAAAACCCCTTAAAGTTGGTTTCAAAACAGACTCTGAATTTTAAGCCACTTCAGCAGCTAATCCTTTTCTGTGTAGGACCTGGGCACATCTGAAATGCTTTGATTACTGCACATGGCAAGCAAGAAAGCCCATGCAAAACAAAATGAATTGTTTGAGCAGCAGGAAGGCAGAGTGGAAACTTCTAGAAACATCACTCAAGTTGCCCAGTTTACAACTCCAGACTAAGACTGTAAGTAGCAGTAAACAGAAAAAGCAGATAAAATTATGCATATTTGGCAGGCAAAAGAATCAAACTGATTAAGAGTAGGTTAAGTATTTCATACAGAAAAGAACTTAATACACATATAAAAAAAACCCAAGTACACACAATAAGACCGCATAACTTTTAACTGGAAGAGCCTAAATCAAGCTTAAAGCAATCTGAATATGATATTCTTGATTATGGCTCAACTGAATATTTATAGATGCTCATAGAAAACAAAGTCTTCACTTTACTTACCAAATATATGTCCTAAGTTTGCATCCATTTTTATTTCAAACACTTGAGATATGACATAAAACGTCAGTAAAAATATTGCTACGACTACTACCAACTTTGCAGCACCTATTCAGAAGCAGAGAAAGTTTCAGAACATTACCTGCAAATGGTAACATTAAGTCTACCAAAATTAACGACATGAGAAATGTGTATGAGATTACACAAAGGGGAACTCAGGAACAGGGTGATCATTTGTGGACTCATTAAACAGAAGTAATCTGTAAGAGAATGGACATTGTAACGTAGGAAGCAACTGAACCAGTCCATCAGGTTACTATACCAAATATATACACCCTTCCCTCAGCTTCCCTCAGCTTCTCCCAGCTTCATGCTTGTTTGACACCACAGTATGACACCTCAGCCCAGCAGCCAGGAGAAACCACAGACCTTTCTGTGGATATCCAGCTTGACAGCATGAACTAAGCTGATCTGTCTGCTGTTCAAAGGGGAAAATTCCATCACCCCCATGTTTCACTGCCCTGTTCTTAACTATGTGTACCTGCTTCCTCACTGTTCGCAACTACTCCTCTTTTTTCCTCCTCCACTCAAATGGAGCTTCCTCTATTTTAATGCATGGCCAAGATTGAGTGATTAGGGATCTCTTCATATACTGTAGCTGGGCTGCTTTGGTCAGTCAGGTCTGAGCAAAAAACCAAACCAAACCAAACCCACCCCACCATCAACCAAACACACACCGAAAAGGCTCCTCACCTCCTTTTCATCAAATTAAAATTACTGACCTTCAAAAAAAGAGTTTGAAGACTCGGAAGAACTAATTTCAAAAGTAATAAAAAGCCCTCCCCTTCCCTCTTTAGTATGTTGAAGCTTCAGGTAGCTTGAAGTTTTACATGCCTAACTTTTGCCAGTGCTGAGCGGTCAAACTACCTCCTGGGAGATGAGCTGGAACCACACAACCACAGCAATTTATATCTGAAACTCAGGTCTATGTGGTATTGCCATGAGCACCACCACTTTTTAGCATAATTTAATAGATTTTTCAGAATCTACTCTCAGCTTATTGTAAAATACTGAGAGTAGAAGTTAGGTAAGGAGGCATCTGATTGACATCTTGCCTTCCTGTTTCACCCCCGTATGTCCAACTGCTTTAGAAGAAGCAACCCTACAGCACGCTTCTGTTTCTCAGATTGCCAGCTAAATAAATCCTTCAGAAAAAACCCAAACTTCTGAACTCCAGCAGATCTCAGATGGCTGATGTGATGGACTGTTCAGAAAACCTTAAAATAGACCGATTACTCAGCCTTCAAAAGGATAAGAGATGTTAATCCTTCTAAAAGCCTAAATAAAGATATGGGGATGAAAAAGAAAAGCAATACAATTTCTTTTTTAATTTGTTTGTAATTTGACCTTCCTCTCCCACATTCCCTTTTCATGTGTGCAAGTACATACAAACTAAGAAAGCACAGATACAAATTTAATTGAAAAATATCAAGCTGGAACTCCAGAGATTATTGCAATTGAAGGGAAGTGAACCACATGTAAGCACTAGAGAAAACATATGATCTGAACATACGTTAAGTGAAGAAAAGGTTTTCAAAGCAACACTGCTTAAAAAGATAGTACCAGACTTTGGAATATGTCACATAGCAAGCGGCACTTGGAAAGCATGGTATTTCAGTAGATGGTAGGCGAGAAGAACAAGAACTCAATCTGAGCACTAACCATCCCCTCCCCTCTATATCCTGAGCCTTTCAACTGAACTGCAAGCCCTTCCTCTAAGAGAGAGGTAAGAAATCTACAAAATTCTTTTAGCACCTGAACCAAACCCAGCCTGCCTGCCACAGGTTAAACATTCTCTAGAAACTGCTGTTATCTTTATTGTCTGTGGGTTTTAGCAAAAAACTTAAGAGAGAAGAAAAAAGGAGGCTTGGAAAAGTAATCTTCCAGGTGATTTAGCTACAAAAATCGATACATTTTCCAGTTCTTTATCAGATCTACTTCAGCAGGTTGCTCCCAGTTATACATACTGTAGTGACAAAAATCAGGACTAATTTCATGCATTAAGAAGGTTAATGTGCAGCTTTCTTGGAAAAGAACATATCATTCTCTTCTAGAAGCACCAACAGTTGCTGCTTCTGCAACATAACACTACAATTCCTGATAAAAGTGCAATGTATCAGAAACTCGAAACTCTTCAATTGCCACACAAGCTATTCTACTGCAAGGAAATGTCTAAAATAATACTTTCTTGTAGTGTTATATCAGAAAAGATCTTATTTTTACAACCACACCTTCTGTCAAGTTGAATTTGTTTTGCAACCCTGTACTACAGTAAACTACCTCTATGAAAAAGTTCTCATAGCTTTCAATCTTCCAGTAACCATTTACAAAGTTTCAGACACTATAACAGTGCATAGCATTTTTGGTTGGGGTGTGAAGCAGTTAAGAAATTGCCTAAGACACCAAGTGGCCATTTCCTTAAACTTTTAACACCTTACAGCATTAGCAACCAAGCATATCAAGTTATGACACCTTAAACAGTCCCTACAGGTCAGCTGAAGTATTTTAACCATATGTTTCCGCTTAGACCATCCCAAATGCCAAAATGAGTTTCATTAAACATCAGGTAAATGGAACAGCAATGCCTGTATGCCAGTTAATTTTTTTTTAAAACCTTACTGTTACTACTTGTTAATGCTGTATATAGAGACTTATTTCACAAATGACAGAAGTCTGTTTTTACCAAGTATGCTTACCTGCTATTCTCATGTTTAGTCTTCAGCCAGCTAATGACACTACTGCATTAAAAATAGCCACCTAGAGGGAAAAGAAAAGCACATCACTGTAATGACAGCTAAATGAGTACTTTCATGATCAGTTACCAGTAAAAAAAGCCCTATAGATTTCCCAGCCAATAACACTGATTGACCTGAATACCTAATTCTTAATGCTCACAGTAAAGGGAAGAAGACTTAAGATGGATTTCTGATGTATTACTTTCATGTGTTATTCCACTATACATACATCCCGAAAAACTATTAATTTAATTTCATCAAATCAGCTACAAATTCCATTGAGCTTTCTACCCTTCAATCTGTGAAACAAGTGTTTACCACTGCTGTATCTAAGCAGTCTTTGATTTCCTAAAGCTATGTGGTAAAAGTCAACAACTCTATCTGCATTGCTTCAAAGTCCTAGCAACTTCCAGATGCAAGTTCTGATTTGGCAACGTAATAAAGCAAACTATACTTTGAAGAGCAAAGATTTAAGCATTTTAGCCTTTAGGATGCTGTATAAATTCCATTTAGTGGAACTGAAAAAAGGTTATACTAATACTTCAATCTATGCACTACAGAAACATAGTAACACACTTGTTACCCACAGCAGCATTCACAAGATTTACCTGATGGTCAGCAGCGACAGAGGCAGCAGCCCTAGAACTATTTCAGAATAAACTGAAAATCACTGCCTATAAGCAAATACCACATAACATTTAAAAGTTTCTTCTTAAGAAGTTTACCACCATGTAAAGTCAGAAGGGGCCGCAACCTACACAGGCTCTGCTCAAAGGCAACCACCTTCTCTTCAAGCCTCCCCTTGTCCCTGGCCTGCATCAAATCCCTTAATCTTTGCCGGCAGGGCCACAGCAGATGCTGGCTCTGCACCCTGGTCATGCTCAGCCACAGTGGACACATGCTGCAGTGAGCCCGGACATATTCAGGCTAAAGCTTCCCCACAATTTTGATTCAAGAAGCATAGAGCAGACAGTCACGTACAGCAACTTAAAACTCCCAGCACTGACGTGGTATCTGTGTAAATCAGGACCTTCCTTCTGGATTAAAAAAAAAATAATAATAATAAAAAATTCTGAATTAGCATTTTGCTGCATAACTACTTACATCTAATATGGCAAAAGAAAAAAATTATTGGCATTCAGGGATCTTGCTGGATCATCTATATGAAGGCCAAATTTGAAAACATGTAATAAAACTACCATCTCAATCCAAGTAGCCATCCCACATCCCCACCACAGAAGGTACAGCATCCCTAACACACTGCAGTCCTACACCACAGTTTCAAAAACCATCAAAAACATTATTTTGAGAAATTATTATAAAGACTACTCTTACCAGAAGACCGGAAATGCAAATCATTTAGAGAAGATCACTGAACACCCCACAAGGTTCTCATAGCCTATTGTAGGGAGGAAAAATTGGTACTACACAACCTTTTGCCCTCACTTAACTCAGTATTTTCAAGTTCGGTGATTTGCGTTCAGATTCTTTTTGCCAATACACAGTCACTGTGCCCTGCCGCTTACAGTTTCCAGGAAAATGGTTAGTAGAGAAATAAACAGGAAGAAACAAATACAAGTATAGAAATATTCACTTCTACTCCCTAAGAATTTGAAGATAAGTAACAAAGTTTGAAAAGCAAACCCATGTTTTTGAATGCCAAGATTGTACTACAAGGGAAATCTCATAGTACAGTATGGAAACAATATATCCATTATATTTATAGCCACATATATTATACCCATACATAATACCTTCTTTCAGTGAGCGACTAGTATTTTTCTGTCTTGTAAAAAGGCAGAAAGATTCTGCCAGGGCAGATAAAGTAATTTTATTTCAAAGTCTGTGAACAGAATTATTCTAAGCTCCTTTCTCTCCCCTCCCCACCCCCAGAAATACATCAACATTAAAATAAACACTGTCTGAGTCTTAACAACCATGAGCTTGTTTTAAAGCAGCACTAAAAAGAGCTTCCTTTTTGTTTTACTATAAACAAAACCACATATTTCAAAGCATCAAACAAAGGATATGTAGAAAACTAAAAAGCAGAAAGTGAAACTATCACATGATCCAGCCTTGATTGCAAGAATGCTTTTATCCCAATGCCTACCATCCAATGGCTCAGTGATTATCTGCTGCAATTAACAAATACACAAGATGCATTTTCTAAGTGTTAAATATATTTGATTTAGAAAAAGTAAAAATGAGTATGTTATGCCTCAACTTGAAGGAATTTTAAAAGTTATTTAGAGATTCTTTTCCTAAATTACAGCATACCAAGAAACTGCATTTTGATCCAGAGAATAAAAACAGGAATCCTACAGTACAGAAGCTTTGCACAGTATTATCTAACTGCAAGAGAATAATTTATGAACGGCAAGTCCTTCTCCTATACTGCATTATCTTCTAATGGGGTTTTGGGGGGGGGGGGGGGGTGTTATTTTTTTTTTTTTAATTCAAGACATAACAGGAACAAAAAAGGACAGTACATGAACCCTTATGACTGCTTATAGACCATTACTCCACATATTTAGTATTAAACCTCATAACTGGAACTACAGAAGTGATACAAAAATGGATTTAGAATTTCTAATAGTGTGTATTTTAGGATCATCTAAAAACAAAGTACACAATGACCCCCAACTGAGCTTACTCAGATGCACAAAATCAGTCGCAACAACATTCCTTTGACTGTTGTGAAATAACAAATAATAGAAAACAAAGAATACTAGAACAGCTTAGGTTGGAAGGGACCTTAAAATCACCCAGTTCCAACCCACCCTGCCACAGGCAGGGACCCCTTCCACTAGACCGGGATGCTGAAAGCCCTGTCTAACCTGGCCTTGAACACTGCCAGGGACGGGATAGCCATAGCTTCTTTGGGCAACCTGTGCCAATACATCTCCACCCTCACAGTGAAGGACTTCTTCCCAATATCAAATCTAAATCTACCCTTGTTCAATTTAAAGCCATTCCCCCTCATCTTATGCCTACATGATGGCCTTGCAAAATGCCCCTCTCCACGTTTCTTGTGGACCTCCTTCAGGTATGGAAGGCTGCTAGAAGGTCTCCCTGGAGCCTTCTCCAGGCTGAACAACCCTAGCTCTTACAGTCTGTCTTCATAAGGAAGAAGGGAAACAGATGTAGAAAGTTCTCTCTGAATCAGCAGAACATGATGGACTGAACGACAGAGGTAAAAGAAAACCAACAGTCAGGCAGGAAGCCTGAGCTGCCATACTGGCAAGTTCTTTTTCAGCCCACATGGGTGGCTCAATCCCTCAAGAGTAGGAGGGAAAAGGCAGACAGCTCTCTGAATCAGAGAGGACAAGAAGTTACACGTTGTAAATAATTTCTGAATGCTGGCATGTCATTGTCCAGTTCCCTGCATGGAGTCGCACATCTATCCATGCAGAAAAATAATTATTTATTCTGGATGCAAACAACTAAGGAGGGGATATGTGGAAAGACAGTTGGGAGCTATGGTTACTGGCTGTTTGTTCTACTCCACCCATCCTTGTGCACTGTACTTTGTCCCAAGGCCAGCACAATTTCCAGATGTTGCAAATTTCCAGGGCCAAAGCCATTTCAAGCAACCCCCATGAGAGCTCAAAATGCTATACACAGGGCAACATAAAAGTAGAAGAAAAACAGAAAACAGCAGCTTACAATTAAAAAAAAAAAAAAGAAAAAAAAAGGAGAGAGTAAAAGGCTTCCCCCATCTCTGCTCAACTTACTAACTTCTGTGGGGATAACAAACTCAACACAAATCTGAGGAATTTAGCATACAAGTCCACACAGCCACTGCACATTTTGATACATAGTAAAACTAGCTTTAATCAGTAAAGCAGCAGATACTTGCTTTTAAAAGTGACCTGTCTCTCAAAAGAACTCTGTCAGGTACTTCACAGAGGGACCTTAAAACTTCATTTAGAAAAAATATGAGCCTATAATTCTGCCAAGCAAACCATCATCATGTTTTATTAGATGATATAATGTTTCCAACACACCAAGACTGAGTTCTTTCCAAGTCTACGTATAAGATGTGATGGTCATCAAGCAAATTCTCCCATAATCAAGGTGCAAGGGGAAACTGTATTGAGGTGAGTAAAGTAATCAACAAAATACATATAAACAGTTCTTATTAGTGTTGCCATACTGACAACCCTGAATGAAGTCCAGATTTCACGATTTTGGGCACGTACCACTTGGGCACAGCCTCAGACCTACCCACTGAGCATGAAAGCTTTTATGGATAATAATGAAACATGCAGATCAGTTTACTTAATTTCCAGGACTATGGTATTTCCATTAGCAATTTGATAATGTGCGTAGGTTACATTGATGAAATGCGAATGCAAAAACAAGCAAAGATGAGAGGCAGCAATTTAGAAGGTTGAGATATTTTTGAATTCTGACCTTAGTTGATTAGAAAAAGGTCCCAACATCAACGATGTTTAATAAACCAGAAAGTAATGCACGTCAGAAAAGTCATCAAGTGCAGCAAAACAGGCAGCAGTAATGGAAAAAAAAGGATCCAAGAGATTATAGCAACTCTCTAATATTGGGGTCAACAGTGAGGTGCTGTTGCAAAAGCATAACTGCTCACTGTGAATGGTACCAACAGGACTGCAATACGTGAAACAAAATGCAGTTATTCTGCTCTGCCTAAACAAACAAAAAATACTCAGTGTGCTATCTAGACTTTTGACAGAGACCCATATGTAGCATTTTCTAAATCTATCTTAAGAGCATAATCCCCTAATGGAAGAATCTAGATAACAATTACATGACCTAAATAAAACAACAAAGGGCTAAAAGAATTTGTTTTGCTCTGCAAAGAACTGTAAAAGCAAAAGGAGGAGTAAGGAATAGACACCCTTCCCTCTTACATCCAAGGTGTAATTTAAACATATTTTTATGCTGAGATGGACTGCTCTCAATATCGACTGGTTGCTGCTTATCTACTTGTAGCTATAATGTTAAACAATTTTCCAGCTACAAGGACGAACACAGAATGCAAAAGGCAGCTGTCACTATCACGAAAGTCTCGAAAAATACAAGAAACAGGTTTTCTTAACCTAGGTAGTCTACAGCATAAGCATGGCACCTTCAGTATTAACCCCATATTTCCATGCTATTATATGCACATCCGTACCCAGATATGTCACACTACATCTGTATCAGCCTGAGATGCTGTGAATTAAATTCAGAGGGAAATTTTTCCCCCCAGACAGGACTTAAAAGTTTGCATACTTTCAAAAATGGTCAAATAATGCTATACCTGGTTTTATCTGTATGGATTGTTAATATGAATAGCATACAAAGTACACTGTACTAGAATCAGATAAGCATTCAAAATTACTTAGTACCAAAGAAGGGGGGAAAAAAAAAAAAAATAAAGGCTTGAGCTTTTATTTTTATTTCTCAGTCATAAGTAGATTAGGACAGTGTTCATTTTTTGCAGCACAAACTGCCTTCCTCAATGATTAGCAGATGCTTTTTCCTGGAAAGAAAAACAAAAAGCCATTTCACCTTTTCATACCTCTTAAACGACATTCAGTGAAACAATATACTGTTTAAACCAGACCTGTTAATAGATATCTTGGCCTGTTTTCAAGTAGTTCAGAGGAGTGGTGGTCTTCTTCCCAAAAATTACACAATGAATTAGATGCGTGAGAGACAGCATTAGCTATTCTTATGCAAGCTCTAGTTTTAAACCAGCAGTTGTGCCAATCTCAATTACATGGCATAGACCAAACAGCTGAGACAGTCAAAAATCTTTCCAAGTCTAAATTTGAGTAGGAATCTAGGTTTCTAATATGGTCATTTTATTCAAATACAAGATGCATTTCCTCACCAAGATGATTGTTTACCCTTCTGCTACACAACACAGTTTTTCCATCATGTTTACAAAATCCATTTTATTTGAAACTGGTGAAGGGCACATATAGAAAAGAATAACATCTTCAGAAAACTAACCACTGTAGTTCAATTGTATTGTATAATCATGCACCACTGGTATCTTCTGATAACAGACTGTCACCCAATATAGGCACCCCTACATTCACGTGAATTCCTTGTGGTTATGGCAGGACTCCACACAAGCTAAATGTCTGTCCACACAGAACACCTTAGGAATCCCGGATGTGTATTTTTTTATGCCTTTGAGACAAATAGTACCATGAAATGCAACGATTGACTTCTTACAAAAATGATACCAGCTGAATTGTATTCTTCCATATACTGTGCAAGACTCAGCTTGGTATTCTGACAACACTGAACTAGACCCAAAGTGCTTGCTTGTTCAAATGAGACGTTATTCTATCAACTGCAAATGAAACCCACATTAATTTAGCAAATGAAACCAAAATGAAAACCAGGTTAATTCAGTTTCTGCTGCATGTCCTATATTGCAAATGCTGCTATGTAGTTTCACACCTATGAAAGGGAACATACAAGAGAAGCAGCATTATGCCTGTTTTTATACCTGCTGTGCACAATAAACTTTCCAAGTCACCTGTCAAATCACTGACCATGCAAGCTTTTGCTGGTGGCATCAATCCAGTACTTTCACCTTAGACAACACACAAAGTAGTCAGCCTCAAACACACAAAAATTTTTCTGAAGCCTGAGAAGCCCGAGAAGCCCGAAATAGAAGCACTAAGGCATTCTTCCCACTGAGAATGAAACTCAATCCACATTTCTTCTGCAATTAAAAAAATAGGAAAAAAACCCACACACCAAATGAAGTACCCAATCCATACTTTGAAGACTCTTTCCAAATTTTACACAAAATTTACTGGTCCATATATTTAAAACCAGGATTTTACTGTCCCTACAATCCATGCAATGTGATGAAGTAAACTGTACCACTGGTGCTGATGCACCTATTGAAGAGAATCTTTAACCCTGTATTTCATAGGGTTGGATAAAATCACACAGAGAAATTCAGTTTGATAAAATCCTCAAGGACAACCTGCTGGGCTTCATCCACCTACCTCTTTTACAACTTCATTCACAGGGAAGTATATAAACCTCACAATAGGTTTAAGATAGTGAAGTTTAACATTTTCTTCTGTCAACTGAAGAACAAACTATCATGGCATTGAAGCACCGATTCAGTTTCCACCTGTTCAAAAGTTCAAGCTGATTTGCCTTTTTTTTTTTTTAAAGAAGCAAATTACCACCTTGATTTCCTAGGACAGCAAAGTCTTTTCAGGCTTTCCACAACAGGGAGGAGTAAATAAAGCTTTGCAATGTGTTTACCTGCAAGATCACCAGGTCTCACTTGAAACAAGGTATTGTCAAAATCCAGTAAACATTGCAAATGTACAACAGCTCCCACATCTTTGTATCAATACAGAAATACCAACCCCGTTATCACAATAATGCATCACTACCATGGATCGTATCCTGCCCATACAGTAATTCTCAATAGAACTACCATAAAAAAAGGTTATGGGTCCGAAAAACAAGTAACATACAAGTAATTACTGTGAGTTGATATAAACACACACGACCACTGCAGAAATTTACCTGAGGCTATGGTTACAGTGCTGCACTTCACACTGGGGCCCATTTTAAATAATGTTATCAAGTAAGCAGAACAGGAAAGCAGCATTACAAATTCTTCCTCTATAGGTCCAAGTTTACTGCAGGAATACCAATCTGCTTCCCTGCACTATTCTCTCCAAGCACAGCCAGACTCTAAATAGCAGCTATAAGATGTCAGAAATAAGCTCATCATCCTATGAATGAGATTCATTTTCTGCACAGACCCCCACATAGATCTCATTAGAGCTGCACACCAACACCACAGACACAGCAAGGTACAGAACTCCATACTTTGCAAGGCAGAGAGGATCAAGGGTACTGATAATAGCAAGGGACACTACCACACGCTGCTGTCAAAAAGCGCTATGATACTACCAAGCATTTAAGCTTCCTCAACAGAAGTTCAGCATGGTCTGAGGCTGCATGTTGTAGAGGTGTTTTGACCTTCGCTCAGGAGCAGCTGATCTTGGGAAGCTGAGGTGTGCCTCTGGGGAAAGTACTGTGGTGACAGCTCAGAGTACTGTTGGTATCTCTCCCTCCTCTTGCTCCATGGGACACAGAAACTCCTGCTCCATCACAGAGCCTCTTCTCATCTACTCATCTCCTTTGAGAGTCAGAACTTTGTCCCTTTACAGGACAGAAACAGTGTGCCACCAGCTGAGTGGAGCACCCAGCAGAGACAGCATCGTGCATCAGCTCTGTGGAGAAGTGGTAGCAGCAGCCCAACACACAGAGGGGCCACACTACGCCTACAGGACACTGAAGAGTGGGATCAGGTTGCAGAGACCAGAGTGCTGTTGATGACTAATAACCTCCACACTTCATGATGCACTCAGAATCGCAGCTCTCCCGTGGTACAGCCAAGTCATCGCTACTGGTCCACATTAGCACTGGACAGGACATCATTTGGAAGCAACAAGGAGGAAGATGCTCAGAAATGGAAGTCAGTCACACGATCCTTAACAGCTCCAGAGTGATTCAATTCTTTCTACTGAAGACATAGAGACAGCAACAAAAATTGCAGTCTCTGCACTGGCTTCTGAGCGTGAAGGGATTAGAATAAAAATCTGTAACCTAACTCCTGGCTGGGTTCAGTCTTCCAGAAACCAGTACCAAACACATAAGCCATATGCGAGAAAATTAATTTCACAGAAAAATAAAATCATGGGGCAGTGTATTTTTTATGTGTATATAATTAGTATACTTGAATGTTTAGTTAACAATTGGTACACATCCTACTAATTAAAATCCAACACAGCCCCCTGCTATCCTTTGAGATTTTAAAATCCAACAATTATCATAGGTGGGAAAAAATACGTGGGATAGCAAGTTACTGCATGCCATCACTGATGGATAAATATGCCACATTAAGTACACATAACTAATTTGAGGAACAGCATCCCTCAGTAACAGAAGGGCGCTTACCACAGTGAGCTTACTACTGAGACACAGCTGACATGAAGACACTGATGTGCAATCATTGTGTATCATATCTCCTGATACCATGCCTCTCTGGATCATGCTGTTTTAAGAGAAATTCACTGATTATTACAGACATTCCAGCAATAAACTTTTGCCTGAACCAACTCAAGCTCAGTTCCAAAATCACTGAGGTGTCACTGATGTTCAGCTGACCAGCAAGCAAACAAACAGCCATGGCAGTTCCCTCAATCACCTCCCCACATACTTTCAAGAATATCTGGGCTTATCCAAAAGCAGAAATAAGTGTCTGGGAGCAAGTCAGTAGCTTTCTAGCTTATACCAGCTTAATTTTTTGTGAAATGATGACTAACTGGTGATACCAAAACAGATCAAGAAAATAAGTCTTTGGTACTAGGAGACGGTTACTCTTTCCTCAGATAAAACAAAACTGGAAAGGGTGGGAGAAAGGAAAGCAGCCAGCCACAAAAGGAAAGCAAGTCTTGCAAATAGAGGGGAGACTAAGTGTGATATATTTTGATGTTAATTAAGATTTTAACTGGACACTCAAGAGAACAACCATGCTTTTGTACATTTGAACACACTGCACCACTTTCTGCCATTAAAACTGACTCAACAGCAAAGCAGGGCTTACTCCATCAGCTCCCTCTATCCTTATAAGTCTGCCAGAGCTTCTCCCTCAACCACAAAGTTTCTTACATATCCTCTTGGCACTGAGCTCCAAAGAAAGCTGGAAAAAAAAAAAATCTAAGTTGTAGCTCTGTCTGAAAGCGAAACTATTTTTGTATCATAGAAATATGGTACTGTATATGGGGAGCAAAAATAACTGAACAATTCCAAAAGAGTAGCTTTTAAGAAAAGAAAAAAAACATAAAATCCTAAAGTCCTCTCGTGACACATATAGCATTAAGAAAAGCATGAGGAGGCTGTGCCTTGCACCTATTCATAGGTTACAGATGTGTTAACATCCATATGAATTGAAAATTCTGGTGCTAAGAAATGAGGTTTCAAGCAACAATACCGGTTTAGTTATTCCTCATCACTGCTCTTCTGTGTTCTCACGTCACTGGGCCTCAGGCCTGGCCAGTTCTAGGAAGCATGGAAATTTGAGATAGGTGAGCTCACGTGCCAGGTTGCTCCAGCCCACTCACCATTTCTTCAGCCCAGGCCACATGATTTTGCTCACCAAAGAAAGTTAACCCAGGACAAGAGAATTAATATAATTTCTGCCAGATTAGCAGGCAACTTTTAGGAGTGTTGGGATGCAAAGCACAGCAGCACCAGGCAGTTAAGATTTGTTCAGTCATCTCATGAAGACCCACTGTAGGACACTTAAGACTTCTTACACTATAGCAGATTGCATTTTTCCTAAACCAATCCTGAGAACTTATGAACAGTCTTGGTTTTAGATCAATGTGAGACTTCCCAGAGGGATCCTTCTAAACTGTGAAACAATTACAATAACTCCATGCAGTTGACAGCAAAACACCTGTCACAGGGTAGTGCAGCTGGCCACCGGCAGAGAAAACATGCAGGTTTACAATAATTATGCCTTAAATCCTAGACTTTCTCATCGGATTTTAGTGAATAAAACCAAAACTGAACATATATATCACTTACATTAGGACTCACGGTGACAGTGGTCGCCTACATAAGTGGTAAGACTTGCAGCCTTTATACTCACACATCAACCCTCCAACTTTGCTGGGACTCCAAGTTTTAAAACCAGAACCTAAATCATATTTGAATACCAACTTCTCCCTGAACAATTTAAATCTTAAGGAACAAGTTCTTTGTGGTGCAGATTCATCTTATGGACATCTAATGTTTAAGCTATAAACTAATCAGTAAGTAAACTGGTATTTTCATAGCTTACATAGTACTGACCTATCTTATGATCTTCCAGGCAGAAAAAAAAAAAACCAAACCAAAAAATAACACTTTCTTTCCTGCATAGTGTTCTAATATTACAAACAAAACTGGAAACTAAATATTCAGGAGTTCACTTTTAAATGCTAGCTTGCCAAAGTGCCACTAAATTTTCAAGCTCTATATTATCACTTTTTTTCTTAGAACATGAAGAATTCTCAATAAATGCGGATGGTCGCACTCAAAGAATTGCTATCAATAAGTCAATGTCCAAGTGGAGACCAGCAATGAGTAGCATTCCTCAGAGGCTGGTACTAACATCCCTTTAACATCTTTGTAAGCAACACGGACAGTGGGATTGAGTGCACCCTCAGCAAGGTTGCCTACCACACCAGGCTGTATGGTGCGGTTAACGTATTGGACAGAAAGGAAGCCATCCAGAGGGACCCGGCCAGGTCTGAGATGTGGGACAAAAGCCAACTTCATTAAGTTCAACAAGGCTAAGCGCAAGGTCCTGCAGCTGGGTCAGGGCAATCCTAAGCACAAATACAGGCAGACAGAGAGCAGCCCTGAGGAGGACCCGGGGCTGTTGATTGATAAGAAGCTCAAGATGTGCCAGCAGTGCGCGCTCACAGCCTAGAAACCAAATGTAGGCTGGCCTGCATCAAAGAGCGTGACCAGCAGGCCAAAGGAGGTTACTCTCCCTCTCTCTCTCTCTCTCCACTCCTGAGACCCCACCTGCAGTACTGTATTCAGCTCTGGCACCCCCAACAGAAGAGGGACATGAACCTGCTTGAGCAAGTTCACAAGAGGCCACAAAGGTGCTCAAGGAGCTGGCTAGACTGAGAGAGTTGGGCTTGTTCAGCCTGGAGATGGCTCAGGGGAGACCTTAGAGCAGCCTTTCAGTACATAAAGGGAGCCTACAAGAAAGTTGAAGGACTTGTTACAAGGATATATAGGACAAGGCTGGAATGGCTTTAAACTGAGAAAGGGTAGATTTGGATTAGACATAAGGAAAAAATTCTTTACTGTAAGGGTGGTGAGGCGCTGGCACATATTGCTCAGAGAAGCCTGTGGCTGCCCCATCCCTGGCAGTGCTTAAGGTTAGTTTGGATGCAGTTGCCTTCACCAGCAAGGAATCACCATGCATCTAAGCCTGTGAGCATTATCGGGCACACAGAATACTACAAAGAATACCTGGTACAGGCAGAAATCTTTACAGAAGTCTGGAGTTATGCTATTACAGTATTATTTAACTTATTTTAAAAGTGAGAAAATTGAAAAATAAATTGGCTAAATTATACACCTGTTCAGCAAAAACATTAAGATACAGTATCACCTACAAAAGAAAAAAAATACAGAATTACTATATTTTTCCCTTTCAACAACTCAGAATCTAGAAACTAAAGGGACACAGACTGCTTCGACAAGTATACCCCTGCAAACCTGGATGCACAGCACATTTCTCCTTCCTGCTCAGTTCACGACCGCTCTCTGTAACGGTGTATTTCGGGCTTTTGCGTAAGTCTAGGCTCATAACCCACGACCTGGCACCCAACGGAGAAAGCGAAGGGATCAAACCCACTTAAGAGCAGCACGATGCATTCTGCAGAGCTAAGCCTTTGTCTCAGCGCCCAGTGGCTGCCCACACTGCCAACACTTCACTCACTCAACTGGACCGAGGCATCCAGCTCCGCCGAACCGGCACAGCACGATGCTCCCCTCCGCCGCGTCCAGGGCACCGGCAGCACGGGGGCTGGAATGGGAACAGCTGCCGGCGCCGTACCTGGCCGCGAGACCCGCCGACGCAGAAGAGGAAAGGAACGGAGAGGAGGGGAAGAGTGTGGAGATTCCCGCCCGGCTGCCTGCCCAGAGGAGTGCCGGGGCACAGGCGTGCCGCCCGGCCCTGATCCCGCACCCGGGGCCCCCGCCCACCTCACCCCTCACGGCGGCAGCTCCGGGCGGGAGAGGACGGGGGAAGGGCGAGACTGCCTGGAGAAGTTGCAGGGCCGGCAGCGGAGGCAAGGGCGGGCGGCCAACGCCAGCCTGGCGGGGCTGCCCCGTGGAGGGGAGCAATGCGCGCCCGTGTGGCAGGAACCCCTGCGGCAGGGGCCGGTGTTGCCCCAGGGACGACAGCACGGGTGCCTGCCCCCCACATAGCCCGCACAGGACGCGAGCCCCTACCTGGGCTGTACGGCCGTGCCGCGCCGCGCAGACTGCCCGGGCCGCCCGCCGGCCACCGAGCAGGAAGGGGAACGAATCCACCTCACAGGCAGAGGAAGGCGCGGAGGCGGCACACCCGCCCCCTACCGGTGGCGGACCGGAGTGGCTCCGCCCCACAGCTCTGAGCGTGCTTGGGTGATGTCCGGAAGGCTGATGCTCCAACAGCCCCGCGCGTGTGCGCGTCGCCCACCGGCGTCCCCGAGTGCGCGACCGAGGGTGCCACATGTGCCCTAAAGTCAGCCTGGTGCCCCGGAACGGTGGGGTTGTGTGAAATGTTCACGCTTGATGTCGTTCATATTTTATGCAACTCTCCCCAAAACACCAGGAGTCACACTGTTAGCCCGCGGAAAAGGTATTTTCTGCTTAAAAACAACAACCAAACAACCAAATTAAAAAAAATAATTAAAAAAAAAAAATCCACCTAAACAAAAACAAACCCTGAAAACCCCCTAACTTTTTGATGAGTAGGACAGAGCTGATCTGTGTTACCCTGTAAGAAGAAAAGGTGATCTCTTTCTCTTCTTTATCCTTGGCTGTGCTCTGCGACATGCTTTTTCTTTCTCCCCTTTTTGTCCTTTTTTATTATTTATTTGTTTGTTTGTTTATTTATTTTTATTGGCACTGGTATTCCTCTACCCCCACCAGGAGCTGGCTTAGGTAGGGAGACAGGCTGGAAGGACACTGTTCTATTGTGTGTAAGATCTCTTCTGGTGGTACTCCCTCGGCTGAGCTAACGCTGGGATGTGTATGGAAAGTGCTGGGGCAGCAGATTCAGTCCATTCCACTATTGTCACACCACAAAGAGCATTTTCCCCAAAACAGCGTGGCACTTCTGTTAACAGAGAACAAAGCCACAGCTAAAATACAGGGCATATTGCATATCATCAAAGTCAGGTAGACAAAGGGAAGTTTCCATGTCTTATTTTTACATCTGGTCAACAGATCTTTGTTTTAATGGGTTTAAAATAGCATGCTTTGATGCCAGCTGTTCCTTGGTATCAGATAGTTATTTGAACATTAATCAGTGAATTTCTTTAGTAAATTCTCACAACACATTGGTGTTTCAGACATACTGTAATCTCAAAATGAGCAAAGAAATACCCAGTGGGAGCATTGCTCAAGAAAAGAAAGTCTTTACAGCTTTTCATTCTAAATGATAATATAGCTTAGTTTGACAGTTATTTCAGTGCTTAATATATGAAATTTTACCATGTTGTCGTGCTTTAAGCCATTTCGCTAGCTCACTCACTCACTCACTTCTCTCTCTTTCTTCCCCCAGTCCCAGGGGGATGGGGAGGAGAATCAAAAGAATGCAGCTTCCACAAGTTAAGAACAGTTTAGTAACTAAAGTATAACACAAATCACTACTGCTATCACCAGTAATAACAATGACAAGAGAAGTACAAAGAAAGAGAATACAACTGCTCACCAAGCCCAACCCAGCCAGTGCACCGCCCCAGCAGCAAACCCTCTCCACTGCACCACCACACCCTTCTGGGTCTCTGTTCTCTGTTTTCCCATCCTGGACATGACGTGCTGTGGTATGGAATAAACTTTTTGGTCAGTTTGGGTCAGGTGTCCTGTCTCTGCTTCCTCCCAGCTTCCTCTCCTCCCTGGCAGAGCATGAGACTCAGAAAGCCCTTGGTCAGACCAAAACATTACCAAGCAGTAACTGAAAACACTGGTGTTATCAGCGCAGTTCCCAGGCCCAAAATCAAAACCACAGTGCTGCACCAGCTACCAAGAAGGAGAAAAATGGCTGCCGCTGCTGAACCCATGACACATGTTCCCCTGATTACTTATTAGCTGACACTGTCAACGCTACAGACTAATAAGGTCAGTCGGGTAAAGGAGGCTGGCTCCTTTGATAAGCAACTGTTTGCAATAGGAATATTTTAAAAAATTTTCAGAAGTATCAAAAAAGAATATTATCTGCACAATAACCAGCACCTTGGAATACATCTGTATCAAAGTCAAAGAAATAGCTAAGACCTGAGAATGGCTGTGATTAAATCCTGTTGATTATTTATCTGGCTGAAAGGTGCCACAATGCATGCCAGATGGAGAGTCACAGTTCCCTGCGAACGAGATAACTGGCAGGAGCCCAAAGAAGAGGGGGTATGCCACCTCTCCCAGTGCCTCAGGAAGCCTCCAAGTTCTTATTTTCCCTTTTTCCTAATTTTCCTTATAATTTTCCCTTTCTTCTAATTTCCTTTTTTTGGTAATTCACCTTATAATGCCATGGCTATGGCCTCTAAGTAGAAGTCTTCCATAAGAAGTACAAATGATAGCTATACCTACAGGAGTTTATTTTGCTTTTTATTATTGTCTGTGATGAACTAACTATTTTTTGCTTCTGTAGCTTAAGAAATTCAGTATGAAACAGAAGGTGTTTCATAGGCACATACATTCTAAATGTTTCATTTTGATATAATGTTTTTTAAATTTGCAATTTTAAAATCCAAAATGCTTATATTTATTAAAATCAAAAAACCAACGAATTAGCTTGGTTTTATCATTAAACTCTAAGAAAAACATATACTGTTAATTATTTATATTGCAAACGTCAGAAACCAAAGTGTTTTAAGATTTTTGGGTACATTGGGCCTGAACAACGATGACCTAGTTGACCTCACATCTTTGACAAGTTTCTGAACTGTCTTCCTCATAATTAATAATTTTTACTAAGTGAAATTATAACACTGCACTACATTTTTTGGGAGGTTTTTTAATTGATAATTAAAACATTTCCTTCATGTAATTACAGGAAAGATAAATGTGATGCATGCCTTATTTAGCATCCTATGGCTGATGGGGATAAATGAGAGCAAAGTAAAATACAAAAGCAAACCCTGTCAGGTAATTTGTCTTTAGGCTGTTGATTATTACCTTTGGCAATGGATGCTCTACTAATAGTTAGTAGTCTTGATTCTCAGTTCTGGCATCAAAGCAATTCCTGGTAGCTTTTAAAAGGACTTTTTTCCTATATGCCTAAATTTCACATTTGCATACTATAAACTGATACTTCTGCCCTAGCAGGTCCTTTCCATGGTGTTTTGAACAAGCCAGCCTCAGACTGGTGGCGGAGACCCAGCTCTCCAACACTTAGATTATCTGTGGCATACAAGGTTTTTTCTCAACACAGAAGCACAGTCATAGGAAAAACTTCTTATCTTTGCATTTGGTAGGACTGGTATTACAGCGCTGTGTTAAGTATGATGCCAACCCTAAGCCATCTTTTAAATATTATAAAGAAAGAAATGAAGAAAAGAGAAGAAAGTTACTTTGAGAATACTGCAGACAGTTTGCCTCGGAGCAATTAGGAAAATGTGATTTTCACCAAGTTGTGAGTCATGTAACTATAAACAGAATCTAACATGTATAAGCACAACATGAAGCCCACTTCTCTCTCCTCTGCTTCCTCTTCCAAACACATGAGAACATGTATGAAAAAATCTTCCTTAAATGACATTTTATTAGCTTTCTGGATGGTGTTATCAGATTTTATGTAGTCAGTATGGATGTATGTCTGAAAGAGAACTTATCATTTAGTGTTTGCCTTATGATGTGGTAGATATATGTACTAGATACCTTCTCATTTTTGCGGTTTCTTCCCCCTGTTGCGATCAGAAGTTTATTTGCAAGCAGCGAAAATATCAGGTCTCTGATATAAGAAGTCTGAGTAACAATGAATAGAAAGGATGTGTAGTAAGCAATTAAAATAATCCTAGTCCAGGGAATGGATTTGAGCACCTCCAAACCTTTTTTGTCACTGATGCACTGAATCTGATCAGTATTTCACAGATATCTCTTTTTTTCTTTAATGTCAAAATAAACTCCTTTTTCTCCTTTTATTTTGGCTTTTTTTTTATTTCAAGTAATAGTGTATATATAATAGTGTATAATCAAGGTAAGTGTATATGATTATAAAAGGAAATCTGTATGTAAACAAGCAAAATTTCACTGGAGTCATTATAATTGCAATTGCTAAAATAATGTCACATTTTGACCAAAGGGTTTCTTGTTGCTTTTTCTTCCCTGTGAGTGCATCTAGCATTGTTTAACTCATAGACTGACAGTACGAGTGACCAGAGTCTTCTGTAAAGTATATATACAGGATATGTTAGAGAAAGCTTTCTTATCTTGTTTGTTAAAGTTCCTTAAATGCTACAAGGGCTATTCCTTGTATATGATGTCTTATTAATTTCCTTATGGTGTTTTTTGGTTTTGTTTTGAATAAAATGAGGCAATTTGGTGCCAATGAAGGCAGGATATTCTGTCATTTAGACAGGATTGGAAGGTGATAATTTTCTTTTGCCATATGGGACTCATAAATATTTGTCTTAACATCTGGTACATGGATATTAATGCAGATGCAGTGAAATATTAGAAATATTGCTGGCTAGAGTTCTTATAAGTAATGTGTAATGAGCTAGAGACCGGCACTAAATCTGCTCACCATGATAAAGATCAAAATGTCAATCTTTCACAAAGCCTCCAATCTGTGGATGTGGACATCTTAGAGTAATATTTTATGATGTTGCTGAATCTAAGCAGTCTTCCAAATTGCTTTAGAAGTCCTAAAAATCATTGCTCCAGTTTTAGATGAGGAGGATCTGAGAAACACTTGTAGCTGAAATTCAGGTCAAGAACAAGCATCACCAACTGGAAACTGTAGATGCCCTGAGACAGACACACTACAGCTGTAGATGCCCTGAGACAGTCACGCTACAGATAGTATTGTTCATGAGTTGCAGCAGCATGAGAGCTCTTCTCTTCCACACAATGAACCTCCTCCAACTACAACTCTTCCTCACAGGAAGCATATAGAGCTTGCTTCCAAGTTTATTAATGCTTCATTTCAACAAGATACAGTTCCTGACCCATAAACTCACAACTAGCTCACACCGTTCCCAAGGCAGAGCTCCATGCATCCCTGCTGCTCTCTCACAAAAATGGCAATTCCTCCCCTCCCTTATCACCTGTCATTGCTAAATTGCCCATATCCATCCATTAAATAGCCCCCTTGTGTGAGCTATTCCCTGACATCACTGTGATCCCAATGAGAACCTGTAATGAATGCTCTGTAGAGTGTCAGACCTCTAATTCCTCCTGTTGTTTCTCCATCCTATGAACATTAATGTACAGGACACTGCAGATAGGCAGGCACCCAGCTGTGCTAATTTCCCAGAAAATGTGTAGGAGCTACCTCCTTAATGCCATACTGGCATATGTATTGTACTTAGTGCCATGCTGACACTTCCCTATTGATGTCTGTTTGCTTAAGTTGACCTCTTTCACCTGTTCTGCTGATTACACATCAACCTACACCACTTCCTTACTAGATTGTAGGTCCTTATCTCTCTTCTTTGCCATTTCTAGTTTAGAGCTCTCCTTACCGGACTAACCAGCCATTTGGTAAAGTTGCTTTTGCCCTACTTTTTGAGGTGGATCCAGTTTCTTCCTAGCAGCTGTTGACCCCTAAATAAGGTCCTATAAACACAAAGCTCAAATACTTGCCATTGATGCCAGCTGGTGATCAGTAGTATCTGCCCACGATTCTGCAAGCCCTTTCTTTCCTTTCTCTGGCAGGATCAAGCAGAAAGCCCTTATGCCCTTATATATGGACCCTTACATTCTTCACACTCCCCACCAGAGCCATATAGTTGTGCCTAATATGCTTACAGCTTCCCCTAGCAATATCATTGCTGCTTTTAAGGAAAAGCATCAGAGGATAATAGTCTAAGACCTCACAAGTCAATAGTCTTCCTTCAGTATCTGAGATACAAGTCCCAGCAAGATTGAAATGCACTTTGCCAGCAGGTGAGATAAGCTGACAGGGACCTCCTTCACAACAGCAGGGAGTCTGCTCCTGCTATACCCCTAGTGCCAATCTCCCCTGGTGTTGCTGCCAGGTCAGGCTAGGCTGGTGCCACTGCTTTGCTGGACTGAGCTCCTGACCTCTCAGCTGCTACTAGAGCGCTTGGTCTATTTTGTAGGTGCAGATCTGCAAGTAAGAACAGGAGCCTTCCTCCTATTGCTAGAAGCCACAAGCCTCCAGCTTTCATTGTTGTTTCTTTCCTCCCACCTGTGTAACTGCATGAGCCATGTGCTGTTTTTTATAACACAAATTCAAATGAGGGTAAGATGGACTGTCTCTCCATGCCCACCCATACCTTAGTGCTTAATCAAGTTAATAACTCTTCCTGTCTTACCAACATGTAAACCATTGTCAATAATTGTCATGTCCGGGCTTTTCTAGTGGAAAGGAAAGAATCCCATCCTTTGAGGAAACTCTCAGGTGATGGGACAAAAAGTCAGGGCAGCTCAGGAAATACCTGGAGGGTAGAGCCTGTACTCAGTTATATAACAAAAAACATTAAATCCTATGTATACAGAAATATAAAGCAGCCTGTATAATTAAGCATTCTGCCAGCTCACACAGTTGTCACCAGCATGGAATGACCAGACCCCATCCTTTAAAACCTCAGTGATGAGTAAGATAAATAGTGAAGAGACATTGGTGATCACCCCATTCCTACTGTCGTGCTTGGCTATACCACAGAAAATAAATTGCTTCCTTAGCTGTAAATTGATAGGCACAAGCCTGAGGACAGTATTCTAGTTCTAACCACAGAGTGTTACAGAACTGGTAGCTGAGGCATCTGACTGACTTTGAAAGTAAAAAAGAGAACTTGGACACCAAACACACTTTGTGTGAAGCAAATCCAAATATAGCTGGTTTTAGGCCAAAGGGATTTAGCTAAAGATCAGATTAAGCTACATCATTGCCCTGCTAGCACAAGCAGCTCAGCTCTAATGAAAGGATCCCTGGCAACTGTGGAAACTCCAGGAACAGACACCTGGTGATAAAGCAGAGTTTATGGCTCACCAGCTGCAAGATCACACTGTAAAAATGATCTCTTCTGAGACTAAAATAATGAAGCTGTGGCAGTTCATACAATGAGGTTATGAGGTTACTTTGCAGCTGTGGGGAAAAGAACCAGAACTGTGAGAACTTCTGAAATGATTTGGAAGGTTAATCCATGTGCCCTCTGATACTGTCCAGTTGCCATCTTCACACTGATATTATGCCTCTGTGGATCTTACTGCTATTGCTGAGAGTCTCAAAGTAGCACAGTAATATTCATAGTGAAATACAAGCAGACTCTTGGCTTTGCCTGCAGCTGACCAGCTCCTCCCTCAAAAGCTCTTCACACTAGCTTGAACAGAGGTTCAGCCTTACTGAGTGATAAAAGCAAGTGCAGTGAGGAATTTCTGTTCATCTGGTCACAGGCATGGTGGCTTTCTGAGCTTGGCAGTTTAGGAGGAAGAAAATATTTCTCATTGATTGCTCCCTCCTACCGCAGAGTTGACAAGGTCACCGAAACTCATATGCCTCTGAAGGAGGCTTACCTTAATTGTCCAAGTAGTATGGTATGAGAAGCAGTTGATTTTAACAAGTCTCATTAAGCAAGACACCTTGTCATAACTGGCACTTCCTGTTTGCAGCGAGACACTCATTCCTTATACATCAGCACTTTTACCCCTTTCTCATGCTGCTGGGTTCAACAGAATACAAGCCTAATTACACAGATTTTCTGACAAAAGAACAATATGGCTTGCAGTGGATTTAAAAAACATAGATTCCTATATGATACAACTACAGGAAGATTTTAATTCAAATAATGATATTGGGAGAATGCTTGCTCTATTTCATGTTAATGTTCTGTACAAACAGCATAGGAAAGAGCTCTTGAGATACAGGAAGACACAGCTTGTGAGTAATTCAAGGCAGGTGCCCTGTGGTGCTGGAGTGTTCCCTACTCTGCTTTTGCAGTTTGTTAGGCTTGTGTTTAAATCTCAGCTTAAAAACTAGCTACAGCGCAATCTCCTAGATTCTACCCCCACCCCCTAAAAATGCAGAGGGGCCCATGTTCCCAAGGAAACCCAGCTTCTTCAAAAGAGCATGGACTTCCTTCTCCACCAGGTCCACACAGCTGGCTGTGCCCTGTCTTTTGAGCCTGTATCTCTGTAGGAAATTTCTCTAGTTCTAAAGGATGTGAGATTGTACATGTGCCTGTCTGAAGAAGTGCACAGAATGGTTTGCACTTCTTAAGTAAAGTAATAGCAACTTTTTCTAGCAAAAATCCCAAAATATTAAACAGAAATTTTGGTTTTTACCATTTGCATTTGCCTGAATGTGTTTTTTCTTTTTCACTTGTTTGGGGTTTATTTATTTGTTGGTTTTGTTGGGGTTTGTTCATTTGTTTGTTTTTTCTTTTTTGTCTTTTTTTAATTTTAACAATACAACTTATCAAAAGGAAAATCTGTTTAGCACTTGTTCAAAACATAATCTAGGCAAGACTTGAATTCTCAACTTTTATTACTTGCAATCAGTCTTTTATCTTGCAAATGGAAACAGCATGAAATGAAAGGAAAATACTGGAGGAGTGAGAGCCTGTTATGCTGTTAAGCAGTTAGTTTCTAGACAGGACAGACTGAAGCTAAAGTCACTTGATTTACACTAGACAGAAGTGTTACTGTAACAGATATGTGCTATAAAGCATTCTTTTGATGTACTTTCCTACTTGAAGTACTGTATTTGTGTTAGAAATTCACTGAGGATGCTTCTCCCAGTATACCCGTTTAAATTATTCCTAAATCCTTTCCTTTTACAGTATGCCAAAATGGCTACTGGTTGATCAGCCAAAGTCACACATAGTTTTCATAGAATATTAGGAAGAAGCTGAAAAAGACCTTTAGTGGTCACCTAACCCATCTTTCTATTTCCCATCAGAAACGTGAGCCTTTCAACTGTTTCAACTGGTGATGGAGAATGTAGTTTCCATAAGGGATCCATACTATTACCTACCTATGTTATGATCCTAATGTCTAACCTAAACCTCCCTTGCTGTAGTGCAAGCTCATTTCTTCTTCTCGTCTACAGTGAAGACAGAGAACCATGTATGTGCTTTACCTCTGATATTAGCCTTTTATGTGTTTAAAGACTATGTATTTTCCTGTTTTTATACCAGCCTTCTGTAAACAAGATAGTCACACTTCCTCTAATCTTTGCTCATGGATCACGCTTTCCAGACTTTCAGTCTTTTCTGGATTACAGTTTATTTGAGACATGGTGGCCAAACCTCAACACAACTCTCCTGTTTAGGTATTACCAATACCGAATTATCTATGGCACACAGTACTCTAGATCCTTTTTGCATTTTTGTCACAGCAGTCATGTTGACTGATATTCAGCTGTGTCTATGTATAACCCCTTCATCTTATTCTGTGGAACTGCTACCATGATGAGAGTTTCCAGTTCTGTATTTATACAGCTGATTTTTTTAACTCTAAATTGTAGCCTGTCTTTTTATACCATTTCTGCTCTGTGTCCAGTTCTTCTTGAAGTTAATCATGTTCTCTAAAGTCCTGTCCTGGGTTCAGCTGTAACAGTAATTTTTCTCCTTCTTAGTAGCTGGTGCCGTGCTCTGTTTTGGCGTTAGTGTGAGAACAATGTGGATAACACTGATGTTTTCAGTTGTTGCCCAGTAGCACTTACCCCATCAAGGACTTTTCAAGTCTTATGCTCTGCCAGTGAGGGGGGGCATGAGAAGCTGGAAGGAAGCAGAGACAGGACACCTGACCCAAACTAGCCAAAGGGGTATTCCATACCACAGCACATCATGCCCAGTATATAAACTGGGGGAAGTTACCCAGAAGGCCCAGATTGCTGCTGGGGTCGGGCTGGCTATTGGTTGGTGTGCAGTGAGTAGTTGTATTGTGCATCACTTGTGTTTATTGTTTTCTTTTATTCCTTTCCCTTTTTAGTTTTATATTCTCTCCCCTTGTTATTTCCCTTATCATTATTACTGGTGGTAGTAGTAGTTTTATATTATACTTTAATTATTGGACTGTTCTTATCTCAGCCCATGGGGTTTACGTTCTTGTGATTCCCATCCCCATCCCCTGGAGAAGGGGGAGGGCGGGTGAGCGAGTGGCTGTGTGATTCTGAGTTACTGGCTGGGCTTAACCCATGACAAGTCCTCACAGGCTTCTGCAAATTGGTGGTATCTGCTTATTTAAAAATTAAATACTCCATTATCTGGAATGTTAGTGTACTAGAACCAAGACAGACCCAACTGGGGATAGAATGGCACAAAGGGATTTTGGCATTATCCAGCTTGAGTGCAGGTTTTTTCTGTCAGTGTTACACTCGTGTTGTAGCAGTTTTCGCTAAAGCTTGCATGCCAAGATTGCTCCTGAAAATCTCATGAAAGGCAGAGTCCACAGCTCCACTCCCATCAATGTATATGGCATGCACTGCATTTCTCCTATCCTACATGGCCTGTTACCTTGGTTAAGTTGCTGACCTAAGTTTAAGCACTCTTGTTTAGCATGATAGGGCCTCTGATGATTACCTGAGGAAAGACATTTGATCTTTATGGTATTTGAAGTAACATTTCTTCTTCATTAATAGAATTTTCATTGATTTCCCAGCAATTAGGCAGTATCTTCCCACCTAACCACAAAACACATTTATAGTCACAGAATGAATATCATTTACATACAACCATATTTAAATTGAAATAACCAGAAAATCCTACACTCTTTGAAGTTGCTTTTGGGGGATTAGGTTTTATTTCTTGTAGCACTATTACAAGCTGCCTAAATGAACAGAAACTGCTTACAGAAACGTATACCAGGATTTTCATAGGACATTTCCTTTCCTGCATTTAAGACTAATCTGATATTAATGTGTATCGAGGCGGGGCTCTAGTTAATTGCAAGGGTTACTCTGAACTTAAGAGCACTTACGGGTATACAAGAAATGTAGCAGTAGAGAGCAATTGATTATCTTCTGGTATCAATGTGCTTCACTTGATAAGATTTCTCCAGCTGAGGCCTGAATGATGGAGCTGGAAGTTAGATTTCAGCCAGAGGGTGGGGTTCCTGGAATAAAACCTCAGAACCGAATGCCATTGAATGTTCAGAGTGCTTTGCTCATTAATCTTATCCTACCAAAACATGTGGGAATGGGGGAAAAAAAAATAATCCATAAAATAGCTTTATCTGCCTCCAACAGAGAACAATCTGTCTAGAAAATTTCTGATGAAACATTTTCTCATCAGGATATGCTGTTCATTGAAGTCAAAATGTTTCACAAGAGAATTTCCATTTTTGAAAAATTTCCAATGGAATCCAGGCAGGTTTCCAAGACAACTGAGCCTGACAGCTTTCCTGTCTGTCTTCTCAACAGCCCTTCTGGCTGGTTCTAGGCGATCTTGGGCTTAAAGACTCCTTTGCTTGGGAGGCTGACAGGGCACTGAGAGCTGGGAAGGAAGGACCCTCCAGTTTGTGGCTTCTTGGCAATCCGGATTCCCCAGACATACAGGGGTGAGGCTGACAGGCTGCCCCAGAGCTGAGGCACCATGCCGTGAATAGGCTCAACACTCCTTGGTTTCGTTCCGAAGTTTGAAATATTGAAATCTTCTACTGGAAAAAAAGTCTGTATTTCTTCATGCTCCTGCAATGAGTCTGTTTTCCTGATCAGAGTTTAATCCTGCAGGAGAGTGTACATCTAGTTTTACAAGCTGTTGTAGAAAATTACACGGATAGTAATGGGGCGCTGGCAGTCTGACTACACATAGACATATGAATGATAACGATCACACCTGAGCATAAGACAAGGCAGTAGTGCCCATGGTGATGTGGTTACATACTACTACTATAACACTTTTCTTCACAGTACTTAATAACTGATTAGTTCTTCCAATATATCCTTGAAGTACTAATAAGTAATATTCCATTCTAGAGGCAAAAAAACTGACATAGAAATATTAATGGCTTGTTCAGAACCACAAAACATATCAATATAATCTTATTTACTATTGGACAGTCCAGCATATTCTGTTACGAGTCTTAGTTAACATAAAATGTGCCTTAGGTGATCATCCAGTTCTGCCCTCAGTCAATGGAAACAACACCTGCCTGTTCTTTTCATGTTTCACTTTTCACATGCTAGGATCACAATCAAGGCACTTACAGCCCTTACAGCTCAGCTTACAGAGAGAGTGTGTGACTGTTTCTTACCCACTTCCATGTTATGGTAATTGCCTCTGTCTCAAACTTAGCCTAACATGGCAGTACATGACCTATGTACTGATTTGCTGTTGGCTTGGGTATCTACAGGAAGAGGACAGTAGAAAACAGCTAAGGAGATAGTAATGACTTAAAAGCCACACCCTGATTTTTCCAAAATGGCTACTTACCATTCATATTATTCAGGGTTGGTCGTCATTCCCTCGATATTATGTTTTGGGAAAATATCCAATATCCTTTTCATAAGGCATAATGCCGAATATAGAAAAATATATGAATAGAATTACTGCATGTAATGAAAACTACTGACAATCAACTAAACTGCGGCAATGCATGACCTGCCAAATAGTGGAGCCTCAGTACAGAGAGAGCTTTGGAAATTTGATGATTAGGCCAACAGAAACCTCATAAAGTTGTAAGAGGGGAGGTACAAAGTTCTGCGCCTGAAGCAAGATAACCCCATATACAGAGAATTAACTGGCTGAGTAGCAGCACTGATGAAAAGGGCGGGTGACAGGTTATCACAGTGGCTGCTAAGTTGGAAATGAGCCACTAACACTATGATGGGGTAGAACCATGTGCTGCACAAAGCCTGAGGGGTTTTGTTCAGCCTTAAGAGAAGGTCAAGAGAGTAATTCCAATTGCTGTTTGAAATGGTCTAATGAGGGGGGGTTTGAAGATAAGACAGAGATATTTTCTTCAGAATTGCACAGCAAATGAACAAGAGTCCACATTCAAAACCTGCAGCAAGGAAGATTTCAACCAGATAGACAAACACAAATTCTACAGTGGGAGAGATTAAGCACAGTGGGAAAGATTGACAACTTCCTGTTGTGGCTGTAGAATCTCCGTCCTTGGAAATACTAAAAGCCTGGTTAGAGAAGGCCCTGAGAATATTAATCTAACTGTGTATCCACAGAAGGAGTGAATCTGCTCACTTTGAAGTCATTGAGAGTAAAAGTGGGGCCCCAGCGTTTTGGAAAGAAATTCAAGGAATAAGATCTTCCTTAACGCTTTGCACATTAGGTTGAAACAGGTGATCTAGAGCAGACCTTTCCAATCTAAATTATTCTGTGCTTCTATAGCTGTGTTCTCAGGGTGAATAAGACAAACTGCATACTGAGCTCTATCAGGAGGACACTGGTCAGTAGGTCAGTGAGAGATCTTATTCTCCTTATTCAGCGCTGGTGAGCCTGTCTCTGGGATGCTTTGTGCAGTTTAAGGGTTACCAACTGACGAAGGATGTCAAGAACTGGATGGAACCCACAACACAATCAAGGGCTTGAGATGCTTGACTCATAAGCCATAGTTTATCAGCTATCTGACTAGACTTAAGTTTATCCTGTAAGTTGGAGTTTATGGGATTTAAGCTTGCTTACTCCAGATAGGACGAATCTCAGGGGTGATCGGATAGCAGCCTACAACTGCTTGAAGTGTTACAAAGACAATAGATCTGAACTCTTCTCAGTAGTGACAGATAGCTTGAGAAGGAGTGACAGCCACAAAATGCCAGTTGGGAGGTTCTATTTGGACATTAGGAATAGCTTTATCTCTAGGAAAATGGCTCAGCAAACAAACTGATCACCCAGAGAGACACTGAATTCCCTGTCCTTGCAGGTTTGCCAGTCCTGAGTAGCAAAATCTAGCTGACCTGATCTAATGTTGGCTATAGTCCTGCTTTGAGTGGGAGGATGGACAAGTCAACCTCCATAAGTCCCTTCTAGTCAACATTTCTATGATTCTATTAAAATTATATTTTCTAAAATTCTATTTGCTTAACATTAAACACAATTGTCTAGCTTTAAACAAGTCCTTTGGAAGTTTCTTTACGCAAATAAACAGGATATTGGGGCACACCGTGAACAAACCCTATCATGTTGTACTCATAATTTTTGCTAACCCTTTTCCCCCAAAATATATAGTATTAGCTACTGTTAAATACAGAGCTAAAGGGACTGTTAGATTGACCTATCTATTAAGGAAAATACCAGTTCCAATTTCCTAAAGGAAAGTATAATGGCTCTTTCCACATTTATAGAATGTAAACCTTTGCTGAAGGTAATAAAAAGTCTGTCTTGCAGTCAAGAGGTAGCTGGTAGTCGCAGCATGTTCAGATACTGCCTCAGACAGAGCATGAAATCCTGGCGCTATGCAACATCCATGTAAGTTTTCCTACTGATTTCAGTGGAGCCAGATTTCAAGCAGGTTGTCTTAATCTGCCCACTTATGAGACTACAAGACAGTGTTAATTTGCCAGACATTTGCCTGAAATTGAGAGGTATATGTATTTTAGAAAGTAATCTGAGCAAAAAGGTGTGCCTCGTACAAGGATAAATATGTGCTGGTAAAGGTTAGGCATTGGATGGGTTCACCTTTGATTACTTACTTATTTGATTACTTTTTTGCACGTAATAAATGGGTTTTTAAGTATCCTTAATTTTACTATCATACCCAATATACTGCCATGTGATCAATATGGGGAAAATCCTGGCTCCTTTGAAGTTATGGCAAACTTCCCACTGCCATTATTGGCCAACACCTTGTGCGGACAACACTGCGTGAGGCACATGAGGTGATGTGAAATGAAATTGAAATTTTGATTAATTTAATTAATGAAATGAAATTTTAACAAATGTGAACAAGAGTTTCTGGCAGTTATATTGAAGACCAAATTATCTGTTATGTAGTGATTGAATTTTATTTCCCAGTAAGTCAAACATCCAGTCATGTTACAGGATAAGAACTACTATGCCATAGATGGAAAACACAGAGCAACTGGGCAGCAGATGAAAGGCTAGTGTCTGAGCCTATCTCAAAGCTCAGGCTCTTCTTTCTGTCTGTTGTAGCATTCTTATTCTAACGCATACTCAAATTTTATGCTGTAAGGATGATCTTATTCCTTGATTTCCTTCCAAAATACTGAGGCCCCACTTTTACTCTCACTGACTTCAAAGTGAGCAGATTCACTTCCTCTGTGGATACACTTTCATCTACTGTATTGCAATATTTTGCATTTAATGGGGTATTTTTAAATGAAATCCCGTATTTTTAGTTATACAAAACCTCTGGGTGGTTTTGACTCAATCTAAAATTTATGCATCTTTGGGCTCCTGCTACTATTTGTCTTGGCTTGCTTTGGCAGGTTCTCATTTCTCTGTATGTTGCAGTGCTTGGGAACACCATTGCTCTTGGATAGGATTTTTCAGTCTTATAGTCTAACACTTTCCCAGGAGACAAAAAAGAAATATTGGATGCAAGAGTGAGAGGAACAGTTAATTTCCTCAAGTCTTTGCTTTGATCCAATGAGTAATCAGACAGTCAGAAAAACACAACTGAAAAGGCATTTCATATCTGTAAAGTGGAGGTCAATCTGGCACAGGGTGAAGAACCCCACCAGAGAAGTCAGAGGATACCAGTAAAAGATTAGTTACATGTATGCTTATCATTCCTGACATGGGTTGTCAGTCCAACATATTCCCTCAGACTTTCTAATCACAGTTTAGCTTATCATAGAATCACAGAATGGTTTGGGTTGGAAGGGACCTTAAAAATCATCTAGTTTCAATTCCTCTGCCATGGGCTGGGACACCTTCCACTAAATCAGGTTGCTCAAAGCCCTGGCCTTATACACTTTGCAAATAGTTTCAAAGCTCTCTGAAATAATCTAAGAACCTAGATCATTTTGTTTGTAATGTACATGGCTATCACCCCCCAGTAACACTGTGGTGTGGCATTATGACTGAATTTGCATCATGACCACACTGGAAAACTAACCTGCAGCACTGCTCTGCCAGGTGTGCAACTCTTACTTTCCCTATTTTAGCTGTAGGCTGCTGCTTTTACAAATCACCTTCTGAACTATTGTTTTTTTGCCACTTGTCAAGGATTCCTAAGTGTCTGAGTGTCTTCATGTCCACAAATCTATGACATACAGCCACCTCTCATGTGCTTACTTGTGCTATAGGATATATGAACAACATGACAGGTTTATAACATATGGGGCCCACCGCGCAACTGATTTGCACATGCACTGGAAGTAAGACATATTTTGAACACTGATTTTGCAGCAGATGCATTGAAGTTCAGTCTGCATGTGCACAGTACCTCTGATGCATCTGGGACATGAGGCTGCATGTGCATGCAAATACGTATGAGCTGTGTTAGTCTGAAGAAAGATTACAGGGATAGATTAGGCTGAATTGAAAAGATGGCAATCTTTGAGCTCGTTGGACTCACTGGCAGAATGAGATTCTGTCCAACACATGCTTGTAGCATCACTGCTTTCGGGCAACACAAAACTTTCCCCAAGGCTGCTAGGTAGTTTGAAATCAGAGGGCCAGGGTGCTTTATGGCTAAGGAAGAAAACAAGAAGTACTCTTATCTCAGCCTCATACCTTGGTAAAGCTTTGCGATTATTAATTCAGAATTAATGATGTGCATAAATTGTTACTTCATTAAGGCCTGTGGTGGTACAGCATGACCTCAGCTGGCTGGCCAAGATAGACATCTGCCATGTGACCGGAACTGGAAAGGTGTGGTGCATGAACAGGAACCACTGTGCCTATCTGCCTTACATGCTTAGTGGCAAGTGTAGGAAACTTTCTTGGAAGTAGAACTGTGTTTCCTATTAGGACATGGTGCTATCCTTTTATCCCAATGCTTTGAGAATTCTGTCATGCAACACCAAGCAAGGAACAAAAGGTAAAAATATCAGGTACCAACTCAATAAGCAAACCCCCCCCGAAATAGGCTTCATTGCTGAAAGAAGACAGACAGCTGTTGCTGCAGTAGTTGCTAAAAACTAGAAGTAATCTTGCTTTCTTCATATACCAGCAAATGACCAAACTTACCCAAAGAGCTTCCTGAGGCTGAGCAGGCGATACATAAGTATACACAGTACAGTACATTTCCTCTGTAGCCCCTTTCCATTGTGTATAGGGTCTAGTTCTGAATAAGCTGAGTAATAGTAGAAAGTCTTATCACAAACTAATATACTCACTGCTTCTTACTTCTCCCTTTCTATTGCCACAGACCTGTGATTTCAGTAGGAGCACCCACAACCACAGCTATACTGAGAGATCACTCTCTCGCGAAACATAGCTATTGCAACATCCATAAACAGGATATTGTTTTTCCTATTAACTCATAAAGCAAACTATGCAGCAAAATCAAGTCAATTTGACCCTAACTGCAGCGACTCGAGGTATGAATCTGTACAGGTTTTTCCACATTGTTTTGCTGAAGTACGTCAGGCGTGATGTAGAGCTTGTAAGCTGTTCTGATCCCAGGTCTGGGCTGAACTGAAACTGTCAGCTCTGGTGAATTTTGTGAAGTGAATGCAGACCTTGTGTGAGGTAACTGCCTCAATTTCACTTTAAAACTACAGATTAAGACATAAATCAGTTCAAATGCTACAGTAGCTTCTCAAGCTAAGGCCTCGAGAAAAGAAAGATCTAACTATTAATTTTTAATTATTTCCTGAAGAATTGAATATTAATACGATGGTAACAGGTTACAGCATTTAACACTATAGCCTTCACGTTTCTTATTAATGTTGAACTGCTGGTACCTGTGTATTTCACAAGCACCTCTGAAAATGAAAACTGGCTTTGAGAACGCAGGTTGGATACTCATATAACAAAGATGAAGAAATGGATTAAAAGAAATATTATGAAGTTGTCACATGGGGTTTCTTTTTAGCTCCAGGGCAAGATTTAAGACTTTTTTTGATATTTACTTGAATTCATAAAGTTTTTCCTGTGTGGACAAAGGCCTGTAAAGTCACTGGAATAAGTGCATTTAATTCACGAACTGGTGTCTGTGGTTGTTTATTGGATTTTTTTTTTTTCCCAGGATTGTTTGTAAAACACTCCTTGTAAAGCAGGCTATTTTTAAAACGGTGGTCGAAATCAAGCAAACAGGTGACAAGGTGGAGAACTTCACAAAGATAACAGCACTGTTCACCTTTGTACCTAACCTCAGTAGAGCTTCTTTTGCAATGATACGTTTACAGTGAGAAACATCTGAGTCATTTTGCTTTTGAAAGAGAAAAGTTGGTGTTGATTTAAGTCTATGCAGGAATTTTACCTGGGCGAGTAGACAAAATGTAGCAAATTAAGATTTCTTTGATTCTTATGTTAAAGTATTGTGGGTTTGTTGGGTTTTTTTCACATGAAATAAGAAATTTGATAAATCTAGTAAATTGACTAAGCACCTGCAGAGCTTTTTTATTGTGTATTTATTTTGTATTTTATTGTGTATTCACACTGCACTTCTTTACCTGTATTTTGCTCCATCATGTGGGAGCGTCTAAATTTTTATTGTAAGTAAGGCTAGTAAAACTTCATTTGAACAAGGAATACTCTGAGTATTGGCGAAGGCTGCTTCTCAGAAACACACTACACAAGTCCCTTTCTAGTTATTTCTGAGGACAGCAGCTTATTGTTTTCTCTGCAGCATATTCAATCACTTGAATTTTCACAGTAAGGGCAGAAATACCAGTCTAATGACTGAATAAACTAGCTGTAGCCATCTTGAATGAAACCTCAAAAGAATAAAAAGTAGATGAACAAAACACCAATCACAAATAATGACGAAATTACACACTTGGTATTGTCATATTTAAACAACAGAAGAGGGTTCCTAGGTTCTAAGTCTACATACCTTGATTATGCTAAGCAATTTATATTCTGTCTAATTCTTTCTTAAAAAATGATACATACAAAATATCAAACCTATAAAATGTATCACATCAACAGGCCTGGAAGTTGAAGACCTCTGCTCACCCCAGGTCAACCATTCCTGAAACAAGCCTCAAGAAACTGGCTTTGTGCCTGGTGACTGTGGTGTGAGTGAGAGTAACTTTTCTATATGTAAGTCATTTAGCATGCTCACCTCAGTTCTTTATCCATTTGAAAGAAAAAGGGAAGGAAACTGTGGTACTTCGCAGGACATCACACACACGTACAGAGCTCAAGTAATTTAGTGATGAAAGCTGTATAAGAGCAGATAAGTGTGCATAAGCTGGATGTAGGAGGGAGCTTCAGGCTCTCAAGCAGTACACACAGACTTTCACTGCTCTTTGCTCCTGTGAGTGTGTTTCAGGCCTGTCCTAAATGACAATCTGTAAGGAGCAGTAAAGATTTCATTCTTTTGCCCTCTGGCAGTGCTTTCAGTTCTTCTGTTGAAAATGTCAGCACAGATGCCAGTTAGTGTCAGTAGCAGTGATGATTTTGAGATGTGTCTTGGGAGCTGGATGAAATCCGTTCGAACTTATTTTGCAGCACTTACTTCAGCAGACTGTATTACAACCTCTTTCAGTCACCTATAAGCCTTACTCAATTCAGATGAGCAACAGATTCAGAAAGCGAAGAGGAGTTTATCTGCACTTTTGAAATGGCATTACCATATCTATTCCCGTTTCTATATGTAGTCATATTTTCTTAGCACTCTTTCTGAGCCATAGTGAATTTTGACAGCTTGTTGCTTAATTTGATTCCCCCAGTAAGGGACACAAATCTGGATGGCAGATGAGATGCTTTTATTAGACACACTCATGTCCATCAATGTGCAAGGACTGACTGGGCACTCATTTCTGCCTTGCCTTTGCCCTTCCAATGTGTTCACTGATAAAGGCTACAGCCACACACTCTGTAAGTCACACACAGATGCACTCTGTGAGTAACTGGTTAGTTTGTCCATCTCCCCATTGTTCTTTGGATGAGCCTGTGTGTTCCTCCACATGTGGACACCACAGAAAGTTTTAGCTTGTGGTCTGATCTTCTTGTTTCACACTATGTCTGATGTCCTGTGTTCATGTATTCATCTACTCACAGTATTGCCTCCTATTTCTTACTATTTGCTTAGTTACTACAGTGATTAAGTCTTTAGTCTTTCCAAAAGAGCCGCAGTGAACAACAAGCAAATCTCCAAGTGTGAAAAAGATTTCTGTGTCACACAGTCCACAGGAGGAAAATAATACAAAGTTCAGGATAAAGAAGACAGGAGGTCTTTGCACAGTAAGTACCTTAACAATTCAACTTTTCCCTTGAAATAGAGGGAGATACCATGGTATCCAAGATGATATTGAACAGCAACTACAGGCAAAGAAGTACTTTTTGGTGGCAACTTTTATCCACAGTACATTATAAACATGTCATGACTGTATTAAGGAAAATATTCAAACTGCCATATAGGATAGGGGTATAAGATAATATAAGGTCATGCTCTACCCTGCTGGTGATCTCAACTTTTTGAAATTCCTTGCCTATATTTACTATATTTCAGACAAATGGATGGAATCCTTATGAAGCAAATAGAATTTAACCTTCCTGTACCGGTGGTGAAAAAGCATCTAGTCACTTTCTAAATGTTCAGCAGAAGGCATGATGCTGAAGTATAGTTGAGATAACTAATTTAACACAGCAGTTTCTGTCTTTAGTTTAAAGCAACATGTAAGTATTATATCTGTACCTGTAATTTCTGTGTATATGATTTGCTATGCAGAAGTACTGCAATGCATACACTGTTGTGTCATCTAGAAGAATAATGCTTAACACTGTGAGACTGAATGAGACAGCATAGAGTGGTGCAGTTAGTCAATCTGTTTTACAGATTATGAACAGAATAGAATATATTGTGAAATTTTTGCAAAATTGTTTCAGGACCAAGAATAGATCATCCTATATCCTTGGAAAAGTACCATTATGCAAAATAACCACAAACAGAGGCTGTGGTATGATTATCTGCAGGATGACTGTTCTTACGAGGCAGTCTTCCATGTGTAGAATATGAGGTTCCAGTCAGCCCTATGACACCTCTGGAAATCATAAACGTGTTCCAAAATCTTCTCTAATCAATGAATGGAGAGAGGCACTTACACTTGGCTTGGTTAAATCACTCTTTAAAGACATTTCTTACCACTAGCTGTTAAAAATTCGGCACTTCAGTTAGGAGACTAAAATAACTGAGATTAACTGTGCAAATGGCTGCCCAAATTTTGCAACATCCAAGAAAATGTTTGCACTGTTATATTTGAAAAGAACATTTTTTCTTTTTATTCTGTATCCTGTAGATGCAGAAGGGGTACTGCAAGGGGTGCTCCATTCTGCACTGCTGGGACAGAGCTGACCACTTCCCCAACAGATAACAAATACTGGGGCTGTATTTCACAGGCAGAGTGTAAGGGGATGTCTTCTAACACCATTTCACCTCCTTGAATATCTACAGAAAAAATAAAACCCTGATCTTGATCTTTATTACTGATCCTTAATTGATTTCAAAACCAAACAGCATTTCAGGCAGAGCATTTCTAAATGTTAATTCCATTTCTTTAGCAATCAGTTACTCAGCATGCAGCATCAGGGCTTACAACATTCCCTACCTGATGTGTGCTAATAATTACTCAGAAATAGATTTGTTTATTTGCTTGAGAAGAAGCCTTTACTGTTGAAGTTGTCTTGATAGGAATGTCAACAAAAGCCACAGGCTTCCAAAGGATGGACTGAATATTTGCTTGGGGATTTCTGTGTATCAGCATCAACAAGTTCTGCATAATTCAATTTCTAATTAAACCACTCATCTCGGCTATAGCTGCTTGGCTAATGACTCTGGAAAATTAATTTTATTTACTTGACTGGCTTTTAAAAATGATTACTTCTCTGTTGCTGCAACTTAAGGTTAGTTATTGGGGAGCTGAGGTGTCTTTGTGATCAAATGACTATGAGAAAAGAGAAATCTTCATGCTAGCAAAATTTATTTTTATTGCTTTGATTTCTACATTTACCATGAAATAAATGAAAGCTTGGCACATCAGATTTTGAAACTTTTTAGGTAGCTTATGTTAGTTTAAGTGATGTGCTAGATTCATCTCTGTCAACTCTCAATCAAAACCAGGATGTCTGTCATCAGTTTTAGTTATCAGAATGCAAAATTTTGACTACATAGAGCAGTAAAGGTTTCATGTGGGTGCTATTAATAGAAGACAGATTGGTGGAGCTAAGGTCATTCAAGAGAAGGAGGAGTATGTCACTGTCAACAGTGAAGCTGACAGAGGCCTAAGTTTCACCCTAGCTCTAGGGCATGACCTCAGCTAGAGACAAATGAATGGGCTTTTAAGGGTGTGTTGTAGACTGAAGAAAAACTAAAAATAAATTAATAATCTATTTTTCTTTCTTTCCTCTTCCTCAATGCAAAGATGTGGAGCTTGGCACATGTTTGAAAATAAAGAGAACATTAACAAAGAAGCACACTGCCAATCAGTTTTGCTTCTAGAGTAGCCAGCAACTCCATCATTTTTGGCTGGCTGCTGAAGATGAAGGGAACAGCAGATTTATATAAAAATACTGCTTTGCCAAGAATATTTTGAGACCTGTTATGTTAGAACATTATGGTTTCCTGAGTTACCAGTCCCAAAGGAAATCCAAAGCAAAGGTTGGTTGTGCAAAATTTCATTGTCTCCTACAGAGTGAAGCCTTTTAGTGTGACGCAACAGGTGGGAAGAGAGGTGCAAGCATATCAGCAGAGCAATAATTGTGCAGGTGCAGGTAGGGATTCTCTCTTGCAGCACATTGTGGGGACTGAAGCTTAGCAAGACCCTGTGTCCTTCACCACCACAGATCCTTGCAGGAAGAGCTCCTTCAGCCTCTTGTGCTGTCCCTCCTGAATCATGCATGGCTGCTAGTATTAGCAATTAAGATTATAGAGCATTTTTAATGGTAATTTTTTTTTCCAGTATCTTACTGTTTAAATTTTAGATGCTCAGAGCCCATTATGGTTGAATTTGTTGAGAAACATGGCTAAATGAGAGAAGAATCGGACACAGAAGCTCATTAGAGTTGGGAAGCATCATTTACAATGCTTGCCAAAGCTTGACTATACTTAATATCTCCAAATATTATCAGCTTTGAAAGTGAAGCATGACTTTTCCTGTAATGCTGTAAAATAGAACAGCGCTGAGGCATTTGGAAGCTGGGAAGGAATTAGAAGATTATTAATCTGAAAGGCAGAAGAGCAGCAAGCAAAAGAAATTGGAAGGAAAGAGGCTGTAGTAACTAGCATATATATCTTATTATCAGAAAACAACTTCCAAACTTACAACTCTTCTCTTCCTAGCATAACATGATCTGCTTTTCCAGAAGTTCAAGAGATTAAGTGGGCACTGTGACAGTTAAATGCTAAAATTTAGGTTCAAAATTGGTGCATTAGAACAGATAAAAGATTTTAAATTCAGATGTTTAGAACCTAAAGAATGACAGAACTGAAGATCTCTGTGTAATTTTAGTTTGCTCCTTCAATGAACGGACATTGTGATTGTCTTTAATAATATGAAAGCATACTGGCATTTTGCAGTAGTTTCTCATCTCATCTGGTGATTTGGATTAAAAGGAAATCTCATTTTCTTTACAGAGATTTCAGGAGTGCTGTTAATAGAATAAGTTAAGCGATTCAAAACAATTGTTATAGTTATCTTCACAGTGTGACTGTTACATTAGGTGGTGTCATTATTCTCATTCTATAGGCAGAGGCAGGGAAATGAAAGACAAAATTATCTACACAAAATATATGCCAATTTCTACTGCTAAAAAAAAAAAAAAGAAATCATGGTCCTAAATTCTCAAAGAATGAGGCTCACTTATTGCCCAAGGCAGCAGGTTAAACTGTGAAAAAAGACTGTCAAGGATCACAGAAGCAGTTTGTAGCTGAAGGAAGGTTGTCAGCTATCTAGTCTTAAGGTCATCACTTGCCACCCTGCTTTTCCCTGGCTTACTCACTGCATGTTTGCTTATGTCTTTAAAGGAAGCAGCCTACAGTCCTTTACACTTACAGGCTCCAAATTTGTCCCAGTGCATTAACCATTCCCTTTGTGAAGTTGGAATGTCTTTTCATTAACTTACAATTAAATATGACATCATAACACTTACGCAGATGGAAGAACAAACTACGCTTACATGAAGGGTTCAAACTGGGACATATTATGGGCTTGTGAATGCTCAGCTTTACTATCTTCATTTTTTCAATGTTTGTCTTAGGAAGGAGGAAACTAATTTCAAACATGTTTCTGGGAGGACATGATCATCAGAATGCTGACGTACTGAAGTGTTAGCAATAATGCAATCAGCCAGTCCAAATAATCTTACAGTAGCTATTGTGTACTCAGCTGCTCTAACGAGTAGTAAGAGAAGGAATAATTACAAATTTCAAAGCATAGTGTGTTTTTTATAAAAAATGATACAGGACAATATAGTGCAAATTCATTCTGTTGCACTGTGCGTTAATTACCTGTCATATTTGAGACTGGCTGATTCTGATCCAGCTTGTACTGAAAAGTGTAAGAATCTTTCAGTTGACTTCAACAAGCACAATAGCATTTCTGTCTGGCTCTAAGGTCTGTTGGCATTTGACCTAAACTATGCAGATTAGCTCCTGCAGTTTTGTGTTACTGTTATTAGCTCTTTTCTCCTAATCACAGTGGGTTTACAGAGCTTAATTGTTCTTTAATTTGTCTATTTGGAATGATGCTTTGTGGTCATTGTGTCATCCTGTATTTTTAAATATATGTCCTGAGGTAGCTGAATGTAAGAACAAAGTGCAGAATTGTGAAGAGGATGTCACTACATCACTGCAGCTTTTCAAGAAGCTTGTTTGTGTTCTGGTTACAACTGTACAAACAGAAAGCCAGAAAGAGAGCAAAATGGCAGACTTGCAACTACCAAGCCCCTAACATACCCAGATTACAATGAAAATAGAACTACACCACCTCCTGCTGGAAAAATGCCAAGTGTGACTTGGACCAAGTCCAAGATTTCTGGAAAAGATATGAAAATAAAGCTATCACTTAGATAAACAAATCTGTAAAGGCCCCAAACCCACCTGTTCCTCAAACATTTCTGTTCCATGGTATCAGGGCCATTTGGGCAGTGTCTGGTACGCTTTCCTCTGAGTACATGTAGAGGAAGCCTTGCATGAATGTGCAGTGACATGAGTGTGTGTAATGCATCCCAGGGCTCCCATGTGTAACCAGGGCACCCACCCCTACAAACTTGTACATTCTTTATGTGCATGACTGGGGATGACGCTTCACATCACCTTCTCTTGTAAATCCTATGTTTTCCTGTTTATTATTTGTTGTAGAATGGCAAACTCTATCAGTTCCTGCAATAATTTGCTGTGGTCTTTCTATGCTTTTTACACCATCACTGCATTTTTGCCAGAATTGCGAGATTTCTAATAATGTGACTGGATGCTACTGCTCTGTCTGAGGTTCCCAGACACTGGGCAGCACTGAGAAATGAGTACTTTGTATTTCTACTTTGCATATGCAGTGAGTCAGTTGCAGTTAAGATTGTGTTTTACAGAATACGGTGGTTGACCTTGACTGGCCATTAGACACCAACCCAGCTGCTCTCTTACTTGCATCCTCACCACGAAAGGAGAAAATAAGGTGGAAAAGCTCATGAGTAAAGATAAAAGAAGGTGATATCATCTGCCAGTCATCATCACAGGCATAACAGGCTTCACTTGGAGCAGTTTAATTTAATTTTTGCCAATGAGAGGAAAAAAACCCCAAGAGTAGGATAGTGAGATACAAAGACAAAACTAAAACGCTTTCTCCCACACACCAGACCTTCTTCCTAGGTTCAGTTTCAATCCTTTGTTCCCAGCTCTCTTCCTCTTCTGCCTCCTCTTCCCTTGGTGGCACAGGGAGATGAGGAATGGGGGGTTGTGGTCAGTTCATAACAGTTCCTCTCTGCCTCTTCCTCCTCACACTTTCCTCCAGCTCCAGCAAGGGTCCTTCCCATTGGGTACAGTCCTTCAGGAACAGACTTCTCTATTGTGAGTCCCCCATGGGCCACAGCTTCTACCAGGAAACCTGCATCTGCATGGGCTCTGCATGAGCTATGAGTTCCCTCAGGATACAACCAACTGTGTTGTGGGGTCCCCCATGGGCTGCAGGTGGAGATCTGCTCCACCATGATGTCCCAGGGGCTGCAGGGGAATCTCTGCTCTGGCACCTGGAACACCTCCTTCCTCTCTTCCTTATCTGATTTTGATGTCTCCGGGGCTGTTTTTCTCACACCTCACTCCTCTCTCTCACAGCTGCTAGGCAGGTCTTTAACCGTTGCTTAAATATGTTTTCGCAGAGGTGCCACCAGCTTGGCTGGCAGGTTTAGCTGTGTCTGCTGGTGAGTCTATTTTCAGCTGGCTGGAGCTGTCTCTGTCAAACACAGGGGCAGTCCCTGGCGTCTTCTCACAGGGGCCATCCTTACAGCACCCCCACTGACAACAGCAGCTCATTAACACCCAGTACAGCTGCTCTGTAAGTGTGCAGTAATTGCAACTTGTCCAGGCTGCACCAAGGTGCAACACACATCCAGCTCAACACTGCAATCAATCTGCAGCTGCGTTTGTCCCACCCATAGTGAGTCAGTGTGCAGAACAGGTGTAGTCTGGCCATCCCTATGGATCGTTGCTTCCCAAAAGACTGGTCCTGCCCTTTCTTCCCTGTGTTTGCAGCCACGTAACTCACTCCAGCACACCTCACACCACAAGGTTTGTTGATTCAGTTTGTTAATCCAAAAAAAAACCTACTCCTTTTTCATTCACAGTTTTCTGACAAGTTTGTTTCCTGATAGACTGGTAAGCATCTAAGTTCAGCTGTAAGGTTTAATTGTGTGTGAACAGCCGTGATGGGCACTCTACATAGTGTGCATGAACATTTTTATTCCCAGAAATCCCAGATGAAAATACAACATGCTTTTTGAATGTAGAGTGGGATGGGTATGCGTGATTTGAAAGAGTTGTAAATCCTCATGCCAGAGTCTGTTACTAACTTGGGTGAAAATGAACAAGCTTGCAGGATGCCCTATTTTGTACATTATACTCCAGACACAAAACAACTAAAACCATGCAAAGGACTTGATAATAGGTAAGGAAACCAAAAATCATCAGCTGAAGCTCTAGAGAAGGATGAGAATGAACAAATGTATGGAACAGAAGGGAAATAATTTGCTTAATAGACAAGGCCATTCAGTCAGGACTGTTCCCCTGAGATATGATACAATAGATGCCTATAAAATCATGAGTGTTGTAGTGAATATGAATAGGGAATAACTTCACTGTTTTGTTGAACCACATATTGTTAGCAACTGGGGGACTATGCCTTGTTGCTATGCTTTTATATCAGTGTCAGCATACTAGGCTAGATGGACATTTAATCTGAAGCAGTACAAGCACATTCTTAATGATAGCCTATAGTTTTAAGTTGGGCATGATAAATAGTATTCTTTATTGAACATTTTAAAAATGATCATTAGTTAATATGCTGTGATCTTTTCCATTACACATTTCCCCATCAAGCGCTGCAGGACATGGACATTAGCTTTGACCCCAGCCAAGGTGATAATACCAATGTATTCCACAAGTTGAACATTTACAGGGGAGGAGAGAGCACCTCAGATAGTGCTGCATGTTTCTTACTCCTGAAGGTCCAGCAGCTTTATCCAGACAAGCAGGAAGCCTGGTTGTTAAATGGAGGTACTGCCTGAGGACTGGAAGTGAGGAGCAATAGGAGACAAAAAGCCACAGAAAAAACCTCCGTAGATTCTTTGCATCAATCTTGGGAAAGTTCCCATTACCTGTGAATCCTTTATAGCGCAGAGATCTGATGATGGTAGAAGGGTTTGAAATAGGCTTACCAAAAGTATTTAGGCTAACTAGAAGACTTAAATCTTTGTAAGTCACCAGGATCAGACAACGTTCACCTGAGAGTTCAGAAGGAAATGAGACATAAAATTGCAGAACTGCTGGTCATCTACAGCAAGTGTTAGAGGAGGGAACCTGGGAGCTGCTGAGCAGTGAGTCTGACTCATGGGAAAATGGTAGGAAGATCTATAATAAAGAAAGGGATCACTGAATGCGTGAATAAACAGTCTATTGAAAAAGTGTCAGCGTGGCTGGGGTGCAGGGTGTCCTGTCTTCCTGGCCTGCTGGTGTTCTGTAACATGAACAAAAAAGATAGTACATTTGAATTTTCAAAAGCCTCTGAACAGATTATATGTCAAAAGTTACAAAAACTCCCAAACCAAACCAAAAACAAAGAACAAAATAAAACCAAATCAAAACAACACCAAACCCCATAAAATCCCCAAAACTGAAAAATATCCCAAACCCAAACAACAAACTGACCCTGCCACAGGGTCATGGGAAATCACCTTTTATTGACTGGAGGATAGATAAAAGATTGGAAATAAAGATTAGTGCTTCCAGGGTGGAGAAACATCAGCAGTGGAGCTCTTCAGGGGCTGGTGTTGGGACCAGATGCACTCAGCACCCTCACCAGTGATCTGGAAAGGGATATACAGTAAGATTCTTAAGTTTCAAGATGATACCAAGCTCTTGTAATAGGCAGTGATGAACTGCAGAAGTTTACAAAACTGGTGGACAAAAAGACATCAAATTAATCACTCCACCTAAATGTAAAGCAATGCATCTAGAAAAAAATCTGTGCCTACATCCAGAGTTCAGAATTGGCAGTTTCAGCTCAGAACAGTGATCTTGGAGACATCACAGTGGGTTTACTAGAATCATTGGCCTTGTGTTCAGTAGCAGTATATAAAAAAAAGCCATCAAGATATAGATTGTCTTCAGGAAAGTGCTGAGAATAAGACAGGGAACATAATTTTGCCACTATGTAAAACCCTCATCTTGTGAACTTAAAATTTCTGGGTCCTCAAGAAAACCACATTGGAGTTGGACAAGGTACAGAGAAAGGCAACTAAAATTACTGAGGGGATGTCATGGCAGCTTTATTAAGAAAGATTAAAAAAGCTGGAGCTGTTCAATAGGGAAAAGTCAAGTAAAAATAAGATGTAAGGAGAACCTTCTCATAGTGGACATATACAAAACCACTGCTTTATTTTCTTCAAACCTGTTTCCCCAAAATAAAAAAAAGGAGGGAAAAAAAGGAATTTCATTGCACTAATTTCTTCCTCCATGTCATAAAAATGTCCTACTTCCATTCCTTTCTTTACAATCAGCTTATTAAACATCAACCACAAGTTGTGCAATAGACTCCTATTGAATACAAATACAAAAATACAGTAAAAACAATAAACACAAGGGCATGACAACATTAATAAATGCTACATTTGTCTCTGTAAGTCCCTCTGCCAATGAAATGGATTATTTTTGCTTTATTCTATGCGCTCCACAGCAATGATCAAATAATATGAGGCTAAAATTCAAGTTTTCACAGTTCTCTTCAGATTGGAAACCTACAAAAGGTTTTACTGTCCTCCCACTCTGCTCACCGCTCCTGCAACTAGTCATGCAAATAAAATCTGCTCCTCTCCATCATCAGCTCCCTTCCTCCCACCAGAACCAATAAAGAACAAAGCAAGAGTTGCTTTCTTGACTTCTCACTGTTGATGAGCATGCTTGAAACCTACCATCTCACTCCCCTCTCCCATTCACAACCATAGAGAGAAGAAAGGAATAATGCATTATTTCTTTCTGGTACTCATAAACCAAAGCAAGTCAAACCTTTCTTTCTTCTCACACTCTCCTCTCTCACCTATCCTGGTTTACTTGCTCTCTTCCTATTAATCCCAACAGGATGGCACAGCTACCTTTAGTTGCTTTGTTACCATTAGGTGTCTTTATGGTTTCTTATCCTCCTGTAATCTTCATCTATTCAGGGCTCATTCATCCTATTACCTTAGTTGTGGCCTCCCACACGTATCTCCCACCTACACCTAAAGTCCTGGTTGTTCTGTTCACTTTGACTTCCCCTTGAAGCTGTGATACTGCCTACTGTTGCCTGTTACCCACATCACCTATCCTGAGTGGGGATGCAGCAATACACTCCACAAGCAGGGTTTAGGAGTATCCATCCCTTGCTGCTCAGGCAAACATAGTGCCTGTAAAATGGTATACTGAATAGTGAGCATTCAGTGTCATCCATATTGAGTGAACTGAGTAAGAGCAAGTGACTGGAAAATCAAAAAGTCCCACAGTTCCTGGGCTCAGAAGTTTTAGAGAACTCCTCTGGATTATGTTTCTTCACTTGTCCAGAAGCAGAAAAGCACTTTGATCTCAGGCCATCCTCAGCTCAAGGGAATGCCCTAACCAAAGATATTCAAGTGAAACTGAAGCTACAGGTAACCTTGATTTCCTTGGGTCCACCAGGGTCTCAGAGTGCAACTTCTTATATAAGGCATTTCATTTGCCCTAGAATTAATTATTCCATTTGAATGGGGGAAAAAAAGAAAAAAAAAAAAAAAAAGAGAAGACAGTATTGCAGGTTAACTAAACTGATATTTTTTAAAAGTTAACATTCTGCCACTGGATGGGATAAGCAGTTAGTCATAGAGCTTTCACCTAACAGCTTAAACAGCTAAGAGAGTCATAGTAATAAACATTGTGAAACTTAGGCTTTCTCCTGTAATAATGCAAGAACTAGCCCAGGCATCCAAGGTCATGTCTTGAGCAGTGTACTAAAAAGAATATGATGGTTTATGTATGCAATTAGGAAACTGAACTCCTATGGGAGCAGAAATGCAAATGATGTGTAGTGGTGTCCTAAGGAAACTGCAATGCTGTAGCAGAAGACTGTAAATGGACTGCAGTGGTAGTATTTTAAAGACAAGATGCTTACAAAAATACTACCAGAGTTAAAACCTTAGCTGAAGTTTTGATTGGGTATGCTTTTTGACAAGTATTTGTCATTTATGCTGGACACAAAATGTCAGAAGAACAAGAAAGTACATGAAAGAGGGCAATAACAACTAAAATCAAGTGACTGAGTCCTGAGTGCTGTCATTACAGTCACAAAATTGTATCTCAGATAATTAATGCTGCTTCTTGGTTATCCAGTGCATCAGAATGTGGAAAAGCAACTGCAAATACAAGAGTACAGAGAATTACCGTTCAAAAGAAAAATAAACCTTACTTCCAGTTTTAGCCAAGCCATAGAAGTGTTGAGGTAGATAAAGAATTTAGAGTGAGAGATTTTGGTCTAATACTTTATTATATGACATACAGTTGCTATATACACAATTACTATTACATTGCATTGATACATTTTTATATATTAATTTTATAAGAATTAGGAAGATGATTACAAACTCAGATGTCATCTCTAGAAGTCTGACAACACTCACAGTTCTCTTTTAGAGGATAGCCTGATATCCTCTGTTAGAGGATAAAGTCTGGATAGCCAAGAGTGAAACACAAATATTAGATAGATAAATATAAAATGATTTCTCACTCTGAGACAGAATTTATAATGGATGCATCAAAGTCTGTTAAGGAGCTGGAGAAGCCTTGGGTTATAACAGAGGCCTCTAGTTCTTATAAGGAGCTTGGAACCTTCAAGTGGTATTTACCACATCCAGGTGTTAAGCAAGCTGTTCAACACCTTGAAGACTGAGGTTTTACTTAGAGTTGCAAATAAAGCTTCAATTAATGTGCATTAGATTCACAAGCTTGATAAAGAAACAGGGTAATTATCATCTGCCTGCTTAGATACTGCTGACTTCTTACAGTGCTGAAGAGCTCCTAGCTTTTGAAAGAGAAAATTTGTTGGTTTAAGTTAAATACATTTAACGTATGGTTTATAATTCATAAAATCTAGAGGGAATACAGAATTTGCCTATAAATTAGTTTTTAAATAAAAGCTGAAGCAACAGAGCAAACCAATTATTCATTTAATAAGAATGATCTCCATAGAGGAAAAGATGTTTCTGCGGGTGTTCAAGGAATTAAACAGATTATGGAAAGACACAGGCAAAGCTAAGGACAAGGTATAATCAGGTTACAAAATCCATTCTATTTTCTTTATCTGTTCCCCAAAGCCATGGCATTATATCCATTACCATTCAAATGTGTCCAAGGCCTACTTTTTTCAGACTACCTCTTTTTAAACTCATTTTTGCAGCAGCTTTACAAATCTGAGAGATCCCTACACAGTCTAAAAAGGGGGAGGTGCATTCCTCATGCCTCTGAGAATCCATTTCTGGGAAGCATGTGCAGTAATTTTATTGTAAAGGGGGTCTTTTTCAGAACTGTTGCTAACTGATGCAAGATTTATGAGACAGTCAAGAATAAAGCCTGCTCGTTGGCACTCTTCATTTTAAGAGAGGCTTATCTTGGAAGTCTGTAAAAGACCTGCATGTCCTGAAATATAGACCACAGTCTTTAAGGTTCTAGTAAGTTTTATATTGGCAACTTGTGTCTAAATTAAGAACCAAACTCTAAACAGTCTCTTCCTAAGATTTATTTCATAATATACATATCTAGTTGAGAGAGAGCATGTGGGGGTTTTGTAGACTCTATTTCATTTAACTTGTTAACAGAAGTGTCTGTCACATCTCAGGTTCTCTGTTTGGGGTTGGAGTCACCACCACTGTGCACTATGCCCTGGCGATTTTTCTCATGTCTGAAATGAATATAAATTGAATTGCTTAGCAGATAACTGTAAAAAGGTCATAAAACAATCAATTTCTTGACAGCAGCAAAGCTGCTTACTAAAGTGTCATCTTTCGTAACCTGCTTGGACCTCTGAGGCTGAGCATCCCCTCTTTTCAACAGGGTCCTCCCATGGATCTGCTACCTCCACATGCTTGGACTCAGTAAGCGCCTGCTCTTCTTTTCCCTCCTATCTCATGTGCCCAGCCCAGCTCAGGCAATACCATGCCACTCACCAGGGAAAAAGTGAGACAATGCAGTGCTGCCCACCGCTCTTTGCTCTCCCTCAGTGCTTGGGAAGCCTCCTGCTACTGTAGCTGCCCTCCCCATGATGTGCAGAGGCAGACACAGGGCATGGGTAGGGTGCAGGCAGCAGCAGGTAGCTGTATACTACAGGGGCTGTGGAGCTTGCTTGATCTCTACACTATGAACCAGTCAGAGCGAATGAGGCCATGTAAGGGCCATCTTGCCACTGTTACTTCAACAGCATAGCTTGTTCTGCAATTACCTACTTCCCTCTTCTCAAAGCCAGTCCTGCCTATGAAAGACCTGATGTTTACTTAGGTCCTTGTTGTCAAAACATGAGCTGTGTGTATCGATCACCTTCCTGGGACATCAGTGGATTTTTTTAGTCTGTCCTCAGTGAGAGTATGTTCCAGATATGAGAGTGAAAAAGGAAGCTGAGTTATGTGTCCACTGAAATCAAAAGCAACATCTGGAAAATTTCTAAGGCTCCAAATTTCTTTTTTTCCTTCCCATATTTTTTATCCCAAGTAGGCTGTGCGAAAGAATTTTTCACTAAACCGTCTTGATTGATGTGAATGCTGGAGCAGGAACTGACAGTGGACAGAGGCTCTTGATGTCAGTAATGAAAGTACCTTGCTGAGAACTGTAAATATTATTGAGGTTAGAATATAGTGTACTTAGATTCTGTGTTATCTTCTTGTAATCCTATAGAAAGTTGACCTGTTAATATGCAGCGGGGGGACCTTATTACAAGCAATAGATATCCCATTACAGGTCAATACTAACTCCACAGGGAGATGCAGATGTATCACACACATACAGATAGGTTACAGTTTCTTGTATGTTAGTGGTGTCAAGCCAACTCTTGAGAATTTAGCTCTAGTGTATTAATAAAAATAGAGGGTACTTTTGTGTAGTAACTGCTTTTCCTCTGTCTGAAGTGCTTCATAAGTCAATTTTGTAAGTTAATGGGATAGTAAGGGATCAATAGCAATAGCATGAGAAAATGTCCCTGTAGTACACAGAAGCCATCAGATAAGCTGATTAATGCTCCATCAGTCATCTGGTACAAAAGAAATAGTCATTCTGAAAGAACACCAATACATGATCTCTTTGGAAAATAAACACTCAAAGATGACATATTTTTTTCCCCACAAATGCTGGAATGTTCCCTGAAAGCATTTATGAAGCAGTCAGATACATTGCCCACATATAATGCTAGAAAAAGCAGCTCTCTAGCCATAACTGTTCTTCAGCCATAATCTTGAGAAACACAGAAAGTCTTTCATGTTTTCCATGTCTCTCTGGTGTAATAAGTCAAATGAAACACCCTTACTGGAATTACATAAAGAGTAATAGGTTTGCTTATTGTTTGGGAGTGTGTGAACAGGACCATTCTGTCCTTTGCTTTAGGAGACACTGACTAAACTGCTGAAATAAAACAAGGAGTTTGGAGAACACAAGGAAAGATATGAGCAACTTTTTTGCCAGTAAATGTTGTTATCTCATGCTATTCTGAAGCAGCTTTAGACTTTCAGACACAGAAATAAGTGCAGGATTCAAAGCCTCACTAAGCTTATAAATCAAAACTAAGCCAAGATTCACTCTGAAATATGAGAAAGCCAAATGCCTCCCTAACCAGTTTTAATGGAAAGTGCATTATCACTGATGATCACTGAATGCTTTACTAAGGGGACAGGAAAGCCTTCATTACCTGAAGAAAGCTTAGGAAGAGTCAAACAGCACATGTGAATAGTGAATTACACAGTCCTACCAGTGCGGGTTCCTTGCATTCCTGATTTCTTTTCCCTTTTGCTCTCAGTTGGCTGTCAGTAGTTAGTGAAGTTTCTGGGTCCAAGGCTGTTTTCAGGCAGACGCAATTCCAGCTGCCTTGGAGATACTCATGGCTTGGTGTGGTCACCCTGTAGCTGCAGTATCGCTGGCAGCATCACGGTGTTTCTGCCTTGTCGCTCAGCTGTCCATGTTACACTGCCTCTCTGCTCAGTCTCCTAAGTATAGACTCTTTTATCTACCCCAGTACCTCTAGTGGCAGTGCTCTTCCTGTTTCTGTTGTCAAAAATACCCTGCCTCTCCAAGCGATTACTCCACCTGGCTAAGGCAGGATGGTGGTCCACAGCCAAGATGGTTTCTGGTCAGCAGAGTCCAGACAAAGGAGAGAGTGAGTCCTCAGACCAAAGACTTGTGTTTCAGCCCTGTGAGAGCATTTGAGAAATGTCTGAGCCCCGGTAATATCTTTCTTCTTGGGAAGGCATTTCGAATCTTGCCCTGGCCTGCATCCCTGCATAAGACAGTGTGTTCACTTGGGTCTTTTGAAGACTTGCCATTTTTTGTCATCCTTCTTTTCTTTTTCCACTCTCACCTTCTGGAGGCTGTTGCTACCTCAACTTCTTGCCATCAAGAGCAGTATCAGCTGCAGCCCATGTCTGTCTCTGGGAGGTCCACTGTTGCTGTATGCAGTGAGGGCGAAGTGGGAGAAGGCAGCAATGGCTGGGATCTGTCTCCCACCCATGTCTGCTAGAGGCAGCAGCAGCAGTGCAGTGACAGCTCCTTCTCTGGAGGAGGCACTTGTCTCTTCAAGTGTCATTCATACTTGAATAACTCTCCCATTTCCTCTAGGGAAGAGACCAGATAGAAGTGTTCCATATACTGTGTTTGACTACAGGTTGCCAGTCAGACCACACTGGATCAGACAAGAGGACTCACTAGCTTTACACCCAAAATTCAAAGGATTTCTGGCCAAACCTCGTGCCACTTGGCCTGGCCTGGAATCATGCAGAAGCTGCTCAATTCATTCGCTCCTGGGGGTCCTCTGTAGATGAGAGTTCTCTCCATCTGTGAGTTTAGCCTTCAGGGCTAATGATGTTTTTGTCATTTTCAGTCTTGGGTAATTCTCATGAGTGGCACTTTTACAATTATCACAAACCTGCTCTTTTCTGCGGTGGAAACAGTTGACTCACATAGCAATAAACAGAGCATGGAAATGGTCATCAGGATACTCCTACGGATGCTGCAATTGAGACCTATGTCATGAGGCCCATTATCTCCCATGGAACACCAGAGTCAATCACACAGTTTATGTCTACAAAAGTATGAAGCATAAGAAGATGCTGTGAACTAATTAAGGCTTAAGCATGATGCAAAATTATGCTCACAGAATAAAAAATTACCAGAAATTGATGTCAGTGTGCCTTTGGGTGTTCTCACTGCAGAAGATTGCAAGGAATCGGTACTTTACTAACTCTTTATTGGCTTTATGAAAGTTCTCCCCCATTAAAAAAATCCCTCAAGGGCATGACCTACTAAACCACATAATCTCATGCAGCCTGAAGTATTATCTGTGCAATAACAATCCTGTCATTGGAATGCAAGACACCACATTATTTTTAGCAGATTAGCATCCAAAATCCTTCGACCGCAAGCCAAGGATCCCTTCTGAGAAAAACCATGAGCTTGATTGTGCATTTATTACCTGCTAAAATGTTCTCATTTGCCTTCCCTTTGCAAAATTTGGCTCTCAGTACTCAAAGAGATTCAAATTAAGAAAAGATATTTTCACGGTAATAAATCTCTGCATTCTGTCAAAGGGCACAAGTTGGAGAGGAATATGGGGCTGTATCCAGACAAAACTGTCTCGAGGACAGACAGACGGGACCTATTACATATTTGATCATTTTGTGGAAAAGTCAGTGTGAAATGAACCCTCTGCTGTAATGTATTGCAAACTCATTTAACCAGCTAGTACAGACTGGATGCTCCAGTCATTCTTTCCTGGGCAGAAAGCAAAGGGAGCTGTATGGAGTGCCCAGCTGAAAACACCTTCTAGCTCTGAGCAATTGCCCTCTCAGTGCATGCATGTGAGTGGGTGTGCGAAGGCAAGGGCACATCTTTCCAAATACATGTTTCTGAGATGGAAATAAATAATAGTCTCTGCCATGAGACTAGTGGTGGCAAATCTGTGAGCTAATCTATCTGGCTTCTTAGGGTAACAGTTTCCAGACAAAGCACCTCTGTGTCTTGTAGGCAGAGACCTGGGAATGTGGCTTCCTTGCAGGGGGGAAGAGCTGCTTGTGGCTTCACCTTTTTTGTTTCTTCCCAGGGAAGAACACTGGCTCATGCATTTTCCAGGAGGAGTAGACTGGCTGCTCCAAACACTGCCCAGGGCAAAGCCATGTCCTAATGCTGCAAATCAGGCCAGATTTGTTTTGGAAACCTGCTTTTCCAGAGTGGTCTGGCTGAAATACGAATTCTTCCCTATTCTTGGCAATTGCTTGCTCTGACTGAATGTCCTTTTGAAAACTGTTGATGAGATCTACGCACCACCCAGAAGAGCCTGGCCTGCAGGCAGCCTGATCTACATACACCAAGTATTCTTTGCTGAAGTCCAGTGTGGACAAAACCCCAGAAAATACGACAAGGAATAATTGAGATCAACAGCACTGCACCTACCAGTTCATATCACAGATCACCCACAGAGAGGCAAATCCCCAAAATTCACAGATATTTTAATTGATTATTGTCAAGAGGTTGATCCATGGATTTGTTTAAGTCAAATGCTGTAGTACTTGATGGCTGGTCTTTGCCCATCATTAGCAAATGTTCTTAGGCTGTCACTGTTTTTGCTGTCCTCAGTCTGAATTAAAAATAACTCCTGATGCAAGGAAAAGCAGGCACAGCTGTACTGCCATTATATTCAGTGGCAATGCAGGAATCCTGGGAGAAGAGGGTTTGAAATGGAAGGCACAGGACTGTTCTTTCCTTGTTTCTGTGGCTGATTTCCTGCTTATTTCCACAAATGAGACAATTCTTTGGGCTATTTTCCTTTTAGCAAGTTGTCCACACAGTATTAGCCATGAATAGGGATTAAAGTGTCTCTTTAAATTCAGAGTGAGTTTCAGTGTCTCATCTGCTTCTTTGTGCTTGTAGTTCAAGAATGCTTCTGAAATCCATTACAGGGTGTTCACCATCTCGCATTTTGCTTGTGAGTCCTAATGATATACGTTCTCAGTACTATGTTAGTCAGCAGGGAAGAAAAAGATGAATGATTATTGAACTCTGCAGTAACTCTGAACTTAAAAAATCATTACTACAGGGCAAAACATCACTTCCAGCGGTTACAAATTGCCCAAAAGGAGAAAACTGTAGGCTGAACAAGAAGGTTTTGCAAAGTGCTTGCAATGGATTTATTGGCCCCCACCAACTGTTGGGTAGTATAATTCTCTGAGGATCACTCTAGGATGCAAACTGTTTGCACTTCCCTCTCTAGCACCCATCCTGCTAGCATGGAAAGCAAAAGGGTGATGCTATGCAGCATAAGGCTACTTCAAGACTGGCTTTCAGTTGTAAGGCTGCAATTCCTCAACATATTCTGTTTCCACAAAGCTGCCTGATACCTTCTGCTTCCACAGAACAATTTCTGTAGATTTATATAGGCAAAAGAACATGAAATGGAGACATTATTTCTTCTTAGTTGTAGTGTTTCCCTTTGCCTTCTGGTTTATTAGGTACTTATTTATAACATGTTCCAAAATAAAGTTTCTTTCACTTTCTAGAAATCAAAGCCAAATGCTGGAGAGACTGAAGCCTCCTTTCATCCTGATAAGTAGTTCAGTGTGGGAATGTTTGTGAACCAGGATAATGCAGTTACAGCATCTGAGAAGAAAGATCTGTGCCTGGAGAATCATGTACATTCAACTTGGGCTCCTCTGCAGTGCAAATAAGCTGACTTTTGCCATCCCAGAGTGAATTGACCATTTCTTCTACAAACAAGGTGCACAAGGTGAGAGGGTGGGATGGGGTAGCTGAGGGAAGAGCTCAGGGAGGCTGGGCTTGCAGTCCCTGCAACCCATAGGGGGTAGTGAGGGACACAGGAGCTATTACAGTGGGTGTCAGAGACACTCGTTCTGCAAGCACAACTAGCTCACAACCCCTGCCCTCTGGCTGATAGCAGCAAGAGCAGTAGGTGGCCTGGCTTCCCTCAGCTCTTCCCCAGGGAAGGTGGCTCCCAGGCTGTGACACTCTTGTTCTCCCCTTTCTCCCCAGCAGTCCTGCACCATATCCAACTGCCAGTTCATCCCTGCCTCGAAGCAGTCTCAAAATAGGGTGGAAGAGAGATGACCAACCAAATGCCAATGCTTACTATCTGAGGAAAAATGCAATTACAAAATAAAAGTGATGTAAGTTTTTATAATATTTCATAGTAGGTGCAGCTTAGTGCAGAAAAAAAGACATAAAAATGCACACTAAAAATAAACCCTTTTAGTATATAACAAGCTTTTATTCAGTACTGACAGGATAATCTCCAATCCTACAAGGAAAGCTCTGCACACACTTTTCTGTTTCTGAGAGCACCATCATTAGTATTATTCCTTCACCTATAAAGTGAACTCATGATTCTGCATAATCACTCTCCCTCCTGTATGAAGCAGGATCAAACCTGAATTGCATATACCATTACTCCTGAAGGGCAGCTTCCAGAGCTGCATTTTGATTAGGGTGACATGTTTTGTCTCTAATGGTTCGAGCACACTAGTGGGTTTCTGAACCGTAATAACTTACTGCATGTCAGCCAAGGTAGGTGATTGCCAAAGTGCCTGCTCCTTCCCTGACATTTGCCAAGGAAAACATTTTTTTCTCTTATTAGCCTATCCTGAAGCCTGAGCTGAGACATTTTATCACATCTGCAGTGAGGACCTCCAGTCAATTACCAGTAGCTTGTTAAACTGCAGGTGAAATAATCTTGTCTCTCAGTGTGGAGTGCTCACAGCACAGCTGTGACATTGCCCATCATACTGTCCTCAAGAGAGCTTGGTTAATGGGAAAGGGGAAAGTTCATCTTCCTTGCCTTCTGTTTCTTAAAAATGAATGGTAAATGAACCTCAAGTTAATTGCATAGGTTTGCTGTCTGTAGGAGGAAAAATAGTTCTGTATGCTAATGATGAATTCACAGTCAGGTCATTTTATATGTTTTGACTATAAAATAGCATTGGGATTTTCTGATTCTGGCCCTCTCTTCCAGTGGTGCAGATACCGCAGTAATTTGGGATTGCAGCTTTCCTGTGTTACCTGCTGTCATTTAACCTTGCTCCAGCTTGTTTATTTATACAGAAAGTGGAGAAATTAATGTTTGTCTTTATCAGAAGGCTGTGAGGAAGCTTTTATTGAATAATGGGTACAAAAAGCCTTGAGGACTTTGGCTAGAAGAAATAACATAAATTGTTCAAGTGCTCACATTATCTGAGGGTTTGTTTTTTAATGTTAGTATATTGGATTAGAAATTCTAGGATCATGCAGTCTTTCCAAGGAGACAACTGGTTATTTTTCTATTGGTGACAAATATTGATTTGTTATCCAAAATAAAGTTCATTTTCTTCACATTTTCGTTAATCCCACAAGCCAAAAAATCACCACATCTGTAAATAAACAAGGTAGGAAAAAATTAATGTATAACTTTTTCCCCTAAGGAATTTATACAATTTAGAGTGGACTATTGCATGAGTTTGAAAAGCTCAGGAAGAAAAGGTGGGAGCATTATAGTTGGAAGTGTTGAATATATTCCTGTTGTAGTAAACCAAAACATATTTCAACTTTCTTATGCTGAAATCCTACAAACAGAGGTGATGTCTCTGTTCAGGTGGTGATTCACTGCATGACTCACTGTCTGAAGATGTGGTTGTCTCTTGGAATGGATGTGGGGTGCACATGCTTTTATCTGTGCTCTTTGGAGATGTGTCTGCACACATGCTGCACTGGCGTGTGAAAGCTCCCAGGCCTAGCAGCTCAGAGCAGGGCATTTCTGCATGTGCTTGGGAGCTTATCTCCCAAGTCTAAAGACTGCAAATATAAGGTCCAAAAAACTCATTAGGATTACAAGGTAGGCACACAATAAGTGTAGATTCCAGATAGGCTTTACAAGTACAGAAAGGTAGATGGTCTCAATCACTTTATTCCAAATTTCATTGTAGATAGACACCTAAAATCCAGTTCTTAACCAATTGCCATCTAACCCTCAAGATGCTTCAAGTCCACAGGTATTAATGTTTCCAATGTAAAGTATTGCCCAGATATTTGAAGGGTTTTTTTTTTTTGTAAGCTTTGGTATCTACAAAAGCTCAGCAAGCATTCTGCATTAAGCCACACAATGATTTATAAAGTGGTATTTCTCAGCTGAGGAATTGGCCCTGCAGGTATTTATATTATAATCATAGAATCATAGAAAGTTAGGGTTGGAAAGGACCTTAAGATCATCTAGTTCCAACCCCCCTGCCATGCGCAGGGACACCTCACACTAAACAATGCAACCCAAGAGCAAGATCATTGACTGATACTCATTTTAGACTAGTGAGAAACAATTTCTGTGCAAAGTGGGGTTTTTAGGTTACATGATTTAAGGCTAATCACCATAGATGTGAAGGAGTAGGGGATCAACATCAGGCAGAGAAGCCCACTTACCTAATCATTGCCAGCCAAGCACACCTACTCACTGGGTCACAAGAGAAAGCAATCAGCCCCACTGCCTGGGAGGCTCTCCCGGGATTGACTAGGGGTGTGTCCTGCCTCCAAGAGTATGAGATCCATTGTAGTATACTGGGAAAAGCATTTTGGCCATGCAGGAGATTTATTATGGGGGATTTGGGGGAGGAACCAAAGATCAGACAAGGGGAGGCATCAAAATCGTTTGAGGAGGAACAAATGTGGAAAAATAGCTTGGAAAGTGGATAAAATGTGTAAACAGGTGGTTGTGTTTAACAATGGCCTGCAACTGATCCCCATAGCAGGTGTGTGTTCTGGGGTGTGTATATGGTATGTGCATATATGTGTGCATGCGCGTGTGTGTGTAGACCAGAGTACCAGCAGCTGGACTGGGGCAGAGTCCCAGTGCCAGCAGCAGGAGAGACTGGGATCTAGCAGCAGCTACTAGTTATGTGCATATATATCTCTATATTTACATATTTTCCAGTAATGGACTTTCATCCTGATCAGCCAGAGATGGGAACAGGATCAGGCCTTCTGTGCTATGCTCGCTGAAGTACTGTGTTTCCTGTCTGTGTGGCCAGCCATGTAGATGTGTAGATATAGCTAGGTATATATGCATATATGTGTGCCTGTGTGTGTGGCTATCAGGTGTATCTGCTTGGACTCACTACTGGCTGTATGTGGGGCCATGAAGCTGCGGCAGCCTCACCTCAAATGGGCTGCTGGCTCTGGCAGATTACAGCAGATGCAGTCCAAACCACGATTGGTGAATCTGAGGACCCAGGAGAGAGTATGAGTTCCTTCACAGAGAAGAATAATGAAGGCACCAACATCTCCTTTCCTGTCATAACTCTAGAAGAAGGCTATAGAAGCTAGGAAAGGTTAAAACTCTTCAGTGGTGCCCTGATTAAGGTATTTACATTTCAGAAGGAAATTTGGGACATTTTGTAAGGATTAGCCCAGATGGCTACCTGTTCACCGAGATCATTCCTCCAGATGATAGACTGCTCCCTTGCATTGAAGTAATTGATGCAGCCTGAAGGAAGGCCTTACTGCTTGGCTCACATGGTAATAGGCAATGTTATGATATTCTTTCTACATGCTTCTTTTCATTATGAGAAGTTCAGACTTGTTTAGTTGTGCAAAAACAGGAGAGGGAGAGAGGGAGTCATGTGCTGCTCATTTTTTTGAGTGGGAGAATTGGATTTCACAGAAGGAGAAACTATTGTTTCTCAGGACTGGAAAGAGCATTCCAGCTGATACAAATGTCAAAATACAAAGGTACGAGCAGATAAAAAAATAAGAAGAAAACTCAGTGTCAACAAATGAAAGAAAGAGATGCCTGTGTTTATTGGCTGCTGTTATGTATGACAGTCTGGTCCTGGGGAAAAAGCCTACTATACATGAAATAAACTAACATGTGTGCTAATGTTCTGTCCTCAAACAAATCACATGGAATTTTATCACTTCAGTGAAACAATTCACCAAAAGTTCTGTTAAAATATGCAGGGAAACAAAATGTACTGGATAGTATCTTGGTTTGGCTGAAGGTAGTGGGAAATGTTCCACCAAATTCTACCAGAGAAGAATTTCTTAATGAACAAAGCAAACCTTTGTTATAGAAAAGTACAAATACTATTGGGAGTAGCTGCCAATCCTTAACATGGCATTCATGGTGCTGTATTGGGTTCAGTAAATAAATGCAGTACAGTTAAAACAGCACATGGGTCCTAGGGATTAGCTGAATCATATATGGAGTATTAGAGTAGGGATCCAGGGAGGAGGCATTTCCTAAAGTTTTGTTAGCTGACCTCTGACTGGACTACTACAGTCCTCCAAAATACACTGGTCAGACTTTGCCTGTGTGTGCAATATTTGAGGCTTGTAACAAGAATTGTAAGATCCAAATAAGCATTTGCTAATCTTTTCCTGATAAAAGTGGGAGTCTCCACCTTCGAGGGTAGGAGTGGAATCTCAACTTTCTAGCAAAAGCTATGAGAAGGATTTAAGAATTATACTAGGAGGAGAGCAACACAAATGGTAGCTTGCAGTATCTAGAGAAATCTTTTTGTTTCATGTCTGGTTTATGTTTGTGGTTCTTTTTGGTTATTAACATAAACTCACTAATAGAAGTTGCTTTGAATTTTTGCACGAAAGTTTCATTATGGGAGAGAAAGGTTGACAGAGAAAAGCTTTCCCAAGAGAAACCTTAAGATTTGTGATGTTCATATGATTTCACATACTATTTTCTTTTAATTCATACAGTTTTTATGGCTTCAGTAATGTAATTTAACTAGATATGCATGCTGCAAGTCTGGTTCAAGAATTGCATAATGCATGTTCCAAGCTAATTACATTCACTTGCATCTTTTTAAATTGCACCCACTTTAGCTGATAAAATCTAAATACCATGAAAGGCAATATTTCCCCTCAGAGACTGCAATCACTAGTGATTTTGTCTATTCATATGGAGTATCAGGCTCTGCAAGGTGCTGTCCTAAAACCTGCTGAGCACTTCAGAATGCCAAATTGACTCAGCTCCTGCCGAAGCCAGCACTGTGGAGCTGACAGGTGTTTGGCATGTAACAGGACAAGTAGTGAAGTTACATTTTAGGACTTTTCCTTGTAATTACTTTGCCTCATGAGAAATCTGAATTTTCGTTATTCTTTTTCCTTTCACAGTTGATATAAACATGTGAGAGTTATGTAAATGGGTCATTCTCATTTTATGAATGCTTCACTTGTCAGCAATAATGTGATACTTGCAATAATGTACGTCTGCATATATAGGACATATTGTAGCTGCAATTATCGTGAACTGAATTTAAATTTAAAGGTCTTCTCTGTAATTCCTTCTGCAGGATATAGAAAGAAAGAGCTGATTATTTCATCCTCTAAGGCTAGAGGGAAATGTTATTTATCCGAAGTGCTGAGATTTCTTTTGTACTCCACACTCCAACATGTACCCTTCATGATTTAGAGAGACTAAAAACTTCATGGACACACTCATATTCACAGCTTAGTGTGGGATTTAATGTAGCTAGGTCTCTAATATTCAGCAGCACCTTCCACCACAAAATCACTTTATCACTCCAGTAATACTTTGGTATATTCATAGAGTAAACATGAATAATTTTATATAGTTTCTACTAGATGCCTGTTAGGAGGTTTGGATTAAGTAAACTACTCCATCAAAAACTCTACTTTGAAATGAAGGTTTTTTCCATAGGTAACAGTTTTCTTGAATGGCATATGTTGAGACTGTATCTGCTTACAACTCCTTCTGTCCCCTCAGGAGCCTGTGACTGAGGTTTCTGAGGCTGCTTGGCAGCTGTGATGCAATGAGTCCAATTTTGCCTGTGGGGAAGAGAACTCTGAGCTCAGTTACACCACTGGAGTATCAACCTGATGTGCTTTTTCACATTTACACCCACAGGGAATAAAGCTGAGATTTATAAAAGAATTACAAAGATGTTACTTTTTAAATAGAGTAACTTCTGCTCAAAATAAGAGATCCTATGTTATGAATTTTATATCCCTCTCCTCATCACTGTCAAGATGTTCTGGTGATCTTTGGGTCATATTTCAGTCATCTCAGTTTGGGAGATGTGGGGATAGTATGTTTATAGCAAGGGAGTTGTATGTCATCTATGAGGGAGAAATTATGATTATTATCGACAACAACTCCTAGTGTTGCAGTGTAATAATTTTATATTTTTATCTACAGTGACTGAAAGTAGGAGCAGAGGCTTAAAAAGGAATCTTCAAAGCTTGTGCCTTGAAATTGCAGGTAATCATTCAATGACAGAAATCATAAAGGTCCCTAAACAATCACAGTAGATTCAGAAAGGTCAGAGAAACCAGGCCAACACATCTGCAGTGTACCAGAACCTGCACAATACTTCCTACAACAAGCAGATTTCAGATATTTGCATATAATAAGCCAGAGGCATAAAAATTACGCAGGAACACTGCAGGAGAGACCAACGCCATGAGAATACCAGGAAGTTTGTGAGGATCTTAGGGAACGCTTCATGTTTCCGTCATGTGCAGGAACAAACATTCCTCATACAATCTGGTTTAAGGGAGGTTTTTTTCCTGGTCTGAAGTCCATGACTGTTTAAACTGCAAGAATATTCCCCAGACACAGCTATTAGTTACTCACAAATTTCTCTACAAACTAATTAACCTTACAAAAAGTAATTTAAACCAGAATTGACAAACGTCTGCCATCACCCTGTATTTACGTTGTCCCCTTGCTGTTTTTGAAACTTTCTCCAGATTGTCAGTGTTTCCTTCTATTTAACAGACAAAAAGTCAGCATGAATTGCCTAGATCAAGTCAACAAAGTTCTGAGGGGTCATTTGCTAGAAATGAATGAAAACATGAGTGAACGTCTGGCTTGGGAAAATCCAAAGATGATGAAAAGGAGCCTATATCTTAGTTTCAGCTTATCTGAATTCGGCAGCTATAGGAGAGATTCGGATAAAAGCTTCCAAGGTCACATCCCTTGGTGACTACATGTGGAGATAAAAATGCAGGACTTGGATTCTGATCAGAGTCCTCTCACTGGGCCCTTGGCAGCTGACCCACTAAGTACAGGGATAGATTTGAAAGATACCATTTAGATTTGTGCTCAGCATTTCCTTTGCATCTATTTAAGTTTGATCCCATCTCTGTTAAACCATTGTTTTATTAATCAAGCTACCATATTGGTACATAGCAAGTTATAAAACAAGCTTATAATCAAAGAATCCAAGGGGTGTACTTGAAAACTGCAGCCAGCTTTCAATAAGTGCAGGGATGATGTGTATCCTTTCAACATATGATTTATTTACTATTGTGATGTTTGGGAAAGTTAGAAAGTAGTATCCATCAGAAGCGCACATGTGACATGATATGATGAACGGGTGTTCAAAACTGCTTTGCTTTCAGTAAAACATTTTTATAAATCTTCATGAAACACTGACAGGATAACGCCGAAAGCGTTTAGTTTAATAACTGCAGTCCGTGACCAAGAATTCCTGGTGCTGTCAGTGCCATCTAGTGATGTTTGGGTGGAATTGAATTGTAGCTATTTTGACAGTATTGCATACATGTTATGAATATATCCTATAAAAAAAAATCCTCTCCTAGACTAGCAATAATTTAAATACTTTTCATAAAAATAACTCAAAATTCTGCATAGGTAATGTCAGAAATAACATATATATCAGTCATTTTCTTCTAGACTGCAGTGTATTCAACTCTGAAGTGCAGACTGCTGATGGGAAAACAAGGCAGTAATTACAGCAGTCTTTCTAAAAGACAGAAACTAATGATAAATCCAATTTAAAGCAAATGCAAAACATATTTAAAATGAATGAACCTGCCACTTTTGAACTATCTAAAATGCAAGCTAGTGATATATATGCTTGATGAGCTGATAAAGCATGGGACAGCAGACATTTGCTAACTTTGTGTCTTGCAGTTCTGGCCCTGCATCTTTTCTGGGTCAGTGATTTTCCTCTACCTCCTTTTCTATCTTTTCTATGTACTGTGTTGTCTGCACAGACACCTTAAGAAAGGTTTGTTGGTTAAAAAAAAATTAACTGAAGAAAAGTAATCACAGAAACTTCCAAGGCCCAAACCATGGGTAAGGAATTTACCTTCCACATCCAACTCCATAATAACCGTGAGGTTACAGCCTTGACTGGTGACATTCACATGTGGTGTTCAAGACCTATCTTTTAAACATATAATGGCTTGTTTTGCTGTGTACTTCTCTCTCTTCCTCTGGATTTTCTAGTGAATTGCTGAAAATCTTAAATATTGGGAAATTATTTTTTTCTTCCTCCCTCTCCCCCAGGATATGAAAGCTCTTTATTGACAATTTTGGACTGTAGTGTTATCATGCCTGAATTTAAACCAGGTCATTTACTGAAATATTTATAGTATTACAGTCTTATCTTCAGGCCTTAGTTAGATGTCAATATTTCTTTATTGACTGAGAATAAAAACATATATGAAGCATGAATTCCTGTCTCAGCAGTGCACACAGTCCAAGTCCAGAGTGCAAATGCACTTAAGTGGGTGTACTAAGCGAATGGAAAAACTGGTTTTTGGAAGGCTGAAGTGGGCCTATCTGGATGGTGGGTGCAGATTTACACTGCCCCTGCCCAGAACTGATGGAGCCTGAATGCCTGGGAGCTGAGCAGAGCTAACATGCCTTCTGCAGGACAGGAGAGGCATCTGGTAGTGTCTGAACCTTTTGTATAGTGACGCCCTCTATAAATCTGTGCCAACTGTACAGTTTTGTGTCTTGGAGAAAGAAAAGAAATATACAAGCAAGAGCTTATTTACACTATTGTATTTAAATTGTATTTCAGCCCAATCTCCTTAAATGTGGCAGGGAAGAAGAACTCATTTCATAAATATTGCATGGGAGAGGGGACTGCTTAATATAGAAAACTTACTAGAAAGACCACTGATTTCCCCTGGATCACCTAAACCTCACTGATGGGCCAGGATCCCAGCATTGAAGAAGGCAAACTGTGAGAGAAAGAGGAATTTTCCACATTTATACATCTTTCATCTGCCAGATGAACTCATGAGAGAAGTGGAGACACAGCCAGCATCAATGCTCAATATTAACGCAAAGCAAGTTGTATTCAGGTGGGTTTTTTGTAAGATTTGGCACAACATCACCTCCTATTTTGCCTTTGGAGGGATCTTTGACAGGGATGTATTTTGTGAGTTAGAGTAACTAATCATGTATCAACCTAACTTTCATCTGCAGCATCGCATGCTGAGATTAGCTGAGTATTAGATAAATTTGGGCTCAGAGCCCCAAAATATGTAGGAGAAGCATTTCATTACAGTTGCACACAACCTTCTCCTAGAGAAAGTGATACATTATGGTCTACACAAGTGGCCTGTGTGGTGGGTGGGGAACTGGCTGTACTGAGGGGGGTGGGAAATAACTCCCTTTGCAACTGGTGACCTGTCACTAGTGGGGTCCCGCAGGGATCAATATTGAGCTCAATGCTGTTTAACTTCTAAAGTTATCTCGGTGATAGGATCAAGTGTACCCTAACAAGGTTTGACAACAATACCAAACTGAGTGGACACTTTGGAAGGGAGATATAACCTCCATGATAGGCTGGAAGAGAGGGCTGACAAGAGCCTAATGAAGTTCAGCAAGCATAAGTGTAAGGTCTTACGCCTGGGAAAACATAATCCAGGTGCACAGGCTGGGATCTACCCATGTGGGGAGCTGCTCTGTAGAGAGGGACCTGGGGGTCCTGGTGGACAGCAAGTTCAGTACAGGCAAACAGCGTGGTGCTGCGGCAAAGAAAGCCAGCAGGATGCTGGGTTACATCAACAAGCACATCACCAGCAGTCTCTGCTCAGTGCTTGTCAGGCCACACCTGGAATACTGTGTTCAGATTTGGTCCCAGCTCTACAAAAAGGATGTGGACAGGCTGGAGAGGGTCCAGAGAAGGCCCACAAAGATGATCCAAGGACTGGGAAGCCTGCCATATGGGGAAAGGCTGAGAGCTGGGTTTGTTCAGCCTAGAGAACAGAAGGCTCAGGAAAGACTTTATTACCATTTTCCAATATTTAAAAGATGGCTAGAAGGAAGCCACAGATCCTTTCTACAAAGAGTCACATGGAAAAGATGAGGGGTAATGGGTACAAGTTATTCCCTGGGAGATTCCAATCAGACACAGGAGGAAAATTTCACAATGAGAACAATCAGCTTTTGGAATAATCTCCGCATGGAAGTGGTGGATTTCCCAACATTGTACGCTTGTAAGGTTTGGCTGGACAGAATGCTGGGACATCTTAACTAGTGCTCTTGCCAAGAAAAATGATCCTTGAGGTCCCTTCCAACCTGGTATTCTATGATTCAGATCATTTAGGAAATCTTCTCTATGACAACAGTAGAAAAAAAAAACCCAAACTGAAGACTTTCTAGCATCCCAGACAACCATGACCAAAGAGTTTCTTTTACCTCTGATGTGAAGGGATTGTATCCCTTCCTCTCAGATGTGGTCCTTCTCATTCCAACGTGTGCTAGATTATAGCAGCTCCCAGCTGATCTTGGAGACCAAGTGGAAATTAAAATAAATTTAATGCCTGAATTGCACAGCCTTGAGGCAGTGCAGCCCGGCAGCAGTATGAGTATCAGATGGCTCCAGTCCTATATCACTGTCAGAGAGCCTGCCTTGACCTTTATAGCTAGCAAAAATCTAGGTCAAGTTTTCAGGAAGGCTGACTCTTCTTTCACGACCTTTGAAGTAAGTGAAATATCTCTGATTCACGAGGAGGGGGAAGGAGTGAGGAAGGAGGCCATTTCAGCTTCTTTCCTAAAACATGACCAGTGACAAAATATACCTGCAGTTGTAACAGGCAGTATCATCAGGCTCTGTCACAGCACATATTACCAAAGCGGATCATGCTTACTGCCAAGTACAACAGAACTGTTAATGTTTCTGAAGAAAGGATCCAATGGAATCTTTGGGGGCTGTGGATGGAGAGACTTGGTAACCTCCCTGCTGCTGCAAGCTCCCTCTGGGGAACTTAATTTCCTGATGTGGAGGAAGGCATTGGGACTGCTTCTCCTCCAGCCTTCTGCGGTAAGGGAGGCTCTCCTGTCTCCTTACCCTTCTGCGATCCAAGGTGTTCTATGCTCAACTCATCCATGTCAACTCCACATTTCCCTCCTGGACAGAGAAAACTGCTGAGAGAAGCAGAACGGACTGTGCAAAACATGGCACGAGGCTGGTCATGGGGACTGTTGATACTATGGTAGCTTCAGGTTCCCTGGTGTTGTCTGGTGATGGTTTAACATTGTCTAAACCACCACAGCAGTACCTCTGTGTTTCATCTGCGTGACATGGTACTCGACTTGGTTTATGCAGCAATGTTTCATCAGGATTAACATCTGGTAGAACTCGGAAATTTATCAAATCCAGCTAAGCTTTCAAATTAACTTTGAAGCTGTCACAGCCAGTCACAGCTGCTAAGATAAGCCTCCTATCTCTTTCATGATGTAGATTTTTTTCAGTGGTTAATGAAGAAGTTAGCATTTCAGAAGGGTTTTCAGGAGGTAACTCATTAAACTCAACCATACCGAGTTCAACTGCTTTCTGAAATAACCAGCATGTCAACTAAGCAAACCTTTTGTGAGTCCATTGTTTGTGATTAATTAGATTTCATTAGTCTGCTTCTTGCTCGTTTTCTGAAGCCCGTGGTAAACATCCTTGACTTTCATATTCAGAAAATGACAGTGGCTCTGTTGGATCAGACTAAAAGTTCCTGTAAATCCAGTATTCTGTTGCTGATACTGGCCAAAAGTGGATGCCTCAAATAAACGCAGGAGGAGCTGTGCAATATGTTCCCTTAGCACTCTCTGATCTATAACCAGACCCTGATACCTTCTAAGCTATATTCTCTATATTATTTTTAACACAGACTATTTGTTCTTCAGAAACCTATCAAGCCTTCCCTTGAATCAATACAAATTTTAATGCCCACAACCTTAAGCAAGGAGTTTTACAGCTTAAATACACCATGTGAGAAAAAACATCTTTTGTTTGTTTTGAGCTTGACTCCTTTTGGTTTCCTTGATGTCACCTAGCTGCTATACTGGAAGAGAGAGTGAACAATCAATCCCTAGTCCTCTTTTCATGCAGTTCATCACTGAACACACTTCTGCCTAACCGTGATCAAAACCTGTGCTCTCTATTTCCATCACCTCTGAGTCTTGTTTGCATTCACTCCCTGCTCTTAGCAGCAGGCTTCCCATGCCTACTATAGCCTGGTGCTTCCTTCTGTCTTGGAAACCCTTTCGGTGCCTCTTTGCTCCCTTTCCTAACATGGATTTCTCACTTATGGACCTCCTTTGACTTTAAGGCACAAAAAGAGATCCTCCTACAGCTGTCACACTGCATCTATCAGTCTGCTGTTCACGGTTTCCCTCTTAACAGTTAGTGTCTGTTACATACGATACATGCAGCAATACTGAATGTCTGGTTTTCAGAATTCACAAGACCCACTAGTAAAGCATGAGGCACTATCCACCCTGCAGTTTCTGAAGTCAAGACGAAAAGATATAAGGACAGAAATGATTGTTCCAATTAGAGCAAATTGTTTCAATGATGCCAAGTTCTGGATAATGTAATCAAATTTTCCTGAGGAAGAAAAACACTTCATGCCATTTTTCTTTTGCAGCAGGAAATCTAGCAGGCAGAGCACCTAATGGGATCCTCATCTAAAATTCCTAGTAGTTGAATAATAAGAGAAACCCTGATTACAGCCACATATTGAGTCATACATGGAATATTTAATGGATTCTTTTTTGACAGCTCTGAAGGTGGTTGCCATTTCTGTACATAAAATTTCATGCAGCACAGGATTCCTGCAGGTGGTCTCAAGGAAAAAAAGAGAAAAAGTCTGATGTCTTTGAAAAGCAGATGTCTTTATAAATCCCTGCTGAGTAGCTGAGAGCACTGTAGGCTGAAAGTCACAGGAGAAGGTAAGGCAGGTGTTCTGACAAACCTTGCTACTAATCAGAGCAGAAATAAGGCAACCACTAGTACTGTGCTTCAGCCAAACCTGCATCTCCTGCTTTTGATTTAATAACTTTTCACCTGGCAAGGTGCCTGCTGTGCAGTGATTCACTTCATATTTTAATGAAGAATAACTCAAGATAGAAATTGTAATATTGGATGGTAATGTAATGTAGGGAGTTTTGATGGCCTGCTAATGCACTGAATTCAACTTAAGTGGTTTGTGAACGACAACAAGCCCCTCATATTAAATTACAGTAGAGCATATATTTTCAATCATGCACTTTTTACTGTAATTTACAGCAAGAAAATAAAATCTATATCACAAACAGTACAGTAAGGCATAGATTCCTCTGCATAAGGACAAACCAGGTAGTTTGGGATGGTAATAACAGTACCTACCTCTGGTTCATTAAAATGTAAATAAACACCGTAATGCCTTGATCTATTTTGCTTGGAGCTGCTCCAACTGATAGATACACAACATGGGCTGCAGAGTTAACCTGTGCCACACCTGAAGGGAAGTTTCTGCATGTTTGAAATGGAGAGGGTGGGGGAAGGAAGTTGTGTCCTAGCAGCAGCAGCGGCAGCTGCTGTCTTTTGGTATCTGATGTAGAAGTAGGATTATATTTGATAGAGTGAAAGAAGGATTACAATGCATCTGACAGTAGAGGGGGCTTGAAGAAAAATTGTTTGCTATGGATTATGGGGACATAATTTTTAATGTCCCCGGGAAATGTTGATTTTAGAGGAAAGCTGGATAAAGTGCATATTAATCTTCAGGGGGAAAGGGATTGTGTATGTAGGTTTCCATAACAACCTAATATGATTCTGATTTGCTGATTATTGAGAGGGACGGTTCCATGTCATGGTGTTTGTTATACATAGAGCATGGCACATGTTTAAATATCACAGCTGTAAATAACAGACATGGAAACAATCAAGAATGCTACATCTCTTCATCTAATACATTACTGACGTAGACTTCCTACCAGGAAGCTATGTTTTGCAATCATTCCGTAATGCCTGTGAAGAAAAAAAGAAAAACAAAGATCATGCTGATCTTTTTTTTTCTTCTTTTTAAATTCATAACTTGCTATCATCAGATAAGTAAAGACCTTGATGAATATGTGAATAACCTGGTAGTGTTTCATATTTTCTTTCTTTAAAGAAAATTGAGCAGAAGTGCATTTAAATAACCAATAATGTTACTCTCCTTCACTTCTGGGAACTCATCCTCTAAAACTTGTGTGAACAAGCTTTTGCTGTGGGGATACAAAGTCTTAAATATCAAATCCATTACAAGAAGGTGCAAATACCATTGAAAATCCTGCAGTTTCTCTCTTGCCCCTTTCTCAAGTTTTCTTCCATAGGCATCCACTGACAAAGAGTGCTGGCAGCTCTGACGTGCAGGTCTGAGTACATACTGGATTGATGGGTGTCCCTTTGGCCTCAAACCTGAATAGCAAACTTGGCTTACCTGCTGTTATTACTTGATGCTGGTGAAGGCAGAAAGCAATATACATACTGAGATGTTAAAAGCGTATCTAAAGGTGGGCCAGAAACTCAGGGCTCAAGCTGTTTTAACTTGTCTTTCTGACAGTAAAGGCAATTAACCTAATTTTTGTGAGTGAAATCCGTGGGACCAGGATTTTGCTTTGGAATTATCTATTAGTATGTAATTATACTCAAGAGGATTGTAGAAAAAGTGTTTGAGGCTTAACTAGGAACTTTAGAATAAATAAATAAATAGAGAACAAAGCACTGGGTAAAAGCATGTCACCTACCACAGGAATTTAATTAACACCCCCGAGGCACAATCTACTTATTTGTATTTCAGTACTCAGAAAATGTGGGAATCACATCTGTTACCCCCATAGTCTGACTTCCTTCTCAGCAGAAAAAAATCTTTCTCATGAGGATCAGAACAAATCGCAATGAGCAACTCTCTCAGTGAGAGAGTTGGGGTTGTTCGGCCTGGAGAAGAGAAGGCTCAGAGGGACTTTGGGGTTAGAGCAGCATTCCGGTACCTAAAGGGGGAGTACAAGAAGTCTGGAGAGAGGTGTTTTGTAAGGGTGTGTAGGGATGGGAGGGAGGGTAATGGCTTTAGACTGAAAGAGGGTCGATTTAAATTATGTATAAGGAAGAGGTTCTTTACTGTGATGGTGACAAGACACTGGAACTGGTTGCCCAGAGAAGCCGTGGTTGCCCCATCCCTGGCAGTGTTCAAGACCAGATTGGACAGAGCCTTGGGTGACAGGGTCTAGTGTGAGGCATCCCAACCCATGTTAGGGGGGTTGGGACTAAATAATCTTTAAGGTCATTTCTAACCTAAACTATTCTGTGATTCTGTGATTTTGTGATAGAGACGGAGAGTTGTGATGCCCTGTGAGGTCTTCAAGCATCAGACCTCACATCTATGGCTGAAGCTCTAAGCAAATGTTGCTTTCCCCAAGTTCTTGCTTATTGCTGCTAAAACCAACAGCAAACCTCACACTGACTTACAAAAAAAAGGGATTAGGCTCTTACCCCTTTTACAGACTATGGATGCATTTAATGTTAGTTTTGAGTAGTGAATGTCATTTGGAAAAGCAGCTGAAATGCACATGTGGCTAATTGTCAATGCTAGTATTAAGTTTTCCTCTGAAATATCTTATTTATCATATTCTAATATATTTCTGCACCTAATTAACCTACAAAACCTAAAAAATCTTCAAGTATCTACATATTCTGCTTGATTACTCTTCTATGGGTATGCAAAATTTATAAGAAAAGATTCTTCTGATTACACATGATAGAGGCAACATTTCACTTTTCAGGGAATTTTTACTACAGCAGCTAGACCATAACTAAAGTCGTTGGCAGTGTTAAGTGGATTCCACTTAAACAATCAAAACATAAGTGACGTTGATTGTCACAGGGTTTTATGCGGCAGCATGAGTATGACTAAATTTAATATGTAAAACAGAGCATTGATTCATTTCTCCTCTGGCAAAAAAAAAAAAAAGTATCTTTATGCTTTTGCGTAAGAGGCCAGGGTAGTGTGCATCTTGAGCAAATGTGATCTTCAGAACAGAAAACATTCGGTTAAATGTAATAAAATATGTAGACTCAGAAAACCTCTCTCTGTTTTCACTGGCCGCATTTCATTTCTGGCATGTAAAGAACCTCCTGCATGCTCAATAGGAACTAACCGTTCCTGTATACCTGGAAGAATTAGGGCCTTTGGAATAGAACTAATAGAAATAATTTTTAAGTAGAAATTAATCTGAAATTATAATTTATTAATGTAGCATAGAATTCTAGTAGTATATCATTCTAGTAAGGTGACATCAAGCCTCTAATTCAGCAAAACATTCAAAGAATCACAATATTTAAACTATATTGTAATTTTATAACTGAATCACGTGTAACATGATTTCTTTAGAAACTAAGTGAAGTCATAAAGACTATCTGGAATTAGCTTGAAGATTAGTGATTAACCTTAGACAAAAAATGTAATGGAGACTGTTTGCTCTGTGTCACCCAAATAACATCTCATCTGATCACACAGGTACCTTCTATAGCAACGCAGTGACCAGTTAATTCAAAAGATGAAAAAACGGGCACATTCATAGAATCATGGTATAGTTAGGGTTGAAAAGGACCTCAAGATCATCAAGTTCCAACCGCTCTGCAATGGGCAGGGATGTGTCACACTAAATCATGTTGCCCAAGGCTTTGTCTAACAAGGCCTTGAGCACTGCCAGGGACAGAGCATTTACCATTTCCTTGGGCAGCCTGTTCCAGTGCCTTACCACCCTTCTTTCTTATATCTATCTAAAAACCTGGGCTGAAATTCCTCATATTCCAGTTATGCACAGTGTATCACCAGATTACCATAAAATTAAAAACTAAAGCTGTTATTTTTCAAATTAAATATAAAAAAGCCAAAATTCAATTTTCTACAAATGCTGCTATGAGCCTTGAGAATACTAGATTCATTTTCCATAGGACATAAGAATTAGATCCAGGAATCATTGTATTACTATAAGAAACTGTCCATTTTCCTTACTACACCTTTGAACATTAAATTGGGCCATGAGTTAATTCTTGTAGTAGATAAAGACCTGGCAAACTATTACAGAAGTAAAAGAAAGAGTTCAAACATAAGACAAGATTATACAATTTAGTATCTTTGGTGCAAATACTCCCCCCAAAAGAAAATGAGGACAAAAGGCAAAATTACCTTAAATATATATTTGTAGATATGGGCTGGAAAATGGCCCATAGAAAATAATTTCTCCAGGCAGTTAAGTATTTGGTTAACTCTAGTTAACTGCTGTATTTTTTTGACATAGTAGATGAGGGGTAAAGTGTCAGCATGGTATAGGTACATATCACAGCTACGGATTAGTCTGCAATGAAATTTTTAGTGAATTTTATTTTCTTAAGTAAGGTAACACTTCTGATAGTTCTGTTGTGCTATGAAATGAACTTTTATATTTACTCTAGAAGCAACTGATTGCAAACCACATTTTCCTGGTTTATGAACCTGTCATGGTCACATCAAGACTATACAAACATCTGCCGTCAGCGGGGCTCTGCTGTTTCATCAAAGCATATTCACTTTTCCTGAAATGCTGTTGTATGGACTTTCTTCATATTGATGCAACAAAATTACAGTCAGTCCACTAGCTGATTTACCTGTAGCTTGGTGTTAAGGAATACATACTGTGAGGAATTTCAATAGACTTTAGGGGTTTTGTTTTTCCTTCTATAATTGCCTTTGTGTATGGATTTTAACTCATGATGTTGTATGATAAGCAGTCTAAAGGAGTGTGGCCAGCCGGTCAAGGGAGGTGATTCTGCCCCTCTGCTCTGGTGTGACCACACCTTGAGCACTGAGTCCTCAGTGTAGGAATGACATGGACCTGTTGGAGAGGGTCCACAGAAGGACACAGAAATGATCAGAGGGATGGAGCACTTCTGTGAAGAAAGTTTTAGAGAGTAGAGGTTGATCAACCTGGACTTTAGGTTTTAAAAAAACCTTATTTGCAGCCTTTCAGTTCTTAAAAGGAGCCTATCAGAAAGATGGGGAGAGATTTATAGCAGGGCCTGTTGCGGTAGGATGAGGGGTGATGGTTTTAAACTTAAAGAGGGGAGATTCAGGCTGGATGTGAGGAAAATATTTTTTACCATAAGAGTGGTAAAACACTGGAGCAGGTTGCCCAGAGAGGTGGTGGATGCACCATCCCTAGAGACATCCAGTGCCAGTCTGGATGTGGTTCTGAGCAACCTGGTCTAGTCGAAGATGTCCTTGCTTATTGCAACGTGATTGGACTAGGTGAGCTTTGAAGGTCCCTTCCAGTCCAAGCTATTCTGTGATTCTACAAAATCATGCTGCTCTGGATAGGGCCTGAGGAATCATTTGCATTTTTTCCGTTCCTAGGGATAACAGGCTAAGTAAGAGAAACCCTAGGACTAGGCAGGGCAGCGCCATGAACACTGTCACATCGGTCAGGATCCTGAAGCAATGGGAAAGGTTGGCTTTGTCTACTTCAGCAGGACAGGAGAAAGCCTGGTTGCCGTACTGGCACCTTGCAATAGAGGCTTCCAGCAGCGTTTGTTCTCAAAAGTGACTGTGGTTGGGTTTGGCAGCAAAACCCAAATGCCCACTGCCTTTGTTAACAACAGAAAAGCAAAAATGCCAGGTTTGATATCTGCAGGGAGTCCTGGTTTAGTGCATTTCTTCTGACACACTGTAGCATATCCCTAGGTCAAGAGACAAGGGGACAAGTCAGGTCTTCATCACCCTATTGTCACTGTAAGAGTGGGAGCCAGCAAAGTGGTCAGTAAGAAAGGGCACTTCTGGAGGTCTACAGCAGCAGCAGGGCCACATTGACCTCCTGTTTCAATGCAACAGGCTCTCTTGTGTGAGAAGTTCAGCTGTGAAGGTATTTTCCATGATTTTCACAAGCTTTTGGCTTCACACCATACGTACAGCTGAGCGTAGGCTCCCAAGCAGCCAGCTAAATCTGAACACACACAGAAAATGACATAAGAATAAGCCTAAAGCAGTGGGGTCTGAAATAAGAGGTACCTTAAAACATGATGCAGAACAATATGTAAAGAACAAAAAAGCCAGGCATTTAAAGATAGAAAAATCACAGAACAGGTGAAATGAACCCACGGGATTATACTTGCATGTTGAGCTGTAGGCAAAAGCAAGATTAACTGTATTGAGGTCAATAAATAAACCTCCCTTTCAGAAACAAATTACTTAATTGAGCTCTGTGGTGAGACAGAGCCATCTGCAATGCCCACCCATCACCAGAGGTTCTATAAATAGCTACCACTGTTGCACTAAAGCAAAAGAGGATTAAAGCTCTCATTTAAATCCCTTGCAGAGACAAAATATAAGTTTTTTACTACATGTGAGCAGTGTAGTTACTCAATGCTAGTGAATGGTGGCTATCACAAAAACCTACCCAAGGCACAGTGTGATGCACTCCTCTTTCCATTTGGAGCTAGTATTTCCAAATCAGGGGCTGGAAAGAAAACCTTCGCAGAAAAAAATTTATAGCAGTTAAAATGCAAAATGCAATTAAAACCCAAATCATTGGATAGGTTGAAACCTGGGTTGCCAAAACATTTTGGGACACAGAAAGTAACTAAAGGCTTTTTATGCCCCTTCTTTTTTCTTCAACACATATTTTTATTATATAGGTCCCTTATCAAATGTCATAGAATCATGGAATGGTTTAAGTTGGAAGAGACCTGAACGATTACCTAGTTCCAACCCCCCTGCCGTGGGCAGGGACACCATCCACTAGACCAGGTTGCTGAAAGCCCTACCCAGCCTGGCCTTGAACAATTCCAGGGGTAGGGCATCTGTGACTTCTCTGGGCAATCAATGCCAGTGCTTCACCATCTTCACAGTAAAGAACTTTTTCTTTATGTCTAATCTAAATCTCCTCTCTTTCAGTTTAAAGCCATCCCTTTGTCCTGTCACTACATGCCCCTGTTCAAAGTCCCTCTCCAGCTTTCTTGTAGGGTCCCCTTTAGGTACTGCAAAGGTAACTTCTCTTCTCCAGGCTGAACAACCCCAGCTCTCTCAGCCTGTCTTCACAGGAGAGGTACTCCAGCACTCTGAGCATCTTTATGGCTTCCTCTGGACCTGCTTGAGTAGGTCCACGTCCCTCTTGTGAGTAGAAGAATCATCTCCCTCGACCTGCTGATCATGCTTCCTTTGATGTAGCCCAGGACACGGTTTGGCTTTCTTGGCTGCAAGCACACACTGCTGGCTCATGTCAAGCTTCTTGTCCACCAAGACTCCAAGTCCTTCTCCCCAGGGCTGGTCCCAGTCCCTTCTCTGCCTAGCCTGTATGCACCCTCATGGCCTGTGCCATCCTCTGGGGTAGGTAGCTAACACAGATCAAGACTCTTCTTGGGAGTGTGGTAGTAACTGGATGGCATGGGCATGCATATGTCACTGCTGGCGGCCCTGCCCTTGCGCTCTTTGATTTACTAGTACAGGTGTAGTCTCAAAGACCAAAAGCAGCCAGGTAAATAGTGTGAGTTTTTTTTAATCTATCAATTAGCTGGCACTTTCTTGCTAAGTGGGAAAATAACTCCAATTATTTTCATACCAAAATGTGTGTAGGAATCTTATTTCTTATGTTTTTACAGCGGGATTTAAGGAGCTGTAAGGAGGAATTTTCAGCAGATCACAATAGGAAATAGTAATGAAAAGACAGAGAAAAGGCAATGTAATGAAATCAGGGAAGATCACAGGCCTTAGTCTTTTTTAAATATTTATATATTCCTCTCCACACCTTTGACAATGCAGTCTTCCTTTTCTTCATCCTCTTCCATGTCTCCATCTCCTTTTCCTTGTTCCTTTTTCTCCCATTCTCATAATTAAAAATGTTTCAATTTCTCTTTTAATTCCCTTACTACAATGATTCCTCCTGCCTATTGCTCTCTGGCTCTTCAACCTATGATTTCTCCCTCTGTTAAAAAATATTTCTGGCAGTTACATGTTATGAGTAATCGACATAAAACATTTCTATCCAAGAATAATTTGTCAGAATAGGAGACCAAGATTTTCTTTTCTTTTTTTCAACATTATTGCCATGAAGCACTGAGGTATGCTATGAGAGATTTTAAAAGGTTAAGGGGTCAAGATAGCCTCTAGCAAGGAGTCTATTCCAGAAATAGATCATTATGAGAAAATATATTAAATTTTTAAAGTGGGAGAACCAACTGAAATTCAGGGAGCAATACAGAGGAGATGGAGAACAGAGCATGAACATAAATGAGAAGGAGCCTCTGACCATAACACAGTGGAAAATCAGAAGGCGTAGAGGGTTTTTATAATTTGATTTAAAAAGTCAGAAGTCAACACTGCACAGTACAGGGAGACTAGAAAAAAACTGCATCAGTTTACATTATTCCCATAATTTTTATCAAATAAAATTTTGGTTCCCTTAGTGGGTTTAAATCTGCTTACCTTTGGCTGAATTTTGCCCATGTAATTTAGACAATGGCTGCACAGATACTTCATTTGATTTCTAATATAACTGATGTAATTAGTACAGTTAGTTTTCTTGTATGCACATTTCAGGGTTTACACCACTCATGGACACAGAGTCGAGTGAAAAGGTACTACTATGCACTTCAAATGGATTGCCACAGTTCATAAAATTACAGAATCATTTAAAAAATTATTTGGAAGGGATCTCTCTATGTCATTTCATCTAACCCCCTGCTCAAAGCAGGTTCAGTGAGATTACAGTACTCAAAGCCTTGTTTTAAGTTATTACTATAACCTAGGTTTTGACTATCACCAAGGATGGAAAATCCAAAACCTCCCTGGGCAGCCTGTTCCAGTGTCTGACCATATTCGCAGTGAAAAAACAAACTTTAAATCTAATTTGCATTTCACCTCTTTCAGCTTGTGTCCTTTGCTTCCTGTATTGTTTCTGTACCTCTGCAAAGAGTCTGGATCCATCTTGTCATACTTTCCATTCAGATATTTGAGGATAGCATTAAATGTCCTTTCAGCCTTTTCTGCTTAAGACTGAGAAATACCAGTTCTTTCACTTTCTTCTTGATATGTCCTGTCCTCCCCCTCCCAGTGACTTTGGTGACCCTTTGCTGGACTTGCACTGGTATGTCACTGCCTTTTTTGCATAGAAAAGACCCTAAAATGGGACTCAGTTCTCCAGGTGTGGTCTCAAAAGTGTCAGTAGAGTGAAATCACTGTTTTCCTTGATCTGTTCACTATCATCTTCCTAAATACAAATCAGTATTCAGTTGGACCTTCTTCATGCAAAGGGACAATACTGCTGACTCATGTTCATCTTATTCTTCACCAAGATTTGCAGTTACTTTTCTTTAAAGCTATTTTCTACCCAGTTGATGCCAAGCCTGTACTGTTGCACGAGGTAACTCCTAGGCATGGGACTTGTCCTGGGTTCAGCAGCAGTAGTCATTTTTCTCCTTCTTGGTAGCTGGTGCAGCACTGTGTTTTTGATTTTGGGTCTGGGAACAGAGCTGATAACACCAGTGTTTTCAGTTACTGCTTGGTAATGTTTGGTCTGACCAAGGACTTTCTAAGTCTCGTGCTCTGCCAGGGAGGAGAGGAAGCCGGGGGGAGGCAGGGACAAGACACCTGACCCAGACTGACCAAAGAGGTTATTTCATACCACAGTACGTCATGTCCAGGATGAAAGAACTAGGGGCAGGGACCCAGAAGGTGGGAGGGTGTACTGTGGGGGTGCACTGCATGATCGGGTTGGTCTTCCAGTGGTGAGCAGTTGTATCCTCTTCCTTTGTATTTCCCTGGTCATTATTATTACTGGTGGTAGCAGTAGTGATTTGTGTTATACCTTAGTTACTAAACTGTTCTTATCTCAACCTGTGGGAGTTGCATTCTTTCTATTCTCCTCCCCATCACTCCAGGAGCGGGGTGAAGAAAGAGGGAAAAGTGAGTGAGTGAGAAAACTGCGTAGCTGAAAGGCTTAAACCACAACAGGACTATTCACATGCTTTTGTTGAAACTAGAAGTCCTGCTCGATCACTTTCCAATAGACATCAAGAAAGAGAATAACAGACATGATTCTCAAATCTAGTTGTTTGACTCATTTAGAAGAAAGGAATCTTACTTCCAGTACAGAGTACAGGGAAAGTAAAAATATGAAAAAAACTCATAACTGGACTGAAAATCATCTCTTTTCTCTGTTAGGTGAATACTGCAACTGCTAAACTATAGAACCCTATTATCTGTCTGCTCAGTGAAACATGAGATGGGGCTGGAAAAAGTGAGAGTTTCATTCTAAAAGAGTTGATAACTTAAAGATGAGAGCTGTGTTGCACAATAACCTGATTCAAAGCTGCTCAGGAAAAGTCAAAAATCAAACCTAATTCGCTGTTGCCTGCACAAAGTCCACAACCACTAAGCCACATCATAAACAGAATTATTAATCCTATAAGATTTGATAAGTGAGCACTGATTCAGTCACTTATCTCCAGAAGAAGTTTGAAGACTATACATTATAATTCCAGATAGGCATATTTTTGTAATCAAGGTTCACAGTGTTTAACCTTGGTGGCTTTAGTGTGATGCTCCCTCCACTGCTATTGCTGTGCTTAGCTGCTAGCTTAGTGTCTTTCAGTTCAGCATGACAGTTTCTGTGGAGTAAGGTTTTATCTCATGCTCCTTGTCCATGTAAGGCAGTTCCTTTAGGTATAACTTTATTGGCTCCATTAGGTACCAAAGTCTAATTCCATGTCAGATACTTTCAGGACTTTAATTGTAATACCCTGGTGGTGTTCAAGGCTGGGTTGGACAGAGGCTTGGGTGACATGGTTTAGTGTGAGGTGTCCCTACCCATGGCAGGAGGGTTGGAAATAGTTGATCTTAAGGTCCTCTCCAACCCTAAATTTTCTATGATTCTATGAATCATAGAAACAGATTCATAGAATCTGTTGCTGGTGCAACAGCCAGTGGAGAGAAAATTTCAAACAGTGGCTCATCTCAAAAATCTTCTGGACCACCATTTGGAGGTACCTATTTTTTTCCATTGGCTGCCAAGGGAGCACACGATGAGGATGCTCCTGACCTAGTCATCTCAGGAAAATGTCTAAACATAAGCAGGTTGATTCACATTCCTACTGTTTAAAGTCTGTGTAAATGTAGCCCTAGTCTCAACGACTGGAATAGCTCATGGCAAGTGAGAAGACCCTCAGAGAGGATGCAAACTATTTGGGGATTTTGTGCTCAAAATTATAGTAGCTGAAAATAAGCATTATAAATTGGCTGATGTGGGGCATCTTTTGTGTGTTTAGACTGGTCAATGTTGGATAAAAACTTCCTAGCTGATGGAAAATAAGCAAAATGTTATGCCTTGAAAGCACTACAAATAAGACGCACAGTAACATTCATAAGGTTGTTGGGGCTTCAGAAAAAATAGTAGGCTGAAATCTGACAAATATTTAGCAACATTATAAGAATACTCTGTGATAAATGATTTGGTGGATTATATCAACACAGCATGCTTGTCTAAACTGTGCTTTAATCACCACCCTCATGGCAATAATGAACACTGAAAATAATATATGTTTTATTCAGCACATAAATATATTTTAAATGGTGTTAAAGTGAAAATTGTTATAGGAAATAGAATACAGAAATGTGCTAAGTCCATGATATCAGAATTGCAATGCTGGCGAAATAGGAACCATTCTTTGACTCTAAGAGCAAGTGTTGTTTTGCTGCTTGAATTCACATGAAAAAACATTTTTCCTTTACTTCTGTAGACAAGGTGGTCTCATTTACACTTCCCTTTCAGATGAGTCCATGTTAGTACTGTGCATAGCACCTGAAATGGATCACAGCTGTTCCCAGGATCATTGAGTAATTAAACAATGTGGGCAACCATGAATTTGGTTTTACATGTACGGGTTATTCAGAAATCCATTCCTTGAGCCAGCTGGATTTGCAGTCTTGACCACAGCTTGAATACTAATAAGAAAAATAATGATTAATTTAATAATAAATTATTAAATTTAATATAAATATTAATAATATGTTCTAATATTCTATTCTGAAGGCAAGTGTCTGCTTAATTTAGGGAGACATCAGATAATACTTTTTTCTGTTTTTCAGGGATAGCTATTTGTGTCTCGTTTACGACTGTTAAGTGCTAACCAATTGGTGTTTTTATGGCGATAAACAGCAAACCTTTCTTACTGCTGTTTTAAGAGGTTTCCATTCTCCTTTTCCCCCTGCAGCTTGTTCCTGTCCCATCAGCTAGAACAGGGTCATTTGATTTAGAACAGCTGAAAGGATAGAGATTTGTGGAAATGAAGCAGTGCAGAACAAGGGAGGGGAAATTCTGTCAGTTACTGTCAGGTCCCTGAGATGTGCAGCTGGATGTCAAATCAGCTGTCTGCCTTGCTGCCTTTTAATCTCTGGTATGGGAGCGGTCAATAGGAAAAAGAGGGTTTTAATCCTTTTTTATTCCATATCACTTTGCAGCTGAGCTTTGCAGGCAAAATTAAGTCATGTTTCAATTCACAGATGGAATTGTTGCTAAAGCTGTGGCTTATGTAGAGACCAGTTTTGATATCATGTTGGTAAAAGTCTCAGTGGAAGGAAGACCAGAGTTGGCATCCTGCCTGGATCACACCACTGTCTACAGAAATGTTTCCATTGCCACCAGCTATGCTAAAGCTCACCACAGAATCCTTCAAATTTCATGTTCTGAAAGTGTTTATATACCTCTTCTTAGAATAACTTATCTGTACTCAGAGCTTACTCAGCCTTCAGGGCAGAAAATTAGATGGGAGCTAAGGAGGACTTAAAAGCTCCAGGACATAATTTTGTAACACTAAAATACCAATAAAAATGTCATTCTTGAGAAAAAGTGGCAAAGTAATATAGCTTCTCAGGAAATAGAGACAGAGAAGAGTGTTACTTTAATTGAGGTTAGAATAGAGGTTAGAATTTCTTCACTGCACAATTTAGTACAGCAAATGCACTGCAGTTTCTGCTAATATTTGAATGTTAGAAACACTATTGTGCTAAAGCAATTCAGGGATTAATAATTTCACTTTCCACACAGCACCTGACATCTAATTTTTGCTCCATGTACCAACAGTACAACATTTATGAGGGTCTTAAGGAGCAGTTCATGTAAAAGGTGTAGTTCACAGTGACAACATATTCCTGCTCCCATACATGTGATGTTGAGGATGATTTTAAGTCATTCTTTTCTCTGTTTAAAGAACTAAGTCCCAAAGAGGCTGGTGGCCTTTTGTCTCTCAGAATGGTGCTCTGTCACTGCCTGCCATCTTCTGAGACTTTACAAGACTACTTGTGTGATGTGTCCATGGCAAGGAGTTGATAAAAGTAGGGAAAAGAAGGTCCACATCAGGGAAAGGCTATGGCTGCGGAGCTTTGATGTGCATGGCCATAGGTCTGAGAAATATTGACTTAGCTGGAGGGGGAGAATTCAATTGTCTTCCAGCTTCTGATCTCCAGGAATGCACCCACATACAGGATTTGCTATATTTACATTGCTCTGAGCCTCCTTTCTTGAAAGGATCTCCAACATACTATTTCATACTGTAGACCGTGTTAAGGTTATTAACCTCATTATCCAAAGGAACAAAGTGTCTGTATCCAGAGGCAGTCCATCCCAGAGGAACCAACAAGCAGCAGCTGCCAGAGGCAATCTGTATCCATCTGCAAACGCTTGTACATGAGCAGGATGTCAGCCCCTGTTTTAGTCCACCCCACTATTCCAGTCCACAGCTGATGCTAACTACAGATAAAAACTGCTTCTGGGTCTAGAAGTGGGTGGACATGTCATTCTGGTCATGACAAACTCCTACAGACCCAAGGTACAGTGGTTTAGTGCTGTAAAGTCTGTGTTGGTAATAGCTTACTGATTGCCATGGAAACCAGGGACCTTACTGTGCCCATTCATGCTCCTCAGAGCAGTGTTCTGTAATCATAAGAGAGACTATTCAGCACATTATAGCACAGCCCAGGACAACACAAGTTACCACAGACAACAAATGTGGAGTAGGATTAGTTATGCAAATGTTGTATGCCAGGACAGGTGCCCTCAGCCTACCCTCCAGGAGCTTCTGCTGCCCCCAGTGAGACCTCTCTGTCATTTGCATCACTACTGACTTGTGTGCAGTTTCTACATCTCAATACTTTACTGTGCATTTACACTTAGGAGGCTGCATATAGCACGGCAACTTAGTGTCTACCACAGTTTTCCTGTGGCATTGTAACATACTCTGATTTCTGATACTAAGGTCATTATGAGGAAAAAATGCATTTCATTTTGAGAGAAAAAATGTCCTATTACTAGAAAACAGTATTTTTAAATACTTATTTGTTCTTAGCAGATAATGGAAGGGAGAGAGCCAAAAATAAATTTCAACTTTTTCTATTAAACTATGAAACAAGAAATGTGTCTGGTCCATTCAGAGTCAGACAGCCACCATTTACACATAGCTGTATATACATTTCTAAAAATTCTCATAGACTCTTGAACTTCTGAAATAGAATAAATAAATTAGCTGAAGGAGGGGAAGGAAAAGGTCTCCAATCTACACAAAACAAACGAAGAAGTGTAATGGTGTTTGCAGGGTAATTAGATTGAAGCATGAGAAAATTATCCATTATGAAGCATGAGAAAATTATCCATTATTCGGAAAGGCACATTTGAAATAAAAATGTCAGCCTTATTATGTTATGAACAAATCCTGTGAGGTGTTGAGTAACAGCAGGCCATCACACATCAGGACTTGGTCAGGATAAAACCCTCGGTGGCCATGTAAAATTAGATGAAACTTCTTTAGTGTGCTCTTAAAAAAATACTGGCAAATAAAAGTATTACGCAGTCTAGAACGACTAAGAAAACATATCCTAGTGCAAGTGAAAAGAAGACATGAGTAGCTGGTAAACATATTTGGATTAACTGCTGAATTTCGGTCTGTCTACAGGCATAAGAAGCTTGGAAATCATGGGCAATAATTTATTCTTTTTCAGCTTTTTTCTGAACCAGAATCTGGATAAATTTACCAGAGATACAAAAAGATTTTTTACAATGCATATTCATTTTTGTTTGCAGTGAAATTCAGTATCAATTGAATTATTGTTGACTGCATGTTGGCACAAAGAAAGCTGAAGTAAATTATTCATTACAATTAGCATAGAAGTGCAAGATTTCACAGGAGGGATTAAACTGCAGTGACTCATTCAATCTATCTTGCTGTTTACTGAGGTTTCAATACTCTGGTAAGGGTGGAAAAATTGCTATGTGACTGAGGTCAGGTGAAGAGACGGTTTGAGAAAGTTAATTGTAACAGCAGTGTTTGAGTAACGCATTGTATGGAGCACTGTTGAAAGGTACTAACAGCTTCCATGAAATGCTTCTTTTGCTTTAATTCAGAATAGCAGGCTAATCTACAGATGGTGGATATGTTAGGTCAATGGAAAAAGCAATCAAATTTGTCCACAGAGAGTAATTCGAAGCACCACTTAAAGCAACAAAGTCATGAAAATACCTGATCAGAAGCTAGGACACAACACTGCTGGGTATCTGTATGTATTTAAGGCAGAAGGCAATGGCACAATCCATCAGAAAATAAAAAGGTTTCAAGAAGCAGCAAAAAAATAGAACTTCTCTGGCCCAGAACTGACAGAAAGTTCAGATATGGCACCTGAAAGCAAAGAAATTGTCTGTTTCTCATATGCAAGAAAACACCTGTGCATACATCCCCTGTAAACAAGCAGATTGCAGCAAAAGAAATCCAGCTTTTACCACTTGTATCTCCATCACAATCTTGCAAGTGCCTTACTACAACCCAGATTAATGGGGCAAAATTATATTCAGAATCAAAAGACTGAAATGATTAGAAAGATTATATCTTTTACAGTTCTTTAAGGGCCTTAAACATGTGTCTCTATCTGCCCATGGCAATTTAAAGTCCTTTCCAAGATCATCTAATATCTTTCTGCAACATCACAGTCTTTTAGAGGAATTTGAAAGGATGGCAAGATTTTGACAGGAAGATGGCTGTTAATGAACATTCTAGGATGTAAGTCAAGCTGAAGAGCAAAGTTAGAGAAGAATTCATATGATTAGAATGCTATAGCAAGATGAAACTGCTAATAAGTATTTGTAATTTGTTGTGCAGCTTGAATTCTCCCTGGAGGTGTGAAATCGCTCACAGTTAAAATGCAATCTAAGTAAGAGGTGACAAGAAAAATTAAACTTCTCCAAGACTTTATTCTTGGCTGTGATCAATGCTCTGTAAACATATGCCCAATTTTTTTAATTAACATAATTAGTTAGAAGGATATTTGGTGCAAGAAATGTACTTTGGCCCAATACTCTTAAAGCTAGTAAGCAATTTAAAATTAGTTGAACGTCTTTGTTGCATTCTTAGCATTCGTTCACTGCCTTGGATAATTTCTGCTGGTTTCAATGGTGTCAAAGCCATCAGCTTACTAAATAGTAGCAGAGCAGCCATTTCTGACTAAGCAAGTCCCCTTGGCAATGGAACAGTATTTGCAGGTCTTGAAATACAGTGGAATTCAGGTGCAAATCCTCCAAGGCACAATTTTGCTACAAAAAGGAATAATCAGAGGAGGAATTTGAGTGGAAAAAGAAATACAGTAAGTGATTCACAAGATGGAACCAAATTCAGGTATCTAGCACTGATCCTGGAAGCTCAGCAGCATGATGGGACTTTTTTGCCAGGATGTTAAAAGAAATAATTGTCATTTATGGTTATCAGACCATCTCAAGGCCTCTTAAGCTTATTCTGTACTTCCAAAACCAAGAAAAAAATTGCAAGGAGATTTGCTTAGTCGTGTATTCACCAACCTCATTTCTGCTCCACCTGCAGTCTGCAGAATCGCAGATGGTCAAAGTTTCTGGGAAAAAGCCTCAGGATTTAATAAGTTCGATGTTTTGTAAGACTTGTTTCCTTAGTACCTCTTGGGCTGGGACAAGGGATGGGTCTAACTAAATATTGCTGGTTTGTACAGAAGCATTCTAGCATTTTTTATGAATTTCTGTATACCTTTGTACAAAAATTGAAATTAACAAATGGATACAAATTTGATTTTCCAAAGAAGCTTGATTTCTATAGCTTTTTACTTTAAGCCTAATATTCTGTAAGCTATTTCAATGGCTACTGTCTTTCTCATCTTGATAGTTCAAGTTTTGGCCTCATGAATCAATCTTTTGCTGTTACTTCATCAGTAAGACAGTACTGGTTTATGCATGCACAATGTCCAGGTAGCTGCATTTGTATTTATGTTTCCACACTAATTAAAAACAAAACAAAACAAAACATGCTTAAATACAGTACAAACACATCAATCATCCAAATAAAGTAGAACAAGAAAAGAACTACAAATGTAGTGGGAGAATGGGAAAGAAGTAATAGATCATCTGGAAATGCATTAGCCTCTGATTTCAATAAGGCTCATGATGTTAAAAATAGAATCAGGGAGTGATTTGAAATGGACTTCCAGAGGTCATCTAGTTGACAAACTATGAGGATCAAAATAAGGTTTAGGCCACATATACCTGTTTGGGGCTAAGGCCCAGACCAAGAATAGGGCTCATGTTAGATTTACGGTTTGGGTTAGCGATCAGAGAGACAAAGGTTAGACCTTTCACTCACACTCTGCTTTTAATCTGAACAGTTGCTTTTGTTGTATTCGCAGTTTCTAAGGTGAGGAAGCAAACCTTAGCCCCAGACCAGTGGTTTCATCCATCCATGAAAGCACTAGTGCTAATGTAATTTATATCTGTCACAGCAAATATAATGAAAAATGGGAATGATGCAGCTTTTAATTTTCCTCACAGTAGATCTGTTGGCCTTAGAAACTGAAATGAGTTCAGATTTAGCTCAATTTTTTATGAGTGAAAGGAATTTCACCAGAATATGGAATTTTCTCCTGGTTCCTAGTTCTAAACATAGGCTCCACTACTAAAGAAAAAGTAACTGCATGTATGGCTAATTTTGAGAGCCCAGCATTGGATTGTACTGATGTGTGAACATAAGAATTGATTTTAGCATGTATTAAGAGTTCGAATGCTTATTTAAATCTCTTAGCACTGCTCAATTAGGCTCATTTTATATGAAAGAGTCTCCTTTTGCTGCACATGCAGGTTCTCCTGACATACTTAAAATGTTTTATTAAAGAATGTTCAAGCCACTCATATCCTAACACTGCATACATTGGAAGGGGAAAAAATATCCCGATTGTTTGAAGAGCTGAAATGTTGAAAGAACAGAGCACAGTCAGAAAGCTCATGTGACTGTGAAGTCGCTCATCTGAAAAGGACTATAGCAGAAGCAGGATGGATAGAAAAGGCTTCTAATATCATCCATGTCAAATGGACTATTGAGTGCACACTGGGGAAATTAAGATAATTAGGAGGTCTCATAGTATGCTCCTAACATTTATAATCTTCCAAGCAACTGTCTCTACTTATTTTTTTTCTGCACTCCAAACAAAGAAAATCAAGGAAGAGGGGTTGTTTGGGAAGAGAAAAAGATTTTTGAAGAGCACATTACCAGTGTGCATAAGGGATAATTTCAGTGACTACTGTGAACCTGTCTGCTCATTTATATGCTTCTGGCATCTAGGGGTCAAGGGAAGGGAAGTCCTGAGCACATTGTTCAGCTTTGCCTTCCCTTGGCTCCCACCAACACTGTCTCACAGTAGAAATGTACCCACACAGGAGATAATAACCTGTACTTAATCAATTGTCTTGTTAATATTGCTCTAAATAATGCAGAGCAGTGTAGGCTTCATAGACAAAAGGAGGTACAGAATAATATTATTCTACTTAGTAAGGGCCTGAGTCTTCTTACCATTACAAATCCAGATCAATACAAATTAAATAAATCATGTCACTTGAGTCATGAGATTGTAGAGGAATAGAATTTGTCCCACTGCTGAAGGACCCTCCTAAACAGTTATAGCTATGCTGTGCTACCTAAACCTGGTAGCAGAGACCATTACTCTCTCAAGTATTCCTGGCAGCAATGGATATAACCGAGAAGACACTACAGTGCATTAGCACTGCTCAGTGTTATGAGAAGATGGCTTTTGGTATTACTTACCTACCTCCTCCTCTCAGTTAACACTTCAGCTGTATCCCCACCTATACCATTATCACATTGTGTAGACAGCAGACCTGGCTGTGAACTTTTGTTAATATAAAAAACTAGCCCACATTGAATATGTATATGTTAGGAAATGCAACACTGCTTGCTAGCTCCCAAAGCTATGTGTACCTGTAGGCAGATTTTCACTTTGACTTCAGAGGCAATTTCCCAAGAATGAGTGAACCTCCAGTTTTGATAACTTGTCCCAAAGCACTGGGATGCAGGAGATTTTCAGGTAAAAATTACATGTTATGATTTCCTGATCTCACTTATGGAAATGAGCCCTCAAACTGAAATTCAAAATTATAATTTTAGGTAGCCCTCAGGACTGGACATGCGTTTAAAGATTTCGGATTTGGCAATTAAAGAGAGGATCATATAATCAAAACCAGTAATGTGAATTCCAGGCATCATTACAGGAAGCGTGCTGCCTATAGTGAAATCAGACCATTCATTAAACTATAATTCTCAACATATTAGAGCTTTAAACATGGTGTATTATAAAAACTATAGCAATGGCCATGATAAGTAATCTATGATTGCACATGATCTTAACAGTCATGCTTAAGGCAGAAGGTGCAATTTATGCTTTAAAATGTTAATTGGCCTTTAGGAAAAGAAATATTAGATGGACTTAATTTGAAGAGCTATATGGTACCTTGGACTGTGTTCCTAAGTAGTAGATTATAGGATAATAGCAACTGATCCCTATATGTCTCCATGAGCTCCTTGGACTTCAGTAAAAAAAAAAATTAACCTGCATGCCTAAAAATTCATCAGTTTTAAGACTTCTTGCATTAAGCAAGGCAATCACTTCTTTTTTTTCTGTTCAAATTTTCAAGAATTTAACAGTAGTTATTTTGTTGGTGGACAATCCTATGAGCATCTACCATTAGTGACTGGCATGAGAACCTGTGTTATTTAATGTTTTGCGTTAACAGTAAAAACAAGAGAGCAAAGCACTGAGCTTTCAAGGAAAATATGATATTAACTAATATTTGGGAGTAACATAGCACTCTTGCATTGCACGGGAAGTACAGGATCAGGCTGAACATATTTACAAGGTCTGAGTAGCCTGAAAGAGCCTGAAACAGCCTCAACACGACTTGCAAAGCAGTTGTCAGATTACTATTGCACTCATCTGCCAGTCAAAAGCTAATTGATATGTTTTTCATTCCTTCTCCTTCCAATGGCCCGTGACTGCTGTGAAAGCATCTCCTCAGTGTTCCATCCACGCTGCCTTCGACATTCCCTTATGGTCTCTCCAGCTCCTTATTTGTCTTCATCTCTAGCTCCCCATGCATGCAGAACTAAAGCAGGGATGTCCACGTGGGTAAAATTATTATATTACAATAATGGGGGTTTCACCTATGGAGACTTTCATTCCTTTTTTTGCTTATACCTTATTTGGCTGTTTGTTACCTTGCCTTACACATCACATCAGGGATGTCTTTGGTCTCATCCCTGAGTGCAGCTGTAATACCTAAAACAGTCCTAATTTTTGCTAGATATCTCTGTAACTCAAGCACATAATTTGGTACACAATTCTCTTTGCTTTAGCTTGAGACTCCAGTGTGAGGGTCATTAGACCACTAAGATTGCTTGCAGGAAGAAGTGATGGGGGCACAAAGCACTTGTTGCTGCCCTTCTTAAATCCATGGTCTAAGCAGGCCTTACATGACATGAAAGAAGCAAATGAAACTAGCTTACATGAGCTCCCCCATCCCCTCTGCCCTGTGAGCAGAAAGACGACAAAATCCATAGGTTTGCATCAAATATCCACCCTAATCAAAATAAAAAGCTATTTGAGATTGTCTATGGTCTCTTACCATTAGCTGATGATCCAGAAATGCATGAATCTTTCACAGGTTTTCAGTAGCTGTGTTTTACTCAGTCTATTAAGCATCTCTCATCTGTTCCAGAGACAAATATGTTGCTGGTACTTTCAGGTAAAAATCTGTGTTAACTTTCCCCTCAGGCACTTGTTCTTTTCTCTGATAGCAGAGGAATGATCTTCTGTGAAGAGACCAAATTTATGTAAGAACTCCTTAAGACATAACCTCCTGTCATACCTCTCAGTGGCTCCTGAATGAGTCTCCTCTAAAATGCAGTCTTCTTACAGAAAGTGAGTAGGGACAGGACTAGGGTTAGTGTTTGTAGGATTAGGAAGTCTTCAGAAATGTGAATAAACTTCCCCACCTCTAGAAAGGACTATCTAAATCTGCATCATCACCTGAATGAGGACATTCATATTCAAATAACCCCAGACTATTTTAGGAACTAGATAGATCTAGATCCCAAGGGGAGGTGAAGATTGCTCCTACATCCCCCTTTTTCACTTTGTGAATTATGGTAGACAGGATGTCTATATAGCTGGCAACCCTGAACATCTCACAAAGGAATCATTTTTTTTTAGCACCCTTTTTCCCTCCTATGTTTTTACTGCTTTGTATTTTAAGCAGCTCTTCAGAAAAGGTTTCAGACTCACAGGGTCAGGTCATTTGAGGGGATACCCTTTAGGTTTGCTCCACAGTCCACTCTGAGCCAAATTCACTTTTTACTCCAGCATCATCCTATGTTTCCCCTGGATTCAAAAAACCTAGAAAGCTTACTCAGAGGCAGAATATTAGTAAGAGTGAGATGCTGACAAAAACTCTTTGGCAGACACTCTGCTCTTATCCACAAAACTGTGCTGAATAAGAAAGTGATAGACAGAAGCATTCATGTTAGGTGCTTTCAGGATAAGGAATGTTAGAGAATTGGTAAACAAAACAAGCGTGGATAATTTAGTGTGCACAGCATGAAGTAGAAACTCTGGAGAATAGAAGAGTTAGAGCTGAATTTGTTCTCTGCCTCTAATACATGCTATGGGCTCTGGTCTCTATCTGTCTGAGGAAATTGAACATTACATGTAGGCATGCACAAAATTATGACTTTTTTGCCTAAAGTAAGTTTTAGCTCTCTTAGGATCCTGTATACTCGATGATCTGAAATTCTGACTGTGTAGGAGCCAAGAAAACTGCATGACAGGTAACAGTGAAAGGCACAAGGCACAAATATCCTCTTCGGCACCCTGATATGAGACTGTGTCAAGAGGCAAACATTAGCTATTACTGAGGCTATTTGGAAGTTGGTCATATTTTCTATTATTCCTTGCTTAGCCTTCTCTTTGTTTTCATATTACAGTCTCTTGAACGAACATAACAGTCCAGTTCTGCCTGTTTCTTTCTTTTCTCCAGTGGATTTCTGACCTCTCAAACCCACCATGCAGTGAGGTGCAGGCTACAGACATGCTGCAAGCTCCACATCTGATCCTGCTGCCCTGACAGCCGCGGAAATGTTGTCACAGCTCACAAGGCTGGACTAGTGCCAGCTCAATATAGCTTTAATGGGATCACTTTCTCTGGTGACTGAGGAGGCTTAGCTGCCATATGGTCTCTTTAGGCTTCTTTTCTGCTAGTGCCATGCAAGTGAATTGCCCTGCCACAAGCTGCAAAAGGGGAGATCAAGAACTAGTGTTCAGAAAGGGGAGGTGAAAGTACAAGATGACAGGCAGATTTATAGTTTAGCAGAGGAGTCGTTTATCATGAAAACTAAGTCCTAGTGAAAGATGGCAGCAAACGAAGGGGCAGAAGACACAAAGTTCACTGTCCTGTACACATTTCCCTTCTAATACGGAATCTATCAGCAGGTTATTTACCTGTGCTTTTCTAGCATTTCCCAAACTCCTAAGAACTGAATGTTTAATACAGCACAGATGAGCCTGCAGAAAGTATCCAGCTGTGTTCAGAGAGCAGGCTTTGGCAGTTCTCACAGGAATACTGGGGAAAACAGTCCTAGCAAGGACCAGGGGTGTCCTGATGAAAGTAGCTATTGACTTTTCAGCACATCCTTGAACTGATAATTAGACCAAGTGAGTTGAAGAACAAAGTAAGTGGTATTAACAAGTAATCAGAGAGTGATAAATGCAAATGCCAATAATTTCATTAGTGCTACTCTTCCTTGAGAAGTAGCAAGTGAAAAAATTAAAAAAAAAATAACCAAAACCCGAACTGAAACAAAAGATAGCTGAAACAAATCTACACTTCAGGGCTGCCTGCTGAATAGCTGAAACTCTATCGCAAAATCAGCTTTACTTTCACAGCTGTCCTTCCACCACCATGGCTGTTTCTTCATGGGAGACATGGTTTAACTCTACCAAGCCAGAGTATACAAAGTACTGAGGCTGCTGGAGGAACTGACTGACAAAGACCTTCATGACTTACTGCTGATGATAGGGACTTAAAGACTACACTGGCATAGCCCAAGCAGTCAAGGGCCTTAGTTCATTGTTCAGAGTCAGTATCCATACATTAGAGCGTTTTCTGACTGATCCCCTTGAGGGAAACACAGGCAGTGCCTTGTTGAGACAGACACACACCATCATACCTTGTGATGTTAACCTTGCGATGTTAACCTTGCCAGTGAAAGCATTCCTCCATTTGCCTGTTTCCACCTACGTTACCACCTACGTTACCTGTTTTGCTGGCATAAGCATGTGAAACAGAGGATATGATTTTTTCACGCTCCCTGTGATGTCAATATTTAATACAGCTGAACCCTCTATCAGTGTAACTTGAGGATCTTAAGCCAAATGCATACAAGCTTTTGCTAGGGTAGCAAGTGTTGGCTAAGACAGCATCCTCCCTAAGCAATCTGGTTACACCACCAAATGCTCCTTGTAGACCTGACAAATGGAGAGTGGGGATTTTTTCTCCACTTGTTTAGCTCTTGGAACAGAAGTATGAGAGCTCCACCGTCAGAAAAAACCCTCCTCCTGCTGTTCCGCATTGCATCTCCACCAGAGGGCTCTGCTGGTGTATCTGCATGGGCTCAGCCGGACTGGGAGCTGGATCCTCCTCCCTCGGTTCCTCTGATATCTCTGAACTGCCTGGTATCTCTAGGACAGTCCCTTGTAAATCCTCAGACTGACTGAGAAAAACGAAATACACCAAAGTCAAACGTGGACAAAAAAAAAAAAACAAAAAAAAAAAAAAGGAAAAAATTTATAAAAGCGAGCAAATCCACCAAAATCATATGTCCACCATTTTTTCTGCCAGCAATGACAGTTACAAAAGTCTTAACCCATGAAAGACGTGTGTCATGGACTTTACAAGATAAAGGCCAAAGTTTGCAGTAAAGAGTTGAGCCCTGCCACAGAGCAAAAGACATACCCAATATGTCACAAAATGCTCTCCAGTGCCTTTGGCTTTTCATATGCCTTAGAGCACTAGATGTGTTTTCCTCAGCAGTGTAAATACAGGTGAATGGAGTCTTCTCTCTAATGTGGACAGTGCAGTGTTCACCCACTTCATGTGACAACCAAACTAGTGAGATCACTTTATTTGTCATTTGCCCCTACACAACTGACCTCATACTCCCTCATAGGAGAAGAAGGTCAGTCTGTATAACTGAGTGTAAGTGAAAGGAAAACTGAGGCTAAAGCTTCCATCTATGCACTCAGCATAAAATCTTCCTGCACTGAATGATGTGATTTTTGAAATGGAAGTTGACTCTGATGTGCAAAGCACCAGGAAAGCAGAACTAAGGTCACTTTCATGTCTAGAAAAAAATTGCATGTTTCACCACAGCAAGTGGTTTGCTGTATATATTGGAAAGTTGTGGAATACTATTAGTTTTCTAATAATATAACTAATTCCTAGTTTTCTATCTGATGATTACAGAGGTTTTTCATGCCTAAGGCTTGCATGTTTTTTTTCTATTTCTGTATATATATGGAATATTGCTGTACTCTGAAGACTGTGTTTTCAAGACATTCTTGTAAAAGCAGCTTCAGCAGTGTGAAATAATGGCAAGCCTAAAATCACCTTTTGTAAATGTGGGTTATGAATTTGAGACTTATAATTTTATTCAATTCTCATGGATGCCACCCAGGTGAAGGAAGTTGTGAATACGGTTAAAGACCTTTCTGCAAGGATCAATAGTGAACACACACAAAAAAACCACAGCGGTAGTAGAGCTAACTACTGTCATCTTAGTTCATGGCCTGAGCTCTCATGTGAGCATAGAGCTCACACACCAGTTTGTACTCTGACTCATGTCTGCAATGAGACAACTGGCTTCTCAAGCAAGAAAACTCATGTCTGGGCTAGATCTGCCTCACATGCTGATTTTGCCCTTCTAGGCAGAATAGTACATCCAGCTCCAATTCTAGAGCACCGGAGACAAGTATGAAAGTAGCCACCAAATGTCTCTTATGCTTTAAATATGTGGGGGAACAAAGCCCTCTGTGAGAGTCTGTGTTTTTCTGGCTCAACGTCTGTGTTGTTCTATGATCTGTATTTGAAGACTACCAACAAATTTCAGCTGGTTCAAAACACAGAAGTGAGCTGCCTGCTCCTTCCTCAGCTTATCTCCAAAGACATGCAGGGCACTGCATTGCGCAGAGTGCCCTGGCTCCCAGGTCATTTGTAACCTACGGTCAGCTCTAGCTCACGTAGTGACATATCCTTTTGTCTTTGTGGTTTTTGGAATCTGTTGTTGCTTGTTCTGAGGTGTCCTGGGTTAATAACGGCATGAGGTTAATGGTGAAGTTCATTTTGGCAGCAGTGGTAGAACATTAGCTCTGAAATTAGGACTTTTATACAAACACAAATATGGTACAAAAATCTCACATAAAATTGAATCAAAAGTGTAGCACTCTTTCCCCCACCCATATGCCTTCTTGGTCTCTGTCACAACTACTGAGTTCGTTTGAGAAGCCTAATCAAACACTACATCTGTTGATCTTCTGAGACTTAGTGATATGGTGGCTTCAAGGAAGGGCATCTGACTAGCACTTGCCTTAACCCTGAAGTGGCCTGGAGCTCTTAATTCCAGATTACACTAAGGCACCTCCCATTTCATCTGGCTTCTGATGAAGGAGGTTCATGATGAAGAGTAGCATTTTTAGACAAAGGTGTTAAAATCTGATGTTTGGGGTTTTGAATTTTTTATTGTGTGACTCTGGATTTGTTTGACTTTTGGTATCTGTGTTGTCCCAAATGCTGAGAGACATTATTTAATGAACTGGAAAATAAAATTGTAAGCATGACTGCATGACTGCTTAGAGATTGGAGTGCTTAGTCACTCTCAAGCCTGTGACATTTTTAAAGGTTGCATGGGATTTTAGTTGCATGGGTTCTGCTAAAGTACTATCAAATCAGACACCTTTACCTCTCCCTTCAGCAGCTAATAGGAGGAAAAAAGTCATCAGAATTAAAAGACCACACATGAGTTTGAAAAGATACAGGCTTTTTCAGAAAACCTAGGGTGGATTAAAATCTTGGTAGTCAGTCTGAAACTGTGAAGCACTGGTTACAGAGAAGCGTTTTTCACTTTACAGGCAATATTCCAGCACAGACAGACTTGCTGCTAGAAGTGAGTATAGCCAAGGTATCTATCAGTCTAGGTATATGTAACAGCTTACTTCTGGTTTAAGGGGACTATCTGTAATTATTATGCTAGCATTTATATTATTATTTTAAAAATAAAAGGAACAAGAAAATGAAAGAAGAACTGGGTCAGAAGCCATGTCAGTCAGGCATATTACACTCTCAGAAGAGTAAGCAGTCTGTAATATTTTCAGGGGCAAACCCAATGTTAATCCAAACAGAAGCTCTTTCCATCTACAAAGGTAGCCTATGGCAAACACCAAGCTGTGCCTTCTGTACCCTTTATTTATTTACTTGAAATACTAAGAATTGGGACAGTTTTCCCAAACCCACAATTTATACCTATTCAATTTTTGTTTCAGACTGCAGTCTGAAGTCAATTTTTTCAGGTTTTCAAATTTCAAACATCTTTCTACAACCAAGTAGTGAGACATTGGAAAGTCCCCCTTATTCACTATAGCAGCATGCTTAGCTTTGAAAACACAATCTCTATAACACAGCATGCAAGAATTTGCCTTGCCTACTCTCTGAAATTCCTAGGACAATTCTGCTGTAGGTACTGCTATAAAATTCAATGTTAAGAATTGTGTTTCATTGTCTTAATGACTTGTTCTTCACATTCTTCTCCACCTAATTAGATTCAGATCAAATGAAGTCATAAGTGCTAGGGATGAAGAGAAACTCTTAAAGGGCAATTGGCTCAGACAATGCAAGTCTCTAAGGGGACTTTGAAGCAGATGCAATGATTAATTGGTTATTTAAACTTCGGTGTGTTGAACTGTTTTGACAGGACAGGTATTTTCATGCCAACTGGCTGACTCCCTTGCAAAAGCAGTTTGGTTGTATAAGAATGCAGCAATGAAATTAAGAGATGGCCAATTTATGTGCACATGGGGAATGCATCATCAAAAGTAGCATATGGCAGCTGTGTTCAATATTTAATAAAGAGCTATAATAATTAGTGTAGGGAGGCTGAGAGTGTATTTTTAAGGTCTAGAGTATGCTGAATGTTTGCCCAAAAATGGGTGAAGTTTAAAATGGTATGTCAAGTAATAAATACTTAGTTGAATAAATCTGACATCAGTGATTTGGAAGTAACTAATGGAAAATGTAAATTCTTTTGTATTATGATGAGAACGTCTGAGAGAATACATACTGAACCAGCAGAACAATGGCACTGGGAACAAATGCAAGGTCCACCAGGACCAATGCTATTACTGAGAAGCCATGTCCATGCCCTGGCACCTGTTGCCTCTAGCTCGTTATGGGGTTGACAGTGTTCGGATAGTTTTCTGAAATGTCAGTATGGTCCTATTCTGCTTTGATTAGCCAGTGTTGAAAAGGTACTCCATACTCCACACCTTCCGTTCAGCTTTGCAATGCAGACTCTCAGCTTCTGTTTCATTTACTAACTTGGGAGCAAAACACCATTAGTAAGAGAAGGGATTTCACAACTTGGTGCCTTCCAGGCTATAACTGTGCATCATTTCTGTTGCGTTACTTTGACCTTCTACATATGCTATATCAGCTGTGTTGTGAAAGTACAGTTTGTTCTGAGTTTAGCTGCTAACAGTTGCCTCTGGGATTTATTTGTGCTTCAGTATCAGAAGTACTTTGCATAACAGACTTTCTTGTAAGTGACTTTTTCCCATCATTCCCTTACTGTCAATCTACTTAGACTTACATCCTGGCATCAGTTCCTTAGTCTTTCTTTGTTTTGTTCGTTGCTCTTTCTTCTCATTTTTCTTTGCCTTTCCTTTTCCCTGCTGCTGTGCCCTGTGCAAACACATGCCCTGTTAACCTAATGTTATGTTTTTCTTCTATTTTTATCTCAACTATTTTTTTTTTAACAACGTATACACTCAGGTATGCACAATGCCCAAACTAGCAAAACTCCTGAAGGAACAGAAAAGAAACAAAATAACACACTGTATTTTGGGCTTGCTTCCCTTTGTTCTTCCCATTCTCCTGATTTTTTGGCTTGATCTGGAAGAAATAATCAAGCCAGATAAACACTCTGGAGTAGGTACTATATTCTTTATCAGTACAGCACCTAACACAGTTTTGGACGCCATAAAGAGCTACAAGATGTGGTTGAAAATATTCGCCTTAAGAACTCAGTGATATGGGTACTTAACATTCAGACTTGATTGTCTTTCTTATGTTAGGCAATTGGCTCTGAAATAAGAACAGCAATACCAACATACGGAATTAGTCAGTTTGTATCAGTCAAGGGACTGCTCTTGGTTCATTTATAGCTTGTTTACATGGAAAAAAAAAAAATCAAGGCACTTTAACTGTTTCTCTACAACTTCTGCCTGGCAGTAGAATACTACTGCATTCAAGATTATACATTTAATTTATAGAGGAAGAAGATCAGAATAAAAGCCTGTAAGGTACAAATACTGCCCAAATTACATACTACATTTCTGTGTAATCATGGTTCAGTGCTCTTTAATTTTCTTGCTTTCACGGAAGATTTTGCTACTGTACATGCCCAGTGATAAGCTACAGGAGTGCCCTCATCAGCAGATCCCTTCCCCAAGCAATCCCATCACAATCACAGGGCTTGCACTCCTTTTTATTATATCTCATGTTCAGTACAGGAGACACCAGCCTTGCCCACAACTTGGTGGTTAGGAAACTTGCCTGGGATGTTTGATATGTGGGTCTGAGTCTCTTCAGGTGCCTGTGCCAGGCCTGACAGACAAGTTTCTTCCCACGCTTGCAGGTGTGCTGTGACCACCAGAATATTTGCAAGGCATGGAGAATATTACAGCAGGAATGAAGGAGGCACTTAACTGTGCTGAGAGGGATAACAGAGAGATCATATACCAGCTGCAGTCTCCAAGAGATACCAAAGAGAGGCAGAAGTTCAAACATAAGTTCCCCTTTGGATTTTCCTATGATATCCACCTACCCAAGTATAATAATCAGATATATAATAGTATCATCAGATAAATCTTAATTTCTATGCCACTATTCCTCCATTCATTGCATATGAAATTCAATCAGGACTATTAAACACTGCCCAAAGAACCAGATGAGTAACTGTTAGAATGGCAAAATCAAAATCCTTCTTTGAAGCTGGTCTATAACTTTGTAACTAGAGTAGTCAGGCAGTGCATTAAACAATGCACAGAGTGAGGGCCTTTCAAACTGATTCATTGCCAGGTATTAATGGTGTCATGGATTCAGCAATAGCAGTCATTTTTCTCCTTCTTGGTAGCTGCTGCAGCACTGTGTTTCTGATTTTGGGCCTGGGAACTGCGCTGATAACACCAGTGTTTTCAGTTACTGCTTGCTGATGTTTTGGTTTGACCAAGGACTTTCTGAGTCTCGTGCTCTGCCAGGGAGGAGGGGAAGCCGGGAGGAAACAGAGACAGGACACCTGACCCAAACTGACCAAAGAGGTTATTCCATACCACAGCACGTCATGCCCAGGGTGTAAAAACAGAGGGCAGAGACCCAGAAGGGTGTGGTGGTGTACTGAGGGGTTCGCTGCTGGGGGCTGCACTGGCTGGGTCTGGCTTGGTGAGCAGTTGTATTCTCTTTCCTTGTATTTCTCTTGTATTATGACTGGTGGTAGCAGCAGTGATTTGTGTTATACCTTAGTTACTAAACTGTTCTTATCTCAACCTGTGGAAGTTACATTTTTTTGATTCTCCTCCCCATCCCCCCAGGACTGGGGGAAGAAAGAGGGGCAGTGAGTGGGTGAGAAAACTGCGTGAGTTATTGAGGGGCTTAAACCACGACAAATGGCTTATTACAATTATAATTAAAAAATATTGAAGTGTTGGAAGAAAGCAACAAGCCTGATTTTTTTTATTTCATATCATACTCTTAAAGGGTGTGTTTAAAAAATGCTTCATGTAAAATTAGCTTTAATACATAACATTTATGGCATTATGAATAATGCTACATTATTAAAAGTGAATCAGTCTGAAAAATACAGTTTTGCATTCTTGCTGCTGGCAAAGTTTTTTGCATTTTATTCATCCGTTGTGACAAGCATAGACCTTCAGGTTACCATTTTGTTTCAATCTAGTCTTATATTTCACTTCGCAAACAGGATCAAGTTTTAGCAAGCACTGACACGAATGTGGTTAAGCTCCTTTTCATTATATTTTTTTTATACAATAGAAAAATGTGAATAAACTTCCAGTTTAGTATTTTTTTCCCAGTGTCAGACAACACAGTGAAGAGAAGATAAATAATCATCCCCTCCTCAGATAGGAGAGCTTTGAATCCAAAATTACATCATTAGTTAATTTCAATTAGGCTGATGTTCCAAGAACACTTCAGGACAACACAGATCATCTATGATGCCAAATATAACCACCCGTCTTATAACACCCCTGATCTTGTGTGGCATGTGGAGTGAGTACACAGAATCAGGGAATTGGTTTGATTAAAACTAAAGTAGAAATAAACAATTCTATCAAACAGTCTCACACTTCTATGTTGTGTGCCCCATTCTTTCCCCTCCCCTTCTCCCAAGAAAACAGTTATTTTTAATCCAGGTCAGTCCCCTGACCATACAGCAGCATAGGATAGGTTTCAATTCAGGCTCTTAAATGTACTTGTCTCCGATGTTGAAGTTTAAAGGTGAGTCCCTTACTGGGTGTCTGAACCTCCAGTGCAGTCAAGAGAGGTCTAGGCAAGAATTTGGTGGGTACCAGCAAATATCTCAGATGCCCAAGGATATCTAAGGTATGTCCATGAAGCTTGCATGTCTGTTGCAAAATCTAGAGGAGACCCATGGCCTTCCAGATTTTTAGCTGGAGGGCAGTGTGTTAGTCTAGGGACATGCATGACACTAGATATATATGGTTAACCAACTGAATATTAATGTAGACACTTAACTGTCTTAATCTTAAGCTGAATCCCAACCCTAAACTACCTTAACCTACAGCAGGAACCCACTCACAAGCACTCCAGCACCAGGGAGAAGGCCAGTGCAAGCTGTAGGTACTGCTCAAAGGCAGAGAGGGAAAACTTTCTTTCTTACAGCAGAAAAACTTACTTCTGAGACTTAAAATTGTGAAAGGAACAATGCTAGAGAGTTAAAGGAAGCCTCAGAAATGGCTAAAGAGAAAATCTCCTATTGACTGCTGATGGACTGTAAACCAGAATGTTATTTAGGCAATAACACTCCTTTACCTCTTCGAATCTTATGGATACCCAAGGTATCTTAGCTTTAGCTGCAAACTCAACAGTTTTAGTTTTACGCTAAGCAGAGATCCAAAGAGAACTGTACAGCCACACTAGCATTCAGTACCTCCAAGGAGACTTCACTGAACTGAAATCTCCATGTGTACAAGGAATTGTGTTTTGATAAATACCATGCTATAGTAAAAGCCACAGCAATAACCTTTTTAACCTTTTTAGAATAGAAGAAGCCATTAGTTCCCCTTTAGTCCTGCAAAGCCTTCTGAGGAAAGAGGTCCAGCCCAGATGCACCTTCTTCCCTTGGCCTACAGTCTCTATCTGAGCACGAATGAAATTATTCTAGAACATTTTTTGTAATTAATTCGAGTTTCTTTCTCCAGAGATCAGAGTCCCTGATACAAAGAGCTTCTGGACTCAGGTTGTAAGGAGGTCAGCCAGTAAGACTTAGCCCCCCTCAGTCTGGTAGTGTCAGTGAACTCTGAGGGCAGTAAGAAAGTTGAAGAGAAGTTTTCTCCGCTTCTAAAGCACTAAAATGATGTAAGTTCAAATACGTGTGATTAAAAAGGAGAAAATTGTATTTCAAGGGTGCAAACTCCTGCTGATTGTAGGATTCCACAACCAAATACATGGATTACCAGAAATGAGCAAGGACAAGAAGTCTAATTCCTCTCGAATGAATGAATTTCACTTCAACTCATTTTTCATCTGAATTTATCTGAATTCCTCACCTACTCTTCCACGAAAATTATGGACAATACATTGGATTTTAATATTTCACCTCTAATGAAATCAAGCATTCCTACATCTTTCTGCTTAGGTGGGATTTCTGTGAGTATTTTCCTACTGTGGGAAAAGAAGGAAAAAATCTGTTCATTTCGTATTACCATCTGGACCTTTCCTTCTTGGAGATTACTGCTTTTTCCTCATATCATTCCTCTTAATAGAAACTAAAAAAACTAGCTGAAAAAATGAAACATTCTGGAAGCACAGAATTTTCCTTCAATGTAAAGTCTAGTGAGCTTTATTTCCAGCACACATCATTGAACAATTTTTACATACATGGGCACTGAAGGTTCCAGACAGCAGTATGTAGCAGAAGACAAATGGCAGAAAGGTTGTTCAGAGGAGCTGATTCAAGAGCTGGGAGCAGCCAGCCAGTCTCACAAGGCATGGGAAGAACTTTCTGGGAAGAGTTGTTGCAACTCAGAACGTCACTGACTTGGCTAAAACCAAACCTAGAAGCAAGAATTTGCCTGCAGGGACACCATGGGTAGAAGAAGAATTGGACATAATTCATGTTTTCTTTTCTCCTCCTTTTCTTGACCTTTTCATTTTGTATTTTCTCTGTGTAGTAAATTAAATCAGCTTGTATAATAAATAATGCTTTTTGTCTTTAGAAGTCCCTTTGGTCTTTGGAACTCTCACTATGAAAAGAAAGTTTAAGCCGCAGGCTCAGAAGCTCACTTAAACTCCCCATAAAATTCTCAGGTAACAAAGTTCAAAACGTAAATTCTGAACTGGTAAAGGAAACCTATCACTGGTACTTAAATGACAGGATCAAGAACTGTGGGGTAACATAATAGCTTCAGGATCACAGAATACCAGGTTGGAAGGGACCTCAAGGACCATCTGGTCCAACCTTTCTATTGTTTAGACTGTTTTTTTTCCTGGGGAAAGCACAGTCTAAACAAGATGGCCCAACACCCTGTCCAAATGAAGATTAAAAACATCATGTAGCAGGCATCTCACCAGGCATACCAACAAGACTGCAAATCAAGAAGCAAATTTGAAATAAGATAAAATCACAGAACTATAATAAAACATGAAATCAGAAAATTTACCACATAAAACACAAAGTTATATCTTCTCTGGAGATTATCCATGATTCCTTTCAAGAAGACGGATACTCTGCAGGTACCTTCTGAGAATTATCTTGAGCTGCCTACAAGTGGGAAGGCATACAGCAGTGTAATGAGAGCTTCTGCAAGAGCCCTCACAAGGATTAAGAAATAAATAAATAAAAATGAGCTTCCTCTTTAGCTCTTAGGCTGAACACCATCATGGGTGACAGATGTTTTTGCTAAATGCTATAGTAGTTAAATATTTTAAATGGAGAAGGCCAGCTTTTTCAGGAGAAGGCACTTAATTATCTTCTCACCATAGCAAAAAACCAAGGGTACCGCTTTTTTTTTTTCTGTTAACAGAAGTGTTTTAATGTTACAGGTACAGCTACAATGTATCGAACATCTACTCAGAAGAGTCTCAGGGAAAATTGAGACAATGGTGCTTGAACCTGCTTGATTCAATTTAGCAAAGAAATGCAACTCATTGATTTCACAGTAGTTGACCTTCAAACATTATATGCACAGAAAGTCTCCAAAGTCATTAAGGGTGCTGAAAATCTGACAAAAGTAACAGAAAATAATAAGGTAGCAGATATGCACATTCAAGATACTCTTCAGGTATGGTTTTCATTTAAGTCATTGCTAAATTGTTACTCGGTCTCATTTGTTGTCAGCCAAATGTCAGCTCATAGAATAACCACTAAAATCAGCTTCGCGTATGCTTGCTAAGCTCACCTAAATAACAGCTGCCTTCAAAGCAGAGAAGCTAATCAAAATGGAAGATTGGTAACACTGAGCATAGACATGTCCCTGTGCCTAACCCTAGCATATCGCTTTGACTTAGAAGAATCAGAGATGAACTGGCCTAAGTTTTCTCATATAGAGAAACTAGGAGAAAATAGGTGCTTCAGAAAGTACTATAAATGCATGTAAAACAAAGACCTTGTTTGAAACTTGTCTGATTTTTTCAATGTATAATTACCTTTAGTTTTCGGGGGGGGGGGGGGGGGGGGGGGAATCCCCCGAACAAAGACTTTGACAAGCAATTTCAGGCCTTGTATTTCTCTAGGAAAAGAAATTGCATCCATTTTGGATTCCAAATTGTATCCACTGTACTTCATTAGAAGCAGTATTTCTTCCAGTTTCTTTTATCACTGGTGCAATCTCCTAGGTGCCTACACCCAGGCTACACCTATACACCACATAATGTTACATTATCTATAAAACTAAAATCCAAAGATCATGTAGTCATCCCCAAAGTTCTTCCACTAATTACAGAAAATTGTTGAGCCTGGAAAGTCTTCAGTTCCCAGGATGAAGAGAAAGACCTTGTATATTTAAAGACAAAAAGAAAAACTTGAAAGGATGAGCCTTAATGCTATGGAAGAGGTCGCATTCCTAGGACTTGATATTCTGACATGACATTACAGAAATAAAACATGGGTTTAAGTCAATTCTCAATTTATTACCCTGAAGTCCCTTTATTTTCCTGTCTAGCAGAGGACTTAGCTCATGATTTCTAATGTCAGTTTGGCAGCACTGATTACCCAGAGATTAAGTTAAACTTGACATCAAAAGGGCTACTTTTAAAATGTATCACATACTCAAAGCATATGTGAAGCCAGAATAGGATTTAAGGAAAACAATAATGAGTGAACACTTGAACACCTATCAGCCAGATGACTTAGGCCTTGATTCTTCAGACATTTTTAGCATGCAGTACTTCACACAGTTCAATTAGGTCACCTTGAAAATAACAGGACCTTTTGTGTGCACTGGTGTTTGAACAACATGCCACAAAATTGGCAGGAGCTGCTATATGTCTATTCTCTGTTACATAAACTGAAAATCCCCAATCCTTCTTTGAATCCTTGACAGTTTTGATTTTTTTTCTCTTTACAGTTAGCACTTAGGATGTCAGCTCAGTTCTCTGCTAACTCAATTGTTTTGGTTGGTTGTCTCTGCTAACCTGAAAACAGCAATTTTCTCTAATCTGCAGCTTTTTAAATATATTTCCCATAATTACCTGCTGTATGATATTTCTCCCTGAGGTACCTGCTCTGTAGTTTGCAACGGATTTTTAACTGTTTCAGAGTGATCTGTGATACCAATCCCCTAAAATATTTTGAATGGATCTTCATGAATATTTGATTTAGTATCACAACTAGATTTTCACAAGAAAATGTATCTATCTGGCCTCAATCAATTCCATAGTTGTTCCTTATTTTAATTCTAACCCTTATGGATAACTAATACAGCAACTGCATGTCTTCCTTTATTGGCACTTTTTGCAAAACAGATACACTTAAGTATCTCAAAGAGGAAAATGCATCAAAACATTCTGGTTTTCTAGATTCTAAAAATTCATGTAATTTTCAAAGGCACTCAGTTAACCTACTTCAACTCCCAGTTAGGAGTAAGAGGGACTTGTATTAGGGAATCTAACAAACTCCTGAGAGAAAAGGGTTCAGCCTGGCTAAATCCAGCTACATTCCACCATCACTTACCTACCTCTGGAGGATCTTAACTTCAGTGTATGCCTCATTATTTAGCATGAAAGCACTTAGACACTCTAATACTTGTTCCTGGAAGGGGAATGCTTATTTCCCACTTGAGGCTTTACTGCCTGATAGTTCATTCAGATAGGCAGCATTTAAGTCCTGACAGCAGCCTGTAAAGTTAGTTGTGTTCAAAGCTAACAGCTAACTTCTCCTGACCTACTGGTACCCTTTTCTCTTTCCCTACCCCTCTTTATAAGGATGTTTGTGGGGATAATTGAAATTGGTAATTGATAATTGGTCTGCATGTGTGATGTCTCTTCATTTGTGAAATATAACAAAAGTCACAAGTGCACGGACACTGGTAAGCGGAGTCTCCTGCCACTGGGGTTTTGCATTTTCCAAGAACATCCTGAACTTTACAGAGGGCTGCTGCTGGGTAAAAATAAAACCAAGGCTGAACGTAAGTTTATTTCATATAGCAAGTGCCATAATAATGAGGCCAGAACCAGGTTTTTGCTTGACTGGCTTCCTCTGTCTTTTGCTCTTGGTAGGATGGCTCTCAGCATTTGGCAGAGGAACAGAGGATGTCCTAATTTTCAGAACATGAATGACATGAATTTAGCTATTCTGAAGGTCTCAATCCTCTTTAGACTTAGGGATTCCAATCACCTAAGTCATCCCTCTTTCTAAGCAGTTTCATTAATTTTTAGGCTATTACATTAAAGATAAATATCGTTGCTAACACACAGCTCCATTAAAGTTATGAGCCTCAGAAAAGCAGGAGTACAAAATGACTGACAGATAGCTAACATCAGCAATCTGGATCATCCCTCAAAGTTGCCTAGATTTCCCACACAGTAAGAGAGAATTGCTTAAATTAAGCAATACAGGGTTCATATAACATGGATTTTACATAACTTTTTAAATGGCATGGATTCAGAACCTGAGGGAAGCAAGTTCCCATCTGGCCACTGAACAACAGAATTGGCTGAGAGAGAGCTGAAACTGCCTATTTTGCAATACACACCATGATCAAACTGTTCTGTGATTGCAAGAAGTCAAATCAGGTAACTTACCCCTGTAAAAAATCACATTTTGCTAGGGAAGGAGTTTTCTTATTTTGCATTATTTTATGTGTAAGATGCTCCCACACAAAAAAAAAAAAAAAAAAAAGAATAGAAAGGCACAGTGAAGGACCCTCTGGATGCCTATTGTTCTATTATTCTTCAGGCATCCATTTATCTCAATGTTCCGCATTCTCTTACGTCCTTTTCATTAAGACAGGGAAGATGAAGGTCTCACAACTGTTGTGGTTCAGCTGAACTCTGTGGTTAGTTGCATTCCCTCCCTCTGAGCAGCCCTTTATTTTAACAGAAAAATAATGGGAAAATGCGCAGAGAAACTAACTTACTGGTGGATTCCTCCTGTACTCCTTTTCTTTTTCATCTTTTTAAAACTCTTTGCTTATGCAAGGCTAATAAGGAAAAGCAGCGCCGCTGTAGTTGGATTGTCACTGGAACAATGCTAATTCAGTGAAAGGAAAAATGTGCTTTACAGTATGGCAATGGATGCAAGAAGTTTACTTGGACTCTAGGGAAAAAAGGAAAACCTCTTGAAAAGAGGTTCATTACAGACTACAGAATCTACACTGGAAGCCTCCTGGACTGAAAATGGCCAGAGGCTGAGGGAGCTGGAAGAAGGGTACTGGAAATGCCTGTCCTGTTCTAGCTCTTCCCTGGGTGACTCCTCACAGGAACCACTGGAAACCAAATACTGGCTTAGAAGGAGCAATTGGGCTTTTCTTAGTGGATCAAGATTTTAAATAAAAAGTACTTCTTCCTCATAATGAACCAAAAGACTAAAAGATATTCTGGGTATCTCTAAGAAACATTTGAAGTCAGTTCATTTATCTAAAGACATCAGTTAAACAAATTTTAACTATGAAAAACTTACTATGGAAGTCTTCCTCATCTCTGAATTTACTATTATAATATATGCCTACAGGTCTGTAAGTCAGATCCCTTCTAACGTATTTTCCCCTAGGAATTTTCATGTATCCTTTTTGCTTTCTTTACAGAGATTTTAGGAAGCTCAATTAAGAGCTTACAGTGTGAAACAATTAAGCAGTGTACAGTTACAAGAGCATTAACAACTACAACTTCAGCATTCTTTTTATATACAACATTGTCTATAGTGTTTGAATAGTTCAAATTGCAATGCTGTGCAAATAAATATGAATAGTCAGCAGCAAGACTGGGCTGTTACATCACACCTAGGGAACTATTATTTAGCAGTGTACATATTATTTTCATCCTCAAAGATTTCCATGAGCAGCCATTCATCTCTGAGAGACGCTTTAAAGCCAAGCAGGTAAATATTACCATATCTGCTTCTAAACATGAAAGACAGAAAGGATGGGGAAGTAAGTGACTCACCCAAAGGCAATCAATAAAAGAAAGTCAGTATCAGAGACCTAATTATAAGCCAGACACACCTGATTATATCCAGGCTGCATTTAGAGAAGGAGCCTGAGGCCATGCAAGTCTAAATACTTTTGTCAGCATTGAAAACATGAGGTGGTGTTGACTTTTGGATAAAGCCAAGGAAAGAAATTTTGGATTATATTATCCTTTAGTGCAGCAAGCCTGATGCAAACACCAACAGCAATGTTTCCACTGTTCCTTGCAGTATGATGATCCCTGAGCACCTCTGCCCTGTGAGTGGGAAATGTTGACAAAATAAAAACTCCTACTGTCAGCAGTATGGATTCGTGAGATCAGTTAATGATGGAGAGCAAGCTGGATTGGATCAGATGATTTCCAGTCCTGAATGCATAAGGTGGGTGTGGACGCCACTACTAGGTCTCATGATTTGGCCATGACTGCATTTTCCAGCCCCTGCTCCTTTTATCCCTGTCACTTCCCTCTCATGGAATCTTTCACAAAAGTTCAGTCTTTCTTTTTGAAGCTTACTCTTCCCTGCCTGTCCCACAGAAACAGCCAAATCCTTTGTTCATACCCATGTGAAGGGTAGCCGTGACTTGCCTATTCACTGTTCCTTCATGATGAGGGAGTTAATCTCATTCTCATAACAACATCATCATCTCTTATCTCTCATCTTTATTAGCTTCATCACATAAACACTTCATAGGATTCCTGCATTCTCCATAACCCACCTACACAGCAACACAGTTCTACCTCATCTCTCACAAAATTTACTACCCAGTTTTTTAAATTTTTCTATGCAATTTATCTCCAGTCACATCTGTGCAGTTCACGTTGCCCTTCTCTACCTTCTATACCGGCATTTCACAGAGTAGTTAAAAAAGTCTTGCTTTCTCCTCTTACTCTCATTCCTTTCACCCAAGCCCTCTGCACTTCAGCAAAAATCCCATCTCAGCACTCTTTCCCTCTTCACCAAAAGCTAAACACACCAAGGATATTAGCATAATTGAGCAACTGAGATGACTGCAACCAGGTGGAGGTCTGAGGTTCTGAAAAATCTTTACCCTGTTCTCTTTTGCATTAACCTCAACCCACCCTCCTTCACCTACGCATAATCAATTTCTTCATAATTAATATCCTTGGTTTTTACATCTATCAAACAACATATATCAGATTGTAGATGCAGATTGACTACACAAATAAGAGTTGCACATTTATTTGTAATTCTGTTCCTTGTAATTTGCCATTCAAATGTCGTAAAGCCTAGAGCATTCAATGAACTGAATGAAGGAGGATCTCCTTGCCTTAGTGGACAAACACCCAGAGCTCAAATATCTCTTTTCTATAGGCAAGAAAGGCAAGAATTGCCACGTTCTGTAAGCTCGCTTATTCACATAAAAACATATGCTTTCAGATCCAATTTCTTCTATTTTTCTGTCCTTGTGGCCAGCACATGGCCAACTGTGCACAAATATATAGTGAAACTCTTTAATCATTAGCAAGCTCATTTTGATTGACTCATACCAGGGACTCAGTGATAAAGAAAACTGCAAAGAAGCAGTAAGCTTGAAGGATTGAATTCCCTAGACTTCAGAAACATTCTTTGGTTTTGTTTGGTCTTCCTTTACTGTATTTCTTTTTCTTTTTTAGTTAATGAAGAATAGTTCAGCCTGGAAAGCTGAGCTTATCTCCACTTTCAATGAAGAAAACTTGTCAGTAGAATTTGTTGATGAGTGAGAAAAGTAAAACCACAGAGACCCACTGATGGGATCCTTTTCTGAGATGAATCTTTTCTGTTTGCAGATATTTCCAGCACTTAAAGCAACTCACTACTGAAAGCCAGTCTGAATGGTTGTAAAACACTTTGCAACCCTGCAGAAAACACATAGGAGATGGTATTTCCAGTACTGTAAATGAGCTTATCACTCTCAACTTCAAAGGAACTAAGATGTTTCACACCAGGTAAAAACCCAATCCCATAGGAATTTTCTGTTGTGCCGGTGTTCAGTTGCTTTTGCACGTCTGGCTTCAGCTGATGTGGATCAAAGAGGTTCCCAGTCCCAGCTGCTTCTCACTATCTCCTCTGAAGGTTTATCCCCCTGTTCCTCATGCTCCCCCTCTGATATGTGTACACAATTGTTCCCTAACCCAATTCAATCATAATGAAACAGGTTAGGAAAAAACCCTGCTATTTAAAGTGTGTGAACTAACTGGATCATTTCGACTGACCTCGGTCAGGGAGTGACTATACGTGCAGTTATACCAGCTGAGTGAAAAGAAAGGGAGAAAATGTATTTGCTTGGATTAGTAACAGCCAAAACAAGCCATAGGACTGCAGCTTTATGTGAACAGTACTCATAGACTGGCTTTGGATGGTAGAAATTGACCTGTTCTAAGAGATGTCTCACTGTGCACACTTTCCTTTTGATGTAGTTTCTGCATACCCAAAATGCCCCAGCAAATCCTCCTGAAACTGTAGTTGAGGGGGCAAGTGGGCATTTTAGATCTCCCAATGTGCTGATGCCTTGGGAAGTTCTGCCACACACACTAAGTACCAGCAAAACTCTTAAACCAAAATGGTCTAGAACAGTGCTGGGGGAGATTTAGGACAAAAGCTAAAATGTATGTGTTTTGAAATCAGCCCAATGGTTTTATTCTGGCAGATAGAGACAGCCTCCTTTCAGCTGAACACAAGAAAGTATTTGCTATTACCATCAGCATGCAAATGTTACTGCATCCTGTCTAACAGATTTAACTATTCTTCAAGTGAGGAGAGTTAATGTAGACATTTGGGTTTAACAGAAAGCACAGTCTTTGTCAACAGCTCATTTTATATAACAAGCTTGTACTCTATATAACCTTTTATTTAGCAGAAGGGAAAACCATGTCAGAGGCTGCATGGCCTTGGTTTTGTACATTTTGGGCACAGAAAGCTAGGTCTTTCCAGAGCTGGGGCTAATATTATTACTCTGAAGTTTATTTTCTTCTTGGAAGGGGAAAAAAATATCCCCAAACCCTCCAGTGGTTTTGTTTCTTTCATCTGTTACATGGAAACAATCTTCACTGCAACTCCTGCCTCAGTTCTCCATTACTCAGGTACTGACAAGAGTACAGGAAATGTCCCAAATTAATGAACTTGCTAGGAATCATCTGGGAAATTACAAAATGGGACTCTAGAGGAGTAATAGTCCTGCTTTGCCTAATTCACCCAGGTGTCTACTTATCAGACTCGGGGCAGGAAACCATCTTGTCTTGCAGGCAAGAGCACCTGGATTTAGCGCTACCATGCACTTTGAAAAAGGTCCCTTTGTTCCCAGTTCAGTGACTTCCTGGCCATATAATGTTAGTTTAGTCATTTATCTTGTCTGCACCTCTTTTGTAAAACAGTCTTTAGGATATCCTAGAACCATAGAACAGTTTGGGTTGGAAGGGACCTTTAAAGGTCATCTAGTCTAACCTCCCTGCAATAAGCAGGGACACCTTCAACTAGATCAGGTTGCTCAGAACCCTGTCCAATCTGATCTTGAATGTGTTTCCAGGGATGGAGCGTTCTACCACCCATCTCTGGGCAAGCTGATCCAGTGCTTCACCACACACATCATAAAAAGTTTCCTCCTTACATGTAGTCTGATTCTCCCCTCTTTTAGTTTAAAACCATTACTTCCTCCTTGCTCATAACAGGCCCTGCTAAACAGTTTGTACCAAGCTTTCTTATAGGCCCTTTTAAGTACTGAAAAGCTGCTCTAAGGTCTCCCCAGAGCCTTCTCTTCTCTAGGCTGAATCAAGCCCAGTTCTCTCAGCCTGTCTTCACAGGAGACATGCTCCAGCCCTCTGATCAGATTTGTCCTCTTCTGGACTCGCTTGAGCACGGTCCACTTCCCTCTTGTGTTGAGGACCCCAGGAGCTGAAAGCAGGATTCCAAGTGAGGTCTCCCGAGAGCAGAGTAGAGGGGCAGGATCACCTCCTTTGACCTGCTGGTCATGCTCCCTTTGATGCAGCCCAGGACACAGTTGATTTCTGGGCTGCGAGCACACACTGAAGCTGGCTCATGTTCGGCTTCTCTTCAACAACACCCCCAAGCCCTTGTCCACAGGGCTGCTCTCAATCCATTCATCTCCCATCTTGTATTGATATCAGGGGTTGCCCCAACCCAGGTGTCATGCACCTCACATGGTAAGGTTAACATGGGCTCATTTCTCATGCTCTCAGATAAATTAAGAAGCTGAACAAGAGGCAATTTTAAGCATTTATTACAGATACCCATAAAATAATAGTAAACATTAAGGGTGGATGCCAGTTCATGCTATTTGAAAATCCTCCCAAGAGCTTTGGTTCACAATTGCTCTCAAATTCGACATCTCTTCAGACCCGAGGGTTAACCCCAGCTGATGGCAGTTTGCATGGGCACACTTGGCTGGGAGCTGTGGAGTGTGAAGAGCAGACACGCTGCATGCTGTACGGACTCCAAAGTGGATTATTAATCTTTCCTGTAGGAAAAGGGTGGACAGCTGGAGGCAGTAACCTCTTTTGCCATTGTAGTTAAATCCATCAGAGACTGTGAATCAGAGCCCTTATTATTTTCCACATGAGTGTTCCCCGTTTATGCTCTGATGAAATGATGCATTCAATAGAAAACAAAATGAAGTGCTGAAACCATTAAACTCTTTAATAACAGGAGACACTGCAAGTTTTTGTCATTAATCTGCCATAATTAGGAGCTGCTGTTAATGTCTTTCAAAATACAGAATATTGAAATGTTATTACTGGAAATGTTATCATGAAATGATATGGTGGGATGCAGAATCTCATCTACGATGTCTCTTGCACTCCTGCCTTTGTTGTGAGTTAATGTAGGAATAATACAAACATGAACTTCAAACAGATGGTTTGAAATTAAAGCTTGAATTCCAGAATTATGGTTGGGTTTTTCCTGAAAAGGAATTTTTCAAAAGATAGGGGCTGCAAGGGGAAGGTCACTTGTTTAACTGAAACAAAAAGTGGCTGGTTTTGACTCCAAACTGAGATGAAATGAAACCACATCCCAGAACTTTGGAGTTCCAGGGCTTGAAATCACGGAAGAAAAGTGATAAGAATATGTGACATATCTATATAGAATGAGGAAGTTGTTTTCAGGTTACTTGATTTTAGGCCACATAAGTGGGACAGACTTGGCTACCTCTATCATTACATACAATTTTTGTTGACTTTATACTGTCTGAAGCAGCACTGTATGTATATGCATGTGTCTGTGTGTATATACATATTTTATATATGTATTATATATATTTACATAGGCATATGTGTTTAGACAGGCAAGGACAGCAATATAATAAGAAGTGTTAACTCTTAAATATACATATTTATATAGTGTTTGCAAAAATGACTGCAGCACGTAAGACCGTTTTCAGAGCAGAGCCTCTCAGATTTAACAGGCAAATACAAAGAGAGTGTTGGTTTGCAGAGATAAAACAAAAAAACCAAAAAGACAAAGATATTTTAAAAACTCCAGCCTGAAGAGGATGCCAACCTCTCCCCCAAGTTTTCACCATTTCCAGCAAAAAACAAAACAAAATAAAAAAAAAACAAAAACAAACAAAAAAACCCCAAACAAAACACCAAACCACTTACTTATAAATAAAACTGAAAGTTTCCATTTCCACTGAAAAGCCTGGAAAGATGATTTTCCCTTCTTTTCCAGTCACCAATATAATGTTATGCTGCTTGGCTCCTTTTGGAGCCAGGGTATTCAAACTGTCTGCCATACCTACAAGAGACAGAGAGACAAGAGAGAGGTAGAGAGGGCACCAAGGCTTCCCACGAAGTCTGCCTGTGGGTTCCCAAGTTGAATACTCTTTTCAGCTCTCTTTTATTGCTGGGTATAAACAAAAGTAGTGAGGCACTGCTGGGCTTAGAGATGGGATTTAATTTTGTGAGATGGAAATATTGCTGACTATGCCAAAGGATGAAAAATCTCTGTCGACCCTGCTTGCAACCTTCTTTTCAGATGTATCTCAGGAAATGGAATTAGTAAATAGTGTGAGGAGGGGAAACAAAGTGAACATAACACCATGGCTGTTCTTGATAACAATATTCATGCATATCTTGATGGTTCTCTTAAAGATGATTTTTTCATGGAAAATTCAATTTTCTTCTTGCAGACAGAGTGGAAATAACATTAGGCATATGTTATCTTCTATTTTATTGCAAGATCTGTTTCATTCTGCAAGACAATAAGACTGTTCACAACTAATTATCCTATAAAATCATATTCAAGCACAAAATGTGACAGAAACAGTGAAATTCTGGGAGATTGCTATGTACCATTTTTAGAAATGGAATCCTTTGGTATTCTTGCCACTGTACGAGCCAAAAAGTCTCTTCCCTATGGAGCCCACAATCTATGGCTTATGCTGTGCAATTTAAGACAAGCCTGAGCTTAAAGCAGTGGAGAACTGCTCATTTCCTGCAGTGGGAGCATGCCAGCTGCTGCCCTCCTTGTGAAGATAAAGCTTGCACATCTGGTGTGCTCAGACAGCTTTGGGTCAGTCCCATCCCCAGAGACACAGTGAAAATGTAAGATACAGCAGACCTTTGAAAGAGAAGCAAAGCCACCTTGAGGCACAGGCTGTGCAGGCAGTTGTCTAGAGCAGCAGGCTGCTAAGCTTGCAAAATAGACAAGATTTTGTCATCTACTGTGTGCAGGACATTCTAGATTTGCTGCTGCTGAGAGAGAGGTCAAGGTGGGTGAAGCAATAGTTACTGCAGTGTGCAGCAACGCCAGTGCAATGCCTTTTTCCAAATGTCCCACTCCTGCAGCAGGGTGGCCAGTCCCTGACTTCCCACCTTCTAAGCAACAAAACTTAGATTTTCCTAAACTGGCTCTGAAAAGGGGACCACACTATATACCTGTACAATTTATGCAGTGCTGTGTAGGCAGCCAACTCTAGGGCTAGATAAACAAATACATGTAAATAGTACAGTGCACGGTGTTTCAGAGATATAAGCTTGGCTCCCAGAAGCATAAACTCATTGTTTTCCACTGGGCGAGTTTGAATGATTCATCATTCTGACATGGCTATGCCCTCACAGTTTTTTGAGCCAGTTCATTTGCAGACAGTTTGGATATGCTACATGCTGCTACACTGCCTAATGTGGATTTATCCTTTGTGATCTTCCTGCCCTCACAGCCTTGATAGCTGAGTAATGACCCACCCCAGGCAGGTCCTAAATTTGCTAGTGCAGCTCAGACACTGGATATACCGAGTAAGCAGATGGTGTGCCCAACTCAGAGTGGTTTAGATGTCATTTTTTGATTAAAAACTATGTAGTGCACATAATTCTTGCAACAGACTACTCCAGTCACCAGTTAATCAGTTTGAAGGGAAGATATAATCTATTGCTAATGTTTTAACTGTTGTGTGCTAGCTGCAGAGGTAACAGGTTATTTTTTCCCTATAGCGACAGAATGAATTGGAGGACACATACTTTTGTCATGTTCTTCCAGTCCCACAAATGCAGCTGTATATCCCACAGTATGTATTACACAGAAAAAGTTGTTGACCAGTTACCTAGCTCTTCCTTTCTACAGAAGCCTAAATTTATCTTTATCAAACTCAAAAAACTCAATGCTCTTTCAGGAGCCATGCAAGGATAAACAGTAATGGTTCACACTACACATATGTATATGCATTGTTATGTATTTTGGTTCTCTTGTGATATCTTCATGAAATTTTACTTTCTTTATAGGAAGCCATGGTCAATACAAATAATAATGTTCCATGTTTCCCTCCCTGAGAGGACATGCCAACTTGCTAAGCGTAAAAAGGCTCCTATGGCAAAGTGATGTTTTGTCTCAGTTCCCAAATTCTCAAAATATGAACAGTGACTCAGAGCATGTAAGCTGAGGTTTCCAGGAGATCAGTTTTTCCTGAAAGTTGGAGCTTGTGTAGTTGTCCCTAAAATTGCCATAGCCTGAATCCCTAAGTACCTTTAAAAATGTTCTTGGTGTTTCTTTCCTCTGCTTTCAGAATGTTTTGCCTAAATGTCCTTCCATATATATGTCCTTCAGGATCCTCCCCTCAATAAGCACACCTAAAAGTATTCAAACAAAAGCATAGCTAGCCTTAGTGAAGATGCCTGGGGCTGCCCTATATAGAATATCCCATTGGTCAGGCACTCATCAATAGATGCTCTGTATTTCCCTTGACTTGAAAGCATTCAAACCTACAAAGCCCAGCTCCCAAGAAAATCAGTCATCAGGCTATTATCACCTTCCTTTCTTTTTTTAGCTGAAGATGGAGTCACAATGAAAAAAAATACGAAGTTCAGTATGGCAGAGAAACGGAGTCAGATTCTGTAGCAGTTTTCTTCACATAATGAAATTCAACAAAGCAGACAAATAAATAAGATTACTTAAGGAATTTTGATGTTGAAAGTTCATTAACATATGTAAAAAACAGGCTAAATTATGTAACTATCTCAGAGATGCTGCATTTTTTTTCTCCTTCACAATATGCATGGTACAGATACTCACTACCAAAACTATAATTAAATCATATACTGATGAATGAGCACAAAACCTATTAATGACACATAATTTGCAGTGCACATGTCCACTAGAGTATCTGGCAATCCATGTAAATCTTATAGTATGCCCTATGTGCTTTGATTTTCTCTGTTAGATGATTAATAAAAAATATTCATTAAAAGATTTCTCTAATGAGCTGTGTTCAAGCATAAAATAGGCCACTCCTTTTATAATTTAAGTGTGGGGTTTGGAATATATATATCCTCTGATTCCCTATAGGAACTGACTTCAATTAGGGATTTCGTCTTAACACAGATTTCAGGATCTTTGAAGGGTCTTTGAAGTTTATAATTGGGTCCAAGCTGAAATGTGATGTCACTCAAACACTGGAGTTCTCACTACTTATGGTTGGTGGAAAAGATGCATTTTATTTCTTAAGATACATCCCAAATATTCTGTGGATACACACTTAGAAGTTGGGAAAATATTCACATTATGAAATCAGTACAATACACACACATACACCTGCCCCCCACCCACCCCCAAGCCTCTGGTCAGTTAATCCTGGATCCCATTCATACAATTACATCAGCCTTAGTTTCTTTGTTTTTAATTAATTTATTATATATGGAGGGTTGTGCTTTTATTCTGTTTCCGTGTGCAAGGCACTGAGAATGCTTAAGCAAAGCAATAGGCGTTTTAAAAGAATATACATAAAGGCCAAATCTTATGAAAAGCAAAGTAGTCTTCTCTCATCTACACAGTTGAAAAGCACAGAGTGAAACAGCCCTCTGAAATATCAAATGTATTACTCCTGTGTCTTTCTGAAGCCTGTTAAAAGTAGGAACCTTTACAACATCTCCTGAGAGTGAAAGAGATCTGAGCTTCTGGCCTCCTTGGGGAAGTAAGCCTAGCTGAGGACATTGCTTGTCAGAAGTGGCATTTTTGAGCTGGATGAGCTTACTGTGATTTGCTGTCCCTTTTTAATGTTGAACAGAGTAATGGACGAGGAGCATTCTGTTTCAGTGAAGTCAAATAGCAAGTTATGTGATAAAGTGAGAGGACTGAATCTCCTTTCCTTTGCTATTTTCTCTTTAGTCATGAACGATTCCTAGCTGATGCTAAATTGGAAACTCACTTTAGCTCCAAACTCCCACGACAGCTGTCCAGCTAGGCTTCAAGCTGAGCTGCTGCACTCATCACTGCTTTGGCTTTCTCAAGTAGAGACAAAGGAGCCTTCACATGTTGGCAAATAAAGAAAACCAAAAACCCACAGAGACAGAGAATAGACCTTGGTACAGAGATTTGACATTGGGTGATGGCATATTATAAGAAAAACCCCCAACATTTTGTAACCTGTTACGTCTTCCAGCAGTTCAAAGAGGAGCACAGAACAGTGGTTCCATCAGAAATAGACTGAGCCACCTAATACAGCTAAAGACAGTTTGGTTTTAGTTTAATGACTGCTCTGGAGGGACAAGCATGGAAGGGCTCTGCTCCCACAGGAATGCTCTGTCAATTAGGCTAAAGTTACATTTCCTCATACCTTATTTTCTTTTGTCTCTGTGGTCACTGGCCTCCTGGTGCACATTCACATCCTCCTGAAATATGGGATGTATGAGTTCAAACCACTCTTCTGCTCAGAAGTCATAGTGAGACTTCTTCCTTCCTTGGCAAATACCTAAGATGATATGTTTTATGGTAAAGGATAAAACTGATGCCATCAAATTTAAGTCAGCCATGATTGTAGGTAGCCACTCAAATGGATTATGAGAAAGAAAAAAACACACATATTTGTAATGTAATGTATCAAGATGATCAAAGTCTAGTATCAAGCTTAACAAGTTTCTTTTTCTCAGCCAAAACACTCTGGGGACAATCCTGATACTGAGTATGAACATCCCTTAACATCATAATTTAATCACTTCTTCCTTTTCCTTTCCTGGAAAGTCATCTTGGATGACGTCTTCTGTGCTGAACGCTACACAGTCAAAATCCTACTAGTTATACTGTCAAAACCAAATTCATTATACTTCCCAACCGAATTTAGGCCATTGTTCTTCAATGTCGTTGTTGTGGTCAGAATACTTTTTCAATTAATTTTCTGTAAGATAAGAACCCAGGATTGAGAGTGAGCAGCAACGTCTGCTCCTGCAGGTCACACTTGCTTTTACATTACCTCAGTTTTATTGCAAAGGTTCAAAGGTACATTTTTCAATTTCTATAAACTGGCAGTTTGCTCACTGAGACACATGAACAAGTCAGGTAATTAGGCTAAACTTGACAGCCCTATATCACCTGCACCTTCAAACCTGAAATCAGTATGAAAGCTTGTTTCTCAGACCAGAATTCAAAGAGACAAAACTGCCATTTTCAACATGATAAGGAGCTCATTTCCTTGTGAAGACACTTTCGATGGTTACCTTCTATTTTTCTCACATCACTGAAAACAAGCATGAATTCAGTGCCCATACCTTAATAAAACTGACAGCTTTACTGCCTGACTAATCCACAGCCATTGCCAAGATAACCAACAATTTTTAAGATGTATTTTGCTGCAATAAATACCATGGTGACCAAACTTCTGCTTGTTTTTTAATTCTCATCACTCAACCAGGGCTTTCCAGTTGCTGCTCACAGTCCTGTGTAGGTTACAAACATCCGCCATTCATTGTGAGAAATTCACTGTACTTCTTTAGTCATCATTCATTCTAGCACAGCTTTATGCTTTGAGAATACTCCGTGAATAATCCACTTGGATGCAAGCTTCACTATGGAAGGGGCTGAGAAATGCTAGTGAAATAGGTACCGTTAATTGCAGAGACCTAAACATTTTGTGAGCTTTCCCAGTGTTGGAGAAACTATGCTGCAAATAATTTTCTACAAGCACCTGTCTGATAAAGGAACATTTGGCAGCATTATCACATAAGCCTTATATTTAAAGTGCTGACAGAGGGATAAAACTGTGCAGTGTGACTGGCCAAACATGCCAAAAAAGACACAGTATCTTCCTTTTTCTCCCTACATTCTTCTCTGCAGAAATTTCTGTATTTGAGGGCCCCTCTTAGTTGTTATACCTATTGTCAAGAGAGATGAGAATCCAAGTCACTACTAATCAACCAATGTCAGTTTATATGCTCAATGGAAAGAAGCACATGCAATGACAAGGTTAGAAGGACTTCAGTCTCTAATTTCACAGATTTTATGTATATGCGATTGAGCCAGTCGCTTGAGGCTAATGCATGAAAAGGAGGTGAAAAAAAGAAAAGCTCACTCTACTTTTAATACCATACTGAATTACTAAGATGTCATGCCTTCATATTGGCTGAATATGGCTTATATTCTGTTTCTGCACGAAGCATGAGAAACTCACTCATTCTGTGAGGTTTTCAAATCTAGGCAATCTCACTCTGGGCAATACTGCAGTGTCTGTGGCACTTCAACACATTTATTCATTCTCCTTAGCACTCAAAGGCAGTTTGCAAGACAAGTGGCATGGGGTTGCACCTCTTAATGAGTTGGCAGAATTTGTTACTTTCTATGGAAAGTGTACTTAGTTGTGCTTAAAAGCCCTCAAAGTTCTGCTCAAGCCTACCATTGATGTGACCAGACCTTCACTGTGTTTCTCCATTAAAAAGGGACTGTAAAAAATACAGGGAGACATTTTTCAGCAGGGCTTCTTGCGATAGGATGAGGGGTGATGGTTTTAAACGAAAAGAAGGGAGATTCAGGCTGATGTAAGGAAGACATTTTTTACAGTAAGGGTGGTAAAACACTGGAGCAGATTGCCCACGCAGTTGGTGGATGCCCCATACCTGGAGACATTCAAGGCCAGGTTGCATGTGCTTCTGGACAACCTGGTCTAGTTCAAGATGTTCCTGTTCATTGCAAGAGGGTTGGACTATATGAGCTTTGACGGTCCCTTTCAACCCAAAGCAGTCTGTGATTCTACGTTCTTTTTTGAAGACGACTACTTATCTGAGGATCACTGACACTTTCAGAAATGTAAGCCATCTGTTATGCATCTAAATCAGGGGCAAGAGAAGATTTCTAAGGGCATGTGAAGGCCAGTGTTGAACCAGGACATGGGAACTTCTTAGACTCCTGTAAACATGAAGATATGTTATAGGTGGCCTGGTTGGCAAAGATCTGCCTGTGACAAATTCAACAAGAGAAGAGCTTGGTAGGGAAAGTCTGAATGGGGGAATGAGGAGATTTAAGAAAGATGAGGGCTATTCTGACCTGCATATGGGAGGGGTGTAAGGGTTTGCATTTGTGTAAGGCAATTCTAGAGGCAGGGGCAGAGCCCTTGGGAACGTACACAACATTTCATATGAGCATCAAGGCAACTTCAGCTCCTGCAGGCACTTTGCCTCTCACCGTCTACAGAGCAGTTACCACAGTGGTGGGTAAACTGCATAGGGGATTCAGAAAATCTTCAGATGCAGTCTGCCAAACACTCTATCCATTGGACCTCACCAGCCAATTCCCCTCTGTTTCTCCATTGAGACTGGACAGTTTTCTTTGTGTTTTCCTGCTGTTAGGTAACAAAGACTTCTGTTGGGCTGACAGTGTAAAGGTAGTATATGTACTGCAGCTACGTGTTGTGGGGAAACTCTGTGATCTGAAATAACCTGGAAAATGCATTTTGCTTTTCAGATATGTTCTGGCATGCTCCAAAGTGCACACAAATAGTCTCTTGCAAACCAAAAGGCTTTTTGGCATACCACTTCAAATAAGCTTATCGAAGAAATACCTGTGAGAGATATGTCTCTGGGCAAAAACCCCAGAAAGAATTAATGACCATCCTCTGCATTCCCATGTATTTTACCACATTGCAACTAACAGTGGTTTAGGAACTATAACTGTAACACTCCAGCAAGCAAGAGAGAAGTATTATTCTCCACTTCAATAGATGAAGAAGCTGAAGCTCAGACCAGGGAGATGACTCACCAGTGTAAGTAGGCGTATAAAACATCCCTGGGGTAGCTGAGATGAAAGTAACAAAGCAAGGCTAACAAAGAGATTCATATGTGCATGTAACATAATTCCTGCCCGTCACTTTCACTTGAAAAACGTTTCTTTTTGCCCTTTTTACTGTTATCATTCGTCCTGCTCTTGCTCTGAATCCGCATAAACTGTACTAATTGTTCAGTCCAGTCACTCGCCATTTTTGTCTCACATAGTATTTTGTACTTGAGAAGTCTAAGTTGAATTCACCACTGAATCTCAGTGTAGGTGGTCTTGCAGAGGGCATCCCCTGACTTTCTTAAGTAATAGCTCATAAATTCTTCTACTCTTCTGTTGTGTAGAAGCCAAGTACACTGGGAAAACCATTTTTAGTTAGCTTTCTGGTTCTTTCTCATTCTTTCTTAGGATTCTCCCTGAGTAGTCTACTAGTCCAGCTGCTTTCAAAGGAATGTTATGTTATAAATCTGTTTTATTTGCAGCTTCCTGAACACCTTTGTGGAAAAGCAGAATATAAAATCTGTACCTTGATTCATTAAAATTTTCCATGGCAGCCCAGCTCTGAAAAGCTTCTCTTTAAAGGCTAGCACATGTTAAACGTCTAAAGAGTTCAATGCTGTTGCCTTTGGATACTGCATAACATGGTACCAAAATGCAAGAAAGATATAGAACCAGAAATGCTGCACAGAAGTGCAGCTAATTAGATCATTGCTTATTCAAGGGAAGAGATCTTTCATCTCCAGGAGCTCAGGCAATTAGGTGAGGTCCCTCACAGTACACCACAGGGGCAGTCGGCTGTTACTAATGAGTTCTGTGCTGTAGTTGAGTAAACAACCAGTCATCATGGTCTCATTAAGGTTCTTCTAGTTCCATGTTTCCTTACCAGATGCTAGGCTCTGTGGTCTGGTAACATGTAAAGGCCTTGTCATTACTTTGTGCCTGTACATATCGCTTCTGCTTGTTCCTTCTACTCTGTGCCCATGCTGTTTTGTCTGCAGTGTGGGACTGGTGCTGACCCTGCCTATTCAGCCCTCACCCCATCCACATCATTCTTTTCACATCCTAGCAGAGCTTCCACTGGGTGCACAAACCTGCTTATATATCTGCCTCTTTCTTGAGCTTATTTTATCAGCAATGAAACTTCCAGTTACAGAAAATGACTCAGTTCTGGTCAGCTACAATGCTAGTCAGGACAACAGTCGTCACAAGTGGATGAGTTTCAGGCTATTTTATAATGATCATCTACCATAAAGGAGCATATTTTTAAGGTGCACCAGCAACACTTCTACTTCAAGCCATCCAAATACTTCAACACAGCTAATTTTCAGTACACCTCTTGAACCCGCTGGGGTTTTTTATGTATCAATTAATATTCTGTGGAGTTTTTTTCCAAAATAAAAATATCTGCACACCAGAAAATAACTAAAGTCTGAATGCAAATCTGCTTTGCCCTTTGAATTCATGAAGAGAGCAAAGCCTGGCTCTAAAAGCAGGTACACAAAGAAATTTGTGGACTCTGGCCCAGACAGTGCTCTCCAGTGCATGTCAACTGTGACTTTATACTGGAGTAAATGACAGCAGATGTGTGATGTGAGAAGTTATAAGAGGCCAGAATATGAACAGCAGAGCTGGTCAGAGAATTCTGTGTAGCACTAGAGACTGATGGAATCAGCCATTCTGCTGAAATCTAAGACCTTATCAAACTGGATCAATATCACTTGTATTTTATTTCCAAAGACACCTAGACTACATCTATACATTGCTTTCTTAACCATGGCAGTAACTCAATTTCTCGTTTATAATATTTAAACACAGTGTCCTTTAAAGTACTTGCAATGAAACCAAAGATGTAATTCAGTCACTTAAATAGAGGTACCTATTGCCATTTAAGATGCACTGGCTGCCAGCTGTTCTGCCAGAAAGGATAAGGCTGCCTTTGAAGGTCCTGTGCACAATTAATATAGCTCAGGTAGATAGATATAGTTATAAATATATGCATTAGATGTTTGTATTTAGGCAACTAAATCACAGTGACTGTCAACAACTCTTTAATGCCAGATACATTTCAGAATTAAGATTAGCATCTTTAGGTTTCTCGTGCAATTAAAAAAATTTCTGGTGTTACAGCCCTTGAAATTATCCCATGGCGTTTTCCTTAAAACACATTTTCTCCACCTCTTCTACATACTACTCACTCTGATACTTCTTGAGCTATAGAGCATAATACTCCATTTTTTCTAATCAAGAACAAATTATTTTCATAAACAGATGTTTATAACATCTGTCTTCATTGACTTTATTTAGGACTGCTTACCTGAAACAAAAAAATCAAAATTAAGACACTTAACCCAGAGGAAAGTATTTGGGAAATAGATAATGCCAGGAAAATGTGTTCTCGTTTGAATGAGGTCTGTGCTTAGGCTTATACTTCAATAGTCTTGCATAAATATGCGTACATACATGTGTATTCCATCTTAATCCAGGGTAATTTTCAGATGCATGCAAAGCTGTAGCTATTTGCACTAAGTTATATGAAACAAGCTTTTTCCTGTCATAAGCTTTTCTTTCCCAACTTTTTCTTTCTGGAAGTAACCTAACCCTTTTCAAACAGAAGCCTTCCAGACCGCAGAATTTTTTGTCACTGAAAGAACCCCGAGGTATCATTGAATAGGCACAAGGAACATAAAAATGCCCAGGAAGTATGCTTTATATAAGCATATTTAGGCAGCATAACCTGCCTCAACTCTCAGCCTGAACATATTTCACAATAAGCACAGGAAAACATGAAACAGTGGGGAAAGCAAATACTGCCTGTTTTGATGCCCTCTGAAATTGTAATTTGCTACAAAATTAACTTTAAGCTGAAGAGAGCCACTGACAAAGTGCATTTAAGACATAGTCAGCCAGCAAAGTTTTAAAAAAGAGAAGGTTTTAGTTTGTCTGTATTTTCTTATGAAACATAAGGTGCATGTTGTAGAGCAAAATGCAGAACTTTGAGTGCAGATTCAGATCTCAGTTTAAGTTTTTGCTTTACCAGAATATTTGTAAATAATTAGAGAACTATACCCTATATGGACTAAACCCATAAAGGGAGCCTTTAAATTGACCCTCAGGTTTCTGCAAGCCCATGGGTATATACTGAATGTTGACAGAGGTCTCAAACTGGCTGCAGATGTGCATAGGAGAATCCCATCTGTTTCACTCTCAACAGACAGATTCTTGAGGATAAGCTAAAACATACCTGCAACCTATTGACAAGTGAAACCCAGTATAAAGAGCTGAACCAGCTGATTTCTGGGCAGGAGAACTAGCACGCAGACAGCCGAACACAAGGTCTTCCCCAGTCAAAAAACCTCCACACTTACAAAGGATGTGTAACTGCATGCAGAGAAAGAGACTGAAGAACATGTCTGCCCCTCTTCCCTTGGTTCATTTGTAGAGGCATCTGATCTCTACAGCAGAGACAATTACATTCAGTTTTACACTTGTGAAGTAGGAGCTGTCTATGATAGATTTAATGAGTATACATTGCAATGTCAAAGATAGAGTCAAGCCCAGTATTTTTTTTTGTGTGGCTATTTTTTCCCATAGAGTAAGACCACCAATTATTTTTGCTCAGATAATCAAAAAGCTGTTGTTGTAAGGATATGTCGGGTTTTTTTTTCTTCTGAGTCAGGCTACCACAAAAGTCACTGACCTGAAAGTGAGATGGCCACATGGCTTTATCAATCCTTGGATAAGTTATTTGGTTTTTATCATACCTTTTTCTAAAGAATGACTAAAAGGTGCTAGTCACTTCATGAAAATTATTAAAGATTGAATTCTGTTCTCATTTACACCAGTGTTAATCGCACCACTGAAGAATCTGATCCACAAACAAATGGCAAATATTTTCTCTGGTATGAACACAACTCGCTCTTCTGTTATGTAACTTGAACATATTTTTAGCTTTGTTTTCCTTTGTGGTTATTTCTTCTTTTTTTTCTGTAGCTATAACATGGAAACAGATGGGAGTTCTGGTCAATATAGGTATTCATGAAAGAGAGATAATTTTAATGTAATGGGTTTAACTAATACATAAATGAATGACTGTCCTTCTGATCTTTGATTTTTCAGTTATTTTCCTTATTGTCTCTGGTTTACAAATGAACTTTTTTTTCTTTAGTGGAAAAGGTCATTGTGTTCCTGTAATTTTTTCATGTTACATTTATGAGGCACATCCTGTTCATTATATCCAGTCACTATTAACCCAAGCACCAAAAATTAAAAGTGCAACACTGCTTCGTGCAGTGTGTGAAGCACAATGACGAACAATCCAACAAGGTATTGAGAATATTAGATAGTGTTACAGTGGCAAGAAATTTATCTATCAATTACAGTAAATTAATTCCAGAAGACATTTAGATTCTCTAGTTGATGCAAAGGAAAATTCAGATATATCCAATTACAGCTAAGATACTATTACAATCACATGGCTTCCTTAAGTGCCTTGTTCTTGCATGCACTGTCTAAATAGACATTGTAACACTATGTTGAATAGCACTCTATAATGCAATATGGATAAAATAAAACCCCACTGTCTTTATCATAGAAAAAGACTTATAAACAGAAAAGACATTTCACAGTGAGTATTATATCTAAAAATTTTTTTAAAATGCCACTATTACTTCATCTATAGTTAAGTTTCCGAAGTTATTTCCATGTTAACCTTGGTCACAATTGTTTATAATGTTCTGAAAGATTTTATTTTCAGACTCAGTGTCTCTGTGTTTTGCCTCAAATAAATAATATAAACTCTCTTCTTTGTGATCTGTTTTCCTGATAATATTTACATCTCCTTGTTCATTCTTTCTCTTTTCTGACCTCAGCTGAAGTGAGCCTAAGTACTGTGACTTAAAATTACATGGAACAGCAAATCTTTGTGCAGCAAAACTCTAAATGTGTGCACTGACCTTTAAAGATCGTGTGCAATAAATTCTAAATGCACCTGTGATGTTCTGCAAGCCAGAAATGAAGAGCAACTTTTATGAATAATTGTGTGCAGTGATGGGTATTCTTCTCCAAAGGCAAAGCCTCTAACTCCAAATACTGCTACAGCTCTCAAGCTGACAAAACAATGGGTCTATATATACAGAAGGGACTACATCCTATATTTCAGTGTTGATACTCTACCTCCCATTCTGGTAGCTGAAGCTGCATCTTACTGGCAAATAAAATAGAGGAGGTGCCATTCTTAGCAGGTTGCACCATATATGTGCAGCTAAGTTACGTTGCTATCACCTACCTCTGAAAGACACTGTCATTCCCTATACTCCTTGCTGGAAACAGCTGTTGGCCTAACCAATTCAATATGCTGAGAGTGTTTGCTGGTTTAGATCAAACCAGTGTGTTTTAGCAATATGGAGTGCTTGGTGCTGTGATTTGGCTTAGTTTAGTGTAGTATTACAGGTAGCTCACATTATTTCTGGTACTTGTCTAACTGGCATTTGGTATTCAGTTGTCATTCAACATTTCTGCCTTGCAACTGCAGTTTGACTATCCAATATTACATAATGGATCACTTTTCCATGAAGTTCAGTATATTTCCCTAGGTCATAAGAGTTCCAGAGGAATGTAAATAAATCCTAGGGCATTTTCTAGCTTTGTATTCTGATGTCTTTCCAGAAAGCAGATTTATCAAGATATATCTGCTTTAAGAGTTTCTAGAGTCTCTGGAGAGAATGTAGACCTTCAGTGATGGATGAGATGCTTCCTCCCCCAGTGTCTTGGAAACAAGATATAAACTTTGTATAACAGTTCACAGCAGTTCCATCTTCCTATTTGACCTACCCTGCGTATTGTCTGGAGCAATTAAGAGGATTAAGGGTCTGAATCTGCTTTTAACCACCACTCTCAAACCTGAGTAAGTCCTGTGTTATACTAAAAGTATAGTATTGAAGAACTGTCAATTATGAATGATGTTAAAAGATAAATAATCATCAGTATGCAGTAAGTAACATAGTGGTATTTAAATGTGATGCTGAAGTGCCATGAAGCAAATGACTCTTGATTGTTAACATGATATAGATATCTCCTCACGCGATGTGATTTTTATAGCAGGCAATGAAAGGCCTTTTCCATAAAGTATAACAACTGCTGCCACTAAAACTAACAGCCAAATCTACATAGAGATACCTCTAGGGGGAAAGGGGAAACAAACACTTTTTAGATCCTATGGGCAGCATAGTCTTAAATGGAGGCCTGATTCTGAAGTTTTTACATCATGACCTTACACAACATATTTTCTGGTTTGTGTTCTTCACTGATTACTATGATAGATAAGTAATATTTGATTTGGAGTTGATGTCGTTAGACCAGAACTTATACCTTTTTGCCTAGAGTACTTAGGAGTCCTCAAGTACCAAAATTTTACCATTGTATTTTCAGAGCTCAGTCCAGTCTACTACCATCACACAGAATTACAAACCTGCAAATGATAAATGGTTAAATAACATATCAATGTTCAACAAAAGCCATGTGTGCTCTTAAGTTTTCTTGGAATGAAGAAAATGCAACATTTTATATTTCTTTATCCAAGACTCACACTCAGGGTTTATTCTTGAGCACACCATGATAACTGAAAGTAAGCAGATACAAGATTTTAAAGGATTTGCAAAATATAAATATATTTTATCATAAACATACACAGATCTGAAAAAAATAATAACACAGCTGCCAGAATTTCCCTGCCTCAGCTACCTTCTCTTCAACATTCATTGGATATGCTTCAGTGTCCTCTGAGAAACCCAGGGTCCTTCCCACACTGAATGTGAAAGCTCTCACCACACTTATGGCCTCTCTCTCACTGTCAAGCAAACAATTTTATTTCTTCTTTGGCTTGTCTCACCTGCTATGGCTAGCTATGGGAGATGGAGCTTAGTGATGTGATGTAAACTCTGGGCTCAGAAAATCTGCTAATGGTAAATCCACTTGAAATATATCTGGTTGCAGTAACATGGGTTTATAAAAGCATCTTGTGAATCACTTCACTGGGATCTGTAAGACCTGAAATAGAGAAATAAATGAGATTCAGCTAGTTCAGGCTGCTTGAGGATGATTTTGAATTTAACTGTATATATAAACTTGTGTTGTATGAATTCATGTCCCTTTTCTGCTGTCCAGCATTCCTCCATCAGTGTTATTTCTCCTCTTGTTCACCACGTTTCAGCTATGGCACTTTTCACAGGCAGCTGCTCTACCTTTGGAGAAATCCAGCAGCCTCAGATGTTGGTTTGCTGCAGAACAGTTGGAGAAAATATTTTTCCTTGAATTCCTCAATCTCAGTCCAAAGAGTTTTCTCTGAGCTATATCACCAACCCTCCAGATCCTGTTCTAGTAAATAAGCAAAGAAGACCACCATATTGAAGCCGAGGTTGCAATCTGGACATGGCACATATGGGAAGTTCCAAAGTCACATCAGTTTTATAATCTGCATTTAGACATATTCCACAGATTATTAGGTGTTAATTATAAATTAAGGCATACATTTATAGTTTTTAAAACCCTTAACCCAGTAATTTCTTCTGAATAATTAAATAAGAAATGTTTTCATTACAACTAAACATAGGCAGCAATTGATTTCTTATTTCTTACAAGATTTGTCACAGTCTCTTAATAACCACATTTCATTCATTGCTCTAAGGAAGAGTTAAGAAGGGCATCTGTGTTACATGCTTTTCCAAAAGTTTTCATAATAGACTAAGAATATCCACATTAAAACCTTTGCTATTCACCACCACAGCATTTTCTGCCTGTTTCTGCCAAAGACAGCCAAAATGAAACTTTATTTTAAGAAATTAATAAATAGTGGGCAATCCGGCACTGGTTTTAGAATATGTTAGAATATCACTTGTTGTTTGCCGATGACAGCGGTCATTTATTTCTTTCCCCTGGGACAGGTGAATATTTCAAATGGTCATAATGAAGTTAGGGTGTAATCTTTGTCCTGATTAAGTCAATGAGATACCCCTTCTGCATTTTTCCTTTTTTTGTAGTATTTTCACAGAATGATAGAATAGTTGAGATTGGGAGGGGTGTCTGGAAGTCATTTGGTCCAGCCTCCTGGCTCAAGCAGAGATACCTAGAGCAGGTTGTCCAGGACCATTTCCAGATGACATTTGAATATCTCCAAGGAGGGAGACTTCACAACCTCTCTTCGCAACCTCTGCCAGTTGTCAGTCATAGAGCACTGGATGCTCAGGTCTTTGTTCATAAAGTTGCTTTCCAGCCAGGCAGCCCCCAACATCCTCCCCAGGCACAGGCCTCTATGAGGTTCCTCTCAGCCCATTTCTCCAGCTTGTCAAAGTCACACTGAATGGAAGCATGACTTCCTGGTCTATCAGCCACTTCTCTCCATTTTATATCAACAGCAAATCTGTTGAGATTGTGTCCCATCATCCAGATCATTAATGAAAATGCTGAAAAGTATTGCACCCAATATTAACTCTTGGGGTATATCACTAGTTAATAGGACTCCAGTTAGACTTCACGACTTTAACCACCACCCTCTTTGCTCAGCTGGGATAATTTTCAGTTGGGTCACTGTCGTCACATCCAGCCCCTATTTTATCAGCTCTTCTACAAGGATCATATGGAAGACAGTGTTGAAAGTATATTGAAGTCAATACTGAAGTGCCCATTGCCCTCCGCTCACCTACCAAGCCAGTTGTTTCACCACAGATGGTCACGGGGTTGGTCTGGGTATTCTGATTGAGTCAGCAACAGGGTAATTGGTCTGCAAGTAGCAGTATCTCATGCTGAAGCTCTTTCAGGGCTTCTGAAGTCACTGAAGATTTAGAAAAGATTAGAGACAGAGTCCTAGAGATAGCTGAGCTTGGATGCTTATAACGGAATATAAGTTAGTTTCTGCCCAAAGACCTTCATAAGCTTGAATGCAATGGTACAGAAAGGGACAAATCTATATAATTTTTTTAACCGAACAAAATAAGGTCTGAGAAAGAAGATCGTAGTCTTCTTCCTCTTCAGTTACAACAATGGAGACACTGTGAGAGGGCACTTAATTCTGTCTTAGCTGACAGTAGGGTTAGTGCTAGATGAAAGCTATCCTGAATCAACCCAGTAAGTAGTGGCATAAGTTTCTTGAACTGTCAGGAGATACCTGATTGAACTAACAGTACCTCTGCTAAAAAAAATCTACTTCACAAAAAAGAAAAAAAAACAACAACTGGATACTAGAAAATACCCACCTATCTTCAAAGACATCTGAAGGAACTGAGACTACACTGACCAGATGTCTGTGTTAGCTCATGGGCAGGTATATAGGTATGTAGGCTGTATGTTTCCAACTCATTGTAAAGTTATTTACCAAATCTTGAGATCTTTCTTTATTTCTTCATTTCAGTTTACCGCAGTTTAAAAATTATTTGCTGCCAGAAAATTAATTCCAATGGTGACCTTTACGGTATCAAACTGCTCTCTGAATTATAATTATTTATATATTAAACCGCAAATTCTATGCAAATGGTATAGCATTATCTAGGTTGAATTGCCTAGGGAGTTGTCAGGGAGTAATGTGAAAAAAATCATAAAAGTAATAAGGTTTCATGTGTTTCGACTGATATGTCAAAGATGGTGATCTTTCCTTCCAGAATATACATGTTGAATTCTTCCTATTAGATTCCATTGATGTTATTTAAAAAAAAAATAAAATCAAGTGAGAGATTTTAAAGTTCTTTTTACGTTCTTACTTAACCTTCCACATCGTTATATTCTACTTCAAAAGTGGTTAAGAACAGAAGACATGACTGTACTAAGGCAATACAATCTTTTTGGCATAAAGGACTTAGGGCACCATCTATGGTAATTTTATACTAAAAGGTTGTTATAGACAGGTTGAAAACTGTCATTTAGCATCCTTTTCTTTTTTTTTTAAGTAAACATGCCTATTCTGTATGATGAAAGACAGTGCAGCTATTAGAGACACAATACAGATATAGGTCAGCAGTGGATTACTGTGATGTGGAGAGCACAGGTTTGCAAATATTAGTCTTTAAGTGTCCTTTGAGAAGCTAGCTAAAAGTGTTTTTGCTGAGCTAAACTGGATACACAGACTTTCTCAGTTCAATGTTCCCTAGTAAACAAAGCCAAGAACTATAACAGCAATTGACTGGAGTGACTGAAGTCCATGTGAATATAATGTAATGGCAGCTCTTTCACTGATTTTGGCTAACATCAAGTACAAGAACTGAACAAACAGGGCATATTAATTAAAAAAGGCAATTTGAAACTGCTTTGCTTGGTTGTTCTTTTATTTTTTTCCCATGGATACAGTTTCAAACAGAAAAAATCAGGTTAAACAATGCATTTCTAATGAAGCATTAGCAAATAAATATATGTTCTCCTTGTGGAGAAAGCTATTTCCAAGCTTTACTCCTCCAATTTGAGGAAGAAAGGAACATCATGTGATCAGCATGTTTCAGCACAGTTCAGATTTTGCATATTCCTGCCAGAAGAATCTGCATATAAAAATGATTTACAAGAAATATCTGGTGAATAAATTTGAATTGCCAAATGTTTAATTTAAAAAAATAAATAAATAAAAAGCAGGTGATTTAATGGTGAGAAAAGCTAAAATAGCCAAATTATTAACAAAGGATTAGCTACTTAAGTTTTACCTGGGATATTTTAATAGTTAATTCTGAATAGAAGTTCATTCTTTGTAAATATCACAGATTGTCACTGAGAAAGATCAGTTGTTTCAGGTAGTCAGATGATGGCATTAATTGTTTTTATAATGAAGTACATATGTGTAAATAAAAACTGAAGTCTTGTTGAGCTTTTCTAGTTGCTTATCACTTGATTCTGAGGATGACCACTTTTAAAGTTAATGCTTGTATTTAAAGATAAATTGCTTATCAGATTCTTTTCTGCAAGACAAGAAAATTGAGCTGTGTAAGCTCAGGCTGGCTATACTGATAAACAGCACATCCCATAATAAAGCTCAGCTTATTATTATTTATTTGTTCTTATTTATTTATTATTTTATTACTCTTTATTAGAATTATTATTATTTTGTTATTACTAAAATAAAAATAATAAATAATTATAAAATAATAAAATCATTATAAATAAGAAATAAAAATAAATTAATAGACAATAATAATTAATAATTAATAATAGATAATAAATAATAGTAGAATAAATAATAAATAGTAAAATAATAACAATAAATAATAAATAATAAAAGTAATTTAATAATAAACAATAACAATAGAATGATAATGAAATAATAAATGATATTAAAATAATTATAAAATGATAAAATAATAAAATAATTATTATTTATTCAGCTCTATCATTTATTATCAGCCAGCTCAGGCTGGCTATACTGATAAAAAGCACACCCATAATAAAGTTGCTTGTTGTGCAAGCAACTTGCTTAGTTTGTTTTTAAAGGGTGATCAACAGGTTTCCTTGGGCTGGGCTATTTTTGTTTCAGCGTGTCTTGTACAAAGAGTTGACTTCTGTCTTATATAATGTGCTCAATACATTCCTTTTCTCCAACATGCAAATCTTGCAGTACCACATAATAAACACAGTATTTCTGAGCTGATCAAAATCAGTATTTCATATCATAACTTTTATAGCATGACATGTTACAACTGTTGCATTTTTCTCCATTGTTTGAAACTTTTACAGGCCACTATAAGAGGAAATATATTTCTTCTTTGAAAACCTTGTCTCCCTTACTTCTGGGGAAGACATAGCTAATTAATTCAAACCAGTGACAATTTTTCTTTTCCTTTGTAGAAATGTCCCTCAAATCTTTCCAGAATCTGATCATATTTAAATGCAGTGACCATCCTGTGGATTACCCTCCTCTCACTCAGTTGCACAGTCGTGCTATAAAATTCCAGCAATGTCTGTCACTGAAAATAGCACTGGTGTAGTACTAGTTGCCTTCCAAATTTTTCAGTGAATGCAAACAAGAAAGTCATTAACTCAAGTAATCACTGACACAGAAATATGGATTCAAATTCAGTATTAAGAAAAAATTCCAGTAATATGCTTAACTCCACACCTGTACACTTAGGAACTTTTCCACAGTCAGGAAAGGAGTGACACCAGCGACCACTCAGTGGATAAAGAACCGGTGGTATGGCCACACTCAAAAAGTTGTGCTCAATGGCTAAGTGTCCAGCTGGAGACCAGAAATGAGTGGTGTCCCTCAGGTATTGGTGTTGGGACCCGTCTTGTTCAACATCTTTGTCAGTGACATAGACAGTGGGATTGAGATGTGCCCTCAGCAAGTCTGCTGATGACACCAAGCTGTGTGGTTCAGTTGATATGCTGGAGGGAAGGTAATGCCATCCAGAGGGACCTTGACACGCTTGCCTGTGAGGTGGGCTGATGCCAACCTGATGAAGTTTAACCATGCCAAGTGCAAGGCCCTACACCTGGGTCAGAGCAATCCCAGGCGCAGCTACAGGTTGGGCAGAGAAGAGATTCAGAGCAGCCCTGCGGAGAAGGGTTTGGGGATGTTGGTCTATGAGAAAATGAAAATGAGCCGGCAGTGTGCACTTGCAGCCCAGAAACCAACCGTATCCTGGGCTGCATCAAAAGGAGCATGACCAGCAGGTGGAGGGAGGTGATCCTGCCCCTCTACTCTGCTCTTGTGAGACCTCACTTGGAGTATTGTGTGCAGTTCTGGTGTCTTCAACACAAAAAGGACATGGAACTGTTGGAACAAGTGCAGAGGAGGGCCACGAGGAGGATCAGGAGACTGGAGCACCTCCCATATGAAGACAGGCTGAGAAAGTTGGGGCTATTCAGCCTGGAGAAGGCTGCGTAGAGGCCACCTAGCAGCCTTCCAGTATCTGGAAGGGGCCTATAGGGTTGCTGGGGAAGGACTCTTCATGAAGGACTGTAGTGATAGGACAAGGGGTGAAGGGTTCAAATTTAAACAGGGGAAGTTTAGATTGGATATGAGGAAGAAATTCTTTACAGTGAGGGTGGTGAGGCACTGGAATGGGTTGCTCAGGGAAGTTGTGAATGCTCCATTGCTGGCGGTGTTCAAGGCAGGGTTGGACAGAGCCTTGGGTGGCATGGTTTAGTGTGAGGTGTCCCTGCCCATGGCAGGGGGTTGGAACTAGATGATTTTAAGGTCCTTTCCAACCCTAACTCTTCCACGATTCTATGATTCTATTCTGGCACTGGGTAAAACCATCAGCTTAGCAAACTAAGGTGGCTTACTTTTGGGTTGCTGGGAATCTCTAGGGCCCTTGTGAAACATGTACCAGTCTGAACATCATCGTTTTAATGCTGTGAGGAACTTTCATACTTCTCAGAAAACAGGGTCTTTGAATACGGTGTTTTATTGGTCACTAAATCCTGGTGGAAGTGCCAAATAAACCATTAAATCCATTAAAACTTTTATTGGATGAATTTAATTTATATCACCTACGTTTCATGACTGTTACCACAAGGAAAAGATTTAGACAGTTGATCTTCATTTCCTCTTTCCTCTTTAAAAAAAAACAAAAACATAACAAACCGCAAACAGCAACAACAACAAAGCTTGGCTCCCACTTCAATTTTTAGATATCTCAAATTTGATTGTAAGGAGGAACAGAGACTTAGAAATTGACGTTGACTTCCTGGACCTGCTACAGCCAGCTTTTTTTTGCAGTCATGCAGTATACATATGTGACATGCAAGAACAAGACGACTGGAAGGCATGTTTATGAGTATATTTGCACATGTTTTCTTTGAATTGTAATGCACAAAAAAAGAGTTGCTGCATTGCTTTTTGTGCGGAGAAAATGTTGAGCTGAGTATTGCACTGGTCCTGCTTTTTCAGGAATAAAATCTGAATGGTTTTCACAGCCTCTGCATGAAATCCATGCTCACAGGTCCTCACAATTACCAGTGTGCCTCACTTTGTTCTTGTTACCTTTTCCCTTCTCTCTTTTGCACACCTTTACATCCCAAGGTTTTAATGGTGAAAAAAGGAAATATAAGTATACAGCCACAGTAGCAGACCCAGAAATTAGTACCAGGTTAAATAAGGAAAAAAAGGTTTTTCTCTGTGTCAGTGCATGTGTGATATTCTCACATGCAGAGAAAAGCAAGAATAAGTAACGTGTTGGAGACTATTTCATTTGGAAAGTGTTTTGTTAGCTTTCAAGTAGGTTATACCTCATGTGATTTGTGGAATTACTTTCACTGTTTCTTTTTAATCCTAGGTAAGAGCAAAGATTTGAACATTATAAAGCATGTGTGCTACAGAAGGTGGGTTAGTGGAATTCTGTGACCATAGAAATACACCCAACTTTTTCACCAAATAATTTTCAAAGCTTTTCAACAACCACTGCTGGACTTGTAAATTCTTGTTCTCTCATTATTTACTCTGCCCTGCGTGCAGAACCTGCAATACATGTAAACACTGACATACTAGGCTTACTTCTTATCTCAGCTGAATGAATGTCATGCCAGTGATTTTGGTGGAGTTATCTTTGTTCCAGGCCAGTCATGAATAGAAATCATACCTTTCAATAAAGCATATTTGAACAAAAATGCATAATTGAGAAAAGAGGGAATGTATTAACAGCCGATTGCTTTCTAATACTTTTGCCTTCCCACTGATTGCAGTGAGAGTGAAGATTAACATCTTGTTCAATTATACTTGTTACTGAGTTGGAAAGCTCTGAGGTGGGTAGAAGCGGAGCTCTATGTAAGACCCAGCCCAGATATCTTGTCCTGCAAACCTGCATCAGAGTCTTCTGGCACAGAGATTAAATACAAATGTTTCTATTTTGGTGCTTTCATAGTTGCCAAGGTTTGAAAACATTAGCCTAATTTTCTCACCTATATTGTAAGAAGATTTTCCTAGGTCTTTTTCTAATTACAAATCCTTTTTTTTTTTTAACCCTCTGTATCCCCACCCATTTTTGGGGTTTTATTTATTAATTTTTTTTTTAATATAAATTAACATTTAAACATTCTTTTTGTGGAAAAGCAACTCTAGGATGTATGTATGCTACTTCTCTTTTTGCAGCCATGTTTATTTATTAGCACTAAAATTTGTTAAAAATTATGTAAATAATCATCTTTGTGGCATCTTTACACACAAAGCCCTTTAGAGAGGAAAGAAACTCAATTTTCAAACAAAATTCAGTTTTTCAGAATGTCATTGATTTGTACTTCTGCTTAGTGGCCTCTTAGAGGAAGGCTCTGTTTAACTTCAAGCCATGAAACACACATGCTTGCAAATTGCTTTGCAAAATCATAGTCCCTTCAGTAAAATTTTATCTGCATTCAACACCTGAAACAGGACAACTGAATGATTTTCAAAAGACCTGTTTCCAAAGAACATGCTTTTTGTACCAATACCTAAAAAAATCTATTTCTAAAACCAAATCACTACGGTTTTTTTTTAATATATTACTTATGAAAGTCCAGCTTCCACGTGAATCCACAATCTTCATATGGTTTCCCTCACTTTGCGCCTGAAAAAGTGCAAGAAATTCTTATTGTTTACTAGAGATGTTGGTGGCGTTGGCACTTCAGAAACACACAGGAATGTGATTGTCTTAAGGCTCAGTCAACCACAGAAAATGGTTCAGACATGTCTGAATATATGAAAGTAAGAAGATATTTGTTTATAAGCTTAATAAAGTTAGTGTGCTTGAAAGAATGGTTTAGCTTCAAGTTGGGAGCAATCCCCTGCAGGTAGATGCTTTCCACTTCTCTAAGAAAAGATGGAAAAAGTTCCCTGCTACAAAGCTGAAGTCCCTGAAGCCCCTGAAGCCCTTAAAAAACAAACAAACCAGAAATGTTTCCAGTAAACAGGTTTAGGAAGCTAAAGTTGGTGAAGGACAGGTTTTTTCCCACCAGGGCAGTTTCTCAACCCAGCCAAATTCTAATCTGGGCAGTAGCAGTTTTCCCTGAAATCACTCACCAAGCTGAGTAGTGAGCCACCAGGCTAATTTAATTCAGTTTTGGTGCATATCCATGAGAGAATTTAATCGTTCTTCCAGCACAGAAAGAGAAATACCACCAACAGTTGCTGGGAGCCAGAGGCTATCTGGCTTTTGGAGTAGCAGGGAGAAGTTAAATAGGCTGGGAGCTGGCTGCAGAAAGAGGGCTCAGTGGCTTGGGTATTGCGATGAAAGGCTCAGAGCTGGCATGAGAAACAGTATGTTTCTGGTAAAGGGGGTTATAATAGCCATGAAAGAGCCTTGTGGGTGGCCCATTAAAAAGGGGGGTTACAGCTGTGTCTGAAGGAGGCTGGCAGAAGAGGGTTCCTGGATGTTGAGTTTGCCAGCGTGAGGATGCTTGTAGCAAGGCAATGACCTGCAGGGAGCTGGCTGGACAAACCATCTCTGCATCCAGAAGGCATTGGGCTGTCTTTAGGCCTGAATGAAGTATGGTGATTTTACATTGGCTGGTAACCATTTATATACACAGAATATGAAAAGAATATTCCTCAGAAACAAAGGTTGGGAAAGGGTACCTTCATTTCAATAGGATCAGGTGAATACAGAGCGTTCCTGAGAAAGGCTTATTTGAACTCATCTGTAATCCTCTTGGTACTGAGGTTGCACATTCCCCTTAGACTAACTTTTCTAATTCTTTACTCACCTTAAAACTATAGAGTAATTCCAAATTAAAAAAAGAAAAAAGTAGCATATTAAGCTATTTCCTTGTTGTCCTACCTCTGTGGACTTGGAATACAGAAGAGAATTATTCTGCTAACAAAAAGAAGAGAAAAAAAAACGAACTGTTATAGGATTGAAAGACTTTTGAAGTCTTTTCTCTTTTGTTTACTTTGTTTATATATGTGTTAAATATAACCGTATCTTCCAACCTTTTTTATGGGTTCTGTCTTCTGAAGAGCTTTTTTTGCGGTCTTTGTCTTTGATTGCATCTTTCTTAAAATAGGATGGCTTAGTTCAATATAGTACTCCAGCTAAATCCTTACCAATGCCAGATACAGCAGGGCAGTAAACTTCCAGACAACACAAAATGGCACATACCTTTTCATAAGAGCATGGCATAGTGAATTCTGAGTCAGTCTGTAAAGCTTTCTAACTTTTATGTCCTTTCTGTGCTATTGTTGACAATCACTTAATGCTGTCTTCTGTATTAAATCCACAAATGCAATATACTGAATTTCACCTTTATTACAATTCAACTTTTTAAAATCAAATTATTTTTCAGACTATCAATCAAGATCATCTTCAGCGAATCTTGCCTGATATCTTGACCCAGATTTTAAAGAAAGCTCTTTCCTCCAAACTATTAAAATGTACTGAAGAATATTAAGCACAGGACAGAGACCTACAGAACCTAACATAATAAGTAATGGTCAACAAATAGCTTTGCACCAGATGTGTGCTTTTAGCTGTGAACCTGCCCAAACCATCATCTGTACAAGACTTTCTCGAGAGGGTGACACGTGGAAAGAGCTCAGAAGCCAAAAGTCAAGATACGTCCTCCTGCTGCCTCTCTCCCTGCATATGACATGATTTTCTCTGAAAACGAAAGGAATTACAGTGAATATGTTTAACTCATCACAAATCAGTTGTCTTTTTTTCTTATTATGTGATTATATTTTAGATATTTCGCAAACTGCTTTCAATAATTTGCTTTGATTCTTCCCGGCCATCAAATGTTTTACATTTATAATTCCATTCCACTCTTTTCAAAATCAGAACTATCTTTGCTATCAGGTTCCCTTGGCTTCCATGATCTCTGTAAGAAAATTGCTGCAGGGTTGGTGGTTGCTGTAATATAGTCCACCAACACCTCCCAGATTTGAGAATATCTAAAATATTAAAAGGTTTTTGAGCCTTGGTTCTTACTTCTGGTTTTCATTCTTCTTATTTTAAACATACAGAAAAACTAAATTTTCATGATACTTGAAATAAAAAAGACTTTGAATTTCTCAGCCTCTTTTCATCTATTACTTTCTCACCTTCCCTAGTAAGTACTGGGCTTGTTCGCATCTTTTCCCTTCATTTGATTCTAAAGTACAATTGGAAGTTTTTCTTCTTGTCTATATTCTCTTGTTAGCCACCTAAACTGAAGCATTTGATTGTATGTTCTCAATCAGTTGATGTTTTAATAATAATTTTAACAGTAATAATAAGCTGAACTATCTCAGCCTCCTGGCTCAATTACATCATTACAGCTTGTTCTACTTTAATCCTTCCCTAGAGTCTTTCAACAGATAGGCTTCTGGTTTCTTGGAAGCCATCACATTAGGCATATTAATTTTTGATATATTACACTGCAATATATGTTTTGTTTACTATTAAGTCTATTGCTCAGGTACTATATGAAAGGTGTCTAAGGAACAAAGGATTCATGTGTCATAAGAAGGTGGTCTCGTAAATTATGGTGATTAATCATCATAAAATCATAAGCATACTAAAAAAGTAGATAACAAAATGCGTACTGCTTTGCAACTCACTTCTTAAATGGAAGGAGAACTCCAGATATGTTGAATATCTCTCAGCACACATTGGAGAATTACTTTTTCTGTAAGCTAAAGTAACTTCCTGCAGAGTGAACCAGTTCTCTTTCTCTTCTGTTGAGATTCCTGTTCCCATGAGGAAGGAGATCTGAGTGTCTTTTGTATTTTCCTGTGCCCTACGCTGAAGAGAAAGCCTAAGGTCTTGCCTAGCATAAAGGAACTGAAGTGAGTAGGCAGTGTATGCAACGGTGGCTTCTGGGAATAGTTTCAGGACTTTGTATTTCCTACTTATTTTGTGCTTTTTTGTCAAAGGGTAAACATTTCAAGCTAAATTATTCAGAAGGGATTTAGGAGGTGTTTTCTTTAAGTTCTGCTGAATACAAATGTGTGGAGAGAAAGAAAAATCAAGCATTCGGCTTTGATTTTGTGTTTTTGTTCACTGGTTACACTGAGATCTTTCAGGAGAATGATTGTATAGATGTGTGGGGTAATCCAGTTCCCCCTCTTCCTGAGTAGGGTTCTCATAGGAAGCCGCTCCAAACCGCTACTTGAAGAGGGCTATCTCAAGCTTACTAAAGGAGAGGAAAGAAAAATCCTGGCAAACGAAGAGCCACGATAAAATCTGAATTGACTCTACCACCAAGGCCACTATGCTAGCCACATTTCTTCAGCAAATAGAGGGCACTGAGAACTTTCCAGGAGATGGTATTATGGAAAGTGGTGGCATATTTTAGCACTGCAATCCCAGAATGAGGCCTCAGAATGTACAGTGAATTTGCCTTTCTGAAAAAATATCTTCTTTACATGTAGGTGAAGCTATGTAGCTCCTTAAAGTATAAGGCAGAAATTTAAGTAAGAGCCATGTGATTCTGGATTACACACTGAGAATACAGTGCATGCCTACACTGAAGTGCTTGTAATTTAAACAAAACCAGCATCAGTAATTACTGGAACCACGACATGCCCCAGCACACATAGTCTGCATGAAGCCAGAAAAAGCCGTTTGACCCCATACAGTGAAGCCTCCCCTTAGTGCTGCTGGAAATGCCATCTTTCAGACTAGCGCTTCCTGCAGTACATGGGAGCAGATGGCCAGCCAGCACCCTGGGATATGACCTACTGTAAATCAGGGCCTTGACTATGGCTCAAAATTTGTAATATATATGTTTTGAAATTTGTGAGGATGCTTCTATGGGAGGTGACTGAGAAGGGAGAAGTTGTTTCTTGGCATTTCAGAACAGAGGAAAAATTACACAGTATTGTGCTCTCTAGTGATTCTGAGGACTTAAAACTTGGTTCTGCTAAGTAACCTACTGAACCTGTATGCCTTGGTTAGGTTGAATAAAACCAAATGCTCTTAATAGGGTCACTGTCTCCCTTCAGTGTGCCCACGGTATAATTGGGAGAGTGGAAGAATTATAAACCCCCAGAAAGCTATGTTCCCCATGGCAACCTGTCCCTAGGAGAACAGTGGGCTGCTTCCTTTTGCAATTGGGCCTTTTGGCATTCACCCATGCTAGGCATTATTCCTCTTATCTGCTATTAGAGATTTGACCTAATTCCATGTGATACAGAAGCAAGTGTTTACTTTTAAACATATGAACCAGTATGCTGACTGCAGTACAATTACTCTTTAGCAATTGACACCAGGACAACAATTCTGTTCCAAAGCAGCACGCTGTTCCAGGTGTTTTTATAATGATATTCTTTCACAGTTCTCCAAGTTGTAGGTGGCAAGGTGCAGGCACACACAAGAAGTTGCGTACATACTGCCTTTTCAGACCCGAGGTCCAGGTTTACCTCCCCGTCCTCTGTCTCAGCATGATCTGTGATTGTTTAGGGCAGAGTTTTCAAGCTAAGACAGCTATTTCTGGGTAGGTTTCCAGTATGTGAGATTTACTTGTTCAAAACCTTCTCCACATTAACTCTATTAAAATAAATTTTGGAACTGCAAGGAAATACTACTTTTCCTGTGCTGAAAATTAAATACATGCTTAAGAACTTCACTTGTCTGAGCTTGTGAATAAGAGTCCTTCAAACTAATCAGAAATGGGAGTGAGCTACTTATGACAGAGTCCCAATGCAAAATGTAGCATTGAAAGATAAGGATGATCTTGGTGGACAAAAATACAAATACAATCAATTCTCTTTATGAAATATCCTTTGTAGATTTTTATCATAGGCTTGAAATGTTGCAGCAACCTTGGAAGAATTTTAGGGATGTCCCTAAGGAAGAAATTAATTCCTAATTTGCATAAAAAGGGAAAGGGGTAAGGAGTGAGGAAGACCCTGCTGCTATACATCACTTTTGATTCTTAGAATTCCTCACCAGAAGTCAAGGAGTAATGTGAGACATGCCAGCTTTGTTGGAGGAAAGTTAGAATCACATTTTGCTGTTTTGTTTTTCCCTTTGCCACTTTGTTTCCAAGCCTGTTATTAGGAATTGAAGATTTGCTTTTGCTCGAATAAGCTTGCATTAATTTTCCCCATCATCTTTCCAGTGCCAGAGTTGAGGCCAAGGGAAGCTGACAAATTCAGCTCATGCTTCTGTTCGTTGGAGGTAAAGTATGCAACCGCCAGTCTAACGCTCCCCTCATGAGGTGCACCCTGACATGGGACTGAATGCTCTCAGCCAGGCTGGAAGGGTCAGCTGGGGCCTGGGAGTGCCAAATGCTGCATTGAGAAAGTTGTTTCTGGCAGTCACAGAGAACACCCCTTCTTCCAGGAGCAGGTAACAAAGAGAGACCCCTCACAGCAGACCCCTGGGAAACCTTTCAAACCAGTCCATGGCTCCAAGGGAAAATGCAGCAGCTTTCAGCACAGGGGAGAAGGTTGAAACTAAGTTAACCGACAGAAAATGTTGCACCATACTGATCCGTGAGAGTGTGTTTGAAAAAATAATTTACAAACCCTTCCTGCGAAGTTGCTACTACTGTAAACATTCAGTAGAAGGTGTTTCCAACGGAATTAAGAGGCAGCTCCCTTAGTGTAATAATTTCCAGTGAATTTAGTTCCCTTGACAACCCTTTGACCTGAGATTCCTGCTGTAAAATGCTAGTCTGTTCTACCTGTTCTGAAAGGTGTCTAGTAGTTTGCTCACTCAGGTAGGCATTGCTACCATGCTGTTGTTTTTATCACTTCAATCTTTAAGGCTTCTCTCTGCACTGTCAGACTCAGGAAAGTCACTGGGGAAATTATTTGGAAGTCTGTTTATAACCAAAACCCAGGTTTTGTAGTAGGTCTTTAAACACTAAGAAGCAGGCTACCAGGGTATAATCTTTTCATGGAGATTCTCGATAAAATAACAGAATACAGACCATAAAAATATGTCTTACAAATGCTAAAGTGTATGTTACCTGATACTTGTGTCAGGTCTCAGCTTACTTTCTCCAGATACGTCCAAGCTGGATGGTAGACCCACCTGTACTCAAATCATAGTTCATCAAATTGGATGATTAGATCTGTCATTTGACTGTTATATTTCTTACCCCTTCCCTGCATAATTCCTCTCCCATTGATGAACCATTCAGCAGGGGGGTTGTATTTCTCTAGATACAAAATGCCCCATATAAGTCTTTCGCCAAACAAGCATAGGACAGCGTGTTTGTGAAATGCCATGTCTTCTCTGTTCCACATGGGAAAAATAAAAAGCTCAACAAAGCTGTTTGTCTAATAAGAGAAATAGGAAAGAAATAAAAGCATGAAAGACAAGCAATGTTAAATGTAGAGAGCCATTTGCCTGAAACCTCTGGAATAACCAATTTGTACTCGTATTCCACTATGAAGTGCAAGCAGCTCTTGGAGTAAATTATGAACATGAAAGCCTGTGGAAAAGTATTTACTGCAACTTAAACCCCAATATACTTCTCAGATTTAAAAGGTAAACAAGATGTGGAAAGAGTTGCTATTTTTTCCTGCAGAAGAGGTGACAATTGCACTGACATTGTTTTATAGCTATTGTTGCTTTATAGCTATTGTTGGATTCTTTTTCAGGTTGATACCAAAACAACAGATGCAAAAGATAAGATCATATTGGAAGAGACTAAGTACAGGAGTGGATAGCTTCTCATATTCCCAGATCCTTTAAAAAGATTATAGTCCACTCTAATGGGAAACAAAATGTGCAGAAGAAGAGTGCACTTCATTATAAGGAACCCAAGAGAACTGTCTGGGTATTCAGCCCCATATTAAGACAGTGTTAAAATAGAAACATGCACATAACATTTTCTAAACACAGTGGTGTGAAATGTTTTCTCTTGAGATGCTTTCAGACCAGATATCACCAATACTATCAAAAGGAGAGTGCCCTAAAGAGCTTATCTGATATTTTGTGTTTGTAGTCATATACTCTTCTCTTTTCAATCCTTTTGCCCAATCTAGGCAAAATATTTAAAAAAGAAAATGGCATACGAAAAAAGTGCACATTGTGCAATAACATAAACAATATCACCATTCTAAATCACGGGGATAAAGGTGGAAACCAGGGCATGCAGGGTACATTGAAAGTAGTTTTAAGTAAACCCTTTCAGAGATATTAATTGTTGCCAAAATAAGCAAATCAACTTTATTTGGAAGAAATGGAAAGCAACTGTGGAAAGAACCCTATGCTCTTTGGTAGAAGAAATTCAAGTGCAGAACACAGGACTGAAGTGATAGTAATTGCAGCTTGAAATAGGAAGTAAAATAAATGAAAAGGCTTATCTTAAAATAGTAGTGCCCAAGATCTTCCAAAAGGTCCTAATTAAGCAAAAAAGAATATTAGCCTCAGGAAACAGCTCCAGTAACCCGAATACCATGACAGTGTAATTGATAAAATATTAAAGCGGTGGTTTTAATCCAACAGCAGTCCAGGGTAGGTCATGAACTTGTGAGGTAAGTGTGTATTACTGAAACATCAGAACCTAAATTTACTCATAAAATATACATTCTCAGAGAGGTGATCATACACAGAGCAAGCACACACCTACTGAAAGTAGGCAGCCAGTGCATGCAGAATTACCTCCTGTCTGTGTGTTTCAAAGGAGCTGCTTAGATCTCTTCTGTGTTTATTAAAGGGGCTCAAAGAAGAGACAGCTTGGATACTGTGTATTGCTAATAATTGAAAAAGGTGCACTGGAGCCTGCATAACTAACTGTAACAGAAAGGGTTATAGCAACGCCTGTGAGTAACTACAGGGAAAAAAAGAGAGAACACTGGGCTGTAAAACATAGTTCATACTCCTCTTGCGTGAGGCTTTTTCTTACAACCCTAATTAGACATGTGTAAATAATTGATTTTTCAGTTTGGATGGCTGAACCTAAAAAATACTTCATAATTTGTTGCAGGTCAAGCCTGAACTGATTTTCTTTTTTTAAACCAACAACCACAACATGTGAGTTTCAAGCACTTTTTGAGTATATCAAAATGATTTTGTAGCTAAATTTTTTTCTAAGTGAAATAAATAGGATTCAAATTCTGCAAGGAATAATCATTAAAACTTCTATTTCATTAAAACTTTAAAAATAAAAATAAAAATTAGAATTTGATTCCATATCCACAAATTATTTTGGTAGACCTAAAACCTCTCTTCTCATGTAAGGTTTTTCCCTATTCCAATGTGAATGCAGACACAATCTCTATTTTGAAAAGCCTTTACAGGTTTTTCTTCTGATTTCATGTTATTACACTTAATTCTGCCTTCATGTAAACTGGAGCAATGTAACTTTCACAGCCCCAGGGTCCTGAATCAGCAAAGGACTTGTGTATACCCTTAATGATAAGGAATCTGGGAAGTCATTTGTATTCTTTCTTGAAAACTGGGTCAATTAAAAAAAAATAATTAGCTGAACATCTTTTCAGGAGTTTACTTCTGCATTTGTGTCCCCCCACTCCCGCATTGGTGTCTGCAATAAATATAGAAACTCTTCTGTGACAAAACTCTTGTCTGTCCTGCCAGGGGTCCCCACAACACACACTGAAGGAGAGGTGATGAAGGGCAGGCTATAAGCTCCAAATCCACACCACTGATTCCTGAACTGAGGAGCCCTCAGGTTACTTCTGATCACCAAGGTCTAGATCCACACTTTTGACACAAGCTGATTTTATCTTGGGGTGATCCTGGCTGTGTACGGCTCCCCCGACACTGATTATTGTGTGGAGGAGAACCAAGCATATGGGCTAGATGAGACCTAAGGAAGACTTAAGTCAAGCTGTCAGCTGGGTGAATCAGGATCCCTGAGTTTTCCCACAGTGTGAACCTTCTGCAGTTGAGGAGCTGTGGACCATACCCATCCCACCATTGTGCCAGTAGTTAACCCCTTACAACAAAACATCCAGGAGCAGCACAGTAAGACAGGAATTGATTGCATCTGCAAATGGGGAAAACTGACTTTGTCACTTGAACAAAATCAATAAGCTGAAGAACAGGAAAAAAAAATCCTTAGCAATAATGGCTGCCACTTGTATCAACAGTTCCCAGGACGTTTAAAGAGGGATAGTGAGTGCTGCTTCAACAAGTTGTCCAAACAACTTTATATTCTTTCAGGCTTTCTATTCTTTTCCTTATTTCAGTTACACATGAATTGTAGCTAAAGACGAAGGCAAAAACATTTCCTCCTGTTTAGGGTGTGCTAGAGGAAGCTCAATTCAGGACATGAAAATCTCAGCGAGATCCAGAGGCCTTTGATAAAACCTGCTTTTGTAGAATCCAAACCCCTGCTGCTGCCTCTTTTCTGAAAGCTGTGCCACTGCTCTTGGCAAACTGGGCCTCCTCTCTTGTTCAGAGGATCCTCATTGGATTCAGACTAGGAAATCCTGTTTCTGAGTGGGGAATGAGGCAGTCCTTGCCATCTGCTCTGCCAGCTCTGTGGGTAGCGCTTATTTCTCCTTTCTGTCTGTTCAGGCCCAGGCCCAGAAGTCCCGGCTCCAGAGAGGGTCCATGTAGCTGTCCTGTGCTTAGGTCCAGCTCTGGTTCATGGTCCCAGATACAGCTGCTATTCAAACAATACTATATGCCTTCCTACTCTCAGTTACAGCTGCAGTACAGATTTTGCCCCTTCCTTCCAAGTATTTATCAATTCCTACTCCTTCTGCCCCGGCTTTTAAAATTCGGAGATCCTACTGATGTACAAATGTTAAAATCCCACAAAAGGATCAATCCATCAAGTGGAGGTTTCTCCATGTGTGTCCACATCTCTTTTCATGTTTAAATCTATGTGAATGGTGAAGGAGGAGAACAAACAGGGCTGCGGTGTCTGTGAGTCCTATAACATTCCCAGAGTCTGAAGGTGATGCAAAATTGTGGGAGCTGGCTTGGTTGCAGAAAAAAAACCAAATCCAACTGAGTCATACTGACTTATTGTGAAGCTACAAGTTTCCATCAGGTTTGTCACATCACTTGACCTAGATTTTAATAAGTTTGCGTCTGTGCTCCATGATAAAAACCTTATCACCAAGACAAATAGTGAACTTTGTTTCCTACAGTACAAGAGTCTGCATGCATTTGCAGCTGACATTTATTACATATTTGGTGTTGGCCTCCCTGTCTTCTGCCAAAATAGTTTTTCAAGGTGCGCATTTACAATGCATTCAGACAGGCTGGTTATAGCCTAATCTGGGCTGATCGCTGTCTACACAAGCTGTTGCAGTGGACCACTATGTGGAACAGAAAATAAATAGAAGGTAGAGGTAACCTGACCCTGGTGAAGCCAGGGCAGTATTTGAGAGGAAAAGAGTCCTGAAATGAGTCTCTATTCACATTTTGCCCAATAAGTGTTAAGTGCACTGAGCACAGAAAGTAGCAGCATGTGGCGCAGCAGCAAGGACCTACCCTCCCTTTCCTTATAGAGCCTCTGTACTGAAGGACCACACAGTCAGGTCATCTCTCAATATCTTTTTCACACAGGCTCTTCTAAGTGGTAAATATCTACTTGTGAGCTAATGTCTGAGCTCCCACTATAGTCAACTCTATGCATTAGCCTAAAGATAAGCACCTACTGCCGTTTGAGATGCCCTTGGGTCTCTGAGATGCCTGCACAGGTCTAGCAGATATGAATCGGGACTTATGTTAGTTTGGTGCTGAGCACTTCACAACACCAAAAATAAACACCCAAATATGTTTAGTCAACTGAATCCCATTCTAGACATCTAGGTTGCACAGACAGTGGAAAACAGAAAGCATCCCAAGTATCTAAATACAGGTCAGCTTAAAAACACTCTAGTCTCTTATGAGCTGTTGACTCAATCTACACTTTTTTGAGAGCTTCAACACTTAATTAAGGTTTAGAAGTGTACGCCAAGGTTTAAGAATCTTAATCTGAGAGCTGTAGCTATAAACATATGGTCTTTTTTTCACAGCAGCTTTATGCTGGCAGGTAGGACAGCCCAAGTGCTTAAACTCTATGAGTGAAACTATATTGGCAATTGAATTTAGAGCCATACAGGCTTGGATCTGAACTACTAGCTAATTTAGATAAGCTAGACTGTCAGAATCTAGCCATTATTTCTGGATGCTACAGTATCTAAAACTATTTGTTAGATTTATAATAAATAGGATCAGATGATTTTAGAGCAAATGGAAAGAGCTGTCTGTGAGACTTCTGCCTGAGCAAAAGGCTGGATGCCAACATTTAACTGAAATTTCTTGCAGGGTAAAAAGACTTGCATTTATATCAAAGCCATTCGTTCAAATCTATCACATTATAACCAGCTGCTTTTACTGTCTCACTGCCACTCAGTACTGCCCATATATAATGATCACAGTCTAATTGCTGCACAAGGAGGTTCTATCACTGCAAAGGCTCCATTCAGCTCTGTCACACGTAGTTTTCAAAGGAGACCAAAGAGAGAACTGTTACTAATGCTTTTACTCACCCTTGCAAGTTAGGCCTGAGCCACATTCACTGGACATTGTGCAAGGATAACAAATTATATCTTCCCAAGGTGTTTAATCTATTTCTTCAGTTTCTAGTTTGTCAGTCTGATAGCCTTCACTCAAATATCCATGCACATAAAATGAACACATAAATGAAAAACAGCAGCATTATAATAAGCAGTGTCAAGAGACTCTGAGAGAAACAGTAGATTACTTCTGACAAAAATATCTGTGAGTTGTAAAATGACAGCTGAAAAGATGCCAGAGGGGCAAGGAAAATGAGATCTTTTCTACCAGTTCTTAGCCAGGACTGGTGGAAAACTGAACTGTAGTGAGAAAATCTTCCCTAACCCATAATAATCTTGGCAAAAAATCAGCTCTACCTTCTAACCAGTTGTACCTTGTACTCTTAATATAATGGCAAGCTTTTTTTTCAGGTAAAGATACAAAGTAGAAAGGCAAAAATTTTTAGAATGAAAATCTGCTGCTTTTTGCAAACAGACTGACATTGCTGTAGGAGCAGAGTGTCATTAAGTTGCCAGATTCTTTTCCAAAACAGCAAGACATTATTCCACAAGTAAAATCTAAGTAGTCTGTCTTGCTATCTATACAGATAGCTATTCAACTACCTGTAAATTCAATTCCCACTCCCTCATCAAAGAGCTTAAATCTGAAAAATGTAGAACTGAAACTAATGCACAAAAACTATGGTAGAGAAAAGAGTGACAAGTTTAAAAGGGAAAATGAAACCATGCAAACAGTCAATGAATACAGTGAATAGAGTGTGTTAAGCACAGATCACCCAGACAGCTGTATTAGATTTGAGGAGTTCACTGTAGGGAAGGTTCAGCCTTGTGCTATCCCCCGGAGCGGGGAGGTAACTGATGATGTTCAAAGCTGCTGAGAGCAGGGGCAGTAGCTATAGCTAAGCCTCGACTCCCGGTTTACAGCCAACGGGCACTTGTGATGGTGCAGGCCTCCAGCCTGAGTCTCCTGTAAAGGACTCCCCTGGAGCAGGCAGGTCCTTTTCACTGAAGCATCCAGAAGTTACAAGCTCCAGAGAAGCAAGGTAAGGGTTACAATGGAAATTAAAAATTCTAGTGAAAAAATGTCGGAGCCAGGCACACTGGAGAGGAGAAAGGAGTTGGGAGAAGATTTTATAGAAGATCTATAAATAATTATATAAATATAATTATTTATAATGAATTATAAATAACACACAGGCAACTTCACTGCAGAAGACTCAAAGAAAAGCATCAGGTTTAGACAAAAAACATATTCCAAGGACAGGAGTACTCCTGCAAGTCAAGGGTCAGTGCTGGATGTGACAGGAAAGAAGAGTGCTTCTTGTTCTGAAACCTTGTTCTTGACCCTGTCTAAGTCCTCTTCACAGCATAATGGCAGGAAGGAGTTGTTAAGTGAATGAAACAGCAGTTGCTGTGCTTTCTGCTGTCTCTGAGAGTCCTTTGATCACCAAAAAATATAAGCAGAGGGCCAGGTTCATTGCTAAGCAACAGCCTGCTTAAACACACAGCTAAATTCAAGCATGTGACAAAGTTCTGTTCATGTTGGTAGGACACAAGCTTGTAACTCATTTTAAATCCATGTGAATGTTTTGCTGAATATGGAAGTGAACTCTTTGCTCAACACCACAGTCCTGGGTTCAGCAATAGCAGTCATTTTTCTTCTTCTTAGTAGCTGGTGCGGTGCTGTGTTTTTGACTTTCAGCCTGGGAACACCGATGTTTTTAGTTATTTCAGGAATGTTTTGGCCTGACCAAGGACTTTCTGAGCCTCATGCTCTGCCAGGGAGGAGGAGAAGCTGGGAAGAAGCAGAGACAGGACACCTGACCCAAACTGACCAAAGAGGTATTCCATACCATAGCATATCATACCCAGGATGCAAAAACAGGGGCAAGGGACCCGGAAGAGGGGGTTGTCTGTTTTGGTCAGGCTGGGTATCGGTGGTGAGTGGTTGTATTCTCTTCCCATGTTGTTTCCCTTGTCATTATTATTATTGGTGGTAGCAGAAGTGGGTCTGTGTTATACCTTAGTTACTGGACTGTTCTTATCTCAACCTGTGGGAGTTGCATTCTTTTGATTCTCCTCCCCATCCCTCTGGGAGTGGGGGAAGAAAGAGCAGGGAGTGAGTGAGCAACTGCGTGAGTTACAGCTTAAACCACAGCAACCACCAATATCAGAGAAGAGATTAAAAGAAGCTATAGAGACATCAGACTTTAGCTGCTTTCTCAGTGCTGCTTTTGGACTCAATGATCTTAAAGGTCTTTTCTAACCTAAATGATTCTGTGATTTGGCTTCAGCTATTGCTGGTTTATGCCTGTTCATTCATTTTCTACAGCAGTTTCTGAGTTTCCCCTTCTCATGAATTAGGGAGAAATGGACCACGAGTAAAATATGAGAACGCAGAATCATAGAAGAGTTAGGGTTGGAAGAGACCTTAAGATCATCTAGTTCCAACTCCTCTGCCACAGGCAGGGACACCTCACACTAAACCATGTCACCCAAGGCACTGTTCAACCTGGTCTTGCACACCACCAGGGATGGAGCATTCACAAACCATGAGCATAACACATGAAGGGATCACTGGATCATCTAATCCCATTACCACCATCATGGGACCACACACTAGTTTTTCAGGATCAGGGAGGCTCTACAGAACATCCCCTCCCACACCACAATCCTGGTTTATAGGACAGAATATAATATATTGCCCAATATAGGACAGATTCCTTTCTTGGTCTGTGCTGCAATTCAGCTCAAGTCAGCAGTAAGTGGGCTGGTTTAGGCTGGTGAAATTTCCTCAAGGAACACTTGAGAACTTCTATTGGCATTCTGTTCTGAAATTACAGCCCATAAAAAAGAGGGAGAAACTGACAATGTTGTTCCAAGGCTGACTAACTCATGGGAAGACTGACACAGTGGAGAGCAGTGTTAAAACGTTTCTTCTACTTACAAAAAGCGTGGCTAAGACAGAACATACTTTAAGCCTTCTTGCAGTCTTATCAGCAGAATAAAGGCCTCGTGAAAACTACAGTCTGACAGGTTGAGGATTCATTTAAGGACAAGTACGTGATATGTTCTTTTCCGTCTTCCTCTAAACACTGCCCTGGCTACCAGTTTCTTTCCAACACCAGCTTTGTTCACCAGAACTAATTTTTTTCTGCATTTAGATTCCTTCTTCATGTCCCTTTCATCTACAGGAAGGGTGAGTGACACAATTTTTATGTATAATTATGTATGTATATATGCAGTGTATACAGAGATAAATATTATATACACAAATATATGCATTTACACAGCCACTTGCTTTCAAACCAGAAACGTAAGAAAAGGAAATATGGGATCTGCTGTAGGATTCATGCTTCCTTGCCCCGCATTGACTGTACTATATGTTACTTTCACTCCCTAGAGCACTACGGAAACAAGTTTACAAGCATTTAGCACCTGAGAAGTGTAATTCTGTTCAATCTCTCAAATCAATAGTTCTAGATGCTGCTTAAAATCTGCAGAAGAATTAGTTGCTATAACAGCCACTAAGATTGTGTTGGGGAAAAAATTTAACTCACCCATGATATAAAGGGATCACAGATGTTCACAGTTATTCTGTTTTTACTAAAATCTACTAACAAAACGTATAAAGACAGCAAGGTGATGGCAGTGACAGCCAGCTGAGTTCTGGGCAAGTACCTTCATGGCTGAGAATGGTACCAAGGTTTTGCCAGCTGTTCTTCAAGAGAGAGGAAGAAGAGCAAGAAATGCAAACTCTCCCACAGAAGGGATTCCTCACAACTCACTGCAGATGTCTGTAATGTAAATGCCTGTGCTTGAGGTAGCTATCCCCAAGTAATTTTACCTGGAGGCAAAACATCTTTCCATTGCCAGATCCAGGAATCAGCCTGAATCTTCAGATGCAAACAATGTGTAATTATATAGGCTAATTGTGGTTGCAATTTTCCCTGGTTGTAACTTTATTTTTGTAAGGTTTGGAGATCTGTTCAGCTTACTTGAACCACACCTGCTCAGAGAGCAATTCCAAAACTTTGCCTCATGCTTTTTTTACTGACATAATGATTGTAATTATCACCCCACTTCAGGCAGCAATGTTTTTGATGTGGCTTCTAAGGGCTCAAAGTTGACCGTACAGCGAACAATATTCCTTAAAAAAAAATGCTGATTTTTACTTACGTAAAATATTTCACACAAATGTGAGTGTCATTCTGGACCCGCCACTCTCTTCTTGCAAGTAGGAGATACATCCAAGCAACATTAACAAAAAAAATCAGAGCAGCTGTGATTGAAACTAACCACAATGTAGCAGAAACAATTAATCTTCCCCTCCACTTTCAACACAATACTCACTTCAACAGGTCTGAAATGTATTTTGTCTTGATCAAAGCCAAAAAATTCATTTTCATGTCATCATTTCAATTATTATCTTATGCTAAATGTTAATGTGTATTCTTTCATAAAGATAAAACAATTTTTGTGTTTTATTGAAAGTAGACATAACACAGGAAGCAGTTTAATCTTATCCAAACTTACCACTGTGCATGTATGATAATGAAACATCTCAAGAAAACCAATCCAAATTTTTAGTTCTTTAAAATTTTGAAATATTTGGCTTCTCATCCCATTTCATATCGCAGAGTTCCCTCAGAATGGAAATTCAGATGAAGCCTGGTGAAATTTTGTGGGGAAGTAATATTCAAGTTCTCTAAAGTCTACTCAAATTCAGCTACAACCATTTGGAAGAATCATAGAGAATTATTCTTTCTAAAACCTAGACGATTTTTTCAATTTGTGTGACTGTGGCACTCCATTAAAAAAAATCTATATGATATAAATCAGAATCCTTGAATTACGATTACTGAGAAGACATAAAAAATCCTGTGCTTTTTGCATAGAAATAAATGAAGAGATAGTGCTTGATTCAGGTCTTCTCTCTGATCTCTTGGTATGACTTGGAGAGCTAATAAATTTAAGTCCCAGAATGATCAACTCATTATTGGTATTTTCAGTAATTTTAGAAAATGGTAATGAAAAATCAATTAACTGGAAGCACTCAAAACGAAGTACTTAGATGTTATTTCAGACTCCAATTATAAAGACCAAAGAGCAAAACCTTCCAGCAATCACCAGCATCATGGGAGATCTTTTTACTGAGCTCATTTAAAACGTAGATTTGCACCTAAATCCCTTCTTCCGATCTCCTTTCTCTCTAAAATTTCCCAGAAGCATAAATGTAGAGGCACTGGTGTGCAAATGGAGCAATTAACACGAAGATTAAAAGAAATTTTAAGAACACATTTCCTTCATAACTCCTCTTATAACTGCCCCAAAGTTCCTCTGAGTCTCATTTGATTTCCATAATGTATTTTTAGTTTTACTCTAGTACCAATATCAGTCACAATCTCTCCCTGCAGAGTAACACATCTATTCTCAGGGAAAGGAAGGGCAGACACATAAAGAGGCTCTTCTAAATCAAGCCAGAAATCTTGTGAACTAGTTATGCATTTTGTTTTCCTTCTGGCATTCTCACTGCCATAGAGAAGACACAGCAGGTAGAGAGGCACTCACTGTGGATAGAAAAATATCACAAAGATTATAAACCACAGTTAAGCCAAGTACTTCTCATAAAAGTCAAGTGTATTTAAGTAAGCAGAGCTCACATTTATTAGGAAGAAATAGGGTTTGGTTTTGTTATTTTTTTTCAAAGGCAATTTAAGACTTTGCCTTTTTTGACTGAGTGCAACATAATGAACAATTGTTTTCAAGACTGGAGTGATCACAAGAAGTTTATAGATATAGACAATTTTGCCAGAAAAAAAAAGAAAAATACTTTATGAGGAAAAAAAGATATATTTGCCCCAAAGAACTGCCTTCTTTATTTAAAAAATTAAATGGCTTAAATCATTGAGGAGTTACCTGAGCTCTCACCTTCCTAGGGCACAATTCGTAAGCAAAGAACCCAGAATTGACCCATTTAAGTTTTAAAGCTCTTCCATAGCTATTTTAATTTGGACAACTCTGCTGCTGCTGAAACAGTTTGATCAATATGACCTCTACAGTTGTCTCATATACAAGTTGCAGTCAATGGAAATAGAAGAGTCAGCACAGTTAGTTAGGATTTTATTGCCAGAATAGTTTCCCAACTTGATTAGACAATATTAAAAGGTAGGAAAACACTTTCTACCACCTTTGATAGCCAGAACACTACATCCCACCCTCTAGGAAAGAACACAGTCAAAGCCATATAGGTTTTAGTTCTCCTACTTGGGTCTGGATGCTGAAACACAATGAAAGCTTAACCTCACATAGTGTGCAGCAGCTCTTCTCTGATGGGCATAAATTTTGAGAACACCTGAGGTTCAACACTCAGCACCTGCAGTTGTCTTCTTTTCACTTCAAAGTCGCACTGACACTGTGGGCTGTCAAATGTTTGATTTGTATTCAGCAGACTTATTTAATTGCCCTCAATTGCTTCTGTATTAACAACTGCATAGTCACTCTTCCCTTGGACAATTAAACCAGCAGTGCCTAGGGAGTGCAGGGAAAAAAGCAAGATCTCCAGCTGTGAACCAGCATAAGAGAAATAGAGAGAAATATAGTAGAAAACCAGATCATGCTCGGAATAGTCTATAAAACATCTGCAAAAGGCTTAACAGGATTTAAGAACCAAGGAAAAGAATGGAAAGAATAAACTACAAAAAAATTTATAAAAACCTGTCAAACCATGAAGAAGCAAAAATGAGTTCCATTATGCTGTCCACTATTGACAATGTTATGCAATCCACTGCTAGCATACTGAATGCCTTAGTGCCTAAAGAGAAAGTCAATATGGAGTGAAATCACCTTATCCTCTTATCACTTCTAGAATTGCTGCAGTTCATCTTACCTAAGCCTCATAACTATTTTATACTGATTGGCAGAAAATCTTAAACTGTCCAGAAATTAGGTGTGGAAAGACAAGTGACAAAATCTATCTGCTTATCTTTACCGGATTGTTTTCTAATCAATTACTCTTCATTAAAAGGGTTACAATCCATTCTTACATGACTTTGAACTCAAAATTAGTTTGTGCTGATTACCTTACTTACTAAATGTATGGTACCTTACAAGCTTTTAAAGAAAACAAGAAGAGGCATTTATTCAAAATTTCTGGATGAAAAATTAATCTCAACAATATTTTAGTTCCAAGACTGCACTGAATCGCATTTCATGTTCTCCATATCTTCTTGGTTGTTTATTTAAAACTTTCAAAGGTTCACACACTGGTTCTAAGATCTTCCATTTTTAAACTGCAGCTGAATGAATGGACTTAAGTGCATCTCTGTACTGAGCTGTACTTGCAGAAGTTTGTCCTTTGACAGCTGTAGGTGGAGTGAAATGCAGTTTCTTCTCTGATGCTTCTGCCCACTCAGGATGTGAGAACAGAAATAACCCAGTAGTGAGTTGTAGTAGTCTGCAAGGTGAAACACGACATGCTAAATGCCCTTCAACTCAACTTTTCTATGAGTTTGTTGATACTGCTTAGCACCAGACCTGAGAGGTTTGGTCTTTAAGCAGTCTATTTGGATGACTGTATTCTTTCAGCCTTTGAAGGAAGCATAGAAGGTAGGTAGCTTGATGTCCCAGATAATGGCTTCCAGTTACTAAACGGGAGCTGAAGGTCATGTGGTTAACATTTGCAAAGTTTATAACAAGGCAATGCTGTACAAGTCATTATGAGATTCTAAAATAATCCTTCAGCTTTTCCCATCAGCAGCATGGCTCTAAACCTTTCAGCTTTCACTATTACCCCACAGTTCTTCTTACAGGCACTGCTGTCCTTGTTCTCAGTGTATATGTGGGGTAGTCAGTTCCCCCATTCTTTCCTGGAAGCAAAAAATTCTCACTCCCTTTTCAAAGCAAAAACAAAGGTAAATTTGGAATTCAGAGTACGCAATCAATGACTGAAATGACACATAGCTTCGTGACCACCACTACTTGCAGTGTTCCGCAGGACAGCATCTTGCTTGCAATCAAAGGAGCCCATGTTCACTTTGAACTCTTTGCTTCCTTGGGAGAACAGCTCTGACTCAGTATATGACTCTGTTATGCTATGTATACTCATCACATAGTTTAATTTGGAAGCAAACCCAGATCAGTCAGCAACAATCTGCTGAGCTCTCAGTGCACTTGCATAGGTAGCATCAGTATTACAACTGTTCTGTACATGCTGGCCTCTGATATGTTTTAAAGAACTACTTCTAAATAGCTATACTAACAATAATTTATTCTGGCCTTCATAGCTTATTTTCCATGCTCTTCTGACAGTAAAATAACCATTAGAACAATGAATTGACTGTAACATAACATACTAGAAAATACTATGCATTTATATATATGCTGTGGCTAGTTACGTTTGCAATTAACAACCAGCCACTGCAAAGTCTGTTTGCATTCCATTAAGAAGTACTAGTGACATCAGAAGCCATGAGTCCAGAGCTTAAGTTATACAGACACTGGAAACCCTCTGCAGAATTATATCTCCAATCATTTAAAACAAGGTTATTTTGAATATTTTATACTAACATAGTTCTGAGCTAGGACCCATGACCTGCCTTTATATCTCCAAATAATTGTTTATAATGCTTCTCTTCAGCCTGGAAATATTTTCCATCCCTTCCTAACTACTTAGGACTTTTTCATTGCCTTCAGAGAGTATTTTTTCCTCCATGTAGCCCACTGCTGCATTTCTCTCAAAGCTCCCAGAACTGCCACTATACTTTTTCAAGACACACACCACCACCTCCAGGTGCTCTGCTTTCTGTCTGGATTTTTACCTTCTCACCGGAATGGCAAGCCCTCTAATAATTCGTCATCTTAAGGAATTTTGTTCTTTCTAACCAAATCATAAGTTACATTGCCACAAAGTTTGCTCCAGCTGGGTACTGAATTCCATGAATTAAGAAAAACTAACACTTCTTCAGAATTTTATTAAGGAATGTCTCGAGTCTTACCCTACTGCTAGAACCATACTGATGGGCCCATGTGACTATGCTTCTGATGTTGTTATAAAGTATGTTGAATTTATGATTCATTTCCATTTTGAAGATAGTCAATATACACACATATACACAAAAATCAAAAGGCTTGTCATCACTCAACCTTTTCAAATCCAGTTTACTTTCTATTTGATGTCAAACATGGAAGCCTTGTCTGATTGTAAATGGTGAATGTTACTGACCATGACTCGTTTTTGAAGTATCATCATAGTAGGAAGCTTGAATCAGAAACTGCTTACTCTTTTATTGAGGACTATAAAATGCAACAAGTATTGCTTATTAAGTGATGTGAGGCATAAGAGAAGGAACAATATATTCTACTCATTTACAAGTCAGATTCTGCACAAGATAACTGCATCCCAATACAACAATCAGATTTCAGAGGTGAATGTCACTGTTAACTTTCACTAAAGTTCACAGTACCTGCATATGTAAACTGTTTCAAAAAAAAAGGATGCTGTGACGTATTCCTAAATCCACTGAAGTTAATGAAAGGCCTCCATTTTCAGTGAAACAATTTCAAATCCTATGACAAAGATTTTTAAAGTTGTACATTCCTGAGTGACAATTTTCTCGAAAGTACAGCAATTACAATATTTCAGTGGTAATTTTTGCCATAAATTATGATTGGAAAATACCAAATGTCAGAACTTCCCAGTGAGCACCTGTGCTTCTGCAAGGTCTAATGGACAATGGTTTTCATTTCTGCTTTATTTATTAGTTTGTTTACATTCTCATTCTGCAGATGATTTGCATCCCCCAAATACCTACTTCCCTCTACTTACATAAGTGGAGCTGTGGATGGTTAGTTCATGCATACACACAAGAGCATAGATATCTGAAGTTAAGCGGATTGAATCCCAGCTTTGCTGTTCAAAAATCATGACACCTAAGGAGATGCCACGGGTTCGGTTTGGTTTTTTTTTCCCCCTAGTCTCATGTTACGCCGGGAGGGAGGGGAGAGCTGGGAGGAGGCAGAGATAGGGCGCCTGACCCGGGCTGACCAATGAGGTTATTCCATACCACAGCACGTCATGCCCAGGAGGTAGAATCCAGGGGGGGAGGAACCGGGAAGTGGGGGGTTTGGGGCGGGCTGTCGCTGGTTTTGTCGCGCGGTCTCTCGGCTCGGTCGGGCGGCGAAACAGCTGTGTCCTCTCGCTTTGTATTTGCTTTGTCATTATTATTGCTATTGGTGGTGGCAGTAGTGATTTGTATTGTATCTCAGTTACTGGACTGTTCTTACCTCAACCCGTGGGAGTTACATTTTCTTTGGTTCTCCCCATTTCCCCCCCATCGGAGGGGATTGGGGGAAAGGAGGGAGAAGTGAAATTTACGGCTTAAACCACGACAGGAGACATAGAAGACAGTGTGACTTCATGCCCTACACAGGCTACAGAATGTTATCCAGTGATCTTTCCTCCATCTCAAGAACTTCCAATATCTGAAAGGGGACTAAAAGGATGCTGTAGAGGGATTCTTCATAAGGAACTGTAGTGATAGGACAAGGGGGAATGGGTTTAAACATAAAGAGGGGAAGTTCAGGTTACATATACTTTACTGTGAGGGTGGTGAGGCACTGGAACTGGTTGCCCAAAGAAGCAGTAAATCATAGAATCATAGAATAGTTAGGGTTGGAAAGGACCTTAAGATCATCTAGTTCCAACCCCCTGCTATGGACAGGGACACCTCCCACTAAACCATGCCACCCAGGGCTCTGCCAAACCCGGTCTTGGACACTGCCAGCGATGGAGCATTCACAACTTCCTTGGGCAGCCCATTCCAGTACCTCACCACCCTCACTGTAAAGAACTTCTTCCTCATATCCGATCTAAACTTCCCCTGTTTAAGTTCAAACCTGTTACCTCTTGTCCTATCACTACAGTCCCTCATGAAGAGTCCCTCCCCAGCATCCCTCTAGGCCCCCTTCAGATACTGGAAGGCTGCTAGGAGGTCTCCACGCAGCCTTCTCTTCTCCAGGCTCAACAGACACAACTTTCATGTCCTATCTATCTTCATACGGGAGGTGCTCCAGTCCTGTGATCATTCTCGTGGCCCTCCTCTGCACTTGTTCCAACAGTTCCATGTCCTTTTTGTGTTGAGGACACCAGAACTGCACACAGTACTCCAAGTGAGGTCTCCTGAGAGCAGAGTAGAGGGGCAGGATCACCTCCCTTGACCTGCTGGTCACTCTCCTTTTGATGCAGCCCAGGATACTGTTGGCTTTTTGGGCTGCAGGCACACACTGCCAGCTCATGTTCATATTTTCATCGACTAACACCCCCAAGTCCTTCTCCGTAGTGCTGCTCTGAATCTCTTCCCTGCCCAGCCTGGAACTGTGCCTGGGATTGCTCCGACCCATCCTGGCAGTGTTCAAGGCCAGGGCAGACAGAGCCTTGGGCAACATGATCTAGTGTGAGGCATTCCTTCTCATGGCAGGGGGTTGGAACTAGACGATCTTAAGTTCCTTTCCAACCCTAACTATTGTATGATTCTATGATTCTAATAGATAACTGATATTCCACCTGCTGAATGAAGTGAGAAAGTTAAGCATAAGCAAAGAAATAGATAACATTTAATCATTATAATTATGGAATAATCCATTATTCTAGAGCCAAGAAAGACAATAGATCATTGACAACACTATAGAGAATAATTTTGTCTGAAAAACACCATCAAGGCTCGAAGTTACAGTCAGACATCATTTCCCTAGTAGTTTTGCTCCAAGTAACTCAAATGTTAAAAATATATAACCTCTACCTAATTATCTGGTTTAACTTCAAGACACTGCCTTTGCCTGCTAGATTAAAGACTGATCACATCTACTGATCTCTCCTTGTTGTGTACATATATTTGTATGCATATATTTATACTTACATAAATATCTAAGTTGTGTGTTGATTTTCCTTTTGATCACCTAGATAAATTAAGGATAAGTCCCTCACTCTAACTTATGAGCACTTCATAAACTGTTACCTTTTTGATAAGTGGTGGCTAATGCAATCTGCTTTAATGTAATGTCTTCACTACAAGAAAATAAAGGCAGAAGTATCATACCCTATTCATTGTAATGAAAGTTTTAGTGTCTCTATCTAGCTTTCCTGAGTGCAATTAAAACTCTAGAAAACAGCCCTTAATAGGATCAAAAACCCCTTTCTGAGTTTAATTTTCCAAATGCACATCAAAGCCTCCCACTCCATCCATAGTGCTCTCAAGCTGCTGTATAAATATGTGCTCTGTTGTCTGACAGTAAGGATGAAAGAAATTTTTGGCAATGATGTGACCACTGCAAAGTATAGTATTGCAGGTAGGGAAAAGAGTATTACTGTAAAGGCACCATGAAACTCAATTGAGCCCAAACTATTCTATGATTCTATGAAAAGCAGGTGAAGAATTACCACCCACGGTTTTAAAAAAGTCAGGTGTCCAGAGGCATCTTTTGACTCATGGAATAGAAACATGAAAATTTGCCCAGCAACCAAGGCATCCTAAGAGAGCCTTCCACAATGCCACTCAGAAGTAGAATTGGGTCATATTTCTGCTCATTGCAGTTTAGAGACAGTCAGCTCTGTCAGCTCTGTCAAGTAACAAAGAACTTACTTCTCCTCTAGTCTACTGAGATCCTGTGAGAGCCTCTTTTTGCACCTCGCTGCATCACCTGAAAGACTGAACTTTCAGTCAAGCTCAGATCTGAGAGGAAGAATTGTTGCTGTTTCTCCTACTTGGGAAGGAATTGCTAGTTCCATGCTGTTTGATCTTTAGATGTCATCTCTTCATGACCTCAGGCACACTGTCTTCCTTAAATCCATTCGAGTTTTGCAAATCCCAAGTGAGGAAAAAGATAGATGCTACAATTTTCTGAAAGGACACCAAACAGGAGTATGCATTGCCCTGGTCAGGCATTTTGAAATGCATTGTATTTTAAAAGTAATAGATAATTCTGCACTTTACATGCTTTCTCAAAGAGCATACAGCATCTTGTGTTAAATGAGCAACAGCAAATCATGCTGCACTGCATTACACTCCAGACACGAACAGATTGTTTCATGTATTAAAACAAAGGACAAAGAATTGTTCATGTAAATTAAGATTTCATTTCTAGGCATTACCTTTTGCTCTCCATGCATCACTATGGAATATAAATCCCTATTACCTAAGGGATAGCAGATTGTTAAAAACTATCAGACTGGAGATACGTCTCCTTTTATTGGTAAGTCAGATCTTTGTTTTCTATGTTCTTACAGCAGCTTTATGGAAGTTTTCTTGTGGCCAGTAATTTCAAAGGCTGAATTTATTTGAACATAACTTATGATGTGCATACCAACATCTAGACATCCAAATAGGACCTTTCTGTCTAGCAGGATAGGAGAACAAATGGCTACAGGTATCACTCTTTTGTTGCATATTGAAAAACATCTGTGATCAGGTGGAAAAAAGCAAACTGTACTGAATTCTGGGCTCCAGACAGGAACACTGGATTAGAAATATCAGATGTCCTGGGTTTTGTGCCTGTTTTCCTACTTAGCTACTTCCATGGAATTGAACATATCATGCAAAACTTCCCAAGAAATGAAGCCTTCCTCCTATCTGAAGAGTTTTGGCTCCATTCCCAGATGCTATATTGCGAAGAATAATAAGGGTCATTACCATGAGGTCATCACAGTGCGCAGCCCCAGTAGCAAAATGCATCCTTCAGCACAATGTAAAAACCCAGGACAGAGTAATTCCTGTAAAGCTGGAAGGCATTATATCATTGCTTAAAGAGAGTCTCCAAAAAGGCCTAAATTACTTAAGATGTTAAAATCCCATTTTCAAGAATAACAGAGCACTTAGAAACGTAAATCCCATTGAAACCACAGCCTCATGATTACTGTAGCATAGTAAGTTACTTCACATCAACTGAGAAGCTATAGCTACTGGGCTTATCCTGATAAGCTCTGCAAATGAGGCTTAGGCAGCTCTTCCTTTGCAGGTTAAGTACAGTCAATTATTTCTTACTTCCCATGTAGCGTGTATGCAGCCTGTTACAAAGGCCTACCTTACACATGGCAGATGATTAAGTTGTAGTAACTCCAGCATTAGCAAATGAAATCAATAGGACTTGGGAAATTGTAAATATGTAAATTCAGCTTGTGAGAGGTTTTTGAGTCATATTCTAGACAGAATTTCACCCACCAGAAGTTCCTCCAACAATCCCACAGTGGCTCTTTGAAGATAGACAAATGCACACCGAAGCTTGCTTCTTTATCCTTAGAGATAGTTACAGATGTTTTATACTCAGAAATATTATTCTGAATGTTCTTACACACAGGCATGTATTTCAATACTCTTCCAAATGGAACGTTTTGCTGAGAGCCTGTTGATCTTTTCTATTCCTTTATTTCTTCTACCTATGTCAGGTTACCCAGATTTTTGAGTAGGTATGTGCCTTCTTTGTGTGTATGTGCATGTGTGCGCACGCACATGTATATGTATTTATTAAAACTATAAACAATGAACAATGCTTTAAGAAAAGACACACTAACAGGTTAATCATCCATATAAAACTGTGTGTGGGTGGCTAAATAATTCAGTTGAAATATAGCTCACTTCTCACCCACTCACAAAGGTGTTACTGAAGGCATGAATTTTCTTTCATATTTGAGAACAAAAAAAAAGACATTTTTTGGCTTTTATAAGAAATGCTAAAAGCAATGTGAGAAATCATCTTTTCAAATACACACAGAGTTCTCACAGGCTTTTAAGCAACATCTGCTACTGTGGGTTGAGGCTAGTAAACAGTAATGTTAATACCAGCTAATAATGTAATATTACTAATAACACAAAGTAATAATACATTTCTAATGCTTAGGGCACCTACGAGTGTGTATCCTAAGGCAAAGCCTGGATTTCATCTCAAAAGGCATGCACTGAAAAAGAATGGCAGGATCATACTTGTTAGGCCGGAATATGCTGGATGTAATAAGATAGTTTTCACGAACATGGTGAGTTTTCTTGTGGTACTAGCTGCAACCGGATACTCCACTTTGACGAGAAGTAAACAGTATTCTCTATTTACAGAATTTCATTGTTTCCAAACCGCTGGTGTTGGATAACAAAAGCTTATGAATATTTTATATTCCTGTGTATTAAAATTCTCAGTCAAATAGGCTTGAAAGGGAGCACCTTGTGTTGTTTTAACTTATCAAGTAAATATACTTCCCATACCCTATGAAGCATGACTACTATCCTGTTTTCTTCCACCCTTTTTTGTGCTATTTAGGTAATTTTAATTTAAAAAAGCCATGATACTCAGAAATTACAGGAAATTATATTTGCATATAAGAGGTGGTATATTCTGGGAAATTATGTTTTCAGAAAACAAATTCTAAGTCCGGTGGCTTGACATTTTAGAATTGTATTGATAAATGGAGGAGAATGCTTCTGGCACAGGAAAGGTATGCTTAACCTTCAGGTTTAAGGAAGGGATATTTTACCTACATGATACAGCAGTCCTGAGCTTCTCTCCTCCAATGAGGCACCAGCTTTCTGGCAGTCACTGCGCAGTATAAACAAGCTTAGGATGTGTTTTGTGTGAGGGTTGACATAATGCAATTTCCCACTAGACCTTACAATGTGGTATGTTGCTCACCTGTTCATAAGGTGAACACTGTGCATCACAGGAATGCTGTCTTGCAGGAAAAAAATTTCTGGTTCACTCCTTCTCTACTCAGGCACTCATTTCTCCCCTACCTATTGTAATACACAAGCAAACCCATCTAAGTGAACTCTGCACCTAAATGCAGCCCAGCCTCTTCATTTGTGTAAGTCTGTCTTCACCACAGATCCAGTTCAGAAGCAACTTGATTGAAAGGGGGTCTTTCCACTGTATTTTAGATCAGGTTATGCATTCTGCCTAGGATAACCCAACAGACAAATAGGTAAGAGCTGGATTTCCTCTAGGTTACACAGTGGTACTCTACAGAATGAAACAAATAATGTACTGATTTTATATATATATATATATAAAAGGCCTTCCAATTGCATTCTAGTTCCTTTCTAAAAAAAAATACTCCTATCAGGAGATATTCTGAAATATTCTCATTTTCCTCATGCTGTGAAATTACAGTACATGGTCTTTACGGGCAGTGTATGAAGTGACTGCCAAGTGTTATACAGCTGGCCACCCACTGTGGAATAATGGTGGATGGTTGCAAAAGCACAGTAAAAGTCCATCAAATAGAGGGCCAGAATTCCTTAGACAACAGTTAAAACCCCAGGGATAAAGCAGTCGAGCATCACTTCCTGCTTAAGATAGATGACATTACTATCCAATGAAAACAGACCTAGACTCATACGAGAAAATGCAGACCAGATCCTGAGATCTAGATATAAAGGCACCCCATTAGCTACACTTGTTATCTATCCACAAAACAATGCATAGATCTGTAGTGCCACCTGTTTGGAAAAATAAAAGCAGTATATATACCAGTTTATAATTTTTTTACAGCTCCTCATTGCAGCTGGCGGTTGCTAAAATAGATGATCTCATAGTCTGCTGTGTGCCTGCCAGATAGCTTGCATGCAGATAGATGCCTTTGTGCTGCAGACCATAGAAACCTGCATAAAATTGGCCTTCTTTCCTTAATAGAGCTGCATGAACAAAGATGAGTTTGTTGCTGACCAAGAACTGAAAGCTTTGTTTTGTAAGACTCTCTGAATGTATTGCACTTTGCCAAAGGAGAAGGTTGTCCATAAAAAGAGAAAGAAAAAGAGAGGGGGAGAGAGAGGAGGAAAGATAGAAAGCAAGAGAGAAAGAAGGAAGGAAAGGAGAAAGAAAAAGAAAGAGAAAAAAGCGGAAACCAGACAAAGTTCATGCACTTCTGGCAGTGGATATCTGTGACTAAAGTGGGCTGAAGCCTTTTTTTTTTTCTGAATACTGGTCACATTTCTTGAGCTGAATGAAAATGAAGGAACTTTAATTAATGGTATGCCTTTTGATTTGTAGAGCAAAACTGCCAGAGCAGATGTACCAGCAAAGAGGATTAGATTGTCCCTTCTCTGATGCACTGAAAATTTCTTTTTCCCGTTGTAGTAACCCCCATTGAGGAGAGGCTGTCTTTAGTGTCTAAGATTCAGCACTGCTAAAGAAACTGTTGTATTTGGGTACAATGGGCAGCTCTCACAAGACTAGACAGAATATGTGAGGAGAGAGCTAATATTCCTTTAAATCCAAGGTTGATTCCACTTTAGTGTTTAGAAGAGCCTAAATAAAAGAGAATTTCTGAGTTCTTTCAGATTTTATCAAATATGTATTAAAGTGAATCCTGAAACAGCTATGACTAAAGTTCGTCCTTTTTAAAAGCTCAAATAAGTTAGATAAAGTCTTGAAACTATTTTTGTTTAATTTAATTTAGGCCATCAATTCACTTATTTCTGAGATATTTTGTCTCCAGCTGCACTTGCTCTTTAAGCAGGCAGCAATGAAGTGCAGATTTAGCTGATTAATTTTATACAAACAAATTAGGCTTGATTAACAAATTCATTAAGTATTCAATTATAAATAATTAAAATGGTGCTTTAAAAACTATGGGTTTCACTCCTATTTATTTTACTTCCTTTATACTACCTGCAAGATAAGGTGTATATTAAAAAGTCCTTTTTCCTAATGCTTGCTTAAGTTCATTTTGAGTTTCTTCTATACTGAGAAGTAGCAATAAGAAAAAGCCACATTGTATTGGAAATATGTAACGGCTCAACAGCGCACATGCTAAGGTGGTGAGTATGCAGCAGCCTGATTTATCCAAAGAGAAACTGAATGGCTAAATGAATTAAAAACTTATAGGCCTTTTTATATATTCTGTTCCACCTACAAGCAGTGCACATTTTCTGAACTGAATATGTGCACAAAAAAGAGGGGCAATGAAGCATTTTGGGGGTTTCCTTTAGTCATTTGCTTTGAAAGAATGGAAAAAAGTAAAATATTTCAGGCCACAGTGCTTATTTCTTGACTTTTTTGGATGACTCCTGGAATGGCGCAGGCACACTGAGTTTCAATTTATATTTTATTTCCTTTTCAAGGGATAGTAACTCTGGACTATGTTTATTCCCACCTTAGCCATAGGCTAACCTTGATGTCAGCTTTCATAAGGATGTGCCCAAAATTATGATCGTATTGCTTACTGGTTGGTTAAGTGATAATTTTCTTTCCTGACTGGTATTTTTCTGCTGCTAGACTAAAAAAAATATTTTTCCATTCAGAAATATATCCTTTTTTTCCAAGAGGAATGATTCTTATATTGTAAAATTACTTAAAACAGTTCAAATTCTCTCAGCAAAACCCATAAGTTCTGATATAACTGAGTCATGTATAGAGAGACAGAACATCATATTTACACTGTGAAGACAGAAGAGAAATTTAAGATAGGTAGTAAAAAAGAAACATTTTTGTCAATGTAATTTCAGAAGTCTTGTAAATCACTTCTCAAAGATGAACAGGAGACATCCTACTGCAGAGGAAACCTTATTTTGTTCTACCTATGTAAAATTCTGCTTTATTCTGGCAGTGATCACAGGGAATACCTCTACCAGCCTTCTTTCCTATTCTCAGCAATAGCAGATATTTCATACCTGACTATCAAGAACGTACTTGAAAAGAAAATACCAAATATTCACCAAGCTCTACATATCCTACTGGGGCAGTGCAACATATAACAAAGATACAGAGGAAATTTTCAAAAATTTGATTTACACCTTGAGAATTTTCATTGAGGTTTAATATTTTAGGCATTTTTGTAAATCAGTGGTAGCACTCACTGATTTATATTGTCAGCCCCTTTGATCTGAAACACAGCCTCTAGAGGGTAAGAGCAATGGTGACCAACTCCTGGTACTTTAGTTTCTGGGTAACGAGATCAGTCACCATTTGAGGGCATAGCAGGGGTAAGGCTTAGGACAATGCCTCTGCCAAGACAGACATGAGGAAGAACAAGAATTGTAAAGTAAAAAGGAGCTAGGTCAGAAAGACACAAAGACATCAGCAGTTAGAATCAGAAGTATGTAACAGTGATCCTCCTTATTTCTCAGGCTGGGGCATGTGATGATGTCAGTGTCATGCTTTGGAAAGAATTGAAAAAAATAATAAACTGGCATGATCACTGGGCAAATTCTTCTAGTGTTGCTGTCTCCCTATTTTCTTTTAGAGCCAACAGAGACAAAGGACAAGGGTCCTCCAATTTTTTGTTCCCAGAAGTCCATTTTGGCCAGTCAGGCTGGGGACTACAGAGCAAATGACAGAAATCCTCCACCAGCACCATCAGCAACATGACGGCAATTAAGAAACCACTACAGAAAGTCACTTGTGGATGGGAGTGTGTCCCTGGGGTCCCTCTGAGAGACAGCTCCTGAATGGTTTGGTGAGATGAGGCTGCTGTGAGCTTTGAGGACCCTGGACCTCATGTGTCCAGGCACAGTCTTCAGTCTCCAAAGAGCTGGAAGAGACTCCAGCCTTGATGATCATTTGATTCCTTAGGGAACAAGCATATTCTTACAGATGACCTCTCTGAGAGCCACGTACATCCGATCTGTGGGCTACAGTTTGGCATTACGAGGGCTTCTCTAAAAATTACTTTCAATATATCATTTCTATCATGTTTACTTCCCCAGAATGACTTCTATTGACAAATATCAGACAAAAATCAACCCCCCAGCGTTTTTCATCAAAACCAGCTTCTTCTGGTGCAGAACTTGGCCATTTATTGCTTTCTCATAGGCTAAGTCACTAAGCTGTTTAGGCTATGATATTGTGAAGTTCAAGTCCTAATGAAATATTTTTAATTTTTTCTTCTTCTTGCAAACCAGATTATACATTATACGTGGCATAATACTCTTGTTGCTATTATAGTGTCAGAGCTTTTTATTGACATCAAAAATATGTATATCTTTTCCTCACAGACACCTGCCTATGAACAGCATATGCATTATTGCCAAGGAACCAGAGCTTTTATTTAGCCAACTGTAAATCCTGTAGAACATAAAAGTCAATAAAAGACATTGGCAAGTCAAGTCATCAACAGCAACTTTATGATGGTATTAAGTTGTTTGTACAATCTCTCCAACATCAAGACTGTGGATCTGTTTCTGTGATGGATGTAATGGTACAACCAGCATACCAGCAGGCAAGTTATCTCAGTGAAAGGACTTATTAATATCAGCTACTTCCCGTGTGCACATAGTTTGCAGTTCTTTCTTCCACACTTACCTCACATACCAACAAAGAGTTAAAATGGGCACATGGTTTATTTACCACAGAACAGTAATACACTGCTCTCCCCTTCCCAGCAAGAGCTTGCCTGGTTGTATATATCCATTTGTTGATCACTACCCTCAGCTTTGGAAAAAGAAGACATGAAATCAGATTAAAATTGTTACCTTTTGGCAAAAAATGAGTATTCTTATGAAATTTTATGTCATCAGGACAACAGTTCCCTAAACTGCCCATTCTAAAACTTACTAGATCATTACAACATAGATATTTTCCAGAGCTTTCCCCACACTGTAACAAAAATCCAAGATTGGCAGAGAAGGATTGCAGCTCACAAAGTGCATGGAAGAGCAAATATGTAGACTCATTTTAAGAAGTTATAAACATTTTAATTAGTAAGATGATTGCTGCTGTGAAGTGTAGGTGTTGTAATACTTGAGTAGTAATGATGAGTAGCAGAGGAGTCAGGCATAAAACAAATTTTCTTTTCCCATAGATCTCCTAAATGTCACTAAGACTTCAAGTCTCTTCCCCTTTCATTTTCATCATGAGTTTTCATGTATAATTTTACTGCTTCAATTTTTTTTTAATGCAGTCTATATCATCCATTGACATAAAGATTGGCTATGAACTTGTGGGTTTGTTTGTTTAATTGTAAGTATAGCATTTATTAGGAAGGAAAACATAGCTTTTTAATGTCCAACTATTGAAAGATCTACAAAGCATGTCTTCCTTTATACTGGATTTGTTACATCTGTAGTGACAGAACTAAACCTAGCATTCTGGGCTTGTGCATGGAAATTGAATTAGCAACAGAATGTAATGTGAATAAGTTTATCATAGTCACATTTCCATAAGAGCATTACAATCACTTTACTTGCACTTGCTGTGTAATTAAATTCATGATTCAGCTTGTTCCGTTAAATTACATTCATGTCTACATATGCAAAGACCTGATTCTTTTTCTTTATTCTTCTGGTTTGTTTTTTTTTATTGTGGAGCAGAGTTAAGATGGAGCAAGTTAAATCAATGCTTGCTTATGAAGCAGTACACTAATTCTTTGTTCCTTCTACTTTTTATTTTTTTAACTCTAACTTGTTTGGTTGGTAATAAGTACAAACCTCTGTTCCAATACCTTGGCTTTACTACAGTGGGGTTTTGGTTGTTTCTCTGGGTTTTTTTTCTTTGGGGGGGGGAGGGGGGAGTGTTTTGGTTTTGTTCTACTTAATGGACCATTTCCTATATTTGTACCACATTTCCTATACTTAAATATTCAGATAAGGTAATGTAGTATCTACTGATAGAGTAATACAGGCTCTTCATGTTTCAGCTCTCCAATTAATGCCAATTAATCACTTGTTGTAGTCTATCTACCTGGGTATTATAAGATTTATTCCCCTTTACCTCTCAACAACTTGCCTTACTTGGTTTCTCTGTATTCAATCTCATTCCAGTCTTATTGCAAACACATATTTTGGCACCAAACTCCAGAGATTTCAACTGACTTGTAACTCCAAGCCACACAGTTAATACTCAGTCATTTATCTCTCAAAATACGGAATATTCTAAATTATTCCAAAATTACTAACTCTGCAGTTCATGTTGTAGTGGCTAAACCAGACATTTTCTATAGCATATCTTGTGGTTTTTCTTTTGTTCCTCCCTTCAAATGCAGCTTTGCAGGTTTTGCATTTGTGGCTTGAGAACTAAACAGAAGGCAATTTGTGCATTGCATCATTCAATTTAGACACTGCACTTGAAAACTCATATGTCATGTCAGGAATTGGAAAATAGTTGATCACTAGACCTGTACCAGAGGCTCTCTTAACCTCTGTACTCTGTGACATGAGAATGATCAGCAAAATAAAATATACCGATTACTACCCTGCTCCAGCTGCATTGCCACGGCATGACTACTGGCATATGAAAGAGACATCAAACAGGCATGGAAATATGCATCCATGGGAGAAACTTCACAGTGGCACTGGCTATTGTCAAATCAACTTGCAAAGCACAGACTTGGGTTATCAGGCAAGTGTTACCCAATAAACAGCAAAGTATCCAAGGCAGGGCTACAAGAACAGCTCTTGAGAGCGGCAGTCCTCAGTTGCTTTGGCAAAGTGGGACATACAAGAAGGGTTATAATAAAAGAGGAGATATGGGCAGAAATTCCAGGTGAAGACAGAGGCAGAAGTAATAAGAGAGAGAACAATGGGGTTTTCTGCAGGAAAGAAAAGCAAAGCAGGTGAGAGAACTATCAAAGATCTACCTGTGTTGCTGTGTGATGGCAGCCCACATGTGAAGTTTTTCCCATTCCCAGCTCCTCTCAAATATTGCAATATGAGGGATGATATAACATTGAGATACAGAGTGTACTCTCATCCCGTTTTTAATGTGGAGACTAAGAACTCAACTTAGGTGTGATATTCAGGCATAGACACACTTCCACTTTGGGTGCCTGCCTCCAGCAGGAAGGAGCAGAAGAGGAATGACTGAAAGCAGAAAGATGTCATCCCTTTACGCAGAAGAGAACATTGGCTTCCCTTGCCTTATGCAAACCTTACTATCCCTTTGCAAGGCAGCTTGAAGGAAGCCAAATACACTGTTATTCAGGACACCACAGGGCTTGGGGGCTGGCCATCCTTCAATACAGCGTGAATGGAATCAAATCCTTCTCAGGTAATGAAAACTTGAATTTCGGGTTTGCTATTCCCAAGAATGAGCACTAACCAGAAGTGGATGCTGCAAAGAAGACACTACTGCTGATTGAAGTTCAGGGTGGGAAATGTCTCCTCAGCACAAATGTATGTGAGTGTTGAGAAGTTTTTTCTAGTCTTCCTTCAATGACATGCCTAGGAAGATCAGTGCCTAAGGGGTTAGAAGGTAGGTAGGCTTGAAAGATACTACCCTGTTTCACCTGCCTTCCACAAAAATGTTTTATTTGTATTTATCACAAGATCAAATTCTGCCAACTTAATTGTCATTGAATAAGCACCTTGATCTGTGAGCAAATCCATCAAAATCAATTGGCTCTTCTCACCTACTGAGGTTCAATTCAATATAACTCAGAGTAACAGAGTCATGGCCTTCAAGAAAATGTGACTTACCTTGTTACCCTCTCCACCCCTCCAAAATCCCACTTATTATAAACTTTATGGCATTGAATCTTCCTCTTTTCAAGGTTCAGTTATTCCTTAAAATGTGTCTTAAAAGAACTCTGCCATTTTCGAAATTTGTAGTTGCCATCAGGGCACTTTATAACCCAGAATAAAAGGTCAAGACAGATTCTGAATTGGTATCAATTGGCCAAAATCCACAAGCTTCCATGGAGCTGATTCTATTTATATCACGTGCCCTCCTGGCCTTTTGAGAACAAGATTTTATTGTTTATATTATTACCATCTTAAAGGCTACCAAGGCAGCAACATTTATGCAATTTGTTTCTTGAAACTTGGATTTGTAAAAAGAAAGGAAAACAAAACCCCCTACTTTATTAATTTTCTAATTAAATCCGCATGAAGAAAATTGCCACTCTAAAAATAATTGGGAATATATTCTTGATATTGCAAGCATGGAAAAATTTTCAGCAAACATGATTGCATAAAACGCCCCTTATAATAGACTCAGTGGCTCTCACAACTAATTGTGATATTATATCATAGGAAAAGGTCCATAATGCTCCTCCACCATTGAACCGAAGAAACAAGCGTATTAATATATGCACAAAAGTTTTCCTCAAGCTAAACCCCTGCCTTTTGCTCAGAGTCTGAACATGCTGCTGTGCCCTGTTGAAGGGAACAGCATTCAGAGCAGAGTCACAGAGCCACATTATGTCTAGAACTATTTTACAGTTTCAGGAGCACTCATGTTGTCTCTTAGCTCCTACATCCAGAGACTTCGGGATTTATCCCCACCCCATAGCATTGGGTGTGCAATAAAATGCCATTTACCCTGTCCAGGTGACCTTGTGAGGCCCTCGCAGCGATGGCAGCCTTTCTCCTGCCTGCAAACAAGTGTCTTGCTCTTGGGCTGAGTTCCATAGCAGCTCCTGCTCAACAACAGCACAAATTAACATGGGGCTGCAATAGCAGATGCTCAGTTTTAGACAGACTAACAGTTTCCAGGCAACACATTGACCCTTTTTTGTTCAAAGGTATTGTTTTATTGACCGTAATTGTATATACCATCTCTGCTCTAATGAGGGACACCTAGTAAATTATACAGGGAATCATTTCACAGAGGGGAACACAGGCACCCTGAGAAACTCCAGCTGTTACTCCGCAACATTTATTATTCATATGCCATCCAGTTTTCTGTGTGAGGCACTTCACATTACAACAAAGTAGAAAGCATAGATGCTATCAGTTGACATCTTGCAACTCTGAATATAAAAGTTTAACAGGTCTACCCTATGGGCTTCAAGCAGGTTACTTTTGGCTTAATAGGGTTTTTGATGCCTAGTAAATAGTTTACAGTTGATAACAAAATGAGTGTAAGAAATTCACTAGCACTATAATGGGCTTCATTTTTCTGATGGGTAGCATTAAAACTACACAGTACCTTTCCCTTTATTCTAGAAAAGAGCACAAAGATATGACAGGTCAAGAACAGCGTTGCTTACCACTGACAGGAGAAAGCATGTGCCCATGTGCACATGTCCATTTGTGTTGTTAATTGAAAATGTTTGCAGAAGAAATGGGAGGTCATTGCAACCCTCAGTTATTCATGTACATGCAACAAACATGGAAAAGGACCATAACAAAAAGGTAAGAGAATGGGAGGGAAAAAATAATTAAGTTTCCCTTCCTTTCATTCTCTTCTCTGTCTGACTCTGCTCTGGGTGCTGTGGTAATGGGAAAAGCTTGAAAGCCCAGACAGAGACAGATAAACCAATCTGGCTACCCACAGCTCCCTGATATTATAGGCATTAAGCAGGAGCAAATTAAACTGGTAGACTGAGAAAGATGATCCCAGATGACCTGCAGCATGGATGTTTGATTTCATGGGGCACTATATTGAATGAACATTCCCAGCCCAGCTAAACAAATTACCTTGATATGCTTTATTGAAAATTGTACTTCCAGAGATGGCACTTTGGGGACATCTTATTGCCCATTGCTCAGAGCTTTAGAGACCAGGTAAGAAAGGGTATAAAGAGGAAAATTTCCAATCTACTGCAGAGAATGAATGATGATTGAGAACAAAAGAATTGGCATCACTTTAATTAAGCCTTCAGGTCTGTGGAATAGTAACACTGGATTCATGATTAATAGCCAAAACACATAACGTTCTCTTCAAAGAACAAATGATGTACTATTCAATAACGCCATGGATACCAGGAGAGTGGGCAGAGCTGTGGTGAGTAAGGGAGAATTATGGTGCCATATGGCAGCAGAACCCACACAGAAAGAGCAGCTGCAAATTCACAGCAGCAGCAGCAGCAGCTGCTAGAAGGGATTTAGAGAGAGGTAAAAAAACCCTGGAGTAGAAAATTATGATGGTGTGTGGAGTGGCCATGCAGCTGTAATTCTTTCTAGAGTTGTGAACATGGATTAAACACTATTGCTAGACACTACAGTGGAGTGGTATTTTCCTGGTTATGACTCTTCGATCCACAAAAGCCTCTCAACTGGCTCTGCCATGTCTCTGTGCCCTGTCCCTCCATTCTTACTAAGGTGATTCATGCTCTTATGATGGGAAAATAACCTTGAAGAACCCGTTCTGTCTCTAATCTGGAAGTTCCCTATATATAGCTTTGTGATTAGAAGACCTTCTAATCACAAAATAAATACAATAAATTGTATTTATTGCACAATCAACAGTAGAGCAAAGGAGCCATGAGTAGCTCTCAGCCTCCACTCTTCAGTTCCTCCTGGCTGCATCTACTTGTGGCCAAGGAGAGAGGGAGATACATATAGATCAGTGTTAAAGAATAACCCTTTACCAAATGATTGTTCCACCTAAAGGAATGTTGCAATAGCTTCTGAGTATACAAAACCCTATAACATTTCTAACAACACAGAAAGAAAAAACAGAACACCGTGCTGTGTAAAATACAACCTGTGACAAAAGGAGGCGAAGAGTATTTTAGCTATGATTTCCTGCTTGAATGTGTACATACCTTTTATAAAAGCAGCCAAGCTTAAGGAAAATTCCCAGAAATGGCAAATCCATCAATACACTGAATAAGCTGTTACTTTGGTTAACTAGCCTCACCATAATATGCTAATCAATAGTAAATAATATTTTTTTAGTGGCTGCCACTCTGTGAAGCCTTTAATTATCCACAACTATCCTGTAAATCATCATCATCTCTAATCAAGCAGTAACATACCCACTAATAGCACTGAAGCTTCATTAAAATCTTTGGTGATTTGACTATGTCATACCCCAAGGAGCCAAGCCTTGTTCCTCCGAAGTCAGGTACTCAGAGCAAATTAGCAGATTTGTAAAAGATCGGACTATAGATGAGGAAAAAGGTGAGTTTCACCCCTGTCTACCAGGCAGAGCTGAGCTTTTATATAGCTGTTTTCTTTTCTGCTCAACACATGAATTTCATTTGTAATGAAAAAAATTTATGCCCTCATTTCATTTTCTATGTAGTACATATGGGAAAAGGCTTCCATGTGGCAGCAGTAATCTTAACAGATGCTCCCCTTTGGGCAAACTTGGGCTTTTAATGGAAAAAGTGCTGAGTGAGGTGCCAGGTACCTTATCTCGATGGAGCAAATTCATTTTTAAATGAAAGTTTAGTTTATCTTCAGTGCTCCTTATTTATGATGTTAGCTGTTAGTTGTTATTTGCATCACAAGCCATCTTTAACTTAAAAATATTCACATCAAACATAAGACCAGGGAATTGGAACTTAAATCAGCTAATGAGCACTGTCCATTAAATTGCCAACTTAACCCATGAAAAGGGAGATTATAATTGGAGCTTATTCTTCATATGTCACTCATTTCTCTTAAGGAAAATGATTATTGCTTTTTACAGAGTCATCAGTCAGACTCATAGGTGCCCCGTGAACTGTGATAAAATTAACATAGGAAACATAAAGAGTCAAATCATTCATGACTTTCTCTTGTACATGACTTGTAGACAAGGTGCCAGCTGCAGGAAAATTTCTCTCTGCCCCACACTTGAGTTGCAATAGGCCTATTATTCAGTGCCAGGCTATGGTTTCCTAACTTTTCCGGCATTAGCTTAATAGTAGCGTCAGCTGGGCATCATGCCATGTACATCAGCTATGCTTCATTTACCCTTCTGCTCCCAATTAGCTTGATCATGATGATAAAACCAGGAGAAAGACCTTTGGATAGAAGGCACATATTTATTTGTCCAACAGTCTAATAAAAGGAAGGAAGGATGGGGAACTTATAAAGGGAGGAAGGATGGGTTGTGATCTTGGCTGTTCTGTGAATGCTCCGCATGACTGCCACTTCTCCCAGCCTCCTCTTCTCCTTCCCCCCACAACGGAGATAATTATTTGCTTTGCTCATGGGAATCTTGCGAGCCACTCAGATACCACAGTGACAAGATACAGAAATTACTATAAATGAGGGAGTCTAAGAACTTTAAATAGCAGGATTAAACACTCGTGTTCACAGATCTACAGTTACTTACTGATGTTTGTTCATTAAAAATCTTTGTTGAATTTCAAGTCATCATATTTTGCTTGCTGTGGCTGTTAGGTTGAGAAGCAATCGCCTCAGCTGTAAGCCAAACAGCTGAATGTGGGTATTTTGGGCAGAGGAGAGAAACCTTCTGCTTAAGCAGAAGATCTTAAGCAGATCTTTGTGCAAAAGTTACAAGCCACAGTAATACAGCTGTGAGAGGGAAAGCTCTTTGATTTATCCAACAAGTAGCATTTGCACTAGCAAGCAAGGGCATTACTCCTTACAGAGATACCTAGATTTGAGATATAAGGAGGAGTTACTATATTCTGGACATGAAAAGCCAATTTGCTGTTCCCTAATATGGACTTTGCAACATTATCTCAAAGTGGAAGCACAGATCACTTAAATGTAAAGATTCTGTAACTCCCTTTGAACCATAGTAAGAGAAATGTTGTTCTCAGTTCCATGACAGACAAATTGAGGAAGAGATGCTAAATGTCTCCCCAACAGCTACAAAAGAAAATCTTCACCTTGAAAAGCTCCAGAGTTTATGATGTCCCTCATTTTGGCCTTTCAGCCCATTTTCTGTAACCTGTTTTTCATTCTTTAAAAAATCCTTTTGCCTACAGGATTCACGGACTTCCGAAGAAAGATGTTCTTTCTGAAGATAATGGAATTGAATTAATGTTGTGTGAAGTCCTCCAGGAAATTTGCAGCCTGTCTGGTTGTGATGGATATTCAAGGCTGGCACAGCCAGTCTGGGAGTGCCAGCACCCAACAGAGGGCATATTACAGCCACAGATCACAGAGACACAGCAAGAGCCATGGTAAAGTTTCCATTCAGACAAAATTTCTGTCCATTCCAGGTCAGAAATGTGGTGAAAGTCAACTGCAGATCCCATTTGATTAGGTCTGGCTCCTGTCCCTTCCTACCATCTTTAAACGGTCAAGCTGGTCATATAATAAGCCTTGGTCCTCATCCAGGCCCCAAACATTTCCCATGGTTTGTCATTTTAGCTGTGACCCTCTAGTCACCAAAGTGAGTGACAGTGGAAATGAAAGAGAAAAAAAAGAGAGATCAACATGTGATACCATTTTTATGCCATCTGGTAGTAAGTATGGGAATGCATACGGGCAAAACATTATTTAGAAGGCTTCTTAAAATGTTTATGTACAAAGATCTGCTAGTTCATTGATTCAGTCTTTCCTGACAAGAATAATTCTCAGAATGACTATATCCTTTAAAACTTGTAATAGTATTTGTATCTACATTATTTAAAAGTAACGTCCATGCTCCACCTAAACAGGCTTTGCGTGGGAGGCACTGAATAAAGTGTAAAACATATTTGCATGTGACTTTTGTTATCCTGATTCAAAGATTTTGAATTTGTTGTGCATAGCAAGAAAGCATCCTACTATTGGACTGCACTAAAAAGTTTCAGCTATTCTTTAGAAACCAAATATGATTCGATATCAAGTCTATAGGAATCAATTTCATCTACATTGTGATAAACATCTCTGCCTCTCTTCACTTTTGTGTTTCTTTGCCAATTGGAGACTAATACGTTTGTTTCTTTCTAGCAATCATAATTACGATCAGGTTCGAAATTAACCCCATGTCTCTTTGAGAGTCTAAAGTTCTTATCCAGAAGACTGATTTTCATCTTTGTAGTGTGCATAGAAACACTTATCCAATCTTATTCTAGGGTTCATCCCATCCCTCTTTAAAGTAGTTGTCGAAAAAATATATAATATGCTGCCCTGAACATGCTCCTAACTTTGCTCTCATGTATTAATAGCATTCACTATCACATTTGTAGAACTGAGCACTGAGTTTCTACATGGTCCAAGTACATAATGTAAGTATATAACTTCCAGCAAACCATTTAAGTGAATAGATTTACTTTGTTACAGAAGTAAAATACACCTCTTTCTAACATCCTCAATCTTTCTTTCACTACTGTGAGCAAGATAGCATCTCAGTGGAAAAGACGCACCTCAATTTCAGCAGTATTTGGAATGCTTTCTATTTTTCTTTCAGTAGACTTTCTACCAAGGCATTTCAGCCCCAAGCACTCTGTCATGATTACTCAAATAATTAACAAGGAGATTATTTAAGTTGAGCAACTCTCTGAATGCACCCATTGCTCTCTAACATGGGAACAGCCACAAAATGGGATGGTTGTGCAATGGCATTTGTATGCAATATCAAATAATCTGGAGCACCATACGAAGAATATACCAAAAGTCACAGACAGGATGTCGCCTTTGCAGCCAAAAGAAAATGCTGGTTTTCAACTGAAATACGAATTAGAAGAAATGCTTGCTTTCTTAAAAAAGTACTTTAGTGCCAAACATTTTGGAGATATTGTTGAAGAACAGTCCTTCCTCACATAGAATTTATCCCTGTGATGCTGCCAAGGTCAGTGCCTGAGCGGTGATTTGCCAAGGAAGTGCCAGTTGGGTAATGTATGCTGTAGCAGACATGGAAGCAGATTTTACTTTCACACCCGCTTTCTGAATTGTCATTCTTTGCCTCTTTTGTGCCAATGTTGCTTCTCTTTCCCATTCTGTGCCCTCTCTTTTCACTGGAATGCCCTCTCCCCTCACATATAAGCTGAATGTCCCATTGTTTGGTATAAAGCAAGACTTGCTGAATATGAATTTTATGGAAGTCACACAGGAAAGACAGACTGTTTTACTTGCTACATACCTTATTCACACAGTGACCCTACCAAGAGTACATTGTTTCTTGAAAATCTCATATTTTGTCATATGTACTTGTCTGCCTTATGTAACAGGGATGAAAATAGCTCTTCATTCCTCCTGAGCTCTTCTTTCTCATCAGCCCATTCTGTCTTCATGATTTCTAAATTTTGCTTCAATTTTTTTTTTCCTCCCAAATCTTGATTGTCTTCAGATGTCTTCCTTTTAGGTTTGCAGATTTCCATTGATTAGATAAATATTTTTCTACTCTTCAGTCCTCAACCATATGTTTGGATTCAAGTCTCTAACGACTCCATACAGAACTGTTGTGGTTTAAGTGTCCTGTCTCTGCTTCCTCCCAGCTTCCCCTCCTCCCTGGCAGAGCGTGAGACTCAGAAAGTCCTTGGCCAGACCAAAACATTACCAAGCAGTAACTGAAAACACTGGTGTTATCAGTGTTGTTCCCAGGCCCAAAATCAAAAACACAGCGCTGCACCAGCTACCAAGAAGGAGAAAAAATGACTGCTACTGCTGAACCCATGACAAGAACTTAATCACATCTTTCTAGATGCTGACACTTAATTGTTATCCTCTCAAGTAGGCAAACTGGGCTTACCAAAGACTTTTTAGGAGCAAGAGCTAATAGGCAGGTGTGCTTATCCAATCAAATGACAGGAATTATTGTGCAATATTAGAAAATTTCTGAAAGTTAGATGTATCTTTGGCTGAATTCAAGAGTGAGATCCTTGTTCTGTCTATGTTGCTTTTATCCTAGGCCTGCTGTAGGTCACAGAAGTCCTCCTTCTTTGCTGTAGAAGCATGGCAGGATGAGCAGGCTGAATGGGGATCGTATTTCAGAGTCCCACACCTACCTCTTGGTGGCCAAAGTAGCAGATCAGCATTGCATCCTTTGAAGTTGCAAAGGATTCCTTCCAAGAGCCAAGAATAGGCTGAGGAGCAATAGTTACTCTGAGGCCTTGGATGTACATACAGGCAACTTCACCTCCACAGGTCTTCACTCATCACTCAAACAGCCATAGCAGTCAAGATGCATGCTCTAGTCCTGAGGCAATCATTAGGTATTTCAACTTAGTTTGCACCTCTTTCACTGTGGCCTAATCTCATTTTTCTTGTTATCACAGGGTGTATGTAGACAATTACTGCCACTCAACCAGTGCTTGGTCAAATGTTAAATATAGTAACATGATGTGGTGGAGAAGCTCTGAGTCATAATACTTTTACAGAATGTTTCTAAGATGGATCACTTAAACTGCTCCCTCCTCCCTGGCTCAGGAAGGAGCCCAAATGTTAAGCCAACTGAGTAGTGTATTAAGGTATTTTATGTACATCTTTTAGCCAGAAGAGACAGAAGGGACCTCATTGTGTAGGGCTCATCAAGCCTCCAGGGATTTGTGAAACCCAATTAATGCATACTTTCAAGAGTGGCTGCTGCCAATGTAGAGTGACCATTCAGCAGTCTTATACTTGGTGTGCACAATGTCTGTGAAGTCTTTGGGATGAAATGATTTTGCCATGGGGAATTCTACTTAGGAGAACTTTTCTTTGGAGTCAAGTATTAGTTACTCATCTGTTAATGTCTGTTATCCACGGGAAACAAACAATAAAGACACCCTGATGAGGGAAAAAAAAAAAAAAAAAAAAAACCAAAAAAAACCACAACAAAAAAACCACCCAAAAAAACCCATCAAAAAAACCCAAACTCAAACAAAACAAAAACCCCACCACATTTGAAAGTGTCTGGATAATGTTCTTTTTTATTTCTGCTGAGAGCTATAGCTTCATCTACGAATATGCCAAAGGAACCTATTAAGAAAGAGTACTTAACTCAGTTTAGACTCCCTGTCAGGTTTCTCCATTTCTAGGTTCATGAACACACAGAAACAGAGGGACATTGAGTACAGCATTTGTACAGGGAGAAAAGGCGAATGAATAGAAACTCATTAATTTCTTTGGAAATGTTGTTATTAAATAGGTCACCTTCTTTAACAGGGAGGAAAAAGTCTACAGATGCCAGGCTTTGCTGCACTTTGAATCGTACGTTCCTTTGCAGAACACTATCTGTGCTTTGCTATAACTGAATTCAGAAGAATTGCAGGTGTAACCATCCACTATTACTGTCAGAAATAAAAGTAGACAGAAACTTTCTCCAAGCTTACCAATATTTCTTTGTATAATTTGATTGCAATGAATTAAGCAGGTTAACTACATTTGGAGAAGAAACCCCCCAGACTTACAGAGCACATGAGAAAGTATTCTTACCTAGGGCAAAATATATTTTATACTGGTTTAAAATTATCTCTGGCTAAGCTGACTTTGTGAGTTACTTTTCTCAGTGGGAGATTTTATTTCTCCAGTTCTTCCCACAGTAAATTGGTTTTTCTTTTTTAATAGCCACTGTTTAATAACTTCCTTCCTATCAGACACTGTAACAGGATGTTCAAATTATCTTATTCATCTAGAGACTTCACTTTATCTCATTATTTCCACATTTATATTACCCAATATATTTAAGATGTATGTCTAACTTGTTAGTGTGCATTAGCACAGGCTTGGTGGTTCTTCATGAATAAATAAATAAGAGCACAATACCTTAAGTTTCCTTTCTTGCATTTTCTTAAATTCATGGGAGGTAAAACATAAGTGTGTATGTGTTTGTAAAAGAGGGTTTTCACTGCCAATTAATCCATAATCTTTCCTGTAACTTTTCTTGGGCAAACTTCACTGGAACAAATTTTCAGCTCCTTCGTCTCTTCCCCTTCTTGCTTTTGCTCTTCCCCTTCCTATTCCGGCCTTCTTCAGCATCAGCTGCGGCTTCTCTTTCTTGACACAGGTTACATTCAATTTATGTCTAGGACACTTGAAGGTGAAAGTCCTACTCTCACAGATTTTTAGGCAGCCAAAAAGAGACTCAAGCTGATCCAAATTATACAATATACTAAAATTACTCAAGAGGAACTAAGTCTCCACAAGTCTTCTGTTAGACCCCTACAAGCTATGGCCCATGCTTTGGATGACACTGACTCCCATCTTACTACATGCCAACACTAATATGGAAACTACTCTTGCAGCTGGACTATTAAGATCAAAAAGCAGATGAGAATTAAGTTAGGATAAATTTAGCTTTTCTTTAGTTAATAAGTACCATTAAATTTTTAAAGAGTTTGAAGTTTAAATTAATTGGGACATAAGTACATGGACAGAAACTGCTAATGTGTCTCCACTTTACTGATAACCTGACTTTATCATTGTTACCCAATAAATTCATATATTGCTGTTAAGGGCCAACTGTTAGAAAAAGCTTAATATTCACCCATCAGTGCACATCACTAGATTCTCTGTCCTCCTTTTGGAGTTTAAGACAAGACTGAGTTACACTCCTTGAGTGCTTGTATTTCTCTAACCATATTCAGAGTTACTCTGAATGGTTACATACAAAAGCTTACATGTTCGGTCACTTCTGTGACACTCCTAGTAAAACTTATTTGTAGATCAGAGTTTCGGGCTATCTTAGTCACCTCAGAGAGGTATCACAACATTTCCTGCTACATGTTTCCTGCTCTGATATAAAGGTATAGCTATAACACTGAAGGCATCAGGGTTTTTTGATGGGCCAATCACCAACTCCTTTTTTAGGCATCCATCATCAGATACATCCTTCAGTGGATTTGAAACCTGCTCTATTTTAGTTTTGAAAACTATTCCAGTATACAGTGTACTGGGCTATTGTGACTTACAGTGTATTCAGAGGAAAGAACAGAAGTTGAAGAAGGGTGATGAGGAAATCAGTCTACCTATCTGATAAATTGTTTCTTGGGGTTGCAGCCATTCTGTAAGTAGTATTCTTCATTAAAAAAAAAATTATATTTTCATGTCGGGAGTCTGCTCATGTTATTATCTGAAATGCAATACTTGAAACATAGGGGAGTGCAAATGTGAGGTGAGAAATTCCTAATGTAATTCATTAGTGTATCAAAGCAACCAAGCAGAAGACTGGATGTGCTGTCTCATGGCCTTCTGAAACTTTACAGTACTTGTCACTCACCAGTATGGCCCACTCTAAAAGACACAAAAATGGAAACTTTGACAAATCTGACCTCAGGACAAGCAGTATGATTAAACTGTGTTTTAGCATCATAGACCCGTCATATAAAGTATTGAAAAGAGCTGCTACAGGCTGAGAAGAATAAACTTTCCATCTCTACTTCATTCACCATGATGTGCCTCTCACTGCCTTCTTCTCTTCCTCAGCCCTACTATCCCCTCCTCCTTCCCTTTTCAACTCCTAATTCTTTCACTGCTCCCCATTCAGGCCTTGCCCTCTGCATTCAGTTTCTGCTTCTCATTCCCCTTTGCCCACTCCCCACCCTGCCTGTTCCTTTTTGGGTTCAGTTCTTCTCACTTCAGTCTTTTATTTCTCTGAGGGATTTGAATAATCACTCCTTCTTTTTTGATCTCATTGTCATCTCAATAGGTCTTGCTGCCTTCCACCCTCTCCTCAAAAGGTAGGTTTCCAAAGAATGTATTCCCCCCAGAAAGGAGGAAAGGGACCTCTGAAACTCACTGACCCCTTCTAAATTAGATCCCCCATTGTATAGCAAGGAATTAGGAATTTTTCCATTGTATGAGAATGTTAACTTTGTTAGTGAATATTTTTTTTAATGAGCACATTAAATTCCTCCTTAGCCATAAAAAGATGTAACTTTGTCTATGACTCTATCATCGCAATTTCTGTCACAGCTTGACTGATGGTCAGTTTTAAAAAGGCTGATTTAGTCATACGCTAAATTTTATGTTAAATGTCAAGGAAGGAGTAGGCCTTTCTAAAGGCCAAATAAATGCTTTTATAGTATATGAGCTGGGAATCTAAGACAAGGCTGACGCATAGCTTATACTCTTGACTGTACTTTGAAAATGCCCCTCAAATCTGACACCTGCAACTGAATGCACTTAAATGCAGCTATGCACAGCTCAGCATTTGATCACACTGCTAGGTCAGAGAAGTCTTTCACGTCTGTTCTTGTTCCTTGCTACAGATCAGATCAACAAACCAGACACAAACACCGGGTATCCCAGAAAAGAAAAATTACGGAGGTATTTTAGAGTCATACCTACTGACAAGAAATTGGAGAATAAGAAGAAAAATAAAATAGGAAACATCTTCTCACTGCATGTGGAAAATAAAACAAAAGAAAATTCTCAGAGATATGTTGGGGCCACAAAACAAGTCCTTAAGCCAAACTTCTTCAAAGGTCAAGCATACAGGCATAGATACTCAGCTACGCTTTTTGCTCCTTATGTATTCTTGCAAAGGTTTACAGCCCTTGTAGCTAGGGCAGGAAATTTTAAAACATTCCTTTTTTTCCTGCAGTACCCAATCACCAGGATACTAAGCAAACATTCCAGAATAAAATGAATGCAGAACCATATGGTTAGTTCTGACTACCATCTTGCAAGAAAAAATCACTCATGTTTCTGTTCTGAGCTACAGATGGTTCTGATGGACAGCATCATGCAAAGCTACATTTTTATTGCTGAGGAAAATGTGAAGATCATTCTGAAAATCTATTTATGGAGCATAATACTCTTCTATTAGACACAGGAATAAGCAACCAGAAAGTATGTTTAAAGTGCTGCCATTTCTATTCCATATTCTGCACCATGTATTATCTGATCATGGAAACATCTTAGAAAATGAAAGAGCTATCTTTTTACAAATGCATTGTTGAATCCATCCCTTAAGATTCCATTTTCTTTTATCATTTTCATCTGAGTTCCCAGAATTCTCATTTCTACCTGTAAGACTAAGCCTAGTGTTACTTGACCTTTTTGTGCATCAGGAATGATGGTTATTTTGTCTTGGTAAGCCTGACTGCTTGGTCTTTTGAAGCAACAGTGGTCTTCAGTTGCATGGTTGACACATCTGACTCATCACCTTAAATCTGCAGGCTGTTGACTAGAGAAAAGAAGACAACAAAAATTAGTCCAAGACTGCTTTTCCTTTATACTTGTAAATACCATTCATCTCAATGGTTTTCTTGTTAATGGATGATGTAAACCAATGAATAATTTTAACTTTTTAGATGTTCATTTATAGTTTTCTTATGCTATAGGACGATAATGTCCAAAAAGTTCACTCTAAAGATATCCCAATATTGCCAAATAAAATTTTACTGCAAAGCATACATATTTAGATTAAAATGTCTCAGAATGATCTCTTCACAAAACATAGGAAGACTCTTTAAACAACATCAAAAAAATCATTCTCATGTCATCTTCCTGTGACCATAATATTGTGAATTTCAGTCTGCTCCCCCTGAACTCAGAGGAAGAGAAATCCAGCCCATTCTCCCTCCTCCCCTTCTTTGCCCTTTGCAAGAATTAAAGATTTCCATATCTACTTTTACCACTTACATTCTGTTTCACAAATAAGCTGTTTTGTGTAAATGCAGATACCACACATTCATAGGCATTCCTTATCTACATTCAGTTTCTACTAGTTTGCATAATTTTCTCTTTAGGGATTCTTACAAAAAGTGACAGGGGGATGGAAGTCTTTTTTTTTTTTATTCCTCAGCCATGAATTCCATCTGTTGTCATGGCACTGAACCCAGTGTTGAACAGCAGCCAGCACTGCTTTTGATGTTCTGTAGGATTACTAGAGATGTCTGATGTTATTGTGTAAGATTATTCATAGGAATAGCTCTACCTGAGCTCTATGCAAGTGTTCAGTTGCTAAATTAATAGATAAATATGGTATGTCATGAAAGTTCACATTCTGGGGGCATTCCCTTGGACCTTTATTATTTCCATAACAGCTCACAGAAAGTTTTTACAATTACTCTCACTTCTACAAACACAAACCAAATGTATGCAACATTTTGTTAGAGGCAGTTGAGAATGCCAATGAAATATAATTGATGATCTGTAGCTGATGATCTGATGAGGCAACGTGTATTTGTGTGATCTTCTGTCGTGGTTTAACACCAGCCAGTAACTAAGTACCACACAGCCACTCACTTACTCCCTGCTTTCTCCCTGGTGAGTGGGAAGGAGAATTGGAAAGAAAGGTAAAACCTGTGGGTTGAGATAAAAACTGTTTAATAATTGAAATAAAATAAAAATAATAATAGTAGTTAAATATAATGAAAGGGAGACAAGAAGAAGAGAGAAAATCCTAATAAACACAAGTGATGCACAATGCAATTGCTCACCACTCACTGACTGATACTGTCTTGGGTTCAGCAATAGCAGTCATTTTTCTCCTTCTTAGTAGCTGGTGCAGTGCTGCGGTTTTGACTTTCGGCCTGGGAACAGCGCTGATAACACCAATGTTTTTAGTTACTGCTCAAATGTTTAGTCTGACCAAGAACTTTTTGAGTCTTGTGCTCTGCCAGGGAGGAGGGGAAGCCGGGAAGAAGCAGAGACAGAACACCTGACCCGAACTAGCCAAAGAGGTTATTCCATGCCACAGCACGTCATGCCTAGGATGTAAAAACTAGGGGTGGGGACCCGGAAGGGCAAGATCACTGTTTGGTCAGGCTGGGTGTTGATCGGAGGGTGGTAAGCGGTTGTATTCTCTTCCCTTGTTATTTCCCTTATCATTATTATTATTGGTGGTAGCAGTAGTGATTTGTGTTATACCTTAGTTACTGGACTGTTCTCATCTCAACCCGTGGGAGTTACATTCTTTCGATTCTCCTCCCCATCCTTCCAGGAGCTGGGGTGGGGGGGAGGCTAATGGACTGTATGGCTGATTTACGGCTGGGCTTAAACCACAACAGATACCTAGCCTGACTTGAGGAGCAATTGGCCCCTCCTGGCCACCTCTCCCCAGTTTATATACTGGACATGATGTGCTGTGGTATGGAATACCCTCTTGGCTAGTTTGGGTCAGGTGTCCTGTCTCTGCTTCCTCTTGGCTTCCTGTGCCCCTCCTCGCTGCAGAGCATAAGAGACTCAAAAGCACTGCTCAGCAACAACTGAAATATTGACGTGTTATCAGCATTATTCTCACACTAAATCCAAAATGCAGCACTGTAGAAAGTTATGTCTATCCCAACCAAAGCCTTGGCATCTTTTATCCAGAATAGTTTGTGATTTGGTTCTACCTTTGACTCTGATGATTTTTACTGAACTGTCAACTAGACAAAGTTGCCAGTGATCCTAATTGTGGGAAGAGTCAAATAACCAATAATTTGTATTATTATACATATTATATATACATATATATATATATACACATACTATAAATACAATGTATTCTTTATACAGTAAAGACATTCAGGTCAGGACATTCAGGTTTTCCTATTTCAGACCCTCAAATCTCTTGACACACATTAAACAAAGTTTTGCAAATGCCCATGGAGTTGAAGAACACTTTTTTTTGTTGTTGTTGGTTGGTTGATGAGTGGTTTTTTGTGCTTTATTGTTTGGATGGTTGGGTTTTTGGGGAACAGTACTGCTTAGGAGTTTTTCCTACCATTTTTTTTTTTAATCTGAGGTTGTCAGTCTATCAACCAATCTATTTAGAAACATTTCCAAGTTTCAGGATGGAGTTTCTGGTCAAAACAGAGAACATCTCATCTTGGCATGAGCTCAAGAAAGGAAGTATAAAGAGCTTTCTGCAACAGATAATCACAAAGGTCAGCAAGTGAATAAAACTCTGCTTCTTACTTTTCCTGTCTCTAAGAAACCGAGTTTGCTTGAGCTTCTCAGGGAGTAGCCAGGTTATATTATGCCAGGGAAGTAGCTTTCACCTTGAGGTCAAGAAGAGAAAGCAATGGGCACCTCCTGTACTCAATCAACCTTCCCCGCAGAAGCAGCAAGCCCATTCACTGTGCTATTTCCTATGAAGAAGCAGTCTACCCTTCAACCTTGGAAGACAAATCTTCAGTTTTGTCTCTACAGCTATGAGGTCTTGTCTCAGCTTTGGCCCAGGAGAATAGCCTAGTGGATGGGTTTTCCTCACAGAAGTGGAAGACTTAGGTCTAAAATGCAGAGCAGTCTCAGCAAAGGTGTATATTTGGCATCCCACAATGCAGCACTGACTGTCTTCTACTGCTTCAATAAAATTATTTGAAAGAGTGCCAGCCTGCACCCTCTGCATCCTGAGAAGACAAACAGGAAATAGATATTTATTATCTTTTCTAACTTCTGCAGACCCTTAGATTTATAGAATCATAGAATCATAGAATAGTTAGGGTTGAAAAGGACCTTAAGATCATCTAGTTCCAACCCCACTGCCATGGGCAGGGACACCTCACACTAAACCATGTCACCAAAGGCTCTGTCCAACCTGCCAGCAATGAGCATGCACAACTTCCCTGAGCAACCCATTCCAGTGCCTCACCACCCTCACTGTAAAGAACTTCTTCCTCATATCCAATCTAAACTTTCCCTGTTGAAGTTTGAACCCGTTACCCCTTGTCCTCTCACTACAGTCCCTCATGAAGAGTCCCTCCCCAGCAACCCTATAAGCACCCTTCAGATATTGGAAGGCTGCTAGGAGGTCTCTATGCAGCCTTCTCTTCTCCTGGCTCAACAGACACAACTTTCATATCCTATCATCATACGGCAGGTGCTCCAGTCCCCTGATCCTCCTCGTGGCCCTCCTCTGCACTTGTTCCAACAGTTCCATGTCCTTTTTATGTTGAGGACACCAGAGCTGCACACAATACTCCAAGTGAGGTCTCACAAGAGCAGAGTAGTGGGGCAGGATCACCTCCCTCCACGTGCTGGTCATGCTCCTTTTGATGCAGCCCAGGATACGGTTGGCTTTCTGGGCTGCAAGAGCACACTGCAGCCGGCTCATGTTCATTTTTCCATCAACCAACACCCCCAAATCCTTCTCTGCAGGGCTGCTCTCAATCTCTTCCCTGCCCAACCTGGAGCTGTGCCTGAGATTGCTCTGACCCAGGCGTAGGACCTTGCACTTGGCATGGTTAAACTTCATCAGGTTGGCATCAGCCCACTTCACAAGCAAGCATGTCAAGGTCCCTCTGGATGGCATTCCTTCCCTCCAGTGTATCAACCAAACCACACAGCTTGGTGTCATCAGCAAACTTGCTGAGGGCGCACTCAATCCCACTGTCCATGTCACCAACAAAGATGTTGAAGAAGACCGGTCCCAACACCGATTCCTGAGGGACACCACTCATTACTGGTCACCAGCTGGACGCTGACCCATTAAGCATAACTCTTTGCATGCTGCCATCCAGGCAGTTCTTTATCCTCCGAGTGGTCCACCTATTAAATTGATGTCTCTCCAACTTAGAGACAAGGATGTCATGCAGGACAGTGTGAAAAGCTTTGCACAAGTCCAGGTAGATGACATCAACTGCTCTACCCCTGTCCATCAGTTCCATAGCCCCATCATAGAAGGCCACCAGATTGGTCAGGCAGGATTTGCCCTTAGTGAAGCCATGCTGGCTGTCACCAACCATCTTGCTGTTTTTCATGTGCCTCAGCATGCCTTCCAGGAGAATCTGCTCCAAGATTTTGCCAGGCACAGAGGTAAGGTTGACTGCTCTGTAGTTCCCCGACTCATCCATTTCACCCTTCTTGAAAATGGGGGTTATATTTCCCTTTTTCCAGTCATGGGGAACTTCACCTGACTGCCATGATTTTTCAAAGATGATGGACAGTAGCTTAGCAACTTCATTTGCCAGCTCCTTCAGGACCTGTGGATGGATTTCACCAGGTCCCATGGACTTCTGCACGCTCAGGTTCCTAAGATGGTCTCAAACCAGATCCTCTCCTACAGTGGGCCCAAGGTCTTCATTCTCACAGTCCCTGTGTCTGCCGTCCAAGACTTGGGTGGTATGGTCAGAGCATTTGCCAGTGAAGACTGAGGCAAAGAAGTCATTAAGAACCTCAGACTTCTCCAAATCCAGGGTAGCCAGTTCTCCCGATAGCTTCTGAAGAGGGCCCACGTTGTCCCTAGCCTGCTTTTTATTTGCAGTGTACCTATAGAATCCCTTCCTGTTATCTTTCACATCCCTAGCCAATTTTAATTCTCAGTGGGCCATAGCTTTCCTAACCTGGTCCCTAGCTTCCCGGACAACATCCCTGTATTCTTCCCAGGCCGCCTGTCATTGCTTCCACCTTTTATAAGCCTCTTTTTTCTTTTGAATTTTCCTCAGCAGCTCCTTCTCCATCCCAGGAGGTCTCCTGTCCCTCCTGCAGCACTTCCTTCTAGTAGGGATGTATTGCTCCTGAGCTTGCAGCAGGTGATCCTTGAATATCAACCAACATATTTTGAGGAAAAAAAGGGCCTTTTTTTTTAGCCTGGGTTCATGATTTTCATATCAACAGCCTCCAAAGTTCTTGAGAATAGCATTGGATTCTCATAAGTGTTTGCAATTTATTCTGGCTTTTTCACATGCAAGCACTCTAAATGAAAGCTCATCTGGTGTTTATGTGGAGTAAATCCACTAATTTCGGTAGTAGTATCTGAGGTTATTTCAGTGCATATTAACATGTTATTAAAGTAATTATAGAATCATAGAATGGTTAGGGCTGGAAAAGACCTTAAGATCATCTAGTTCCAACTCCTCTGCCATGATCAGCTTCTGATTAGAAATGCAAATATAGAATACAGATATGTTGCCTTGCAGTTCAATGGCAGTATGCTGAGGTTTCCTGGGGAAAGGATAAGTAAGGATGGCTGGACGACTTGGGATACAGGATGGAACACAGAATGGCAATACACTTTGCTTGGCAGGTGGAGTTTCAGCTGTGGATATCTTCCCCTAAATAGTAAGTCAGTAAGGCTAAACTTTGATAAATATAGTGAGGCTAGGAAGGTTTAAAACTGCAGTAAGAAATACACAAGAAACACCTGATGCAGAGTTGATAGAGGCAAAGCCTTGTTTAATTTAAGAAGAAAGAAACAAAGAAATCAACACAATTTAGCCTGCTAACTGTCCTGAAGTTGGCAGGGAGTGAACTGGCAAAAAGAAGAAAGTCATCCTGGTCCACAGTAATTTTTCTTCTTTCTATAAAGGCTTTTCAGCTTCTTCAACTCAGCCTATTAAATGTATGTTTGTTTTACAGCTGATGTACCAATGTCTTATACATATGCAGCATCACATGTAGATGATTGGGATAGGGCTGGACAGTAAGCTGGTTTGGAAGCAGCACAGCTTAGCTACTGGTGACTATTGGTGACACATACAGCAGACACTCGCTTTATACTAATCCTTAAATCTTATTACTGTGTGACTCCACAGTCCCGAGCAGCTACAGCCTGCAGCAGACATGTATTATGGGAGTGGCGGTAGCCTGGAAACTTTGCTGAGCATCAGCTGCAGTCCTGCTCACCTCTGGCTTCAACCTGGTCACCTTTGTGAGAGCAATGCAATATGCTCAAATATTTGCTGTACACGCTCTGTCCCCAGGGCTTGATCATACATCCTTCAGCAGGACTGAGAAAGAGATTACCACAGCTGGAGATGCTGGTGATAACTATACCCTTGCTTTTCAGCAAAGAGATGAGACAAGAACAGACCATGACTGAGGCAAATACAGAATACTGTACCTAGAGCTGCTCTGCTGTACAGGTGGGAGTTCCTTCTGCTGTTCCGTACTATGAAAAGGGAGGTAGATCACTAACAGTGACAGCACTACTATGACCCCTGTCCAAGGTCAACCACAGCTGTTTTACTGGTTTTCATGTGCCACAAAGCAAGGGGAAAAACAAAGAGGCCAATAATCTGGAATTCATTTGCAGGTTAGACTGAAATTCATCATAGTGAAAAATGCCTCCTTGATGACCATTTAGTCCCTGTATTAAGCATGCAGTGCAAAGTATACAATGCAGATGCATGTCATTTGTAGTCTGTAAAATTAAAGATTGCCTTTTTGCTGATTATTTGATTTCTAAGACACATCCTCTGTAGGCTCCCAGTGCACAGTAGTGGCATTGCTAGCTGAACCTGAGGCAACAAGCTGCATGGTAAGGAGGGATGTACATGTATTAGCAGCAGGTTCTATCAGTGAAATTGCTTTAATTTTTCACTTACTCCTGAGGGTTAGATTAAGCTGCCCTTCAGTAAGCAGAGTAGGGTCTGGTTCCCCATGCCCAAAGGGAAGAGTCTTGTCTATTGAATGAGTGTCATGATATCTGTGTGATTTTTACTCAGTTTCATTTTTCAAGTCCTTATTATTTCATGTAGTCCATAGATAAAATATAACCACAGAATGAACATACAGGTACAGGGCCAAAATGATCCTGTCTCGTCTCAAGGACCCTCCTTGGCCACCAAAACACTTAACCTCCCTCTTCAGAAGATCAAAGAGTTAGTATCTTTTAAAAAAATACATGCAGAAATAAGCTGAATGTCTTTTTTTTTTTTTTCAGTGTTTTAGTAACTACACTGTATTATTTGCACTTTATTTGGCTTTCCAAATATCTTCAAAGATAGGAACGTAATTGATAAAAAGCACAACTGTCTAATCTGTGTCAGTCATATTGATGGATGCTGTAGACATCTTGATATTATGGTGCTCAGTACTGTCAGATGGAACTTGCAGATCAGCATAAAATTATATTTATAATGAAGCTGGGAGAAAACGACAATTAATATCTACCGTTAACAGGTTTTCAAAAAGTGGCAGGAAGCCTACTGAGCTCTCTTCTCACAATAGAAAACCAGCAAAAGTTTGAGAGATGACCTGTTTTCAAAAGGCAGAGAGGCAGCAAGATAGCAAAAAGGTGAGACAGAGCTCTATTAAAGCAAAAGCATTTAGGACCAGATTATGAAGCCTTTACTGAAATTGTTCAGCACTTACATGTCAAGTCCCATTAACTTCAACTTCTCATTAGCATGAGAAAGAGTTGCACAGTTTGGCCTTTAGTGAGATAGTAGGCTTAAAAAATACACATTTGTGGACTTTCAGCTGACCCCTCTCACTAATACTATTTCTGTTCAGACTACCCAGCTAAAAGAAAAGTGAATAAAGTACCTGCACTTTTTTTTCTATGCACTTGTGTACACAGGGCTGAAATCCTTTTCAGTTTAGAGAATGGAACTTCTAGTCTAAGATTTAAAAAATCACTGTCTCTGCATTTTCTTCCTCGAATGCTGAGGCAATCTTTCTGAAACATGTTACAGGCTGGATTCATTTTCTGAAATCTACACAGATTTCATAGGTAATCCCTAATATTTCCTTTTTCTGTATAGAGAAACAACACAAGTCTTACCAACAACTGAGTATTTTTGGGAAAAAACACCCTTCAATATGTTTGTACTAAGAGAAAAATCTGTTTCTTGGCATAAAAATAAACTACAGAGAGCTTTTCTTCACTCAGCGTTAGTAAGAATTAGCTTTTTCCTAAATTTACAAGGATTTTTTGAATTACATGACGCAGCCTTTTTTTTTTTTTAAGGCTGCTCAGGCAGTGAAAAGGAAGGTGCTGTTTAAAGAGCTCTTTTCTGTATATTCTTGATGCTATTGTGTATGCCAGACAAATTACACACCAGAGGCTGAATGTGTACTGGGATAGTCAAACATTTCAGGGTGAACTTTCAGGGCCCTTACCTCTTTCAGTAATCCTATGTTTTAATACATGAACACAATTCAGACTGGTTTATCCCTTGAGGATTTCCATAACTGTTTTGGAAGATCAGTGTACCATTCCTGTTGTTTTTAGATAGAATCCAAATGTATCTAAAGATACAATAATACAGACATGGCTCTAGATCAAAAAAACTTGATAGCATTGTTTGTCTATGGTATTTAAGAGATAATGGAGAAAAGAACCATGCAAATTTCAGGGTGGGGATAGGCTAGGTAATGCAGCTTATGTGTTTGACATGTTTTAATTGTTGTAATTACATGTTTTAATTATTCCACCAGTGTTTTTCCTACTCCTTCTCACTTGTTGCTGTTAAAGAACAACATGTCTCAGTGTGTGTATAAATCTTCCTCGCTGATTGTTCTGGAGAGATTATTTCTCTGCCTTTGCAATCTGCCTTTCAAAAGCATTTGTTTTGTGCCTGGCCTCTCCAAAAGCAGAAGGGAAGGACAGCATTTGAATGTGTAAAGGCAGCACCTATTCTGCTAACAATTTCAGAGCTGAACAGCAGTCTCCAAGTATCGAAGAAAATGAGCCTGTGGTACACAAAGGTATTTTACAAAGTACAGGGTATTAGATTAAACCATGAATGCTTGTAAACAGGGGAGCTGTGCCACTGACTCCACCAGAGGCCAGAATTTCATCCATATTGCATTCCATGGAGGATTTATAAATGCTCCCCTCCATGTAATCTGAGGCTGAACTGTCCTCATAAACAGGAATGATGCACCTTGTTCTGTAAAGACTCAATATCCTTATCTGAATGGAAATGAAGACAGATTTGGATAGGGAAGATACAGTGCTACAGTACTGTCAATCCAAATAACGCCTAAAACTCACACTGTATTTTACAGATACACCTTGGGACCAGATAAGGACTGTCTCACCAGTACAGAACCCGCCCTTGTCATTGTCCTACATAAGCTTGCGAGAACATTGCTCATGAGGAGTTAGTTATATGGGGTTTACATGGGACAATGTAGGAAATACTGAGAAAAGAAGGGACAGCTATATTTTCAAGGCCTTCTTATCCCAGGCTTGACCTAGGGCCACCACGATAAGGCTACAGTCCATGCCAGAAGGATTGCTCGGTTTTAGCAACAATCATCTAGCATGTGGGAGAGAAACATATCAGAAAAACAGCATTTAAATCAGGCTTTTCAATTTTACGCAGTACAGTTCATAAAATCCAACAGTCCTGAGAAAGAGCAATCTATGTGCCTCCCATAATAATCCATAGCAAGTCCTACAGCAGGACAGAAACAGTTCAATAGTTCAAGTATTAAAGAAATTTTGGTTTAAATTTTGAACTTACCCATAGTATATTTCTCACAAAGGAAAGGTGTGTTAATGTGGCATTTTAAAGCATCATGGTTTATGTTACACTAGGGTTTCACAGCCAGTTGACAAGTACAGGCAGCTGGAAGATGAAAACCCTCGGCTGTTCAATGCTCTCAGTACAAAGAAACTGAATGCAAAACATTTCATATTTGGTCCTTACTTACCATGTATACCAAGAAACTGTGAAACTGTTCTTTCAGGAAAAAGCCAAGATGTTTTATGGCTACTGCACATTTGTTGCCTGTCACAACTGGACTTAGTCCAGCACCACAAGATTTAAGTTACAAAAATTCATTAATTTCAGGATAAACATGCTTGCCAGTATCATAAATTGGTGGTGACACTTACCTTCATTTTAATAAAAAATATTAGAGGTGTGAGCCTATTTTCTGGTATGTGGGAGCAAACTCTGTTTTCAGTTGATCTGTGAGCAGTTGACATAGCAAACCACAGGTTTTGTTCCAGTCTGTGGTTTAATCAGAAGCTTTCAACATGTACTCTAGAAGCAGGGAAAAGAGCCCCTTTTTTCAGTGTCCTACGACTTGTAGTTATGGAATTTGTCACACCTTTACACACAAAGTCTTTTTTAAGGCTGCTGCCAGCTTCAGGGCAGTTAGCAGATAGGGGAGGCCTTAGCAAGTCTGACTGTACAGCTCAGCAGTGCTCAGGGTGAGCTGAAGTACAGAACTACCTACACCACTCTGGCTACAGTTGGCCATAAGGGAAGAACTGTGCAATTTGCCCTCATGTTTTAGTATTTATGTATATTCTTCACTGTTGATGGAGTCTGAAAGACAATTTAAGATTAAAAAAATAATAAAAAAACAAACACGTGGGAGCTTGCTGTGCTCCACTCAGACGCACAAACACACACAATGGTCCACCCTTCTCTCCTCCCTTCCCTGGTAAAGTAGCTATCTATTTTGCACATCAAAGGTTGCAGGGTATTTTTGGTACCTTCATAAATCACTCAGGAGATGAACGAGCTTATTTGTTGCAAATGATGAAAGTTCAAAGTATTTCATTTACACTAATGTAGCCACTCGTGTGCTAATCCCATTTATTAAGCCTCTCTGTCTTCTTTGAATAATAATGTAGCAAAATATGAGATGTTTCAACAAAGTTATTCATACTTTCATATATAATTGTGCTAGATATAGGTGTAGGATCTCAATAATAATCTTCCTTTTCACGAAGCCTTTAATCTAAATAGAGCTTGGAGTGACACAAACTGCACTAGGTGCTGCACATGCTACACTTGGCTGAGAGACTCCTGTAACTGAGCTGTCTGCAGAGTTCCTATCTTCAAAATCCATGTGAGTAGAGAAATGCTGTTATCTTTCCCAAGCAGATAGAAACCTGTAGAGCAGGAAAACAAAGAAGCAGAATCCACAAAAGCATTTACACAACTTAATGGGTCCCAGGACCTTCAGGCAAACTCTGGGAGTGAAAAGCAGCAGTGAACTTTGCAAATAAGGTGGGCAAAGGACCTAGGTGTTCTAGTCCCTTTGTGAGAGCTTCCATTCATACACACAAAGTGGCCATTTCCTCTTTCAGCTGTGCTTGAGAAGCCAGCCAATTGTCTGTACCTTGAGAGATTATTTAGACCAAGATAGTTAACTCTTAGCAGCCACAGTTTTGCTACAGCTTTGTTTACCTCTGTTATAAGCAGTCTATTATTTCTTTCATCCCCCACATAAGTAGTCAACTTCATGTTTCCCATCTCCAAGCCCAAGAACAGCCTATTGCTTCCTCCTCCTCCATACAAATATTATGTCTTCCCTTTCCCCCAGCACAGTTCTGCCATCTCATTGACCTGTTTTTGCACTTTCATACAGGTTAGCCCACCCTCCCCTTATACAGCACTTGCGCAATCAGTCCCCAAACGGTATTGTGTGAACAGCCTGCCTTTCTTGCCTGTCATGGGTTCAGTAGTAGCAGTCATTTTTTCTCCTTCTTGGTAGCTGGTGCAGCACTGTGTTTTTGATTTTGGGCCTGAGAACAGCACTGATAACACCAGTGTTTTCAGTTGCTGCTTGGTAATGTTTTGGTCTGACCAAGGACTTTCTGAGCCTCATGCTCTGCCAGGGAGGAGGGGGAGCCGGGAGGAAGCAGAGACAGGACACCTGACCCAAACTGACCAAAGAGGTTATTCCATACCACAGCACGTCATGTCCAGGATGTGAAACCGGAGGGCAGAGACACGGAAGGGTGTGGTGGTGGACTGGGGGTGCATGGCATGGTCAGGTTTTTGGTATTGGGGGGTTCGCTGCTGGGGGGTGCACTGGCTGGGTTGGGCTTGGTGAGCAGTTGTATTCTCTTTCTTTGTATTTCTCTTGTATTATTATTGATGGTAGCAGTAGTGATTTGTGTTATACCTTAGTTACTAAACTGTTCTTACCTCAACCTGTATGAGTTGCATTTTTTTTTTCGATTCTCCTCCCCATCCCCCCAGGATTGGGGGAAGAAAAAGAGGGGGAGTGAGTGAGTGAGTAAAACTTCGTGAGTTTTAGAGGCTTAAACCACGACATTGCCATATTCCTGGTTTCTGGCAACATCAGCCTAACTGCATTCTCTCCCAGTCGCCCTGACAAGCACCACAGCAGGATGAAAGCTATCGCTTCATCTCCATCGGGGGAAGAAGGGGGCCTAACAGAAGCATCCTCTATCCCAAGTACATGGAGAGGCCGTGACCCCATCGCACATGGACACCAGTGAGTCCTGCAAGGAGGATGCTGATCTGGAGAAAGAGAGAATGTACGCCCATCCCTAACCCCTGATGGGGGTGGCAATTACCTCAGCATCATGAATGGTACTCCAACAACCAGGCATCTGGAGGCAGAATGGAATGAAACTCAACACTCATGCACCAACGCCCTTTTGAGGATTTAGCTCCTAGCAGCACCCTCAATGTGACAAATCAGGGAGAAGATTCAGCTTGAAGATGATGACTGAGTGCGTGTACCTGTGCATAAGCATCTGGTGACACCTGAGATGCTTTATGAGTTTCATGCCACTCTTTATCGCTGTAAGACATCTAAGTCCTGAGGCAGAGATTTAACAGCACAAGTGTGCAGGTCATGGAGCTTCTCAGGTCCAAGTACCACTAAATATACTATATTGTAAAATATACTATATATTCTATATATAATATATACTATAAAATATACTATAATTGTGAACCTGAATCAAGCCTTTAAATGTCTCCATGTATGAGGGGTTTCTAAGTTCTCACAGTAATCAGTAAATATCCAAACCGAAACACACTACACGCAAAGAATAGTGCTCAAAGGCTCAGTGTCCAGCTGGAGACCAGAAATGACTGGTGTCCCTCAGGGATTGGTGTTGGGACCGCTCTTGTTCAACGTCTTTGTCAGTGACATGGACAGTGGGATTGAGTACGCCCTCAGCAAGTTTGCCAATGACACCAAGCTGTGTGGTTCGGTTGATATGCTGGAGGGAAGGAATGCCATCCAGAGGGACCTTGACACACTTGCCTGTGAGGTGGGCTGATGCCAACCTGATGAAGTTTAACCATGACAAGTGCAAGGTCCTACACCCAGGTCAGAGCAATCCCAGGCACAGCTCCAGGTTGGGCAGAGAAGAGATTGAGAGCAGCCCTGCGGAGAAGGATTTGGGGGTGTTGATTGATGAAACATGAGCCGGCTGCAGTGTGCTCTTGCAGCCCAGAAAGCCAACCGTATCCTGGGCTGCATCAAAAGGAGCGTGACCAGCAGGTCAAAGGAGGTGATCCTGCCCCTCTACTCTGCTCTCAGGAGACCTCACTTGGAGTATTGTGTGCAGTTCTGGTGCCCTCAACATAAAAAGGACATAGAGCTGTTGGAACAAGTGCAGAGGAGGGCCACGAGGATGATCAGGGGACTGGAGCACCTCCCGTATGAAGATAGGCTGAGAAAGTTGTGTCTGTTCAGCCTAGAGAAGAGAAGGCTGCATGGAGACCACCTAGCAGCCTTCCAATATCTGAAGGGGGCCTATAGGGATGCTGGGGATGAACACTTCATTAGGGACTGTAGTGAGAGGACAAGGTTTAACAGGTTCAAACTTAAACAGAGGAAGTTTAGATTGGATATGAGGAAGAAATTCTTTACAGTGAGGGTGGTGAGGCACTGGAATGGGTTGCTCAGGGAAGTTGTGAATGCTCCATTGCTGGCGGTGTTCAAGGCAGGGCTGGACAGAGCCTTGGGTGGCATGGTTTATTGGGAGGTGTCCCTGCCCATGGCAGGAGGGTTGGAACTAGATGATCTTAAGGTCCTTTCCAACCCTAACTATTCTATGATTCTATGATTTAGAGAGCTATTCATCATACTCTGCACAGCAGACACTGACATTTGGTCAGAAAACACTGACCAGTTCTCCATGAGCTATAATGGGAGTATAGTCATCTTGGGGGCCTTTACATTTATGTGTCCTCATTTGCAAACTATAGCTTCCCAGTTGAGACAATCGAAAACAGAATCAGGAATTCAGCTTTGCCTTTTCAAGGACAGCCACAAACAAGACAGCCTACTGATTCTGGTAGGGTGATATCGTATAAACTGACATTAAGGATTGACTATCACCCCAGTATCTGTCTGAATTATATCATACAGTATTTTAAAGCAGTAAAGGATCACAATAGAAGTGACAATCCAGCCAGCCTTCACAGGACTATTTGTAACTTCTAATAGCTTCTCACTCTACTGCTCATTACATCCCACAACATAATGTCTCATGTCATGTTTAATTAGCTGAACCTCCAGCCAGGGCACAGTCATCTCCCTGCATACCTCACAGCTGGCTGCTTAGTGTTGGCTTAATCAGTCCCCAATCCTCACCTTAACCATAAAACTTACTTAGGGATTTTGCTTTCTCTTGAAATTTATTTCCATGGAAATGATTACATTTTCTCCAGATATAGTTTAAAATAAACAAAGGATATTTCATAAAGACATAACCTAATGGCATTGCTCATTAATTGCAGACAGCATAGTTTGATGTTCTGATGGCAAACCCCATTGTTATCTTTTTTTTTTTTCCCTTTGGCATATTTAAATGTGCTACAGTTTATACCATCAGCCAGGACCATACCTGCAATTAAGACCTCTGAAGATCACAGCTGTCTGAGCTGAATGCAGCTATAACAATGTAATCCAAAAGTGTCATTTGGCTCAGAAAAAGCAACTATTCTCTCTCCAATGGTTAGTAGATGCCTAGAAAAGAGAAAAGCAGTTGTGGTATAGGATACTTTCCCCAAGTAACCACCAGCTAATTGAGTTCAGGAGATTTACTGAGGCTGATGGTTCATGTCCCTTTAGTAACCTTTAATGAATCTTTCTTCCAAACTCTTGCTGGTCTGCCCCTAAACACTCATCAATTCACTGAGTTCAGAATACATTGCCAAGGATCTCCGCAGGCCTGACACTCATTGCCTGTGTCAGGAAGGAGGTTCAGAGTCTTTTCTGAACTTGGCTCATGCTAGCTTAATTTGCTGCCAACAGTTTCTTCTGTTGGACATGTAGCCAGTCATTCCCCATCTACCCGCTCCATGGTCTGTTCTGGTTCTGCACAGACCTTGATCATAGGTTGTCTCCTTTCCAGACTTAGCAATCCCGGCCTCTTTTCTTGATCTCAAATTCATCAAAAATATCCCTTCTTGTTCCTTAAGCATAGAAGCCATCCTACCTCACTTGCTGCTCTTCTGAGAAGAAGAAAATTTGTGAATTTGCATGTGTGCAGTGAGGAAGAAAAAAAAAAAAGAAAGAAAAAGAAAAAAAGATCCTAAAGAATCATTTTTGATTCAGTCTGAGCTCAAAGTGGCCAGAGAGAAGAGGATTTATAAACTGGCATAAGTAATGCTCTCTGTCTTGTTCTCTATTCACTTTCTAATAATTATCAATTTATTTATTTATTTTTGCTTTTTTTGTACATCTACCAAGCACTGAGCTAATATTTTCACACAACTATCTATCATAACCCCAAATCTGACTCCTGAGTGGTTACAGTAATCTCAGAACTTGTCGTTTCCCATTAGAACCTAGGATTCTTTTCTCTACATGTATCACAGTTTTCAATGCGCATATTACATTTTTTATATTTCAGTTGCTACATTTGATAGGCAGCTTTGAATATTTAATAGCAAATGAAGATATATTTATGTTTTCTAATTTTTTTTCAAATTTAAGAAATTACTCTTTCTAGCAAGAGATGTTCTGAGGTCTTAGAAGCCATTACAGTGGAATGACTGCCTTAAATATTTTTATTAAAATTTAATTAAAATTTTTAGCTGTTAAGGAGGAATGTTGTTTTACTTAGTAATTCCTTTCCCTCCTTGAGAAACTTCAGTGTTTTGTTTTTATGTGTTAGAAGCCAACATGTCTGCTTCTGTTTATTTTCCTGTCAATGCACCAGCAACATTGGTGGCATTGTCAAAAGAAGGATGAGCTTGAATAGTTGATTTTGCAAATACCTTGAATGCTGACAAGTAGTGGCTCTTTTGAGATGGGTTATGGCACATCAGCATACCCTTTTTCTGTTTCGGCTTACCTTTATCCACAGCTAAATGGCAGATAGCAGATATATTTTGAATAGCAGATTTCAAAAATACTTAACATATTTTAAAGCAATGAGAATAACAGCAGTCAAATACTAGGTCTGTTCCATAATCAAAGTTGCTTTTAGTTCTGGTTGGAATTGAAACATACCCTCTAAAAGTGTCTATAAGCAAAAATATGCAGAAAAACCATACATAAACATGCATTTAAGAAAAAAATAATCTGTGCCTCATTTACCAGCGCTGAAGTGTTCCTACTATTCAATACGCATCATTTGAAAACTCCACTGTGCAACATCATCAACAATGTTTACCCAAGCATGATGATTATGATAAATTATTCCAGGGACTTCATATCTATTGTACTTGTGGGTCAGCACTTGCTGCAATAAGAAGACCAACAGATTCACAAATGAAACAGAAAAAAATTGGTAAATGTGATGTCAACATAGGAAATACTGTTTGATTAGATCTGCAAATGAGCTGAAACAACCTGCTCTTGGCTGGAAATGACCTAGTAGATCTCAGTTTAATGGCTGGCTGCAGGGGGGACATATTTATTTAATAATTTATTTACTATTAAAAGGGCTATTGTTAAAGTCTGCCACATATATATAAATTGTCTGTTTACTCTGTATGATCAAATGTTTGAGTCTATGCATGCCTTTAATACACAGCTTAAGCATCACTGGAGTTTTCCACTTTGACTTGCTGTTTTTGTAAGTATACATTTTGGTTTTACTTGTCCGAATTTCCTGTCAGGATGTACACTATCTCTAAAAAGAAGGCAGCAGAAAAAGAGCCTTTTAATCATCTACACCACTGAAAACAGTGACTTATTCTGCAGTTACTGATGGAAAGAGCCTTCTTCACTGTAATAGAGAATGCTTCTTTACACTCCATAATGAGAGCTGAAGGGGAAGGAGACCCATCAAATTACTTGTAGACACAGCTCACTGCACAGATGACACAAAGCATGGTGGGTTTCTTACATGTCTGTAAATGGAGGGCCAAATTCAGTGCCTGGATAAGTTGTGGAGGAGCTGGGAGAGGCTTTGCACCAGGCTCCCACTGCCCCTGGCATATAGGCAGACCTGCTTCTACCTACCCCTCCACAGAAAGACAAGCAAAAATAAGAACTCACAGAAGGCCATTCTACCCTCTGATTGGAACAAGGGAGGAATCAGATGTTAAGTAATTCACTCCTGCGTACTCTTCATTTGTCATTTCAGGAGTTAGCTTCATCTGTCTCTATGGGAAACTACTGTGTTGCTAACAGGTAACCATGCAGTGAGATGATATGCTAGTGTGGTAGTAGCTGTGCTTTGTGTGCCCAGTTTTACATTTCATAATCCAAGCCAGAAACTAATAGGAATACTAAACAGGAGTATGAAATATTATTTTCATTTTCTGTGCAGCTGCATAGCAGGAGGGAAAATAATCAAATGCCCCTAGAGGCATATCCATTTGTCTAGAACACGGGAAGGGAGTTACAACTGGAGTCAGAGCATTTAACAACACAGCCATGGCTTTCACAGAGCTGAAAATACAGTCAGAAACTCAGCCAGTGGTGCATCTTTCTTCACAGATGGGTTTTGAGTGGAAAAATAGCACCAACCTTCGTGGAAAATGTTAGAAACACTTGTTTGCAACAGGTGTTGAGTAGTAGTAGCATGTGTTGAGTAGTAGTATTAAGTGCTGCATTGCAGAGAGGTAAATTGTAAGTGAACAGCCACAAATACATATGAAGGAAATGCAGACCAATTTAAATCAGTGCCCATGCACATACTTATGAACCAAATCTGTTCAAGGTTTGCATTTCAGCCTGTCATTGCTGATTTCTCATACTGTATAACCACTCTACTCAGTATGTAATGTGGTTAGGTCATTCTTCAGCAGATTTAACAAGGGGCAGCTGTTTTGACACTGACAGAATCAGCTAGGTACAGACCGGTTTTGCCAGAAGAGACAGTTTACAGAGAGATGTGGTTTTTATTTCAAGATGAGCTGATAAAGCTGTGAGAAACAGCTAAGATTTCTAGCCCACAAACCTTTCATTAGATAATCTGCTTGCCAGAAGAAGTGGTATTGAAGCTTATTTCATGGCTAGACCAGACATTGCTAAAAAGACAGGTTTAACCTATACTGTCTTCAAGGCATCTAAGAGCGCAGCTCTTTTCAACTTGTTCTTATGGAGAAGTAAAATAATAAAAGTAGATTATATGAATCAACTTTATATCTCACCTAGGTCTTTGCTGGGTTTGATGGCACCTGGCTGCTGTCAAACCGACAAGTTCTGATCTTTTTCTCTGACAGAAAAATACACTGAATCTACTGTCCTTGGTTTTAGATTCAAAAGCAGTTGAGCTACATCTTCTGTTTAGCAAATGGCCAAGTAAGAAGTTCAGTGTCACGATATTTCTTCCTGTCTTTCTGTGTTCTTGGAGGCAACTGAATTTGAAAAGTAATGTCTCAGACCAATCCCAAAGAAAGGAAAATGACTACAGAGAGAGGAAAAAAAAATGCAACTATCTTAAAATGTGGAAACAAAATTGAGGTAGACAAAAATACTAGTTCTACTTTCATTTTGTATCTTAATATTATTAAGAAAAATAAGAGGTTTGGAATGCTATAATAATACTTCCCCATTTAACATTAAACTTTAAATACTTATGGGAAAAAGTTCTCTGAATAAAACAGTACTCTAACAAGGCAGATCCGACACATTTGACTTCAGCATGATACTTGAAGAATTTGGGTTTTGGTATTGTATTATATGTCTGAATGATTCCTAATGAAGGTAGTTACAACTATTGCCAGGACAACACACCTTCTGCACACACTTTTTTAATACTTTGAATTTGCACATGAGTTTCTCCAGCAAATTAGAAACTAAAGATGGAAGTCCACCAGATTATTTGTTAATGTACTGTACCATACATATCAAGACATGCTGGTGGTATAGCCTTTATAAAGGAAAAACAAAATATAAAAGCTGCATGTAAATACAAAAAAAGATTTAACAAGTATCAAGGACATAATGTGAAAGGAAAATATATGTTGCAAGGACAGAAGATAAATGCAACAAGAAATTGACATTAGTCTGAAAAAAACCCACCACCAAACCTGAAAACCAATAAGCACTCAAAACAAGCTAGGAAAAAGCTGAACAAGATATGCAATGACTCACCCTAGAAAATAATAAGATTGTCACAATACAAAAGAAAACACAGTATCAACACTGAGGAGAGATTCATTTAGACTGAGAAAAATGTTACAATGGATAAAAAGAGCAGATCTGAAGAAACTATTCAATATCAAATGAGAAGAGTAAAAGAAAAAATTAAAAAGAAAGGCTTATTAAAGGGAGAAACTGTTAACACAGAAATCAAACAGGGACCAGTTTCTCGTCAAGACTTGTTAATGTTCCACAAAAGGACAAGTAGAAATATTGTGTAACGAAAAAGAAGCTTTCTGTAAATCCACAAAATATTTACTAAAGGGTACAGTGATGATAGTAAGTCATTTTCATTGTTAAGTCATCGATAAGAATAGTAAGTTTTAAAGAAATAGAAATCTGCCATTTTAACCACAAATCTTTTTCATGTCTGCTTGCTATTGTATCATGCTGTGGGTTATTGATACTTCATATAGGATAAAGAGGAAGCAGTAATAGAAATCATGTTGGTAAGAGCTAGTGCATTGATTTGCTTGTCAGATTTCCTTATTTCCAAATTAATTTTAGTTAATTTGGCTTGACAGAGCACAAGCTAAACCATCATGATCTGGCAGCTAAAGGTGAAGATGAACAGAGTAATCCTATCACAGCCAGGCACTTAGATTGTAGGGAGAGCTTCTTTACCAGCCATTCATCAGTGCAAGAACCAAAAGGGTACTGTAGGAACTGGCCTTTGGCCTGGTGCCTTTTCTAAACCATTGACACTTGTTCAAAGCACCTGTAAAGTACAGGCATTATCATCAGGATATTATAATTTTATTCTTATGCTGTCTCGGTATGCATATACACTGAAAGGACAGAGATGAACCTTCTAATCCCTCCTTATTATCTCTGTATTACAGGCTGTAAAACTGCAAATTGAGTTGTTTAGTGCAGACATTTGTGGTTATGTTTTAAAGAGACTAAATTCTTGATGTAAAAGTTACAAATTATGGGCAGTCTAACACATTCAGTGGTGATTGTCCTAAATGTTTATCATTCACCTTGTAAAATATTACAGTGTATTATCTACTGGAAGTGGAAGTTAACTGTTGGCATAAAGACTGTCAGAGCCAGATTCTCTGTGTAGTAATTTACTGTGGAAAACTAGGAAAGAGTTCTGCTATCTATGAATGCTGTGCTTGCCCTTTGGTGTGCGGGCATTCATGATGGGTAATTTGTCTACGGTATAAAAAGGGGATTGATTCTTAAAGAAACCCTCTAAGAAAAGGAGTGCACTGACCTATCTAAAGCTTTTCCAGCACCTACCTGAGTATTTTAGCACCAAGTTAGCAGCTGCTAGAAGCAATCCTTTAGCCTTGTCAGACAGTCACAAAGCTTTGGCCTGGAGATGAGAAGGCACCAGGCTGCTCAAAAGCTGGTCCCTCCCGGGGTGGAGGGGGAACCTGGAAGCTTCTGCAAGCACATGTGTACTCAGAACCAGCACACCTGAGTCTACCTACCAGCTTAAGAGGAAAGCCAAGTGGAGCTACAGCCCAAGCACCAAGCATTACTGCAGTCCTGTGGGCACTGAATTTATACTGTATAATAATACTATATGTGATACTCTGTAATTTTTATTCCTACAAGAAACTAAGCCAATTGCAAAATGGTGTTTGAGCTGGAGCTTATCTCAAATATGTTATCCACAGGTACTAGTATTTTATCTTGCATATGTGTATCGGTGTGTTTGTGCATGTTCCCATGGGTATGGGTTTGGAAACCACTGCAGTTTCCTGGCACCTAGGTTCTTTCAATAACATGAAAATAAGCTGACTGAAGTCTTTTAACAACATTGCCCCTTTGGACAATCCTAAAATAGTTTTTTCATTGGTGGAGCTCAGCACATGGAACTTGTTTCTTCCTGTGATACCAAAGTCCGTTTAACAAGAACTGTCATTTGAAGTTAATCCTTCTCCTAATGAGCCATCCTCTATTGTATGTAAACTCTGTAGTACCCTGGAAGATGCTGGCCTTGCATGAGAAGACACATCCACAATCTGCTTTCCAGATACAGTCAACTGCTTGAGCATCTTGCACTCTGTCCTCTAACTTCTGTTCACTCAGAAATTTCCAATTTACTTCATATCAAGATAGCTCACAACATCCTGAACAGCCAGGTAGTCTGCAGACATGGAAATGAAAAACTGACCCAAGAGTTTTGTCTTTGTTTTCCTTGAAGGACAAGCTGGCAAAAGCACTCCTGTGCCTGAGGGCTAAGAGGCCCAGTAGAGCTGAGTACCTATAAAGCACCAAGTGTTTTCACACTTAAGTTACCCACCATTAAAAGTCACATCACATCCGTGCTGAGTAGACTTTCACTAGGGTGGGAACAGCATCGCAAACACAGAAGCCGTTCACACGGCTCCCGAGCAGCACCTCGGTGGACCTGGGATGAAGCAGGGGACTGTGTGTGTCATCTTAAAGCCTGGGGTGTTCGTAAGAGGCGAATCCGGCCTCCACCCCGTTTTTCACCCCAGGACCGCCGGGAAGGCACCGCAAGGCCGCAGAGAAGGCAGGCGCAGCCAGGGGTAGGGTGGCCGCTCCCCTGGCTCGGAGTGCCGCGCAAGGCACGAGGGCTCGGAACGCGGCTTAAAGTGTGTCGCTCTGCCGAGTGGGTACCCCGTCTCGGTGCCCGCCCGCCACCACGAGGGACCTCGTTTCCCCAATTTTTTCACTTCTTGTTTGGGTATTTGAGGGGATTTTTATCTTTTTCTTTGGTCTTGTTTTGTCTTCCCCAAGAAACGGTGCCAGTGCCTCCGCCTTGACCCACTTCTACAGCGGATAATGATATTCCGCTGCTCCGGCCCCTTCCCCCGCTCCCCCTCCGGTTCCCAGGGAACGCGCATCCATCCCTTACTCTCCCCCGCTTGGGAGCAGCCTGCCAACGCCCCCTGCTTACGGGCCGGTAGCGCGGAACAGCCCCGCCGGTCTCCGCGCGTGTTCTCACGGTTACTCTCAGCAGTGAGCGCCTGCAAAACCGGGCTCTGAGATCACGGGTGGGAACCGTCCCCTATGCGGTTGCTTCTGCGTGGGGCTCCCTGAATACGCGCTCGGCGACACCCCCGCCGGGCTGCCTGACCCGCACCTACCGGCCCCTCACCTCGCTGACTCCCGAGAACCCACCAACCCCACAGCCCCTTCCCCGCCCGAATAAACTTTTCGTTGCACGGTGGCTGTGCCCCGGCGAGGGGGGACACCCCACGCGGAGCCGCTCTCCCCCACCCTGGCGCTCAGACGAGGTTCTCAGCCTCGGGGCTGCACTTTGGCCACGGCGATGAACCCCCCTCCTTCCCCACCCGGCCAGCTTCCTGCCCACCCTGGGAAAAGGGAGGCCGTCTGCCCCTTCCCTCCCTCTCGTGGGTGCACTCCGCCCCACGCGCACGCTCACGCGCATTCACACGCGCGCAGACACGCGCACACGTGCGATCTCCGCCCCCCCCCCCCCCCCCCCCGCGAGCACACGCACACACACATCAGGCAGAGACCCGCACACCCGCCCGCTCCTTCCCGCAGACATTCCCGCTCTCGGCAGTGCGGCCGCTCGGCGGAGTGCGCGGTGCGGTGCGGTCCCCGCCATGCGCTGAGCCGCAGCCCCGTCAGCACCGAGCGCCGCTGATCCCGCCCGCGGCGTGGGGGCGGCCGCCGGGCGCGGCCGCGGCGCGCAGCCGGCTCCCCACTGTGGAGAGGTGCAGCTGCCCGCGGAGCAGGCGGCAGGCTGAGAGGCGGTCGGGCAGGCAAACGGACGGACGGACGGGCGGACGGAGGCAGAGGACGATTTGGACATGCTCATTCTAGGGCGCTTGGTTGCCTGCATCCAGCTCGTCTGTATGCTCAGAGTGGGTGAGTGATCCCTGCATGAATTCATCTTGGGCTTCCACGAGAACTTTTCTCCCCGCACTCCGGAGGGGTTTTGTCCCTCTGCTCCCTTTCTCTTAGCGCTGCAGGAGAGATCACCGCCGGTTCCACACCGCGAAAACACGCTGCCAGCCCTACGGGTGGGAATGTTCCTCCTACCCCTTGTCACCTCAGCCTCCCGCTGCCGGGCTCCGCGAGTGCGCCCACGCCTCCCCGGCTCAGGCGGGCTGCTCCGCGGGGAAGGAAGGTGGCCTCCGAGCCCTCCGTAAGGGTCTGTCCCCGCCGGGCAGTCCGCACCCGCCGGAGCGACAGTGCACCGGTGCCGGGAGGGAGAGAGGAAGGGAGCAGCCCCTGCCAGGCAGCTCTGACACCGAACTGCTCGGCGGACGCGGGATGTGAAATGCTATTTCAGCCTCTCGCATGGATTGTTTTGGGAGGGAGCCGGGGATGGGTGCTGGATTTCAGCCCAAAACAAGGTTCGCGCTCCGAGAGCCGGCAGCGTCAATGATTTCTCTAAACCCAGGTGTAGCTGCTGCCTCGAAAAGCGACATGCTCGTCGTTCATTCACGTGGAACCCTGCCTACAGAGTGTGGTTCATATATAGATTTTAGTAGGACTACTTACATAACCAAATTAATTTCCAGCTCATTCAGATCCGTGCAGCCAGGGTGAATCCTGAAAATCTTGCAGTGCTTAGTTGTTCGGTGTTACTGTTACAATCCATGTGAGCCAGTTGATGCTATCTTAAATACTTTGTCAAATACATACTAGGAGCTTAAGTGTTGGGGTTTGCATGGTATTGAATTATCGTTTTGAATTTGTACGCTCCTATCAGATAGATCGCTAGAAAACGCTAGTTGTTTGCTTGTATTTAAGTATGAGGAACTTAGCTTCAGTTCGTTATGTGCAAACCCCGTTTTACAATAGCTCTCTCGTGACAAAGTAGGCACTAACCTACATTTCTTACCCAATAGGTGGTGCTGCTTCTGAAACCGTGAAGCTCTTATAAACAAAGATCGGTGTTAGGTTACTCTGAGGCAAAACCATTTCCTACCAAGTCCTGCCAGTTACAAGAAACTGCTTCCTAAAATTTTGTCCTCCGAAAAATATATGTACCTCCTTTCTAAAAGTTTAGTGCAATAATACAGCTGTAAATGTGCTGAATGTAACTGACCTGTAATTAAAAGGTATGATCTTTGTAAGGGCATTTATGGGATTTTAATGTCACTTTTAAACTAACCTCTTTCTGAAACCAGAATACTTATACTAGAATAATTTTCTTATAATAGTTTGGCAAAGAGTGGCCTGTCATGAAACTTTTGATAAGTTTCCATAGCGTCTTTCTGATGTTGGCAACCTGTTACCTAAAATCGGATGTGTTCCCAAGACTGTTTAAAGAAACAAATTGGCAGGTGTTCGTATATGTGCATGGAGGTATGTGAAAACATGTGAGTACAGATCAAGTAAACTGTGATATGATCAAAATATAATGCAACACAGCTCAATTTGGGAGGCTGACTGCCATGTTCAGATGATCCTAATGCATTGCAAGCAATGCAAGACAGAGACAGAACTTCTGTAATGAAACCTGTGGGGGTTTAATAATTTCACCTAGTATCTTTCTAGAAATAAGGTGATTTTGTATAATGTAATATTCCAATACATGATGTGCATGTGTATGTTAGATTCATGAATTCCATCTGTCAGGATAGGAAAACAAGGTTTTTTTTACTGAGACATTAGGTATACATGCAGCTATTTTTCTTTCTCTTTAGCCTGATACAGTGTTGTTTTCATACCTGACCTGAAGGGGACACCCTTTCTAGGTGTGATGAATGTTCAGTGACATGATTGTTCCCAAGTATGAATAGCCTGTACAGATTATTAGACTTATTTAATCAGATTTCATTTGAATATGCTCTTCTTTGAGTATCTTTCCTTAACTAAATTTGCTTTCATCTGATAGTGTTAGTTCATAGCAGGAAATATTTTGTTAGAATTTTGATATTTCCTTTTTTTTTTGGTTGTTTTTTTTTTCCCCTCATTAGAAAAGCAAAATGAGTGATATTATTGCAGTGTTTGGTTCCTAGGGCTTGGTGAGAGAGGAGGACTGTCTTGGACAGGCTCCCTCATCATTGGGCATTTCTGGTGTGGAAGAAACCAGACCCAGGGCTCTGTGAATGGGACGTGGCTGAAGAGCATGGCAGTCTGCCGTTGCATTCTGGAGGCTATGTTCACTGGTTTGAGGCTAGGCAACATATAGATCCCAGCCTCATTTGCTTGTAGTTTCAAAAAATGCTGTGGATTTCTCCACTGGTCCCATATAGAGCTCTATAGGAGGTCCTTTCTAATGCATCTGGTTGGGAGGTTTGCTTTTGCCTCTGAGAGACTGAGCAGGAAAATCTTGGTCTCATATGTGTTCAGAAAAGATGAGGTGGTCAAATCAACCTCAGTAAGTTCTGGGAATGACAAGACAGTGACAGTTTGTTCCCTGTGTTATTGAAGAAATGCTCAGGGGCTTGATTCTAATATCCCTGCTGAGATATGAATAGCACCTTCCTCCACAGTGTTACTGAAGCCAAGTACTGATGTAATTATTTATGGAGTAGGGTATTATCTAACTATTCTCAATGAGTGCCATTCCATGAAGTTCAGTGGAACTACTTGTGGAGTGAAATGCTATTCAGTTGCAAGTAAGGGCACATGAGAATTCCTGTATGAGTATTTGTGGACACTACTCTGTAGTTAGAATAGAGATGTCCTATGAAGTTCTTTTTGTTACTGAAATTAAAGGAGAAAATATAAAAATCTGTCACCTTCATCCTGCATAGATCTCAGGCTGAAGATATTCTTTAAAATTGTGCCCCGGCTTACTAATGTGTTCCATATAACCTGCTGAAAGTCAATGGGGTTTGCCATTTTTGCAGTTTTTGCCTTATTGTGCTTATGGAAAAAATTATCTGGAGTCTTTTCACAAGTAGGCTATTTATGAATCTATGTAAGCAAGAAAATGTTAATAGAAAAAGGAGCATGTTTTAACAAATTATAATTGTGGCTAAATTTCTATAATTGTGGCTAAATTTGAATCAAAGAGTTGTAAATATTTAGGCAAGACTTAAAAAATATTCGCTGCTCTCACTAGCAAAATACGTGGGTAATTTCCCCAAATAATGTAAAAAGTATCTCCAAAAATTAGCTCATCTACACCTTACCACTGTCACTATCTGACCTCAGCCAGGATTTTGCCTTTCAAAATGAAACCAATTGAACTATTGTTTCTTTAGTTGTATCTCACTTATTTTTTACGTTTTTAAGAGATTTCTGTCATTTTTAGGTTGCTTCTGACATCCCAAGTACCATGACATTATTCAGAGAAAAGTAGTAACATTTATCCTATATATTCTAATTATTTTTTTTTATAACGGAGACCAGTAATGAGTGGTGTCCCTCAGGGATCGGTGTTGGGTCCGGTCTTGTTCAACATCTTTGTCGGTGACATGGACAGTGGGATTGAGTGCGCCCTCAGCAAGTTTGCCAGTGATGCCAAGCTGTGGTTTGGTTGATACGTTGGAGGGAAGGAATGCCATCCAGAGGGACCTTGACACGCTTGTGAGGTGGGCTGATGCCAACCTGATGAAGTTTAACCATGCCAAGTGCAAGGTCCTACACCTGGGTTGGAGCAATCCCAGGCACATCTACAGGTTGGGCAGAGAAGAGATTCAGAGTAGCCCTGTGGAGAAGGACTTGGGGATGTTGGTCAATGAGAAAATGAACATGAGCTGGCTGCAGTGTGTTCTTGCAGCCCAGAAAGCCAACCGTATCCTGGGCTGCATCAAAAGGAGCATGACCAGCAGGTCGAGGGAGGTGATCCTGCTCCTCTACTCTGCTCTCAGGAGACCTCACTTGGAGTATTGTGTGCAGTTCTGGTGTCCTCAACATAAAGAGGACATGGAACTGTTGGAACAAGTGCAGAGGAGGGCCACGAGGATGATCAGGGGACTGGAGCACCTCCCATATGAAGATAGGATGGGGAAGTTGTGGCTGTTGAGCCTGGAGAAGAGAAGGCTGCGTGGAGACCACCTAGCAGCCTTCCAGTATCTGAAGGGGGCCTCTAGGGATGCTGGGGAGGGACTCTTCATGAGGGACTGTAGTGAGAGGACAAGGGGAAATGGGTTTAAACTTAAACAGGGGAAGTTTAGATTGGATATGAGGAAGAAATTCTTTACAGTGAGGGTGGTGAGGCACTGGAATGGGTTGCTCAGGGAAGTTGTGAATGCTCATTGCTGGCAGTGTTCAGGGCCAGGTTGAACAGAGCCTTGGGTGGCATGGTTTATTGGGAGGTGTCCCTGCCCATGGCAGGGGTGTTGGAACTAGATGATCTTAAGGTCCTTTCCAACCCTATCTATTCTATGATTCTATGATTTCCAAGCTAGCATGCAGCATATATCTCACTACCAAGAAGAAAAGCAACTTTGGTGTGCTTTTTACTGGACAGCCCCAACTAGTAATAAAGAAAACCTGAAGGATAGCTCAGCCTTCTAAATCCAGGCACACTTTCTGTTCATCCTTGTGTCTGCATGTTTAGATCCAGTAAGCCTTTATACTGCTAAAGTACTATGGGTTCAGATCCTTCTATTTTGCACTAACCCCTTTATTCTGACAACATTTTTGTAGGCCAGATACCTCAAACTCAATTACATCACAGTAATATTACTAGATGTATAATATATATGATATACATATGATATATATAAATATTACTGTATATTATTTTTAAAGCTTTAGCATATTTTACACTTAAGTAAGATGGCATATTCCTTTGGATAATGATACATAGTTTCTGTGGAGAAATTTAGTCCTGCCATATCTAAAATGAAAAAGCTAAAAGAAAAGTAAGAATATTAGGACCATAAACCATCTATTTTAACCATTTATATTGTAGCCATCTATATGTTATGTATTTTTGTGCCATAGAGATTGATAGATACCAAAATGTAAATATACAGTATCAATTTATTCTACGTTCAAATACTGGCAGGTGTGAAAAGTTGTGCAGAAATGAATGATATTTAAAAAGTTAATGTCAGTGTAGCCTAATATTTATTCAGCATACTGGTCCATGGGATATATCTAAGTAGTTAAAGCTGTAGTTTCCAATGTTGAAACAATACAGTGTATAAGGAAAGTTTTCTGAGTTGGATTTGGCATTACTGCATCTCTAAATTATCTTCTATCTGAATTCCTGGAGGGAAAGAAAAAATATGTATATAAATAAAGTTGTAATTTAAAAATATTGTAATCTGGATTGTAAATCAGGATGTTAATTTTTTAAGGAAGGTGTTTTCCTTCATTTTCTGTGCTCATCATTTAAGTGGTCACTTCCCACTATGAGTTCTCTAATTAGGAATTTAAGGGTAAACAGATTCTGTTCTTTCGCTGACAATTTCAATTCCTGTTCAAATGTGCTATGCTTCTCAGTATTCCCTGTAGGGCCTGGAAGTCTGTGGCAGTTCCGGAGCCTCCTGCTCCCATTTAACAGCTTGATTCTCACAGCTTCATGCACCATTTACGTGGCTTTCCTGTATGAGACATCCTTTGGCTATTCAGTAAGCTACTTTTCCCATAAAGACAAAAGTTACCTTTTTGAATACATGTCAAGGCTTCTGCATTAGAAAGATAAATCAACAGGAAGAAAAGGACTTACAGGATTAAGAAAACACAAAATCCAGTAATTGAAAGATAGCGAATTTTTCAAAGAGGCTTGGACTGTAAATGGAACTTGGCTCCAGAAGGTTGTTGAGGAACCAGTGGCAGCAAAATACTTTTGTAAGAAGGTATGTTGCACGTTGCTTGTGGAATACAAATCATAGAATCATAGAATAGTTAGGGCTGGAAAGGACCTTAAGATCATCTAGTTCCAGCCCCCTTGCCATGGGAAGGGATGCCTTGCACTAAACCATGCCACCCAAGGCTCTGTCCAACCTGGCCTTGAACACTGCCAGGGGTGGAGCGTTTACCACTTCTTTGGGCAACCCATTCCAGTGCCTCACCACCCTCACTGTAAAGAATTTCTTCCTCATATCCAATCTAAACTTCCCCTGTTTAAGTTTGAACCCATTACCCCTTGTCCTCTCACTACAGTCCCTCATGAAGAGTCCCTCCCCAGCATCCCTAGAGGCCCCCTTCAGATATTGGAAGGCTGCTAGGTGGTCTCCATGCAGCCTTCTCTTCTCTAGGCTGAACAGACACAACTTTCTCAGCCTATCTTCATACGGGAGGTGCTCCAGTCCCCTGATCATCCTCGTGGCCCTCCTCTGCACTTGTTCCAACAATTCTATGTCCTTTTTATGTTGAAGACACCAGAACTGCACACAATACTCCAAGTGAGGTCTCGTAAGAGCAGAGTAGAGGGGCAGGATCACCTCCCTCAACCTGCTGGTCATGCTCCTTTGGATGCAGCCCAGCACACTTTCTGGGCTGAGAGTGCACACTGCCGCTTCATGTTCATTTTCTTCTTGACCAACGCTGATGTTGGCTAATTCAGCCTTGAGGATCAGGTGGAAATAACTGGAGATTTTAGAAACAAGGTGAGAGCTTATTTTACTTATTTTGCATTGCTGGCTGATACCGGGGCAGTGTCTGGTTGAGGTGAAATAATAGACTTGTTAAGAAAAACAGGTGCTGCTTTAAAAAGTGTCATGGATTATTCTAGATGAGGCATGCCCCTCCCATTGCCATCTAGTTCTTGCCCATATTTGACTTAGGTTTTCTTTGATCCAACAGAATATCTATGTTTCACCCTATAAATCAGTATCTTTCATTACTAATTGAAGACTCCAAGAGCTGTTGTTTGAGTTAGCTAATTTCAGAAATCATTATTGTGGTACATCCACAGTACAAGTCCCGTGGATGACAAAAATACTGTCCTAGATCTGATAAGGAAAGCTAAGCACTGAAAGTAGGGTGCTGGTGGAACTTATGTGTGTGAACCAAAAATTCTAATTAAAAGGGTCCCTGACTCAGCTAGTACCTTTCAGGCTTTCAGGGAAGCTTTCAGGCAGTTACAGTTCCACTTCTGTGTGTGCCTTACCTGACCCTATTATGTGCAGCTCAGTGCTTCTTTCCCTCCTAATTTTAATTTGGATCCAGATCCAAATGTTCTTTCAGATTTCCCTGATCCTGAAGTCAGTAAGGCTTCCCTGAATAGAAGGTGACAGGATCGGGAGTTTTGATCAGGCTGCTGCTGCTGGTTCTGTTTAAGACAAAGGACAAGCGATGGCTATGCCACCTTCTCATGTGATTGCTGTGTTAACCAACACAGTCCAGAAGGCTGACCTGTTCAAATCTGAAGATTTGAACCTGCTTCACCTGTCTTCAAACATCAGGTTTTGTCAAATGAAAGGACTCTGTAATTCTCACGTAAGGTGGTAAGATGAAGCGTATGGGTTTTTTTAAAGGTCAAAATATAGGAATTACATGGAAGGAATAGGGAGACAAATAGCATTAATTATGCCACTGCATAAAATCATAGCTTACCTACTTCTTAAATATTGTGTACACTTATGTTCCCCTCATCTCATAAAAGGCACAGCAGATTTGAGAAAGAAAAAAAAAGACAATGGCAACAGGGAGTATCACAGGTTATCTGTTTGGAGGAGTGACTGAACGAGCTAGGACTCCTTGTCAAGAACAAAGACAATTTAAGAGCGTGCATTATGAACTCATGAGTGACGGGAATACATTCTTCACTGACTCTTCCAGTATAAGAGCAAGGGGACAGCAAATGAAGGCAGTAAGAGACAGATTTGAAAAGAAATAAGATTAAAAGGTAGTTCTTTCTGCAATAAGGGACAGATGAAACTCTGCTGTAGGTTGCTGTGAGAGCAAAATGTTTTGAGAGAATACTGGACAAGATCTTGAAAGAGAAACGTACTGAGGGTTGCTAAGCAGATGGAAACCACATACATTTCAGGAATTTTTAGAGCTGGAAGCAGAGCCTGGGAGAGTTTGCAAGGGAATTTTCAAGTATATCACATAACTTCACTGTTTTCTCACTGTTCCTTAAGCATCTGCTTCAGGGTTTTGAAAGAAGGACTATGAATTGATAGGTTATTACACCAAGAGAGAAAACATGAGTTCTTATGCTTGCTTCTACTCAGTATTTCATTATCCACTTCCTTCACTTACCACTGCCTTTTCTCTGGTTGTACTCTTAAAAGAGCAGGTTTTACCCTCCTTTCAAAACTCCATCTGCTCTCCAGAGGGAATTCTAAGCTGCACTTAGAATTAGGACCAACCTCCCAAAGCTGGGCAGTGCTCAGATGCATTTCTTCCAGCTCAACATTTTACACCAGTTGTCCTGGGCAGCTGAACACCATTTGGGTAAATCAGGTGCTTGTTATGGCACTCAGCTGCCTAGTTCACTAAAACACAGTGGAGGAGCCTAATCTTCAAGGCTGTGGAGCCTACTACTAATGCCTAATAGATGAGTGATTCAGCTAAATGCCACCTTGTATCTGGGCTTCTGTCTAAGCCAATGCTCTCAAATATATCATTTACATTGCACCTTCAGATTCAGCAGCTGAAAAATGGGCTAGACGTGGCTTGACTACTTGGTGAATAAACAGTATTTCCTTCTCTAGATTTTATAGTATCCAGTTAGACACACAAGGTAGCTATTTCCTACAACCCTTTATGTTTCACTAAACTTTGAGACTGTAATTACCTAGAAAATTTTCTGTGTGATGTTGAAATATTAAAGGTCCTACTGTGTAGGTATCATTCAGCAATTTACATTTCTGCATGAAGATATTAGGACTGCTCACCTGACAAGTGAGAGATTTCATTAGGTATTTTCAGAAGCAGTATGTCTGTTAGTACCTTGACTCTGAATTGTCATCTCCTTGTTGCCAAAAGACTTCTGCTAAATACAAAGCAGGTAGCATTTGAAGAAGTATCCATCTTCACTGCCTATTTATCTGTTTGCTGAGATAGGATAACAATAAAAGCAGTGAAGAGTTGATTAAATAATAACATCAGAAAGAGTGACATAAAAAGCATCTAGAGTACTTTTGCTGTATTGAAACTGTTACAAAATTGGTTTTTGAAATGCTATAAATAAAGTATGTTGCATAAAAATAAATTAAATCAAATATATCTTAGTGGGTGAAGAAGTATGTTTCTGTAAATGCCCTAAGAGAACTTGGCTAAGAATTCCTGACTCATTTAAAATTCCGGTGGAAATCATGACATGTTCTTCAATGAAACAGGTTTTTGGTATTTTTGTGGTATGTTATCCAGGCAGATTTCCTAAAGCAAATGGAAGGATTTATTGACTTCATTGAGATTTAGGCTGGTGTGTGTCATAATTCTTCAAAATACACTTTTCCAAATTTAATGCTATTTTTCAAAGCTGTCAGAGCTTTGGAAAACTGAAAAAAATTCTTGTTCTGCAGGTGCAGCTTATACTGAAGAAACTGAAAGCTTTTTGAAAGTTAAAGCCAGTATTTTGAGGAAAAATTAAGCCTTTAAAATCAGTGTTTTAAAAAAGACTTGGTTCTTCAGTTGCTTTACATGCTGGACTCCATGATTTCAGCAGAAGCTCCCAAAGAGAAAAACATCTGCTTGCTTAGACTAAATAGCTAATGATCAGTAGAACAGCTGGCTTTATGGAAGTGACCTAATATTACTCCAGGCAGTTTGTCTTCTAGTTCCATGGCCAAACTGACCAACTGTCTTTTCATCCATTTCTAGTGATTTGGAAAAATCATTTTGTTCCAAGTGCATGGCAGTTGCTTCTGTTGTTTTCTTTTGTAGCTCTTATTCTGATAGGTGTGAGTATAATAATTAACAATTTTGGCAGGCTGGGACTTCCTGTGAGGCAAAGGAGCCTTCTGCCAGTGCCCTGGAGCACTACTGTTAGGTGTGTGGGACATCTCATGTTATTTGGTGCATGCACCACACAGACCATCCACCCATCCCCTGTACAGAGTTTGGAGTGAGTCCTGTATGGTCTGTGCCTACATCTTTCTTTGTAATCTTTGATGTTTGGATAGTAGCTTTGCATTTCATGTATCTTGCAGTGTTGCAGGTTCCCCTTGGGTTTTGTTTTGTGTTGTTTTAAAAACACCTAACATTTGTGTTAAAAAAGCCTGTGTATTACTGTAGATACACAGATCACAACAGAGTTACTTCTGGCTCACATTGGTGGAACTGTGCCTGAATAAATCCTGGATGAGCATCAAGAAGAAAGAGATCCAGAAGAGCTATTTAAGTTTTAGGATAGTGCTGACACAAACCCAAATCGATATAAACTGGCAATGTGCAAATTTAAGCTGAAAATGGAGAGTACCATGGGTTTTGCCTGTATTTTTTATTATCACTGACTTTCTCCCTTCTTTATTTGGGATGAAGGAAAAGAGATTCATATTTTGCTTACTGCGTTAGCTGTATAGGTGCATATAAAAAAACCTGAACATGTAAATCAATATAATATGTATTTGAGCAGAGGTCAGGTCAGTTACTTTTAAAAGAATTCATTTGGGGATACTTAGACTAGAAATTATTCTTTTAATCCATTAGTGGAAAACCATCCATACAAAAAGATTATGGGATGCTGTCCTTTAATCTGTGTAATTTTCACTCTTTTCTGGTTGGTGCTACCCAATGTGGGATTTGTAATGTGTGAATCAGCAGAGAAAATGCGTTTCCTTGCGGCAGTAGTATTCACTGTCTTTGTGGGAAATTCCAACCTTTTTTTTGTGAGGTGATAAGTCTGTGACACAAATTCTGTCTCAGAAATTGCTGTGCTCATATGGAACTAGATGATCCTGAGGTCCTTTCCAACTCTAACCATTCTGTGATTCAATGATTCTATAATTCAGAGAGGGAAAGATGACAACAGGAATAGATATACTGTGAATTGGGAATATGCTCACACTTAAAGGATCTGATTAGCTTTTGCAATTATTTTTTTTACAGTAGGAAAAGATTCATTATATTAAAACAAATTGCAAGCTTAATTTAGAGCAGATTAAAAATACCCTTATTGCCCTGCTGAACGGGAGAAAACAGGATGAGTTAATCAGGTGAAGCTAATAAGGTAGTGCATAATGGATAGCTTCAGGTTACATGTAGTTTAGTGAAATAGAAGAAAATGTATATAGAGCAAACACAACATAATACTCTTGGTTTTGGTGAATAAGGTAGCGTGAATTAATCAGCTTTGTCTAATATGATCTACATATTCTATCACAATTGTAAACAGTACACTTGAATAAAACTGTAATCCAGGTTTTCATGGAATGATTGCAGTTATTGAGGGGGTTTTGCTCATTAGTTAAAGAATTCCTTGGATAGGCAAGAGTTTTTCTAAGCATCTGAAACCTGTTCCCCTGAAATCTGCTGTTCATTTCAAAGCAACAGGAAATTTGACCCACTTGGAGTAGCTTCACAGTTAAATCAAAGAAGAGGTTTAGTCGCCTTGCAGTGGAAGTCAGAATGCCAGGTCAGGTATCGTGCTTGTCATGTACAGAGCATGAGAGTTACAGGCACCTAGACTGGGAGTCATAGCAAGCCAGCGTGTTCAGTGCATTAAGATCAGCGTAGATAAGAAAGAAAGCATAAACAAGTAACAAACTGGGAAGTGCCTTTTAGGACCTCATATTGGGAATAACTATGGTGAAATATTTTGTGTAGATGGCTAGACCTGACAAAAAAAATCGTGGGATTCAGAACTGTTGAACTTGCTACTTCTAAAACAGACGTTAAGATGGTGATACCGGAGACTTCTCATAATCATCTGATAGTACAACATTTACCAGAGGAATAGGAGATGACAATCCTAAATCTTTCCCATGTAAGAGTATTTGAACCACAGCTGTGAAGGGCAGCATTGTCCACAGGATGACAGAGCACAGCAGTTGAAGATGAACAACAGTAGCGATCTATCCTGGGTTTCGGCAGAGCTGTTTAGCCATGCCAGGTGCGAGGTCCTACGCCTGGGTTGGAGCAATCTCAGGCACAGCTACAGGTTGGGCAGAGAAGAGATTCAGAGCAGCCCTGCAGACAAGGACTTTGGGGGTGTCGGTCGATGAGAAAATGAACATGAGCTGGCAGTGTGCGCTTGCAGCCCAGAAAGCCGACCATATCCTGGGCTGCATCAAAAGAAGTGTGACCAGCAGGTGGAGGGAGGTGATCCTGCCCCACTACTCTGCTCTCAGGAGACCTCACTTGGAGTATTGTGTGCAGTTCTGGTGTCCTCAACATAAAAAGGACATGGAACTGTTGGAACAAGTGCAAAGGAGGATGATGAGGGGACTGGAGCACCTCCCGTATGAAGATAGGCTGAGAAAGTTGTGTCTGTTGAGCCTGGAGAAGAGAAGGCTGCGTGGAGACCACCTAGCAATCTTCCGATATCTGAAGGGGGCCTCTAGGGATTCTGGGGAGGGACTCTTCATGAGGGACTGTAGTGAGAGGACAAGGGGAAATGGGTTTAAACTTAAACAGGGGAAGTTTAGATTGGATATGAGGAAGAAGTTCTTTACAGTGAGGGTGGTGAGGCACTGGAATGGGTTGTCCAGGGAAGCTGTGAATGCACCGTGCATGGCGATGTTCAGGTCCATGTTGGACAGAGCCTTGGGTGGCATGGTTTATTGGGAGGTGTCCCTGCCCATGGCAGGGGGGTTGGAACTAGATGATCTTAAGGTCCTTTCCAACCCTAACTATTCTATGAATCTATGATACCCAGGCTGAAGATGGGAATAAAAATTTGGAAGAGAAAACCTAACTCTATCCAGTCTAATGGGCTAGATAAGGTGCTGCAGCACAGCATTTCAAGGTGCCAGGCTAGATTTTCATGCGCTTCACTGTGCCCCCCCCCCCACTACCTGCCCAGGAGCAGCAGCCGCTGCTGTGCATAGGCAGCAAATCCCTGGTCTCCTGCTTCTGCTGTAGCATCTCCCCATCTCTCCCTGCCACTTCCCCACACATCACTGTCTTTCTGGCTGCAATAGTGCATCTTCCTCCTGTGATGGATGCAAACGTGGGTGAAGGCATTTGGCTGCAGAGGCAGCCTGTGTTGCTGGAAGGGCCACTCTGTTTGCAATGGGAGATAAGAGACAGGCCAGAAAATGTGGTCTGTAGGCTGGATTAAAGCTGTGGGTCAGCAGTTAGACCATGCTTGGTTATTTCTCTCAGTGAAAGGAATGAGACATGGGGTTCCAGTCCCTGTCAGTTTGATTATTGCTGTCTTTTATCTGCTGCTATCCGATATAAAAAACACCAGGATTTCTGTTGCCTCCTGTAATTTTGAAACCTGCTGAAGAATGCTAATGTGTCTCCTAGATGGGTCAATCTGATACTTATCTAGGTCTTCTGGGCATCTGTGAATAGCCACCTACTTACCCCATATCGATGAAGTCTGTGGATCTTTCAGTCTCGGACCAGTTTCTATTTTTTTTATGCTGAAGAAACTGAAGCAGTTAGGCCCACAAGTGTATTGTATCTCTCCTAGAAGAGAAAACTCTGTAGCTGTATTGTTAGTCTGTGTAGGAAACGTGTGCGTTTGCACCACCCCTGTTGGAATAGCAGGAGGTTTTCTGCCGCAGGCAGGTATGGCAGCTGAGTGAGCAACAGCTGCAGTGTCCTGGAAGAAAATACAGCATGTGCTCCTTTCTGTAGCAAATCAGCTGCTTTCGATTGTGTAGAGGCAACAGATTCATTTCCCCAGTTAGTCACTAAGCCTCCCTAAAGCCCAATATCTCCCAAGGCTTTCAGCTGATGTGAAGCATGTTACACCACTCCCAATACAGCCAAAACCGTAAAGGCTTAGTCAAACCTATAATTAATTAAAGCTTGGATAACACTTTGAAGATACAACTCAGTAGATGAACACTAAGGCTGTTGCTAATGATTTTAAATCTATGAAGCAGCTTCCTAAAAACCTTTGAAATTGGCAATTAAAATGTTCTGGTTTAGATGGAAAAGCTTTGATCGCTGTGGAGCAGGAAATAAATGACTTAGAGTGGAGAGATCCAGTAAAAGAACAGCGACAAACTGTTAAATACACTGGCGTGGCAGAGGGCTGGGGAAGATTTGCTGTTGTTCCTTCCAAAACTCAATTTGAAACCCTTTCAGTATTTCTGTGTTGCATAAATGACTGTGAAAGCCCTGGGAAGTCTGCACTTCCATGTACTTATGGTCTGAAGATAAGACTTCATTGGAGGATTTTACTTTCATGCCCCCTTCACTATTTTTTAAATTTCTGCGCAATTACAAAGCTACATTCTAATGCTGTGCTAGAAATGACCCTAATGAAAATATTCTGACCTGTCTTGTGTTCCAACGCAGATACGTTATTAACATTTGTTTAAAAAATGCTAAGATTTAAAAGATGTGTCTGGGAGCCTATTTTTTCCTGTTCAGGGGTAGGAATATTTTGTGAGGAAACTAACTACCACCTGGAAGCTTGATTTTGCTGTGGTGTTTTCTTAGAGCAAAATGCGTGAAGCTGCGGTCTTTGCTTGAGTAGTGCTGTTCATGCGTTCAGCAGTGACATCCGCCAAACTGTTAAAGTGTTTGCCTAACTTGTTAAATTTTTCATGAACTGATTAAAATTTAAGATGCTCTTTGGTATGAAGCAGTGTAGTCTTTCCTTATCAACTTTCTATACTGCCTCAAATAACTTCCGGTTATTCATGGGTAGAAGAAAGAAAGGGCATTTTGAGAAAATAATTTTAAGGATGTGTGGGTATTTTTATGCTGGTGTAGTGCAGAAATACTCTTTAAGTTGCTTCTTGAAGGAACAAATATTATTATAATGGTTTTATGTCATAATAAAGTTACATAGAAGTAAAATAAGGAGGAAAATCTATCTCACTACTTGTCTGTGAACTCTCCACTGAAGAAGTGTTGGTACTATGCCTATTGATGCAATATGAATGTACTTAATAATTGATGCAAACATTTGAAAAATATATAATAGGTTATGGGAAATGCAACCATTTAAATTACACATTATACTTATTTCATCTGATGGACAGATTAATCCTCTGAGCTTTCACATATGTTGGATATTTAAATAAAAATGGAATCTGATGTTAAACTGACTTGTGGAGGTATTGTATAATCAGGATATTTCTACCATTTAATATTTATATATTGATGACATCTAAGTGCAGGGGTTTCATTGCACAAGGTACTGTATGAACACAGAGCAGGAATATGACACCCAAGGGAATTTAGAAATAAAATACAAAAAGACTGGCTGATAGGACAGAGAAGATGGGAGGAGCTGCTAAGAAAAACTCATACATTAGTCAGTATAAAAAAAGCAGTTCAGTTGGTGAAGCCGCAATCTGCCACATCTTTTCTAGCTATTCCTGCAAGTGAGAGCTTTCGAAGAGGTATTGACCAGGTCTGTCCAGTTCCTCATCTGTAAGGCAGAGGTAGTAATACTTTACTAAAAGGTGTTTTGTGTGAACAATAGCATGTTCATGTTTCTAAAGTTCTTTCAAGTGATAAAAGGTTAGCTCCACATCTTTCGCTATAGGGCAGGGTTCCGCTCTGGGAAGGTTGTACACGTAGTCTTAGGAGTCTCCGTGTGCCTAAAATGTGTGTGCAGGCAGGTTGATTTGCAGTTACCTGGAGCCCCTCGTGCAGCCCCTTGCATGCCGTGTCAGCCCCAGGCAAAGCTTCCAGGAGAGGAGAAGCATTCACCTGGAGACCTAATGTATTCTGGTGACTGGAGGAAACCAAAAATCGTGAGATCTGGGAGCTGACCCTTGCGGGCAGTGCCAACTTAAGTGTGTTGTTAGCTGTCTGCAGAGCTGAGACAATATCCTGAAGTCAGTTCAGGAACACAAGCGCTGTGTAAATAGTAGAGTGCCCAGATAGCATATTGTTGACAGCACTGGCATGTGAGGAGCTGAGGTATGCTGCTTCTGATGGTGAGATAGCCCTTTCAGCATGAGCACAGCCTTCCTAATGGTGTATGGCTTCACTTAGATGAGCCTGCAAGTACATTTACACCAGACAGCTTGGGTCAAAACAGCTGATCCTGAACGTTTATCGTACGGTGGAACTTTTCTCATCATAATCCTAGATGGAAATTCTTACCCTATGTGACCCAGTGATACCATAAATTGTGAACTGTGACAAGGCCTGCTATCTCATGGTTCCAGCCTAAAAGCACAGGGAAATGTGGCAAAATCTGATATGTGTTTACTGTATAAAACAAAGCTCTTGACAGCTCACAAAAGGAACAGTTATACTGCATGGACATACCTCTGATGTTATCTAATTTCTGTAATTTAATGTTTGTATGCTGTGTATAGTTAGAAATGTGGTAGGACATCCTAAAAAGTTAGGTTTTCCCCATGTGTAGCAGTCAGTACAGTTTGGGTCCGTATGTCATGTTTTGTGATGATTATGATATAACAATAACAATATCATCCTGTGACATTCTTCTTATATCATTCTTCTGTGGAGGTTGGAATGTGAGCATGGGTAGAGGGCTGGTGGCTGTTGGCAGCTGTTTTCCGTTAGCTGCCATCTCAATTTCTCAATGTCTAGCAAGACACGTAGTCTAGTTGGTCCCTGGTGCCAGATGAATCTTGTGCAGGTTCTGTTCATCTCATGCTTTTTAAGTGTGGTGCTGTTGCAGTCTGTAACTGCTTACCGTTTGTAACTAATAGAAGACTAGGGAAGCGTGTTAAATTATTCCTGCTGTGACTTACAGGCATGGCATCACCAAACCCAGAGAGAAATGAAATGAAGTGACTAAACACCAAGCTTTCAATCTCAGGTATTTTTAATGACTCTTCTCCACACAGGGTGAAAAATGAAGACAGTAATGCTACCGATTTCTTATAAAAAAGAAAAAAAATGCAGCCAGGTGGAGCTTTTTGCACAACTTTTTTGCAGTTTTTTTTCACAGTTTATGACATGTTCATCACAACAGAGAAGAAAACTGTTCAGAGCAAGAAATGAGAAGTCTTTATGTATTTGCTTTTAAAATGAATTGTTTATATAACTTTCATAGCATCATCAACACAGTGATCTCACAAGATACATAGGTATGTAATACTTCTAACTGATACATAATAAAGGAATTATAGAAAGACACTTGTTGACACTGGCAAGAAGTGATGCAATGAGAAGAGCAGCAATGGGTTTGGGAAGGAAGAGACACCACCCCCCAGTCCTCTTGCCTGCATTTCCTCACTGTCTTGGTCTCTCTCTGTGGGTGTCTCACAACTCTTCCTCTTTTCTTCTCATAGGGGACCTTATGCACTCCCCCTTCTTCTCTTCCTCAACCCCACATTAGGGATGTGACCCAGATTTCCCTTCAGAAAATCCTGTTCTTCTAGAGGCTAGGAGTTCTTGTCTCACAGGGGAGGAGGGAGTCCTGCAAACCAGATTCTGCATATTTGTCGCTGCCTGTGGCAAGCATCTGTATCTGAGATTATCATTTAAATTCTGTTTATACAACATGCAGTCCCAACACAGCTAGAGTTCTGAGGATAGTCTGGCAATATTACAAATAAATCATAGTAATAGTTGTTAATAAGTGAGTTCTGACAGTGATATTCAGGCTAATGACCATTGTAACCTAAAAAAACCCCAAAGAGCTTTACTGTTTTCAAGAGAAAAATGTATATCCTTAGGCTGAAAGGTAATTTGGTTGGAATGGTACATTTCATTTGTAATGAATGCATCCAGACTTAACACTGCCTCCTTGCACAATATGCAAAACCAAGATTTGACAGTAAAATTCACTGCTCCTCAGTATGGCACAGTGCTGCCTCTATGGGCAGAATACAGTTATGCATTAGAGATCAGACAAGGACTTTTGATTATTTTCACCAAAATGCATAGACTTCGGGCAATAACCAGTTTTGTGATGGACAGGCTAGTGTGTCATGTAAGTATAAGTTCTTTTTCAGGGAGATAGTATTTGGAAATAGGTTTCTGCTAAATTTCACAATTATTTTAGTTGGAGTAAACAACTCTAAATTCTTTCTGCTGCAATTTCTATAATGAGTGCTATTTTAAGAATCCACCCAAGGCTCTAGTCATGAAGAAACATGTGCTTGACTGGGTTGCATTCACTCTAGAAAATAAAATCGATGTTCTGCTTGCAGCTCTTGATAGGCCTTTGCACTATTGAGCCTTATAATACAAGAGAAGGGAAATTTAATGCTGATCCATATGTTCTAACACTTCAGGAACCAAATTTTTTCCCCTTTGGGGTAAGGATTAGAACTTCTCTAATGCAGACTTTTGTACGGTTATCTATTTCTTGATGAATTCAATTACCTATAATACATGCCTCATAAGAATTTTCAGAAGGCACCATTCTCATAAGATCGTAGCCAGCACACCAGCAACAGGTGTGCCTTACTCCAGAGAGAGCACTTACTTCCTGCTTACTTCCATATATCATTCTCTTAGAGTGAAAAAAGTTTGATTTCTTACTTTCTTTTCTTATTTTACTTTGGTATACTTGAGCAGAAAATGATGGTTTGGGAAGATACAGCACTCTTCATCATACATTATGTATAACTTCAAAGCTAAACACTTGTAGCTTGGAAAATTTGCATTTCCCATAAATGAAAGAGTTTATAATGTGTGTATTACTTTCTCATAGCAAAGCTATTTCCTTTTTATGGGGAGACTGATTTTCATGAAAGTTCCTTGAAGCTGATGGTAAAACTGAAGTAGCAAGTTAATGATCAGAAGTACCAGAGAATATTCTATGAATGCTAAATTGCAGAAAGCTATGTGGATTTATGAAAGATGTATAATTTTTGTCGGTGGTAGGTTTATGGACTGTGTTTATGGACTGAAGAAAGAAAGATTTTTTCAGTTTCTTTTCCCAACTATCCTTTGTTCTGTGCATGCCGTTGGACAAAGATCTCTTAGAAAATCAGGATTCGTATCTTTTTCAGATGAATGTCAGGATTCTCTGATTCTTCCCACATTTATTTTAAGAGCAGAATTTAAGTTACAGCCTCCAGATTAGCTGTGAAGTCCCAGACAGAGGTCACTACATACATGGATGCATGATTATTGATGTCAGTGTAAGGATTTTACTTCCTAGAATTCTCTCACACACAGAGCGAATGGTTGAATAATTTACTCAGAATAACCAATACCTCCTACTGGTTATCTATTTTAATTTACTATGAAATGTGTTTTATTGTTTAGAAATAATGATTCAACCCTGTGTTGGGATAAGCAGATAGTTTAAAGCATATGGGGTACTTAGCTTTAAAGAACAGGTAAGAGAAAAGTTTCTTCAGTTCATTTGTGTAGGTTGTGTTCCAAGCTATTTGAATTGAGCACATTTTAGATAATGTTATGAGGGTTTTTTGTACTCTCAGATCCCACTTGAGCTTAATGGTCTCAGCAGAATCAGCGGCAAAACTTCCTGGTCCTTTAATAGAGCTGGTTTTTCTTGGAGAGGTGTGTAAGGGAGACAAGAAGGAGCTTTGTAATTAAAATTGTTATATGGTAGTCTGACTTAAAGTAATTCACAGCTTGTCAGAGAAACTAGCAATTAACTGTGGACTCTGTAAAATTTCCATCCTTAGATATAAAAAGAGAAATCTGTTCAATTGGTAATTATCGTTGTGGGCTGTAAAAATACAATTCCTTTCATTGAAAACCATTAGTTTTGTAAGATGGAAAGGGCTTTACTCTGAAAATGTTGGTCAGCTTAAAACCTCAGTGTGATTCTGTTAAATAAATAAACCCCCTGAAATTCCTTCAGCATGTACACAACAGAATCACAGGGAGGGTTTTGCAAGAGCAGAAGCTGCTGAGAAAGAAGCCAGTAGAGGGAGGATATTGTGGAAGGAAGACACAGTATTGGTTACCCCTAAATGAGCTTAGAGGATGGAAGACTAAAGATTAGATGGCAGTAATCTCACAAATAGAAGCTGAAGCATTTGGGACAGTCTGTGTATCCCTCATTGCCTTTGGAGTAAGAGACTGTTCAGCTAAGACACTGCCCTTCATGCTGTAACATACTGTTTCCCAAAAGGTTCCTGTAACAGGACTGATCCAAATTCCTCAGAAAGATCTGGTTTTCTCCTCAAGAGGAATTTTGTAACAGGAGGTATATATTGCTGCTTTTCAACAAAAAAGTTTTAAAAGAGTTCATGTCATTTAGGTGTACCACATGCAATAGGAGCATTTGAATTTGGAAGACTGGAATCTCCCAAGCTCTTTTTAGAAATTAATTCTTAATAATGATGTATATTTGCAACAAATCCAATACGTGGCAGACCCTGTCCTGGACTCTCCTTATTCAAAGTACTTGCATGCAAAATTAGTGATGTCTTATGGATAACTGATTTCAGTGAAATTTTTAAACAAAAGTTATAAGAATGGGTTTGAGGGCAGTAGAAGTGCCCCCGTTATGTTCACAAGAGCCCAGTTATGGCAAAAATGCCTGTCATTTGTAACAAGGTCAGTAAAGCCAAATTGCACTGAGGATTCCTTGTTGGTCAAGTGAAGATACTATGGTTTATGTGTGACAGATGCACTGCTGTGACTTGCAGAGTGACTTTTTGAGATAAAAAAGCTCACTATTATGGCATAACAGAGCAGCATTTTTATTGCACATAGGATAGTTCCAGACTATTTTGATTTTGCAGCAAATTAGGCTAAGGTAGGTGGATAGTGATTATTTCAGAAGACTGGTTTAAAACAGTTACCTAAAATATTTTTTTATTCCTGTTTAACTAATTTGCAGGGTTTTACTGTAAACTGTATTTTAGGAGGCAAAAGTATGTATTGTTTGAAAGTTTCATCACAGTATTCATGCCAGTGAAAGCTTGGCTGCCTGTGTTCTTTGCAGGCTTATGTAAATTTCTAGGGACCTTGTGTGAATGGAAGGAGTCTGAATTTGTGTCCATGGTAATCTGTTCAATGTGTAGAGGAAGTTACAATGGCATTAACCCATGAAAAGGATCAGTTGTTTTCGTGCAAAGCAGTCAAGACATACTTTGAATTCAGATAGTCAACTTAATCAGAGCAGGATGTCGTTTTTTAAGGGTTTCTCTTTGAAAAAGCTTAATGCTGGTCACCTGCGAAGTGAAAATACATTATTTATCTTTAAAGGGGCATAAAAATTGAGCTGTAAGCTGAAGGATGGATACATCCCTGCAATAGCCTAAACAAAAATTAGTAAATCCTGCAGTTATTTATAATCTCCACTTGGGCATTTCAAAGCATGAAAATGCCATAGCTGTCCTGGCTCATTACCTGTCGTCTGCTGCTGGGTGCTGAGTGAATTCACATGGAGCTTCTTCAGGACTGGAAATGGAGCAGTGCCAGTCCTCACTGCCTTCCTGGCTGCAGTGGGAGTCCTGCCCAAGCGGGGATGGCCTGCACACTGAGAGGCAAGACACAGAGGGGCTTGAGCAAACATGGTGATTCGGGATCTTCTATCACCCTTCACAGGAAATAACAAGAATTCCAGTCTAGTTCCCTACCTCATCTTGTTTTTTCTTAGACACAATCATGATGCTGGTTCGCCTGCCCTGGAAAGGACTGATTATGACTATATTTCCCCTTAACCTTTACCAGAAGAAATCATATGTAGCAGCCTCATTTGGGTTTTTCTCCTGCATTTAAATTAAATTACAGTACAAGGTTACGTTAGGCAACCTGTGTTTATTTGGCTATTCAGCAGAGATTTAGTTTGCAAGATTAAATAATACTTGTCTCAGCTTCATTTGTTTAAGCAAGTGAAAGCAATAGATCCTTCTGCTCCATATCTTAATTAATTTGCTACAGGATATTTCCACAGATTAATGGTAGACTTATATTAGGGGTGGCTTGCTTTTGATGATGATGAGGATGACAAGGCTGAAAATAATAAATACAATTTATGTAAGAAAATAAAAAGTTCAGTGTCTGCAATTCCTGTAAGGTTTTTTATAGTATCTGTCTAGTGCTACTTGAACACTTTATACCATTTACCATTTTATACAGCTAAATGAATTTGCTGTATTTGCAGAGTGAAGATGCTTTTAGAGAGCATTGTAACTCCATTTCCTGACCTTCCTTGAAAATGGCATTGCCCAACAGCTTTCCAGTGGGGAGAAGCAGGTATTTTAATGCAGAGCTCTGAATTAACACAGCAGGAACAGCTGGTATTTGCCCCTAATCCAATTTAAGAGCTGTAAGTTCCCAGAATTATTTTCATAAGAGCTACTGTGCCTTATGCGTGTTCACCAGTGGAGATGTTTGGACATTAAAACTATAATGAGAAACACTGTAAGTGCTCAAGGCGTAAGGGAAAAGGCCACTGATGGATGATCACAATTTGAAAATACCACAACTCTACAGAAGGTGTACTCTCTAGTGTTTTTTAGGCCAAAATCTGCTCTATCGTATTCTCTTACAAGAGGAGTGCAAGGCAATACTGTCTAAAGCCAGCATTTGATTTTTGAACGTGGTGGATATTGCAGCATGAAAGAGTCACATAATCACTAGTTCTGTAAGCAAGCTGCAATGGATGGATCTGAGATTTTTGCATTTATTAGGTATATCAGTTCACAGTCATGTTTTGCTGTCTCTGACAGAATTTGAGACTGCTAAAAAGCATCTAGGGACAGATTCCCTTGAATCTAAGCAAGGGAAGAGTCAGTCATATCACTTGCTTTAGCCAACTTTTTGAAGTTAATTTTGTTCCTTACCTGGATGTGAGTAGAGCATCTGTAATAGAACAGTAAGTGATGTTTATATTAAGTTTTAATAATAGCTACATTTCATTTAGGACAAGCATTACTACTGTTTCGGATGCTCTGGGTCATTCATGTGTAGTATGAAATAACAGGAATAGCCATGTTCAGTCATACCTAAATCCAGTATTGTCTGACAGAGGCCAATGCAGACACTTCAGAATAACAGGCACGAAATCCCACAGTAGGTAGAAGTGAGATGCTTTCCAAGTCCTTTCTCACATCTCATGTACGCCAGGTGCCTTTCTAAATGTATTGTGATAACTCCAAGTATTCTTGATATCTTTACAGCTATTTCAGTCTTCATTTAGCTGTTAGCCTCTGCAATTTCTTGCAGTGATAATTGCCTAGATGTGAAAAAAATGTGTTCTTTCACTGTTTTTTTTTTTACTTTCAGTTTTCTCATAATGCCCCTGGGTGTCCTTGTTCTTCTAGCAAGAGGGGGAACAAAAGTTCCCAGTCTTCATCTTTGTAACATTCATTATTCTTTGTATTTGTTTTCATCTCAAAATAAGCATTCTTAACCTTTTCTTTCCATCTCCCTTTATTTGGAACTTTTCCATGGTCACTTTCATCAATGTTCCCTCTCACCCATGTTCTGCTTAGTTGTTTCCGAGGGGGCAAGGCCAGCACAGAATGCAATTTTCCAGGTGAAACCACACTGATGATTTGTGTTAAGGTGCAATAATGCTTTCTTCATCATTTCTGACATATTTCCAAATTTCTGCTTGGGCTCCAGCTATACACTGAATGAAGAACTTGATTTAGCCCTGGTCTGTTCTATCACCTTATGCAATTAATTGAAAACCCAACAAAGTAAAAGTATTTTAGTAGTTTTCAGTGCCCCCCCCCCTTTTTTTTCCCCAGTTATTTTTGCTGCTACATCTATCAAAGCTGAACAGATGTAGCAAAAGCTGAATCTGAACAGATGTAGCAAAGCTGAATCTTTTGGGATTGCACGCATTTACCTTGCTTGCTATAGCTTTCTGAACTTCCTTGAAACCCAATCTAAATAACTGAAACATCAGTGCATCGCAATATTTCATCACCTCTTGAATCTTTGAATGTAACCAACTGTGTTCTGGAAAACCAGTAGATATTTTGAAGACTTCTAAAAAGTGTCGTTGCTATCAAAACTGGAAATATTTTTTTTTATTTTGGAGATCTTTTAAAAACTTGTGCATTTTATTTGCTAAATGTTGGTGTCAGTGTACTAACTTGGCACCCTTGCTGTCCCTTGAATTACAACTTGCATTACAGTCATCGCTGTTTAATGGTTCATCTCCTGTTCTCTAAGTGACCTGTCTGCTGTGCATGTTACATGAGTTTCTCAAGAATGGCCTCTGCTTGTTTCTGTTCAGGAGCTACTTTTCTGATTTGCATCTGTATTGCTTCGCTAAGCTTTGACCTGTTGGGCCCTTTGGCCATTTTACATATGGTCATTGAAATCTTGCTGGTTTGTTACACTGTGCTGGTTGTTTCTTGCTGCTGTCCCATAGGAATTTAGTTTGCTTTTCTTTGCTAGACTTTGTGGTGTAGTCATATTTTTATGTATAAGGTCTCAAACTCTGTTCTGGCATAGAGTCAGCTCTATGTTCCTCTCCAGTTTTATTTTCCCTGTGTATTTTCAATGGCCTAGAAGTTTAAACCCTTCTTGCTCACTCAAGGAAGAGAGTTTTAGCACTCTGTTCATTTTCTGTTTGGGCCAGCACCCTTAATTGGAAGCATTCATAAGAAAACAGGCAGTGAGAGAGCTTCTTCTAAGTCTATATGTAAACTTCCAGGCCATCCCCTATTGATAACTTTGCATTACTAGGCATGATGTGTAAGTCAGGCTTCCTCCCTAGCACAATGGCAGAAGTGTCTAAATAGCTCTAGGACAAAGCATCCTAATTACGTGCCCAACGAATATTCACAGAAGACACTCTGAATCCAGTCTATTGAAGTTTTTCTCCATACCATAAAACCTTTACATAAATATTCATAGGAAAGGGGGGAGACAAGCACACACACACTTCTCAGGCTGCTAATTAATGCCTTTACCCAGGGCTTTAGTGCTCTACACCTAGACCAAGGGAAGGTGTCTCAAGGGCTTTGAGGACTTTGGGAGCTTGCAGTGGGAGTTCAGTGTTAAAATCTCTTTCTAGAAATTCTTTATCACTTGATAGCCCAAACCCCTTAGCTCTGTTGGAAGTTAAGATCCAAACCAGAAAAGAGTTTAGCAAGTGAATTCTCAGTGGGGGAATGACTTTATCAGTCCTAGTCTAAATTCACAGGTCACTTTATGTGCATTGAAATCTACTTAGAAGATCTAAGCATGTTCAAACCATTAACTCGCAATGCATTTTTAGATAATGTTTACCCCTTATTCTGCTTGCTGTTAATTGATAAAGCAATCAATTACTTCATTAATTGACAATAAAAATAATCGTGGTAAATGAATCATTGCAATTAGTGGAACAGAAATTTCGAGTTAGGTACGAGGCATTTAATTTCTTCATTTTGCAGTGTTTGGTTTGCAGTAAAAGTCTGCCTATGAATCATAATGACATTCTTGGACTTCCTGATTTTTGTTTCAAAGATTTAATTTCTTACTGTTAGAAAGTCACAGTCAATTTGAGGTTGGTTATTGAGTGTTGACAGCTGACTGCCACAATATATGAACTTTCAGTTGTATTGAACTCATCCTAACCTAGGATTGCTAAAATGAGATTCTCAGTTCAAACTGTGTTATACACTCAATGTAGGATTGCAAGTAACAAGAGGTCAGAACCTCCATTTTGTGGTTCAGTGCACAAATTAAGGCTTTTCATGGAGTGCCACCACCACCTGAGACCTGGGAAAAGGCTTTTCAGTGCTTAGTGAGAGATGGATTATATGGGGAAATGGTTATTGTAGTAAGGTGAAATTTCACATTTACAATGATTGATTAAACCATGTATCTATCATCTTACAGGGCTATTATTTACACATTTTGGGTCAAACCTTGTTCAACAACGTTTATGTCTGCTGACAGAATTCAATAGGGATTAGAACTGAAAGAATATGAAATAACAAAACAATGCTGTGGACTTGTTTGGTTTTTTGTTGTTTTTTTTTTGTTTGGTTTGGGTTTTTTTTTGTTTTTTTTTTGTTTGTTGGTTTGGGGTTTTTGTTTGTTTGTTTTTTTTTTGTTTGTTTTGTTTTTGTTTTTTTTCCTGAAATCATGAAACTGTATTCTGTCTCCTATTACTGTTAAGTAAATGTTCATGAGTTAGGCAGATGGGCAGCTGGCACATGTATGCCTGTAGAGTGGGGTTGTATTGTTTGCACTCGCATAAGCCTCATATAGGACTCACCTCCCTCCCTCCAAAATGAAGAGCATATTGATTAAATACAAATGAACATACAAGACTAGTATAGCTAATGCAAAATATTTGATTAAAACACCTGAGTCTCCACTTCCAAATATTACTAGCATCTGAATTCCAAAATTGTCTATGAAGTTACAGGTTTGTGGGTGATGTGGGACAGGACTGGGATGGGACTTCTGTTTCCCTCATGGTAATTTTGGACATACAAAAACATGAGACAGAATTTGACCTCAAAACTGCATCAAATGGTAGATACAGCATAGATAACAAGATACTGGAGAGAATAAAAAGATAAATCAAAACAGAAAATGTGGCGAAAACAGATTTTAAATTGGTGTGACCTTATTTTATTTTTTATATTCCTTTATTTTTTAATTTTATAGAGAAAAAACCTCAAATGTTAATATTGCTGTAGTTAACTACAATAATCCATCACCTCCATGTACCTCTTTTCCAGTCATTTCTGGGTTTAGGTTGTGCCATGAAAGTTAAATTCTATATGCATTCCAAATCTGTTGGGGTGAAATCTCTGTTAGTATTAAACTATACTTAGAGTCGAGAGTTGTGGTTTGACTTATTCAACAGTGAGTTTTCCAAAGACTTCTGTAATTTTAAACAGCAGGAGTCAGACTGAAAAGCAAAACTTAGGCAGAAGATAGATGCTCAAGTACAAAGCTACCCAAGTCCTGAAAATACTGAAAAATCATTTTCTGACTCCACAGATAGCCGAGTTCTTAACCTGAAAGTCTCACAAATGCTTAAAATTGTGCTTTAGAATTTGCTGAGAATTTCTCAGTCTGGATAGTGCGGAGCAGCTTAGAGCATATTTTATGCCTAAAATATGCTTCTAAATAAAAAAAAAAAAAACTAGTCACCTTTCAGGCACCCTTTCAAAGTTAAACCTTGTCAGAACATGTTAAAACACCCATTTGTAGTGTTAAGCTCCATGTAAGGTATTAGTGACACCAGTTCTCCTTTTCACTTCATCCTGCTGACTTGAAAATTCCATTTCCTTTACTTCCTTCCTCTGCCTTGGGGAGATGTCAATGTGCATGGCAGTTGCTCTTCAAAAGCACCTAAAAGGCAGATAGAGCAGGAGGGTGGTACTGCCCTGTGCTCTTGCTAAAGGGAACCTAAGTAGAGCGGGAGAAAACACGAGCGGCCATATGAATATCTCGGTCCCATGATCAGTGAAACTGGGGGGAAGGAGGGAGCATAGATTTTGGTCCCTCACCTCAGTGTATTTTGAAATACAGTATCATGAATAAATTTAACAGCAATTGTAATTACTTTGATTATTTTATCTATGATCTTCCTTACGCCACTTTAATAATTCTGCTGTATTCTAGGAAAAAGAAAATTACTACTTAAAACAACCAAACAAAGCAACACATTAAGTGTCTTGTTTTGCCTTTAGTTTTGTGGGGTTTAGGGTGCCAGTGTTTGTCACATTTTTGTCTGTTGTGTCTAGCAGTCATGCGGCATCTCTTCTCTTTTCCAAATATATGAGGGACCTTGACATGCTTGTGAAGTGGGCTGATGCCAACCTGATGAAGTTTAACCATGACAAGTGCAAGGTCCTACATCTGGGTTGGAGCAATCCTAGGCACAGCTCCAGGTTGGGCAGGGAAGAGATTAAGAGCATCCTTGTGGAGAAGGACTTGGGGGTGTTGGTCGATGAAAAAATGAACATGAGCCGGCTGCAGTGTGCTCTTGCAGCCCAGAAAGCCAACCATGTCCTGGGCTGCATCAAAAGGAGCGCAAACAGCAGGTGCAAGGGAGGTGATCCTGTCCCTCTACTCCGCTCTTGTGAGGCCCCACTTGGAGTATTGTGTGCAGTTCTGGTGTCCTCAACATAAAAAGGACATGGAACTGTTGGAACAAGTGCAGAGGAGGGCCACGAGGAGGATCAGGGGACTGGAGCACCTCCTGTATGAAGATAGGATTGGAAAGTTATGTCTGTTGAGCCTAGGAGAAGAGAAGGCTGCGTGGAGACCTCCTAGCAGCCTTCCAGTATCTGAAGTGTGCTTATAGGGTTGCTGGGGAGGGACTCTTCATGAGGGACTGTAGTGAGAGGACAAGGGGTAATGGGTTTAAACTTAAACAGGGGGCGTTCAGGTTAGATATAAGGAAGTTCTTTACAGTGAGGGTCGTAAGGCACTGGAATGTGTTGCCCAAGGAAGTTGTGAATGTTCCATCACTGGTGGTGTTCAAGGCCATGTTGGACAGAGCCTTGGGTGGCATGGTTTATTGTGAGGTGTCCCTGCCCATGGCAGGGGGGTTGGAACTAGGTGGTCTTAAGGTCCTTTCTGACCCTGACTATTCTATGGTTCTATGATTATGTAATCGGTTGCAATAAGGAAGTGGCTGAAGGAGTAAATGTGAGATTTATAGCATGATACAATCATAAGCAAATGCAGTATGTTTGTGAGTATATTTATATACCCCTTTTTGAGAAATTCTCACAATACGCATACATCTAGACATACGTATGCATATATATAATTGTTAGGATTTGTCAAAAAATGTCAGGTTCTACATTTGTTTACCAGTTTTTTGTTGCATTGTTTGCATTATGTTAATATATTTTTTATCAAATAGAGACGTGGTTTTGTAGATGTGCAGTTGATATCAGATGTCCAGTGATGAGCCTTTGAAGTTTTCAGTCTTGATGTTGAGTGTAGAGCTTTCTCAAGGGAGCAGAATATTTTTGTTATGGTTTTATAAAAGGTATGTGGTTTAATCCCTAGACTTATATGAATACTTATATGAAAATCATCCAGGGCAACTCCTCTATCTTCCCATTTGTAGCTGAAAAAAGAATTTCACCAGGACATTTCAAGTAAATACCTCCCTGAAGCAGAAGAATGTATTGCTATCAAGAGAGCCACCTTTCAGGAAGCTTACTGTAACATGACTGGAGGAATAATGGTTGAGTAGAATTTACAATTCCAGCATCAAATAAATGGGAAAGGAAAATACTTAATAATTAAAAGACTTCCTTCTTTAGAGAATATATTTCTCTCAATATCCCCCCCGCCAACACCTTCATAGAATTCAGTCTAAGGCTGTTCATTAGGGTGCACAAGATGATTTTAACTACTGAAATTGTTCACAAAAGAGAAAGTTTCTAACAGCTTGACTTCACAGCCCCTGCTGTGCTAAAAAGCAGTTATTTCAGTAAATGTTCCTTTGAGATGACTTGCATAAGGTCTATTCTCAAGAGTTTTAGATAGGTATTACCAAAGCTGTAGAGCTTTAATGGTCTGTAGATGTTAATATTAACAAGCAGAGAAGCACTGGAGAAACATAGTAAAGATTTTTAATAACCTTTCCAACTAGCACTTCGTACTACTTCTCCTGTAGTCAGAGGGAAGGTGGAATTAGGTAACTTACATAGATTGGGACATGCTTCACATTGGAAAAAGCCCAATCCTGAGATCCCTCCCACTTTCCACAAGCTGCTTAAGAATTTCAGGAGCATTTAAATGTAAAAAGCATTTAAAATTCCAGCGGGGTAGAACATAAATTGGTCAAACTGGGGTCCTTGCTTCTTTTGCATAGACAGTGGAAAATTATGATTAAATGTGGTTAATAAGTCTTAGCCAGCACCGTAGGGGTTATCCTTTTAATTCATGGGACTATTCACTGTAAAGTTGTGACAGGTTAAAGTTAGGAGTGCCTCTTAATACTCTGCTGCTTAGTGATAATTGCTTTTAAATGCATCCAATCAGTCTGTTTGGTGGGTTGTGGGGTTTTGGGGGGGGTTTTTGGGTGGTGGGGTTTGTTTTTGGTTGGTTTTTTTTTTTTGCCTTTTTTTTGTTTGGGTTTTTTTTGTTTTGTTTTTTTTTTTTTTAATAGATTTAAACACAATTTGTTTCAGTAAATATATCACAACAATTGTCAAACTGTAAAAGGAGTTTTGTTTTAGCTTTATATTTAGTGCAGGGAAAGTCGCACTATTTCATCTCTATTGAAATAAGCAGCCTACACTCAAGCATAATGAAGGGAACTGGTTACAGATACCCAAATATGTACCAATGCCTAAAATACAGCTATGCAGAAGGAATTGTGGGTAAAAAGATTTATAAATTTCTCTACACAGTCTCAGACCCATCTTGACAAAAGATTCTGACACATTGACTTTCAGGAGAAAGAATGTATGAAGTTGTCGTGGAGGGTTATTTAAGCATTTTTGGTTTAAAGGATTTTATAGATCCCATTAGAGAGTTGTACATCTTGGTAGCTTTCCATGGAGTTGGGTCAATTTGTGTGATAGAATACCTGAAACTAGGTGAAAATAGTCTTTCGTCCTTCTAAACAGTTTGATGAGTGTCTGGGCAAGCGCAATATGTATGTGAATAAAAATTTTAAAAGCCATTTTGCTAGTTCATGCCGCTTGTCTGGAGACCTGTCTCTTGCAATAGCAAATGCCTAGGCAAGGGCATTAAAACAGGGAAAATGTGCAATGACTGTTTCCTAGTATCATCCTCCTAGTTTTATCAGTGGACCAAAAGTGGTGTCGCTGTGTTTAAGAGGTGTTTCTGTCTCTCTCCTTCACAGATTTTTAAAATCTTTCCAAACCTGTGTAAGTTTGTGATATTCACAGCTTCCAGTTTCTGCAGGGCTGGTAATATGAGTGTACATAGAGGAGAGATCTCATGAGACACAAATCGTTTAAAACAAAAACTTCAGCATGTTCTCAAAGAGAAAATGATCACATATTTTCAATGATCACATCCTTACTGGCATCCCAAGAGCTCCTGTCCTCTTCCTTGGCCTAAGAACCACAGGTCGAATCCTGCCCATGTAAACTGAAATTCTCATCAGCTTTAGTACCAACACAGCTTTTATCTCCATAACTGTAATAACATTGCTGTTACCCACTTACACTAAATGAATGCTTATGCCTTTAGTATCTATTCACTTTGCTTCCAGATTTGATTTTAATACAGGAGGAAAATACCAAGTGACACCTGATTTCCCAGGACCAAACAGTGTTGGCAGTCTAAATGTGTAGTTAATGGTGCTTACCCATACTGTACACGCAGAGCATCAGTGCCCTGTTTGTAGAAAATCTCACAAATGCAGACATTACTGTGTTCCAAGTTCCCATAGATAAGTCATTCTGATGTCAAAATCTCATAAATGGTGGCTCAGTTCAGCTGAGTGAAGGTAAAACCGTAAGGAGGTTGTCCTTTTTAACTCTGTGTAGCAGCTGGTATCTGTTGATGCTGCTGTGTCAAAAAGGACAATCAGAAGGAGCTGGTAAAATTATAGCATGCTGGTAGAAATTGCAGTGCCAGATACTCACAGATACTTTTTTCTGTTAATTATGAAAGCTATTATTTTTTTACCTTTACATATGAATAAATACACATTGAGGATCAGAATATTTCATTCACATCAATAAATCAAAAGCATCTCGGCCAAGGCCTGGAGGTATAAAAGAATATCAGAATCATGTCATGAGGAAGAAAACCTGATTATTTGTAGTTTTAAACTGGAGAAATATCCACAGGAACTTACTATTACCACAACTATGCTTTAACCAGAAACCCCTCTTCTCTGTTTGTTCCCATGGCTGAACGTGAGACAAAGTGAACTACAAATCAGTTGGTCTAGCTACCCCTCATGAGCAGGAGAGCACTTGCCACCATTACTCCTGACTTCAAGGGCCCTGGCCACTATGGTGCTCACTGTTTAAATAGAATATGAAAGGAAACACAGCCTCAGACAGAAAACTCTGTCTTTGAAGAAGCATAGAAAAAGGGAGTAAAAAGCATTTAATGATATCTTGCATGTCTCCTTGCCAGGGATGGAAAGATAACCATACAACTGTTTAAGTTATGATCTCACAACTGAGCTGCCTTGCTCTATGAATAAATCAGCAATCTATGGAAACATGCTCAACAGCTTCCTGGGATGAGAAGGGAGCATTAAGGATTTTTTCTTCATAAAGCAGCACCTCAACCAGTAAAATTCAAACTATTTTGGGCACTAGCTGGAGATGTCAGTGTCACAGGAGTCATTCTGACTGTCAAGCTGATTAAGTATCAATACCGCAGATTTACATATAAACCCACAGATCTGACATCAGTTTTGTCTTCTCTTTTGTGATGTTCTCATTATTACTATATTAATTAACTTTAAATGTAAGGAATTTAAATACAGTGTTTTAACGGTATTTTTCTTTCATAAACCATGAGTAAAAGGGATGGCAATTTGTTAACTCTTAAGTAAAATAAAATTGTAGAAGAAAGACATAATTTCCTTCCAGCTGGTCTCTACAGTGTTAGCTGATCAACACTGACAGTTTACACAAGAACACTTTATAGGTTGTATGGTTCTGTTTTGCCAGGGCAGTTTACACAAGTAGTTCATGGGAAGAGACACCAGTACTAGCTATGATTCTTCGGTTTCTTCTTTCCCCAAAGGAAATTTGCTTTCCTTCCGCAATTTTGCCACATATTTATAATGGAAAAAGGCAAGACCAAAGCCACTTACAATCCCTGCAGATGTGGGAAGGCACATGGCTGTGAGTGTTCTGGGACAGGCTGTGGCAGCACAATAGGTGAATAGCAGAGGAAAGAAGGTGTGTGAACTCCTAATGTCTCCGGCCATTTATAAAGACTTTCCATATGATTTACTGGGTCTATAAGTGTGTAATGCACCAAAAAAGTGAACCTTGCCCCTTTTTTTCTTGCTCATTGAAGCTATCGCTCCTTGTCCATCAGACTTCCATGTGGAATTTAAAAAGTGGTGGGACGCTCTCACGCCCAAACCCTGCTTAGTTAGCATATGAATGCTCAACTGTTTGTTTGAAGTAACAATTAGGAGGACAATGGAAAAAGGAGGAAACTGGAGGCATCAACTAACACCTGTGAATCAGAACTTCAACAGCTTTCTTTTACATAATTAATTAAAGAAGGAGGCACAATGCACATTGACCTCAAAATGTGATCCAAGGGCAATGCTGGTGCATGTAAATCCTTTTTCAGTGCCATTAGTACATGTGAGGTTTGATCTTTTTGTAAAAGTCTTAGTCATGAGTGAAAGTTGTGAAGTGCTGCAAGTGGGCTTTTGGGGGGAGGGGGGAAGAAAGGAAAGAGAAAAACATTTAAGGGCAATCACAATTTCGTGGAGGAGGCAGAAGTCCTGGTGAAGTTATTAAAACACATGGACTTCAGGGAGGTAGCAGAAAGTCATTATAAGGCACAACATTTCTAACCTTGCAAACAGCGATTATGATTTAGCATCCTGTAATCAGAACTACATAGGGCTCTGTATTAAAGAAAAAGAAATGGAGGCTATGAAACTGTTTCATTAAATTTGTGTTTATTGTAGAATGTGAGCTGAATGCTATGGTGCTTTCTCAAAGAATCAATCCATATGTGTGCTCAACTTACTCATATGCAATTATTCCTTGAACAGGTTATATTGCACTCTCTAGAAGAGTATTTAATGAAGCTAGTTAACATTATAACTCTCAAAATGACAGTCTCAGAAAACCTATAGCTGCAATTTCCATATATTAATAAGGGGGCATAGTCATCTGTTTACACACATCAATAGTTGTGTAGCTAGAGTTGTACTGGCATAAAGAGAATAACAGTCAAGGTTATTCAGTGGTCAGAATAAATCAATGAGTATTTATACAGTTAGATATTTCTCCCTAGAGAAACATAATGTCATTAAAAAGTATCTAATATCTAGACTTCTCTCTCCATAAACTTTGTGGAGGTACAAGTAACTTCACATACTTCAGCTATAATATTGCTGATAGTATGCAGTGAAATGACATTTTAGAGTATTTTGTTCACTATCTTTAGATGGCATCAGTAGTACCAAGTTAGATAAAGTATGTGAAGTCCTGCGCACACTGAAGCAAAAGTTTAGCTTGCATGATTTCCAAGTAATCTATATTGGTTCTTTCTAAAGGATATCACAGAAGATGATTTCTTCAAGAGACAGTTACATTAATTTTAAAAGGGAAAGCACGATTCTAGTGAAAAGTGGAGGAGGGGAAAGAGGGAGAAAGAGTGAAGGGGGGGAAGAAAGGGTAAACTGAAAATCATTTCTGTTTGCTTTGTGTGTTTTATATGCTACAACATTGATGGTATTTATATTCTGTTTAAACAATACTTGCCATTTGAGGGCCAAGATAAGGACAAAGTAATTAATCAATAAATAAAACAGTGATGAACTTGTTGGGGTGGTGGTGTTATCAACATTTCATGTTCCTGTTGGGGTCTGGTATTTATATTGTAAATTCATATTTTGCAGATTTGGTGTATGGATACTATAGACAACAGCGCAAATTGATTGAAGAGATTGATTGGTCATACACAGGTAAGGAAAACTGTCTACTGAAGAACTTAATCCACTTTGACATCTTCATGTTCATTGTTATAACTGAAAGAGCCTGTTATATCCATATACCACTTACCATATGCCTAAACAATTGCTAAAGTAAAAATGTAGGAAATGGAATCTGAAAAATCACAGGAGCTTTACAACAGGAACTTTACAACAGTTACTTACTTACATCTGTTACTTTTGTGAAGACAAAGTCCGTGTCCTTAAAACCATAACCTGAGACACAACTTATTTAATGAAGGCTGGGCCAATAAATTGATAGGTGCTTATTTATAATCTGAATATTACTGTTCTGGCAAGTTTGAAAAACAAAGAAAAGCTGAAATGAAGCACAGCACATTACGTGGGTGAGAACATATCCATATACTGCATATGATCTTCTGCGCTTTACTTCTGAGAACCTGAGCATCCTTTACAGGTCACACCCTGATTCTCCTAAAAAATCAGTCATTTGGGCTCTGCACGACCTTTGCCTCATCACAGAAGTACTATGGGAAATACACAAATAGCCTCCTAGATTCTCCTGTAAAAGTCAAGCTGCTTTCAGTAATACTGAAGAGGATATTTAGTCCTAAGCTATAGGTATATTTTACATAGAATGTAAGGAATAACTTCTTGAGGGTATGCATAGACTCTTACATTTTTAACGATGTAAGTTACTGTTTCAAAACCCACTGATTTATGAAAAGAAATAAGGACTGTCAAATTTCAGTCTTTCATATATTTGGTTCAGAAGATTTTCCTGTAGTTAAAGGAAGTTACACCATCCTTTTTCTTTCTCTCACTTTCTCATTTTGACGATAGTTTTTATCTTTCAGGGTAAAACATATCTAACAAGTTTTGAGCCTAGAGAGAATTGAAACAGGCTAGTCATAAGCCCTTCAAAATTAAATTTATAATGAAAACTCCCACTTACACAGATTGTACTGCAAAATTCAAGCGTAAGCTCAATCAATACAATATTTCATGTTCAAAATCCATACATTTTTTTAATACTGCGGTTAGAGGAATGCAGGGATAAGCCTCCAGGATTACAGGTGACCAGAGGGCAATTTATGAGTTTACTTTAAAGAATGGCGTATGGGGTTTACGTGCAATATTGGAGGATTGACCTCTTCCCTAGCCTGCACAGAGTGCATACCTGCTGTGCAGCTTCTGCAGCAGCCACAGGTTGTGTTTGCTGGGTATTTTGGATGTCAAAACAGCACAGACTCTGCAAGCAGGAGGATCCATACCTGCTGGTTCTCTCCCTTAACATGTGCGATAGATACCTTCATGTAATCATTTCAGTTCCTATGCCTTGCCCTAGTGGTACCACTGGCAAAGACTTCCTCCCCATCCAGACATGTATAGTCAGATGCACGTGGTGCATGAGGTGGCTGAATTTGAGAGGAGCCCTGCTCAGCACTTTGTGCTCTATCCCAGCAGCATCCTCACAGGACCCTCTGCCACATGGGCTCCACGTGCCCCCTAGCACTCGTAACACAACTGGCTCCACGCCTGGTCAAACATGGCTTTTCAAACTTTTTGGGGGGAGCTGCATGTAAAGCAGATACTTGGTGTTGTACTTGCTTTCCTGAAATACCAGGCAATTGGTTGAGCATTGATATAATGCTGTTTACAAAAAAATTATTCCTTTTTATATAAAGGGAATATGCAAATTCATCTTTCTCTTAAAAAAGGACAGTCTTCCTGAATGGGAAGAAAAATCACAAATTTCAACATTGTGTTGGAGGCGCAGAAGTCTAGAGGCTGAGGCATATTGATTTTGATCTCATTAACTTATAATAATTTGCTTATTTTAATCTCATTGTTTTATATGCTCCCTGTGGCAAGCGATGTCAGGTACTGTACCTATAACTGCTATACCTAGCTCCGACTTGCGGTTTTGAGGCACAGACCAACATGTACATTTCTGAATGGGTTACCAATGCTTTGTCAGTACAGCCTTTCCTCAGACACCAGTTACAGTCTTCTGTCTTATAACCTGCTCACTGAAAGACCTGAAAAATTAGCCTCTGTGTGCTAGTGAAGTGTTATTAGTGGGCCTGGGGATCCTGCAACCATAGAGTTTAGTCCATCATAACTAAGAAAAATCTAAGTGGATTGAGAAGCTAATTTGAGTTTGAGCAGATGTACTTCTTTATATTGAATGAAAAGTTTCAGATCCATTACCCACAGTGGGTCAATACACTCCTCTACTAGATGGTGGTGTGAGATGAAAGTAAAATGGAACTAGAAAAATAACTTGGATCTTACCTGCTGAAACCATACCATTCCTGAAGGTGAAGTTTCATAATAAAGCAGTTTCACATACTGTAGTTTAATGTGAGTCATCATCAGATTTTGACTCTCAGGTAATGTCTAATGAATGTGTAAATGTAAGTGGAAACATTTTATAGTACATCTAAGGGCTCTGCTTTAAGCCATAGACAAATCCAGCTTTTGCAAGCAAGAATTTAGTTTTTTTGTGTCCTAACTTTGCATATATTTGCATAAACAAATACAGTATTAAAGACGTGGAAGGCGCAAATGCTCATTACAGATGCACCCATTTTTTTTCAGTAATAACTGGCTCCTAAAGCTAATTTATCAGCAGAATGATTTCATTTTAACAAACTTTCATCATATTTTTCATTAAAACAGTGATATAAATAAAAATTCGATATCATGAATATTTTCTGTATCTGGATATTAACTAAAAGTGAATCCAACCTTTTTTGTTGTAGAAAACAAGGGTACTAAGAAAGTTCATTTCCTCAAATCGCTTACACACTAATTGATGACCAACGATCATTTAGAAATTATTTAGCTCTACCGCTAAGGTTAGACAATCACAGATTATTTGAAACTGTAAAGTGAGGAGCTTCAATTATTTCTCTGTTGTAGAGGTGAAAGATTAATTTTATTGATGCTTTGTTTACCTACACTGGTTTTGCCAGAAGGGATGGCACAATACTGTTTTCTCTTGTTTGGCTGGGGTTTTTTCTAACATGGCTGGTTGACAGTAGTCCATGAAAACTCCAAATCTGAATGCTCACATGTAGAATTACCAAATTATACCACAAATAAGTCTTCTTTTTTTTTTTGTTTTGTTGGGTATTTACTCTTGGCAGGGAGAGGAGGGAGAACAGCTTAATTCTGTTAGAAGCAGGAAATTCTAAATAGTCTTCCAGGAATTCTGTGTAAATGAATAGCACAGCCAGTTCAGTGTTCTTTGTCTACTCATTCAGGAGTATTAAGTTCAATTTGTACTGCCATTCCTTATGTGATATGCTGATACATAATTGCCTTATAAACATTAGCAACTCTGATCTTGAGAAAAGGGTGATTTTAATATAAGCTGTTGGGTCTCTGGGTATCAAAGAACAATTCAGTTATTTGCAAGCAGAACATGAATCATATTTCCTTTTTCTCTGGAGGGAAGCATCATGAATCACAGAATAATTTAGATTTGAAGGGGCTGTTGGAGATCAGCTGGTCCAACCTGCTGCTCAAATCAGAGTGAACTTCAGAGGTGAAGCGGGTTGCTCAGACCTTGTCCAGTAGAACATTGAAAATCCCCAAGGAGGGAGATGCTGCAGCCTGGGCAGCGTGTTCCACTGTCATGTTGAAGAACTTTTTTCATTTATCGAACTTCACTATCTCTTACTGCAACTTGTGATCATTGCCTCTTGCCCTTTCTCTGTGCACTGCTCTGTAGATTGCCTGTTACATGGCAGTAGAGTTCAGCTAGATTCCTCCTCTTGTCTCCAGCCTTGGCAAACTCAGGTGCCTCAGCATCTCCTTGTATGTGATGTAGTCCAGTGCCCTGATCATCTCAATAGCCTTTAGTTTGTTAAGATATGTCTCATTTTGGGTTGAGGAGGAAGTCAAAATTGGACTCTGCATTCTGGATGTCACCTCACTAGTGTGTGATAGAAGAAAACAGTCACTTCCCTTGTTCTGCTGGCTGCGATCTTGCTAAGGTAGCTCAATATGTTCTTTGCCTTCCTGGCTGCAAGGGCACACTGCTGACTCACACACAACTCATTGTCCATCATGATAATTATGATCTTTTTAGATAATTTTTAATTTCTGGTGTATCTCAGTAGTAAAACTTGGCAGTAAATTGATGAGGTTCTTCTGGCCCTTACGTCAATACTTTCCACAGTAACAATGACTAAGCATAATGGCTTGTTGATTTTGCTCCCATGTTGAATATTGAATTAATCTTGTTAAGATTAAAATTGTTATCATTCTATGTCTGATTTAACACCCTCTGGAGATATTGCCCTAGTTTATCATTCCCCATTACTCTTGCTATGTTGACAAAGCCTCAGTTCTCATTTGAAAGGGTGGTTTTGCTACCCCAAGTCCTAGAAATTTGCAGTGATGGCTTCAAATGTTGGTGCCTATAGTTTGGCTGAGAAAATGAAAATGGCCTTATTTTCAGTGGTACTGAGAAAGCTTAATTCTCTTTCTTGCCCAAACAAGATCTAATGTTTTAATTCCAAATGTTCTGTTGTATTTCGGTACTGAGGAAATTCTGCTGCAGTCACTGCTCATAAAGTTTATGGGAAAGTGGGTTGTTAGTTAGATTCATAATAATTAACAGGTGTATTTTGCTTTTCACTGAGCCGAAAAACTGAGCAAGAGTCTGCACTATCAACCCCGGTGCAGCTCAAGAGATTGATTTTAACATTAGCAGCTAGTTCTACTTATTCTGTAACATGTCTGCTGTTTCTATTACCCCACAATTTGTCACAGGTAAACTGGGAAGTTTTGGCCTCTTCCCTCCTTCTTGCCCTGTCTCCCTGTTCAGCAGCCATCTGCTGGGAAGATGGACAAGGGCAGGCATTGAGGTGCTGCTTTCTGCCCGGCAGCTGCAATGGAGAAGCTGTGAAGAAGAGTGTGTGAGTGTGGCCACCCCATGTATGCTCCTTATGAAACAGCTCCAAGAGGGAGCTAAAGGGTAGAGGTGCGGGTTTTGGGTCCTATCCATTGCAGTCCAGGTGCAATGCATGGTAGAGGAAGCATTTCATGAGCCAAATCCTGATAATTGGGCTGTGTGGGAGGGCAGGAGGCAGCAGCAGGAGTCTGCTGGAGGTGGGATCCAGGAGCTGGCTGATGAACTGTCCGATTTAATGGACAGTTCCACCAGACCAAACTGAAATGTCTCCAAGAGAGCCCTGGCCAGAAGCTGATGAAACCTCCTGCCTTGACTGGCTGGATAAAACCATTTCTGGGGAGATGATGCATACAAAATTAAGTTCAACTTTTTTGCTTGCTAGCTAACTACCATGGCATTATCAGCATAACTTTGTGAGAAAAGCTGGTCTTTTTAGCACCTCCTGTGAAATAAATCACTTTGTGTTTTACATTCACCAAGTATAGTCATGACTGATGCGCTGCATCAGTTGTGAGTAATAAAAAAAAGCGTATACTCTTGGGTTATGTGGGTTCCTTCTGTGAAGGATGCAGCATAAGAAATAGCTCTGCAGAGGGCCTTTTTTAGTAGACCTTATGCTTCAGAGGCAGTCATACCTTTTGTGGTTCATTACATATATTTACATCCCCCGGCTCACAGTCACTCATGGTTCCAGTGTTTTGTCACTAAATTCACAGGCTCACTAATTAAAGAGCCTATTACGTTATTACAGCTTTGGGAAGGCTGATGATTCAGCAACAGAAATCACAGTGTTACAGGTCTGTTCACATCGAAGAGACAAGGTGTCCTCAAGCGGGAAGCTACATGATAGCATGGTTGGCCATAAAGAAATTCTTTTTAAGATATCTCAGTGTTCTGGATCAACAACATAGAGCATGTTATTCAACACAAGTAAGGTATCTATTCAGTATATGTATGAATTTTGAATTCGTATGAAGTGATACAGTTTGGAATAGTTGGTTTCTAACACCCTTTTTTACGATCAGGCAAGCAGTAGAAGGCAACAAGCAGCAAAGTGCAATTTATTCAGCTTTGATTCAATCAGTTTCATTTCTCCACATGCCCAGTGTGGAATGCCTAGCCTACAGAAACATGAAAATGAACTTACAGTATCAGATATTAGGAAATAGTATCAGGTATTAGTTACATAGATATCTAACCGTGACATACAGTGTCAGATATTAGGAAGAAATTCTTCACTAAGAGGGAGGCAGTGGAACAGGTTGCCCAGAGAAGTTGTGGCTGCCCCGTCCTTGGCAGTGTTCAAGGCCGGCTTGGACGGGGCTTGGAGCAACCTGATCTAGTGGAAGGTGTCCCTGCCCATGGCAGGGGATTGGAACTAGATGATCTTGAAGGTCCCTTCTGAGCCAAACCATTCTGTGACTCTAATATTTGTAGGACAAACTGAGTGGAAGACTGTTACAGGGGATTTTTAGGAAGGAAGTAAGAGAATTGGACCCCATATTCATGGGCTTTTCAAAGTTCGGTGGTTGTAGGATAGGTATGAAGAACCACACGTTGGTATTCATATTTGGCTTATCAGTGGTAAAGTTATAACATTTTTCTTTCAATAAAGATTTAAGATATAAAGGCAGAGTTTATTGATAAGGAACTCTAATAAGACCTGTTCCCCTATTTTACTCCTGTAATGCTATAAATGAAGGCAACAAGTGAGGTCATTTTCAGAAACTGCACAGCATCTTATTCTGATTATCAGCTAGGTTATTTAAATGCAGGAGTGATGGTTTCTGAAGTATAGAAATCAAAGTGTGAGGTGACACTGCTGTTCTGGTAAGGTCTGGCCAGGGGTCAGAAAGATGCAGAGACTACCCATTAAGTAAATGTATTTTGAAATAAAAAGCTTTTTTAGGAATGCTGTCTTTGAGAATACACCAAAGTGAAATGCAGAAAAGCAGATTGTGAATATCTCATAGTAGACTACAGCCTCTTGTTAAGCCTCTTTGCCCTTCAAAATGGTAATAAAAGTATCCTCATTTATATACTACTGAATGATTTCTCATTTACAGTTGTGTTAAATCTGTGCTGCAGTGGGACAGATACATTCTTGAGGACTACTTGCTTCCAAAATGTGTAGATGTTTGCTTTGAGATCATCTTCACCTCCATACCAGTGTGATTTATGGGTTTGTGAAGTTTAAAGGCCAGCAACTATTGTCCCATTGCTTATGTTTACAGAGAGCCTTGCTTTAGTCACCTGCTATGACCTATTGGTTCAGGGCTTTTTTTGGAACATTTTTACTTCTAGGCTATTCTACTGTGTTTATAAAATTTTTGAGTGTTCTTTGGGATTTTTTTTTAGTGATTTTTTTTGTTGGTTTTTGGTTGTTTTTTTGTTTCTTGTTGGTTATATTTTTTTCCTTAATGTATTAAAATCACAATGATTTTGATAGGCACAGTTTGCTAATGTACTGGAGTAAGGGCAGTGCTATTCTCTGTAATGTATTCCAAATTTGAAACCATTCATAACCTTGCTGTAACTCATTAATTCAATAAAAAATGAACCTTTCTAGACAGCTTTTCTATGGATCAGTAAGGGTCAAAGCAGCCCTCTACAAGGTATGGTTAGCCAAGTCAGCATGGCTAAGAGTTCAGAGAGGAGCAGGAAGACGAAGAAGGAAAGATCCTGAGAAGGAAGGGGCAGAAGGAGTGTTTACATGTAAGGACATGCAAATTTGTTGTCAAACCTCTGGTATTCCCTTAGCTGCCTAAGGAGTCCGTTCAGGGTTTGGGTGCATGATCATAGACAGCCAACAATTATCTTTCCTGAGTTAATGGCAAAAGCAAACACATACCAACAAAAAGCCTAAAGTGCATTACCCTGCCTGAGTAACTGAAAGGGAAAGAACTGAAAAAAATACTGTTATTGGAGTATTTAGGAATATTGAGTCAGTTTCATAAATTTTTTTCTTCTATTTCAGAATAGAAGAATAAGAATTCAGAATAAGAATTTTCTGCCTGCTTATACATTCTGACAACTTTGTGTATGACGCAGTACAGTGTGATCAATCTCCTTTTGTTTTTCCAGCTATATTTTTTCTGTCAGTTTCCAGAAAAGCAAATATTTCTGGCTGGAGTACAGTCAGGGAAAAATCACAAGCAAAGACGTTCTTAAAATTATTATTCAAACATATCCTAGAATCATAGAATAGTTAGGGTTGGAAAGGACCTTAAGATCATCTAGTTCCAGCCCCCCTGCCATGGGCAGGGACACCTCCCAATAAACCATGCCACCCAAGGCTCTGTCCAACATGGACTTGAACACCCACATGGATGTAGCATTCACAGCTTCCCTGGGCAACCCATTCCAGTGCCTCACCAACCTTACAGTAAAGAACTTCTTCCTTATATCCAATCTAAACTTCCCCTGTTTAAGTTTGAACCCGTTACCCCTTGTCCTCTCACTACAGTCCCTCATGAAGAGTCCCTCCCCAGCATCCTTATAGGCCCCCTTCAGATACTGGAAGGCTGCTAGGAGGTCTCTACACAGCCTTCTCTTCTCCAGGCTCAACAGACACAACTTTCATATCCTACCTTTCATACAGGAGGTGCTCCAGCTCCCCTGATCATCCTCGTGGCCCTCCTCTGCACTTGTTCCAACAGTTCCATGTCCTTTTTATGTTGAGGACACCAGAGCTGCACACAATACTCCAAGTGAGGTCTCACAAGAGCAGAGTAGAGGGGCAGGATCACCTCCTTTGACCTGCTGGTCACGCTCCTTTTGATGCAGCCCAGGATACCTGTTGGCTTTCTGGGCTGCGAGCACTCACTGCAGCCAGCTCATGTTCATTTTCTCATTGACCAACCCCCCCAAGTGCTTCTCTGCAGGGCTGTTCTGAATCTCTTCTCTGCACCCAACCTGGAGCTGTGCCTGGGATTGCTCCGACCCAGGTGTAGGGACCTTGCACTTGGCATGGTTAAACTTCATCAGGTTGGCATCAGCCCACCTCACAAGCAAGCATGTCAAGGTCCCTCTGGATGGCATTCCTTCCCTCCAGCAGATCAACCAAACCACACAGCTTGGTGTCATTGTCAAACTTGCTGAGGGCACATCCAATCCCACTGTCCATGTCACTGACAAAGATATTGAAGAAGACCGGTCCCAACACCGATTCCTGAGGGACACCACTCATTACTGGTCACCAGCTGGACGTTGACCCATTAAGCGTAACTCTTTGCATGCTGCCATCCAGGCAGTTCTTTATCCACTGAGTGGTCCACCTATCAAATTGATGTCTCTTCAACTTAGAGATAAGGATGTCATGTGAGACAGTGTCAAATGCTTTGCACAAGTCCAGGTAGATGACATCCACTGCTCTACCCCTGTCCATCAGTTCCGTAGCCCCATCAGAGAAGGCCACCAGATTGGTCAGGCAGGATTTCCTCTTAGTGAAGCCATGCTGGCTGTCACCAAGCACCTTGTTGTATTTCATGTGACTCAGCATGCCTTCCAGGAGGATCTGCTCCAAGATTTTTCCAGGCACAGAGATGAGACTGACTGGTCTGTAGTTCCCTGACTCATCCATTTCCCCCTTCTTGAAAATTATATATAGGGTTATATAAAATTATAAATAGAAAATTACATATAGAAAATTATATATAGGGTTATATTTCCCTTTTTCCAGTTGTTGGGAACTTCACCTGACTACCATGATTTTTCAAAGATGATGGACAGTGGCTTAGCAACTTCATTTGCCACCTCCTTCAGGACCTGCGGATTTCATCAGGTCCCATGGACTTGTGTACGTTCAGGTTCCTAAGATGGTCTCGAACCAAATCCTCTCCTACAGTGGGCCCAAGGTCTTCATTCTTACAGTCCCTGCATTTGCCTTCCAAGACTTGGGTGGTGTGGTCAGAACATTTGTTGGTGAAGACTGAGGCACAGAAGTCATTAAGAACCTCAGCCTTCTCCAAATCCAGGGTAGCCAGTTCTCCCAATAGCTTCCGGAGGGGGCCCACGTTGTCCCTAGCTTGCCTTTTATTTGCAATGTACCTATAGAATCCCTTCCTGTTATCCTTAACTGTCCCAAACCAAGTTTAATGCTTACTGGGCCTTAGCTTTCCTGACCTGGTCCCTAGCTTCCCAGACAACATCCCTGTATTCTTCCCAGGCCAGCTTGTCCTTGCTTCCACCTTTTACAAGCCTCTTTTTTCCTTTGAATTTTCCTTAGCAGCTCCTTCTCCATCCTAGGAGGTCTCCTGTCCCTCCTGCAGCACTTCCTTCTAGTAGGGATGCATTGCTTCTGAGCTTGTAGTAGGTGATCCTTGAATATTAGCCAGCAGTCTTAGGCCCCCCTGCTTTCAAGGGCTATGTTCCATGGAGCTTTACTAAGCAGGTTCCTGAAGAGGCCAAAGTCTGCTCTCTTGAAGTCCAGGGCAGTGAGCTTGCTGCACGCTCTTCTCACTGTCCTGAGGATCTCGAATTTGGCCATCTCATGTTCGCTGCAACCAAGGCTGCCCTGGAGCATCACATTTCCAACCAGCCTTTCCCTGTTGGTGAGCCAGGTCAAGCATGGCGCCTCTCCTTGTTGGCTTCTCAATTACTTGCAGAAGGAAGTTGTCTTCCACACAGTCGAGGAACCTCCTGGATTGCTTGTGACGGGCCATACCATCCTTCCAGCAGCTAGGAGGGTGGTTGAAGTCCCCCATGAGAACAAGGGCCTGTGTGCGTGAGGCTGTTCCTATCTGTCTATTAGAGTGCTTCATCCACAGAGTCCTCTTGGTCAGGCAGTCTGTAACAGATCCCCACAGTAATGTCTCCCATTGCTGTTCTCCCTTTAATCCTGACCCACAAACTCTCTATTGACTGCTCACCTGTCCCCAGACGAAATTCCATGCTCTCCAGCCTATCCCTAACATAAATAGCAACTCCCCCTCCCTGCCTGCCGAGCCTGTCTTTCCTAAAGAGCCTGTAACCTTCCATTCCAACACACCAGTCGTAGGAGCCATCCCACCATGTTTCTGTGATGCCTATTATATCATACCCTCATAGACCTGAAAGGTAGATATGCAATAGGGCTGGGGCTGTGGCATGTGGGAACAGAGCTCTTTAAATAGGAGCACTAGCACATTACCTCTTTAATTTGTATTTTACCTGCTTTCAGAGTATCCAGAAGAGATTGAAGTCGAACAGTGCAACAAACAGGCAATAGACAATATGTAACACGTCTTCTTGCAGAGGGGGCAAATACTTTAAATATTGCAAACATTCATTTTCTTCAGCTGTAAGTACCTACTTCAAACAGATCCCGTACATGATCGTAACTAATCTTTACCAACATGTTTAAGCACCAAGAAAATATGCATACATCTGCCAGTCCTAATGTGACCATACCATGTGTATCTGTTCAGAATGAGAACAGTACTCCTTTTCCTCTGCATGAATGGATCCTGTGATAATCTGTTGAAGTGGCTTGATCACATACCTAAAGTTCCCTTTGAAATAATTTATCTAGAGAAGCTGTGGAACATGTGCTAAGAAGAGGTTTTCTGGGTGACTTTCTGTGTTGTCTTACTTCATCCCTTTCGCAAGTGAGGTCTTCCTGCCTTTTCCATTCGACACTTTTTGTCATATTTGATTGTTTCCCCTCTTATGGTGCAGCCATGACTTGTTTGCCCTTTGCACTATCAAATTCTTCTTTTTCCTGCTGTTAAGTGCTCATACAGGGTTTTGTTGCCTGCTTCGCCCTGACATTCATTGATGGCTGCACAAAGTAACTGTCACTTTGCCACTTTCTCTCCTGTGTTTCCAGAGAAAAGTCTTCCTCCTCCCGAGTAACTGATGGAGAAAGAGCTGACTGGGTGTTTTCTGGACTGTCTTGCAGTCTCTCCCAGCTGCCTTTTCCTAAATGTCTGGGACGCTCTCCAGCGTGGTTACCATGGTGCGCTCAGCTGGCGTGCCTGCAAGGGTTCACAGGAGCCAGCACACCCACTGCACTTTTGTAGGAACATGCCATGAGTGAAGGCACTTACCTGCTATATCACAGTTAAATAGAACATAATGAAAGGTGCTTTTTGGTGCATGTTCTATATAAAATTGGCCCAAATTTCGTACTGTAAAAACCATCAATTTTCTTTGTGCCTCTGTTTATGAGAGTGTTGGTGTATCTATAGATGTTGTACAAATTATGCATATAAACCAGCTTGTAAATGTAAATGCTGATGAAGAATAGTGAGATTTGCACTGTGCTGTATTCATTAATTACCTTCTATAAAAAGATTTGAAGGTGCTTTCTATTTCCTCATAGTATATTATTCAATCTGAAACACTGTTACTAGCAAAAAAGCTTTTCTTTGATACGGTTTCCTGGTGTGAAAGTCAAACCAAATCAAGTACAATGTGCCTCCAGCCATCAGAGAACACTGGTTTTTTAGACCTCGGGTTTATAACTAGCAACCTGTAGATAGATTTGTAGCTGAAATGGCAAAATCCTGTTTAAAACTCCAAGGGATTTAAAAACTCACTTTGAAATGCCATACAACTGAGTCACAATATTGTCGCTAAAATATGTAATTCACTTATAAACAGATTTCAAATATAAACATGAATAAATGCCTTTGTTCCAAATAATGCGACCACTAAGTTCTGTTCCAGTCACTTGTTTCAGATTAAATTGGTTATATTATCTTCAAGAAATAGTTAGATAGATGGGAAATGCATAGTATCAGATTTAGTGGTCATAGAGAAGAGCTCTGAGCTACAGTGTACTTTGGTCTGTCTCTTTGATAAATGCTTCATGGAAATAAAATATTCTTCTCCCAGTTGCACAGCTTTAGCCCTTGTGAATGAAGTCAGTAGATTTTTCCAGTGTGATTAAATTCCTTTCATTACACTTTTTAGGTTTTTCTTACTGGGACCAGATACGAACATCTCCCAACATCCTGCTGTTACAAGCAGTCATGCCGTCTATATCTTGCATAAAATTAATTGAACTCTGTTTTAAAAGTGGTTGTGATATTTTGTGTCATAGTTCACTGAAAGGCTATCTCAGAAACTCACTCCTGACTTTTAAAACTTACCTGGATTTCCAAGCTAACTGCATTAGCAAACCATTAAGGCCATCTGAGTCTTTCAGTAGTATTAGTTTGTTTTTCTGAGAATTCTTTTCTATTGCAAATATTTACCTGCACTGATATCCCTCTCTGTTTTTTTTAATTAAACCAAAATTGTCTAGTCTCTTGTTCCCTTTTGGTTACTGCACAAGTTTTTTCTGCTCACCCCTGGTTCAGCTAAAATTCTTTTGTCTTCAGCATAGGTTACCAGCATCTCTTGCACTTGTCGCAGATGCACTCTCCCCAGGACCTTCTGTGGAGACATTGATGCTTTCCTATCTTTACTAGGAATTGCTTGGTTAGAGCTTCGGGAGCACACTTGCCTTTCAATCACTTGCCTTTCCATCATACTGTGTTTGCAGCCCTCTGAGACTGTCAGACATGGTCTGATTCTTTTCCTCCCCCATGTTTTTCCTATGGTGAGATTCTCATTAGTAACAAAACCTCCCACTAGTAGTTGCTGAATATATGGTTTTACAAATTGCGTTGTTGAATTTCATACCATTTCTACTACTCCAGTTCTCAGGGTCAGCAGTTTCTCCCACATGCTATACTGGACCTCCTTGTGATGGCGTGTTTTCACACATCATGCCACGAGTAGGTGTAATTAGCAGAACTGAGAAACTGCATGCACAGAGCTTAGTACTTCCTGTTTACTGCAGCTTACTACTTTTCTCCTGCTCTCATATTTACTAAACAAGTGAAAGTTGTTGTTTTGTTTGTTCCACACTGGGATAATGAATTGGAGCATTTACTGATCTATTTAATAGAATTACAATTTTCAGTTTTTCAAAATCAATCTTTATTTCAAAAATATATATATGAATATATATTTATATTCTCATTCATCTTCCTTCCTTCCTCCCTCCCTCTCTCCTCCCTCCCTCTCTTTCCCTCCTTCCCTCTCTTCCTCCCTCCTTCCCTTCCTTCCTTTCTCTCTCTTCCCTCTTTCTTTCATTTCTTTCTTTCTTTCATTTCTCTCTCTCTTTCTTTCCCTCTCTTCTTCCCTTCCATCTTCCCTTCCTTCTCCCAAGATATCTGAACTTGGATACCAGCTAAACAGCTGGCTATATTCTCATTCATATTCTACAGGCAAATTCAGCCTCACTTTAACTCTATTGACATGATAAGCATGAGTCAATATAAGGAAGCGGGATCATAAAGTGTTCTGTGTCCTAAGCAAAATATCGCTTATGTTCAAAGTTTATTTCCTGTTCAAGCATCGTTAAATTGCAGTGATTTATAGTCTTAAAATAAATGCTTGTATGAATATTAAATACCCAGTTAGCAGCTTTATTATGCTATCAGCCACAGATAAATCCCATTTTCACAAATTCCTACATGAATAACATTGTAATTATTGCCGTGTAAGTATTAAATTTTACAACCACAGCTAATTACCTATATCTGAATTTCAAACTTCAGTCTAACAGCCTGAACTAAAGCCAATAGAAATCAATGAAAAGATATCCCTTAATGAATCAGTCCTACCATATAGTTACAATCAATTAATATCACATTTACAATGTGTTATGTTTCTAAATAAAATTTGAATGTCTGGATTTTAGCAGATGACAGAATGGGTAGCAGAACTACTCAGAAATGCACTGTAAATATTTATTCTACCTTTGGTGCATAAAAATTATTAAATGGTTAAAAAAATCCTCATAGCACAGCTAGAAGTGTTTGGCAGTTAGGTGAGGAATCCCTCCCTCTCTAATACCCAGTGGCAATTAGCTGTCCCTGTCCAGACCACTCATTATTTTGCATTATTAGAGAAATTACAAGCATATTAGCTTGATTCTACAAAGTTGATCATCAGTGAAAATTAATGTTGACGTTTAATTGTCCTGAAACTTCATATTTAATATCTCACTAAGATGAATGATTCAGTTTACACTTTCCAGAGCTATTGTTTCAGTCTATGGTCGTACCAGATTCAAATTAATGCATGCAAGTTTTCTGCACAACTTTTTCTGCACAACTAAGAATGAGACTTTTACAAAATTAATGGTAATATGAAAATATAAATTAATTTCAGAAAGCATATCAAGATATATCCATCAGAGCTTTTCTCTGGTTGTGATATATTCAGTGTTTTCCCTAATATATCAGATGACAGAAGAAAGAGAGAGCATTTGCAAATTCATAGGGAACACCATGCTGGAAGTTGCAAGGATTTTACATGATGTAATCAGAATTCAGAATGAGCTTAATGAATCGGAGAAATGTTCTGAAATCAATAAAATAGAATTTGTCAATGCAATGGTAACAATAAGAGCAAAATACTGCAATTGGGAAAGAAAATCAAGCATATAGATGCAAAATGAGGACTGGCTGCATGACATTATCTGTATCTAAATTAACAATATGCTGTTGTTGCAAAAAAGGCAATCCTGTTTTGAGGTGAATTAACAGGAATGATGTATAAGGCATGGGAGGCAATTATTCTGCTCTACTTGTCACTAGGAAGGTCTCAGCTGTTCTGTATTCATCCTTGGGCCTCACACTTGTAGAAAAGACAGTGACAAATTGAGAGAAGATCTAGAAAAAAAGCAAAAAGAATGAAGGGGGTCTTAGAAAGCCCAAAATCCTTGGAAAAAAACTGAAGGAAATAACTTAGTATAAAAAGGGAGATACGATAATAGTCTTCAAATATTTAAAAGTTGTTAAAAGTGATCCATTGCTTTCCATTCCACTGAACTGACAAGGATAACTGTCCTGGGTTCAGCAATAACACTCATTATTTTTTTTTTCTCCTTCTTGGTAGCTGGTGCAGTGCTGTGTTTTTGACTTTCAGCCTGGGAACAGCACTGATAACACCAGTGTTTTCAGTTACTGCTTGGTAATGTTTTGGTCTGACCAAGGACTTTCTGAGTCTCATGCTCTGCCAGGGAGGAGGGGAAGGTGGGAGAAAGCAGAGACAGGACACCTGACCCAAACTGACCAAAGAGGTTATTCCATACCACAGCACATCATGCCCAGGATGTAAAAAATTGGGGGCAGGAACCTGGAAGTCTCTCTCTCTCTCTCTCAACTGGGTCGGGTGGTGAGCAGTTGTATCCTCTTCCCTTGTATTTGCCTTGTCATTATTATTATTGGTGGTAGCAGTAGTGATTTGTATTATACCTCAGTTACTGGACTGTTCTTATCTCAACCCGTGGGAGTTACATTCTTTCGATTCTTCTCCCCATTTCCCGCCCACACATACATCGGAGTGGGGGGAAGAAAGAGGGAGAAGTGAGTGAACGGGCTGCGTGAGATTTAGAGCTTAAACCACAAAAATGAGTCAGTTTAATTTGAAGAAGAGAAGATCTAGGTGCAACATTAGAAAGAACTAACTGCAAGAATAACTAAATTCAGGTTGCTTAAGAAGGCTGTGGAATCCCTCCCATTGAAGCTCTTTCAGAAATGGAGCAGACAGGCATTAGTGAAGGACACTCTAATTATGCTTGATCCTGTAAGAAAGGAAAGGATCCAAATGAACTTTCAGTCTCGCAGAGTTGTGATGCTTTGGGATAGCTTAAGACCCTATTTAATAATCTTTCAAACAATACCTAGGGTGTATATTGCATAGACAGAGATACCACCAACTGTTCTTGAAGTTGAGTCGGGGAATTACAGAGCAGTCAGACTCATCTCTGTGCCTGGAAAAATCTTGGAGCAGATCCTCCTGGAAGGCATGCTGAGTCACATGAAATACAACAAGGTGCTTGGTGACAGCCAGCATGGCTTCACTAAGGGGAAATCCTGCCTGACCAATCTGGTGGCCTTCTCTGATGGGGCTACGGAACTGATGGACCGGGGTAGAGCAGTTGATGTCATCTACCTGGACTTGTGCAAGGCGTTTGACACTGTCTCACATGACATCCTTATCTCTAAGTTGAAGAGACATCAATTTGATAGGTGGACCACTCAGTGGATAAAGAACTGCCTGGATGGCAGCATGCAAAGAGTTACGCTTAATGGGTCAACGTCCAGCTGGTGACCAGTAATGAGTGGTGTCCCTCAGGAATCGGTGTTGGGACCGGTCTTCTTCAATATCTTTGTCAGTGACATGGACAGTGGGATTGGATGTGCCCTCAGCAAGGTTGACAATGACACCAAGCTGTGTGGTTTGGTTGATCTGCTGGAGGCAAGGAATGCCATCCAGAGGGACTTTGACATGCTTGCTTGTGAGGTGGGCTGATGCCAACCTGATGAAGTTTAACCATGCCAAGTGCAAGGTCCTACACCTGGGTCGGAGCAATCCCAGGCACAGCTCCAGGTTGGGCAGAGAAGAGATTCAGAACAGCCCTGCAGAGAAGCACTTGGGGGGGTTGGTCGATGGAAAAATGAACATGAGCTGGCTGCAGTGAGTGCTCGCAGCCCAGAAAGCCAACGGTATCCTGGGCTGCATCAAAAGGAGCGTGACCAGCAGGTGGAGGGAAGTGATCCTGCCCCTCTACTCTGCTCTTGTGAGACCTCACTTGGAGTATTGTGTGCAGCTCTGGTGTCCTCAACATAAAAAGGACATGGAACTGTTGGAACAAGTGCAGAGGAGGGCCATGAGGATGATCAGGGGACTGGAGCACCTCCTGTATGAAGGTAGGATTTGAAAGTTGTGTCTGTTGAGCCTGGAGAAGAGAAGGCTGTGTAGAGACCTCCTAGCAGCCTTCCAGTATCTGAAGGGGGCCTATAAGGATGCTGGGGAGGGACTCTTTATTAGGGACTGTAGCGAGAGGGCAAGGGGTAAGAGGTTCAAACTTAAACAGGGGAAGTTTAGATCGGATATAAGGAAGGAGTTCTTTACAGTGAGGGTGGTGAGGCACTGGAATGGATTGCCCAGGGAAGCTGTGAATGCTACATCCATGAGGGTGTTCAAGTCCATGTTGGACAGAGCCTTGGGTGGCATGGTTTATTGGGAGGTGTCCCTGCCCATGGCAGGGGGGTTGGAACCTGATGATCTTAAGGTCTTTTCTAACCCTGACTATTCTATGAATAGAATATTATAGAATAGATAGATATTATATATCTATATATATATAGATAGATAGATATATAGAATATATAGAATAGAATATAAAAAACATTCTATGAATCTAATTATTTTGAGTAGAAATGCAGTAGGATGTAATGGGGCAGAAACATCTGTGTGAGGGCACAACACTTGTTTCTAGGCTTGGGTGATTTGCATCTACAGTTCAAATTTAACATGCATACAAGATTTCTTATAACTCTAAGTTCATAAATTTTTGTGGGTCTTACCAGTCACTTCTCCAAAGCTTCTGAATCCAGTTTTGAATCTCAGACTCATTTGCTTTGCTTGGGCATTAAAAAGTTATTTGCTTTTCTTTGGACAGTTAGTGCATACAATTTGAGATCAAATTGATTTCATTTTCTGTGTTGTGGGCTACTGCAAACTTGCAGTCATGCATGCTCATTGCTCTCTCTGATGGAAAAGCTCTTTATGGTGGGGTACCGAGGGCTGACTGTGCTTTCTTTCTCCTTCTACTGAGCAGCTCTGAGCATCTGGGCTGTTAGCAGCTGGAACCTGCTGACCTTCCCATCAGAGCAGCCCAAGGGTTATATTTGTACTGCTTTTAGCATCCTCTGCATTTGTAGGCACAGCGTGGAATAGGAGAGTCTGTCATTTCATGAAGCCTTCTGCAGCCCTGCCATAGCAGCGCAGCTGCGCAGCATCACCTGTTCACCCAACTAAGGGCTTCTAGTGGACATTCTGTGCTTATTGTAGCATTTACATTTTACATCAAAGTGATATGAGAAATCATCTTTGCCAGCATGCTGTCTCAGAACACCTCCACAGCTTCCTTCAAGCAGCACGGTGCTCCAGTGGTGCTCACACATTTGTCCTTGGTGAATCAGTTTCCTTCATGTTACACTTTTGAGCTTTCTGCCTACCTGATGAGCTCCTTGTAATATTCCCAGAGGTGATTGCACCATGGTGTGTGGCGAATCTGTGTCACTGGGAGGATAATGTTTCTTTTGTGTGTCATGATACTGCATACTGGAGACAAAATATATGTCTAGAAATGGAACAGCTACAAGCAAAACCAACCCAACAATAGCATATCTAGAAAAACCAGTTATAATAACTTTTTTAAATGCCAGGCTTGCACCTGTATATGCTTATCAATCTTCTGTGCATGTTCTGTCAAACGCAAACCACTTTTTATTTGCTGAGCAGCTCAGAGCAATGACATAATTGGATGTTCTGTGCATGCTTTTATGATAAGATGGCACATTTTAGGAGCACATTTAAGTAAATGCTGTTTTAACTACACATTTAGAACCTGATTGTAGCTAAGCAGTCCTTTGGGAACTGAAGACACTGCAATTTACAGGTTTATGCGTTTGTGCATTACGGAAGTGATGGTGTGTATGAGGAGCAGGGCTGTCTGTCTCTGCAAAAGGGCATCCTGTTCATCAGCCTCAAATGTCACTTGTTGAGTTGTTTTATTTTCAAAGAAAACATCCACTGCTATTAGTTAGTTAAAGTGAAATGAAATATACAGTCAAACAACACTTTTAAAGTGCTATCTGGAAATGTCTCCAATTTTCTTTTTACCTATTGGTGCTCTCCGTCTTCCACACACCAAAGTTTATAGCTTACAGTCTCCAAAGCTGCAGGCTCCTACATGAAGTGTAACTACTCTATGTAACCTCCTACAGCCCTTTTCTTCTTCCTACAGTATGGTGCAGTTTCCATGCATATAAGAGCAGCTCACTGGAATTGGGGTTCCATATGCAGTTTCCCCACCTCTCAAATTAGATTATCTCTGAAAAAAAAGCAAAAACCAGACCTGGAAGAAGAAATCAGACTTCAGGCTGTTCCCTTCCCCTCTGCTAAATGCTATAACCAGCAGATGAAAATCAGGCTTCTTTTCAGCTTGAGAGCTGATGTCTCTTGTTGCCCAGAAGCCAACAGCAGTCCAGCATTTTTGGAAGGGACAGCCACTACTGTCTGTTACTGATTAGGCCTTTTCCTACTGTCTTTGGAATAACTCCTTCAGGAAAAATAAACCCAAGAATTCAAGTCACTGCTTCCTCATCCAGTGTTCTAACCACTAGTGTAAAGGCAGCAGTATCTTATCTGTGGCCATCATCCCCATTATCATTATGGGAGAACTAATTGAACTTAACAGATTGGATTGGCCTCTGGAAGGTGCTTGCCTTCAATGTAGCCAATGAAGAGAGAGATATTTAAGTTATGTACCTTGTATCTCCCCTGCAAGACTCTTTGCCTTTAGCTGCGTAGCATATTTCACCAATTGCACTAGATGTGTTGCATTAAGCCTGTCCAAAACCTTAAGTGTGCTTTCCCTCTCAGTTTTCTCATTTTATTTAAGTGAAACTATAGCATATGGATGCTCAGGAGAAAAACAAAAACATCCTTTAAAATAGGCAATGTGATTGTCAAACCTCAAAGGCTGACAAATGTGATCCCTCAGACCAAGTAATCTGATTCTCTTAAAAATGACTGACCAGGTTGCAAATTGGCAGCAAGCATCCTTTAAACTTCATGCAGGGCAGCAAACCTGCAGCTTAAAAGCCAGAATCTTAAGCAGAAAAGCAATTCATTACATGCTGAAATGGATAAATATTTCTTAAAGGTTATTTATATATTCACTTCTAATTTTTCATCCTCCCTTTCAATGAAGGTTGTTTTTACATTCCACAGCTCATGTAGGAGGCTGTGCAAGGAGTTATTCATAAAATATTAATGCTGTCATCCCACAGGACATATTGTTTATACCATCACAGATGCAGATTATATCCCAGCAATTTTTTAAGAACCTCTTTCTAAAGAAACAGTTGGAGTATGATTACAGTTGTCCACAGTAGTTATATCATACAACGAATTAGGAAATATATGTCAGGTCCCATTATTCTAATGGGAGGTCTTATAAGATTTTTAAACAATGTAAGTTGATGCCAGACTTGCAAACCAACAACGCGATTTGAAACAATACCCCCAGTAAAGAGGAGAGAATAAAAATACTGTTGGCTTGTACATAGCTGTCAAGTTAATGCTTCACAGGAACCCACAGTACTAATCACCTGTCCTAAGTGCATGTTCTTCCTTTCTTTATCTCCCTCACAAGGTATCCCTTAAGCACTTATTAGGCCAACACAGCTGAAAATTGCTAAATTTGTTTTCAATGTCAGCTACCACCGTTTCAGTGCTGTCCAGATATGAAAGAGACAGCACTATACTGCTGACATCACTTTGTTTCCTGCAATATTTGTAAAGAAACATTTTGGTTTCAAAACCCATTAAATAGAGTGAGATCTTATGTATTTATGCACTAGCAAATACCTAGTATGTACAAGGATGACAGCAATAAAACTATATAAGCAGAGGGTGGAAATTCTCCATCCTAAATAGCCATTTAAGTAGCACATCTGGAGAAATGCAGCTGCCAAATTTTTAGCAATCAGCAGCAGCATTAACAAGGGAACCATTGTGGTATGTGTAATGGCAATATTTATTTTATGCAACTAAGAGTTTGTCCAAATATCACATTAAATTATGTACCAAATTAAAGGCAAGATCATGCTTTGTGGTCTTTTAATGGGCTCTACTTATGGAACAGGGACTTGTCAGACCTAGTCTGGAGCAGTGAGTTTATGCAGGTATACAGCTGCAGTCAAGTCAAATGGCATGGGAATGTGGAGGGGCAAGGGCAGGGAGTAAAGCTCCCATAGTACTCTGTGCTTGCAAGCTGAGGATGACTTGAACAGTGATCAAGTGTTCTCAGGAAATGTGTTTCAATTAAATTCTGCTCAGCTAAGAAGTAAGACAAGGACACACTTGTCAACAAAATTCCCCCTTAATATGAGACTGAATGCTAGTATCATGAGTACCTCACAGTGTCCTCAGTATTTTGGTTTGGTAGGATGGCAGTAATATTATGGATTGATAGCACAGAGGCTGGCAAGGACAGCACTCTACTTCCTGACAGTGCCAGTGTGGTCATGGAATATAATTTTCCAACCTGTGGAGTTGTATGCACAACTCATCCCCAGGTTTTGTGGATTCCATAAATGAGGTGTGGTGCCAAGGATGGCCATGCAGAACATTTGTAATGCCCTAGGAGTGATAAGCTCTGGTATAGATTGTGCAGCTCTGGTGAGTGGGTTTTCTTTCTGACTTGGCATCACAAGTCCATATTATTTTTTTCTTTACAAGGTCCAGCATAATGGGAAAAAGAGTATTACTGTATATCTTTGTCAGTGATCTAGATGAGGGGACAAAATGGACCCTCAAAAAGCTTGCTGATAATACAAAACTAGGACTGGTGAGGGACCTCAGGAGGCTGGAGAAATGGGCTGACAGGAGCCTCATGAAGTTCCACAAAGGCAAGTGCAAAGTCCTGCACCAGGGGAGGAACAGCCCTAGGCACCAGCCCATTCTGGGTCCAACCAGCTGGAAAGCAGCTTTGCAGAAAAGGACCTGGGGGTCCTGGTGGACACCAAGTTGAACACAAGCCAACAGTGTGCCCTTGCAGCAAAACCAAGGTTAATGGTATCCTGGACTGCATTAGGAGAAGTGTTGCCAGCAGGCCAAGGGAGATGATCCTTCCCCTCAGCCCAAGTGAGGTCACACCTGTAGTTCTGTTCTGGGCTCCCTTAGTTCAAGAAAGTTGCGAACATGTTGGAGAGAGTTCAGGGAAGGTGATGGGCACATACTGAAACACAGGAGATTCCCTCTGAACATCAGGAAACACTTTTTTACCTGTGAGGGTGACTGAACATGGCACAGGTTGCCCAGAGAGGTTGTGGAATCTCCATCCTTGGACATACTCAAAAACCAGATGGACATGGTTCGGGGAAACTGGCTGTAGATGACCTTGTTTGAGCAAGAGGATTGGACAGTGACCTCTGTATGTCCCTTCCACCTTCAACTGTTCTGTGGTTCTGTGATTCTGAGTAAGAGTCTTACACAAAAGGCATCATGACTAAACTGGAGAAGGAAGGAAGGAAATAGAAGAATGACAAGCTAAGAGATGACAGGGGTGATCAAGTCTCAATATAAGTCTGCATGACAAGTGTTCGCAGAGTAAGAGTTTCAACAACAACCACTGGTCAAGGAATTATTTATCAGAACTGTGGTGCAACAGGATATTAGCGAAAGCAGAAGCAGTATAGGAAAAAACCCTCATTTTCAAAAGATCTCCTGTGACTCACAGTCACAGACTGGCAGTCTTTTCTGTGAAGTCAAAAACATCTTTTCTTGCCAGAAACAATTCTGTGGAATCTCCACTCCCTGAGTCTTCTAGATTCGATGTTTCCCCACAGGGAGATAGGCTGTACTGGAAAAGAGATTCTGGGTATTATTCCAAGATAAATATGATTCTTATGCAGGGAAAGGTTGTTGCTGCCTACACCAGAAAGAAACTATTAAAGAGTTCACAATTACATATGCAAGAAGCTGTCTCTGCATTTTCTAAGAAACTTTCATTTACATAGTGCTTTTGTCTTGCTTTCCCACCCCTGAGCTCCCACATTTTTCTAATCTAATATGTTACTCCCTGTCGTAGAATTGATGTGGAAGAAACATATAATCAACCTACAGTGGGTTTTTGATCAGCTCCTTCAGATTGACTTCTTTGTGTAAATGTCATACAAGTCATTCACAAGTGAGACTAACGTTTTTATATCTTCAAAACTACAAAGAGATATAGATTCAGTACTTGATCTGTAGTATGCTTTAGATATGCCTTAGCTAGAAATTCTGGCCTTATATGTGTTTTAAAAAAATAAGTGGTTCGTTTATATTTGCATAATTAGTTGAGGATTTTGTCTCTGATTTTCTTGATTATGATTTTTATATGCAATCTGAGTTTCTTGTTTGAGAATATGGGAGTTAAGCATCATTTGATACAGATTTTGATCAGCAGAGGTCTTGTGACTTTGGTCACCAGAGGAAAATTTATCACAATGAGAACAATAAGCCATTGTAATCTTCCCAGGGAAGTGGTGGGTTCTCTGACACTGGCCACTTTTAAGACTCAGCTGGACAGGGTGCTGAGACACCTCCTCTAGGTCATGATTTGCCAAGGAAGTTTGGACCAGTTGATGCTTGAGGTCCCTTCCAACCCTGTATTCTATGATTCTGTGATTGAACAGTAATGGAACTGTGTTAGGAATCTCTTAATTCATGCAGTGCTATTTGATGTTAAATGCCATATTATTTACACTAGCCATTGTGTTGGAATAGCAAATGTACAATTAGAAATCTGTTATATTTAATTATTTTTAACAATTACTTTATCTGATTGCATTAATAATAGCGGGGTTTGATTTGCCACAAAAATAGTATCTATTTATATGGGTAGACTAATGTTATACAAGGTGTTTTGTGGCTTTAATTTCTGTGACAAGAATGGCTGGCTGTCCACATAGATCTGGTTGTGGGACTGAGGCCTTGTTCAAATGAGGACCAAAACACCAGAGAAATACTACAGAAGAATTAGGCTGCAATTTAGTGTTTATGTGTGCCAGTGGAAGTTACATGTGGAATAATCTAAGATGCAAATTTGAAATGTGGTGGTTATTTTGCAGTAATTTCCTGTGCAGCCTTCACAAGTGCACAAGGATTTATCATGTCCCATTGTAAAAGTATTGATGACTAGGGGTCATAGGGAGCGAGTATCTTTAAGTTCAAAATTCGTTAGGCATCTACATTAGGTGCCTAAACAACCTTGGAATCCACAATTAGCAGAAAGGTGCCTGTTGCAGCCAGGTTGTGTCATCCCTACTGTTTTACAGCTGAATGCTCCAGCTGCTGGTCTACAAAATCATCCTTCTCCTTCCTCATCTTCTTGATTCTTGAATTTTTAGCCTCACCATATCACAGCACTGACAGTAATTTGTTCTTCTCTTTTTGATATTCTCAAGCCTTGTCATGGGAAATGCAAAATATGGATCATGAATAATCTTTTTTTTTTGGCTGAAGAGGGTATTTAACTTGTGTTCTCCTGAATACACTGCCTGGCTGTATCTGCTGGGATATTGTATTAAAATGGGCATCCACTTCAATGTTGTTGAATGGCAGGATGTGCAGCTGCAGAGCTTTGTTTTCATCTTGGTGCTGTTGACTGCACAGTCTGAGTCACTAGGTGCGTGCTGGCTAGTGCCTTGGAAGCTCGTGGCAAGGGGTGATTTGTCTGTGAATCCAGACTGGAGTTTGATTTTGGTTGCTCAGCTTAGTCAAACTGACAGTGCCTCAGGGCACAGGCAGTGATAGAGTATTTAAGGAGCTTTTGGTGAAAATTTGGGTACTTATGAACTGTAACGTAGCTTGGCTTGATCAGCTACATTTCAATTAGCTGCACAATACGCACGTATCGGAGAGATTTTGTCCTAACAGCTTACAGATCTGAGTTTCTTTTCATTATGGCTGTCCAATTCCTTGCAGACTGAACGAGAAGATTCTTGTCAGAAAATTTTTCCTCTGGAATAATGCAGCAATTGTAAGTGTATTTTTCAAGATAACATACCAAAATAACATTTACATTCAAGATAACATGTTTAGGGTAGCATAAACTATTTGCTGAGCATAAAATTGGTACTTTTCACTAATGGAGAAGAGGAAAGGAGAAGCAGCAGTAGATAAAATTCCAATAAAATTTAATCTGCTTGTATAGAAGCCTTCCACAAATCTAGAAACGTTTGGATTCTTGAATACTTTGTATCACTTGGTACTAAAGTCACTTGCGTACATCCAACCCCTTCTTAGGACTGGTTAGTTTCCTTTATGTGAATCATAGCATAACTCTGCGGCAGAAGATAACTGCTCCTCTGCACTGGGGAGAGATATAATCATTAGATGACGTTAATGTGTCAGGAGTACCATATGTTCCTCTTGTTTCTGCCATACTAGCTTCCTGCTTAAAATACATAAATGAATGAAGAAACATGCCTTTAATTTATCCAGCTGTGATAAAGTATGCTATATATATATATATATATTTCTCCTTGAATGGTTTACTTAGTAAAACATTTATCTGCAGGGGGTAAAAAGTACCCTACACATTTGATCCCTGGGTGATAATGTGAAGAAAGAAAGTAACATGCTTCTCTGATCCTCTTTACTTTCCTGTGTGTAGAAATTAAAGGAAAATATCTTTTTCTCCTCAGAGAAAAGAAAAAGAAAAATAATGACACAAATCTCCATGGAATCTGATTATTCTGTGTATTTGCCATAGATGAAAAAAAAAAGGTACTAAGCCATGAAAGTGTTTAGTGAATGTAAAGCAATACTGAGATGAAAACTGGAATCCCTACTATGAACTTCTGACTCAGGGGGAGTAGGTGAGGTGACAGTTTCTTTTTTTTTTTTTTCAATATGAGTAATGCGATGAATTAAATCTTAGATTCAGACAAAGTGAGGTAAAAAGCAGAGCTCCTAACAGCAGCATGACATTTTAGGCCAGTTTTAGCATCACAAGACTCAGAGAGGGCCAAGAACTTGCTGCCTGACTGAGGTAGATGCAAGGCCACAGTTGTCCAGAGATGCATGAATTACATGTGTGCCTCTGTAGCAGTTAATGCGGCTTCCATTCTCATTTCAGTAAGTTTCCACTGTACAGTATAATGGAAGAGCTGTGAAGCTATAAATGGACAGTTACCCATCTGTGGTAAGATACTCTTGCTGCTCAATGGGTTTCAGCTATGCGCTCTTAAGAATAACTAGTCAGCACAGAAAATGACTGAAAGATATACTGGTTCGGCCTTTTATAGATCTACAAGGGAAAAACAGATTCACGCAACATATTTGTGCAAAAAATACTTGGAAGGAATATCTACTGTGTAATTTACATAATGCTGTTATCAAGTCAAGGCTCGGTAAAACCTCACTCAATAGAAGAGCTGGCAAAGAGTGTTTTTTGGGGATGTAATAGTCTAAATCACATAATAGTATTATTTAAATTTAACATGGAATATTATCAGAGAAGGAGTCATATACGTCCACTGACATGTCTGTGGCAGTTCTGAAAGTGTCTGTTATAAAGTCTGTGGTCAAAATGGAAGTGTAATAATAACACTGAAATTATACTTAGTCCAAATAAAGTAATACCATTAGTGCAGGCAGGTTTGTGGAATGTTAGGAGGGGGGTGGGTTTTTTGCATTTTTCACAGGATTTTCTTTAATTTTGGGAGGAAAGGGAAAGAGAATTTAAGTTTTTGTTATTTCAGTCAAAGTTCTTTCTAAAGAGCTGTTTTATGAGCTAGAATTGGCTTGCTAAAGTAGAAATAAAGTCTGATAAGAAATTGCGTAGATGAGCACACATACAGCGAGATCTTGTATATATGAAATCTATATAGCTGAATATAATAATATGTAACGAATTCCTGCCCATCACCTCCTCTTATCTTTACCATTATGCAAACATTATATGCAGTCAAATTCTCACAGAAGTGTGATGTCAGATTATATTAAAGATGCTAAAAAGAAATCCTCACTTTCCTATTATATTGTATTCATCTGGAGATAGGTCGGAGCTTCATTTTATAAAAATTGAAGCTCTGTAAAAACAGGAAGCTGGGGAGAAAAGAACAATTACTTCTATGTCCTTTTGGACATCAGGGTAATTTATCTGCTGGCAGTTGCTGACCAGTGATATGATCCAGTAATTCTTACTGGATTATATATTTTTCCTTCTATTTTTCTCACTTTGGTTTATTTTTTGCCTTGTCCTTGCTTTTCAGGATTTTTTTGTTATTCTTTACAGTTGAAATAAGTGCTTTTTTGCTATTCGAGGGTAAATGCCAACCTCTTTCATGGCCATTGGTGGAATTTATGCATCCACAGTTCCACCAATGGTGTTTACTAGTGATTTTTTATGTATGCACAGCTGATCTGATCCAAAGCCCAGAGAACCTACTGGAGATTTATTCATATACTTCATCAGGCTTTGGATCAGAACTTACAGCTGTGGCCTTTATGAGGTATATTATTCTCGTAGATAGGCTAGTACTAACACAAGCTGCTTTTGTTAAGGATAACATAATAAAGCACGTGTTTGATAAGAGGAACAAGTGCCCCTGTGGTATGCCATCACAGGACTTTTCATGGAACTAAACAGAGTGCTCATTACCATTTAGTGGTCCAGGAGGAGGGAAGAAAGGGAAGAAGGAGAGGAGAGGAAGGAAGAAGGAAAAGGGAAGGGGGGGAAGTGGAGTGGGGGAAGAGAGGAGGTCATGCAACAGGAGGGAAAAGGAAACCTTACTGGTTTTCTCCATGAAAGCTGAGATATATTGTGAGATCTGTTGATCTGTTGAGAAGCTGAGAAGGAGGAAATAACATGCACTCTTTTAAAATTCATTGTTGCATTTTCTTTCTATACTGAGTGCCTGGTTCTGCCACCAAAGATAATTTCTAAAGTACAGCAGACCTTACCTCATAATAATGAGGAGTGAAAAGCAAAGACTGTCATAGTACAATTCATTAGACTTAGATGGTGATCTTCACTTTGGTAAACAAGAGGTTTCCGCTTGCTTGAGGTGGGTTTCATTGTGCTCGTCTCCTGGGACTACATCAATTCTCAGTGATCAGATAGATGCTGAATGCTACACTTGAAATAGGTTGTTGCTTCCTCTTACTTTGCTCAAGCTGATCGTCCTTTAAAGTGCATTTTTTCTGTTTAAAACTTGTGCAAGCTTTGAGTCCACACAATTTTTGTCATATGCAGCCTTTATGTTTCTAATAGAATGGTACTTGCACGATATGGGACAGAAGCTTATGCCATAAGCTTCATTTATGCCCGTGTTCACCAACAAAAATACAGTATACATCCACTACTGTGCAATAGCTGTAAGTCTGCAGTTAAGCCTTCTTTTAGGAAGTACAGCTGAACTGGGGTGGGTCTGTGCCATATTGGAAAGCTGTTGCTTTTACTTTGCAAATCAGGGGTGGCTTTAAGCAACAAAGCCTTCAATCCTCCCATTTTATTTGTCCTTCCTTGCTAGCAGTGTACCACACAGCTTAAAGCCAGGTGGGGAGTCCTCTGCTTGTGAAAGATCATACAAGCCTTTGACATTGCCATGACACAAAATTGACAGCTAATTTTGTGATATCCAGCATGAAAAAAGTTGCAGCTGTAGGATATATGAAATGAAGGAATAGGCCATGCTCCTCAGCACTGGGCAAAAGGCATTGTCTATTTCTTACCCTAAAAGTGAGTCAGCTCCATGAATTCCCATTGTTTTCAGCTCTGGTTATCTGTGATCTTGGAATGATCTGTGTCACTCAGCAGTGTTGTATTCAGTTTCATTATCTTAAGTATTACTACAGGTAAAGGAAGTCATTGCTACAACCTGAATTCCTCAGAGCAATGTTTGAAAGTATTCAGGGCTTCAGAAATTGTTAAAGATGAAATAAAAGCAGGAGGAAGAATATGTTTCTTTTATATTGGACGTTTTTGGATTTGGCCCTGTACCAAATTTCCTTCCTTAATACTTACTTGAAAAATATAGCTCAGATCTTAACGCTACATTAATCATAAAAAATTACATGGCAAGTTTTCATTATATATTGCTACATGATTATCTAGCAGCAGTTATATGCAAATTTAGGAGCAATGGGATGAGAATAATAGAAAAGAGGTATCTTCAAAGGCTGACTGAGTCTCTCCCATAATCTTTCCCCTAATCTAAACAGCTATCTCATTGAGTGCACTGCAAATGGAGCATCAATAATAATCTGTTTTTCTCTAGCATGGAAGTGTTTGATTATATATTTTCTAACTGGCCTGCAATGGCCAGATTTATCAGGGAATGAAAGAAAGAGAAGAGGAACAGCAAACTGCTGCTATACTGAAAGAAAGCTGTCCATTGGCATTTATCCTCCTATGCATTTTTCTCAGTAATCCACTTACTCTGACTGTGAATCATCAGACTGACTTCCAGGAAGAAAAATCACCAGTCAGACACTGTATTAATAATACTGATTGTAGTTTTCCATTGTATCTCAACAACTGTGGTGTGAGGTGTCCCTGTGCATGGCAGGGGGGTTGGAACTAGATGATCTTAAGGTCCTTTCTAACACTAACTATTCTTTGATTCTATGGTTCTATCTGACGGGGTGTTTTTCTGTGGGGATAAAGTAAAAAAAAAAACAAAACAACCACAAAATATTTTCTCACTAGTGTGCTTTTTGATTGTTTTATAGAGCAATGTCTGAGTTACCGTAGATGTGAAGCAAGCATAAAGTTTATGTTCAAATAAATAGACAAAAGATTATCCATAATCTCAAGAGAACAAAACGTTTCATCAGAATTTTCCTGATTCATCTTCTATGTTAGATTTTAACAAGGGGTAAGCGGTCTAGCATGTTTTCCATGCGAAATAGAGAAGATGAACTTAGCAGAGTTCAGCTGAAGACAGGTTAGTGCTGTGCCATCTTTTAGGATAGTCTTCTCAGGAAAAGTCTGTTATTTGTGCATACTATCAGTTTCTTGTGTGCATGTACACACAATACACAGAATACAGTGTAGTTGTGTTGATACTTACATACAAAAATGGCAAATAAGGCACTGAACAAAATAATAGATTAGAAGTTTTGGCTTGCCTGAATGCGTCTGGTTGCAAAGGAACTAGGGGCTTTTTGTTGATTCTGTTTTCTTTAATTGAAATATTGCACTGAACAGTAAGGAAATGTTTCGCATTCATTTCTCTGTTCCCGTACTCATGCCAGAAAAGTCCATGGATAAATATATTTGGCTCCTGCTTATTCAAAAGCAAGTTACTTTATCACTGTTGAACTTTGAGGGTTTAAATGCTATTAAAATTTTTGGAGTGGCCAGTCCAGTTACTCAGAGGGCTGTCTCTCTTTAACATAACCAGTATAGTTTCATATTTGACCCAGACATTGGCAAGCAATCCAGTCTTGGAAAACCCACACAGTTAAATCACTGAAACGGACATCATAATTGGCTAAGCCCAAACCTGGAAGGCAAAACTCCCTCTCTGTAGTTGTGACTCTGTCCTGACAGGTAATTTCACCCATTAAAGTCTGGATATTTGCAATCTGAAGAATTTTTATAAACTTTATCAGACCAATTGTAAACAGGCTGTGGGGATAATTGGGGCTTTTGGAGGCAAAAAACACAAACTCTAAAAATCCTCGCAATGAAGGTGAAGCTGAAGCATTGTCTTCTACTCAATAATATGTAAAATTTAAGCCTTCTTGGTTTGTTTTTTTTTTTTGATGATTAAAATGTTTCCCTAGAATGTAATGCCTTATGTCATGTTTTTTGCGATATCAGCTATGGTAATATTCACAGGATTAGCATTGGCAATACTTCTCTCTTTGTGCCAATGGCACACTCATCCAGAACGTGAATTGAAATACTTCTGCTACCTTGGAAGATCAGAGACTGCATAGTACAACTTTTGGTAATAAGCTAAATGCCATAGCTCTTAATGGTATGAAGTATTTTGAAGTTTGTTGATCTCCTCCTCCTCTGTTCATCCAGTTTGGATGCACTGTCTAAATAGTGAAGCGGAAATAAAGGGGAGGGGGAAGAATAGCTCTACAGTTTGGTATTTAGAGCAGTATTGATTTGGCATCTTAATATAAATCTTTGTCCCCATACAAGTACCCACATCTTTTCATGGCCTTATTTCTGATTTTTCATATCTGAGATAAAATGTGTTCACACTGAAAAATTCCCTTCAAATCATTTAGCACTTCAAAGTGGTTAGTAACATATTTGATAAGGCAAATCCATTATTAGCAGCCCACACAGAAGGGATATCCTTCATCCTCTATATGTGTCCAATCTCTATTTATGAAACTAAATATATAATTGTGAAAGCAGAAGCTGGTGAAAAACCTCTCTCCTGGCAAGTTGCTGAGAGGACCACAGCCCACTCAGTTTCACAGCTTGTCTTCATCACTGCTCAGCCTTTCTGCTTGCAGAGGATACCGACACACACACACAGAGTTCTCTGACATACTTTTTTTCAAATATTTTTACAAAATATAGAAGTACAGTAAGACCTTGTGGGCCAGGTCTTCCAAAGACAGCAGCAGAGGAGGGCCACAAGGATGATCCGGGGTCTCGAGCATCTCCTGTATGAAGATAGGCTGAGAAAGTTTGGGCCGTTCAGCCTGGAGAAGAGAAGGCTGCATGGAGACCTCATAGCAGCCTTTCAGTATCTGAAGTGGGACTACAAGGATGTCGGAGAGGGACTTCATGAGGGACTGTAGTGATAGGACAAGGGGTAACAGGTTCAGGCTTAAACAGGGGAAGCTTAGATTGGATATAAAGAAGTTCTTTACTGTGAGGTTCTTGAGGCACTGGAATGGGTTGCCCAAGGAAGTTGTGAATGCTCCGAGTGTTCAAGGCCAGGCTGGACAGGGCCTTGAGCAACCCGATCTAGTGTGAGGTGTTGGAACTAGATGATCTTAAGGTCCTTTCCAACCCAAACCATTCTATGATTTTATTATTCTATATAACTGGAGGCCAAAAGGAGAAGTAGATACTTGTTGCAGGGATGGTCATTGGGACTAAGGATGAGGAGCAGAGTTAGGTATGAGCATTTCTTAGATAAAAAAGGTAGGAGAATTTTCTTTGGATATGCTGCCCTGGGCAAGAGTGGTAAAGGTTATGGTATAGGCAGTCTTCCATTAACTTGTAATCTTTTGTTGAGGCTCATTTTCATTCATTGTGAATTGTCAGTTTTATCTTCTACACTGACAGCTTTGACAGACATTGCTTCCTCAGTGCACTCTTGAAGATATATCGTGCACATTTTCATTCTTCTCATATTTCCAAAACACAGTTTGGGGGAATTCATTTTCAAAGCTCAGTTGCAACAATATTTTTCAAAATGGCTGGCATGGTTTTGATTTATGATTTCCATCATAACACCTAAAGTAAAACAATCTGCTCTTGTTTAAAAACATTTGGTTCTTTCACTTGTGCTTTGGCTTTCTGCAACTCATGTAAACTGCAGCAGCTTCACCACCTGCTGCCTACACTGGATGCGTTCATGTTAACAGTTTAGTTCATATTGGGAGTGGACTTCAGAAGCAAATATTCTGGCTGCACCCCACTTGCCAAGCTTTGGTTTGTAAGGTAGAGCTGTCTCACAGCATGTGACATAGGTTCATCTCAACTAATACTGAACAGGAGATGTGTGTCAAGGACATATCTAATGCACTTAAGTAGCCGATGGGTATTCAGCCCATGAGACCAGAGGCAGGCTGAAGTAAAAATCTTCTGAAAGACATATGGTATGGACATCTGGTCCTCACACTATAAATCTGCTCGTATTGCTCTGCACTACTTGCTAATGTAGGCACAACCAATATCTGCTCCAGAATTTGCAGAATTTATGCATAAACATGTATTTTGCTGCTCAAGTATAATTTAGATCATCATGACTGAACTCCAGTTCCTTCTGGGATTCCCTATATTCCTGCCCCAGCCTGGAGCCTGCCACTGATTTCCTGCACATCTCATTCCATTGCTTTGGATCAGTGCTACAGCTACTCAGTGGTTATGCAAGTGTGATTTTCCTCTTGAAATGCAAAATGTACACGCATCTTGTTCCTCATTACTATGCTTAGTATCATTTTTACCTTACACACTGTCTGTGTTTCTCAGTGCTGAGATCACTTGTACTTCTGCAACTGTAAGCAGTAATGGTGTCCTTTGCTTTTGTAGCTTTTTCAGCTACATCAGCTGCTGGACCACAAAGAAAAATACTGGTGGTTAAAAGTTGTCAAATACATATTCAGATTTGCCAGCAGGAGCATTGACTTGAGCATTCAGTTAATTTGTCATCGCTGGAAGTCTTATCTCTTGTCCTCTGCAACCATGAAATACTTTTTATTTATTCTTGCTTGATTTCAAGGTAACATTCATACAGATGAGATAGACACGTTAACTAGACTGTAGCTGAAACAGTATTTGCAGCTTTTTCATGCATAATATACATAGATCAGCTTCTTGCCATGACTATCAGTGTGTGTATGGCAATATGTAATTACATGAAAATCACTATTCTGAAACTTTCTTTGGGGTATAAAGATTCATAGGTGCTGTAAGATTTTAGCAAGTTGTAAACAAGTTCTTTATGAAAGGAGAAACTTTTTATTATAATCACTTGCTTGACTGAATTGCCTTTTTTTCTACACAGTAAAAAGGCAGAACATTTTCAGATCTTTTTAGCAAGTTCATCTCATAGGTGTGAGGCCTCTCTGAGGGATAGGAATCATAGACTCATGCAGTGGTTTTGGTTGGATGGGACCTTAGAGGTCATCTAGTTCTAAACCCCTGCCATGGGCAGTGGTCCCTTCCTCTAGACCAGGTTGCTCAAAGCCACATCCAACCTGGCCTTGAACACTGCCAGGGATGGGGCATCCCTGGGAAGGAAACAATGTTGCTCATCAAGCCTTCTAATTTCTTTAATTTCTTTGTGGCAATACTTAGGAAAAGCTTCACATCCAGAGTGAAAGAGCAAACTTTGGCTTTTTGTCATTCGGGCCACAGCACTGCCATAGTGCCTACAGCCAGCATCCTATGTAAGTCCACATGCCCTGGTTCCGAATGTTGTAATGGATTACAGTGTTGTCATGACACTGTCTTCTGGGATGAGCTGGTTACTGTTGTTATCATTAGCTTCATGCTAGTAATTTGTTCTATTACACACTGAAGCACAGATAATGACTATTAAATTGAAGAATTTACATTCTGTGTAACAAAACCACAAAATATGAAACTATGAAAGTTGGAAGGAGAAGGTGGAATATTAGCCACTCTTTTCTTATGAAAAGCACATTAGAAGTCAGAATAGTGCATTATATTCACAGATAATAAACTGTAACTGACAGCTGATGTTCAGGACAAGCGTGACTTTCAAAGGAGCTGGAAGCTTACCCTGTGTGCCATTCCCAGGGGCCAATGCTTGCTCTTCACAGGTCTGTAATCCCCACTGCAGGACAGCCAGATTCATAACCCTGTGATTTAAATTCATTTTGGTTTGCTTGTCCCTAGCAGTTTCTCCTGTTTGCAAGAAGTAAATCGGTTTATACATTGGTTTATATATTACGTGGTTAATTCTGATGCAGCAAGGTGAGACTGGTAATTTGCCGGACTTGATACTTGTTGAATAATTTAGCTAAGTTTTGTTTCTCGGTAGGTAGCTATCCAGATGATCATCTTGTATTACTGTCTATTGTCATGGTTGCAGGACTGGCTGTATCTCTTCTCCCCTTTCTTGAGTTTTCTGAGTACAATATGAGGGCTGTCCTTGCCTATGGTACAATATAGCAAATCTTCTTGTGACAGACTTGGATATAGCGCAGTGGCCTGTAAATGAGCACTGACTCATTTCAACATGCCTGATTGAATTAAAATGTGTGCATTGGATACACTTCTATTTGCTCTGAACTACTAGTAAGTGGGAAGCTAGCTGAAGCAATTACATTTTCTTAGGTCTGTGCGGTTAACTCATTGGTTTTAATTAGCTTTTTGAAGCATTGCCAGAATTCCCTAGCAGGAAAAAAAATATGTATGCAAGCACATAAAAATACACAAAGTGCTGTAATATTTGTATTATTATATTATATAAACAAAAGATTCTCATAGTGGCTGCTAACTCCTCACACTGATCTGTAGAGTGCTTGAGCATTTCTTACTAAAATAATCGGATCGTTGGTGAAGAAGATGCAGTCTGTGTCCATGCTGTCTATGTATGAATTGTCCACAGTGAAATGGCCATGAAGGATCTGGGCCCTAAAGAAGTTGCAGGACTTCCTGTCCACTGCTGCCCGGCAGCTGCAAAGGGTCATGGCTGGAGTGTGTGGGCAAAACTGGACCATACAGCCAGGCTCAGTGACTTTTTTCTTTCTTCAGGATAGAATCATTTCACCTTTTTCCCTCTGTGTAAGGATTAAAAAAAAAAGATCTTACTGCTTTTATTTATTTAAAAATTATGTTGGGTGGCTGACCTCATTGGGCAGAAGGAATGTTAATGGCATTCATATGATAAAAAGAGTTATTTGGAAATGAGGGTTTTGCAATAATTCCCAAGTTTCCTTGAATGCCAGCTTCTTTCATCTGAAAGCTTCCCTTTCCCCATTTTTTTTCATTATTTCTGTGTGTTGTGTGTGAGAGGGTTTTTGTTGTTTTCTGCTTTCCCTAAAGATTCATAAGCATGTGTGTATGATTTCTAAAATGGTCAAAAAGTGACTTAACTACTGAAGATGGATGCAATGCTAGCTGTGCTTATTGCTACAGATGAGGCCTAAAAGAAGGTCAGGCACTCTGATTACATATTTCAAACCATATTTAAACTGTCCCACACTAAAAATTGTGTGGATACTGCTTTAGGTTTTAAGTGTATTTACCCCAAATGTTTTGTTTTTTAGGAACTTTGAACCAAAAGAACTGGGGAAAGAAATATTCAGCCTGTAATGGTGCCAAACAGTCTCCTATTAATATAGATGAAGATCTTACCCAAGTAAATGTGAATCTGAAGCAACTTAAATTCCACGGATGGGAAAAGGAAACTTTGGAAGACTACTTTCATTCACAACACTGGCAAAACAGGTAAAATGTCAGATTTCATGGAGTTAAATGAGGTCAGAAAAGTGGTGTAGTGATAGACGATCAATCAAGAACTTTTAATTAAAAGTTTTCATTTCACATTCCCTCACTTGGTGCATTCTGAATTTGTCCATAAAACTAAAAAAAAGCCAAGCCACAGCAGGTGATGACAATAGCCAAGCATAATAGAGAAATCACACAAATGTGTGTGCAGACAGATAGAGCCAAAGCAATCACATCACTACTATCATCCCGTCACAGGCACTGCATTGAAGCTAACCATTAATTTAACATTTGCTTTGAAATAATGATAATGGTTACTGCACTCCTAGAATCTGTAGCATGTATACAAAAATGATTTTTTAAAAGTATGAATAAATTGTCTACTCATCTGGAAGTACTTAATGGATGAGTTGTGCTTTCAAAAAACTCAGGATGGAATTCATCTAACCTACACATAAACACCTATGATGTAGACACTTCTGTCTCAATTACTCACTTAGACTTCTTCTTAAGTCAAAGAAGAGAAATAAGTACTTTTATGGTCCTGATTTGTCTTACCTATCTTAGAAATGTATTTTAGAGAGAAGTGATATATACCTACAAGTGCTTATTTCTCCCAGCCATAAACCAAACTTATGATGGCATTTACATCATCAGACAAATCTTTTTGCAACCACTTATAAATCTAGGATAGCAATAACTAAAAGCTGCTTGTTGAAAGTATTGTTTCTTGTTTCAGGCATAGGTGTGGAGGAAGGAATCTGTTAACAACTGTCTTTGACCTTCTACCAGTTCCAGTGGGACCCCTAGACCAGCTATTTTGTTTTATTTTATATTGGTTTGTTTTTATCTTATTTTAGTGTCATTATTCCTCGTTTTTTTCTTGACCCCATCATGTACTTCCTACATACCACTCCACAAATCACTTACTTCCCTCTTGCACTACCAGCTGAGATAGATAAATAGTGTTATGTGTCTTTTCAAGAGATCCCTGAGGAAAAAGTTTTTAAAGTCCATTAAAGTGAGCCGAGCTCTCCATCACCTACAGCAATTCAGGTATTATAAAAGGAACTGCTAAGCTCTACAGTTTAAATTGTCTTCAGGGTTTTGAGGAAAAGAATGTAATGAAACTGAACTCCATTAGTGATGCTTTAGCAAGAGGTCAAACAATTGACTATCACTGGAAACCCAAATGTGGGGCTTTGGTCTATTCCACCCTGCTCATTCCCTCCAGAAGACAAGCACTCCCAGCTACAGCATGTATCCATCTATCTCCATCTGAAGAACTCTCATCAACTTCTTCCATGGGAGACTGTTCCACAGCTAAGGGTTATCAAAGACAGGACAGTCTTTCTAGGAACTAACTATAATTTTCTTTTCTTGTGTTGCCACATGATTTGTGTCTAGAATTATGATAATAATGAAGGGGGATTTTCCTTTTTTGTTAAAAACAAAGCTGCTTTCAGGAAGCTGTGTATTTCAGGGATTTGTTTTCTTTGACAGCTTGGTGGATAAGCCTTTTTCTCTGAGTTTTTAGTGTAGTTCTGTGTCTAGTTTCTGTCAAACGGAGACCAATAGTGCACTACATTAGGTGACTATTCTGAGAATTGCAACATGAAATGAAATGTATTTCTCCATGCTAATAGTGAATTGCTGTACTTTTTACTTATTTTAAACAACCAATTTTCTGACAAATTGCTTATGAAATACAGGGAAATAAGTATATCATATTTACCTTTTAGCACCTAATACTGAAATATGAGAGTCATAGGTGCCTTGGCTGGCTTTTATATTGACGATCCTTTTTCCATCTCTCTCTCTCTTTTTGTTCAGTGGAAATTAACCTGACAAGTGATTACTATGTGAGTGGAGGTGGGTTAGACACTGTGTTCAAAGCAAGCAAGATCACTTTTCACTGGGGAAAATGCAACGTATCATCAGATGGATCAGAACATAGTTTAGAAGGACAAAAATTTCCTCTTGAGGTAAAGTACAGAACAGATTTTGATGATTTTGAAGATATGCATTCTGCTAAAAGTAACACTGTTTATGAAATAGCTTTGTCGCTTGATTATGTCTATTTGCAAATATAATCATTCACTTAAATCCAAATTAAAATGATTTCAATGATGCATTTTAGAAGGGCAGCATAAGGCATTACTCTGTGGCAATTTGAGACTGTCTAAACTGTGTTTTCACACGTCATCTAAGATGACATTAGAATTTGGGTCTTCTAATCTGACAGCGTTCAAGCTCCCACTAACAGTTAAACTCCTACAAGGTTGACCCATCATATTCCACAGCAGTCAGTTGTTTAGATTGTAAATGAACTCTTCAAAGCTAGGGCTTTGCTGATAGCCCATGGGAGCTGCTGAGCATTACCAGGACAAAGCATCACCTGTGTCACTGGGCTGGAAAGAGCTGGCAGCAGCACGCCTGGAGCCACCATGTGGGAGCATTAGCAGGCACCCAGACTTATGTATCACAGAGCAGTTTGGCAGGATAGCTTGCAGCAGCATGGGAAGGGGGTGGAGGAGGGGAGAAACTCTTACTGAGATCCATGGGAGCATTCTGCAGACCAAACTTTCAATCCTTAACTTGATATTGTGATTATTTTCCAGTTAAAGAGATAAGGTTATGCTAGGCGATTGTGCTGCTCCTCACTCTGAGCACTTTGGACTTCTGTGTCAGACCAAAGCAATATAGCATAGGTTGTCCATGGCTCCGTGGGGAGCTGTGAGCCAGGAGCTTTCCCTGGGCAGTGTCATTTGCTTAAGCTCATTACCCATTTAAAAATTCCCACTCACACTCCACCTGTCCTGCCAAGGCATCGAAGAGACTATTCTCTTCCATCATCATCACACAAAAACCTAGTAGAAGAGTAGGAGGAGGACACTCCGCCATTCACATTGGTCACCTGGCACTAGATGAGATTTCCTGACTGCATCTGAAGAGAGGAAGGGGTGCAACAAACCCAATGCCCATGACAGCATACAAATGGGGGTACAAAATACCTGAATCGTTTATGGCCAATGCTTCTCTACACTTACTGCAAGGCATATTAGTAGGAACCTCTTGCCTTATTATTCATGTTTTACCAGTGATTCAGGTTTTACCACAAGATTCATCTCACCTCAGTTCTTTAGGTTAGATGTCCATTATCAGCAAGTTCTCTCAGTTTACTATATTATCCATGGAGAGCATTGTGCTCCTTGAAAGGGTAACTAACTCCTGCATACTCAGTGGTTTTTCTGGAGAGGTTATTGTTAGACAGCTAAAAGCAGATGAATTGCATTCTGTGTCTTGAGATAATGCATGCAAGATAGATAAAATAGACATGTATTTGTAATTAAATTTATTGCTTGGACATTTTTTCTCAAAATGGGAATACAAAATCCAAATCGAATATTTTTTTTTTTACTTTTCCATACATAACATTTGAATATATTTTTATTTGCAGATGCAAATCTACTGCTATGATGCAGAACAGTTTACAAATTTTGAAGAGGCAGTTAAAGGAAATGGAAAGTTAAGAGCTTTATCGGTTTTGTTTGAGGTAAACAAAATATATCTTTGTGTCATTAAAAAAGTTTTGAAACATGGCAGGTGTTCAAACTGAATTTAACCGGTTCCAATGTGTGACCACTGACTTAGAAATTTGCATATATCTTTCTAATTTATTCTTACAGAAAAACAATTGAGCAAAATACATTTGCTCTGTTTTAAGTCATCTATAACTTTGGTGGTAAACTGCAGCTTTCAATTTTGTTTCATGAAGCCTGTACTGTTAAAAAAATGCAATTTTATTTTTTTTTTGACAGATTGGTCTAGAAGATAATCTGGATTATAACCCAATCATTAACGGAGTAGATAGCGTTAGTCGCTTTGGTAAGTCTGTCTCCATGTTGTAATGATAGTACTGATTAGACTAAATCCTATTTCAGTGTAATTTTATGAAACCTTAAAGGCACTGGGGAACATGGTTCTCTAGAGCTCAGCTATGCCTATTTTGCTAGAAACAATAAAAGTCATCTGGATAGACCAGTCACTAACCATGTGAAATTTAACATGAGTAAGTGTCAGATTCTGCTTCTGGCACAGGGTAATCTTCATTACATGTGCAAGCTGGAGGATGAGAGGCTGGAGAGCAACCCCATGGAAAGAGACGTGGGGTCGATGATAAGTTGAATATGTGTCAGCAGTGTGTCCTGGCCAATAGGGCCAACTGTGTCCTGTGGCATGTCAGGCACTCCATAGCCAGTTGATCAAGGGAGGTGAGTGTCCCACTCTACACTGCACTTGTGTGGCCCCACCTTGAGTACTGTGTGCAGTTTTGGTGCCTCAGTATAAGAAAGACATCAAACTGTTAGGGTATGTCCAGAGAAGGGCGACCAAGATGGTGGAAGGTCTTGAGGACAAGACTTATGAAGAGCAGTTGAAGCCACTTGGTTTGTTCAGCTTGCAGAAGAGAAAGCTGAAGGAAAACCCATAGCAATTTATAGGTTCCCCAAGAGAGGCAGTGGAGGGGGAGGTGCCAATCTCCTCTCTTTGAGGCCCAGAGTTATGACACAGGGAAACATAATAAAGCTGCGTCTGGGGAAGTTCAGATTGGACATTAGGAAAAGATTCTTCACTGAGAGGGTGGCCTGTCAGAACAGGCTTCCAAGGGAAGTGGACATGGTACCAAGACTGTCAGACCTCGAGGAGCATCTTAGTTTGGATAACACTATTAGTCATGTGATTTAGTTTAGGGTAGTCCTGCAAGGAGATTATGGTCTTTATGGGTCCCTTCCAACACGAGATGGTCTGTGATTCTATGATCTATTCCCCAAGACTGAGTATTTGTAACAACAGAAGTGTAAATCATAGAATCATAGAATAGTCAGGGTCAGAAAGGACCTTAAGACCATCTAGTTCCACCCCCCCACCATGGGCAGGGACACCTCCCATTAAACCATGTCACTCAAGACTCTGTCCAACCTGTCCTTGAACACCGCCAACAATGGAGCATTCACAACTTCCCTGAGCAACCCATTCCAATGCCTCACCACCCTTACAGTAAAAACCTCCTTATATCCAGTCTAAACTTCCCCTGTTTAAGTTTAACCTCTTAGCCCTTGTCCTATTACTCCAATCCCTAATGAAGAGTCCTTCTGAAGCGTCCTTATAGGCCCCCTTCAGATACTGGAAGGCTGCTATGAGTCTCCACGCAGCCTTCTCTTCTCCAGGCTCAACAGACATAACTTTCCCATCCTATCTTCATACAGGCGGTGCTCCAGTCCCCTGATCATCCTCGTGGCCCTCCTCTGCACTTGTTCCAACAGTTCCATGTCCTCTTTATGTTGAGGACACCAGAACTGCACACACTACTCCAAGTGAGGTCTCACAAGAGCAGAGTAGAGGGGCAGGATCACCTCCTTCAACCTGCTGGTCATGCTCCTTTTGATGTAGCCCAGGATATGGTTGGCTTTCTGAGCTGCGAGCACACACTGCCAGCTCATGTACTGTTTCTTATCAACCAACACCCCCAAGTCCTTCTCCTCAGGGCTGCTCTGAATCTCTTCCCTGCCCAACCTGGAGCTGTGCCTGGGATTGCTCCTACCCAGCTGTAGGACCTTGCACTTGGCATGGTTAGACTTTGTAAGGTTGGCATCAGCCCACCTCACAGGCGTGTCATGGTCCCTCTGGATGGCATTCCTTCCCTCCAACGTATCAACCAAACCACACAGCTTGGTGTCAATCGGCAAACTTGCTGAGGGTGTACTCAATCCCACTGTCCATGTCACTGACTAAGATGTTGAGCAAGACTGGTCCCAACACCAATCCCTGAGGGACACCATTCGTTACTGGTCTCCAGCCAGGACACTGAGCCATTGATCACAACTCTTTGCATGCGGCCATCCCGCCAGTTCTTTATCCACCGAGTGGTCCACCTGTCAAACTGATGTCTCTCCAATTTAGAGACAAGGATGTCGTGTGGGGCAGTGTTGAATGCTTTTCACAAGTCCATAATGATGAACAAATATTGTCATGAATTTGCAACTCTTTAAATACTAAATCAAGAGAAATGTCTGACTCACTGGACGAGTTTTCTCACTCATACATTTCTGGACTTCTATATGTGATTGGAAATCAAATAACCAAGTTGTAGCCATTCAAGATGTGTCTTAGACAAGGCTGCAAGGCTATCTGAATAGAATCACAGAATCATAGAATCATAGAATAGTTAGGGTTGGAAAAGACCTTAAGGTCATCTAGTCATATCAGTATTCAGTAGATTCAGCTGAGATTAATGTTTTTTCATGGTTGCTCCTATGTAAATCTGAAATAATCCAATTTTATTATATTTGTACTAGCATTATTGAAACCAAGTGTTGAAAACCTGGTGTTTTAGAATTCCTCGTGATTTCATGTCAGAGCACGTGGGCTTCGGTGGTGCATGAGGAGATCTGGGCTCTGTTTCTTAATCAGTTTCGTAGCAGCTTCACAGGAAAATAAGCATGAATGAGCACTGTCTGGTATTTTCATATATCATGGCTATAACCTTAAGTAAATGCCTAACTTTGTCTCAGTTTTCCTATATGCAGTGATGCTTGAGATTTTAAAGGCCCTTAATATAGATAGGTTGAAAGTGTAAAAAGTTATCAGCCCACTATTTTAAAAGCTTTCAAAAATATGGCACTAAAATCAAGATTGATTTTTCTGTAGAATACAAACACCATTCTCAAATGTAAAAGGAAGCAACTTTCATAAATCACAAAGGCAGAGGACGGGCAAATATAAAGCAGTTAAGTTCTTTATCTTTGTGTGCCATCTTGTATGAAATACAATGGAGAACGAGTAATGCATCAAGGCAGACACTCTTCTACATCCTTGGAAGGAGCTGTAAAACTACGAGCAGCAAGATTCAAGATACAGCCACTACATGGCACTTCAACAATGAGTAGAATATCATTGTCTTGAACAAAATGGAAATGAGCTCTGAAAATTCAGGTCATTACTAAATCAAATTGTTCCAGCTGAAGAGAGGTGAATAGCACATGATCTGTCCTTGTCTGTGATGTGCATGATCTGTTCTTGTTAGTCATATCTGTATTGTGCTTATTTGAATCCTAGTTGATGAATTCTCAAGCTCTGCAGAGGAACAGTCCTATTTTTTATCATTCTTCATAGGTGTTTGATTTTAGAATCTAGACTGTTAATCACATTAAAATCCAAATGGCAGGGTTCTCACTGTAAATGAGAAGTTTCTTGTCCCCAAGATATCTATGTAAAATGTACTGGCCATTCATTTTACTGAAGGAAGAATGTGTTAACTAAGACACGTACCAGATAGCAATGATGACTTCTTTCTAAAGGTTGATTAACAAGTTGGCAGAAGAAATAGGAAGGATGGGATTTGCTCAGCACTGCCAAATGTTCCCCTTTTGTGACACATGGATAAGAGAGAGCCAGCTCTTTAATCTTACCTCAGTGGAACAGTCACTGTATAAAGAAAGGCATCACTGATTTGAAGTAAACTCTTAATGTAATTTGCTGCTCTCACCATATTTGTAAGGAATTATGAAGATAAATACAGGTCAGAAATCTGTACAGGGCTCAAGAAGTAATATCTGTAAAAACACAAGTTAATGCACAGTCTGAAGATTCATTAGGTATTCATAAGTGAATACTTCCCAAATAGAGAGAAATTTAAAATCAGTAACTTTGCACTGAAATAAGGTGCATAAGGATCTATGTTATTTCAAGGTATAAAAGCTAAGTATTATTTTGGATGCAGTAGACAATAAGGCAGATAATTGTTACAAAATTAATAATTGTCACAGCCTGGAAAAATCTGCCAGTTGGTACCATTTCTGCCAATTTCTGTTGCTAGACCCTACTGTTGTACCAGCATGAATTTAGGTTTCTGTGGATGGACTCCCAGCAATCCTCATGCATGCTCCCAACTGGCAAGGTGCCAGGTAAACTCCTGACCTGAAAGACGTGACACTGTTTTAACAGGATGATAAACAGAATGGTCATATTCTCCTGGAGGAGCTCTTCGCATCCTTCTCTGCTTTGTGTTAGAGCTCTTACAGTTTTTTACTGTATTTTTAAACCCCCTGATCCATAGAAATTCTGCTTCTGCAGTCAAGAGTAACATAACTCTCAGGTCTAACATGGCAACAATGATTTTCTGCAGAGGTTAAGATCGTGTGAGAAGCTCAGCAATTTGAACAAATTCAATGAGAGTTTGAAGCTGTGTCATGAGATCAAGAACAGAGATTTAGCATGTTTTTTTCTTTGAAGTTCATATGTGAGACAAAGACATGGCATCTTTGACATTTACCAGTAAACTTGGACAAATTGTCACGAACCAACATACTGATTACTGTACTTATTACTGGAGTAACTCATTATAACTTCCAAAGTAAATAAAGTTGTTTTGGGATAATATTCAAACTACATAGAAAAAGCTCAGCAATTTATTTTTATGCTAGTCTCTCTGGATATCAAATTTTGAATGGCTGCAAAATTAGTATGTTCCTATGATGGTAATTCTTTTGGACAGTTTATTTATTCATTCCTAAAATACATTCATATTCATAAATTCATAAAATACTGTTTCTGCAGTATTTTAACTATATGACTCTTATTATTTTTTTCCAGGAAAACAGGCTGCCTTAGAACCATTTATTTTGCTGAACCTCTTGCCGAATTCAACAGACAAATACTACACTTACAATGGGTCTTTGTCAACTCCTCCCTGCTTTGAAACGGTTGAATGGATTGTGTTTAAAGATACCATAAGTATTTCTGAAAACCAGGTAATCTGCTTTATGTATTAAAACCAAACAATAGAACATAATAGCAAAGAAAAGCAGTTGCTGTGTATTCGGTAAAAGCTCATGGCATTCATTGCCAGCCCAACAACCTAGATTTTCTTCTATCTACTTACAAATCTTTCATGCAGACATTAAATTAGAAAGTATATATATTACTCCATTGTGTTATCTTTTCCCTTTTTTAGTTCAGGACGAGATTCTGAATAATTTCTTGCCTTAGGAGGGAGTAAGAACACAATTCCTAATTCTGCAGGCTGTCTGGACTTATATATCCCAGATAAAGATGAGTGCCAAACACTCTTCCCATATTCCCCCAGCTAAACGGTGGTGCTGGGCAAAGCATAGCTACAACAACAGAGTGGTTGAGAAATACAAGTGGAGTAAAGCATTAGATATACTGCTGGTACAGAGGAACAAAAGTTCAGGTGCTACCCAGGAGAGCTCAGCTGGGAGACTTTACCCACAATCTGTTCCCCAGGGCTTTTCCCTGTTAACAGTATCTGGTTAGTTTGTTATGACTTCTGACTTCTGTTTTTTTCCTTGCCTCTTCTAGTTAGCTGTATTTTGTGAAGTCCTTACAATGCAACAGTCTGGTTATGTTATGCTGATGGACTACCTGCAAAACAACTTTCGAGAGCAGCAGTATAAATTCTTTGGGCAAGTGTTTTCCTCTTACACTGGACAAGAAGAAATTCATGAAGCAGGTATTTACTGAATAGTCATTCCTCTCCGCAGGTTGAAAGATAATTATCAGTAAAAAAATTCATCCTGGTATGAAGGTACTCATTTTAAATTGTGTAAAAAGTAGCACACTGTATTATTACTCATCAATCTATCACTTCAGAGAAAAAAAATAGCAATCATAAAACATGTCAGATTAAATGGAGTGGAAAATTAAATGTTTGTCTTGACCAAATGTTCAGTGAAGATCACATCAGTTCAAACTTTCGTGCTCTGCCCTTTAAATGTCTCAGACCTAAACAAAGCTGCATTTTCAGGGGCTGCAAGAAGATTTTGTTTTACAAACCCATTTGGTTCTGTGTAGTGTAATGTTCCAGCAAAGGTTGAAGTGAGGTCACCAAACTAATTTCATGTAGTCTGCTGAGAAAGCAATAGATGGAGAGAATCCCAGAAGCCAGATTCTGTTTTCTGTTTTACTTGAAACCTCAGGGAGGTCTGTGGAGGTTATATGGCCAAAGCAATACATTCTGTAAGGGAAACAAGATCTAGCATTAAATATGGAAGTCGATGATTTCTATACAGCATACATAACTACAAGCATAGAGGAATAAATAGTAAACACCTGTTTGTGGGGATTATGTTGCTACTTGTGTGGGGATACCTGTAGGTTCCTAAACTCAGTTGCATTGTGCTTAATTAGACATAGACAAATAAGTGAAGCATGTGGTATAGTTGTCTCTGGATCAGAAAGAAGTGTGGCTTCATTTTAATTCACCTTAGTTGGGTGGATATGTTTTTCCCCACTGAAATAATGCGATCTATAAGACTTACATACAAACTAGCAAACATTCATCATTCAGAACTGCTGAAGGGCTGGGTCCACTGTGCAAGTACATGACGCTGTTTTGCCACACTGCTGCATGGGATAAATATACTGCCTCATTTCTGTAACCAGTCTATGACATTTCTATTTTGGTGTCAGCTTGTCATGAACCCCTCAGATGTGTGCTCAGGGTGTGAATTGTTTTGCATTGGTCAAAGCCAAGGAATAGCTGTTCTGGCAGGGTTTCTTTGTTCAGGTACTAAGTAGTGCTTGAAATTTTGAAGTTTGGAGGAGTATGGAATTGAGCTGCAACAATTGAGCAAATTGCCACAATTAAATACATTTCTGTTTCTGAATAGACTTACAAAAGACATTGTTGATTTGGCCTAACTTAAAAAAAGATCATGATTCCCCAAGTCCCCTCTGTTTAATGAAGGTCCCTGGAAGAGAGACCACTTAATGTTCATGTGTCAGAAAGAAATGATCTTCTCAGTCCTTAGTAACTAAGAGTCAAACTACAGTGAAGAAATGTCATAGGCAAAATGCCTTTGAAGAGAGACTGGGACTTCTGCCACCTGCAATTCATTTGCCACCCAGGTGGTTGCAATACAGCCAAGACCTTGGCCTTGGCTCTTGTCACTGCAGTAGGAAGGAAGCTACTTTCAGCTGTGCTATCCTAATCTAGGATTTCCATAGAGACTCACAAGAAATAAAACTGGGTAATACTGTTTAAGACAGGTCCTTGCTTACTTCTCTCCACTCTGTGTGCTGATACCCAAAGGAGTGTAGGATAAAAAATCTGGTTTGGCCATAAGCAAGGAGGGACAGAAAGGGTCATGAAAATTTCAAGTCTACTTCACATTCTGCTGATATTTGTGTGCACTATGTAAGTGCAGTAAGACCACATGCACATACGTAATATACACATTTATGTACACACATGTATAGTATAAACACATGAATGCAATTACAGGATTTGTTTAGTATAGACCATTCAAGGAGCATTTATATTTTCACCTTCGTTTTAAGAAAAGGTAAATTAAAGTCCTGGGAATCATTAAACTTAAATGTTGAGATGTAAAAATTGTAACATGAATGCCCAAGTCTGCAAAAGTAAATAGGCGTATGCATTTCACATTTAATATTCCAAAATTCTTGTAGTCAAAAGAGAAAAAACAATCTTTGAAATCACTTCAGGCAATGCAAGAGGAGTGAGGAAAGTGAGTTTTACTCAAGTAGATAACTGAAAAATCTTGACCCAGGGACATTTCCATCATTTTTCTTTCACTGTTCTGCTGAGGAGGAAGACTGAGAAAGTGGCTGGGTGGGCACATGGTGTCCAGCCAAGGTCGAACCCTCACATATACTTTGCTGCTCCACCTCCATCATAAAGATAAGCTGGGAATACTGACAACTACTTTTTACCACACACTGGCAGGGAACTGAAAAGCCCTTGAATGTCTTAATGCAAATGAAGTGTTTTCACAGCTTCCACAAGTGAAAATTGGATTTAAAAGATAAAATCTCAAACCCATATTGAACTAAAAGTAGAAGAAAGCAACAAATATGGAAAAAATACCCTGAGTTATCCAGTACTGCCTCAAAACTACATATTGTTTTGTTCCAACTGTTTCAAACTGAGAGGTGCATAAATCCAGGCTTTTTTCTTTTTTTTAAATATATATCTGAATAAGGCAAATTTGGGCAGCTTAAAAAAAGTCTTTTTGTCAAAAAAACAGTCCAGGCAGTTTTTTAAAATTATTCCTCTAATGCACCCTGATGCTACCTGATGATGCAATTCAGTTTAGATTAAGAACTTCTAAGTTACATGGGTAGCATTTTATTCCACACAAGAATAAGCAAATACAGCTGCATTATCATGATATGATATGCAAAACCAGCATCTCTGGTGAAAGCAGAGACCAGAATTCAAGGCCATCAGGGGCTTGGATAGATCCGTGTCGTCCTGTGGATAATATTTTCCTGCTTGAGACTTGTAATCCAGTTGAGTATCTGTGATTTCAGATTAGTGACAGATTCAATCACTACCTTTCTTGCAGTCTCCTTGCCCAGATTTTCTAAAAGTCAATATCAGAGCAGAAGTCTTTAATTAGGTAAGTTGTTATGCGATGTCCTTGCTTTTGCCAGTCTCTAGGGGGGGAAAACAGGAAAGCGCAAGAGCAAAATACTTCTGTGTTACTCAGACTGACAGGAAAAGAAAGGAAACAGCACAGGTAGAATGACTGATGAAGAGGCATCCAGAAGAAGGGCAAGAAACAAACGCCTGGGAAGGAATTGAGGTGAAATGATATGCAGATGACTGTCATGTGGTAATATTGTTGGTCACTGCTGAGACGCACAGGACCAAGCATCAAAGGAAAACAAAAGGGAAGACACCTCTTTATTGGGGGAAAAAAAAATAGTTGGAAGAAGCATCTGGTAAAAATAACAGAGGAAAACTGAAAGAAATAATACTGGAATTACCAATCTTTTACGTTTAAAAGCTTTATAATACTGCTTAGTTGGTCGGAATGCACTCAGAGATTTCATAACCAAATTCACCCAGACGAAAAAGGGAGGAAAAAGGACAGTAGAGTTTGAAATAATGAGAAGCTTTGTACTTATACTATGAAAAAGTGGAGAATTATTTTAAACACCTTCAAAAAAAAAAGCTGAAGAGCATTTAGACTCATTAAAAAAAAATAGTGAAACCAGTTTGTCATCTGCCTTAACCCGCAGCGTTGAGAACTGCTAGTCTAGTGATTTCCTTTTGCCATCTGGTGGAAGTAGGGTGGAACGACAAGTTTTAGTAATGCGGTGGAATGTGTGCAACTTGGTCAGGTTTTGGTTTGGGTTTTTTGTGTTTTGTAAATTTGCTTTTCCTTTATGTCAATTCAAAGAATTCCGTGTAATGAATAAAATGCTATGTTGGTTATATAGCACAGGAGATTCAAAGCAAGCTACAGAATACAACTAAGTTACGCAGGCTAACACTGCCTCTACCAGTAGCTCACACACACACACACAAAAATGCTGCTTATTTTCCATTGAGCAGCTCAGACCAGGGCTGCTCAAACCTGCCCTCCAGCGTGCAGAATGGAAGAAACTGGCTTTAAACTGAAAGAGGGCAGATTTAGTTTAGATATTAGGAAGAATTTTCCTGTGAGGTTGGTGAGGCCCTGGCACAGGTTGTCCAGAGGAGCTGTGGCTACACCATCCTGGCAGTGTTCAAGGCCAGTTTGGATGAGGCTTTGAAGGTGACCCTGCCAATGGCAGGGGTGAGTAGAAGTAGATATTCTTTAAGGTCTCTTCCAAAACAAACCATTCTGTGATTCTATGAGGTTGTTTTTCAGAATGTTTTCTTGAGGGATTCCAGTGCCCTCCTGTGTTCAAGTGGCAAATTGCAAAGTTAACGGAAAGAATGTTTTCCTCTTTTCCCCGAAATGCGTTATTGTCAACCAGAAGTGTTGTTGTAGCGTGGTGTTTGCTTCCTTTAAAAGAACTCCAAGGATTCTACACTTGTTTTGTTAATTAGCTAGATAGGGCTTTTTTGCTTTCTTTTCCTAGGTACTCAGAGTTTGTTTTAAACAGATTCTGAGATTTGAAAAGTACGTTTCTTCATTTATTCCAAATAGGGAATGATTAAGTAACTACTGCTGCAAAAGTCAAGCTGAAAGTTTTGTAATAAAATTATTTCCATCTAATCATTGTAATATGTAAGATTTAATTAAATTGCTGAATGATTCAAAGTAAACTTCATGTACTTTGATCAGTGATTTTGAGAATTTTAATAGATTAAATAAAGCAGCAGAAATAAGATAGTAAATGAAGCAATAGACTAAATAGTATACCTTTTCAGTACCTATGAAAGGAAATCCTGTCCATAAGAAAGGAACTTTCCAAAAGCCAGGGCAGGTGTGGATAGCTGCTCTGACCATTTCAACCAAATCAAAAACCATGCAGTCTCAAAGAGATAAAAAGAGGGATTCATGCCAGGGATCCATGACCCTCATTCTGAGACATCAGAACAAATCAAGTTGCACTACTCTCAAATTAGGAACCAAAAGTTAGGAACACTTTTGACAGTCATCTCCATTCTTCAGTGCTGGGTCTTAGGACACAGTTCCTCCAGCAATAGAGAGGATGAGGAGAGGTGGGGAGGGAAAACAGGGTCTCAGCCCAAACCCAAACAAACCATGAATGATGCTGGTGTATATAATGCTGCTCTATTTTTTCATATATCACAATTTACTGGTCATTTTTCAATGAGCTTCAGCTAAATACTTTACGTTTTCTGCTAATGTATATTTTTCATACAGTTTAATCTACATTGAGCTTGTATGTTATTTTTAAACCTCACACAGGTACTTGGGTGATTTCAAAAACAAATGTCAGAGTCTCAGTAAATTTCTAGCACACTGGTAATCAGTATATCTGTATGTCTAGAAAAGTATTGAAACATGGATCTTGCTTGAATGAGATGAAAAAGCCTAGCAGAGGGGAGAGTCTGAAACACATGCAAGAGCAGCTGCCTGACCAGGAGTGCAAGTTCCAGGCTCACAAAGAAGGTGCATGAACCAGCACCAGGACTACAGCAGTCTGCTGAGACATTTTCAGCCTATGTCTAGGTGGTGCCTCAATATAGTATAATAACATGAAATCACTACCTGCTAGCTTCATCATTTTTACTGAAGGAAGAATGCATTAACTAGACACATACCAGATAACAATGATAGCTTCTGTCTGGCAGCTGATTAATGTGTTGACAGGAGAAATAGAAGGATGGGCTTTGCTCAGCACTGCTAAATGTTCCCATTTTATGACACATCTGCTTCTCCTGTTTGCCTCTTGTTTCTTCTTGAAAAAGATTCAAACGTTCTTGAGAGAAAATTCAAGCCTAATAGGTTTGCCTTTAACCTTTAAAAACCTCTCTAAGTGATAGGACAAGAGGTAACAGCCTCAAGGTGCACCAGGGGAGGTTTGGACTGGATATTAGGAAAAAAAAGATCTTCACTGAAAGGGTGGGAACGTATTGGAACAGGCTGCCCAGGGAAGTGGTGGAATCGCCATCCCTGGAAGCATTCAAAAACCATGTGGATGAGGCCCTCAGTGATATGGGTTAGTGGTGAACTTAGCAGTCCTCGGGTAAAGGTTGGACTTATCATAAAGGTCTTTTCCAACCTAGTTGATTCTGTGATTTTATGACTATGATTCTGATAGACCCATAATGACATAGTAATGGAGAGTTTTCATCCCCAGGACATATATATGAATATGTTTTGTGTTTTACATTTTATTGCTTGTGAACTGGATATTAATATTTCACAAAATATGGTGTGTGTGGGGAACAATGGCATAATCCTCAAATTAACTTGCTTTTGAAAATCTAGTGTTTAAATACTGGTTCTGTTTATAGTGCATGGCATCTCGGATATTTTAGTCAAAAGCTAAAGATGAGGCACCTGAAAGACTTGCAGTAATTTTCTCTGGAGGTGGCTCAAGATCTCAGTAAAGTCACTTGAACAATTTGAAAAATAGAATATTCTTTCCTCTTTCTTCCAGTTTGCAGCTCAGAACCTGAAAATGTTCAGTCTGATCCAAAGAATTATACCAGTCTTCTCGTTACATGGGAAAGACCTCGGGTTGTATATGACACCACTATTGAGAGATTTGCTGTCTTTTATCAACAGTTGGATGGAGAAGACCAGACTAAGCATGAATTTCTGACAGATGGGTATCAGGACTTGGTAACTGTAAACTCTTCAAGTTTCATACAAAGGGGTGATAGTAAAACACTCACTGTTAATTATCTTAAGGGATTAAATAGTAGCTGGGAGCTGAATCAATAAAAAATCACTTCTTTGGCTGCAGCTCACAGAAGCTGTACTCCATTCTTTGGCTGTGAAGCGACAAAGACCAAGAAAAATAACCAGCCTGTCTTGCCAAGAAGAGAGAAAGCTTTTGCTGGTTGCTGTTCTGATTTGCTTTTACTGTCCCCAGAAGTTTGTGACCATATTAATCTCAGAGTGCCTTAGCCATAAAACCCTTAGTCAGTTAATAGTGGTCTGTACTTCATAGCTTACTGATCTGAAAGAATGATCTACACAGTCAATAAGATTCAGTACAGTCATACAGCTATAAATATTAAGGTACTGATTACAGCATCATGGTATTTTACTATTACTAATGTGATCTGTTCCTCTAACCCCCTTTAAAGACTCATAACTTACTTACCAGAGATAATGTTACCTAAACTAGTGTTCAGCATTAAATAATCATGTAGTTTGGCATCCTCCATGTAAAAGTCCACAAGATTTTTGTTTAGGTTGACTGAAAAACATTTATGACAGCAAAATATAAAATGCATACATTAAGAGTCCTAGAAGAAAAGAGCTGTATGGTTTATATAAAAATGTGTTATGAAAAAATTAGCATTCTCAAATATTTGAATCTTATTTGCAAGTAAATGATTAACATGTTTTTTCTTTTAGGGGGCTATTCTAAATAATCTGCTGCCCAATACAAGTTATGTTCTTCAGATAGTTGCTGTTTGCTCTAATGGACTATATGGAAAATACAGTGACCAAGTCATTGTTGATATGCCTTTAGAGGACACAGGTAAGTGGTCTTTGGAGGTTGGTGATCACTTTTAGATGAAAATCTGTATTTGAAGAAGTAATTTGTTTGCAAACCAGTTAAATCTCACAACTATCAAAATACGCTAAAATGAAATTTCAAAATCGCTGCAGTTAACATTCAGCATGTTCTTTGCTACTGATGTTTTACCCGATGTAATTCTCCATTCCTTGTAAACATGACCTATGAAAGACTGCATGCTATTTCTTTTAATATTCTGAAAAACACCTACCTGATTTCAAATCTCACAAGCGTATCTCGTAATGTAATGTAGGGAAATAAAGCCATGTTTGGCATTGTTTCCCTATAGTTCAAGCATCCTCCCAAAATTAATCCACACAGCCAAAGTATTTAGCAAACAACTTTATGATCTTATGGTCCTTTCCAACCCTAACTATTCTATGATTCTATGAATACAAACCCAGTATATGACTTTAAAGTCTGTATCAATATGACTTAGAAATCTGTATCAATTGATTTTGAAATTTAATTTTTTATGGTTACTTGGAGTTTAATTTCAAAGGACTTGTGGTGATGGAATTCCATTGCTTCTTAATGCTGCCTCGCAAAACATCAAAAGGCCTAACAACCAAATCTTGCTGATTTCACAGCCAGATTTACTTCTTCCACCTGCTGATAAACATGAAATAATTTGAAACTCTAGCATGAAGCTTGATCTTGTCCTTAATAATTCCTTAAATTCTGTGGAATTTTTAGCATCAGACCCAGTTCTTATCAGAATGAGTGAGAACTGTGTCATTAATTAAAAACCCTTTAATTAATCATAGGAAAAAATCAAAGACTTTCTGATCATACAAGAAGCCGGTTTTTACCTAAAAGCCTGAATTCTTGTTGCTTATTTCTGGATTCTGTAAGTTCAGTTTTACACTTCATTAAGTCTGTTTAGCTGCAGCAAGTACCTTAGCAATGTTGTGATGTACTTGGGAAATAGGTCAGGTTTTAATTTCAAGGGAACCATATTCCTTTGCAGTGAGAAAGACTATGATTCTCAACAATCTCTGTCTCATGAATTATGAACTAATAATGGTAATAGGCTTATAATAGTGCATTTAGTCTGAATGAGGGAGGTTCAGCTTCAGGTATAAATTTTCAATAGATGTCTAACTTGCCTTTCAAAAGCAGTGTATTAAGAAGAATGCATTTTGGAGTCTTAAACTAATATCTGCCAGAATTTTCATATTTCTCTTCAGCTTTCTAAGAAGTCCACGACAAAGTTCTGACATTCAGCCTAACATTTCACTTTTCTGTTTATACTTTAGCTATCTCTGAGACACTATATTCCTTCACTTCCTTTCCAGAATTTACTGGTTTTGTGTTTGAAGAATTTTCTCAGATGAAAGTTCGTCTGCATACCCCCACTACATAGATAGATAAGTAGGCAGGTAGATGATAGATAGATAGATAGATAGATAGATAGATAGATAGATAGATAGATAGATACATACATACATACATACATACATACATACATACATGCATACATGCATAATCTCTATACCTCCATCCATTTCTTCATGGAATGACAAATAAGCAGCATGATGTTAGCATTATTAAACAACAGTTCAACAAATCAAGTCAGCACAATGCTGCCATCACAGCTTGAAAATCTCTGAAAACAGACATTGCAAACCAAAATCCAGTATAGGCAATGTCTATAGAATGAACCAACCCACTAGTACTGTTGCATCCCTTCTGTAAGGGTGAGTTGCATACCACCCCACTTGCTGTGTACAGTGAGTTCCTTTGGAAGGAAAGGTGAATGCAGAGCCAAGGGGGGAGACAGGAGCACTGGGACTGGGTAACTTCACAGTGAACCTGTCACGCAAGCAGCTACTGATGGGGAACAAACCTGGCAAGAGGATGATGGGATGCTCACTAGTCTGTGGCTGGCTAGTGGCATATATACAGCTACCAGTCATGGCATCCCCACTGAACTTTTGCTGAAGTCACGCAAAGCAGTGGCTTTGCATTCATTTCAGTAGAAGGAAGAGCATGGGTCTTGCTTCAGAAACACATACTGGAAAAGTCATTTCACCTTCCAGCATATAAGCAGAAATTTCTCTAAGATGTGTACTCTCAAACAAGATAATTTGGTGCAGTAAATGTTACATTTAGCAGTTCTGAGTGAAGGTCTGATATTCTCATGCCTTTTTACCCAGACACTCTATTGATTTCTTCTTGTTAAAGAAATGAAAAAATAGAGTACATGAATAGCTAGGAGGCATAAAAATGTAAAGATATGTCCATATAAATTATGAGCAGGTTAGCATAACTATGAGAATGGCATTTTTGTGTTTTCTGTCATTTGAACATTCAAATATGTCTCCTTAATGTTGCATTAATGCATACAAGTATATTCTAATCATGAGCTTGCTTGGTTTTAAATAAAGCGTTATAAAGAGGAGAGTTAAAATAATCTGCTTATCAGAACTGTAGAAGTACCTGGTTTTTTGTTGGGTTTTTTTATTTCAGGTACTCCTGAAAATTTGTAATAGCTTGAGGTGTGTCTAATGCTTTTCCTTTAGTTTTCCAAAAGCTTCAAAATTGAGAAAGATTATTTCAGGTCAAATGAAGTGTTTCAAGGATATTTTACATTTAGAAATAAAAAGAGGGAAAAGTTCTTAAGTAAAAATTAAATATCAAAATGAATATTTTGTGTATTTCAGAAAACTGTTTCTTTGGGATGTTTGCAATCTGAAATAGACACAAAGTTATTAAATGTACTTTGTGTTCATTTATTTTCACACTTCCATAGCAGTACATCTTAAAATGTGAGATAAGGAAAATTCAGGGAAAAATCCCTGCCATCTGGTTAGTATTATTCCTATGGGTGTACATTTCTCTGTAAGTAAGTTTTATAGATGCTGTTGCAACCCTGAATATAATTTTAAAATATGAAAAAAAGCTTCCGTTCATTTCTAGTCTTAATGTTTGTTCGCACACTTACTTTTACTAATTATTTACCTCTGAATTAACTGCTGCAAATATTGCAAGTATTTTCGTATTTAATATCTTAATGTTGCAAATATTAAACAGAGATGCGAGAATGTAGATATCTAATGACAAAGATCTGTTCCGAGCAACTTGCTGGTTACAATTATAACATCAATTTGGTTTTGTGATCTGCTTTATAGATCTTGAGGCAAAAGGGGATTTCTTGGAGCTCCTGCTTATGAATTTATGAAAGAAAAGTTACCTTCACCATGAAGACATGAAATAAAATTGACTCACATAAAGCATAAACTAAAACTTTCATTTTCAAGAATTACTCTGAATAAGCCAGTTTAACTAAGATGAAATTCACTGCAGTCACCTCCAGATCAATTAATGTTCATGTTAAGAGCTAAAGTAAGGAATGAGTCATGCAGAAGCATTAGATGGGGCTTTTCCAGGAAGAATTCTGACCTTGGAGTGTCTACTTTTAATAAGGGAAGTTTGAGTACACTGTGCAACACAAATCTGGTGTTCAGAAAACTGACAACCATTGTTTTAGCCTTTTCCTTTTGAGATGCTTGCAAGAGGGGGTGTTTCTCTTACCTTCTCCCCACCCTGTCTGAGTGCAAGTGGTTAGTAAAGGCTCTGCAGGCTCTGGGTGATCCACAGGCAAGGTTTAAACCCCCTCGTTCTCGGCAGTGCTTCATAAAGAGGAAGGACCTATTTCAGGCCATGCTCTCTGCCTCAGTTTGTGTAAGCCACGGGAGTTCTCATATGACATTTGGCAAATGATCATTTGAGACCCCTACTCTGAGACCTCTTTTGATTTTTCCTAAACTGTTCAGAGTGGCAGGCTTTTATCTTGCAAGATAGTGTGTGTGCACACTAAAATGCTTTCCAGTTAGTTTCCATTTAGTAAATGTCACTGGATGTAGCTACACAACCTGCATTGAAAGTGGTAGGAATCATTTACATAGCGTTTTAGTCAGATTTGATAAAAATCCAATCTTTATTTACCAATTTATTTATTTTTTTGCTAGTAGAATTGGTTTTTGAATAACTATCTAAATGTGTGCTTTGACTCTCTAGATAACATCTGTGTAGCTCTAAAAGTTCTGCAGTAGTTTATTGTGCAGTTAATACCAGTGTTACATGCTTTTGCTGATGCAGGAAATAATAAATAAGAATATATCTCTCCTCTCATCTTCCTTTGTGTAGATTTTGGTTGTTTATTAAAAAAAACTCGTGCTGGGATAAGGCTCTCAAATGCTGTTTCCTACATGGCAGCTCATGCTGTCAGCAATGCTTTGTGAGGGTCTAACTATGCAATTTCTTTGTAACTTGTCTTTGTGATTTTTGTCCTAAAAAAAGATAAACATATATTAAATGTTTTATTTAGGGGATGCTTTTTTCTAACTTTGTGTTGATAAATGTAGAAATCTGAAAACTAATTTAATCAGAAGAAACAGGCTTTTGTTCTTGCCGTGCAGTTTGTTACATAAGACAGTACAGAAATGAAAACAGTTTGTGTTGTACACGTTGTTCTACAATTACCAGTCAGATTGTTTTAAGAGAGTTTTCTAAAGATTTGCGTTGAACATAAAGGTAGGGAAATAGTTACCTTTTTTTGTCTTTGTTCTATCTGTCACTAAAATGGGTTATGAAAAGACTTCTAAAAAACTTTCTAACTAATGATTTAATTATTTTCTTTTAAAATGTAAGCTATAGAATACTCAATATATGGTTCCATTAAAAATAAACAAGCTTGTTCATCAACCTACATCAATGGGTTGTTTTTTGGAGGGTGTGGTTCTTCTTGGCTGAGGGATGTTAGAAATTTCCATTATCTCCTGTCAAATCAAAACCACAGAGTCAGGACTGACAGAACTTCTATAAGTGTGTGTCTCTGATGCTTTTGACAAATACATTTTCTGTGATCACTAAATTTAAGTAGGGTTTGTAAAATGCCTGAAGATTTAGTGCTGTTTATGTATATTTTATATATGGAAACAACAGTAAGAAGCTGTAGTCTGCTGGTGGTGGAATATGAGAGCACATACCCTACTGCATACTCTGTGTGCATATATTATTTTTCTGATAGAGTCTGATTAAAGCTCAACTCAAGAATAGTGACCACAGAAAGAATGGGTAGAATTCCTCTGTGTCAAAAATATTTTTCAGAGAAGTCTATTGAGTACATAATAGCTGGTATGGGTCTACTGTGGGAAGACTTTCAAACTAATGACTACAATATTTGATTTATATCATTGAGAAGCCAGGGAATATCATTATCTCCTCCACCCCTTCCTCCCCTCTGCTCCCTTCCCCACTCTGCCCTGGAGACTCCTAGGCTTCCAGGAGTCAGAGGTAAGATCATTTTTCTCTATCTTGTTAATGAAAAGCTAATTCAGTACTTGGTAATTTATAAATGTTTGTTACAAAAGAACAACTTATGAAGTTTTTGTGGAGCAAAAATTTGTTTACATGCTATAAACTACAAGTAAAACTATATGAGCTTGTTAGTTTGATAAACTTTATCTAGTATATGTTTCATATAACACATCTCACCTTGTTTTGAAAAGTAGATACAGACAGACCAAAGAGAATACAAATTAAGTCATAGGTCCACATCTGACTTGCAGAGATGAGAAGTGTAAAGATGGCATCTTTGTACTAGTATACCAAGAAACTTTATTTGGGAATTGTGGAGGAAATGCAGAGATGGAGCTCTCTGTGATGCTATTGCTAAAATTGCTTCCCAGGCTTAGGGACTGGCATTTTCACTTAGTGCAAATCAGCCCTCAGAATACATACTAGCACTGGTATACAAGCAGAGCACTAGAACATTGCTTAAGAGAAAGGCTTAGAAAGATTTAGAAAGAGAATGGACCTTTCTGTGGATCAAAGCAGCAGACAGATGAGTTAATGCTATGGAAGGGGTATTAGATTTCACCACTGGAGATCTATGCCAGTTCCTACTAGAGATTTATAGGTTTCTTGCAACCTGCCTTTAAGCGTCCCTTCTTCACCACCATCAGAAGTAAAATATTGGATTTATCTAAAAAGACAGAAAGAAGGTGAGAGACTAACTCTAAACTCAGAAGGATTTTCACCTGGGCTGTAGGAGATTCATTTATTGATACTGTTTCAGCTATTACTTATTTATGAAAAGTAAGGAGGCCTCAAAAGCCTTAGAGTAGTTCCTCAAAGAGCACCTCATACCTGTTTATAGGGGACTTCTTATGGGATGTGACACATGTGGGTTCCTGTCCTTACATTAAATCAAGTGGACGAGGAGTTTGAAAAAGGCCTTATAGTGCTGGACTCTAGAAAGGGGGAGTCTCTTTGGTCTGCCCTGATGGAGGCAAGCAACCCCACTGCGCACTGAACATGGTGGCATGGCTGTTGCACTAGTAGCTAACTCCAAGCCTGGGTGCACAGATGAGGAATTTGCTGTACTAAAATTGTAGAACAGATAATTTTACAGTAATACCTTCAGAGCTTTCAGATTAAATGTAGAGAAGTAGGTGATTCCCAGACTTACCTTTTTTTCTCTCACCTATATTTCTGCATTAAACTGCACTTTCTCATAGAAAACATTTTCACAAGCTTGGTTCTCCCTGGCCAGGATGTGGTTCCTTAGTACAGATCCAACATGTGTTGCAGTATCAGACTAGAGCCAGGCAAAACTGTTGTGGCTGAACGTCTCCTATCTTGATGAACATTGCTACCCTTAAAGCTAGTCCTCAACACAATCTCCAAACACAGTCCTGTCAAACATCTTAGACTGGGTTTCAATAAATATATTAAGTAATCAGTTGAATCCTTGCAGAATTAATCATTCCAAGAATTTGAAATGTTGGATGATATGGTGTGTATTTTTGTTTTATAGAGGCTGATCTCATTCCTGAACTGAATGAAACTGAAGAATATGAGGTATAGCATTCATTTATTTTTAAGAGAGTATTTCAAATGCATACATTTCAACTAAATTGAATTGATACTCCATGAAAATTTACAAACCTAGGTCACCAACTGAATGTATTATCTGCATTCATATATACATGTATAGGTGCATATACAGCCTTCTATTTCAGCTGTATTTCTCTCTAGATAACTAGAAATACCTCTGTATTTAGTTCTGTGATGCTGGAGATACATGGAGAAGTAAGTGATATCACAGGGTATGCCTAAATATTTTTGAAAATGGGGCATCAAGTTACTGTCACCCCTGAATGAAAATGAATGAAAAAATTGTTCATTTAGCAGAGTCAAAGCCAGCACCCCGCATTAGATTTCTAGTTTGTTTAATGAGAATTCTTACTTGAGCTTGCTTATGATTGCCAGGTTGGATGGGGCTTTGAGCAACCTGTTCTAGTGGAAGGTATCCCTTCCCATGGCAGGGGGGTTGGGACTGGGTGATCTTCAAGGTTCCTTCCAACCCAAATTATTCTATGATGGACTTACCATGTAGTAAACTAAAGTAAGGGAAAAAGGCAGTTGTCCTTAAGAGTAATATTCACATGTGTCACCTATCAGTATGCTATCAGGTGAATTTAACAGTTACTCCAAAATTCTTGGAGGTTCATTTACTTCTAAAACTCAAGTTAGACATTACAGTATCACTCTATTTTATACAGTTTTAGATGTTTTTGTGATCACCTCTGCAGACTTCATATTTGGTAACTAGGTTTCTGGTGTCCCAGCAAGGAGAGAGGTGAAAATACCACAATTATGTTTTTAACAATCTGTAATACCTATTTTATAACATGGACAGCTCCTTTGGTAAAACCTGCATTTGTATCATGTAATCCCTCTGAATTTTTATAGTTTCAGCCTATGACCACAATATTCTCACTGAGTGGCAAGTCCTTGTTAGTGAAATAGGCAGTCTGTGCTTACCTGGCTATTTACCCTTCCTTGTATTTGTGGACACTGAGTAACCAAGTTACTTCTCTGGTGATGTAAGCTGTGTAGCTAGATTATTATATTGCATCTGTCCAGTCAGTAACTGAGTGCCAGTGAATGTCAACTGATTTTTACTTGAAGCAAGAATGTTTACAAGTGCAGACCTTGACCTACAGAAAGTAGATTTTCAGAAACAAGGGCCTGTCTAGTCCAGTCTGGGTTTGAGGGCACACAGTCTAGTTGCTGCTGTCCTGACATTTTACATATTTAGCTCTCAGAATGAAATCCAAATCTGAGAGTCATATCTGATGTACCTTATATTATCTTAGCTCATAAGATGTTCCTGGTATGAAAAAAGCACAATGGTGTGAAGCATAGCTCTAGCCTCGTGGTTAAAGCCCTCACTCTGGTGAGGCTGGCTAAAAGCTAACAACTCCTAGTAACAAGTGCACTAGTTAACAATTTATTCAGCAGTACTTTATCTTGGGCATTGTTTTCAAAGGCTGTTGATTTTACATTCTCCTCTCTGCTGTGCCCTGTTCACTTCGGTACTGGAGTGGGAGATCTGCTCAGTCTAAAGTACAGTGGAAACTGAGGATTTCTTAGACCGATTACTGTGTCTCAGCTTCCTATCTTCTGGGTGTTTTCTCTCAACATTGTGCTTTTGAATAAGAACAGGTGGGTATTGCCACCACATCACCAACACAGATCTTCAACAGAAAAAGGAGTTGCAACTGTGTTGTTCAAGAGGCTCTGTCCTGCTGGTGTCTCTTAGGGCTATGTGTGCTATCAAATCAAGTCCCTTCAGAAACTGAAGGTGCCCCTCAATCTAGTTTGCAGAGTGCCGTTTGGACAGGTTTGGTTCTGGTGCAGTTCTAGATTGGAACACAACAGAGAGCTGTGAGCACTGCTGTGTCTAGGTCAAAACAAAAATGCCTGTGGAGCAAGTTAGATGCTTCCACATTGTGTTTTCTTATTTGGGGCAGGGAAAGTTGGAGAGGAGGTAAAAAAGTTTGAACTTAGATCCTCAAGACCGGCCCAAATCCTGATTGTATTTAGGCTTTTTTTTTTTCCCCCACTTTTGGATGTCTTTAGAAATCAAAATTCGCAACACAGATTTTTCACAGTGTCGTTACTCATGCTCACCAAACAAAGGGTCATAACGGGGAGCAAGTGGTATCACTCACAACACTTGTGAAACTATTACAGTCATGGTGACCATCCTGAAATGTTCTCCAGAAACTGAAGATTCAGCAGATTTGAGGAGAGGTCATCAATATATTTTAAAAACTCTGTTACTATGACAGTTTAATCAAGAGCAGGATATTAGTGCAAATCTCTAAGACCTTCTGATAGCAAACCCATTTCTTCATTGGTGTGTACTGCACATACAATTGGACCTTATTAGGAAAGAAGTAGAGCTTTTTTAATAGAGTAGATAAATACTGTGAGTTGGCTTTGTCTCTCAGGGTAAAAGTAACACTATTTAAGAAGTTGTTGTGTTACAGGATTTTTTTGTTTCTATTGCAAAGTAATATTTTCAAGAGAGGATATCTGTTCTTGCAGCTAAATATTTTGCTTTAAAACTAAGAGATCTTCTCAAGTGTTGTCTTGTTTTGCCTCTTGTTTTAATGAAGCCAGAAAAATGTTTTTTTGCAGTTTGGGTTTTCATTTATGTACGGTGTCTATATTTTTAATTGTCTTCGGCTATGATATTTTTTCAAAGGATGAAGTTGAGAAAAAGGAAACAGAGGTGAATGAAGAAACTGCAGTGATTCCTAGCACTGACAGTACGGTAAACCAAATGAGGAAAGGTGTCCAGGTGACTACATCCAGCTACAGTCAAGTAAAAATGGGGACAAGACCCAGTGAAGCTAAAACAAATAGATACTTAACAAGAGAAGAAGAATTGCATGGTAAGGATGATGTTTTCAAAGCAGTTTTTTACCCTACTTCTCCACCTCTTGGTGAAATTTCTGAAGAAGAGAAAGATCCTTTTTTGGAATCCAAAAGAGTTACCGGAATTCCTCCTCAACTCATTGACTCCACCAAAGGCATAGAAGAAGAATACATATATCTTTCTTCAGGCACTGAACCAACAAGAATAACCACTACTGGCCATAGTGAGGAAGATTTCTTAATGACTCCTTTTAAACCTAATCAGGAATCTGATGACTTTTGGAGTACAGTTGTTACCACTTCTTCAGTACAGCTGGTTACAGAGGAGAGCTCCCAAGAGCTTCCTTCAGGAAGCCCAGATATAAGCATGTATGACGTTCTTTCCCAAGGCTCCATTAAGTATGTTTCAGAAGCTGTAGCACCCACAAGCTCTGATGAGTCTCCAAAGCATACTTCTTCCACTGATGGAAATGTATGGTTCCATAATGCTACAGATCAGACAATTCAAGCTGTTGATACATCGCATAGGAGGCAATTGTCTCAGACCATTTACACAGATGGTTATGTAGAGGGATTAAAGCCAGCTACAGTGCCTTATTCCAGCAGCCCAGTGGTTTCGCAAGGCACTTCACATGCGGATTTAGAATTGCCACATTATTCTACCTTTGCTTTCTCCTCTGCTGAATTACCACCTCACTCTATCCCTTCAACCTCTGGAGAATATGGTTCTGCTTCTGCTGCCAGTGAGGTACTCTCTCAGACAACTCAACCAGTCTATAATGGTGAGATACCTCTTCAACCTTCCTACAGTAGTGAAGTGTTTCCTCTAGTCACCCCTTTATTGTTTGACTCTCAGATGCTCGACACTACCCCTGCTACATCAGATAGTGATGTGACCTTGCATGCTACACCTGTATTTCCCAGTGTTGATGTGTCATTTGAACCCACCCTGTCTTCCTATGATGATGTACCTTTGCTTACATTTTCCTCTGCTTCCTCCAGTAGTAAAATGTTTCACCGTTTGCATACAGTTTCTCAAATGTTTCCACAAAGTGCTACTCCAGCTGTTGCAAGTGATAAGGTGTCCCTGCATGCTTCTTTGACATTGGCAGAGGGTGATGCATTAATACAGCCAAGCGTTGCTCAATATACTGATGTGATGTCACATCAGACTACTCATGCTGCTTCAGAGACACTGATATTTGGTCATAATAGAACTCATATATTTTCTCAAGTTGAACCATCCAGCAGTGATTTAAATATGCATGTACTATCTACAGTATCTGAACTTCCTTATGCTTTGTCTAGTAATGTGGGCTCCCTCCAAAGCTTTACTGTTTCCTATGACTCCGCAGAATTTGTGCATGATTCTGTTGACGTATTCCGTCAAGATCCTTTATTTAGCAGCTATAACGATGTACTGGTGCATAAACCTTCTTCTGTAATATCACAAGCTGATACTTTGCTGCAGCCTACACGCTCTCTATCTAGTGATACGGATTGGTCTGAAGCATACTCTGGTAGTGAGTCCCTTTTGCCTGATACAGATACTTTGACGGTACTTAACGTTTCTTCCTCTGATTCTGTAGATGAAATTACGTATGAATCATCTGGGTTTAGTGATGTTAATAAGATACTTAAAAAAGGTGATGTTATAGATGGAGACGAGAGAGAACTGCACATTTCCTCTTCTTTAAATGAAATGGCTTCCAATGCTGAAAGTAAATTGATACCTGAACTTCTTATATCTTTTTCTAGTATTGATGTAATTAAGCAGAATACATCTGTGCAAGAAAACCTACTTCCTGTTTCTAGCACAAAGGGAATCCTTCCAGTCTCTCTTGCTTTTCCCACTACTAAGATATTTGATCATGATATTAGTAAACTTACAGAAAACCACCTTTCCGTTCAGCCTTTGCATGTTACAACTCCAGCCTTTGATGACACTTTGCTTAAACCTATGCGTAGTGCAAGCTCAGATCAAGCTCTCTCTGCCCCTGCTTATAGCAAAATGTTATCCTCGACTCAGCTGTACTTTTATGAGACCTCAGCTACATTAAATAACGAAACATTACTGCAATCCTCCTTACAATCTTCTGTCGATGGCACTCTGCTTAACACAGCTGCAGTTGTGCCTAGTGATCCAATATTGGCTGAAAGCTCCAGGGTTCATAAAGATAGTTCTACATTTGACCAAATATTGCATCAAATGGAACCGGGTTCTGCTACAACTGAAATCATGCTGCATTCTACGTCTGCGCCTTCCATTGATGATATGCTCTCCAACATTTTTAGTAACTCCACAGCGTCACTTCAAGGTTTACCTGTTTCTCATGCAAGTAAGGAGTATGTTTCATCCAGTATGTTTAACAGTGAAGATGTTCAGAAGGTTATGCCTTCATTGTACAGTAGCGATGTGTCATTCCAGCTGACCAGTTTAGAAAATACAAATGCCTTCCCCTCACAAGAAGTGAATGCCATAATAACTCCCTTCCTAACAAGTGATACATTATCACATGTAGCTACTCCTGCAGACAGCCGTATCTCTTCAAGTGGTTTTGAAAGAAGTGAGGCTGCCAGTGTCTCTTCAAGTTCTACACTTGGTTTTGATCCTGTCAGTATGCCTGCAGTTGTTTCTGATTCTGACGTGTCCATTCATCACACTCTTCCTTTACCAAATGTACATATTTCTGTCACGGCTGTTCCTCCCAAAAGTGAGACCCCTGTAACTTTGAGTGGGTTGCTGGTTCCTTCCAGAGAATCCTCTGGTTTGTCTCCTAGTGTAATGTCCAGTACTGATTTGTGGCCTTCTGTAGTTGAGGATGACTACGATGAATATGACGATGGTTTCCCTGTAAGTAACTGTATCTCATGCACTTCCCATAGAGAAGCTCAGGATATGGTAGTTGAGGAACAAGATACAGAGGTAAATGATAACAAGGATCAGAGTAACCTAATTATAAGCTCACATTCTAAGAAACCTGAAGAAGATAAAATTTCAGCTGCTGCATCAGACAGTCAGATGAACCGTGCCACGGACGGACGTAATTATACATCCATACCAAATTTGACAGCAAGTGTGATACCTAAGAAGCACAACGACCCAACAATTTTGGAGAACCACATTGAGACTGCTGGCTCCCCATCGCAAAACACGTCAGAGTCCAAGTCTTGGGCTGTTTTTACAAGTGATGAAGAAAGTGGTTCTGGCCAAGGTACCTCAGATAGCCTTAATGATAATGAAACTTCAACAGATTTCAGTTTTCCTGACCTTAATGAGAGAGACACTGAAGGGGCAGTTGAAGCAGGTAACTCAGAATTAACTCCTGGATCATCACAATCATCAGCCTCATCTGTTACTAGTGATCACCCATCAGTATTCAACATCTCTGAGGCAGGTTAGTTATGGAAAAGTCTAATGAATAGCATGGAAAGCTGTGAGGGGATTCTTTTGTGCCATAGGGAATAACAAGTTTATCTACATATAATAAAAGGAGAACATAACAGTGCCAGTGGGTGTGATTAAGGAAGCACTGGGGAACAGGGGGTGCATGCTGACCTGTCTGTCTTGTGAATGCTACTTCTGGCTACTTAAAACTGCACCTGAAATATTCTTCAGTAAGAAGACTTATACTCTACTTCTGGATAGATGTGTACTGTCAGCAGAAGTTGGGTGGTGCTCAGTCTGAAACCAGAATTTGTTTTAATGTTAACTGTTTCATTTTAGTTGTAAAGGTTTAAGAGGGACCTAAGTTCTCTGTACAAAGACAAGTGCTGCCCATATGGAAGTACACCAGAGGAAACCATGCCTCTGAGTTTCTGGTTTTTAACTTACAGCAGCACATTTTCTCCTTGTGTTTTGTTTTGTTTTCTAAGATGTATTGAGCAAGGAAGAAGATGCTTCAGTTCGATTCTGATTCATCTTAACTCATAAAACATCCATTTTCTTTCTTACTCTGTATGCCACCTTCAGATTTCAGTGAGATGCAGACTTTTTTGTGCCAGATTTGCATATTTCCAAAATACTTGGAGCCAGTTTCTCGTGTACCTATTTCTATTTAGTGCTGCTTTCCTATTTAGTTCTCTTAAAGTCAGCAACAGTATTTGTGATCTGTGATTCCAAGAATAAGGTCATAAAACAAAACTGAACCTCACCTGGATAAAAACCTGATAAATATAAAACATTCCAGTGTATTGAAAAATGCGTTATGGAAAACATATTATGGAAAACTTATTCAGACACATAATTTCCATTGTTTCTTGTTAGGGTATTGAAAATTCAAGAGTGAAGTCAGAAAATATCTATGATGTTTGAAAAATAAAGCAAAACAAAACAAAGAACAAGGTTAAATTGGTATTTTAGAAAATTAACTGAACTTCAATTAAGTACTCACAGCATCTCTAGAGGGCAGTATCATTCAACTAAACCCACTAAAGAGTGGCATCCACAGAGCATGGGAAATTTTCGGCCCAGTCCTACAAATGCACAGTTAAATCACATGAAGTTGTATTACTCGTGTACATTAGAGTTATATTTTCATAGTAGAATACTAATATGAAAAAGTGGCAAATTTACACTCTGTGTAGCTGGGCCTAGTAGAATATGAAAAATGGAAAATAAAAATTAAAATCAAAACCATGCTGAAATTAGTTGGTGTTCTAAGAAGGTAGGTGTTATAAAATTGAATTGATAAGTGAGTTAGTTCAGTAGGTAAGTAGTTACCGCATTATGTAAAATACATATTTCCTTAAAAATCAGCAAAAATAACATCAATATTTCACAACCTATGGTACTAATGTGAGTGAGTGTTACCATTAGAGATTTATAGTTTACATATGGGTGTCATTTTAATTGTTATCAACAGTAAAAAAGATTATACGAGACTGGAGTAGTAGTGCAACAGACTTAGAGTTTGCCTTCGTAGGTATTATTGAAAGACACTATACAGTATCATTTCATGTACATTATTTTTTCCAATAAATGATGCCAAATACTGTCTTTTAATAAACTGAAAATACAATGTGAGCATGTCTAACATGGTCTCCTGTAAATCAAAGACATCTTTGTTTAATTCAATTATAAAGAAATTAAACAAAAAACAAACAAAAAAACTCTCAGCAGAGAACTTATTATACATTACAGTGAATTCACAAGAAATGGATTAAATGTCTTCTTGTTGTGACCTTTACAGAAAAATTGTCATTTAAACTTTTCTCAGTTTTTGTAGTTGCTGATGCATATTTATGCTGGTTCTTAACAAGGGCTTTCTCCATAAGACCTCTATGGCTACCTAAAGCTTTCAACTTCAGCTGAAAAACTGTAAGAGAAATTAATATAAAGAACTATGCAAAGGATCCAAATACATCAATTATTAGGGAACAAAGATACTTACTATAGATGAGACTGCCTTTTCAGCTGCCATCACTGGAGTAATGGCCAAGTGGACAAGAAACCCTCCATTACAGGTGAAGCCTGCTCTTCATTTCCTGTAGAAAAGAATCCTAATAGGACTTGGTCATGCAGTTTGAAGGAACCTTGTCATCACACAGATAAGGCTGGGGTTTATGTTGTGAATTAATCCAGAGTTGGATAAGCAAGTATGAATGCTTCAAAGAGATCATATTCTGATCTCTAATGTGTACACCTAGTTTCTGCTGAAATCAGTAGGAAATACTGATTTTAGCCTACTCACCAGAAACTTGGCAACAGATTTTTCAGAAGCAACTTGTGCCTGCAATCACTTTGCCCACTGAGCTACATGACTTAAAGAGTAGTGATCGATTTGGGTATTAGAGTACTTACTTAGAACTATAACCAAGAATATGTCTGATCTTGATGTCTGATCTTGATGTCTGATCAGAGCCTAGATGTGTCTGCATATAAAGCCCTGAAAACCTCTAAACTCAAGAAAATGGAAGCAAGCAAAGAGCTGCCTGGAAGTCGATACTGTGTGAAGCTGTTTGGGTTTTGACATCCTCTTTAAAACATGCAATTTGTTGTCTTTTTTTCTTTTTTTTTCCCCAGATCCAACTCCATTCTCTCCTCCCTTTTGTCTGAAAGATTTTTGTTCATTAGAATTGGTCCCTTGAAATCCTGATGGAGTGCAGCTGATTTCTAGACAGCAAAATTCTATTCCCATACAGAACATTCATTGAATTAGAGCTGTTCACAAAAGCAAAAAATGTGTTAGAAAATCAAGGGGTTCCATTCTAACAAGTGCAAAAGTGCTTATTTCTGTGCTTTAACCAATGTAATGGTCAGAGGTCACAGTAAACTGCACAGACTTAAAAGAATCAGTAATTTTTTGTCAAAATCACAGTTCTGAAATGTTTACTTAAGGTATGACAGAAACTAAAAATGCAGGGTTGGTCTCATTCACTGTTGTGTTCCCTTATTTAACGAGATTGTAACAGGTATTGTTTTAATCTTCCTACAGATTCCTAAGTCCGAATATTCCTGTCACTCAGCATTACAAGGCTGACAGAAATGTGAAATCTAGACATTATCTAAATAATAATTTGGTCACTTGTAAAGACAGAGGTAGGAAATTTAATTCTGGCTCCAGTGTACTTGGGTGAGGAAGTACTACAATTGGATTCAAAGGCAGCAGGATATGTCTACAAGGCAAGTTACAGGATGGGCAATGAGTACTAGAAGAGAGAAGGCTTAACTGCAATGTGGCAAGCACACAGGGACTATAGTAAGAAAATTTTCTATTAAGCCATTAGCCACAGAACTGATTTGCATTATATGAGTGACAGACAGTTCAATATCAAGATGTTCTTTACACATTCCAATATTATATATTCAGATTCTTTAACTCAGTTGGCTTTCAGCTAATAAACAGATGAAATTAAAAAACTTTCTTTTCCTATATTTTAACAACAATCTGCTATTCTTTAAAAGAGAAGTCTCCACTGCTGGAAGGCCGAATCACATAAGCTTCAACACTTTGCTTTACCCTCTATCTGCTTTTTTCTGTAAGCTGGTTTGCAAATTTATGTACTTTCTGCAGTACATAGTAAAACATAGAGGTAAGTGGTGTTAAGTAGGCTTGTTATAAGACACATTCACTCATGTTATGCATTCCACAGAATTTAAACATGGACTGTTTCAATTTTCTCTGACTGCAGAGGCAAGTAATATTAGCCATGAGTCTCGTATCGGTCTAGCTGAGAGTCTGGAATCAGAGAAGAAGACAGTTATACCACTTGTGGTCGTATCAGCCCTGACTTTTATCTGTCTAGTGATTCTTGTGGGTATTCTCATATACTGGAGGTAAGTGGTTTTTTGGTGGTTTGGGGTTTTTTTCAGTTCTAAAGAGCTCTGATTTAAAAAATGTGATTGACACTTGTTCCTGGTTTACAGGAAGGAGACTGGATCTTGTCACTTGGCATGATACAAAGCTGACAAAATGAGGTGTTTTGTGTCTAAAGTGCTCAACTCCACTTTTTTTTCTTGTTTGGTTTCAGAGAATTGAAACATTGCAAATAGCTTATTTCCAGTTGAGAGGTTTTACAAAACAGTTGTGATTATTAATGCTTAGAAGCCAAGTGACTTAACAGAGCACTGGGAAGAACGGGAGAGAGAAGAAAAATAATAGCATGGCACAGATTACTTTCCTATCTTTCCAATCATTTAACAGTTAAAAAAAGGTAGTTGACAATTTTGAATGAGCATCTATAGTCCTCAGCAGGACTGTGACTAAGTCATTCATGCTGTAGGACTGTAGGAGTGTGCTGTACCTGATATCATGGAATCATAGAATAGTTAGGGTTGGAAAGGACCTTAAGATCATCTAGTTCCAAACCCCCCTGCCATGGGCAGGGAAATTGGGTAGTTTAATGATGCCATAATAGTATAAATGCTACTGAGTAGCTCTTACAGTAGTCACGATGTTCTGTGACTGAAAAGTTGTTCTACTCTGATTCTGCCATACCAAAATTAGCCTTTCAAACCATTCAGCAGCTAACTTAATATGCGTTTCATGTGCATGCACATGCTGAGGTTCCCTCATGGGTGTGTTTCTCTGTGACTCAATAAATACATGACAGAAAAAAATAGGCTAAAGAGAAGTGATAGCTGTAAGAAGTCATGATAAATAACTAGTGAGGGCAAAAGAAAATATCTATGCTGTGAAATAAAACAGACCAGCTGGCGTGGCACAGATCTCTAGAGCTGAAGTCTTTTCCCTCACAGTGGGGAAAAACAGTGGCTACATTCACATCACTGACTGGAAATGGTCTCTATGGTGTGCTAACCCCAAACTGTGTCAAGTGTGATGTGATATAATGCAAGTTGGCCTGAGATAAAAGCATACCTGGAATCTAGTTAGTGTGTGGCAGTGCTCAAGCCTTTGGCTGTGTTTCATTGGTTCTAGATAAAGCCAGAGAATCTTCCTAGGAACATGTTTGCCTAAGCTCTCATAGGACTTTAAAAATACATGCACAACCCTATCACTTTCTCGAGTGTGCAGGCTGCCAGGGAAGAAACACAGTAGTGGATCAGAATGGGGCAATATGTTGCAAGAAATTCTGCCATAGAGATTGTTGCTGTGCTGTGATTGCCAGGAACCTAATCCTGTTATTGCTTCTGCAGTACTAACAAGTAAACTAGTACCAAGAAACAGGACCTTGTTCTTCCAGGAGCTGTGTGAACAAGGAGGAAGGCAGTCCCAAGCTTCTCACAGATGCTTCCACAGCTTCTTTCTCCTTTTTTTCCTTTTTCCCTGCTCAATCCTACTTAATCTAAAAAGTATAAAAGTTGTGAAGAACCAGGAACTAGACCCGGACCACCCTGCCGAAGCTACTCACTACTATATTCTCTCGGATATAACATTATGGTTGTGCGCACTGACTTTTCCGCTAATCTCCTAACACCGGTTTCCTACTAGCCCAGCAGGAAGTGCCCCACATGGGGTCAGAATACATCCTGTCCCTGGACAGACTAGGCTTAAGAAATTGACTTTGGGCTTCCTTTGTTCCGGGCAAGTGTGCTAGTGAGTCAGACAGCCCCTGGCATTATTAAAGACACTTTTGAGCAATGAATTTTCAGCAAGATTTCTTCTTTCAAAATAAGTAATTAATTGCTGTAAATATTGCACAACTCATTTCTTAGTATATGTCTAGCTGGATAATTGCACTGTCCATCACAGGATTTCCAGCTAACCACTTTCATATTGAGAACCTTTTCCTGTCTTTCTTGTTACGCAACGTGCACACTCATATTCATCTTCCCACAATGTTTCATCCCTGATGCTAAATAGTATTTGAAATCTCCTCTATTTACTAAAGAACACCATCTATTTTAAGACCCAGCTTGTACAGTGCAGTCCTAGTAATCCTACAAGTTGCAAGCTTGTTTCTTTGCCGCATAACATTGTGTTCATTTCGTATTCTTTCTCTGGGAATGAACAATTCTGTAACACAGGTCTTTTCAAAATAAAACAGAAATCCCGTTAGCAGTAATATCTTCTTGACTTGAATTTAATCTTTTCTGTATTTCTTATGTACTACAAAATAAAATATGGAGCTCTTTTATTGTTAATCCTCAAGAAAATTCTCTTGGCATTATAACACCAGTAACATGGTTTTTGTTTCAGAGGAATGAAATACAAGCAGTATGTATTCTGGATAGAACTTTGTGGCCCTCTTTCAAAGGAGCCAAGACCCTCACCTTTTTTTTTAGAGCCTGGGAAAAATCAGAACATTAACTTCACTGCGAAGCAGTTTTTACTGAGTCTGGAAAACAGCATAAAGTCTGTAAGAATGTTTATGGTCAGATTAAGTTTATTTTGAAATACACGATGTAAGCTGTCAATGGGTTGGGTTTTTTTTTTGTTTGTTTGGGTTTTTTTATGTGGGCCAATTAGTTTCAGTTATTAAAGCTCATAAAAAGTTTAGGTTTGCAAGAAATAGCTCTGTATTCCTTTGGCAAGAGTACTCAAAAAATTATATTGGTATATCCTAGCTGGGTATTTGAGTGAACAGTACATTGAGTTGTTTCCACTATTAGCTCCTAATTTTGATATGCAAAAGGTGTTTTTAATATGCAAACGGTGTGTTATTTGGTTTAAAACCCAAGTAACTACCTAGAGTGACAAGTTCCAGTCTCTCAAGGTTAAAAAAAAGACAAAATTATTTTGTTCTTCACTTAAATGACTTGTATCAGAAAAATAATTCTGTACCATCTGTTGTTTGGGTTTTGGTGGGGGCTTTTTTGCATGAAATTGTTAATCAGCACTTGAGGAAATTCCTCAATCTCTTTGCTATCTCATTAGGCGCAATTTCAATCTTTCTGCAATAAAAATATTCATTTCTCTGACAGGGATGAAAACTTTTAATGGCAATATTGTCTAAAGATTGTCTACTTGCCAGTAGGAAAATACACAATTTTGAACTACTGTAGTTCTGTGTTTGTAATTCAATTTTCAAGCAATGTCATTTTCCTTTCATTTTTTCAGTATTATTAAGATTGCAGTAGAATAAGTAAGGAGATTCTTTTGCCTGTTTAATGGCCTTGTTGTCCAGATAGATATTTTTTTATTACAGCTTTAGAGAGAATTTTCTGTCCAAATCTCGAGTCTGTCCTTCTCTGTCAGTATTAATCTGCCTGCCTGATTCCCTGCAGCATAGATGCAGCAGGGATATTTGAATCTCCTTCCCCTGCTCTTTTAATTTCTGGGTGGCTTCAATTAAGCTTATTTGTTAAGGTGACTGAAATTGGAGTTTCTCTCTGCTGACATATAATACACTGAAAATCACTTACACGTTTTATAACGTTTTGTTTTGGAACTGTTCATAGAAGTCGCCAATGAAAATAAACCTGATTAAATGGTGTATAGGAAGAAATGTCAGGCTGTTTGTGCAGATCACTTGTTATAATGCTTATTTTGAGAAGAGCTTGGAAAATAGTAAAATGGTAACAGTTGTCAGGAATCTTCTTCCACAAAGATACGTGAATCTCAGTAAAGGACTAGCTCTAATAATGTGAATAGCAAACTGCTAATGGAGTTCCAGCTCCATTTGTATCTACAGACATACTGAAACATCAGCTGGCTGTCACGAAGCCTCCTAGAAGTTACATGACAGCTGTGCTTCAGAAATAACCAACCTAGTGACAGACAACACCCTGAGTAGTTATTTAAATTTTAACTTTCTTCTACCACCCTATATCTTTGAAACAGAGCTGTCAGAGAATGTTCATATTTTTGTCCATGATCTGAACTGATGCCTTGAGTCCTATGTTAGGTTTATGGTAACAGAGCTGAGAACCCTCTCTAAGGATAGCACATGCTAAAACACACTAAAAACATATTTAAATTTACAAAGGCTACACTCATCCCTCCATGAAGGAAATACTTCTTAACTGTGTGACATCAAATTATAAATAAAAGCGTTAACAAAATTTGGAAATAAAAATTTCAGTTAACAAGCATTCTGAAATTAATTGGAATAATTTAATAATTGGAATCATTGGATCTATTGAGGATTGATTTAAAGATCCTTTGCATCCACTGGATCTTTAAATGATCAGAACCATTTTAAAATAAATTCTAGTAAGTATTTGAGAATACCTATTGGCCTCCTGTGAGCAGAAAAGACCCTGAAATCTTCTGAAAACAGACAGAAGTAATCATGCGTCTGAGACCATTCTAGGCAAGCAGTGAATGTGCAAACACATCCTGACAGAGAAACCTCTGACTTCTGAGGTTCAGCTCCCTTCCTCAACCGATGTGAGTGGTGAACATCCTGCACCATGCTGTGCTGCCTGCCTCCATGACAATTCCAGTCCAACTCTTAGCAGTCCCTGCCCCAGGAGAGAAGTATGCAGCACATATCCTCAGCCAAGGTCCAAGAGCCTGCACACTGGAAAAATAATGTCCTCTGCAGCCTTAGTTATAATCTTGTCCCAAGTAGTTCACATTTAAGTATTCATTCAGATCTAGTCACTCCTGTTAAACCAAAGAGCTGCTGCTGCATGCCTTCCTGTACAGATACAGACACTGTAATTAATTCAGTGGCTTAGCGCTATCTTCGTATATAAAGTGTGTGTTTGAATAAGTGCAGTGTCTAAATTACAAATTACAGTTTTAGGTTGAAGATCTAAATGGTGTGATGAAAGGTGTAAATTAAATAATCAGGTTAACATTGAGTGATGGGACCTTTGTCTGGAAGTTTGAAATAGTCATCACTTTTTTCATTAACAACAAGTGATAATTAGCAAGACATGGTTATTAACATCAGGTTTAGTCATGAAGGCTTTCACTGCTGGTGCAGAAGCAGATGGAGTGCCTATTTATGAGTCTTATTGCAGGTTAAGTCAACTGCTATGAATTTGTCTCCCAAATGTGCTAAGGGTGTAATTTATTTTCAGCCACAATTAATTTGTTAAAGATTAAAGATACAGTGGCTCAGTGAGGGATAGTGAATGTATGGCACATTATGAAGACATTTTAAGTGCTGCTTAGATGTGAAAGCCATTATGCTAATTAAATTATTTTTAGCTCAATCTTTTCTCAAGCAAGGAGGTGGCAAAATGTAATGTTAGTCCAGAAACTCTATCTATGATCATATTTCATAAGCGGTTGGCATTAGGGGGAGAACATTTCTTGGTTTTAGAGCTTAAGTGTCAAGCTGGTTGGCATGTTTGGTTGGTTGGTTGGTGCTGTTTTTAATAAACACAGTACATCAGCCTTCTCTGTGTCAAACAGGCAGGGCCACACTTTCAAAAAGTGTTTAGTGATTTGGAGTGCTTTGATACTAACCTACCTCTCACAGACATTTCGCACACAGTACTGAGACTGACTCTTCTGTACTGTGCTAGCATTGAGACAACTTACCTCATCAGCTGCTAACTCTTTGGGGTGCTAATGTTAGAGCCTCTTTAAAAAGTAGAAAGATGTCCCCAGGCACATGTGTCTGTATCCAAAACTGTCATAAGTAAAACTAAGTACATAATGGGTGGTCTTACTGCAAACGTCATGCAAAGGCAAAGCTCCTCTATGAACATCACAAGTATGCTTTTAGAGGATTCTATAGCTGGACTCCAAATTTGTCATGTGAATGATCAGAACTATTTTGCATGCCACGATTTTCTCTTTAATGTAGTTATCTACTTTTTTGTGTGCTTGGGGAGAATCTGCATTGTACACAGACAGAAAATTCCCAGCACATTTCGATAGTATGGGCATGTTTCCCAGAGGCTTAATTCAAATAAGCTTACCACAGTCTTTATGATCTGCAGTTGTGGTTCTGGAAAAAATGTCAACGTCTACATGTTCCCTGTTTATTTCTCAAAATAGGTTCAAAATTTTATTCTAACAATTATATGAGGGACTTTATCACTGGAATGATACAGAAACAGTGCACAAGAATTGAAAATAAAAGCGATCACGCAAAATGGCAAACAGTCATCAAATAGCTTCAGCCAACAGCTTTGAAGAAGCAGAATCTTGTAAATATAAGATGAGATTAATATTTTCCTGATGCATATATTTTTTTAAATGCAATGATTAGTGAATAATATTTCAAATAGATTAAGTGACCCAGAGTAAAGATTGTTATTAGCATGTCTAATTATATGGAGATTTTTTAATTAAGGAGGCTTTGCAGTGCTTCAGCAGCAGTTGGTTATTTAGTCCCTTGAATAGCTTTGACTCTTAACAGATGCTATTCTTATTATCTTCACATCTGGATTACCACACAGATACAAATTGTGTTTTGGGTCATAGTTAAGGTTGATTCCATTTGTATTCATACTCCAGTGCTTTTGCAACAAAGCTAGCATCTCCTGCAGTTATAAATTCCCCTGTTTCTGTCTGTCAACTCTGGGAAGTCCTCCTTGGTTAAGGTGTCCCTCAGTGTTGTGATTAAATTATGAAAAGAATTGTTTAGCCCCAGTCCTAGTAGTTCCAGAGCTGCCGTTTTGTCTGTTACAGGGCATGTTGTCTTTTACTGCATTTCCGCGTCTGCACTAGGATCTATTGATGAATTATCAGAACTGATCTTGTACACTACTCCATCTTCAGGCTATCATAATCCCATGAAAGGGAACAGTAACTATGTGTGTAAATTTGGATAAGCAAGGAAAACTATAGGGTTTTTTTTCTTCCTTGGAGTTGTTATGAAGCATCTACAGCAGCTCCTGATGCCGAGTTCCTCTTTCAGCTTTCACTATGTCTGATATGTGCTCTATCTTCTGCCTCTGGTATGGGTAAAGATGCATGAACTATGTATTATGCTGAGTTAATGTATCTTCAAGTGCTATGCATAATTTGGTGGCATGTTGGGGGAATATTTACGTTATAGCAGTAGTATTTGACACTCCGTGAAAACTGGTTTTCAAACCCATGATTTTCTTTCTTACTCAATAATGTCAGAATTCCAAAAGGTCTTGGGTAATGATTTTTTTTTTTTTTCAATATTTATTTATGTTTTTTCCCCTCTAGGAAATGTTTCCAGACTGCTCACTTTTATTTAGAAGATAATACATCACCTCGAGTGATTTCTGCTCCCCCTGCTCCAATCTTCCCAGTCTCAGGTATTTTTTGTCAACTGTTCTGTGGATTGGTGTTAGCTATTTGAAGACGCAGTTTTGTACATGTCCATAGGTTAATTCTTCACCTACTGCAACATCTGTAAACCCGAGCTTTGTACCCTCTTGAACTAATGAGCAAGGGTGCATTTGGCACAGGCAGATAATAGTTTTACTAATTCTTGTAAGTAACACAGAAGAGAAATAGCCTCACCTTACAGAGTTGTCTCAAAACTAATGCTGTGCCTTCTAGCTGTAGACTCACTAGGAATGGCTGCTAGCGTAGCCATCTGAGCTGCGCTAAATAACTCCAGTTCACTGTCACAAAGTAGAGGATTACACCAACAATGTATTCTGCTGGTTTTCTGCCTTTAGTTGAATTTGTCACCTATTCATAGAACATGACCATTCTTTTGCCAGGAGGACCCATATATGCCTCATCTACCTGCATTTTATTTGCGGTTACAACTTTAACTTACAAATTTTACTGCTGATAAAGTTCTCTGTGAGCCTCTCATAAAAAGGATACACAAGTGCAGAATGCTATTAGCATCTCCTGGTTGCATATCCACCACAGTTATTTGGAGAAACTGTTCCTTTTATTTCCTCCACAAAGAGCATTGGAAGAACATGTGCAGCCCTCAGCTTTTTCAGTAGAATGAAAAGCACCTTAAGTAGATTAATTCTGCAGCAGATCCTGAGCCACATTTCACCCATAAGAATTGTTCTGCAAGTAACGCTTTTGCGAAGTGTGCTTTTACACAAGGGGTGGGTTCCCTTGGAATGACTAAGGGAAGCAAAATCAGCCCATGTGTAGATAACTAGTAAACACGTTTCATTAAATAAATCCAAAACATTTAAAACTGCTGTTTTAACTGAATTGAAGGCATCTTTAAATGCCTCTTGTATTGATTGCCTTTGTTAGGAGATGCATAACATTTTTCTAAATGGTAAATAGGCAGGGATATAGCTTGATATCAGAAAACGTGATGATGTTTGAATGGCAAGTGGCAGTCATGATAGGATGTCTCTGCTCTTACTCTCTGTCATTAACTATATTGCAATGCAACTGTATAATTTGCTTGCATTTTTTTCCTGACCAGCTCACCTTAGGGAGATAGTGTTTTCCATTGTCATAAGACAGAATTGCACTGACAGCTATTCTGAGTGCTTAGAATGTGTGATCTGATGCTGGAGGTTTTCCTTCTGAAATACTGATAAATATTAACTTAAAGAGAAAAGTGTTTCTAAGTGACTGAAAGATGCATAAAATATTTAATGGAAAAAGCTGCAAACACTGAGGAAATATTTGTGTTTTGTTTTGCCTGCAACAGACACCAAGTGAGCAGTTTTTGTGTTTTCTATTACACGAGTGTTTCAGCAGTGTGATTTTACAACAATTGGGACTAACTGCGGTGCAATACTGGCAAAGAGCGTGGAGCAGGAAGAGCATTTTGTAACTGTTGAGTTTAATTTTTTGTTATGACTGTGACTGAAAGCACACTCCACAGATCTCATTATCTATTAAGTTTTCCTTTTCTGGAGTTTCATTGACAGAGATAGGAGAATTGAAGTCATTCACAGAAAATGCCCTGGCACTTCACAGCATAATTCACAGATGCATTCAGAACAAATAATGAACAGGGTAATATTAGGACCCACTATCATCCATTAAGTAGTTTGAAGTGATAGCTGCCATCCGGATAGATATAAAATATATTCCTGGAGTCAATAGTGATTGAACTGGGAGATTAGCACTGGCAAGGGAAAAAAACAGTAATTACACCAAACCTGAGATCTCTGTCTTCCTTACCGTCCTCACTCTTAGGGTCATTTACCTTCCCTTCTGGTTTTGTGTTTGCATATTATTAAACACTTTATGCCAGGTTTCATCTCTGAAGTGTGAAGATAGTGTTACACATTTGTTCAGCTAATCTTAGGCTTCACTGGATAAATTCACTTTTTGTATTCAGATCCATTCATGTAAGTGGAAGACCAGATGGATCTCAATATAAATCAAAAAATTCTTTGTAACTGAAAGCTAAAATTATTAGGTGGCCTAAATGCTGAACATCTGTTGATGTAAATAGCAGGTCCTTGTTCAATGTTTTTGATGTTTCTTTCTCATATGAAACAGCAATGAAATTACAAATTATGAAATAAATATATTTTTAATCCATAAAAGACTTTAAAAAAAAAAACACGCTAAAATTATTCTTCATAACCAAAACTAGCTGAAATTATGCCATCTTTTAACAGGTAATTAACAGAACAGATGACTCTGTTTACATAGCATATTTGCAGGAAAGAGAAGATTGAAAGTCCCAAAGGTTTTTGATGTGATCCCTAATGAATGTTCTACACAAGAGTGTTTTTCTGTATTGGTATAAAGTAAAAAGGAGATGTCCTGAAATATAAACATCAGATGGAATATTCGGATGCGGTATCGCAACCCAGAAGTGGCGTGAATCACATTCATTGGTTAAGAATGTAGATATTGTCTTTATGGGAATCCAGAAAGTCTAGAACTTAACATTTTAACTCAAAACTTGAAGGATAAAGCCTGATGTGAAAATTTGCAGACAGTACTCCCAGGATAGAATCATGGGGAGAATGGGGGGAAAATTCCTACTGGAAGTCCTCACTAATGCAGTAAAAGATGAAAATTAGTTGTTGTTTGCTTTGGATGCCAATGCAAACATGCAGCACATCAGTTAAAATTATACTACTGGCATAATGCTGCATTTTTTTTAGTAGGCTTGGGACTACGCAGCTAGTCTATGTACTGTGTCAGAGTCCTGGTGCAACACTAACCAGCCAAAAGCACCGAGACAGCTCTGCCTGATCATTCTTTCTTTACCGGTGTTATTCACAGCCCTGGTCCTACCCTCCTCTGCCTTTGAACATCTTGCAGCAAACTACTAATCCTCCCATTTGCCCTTGACTTCGCTGGAAGTTATGAATGCTCAGCCAGCTCAGCATCTTGCAGAATCAGCACCTTAATTTTGGGGTGTTAGAGACAGAGCAAGGCATTTTCTTTATCTTATTTCTGAACAGTAATTAAGAAATGTGTAAGCGTTAGACAATGACTTCAGAAATGTTAATGGTGTTAAAGAGTGGTTTTATTTTTCTGGGAATTGTATATCCAAAGTTCATGCCAAATTTTTTATTTCAGGATATTGTGTGGATTGCCTACATATAAACTTCTCTATGTCACTGGCTCTTTATTTTTTCATAAATATATTTTTTGTCTTTTCCCACCCCTAAGATGATGTTGGAGCAATTCCAATAAAGCATTTTCCAAAACATGTTGCAGATTTACATGCAAGTAATGGTTTTTCTGAAGAATTTGAGGTATGGTTCTATGATGTCATTTTTCTTCTTAGCACATGCAAATAATGTTAAATTTAAATGCCTGGAAACAGAGAACTGGGTGTTACATTCTGACCTGGGGACTAATTTCATAAATATAGTACTGTGAGCCCAGTGAGGACTTGTTTTGTATAAGGGCTAGGGAGATTTATAAAAGCTTCCAGGACTGGGATGCAAATGGGAATGTTTATCCCTGTGATAAAATACTAAATTACTGTGTGAATAAACTGTGAAAAGATAACGCAATCTATATGGTTTATCAGATACAGTTGTAGATCTCAAGCTTTTCCAACGCTAATGCCAACTGAATTTTGCAGAAGCTACCCACATTTGCTTGTTCTATTTACAGAGAAAAAAAAAAAAGGAAATAATCATAAGTACTTATGGCAAGGCTTCTGATTAACGGGGGAGCTAATGTAGTCTTCATATATAGCAGCTTACAGTTCCTTTCCTAAAGTATATGGTTCATAAGAGGTATTTCAAAATTCTGAAACGTGCTCTCGTCATTTAATATTACTATCACCATATGTAACTAATGAGCTTCATTGTTTTTCACATTCATATGCATTTCAAACAATTTAAATCTAGGTATGTTCTAACTAAAAGTCACATAAAATAAATATTATAACTCCCTGTCATAAACATTATAATCTCTGTAACTGAAAATGTGTTATTGGAATTCTTGACAAGTGATAAATAAAAAAATCAGTCAGTTGGGATGGAAACATGATTTTAAGTGATCTCGATTAAATTAAACTATGATTGTAACATTCCTGCTGCAAAAACAATACTGAAAATAAAAAAATTCCTATCTGTTGGTTTTGCTTTTGCTTCCACAGCCAATGTATTGTCATCTAATGGACCAAAAATTCCATGTCATTCACCCAGCCTTCTTCATCAGCATTTCTTATCCGATTCATTTAACATTAAGAACATCCACTTGATTGTGGAACCAAACTTGTAAATGCTTGTGAATGACCAGTACATGTTACGCACATGCATGCACACTGGCAGGACTGGGTTCCAGCTAGACTGGCTGTTCACAAGGGCAGATGTTGGACTGTGTGTAAATACAATGGTAACGAGGTTCTTTCCTCATAAGTGAGAATAGCAATACAAAAATCAAATTGTTCATCCTAAATTGTTTTTTCCTAAAATTGTTCTTTTCCTAAATTGCAGCAGTGATCAAAAGACCAAATATACTGCCTCTCACTGAGCTACATTTACACCAACTGAAATATTTCAAGCTTAACTGTTTCAAAAAACTCAGTGTCCTCATCATTTCTTGGAGATGCCTTTCAGCTTTACAGACTATCCCAGAATTAGTGTCCTGGTCTTTTCTCTACTCATAAAGAACTTCTTAGAAGATACAGAAAAATTGAAATAGAGTCATTGCCTTTACAGAGTCACCTTACATTTAGAGAGTACAGGGGCGGTTCAGCTTTCTTATTTATATTGAGATAAAATAACTCATATTTTAAAGCTAATTTTCAGACTGGTACCCACTTTTCTCATATATATATATGTATATTTAAATAGCTGAAGGTCATTACTGTTAAATAAATCTTAAAAAAATGTTGGGAAACATTATTAAAGTACTTTTAGTAACGACAATGTATTTCCTACTTAACAATGTGGGCCTCATAAATGCTTGAGTTTCCTGTCAGTTAAATCAGTTATTTTGTGAGTCTTACAGACTTTGTGCCTATCTTCTCAAGCCTGTCTCTCTCTTTGTAAAAACACTGGGTTCATTGAGGAACTGCTGTCAGACTGAGGGCTGCTATGCTGTCCTTCAGTAGACTACCATGGGGCTGGCTGAGCAGTGCTCTGTCCTGTTCCAGAGATGGTTTTACAGTTGAATGCGAAGAGAGCAACAGCATTCTCCAGAGAAACTAATGCAGTTATACGGACCAATAACAAATCTGATGAACAGTAAAACAGATAGATAATCTGGCTAAAAGTCAGTGATGTTGCTGAGATGTATAAGCTTTCACCAGCCTAAGGTCTAACATTAAAGCTAAAGATAGGAAAACAGATGCCAGTATTTTAACAGGAAAATTGTCTCTTGTTACATCAGAATATTAAACTTTGTTGTTATTACAGAGATATATTGCATGACCATAACTGTTTTCCATATAGTAATTGTAATTTATATGAACACTTTTATCCATCTGTTCTGTGCTGTGGAATTTGATTTTTTTTTACTTTTCTTGCATTCATTCCCTCATTAGACACTGAAAGAGTTTTATCAGGTAAGGAATTATTTCACTGCATTTTTTTTTAGCAATGAAGTAGTTGTAAAATATCATAGATAATTGGGTATAAGGTTGTGGTTCTTTTTGTGCTGACTTACTGTATTTTAAGACAGTTTATGTATCTTAATGCTCATTAAAGCATGACATACATTTTTATTCTTTTTATTTCAGGAAATTCAGAGCTGTACTGTAGATCTAGGTATTACATCAGACAGCTCTAATCACCCTGACAACAAGAATAAGAATCGATACATAAACATTGTTGCTTGTAAGTAAATGCTTCACTTGGTATTTTAAAGAAATGGACAGTGTACACTGAAAGCTCTGGCTACTGTTCAGCAAAGAGCTTGGAGAGAAGTAGCATGAGATTTCACATCTCTTCAAGTTAGTCCTCTGGTGTTCTGATGCATTGATGAGCATGTGTTAGCAAGACATATCGGTGTTTTGTGTGATGACTCAAATAGATTTCATTTTAATTCCATTATAAAGCCAAAGAAGCTGTGCTTTTGCTGCCAACATTAACACGTCTTTGAGCTGGAATAATGATTTATCTTCTCTAGGAGCTTTCACAATTCCTGGATATATTTATTGTCAAATATAACTGTAAATGTAACTTTAAATGTACTGGGTTTATGTAGTGTTATGCCCTGCCACAATGTGTGGCAGTGAAATGAAAAACAGTTCAGCTTCATTAACCAGAACACGTTTTCCCATTGCGTCATCCTTCTTCGCTATCCCAAATATTTCTTCTCTGAAACACATCTATCCAGTTTTGTTGTTCTCTCTTTGAAGATAGTGCCTCTGGGTTCTTGATCATTTTGGTGAATCTTTTGGATCCTTGGATTCATTAGTTTGTTTTTCTGCAAACCTGAATGTTGAATCTGATTCATGCCTACGCACAGGATGTTTATACATGTGATCATCAATGTCAGAGTCTTATGTATTATAAAAATCATAGAATCATAGAATAGTTAGTGTTGGAAAGAACCTTAAGATCATATAGTTCCAACACCCCTGCCACGGGCAGGGACACCTCCCACTAAACCATGCCACCCAAGGCTCTGTCCAGCCTGGCTTTGAGCACCGCCAGCAATGGAGCATTCACAACTTCCCTGGGCAACCCATTCCAGTGCCTCACCACCCTTACAGTAAAGAATTTCTTCCTTATATCCGATCTAAACTTCCCCTGTTTAAGTTTGAACCCATTACCCCTTGTCCTCTCACTACAGTCCCTCATGAAGAGTCCCTCCCCAGCATCCCTATAGGCCCCCTTCAGATACTGGAAGGCTGCTGTGAGGTCTCCATGCAGCCTTCTCTTCTCCAGGCTGAACAGCCACAACTTTCTCATCTTCAATCCATTCCAGTATTTTTAAAAAACATATAGAAAGAATATAACTCTTGAGAAAACTGTGCTAATATTCTCTCTTGTTTTGCTACAGATGATCATACTAGGGTTAAATTAACACAGCTTGCAGAAAAGGATGGAAAACTGACTGATTACATTAATGCCAACTATGTTGATGTAAGTGCCTTTTTCTGCCTGCCAGCCTATTCATCTGTAGCCTTTTCTATAAAAACTGATGAATGGAGGTGAATAGACATAATAAAAAAAGAAGTATCACAATTTTACAGATTTTATTAAAAAAAAAAAAAAAACAAAACTTTAATGATCTGTTTTAAACCTACAGTGTTAAAGCACAGGTAAAAGTCCCATTCTTTATTGAATCTATCTTGATCTTGTAGCAGCTGTAGCTTAGTGAAAAGTTTTGTGAAGCAAAAACTGTTCTGTCACATGTGAGTCATTTCAGAAGCATTTTGCTTCTGAATGTTCTTTTATATACTTTGGGTAAATGGTCAATTCTTCTGCCTGAGATAATCTCATGAGAGGAAGATGCTATTTGGCTGCAAGTCTCACTGACATAACGTTCATTCAGTTTTCATTACCTAGAAATTTACATGTGAATGATCTTGATTCATTTTTTAATACCCCTGTCATAACAGATGTCTCATAATCACTATCATGTCAACAATCTCCCAAAACACAGGCAGTTGAATATATATCCTATTTGTTGGAATGATAAACATCGACATAACAGTTGCATTCATATGTCATACTGGTTTCTGCAATTTGGGTAGTTATAAATTCAAAAGTACTTAAAAGCTTTTGAGATTGTTTAAAAATAGATACATAAAAAGTCACATACTTCTCCCAACATCCTTTTGCTCATGGACTGTGATTTGACAAATGTGATTTGTTGCATTTCAATCCAGGGTTACAACAAGCCAAAAGCCTACATTGCAGCTCAAGGGCCACTAAAATCGACAGCAGAAGATTTCTGGAGAATGATATGGGAACATAACATAGAAGTTATTGTGATGATAACTAACCTTGTTGAGAAAGGAAGGGTATGAGTACCTTTGCCTATTATTGTTTCTCCGATATTGATAGATCTACCTCTAGTAGACTCCTTTCTCTCTTTTAAAAATCTGGTTTAGGCATTTGCTGAGGAAAAAGCAACAGTCTGTAGCTGTTTGCACTACGATATAGAAGTATAAAAGTATAAAGGTGAGGATTGTAGTATAAACTAAAGAAAATATTTAAACTCAACTGTCAACAACAAGTCTGGAAAATACCATGGTTTAACTACAAAAAAAAAAAAAAAAAAAAAAAGTCTTATGCTGAAAAAAAGACTTCTTGGATATATTTAGGTGTGGCCAGACTGTGGGCCTTGTGCCACATTCTGCTAGCAGTCTGCTCTGTATCATTCTTTTTCTCAGAGGTGCCTTGGAGCTTGGAAAGAAAAGGCTGTAGTTCAGGTGATATTTTCTGGATATTCACTGGCTGCTGCTCCCCGTTAACATCCCATGGGACCCACAGTTCTCTTCCTACTGCATGACTAGATACACATTTGTCCAGTGATACAAAATAAGGTCAAACCCCTTCACAGGATGTGTGTTTCTCCAGTTATGTGATGGGAGTACGCGTGTACCATCAGGTCACGTAAAGATACATTGCATCGCATTTGCCACACATTGGGAGCAATGCCTAAAATGCATGTGAGTTTTGTTGTGTGACCTATTCAGCATCTATCAGTGATATAGACATAGCCAATGCAGACGTGGGCCACACTGGGAGTACCACTTCATTTATAATACCATGCTATAAAGGCATACTCTTTTAATATTCTGAGAGAAGGTTATATGGCTCCCCAACCGAAAGACTAGACATCAAACTCTTTATATTCTGGCACACACAAGCTCACTCTTACCCTTGCTGATCAGATAAAAGTATCCTCTGCACATGCTATATAAGCCAACCAAACTCCACATACAACTCCACTGACTTGAATATATTCCTATTTTTCCTATAGATTATCTGGGTGTTTTATTTAGATTTCAGAGTGCCTGTAGAATGGCAAGTTCCATAAAACTAGAGCCCTTTAACTGCGATAGTATGATTTAAACCTCTCTTTTTTGGTGTATTCCAAATAAAGAGCATTTCTGCACAGCCATCGATCTTTACAGCACAAAATAAATGCCCATTATTTGTTCCCTTGCACTGAAGATCATGGCTTACAAACTGGGTATATTGAGAGCCCCTATATGTTTTTGTGTTTGACCGTGCTCTGAAATTTGAACATTTCAGCTTGATAGTTTAACATTTTATTTTCTTTGTGTTTTTCTCTGTTTTTCATTTGCTTTCTAACAGAGAAAATGTGACCAATACTGGCCTGCTGAAGGTAGTGAAGAATATGGGAACTTCTTGGTAACTCAGAAGAGTGTTCATGTACTTGCCTATTACACTGTGAGGAATTTTACTCTTAGAAACACGAAGATCAAAAAGGTTTGTTGCATCCTGGAAACATAGTTGGGCAAAAGGGAGTGTCACTCAGAATACTTTTTAAGGCAGTTGGCAGCTCTTTTATGTTGTATACATAAAGCTGAATCCTGTAGGTCTCAGCCAGCCAAGATGCTTGTCAGTTTGACCAGATCAACAAACTGAGAAGTCTCTGGACTGTAGTACTGGTGCAATATAGGACCATCAGGGAAAATCGGCGATCACGTTGGAGAGCTGATGTGGCCTTTACCTGCCTGGTGAGCAGTAGGATACACTTTCAGAAAGAGAGCAACTAGCAGAAAATGTGGTATGATCTGAATTATCCACCTCGGATACCCATTTTCGTTTTTAAGGATAGGTGGATCCACAGCTTGTTTTATTGTAATCAGAACCAGCATGCTCTCAGCTCAGCAGTATGACATTGGCTACTTTGAGGGGGATACTGAAAGTTTCATTTATTTCAGCCTCCTAAATATAAGACATGTACTCTCTCAGCCTCCCTGTACAGTTATTGCATAATGTACAGCACTTACTGTCAAGTAGTTCATTCTGCCTATTTTAGAAACCAGTCTTTGAACAAGACAACCTGCTCTCTGAAGATATCCCTGCCTCTGAGCTGTCACTGGGGGAGGGAACGTAGAAAAGCAGTCTGCATAAGCCTGCTTCCCTTGTAGGTCACTGAAGCTGGGTGAGATGATTTCTGTCCACCTAACAGAGAAGCAGATTGGCAGAAATAGCAGGAGACTCTCAAGAGCAGCTCTAATTTGTAGGCCCTCCAGTGTTCTTAACCTTTCTCTATGGCTTTCTAAGGGACAGTGCCAGGTCATTTTTCCATTCTGTGGGCAAGCTGATGTGACAGAAGGCACTGGTCTTTCCTCTTTTTTAAAGGTGGAATGTTCAGAGCTAGGTGGCATGATAACTAACTAAATTGGGACATGACTAATTCAGGAACTAATGGGGATGGGAATATTATGAAGTGTTGCCAAGTTATGAAAAGATGTGGTCTGCTTACATATGGAATTATTTTTCTCCGGCAGGGTTCCCAGAAAGGGAGGTCTAGTGGACGTATAGTAACTCAGTACCATTATACACAGTGGCCTGACATGGGTGTCCCAGAATACACGCTGCCTGTTCTCACCTTCGTGCGGAAGGCATCGCATGCCAAGCGCCATGCTGTCGGGCCTGTTGTGGTTCATTGCAGGTGTGGTTTTTACTGCTGTAAGGTTCACTCTGCTTTTGTTTTGCAGAAAAAAGGAATTTTTCCATGGTGGGTTAAGCAAAATTTCACTCTCACATTTAACAGTTCCTGATGGAGTAAGATTAATTCCTTAGCTGATATTTCTATCCTTGGTAAGGCCAACTAATCAACTGTCTGTGCTATTTCTATATATCTCCGTAAACAAGATGCTGCTGCTCTGCACTGTGTTCTTTTTTTCTTCTTTTTTCTTTTTTGGCAGAAATGCTTTTATTTTTACCTTTTTGCACATTTCTATACTACTCTCTTGACTGCTGTGAGCTTAGCAGATACAGATATAGCAGTCATTGTTTAATATCTGCAGATGCGTTGTTAGGATGTTTTCGGCTCATGCTTTCTTTGGTGCAGGGATACTCTGTAATCCTAAGAGGAGCTCTGTCCACAAAAGAAGACTCACTCTATTCCTGGCTGAACTTCAACTCTGCTGTTTTTAACATTACTCTGCGCTCTAGCAGTGATTTGCAATGGAGGAGCATTCTGGGGAACTGTTTGAGGTCTGCATGTGCCGCAGTGTGCAGGCAGGTGTTCTGTCAGTGCTCACTAAGACTGGGCAGCTCAGGGAAAATTGGTTAAAAAGGGCTTGTAGGGCCTGGAATGACTTCACAATGCCCGTGAAGGACCGGGTTATTCTAAAATATATAAGCAGGTTCTGGTTTTCCACTGTAGTACCTCACCTTTGATGGAACATTTGGAAAGAGAACCTCCTCATGAATTCTGTCCTTCTGGAGCTGACTCTGAGGAAGCCAACAGGTAAAGTCATCTCACAAATGCTGCAAATGAAGATATTTTATTTCTGGGATGATCTAATCTGATTGAAATCTGTTTTTAGCTTGGAAAATGGAAATTCCACATTTTGGTTGTTCTGCTGCTACATACATCCTGCCTGTTCTTGGGAAGTTAAAAATAAGAGTTTCCCCAAAATGCCAAGTCTGAGATCTATGTCAGTGAGTTGAGAGATCAGCAATACATTATAATTCAATTATAATTGTATATATATAACTGTATAATTCAGTTCTTAAAAAGTGAACAGTGGTAAGTTGTGTGGCTCCAGTCAGACCTATATGTAGATACAACTCATCTCTGTCTGTGCAGGCAGTTTTATTCAGCTATTAGTTCACCCGTCCCCATGCACTATGGAATTTCAAAGGAGTTATGTTAGAAGTGCAACTTTCATTTATCTTTATAGGCTATATGGAGGACACAGATGCTAAACTTCATGAAACTTTTTTTAGCTATTTTTATGCTTTGGTACTTTTCACGTTAAGTCTTTCATAACAAGTACAGATGGTATCTGGTAATCTTCGTACTTTTTTGCATCTAATAGAGTGTTAATGATGTAGACCTTTCAGTTTTATATCACATTTATTTAGACAGTTTATTACTGCAATCTGAGCTCACACTCCCCATGCTTTGTGCCACCTCTGTGCTGTGGGTCTTCTCTGTGAAAGAAATTACATGAACTATTTCGCATGTACAGGCTGAGCTTGGATCTGCCTGTAAACGACCATGCAGACCCAGCACTGTGTTGCTGTCAAGTTACATGTACCAATACACGTTTCCTCATAACTTAGAGAGAAATTACAACTGACTCATTCCCATAGATGTCTAGATAACAAAAAATGACTTCTTGACCTTGCACTCCCTACCCAGATATTTTGTGAAAGAAAAAGTTGCATTTTAATTTTATAGTACAGCCATCTTAATGCTGAATGAGTCAGAGGTTGTAACAGAAGTGAGCTGATTCACCCTTGCTTCTGCATTATTTTAAGAAGGGTTTCAACCATACCTTGCCATGTTAACTGTGTCTAAAGACCACTAAGCTTTTTCTTTCAAGGATGTACCTTCAGCAGCTCTGCCACTTCCTGAGCTTTTCCTCAGTCTGGAGTCTTTGAAATCTCCTACATCTGTAGTGGGTGGCATAATGAAACTTTCCCTTTAAAGTTATGTTTGTTCCAGCATAGAACAGCATGAGCATATTAACTATGCCCAAATGCTGCTGACATATGCCACCCTTTCTAGGTATTTTTGACAAAGTATCCTCAAGAATATCAGAAGCCTGGAAATTGCAGACCTGCAGGAAACCCCTTCATTTCAGTTATTCAATTGATTTCAATTATTTTGATTGATACTTTAAAAATCATTTTAGAAAGTAATCTTTAGATCTGTTCTTGCACAGAAAAAGTTGAGTTTTCAAGATTTTTCTTCATTACCATCCTTGAATTTTTAGCACAGTGTATCACACAATAAAATGATTTGTAGAGGAAAATCTTGCTTACGCACCACTTTGTTGGAAAAGCTGTGTAAATGAAACAGTTATTTTCATTACTGTTTTTCTTCAGGCTCAAGACTATTTTTTTGTTTTGTAGTGCTGGTGTTGGAAGGACAGGCACATACATAGTGTTAGACAGCATGCTGCAGCAAATTCAGCATGAAGGGACAGTCAACATATTTGGATTCTTAAAACACATACGTACCCAAAGGAACTACTTGGTGCAGACTGAGGTAAGAATGAAATACATTTAGCAAGACACTATTACAGACGATTTCTGTTTGCAGGAGGAGAGATGACACAGTCCTCTTTTTGGCACCACCAGCCAGACTGGCAACCAGTCAGCAGACTGGACTTTCCCTTTTGCTTCCCTTGTGTTTATAGAGGCATTCTTCTAGGCTCACTTAGAGCAGTGCACCAGAAATTACCTATGGACTCTTCTATGTGTATTAGGGAGAACTCGGTAGAGAAAAAGTATGTTTAAGTTACACTTCCCACAGCAACACTTTCCTGGCAGGGACGTGCATTTTTGTCATAGATTCTTTTAAGGAAGCACCATCATTAGGTGTTCAGATCGGCACTGAACCTGATCAAACAGTTGATATTAGGCAATAAAAAGTAGGGAAAAAAGCTGTTTCAGACAGAAGATTATAGCTGCTTTAAACTAAAGATTATATATAGAATAGTGAAAGATCAGAAGAAAACAATAAGGACAACAGCAGGGCATTTGAAAATCTATTTCAGGTTTCAAAGACAGGTGGTTAAATTCCCCAGTGCCTTTCAGTAGATAAAAAGGTAATCAACAACAGCATGGGCACTTGCTCCAAAGGATGTGAGAGAGAAAACGGAGGATAGCAGTAGGAAGTGGGAGTGATCAGTATTGCAAGAAGGGCAGGAGAATCACATAACAAGCTGGCTTGAAACTTGACTCAAGGCTATGCTTGCATTTTTAACTCTCTCTTCTGAATATGAGATACCACGGGTGGTGGGGATTTGGTCTCATATCATATATACATTGCATGTGTAGTTCAATTGTGCTTGTAAATGTGTACTGTCACTGCAGAGGGGCAGCCTTCACTGTAGAGGATCGCTTCTGAGAAAACTCACAACATCACGCTGTGAAGAAGTGGCAGCTTAGCCAGAGGTGTCCATGGGAATCTGAAAATAATTAGTGCTCAGATGTTTGTTATTATTTTCCTAGGAACAGTACATCTTCATTCATGATGCATTGGTCGAAGCAATACTCAGTAAAGAAACTGAAGTCCTTGAGACTCACATTCATGCCTATGTTAATGCCCTCTTAATACCTGGACCAACAGGAAAGACCAGACTGGAGAAACAATTCAAGGTGAGCTCTCCCAGATAACAATGTGAAAAGCCTTAGGCTTGCAAGCTGGAATGACTTAAAAATACAGGCCTCTCAACACAATTTTTATGAGCTTTCTTTATCTAATATTCAACTGCTGAGCCTAAATTCAGAACAGTTTAACAAATGCATGCAGTCAGTTGGGACGGAGTAATTATTTGCATATTCTTAAAAAGGGAATTAAAAAAAAAGAAAGAAAGAAAAATAAGAAAAAACATGAGAAATAGGCCAGTAAGTAGATTTTGGAAAATCTAACTACATGTCTTCACACAAAGATCCCAAAGGTAAAACAAAGTCTGGAAAGATGTCATGCTGGCAAAAATGTCATGAGCTATATTAATCAATCAGCATATTCCCCTCAGTGTACAGCTCGGGTCTGAAGACAGACTTTACCTCAGCAGGTAATACATGACCACTTTGGCCACCCAGAGAACGAGCAGACCCAGGGTAACAGCCCAGAGTCTATGAGAGACTTAAGGGGAGAATGAGAAGTCTGGCTCGCTCGCTGGGTCCCTTATAGAGGAAGCAGAAAATCCTACCTTTTCGAATGAATTTGAATCCAGAGAAGCAAAACACACTTAAATGTTTTCCAGATTATATGGTAAAACAAACTTTAGTCTCCCTAATTTAACAGGAAATGAATTATTAGAACCTTTCTCTCTAAGGATTTCAGTTCTAAGGAGGAGAGTGTGGGACAACATGTACTCTTCTACAATAATCTACTGGATCCTAAGTAAAGAACTTAAGCAGATACGTCCGTAGATAATAGCAGTACACAATGAGGCTACATACAATATTACTTTTTTTTTATTTTCTGATGTATTTTGGCCACACACACATAGTAACTAGTATTTCTTCAAGATAATGAACAGTACATGAATAACAGAATAGGAACAACATACCGAAGGATTTCACACTTTGCTGCCATTGAGGCTTGAATGATCCAATCGTGTTGCACTATTTTTTCCTAGGGAAAAGGAGAACCTCTTATGTCAGCTGATGATGTGCTTTAGGAAATAAGCATCCCACCTTTCCTACACAAATGGAAGAATAAAACATGTACAGAGTGTGTAAATATATGTAAGCACAAAGTGTGCAGTGAAAGTTGCAGGAGCCATTTAGAGCTCCAATTTCAAGAGCTTAAATATTATCAGAAAGATATCTCATATAATCTCATTTTCCTTTGCAAGCTAAAATTATTAGAATAATAAAAAAAAATGTGGAATCTTGTTTTACTGAAGAACTGTTTTAGATGAAACAAAATTCTGGTCTAACTCATTTTTATGGAATTTCCCTGGTTTGCTGTCTGTTTTTCCAAGGCAGGCAGCTTCTGAAAGCTACACATGCCCAGCCCAAAACCTCACAGAGAAGACTTTTGAATTCATTTGAACATTCTGATTAATTCAGTTCATTTTACTAGGAAGCAAAATAAAAAAAAAAACCACAAAACTAAAAACTAAGAAAAACCTGCTTTCCAAGCTTACTTCATGCCTAAGCAGTATATATACAGCCTTGTGGTGTGTATATGTATATACTCATTCATTCTCATACTCTTGTCTATTTGAGTTGTATTAGTTGAAACAAGTAAGGCAATGAGACATTCCCCCCATCCTATTTTCCTCTCACAGGTTTGTAGAGAAAATTGGGAAGCTCATAACTGATGAGATGACATAATATCTAGAGATGCCTCACACAAAGAGCTAATACTGTCTGCATAGCAATACAGATTTTTCTGCACAGACATTTACCGTTCTCCAAGACAATCTGAAGTTACACAAATAGTCTATGCAGGGAAGATGGAAGTGACAGCAGGATGGCAACAAGCACTGAGGGGCTGGTTATGGAAAACATAAAGCAGCATTTCCTTCAAAGACATGCTTATCAATCTAGGGCTCAAAACCCATTTGAACTGATAAAACAGTGAAGAAAAAAATATTCTCATGATTTGCTAAGTAGTTTAGCTGGCATGGCTACATACCTAAAGCTTAGAGACAGCCAACCTGTAATACATACACCCTTCTGTTAAATCCGGCTAATGAAGGAGTGGGGTTTTGTACGGCTACCTGATTATTTTGTTTAACTTCATTGTTTCAGTTACTGAGCCAGTCTAACACACAGCAGTGTGATTATTCAACTGCACTCAAACAGTGCAACAGAGAAAAGAACCGAACTTCATCCATCATTCCTGGTAAGCTTGTTCAAAGCAGCTTTTCTTTGCATGGCAAAATATTTATGAACTATGTGTATGTGTCAAGACTTTAACCTTTCCTCAGCAAGAACTGAAAACAACTGCATTGGTGCACAGCAGTGTTCGGTAAATTACTTTTAATGAAGAAATTATTTAAGTACTACACATATGAAAACAAAACAGATGGCTGAATAGCACTTTATCCTGATCGACGGAGCTTAGTGTTATCATTATTGTGAGATATGTGAGATAATTGCTGTAATATCTGAGTCAGTACAGCATACATACTAGATCATGACTTCTGTTTTTTACAGTGGAAAGATCTAGAGTGGGTATCTCATCACTGTCTGGTGAAGGGACAGACTACATCAATGCTTCTTATATTATGGTAAGTCAGTTAACTGTATTGGTGAAAACATTGTCCCATTGTATAGCTGTTTTCAGAGCTGCCACACGTCTAAATTTGGGTATCACACTCCTGATTTTGCAAGCTCCTTTCTTTCATTATTCACTCTGCCTGAAAGAGTTACTTCCCCTGGGAATTATTATTACTGTTTTTACTGTTTTAAGTTTGGTTGAATGCATTACACTTCAATGATCTGTAGAACCAGAAATCCATCATAGTTTTAAAAACCGGTAAAGCTGAATGCCAACTCTGGAAGAATCTTCAGAGGTGAAATGAAAATGTTAACTAACAAATTAGTTTTTAATGGCTGTACTGTGGTTTGCCTTCGCACCTGCTCATCTCACAGAGCTTTTGCAACTGGCACAGCCCAAGGCAGCACTTTTCATCAGCTTTTCATTATCTTTTTGTTCCCTGGGTTTTCTTCAACTCTTTTCCCCTTCGTTAGCTGAGAGGGTGGAGTAAATGCTTCCTGGACATTCAGGAAAGAGATGGGAAAACTCCCTGCTGTGCTTGAATGCATGATCTTTCATCAGGTGCATTAGTGCAAAGGAATTCTCTATCATTCTTTCATAGTAAGAAGTTGATCTGGGACATCTGTACAAATTAAGAGACCCCCTGGGATTTTTGCAGATCTTTCAAGTATTTTTTAATTTGCTTCAGGTTTCCAGCTTCTCTAGAACTGTGGCTCATGTAGAACAGTTATCATGTGTGTTCAAGTCTCCACTGATTTGTCTTTTTTTTTTTTTTAGATCAAGTTTCTTTAAGTTTTAAAAAATATTTCTGTGTGATTTAATTTATTCTTTTCCCCTGGAAAACACTGCAATTGAAGTTTTATATTCTTCTAATATTTGCAGGAAGTCAAAGGAGGCACAAGGCTGTAATTTGGTTTATAGGCTTCTGGCTCTGTCTGCTAGAAGCCTCCTTTAAATGTTAATAGTTGGGCATCAGTTCTGAGTCTGTTGATGTTTGTTTTGCAGGGTTATTATCAAAGTAATGAATTCATTATTACCCAGCATCCCTTACTACACACTATCAAGGATTTCTGGAGAATGATATGGGACCATAATGCCCAGCTAATAGTAATGCTTCCTGACAGCCAGAATATGGTAAGTTTTGTGGCCAATTGATTGTTATTGATTTATGTATGAATGGTATTAGTATTGACATTTTGAAATATGCAGGACAGGAGACAATACCTTGGATTTTGAAAAAAAAAACAACAAAACCAAACCAACAAACCAAAAACGTTAATAATATTGTACTGAGTGTAAAATCTCCAAATCATCTACTGGAAATGCAGAGATCCTTGTCTGGGCAGATTGGAGTTGGCACGAGAAAGTATTGTATCATTCCTGTATAATGTATAAAAAGAGCCAAATAGCAGAAGTGTCTGTTGTGCAATTAGTTTTCAGTCAGGTTTACTTTTACTTCAGTCGTAATATGGCTTCCTCAGCCATTATTAGGTAAGGGAAGAAATATGAGGCTGTTTCTTACCTGATAGTGGCTGATGGCATCTGGGCAGGGCCAGGAGCAATGGGCCAGGAGCAACGGCAAAAAAATGGCTGGATGGCAGAGCCCAAAGAGTGGTGGTGAATAGAGTTAAATCCAGTTGGTGTCAGTCACAAGTGGTGTTCCCCAGGGCTCAGTAGTGGGGTCAGTTCTGATTAATATCTTTATCAATGATCTGGACGAGGGGATTGAGTGCACACCAGTAAGTTTGCAGATGACACCAAGTTGGCAGATCTGGACAGGCTGGATCAGTGGGTCAAGGCTAGTTGTATGAGATTCAACAAGGTAAAGTGCCAGGTCCTGCACTTGGATCACAACAACTCCATGCAATGCTACAGGCTTGGGGAAGAGTGGCTGAAAAGCTGCTCGGTGGAGAAGAGCCTGGAGGTGTTGGTTGACTGTGGCTGAACATGAGCCAGCTTGTGCCCAGGCAGCCAAGAAGGCCAGCAGCACCCTGGCCTGTATCAGAGATAGTGTGGCCAGCAGGGCCAAGGAAGGGATCATCCCCCTGTACTCAGCACTGATGAGGCTGCACCTTGAATCCTGTGTTCAGTTCTGGGCCCCTCACTACAAGGAGGGCATTGAGGTGCTAGAACATGTCCAGAGAAGATCAGTGAGGCTGGTGAAATGTTTGGAACACAAGTCTTGTGAGAAGTGCCTGAGGGAATTGGGGTTGTTTAGAAAAAGAGGCTCAGGGGGACCTTATCACTCTCCACAACTGCCTGAAAGGAGGTTGCAGCCAGGTGAGTGTCGGTCTCTTGTCCAAAGTAACAAGCGAAGACAAAAGTAAATGGCCTCAAGCTGTGCCAGGAGAGGTTTAGATTGGATATTAGAAAAATGTGTTTACCAAAAGGGTTGTCAGGCATTGGAACAGGCTTCCCAGGGAAGTGGTTGAATCGCCATCCCTGGAGGTGTTTAAAGACATGTAGATATGGCACTTAGGAACAGTGATTTACTGGTGAATTTGCCAGTGCTAGGTTAATGGTTGGATTTGATGATCTTAAAGGTCTTTTCCAACCTAAATGATTCTATGATTCTCTTGCTCACCCCCTAAAGTTGCAAACAAATGTTTACCTGGGATTTATCTGACTGTAAACAGCAAAGGAAAGACATTTTCATCCTGCATGTGTAATTTAATAACAAATTAATATGTTTTCCAGCTACTAGAAATGCAGGAATTTATTGAGAGCTTTTAGGTTGGTACTTAGAGCAGTCTTGAGGTGTGAAAGGAACATAATGTTTGGTAATGAGTTCGGAGGAAAGCCATGTTTTGGAGAATCTTGCATGATTGGATAAGCATGTACAACTAAGACATATTTTTGAGTTAGCCCTTGTGATAAGGGGGCTGTTTTGCCAGGAGGCGCTGGTCCATTATAATCCAACAAGAAAGGCACTCAGACCGTGTAAAGTATAATTTAAAGCACTACTTATTAGAGCTAGCACTACAAAGGAGAGGTAAACTTACATGACATCAGATAGATACTGGGAACCCCAAGTTGTAAATTGAAAAGGTCTTTTATCGGGGTGCATCATACCATGCAGCTGTCATCCATGGAAAGGTTACCCCCATTTTGGTCATTCAAACTATTACAGGATTTTCATAAAAGAAAATAACTCTGTTTATAATTTCTGCTGTCGAAACAGGCAGATTGTTGTCTTGGGAACTTCCTACTGCACTTTTAGATAATCCCAAGGCTGTGCAAGCTGGTGTACTCATCAGTACAGTGGGAGCTGCCTGCAGGCTCCCACAGTACAAACCACCAACTGGGTTTATCCTGTGACTGTGGGCTATGGGCAGCACAACACGGCTTGGAAGGCCAGGCTGGACGTGTGGCACACCACAGCACATATTGGTTATATGAGTCACTAGTCTCCAGTAGGATACAGTGGTCTTCTGGTCAGGATCACTACAGAGGTGCCTGAAAACCATCACTTGTGATGCCTGTAATCCCACTCAAATTCTTGTCAACTTAAATCTAGCTGGCTGCACTGATTCCATACTATGTATTATGTTAGATTAAGTTTGATTTTAAGAGCTCAACATTACTTACTTTTTTCTTGTTCGTTGTTTTTTTTTTCCTGGAGGCTGAAGATGAATTTGTATACTGGCCAAACAAAGATGAGCCTATAAACTGTGAGACCTTCAAAGTTACGATGATTGCTGAAGAACACAAGTGTTTGTCTAATGAGGAGAAGCTCATAATCCAAGACTTTATTTTAGAAGCTACACAGGTAACACAGTCATAAACACATAACTCAGGACTTGATTTGTTAAAGGTAATGCCTACATTTTGTTACATTTTCCACTGTATGTGAGTGATAAAATTCTGTGCCCTTGAAACACCAGGGAGAAACCTCTATAGGAAATGTGGGTGTGGTGACAGGGGCACTAGGTATTCTAAGCTCCACAGCAGTGGAATTCTCTATGTGTAAGCTGGAGCAGGACTGGAACGGAATGAAAGATAAGAATAACGACAGTCAATCTTCTATCAAATTGGTTTACGCTTTTTTCACCCTTTTAGGATGACTATGTACTTGAAGTGAGGCATTTTCAGTGTCCAAAATGGCCAAATCCTGATAGTCCTATTAGTAAAACATTTGAACTGATCAGCATCATCAAAGAGGAAACTTCCAACCGTGATGGACCCATGATTGTACATGATGAGTAAGAACTGCAGCTTTCTGTTTCTTTTGATGTTTTTTTGTCTGTAGAGCTATCCTTTCATCTCATTTAGAGTGAAAGCCACTGAAACAAGGCACAAAGTCTGCTCCTAACAGCAGTGCTGCTGATTCTGTTTCAGCAGCGTTAGTAAGATAAGCATTTTTATTTTATCACACTTCTGTGTTCCCTTTTCAATTCTATCATTTTGGCACTCTGGGTGATTGTCAAGTAGGGCACTGGAGAGGAAGGAGATTGATCAGATCTTCATTGTTTCTTACTGAAAGAAGCTAGACTATTCAGATGAGGTACCTTACCCTTCCCCAGCTGTTTAATAATAGCCAAAAGTAATGAAATGTTGAATTACTGAAGGACCTGAAGCCTTCAGGACTTGTTTAGTAGAGGATTGTAGGGAAATAACTCTAAGACTGGCTTTTAAAGACTCTCCAGAAGTTGTAGCCAGGTGCTGCAAAGGTTGTGTTCAGGCACTGCTTAGCAGGCCTCTTCAGAAAGTATAATGATCAAATGACAAATTAATCTCACCAGTTTACCCTGGATTTTGTGTGATCTCCAGCTGTGCAGACTTGATCTGGTTTCCAGAGACTTTTTTTATGTGTGTGTTTTGTTTGTGTTTCTAACTTCACAAAGGCACGGAGGGGTGACAGCAGGCACTTTCTGCGCATTAACAACACTGATGCATCAACTGGAAAATGAAAATTCAGTGGATGTTTACCAGGTAGCGAAGATGATCAATTTGATGAGGCCTGGAGTCTTTACAGACATTGTAAGTAATAAGTAAAATGTGTGCATATTCTTTTTCCTCTATGTGGTATTATTAGCATGCTTAAATCTTCAGGCAGCATTACTGAAGCACTGCCATCTTCATTTCTGCATGAGTTAATCAAAACTGTCTCCCAGAGGTGCTGTAGTGAACTTGCTGCTTATTCCAAATCAAAGTGTTTCCTGTGAAGTGGTCATCAAGTGGTTATCAAGTAGTCATATTCAAAATGTGCAGAGCTGCCACCAACATGATAAGATCTGCACTATGTCATATAAATAAAGGTTTTATTCAGCAGGAATAAATCCCTACTTCAAATAGACCCTGACGTAGTTACCCTAGTTTTCCATTTCAGGGTGGACTTTGATATTTCATGATCCAGTGAACGGTCACTTGACACCAGTGTCACTGCTTACAGAAAGAAAAAATAAACAAACCAAAGCAAACAACCTGAAAATTATAATAAATGAGACTTTCTTACTAAGTCAGTGTCCTACAAATGAAAATTCGTCACAGAAATGGAAAACTACAGATCCTGCCCCTTTTGTCATGCCACTACAAATCTGATGGCTGTAGAGCTACAGTGAGCATAACAAGAACATTTTAAGAGTGAAACTAGGGTTAGAGTTATCACATTTTTGATGGAAAAAACAGGCAATGACCGCAAAAGCAGGACATGACACAGACTGACAGGTGTCCGCCCCTTGCCCTGCCCCACTAGACCAGACTGAGGAGCCTGGTGGACAATGGAGTGAAAATGGAAACCCTTCCCACCCCAGCAGCACAATCAGGACCTTCACTGCTCTTGCCCCAGGAGCCTCCAGCAATTACCTGGGCACTGTATCTCAGGTTTCCAGTTTCCCATCTGCTACTGCAGATTTTCAGATTTGTTGTTCTTCCTGCCCTGTATCTCTTAGTCCAGCTTTATAGTCCAAAACCCACTCTATTTAGTCTGCTTTACTGTTTCTCACTCCTTCCATCACAGAAATTCTTTATCCGCATGTATCCATCAATGAACTGAAAATACTCCCCTGCCCTTTCAGAGCATCCTGCTGTTACCCTGTGCAGCACAGCCTTCACTCTCCCTTCACAGAGCCTACTGCTGTTTCCCTCTTCCCAGCACACACTGCAGGCCAGCTAACCTTTGGTGCTCCCAATTTCCCACTGCACCCAGTTAGGCAATGGCCTCAGTGAATCTTCCCACAAAGTCTCATCTCTCTTCTACCTCCTTTTTCTGGCAAGATCTTCAAAAACATAAACACTAACTGCAAGTACCAAAAATAAAAAGAGAAAAAATCTGCCTGCAGAGAATTCAGAGGGCAAAAATGAGATCATATTCGGGGGGGGTGGGAGGAGGAAGCCCACAGACATGCAGTAGCCCTAATCCTGACCCCATTCAGTTAAAGGGAACTTTGCAATTGACTTTAACAAGGATAAGATTCTATGCAGAATATTCCTTTTAAAACTTGGTTTCCTCCCCTACCTGTACGGTGTTCCTTAAAGTGCTTTGCATTGTGTACAGGGGGAGACATTAGTCAGAAAATTAATGAAGCTGCTAAGTAACACAGTAAATTGTGGAGCACAGTCCATTAACAGCCTGACACATCAGCTGTTAATTAATTTTGAGGAACAGTGTTAGGAGATAATCTAGTGTTATTATTTCTGACAACACACTGTCTATATCCTCTTCTCTTGCCCAGGAACAGTACCAGTTTCTGTACAAAGCTATCCTCAGCCTTGTCAGCACAAGGCAAGAAGAAAACCCTTCAGCATCTATGGACAGTAACGGCTCAGCTTTACCTGACGGAAATGCAGCTGAAAGTTTAGAATCTTTAGTTTAATTAACACATCAAATTAAACACACACATACCCGTGTCACACCAGGTGCACCTGGAGTTTACCATTGTTATTTTCAGTTTTATACTTTGGATGGGAGGACTCTATCCAGTCACTATATCTATAACCAGATCCCAGCTGTTGCTCAGTCATTTCTGTTACGTACGACTTTACTGTGGAACTCCTATCATTAACAATGTGTGCCTTTTCTTGGAAGATTTCATGTAATATGTTGTTATGTCTGGACTAACTTGATTGACTTTTACAGTGTTTCTAAGAATTGAATTGTGGTATGTTTTTTCAGTATTAGTTTTTGATTTATCTGGCTTTACTTTGAACTTAAAATTATCATATTTATAGATGTTAGGGGATTCCCAACTACAAACATGTCATGGGTTTAGTATTTGATTGATTTGCTGTATTTATAACAATTTACATTTGCTAGAAATATAACTTTTAATATAGTAGAATGTAAATAAAATACTGTTCTCTGTAACATTCAATATTTTAAGACTTCAATTAGACATTTAGAGTAGTAATCTGATACTTAACTGTAAATACTGCTACTTCTGTAGTGATCCATGGACCAAATTTATATTTATAATTGTAGATTTTTATATTTTACTACAGAGTCAGTTTTCTAGTTCTGTGTAATTGCCTTGTTAAAATGCTGTAGTCCAGTATGTTTTTATTTTAACAAAGTCTTCTGATATATAATTGTGCATCTTAAGCAATTAACCTTCATAAAGCTGCATGTGATTTTAACTTTTTGTGGGAAATAGAAATCATTCATTTTGAAATGAGAAGTTTTTATGAGAATAACACCTGTACTTGTTATTGTTAAATTGTTTTTACCTATGGCATTGCAAAAATAAATATAAATATTCCAGTCTGTGCTTAGCAGTCTTCCATATACAGTAAAGAGTCATCACTGTCACCTAGGAGAGGTTTTACTTACAAGAGCAAGGACTCAAGGCTGACCTGCAGACACCTGCTGTTCCCATGGAATCTGTGAGTTCAGAAGATGCTTTTGGAAAACCCTTTTATTATTTAATCTCTGCTCTGCTTCCACCTGTAGCTATAGTGTTCATGTTAGCTTTTATTTTAGCTTTTCCTTGCACATCCGCTGTCTGGTCCCACAAGGTTAATGGGATGTCCCAAGCCTCCAAATTGCCTTAATTGTCCCCTCACAAGACTTTTCCATGCTGTCTTTGCTTCAGATCCTCCATTCAGGTGCTGAGCTCTTTGCTGCCTCCTTTGGCAAAGCAAAAGCCAAACTCTGGGAAGCAATTAAGCAGGTAACCTCTGCAAGAGCAAAAGCAGAACATTTCAACTCGGTTACTCAATTATTCTCTTTAACCTTCTGAACTGGCAAGAAAAGATGCTGATTGTACTGAAGGTTGCAGCACTGAGGAGGGTAGGAGCCTGGAGCAGAATAGAGCTTTGTTTTAACACAGCCCTGGAGTAACTGTTTTCTCACTTTGGTACATTCAGTTGCTATGTAGAAATACTGATAGAAGAGATACTGCTCTGGATGAAAGCACCACAGAAACTAATGGACACTATCTTAGATAAAAACTAAGGGTAGGGGAAGACAAAACCTGAAGCATGCTTGGAGATCTTAATCAGCTGATTCTTAAGGCAAGGGTGTACGGGGAATCTGTGTCAGCAGATAAATCTAGACCCCTTCAGCAGTGTAGGACTGAGGATAAGTGGAACTGAGACAAAGCCAAAACAAATTTGGGGTTAGAGGAATCTAAACAGTAGAAACTTCAAAAAGTCCTCATAATGTTGATACATTATGAATGGCAGGAATGACAGAATAGCTAGAAATTACAACAGACTTTTTCCTGCTCTTTTCTTCTTTAGACAAAAATAATCATATAGACAAAATAATTAAAACAGTGTAAGGTATAGTTAGTTTTGTAAAACTTATTAACATGTAAATGTGCTTGAACTCTCTTTTACACTTGATCACTCCTCTTTATAACCCCAGCAGTGCAGTCCCAGAGGTTATGAAGTGGTTGAATCCATTGGACTTGAGGTCCTGGGGCTTTCCCTTCCCTGTTCACCAGTGACGAATGCAAGGCAATTCTCCTGTCTCAGCCTAATTCCAGAAGGGGGCTGAGGTACAGCTAAGTGCAAGTGAACTTACATTGTATCCCTAGCTAAGTTAAATGCCTTTGAAGAATAGGACCTAGAGTTTTTTGCTTACTGTATTTGTGTTGGTTTGGGGGCAGCAGGAGTTACAAATGTACAGAACAGGCTCATTTTCCTGAATGATACATGTTGCTGTAGCACTGTTGAATTACACATATACATTCTTCACAGCTTTCAGGCACTAAGTTGGTGCTCACAAAGGTATGTAATAATTGCTCTTTGAGGAAGGGCGTATCTTCTTTTTCTAGGTGGCCTGGGGATTCCTCACCACTTCCTGTACAGCACTTGGCTTGGCCAACACCTTCCATTTGCACACTGAGGCTAACAAAGCAAGCGCCAATATGTGATTCCTCCTTCTCCTTCCAGAAACACAGAAACAATTTTTCCTTTCCTAATCTCTAGGGGTGCCTTATGCAACAGGTTAATTGTGATCTTATGGCCATTTTGAACCATATCCCATAATCTTCTTAGTATAGACTTCTGCTCTTCAGTACATGAGTACACGGCAAGAGAAACCATCATGCTCATGTGCTACTTCTGCCTTTTCTTTAAGAAAACTGGCTTGTAGCCTCACATAATTTCATGCTTTTTATATTTATCTCTTCTATTAATGTATTTGGAGTTTCATAGAGTTGCATACACAAAGTCTTTTTTAGGCCAGTTAATTCTATGATGTTTTCCAAGCCTCTGTGGACCAAAAGCAAAAAGATCCTCCTACCTAAAATCCCATCTTGATATAACTGTTCCTTTCAACCTAAATGTTTTGCAGACATTTTAAAATGATAATCCAAGGAATCAGCTGTCATTCAAGGTTTCTTCCAGAGATGTTTGTAATCACATTCATCATCTTGTCAGCATGCTAAGTTATTTAAAACATAAGTGCTTAGGATAATCTCTTTACTCACCCATATTGGTTCTGATCTAGAAAAAAATAAGAATCATAAAAAAATCTTCTATAATCTTCAACCATGATGGATTACAGATTTTAATAAATGCGTGTCAGTTCCTCTCGCAGACAAAGGCCATATTCTAATTAATTTTTTCTTGTAATCCAAACTACAGACTCAGAGGACACATAGCCTGCCTTTTCAAACTGGGTCAAGTGTGGAAAAGATGTTATGTATCTCCTGCAAGAAGTGGAATATTAATAAACAACATCAGTTTAAGATTGTTGGTTTTTTCTTACAAAGCTGTAAATCATGTGCGCCAAGGAAAACTTGGTTAGTGAGCTTCCTGCTAAGAAATCATAGGTGAGTAGAGTTAAAAAAAGTAATCTACTAACATCACCAACTTGTCAGTAATTGTGGTGTTGAGGTTTAACCCCTATGGAAAGCTTTATAAAAATCAGCAATAAATGGTGAACAGCAGTCATATGAACTCACAGCAATCAGTACAACAGGATATTACTTAAAGACCTTAGTATAGACTTTGGAAATCCATTGACCAAATGAATTAGCAACATTCCATCACAGTGCTTTACCTGCACAGTTCATCATGGCATCCTGGGATAACTCAGGCTGAAATGGACAAGTGAGACACCAAGATTTCATCTCTTCCAGGGGCACAGGGAGACATGATCATAAAATCATAGAATGGTTTGGGTTGGAAGGGACCTTAAAAATCATCTAGTTCCAACCCTCCTGCCACAGGCAGGGATACCTTCCACTAGACCAGGTTGCTCAAAGCCCCATCCAGCTTGGCTTTGAACAACTCGAGGGATGGGGCAGCCACAGCTTCTCTGGGCAACCTGTGCCAGTCTCCCACAGTGAAGAATATTTTCTTAACATCTAATGTAAATCTCCCCTCTGTCAGGTTAAAGCCATTCCCCCTTGTCCTGTCACTACACACCCTTGTAGAATGTCCCTCTCCAGCTTTCTTGTAAGCTCCTTTTCATACCAGAAGGCTACCTTCTCTTCTGCAGGCTGAACAAGCCCAACTCCCTCAGCCTGTCTTCATAAGGGAGGTTCTCCAGCTCCCTAAGCATCCCTGTGACCTCTGGACTTTGGATTCTAACAGGTCCATGACCTTCTTATGTTGGGGACCCCATCTACTGTTCTGTAGCTTTCCAATTCTGTAGCTATCCTTGTGCCCAAGGACAGAGCACACGCTAAAAAAGACCCACATCTTAAGATTATAGCTGAAGAGGATGCCTAGATACAGATATATGTATATAAACATATAGATGGGAAGTCAGCGTGGATGCTTAAAACAAGCCTTGAAAGGTCTTCTCTGGTGATTCTAGTGAGAAGTATGGAAAGGTATTTCATGCACATAGAGAAGTCGATTTGTAGACACCTTTTTCAATACAACCATCTATGTTAAAATCCAAACCCCATTCGTATACATCTCATTAGACTGTAAAGATGACATGACAATAAAACAGAGGATTTCAGATTTATTTTTCAAGCATACTGTAAGATACAATTATCTTTCCAATAATATGCAAAGAAAACTGAGAAATCTTCATACAAGAAGCTGAGCAATAAATTCATTTAAATCTAAACTTAGAAAACAAAAGCAGCAGTGCACTGGGAAACAAGAACACATTCCAATACAAAATGCTTCAAAAATAGCAGTGTTTTTTTGAAGAAAGCTCTCTGTAGTGGTTCTTCTTTTAGTGCTCCAAAGACATTACATACCTGTAAGGCATTCTAATTTTCTTTGCATACTGCATTTCCCAGGCACAAAAGCAAGCAAGGCAGATGCATATATAGAGTCACAACACCATGGTTGTGCATTTTTGGGGCAAAGGAGGGAACAGAAAAGTCTTGAGTGAATTTCTGGTCTCACTAAGCACCAGACTGGAAGGCACCAGCAGATACAAGTCTATTTTTACCCCTTAGTTGTAGGCCTTTAATCTTCCAGAGGCAGGAGGAGGCAGCAGGTGGTGGAGTGTTTGCTGCCTGCTCCATCCTTACCCCAGCTGCAGGCATCAGGCATACAACAGATCCCAGCCTGTAAGGTCAGTTTGGAGCAAGGTGGACCCAGGATTTCATCAGAACGTGCTTGGCACTGTAACAGAATCCAAATTTGACAGTATAAAAGCATCCAGTTGTTAAGCATAAAAAGCCCTCCTCTTCATTCTTCCTTCTCCCTTTGACTCCTTTCACTCTCCTCTGTTGCAGTTGCTACTTCATTACATTCACACAAAGAAAATCCAATCCTGAGCAACAAGACTTAGAGAGCAAAACTTCAGCTATTGTTATGGCTGCTTTTCCTAACAGGCTGAACACCGCCTGGTATTCCAGCCCCTCAGAACCACGGTAACAGCACTATGCTTCTCAGGAGATAAGTCTGTGCGTTTAACAGCAAAGTGCGCTTGTGAGCAAACCTGAAAGCAGACAGACTCCAGTATCAGTGTTCAGCTTTAGAAAAGGGGAGCTCCTGGCAGTTTGCACAGGTACCAGTGCAAATGGTATCTGCCCACAGCATGACACCTCACAGAGAGAGGCAGTGAAGTCTATGCCATTCATGCATTGCCAAGTGGTGTAGAAATCCCTGAGCAAAACCCAGAGAAGCAGCCCTGAACTGGCTGGAGGCTGTTTTGTCAGAGAGAAGCTGCACTCAGGCTGAAGTTCAGTTCTGGGCTGACGTGGCTAAACTGCCCCTAGAACCAGGTTGGCACCTCTGGGCAGCATCACACAAGCTGACACACTGGCAAACTCTCATCAGCCTAAAGTGGCACTGTACTGAGCAGTACGGACAAGCTCCCAAATGAACACTTCGACAGTCTGATAGCAAAACAACAGAAGCTAACTCAAAAAGTAGTGATATCAACCCCTAAGCCTACTGTATTTCAAAGCTGCTTATAACTACACAAGTATTCCCTTTGTAACCATAATTAACCTGAACAGAGCACACAGTGTAAGCGGGAAGAGTAAACGTCACTTGGAGCAGCTTCTAAGCACATTAACTGTGTCTATTTCAGAATGTCCTTCCAAGCTGCAGAACTAAATGCTAATGTGCTCTCTGCATGGCACAAGGCAACACGTAACAGCAGGTATTTCAACATATTGCAATCAGATTCAACTCTGTAATGGGAAAGGGTATGGAGAGAGGCTTGTTTTAAACTTCCTTCTCCGTGTAATTAAAGCTTACATTCATAAGAATGGGATTTAAAGAATATTATGACCTAGATTTCAAATATTTAATGACTGAACATTTTCAAGATTTAACAGGATCTTGTTTGCTATTACTGCAGAATTCCTAAACTATTTCTTGCATATTGTTATTGTGAAAATATTCACAAATACTGTTAAAGAGAAAGGGGCAAGACTTTAAGTTTTGCTTTCATCTCTTTCTCCTGAGATATTTCTGGAAAGATATAAGGAAAGATCTGATTGACGCTGAAACATGTACATGAAATGACAGCAGTTTTAAGAGGAAAATGCCACAATTCATGCATCTGGTTATCTGCAGTCAGAGTCAGGCAGCTGGATTTATGGAAGGTGTCATATGTGTGTGCAATGGCAGGGGCTGCCTTTAGCTGGTTCAAATTGAGATTGTTAAAAAGTGAGAGAGAAACCAAACAAAGCCAAAACCCAATTCAGTCCACTGCTTCCGTTGTTAATGTTTGACAATGCTGTGAGTACTGTACACAATGCCTTCTGCCTGAACACGTTCAAGTATCGGTCCATAGACATTCTTCGTCAATGGTATAACCATACCTTTGGCATCTATTTCACCTGAAATAAAGGTAGGGAAAGAAAGTGTTAAGTACTCTACTGGGATTACTCGGCAAGGTTTCGGTAACAGGGAGGCTGTGCAGCAGCCTCTGTAGGGCCATTCCAGACAGCTCCAACCAATCCACTGCAGGGCACAGCTGAGAGGTGCCAAGGTGGTGATGAAAATTTATTTAAAAAAGGCCAGAAGAAAGGCCACAAAGGTGTAAGTAGAGCAAAAAAAGTGTGAGAATGGCCCTGCAGACAGCAAGGTTGGAGAAGGAGGATGGGAAGGAGGTGCTCCAGGTGCCAGAGCAAAGATTCCCCTGCAGCCTGCAGAGAAGACGATGCTGGAAGCAGGGAAAAAGCATGAGGTGGAAGCAGCAGCAGACAGGAGCTGTTATGGACTGACCACAGGCCCCATTCCACATCCCCCTTTGCTACCTGGGACAGAGGGAAGAGGCTAAGGAGTCAGGAAAGGAGAAGTGAATTTCAGCCTGGGAAAACCAGGTGGAGAGGAAGGTGGTGTTTTGTCTATTTTGTCTTTTCTTCATACCTATTTTAAACCACAACAAATTAAGTTTTATTTTCCCCCAGTCTATTTTGCCTCTGACAGTAACTGGAAAGTGATCTCCCTGTCTTTATCTCAATCCATAAGCTTTTTCATCTTGTTTCCTCCCCTTGTCCTGTTGAGGAGGAGGAGTGAGGCAGCAGCTGGGTGGGAATCCGGCAGCCAGCTCTGGTCAACACACCACAAATGCAAATACCAATTTGCAACTGTATAAATTATCATTTTCATGTTTCTTCATATGTATATATGCAGATTTATCAATCCTAGTACTGTGTTCTCACACAGTATCAGTACTGTATCAAAGAATAGGGAAAAAATGTTTGAAACACAGAAGCATACACAGCTTGAATTTAATTCATAGAGCTGTGAAATTGCAGTTAGGTGAAAAGCATCTAAACTTCAGAAGTTTGGGGTTTTGGTTTTTTAAATAACAAAAACCAAAAAAATACACAACAAAGTTTTTGCTCATTTCAGTTAGCCAGAAGAATGAAGTTCTAAAGATTAAGAGCAAACAAGGGGAAATCACAATATTTCCTTAAACAGGGTGATGACTTGGCAGAGTTTGTCTGTTTATCTATACACAACACGATCAGGTAATATTCCCCAAGCCTCAAATTTCATCAATCCAGAAAGCAGTAGCGGATGTCAGTAGCTTGTTCAGCACAGGTATATGTTAGTCTGCTTCATTGTGGCATGATCAATTGTAATTTGCTATGCCAAAGGTCTCCTCTACACCAGTGAAACATTTAAGACTACATCTATGCATTGAGCAGTAAATTTAGAGCTGTCACTGAAACACGCAGATTAAAAATTCCTGTAAAGAAGACAAGAAAAGTTTGATAAATTTAAAAATATACATATATACACATTTGTGAAACACAATACATCTGCTTTCTACAGGCAGAAAGATACAGGTAGTTGAAAAAACTGTTACTGAAGTCTGAACAGCCACTTACCATCTAGAACCATCTTGGCAGCAATAGCCGTGGGGTATCCTACTGATTTAGCCATCGCAGAATACCCCTTGTTATCACCATAGACAACCAGATCAATAAACTTTTTTTCCAAATGACCAGAAGGATGCTTGAGACCTATTTCATTTCTCATGACAATCATATCTCTCTCTCCAGTGCCTAAGAGAAAAGCACACAAACTATTCATTGCTTGCATTTCAGTCATATCAAGATGAGGTTCCTGATGAGCAAGGCACTATGCATACACAGCATGTATATCAGGGAAGTGACTTAAGATAAAGACTATTAAGGAGAACAGAATGTAGAGATAAAATTAAAAATATATCAAGGAAAGAAAAAGATAAACTGGGGGACTAGAGAATATCACAAACCACCCAAAACCTAACATGAAGGTTTATTAATGAAGGTGAACAAACTACTCCAATTAAGGCTGATAAGAGAGACTGGCTTGTTCCACTCAAAGCCCTGAAAAAAATTCCTCACATACCAAAGGGCAGCTTTATCTCCATGTGCTTTGCAAAAGCCCCCACAATGGAATCTGCTGCTGGAACTGGTTCATCTCCCAGTAAACCTAGCCTGGCAGAAGAAATGAGACAGACTTATGTCATTGCCTATCAACAGCTTAGTCTCAGTTTTGTAACTTCCAGCTTGTATCAGTTTAACGGTCTTAACATGGAACAAAATGGCTAGAATTGCAAGGCACAGCAAACTTTAAGGATTACTGGAATATTTACCATTCCACTGCCTCCAGCTGACTTTGATCCTTTTCCAGTTTGCTAAATACAGCTTCTTTAAGAACATCGTACTCAACTGGCTGCTTAATTCCAACCAGCTTGCACATGAGCTCTTTCTGTGTTAAAAGCAAACAAAAAAAAAAGTTCCTGAAGGCTTGACATCCATTTCCAGTCCTTTTCAGTCAAGGTTTCAAGAATCCACTGCTCCATTAAGCTCACTTACTATCTAGGCCTTCTGAAACAACAAGTTATGTGTACAGGAAAAGTGTGATAATTTGGGATTTTTTAATCACAATAAATGAGAATAAGGTCCATCTTTCCCTAGAACGCTTTGTTCCCCAGCACTCAGCTGCTTCCCCCTACTTTTTAGTCTTATCCCTTCCTCTGACAGTGAAGAAAGTACATAGAAATCTGCATAAACAAGGAACACTGGGAGGATGTTAAGGTTAAAGGGAAGCCACCTGGAGACAGCCAGAGAGTAGGGGACTCAAGGATACCATCTTTCAGCTGGTCTAGAAATGGAGAATATCCCTTTCAAAAGGAAGGAAACAAACTGATTAGATGAACAAGGCTCTGGCAGTCCTGGGAATGTTACCAAAAAGTTTTCTGAAGACTTTTGTGTGTATCTGAAAGCCATTTTGTGCTATCTAGATGCTAATTATTACTTGCTTCATTCAAAGCAACATGAATAATAAATGAAGCTATGACGAATACATGAAGCAAGAAAGAACTGCAGAGTCTGTTTAGAAGCTCAGGTTAGCCCATCTCCTCTGCTTCCCATGCAGAGCTGGTAGAAGGAAAGCACTGATATAAAACAATATTGCTGAGACAAGGTTTGCAGTGAGACTAATGAGTTTATCATTATTTTCAAAGTTTACATGGCACTGCATACTTATTCTTTGAGGTTAGGAGAACTGGAAATTCTAGCCATCTCTACAAAGAAAACTTGAAGATATCAACCCTAAAATTGAAAGTGGAAAAAAATAATATAAAAAAGTGATATAAAAAAAGTAGCAATTCCCATATGGGTAGAGGAGCAGTGCTGTAAGCTGTGTTGTGGTTTAAACCCAGTCAGAAACAAGCCAGACTAGGCCTCTTCACCTTGTGCTTTCTCAGTTTTGAGAACACTCAAGACATTCTTAACTTGAACTAATGACATCATCAGAAAAATTCTGTGCTCTCCTCAGACCATCACACAGCACACGCCTGGTGTCTTTTTCCAGGTTAATGCTGATAAAAGCACAAGGAAGGAAACAGGAAAAAGAGCCGAATTTTGTTCATCTGAGTAATAGTTACTCTCTCAGAGGTTTGCAAAAGGGAAGAGAAATTGCTTACAAGATAGGCAAACAGACCTGACAAGTAATAAGATGTCAGTTCAGTTCTCTTTACACCATACTGAAATATGGAATTCTCTGCTTTGCCCACAAAGACAGCCAAAATGATTGTCAAATATAACAGCAGTACATCACAGCAGCCATACTTTGGCTGAGATTTTTAAGATTAAGTAAAGCATCAGTAAGCAAGACAGAAAAAGCAATACCAACAGCACTCAAATCAGCCAGGGCTTTGCCTAGGCGAGTCCTGAAAACCTCCAGTGTCACAGACTCCAGAGTCTCCCTGGGAAACTTGTTCCAGCACTGTATTACATTCCTGCTGAAGAAAATCTTCCTAATATCCAGAAACAAAAACCAGGGAAAACCAGGATGCAATACATGATTCCCAATTCTAAGCACACCCAAGCCTAGAAATAGCAAAAACATTGGTAAAACAGGAAAGAAGGCAGAGCAATCAGAGCAACTCACCCAGGTTAGAGGTGGAGTGGTTGAGCTTAGCAAAGGATATGGATCTGGGCTTATTAATCCTAGTTTTACAAAGCCTCCCATAGCTTTGGAGTATCCCTGAAATAAAAGAATAATGTGGTTAAAAATAATATTCACTTGAAACTGAGGCAAGTGTTTCTACTTGCTTTGAATGCAGCAGTGGATGCAACCATGGTAGTGGTAACATTATTCCCACAGGAAGATAGCCATAATTAACAGGATGCTAGTGGGGTTACTGCTCCAGAGTGGTACCTTCCCCAGGACCTCTCTACCCTTCTCCCTACTTTTTCAATACCCTCTTTAATGACTTCTTCTGCCATCAATACCTCCATGGCAAGTAGCATTGGTACATGAGATCAAAGGGCTAGTTCAAACTCCAGCACATCATTACAGAGAGAGTTATATCAGCCAGCTGGCCCACAAACCAACCACAGAATACAGAGAGCCCAACGCTGAACTCTGGTCACCCTGGCTTTACACCAGTGTGATTATATGGACATCAGGTAGATTAATTTTAAAGATAAGAATCCTCTATGTTTGTATCTTTCCTTCAGGAACATCAGACAGACAGGACACTGGTGGAATGGTATTTAAAAGGAACTGTAATGGCTACAAAAGGCAGCCAAAAACGAATTTTAATGTGCATGATAAAAGAAGTCTCAACTGGTTTCTGCTTCTTTTTGTTTGCATCCTGTTAACACTCCCACACAGCTGCTGGATACCTGAAAACACTTCCATGCAAGTGAAACACTGTAAAAAAAACCAGAATGGTGTAGCCTGAAAGAGAGCTAATTATAATTAGGAGCCACCTCCACCAGCACTAGGTTATCAGTTTAGATGGCCTTTAGATATCCTTCTGTGACATCTCTTTTTAAACTGACTCCACTAGCTAGCTGAAATTAATCTATGAAAGACACTCTGAGGAAATGCTAGCCTCCACATTGAATTGACTGCTTTCTGCTCTGCAGCAGAGCAGAATGTGCAAAAAAGGGTCAACATTAACTTCTGCCCGCTCAGCACTATGTTCTCGCATGTAGATACCAGGCAGGTAGAGGTATGGCAAGCTCTTCCACACAACCCTACCAACATCACACCATCCCAAAGTGATGGGTCTACTCTGGGGATAAAGAAAACAACACTAACCACAGAAACATCATTCTTATAGCACACTGGTAACAACTCTTCATGCTACCCCGACATTTTTGCTTTTCCTTGTGCTTTTATACAAAATAAGAATGTTTTGCCACCCCCCCCCCAAATCATAGAATAGTTAGGATTGGAAAGGACTTTAAGATCAGCGAGTTCCAACTCCCCTGCCATGGGCAGGAACACCTCCCACTAAACCATGCCACCCAAGGCTCTGTCCAACCTGGCCTTGAACACAGCCAGCGATGGAGCATTCACAACTTCCCTGGACAACCCATTCCAGTGCCTCACCACCCTTACAGTAAAGAACTTCTTCCTTATATCCAATCTAAACTTCCCCTGTTTAAGTTTGAACCCATTACCCCTTCTCCTGTCACTACAGTCCCTAATGAAGAGGCCATCCCCAGCATCATTGTAGCCCCCCTTCAGATACTGGAAGGCTGCAATGAGGTCTTCAGGTAGACTTCTCTTCTCCAGTCTGAACGGCCCCAACTTTCTCAGCCTATCTTTGTGTATATATGACATAAGAGTGATGGCATATTGAAAATGTGGGATCTGAGCAGGACATGAATGGTATGGAATAAGGAGTGCATACTGTCCTGGGTTCAGCCGTAGCAGTCATTTTTCTCCTTCTTAGTAGCTGGTGCAGTGCTGTGTTTTTGGCATTCGGCCTGGGAACAGTGCTGTTAACACCGATGTTTTCAGCTGCTGCTCAGTAATGTTTACCCTGATCAAGGACTTCCTGAGTCTCATGTTCTGCCAGGGAGGAGGGGAAGCCGGGAGGAAGCAGAGACAGGACACCTGACCCAAACGGACCAAACAGGTTATTCCATACCACAGCATGTCATGCCCACTATATAAACTGGGGGCAGTTACCCAGAAGGGTTAGATCACTGCTCGGTCGGGCTGGGTATCGGTTGGCAGGGGGTGAGCAGTTGTATTCTCTTCCCTTGTTAATTCCCTTATCATTATTATCATTGGTGGTAGTGGTGGTGGTTTGTGTTATACCTTAGTTACGGGACTGTTCTTATCTCAACCCATGGGAGTTAATTACTGTCACAGTGAGACTTCATAACTAGATAGATGCCTTCCACATATTTTTAGCTTTTGAACAAGATATCATATCTAGACTGCTAAAAAGAGAGCTGATGCAGTTTGTAACCCTTATTCCCCCACAATGGCCTTCCATCTTCCTTTGCTAAGCATGCATCCCTTCCTCCCTCACTCCCAGAAATGAAGAAAAATCCTGCTGTATTGCAAGAGTTAAGAGTAAAAGAACATACACGCTTCTCAAGCCATGTACAAAATAACAATTTATACTTGACATAAACCTTAACTCAATAGGCATATCATGACATTCATAAAAGCTTTTTTTAAAACCTTCAATATGGTTTTAGGTTTATTCCTTCTTAAGTTATACTGACCATCAAAAAAATTAAAAAAGAATCTAACACCTAACAAATGAAAGGAATAGAATTTATCAGTTAGAAGGAAAACACATTTAACATTTTACTTAACTGAAATGTTAAAGCTGCTCAAATTCAAGATTTCCAGTTATTTCATGAAAAACCTTCTCAGTTTGATGAAAAACAATCATTTCCTATAAGATTTTTACATTATGTTTTTCATAGGAATATAGGCAACAAATTGTAAGCTCCATTTTTTATCATCTTTAAAAGAATGGATCAATTCTTAAAAATACGTAACAGCAACCCACATCACACAACCCCTTCAGATTTATTTAATTGTTTTTAAATCTTCTATTGATCTGACACCACACACAGAGCCGGAGAGAAAAAGAAACACAGATATAGACTATGCAAACCAACTGACCACCTGCCCAAAACAAGTAAAACTATTTTTCCGTTTTGCAACAAACACCTGTTAAGTAAACCAGATAAAGGTACTTTCAAAACAAGAGTAGTCCTTTCAGTTATTTCTCAGTTGGGATAATTGAGAGCTCATAAATAGCAAGTACAGAGCTATAAAAGGCTGACTTTTAAATACAGTTTTCTTTAAATGATAACATTCACCTCTTGAGCAAAATAATGAATTAATGAATAATGAATAATAATTCTAAATATAATAATCCTATAATAACAGATAATAATAATGAATAATGAAACAACTTACTTTGTATCTTAAGGTGCCTCTCAACAAAGTGTGAGCTGTCTGAATACCATATGGCTCAGCATATTTTGTGCTGTCTCTGTTAGGAAAGCCTTCCAGATTTAATCCTGGGAAGAAATCCATCGGAGTAACAGAATCAAGTACTGCTCCTCCAGCTGGAATATTTACAATCTAAATTTTGTGAAATAACAGCAATATTATTACGGTGCAGTGTTATTTATTTTACAACAGAAGAGATGAAGTATGTTCAAAATAGCAACTATATGCTTAGTATTTTGTGTGCAAACAAAGGCCCAATCTAAATAAAGCAGTTGCACAAGCCATTGAAGTATATCACGTGATGGAAAAGCATGCACTATGTCAGCCATTGCTAATCAAAAGGCTAAAACAAGACACATCCTTCTCACATATGCTGTTGATTCCTGCTGCGCTCATATTAAAATGGCAAGTTCATTTCCCAAACTACACCAATGTGAATGAAGATTCTGCCCATAGGCTTCCTGCTTTTTGGTCGTTTTTAATTCTCTTATGGGGGAGGAGAAGACAAATGTAAAGAGAAGGAGAGATTTTGTTTCTCTTTGTTTTAAAGTTTAAAAAACAAATCCAGTGGTAGCACACTGATATAAAATTGCGGTCCATGTGTATCTTTACTTGCAGTTACAAAGCACAGAGAAAATGCACCGTTGAAGGAAAACAAAATAAGGTTGACTAGTTCTATTATCACTCCCAACCAAAGCCTTGAACCCTGCTTCCTTCAAGCAGCTGATACACATGTCTGCTATGCAGCATCAATACAAGCTCATTTTGTGACTTCTGAGCAAAGGGGCAAGGTTTCCTCCTAGAAGAAAGACTAAATCAAAAGCCAAAAGATCTTATAGTGTTTGCCAAGCAAGGCACTAGTGGGGAAGAATCCTGTACAACAGTCAAAGATAGCTAAGGATTTAGTGCACAATTTACTGACAAGCTCACAAACTGCTCTCATAACTAATCATTCATAAGCATGATCTATTTTTTCCTAGCCATGGGTGAACCAGGTCAGAATTAAATAAACATTTTTACATTCTCCAAGGAACCCTTTTATCTGAAACTTATGTGTTGTTGCTTTTTAACTAATGATCCAATAGACAATCCCTGATTTTCTCCCTTCTCACTGCAATAACACTAGAGCACCAAAATGTCATGACAAAAAATCCCAAAAGATTTCTCAGTTTTGCAGATCAAAAAGTTTAGGTAATTAGCTGAACCTTACAGTGGTTATACAAGGCAGTCTCCTTGATATTTGAAGAGCCCCTGCTCAGTAACTACTTTGAGCAAGTGGAAGTGGTCAAACAGATAGGATGGGAAAGCAGAAATGCAACAGTGGCTTGCAATAGCTTTGCACAAATCAGTTTTATCTTTCCATAAAACAGATGAAGTGACATTTGCTAGGTTAAGTCTACTCTAATGTCTCCTGCACAAATAGCAAAACAGCTTATATAAACACATCAGAAAGTACTGTACACTTTCACAAAAAATACTCATTGCGTTACTGGTATTACAGACTGCACTCAAAGAAATCAAGAGTTCTGGCATACACTGTGCAAGTACAGAATGAGGCTGTCTGGATTACAAAAATGGTTAGACAGAAAAGCAAGTAGAAGGATGCACTTTCACCTTCATTTCACAGAGCCAAAGACAGGTATATTGAGTGGCAAAAGCAATACACAGCAGGAATGGAAGCTGGACACCGAAACCCAGACTCAGTGCTTTAGTCATTAGAACACACTCCGTCTTCTGCAATCAGCTTCCATACAGTAAGAACAATGCTGGCAGGCACCATCACACTCCAAAGATAGGATTTTGTTACGCATGCAACTGAGTCTGGCAACTATCACTGGCTTGAAAGTAAACACAGCAACTTACAAATCCCAATTCTCCCCTTAGCCCAACACCATTTTCTTTGGCTTTAAATGGAAATTTTAGGATTACTTCACCTCTCCATTTTTTAAATATGTAGCAGACTGAACTGTATTCAGCAAAACTCCTTGTGGGCTCCAGCTGAACTTGTATCTCAGAGGATTGTCAGAGCACTCTGGAGCTGGTAGGCCACCGCAGAAAGAAGTGTAGGACACAACCTGCCAGATTTATTCACAATGAAAGAAACAATGAAGAGAAAACAGACCAGGATGCACAGTACAGAGCTGCCCTGCAGAATCCCTTTCAGTTCTTAAATTTTCTGTTGATGCTGTACCCCACATAGGCCAAATCAGCAGACCTACAGTGGACAGGGGGAACCAAAAGAAGTATACTGTGCAAGAGCAACAAGCTGTCACACTGCAGCCACTGACTGTAAAGGAGAGGAGACCAAAATAGACAGATGGGGCAAGGCCATATTTTTGATGGTTTCACCAACTAGATTAGTTGGCACCAAATCCCAAGCATCAGAAAAAGTGAGGTGCCCAGAGTCCATTACACATCAGTGACATGCCCAAAAACTAGGAGGTAGTAAAGGAACAGGTTTACTATTAAAATGTTGACTATGTGCTACCTGCCAACCTTACCGTGGCACCAACTTCTTTTGCCTTGTCAATACATTCCATTGCCAGCATATGGTCAAGACCAGGATCCAAACCCATTTCACTGATAACTGTAATACCAGCAGCTTCTACACTAAAAATAACAGAAATGCAGAGCTGTCAGAATATTCACTTTTATTCAGGAAATCTGTCCAATAAAGGCCCAGTGAACTTTCCCCAACACAGTAAATTCTGGGTTCTATCTGTAGCTTGTGGGGAAACAAAAAAAAGAAGGAGATGTTAAAACCTGAGCAGTAACAATTGTTAGAGTCATTCAAGCCTTGGTTTCTCTTACTTTACTACAACATCTAGGGGCTGATGGAAAAATAAATTCCTACCAGCTACTCCATAACTCACATTCCCCTGGACAGTGCTATAATGCATGAAGGTACTACTGAAGAGTACAGCACAGAACTAGTCATAATTGCTCTAAACAGCTCCTGTGGGGAAGAGAGATGAAAGATCTACTTTCCCAAATCACAAGCATTTGGGGTTTAGCAGTTGCCCACATTCACAGAGAAATTCACTTATCACCACAAACTGAGGCAGTTTATTTTAGTCTCAAAATCACTTTGTGTTTTCACAAATAAGAATTGCCTTTTTTCTTTTTTTTTTTCTTTTCCTTTTGAGAGTGTGATATGACCTCTTGGCATCACAGCTAGAAGAAGCTCCCTCACTGTCTGCAACACTGGTTCTCGACCTGTCTACCTTTCTCTGTTTTATCTTTTGTAGAGATACAGCATGCACAAGTCTCATCTCACTCACTTGAATTAATTTCAGAGTTTCCAGTACTGAAACTAAGAGGAGTACCTAGGTGAAAGTACATGCCCAAAACAACTTCTGATTATATAATAAGTAGCATAACAGAAACAATAGAATAGTTACAACTGTTACCAACTTGAGACTAATATAGTGGGCCTATCCAAAAGAAGTCATGAAGGAGGATGTTACTGTAGATAATAGAATATTAGTATACATTAGGGGAATGTGGATTAGGAGAGTGTGAAGGATGACAAGGAAGCTTGCTGTCACTGGTAGAATAGGACAGCCCATCTGCTCATTTGAATATCAGCCCAGCTCAAATATCCTAATAGATTTGAGGGGAGAGGGGAAGGCACACTAACATGGAATAAGATGGGGTATGCAGAAAAGTACATTCTACTGTTTAGAGCACTAGTCTGACCATACTGGGGTGTGCACTCATTTCACCACTCTGCCACAGCCTCCATATGCAACTCTGGGGAAAAGAACTTGGTCCTCCATCATAGAAAGGGAAGGAGAAAGAACGCAGAAAACAGTAATTCACAATAAACATTGCAGGTGTAACAGACCACGGAAGATTCAGACAGTGCACTAAAGGAGGCAGCAACACCAAGGAGATGCTACTCTCATACTTACCTCTCCCGGAGCTCTTTCATAGCTGGTGTTAAGTAGCTGGCTGTTACCAAGTTCACTTTGTTGTCAATACATTTCTTAGCAACCAAAGGATGTGCTGAATAAGGCAGCAAACTACAAATGAAACGATTATGCAACATCAAAATCCAACCAGTTACTTGGGCTGTCACTGGAAAGACACTTGCAAATGTTTTTGTATGCCTACAAAAGAGCTGAAGTAAATGCAACAGCCCTACCTGCCTTGCCCTGAGCAGTTTATCTACATAAGTGAAATGCTACCCTATCAGAAGTGTATTGTTGTATGTACTTGGAACAGAGCACAGGACAATATGGGAGTCATTGTTTAGATAGCATCTTCTGTCACATTTGTCTTTGTAAAAAACAAACCACTAACTTATTCTCAAGGCCACCTTCTAAACAGGCATGCTGAATATTTAGAAGATGCCAAGCTGTAAATCCATCTTTGAGAAAGCTTGCATTACAATGATCTTGCTGAAGTACTTTGTGAAAAGCATGTTCTACCTGGAAAGGAAGTAGCATTCATGACATCTGTGGCAAAAGGGACAAAATTACAAGGACTGTGAAGTCATTTGCTCCCCTCTTTAATATCTGGAAAGAGATCTTTCTTAGTAGAGAAATTAGTAAGATATCAGAATTTTGCTTCCTCTTGCAAACATGCCAATTTTATCCCAAGAATACTTACACTGGTGGACACAACTGGTCCCTCACACTAAGAAGGCTGTCCATGTAATTGGTGAACACTTCTAAAGAAATGCCGCAGTCAAAACCCCTTTGAAAGTCCTGATGCCCTGCTACATGAGAAGGCAGCGGCCAGATACAACTATTTACATACACAACTATGATCCCAGTTCTTGGGCGTTAAGAAAAAGTTAGTATGCTGATTTAGGTCAGTGAACTAGGAGAAAGAGGCAGCATGACTGAGGTTTGAGCCTGTCATGTTTTACACACAATTCTGACCTGATCACAAGGTTGTGTTTCTTCACCAAAGAGGTCAGCTTTTCCTCATGCTTAAGGATATCCATATGAACTGAAGTAATATTGTTATATTTTTCTGTCAGTTGTTCAAGTTGTTCCTTCATGACAGATGCTGTTTTAAAAGTAAAACACATCAACTGTTACCTGAAGATAAAGGTAATTACAAAGCACTCCCAGGTACAACTGTGCTTCCCTAAGACAAACAGTTGCATGGATGTTTTCCTTCACTAACAGTTGAAATCAGGCATAAAGCACCTGACTTCCCTTAAAGTAGTCAACTTCGCTATAAATTGCCAATGTCAAGCCACAGCAGCTATAACTCAACTAGGCTCTAAAAAGAATACTTACTCTCAGAAGAAAAGAACCTACTGAAAAACAACCATTTTCAAGTAGTGTGAAAATTCATCTTGAGTCTGAAAGTATTTTAGGTCACTATGCAGTACATATTTTCTCCTGGTTTTAAAAATGGTAACTTTAATCAGGCCAAATAAATGCTGAGGTGGAGTATTCAATCAGTTTTTGATAGTAGTAGTTATTTCTGCAAAAGCACAGACTAATTCACTGAAATGCAAGAACCTGCCTAAAGTCCAGGAGAGGAAAGGTCCAAAGAGGAAAATACATTTTTCTTTTTCAGGTTGTGCTTGCTTTAAGTGAGACAGGAAAATCTTAACTAATTTTAAGGTCTTGATGAATATGCAGGTTCAACACAACTAACTGACTTAGTAAACAAATGTGCTCAGAAAACTTATCCCATCCCTCATTCCACATAGCCACAAATTTATAGATAAATCTGGTTAAAAAAAATCTTTCAAAATTGTTTTAAGAAATTTTAACAGGAATTCCTATTTTTAACCATGAACGGCTTAATAGCGTAAAACAAAACTAATTCACATCATTTACTATTTTTAACATAACAAAAAAACATTAAGCTTTTGTTTAGCTCAAATATCATTAAAAGGCCCAGATTCAATCTGACTAGTTTCAATATTTGCCTATGGCTTAGTTCTACCAAACCTGCATGTGCTAATATTATCCCTAAAAGGAAGAAACCCAAGTCTCTGCCCGCTTCCATTTGTCCCTTCCAATTATCTTGCTCCTACCGCCATCAGCACTTACCATTAAAAGGAAAGCAAAACTGAAAGAGAGCTCCAGGTTAAAGCAATCAGTATTTGACACATCTGACACCATCTCCTGTCCTGGCTCACCATGCTGCCAACACAAGCATGACAATGGGAACATGGCCAGGAGAAAGGACTAGGCAAAGGAGTAGGCGGCAGGTGGAGCACAGGCTTACAGAGAATTAAAAGCATCTGTGCCTCTAACTTAGGGCTTTATTTCCTTATGGCCTTTCCAAAGTCAATGGAAATAAACATTGCCAGAGGGTGATTCTCCATATCCTACTTATCAACTTGTGCTGAGAGAAAAAAGAAAGGCAAAATCACCTAAAAATTCAACCTAAAAAGAAATTGATTACATGAATGCTTCCCAATTAAGACTTTTGTCATTTCGATTTAAAATGGTGTAGCCTAACAAGCAAGAACCAAAAGTGGCACCACAGTGTGCCTTTTAAGCCTTCTTCATCCACCTACCTCCTGTCAAATATTTGACAAGTAATACTTTTGTGTCTCTTCTCTTTTGAGTTTTGTGTGTGTGTGTGTGTGCTATACAAATTGCATGTTTTTAAGATACTCAGGTAACAGGCACCTGCTGTTTGCTCAGTGCTTGGCAAAACACATTTTCCAATTCACCTGGTTTCCCTTACTGTTACTATATTGCAGGGACTAAAGCTGCCTCTGTACTGATGAGGGGATGGATGCTGCACATGGCTGTAATCCATCCTTGTTCGCAGCATTAGACAGTGAACTATGCTAACAGGTGTAGCTTCCTTGGAGTTCCTCTCCTCTTCCTAGTAAATCTTCCTTGGAGTTCTCCTCTTCTTTCTAGTAAATCTTTTCTCAGGGATTAAATAGTTATTACTGCAATGGATAGCAAAAGCAGGCAAGCACAAAAATGAGAAAATAACAAACCAAAGCAACACCATTAACAACACCACAAATCAACAGAAATACAAAAGTAAGTTTTAAATAAAGCCACTTCCCACCAAAGTCACTTTCACGCAATACAGCCTGGGATTTAAACCTTTAAACAGAATCAGGGTAAAGACATCTTCAAGGGTATGGAAAAGTGGTTTTGAGATGCCCAGCCTGAGGCATGCTACAGATAAAACCAGAAGAGAGGAATGAACAAGCAGGCATGTGAGGCTGACGAGAAGGTCAGGGTCTGAAGGTTTACCATCACAGTACTGGTTAACTAGAGCAGAGGCTTCAGCCATACATATGTCCATAAAAAAATTTCATATTCTTGTTATGTGAGGCTGAAAACACAAGCCAAGCACCAGTGAAAGGGACTGACTACCTACAAAATCAATCCTAAGGCCAAGTCAGGTTAGAAGGAAAAGTACTTCTGTTTTCCTTGCATAAGTTACACATGCAAACAGTAAAATTTCCAATGTGGCCATGTCATTTTCAAATCGATTATGTAAACTCAAAATACTCACAAAGTTACAAAATCTTTTTCTGCTGTGTATAACAACAAAGATTTTCTTTATCTGTTCTCAGAACCAGATCCATTTACTGCTTTTGAGAAAGGTTCTGCCACGCTAGCAGGTTTAAATAAGATATATTTTTTCAATAAAAAACAAGCAAAGTCTTACATACCAACTGTGATGTCAACATTGGAATCTCGAGTAAGATATTCAATTACAGGGCCAGAAACATAGCCAGATCCAAGCAATAAAACCTTCTTCTTATTATCCATCTTCAGCATCTGAGTGTATTCTCTAGGAGGTGTAACAGGCGAAATTAAAAACCACAGAGAAAAAGGAAACTGTAAGCTGCTAAAACTAACAAAGCAAGTTTCAGTAAGTCTACAAACCAAGAGCTCTACTCAGACCAAGAGTCAAGTTCCTGGCTACCTAACCCAAGACTGTGTAGTACTGCTTCCACTCTTCTGCTGCAGAACTTCTAGTTTCTTTCCTCCAATATAAATATGATCAAATCCATCAATATCTCCACTGCTTCTTCAGTTGATGCTAGCTGTTCAATAGATTTTTCCTCAGTTGCCACTGTATTTTTCTGAATGGCCAAATTACTGTAACCTGTTCACTTGAGGACCCATAAGCTGTCTATGTCATCCTGGGCTGTCAGAAAGGGATTCAGGCTCTGCTTTGCTCCCTTTAGCTAAACCCTTACCCTAGCTAAACCATCACACCTTAAGCAGTAAAATCCTCACTTTCATTTGCATTATCTCCAAAGTTTGCAAAGTAAAGGAGGGTATCATTATCAGGTCTTGCTTTTCTGACAGCTAACTGAGCAACACCACTGAACATCACATGGAACATACAGGTCTGCAGAAGTATCCAACATTAATCCACAAAACCTCCTCGGGAATGACATCTCCAGATTCTCAGGGTAGGTCACACAAGCAAAAGAAAAAAAAAAAAACTAACAAAACACACACACACGAAAAAAACCACAACCCCACAAAACAAAAAAACACTTCCCCCCCCCCCAAAAAAAAAAAACAGATCATTGCTCTGTGTGAGGTATTCCTCAGCAAATTTGTTATGTAAACAGCACATGACAAAAAAAATCACTGGGAGCTGAAGTCTTTGAGAGGCAAACAGCATGTTACTTTGGGTGAACACTTTTTGTGCACAAGTTCATAACCAGAACTCCCAAAGGTCCCAAAGGAAACTGGAGACATTTGGCATGCAAAAGTCAACACACTATGCTTTTAGTGGATAGTGTATGCAGTGCTTGTGGTCAGATCAATCTCAACTTTTACGCGACGTACAGTGCAGCTGGCGCTGACCATGCCACCGACTAAAGCTTTATCGACAGGAACATAATGAAGTCTGAGAGTCTCACAGAGGTTCCTGAATACATCCAGTCACAGAACAATGCTATACAGCACAGCACTTGAGCCATACTAGGATTCAAAGTATAGTACAGAGCCTTTTCCTTTCAAAGGACTGTACGTTATATCAATTTTAAAAGGACAAGGAGTAACAGAATAATGCTGGCATGTGTCTGTTTCCTGCCAGTCTTCATAACATGAGAAAAAGAAAAATGACCACTTCCTCAACTTCAATAGAAGTTACTAATAGCATATGTTAATGATTTAAGCAACGTGCCTGAAGAAAGAAGGAAATATCAAGCTAGGAGGCATTTAGACATACGCACTAGACAGTGCAATATAGCAGTATTCCATAAAAACACAGAAGTAAATAAATTCAAAAGGGGAGGTAGCATGCAGACAGCATTTTTTTACCATCCTGAACCAAATAAACTGTAAGAAGCTATACGTTACCTGCTCTCCCTCAATTTCTGGATATATTGATATTTAGCTGTCAGTGAGCCATTGGATGCAATCACTGCCTAGAAATACGTGGGGAAAAAAAAAAAAACAAAACAAAAAACAAAACCTGAGGCTTTTTGTACCTGTATCATTTATAGCAGAGGAAGACAAGCAGAGTGACAAATAACAAAACTTACATCTCGAACAACAGTTGAGTAATTCTGTTTCTCAAGAGGTTCTGAGCCTTCTGATAACAGCTATGGAGATAAGTTATTTAAAATCCAGTCATTTAATTTCCCATACATTTTTTTTCAGAGTAAAACATTAAGATTTTAAGCAACATTTAAATGCAGTCAACAATACCAGTATTTTGTAGATCTGAAATTCTCGTGGCCCTAATCAGTGTCATTTAACGTCTATGAAAATACAGGAATTCAAACAGCAGTCTGATTGTGAGCAACTGCTGACTGCCCCAAGAAAAACAGATTTAGACATCTCTTGCATAGTCCAGGAACAATGAACTACCTAACAGAGCCTGTTTCCTGCCTACACAAAGTGTTCTTGACAGATCCCTAAGACATCCAGATCACTAACGTCTCATTCACAAGTTGCTTTTTCAAAGTATTGCTCAAGACTTAGAAAGCCTTTTTTTTTGTTTGTTTGGTTTTGTTTTTTGGTTTTTTTTTGAAGTACAAAGTCAGTTATGTTCTACAGCAGATTTTTTTTGAATGCATACAGGAGACCAGAAAAGCAACAAACAAGCAGACCAAAGTCTGAGCCTTTTACCTTCTTGATGAATACATTAGACCTTACCATCTCTTCAACATATGGTAAAAGCATATCGCCAAAGTACTCTGTTGCTTCTACAGGAAGCTGAGCTGGCAGATTGTCAATGGAACACATCAGAATCCCGGAGCCTTCCACACTGAAAGAGAGAACATGGCTTTTCTAAACTACTTCACCTTGGTACCTGAAAGGCATCACCTTTCACAAGTGCTTTAAACACATGATTTTTCAACATAATGTTTCATCATAGAAATTACAGAGGAAAGCAATAAAAACTAAAGGCTCTCCCACCTGTCATGAATAATATGCTGATCAGCATCATACATACAAAATGGACTGTCAATTGTTGTACATTCAGTCATAAATTCTATAGATCCTCCAGTGTCTGCTGAAATGTCACATATTGCCAGAAGCCTAAAGCAATCAAACAAAAAAAGACAAAAGAATAGAGTATTATCCAAATTACTATAAAATATAGGTATAAAAGATCACAAGTGAAAAAGAAATTTAAAAGAAATGTGAGAAAATATATTATACTTATAGTTTCATTCATCTTGACCAATTTAGAAGTCAGTGTAATACGAACAATGACATCCAGACAGGTAATGGAAATCTGGTCATGAGATTTCCATTCACATAAAAAGGTTCCATATTTCACATGTAAGTTCTCAAAGACCAGGACAATCCACTCATCCATCATTTTTTCTGTTATCCATGTGCTGTCAACACCGCCCATTTGTTACACAGCTACCAATTCCCCCAAGCTATCACTGTGCAGTCCTACACTAGAATAATTCACCATCACAAAGGGAAACCTGAAGTGGCTACCTCCTTTCAGTTCACAGAGAGCTGGCACAGGTGGAGTATTCATTAGTCTAAGTCACAACCTCTGGCTCTACTCAAGGTTAACACTTAAATTATTTTTCATAGGAGAGAAAGAAAGGTGTCAAGAGTGGACAGAGAAAAGACAAAGACCTCTTCCTCACCAGCATATCCTTTGCCATGTCCTCCCTAAATCCATCACCAGGCCAGTGTTCCAGAGAACTATTCACAGGACTACTAGGGAAAGGGTGGCTCCCACCCCCACTAAAAGGAGACTAACGCTGGATTTGCATCCCATGTTCTACCCTTAAAGCTATTCAAGGTCGTGAAGCATTTCCACCACTAGCTGAAGAAATCAGAGATGTGAAGGAACAGTTATTGAAGTTGTACAAGCCAAATGACAGGGTAGGAAGAACTTAAACAACGAACTCTGCTCAGGCATAGAAACTTCTGGCAGTAATGGTGCATTAGGTACATTTCCCAGATGCCACAGTTTGCATTAGATTCGGCACAAGGATCACTGGCAGAACTACCTTTGCAGAAAGACAGCCAATACCTGTCAATCATTTATACTGTGATGTTTCCAAAACCTTCAATGTGTGAAAACAAGACTGCAAAGCACAGAAGAACAAAAGCAGGTTCCATGTGGTACTCTGCAACATGCAAGAGGAACAACCTACAAAACAGAATCACTTGGTAGATACTGTGGTGAAATTGCCTGGCATTGCGACTTAATTAGGATGCTGCAGAATTGTTACAAATGAACTGAGGTGTCTTACTTGTGTGGTAACTCAGGACAGCCCTCTATGGTAGCAGAAGTAGATTTAACTGGCATCAGCAGCTTCTGAGCATCCTGTCGACTTAACAAACGAGGAGTATGTTGCTCCCAGTAAATGCCATTAATTAAACAAGTTGTGTAGGGTGCAATCTGCAAAGAGAGTTACAGATGCCTGATGTTCTTACCTAGTATTTTAAGTTGAAAGCACCTGGTCTAGTGATTCAAATGAATGCTTTCTCATCAATGGATATGCAAAGGTGTAGTAACTACCAACAATATGTGAAAAACATTTCATAAAAGAAGAGATGCTCACATCACTGTTAAAGCGAGAAGTGTAAAGTTCTGGATGTTTTTCATAGTCTACAGGATCATATAGTCCATCCTGTTTCCTCACAAGATGATGGTGACGACTTAACACTGTCCCATAGACTTTTCTGAGGTCTGAGGTTAAAAAAAAAGAAGAAATAAAATAGCTGTTATACTTGGGACAAAAAGGTTTGCAGTGTTTTCAAAAACTTTATTGTTGCAGCATACCTCCAGATCTGGAAACTTCCTTTAACTCATGCGGTTCCACAAACTCACATGGGAGAGCACTGAACATTTCCTGAGCACCCTGTAAGCCATGAAGCAGGACACAGAATGATCAGAGCACATAAATGTAGTGTAACATGGCTCACTTCATGTATGAAAAGAGATATAAAAATGCCATGTACAACAGAGTCCTACCAGACAAGGTCTTCAGAAATGTACAGGCTGTTTCACACATAGCCCTGCTTACCCAAAGCAAAACTGCCTGGGCTCTGTGTACAAGGAATTTACATCATTCCCCATTACTGCAGTTTGCCTGGCTCACAGCCCAAAGCCTGGTTTATACTTATGATGGTGAAGCTGGGAGGCCTCAACTCAGCCACAACAGGTGGTTTTGCTGCTACTCTAAGGAGCAGTTTCTCTTTAGGGAAGACACCTGAAGCCACTCCTCACCAACCAGGCTGTTCTAAAGGCAAAGAACTTTGAGATGACTTTCCCAACTGGCTGCGATAATAGAACATGGGCTCTTCAGACACGCCATCCTTTTGCTCAGTAAACGCGGTTACACAGGCAGTGACCTTATAGCTTGAGCCTAGTTAACTGATCTTTGTTGCCAAAACCAGGAGTAAGGTGTTTTCCCTATGTTGTAGAAAATACGTCTAAAGTCCAGGACTTGTAAGCCAAGTCAGTGGTACAAAAACAGATAAAACCCAGCAAGTATTAGAAAAAATAATTATTCCCCCTTGTCCTGGGTTCAGCAGTAGCAGTCATATTTTTCTCCTTCTTGGTAGCTGGTGCAGTGCTGTGTTTTTGATTTTGGGCCTGGGAGCAGCGCTGATAACACCAGTGTTTTCAGTTACTGCTTGGTAATGTTTTGGTCTGGCCAAGGACTTTCTGAGCCTCATGCTCTGTCAGAGAGGAGGGGAAGCCGGGAGGAAGCAGAGACAGGACACCTGACCCAAACTGACCAAAGAGGTTATTCCATACCACAGCATGTCATGTCCAGGATGTGAAAATGGAGAGCAGAGACCCGGAAGGGTGAGGGGGTGCACTGTGGGGGTTCGCTGCTGGGGGGCGCACTGGCTTGGGTGGGCGGGGTGGTGAGCAATTGTATTCTCTTTCTTTGTATTTCCCTTGTATTGTTATTGGTGGTAGCGGTGGTGGTTTGTGTTACACCTTAGTTACTAAACTGTTCTTATCTCAACCTGTGGAAGTTGCATTCTTTTGATTCTCCTCCCCATCTCCCCGGGACTGGGGGAAGAAAGAGGGGGGAGTGTGTGAGTGAGAAAACTTTGTGGGTGAGGGGCTTAAACCATGACACCCCTACACTTTAACAGGGTGATTCAACATACCTTCTGAGCCCAGAGTGAACCAAATGTAGAGAGGGAGATAAAAATCATGCAGGTGGGAGAGAGAAGCAGTAAGACTTAACCCATTTTTCGTGGTGAAAACTTAGTGTGGTGACCCTTGTTGGGCATGATCTCATCTTAAAGGCATTAGTTCAGGGTACTTGAAACTTCTTACTTGGCAAAGGAAAACCTGAAGTCCAAGCAAATAAAATGAACCTATCAACCCATTTAACCTGGTATGTATCAAATGCCAAGAATTTATATTAAAAAATAATAAAGTATTTAATCTTGAAGACAGAATTCTTACCTTAGAAACATTACCAGTGCCTGTAAACACAAATGTTAAGGGTCCAACCGACTTTGGCATCAACCCGAGTGAAATTTCATACCCAGCATCGCGTACTGCCTGCACAGCCTGACTGCTATTCCTGTAGTTATGTGCCATCCCAATGTGCTGAAATCAAATGCATAGAACAAGCAAGATATTTTCCATATTCAAATGCAGGTGCAGATGCCCTAGTGTCATTTTGCTAGAGAAAGCTACATACACATATACTCTTACCATGAAGGGAGTGTGATGTCCCAAGGCTAAAAATCGCAATCCCAATCCATGTAGAATGTTGATCATTCCTATTGTTAAAAAAAAAGAGAAAAATCAGAAAATCAGACTACCAGTGTTAATTATGAACATACACAGAAACTGCAGAGACTGACTGAAGTCTAAACTCATCCTGGATATTTTTTCCCATGTTTAAATATTAATATTTCACTTCTAAATTCTACATAAAACCAGGAAAGGAGAAATTCAATAGCAGGCTACAACCTTAAACCTGCTCTTGGCCTACATTATGCATTTCAGCACCATTTAATACTCGGATATCCTTTCATGAGACACATCCACAATACCAGATTCCAAAGGAGGAGATAATAAAGACAGTCTCCTGAAGATACAGAGTTGAAGTTCAGTAGAAAGGAATGAGAACCATGCCTCACAAAAATCAGTAAATGAATGAGAGAGGGACAAACAGATGTTGTTCAAACTCGCAGGACTGACAGCCCTATTCAGCTCATCTCTAGATATTTAGTCTGCCTCAGATTAGTTGAACAGACAAACAGGACTTCAAGACAACATAAAATAGTAGATTTTCCAGGAATCCACAGATTGTCTGACACGTAGTATCATCAAAAGTAGGGAACACAAAACAGAATGGAAAAAAGCTCTTAAAAGCAAGAGTTAAAAATGCAGTTAAAAATACATTGCAACCCTCAACTTTCAGGAAACTTAGACAGCCAGAAGTATTACAAGAAGTTACTTGTTGCAGCCTGCCTTTACTTTACGCACTATACCTGCTACACCAGCCCACTTTCCAAAGGCCACAATTCGCATTCCTTTACGATCAACCATTTTTTCATAGTCAAACAGTCGAATTTCCTGAAAATACATAACAAACTGAGTATTAAAATTTTCAGTGAATGCAGTCAGTGGCACATTGCTTTCCTAGGAATTACCTTTTGATATGCCTTTGTCATTCTTCGTGATAGAGGCTGATAGGCACATATAAGAAGGCAAATGATTCATAACAAGATTTAGGTATAAAAATAAAAACCTAAAGGTTACACTGAATTCTTGTTTTAAAGATCCTCTGCACTGCCTGTGCACTCTTGGCTCAGTTTCCCAACGTGCCTCTCCAGAGGCTGGAGGCTCTGCCAACAGGCTGCTCATTTCTGAGTGAACTGGTTGCCTCCCTCTGTAACAACCAATAAACGCTCTTGCCTAATAACTTTTCAATAAGCCTTCATGCTCACACAGCATGAACCTCTTATGAGTACACCATGCTCACAACGCATCTGTCTCACACACATCAACAGAGTAGCACCACAAGCACAAGATCCTCTGAGCATGAAATACTCAACTACAGGAAAAGATACTGAAAACTGTCCTTGTTAGCTATCTACAAATATGCATGCTGAAAGTAACCGTGCTAGGCAGCAAGCTTTTGATCACACTTCAGCATTAAGTTCAGTTTCCAACCCATGCTAACAGGCAATTGTCTTCTCTGTGACACAATTTACCTGTCTTAGAATCTCATCCAAAAGGGGCATGTTTGCCTCTTGGGCTTTAATCGTGTGAGAGAAGAAGGCATAGTTCTTTTTAGGGATTAATTTGTCCTCTGGAGGTCTTTTCACACCTACTATCAGAGAAGCTTCGGAAATATCTTCTTGAATAATGCCACCTGCTTTGATGTAATCCTATGAAAGGAAAAAAATCAAAGTAAATTTTTCTGGTTTTTTTCATATTCAGATCTCAGCACATAAGCAACTAGAACAGAGGAAAAGCAGACAATTCTCCAAAGCAGAAACAAGTTACTGCATGTGATACTTCATAAAGCACTTTATCAAAAGGGATATTGAATATCAAACTGAACTTCCATGCTAATATCCTATTATACAAGGCAAAAATATAATTATGTGTTAGTAAAATCCTTCATCATAAATTCACAGACTACAAAAAGGGTATTTCACTACATTTAAAGTATTTTCTAAAGTACTGTGATAATGAAAAACCCTTTGTAAGGTGTTGAAATACATGGAAATAAGTTTAGAGAAATCTGATATATTAATCTGAAGACCGATGGCATGAGATTTTATAAAATTGCATAAGTCCAAGCTGAAGAGCAACATCTAAAATAAAAGTGATTTCCATAACAAAATTTAGTTTTGTTATCCCTTATTTCAGAAATGTATTAAGATTCCAGCTTTCAATATCATACTTGTGTACCCAGAGTGATATATGTTTTGGTGAAAAACAGCCCTGTGACTTAATTAAAAGGTGATACATGCAAATGATCATTAATTCCCTACTTATGTGACCATTTTTATCTGTTGGTTCAGATACCTTACAACAGAGTACTACTGCTGCTTACAGGAACTGTAAAAGCTCTTAGTCCCAAAGCTCACAGCATAAAAGACAAACACAATCCAAACCAAAACTCTCTCCTCATTTTACATGAGGAATAGGATTGAAGTGGGAATGGGATTCATCAGATTCATCCTTCCTCTTTTTTTTTATTTTAAATATGATTAATTTTTTTAGAATGTTTTCTCCATACAAATAGAAGAAATAAACACCAATGTTAAATGAATTATCAAGTTTCTACCTCAACAGCACCTAAAATTTCTTCAGAGACAGATGAAAGGAAATCAATAAAAACAACTCCAGAAGCCCACCAGTATGCCAACATCACATTAAAAGGCTAAACTACTCCTTTTTCTCTCCACAATGACTCCTCATGTAACAACAAAAATAATATGTTTTCTCATGTATATCCTTTGAATATAATTTTTCCTGTGCTATGGTTAATAACTGAACTAAGGGTTTGCTTACCTAATTCAAAATGGGACCTTACCTTTTCATGGATGGCTCTCCGGTTTGACGGCTGCACTAAGACCTTGTAACCCATCTGTGTCAATTCCTTAACATGCTTTGGTGCTAGAGGTGCTCTTCTTTCCCAGGCATTAACATCTTCCCTCCTGATTGCCAGCACAGACTTATGACGATGCCAACACTTAGCATTATGGAACACACACCTACCATTTGTGTGACTAAAGGCTCGCAGCATGGTAAAGCCTGATGGTGGCAAAGACAAAGTAGTAAAATATACATACACATAAGTATGTTTCAAACAGTGTTTGTGCAAAAGGTCTGGTCTCCTTTAACATCTGCTGTAAAACACAAACTAGATACTTCATACCCTAGTTACACCCTACTTTTGTGAGATATAAATTTCCCTGCTTGAGTAGGGAGGTTGGTTTAGCCGACCTCCAGTGATTCCTTCCAACCTCCACCCATGCTGTCATCTTCTGATTCTGTGAATTTACTTTCAGTGTACTTTGTTGCACCTCAGCTTGATGGAGTGTCCTTATGGAAACAAATTGTTTGTACTACTGTAAGGGAAGTCTTTTAACATGTTCAATATACCAAGTTTTTACTTCCACAGCTTAAAAAGAATGCTGGAAACTTAAAAATACCAATTAAATTCATTTGCCAGCATAAACATTCAAAGACGAAGCACGCACTTGCAGAAGTTTGCATCAAGATCAGTGAGAAGCAACAAACACACAGAAAGAAGGTAGAACATAGGCAACAGTACAAGCAGTTGATTAAAATAAAGTCAAATATGTATGACTAATGCAAAGTATTTTTATATAACTAATTTTTACTCAAGCCAAAAATGGAAGAATAGGACAAGACCTTAACTACTGCTTAGCAGTCAGTATATGTGTGGCCAGGAGTTACAGGTTTCTTTTCCTAATCCAAATATTATGCAAAGTGGAAAAGCTTCAGTAGGACAGATTCTCACTGCACAGGACTATCACTTTATTTTCTCTCTCCTCTTCTTCACTCCCAGTGAAGCATATATGCCACTGCTCAGCTCTGCTGTGAATGCTATGCACCAGTACAGCACCAAGTACCTAGGAGCCTAAGGATTTGAGATATTTATATGATTAGAAGATGTGGATCTCAAAGACAGAGGCTCCAAAAATGTAAACTTTGTTTTCAAAGTAGTTTTAACTGATAGTTACATGTATCTCTGCATTTGAATCACTTGGAAAATCCTGTTTGCCCTCATGCCCCAGTCTTGTAAAATCTCTATAAGCCTAAAGCATCAAGAGGTCCTATTTAACTCCAGGCTTGCTTAACAGAAAAACCAGCGCACAAAGGAAGTCATGAACAGAAGCACACAGTCCTCTGCCTTCACTCCAAGCGTGGTCTTCCTACCATCGTGAGATTTTCCTACTAGCAGAATTTACTGTACAAAAGTTGGAGGTGTTATTTAGTGACACTGCTCTTCAGCATGTTAAGAGGGTTCTCAGAGACCATGTTGGTACCTCTCGAAAACAGAGGAAGGTTTGTCACACAATGTCACTATTACTGCACTCTAGAAAATAATTATCAGAGCAGTTCCTACCACTGCACTGTACCTCATACCCAAACCTTCAGGGAAAGAAAATTTCCCTCACACAGAAGAGTCCTACAAGAACAATGCTGCTTTCAAAAGGGCACGAGCTGCCCTGCAGTTACAGCATGTGAGGGGGAATGATGTCAGTAAACAAACAGTCCCTGTGACCTCTGGCAGGCCAGAAGTGTGTACACATGACTCTGTGTGCACTCAGGCTTAACCACAGATATTCCGTTGTATAAGATACTGATATCCCGTTGTAAAAGTGAAAGTAAGCTTAGAATACAAATCCTGCAGAGATGGTGATCTCTGGCCTCCTCAACATGCCAACTGACCAAGGGAGCCGAATGGCATCAGTTCCTCATTACCCATGCTATGGGGGCTGTTCCACGCTGCTTTGAGCTTAGTTTTGTGACTCAATAGCGCTGAGCAATACAGCAAAGGAAAAGTAAAATAACAAAAAAACAACGGCAATGCACTTGATTACAGCACACAATCTGAATATGATCCTGTTTCTAGAGTGAGCTGAACGTACTTACACGGGCAACTTGTGCCTCCTCTTACTACTTGGGCGACAGCTAAACTAGAGCGCCGGCTCCTGCCAGCGTGTTTCGCCCCCTGAACCTGCTGCCGGGGGTCTCACGGGGACCCTCTAGCCTCCCGCCAGGACAGCGACGCGCAGAAGGGAACAAAATCCCTGTTAAGAGAGGCAGGGAGGCGCGGGCAAGCAAGCGGGCAGGCGGACTGGCGGGGGTAGAACCGCGGTACAGCGGTGGCACCGGCCGCTGGAGGCCGCGGAAGAGCGGCCGCTCTGCCGGCGGCGCTGCCCGCACGGAGGGCCGAGGCTGCGCCCACTGCCACGGGGAGAGCCGGGCAGCGCAGCGGGAGCCGTCGGGTGGCGACGGGGCACGGGGCAGCGCCGTACTCACCTCAGGGCGTTCTGGGCAGCCCCGGCACAGCCGCTAGGCACAGCTCCCACGTCCGGCCAGCGTCCGGAGCGCCGCCAACGCCCCCGGAGACAGCCAACCGCGAGCCGCCCTGCGGCTACACCTTTCGCTGCCCGCCAATGAAGAGGGGCCCTGCCGGTGGCGTCACGGCGGACGTCGTCACGCCCCCTCAACGCCCCCGTTCCCCCCGGCCGGGCGCCCCCTCGCTTCTGTCCGGGCCGGGCTCCGCGCACCGCCGCAGCGATCCCTCAACGCCCCCGCGGGTACGGCCGCCGCCGGCAGCGCCCGCTCGGACTCCCCCCGCCGAGGCCGAGCACAGGCCGCGGCTGACCGGTCACAGCCCTGTGTCCCCACTGCCGGCTGCGCTCATCTTTTTCCTACTACGCAACGCCTCAGATCGTTTATGTACATTATGTTCGGCACACTGTGCCTTTCAGGTAGCTTGAACACAGTGCGGGAAATGGTAAAAGTTGTTTTGTCTGCCAAATAAAAATAGATCGTTATTTGTTACAAGTGCTGTTGCTGATTTTCAGCTGGAACATAGTCTTTGAATTAGGTCCTTTGTGATGGGTCTCAACTGCAAAGTTGGATCATGACAAGTAATAACCAGACGTTGTAGTATAAATCACGCAAATTGTGAGGTGTAAGAAACAAAAACAAAAGCAGAGCCCTGTGGTGGGTGAAAAAGGGCTTTCCTGTCAGAGAAAGGCAGGCTGTGCGCGGTGGAGACTACACGATGTAGCTGCTGTTGCCAGTTTCTGTTAGCAGGCATGAAGACTTTGCTGCAGAGTGTGAGAACATGGGGCATTGTGACTGCACTCAGCAGACGCCACAAAGACTAAAGGCTCTGAGGAGAATTCATTCATGTTCCACTTTGCTACAGTGAGATCTTGCTGTGATGAGGGAGAAGTTGGAGCCATGGCACAGCCTGCGCCACCTGTATTAGACACTCACTTGACCTCTTCTTAAGAGACAGTTAAATTTTGACAGTGCTGTCACTACATACATAGCTTTAGAGGCACTTCTTCATAGATTACTTTCTCCTTATAGTTTTTCTTACTTTTCTTTAAAACATGCCCTTTTAGGCTGAGAAAGTTGGGGCTGTTCAGCCTGGAGAAGAGAAGGCTGCATGGAGACCACTTAGAAGCCTTCCAGTATCTGAAGGGGGGCTATAGGGGTGCTGGGGATGGACTATTCATTAGGGACTGTAGTGATAGGACAAGGGGTAATGGGGTCAAGCTTAAACAGGGGAAGTTTAGATTGGATATAAGGAAGAAATTCTTTACTGCAAGGGTGGTGAGGCACTGGAATGGGTTGTCCAGGGAAGTTATGAATGCTCCATTGCTGGCCGTGTTCAAGGCCTGGCTGGACAGAGCCTTGGGTGACATGGTTTAGTGTGAGGTGTCCCTGCCCATGGCAGGGGGGTTGGAACTATATGATCTTAAGGTCCTTTCCAACCCTAACTATTCTATGATTCTATCTTAACGTCCTTTCCAACCCTGACTATTCTATGATTCTATGATTCTATATGACCCTGAACTTTTCCCTCTTCTTCTCCTTCTGGTTTTGCAGGCAGAATTCAACTGACAATAATAACTGTAACTTTGGTTCACTGGTTTAGGCCCAAGTGTTTTCCTAACTCACCAGGGCAAGGCAGGAATGCTGGAAAACCTCAGAAAACTGGGGCTTGACCTGCACTTCAGGTCTGCTGCTGTAGTACAAATTATACAGGGACATGAGCATTATGGAATGAGATGCAGAATGATCAGCACAGATTTTGGGGGTGAAAGGAGGTAAGGTCTTACGGGGAACATCTAAGTTGTATCATCTCAGTCTTGGATGTGAGTATTAGGGAGTAGGACCTGGAATGGATCAGCAGAGATTCTGAGGATTTAAGTCCTCAGCAGAATGGACAGAATCGGTGGAGTTTTGGGATACTGTACAAGTACAAAGTCTTTCCACTCACTAACTCCCACTCTTCCCTGCCCAACCTCAGTGTCCTGGACCTTCCACAATCTGTCTCATCTTCCTGCAGGATCTTCACCCCTTTCCTTTCCTTGCTGGAGAAGAGAGTTACCTCTAGCTGACTCCTGGACCCTTCTTTTATCTCTCTCAGGTATAAGGTCTACAGCATACAATGAAGAAGCTCCTGTTCATCGTTCCATTCTTCTTGGGAAGGTGTCCATTGCAGCAGGTAGGGGACGGGTCCACAGATGTGAAGGAGGTGGGGGGGAAGAGCTGGCTAGAAGGACTGGGAGAGCACTTGATTTGGGAGCCCTTCTGCCATGAGAACAAGGGCAGTAACTGCTCTTGGTTTCTAGCCAATCAAGTAAATTTAAAAGCTATCATAACAACAAAAAAAGACTTTCTAGATCAGAAGGCTGGTTGTCAAAATGCAGTCTGTGAATGTGCCGTGGATTGCAAACTGCCCTTTGCTTGGGATCAGAGGTGGAAGCCATACCTCTCACCCAGCCAATAGAGATCAGCTTGGGCAGGAAGCTAAGGCTTTCTACATAACTCCTACATAGAACATTATTAAAATGTATGATTCAGTTTCATCTGAATATTAAGAACCCAAGAGGATTGGGATAGATTTGTCTGTCAGGCAATAAGAGACAAGGAGAGTCTTACATTCCCTTTGGGTCCAAGAAACAGTGACACACAATGAACTTTTTGCTTGGCCCCAAACACTTACTTTAGAAAATATATGTGCATATATGCCCCAGTGTCTAATTTCCACTTTGTGTGATTAATAAAGTACACCTAGTTGTATAAGTTATGTGTGTAGAGTATAAATACATCCATGCCAATCAGAAATTCTTTCTTTCTTTTTGTTTTAATGATAAAATTTACCAGAACTGCTTCATAAGGGCAAATTCAGTTAAACTGGAGAAAGTGTAAACTAAACAGAAAATTATAAGAATTATGCCATTCCTCAGTCCTTGCACTCAATGATTCTAAACTACTCATAAGAACTGATTTACTGATTTTTTAGAGGTTTAGGGTTTTTTTTCCATTTTATGGTTAAATTCAAATATGGACTTTGTCAAGAATTGAATTGTTGGTATATACAAAGTAGATTGTTCTTATCTTTACGCATTCACAAAATTCAACTGAAATATGACCTTCATGCAAAAGCATGTAATTATTTGGTATTTGTAGAATTTAATTCAACCATGACATTGGAAAAGATCCCTCATAATTTTGTTGCTTCCTGATATTGATTACTTTATTTTAAAGTAGTAGAAAGTGTGTGGCTGAAGCCATCAGTATACATCTGCATAGCCTGTCTTTGAATTAATTGAAGTGTTTTAGGAGCTGCTTTGTTTGTTGAATGAATTGGGAACCAAACCATGATGGATTTATTGCAGTAAGTAGACCTCACCAAATCTACTTGAAGAGGAGGGGTGTTTATTGTTATTTTGTAGGTTTTTAGCTTTTGGGGAAATTCTTTCTTTGAGTAAGATCTCAAGATTGCGTATAGTAGTTTCTTACCGGTTTAGTGCCGAATTATGTCGCCATACTCATCTAACTTTTGCAGATAGGAATCTGAGCTCAGAAAAAATAAAGGAAGAAACCCACAACATGTTCTGTCTTGCACTGGAGTTCACAGGCCTGAGCTCAACCTTTGCACTACAAGGAAATGCATGGAGAAAGGTATTTACAGAAACTGAGCAGGGATCATCCTGGCAACTTGGCAGAGCATGCCAGGAGAAGTCACTGTGATTTAAGCTAATGCTGTTCAGAAAGGGCTGACTTCTTTTGCCAAGAGCTGTCAGCTATGAACTCTCCCATGGCGTTTGGCACCTTTTCCAGGCCACATCTGCCTTTCCAATGGAAATATTACATGGACACCCTCCCTTGTCTCACTTGCTCCAGTTTGGTCACTAGCCAAACACGTAGAGTGCTCTACAAGGAAGTTGAGGGCTGTTTTCAGGGTTGCAGTGCCATTCAAAACATTGACTTAAAAGCATGTGTCTGTAGTATAAGCTCTAGAAAACTGGTGCTTCTAAGGTGAGCCTCTTTCACGTTTTTACATTGGAAGATACTAATGTGTAAATGACTGCTTATAACTGAAGGGTCTTACATCTGAGTCACCACTGAGTGACCTAACTACTGTGATGGTGATGAAAAAACTTTTAAAAGTTCTGACTGTCCTTTGTGGGAGCCATTATATGGTCCAGACACCAACTGAATTGGCTCCTGTAGTTGATAAAGGTAGGTTAATTCATAATTTGAGACTGTTGGTTGGAGATACACGGGACGAAGCTCCAGTCAGCTCTGCAGACACAACTAGATTTTTAAAAACAGTGGTTAAAGCCTTTTTTTTATAACATGAAAGCATTTAACTTTCAAAACATTTCTGTTTGAAAGAACTTTTTATTTTGAGATATCTTCATATGTATATTAAAGAGACTTCACTTTTAGCTAAAAATCTGTATACACCCCTTCACTTGGAGTCAAGGTACTTTTGTATAATTGTTGTGGTTTGTACATTTTACTTTACTGATCATTTTAGAATGCTATTTTAAAGAAATGGTCACACCCAGAGAGTTGTGGTCCATGGCTCAATGTCCAAGTGGAGATCAGCAATTAATATTGCTCCTCAAGGGTGAGTATTGGAACCGGCACTGTTTAACATCTTTGTTGGTGACATAGACAGTGGGATTGAGGTGCACCTGAAACAAGTTTGCTGATGACACCAAGCTGTGTGATGCGGTCAATGTTCTGGAGGGAAGGGATACCATCCACAGAGACCTTGACAGGCTTGAGGAGTGAGCCCATGTGAACCTCATGAAGGCCAAGTGAAAGGTCCTGCATCTGGATCAGGGCAATCCTAAGTACAAATACAGGCTGGGCAGATAATGGATTGAGAGCAGTCTTGAGGAGAAAGGCTTGGGTAGTTGATTAATGAAAAGCTTAACATGAGCTAGCAATATGTGCTTGCAGTCCAGAAGGCTAACCATGTCCTGGGCTGCACAAAAAGGAATGTGGCCAGCAGGTCAAGGGAGGTGATTCTCTTCCTCTACTCCACTCTCAGGAAACCCCACCTGCAGTCTTGTGTCCAGCTCTGGGGCCCCCAACACAAAGGGTATGTGGACTTGCTCAAGTGAGTCCAGAGAAGGGCCACAGGGGTGCTCAGAAGGCTGGAGCACCTCTCCTGTGAAGACAGGCTGAGAGACTTGGGCTTGTTCAGCCTGGAGAAGACTCTGAGGAGACCTTAGAGCAGCCTTCCAGTCCCTAAAAGAGGGCCGACAAGAAATCTGGAGAGAGACTTTTCACAAGGACATGTAAGGATAGGACAAGGGGAAATGGCTTTAAACTAAAAGAGGGTGGGCTTGGATTAGGTATTAGGAAGAATTTTTTTACTCGTGAGGCCCTGGCACAGGTTGCCCAGTGGCTGTGGCTGCCCCATCTCTGGCAGCGTTCAAGGCCAGGTTGGATGAGGCTTTGAGCCCCTTGGTCTAGTGGAAGGTGTCCCTGCCCATGGCAGGGGTGTTGGGACTATATGAACTTTAAGGTCCCTTATAACCCAAACCATTCTATGATTGAAGTTAATTTTATACTATGAAATAAAGTTCTAGGCTGAGCAGAAACAGCCAAAAAAAAGCAATCCACCCATTTCTATTCACAGAGGTATACTTGGTGACTCTGGATGTATCCAGTAGCAGAACTTCAGGAGAAGCAGAACAAGTAATACGTGAAATAAGATATTCTGCCAAAATGACTATCAGAGAGTTAAATTCCGCTAAGATTTGCCATCTCTCTGAAGGGAGATGGAGAATTTTATCAGCACCATTTAAGTCTCTTCCTGCATCTAAAACAGACTAGGTGAACTGTACTCCAGAAGAGCCTGTTATGCTCCATAAAGAAAAAGGCAGCCTAAGTAACCAATGTGGACTCATGCTGTGACAGTGTAAAGCCAGGTAAGATGAATCCCACTCTGTTCCAGACAGCAAAGGCAGAATTGCTTCTAAAGAATAAAACAAATCTGGAATTCAGATTTTACAAACATGCTAGTATGGAATTGTATTCTGCAATAAATACCTCCTTATTTGGGTGGACTGTGATTCCATCTGTCTGACAATCCCTAATTATAAGGTCTCATTCTTAACCAGCTGGAATGCTTTTTACTCAGCACTGGAGTGGGAGTGCTGACTTCCATTATGGTAACAATAAACTCCCAGAGCACCTGGGGAGAGGTGGGCTTCATAGATTTTATTCTTAGAATATTGAGGATAAACCTTGAATCCATTAAAGTCAATGAAAACCTCACACCAACTTCTCCTAGGATAAGGTTTCTCGCTAGGTCTCAAATGAACAGGAGAATTGGCATCCTGAAGAGATTTTTGCAGACTGTGTATCTACCTGTCAGACTCTGTATCTCATTTAATTTTGATTTTATACTGCAGAGATCAAGAAGTTCCAAGAAGCTTTCAGGCTTTCAATCAGAATAAGGGTATTGAAAAACATGACCTTTTATTCAAAAGCCGCTACCTGCAGTGGCTGTTGACTGCCACTGTGACTACTGACCTCACAGCAGAGTACTAGACATCACTGAACAGCACAGTGTTGTGTTCTCTACAGTCATGTAGAGAATATATTTACATTCCTATTGCCCAGTAGGGGAAATTGCCATCTCTCAGGGCTTACAGAATCCCCAAAGAAAGCCTTTCTACTTTTAGTAACACCTAAGAGGTAGGGTATATCTGCTCACGTTTGTACACACCAGAATTCACAGTAACATAACATATGTCCATGTTCACTGTAAAACTTGGTACTTTTGCATTCGCAGTGCATACTCAAACTGCTGCATCACTGAGATGCCCTTTTAAATCATTCATAAGTCCTAAGAGCCCACCTGAGTGTTTTAAAATTGCTGTGCAAATAAACCTAAGCAGAAAATTACAGCCTGTGATACCAGATTAGTGAATTGACTCATTAGAAGACAAGTGCTAGGTTCATTGCAGAAAACCGCAGCAGCTCAGCTAAAATAATCTGTCAAAATATACTTCCATAAGAATCTTCATTGAGTCTATTAATTAAACTTACCAATACTCACGCTAGTAGGGCTTTCAAGTCAATAACAATCTACCACTAAGTATGGATCCATAGTGTGAATAAAATCAAACCAGGGACCTTCTTTTGAGAGAATCAGGGTTTACTGCTTAAAGGGTCCATTAAAGCAATTACGCCATAGCTGCATTAAAAGTGCAACCTTGCTTCTGTGGCTCCTTCACCAAATAATGGTTGTTCCTGCGTTAACTCCTCCAGCAGCGGTTTGTCAGAAAGTGCCAACCTTCTCCTGAAAAAAAACAAAAAAAAAAAACAAACCACAATAAAACCCAGCAGCTTTTTGCATTTATTTAACACTTTACAATTTTGTACCACTAATGTCATTATCAATTTGGCAGTAGGAGAATGGGTACTCTTAACGCTTTAAAGCTAGGAAAAATGACACAAAAATGATGGTTCAGCCCATGATTTACATTCAGATCAGTGTCAGAACAGAAGTTCAGGACTTCTTGACTAATTTTTACAAGAGTTCTTGATTCTTTATGGGCCTTTTAAAACAGAGATTCAAAACTTAGTTTAACAAAACTATGAAAATAATAGGAAATAGGTAATGTGTGTAATGACAAGTTCTAGACCAGTACAACTATCTCTGTAGCCATGTAGTGAAACAGAATTGATCTGGCTAAAAAAAAAAACCCAACTATCTTTTTAATACTATTTAATATTTTAATAGATTTTTTAAATAATTTCTTTTAAATACTTTTTTGAGGATACTTTTCATTCTCCAGTGGAACTCAGCAGACTCTAACAACCAAAGGTGTGTGCAGGCAGGAATAAAGTGGGACAGGGATGGGAGGAGGGAAAAAATTCTACTTAAGCTGATGAAAAAAAGAAGGCATGTAAGAAAAACTATTGACCCCATATGCTGGCGTTTGTCTTCCATTGAGAAGTACATGCAGGAACAGAGTGTGTAACCAAAATTTTACCCACGAATAACAACTAACTGTCCCAGTCTAGGTCCCCAGTATTTTCCTGCATGAAGTCAAGGTGACAGTACACCCAAGGGCCAGACTGCTTTCAAATGACATCTGAAATATATATTTGAAGGCATTTATACTATGACCCAATATGCGTGCACACTGAAATGCAGAAGTTACTCCTTAAACTACTCTTAAAATCTGGTGGGGTTTCTTTTTGTTGTTTGTTTTTTTTCAATGGTTCAGCTGTAAACTGGACAATGGTTAAATTAGAAGGGAATTCTTACATCACCTGAAGCTGTGGGTACAAATCAGGATATGATCAAATGAGTCATTTGTGTCCCTAATTTCTGTGGTGCACTAAAAAAGAACAAGCAAGGGTGCAAATGAATGCTTCCATTTGTTTCCTTTGTCTAGTGGGAAACATGCCAAGGAGCAGAAGTTTACCTGATTGATTATATACATAAATAAAAACATCTCACTTGTCAACCTATGTAGGGAAGTTAATATTGACCTCAGAGCTTCATAAATAAAATGTGCAAATTGCTTTATACAATATGTCTTATTATGAAACAATAAACATATATATAACATATAAACAATATGTTTATATGTATGTAATGCAAGGTTGTATCATATATAAATGAATGGGTTTATTTTCATTAGTCTATAATGCCATTGGAAAATGGAGATGAGGATGCAGTTGCTACCAGATTTTCCCATATTCTGATCAAAATTATTCTTTAGACCATGAGCTGCTAAAATTCAACCTACCAAGATTACCCATTACATGTAATCGAGATTACCTTCATCTCTTCAAGGGGAAAGACCACTTGGACACTTTCCCTTGGTTTTGGATCTGCAGCTTCCCTGTAGCACAAGAAGCACAGCTGCGTTTTGGCCTATACACAGAAAATTCTTTATGGTTGTCTATGGTTGTTTAAAGTCAAATTTGATTCTCTAAATGTGACAAGCAGTTTATTCATGCAATGGTGCAAGGCAAGCACAGATGGGTTACAAATACATCTAATTAAACTTTTTTTCCCAAGTTTTACCTAACTCTGTGCAGGCAGATGCTTGCATCTCTAGCAAGGAGACTCAACCTCTGATGATAATGCTATTGGATAGAAGACCATTCTCTTCTGGTCAAAATGACACCTCCAGCATCTGAAACCTGACACTGGTAAATATCGAGTTATGTCCTTCTGATCCTCAGCTCTAGCACTGTGAAGGAAGAATGAGAAAATATTCTCATTCCTACCTTTCCCTCCTGTTTATGGAAAGAACCAGATAAGTAAAGGAAGAGCAGAAGATTTTAACCCTTCTGTCATGGGCAGAGCATAATTGCAATATTTTTACTGGAATCACTTTCATGATAGAGTTACGAAGGACAAAACTCCATTCTAGCATCATTATAACTACTTCAGCCTATCAGCTCAAAATATTTAAAGATTTTAAACACTTTTCAGCATGAACCACACACTTCCAAGACTGAACAAAAATATGTTCATGTATGCCATGGTAATTGCTGAGAAAGAGTCAGAGGAGCTAGCTAGAACTTCTTTGAATCCACAGGATGAAACTAGGAATTCACAAAGCCCTTCAGAAGAGTGGAATACTGCTTGAAACCTGCTTGCAAGTCCATCTTCGCACCTCTACAAGATCAGACATAGAAAGATGAATGCATTTTACCCAGGTGAAAATCTGTCAGTGTCTCATCTGTTCTGCCGGTGGCGACTGGTAGCTCTGCACTTTCTACAGATAGGCAGAATACTACAGCCCCACCTCTCCGCAGCACCACCACCCTCACAAAAAGTGTCAAAGATACCTGGTGTGTCATTGCCCTCCCTAACAAGTTGTACTGCAGCTGGCTCCCTTTTGTTGAGTGCTAGGAATCAGCCAATTCACTTGCCCTGTTTTTGTTGCTGTATCTATAAAGCCTCACCCAGACAGGTAGACAACGAAACTGCCTACATCCAGCATGACCAAAATTGCCTTTTCTAGAGTTTTTTAAAAAAAGCTGGTGATGGAAATTTGAGTCATACGTACACACTGGGCTAGAAGGTAATCTTCAGGAAGCTGAGTTTTTCTCTGCCCTTGGCTTGTTCAAGAATCACATTTTCATATTAGCAACATGAGTACCATCCAAAGCATTTGCTTGGTATTTGTGACACCAGATTAACTAGGATACTCTCCCCACATCCTTCCCCCATAACGTAGTTAGGAGCATACTGCATTTTCATCTACCTTTTACCCATGGTTTTAATTTTTATTTCACTGGTTTGTTCCAATCATCAAGCTGCTTCTCCTTCAGTTTCAGTCACTTGGAGTAGCAGATTTTCTAAGTCAAGCAAGAGGGGATTTTTACCCAGTTGGGCTTTAGCTTAGGGTAAACTCTCAGAGGTAAGGCCAGCTAATATGTTCCACCAGCTCACTACTACATTTGTTTACAGTATTTTCCTACTCTGATACCACTAGCTAGTGTGTCCCCTGCCTGCTACTTCCCACCAATAAACTTTGGTCTTTGACCGGATCTGGTGTGATTCCCTGCTTGCTCATGTTGATCTAGCGGAACGATTAGCTAAACCTTGGTTAGATTTTTTGAGTACACCCTCTATTTCTTCCCATGTCTACACAGATTGCATCCCATAATTTGTCTTTTCTGTGCCCTCTTTCTCTGGACAGAGACCCCCAACTGTCTTTCCTGGTAGTACTTCCTGGGCAGTACTTCCTTTTCACTGAAAATTTTTATTTCAGGCCTGGTGTCCCCAGCCTACAACAGCTGAAGTGCAAGTTTCATTTGAGATCATACACAGACACACACTCAGAGACACGCACACATGCTTTCTCTCAAGCTCACAGCTCAGGGATCAGGCTTGGCTTTCCAATTAATAGCTCCTCTGTCATTCCCTGGAGGCTCTTATTATTATTTTTCCCTTTTGAGATTTTATCTCTGGCATTGATTTCTTTCTTGCTTGCTCTGGCTTACAGCCTACTTTTATCAGAGCAGTAGTTTCAAGCTCAGGTAGATACCTACATAAATTAATAAATTAATCATACTAAACTCATCTTCTTTCTTCACAGTGTGAACTTTCCACCCCAAAATTTGTTAGCTGATGAAGCCTGGACTGAAATTTTGTTTTCACTTGTTCTTCTCCAAAATAGAAAGTGGTCTAACATGATTGTTATTTGTAAATTGTGGTATATTAGGGTAAGAGCCTGAATAGTCTTGTAAGTGGGACAAAGCCTGCTCCCATCCATGTAGCTATGGATTCCTTTTACTCCACCATTTGGAAGAGCACAGTGCAGATGATGAAAAGGAGTTATTCACAGAAGGAGTGTGAGGGCCACGAACAAGACCTAGACTAAAAAATATAATGACATGAAGGTCTTCCCGTCTTTTTAATCCTTCTGTTTTGCTCTGTGAATTTTGTGACCTGGTTCCTTTTCCCTTGCAGCCAATTCTACCTGCCCAGGAATCTGCCTGGGTGCCTGACACATAAAATTCTTCTTTTCCCTGTAAAAAATACTTTTCTGCCCCATAAATTGATCATAAAATATCATACCATTAACTAAGGCACATTATCTTTCAATGTGATTTCTAATATTTAGATTTTAAATCTGGTATGTTTAAAAACACTATAGGAAATATTACCCACCACATAATTATATGTGAACACATTTATATGCACATGCACAGACACATACAAATGCATGTATGTATGCATACTTGTACTCTATGCCTTCATCTTCTTCAGGAAAGCATTTAAAATACGTCCAGCACACACATTTGGAGAATAAAAAATGTACTAAACCTAGTGTGCCTCATAAATTGTTCAGTAAGAGTGAAAGCATTAAAAGCTTCATATTCTGTTTATGAAATCAAATCTTTGTGTCTCTGCTCTGTGCATGCCATATCATAAGATAATGAATAGTTCCATAGCAACAAATGCCTACCACTAAACCATTACCTTGATGTCAATTCTTGAACAGAAAGAACACAGAAAAAACAGAAATACCAGTCCTAAACTTGAGATGGTATCAATGATTCAAATAGGCTGGTTCAGAGCATCTTTTTAGTCCAAAAATTGAAATGTTTGTCATGTTCACATTGAAAAGGCAGACATTAAAATGAATCAAATAAGGCTGTATTTGGGTTTACAAATTAAACATTGTTTATGAAATTATACTCTTTGAGCCACCTCAGCAATTTTTAATGATCAAGGTATTGCTCTAACGCTGTTGTAAAATTCAAATCACTAATGGCTCTGACACTATTTAGCAAAATACAAGAAAGCATCCACCTATGAGGGTGATCAAGATGGACAATAGCAGCATGTATTAACTGGCTTAAAAGACAGGGTTTTGGCTACTAAAAGAGACTCTAATAAAACGATAAAAACCAAGGCACAGGATGCAATTCTATTTCTTAGTGATGAATTAGAAACTAAGAAAAAAATCTCATGTTATTTAAAGTGATTATAGAACCATTTTCTCTCTCTCAAATATCAGAAACCAAATCACATTTCCAAATAATTAAATAACAAACTTCCCATTCCTTTTAGCAAGAGTGCACTGTTCTTCTGATGTGAGGACTTACATTTTATATATTAGTTCCCATATGCACAAAGAACAACTACATGCTTTCCTCACAGCAATATCCCTGGAGACTTCAAGACTTCAAGAGGTAAGACATGGAATATACTTCATATGAGATCCTTAAAGCATTTGGCCGTGTCCTATCTGCTCTTTTCCCTAAAATACGCGTGCATGTATTACAGAATCATAGAATCAATTGGGTCGGAAAAGACCTGTAAGATCATCAACAGTCTAACTGTTGTTTGCTACACTACTGCCCTTCAACTACAACACTCAAAAATGCTTAAGTAAATCAGTATGTCAAGTACAGTCTTACTATTCCCTTGAGGTCCAAGGGGTCCAATTCTCAGTTACACTTGCATCCTTTTAACCACTTTGCAATGTAGCAGGCTTCTAAAACCCCTCAAATGTGCATAAACATCTGCTGTGAGAATCACCTTTGTCTAAGGAGTTTCTTTTTGTGATATAGTACTGGGATAGGGCTCTAAGCATCCCTCTTCCTGGAGTCCTGTGCCAGGTGACAGAGCAGGAGGTGGCAGGCGGCACAGGAGCATGCCAGGAGCCTCTTTGCCAAGTGTGATCTCCCTGAACATAACAGAAACAACATACTTTAGGTAATAACAGCTCAGAGCTTGAACAAAAAAAAAAAATCAGCAGTGACCAAAATGAAGGGTTTTTCCAATATTTCACTTAATAAGAATCCAAATACGGTTTTTCAGCTTGAACTGTAGAATCCCAGTTTGGCAAAAATGACACTTCTGTTATTTTAAGTGATTGTTAAACATTCCAAAACAAAATTACTTCAGTTTATAAATAATTTTTTTAAAACAATAAATATCCAAATGTTTGTTTAGTCAGTGTAATGTTTGTAAACTCAATTAAAATAACACAAAGTCCTGAGTTATTTATGTTAATCCAGGTGTCTTGATACTGAAAAAGAAGCATCCAGAGGGCAGGAAATTTGTTTTTTTTCAGTGGCACAGGTCTCTGAAGCTTGTGACTGTTCTTTCTGTTGAGCTGAAGTTTACTCCGAGCAGTTCCTCCCTAGCATAAAGCTGAAGAATTTAATGGACATTCAGTGAACAAGCAGCTTAGGCAGTGTCAAGCATTACCCACCTCTGCTTTTTGCCAGGTCCAGTGTGAAAGTACGGTGCTTCCAGAACAGAGGTGAAGCACAAAAGGACTCAGGGGATCCCTTCAAGGAGACTTGCCAGACCAAGTTTCCCTCCTGACAGGTGATTCTGCGTTAAAAATAAATGTTTGCCATGAGAAATTTAGAAATGCAAAAGGAATGAGACTTTTAATCCCTGCACATTGGAATAAATTCACTGCATAGCATTGACTGCTGGTTGGTTCTGCAGAATAGCTCCCTCAGAGAAACTGCGGTGTTCTGGAATGGGGATCTTGCAGCAGGCAACATTCCTGCCAGGAGCACACTCCCACAGCAACAGCAGGGAAATCACAGGGAAAACTGGAGGGGAATAGCTTTTAATGACAACCATAAACGTGATTTGAAAAAAAAAAAACCCACACCACTTTTGCCATGTATGAGAGGGGAGGATGTTAGTTCATCAGATGTGAGCAGCTGAAATTTCTTGCCCATTTTAGACCAGGATATAATGTGTACACTGGAGAAACATTTCCACTGCAACAGTTTAAAGTGCTGGCATCTCTAATGAAATCTATGCACTGTCACTCTGCCAGCTCTTCTCAGCAATACAGAGTATTTCCACTTGATGGCACCAAATTTTATTTTTTTTAAACCTCAAAACAATTCGCTAACAAAAGAGAATTCCAAGAAGATAATAGGGAAAAAACGTGTTTTTTTCTGAGCACATTGATTTTCTTGAAAATCTGGATTTCTTCATAAGGCATAAAGTGAATATGTTACAGGGGCTTTGCCTCATATGTTTGACCATGACCATGTAGTCATTCGAACTGCTTTTTTTTTTTTTCACCCAGTGCTTAAAGAGTATCTCCTTTAGTGAAGTAAAGGTTGTGTTATCATATTGTTGTGAGTCAGCTCCTGCATGTGGGTGAATCATGCATTTTAAGCTAAATTTTGGTTCTAGCCCCATCCTTGAAATTCATCATGCATTTGCTTTGTTTAAAAATTAAAGGCACCTGTACAGATCATAGCAACATAAGGGGCAATTTTTTAACGGCTGAGTACCAGTTTTGATTCTTACCCTAAATTAGTAGTTGCTTATTAGTAGTGATTACTGACTAGTAATTCTCCAATAGCCTTCATTACATTAAAACCAACTTTTAAACCTTGCTTTTATGTTCTGTTTAGGCACTAAAAATGTAAACAAGCAAAACCATAGTTTAAATAGTTCTCCAGTTCCTGGAGATTTCACAAGCTCTAGACAATGGTCAGCATCATGTACAAAGTACCAGATAATACTAGATTATGTATTGGACAACATTAGATTACAGAAAATACCCATTTACTGTTTCTCATCTCCACTTTCAGCAATAAGATGAGTAAGGTGGGGTCGAATCCTGTGTCTGTGCAGTACCTTCATGGGGGAGGGAGGATGACCTAGGCCATGACTAAGCCTCCCAGATACTGTAGCGACACAAATGATGTACAGAGGCATCTGCTCAGTTTCTAGAACTGCAAACTAGCATTTTAATAATATATAATGATATCTGTTATATTTCTGTCTGCAAAATAGAGAATGCAGTGCAGCAGTAGAATTCAGAAGGATGAGAGGGATAGTCCTGGACAGAGAAAGGACAGGGAAGCAGAGACAGACTGATCCTGTGTATGTCCTCATCTAAAATTAGGGTACAGATAAGGGTTTTCAAGGCAAAAGGTAATACCAGAAGTACTCTGCCACAGAGTGTATTTTTGTCTGGTCCTTTTAGGAGAAGACTCTGCATTGTAGGTTCATTATGCATAAGAACACTAGACAAGCACTTAGAATGTGTTGTGTTTATTGCACAGGTGCAAATAAACTCAGTATGTGCAAACCAGAGCTGACACTTCCCAAATACATCATGTTTACTGTGTGTCCATGACAGAGCTTCTTTGGGCATGCACATAGAATCATAGAATCATAGAATAGTTAGGGTTGGAAAGGACCTTAAGATCATCAATTTCCAACTCCCCTGCCATGGGCAGGGACACCTCACACTAAACCATGCCACCCAAGGCTCTATCCAACCCAGCCTTGAACACGGCCAGTGATGGAGCATTCACAACTTCCTTGAGAAACCCATTCCAGTGCATCACCACCCTCACAGTAAAGAACTTCCTCCTTATATCCAATCTAAACTTCCCCTGTTTAAGTTTGAATTTGACAGTGTCAAATGCTTTGCACAAGTCCAGGTAGATGACATCAGCTGCTCTACCCCTGTCCATCAGTTCCGTAGCCACATCATAGAAGGTCACCAGATTGGTCAGGCAGGATTTGCCCTTAGTGAAGCCATGCTGGCTGTCACCAACCACCTTGTTGTTTTTCATGTGCCTCAGCATGCCTGTCAGGAGAATCTGCTCCAAGATTTTGCCAGGCACAGAGGTGAGGCTGACTGGTCTGAGGTTCCCCAGCTCATGCATTTTCCCCTTCTTGAAAATAGGGGTTATATTTCCCTTTTTCCAGTCATCAGAAACTTCACCTGACTGCCATGATTTCTCAAGGATGATGGACAGTGGCTTAGCAACATAATTTCCCAGCTCCTTCAGGACCCGTGGATGGATTTCATCAGGTCCCATGGACTTCTGCATGCTCAGGTTCCTAAGATGGTCTTGAACCAGATCCTCTCCTACAGTGGGCCCAGGGTCTTAATTTTCACAGTCCTTGTGTCTGCCTTCCAAGACTTGGGTGGTGTGGTCAGAGCCTTTGCCGGTGAAGACTGAGGCAAAGAAGTCATTAAGAACCTCAGCCTTCTCCAAATCCAAGGTAGCCAGTTCTGCTGATAGCTTCCAGAGCGGGCCTACACTGTCCCTAGTCTGTCTTTTATTCACTACATACATATAGAATCCCTTCCTCTTACCTTTCACATCCCTAGCCAAGTTTAATTCTAAGTGGGCCTTAGCTTTCCTAACCTGGTCCCTAGCTTCCCTGCCAAAATCCCTGTATTCTTCCCAGGCCGCCTGTCCTTGCTTCTACCTTTTTCCTTCGAATTTTCCTCAGCAGCTCCTTATCCATCCAAGGAGGTCTCCTGGCCCTCCTGCAGCACTTCCTTCTAGTTGAGATGCAACACTCCTGAGCTTGTAGTGGGTGATCCTTGAATATCAACCAACAGTCTTGGGCCTCCCTGCCCTCTAGGGCTATATCCCATGGAACCTTACTGAGCACGTTCCTAAAGAGGCCAAAGTCTGCTCTCTTGAAGTCCAGGGCAGTGAGCTTGCTGCACGCTCTTCTCACTGTCCTGAGGATCTCGAATTTGACCATTTCATTCTTTGAGCATCCTTTGGACCAACTCATCTTATTTGCCAATCTCATGATTGCTGCAACCAAGGCTGCTCTGGAGCATCACATTATCAACCAGCCCTTCCCTGTTGGTGAGGACAAGGTCAAACATGGCACCTCTCCTTGTCGGCTCCTCAATTACTTGCAGAAAGAAGCTGTCTTCCACACAATCGAGGAACCTCCTGGATTGCTTGTGCTGGTCTGTACCATCCTTCCAACAGATTATAGGGGAGGTTGAAGTCCCCCATGAGAACAATGGCCTGCGAGCATGAGGCTGTTCCTATCTGTCTACAGAGTCCTCTTGGTCAGGCAGTCTGTAACAGATCCCCACAGTAATGTCTCCCGTTGCTGTTCTCCCTTTAACCCTGACCCACAATCTCTCTGTCGACTGCTTACCTGTCCCCAGACAGAGTTCCATACTCTCCAGCCTATCCCTAACATAAATAGCAACTCCCCCTCCCCGTCTGCCGGGCCTGTCTTTCCTAAAGAGCCTGTAACCTTCCATTCCAACACACCAGTCATAGGAGCCATCCCACCATGTTTCTGTGATGCCTATGATATCATACCCCTGTAGACGTGCACACATCTCTAATTCCTCTTGTTTGTTCCCCATGCTACAGGCATTTGTATAGAGGCATCTGAGCCGAGCTCCAATTGAAGCCCGCTCATTGGCTGGAGCAGCTGGAATATCTCTACATTGCTCTGAACGTTTATTATAGGTTCTGGCCAGTGATTGGGGGTGTTGGGATGGAATGATGCTCCCCTCCCCCAACACATCTAGTTGAAAGCATCCTTGACCAGTCTGGCAAGCCTCCTACCAAATCCACTCTTCCCTTTCTCTGTCAGACCAGCTCCACCAGCCCCCAGTAGACCTGGCCTCCCAAATCCAGTCCCATGTTCTAGATACCCAAACTCTGACTATGGCACCACTCTTCTAATCATTTATTAACCTGTCCAATCCTCCTAACCTTTTTAAGGTCTTTCTCTGTATCCTGGAGAATCGATGAAAAGACAATCTGAGCTCCAGAGCCCCTAACCACCTCTCCCAGAGCTCTGTAATCCTCCTTTATGTTCTCCAGGCTACTGCTATCTATATCACTAGCACCCACATGGATCACTAGAAGTGGGTAAGAGTCAGCGGGACCAACTACACTAGGCAGTCTCTCTGCAACATCCCTGATCCGAGCCCCTGGTAGGCAACACAGCTCCCTTGAGACTGGTTCAGGCCGACAGATGGGTGCCTCTGTTCCTTTCAGCATAGAGGCCCCTACTACTACGACCCTCCGCTTTTTCCTGGCAGCACCAGTGGTGATCTTCTTTACCAGTGCATCAGACGGTTGTTCCTGGGTGGAGTGTGGTTCCTCATCAGCCCCCTGCAGGACAGCAAAGCGGTTCTGGGTGCGGACAACAGAATTAGGAGGAAGCCCCTTGCTTTTAATTGTCCTCTTCCTCCTTTTTTTGTTGTATTTTTCTGTTACCATGTTTCCCACCTTCCTGGGTTAGCGGCCTCCTTTCCTGCATGAGTGACAGTGGACGCTTGAGGCCCCTGCACAGCCCGGTCCTGGAGCAAGCAGTGCTGCTTCCTCTCAGCTTCCCTGACACCTTCCAGCCCAGTAACAGCGTCCCGCAGCTCAGCCACCTGCTGCAGGAGGACCTCCATCAGGGAGCACCGAGTGCAGCCCTGCCCATTGCGCACTCTCCTCTCAGAAGGGCAGTGCAGGCGCGCCCTACACCCCGAGCTCTGCACTGCAGCCTCCCCTCCCATCGGCTTTGTCTGGGCGCCAACACTGGCCACTGCCGGGGCAGCCAGAGCAGAGCTCCCAGACCGAGCTCTGCTCATACGGCGAGGGCTCACCATCCCGCTCGCCTGCCCGCAGGAACTGCCTCAACCGCCCCGTTTCCCCCCCCCCCCCGACAACTGCCTTGAACCCGCCTTGTTCGCCGCGCTCCCTGGGGCAGGTTTTTATCCATTCAGGGCTGGTGCCTCTCCTCCTGGCACCGCCCCCTCTGAGTCAGCTCCTCGGGTCCTGTGAGCTGCCGGCTCCTGGGCAAGTCCTGTCAAGGACGTGAGGCTCCCTCGGTGGCTCTCGCCGCTCAGAGTTGAGGCTCCTGGACGCTGAGCTTCCCTCCCGATCAGGTGTTGAAGGCGTCCTCTCTGGAGCTGCTCACGTCAGCAATTCATGCACCATCACTTAGATATGTGATATGTTCAGATATGCAGCATTATTGAAGCTACTGTCCCTGCCATAACCAGGCTGCTAGATGTCCAAAAGTCTCACTCAACTTATGGCAAAGACGGATTCTTTGAAAAAGCGTGGGTATAGGTTGCTTTCACCCACAAATCACCCTTCCTTTCTGCACCTCCTGTCTTTTCCTGCCCTTGAGATCCAAACTTCCCAGCTGAGTCCTGAGCCCACCTCTACAGGACTCCTCCGATCCATAGGTTTTAAAGGATTATCTAGTGCAACCTGTTCATGTACCTCCAGTTCACAAATCAGACCGATTTCCTCTCTTCTCCAGAATTATCTTTCAACTCTAATTTCAAGGTTTCTCTCTCTTCTGTGAGAAAGTAACTTACTTGCGCTGCCTTGGTTCCCGTCAGGAAGGGTTTCACACAGTCTTCGATCCATTTGAGACCTACTCTTGCAGCCAAACCCCTCTCTTTGAGGATGTGAACATTCCAAGTAGCTGTGGCTCTTAAGACTCGGAACTGGACTCAGTCACTGAGATCAGGGTCTTTCATTGGCTGGCTTTTCTGCTTTTCTTGTTAGAAGAACAGCATGGAAGAAAGCTCAGTCCTGCAAAGGTGTAAAGACTGCACTATTCTCTGAAATTCAGTTATTGTTTGAACCAAGTCATCTTTTATTTCTGTTCAATAACATCATTCATTGCAACTATCAACTAAAAAAAAAAAAACAACAAACCCAGAAAACCCACAAAAAAACCAAAGCAAGACCAACCAAAACCAAAACTAAAAAACCAAACAAACCAAAATACAAAACACTTTTCACTTGACTTTACACTCTTCTGTCATTTCTTCCCTGCACATTGCTGTCATTCAAATACTACATGACATTTATGGTGCTTCATTTTCTGTTAGAATCTGAAAAAAATTGGTGAGGAAATCCAAGAACCTGTGAAAAGAGCATGAGCATCCTTTCTGGCTCTGGAAAATACAAAGAGCAATCATTACTAGCCAGAGCTTTATTAGAGATGAAGAATAGCAGCTGAGAACAATATTGTCTTTTCTTCACACAGAGAAATAAAACTCCTGGCACCATAGCATCTTCCCAAGCCCCTTCACCTACCTAGAGTCCAACCCAGAGCTGCTTCTCTGGGAGCAGGGATCCTGCCAAGGCACGTCAGCCCCAGCACACACTCCACTGCTGCCATTCTGCTGAACTATGTGGGGCTTAATTAACGGACGTACTTCCCCTAGGACAGAGGTCTGACAGCCAAACTAATTTTTCATGGGCAAGTTAATCTCACTTAAACCCTTCATTTTCCCTATTTAATAGAGATTGGTCGCATTAGTCTTAACTGACAATAAAACCAGAAGTTACTAATGCCACCAAAAAAAACCCACTCTCTTTAAATTACTCTTCCCCTCCCATATTCCAGCAACTACTTTTCCCTAGGTAGCATCATGGCAACATGCCCACAATTTAGATCTCAAGTTTTTAGCAATCGTTTGCTGCCGTTCCACACAAATTCTGCATCCCGTCATTTTTATTACTGAAAATTATTCTAAATTAGAGATAGAGTCATGGAGCAAAGAGGCATGTCAATGCCAAACAATTCTGCAAGCATCCCACCCATAAAATTTTGCCTCGTTTTTTTTCTGTCACGTAGGCTTTGTGTTTAATTAAGGTTGATGTTATGAAGTTGCTAGGAAATTACTCTCTCTCTGCTTAGATTCTGTATGATGATTCTGATTGCAAGATACTGCTTTGCTCATTTGCTGTTTAAGGGTAATTCTGACATGGTTTTATTAGCCACATTCAAGTTCAGGTGCCACATGCTATTGTAAGAGATATGTGGTACAGGCCATATTAATTAGAGTGAAAGAGCTCAAGCATGACCCAGGACCCCCACCTCTTTTACCTTTCCCAGATGGGAAGCCAGCTGACCTCCTCCAAGGCAGATGTAGAAGATGTCAAACACATGGGCAGTAGGGATAAGCTGGGACTTTGAGCTCCAGAAGGAGTTTATGCCCAGAGGTGAAGTGAACCAGGGTACAAGAATACATATTCAAATTGCTGTTTATTTACAAGCCTTTCAGTGCATCCATCTATGGTTCTCCATGGTCATAAGCAGTCTTGCCAAGATGGCATAGTAGCAGTGTAAAAAAGACATTAACTGACCATGACTGTTGTGCAGACTAATGCCAGAAATGTGCTCTGCAAGGACTTCAGAAAACAGGAGCCGTTGAAGAGGACTGAACTAAGTGGAAGGAGTTAACGGTGTTACTCTGTGCAGGTTCTGAAGCAGCTAAGTGGTCTGCAATTCAGGGAGCTGCTCATTTCCGAATCCTATTGGGCAAAAAGACAGAGATATCAGCAGAGCAAAGGTCTCAAGTGGCAAGCTCACTGAAGCAGAGAGGGGAAAAAAAGACCAGATAGGTTGTTTATGCCATTTGAGTCTTATTGTTTTGCCAAGAAAAATGCCCTTCATAGAAAGAAGTGTTTTCTATGAGAGAAATCAGGAACTCACAGAAGCAGTCAGTGAGTGGGTATCCCAGTTGTAGCTATTAATACATGACAGCTATTTCACTGATAAATGTGACATGATGATAAAGATTACAAGAGGATGACACTTAAAAGAAATACAAAAGAAATTGCTAACACAGGACAGCTTCATGTTAGAAAAAAAAAAACCAACCAGCAAACATTAGAAGGTCAGAACAAGCTATTCAGAAGAGCAGAGAGAAATATTCACTAGTGCCAGTGACATACATACTATAAAACAGAAAGTTAGCACCAGCAAGTAATTACACACACACAAAATGTAGCAGTATAGCACCAGACACTCCAGCTTTGAAAAGAAACATATAGCAAAGACAGAGATGTTACAGGATTTTAGCAGATGTGGATCATATCATGCAGGAAAGGAATATGTATCATTAGGGAAGCTATGTACAAAGTGACACAAAGCAAAGCATTTTATGTTAGCATCCCACACTGACAGAGTAAACGGTGATACAGGGCACACAACTGATCAAATATCTCCAAAATATTAATACAGCAGCAGTGAAACTATCTTCCTTTTGGCTACTATACAAACTAGGAACTGCATTGTGGCAAAGCATATGCAAATATCTAAACAGATGCAGAAATAAAAGATTACTTTTAACATAGATGTTGAAATTCAAATAAGCTGTATTTCTTGAGAAAGAAGGTAGGTAATGTTTAGCCCATACTGTAAGATTATTATCTTTGGAAAGTATGATCAACAGGACACATAGTGCAGAAGGCACAGAAGAAAATACTAAGACCACCACCAAAGGAAATATATCAGTCTAGCTTCCCAAGCAGGAGGACATGCCTGCAAACAGAATACATGAAGGCTGATAGGTTTGATCAACTTCTACTGGTAAGGGACAACTCAAAACTGAGGAAATAAAAAAAAAAAAGAAATACTGAAAACAGAGGATATTGCTGTTACTAGGAAGAATAATTAGTTACAGCATTTCTGAATGCCACCTATTTTCTGAAGGATGCATAGTATGTGTGTGGAATTAGGTAATGTGCATGTAGCCATGTGCGTGCCAGAAAGGCATAGAAAAGTCTTATTCAGCCAGCTTAGCACAGGGTGCTTAAAACTACAGGCATATACCCCAAGCTGATTAGCACTACTCCTTCTATACTTAATGAAGGGGAAAATTAAAAAAAAAAAAAAAAGAAAGTTAAAAAAAAGCACATCTAAAGCACAGTTCATGCAACCAGTGTTAGAGGAGTTGGACTGTGCCCTAGAAATGCTTATTTTTCTCTCCAGTGACTCTAATGGGAGTCTGACAAGTAGATCATTCATTGGTTGACAAATAGACTTCTATTAGGGAACATTAATGTCAGACAAAGCACCAAAAGAAATGTATTTTGAAGTCTTGCTGTAACATGTGTTCAGTTTGAATATTTCTAGGTCATTCTCCCTTGCTGTGAGCAGTTTGACCCAAGACAGTATGTTAAGTCAGGGTCTACTTTCTGTAGAATCACTGGCCCTAAATGCTGGAAAGTAGAGACGTTGTGAGCAAAGGAATAAATATGTATTTAACAACCTTCTAAATGTTTTTCCAGGCCTGTGTCACCACACCCGGACAGCACCAAAAACGTGGTCCCACATCTGAGTGGACCAAATGAAGAAGCCCTTGCAGTTTCTTAAAGCTTGTTGATGTTTTCAGTCCAGTCCTCGGTTCACAGAACAATGGAGTGGACTGCTGGCTTGGACATATTCCATATGCCCGGCACAGGCTTTTTTCTTTCTTCTGTATGCCCAATCAGTCCAGCCCTTCCATGGAAACGCCACCTGAATTTCATAAGCACCATCATATACACAAGAATTTGTAAAGTCCCAGACACAAAACAAGTATACAGTTACAAGTGTGAGTATATATAAAGTATTTTTTTTCCTCTGTATGTATGTATGAAGGAGGGAGAGGGCTGGGGAGAAAGAATTATCTACTTATGCAAAGGAATATTATGGCAAAAACGAGTTTATAATCTTGGGTTTTCCCGAAAACCTCCCATTGAATTTCCAGTTTGCTTTCAATTACCCGTCACAGAAAACACTTGTTTCAATCTCTGCACTTCACAGCTGAATCATCAAGCAAAGATTTAGTTCAATTGGATTTCACAGAGATGACAGGATCTGTCAGTGACTTTAACAATGAAGATTTTCTCCTATGTCTGCTTTTATATGCCAAGTTTCTTTGTACTTAGCTGCAGTCTTAGACATGATCGGTGTAATTCCAGTGCAAAAGCTTAACTCGGGGTGTTTCTTCAGAGTGGGGAGGGGTCTGTTGTGTATTCCAGAGTTTTATAGCCAGAATAGGTTCTCTAGTCACCCACCTCATCATCATGAGGAGTATGCTCCTCTTAATTAAAAGAGTATATAATTCAAGTATATCTTGTTATGACCCACTTTTGTCTTTAATATGGACAAATATAAAATGATAGCATTAGTGATCAGATTGGGATTTAAAAAAACAATACAGTTCTGAATTCCATCTGTCTTCCTTGACAACAGGTTTCTTCACTGGTATGAGGAAGGTTCAGAACAGAAGGAGCCAATAACAAAATATCTTCTCAACTCATAGATACTGAACCCTTGCATCTTCCCTTATGGAAAAAAAAAAAAAAAAAAAAAAGAAAATCTCCTGGCTTGATAAAACAAAGAAGCAAAGCAAATGGACATGATATTCCCTCACAAGAGTCCCATAAGAAGTCAGTCTTTACTGTGCCCACCAGAAAATCCAAATACCAAGGGATCTACCTTCAGAAAGCTCTAAGACGACCTTAATTAGATCCCTAAGTCATCAAATCATATCTGAAACCTACTGGATATATTTAATGGTTATATTTTTATATATGTTATACTTATGTTTACTGCCTATACAGAACACATCACTAGAAAATTAGCAATCCCTTTACAGTGCAATTAGTGCTAATAGCTAATGAACTATAAAAGCAACAGTTGTGGGTGCTTTTCTTTTTCTTTCTGATTGATTCATTTAAATTTAACCTTAATTTGTTTAGATCTCACTGAGAAGCTGCTACCCTCTTCTGAGCTACAACTGTTGCAATTAGCAGCAGTATCCCACTGTGAGTAGAAGGTTGTTTGCATGGTAGATGTCTGCAGAGGAGTGACAGTGCACAGATATCTATCGAAATCAGACTACTCATTCAAGAAATGCAGGATTATCTATAAATATTTATTCAACAACACATTTTGAATTGGACTGTAACATGGGAACTTTTTGTGGGTAGAAAACACTGTGTGCCTTACTCTGTGCTGATGCACAAACATTTTTACAGATATAAACAGAATCTTTAGATTTTTGGGATATACTTCCATCTTCCTCTCTTTCTATCTTCAGAATACTCATATTTGGTTTTTAATATCTTCACAAAGCAATTAGATATAAAAATGGATATTTCAGCATATCCATATCATCTTTCAAATACCCATATCTCACACTGGTCTGAAGTTAGAGTAAAAATCTAAGTTCTAAGAAGCTTCTAAGATCTTAACAAGTTATTTTATTAAAAATCACACTACACTTTTCATTATCAGATAAACCTGAGAAGTTAGTTTTAAAAAAAAAAACCCTGTATCTAAATTATAAAGATTTTCTGCTGCATATAATGAAGACTGTGTTTTTACAAGAAAACAGAATATGATGGTGTATCAAAAGATCTTTTAAGAAAGAGTCAAAGTAAAATGCTAAGATACTTGAGAACATCAAGATCAATTATGATATGGTGTTCCTGACAGCCAGGAAAGCCCCCTGGAAATGGAAAATTATTAGTTACAAACTAAAGTACCATAAACCATATTTGACTTTTTTAGCTTCCTGATAACACAGTATAATTGCCTACCAAAAACTGCTTCTTCTGACCAGCTGGACTCAAAAGAAAGGGTTTTTTCATTATTATTATTCACTTTAATAGGATTTAAATTCCACTCTCAGTAAAAAAAATAAAAATAAAAAATAAAACAAACCAATAAACCTCACCCAAACACCAGAGATCCTCAGTGTGATCAGAACAGGGTAATTTTACATTAGCTCCTCAGTATCACAGCCTGACAGGAGCCCCAGTGCTTGAGACCAAGGGGCACCAAACCACAGTTCTTCATTGCAAATGGATCACACACCCTGCAAGTGCAGCTGCCACATTGAGAAGATGTCAAACGACTTTCAGTGAGCTCATGCTGACACATGGGCTGCCAGTTAATTCAGGTCCCCATTGTGGGGAAGAAACAAGAAAGCTGGAGTGTGTCTGCAGTCATTGCCACCAGCTCATACAGATCTCAGCTTCCCATCTGATCCAGCCTCAGCAGTCTTGAAACCACAGTGAGACTCCTCCTAGTGCTCCCTCTCCTCTGGGCTTCCCAGTTATAAGGTATGGATATGATGGCTCTCAAACATTTAAAGAGGCTGGTAGGTATCCAAATGTCAAGAAGGTTGTTTGCACTTGTTGCAAATCTTTCACAGATAAAGCAAGACGCATCCCCTTTTATGTGACTTCATACAACCCAAAGTATATATGAGTGGGAAATACAGGGAGGTTTTATACAATCAGATTTTCTCATGCTAGCCTTTGATAGGTAAATACACTCATTCTCTAGTTATTTTCAAATACTACTTCTGTTAGAAAGGTATTGATATCCAGAAGAAATTTCCCTCTAAAGAAGAGCCTGTTTCAAAAGCAAAGGACAGGTTTCCCTATTATTCCAAACAGTTGCAAAGTTTTAACAACTCAATACATTCAAATTCATTGACATATTCCTTAAAGAGACAGGATGATTCTTCCAGCTGTTTAATTTTTTTTCCTGCATAATCTAGAACATTTATGTTTCCTCAGCTATGCCGGAGGTGGGGCTGGAACTAGATGATCTTAAGGCCCTTTCCAACCCCAACCATTCTAAAATTCTATGATTGCTTCAGGAGGCTGCTAGATGAGCTGCACACTGTCTGCAGTGAAGGCAGTACCTAACACAGGTGGGACTGAAACTCTTTTTCATGCTGCTAGAGGTGCCCGTTTCTCTCCACTGACAATGTAAAACATAGTCATATATGTACGCTTGCTTCCTCTTAAGATGCCTGAAATTTTGGTGCGAGCATTGCCCAAGGAAGACAGGCTGGTTTTACTCATGCTTTGAACAAGATTGTTTTGAACTGAACTTTGATAAAAAGAAAATAGAAATCCAGAAAATAAATGTTTCACAGCCTAATTACTCCATGTGGTGTTTGGCAACCACTTGGTTAAAAAAAATGGGAAAGGAGGTAACCATATCTTAACCTTGGATAAGACTGTAGAACACTCAACAGTGTCCTACAGATTGGTGTTTCACACTCCTTAAGAAATGAAAAACAAAAGGGTAAGAGCTCTGTAAAAGCAGCAGACAGCTGTTGAGAAGAGCATAACCAACAAAACTGCCTGGCAAAGAAGAATGCCAGTTCACAAATAATCTCATAATTCCAGAATTTGTCTTCATTGTGCACAGGGGTGAAAGCAAGGTCTTTCAAAAGCATGGCAATTCCACCCTGAGTAAGCAACAGCCCTTTTCTGACACTCACAGAATGAAAACTTAATTCCCAGAATCTGGAATAGCAAACAGCCTGAGGGCTGAGGAATGCTACTGAGATGCCTGGCATCCACATTTAAATTATTTCTATCTGCTTATGAGTTGCTTAAGCATAGTAAGATAATTTTTAATTAATCCACACTTTTAAAAGCTGTTGTCTTTTATTATATTGGTGTCTGCAACTGGGCCAGTCACATGTTGCGGATCTGGGACCCAAGCCCAATCTCAACTCTCTGATCCTATGACTGTCATTTATTTGAAGAGAAACAGTCCAAGGAAAGCAGGAAAGACCAGAATAGGCACACTGACTGTAGCTCAGGACACTACTGAAGTGCTTGAAAGCAGGTGAAGCAGAAGGGGCGTTTGAATGTAAGTGTGACCTCCTCAGGGAAGAGCCCAACCCAGCAAAGTCTTCCTTGCCCTTAAGCTGGTTATCTCTGGTTTCAAGCAAATCCTTCCCAATACAACAAGTTTTTATACTAATGTTTTATCAAAATCTACTTGTAAACTCCTACAGAGAGCTCTAAATGCTGTCTGTCGAAGGAATTTCTGAAAAAAAGATTTGGGGAAAAAATCTTATAAAGACTTTTTTATCATTTTGAAATACAAAAATCGATAATTAATATTAGTATAGACACAGATGTAAGTTAAATATAGGAAATGCCACTCAGCTGTGATGTACTCCTTTGCTTGCATAAATTAAAGTGGCTCTTTGCCCACTGTAATTTCCACTACAAGTCAGCCTGGTGTGCAATAGCATTCAGCATCAGGGAAAATTTAGAGCAATTTCAGACTGCTTTTTCAAGAAATAGGAGTTCTGTATTGCTGAGGACGCAGCTGCCTCTCTTGTGGCTGATCCATTCTGGGGTGACTCAGTTTCTGCTGTAGTTATAATCCTTAAGTAACTTAATATTTTCACAAAAATTGTAACTGTACACTGCATTTCTAAGGTATGTGAGAAGAACATAGAGAACCAGCACACTCCACAAGAACAGAAGAAACACTGTTTGTAGAGAAGGGTGTCTCTGCTTCTTAGCACTAGCAAATCAAAACAGTCCAGGACTTCATTATGGGAAATCATAATAATTACAGGTTGTCCACAAAGGTAATTATGAATTTGTTTTGGTCTTTACCTAGCTGTTCTAGCCAGTTCTGGTGCAGCTATTCAAACAGGGTGTTCCCATAAGTTGAAAAATGTCATCTAAATTAATTTCTCTCTCTTGCACTTTCCCAGTTCATGGAATGCAAAAGCATTACCTGACATAAACAAACATTGGGCTTCAGCTTTTAGTATTCAGTTTAAGTAGCACAAAGTGGCGTTTTTAAGATGTATTCTTATTTATGATATGTAGGTTAATGTATTTGCTGGCAAACATAAAAGAAAGAAACATTATGTGATTCCTGCTTTCCTCATATTATTTTTTTATTATTTAAGAGCCAACATATTGTTCCTTTAAAATACAGTAGGTCAAATAGATATTTTTTTTTGCATTTTCTGGCAAACATAGGAAAAGAAACAATCGATCAAAGCACTTTCTAGTTAAAACTAAATAATTCTTCTCCTGAACATACTGTGGTTCAGATTTTTTTCTTCAGCAGAGGTTACTTTTACAAAGTCTTGCTTGTTCAGAAAAAGGTATTCATCTGAACCTATTTGTCATCCCAGGGTTTTTCATTATTGTTTAGAAAGAAAGTTATTGTTCAAGATTATTTCTTTTAAATCCGAGTTCATCAAGGTTTTTACATGGAAATATAAACACTTCAGACATCTGATGGTAATATCAAGAGGTTAACAGGTGTTTTAGAAGTATTTTGAAAAGGTTGATTTTGTGTCACCAGTTATATTTAATCCCTCTAAGATAAAGTACCATGAACCAAGGTTCCTCTCAGATGCTGTGTCAGTCTGCAACTGAGTCATATAGTCCCATCTCTGAAAATAAATGTTTAACCTACCTGTGCAGTTGAAGGTAAGCTGCTCATGCTTACATTTGCTAAGTAGCCCTCTTTTGGTTTTCACTCAAAATAGAACTTATTATGTATTAGTTTTTCAGAATTATTCAGGGTTAAAAAAAAATAAATCAGAAAAACAGCTCCTAAGTGTTTTAATTGATTGGTAACTGAAGATGATTTCTTAGGAATACCAGAGTAATGGTGGTGAAATATTAGCAATCTCAAAGGCAGAAAGGGAGGAGGTTTTGTATTTATATTTCCACAGGCGTGGTTATTGGATTTAATACTGTGCCTAATCAAACACGCAAGGATTTGATTACAACAGAGTGACTGAATTGTGGAGCCATCAAATAACTTCCATAAAGCTTCAAAGGCAGACTGAAGACAGACACTGCTCATGCTTCCTAATCCTACCAGATGTTTTAAAACCAGAAAGTTTGTATTGTTCCGAGAGTTGCAGATGACTGAAGCAAAAGAACAACCTTCTGCAAACCTGTGAGATCAACGGTAAGTTCCACAGCTGCTGCAGGGGCTTGCACTGTCGTGCACAGCCCCAAAGTAGTCATCCAAATGTAATCCAGCCTGCAGCCTTAAACCACCATGGTGCGCAGCTGGAGCTCCCACTGCCCTTACGGGAACTAAACCTACCACTGCCTTTTGCAGGAGAGCTGCGAGTTACTGCTGAATTGTTGCTGCTACAGTTGCCAGCATGGTACAGCACTATTTTCCTTCTGTAAGGATGGTACCTGCACAAACCAGTAGCCAAATAGCCAGTGGGAAAGATTCACATACCTACAGAGTTACAATTATTTCGTATTATCATGTCAAAACATGTGCAAATTATGTCCTTATTTTCTTCACCAAGCACCAAAGAACAAAATGGTGACTGTCCCGTTCTAAGTAAGGCACACCAGGTGCAGAGTGAGGGCATTCTAATTTCTAGCTTTTGAGCAATGTCCAATTAAACTGTTCTGATACTAAGCTGTGAGCGACATGCCTTTATTTGAGCTGGCTCCAGATGAATTTGTGACACTTGGTTTAGGCCCTCTATTTTCAAAAGGAAAAAAGGAAAAAAGAAAAAAAAAAAAAAGGAAAATTAAAACCAAAATGCATCCTTGACTACATATTGTCCAATTTCCATGTTGGGTACCTTGAGATATGCTGAATTTCTATTTAACTACCTGTACAGTAGAGCATGGGGTTACCTATTTAGCTATTGACAAGCTGATGACAAATCAGTAGTAAAGTAGAGCCAATATCATTTCAGCTCCAGGAAGAACTTCGTGTCTGACTCTGTGAGAAAATCCTGCTGGTGGTGGATTTTATTTCTACAGCATCACATGGCAGCTTTGGTAACCCTGGTGGCTCTTTCAGATACATGGCACTTTCAGCGCTGACACATGCTAACGTAACTGTAGCATCTGACAAGCACAGAAGAAATTCAGCCCCATCTGAGAAATCCTGGGCAGGGACCAGGAGTAAAGGGCAACAGATCCTCCTTTACAAGGGCTCTCTGCTGCAGGGTCCCATAGGTACCAGACTTGCCCGCCTTTTATCCAGTAAGTAAGTGAAGCTGTTGTGATTGATGGGGGGGTGCACTACAGTATCATCAGAGTGCTAATATTCAACTCTGCAGCTCTGCTTTACCAGATCCAGACCCACCAATGCCCTTCTCCAAGCACCCACCAAGAACTGGTAGAATAAGGCCAACCAGTTGTCATAGAGGATACTGATAATATGGCAATAACGCTGACTGTCACGCAGGAACCAGAACACATAACCTTTTCTTTAGGTACAGATTACTCTATTTCTCCTACCAAAATTATTCACAATTAAAAAAAATATTAAAAGTATTAATCTTGTCTGTGGTAACGAGCTGTTAACAGCTCTAAGTTTTGGACATATATGAAATTATAGCTTTTGTCTTTCAAGATGATTTCATCAGCTTTGAATTGCCTCTGACCATTAACTAGAAATTCACTTAACCTGAGATTAATCTTGCAAGACAGGAAATGAAAGGTAATGCAACACAGGCCTTCTGAGACATGTATTAATCCCAGCCTTTGACACAAACATGGTTTTAAATAGCGAAATAACAAATGAGCTATCCTTATCTCCCTGTGAAGTCCCACATCTGTAGTGTTTGCCTCAAGAAATGTGGGAAGAAGAAACACTTATCCATGCCCATCACTGACTTTTTCTACTTCACCTTGGAATAAAACTAGAGTGCCTCATTTCCACTCCATTTTAAAACATGGTCACTCCAGCATGTGTGTTAGCAAAACAGCAATTTTGATCAGGAACCCAGATTATGCAACGTCTGCAGATCTTTTACAGGAGGGAAAGCAAAATAATGATTACTGTCTATAAACCCATAAATGGTCCATGGTCAAGCAACGCTGGAAATTCTCTCTCCCTCTCTAACCATACAAAAGCAATAAATTAACCACTGCTGCCTGAGGAAGCCTGAGCCCTCACAACTCTTAGTACAAAGTTTAGAGAAACAAGGTTGAGTAAAGAATTGTCAGGCACCTGGGTAACCAGAGCATAGAGTCATCTGCAGTGTCTTCAGGCCTCATGTAGATGTTTGATTTGAGACTGATGTTACCTACTCATCACAAGACTCCTCTTTCATTTCATCATATATTTGCGTTTGTATCCTTTTATCATGATATGAAATACTTCTGTGACTGTTCAGTATACCTGCTGTGCTTTAATAGTTTTGGACTGTTTGAAAAAGTTATAAATGAAGATACTTAGCACCTTGCCAAGATAGTTGCAGAATCTTGTACTGAGACTTGCTGAGCAGTAAGAAAAGTAAGTTGGATTTCTGCTTTGAGTTATGTCACTCAAGCAGAGACTGACAGAAATGGCACACCCACACTATTTCAGCAGGATCTTTGGGACATCTTACCTTTCCTTGCATGTTGTAGAAGTTCACCTTTGGCAAGCAAGGAACAAGAGGAACTAGCAATGCACTGCAGTCACACGTTTTGGGATGAATTTATCCCTGTTGGAGCCTGAATCATAGAATCATAGAATAGTTAGGGTTGGAAAGGACCTTAAGACCATTTAGTTTCAACCCCTCTGCCATGGGCAGGGACACCTCCCACTAAACCATGCCACCTAAGGCTCTGTCCAGCCTGGCCTTGAGCACCACCAGTGATGGAGCATTCACAACTTCCCTCGGCAACCAATTCCAGTGCTTCACCACCCTTACAGTAAAGAATTTCTTCCTCATATCCAATCTAAACCTCCCGTTTAAGTTTTAAGAATGACCATCTCCTGGCCTGGGGAGACAGATCCTCAGTAGAAACCCAGCCTGTTCACACTGCCCTGCAGGACCCTCTCCCCCTCTCCAGCCCACCTCCAGGTCCATCAGGGTCACTTCAGCCGGTCACTCGCATCCCGCATCCCGCTACCTCCCTCCATCCCTGCCGCCGCAAATCAGCGTGGAAAAGCGGGGAGCGGCTTCCGAGGTCTCCGAACCGGGGACCCGCTCCGGGGCGGGGGGGGAGAGAGGGGAGGGGTCCTACGCAGCTGTATATGCAACGCGTGTCAGCGTGCTGCTAGGAAGCCCCTCCACCCATACCAACCTCGCGCTCCGGGCCGCTTTTCCCAGAAGCCGGGAGGGAAGCGACGCGTCCCCCGGCTCCCAGGAGGGGCTGAGCCCTGTCGGGCTGTGCAGCCGACCTGTTGCTTTGCTTTGTACAAGCACAGCCGCCGGTTCAGAGGTCTACTGCAGTACTCCGAGACGCGTGAGAGAAAGACGACTCACTTCCTTACTCAGCCCCTTTCAAAGGTGCCCGGTGAGACAAGTGTACCCGGCCACCGTCCAGACCTGCTGGTTGCGAGCATCCCTGGTGAGCGGCAGCCCGAGGCTGGAAGGGAAGAACCTCCAACCCGGGGATAACCCCCTCCTGAGTGTAACCATTTAGGCACCACCGCGTCGCGCTCCTTCCCATACGGCCAAACCTCAGCGAAGGCTCCAGGTGTTGTAAAAAGTAGGCAAGAGTCGGGGTGCCCCGGGGACCAAATCACTCATTAGTGAGGGGTCCCGCAGACGCGGCCGCCAAGTCCCAGGGAACGGGGCCATCCCCCAGCCTTGGCCGGGCGCCCTGAGCTCCTCCAGCCCCGAAAGCACCCCCAGCCCGCGGTGGGACTGCGGGAGGCTAGCGGGGACGGCTGCTCTTCCCGGGGACAGCACCCGCTATTCCTGCCCAGGGTTACCCAGGGAGCGACGCACACCCTGCCGATACCTCCCGCCGCTCCTCAGGCGCCCACCAACGAGCGCGCTCGGCTTGGCAGGGTCTGCTGAGTAGTTAATAACATAACAACCCGGCTTTGATCAATCCGAACTAATTACCCCTCTTAATTAAAGTCTTTAGAGGTTGTTGCAGTGTTTTGGCAGGGAAGCGGCGGAGGTTTAGCTGCTCGGCAGCCCCCGCGCCGCGCTCCCCGGCCCAGCCGCAGCCCCCCACGGGCGAGTTATTTATTTCCACGAGGTCAACGAAATATTTTTTTTCTCTCTTTTTTTTTTTTTTTCCTTTCTTTCTTTTTTTTTTCTTCACGTGCAAGAAGAATCAAACCGAAATTCAAATTCGTACATAGCGGACCAGTTCTGTCCATATAGATACGATATTCAGAAGGGAAGAGGGGAGAGGTGGAAAACAAGAAGAGGGAGGAATAGCCAGCAGGCAGCGGAGGCAGGGCGGGATCAACACAATGGAGATATATATACATCGAAATAATTAAAGTGGTGCAGTGTTCCCGGCTCGGGCAATACAGATCCCAAATAAATACAGCAGAAATTGGCTTGGCGCGTTTTCTTTTCCTTTTTTCTTTTTTAAGTCATCTCTCCACCTGAGATGCAACAACAGAAAAAAAAATAGAGTCTTAAAAAAAATAGAATTAGAAAAATAAAGAGGGAAAACAGCCGGTCCCGTGGACGTTAGTGGCGATATAGAGCATAACACACAAAACCGCTTAACAGGTGCATGCAAGGGGCGGCGGGGACTCCCACCCTCAAGACTGGAGCGGTGGCGGGCCCGGCAGCAGCGGCCCGGCGGGGGCCGGAGGCTGGTCAGGCCCCCCCAGCTCGGCGGAGGCCCGGGGCAGTCCCAGGGCGCTGTCGTGCAGCTTGCGGACGTGCTTCTTGAGGTCAAAGTTCCTGCAGAAGCCTTTGCCGCAGGTGGGGCAGGTGAAGGGCTTCTTGTCGTTGTGGGTGTGCATGTGGAACGTCAGGTTGTACACCTGGTGGAAAGCCTTGTTGCAGATATTGCACTTGAATTGCTTCTCGCCGCTGTGAGTCAGCTTGTGGTTTTTGTAATTGCCTGGGAACGAGACAAAAAGGGCCAAGGGACCCGGGGATAGGAACTGGGTGCTGCAAAGAGGAGGGGAAAACTCCCAAACATCCCGAAACCCCGACCCACCCCCAGGGCTATGCTTTAACCGAAAACGACCGCCGACCTCTTCGCAAGCACCCTCCTTCTCCCCATCCAGCCGCAGCCCGTCCCTTGACAGACAGAATCATAGAATAGTTTGGGTTGGAGTGGATCTTAAAGATCATCCAGTTCCACCCCCCTGCCGCGGGAAGGGGCACTTTTCACTACGACCAGGTTGCTCCAAGCCCCGTCCAACCTGGCCTTGAACACTGCCAGGGATGGGGCACCCACAGCTTCTCTGGGGGAATTATCGAATAAACAAAAATCCCATCAAATATAGAAATAAAACCCCCGGGTTCAGCCTTCCCAGCAGCGCGGGGAGAAAAGCGAACCAAATCCCGCACTGGAAGAGGGGAAAAATGTGGCGAACTCGTTTGCCGAACGGCGCGTTGCCGTGCGCCGACCACGGGCACTGCGACGGGAAGGCGGAACCGGGGCCCGGCCCCACGCCGGATCGTGCAGAGAGAAATGTGCCGGGGCCAGCGGTACTTAAAATTAACCTCAATCTCTAGTAACAGCCATTAAACCCAAAATAAACTCTCCCCCGTTCCCGCCTCGAATCGTCCAGACGCTCGGCCTCGCCTGGGGGACCGGGCAAGGGAGAGTGCTCTGGGGCCAGGTACCTTTCTGGTGAAATCCTTTGCCACAAAATTCGCAAACAAAAGGTTTGTAGCCGGCGTGTATTCTCGTGTGCGTGTTCAGGGTCGAGCTCCGGTTAAAGGCTTTGCCGCACTGGTTGCACTTGTGTGGCTTTTCCTGGAGGGAAACAAACGCCAAAGTCACGGCTCGGTGGTTGGTGTGCGGGTGTACGGGGTTTGCGGGTGTGCAGGCGTTCAGTGTGTTAGCTGGTGGCTCTCGCTCCCGGTGCGGGGCACCCCGCGGTACCCCACAGCTCCTGGAGCAAACGAAATCCCCCGCGGGCCCAGCTCAGCCGCCCTCTGTAACGCGCCGCTGCCCGGCATGGTCCGGGCTCCCCGAAAAGGCTGAGCTGAGCGGAGAGGTCTCGGGGCGGGAGGGATGGAGGGATGCAAGGATGGAGGGACGGAGGGGAAGCTCACCTGGGTGTGGATGATCTTGTGCCGGCAGAGCGTGCTTGCCTGTCTGAAGCCCTTCCCGCAAACTTTGCAAACAAAGGGTCTGGCTCCCGTGTGAACCGGCATATGGCGAGTTAAGTTATAATGTGCGTTAAATACCTTGAGAGTGAAATCAGACACACACACAAAAAAATAACAATTGCGATTAGAAGGCGATAGCGCCGAAGGGGAAGCCGTCGTTTAAAACTCAAGCAAGCGAGGGACCGAGGACCCGGCGGTCAGACGGCCGGGGCAGGGAGCTGGGAAGAGGGGAAGGAAGGGAGGCGGGCTGCCGCTCTACTTGCCTTTCCACAAACTTCACACGTGAAAACTTTGGGCTTGCTGCTCGGGGAGCCGCGGCTGAACTCCGACGTCTTGTAGGCGATTTTTTCCGAGAGGATCTGGGCGCTCTCTTTCATGTAGTGCTGCAGCTGGGTCTGAGACAAGTCCTTGAAGGCCACCCCCGCCGGGTACTTGTCCACGGCCGGCAGCACCAGCTTGTTCCGCTCCGCCAGGTAAGCCTTGGGCTGCGGGTGCAAGGGGGAGCTGAGAAAATAAGAAGCCACCGGGTGGATGTTGACACTGGAGGACGGGTGACAAGGGCTGTCGCCTCGGTTGAAATAGCACAGGGCTCCCATGGCGTGGAAGGAGGAGTGATTGACCACTCGGGGTCTTACCAGTTTGTACTGCTGCAAGGGCAGGGCATCGCGGGGGAAATCTCCTTTCAAGCTCAGGGCACAGTTCAAGAGATCGCCGCAGCTAAAGGAGGGCGAGGAAGAGGAGTCTAAATGAGCCTTCCTGGGTTCCGCTCCGGCCACCGCCGCTTTGGGCAGGGGGTCGTACGCCACCGGGACAAAGGGGATCATGCAGGGGATGGAGGAGTTGAGGTGCAGCGGGTGCTTGGGGTCGCCTTTGGCCACGGAGCCGTGGAGGAGCTGCGGGACGGGAATGGAGCGGGGCTCTGGCGTCCGCGCCATGATGCGCTCAATGGAGAAGGCGAGGGGCTTGGGCGTGCTGATCATGTTGCTCCTGGCAGACAGGCTTTCTCTGGCTGGAGGAGTCGCTAGGATTTTGGTCGCCGTGTGGTGGCCACTATTGTCCATGGCTGGATTGCATTTGTTCGCCCGGTTTGAGCCGCTTTGGTAGACGCCTCTTTTTTTTTTTTTTTTTTTTTTTTTTTTTTTTTGCTATCCTCTCCCCTCTCTCGCTCTGTTTCACTCTCTCTGCCCCTTCCCTTGTCACTGATCTGCAAGGAGGCAGAGCAGCATCGCCGCCGCCACTAGCACCAACACCTCCTCCGCCGGCGGAACCAGCCCTCTGAGCCCGGCGGCCTCAAGCCAGCTCATCGCCGGTGTACTTTGGCGCGCCAGTGACTCGGGACAATCGCTACTTATTTCTATCAATAGAAAGTGTTGTGTCAATAACGCAGCCAAGATCTCGCCAATCGTTAACTTCCAAGAGGAGAAGGTAAACTAGATAATTGCTCAATTCGCTTCCAACAGTCAACAGGAAAAGTTTCCCCCCCCCCCTCCCGAAAGCGGCTACTTTTCATTGGCGCCCGTGCCTCCCCCGCCCAGGGAAGGAGGCGTCTCCCTCCTTCTCGCCTCTCTCCCCTCGGCCTCCCTCCCCTTCTTTTTTATTATTATTATTTGCAATCTGCTTAACCAGGCTTTAGAGGCCAAGCAAACCCGAGATCAATTTTCTTGTTTGGCTTTAAGTGACATCATCTAAAATCATTGTCCAAGTGCTAAATAGGGATGTGAAACCCAATTCAAGGGCAAGCGCCAGGGTATTTGTCAAACGAGGTGCTGCAGAAGAAGCGGCTGGAAAGGAAGCTGTTTGTTTCCTTGCCACTTCCCAGCCCGAGCTCTCTTTGTGCGCGGGTCTGTGTGTGTGTGTGTCTGAGGGACAGAGGGAGGGAGATGGCTGCTCTGCTCCTGGGACTGCTGCTGGTCTGCTCACTGCTTTACAGAACAAGGTCAGGCAGCGGTGAGCTTTTGGAAAACACAGTAGACAAGTGAGCGGGGAACTTGCGACAAGCAGACGGCGGGAGTGGCTCATGGGGATGCAGGAACCACCAGGGCCAAAGTCCAACAAGTGCTTGTGAGCAAAAGGATGAATCAAAACCTGGGGCTGGGGAAGAGATGGAGAAGGAGGTAGGAAGAGGGAGTGCCTTTTAAATCTGAAGTACAATTTATGTGGGCATACATATATATGTACACACACATACATATATATATATCATCTACATACACACTATAGCTTCCCTATCCTTAAATAATACATGCAGAACACAAACGCCGACAACTAAGGACTGGTAGGTATTTGTGATACCGTGTGATACACGCAGAAGCATACAGCACACACACTGCTGGTAGGTATATGTGAACCTGAACACACACTGCTGATCGGTATATGTGAACCTGAACAGATGCGCTCCCAATGTATTTCAGCGAAGCTGAGCGGCCCTGTTCGGGTGGTAGCTCCAGCACCCAGGGTGTTAAGACTTTCAGCGACACGAGGTTGGGGAGCAAAAGGTAAGCGGGGAGGTGGGGAGAGGAGAGGGGCAGAGGTGAGTGAGAGGCTTTCTGTGTCCTCCTCTGTCGCATCACCCCACTGTTGGATCAGAACAAACTCCTGTTTCTTCCTCCGGCCTGGGGTCCACTCAGCTGGTGATTGAGAGACAGCTACGGAATGCCCCGGGAGAAGCCAAGGGTCCTGTGTGTGCACTGGGAGCGGGCGGCCGACGAGCCACCGAAGAGCAGAGCCCGACAGCTTCCCCCGGCGGAGGGGCACACGGGGCGGCCTCTCCCCCCACGGCCCCACTTCCCTTCTCCCGGCCGGGGGAGGGAGGGAGGAGGTCTCGGGTTTGTTACTGGAGAGAAGCCTCGAGCGAGGTTGGGAGGCCCGGCCCCCGCCCCACGGGTACCAGCTGGGGAGCCTGCAAAAGGCAGTGTCTCCCTCCACCACCACCCCCCACCCCCCCCGGCCCAGGACAACCCACTTGCGGGGAAACGAGAACAGGGAGGAAGGGCCTGGGGCCCCTGGGAGGGATGGAGGAAAGCATCCTTGCCCTCGGCGCTGTGTCCGGGCCGATGCCGCCCTGGGTCACCGCGGTCCCCTTTGAGGAGGACAAGGCAGCCGCTGTTCCACAACGCTACCTCCGCAGCCGGCAGCTGCCGTGCGAGAGTCGAGGAGCTGCAGGCAGCGGAGGAAGAGACACCCTGCGGTCCCCAGGACAGGCGTCCGACGACGGGCCGTAGCCCCGGCATCCCTCGCTGAGGAGGATGCGCCCCGCACGCCAGGCGATCTCCGTGTCTTCCCCGTCCCGTCGGTGCCCTGGCGGGACACGGGAGCTGGGACGAACACAGCCGTGCGGATAAGCGCGGGACGGCGGAACCGAGGCGAGCCGCGCAGGGCGGGGACCCCGACCGCGATGCACTGCTCCAGCCCTGCTCCCTGCAATCCCTCGGCCGGGGTGGGGGACCCCGGCCCTGATGCAGCTGCCCCCGGCAGATGGGTCGCTGCGTTAAGACCGTAATTGCTGCCCCGGATCGGGTGGCCGCAGCCACCCGTTTCTTCTTACCTGCTGCTTCCCCACACCGGCCCCGCCAGCCCCTGCTCGGCCGGTGTCACCGGCCCGGGACAAGGGGGGCGACAGGGACTAGGGGAAGGCTGGAGCCGTATCCCCCCAGCGCCGTGCGGGGCGGCTGCCCTCTCCTCCTGGGTGTCGATGCCTTTCGCTTGTTTTGTGCCTGCAGAGGAGAGTTTCCTCCTTCAGAGCAATTTACATTTAATTCAATCTAGGCAAATTTCCTCTTGATTGGTGCTGAAGAAGGGAATTATTGTTGAGTGGGTTTTAGAGGCTTCAAATCCCATATACTTAATATGTTAACAGCTTGCTCTTAACTGGTCTTTTTGGGATTGACTTTTTGACATGTGTTTGAAAGTAAAATATGTACTGTCATTTAAGCAGGGTAAATATCCCAAAGCAGCAATTACAGCCTTGCCATTACAATTATACCGGCCTCCTCAATACTGAGAGACACTCTTGGAGAAGCGGGAGCTTTATTATTCGTTACTTTTTCACAGATACACCTCCCTTGCTTTCCGTACAGCACACAGAAACTTGTGTTCGTGCCTAATTATTAAATAACGATCGAAACCCTTTTCTTTTTAATTTTTATTTTTGTGGGAACTCATTCTATTTCTTCTCAGAGATGGAGCCTTGCTAGTGCCGGAGATGCGCACAATATAGAAAGACTTACTGAAACCAGTGTCGATAGATTCTTTTTAGTCCTGGCCCGAACTTTTGTCTTCCGCGCGGACCGCGCCTCTTTAGAGACTTCAGAGACGTGCCGAGCTGCAAACACCCTGCAGTAGTGCTGGTGCAGGGAGGTTTATCCCCGAGGCAGAGATTTACGGGCTCTGAGGGTGGCGAAAAGCAACGTCCTGCCTTGTTTCTTTCTGCAGCTTGGGCCAGGCTCCCCGGAGCCAGACCGAACCCTGGCAGGGGAAGGAGGGGGCCCGCGGCCTCCCAGAGTTACAACCCATCGGAGGAATTAAGGGCAAAAGTTTTGCCTAGAGCTGATTTCGTCTTCTGCCCGGGAAAGGTGCTGTTCTCTTTTTCCCCATAATCGGCTTTGTGTTTCATTCGCTCCTAAGCTATGTTCTTGATATTGCTCACTTGCATTATTGTCATAACGTATCTTTACATGCATTCAAAATCCGAGTCACCGGCGAATTCATCTCGTCGTCAGGATTACTCCAATCTGATCCCAGAGGCGATTAGAGGGAGGTAAAATACCGCCTAAAGCCTAATCTTTAATTTCTTCCTCCTTAATAAAACGAGTAATTCCATTGCGTTTTTAAGTAAAAAATGAATTGAAAAGGATAATAACTCCCCTAACCTTCTGCTGCGTGTATTACTCTTTCCCTGGAAGCGCTTCACCGGGCGGCTGCTCCCCGCGGAAGCTCCCTCCGAGCGCCCCGAGCTGGCTCCGCGGCCCGGGAGAGGACACCCCGGCCGGGCGGGCTCCGGGCCCTCTGCCCGGGCGGGCTTCGTACGGAGCCACCGGGGAGGCTACGGAAACACTTCTGCCCGCCGCACCGGCGGACCCGACGGCGCCCGGTCAGACCCTCATTACTGTCATTTTTATTTCATTAATCGAGATTAGCTGCAAAAACGGCGATTAGCTCTCACCAAGCACCAGTCCTTGCCGTGCCCTCCCGAGTCACCGGCTTCGTGAAGAGGCGATTTAACTGGACATGGGACAAGAGCTCCGTCGCCCTTCCGCCGCCGTGCCCGGGGAGCAGCCCTGTCCCGCCGCCGCCGCACGCTCTACCCCGGCTTCATAAGGCTCGGAACATGCCCCTGGGTTTATTGTTCGTTCCCACTCAGGGATTGCAGTTTACTGTGTTTTGAAGGGAAGTCAAAATATAAACAGGGAAAGGAATTAAAGCGGGGATAAGCGGACCCGGGATTACCGGGAGGGTGGGCCAGCTCCGGCCCCCCTTTATCAGCCTGCGATAGGATGGGAACAACTGCCGCCGTCCTTTTCGGTGGGGACATGCCGCTGTCCGCTCGGGCTCGGCCGGCCCCGGGGAGGCGGCAGCGGAGCCCGCCGCACTGGGCAGCAGCCCCGGACTCTGCGGCTCCAGCAGCGCGGGCAGAAGGGCTCGGGCTTTGCCGGTTGTTTTAAGTTGCATCATCGATATTTTATCCATGGAAAAAATCACCCATGTGTATATACATATATACGCATATATATGTATATACCGCATGAGATTATGCATAGTCTCCCCACACACTGAGTGCGTGCCGGCATCCTTCTACATGAGTTCCGCCGCAAGGAAAAGAAGAAAGAATTGCTATTTTTAACTGAATCTATCACAAAAGCAAAACCAGTTGACAATGACCCGCCAAACACAAGTGTTCCCGGAGGTAAAACAAAGTTTGACACTACAGTACATCTCGTACAGACCCCTCTAAACCGAAACCCAAACGGGTGCAAATTAAGCCTTTTCACGTATAAAGCCTTTAATCACGTGTAATCGAAATTACAAGCGACCCTCTGAAGCAGCGCTCCCGGCCCTCCCGTAATTCTTGCGGGCGGGCGGTGCAAGTGTGCCAGCGAGAGCCGGGAGCTTCAGCAATCACGTCTAATCTAATCAGTCCGCCCGCGAGGGGACCCGGCGGTGTCATCAGCTCCAAAGGGCCCTTGGTGGAAGTGGCTGGGAGAGGCCAGCGGCAGCTGGAGCCATGAATGACACTTTCCCATTTGTTCCTTTCCCAGTTCAACAAATGTTTAGCCCCGTTGCTGCTAAATGAACGCCTTTCCGCTCTTTGGCTCGGGGAAGCTACTCCTTTTTTTTTTTTTTTTAAAGATTCCTGAATAGGATCAGGAGCAATTAACTTATTTTTGTTTTCTCTTTTCTCTCAGTGTATTGGGAGCTAACCTGGAGCAATGCAAAGAGCCGCTAGGCTGCCTGAGCGCCTGAGCGCCGCCGGCTCCCGGTGAAGGCGGGGAGGGGTGTCCACCGTCCAGGGACTGCAGCACGGAGCTGGCAAACCCGGCTCGCCGGGGCCGGGGCCCGTTTCGGTTTTGCCGCTGCCGTGAGGGAGGGGAAACCAAGCGGGGAACATGAAAATAAGGACGAAAGCAGGAGCCATGACCCGACGCAGCCGCTGCTGGACGGCTCCAGGAGCGGGCTCACGGCCGGCATCCCCCCTGCTCCCAGGCAGGGATGGGGCAACTGAGCAGCCCTCGGGGTGGGGGGATGACACGAGAGTAATCGTCCTACGGTCAAAACCTTAAACTTACCATTATTGATTATTTTTCCCATTAGTCCTTATTATAACAAAATGCACGGGGCTGGTGGGAGCCCTGCGGGCCCGGGGACTGCGCAGCGCTTCCCAGGCCGACCGAGGTGCATCTGTCGGTCCCACGGGGGTCTCAGGTTCCGACCCTTTGGCACAACAGGAGCCCAGCTCCCCCTCTGCAGCGGGACGCTCCTGTTGCTGCCTTGCGGCTCCCGCCGTCTGCGATGCGCTCGTCTGCTGCTGCTCAGAAGTTTGATTAAAAAACCCTTTGGAGCACGTATAAGGGGAGTTCTCCACGCAGAAAGGCTCAACAGCAACCACAGCCCGTCCCGCAGCCCACATTGCCGCGTCCCCCCGTGTAGGACAACACTTGGTGTCATACATAAGAGCCTCGACCGTCCTCCATACCCATGGCTTGGTGTGTCCCAATAAGAGTTTTGCTCCCCACCCCAACAGGAACACCCAGGACCTGACCCGAGGAAGGACCCTAGGAAGCATCGAGTGTGTCCCCAGGGCCAAGGAGGAAGGCTGCTCCTTGGGGCACCTTTGGCGAGCACTTGTCTTTGGTTTGTTTTTCATTATTTTCTCATTCATCTTGATCTTACTGACAGATACATAACTTAAAAATATATATTTAAATTATGTCAGGGCATAGAAAGGGTGACTGCTCCCTATGGGATGGAGGGGAAGAGGGGGATTCCCGGGCTGGCAGGGCAAGGCAGGGTCCCATCAGTCAGGGCTGCTTTTCCCACAACCAACTAGGGAGAAGGGCAAGCTGGGGCAGGAGAGGTGGTGGCAACCCAGAGACCAGATCACTGATGCATTTATGAAGATCAGGAAGGTCTGAAGTCAGTCTGTGGGTCAGGGTCTGCATCAAGAGGGCCCATAAGCAAGCATAGGCCAGGCTGTAGCTGAGTGAGAAACCAGCACTCCTGCTCCATCACTGAGGCAGAGACTGGCAGCCCTGGGCTGAGCTGAGGTGGAGTCCCCAGGCAGAGGCTGAGGGTTGAGGTCCCAGGTGAGGCCCATCAGGACCATGATGGCCTGTGAGTCCTCTTGAGGCCCTGACAGGTGAAATTACTGTCCCTGTTCTGTTATTGCCCAAACTGATAGGGAGAAGTGTTTGTCTTACCAGGAAACCTTGGCATGGAGACAAATTAGAACAGAGGACAAGCCCACAGGAAAGGTGAGTTTAAGTCAGTGTGATTTCTGCAGGGCTTTGGGCTAGTGGGGTGGGCAAGTGGGTTATTGCCAGGTAGTTCTGTGCTGAAGGACAGTTGGACCCATCACCTCCTGGGATGTGCTGGCAACAGCCACTTCTGTCCCAGTGTTTCTAGTTCCCAGTCCAGGTCTCCACACTGTCAGTGACTTGCTATGGACAATTTCCACATTTGGTGTCACTTCTACCCTCATGTCACCTCAGAACTTTAAAAATCAACTAATGCCACCTTCTCAGGGCACCCTACATGGTCCTGGCATGCCCCTGCCCCAGGCGGCCTCACAGGCATGGTAGGGCCACCACAGTGACACCTGCCCTCGCCTGTGTACAACTGGCTCGGGAATATAGAGGTGGTAGGGAGAAGGCAATCAGGGGGATCTTCGCAGAACCAAAGCTTCCTCTAGACCTGATCAGCACTGATCTCTCTGCTCCCTTGCGCCAGGGAGCTGGGTATTACACTGGGCAGCCTGGCTCCCTGTACCCTGCTCACTGCCCCAGCCAGATTGGCTAAGGCTGCATCTCCTGGCCCTTCTAATGCCATCCACTTGCATGCGCTGGCATGACTAGGACAAGAGATGGGAGAGGAATACACAGTTCTTTCTCTCCTGTCAAAACTTAAACAAGAAAACCCACCTGGGAGCCTGGGAATGGTGGAAAATTCTGCTGAGGTTCCCTGTCCCCGCTCCACCCAGCAGAGCTGGCAACAGTGACAGAGGGGAGTGTGCTGTGCACACCCTGCCTGCCCTTCCTCTGCCCTGCCCCGCAGCAGCCCTGCTGCTCCCCACATTGCTCACTACACCGCAGCCACATGCATCCAGGGGCAGGGCATGCCTGCACCCCTGCCCTCCCAGCCTCCCCAGGCACTTCTGGGTGAGCACAAAGAGCTGAGAAGAATGGTCTTCCTCACCAGCTCCTTTCTTCTTCTCCACTGAAGTCATCTCAAGTCTCATAAAGAAGCCGGTTTGCCACAGGAAAAAAACGCCGCTTTGCATTTCTCCCCATGGAGCTGGGAAGAGGCGAAACTTGCCCTTCCTTGCTTGGCTGAACTTCCAAGTGTGCCAAAACACAACTTCAACAACTTCCTTGCAACTCTCCTTCTTGGCTCCTGCAGCAGCCCTGCATGCTTGTGACAGGCCCCTGAAGTCCTACGGTCTGTTCTCGTGGGGAAACTTCGTGAACACTCAGGAGTTCACCAGCAAAGCCCTTCAAGTAGAACACTGGAGCTCAACAAGGACTTCAGCAACTTTCCTTCTGTCTTTGGGTACCGTGTGTTCTTTTTTTTCTACACAAACCCAGGAATTAGTCACGTTCCTGCAAAAAAAGCCCAACAGCTCTTCTTCCTTGCCCCCCAAAACCCATTCTCCCTCCCAACGTTCTTCACAAGTTGTGTGAATTTTGACTGATGAAAATGAATTCTCTCCAGCTCATACTGAGGGCATAGAAGAATGGACAGCAGGCACTGTCTGTTCATCTGCCAGCGAGGGGTTTTTGATTGCTTTTTCTCTTTATCAAGGCATTGTGTCCTTGGATGTTTGCTGTAAGTCTGCTCTATAAAATAAATATATTCACTATAAATCACTACATAAACTAAATAAAATAATCTAAAAATTCTTGTATGAAGAATCATACAGCAGTTCAAATGGTTTGAAATATTGAAAACATATTTTAATTGTAGAATTCTATACAAACAGGTGGATACAGAAGTGGTCACAACAAAATGTGTTCTTATTGCCTGAAATTTTTCACAGAAATAGAAACATTGATGGCAAGCTTACCGACATCCAACAAGATGAGATATCTTTAAACTTGCAAATGAACAAACACAAACCCACTCCTCAGTAGTTTGTATGTGTTTGACTGTCCTTGAAGTCCTATTACATATATACCAACCTCAAAATACAAAGAACCAGGATTAAAATTTTTAATGCACATCACATAATAATGTAAAATTAAGCACAGAAAAGGTAAACAGAAAGTAATCTTGAAAATACACTGGGTTTTTTTTACCTAGGGCACTGACTTATTCCAAGAATGATTTCCTGTATAGCTGTATTTTAAGTGAGGCACACGTTTTGTTTTCTGCACAGGACATCAATATCTGACGGAGATACAAGAACAAATGGTAACGAAGAAAAGGGAAAGAATCATAATCACAAGTGGAACTCAAACTCCATGCCAGTGTTCTCACAGACCTAAGCAAAGCTATGCATTAAAATATGCTACAACCATTGTTCTCAAAAAGTCCTTGGCACTTTTCCTCTGATAATCTTACTTTCATTTTTTAAAAATGGAGCAAATTACATTGCTGCACCTCTATCATAAGGCAAAACTACAAATGCAACTACAAGGACAAGTTACCCAAAACACCCCAAGCCAAAGATAACCCCCACCCTCAGGCCATCATCCCAAACTCCAAATGCTTGGTGAAATAACATCATCCTTCCTCCTCGTCACTGTCTTTCATAGTAATGCCTTGAAGTCCTCCTCCATCAGTGACTGAGACCGTGGCCTCCTCTACGGTCAGGCGGCTGTGAACGGTATCGTAGGTTTTACTGTTCAGCGTTCCCTCCAGCACACCTTGCAACCTGAAGTCTCGGTAGGTTTTCTGTGGCAAAAATAAAACACCCTGAATGGACTTAAACAAGTCTGAGCAGTCCACTGTTCACTTGGACATTCTAGTATGCCAGCGGGACAGCTTTGTTCCTCCTGCAGTCAGGGACCTATCATCTACGGTCTGCTAAAGATTTGCTGTCTTAGTTTCTGGGCTGAGATTTCTATAAACTCTAGAGAGTCGACAAGCTACAGTTTGAAGCTTACTCCTTCAAGAGACTGTGTTTTGTACTACATTTCTGTAACTGTATGTTGATTTCTCAGTAACTTCCATTTGCCTCATTCATTCAATAAGAAAGAAACAGAATTTTCTAACTGCATATTGAAATGTGAATTTGGCTACAGGTAGTTCTGTCATTTCACAGAAATGTAAATGCCTGACTCTTTTCCCATAATATAATTTTGTCTACATTTGTCTTTACACATATATAGCAAAAGTGGAAAAACAAAATAGATTTTAGATTTTGATCTATCTTCTGTATAGTGCAAACATTTCTCAGGTGACTTCTTCAGTCAGTTGATTTATATTCCAAGTCATTTACATTTTGATTCACACCTACATCTTTTTTTTTTTTCCACTTGAGAAAGTTTTGTTTCCCTGGTATAAAGCCTTCCTATGAACCCGCAGATAGGAGTTTCTTCTTTGACCTTCTATCAAGTAAGAATTCTGAGTGGAGTTGTTTTATTCACTGATGTTCAAGAGAGCATATGGAAAATCACCTACTTTGTCTTCTTTAAGTTGTAATGCATTTGAAATAATCTTTCCTGAAGTTAGCCTAAAAGGCTTAAGAAGACAAGTTGGTGTAGCTCATTTCTTACTTTGTGTATGTTGCCACTGTGAGTTCCCAATGTTTATGGAAGAGAATGTGGGAAAAAGAAAAAGAAAGATAATTAAGGGCCATCAGGCCCATTCCTCTGCCAGCAGAGACTAAGCACAAGCCTTAGAGAAAGAAAAAAAGAGCTGGTCTTGTTTCACTCAATACTTCAGAGAACTGCAAAAGATACCTCTCAAAATGGGTAATGTTCAGCTGGGAGAATTTTTTCTGCCACTACCTATGATGATTATTTAAACCTTGTTTGAATCACTGCAACCAAGATTTATTTGACTTTTATAGGTCAACTTCAGAGTCAATGGATGCAGCTTATATTTGCTCACATACTCCTGTAAGTACCCTGCCTGATCTCTTTCAAGTGTCACCATTGCATTCCCTTTTTTGTAACACTGTGCATTCAATTTGCTTTTATGCTGTTAACGGATCCTACAGCAATTTCGTTCAGTTTTACACTGTATTCCTGTCATTCTCATACCAGTGTTCTGGGGTTGTCATTGCTCTTCTCTTGACTTACTTCTGCAGGACAGCAATGTTCACTTCCAAGCTTATTTTTTCATTTCTACCTAAGTTTTCTTTTGGTCCTTGACCACTTTTTATTCACATCTATCTGCATGTGTGTCAGACATCTAATGATACTTTCATGCCATAATAAGATTTTAATGGGAACAATGCTGCTGCTTCCGGTCATTCTTAACAATGTCACTACCTTTGCTGCATTCAAACACAAAAGAATAATCTATTTCTTACTTATCCCAAGTCCCTGAAAAATGATCTCCTACTTCTTTTTTGACATATTTTCAGGAGATGACAGGCGCAGCACAGCCTCCCAGTTTTTCTAAAAGCTCTAGAAAACACTAGAGTTTGGAGGAACTGTGCCTCCCCACTTGCCTTTTCCCAGATGGGCTCCAGCTGTGAAAGCTCCTTGTGATATCTACTTGAATCATTGTTTCTTACTTCCCTGTTCCTGTTTTATCAGTTCTATCTTCTTCACCCATCAAAACACAGGTGGGAAAGCTTTTCTGCCTTCCAGTACATTGATCAGAACCTCTATGATTGACATCATCTTCTTCAATTCTCTGTGTTCACAGAAGGTGCCATGGAATAACATGTCTGAAATTTATGTGCAAAACAAAAGAGGTGCACAGGCACAGAAAGGCTGCTGCCATAACTAGTGTGTTCCCATCACCCCTGGGAGCCTACTTCTTTTGAACAAGGCTGTTCGGTGCGCAGAGGGGAGACTGGTTGACAGTGCTGTCCATTCACCTGGAGTTCAGTATTGTAAGAGCCTCTTTTAGTTGCCCAGGTAATATTTGGCTGGTACAATTTAGCCTGCCCATTCTTAGATCTCACTAGGCACAGGTTCAGATCCTGTAATGCCTTTTCTCCCCATTCCCACATGATGACAACTACCTTCACTTGAGAAGACCTTTCAACATTTCACAAAAGCTGTCCAGTTCAGCTGCAAACAGAAAAGTGCTTTTGCCATTTTGGCACATGATGAAGAGCCAAATCCGGTTCTCTATTCCCGGAGAGATCACTTAAGGTCAAAAATATCAAAGATGGTTCAGGGAGCCATGATACCACTGTTACTATGACTATTTTCTTGCATCTCTCTCTTTTATCCCTTTTAGCTAGTGAATCCTGAAAGTTGCAGTTGCAATTCCAGTGTCCATGAGTTAAAATGCTTCTGAGTTTACAGTCTATCATGAACTTCATGAGAAAATGTTTTGAACTAATCAAGGTCATGAGTGACAACAGGTGCTTCTTAGTCTACATTAATGCAGATAACAAGCATGTTCTGAGTTAAATAGGACAGAATTAAAAGGAAAAAAATCTGAAATGGCTTTATTTCTTTTCCCTGAGGATATTAACTAAGATCTGAAAGGGAGTTAGGAGGACACTTTCCTTTACGGTAGGTAAACCATAATTGCCTATTGCAAGGTATTTTACACTTTGCTTGGAAGCACTTGCATTGGCCAGTGTAAATGACTGAGGACTGGACTGGGGGGACTGGTATTTCTATTGATACTTATCCCAGAGTATGAAAAATTAGAAAATGTTACCTAATATAATTAATATCATTTTCCCATTAAACTAGTAATCATGTGGATAAAAGAGAAAATAGTTTTTTTTGGGGGAGAGGGAAAAATGGACAAAGAATGCTATTGGGATTATTAAGGTAAAACAGCAACAAAAAAAAAACCAGTGCTATGACAAACACTAATTTATTAGGAGTACCATGCAGCATTGCTAAACAGCTAGCAGCAATCTGTTGAAATTCATTGGAACAATCTTAATTGTCACTGAGTTCGGAATGGATGACAGTTACAACTGCATGTGTAATTAACATCAAAGGTTTTAATAGTTTGTTTTTCTTCTGAAATTTGCTACAGTTGTGTGAAAAAAATCAAACCAAACCAAACAATGTCAACTTAAAACTATGTGAGTTCACAACTTTAGTCCACATTTTTTTTAATTTTAGGATGATCTATAATTATCCATGTTAATACTCTGTCACTTTTCTCTCTTTACTCTGCAGCCTAACACAAACACATTTTATTTACCTTCACTATCTTGATGAGAGTCTTCAGCTGGTAGATGTGAAGCTGAACGTCTAATCTGTCAGCCAACCACATGCAAATGACTTTCATGGAGTTGCTGTACCATTGCTGAAAAGAAGGATAAAAACCACAAAACGCCACCAAACAACCCTGCAGTATTCATTTAACAGATTTGGTAATGAGAGGTAATGAAACACTTTGAAATGATCACAGATCAGCACTTGAAGTCAACAATGATATAATTTCCTGTTCAGAGAATTGCATGGGTCAGTAGAAAATCAAATAACTTGACCTAGACTGTTCTTTACACGAATTAGCAACTGCCGTTTTATCTTTCAGTTACAACATTTTCAAGCAAAATAGCATTATGCACTTTGCTATCTGTCAGGAAGAACAGATATTAAATACACAATTACATGAGAGAATTGACAGCTAAAGCAGCAAGGGAAAAAACAGGCATGGTATCCTGGGATAGAATTTACAATACCTAGATTTTCTAATCCAAACAGCATCAAACAGAGAATATGGAATCTGTCTTGCTTTCTTCTTTGTTAAGTAAAGTATCAGAAATCCATGGAAGCTGTATTTAAGTATGATCAAAACACCATTCCACCCCCCCCAACATAACCACATTAAGGTTTTATGTTAATTACTAATTATAATTACAGTCTACCTTATTTCCTTTTAATGTCTTAGGCATGGGTGTGTTTTCACTCAAAGCTTCACAAATGGATGGGGTAAGAATGAGCTGTCTGCTGTTGGTGCCTACAGTACTGTAAAAAAATGTTCAGATCCAAATAGCTACACTAATAGCTCTTTCACAGTAACTGGATTAAAAGAGATTTTAATAAACATAGTTGTAGCAGTTTTTCTCCCCCTCCTGTAGAATATCAACCAGATGTCATTTAGTCAAACTGTAAAAAGGAAGGGATTTTTTTTACTAATTTTAGCAGTGAGAGATTAAAAGAGTTCATGTCACAGCTCTGGTTTAGCCTCTTTCCTCACGGGGAGAGGCTTAAATTCTTTTCTAATGTAATTTCCTGTGTCTTTACAAAATGCACAGATATACAAAGAGAGGAAACCGTGTGCATATTTTAAAATGCAGCATGTTGGGCATGGTATACATCGTGAAATAATTCAAAAGAAGGACCTAACGTCTCATTAGCCACCTCTACATTAACAAATAAAATGTATATTGAAAAAATAAAGACACTACTGGATGTAACAAAAGACAGAAATAGAATTCTTTCATCAAAATATAAGCTCTTTGGAAAAGGTTTTAAAGACAGTAAAAATATGTAAGTAATATATATTCGTTCCTTACAGGAAACAGTATCATCTCATTGTAACTATCAGTTTTAAGGTAAGTTTGAAAAAGAATTTTCATATAATAATGGCTTTAATTTATTTTGTTTAATGTGTTAAAATGTATTTTAATTATGAATCATTGGAAATAAATTGCTTTCACATTTTTTAATTTCCCCTAATAATTTACTGTTTTACAGAAGTGATCAAACACATCATGGAATATGCAGATAACCGTACATTTAATAAAAGTAGTTTGATTTATGCAATAAAATGTGGGACTGATTTGGTATCCATAAAATACTGGGGTTTTTTAATCAGTGAATAACATTCTTACACTATTCACATTATTTCACCCCAAACATGCATGCTGGTTTTGATTTCTTTTCTAAGTACCTGTAAAATATTTTAATGTGACAGAATTATTACTAAGTGGCAGCTGTAAACTATATGACAGGTGTTGTATGTATACAGATGTCTAGAAAATAAAATGCACTTGAGCTTATGCACTCAGAGAACTTCACTGGTCTCATAAACATAAAAACATATAAGCCAAGCATCCTACCCAGAATACCTATTGTTATTTGCAATAAGATGAGCCCAATTATTCTATTATTACTCAGACTCTACAGTTGTTAAACTTTTAATAAAATCATGGTAGAGAGAATGATTTTAGTAGTGGAGTTTTGTCAAAACTGATATCCTTCCATAAAAAAAAGAAAATCTAGCAACACATCCACAATGTATTTGGTTTGCATCAAGAAAGGGCTCAAACTTGCTCACACAAACAAAATACAGACGGGATCGAGAATCCTGTGATAGGTTTCCCCATGTAACACCACTGAATGGTGCCAGATCACTAAGAACCATCCCAGCCCCAACTTTCTGGCAAAACATGTGTTTTAAAGCCTAGCCAGATAACTTAATTAAGATAGGCACAGTAAAAATTGGGACTTTTCATAAATATCTGTGATATGCTTACAGTACCTGAAAACAAAGCTAAGAAACTGGAGGGAATTGCTTTTGCTACTCCAATCTGTGAATGAAAACAATATGTTTTCCTGACTAGTTTTGATACACTAAACTTTCAGTTGAAATGTTAATTTGGGGACTGTGAAATGATACTACGGTACTTGCTTCTCTGTCAACATACCTTATACAGAAAGCATACAACTGCTATTGTTTTAGAAAAAAGATGTATTCTTATTTTGGATTGTCAGATTATTTTTAATAAAAATAACTTCCAGTATATTTTTAGAGCCCTCCTAGAGGAGGTACTTGTGGATAGGATTCCTGGTCACCATTTGCCTTTCGCCCACCAGTTTTCTGAGCATTTAAGTATAGGCTGAAGCTTCATGAACATAAATCTGCTGGACTTCATAAAAATTAAAGTAAGTATTTCCCTATTGCTTCTTTTGGAACCTGCTGAAGTTCACAGCACTGCAAATGCCTTTCGGAGGTGGAATTCAAGGCCACACATTTTGGCAACCATGAGCATGTTATAGAGGGAGGGTTACATCTACTTTGACTTATGGGAATCTATAGCAAACTCAAACACTTCATCAGTTAGGTAATGGTCATGAGATTATATAGATTTTAAGTAATAGTAATCATAAAAAAAATCCTTGTAACTAGTTTTAAGAAAAAGTAATTTTCCTGCTAGTAACAATAGCACCGAAAGGACAATGTGACTCTTGCAGATGTCAGTTATATGGTATTAGTGCCATATTCTTTGCTGTCGCCTATGCAAGAATAAAGCAGTAAGTGTTTATTATATATCCTTTTCACATCAGCACATAACAGCAGCCAACCACTTTAACAAAAATACGTTTGCCTCCCTTCCCCCCCACCACCCCCTTCTTATTCATAGCTCATCCAACTGTAAGGGCATGCATTACTCACTTCATTTTCCTGAGATACCTCTTTTAAAGTAAAAAATAAGAGAAAAGGAAAGGCTAGGGTTGACTCTGTGAGACCCCTGTATTTATTCACACTTATTGTGCATGACTGTAGACTGGTAAATCATATTAGCAGCCCATCTCCCCATCAAGCTGCTACTTGCTTTCCAGCCCTGGGAAGGTTCAACAAATCAACAGGAGCACGGAAAACAGAACATCAGTCTAATCTAGTGTTTAAGGTGAAGTTTTCAAACCCAATCTAAGAAGATCTTTAGAGCAAGCAACCAGCTGAAGGGCTCAGAAGGTGGTATTGACAATGAAAGAGTGTTGAAATATTGAGAAGCGCAGCACTTGTGCATTTTTAATAACAAGAGGGTCAACAAGGACACGGCTCCCTCAGTGCCCATAGCTGCCACACCAGGGCTATAAACGCTCTCAGTTCATCAGCTTTCTTAAACAGTTCATCAGCTTTCTTAAACACCCTAAACCCCCTCAGCGGACCTTTAGTCTTAAATTAACAAACCAAAGCAATGAAAGAAGGTGCAGCTTGAATGGCCAGCATTGATCCCCAACGGGGCTCGGCGCGGCTACAGGCACTGAAAAACTCTCTCCATTGTCGGGAGGAATTGACAAACCTCCTCGCCTAAATAGTCCAGCTAAGGCGGGCTGGAGGCACGCAGCTATAAAGGGCTCCCCTCGCCCGCTCCCAGCACTCACAATGCACCAGGCATGAGCTCTTTGTCAGGCCCAGACTCTGCAATTTTCTAACAAGGATTAAAGTTGTTTCTCGGCAGGGCCAGTGAAAAGCGATTTAGCAACATACCGTGCTTTCTTCAGGCAAGTTAAAGAGAAGTAGTTAAGGAATTTCATTATTCTGTTGACTGGTGGAAATGCAAAACAAATATATTAAATATTCACCATCTTTCTGAGTTATATATATATATAATATATATAATAATATATATATATATATATATATAGCCTGAGCTATAACATTCGCAGAACGGTTCAATTAAATATAACACTTATTGGCTGAAAGCAAGCACTTCAGATTTATTTTAGAAGTTTTATAAAAAGGTGCAGCTGTTTGCCACCTGGAAGGAGGCTCAATACATACTAATACACAATGCTTTAGTCCTTCTAGGGCTGGTATCTTTAACGCCTGAAACACAAGACCCCGTCGAGTTTCTATATCTTGCCTGCTCTTGATAAATGAGCACTGTCAAAATGCTTTTTCTGCTGGATATGGCAGCTTTTCTATGAACCGTGTTTTATCTGCCTACAGAAGCCTTTATTGCATTATTGATTAGGAATTGAGTCGCTCAGACAACAATGGGAAGTTTTTGCTTCCTCCAGCTCTACTTTTCCTACCAGGAACAATAACAAAAAGTATTCTTCTCACTGAGGAGATTGTACATCAAAGGCAGCATAAGCTAAAATGCATAAGAAATGCTATAAGCATGTTAAATATTAAGAGCCAAAATGCCTAGTTTTTATTATTGTTTCAAGATTTTGATAGCAGGCGCTATTAGTGTGCCAAGGAAGTCTGAGACCATTTAAAAAAGCATGTTAAATGATGAAAGAATAAATAAGTTATTCCTTAAAAATGCAAACAGCGAAAGTTAGAAAAAAATTTTCCTGATTTAAGTTTTATAATTTATTTCTCTCTTTGTAAAATGTGAGCAATCCTGCTGACTTCCTTTGTTGAATGTTGTTGGTAATGAGGGAAACAAGTGCTATTTGTAGCATCTTTGAAATCACTCTGAGGTTTACAAGTTATAGCTGTATTTTGAAGTTTAGGTATAGACATCACCCAATTAAAGGAGGATTTTTACCTGAGTAGCGATAAGTTCATAACCTCTTCTGAAGGCTGGAAAGCCTTGGTCACTTTAAAAAACCTAAACAAACCTGGGGAAAGATTTCTCAACCTCTGGGCCACCATGACACATCAGAAGGTTGTGTACACATAGGAACACCAACACAAGAAATCAAGTCAGAAGAAGCAATTAACATTCAAGATATCTTCATATATTTTTTTTTTTCAGAAATAAAAAATATTTAGTTTAAAATTAAAAGCAAAAAATTTGCACAAGAAGTGTGTTTTCCTCTCAGGTTTAGGTAGCCTTTTGATTAAGAAAGCCCGAGAAACCTTTGAAGGTTGAGGCAACTGTAGGCAGACATAAACAGAAAATTTAATGTATCAACATGTGGAAATCTATTTGTACTCTGTTCTTGGCCCATCAGTTATGAATCCTGACATGGGCAATTTATGAACTTACAGTTAAAATATCAATTTATTCTAATAGAGGGAGAACTGAACTTGTTGACTAGTGACATAGTGCCCCCCCCCCCCCCCCCCCCCCGGTATTTTCACTCCCCTGAGAGGAACAAACTATCTCCCCAGTGACTTCTCTAGACTGCACTGGTCATAGGTGTGCACCAGTCTGTGAGACACTTCCAGTCACATTTCCAATGAGAATAACTCTGTGAGTGACCAGCAAAAGGAAGGAACAGAAGCTAGGGAAACCTGAGAGAAGAAAAAAATCCCATGCAACATCTTTCCCGTCCCACCATCAGCTCCAAATGGCTTCACAGTGACAGCCACTGCCCTTCTGCAACATATTATCCAACCCCACAAGGATGTGTTTTCTCATTACACATAGCCTCACAGTGCCACAACATAAAATGTTAAGCTGGGTTTGACTCTGAGTACCCAAGTTCACAGTGCCATTCCTGAAAAAACAGTCTCACCAAAATACAGAATTTTGCCTTCATGGAAAGTCCATGCAAAGACAATTTATTTTTTTTTTTTGTGTGTGCGTGAACATTATTTTTCTGAATCAAAACAGAATTTTATGGCATTAAGATGTGCTTCTACAGCAGAGACAGTAAGATTCAGTTGACAGAAATGGTCAGTTATCTGGCCTCTGACTGTAGAAGTAGAACTTATACCATCTCCAAATGCAATAAAATTTTCAAGTACACTTGTAGCTATTCTTGCATTACTTAATGCTTCTGGCTGTTCAGTTTTTGGCAAGACAGCAATCTTTCTGTTTAGGACATCTAAGAAGTTTGCATTATTTCTCTCCCTGAAACATGAAAAAATTCTTTGCTTTTGATTCAAAGCACTGCTAAGACTGGAGGAAAAAAATATGTGGCATAAATTTCATAGCAAAATGAATACAGTGGAAACAGCTGTCAGTATGACTGTTCTGAGAGTTAGAAATGGATCCTCATTTTATGGGCACTGATTGAGCACTACTTCACCTACATGTTCACTTCCTGTATATTTCCTGCGTCAGGATACATTGTTACTTTCATTGTTATTTAAAACGTATAAAATACAATCAATACAAATACTGAAACTGAAGGAGTATTTTAATGTAATGTAGCTTTCATTCAATAATAGCACATATCTTTTAATATTCAGACACTAGACCTAGAAGGATGGGGGGGACGGGGGGGGGGGACGGGGGACGGACGACTTTCTTTTGCATTTTCTTAAATATTCAGAAATTCCAAGGAGAATACTAGGAGTTGTGGGAGTCGCCATGATGTCAATACATTTATTGCTTTTCTAGTCTTTTTTACTTTCTTTTTTTTTCCTTAAAAATTTTCAATTAAGAAAAAGAAATGAAGATTAAGCATGAGTGGAAAATCCAAGGAGTTAGCCTTATTGGAACCATGTTTAGCAAGCAGTACAAACAAATGAAGCCTTTTCTCTACACCAAAAATCAGATGTTTAAAAGCTTTTGATCTGGAAAATGCAAATGATTAAATCAATACGAAGTAGTCATATGAAAAAACCCTACTTATTTCCGCTCCCCATTCCACTACAGTTCCTTCCTACAGTTACATTCAAGGACATGTCCAAAAGTCCCCCTGTTGCTGTATCTGCTGTAACACTCCCAAGCCCCATATTCCTGCATGTGCTTCTACTGTGCACAGAGCCCCTAACACACATCTCTTCCACCCTACCAGTGCCTTACACTCCCAATGTTCAGGATCGCCTATCAAGGCATCTTCCTGGAAACATTTCAGGCTTTTATATGTTCTGCTTCCTCCTCCAGGCCTGAAATGCTAAGCCAAATTTTGAACTTTGGCTTGGAAATGTGAAAAAATGTTTGCAGCCTAAATCACAGCTACACGTACCAGGAAAGGACAAGTGAGAAAAAACCCACATATTACCATCTGCTTTAACACGCATACTTCTTCTGATAAAGGGATCAGGACCAAGATTTCTTTAGCTTGGTCATTTCAAATTATAAACTGTCTGGGTATGAGCCATTTATTTCTTTTTCATTTTCTTTTTTCCTTCCCCCTAATTTTTTTGGTGTGTGTTTGTGATTGCAGCCTATATATTAATTTGCCTCTTGCAGCCTTGCTTGGCCAACAAAAGCTTTTTCCTTCCAGAAGGACTCTTTCTTTGGTTTCCTTCAGCCTTTTTTTCATGCCATTACTCCAATGAACCTCTCAGGGAGCTCAAAAAATGTTTTGTTTTCCTTAAGAATGACTAATTGAAACAAATACTTTAGTCTCTAGTCAGTCTCTTCCCTTCTTATTTGAATGAAGGATTGTCATTCCCAAAGCAAACAGGAGAGGAGCTCAAGAGGAACCCAAACCCTGACAGATAGAGACCTGGTTTAGCAGGACTGATGAAGACAAACATGTGAACAGTTGTTGGATGGGATATTTTGGTAATACAAGGAAGCAAACTTAGGCAGCCTGATTTTCAGAAATCAGCAATGAGAAGAGAAGAAAGAGGCACATTTCAAAGCATATTAAGCATCTTTGGAACTCCTAAGCAAGAAGGATATCTGAAAGAGCAAATTACATCTAACATATGAAAAGCTTACCTTTTAGGAGGAAAGTAATTTTTTCATATTTTAGGTTTATAATTAGAAGCTACCTAGTTGCTATGGAACTGCTACCAATTTAAACATAAATATACACTTTCAACACAAAATATACAGTACTCATCTCTCCCTGTATTCTATAACGGTTGCTAAACAGCAATTTACAATATTTATGCTATTTTATAACGTTTGTGACCTTCATATTTTTCTGGCTTCTTCACATATGGTAGATGCACTGGGAACCTGGAATTCTGCAAAATTAGATATGCATAACTTCCTTCTGTATCTGCACATATGTAACGTTGCTGTTCTGATTTTAAACACTAGGTACTAACATAATGCTCTTGACTGCAAGAGACTAACAGCACAAACAGTTTCCCTACTCCACTCTGGATACTCAGTGCATCTGTGAACAGTATTTCTGTAGGTTATTCTGGTGCTAAAAATCTCTGGAGCAAACACTGTCAGTCTCGCTACACTGGGTGTTGTGTTGCAATTTGGGTATATTGGCAAACATCCTCCAAAGCACAGAATGGGGAACATCCCTTGAGTGATCTTGAAAATGAAAGCCAGCTTGGATTGTCAAAATAAATAAATGAACATAATGCAAAATGACCAAGTTGTTACTCGTTGTAACACTTGCTTCATGCTAAAACACTCTAGTTTTAAAACCCCTGTGCTTAGCTGCACAAATGCTGAACAGACTTCCTAAGTGCATGTGTAATGCTAGTAGGATTAAAGGTCCTGGCTCACTCTGGAAGGTATGTGGCTGAGACACCTAGCTCTGCCTTTGCCTAGTCATCCAGGACCACCAAAAGGGAGGTGGACTGAGGTTGGGCCAAAGTCTGTGTCGTGGCTTTTACACTCACGTTAGCAATTCTTGCCTTAGAGTCTTCTATTTAGACTCCCTGCTCCATGTGGAATGAGGTCAAGTACATATTTTAATTAGAGCATTTAAAACATCCTGGGTTCCTCTGGGTGAATTTTTACAGGCTCATTTCTTTTCACCTCAGCAATCTCGACTCATCATCTGTTTACTCTGTCTGTTATTGCAGTGGCACACGACAGGGCTGGATGCAGCTGTGAGGTTGATAGGGAGTTGCACAGTGGTGGAGCCACTCCTCTCCTATGCCGCATTGACTGGGCACCACACTGAGCAGTGCTAATGTGGAGCAGAGGTCCAGCCTCCTGCCTCCCTCTTGCTTCTCTCCTCCCCTCATCTCTTTGGAGAAAGCGTCCCTGGATTGGGCAGGTGCCTGGTTTGCTCCTTTTCATCTCTGACCCTATTGCCAATGAGCTCTCTTTCAGCTATGCATATTTTACAGCTGCATTGCTTTTTTTTTGGAGTTGATTTTTCTATGCATTATTTGTACTGTTTTTCTTGCACATGGTAAACACTTTCAGTACAATATAATACAAAAGATTATCAATGTAGTGTAAATTAAGAAAATATACCATGAAACACTTGAAATTAGTTAAAGGAAATCATATCTATATAGGTGAACACTTTTGCACATTTAAATCAGCACTAAAGCTTCAGTTCCCTGGGATCAAACAGGTTAAGGAGCTCTTTCTACTGATGAATCACTGACTTTGTCAGAGCACTCTGCACCATCCTCACTTGCTACTGTTTTGATTTACAACATGGTGACCTCTTTTTGTTACTTCAGACTTATTACACTGAAACTAGTTTATTATGCTTCCTGCCACTATTTTTCTTGCAATATGATCAACAATGAGGTTGTGTGTCTATCTATGAACATGTAAGTTTTGCTTGATTTTCTTTTTTAAACTAAACTTGACCCAAAAGAAATACAAGTATAAATATCAAACCTGCAAGTAAGGTTTGAGAAGCCACAAGGTTCTCCTGCTGTTTATATGTGTGTGAATTACAGTACATCAAGAAATCAATATTCCCTAGATGGTGCTCGTGCCTGGCATTTCATGGTGAACAAACATTAGGTAAGACAATATAAATGGCACAATCCTTATTGATTTCTCTTGACTGTGTAGAATGTGAAAGCTGCAGCCACAGTTAACACTTACTGACAGACTCATATAAAGTTTCAGTGCTATTTTATATTTTTATAGTTGCCCATGCTCAATTGATTCCATTAAGCTGCTAGACACATTTCAAGCCATCTAGATAAGAAAAAAACCAAACAAAAAAACCCACAGAGCCTGGAACGAGATGTTGCTACTTTGTGCCTAGCACGATAAAAAGGTTAAAGGACTAAATTGTGCCTGGATGTTGGAAGGAGTTCTCTTTTATTTGATAGAATTGTTATTGTTTTTAGTGAATGGATACTCTGAGTGATGGATAGATGCATTTAACTAAGTTAAATAAATGAATGAACAGAAAAGGAATGAAGGACCAGAAAGGTCCATGGGGAAACTGTACTGGAAGCTCCCAGTGTTACAGCCCCTCCCCAAACAAACAAGCAAAACCCCCCGGGAGTTCCACTCTGACTGTTGAAGTTTCCTCAGAAAAAAAATCAGATGGGCTTTAAAATCTTGAGTTTCTGATTTATTTTTTTCCCCCATTTTTTCCTCTTTTGACTCACGATGCACATTTTAAATAACCTTTTATAGCAATTTGTACATTGCTCCCCCCCCCCCCCCCCAAAAAAAAAAAAAGTGAGCTTCTCACAAAAGCCAAGGAAATTAGGGAGTAGGACAGCATAAGCAGATTCTGAATATCAGGATATGAGATTTAGTGCCCTGAAAAATAATTCTCTATTTCCCTTTTAGACTCAAAAAGCTCTTTTAGTAAGATATCAGAAAATCTCTTTAGTAGTTTCTTACTCTCCCACTGGGCAGATTTAAATAATATGATTGAATTAGTGTCAAAAAGGTGTCAGACATCCATTCCATGAATACTAAATGAAGACTGGACGATGGGATACCTAATGTCTTGAGAAAACTCTTTTTATGTCTTTTTTGGGCTGTTTGGTAGCTAATAAGATGGAAATTCACAAATTAAAAATGGCATAAAAAATGAAGAAGTGGGGAAACGTATCATCTCAAAAACATAGAAGAATCTAGCCCTTGTTTTATGGTTTCCTCTAGAAAAAACACTCTCAGCTACAGTGTAAAACAGCTTACAAAGTGCTGAATGTTCTGATTCTGAAGCAGCTAACTCTGAAGCACATGCTTTGCTTTAAGTGTGTTGTGGTCCTATTGATTTCAACAGTACTGAGCTTTGCTGGATTCACAGCAGCATAATCAGCACCCTCCAAGAGTGTGCACTCCTTTTCTCAGCATATTCTAGGTCAAAAAAGAAAAATAATCAAAGCAAACTTATGTACTATATGAAATCAGATGGAGGTTACATTTTACAGTTTTCAAATGAACTGTTGTTCTTTTATAGAGATTTCCGTCTCCAAAAATGAGGTGAGTCTACTTGAAAACATCAGGAATAATTCAGTGAACTTTGAAAAGACTTTGAACAATAAATCTACAAGATGTTGCTTCTATCTTGCAGAAGATTCATATATTTGAGCATGTTATTTTTTTTAATTATTATATTACCAAATGTGGACCTTTTTTTTTTAGCCTACATTTGGTAATACTGCCTACAGTTTAAAGTTCTTTCTTTTACACAAAAAGACATGACAAACTGTTTTAAAATTACAAGAATGTCTTTAGATCAAGAGAAAACTGCAGAGTGGTTCTCATATCAAGAGCTTTCTATTTTCTCTATAAAATATTAGACATAACTAAAGGTGAGCGAAGACTTTGGTGAAAATCTAAAGAGCATCGGCAAATCTGAGCACTGCTCAGCTTTTCAATTGCTTTTCTACTTCTCAGTTCTTTTAAATGGTTTTCTATGGCAGGAACATTTTTCTTAATTAGTCACAGCTAATTAGTGTTCTGGCATAGACAAGTAATCAGAAATGTCAGAGCTGCAAGGCTACATCTCCCTAATCCTTTGATAATAATTTAGCCTCCTGGGAGGGCCTCAAGCTGCGGTAAGTAGTGGCTGACAATAAGGCAAAATTAGGTGGGCAGCAGACCATTAGGATAGAAAAATAAAAAGCACTACCAAATCCTGCTGAGCACCATCAGGCAACTAACTACACTGCCAGATGAGGTGCCTGTTTAAGCCTGTGTTGTTAATTAGCTGATTCTACCAGACCTGCCACATATGTCCAGGTGCATCACACAAAGATGTGTATTTCTGGGTTTGCGCCAAAGGACAATTTTGCGCTGTGATCAAATTTCAAGAATCTGAGAAAGAAGGCCACATATTTCTTGAAGATTATTCTGAGTTATCAAAGAAATAGGAAGATCAACAAGCTACAATCCATTTTTGTTGAGTCTCTTTTTAAGTAATTAGGCACGGTCCTCTCGTGTTTCTCAGAGGTTAATGCAAACACAGCTTTTGATTCAAATGCGGCCTTTAACCAAGTAGACTTTTTGTCAAGTCACACACTTGCAAATAATTACGTAACAATGAAAGTGAAGTTTACTTATTAAAAATAATGTGACAGGAAGTAATTTGAGAATAAAGGAAAAAAATCAAAATTGAAGCTTTCTAGAAAAAACATTGTTGAATACTAAATACTACAAATGGTGCTTTTGAGGTAGACATGGACAGCACAAGGAGTTGGTACTACAGAAAACCCACATCTAAGTAACTGTTCTTTGTAGCTGTGCAATACCAGCTGAAGATTAACTCACTTGCCAAGGAGAAGCACTTGCACATTTTTAACACATTTTTTGTAGAAGGTCAGAAAAGTCATAGAACTGAATAGAGCATTTGCTAAAAATGTACTTGCAGATGACAAACAGAAATGAATCAGATGGATACTTTCTAGCTCCATTTAGGCACAGAATGAAGTAGCTGATAGTAATCTTTGGAGAATAATTACTACCTCAAATAACCTCAAGTACATCATTGAACTTAAATTGTCCACCCTTGCTACATAATGGAAAATAATGGTTGTGATATGGGAACACTACTAGCATTTAATTAACATTCCAGACAAAACACAAGCATTTTTTCAACAGAAAAAAAGCATCACATTACATCTGAACTTTTGAAATACAAAAGCAGCTACATAAATCTGGAGTGTTTAAGCATTTACACTACTCAAAGATGTTCTGTCTTTCTGCACTTCAAAGAAAGTTGCATGAGTTCCCTGCCATTAACATCTCTTACACTGCTTGTTGAAATTGTTACCCTACATGAGGCCAGAACCCCAAAGATGTTCTCAGATACGATCAGTCCCTGTGAAGTCAACAGGACTACTCAGTGACACCACACTGGTTTAACACCCAGAAAAGATGGGTGATCAGGGCCAAAGTCAACATCTGCTAACAGGTGCCATCTTATACAAAATAACAAAGGGACCTGTCTGCCAATGCCAACCTTTCCAGGATGCACACTCTGACTATATCACGTTTATGGTACACTCGTGTAGAGGCTTCCCAGAAATTAAAGCCTAAAAAACCTGGAAAACTTTTAAGTTGTATAAGTGGCTAAACACTGATGTGTTAAAACTGTTCTCTCAAACCATTCTTCATATCTCAACATAGCAATCAATTATTGCATAAAAATTTAATTGCTTATATAGTCTTAATAAAACTGGAATCATACAACTGTTTATAAAGTTTTTCACAAGAGACCCAACACAAACTATAAGATAACGTACTTACTGGCAAATAAACCAAGAAGGGTTTTGAAGGAAAAATATTTGAAACCATTTTTTTCCGTGTTCAGACAACATCCACACTTCATGTGCAATTAACGGGTACAAGAAAGAGAACCTACACAAAGTGGCACTTAGGAAATGTACATTACTACAGAAAGTAAGTATTGCTTTGATGTTTTAAACAGTGCTTTATGCAAAATTAATTATCTTGTTTAAGCTGGTTTGCTAACAAAATACAGTTTTCTTTTAAAGGAAACTGTTTTTAATTATAAATCTAATGTAATTTAAAATGCTCAGGAGTTCAAAACTTACCAGTTGCATCTTAAAAATTCAGGTAGAAACATGAACCTAAGACTAATCAGTAATGATAAGTTGGTGTGTTATGGACACAGCACTGCATTTATTAAGGTTAATGGTAAAAGTCCCATTGATTTTGGTAGTGCAGAACCAGACTATGGAAATTTCATAGTTGGATGATTTTTACATTTGTTAATTCTGTGATCAGATACACAGCACTGTTCTTTGATAGGCTGCACAAATGTTTTTACATAGTCCATTGAGCAGATTACCTTTACAAATAAGAGGGACCTTAATAATAATTAGCAATGATGTAGATTTATTCTTTATTTCTGTAACTCTGTTCTCAATACTTCATTTTTCCCAGTCACCAACAGCTACTTTTACAGCCTTTTCTGAAAGCATTTTCAAAGAGTGGCTCAAAGTATAACTTTGTTTCTAAAACATTTTACTAAACATTATTAAAAAAAAATTGAGTTCTTGGTTTAAATGATTAAACTTTAAAAAAGTTTCCATGGGCGATACTTTTAATCAGCAAACACTGCAGTACCTGTCTTCATGATTTATTTGTTATACACTGAATCTACCTGAATGTCTGCAGCATTAATCGTGGAAAAGTTTGCTTTATTGTACTTATTAGAGAAACTTATCCTGGTGTAACTTCACTGTCTTAGTTTACCCCAGTGGCGTATGGGATTGGAAAGAATCACATGAATCATTCATTACATTAAGCCTTCAAGAATCACTGCAGATTATTCACATGTCTAATGCATTAAAAGAACCTTCCTAGTGCTCTTTAAGATCTGTGGAAGACTATGTCCCAGACAGCAGTGTAAGACAAAAAGTCCTAAGTGCTCTGACAAACTGACCAAGAAAAAGCTCTTCATGACTTTAAATCTGGTGACTGATTTTGAGAACAAGATGGCACACTCTGAGAGATCAGTGTTACCATGAGCAACAAACCATATTGTTCTGCATGCTGTCTATACTTTGTCTGGAGGAGATAAGAATGAAATGGAAGCAGAAGCCAAGTTTTTCAGAGGACAGCAAGGAAAAAAAAAATCATCTGGGTTTTGCTGCATAATCAGCAGAGGTACTAAAGCATAGGGTTTAAATAGTTTAAAGGTGGCACAGAAAATACTATCAGCCCAGTCTTCTTTCAAAGTCCTGGAGACTTGAGCCTCTCTCATATGCAAGGATTCATTATCACAAGCTTAAATTTCATTCTCCTGATTTTCACATTTTGTATAGCATGGCAGTGCGTTTCCAGGCTTATCAAGCACCACCATAAAACAACGCACATTTTTTTGTCTTCTCTCTAGCTTCAGACTTCTCAGGTAGATAGAAATTTTTCAAAATTCTAGCCTTAACATACTGTGACCCACTGAAAGACATCTGCAATTGTTTCAATACTATTCCTAAATTTAACTTATCTTCTTTGTTATGTATATTACTTCATATGACAGACATTCCATTCTCTTAATCACTGTAATAGCTGTTAGTCCATAGCAGCCCTGAATCAAGTAAGTGAAATCTGTGCATAAGTAGTTTGCCGTTATACTTTTTTGGGATATAAAATAGCATCCGAGGCTTGGTATTGTCTATATTTATAACTAACACCTTTAGCACATAGAATGGTCTGGGCTTTTTTTGCTAATTCTGGATGTGTTTCTCTGTCTGAAGCACAGACATGCACTTTTCCTGTTCAGTTTGGCTGCTGATTTCTTATCTGATACAAATACAACATGTTTTTAAGGGAAAATCAACTGTGATCTGCAGCTGTAGCCAACTGAGTGACTTGAAGTATATTTACATAAAAAAGTGAATATATTTTATCCTGTTGAAATATAACTTTATATGATTGAATTTATAAACAGTACCTAGGTTTTGTTATATCACTCACTTAAAAAACCCTTCCAAAAATCATGGGCAAAATCTTGTTCAATCATACTGTTCTAAAACTGAATTAATCTCAGGAGAATTAAGTTATCCTTCACTTTAAATTCCTGCACACTATGAGCTTACATATTTGCATTCATCTGAATCTGTCCAATTGCTTATATCTCTTAGTGTGATGTGATGTAGAAATGTGACAGCACCATATATAAAGAAAAATAAAGATACAAATAGATACTTGATACATGAAATCATGTACATCTTTTTTCTTTTCTTACAGCTACAAGCATTGGCCTTGAAGGCATACAATGGGTATTACTGAGTAAAAGGGAATAGGAACGGTTTTGTGTCTCAAAGGCAAGCACTATGTCATGACTTGCATCCATACAGAGATATCTTCTTGTGCTGAATAGCTTGATTGCTGAAATGAAATTTGGAAGAGGTCCTTGATCCATGGTAAGCCAATTGTACTGAAGCCCTATCCTTGGGTTAGTGCTAGCTGGCCTAACCCAAAATCACACCAGGAACCACGCTGATGACTTAAATAGTATGGATGATCACTTGCTAGCTCTCAGGCTGTGCTCAGGCCCTGGCTAGTTTACTACTATGGACATAGCCTAAGGCTTGGTCCAATCCCACTACATCAACAAAGTCAGTGTGGTCTCTCCAGTGAGAGTTAGACTTGGCCTTAGGCACATAATTTTATTAACGTTCAGAAAATTACAACATAAGCAAAAATAACCCCAAAGAAAAACAAAAACCAGAAACTTGAAAATGAAACATATGCTTGCAGATTCACTGCAAAAGCAAACTGAAGCAGAAGTTGCTAATATGGTTTTAGTACTTTGCGAAGGTGCCAGCTGGATGGATGATAATTTTTCTACCCCTGCAGGGCATCAAAGCTTTTATAAAATCATTCTTTTCACACATATTAGCACTTAGCTTATTAAAACAGATGATACTTTTTTTTGTAAAGCTGCCTGGGAGTGTCTGGAAATATAAAATCTGATAGATAAGTCTTTTTTTGACCACCCAGCCTAACAAACAACAAACACTGACATGACATACCATGGCTGAGAGTCTATGTTATGGGACCTTCTGTGATTGCCACAACTGTAGTGTCACAGTAAAGGCTGTGAATTGCTGTTATGAAAACATTTGCTGTAACTTGCATAATTAAATGAAACTGCCAGCAAAGCTTTCTAAAATACTTAGGAGATGACACACAAATAAATACATTTCAAAGTCTGCATTACATTCCAGAACTTGTTTTTGCAATAAATTGCATTGCACAGTGCCAGAGATGACTTCTTTCCCTGTTCAAATTTCTACACAATTATAAGCGACTGAGATCAGTGCCATGTAAACTGATCCAGGCTCATAATAAAATAACTTTTCTTTTAGACATATTTTACACATGTAGTGATTTGAATTTATACAGAAAGTACAATTTCAGCTGCCTATAGCTTTTTCTTCACATAACTCAGAATAGGACATACTAGACATAAATTAATGGTCAGAACTCGAATGAGCAGCAATATGCCCAAGAGTGTTTCTAGTAGCATTACAGGAGAACCTTGCCTGAGGAAAATATTGGTGGAGTAGGTGATTAGTGATTAGTAGGTGATAGTAGGTCATTTCTAACAAAAAGAGGAGGAAGCAGGGCAAATGAATGAGTGGCTGCAGAAGCCGGCATTGAAGCTGAAGGAAATAGTTAAGAAGATCCAGGCAGGCTAGCAGTGTGCGCACCTCAAGGTTGAGGACGCGAGAAGTGGGATTAGAATTTTGGAAATGAGCTTGATAATTAGATAAATTTTTTTTAGATAAAACTGTAAGAAATTCTAAGTTTTAAACTAAAAACCCATAAAACAAAATTCTAAAAGTCATTCCATGAAAATACCAGTCAAACCCATAGGTGTACCTGGCATAACTGACCTCTTCCTGTATATAAGCAGGCAGTACAAGTTCTTTATATAGGGAACTTAGGTCAGCAATGGAGTCCACGAATGTAAAATCAAATAAAATTGGACTACTCCCCGTGGAAAAATGACTATTTCAAATAATAGTCTTCTACCAACTTTATTTATGCCTTCTAGCACTTAGAAGTTTCATGTAGAAAATGGTTAAAGAAAGGCCACCCTTGACAGCTGAAGATGATAAATAAAAAGCAAAAGAAAAAAAATGATCAAGAGGGAAGAACACATGAATGGTTTGTTGAATATCATCAAAACACAACTTATCCCTTCCTATGCAGTAGTGATACCAGCAAGCTTTGCAAGGGTAGTTACTTACATCAAATAACTTCTCTATGTACATTTCCTCATTGACCTTTTCTCGAAGTATATCCTGGTTTTGTCGAACAAACATAATGTAGGTGTCTGCTAGATCCATCCCTGGTTTCTGTAGAGACATAATGTAAGGGGAGAAAGTAGTGGGAAGGGAAAGAGCAAGACCACTCAACAACAGAGAATAATAAGAAATACATAAACATAATGAAAACTGAGATTATGCTAGAATATTCACACATGTATAAACTCTATTTACAAAGTCTGCTGTGAATCTGGGTTAGTTACCAAATTCAGGAGGCTTCACTAACAATGAAGGTCTCGTTATAATTTGTGGGTGATTTGGGCCATAAATCTACATGGCCATATGTAATGGCATGAACTCTAGGCTCTGGTAGTATCAAGGCAAACAGACATTTTCCCCATTTTTGTTAGTGAGGTTCTCATAGCTACTCCAGCCTCAAGGTCCAGATCCTGCTATCACATTCAGAAAATGCTTAAAAAAGCATTCAGTTCCTTTTTCATTGCCTCATATTTGTTGTGATTTGCTTCCAGTATACTTAATTTTGTGTTTATCTTCTACTAATTCCACTTCAAACAAAGTTCAAGTATTTCCCTGACAGCAATGGTATGAAAAGGTTGTTATGAGAGTAGACCTGTACCCCTATTTTTCTGAAAGTGTTGCACTGGCTCAATCAGCTCAATTGCTCCTAGGGAAGGAGCAAGGGCTGAAATGTTTCCCTTCTGGTACTGATCTCTGGTCTGTATGAATAGCAGAGTAGGCATAATTTTCACAGCATGCTCCCAAACATGGGACAGGCTAGGATATGTCGTGTACGTGATACTATGTCAGGCCGGTCAGAGTGGTGGCTCAAACTGCTCTCTCCTGACTAGCTGGGGCTCTGGACCTCTGCAGCCACAGAATGTTCTGCACCAAAGCCCCTAACAGCCTGCAACATCCTCTTTCCTGGCAGGGTATGCAGAGCTGGTCAGCAGCTCACCTCGCTCTAACAGGAACTGTGAATGAACAAAAACTCTGTCAAGTCTTCTGTAAATGCCTTCTGTGTGAGCAAGTTTGTAAAAGTATCACTTACTCCCAAATAATAGTTTTTAAAGTTCATGGCATGCAAAAGAAGGTTAAGTTTTATAATACTTTACAGTAAGCCTTACCACAAAGCTATTAAGAAAGGATTTGGGTTTGGCTGAGATTGACCCTGTACAGAATAAGGAACAAACAGCTCTATGGAAGGAGGACGAAAGCAGCTACCCCCAGTCCCTGAATTCCCAGGCATAAGTCATCTCTGCTTCTCAGAAACTGTTACTGTCTGAAAACAGCATACATATAAAGCTGTAAAATAGCATATTCTAAAGGCCTGTATGCATAAATATACTCATATAGTTAAAATATTTGCATATAATATTGTATAAAGGCTTCCCTCCTAGCCTGCAAGTAGATAACTTTTATTTTTTTATCATTCCTTATTATCTTGTGTGTAATATAATATATACGAACAGGACTGAGCACAAGAGGGAAGGAAAGGTACAACATGCCCGAATTAATACCTGCCCAGAAACTGCCATTACAATAATAGCATGAGAGCATTCTCCCCTCAAAACTGCAGTGAGGGAAAACTCCTGGATCATGAGCTTCATCTCTTTTCCTCTGAATCGACCACAGACAATGAATAGGAATACAATCCAAAATAAGATTTTCTTTTAATCTATACATGTACGTCAATGGCAGTTTTGTGTCTTAAAATGTGGAATGGTGGCCTGTTTTAACACTTCTAGCATCTTCAAAACTCACTCAAAACCTGAAATGCCTCCTGCACAGTCCAGAGGCAATGAAAGCTCATCTTAAAATCTTATCACATACATACATGCATACATGAAACTTTTAAGAGGAAAGCAGGGTCATTTACATTTATATCTGAGTTGCACACCTTCGTCCTAAGTGTAGAAATAAAAATGTAAGATTACAATAGATAAGACAGTTTTCTGTGGGAAAACTTGGTTTACAGAAATCAATGTATTTCCTTCATAAAAATGTGCTTTCATTAAAATGTGAGAGAAATGTTTGTATATTAAACTAAATCATGAAGTGAAGGAGACTTAAAACAGAAAGCTCCATATCTTACCTTAGTATACTCACTTGTGATGGCACAAAAAAATATAACCAGCACTGAAACCTTACATACTTTTTAAAACCTGATAGGCAGTTTATAGGAACTGGACTAGTTTTAACTTGGAGGGATAAAGGGATAATATTCTGAAATCTCCAGGCGTGGGTGAAGGAGATAATCTAACAAATGAAAGGCTGATTATAGGTCTTGGAGATACACATTCAAATGTATAAATGAATCTTCCCCCGAATGCTAAAACCTAACTGTTCTCCAATTCATGCAATTTTTTCTTTTACTAAGTTCAATAAAAAAAATGTTCATCTTGCAGATGGCCAAAGCTAGGAAAATAATGTTTCCCATCAGCGTTAACTCTCCCCTTATCTTTGAGATGTTTACCTAGTTTTGAAGCTGTGACATATGGGAATTTCACACCTAGTGAATATATTTTCATGTAGCTTGTGGCACAGGAGTGTAATCATTAAAAGAATATACACTAGTAAGAGTAACTGCAACAGCTGGTGACATTTACCAATTAGAATTACAGTTCTTTAAAACACTTCATCCTCCTTTAACGTGTGCAGGATAATTATCTTTGAAATTGCGGTGCAAAAAAAAATTAATTTTCCTTTTAAACAGTGTCTGCCTACAGTGGAAATACGTCTGGGTAAGGAAGATCTTCAATACTCTAACAATATGACTCTGTTTTAAAACCTCACCAAAATCATTGCAAGATAACCATCTTTGCTCATGGCTGGCCACGCACACATTAAACATTGAATGGAGCAACAGTATATATCAAATACCTCATTGTATCTCCATACTGCATTGAGTTTTTTCTCTAAACATGTAAAAAATAAAAGCAAGCTATTGCAAGCATTAAAACAGGCTCAGCGCTATATATTTTATGTCTTAACCTTTTTAATACAGGTTATGTTTAAAATAGGAACCTCTGAATACATGATAAATAAACAAACAAACAAAAAACCAACCCCCAAACAAACGAAGCTGAAATATATTTAAAATAACTGTCACGGGAGACATTTCATTACTAATATTGGACAGACTTAAGCAACTCAGGCTCCATGTTGTACATCTATACTCAATATAAAAAATTCTGCTCCTCTGTATCTCTGGAAGAACATCTGCTGAAGTTAATGGGAGAGAACTATTTTCATCTGTTTGGGAGAGGAATTTAACCTGGTATATTTAGCTTGATAATGTAAAAAAAAAAACAAACAAAAAACGTATTCTGTCTTAAAATTTCCCCAAGAAAAAAAATGTTTTGTTTTTTTTTAATAATAAATAAAAACTTATTGTAGGTTTGTTTTATTCAGAACAGCAGACAAGATGTTTTACCTATCTGAAAATGAAAGCGAACCAAACAAAGAGATGAATGGAGAAACTGGAAATACAAAGACATCAAATAAAATACCAGGAAATGAAGAGTTGTAAATAGGGTTACTTTGTCACTGGTTACACAAGTAACTGAATACACTGGCGAGTGAATGAGTTTAAACAAGGGTGTAGGCTTCAGCACATTCTTTTTTAGGGTTAATCACTAGTTAACCTGGCAAGATGAACATGCTGTTTGGGGAAAAAAAAATAAAATCCTTGTTAATTATATACTGCAAGTGCTCTTACTTCCTGCTGCTGCACCTAATCCTACAGGTGCAGGTTGTCTCTTTTACTATTCACTGGTAGGTGGGTCCAGATCGACAGCACTTTTCATTGCAATGAATTGAGATAAAGAAGAAACAGCTTAACTTTTCCCCTTTGAATAAGAAGACACTACCATAGTGCCTATTTAGCAAGGAGGCAAATTTTAAAATACATTATTCCAGTTTCCAAGATGATGCAGAAGCAGTATTATAATTGACACACATAGTTCCCACTGGCAAAGTTTGCCTGAGGCACCTAGTCAAAAGTAATGCTGCACTGCCTTGATTTCCAGGCATACAAATATCTTGCTGCTGAAAGGTTCACAGCAAGTGTAATACTGCCACTAATATTAGGCTTTTCCTGCAGCAGAGATACACTGAAGTTTCTGCACAGCTTTTTGCAGTGTGACAGTTTGCCACAAATCTCAATTAAAAATGTGTACATTTGTAAATACCTTGATTTATGTTTATTTTCACTTTGGCAGTTTGTCACAAAACATTTCTTAACATAAGAGAGTATTAAACAAACCTGTATTCTTGATGATTACCAAGAAAAAACCCCTAGTTTTACCAAGTTGCTATCCTATCAAGGCATCAATGAGAAGGAGATGCTGGAGACTAACTATATAATAACAAACTTTATCCCATTTTGTGTTTGCTCTCCTCTCCTCCCCCTTTCCCTCCCCTGCATCATGGAGGGAGACTTTGTAACTACAGCGTGGATGTCACAATGAAATGAAAAGGAGTGATGATCTAGAGGGGGCTATTGTGAGAAACACAGGAGCTCCTTATTCACCACCACCAAATGAAAGAGCACGTTGGAAAATTTCACTGCCTGAAATTTCTCCCCTAAATACTCCATGTCTCATCACCTGAGCTTTGGAATGACAGAGTTAAAATATCATTAAAATATTTTTGGAATAGAAACTGCTTGCACTCTTGACAAGATCCTTGCTTCCTTCATATCTTACAAATCAAAATATATGAGCCAGGCAGGAAGATGCATCATTTATATAATCAGTCTATTACAAAGGTAACATTTTATTCTCACATGGTTATTAAATACAATATTTTATTTAAATCGAAAAATACAATGTGTTTTCCCTGCCTCAAATATGTCTTCCTGTAACAGAAAAAAGCAATCTTGGCAAAGGCTAAATGTGTGCATTTTGACAACTGTCATGCAGCACTTAAGCTGTGATTCTGCAAGCATTTACACAAACACTTTTCCATATATGTGTAGTTTCATTACATCCACAGGGCACAAAGGAATGCAAGTGTCTGCCCCAGGATCTGGATTCTCTAGTGCAAAAGGTCTTAAAAATGCTACAGTGTAAAACCAGGTATTAAAATATTCCTATCCCCCCAAAATAACTATGTTCTACTACGGTATTTTAACTTTTCTACTTACTAGCTAGCTGCCTTTCTGATTTCCATTTAAGAGGTATCCCAGAAATACTGCAGACTTAGACAGCGCAGGGTTTTCCCTCAAGTTCTGCAATAGTTTGTTTTTACAGATCTGAAACAGTAGGGCCAGTTCCCAGTTTTGGGCAAACAGAGGAGGAAGATGTGGAAGAGGAAGGCAGGAGAAGCCCTAAGCATGAGGATAACAACTGTTCTGTGCTTTTTATTTTTAGACAGATGTCTCCAAGTAAATCCTGCTTAAAAATGAATGGCACAGTATGGCCACACCTGAATAAACACTGATTTCCTAGAAAAAGTAGTTTGCTGCTTAAAACCAGCTAAATGAGGTCATGCAGCAAGTGTGATACTTGGAAACTGAGGTATCTGGAAGGTCCCAAAGTGTATCCGCCTGGTAGGAGGCATAGTTCCTAGTCTGGCCTTTACAGGACCCCATAAGTCAAATGCTGGCACATGTGTGAGGCCCCTTTTCATACCTTTGATCCCTGCATAAAGGCAAGAGCGAGCAAGAAGCCTGGCATTGTGTGAGCTGTGCACTGCTGTCAGCCCTGCGTCCTTCAAATGACCTCTCTGCACTTGGTATGACAGGTGGTCTACATGAAGTGAGGGAGGATTAGGTTCCTTCTGTGCCCTCTAAATGACTGGCATAGATAACTGGCTCCTACAAAGGGATTTAAACATACCTTTCCGAACAAAAATGCATGTAACTGGATGCTCAATTTGTATGACTAATTGCTCTGGCTGTAGTTGGAAATGAGGCAAATGTGTGTAGAAATGACCAGCTAGAGACACAATTATTTGTGTGGAAAACTGAGTTACATGATGAGAAATTGAACACAATGAAATTATCTACATGATTGAGGAATGACAATAATTTGAGGTTAACAATATACACTTTTTTCACTCAATTCTACTGAATTGTTTCCCTATGCTCATTGATTAACTGGCTTTGTGAATATAATACTAAAAAAAAAAAAGGCACAGAATTAGACAGGTTGTTCTACATTGCCTAAGGATTGTTTGGCCTTTAAGATAAACTAACAGAGTTATTGAGAATTTGGGTGAGCTGTTTTAAAAGAAATAGTAACCTAAATCAGCTCCTGCATTACTAAACATCAAAACATACCATTAACAAGAGAACAAATTGCACATTTCATGCACTACTTATATTTGTAACATTTGTGTTATTTTCCTGCCAACATTTGGTTTCTTGCACATGCACAGCAGGCACAATTTCTTTCACTTCAGAGCTTAGCATACTGTGACAATTACCAACAGAAAGAGCATAACAGCAACTAGATTTCTTCATTATTATTTTTAGGAAATCATAAGCCATGTTAGTTTTTACTCTTCTTAGTCTGGGTTATTTTGCACTGTCCCTAGTATTTCTGCTGGTGTTTCGATTACCCAAACACACACAGTGTCCACACAGCCCTACATATAATGGCTGGGGAAACCAATGGAAGCTCCTTGTGACTGCATATGTCCCACTTCATGAAGGACCTTCTGAAAAATGGAGGCTGACGTTGAATGCTTTGTTAAACAGGTTAAAAAGAAAAAGATGAAACTTGTATGGAGTAATTCATGATTCTCTGGCAAGATTAACAAATGGAAGGGGAGATAGCAACATTTTTACAAACATATCTCCCAAATGACTGCGCCTACATTTCCCACCCTGGCACTGAGAAGTTGATGGATGCCTTCTGAGGAGTGTGCGTCTTTGTGCCAAACTATTTAATGACTAAACCCCCTCTCAATATTAATAGAAGTAACATTTTCCTCAAAATAAGCAAGACTCATCCATGAATGTCTACCTTTAGAATCCTTTATTATTTCCATTTTTGGTTACCTTTTAACTTTTGTATCCCCTTTACCTTTTATTCTCTAAAACATTCTGCTCAGTAGTACCTTCATTTTCTTCTAACATCTCTTTTGTCTAGCTATTTTATTCTTATTTCACTATAAACCAGCACATTTTTTCCTCTTTGCCAAATATCAAGCTTGGCAATCAAAGGAAATCAAATGTTGAATTCACATGCTCAAAAGAACTACAAAGGCCTTTTGCCTTCCCCAACCTCCTTCTCCCTGAGATCCAACAAGCTCTTTTTCAGGCACCCCAAGGACAGCACTAAGGTGAGATGCTCAAATGGAGTTGGGGCACAAGGGAACAATGTGGTCATCTAACAAAGTGCAATTTTGCACATAATTTGCAACTATATCAAAAGAAAGGGCCTGATGTGGTCACTTTTAAGTCACTTATATATATGCAGCTCTTTTGTAAGGAGGGACAAGAAAAGATTTTAAACCATATCAGTTCAAACTACAGCCACACAAGGCATTTATTAAATCAGCTTCAGTGCAGGCTTGCTAGGTTACCATCTTATGACGAATTGCCCAGTGTAAATTCCTCACCCTGTGCTCCTCCCCCTCCACTTCTCACATCAGTTGTGAGCCCAGGAGATGACCTTGTAATGTGATGACTTACAGACTCCTTTTGCAGTTAGAATTTGTAACTTCCGTAACTACTGATTTTAGATCCTATTCAGAGCGGGCACTCATTGTCAGTGGTGACAGTAAGGCTCTTCCTGTGTCTTCACAACAAGGGGGAGAATGTGAAGAAGCAATCAGATTCCATCAACCCACATATAATCTCCTCCAGAATTTGGAAACTGTTTGCTTGGTCAGGTCCACAGCCTCCCTCACATACAGGTTACACTTTTAGTTTACAACTGTAGTATTACTGCCCAGTTCACACTTTGGACTGTGGGAAAGGTGTGTGGGATAGCTGAAAAGTGAAGGGGCTGTAAAAATGCAAGGATCCTGACAGCCTGTCTATAACTTGGTTGTCTCTTCAGTCCAAGACACACCATTCAGTGCATGTGAGACAGGCAGTGGGGCTCCAGCAATCACCTTCTCACTTTGTCTTCCCTCCTCTCTGGAGCAGCGCACCCCCGTGTGATCTGATTTGCAATACTCCCCTGAGCCAATGGCAAACATATTTTTCAGTCTTATCTATATTGTGAAATTCAGTGTATCTGGGCCTGTGGTAAAAGACTTTGAAATCTCCTTCTCATAGATATTCTATGTAATTTGGAGAGTTTTTTCATGTTACTTGAAGGAAGTCAATGAATTTCTATTTTGTTTAGTAATTTTTACTTTTTTTGAGTCTAAAGTGCCTCACCAAGGATCCCTTGGGGGAGCTCCACAGCACAATATATTAACAAAGGCTATTCTAAATTAACTGGATTTGATATGAGGTCATTCTTTTGAATGCAAAATTGAGTCTTTTTCTTTTTTAATAAAATACAAGAGCATTTATACAGTTCAACAAAAAGTCCACACATAACCAAGTAAGAAAAAAATCCTGAAAACATCACCCAAACAGAAATGTTACTACTCGCTATTTATGAATAGAGTGAATATAAAGGTAGCAAAACTACAAATTCCAGAAACGAAATTTTTTCCTTTTATTTAGTATGCTTTTTTTTTTTTATAATTTATTTAGGCTTGGAAGTATTATATTTTTAAGTATAGAACTGCTGAAAGGATTTTTGGCTACCATACAATCTAGCATGTCTGGCATTCCATTCTTCTATATTTGTAAGTTTATTTCTTGTAAGATCATTAACATAAAAATTTTAGTCATTTTTTTGCTATGCTTGGAAAATAAGATTGTTTTAGAATCACATTAAAAAAAGATGAGAACACAAACTTGTGAAAGAAGAAAGGATATTTATGGACAGTGATAATGACAGTATTTAGTAATTTCTTCCTTGCTTTTTAAAAGACATTCTATTATGATACTCTAATAAAAATATTCTAACAGCTGGATTTTGCTTTTATGTATAAGAGCTCCAACATCTACCCTTTCTAGTTTTTATTTATACCACACAAACATTGCATAAGCAATGGTAAATCAGAGATTTAGCAAGCAAGGGATTAAAAAGCAAGATTGAGTCCTGAAGTCAGAAATCAATAGATATTGGATATTTGAGTTCAATGTTTTTACTTGTTGCTTATCCTGTGCATTTGAACAATTTAGCCAAATGATGGAAAGACCTCTACAAAAGAGTATGTAAGTTACAATGCTTACTCTTCTACAACTGAAAAAGTGCATTGAGGATAACCTTTCTAAGCTTTGCTTTGAGACTTACTCATTGCTTGAGGGAAATGAAATGCCCTCTGAGGTTTGTAGTGGCTGTTTAAATACTCAGTGTAAAGCTATAATGAATCTCTGTAGGAAAGCAGAATGTCAACAATAAAGAAATGTGAGCTAACAAACTCCCAATTTTTTTTAATTATTGTGAGCACTAGGAAAAAAATAAATTAAAAGGCTTGTACATACGGGAACGTCAACGTATTTTGCAGCTGCTTTCACCTGCAGAAAGTTAAAAATAAAGCAAAACACAGTAAGTGCTTCTTACTACAGACTGTGCACAAGTTTCAGAATTATGCACAGATAGAAAACCAGAACTGTTGTGAATCCAAACACTTACAGTGAACGAAACTAATGATGAGAAGAAAGTGCCTTCATCATATCTTGACAACTTAGACAGCACACCTTCTAACACTGACACAACCTGGGGGAAAAGCACAGAGTAAAATCTAAATGCATAATATGAAAAGAAAATATTTAGAATGAGAATGTGAGTTTTTCTTCCTCATATTTTAATTGTTCAGCAGAGCAATGCAAACCATAAAATTCATCACTTTGTCCATCACACAAAGTGCTGAAATCAAGGACAACATTTCTTTTTGCAGCTTCACCTATTGATTGAACTGATGGAAATCACTGAACCACTGCAGAAATAGAAACTCAACCCCAAAATTCTCCTGAGGTGGGGCTGCTACCCAACACCAATTTGCTGCCTCTACAACATGTGGTTAAACATAGAAGTGTGTGCACCCAGCATGTATTTTGGGTAGAAAACATATGCTATTTTCTAGGACCTCAGTTTTTAAGATCACAGCTTCAAAGATGACGGAGCACAAATGTTAAAGGTGGTGAACTCGATATCACATTTCTCTGATCTTTGCTATTGAATAGAAACCCAGCTCTGATTTCACCCAACAGTATAATAACACTAGAGTTTTCTGTCAACACCATGTGTTGTTGAACTACTATGACATTGCCAAGAAGGGGCAAGAAAATGTCTGCCCCAGTCTCTGGTATGGTGAGGTTTCTCTCCCTTGTACTCTCACCTGTGATTCTCTGGGTAAACTAAGCCCTCAGCAACTGATATGACAAGGTGTTTTTCCCAAAATTTATCTCCAACAAAAAACCCCCCACCTTATTAATCACACTAAGTATAGCCTTAATGTTAAAACTCCCCCAAATCAGCCTTAAAGCAAACAAATGCCCTTCTCACGTCCCTCTGTGATGTTACGCTGCTCAAGTAATTGATGGTATATAATATAAAATATGTCAGCCATTGTGTCCCTGCACATTTGTTTTACACGTATGAATTGCTTTCCATTTTATATAAAGATTATTTTAAAAGTCATCCCTTGTTCCCAACACAGTCATTCCCACAACTACGGGTATCATTTTATGAGTGTGAGGACAGAACAAAATTCCATCTGGCATGCTGTTAATGGGCACTGTAACAGTGTCACAACAGTGTCACCTCCAGAGGAACTGAGATCATCACTTTACAATAAGCCCTGCCCTTAACAGTTCAAGGAGCAGGAGCAAGTGCAAACCGACATTTGTCATTTATCAATCTAACCTGTCATATTTACAGTGATTAATTAAGACACCAGTACGTAGGCACCAATCAAGGAATAAAACCATATCATGAGAGAGAGTGGCAGTTGTTTCTGCAATCCATGCACAGTATAATTACAGTTCTTTTATCAGACCGAATACCAGCTTTCTGCTTTGCTGTTGCATGTCTGTGAGATGCTGCTGATCATACTTTAAACTAATTTTATCTGACTGGCAAGGATTCTTTCTGCAGAATGGCGAATCTAATTGTGCGAAGATCTGCTATGGAAATGGCTGATCTGACAAGCAGCACGGTGTCTACAGTGCCAACAAATAGTTCCATACAAGTGGGATGTAAAAGAACAGACAGCAAAACACTGCCGTGTCAAGGATGTAAATTTAAACGAAGCTGAAAACTTGTTTTCTGAGATCTCAGTGTACAGACACGTCAAGCTCTAAAAGCATTTCTGCGTATACCTCACATTCTCTGAATTGGTTACCCTGAAACACACTAGTGCTTGGTTTTGCTGTTTTGTGCTATTTCTGTGATTTGATAAATGTTTTAGCTTGGTAAGTTTTGTGTGCAAAATACACAGTATAGTCTTTACCAAGCAAAATCTCACTGAAGTGAAAGTGCTCTTTTCATTTTCATACATAACTTGCAGCTAAAAACAATGATTGAAACACATTCCACTGGAACACAAAAGAAACAACACAGAGGCAAAGGCTAAAACATAATAAAAATATATTAGATGAAAAAATGATCACACATGGATATCATGCACATTGATGTGCATTTTTCCTGGCCAAAATCAAGAATGAAGCATCAGCCTTCCTCTGTACCCTCAGACGCTTTCAGCCTTGAAACAGAAGCAATCAGGATGTTGTTGGCATTTCACATCTCAGGTGAGGAGTGGCTGGTTAAGCTTCTAATGATCAGCCAATCACACAGAATATTTACTTCATATTTCAAGACTTCAAGCTCTGGTAATAGTATATGTAACAACTAATGAGGAAAATCCCCCTGTATTGACAGCAGTTGTCTCTAAATTTCTTGTATATATATCCACAAGAGATATTACTATTTTCTCCCTCCTATAATCTCAGATATTAAGATAATTAGAAGGTTTGCTTTTATTAAATTCCATTTTCTTCCTCTTCAATACATTAAAACCAGAATTTGACAGGTTAGTTTGGAGTGATGACAGGAGGTATGTAAAACTCAAAACTATTGAGTTGAACCATTTGTAGTTATTTTTCCATCAAAACTTCCCTTTAGAGAAAAAATGTGTCATTTCCACACATTTATCAGTAAGTGGACACATTTTCCTTAAACTTCTACAATGATTCCACAAAGCCTTCCTCTTCAACTCCTGTACAAGCATAGTGGGTGTCAATCCAAAAGGAGATTCCTACTCCCCCACCCCCTGCTAGCAAGCTGTGACAAGTGAAAACGAAGGCATGATGAAAATGTGACCAGAGTTGTATTTTTGTCACTAACGCACAAATTGTGAAAGCATGGCTTATTTCTCCTAGTTGAAAATCAGATATTTCTGAGTAGTTTGCAATGCATAGATAACAAAACTTCTTATGAAATCTTTCTTTTGTGTCATTATTTGCTGTGTCCCTCAAACTATTAGAGACTGAAAGCTTTTCTTTTATATCAAGCACTTAAGACTTTTACTGGAGTAGAGGTGCTACAGTAACACAAGACATTGTTTAAGTTTTCTTCACTTGCTCTCCAAGTGCCTGTATCATATCAAAACATATTTTCTTTTTAACCTACAAAGTGAATTTCAAGAAATAACAACTAACAAAATATTTTTAAATTAAATGATTTGTGGAGCAAAATCTCCTTAAAAAGTTATACCAACACTCTGGATGTTGTCCACCTCTAAATACAACATTTAAATACTACTTTGTGATAGGAATGAGATTTTCATGTGAAAAATTAAACAAAAAATAAAACATGCTATTACTTAATATTGATGTAATTAGAACCTACCAGTTCTACTAGCTGCTAGCAGTTCTTATATATAACAAAAATACAGAAGACAAACTTATTTGATATTCTGTGCAGGTTGCACAGAAATTGTCTACCTAATGGGTTGTAAAATTTAATTTTGTAAATTCAGTATTGTTTGCATGACTATTATTTGCAGATTTTGCTGTTTCCCCCACAATCTCACTGTGTATAGGAAACTTCTGATATTGAAAGGCATTTCAGAAGTTCAATAATTAGAGATATATTTTCTGCTTTATTATAAATAAATCTAAATAGGTTTACCTTTGAAACAAGAAGTGAATTAATTTCTTTAACACTTTCTTCAACCAAGTCATCTATTTTTGAATGATATTGTTGCTGTATTTGAAAAGAGAAAGAAGCATTAGCATGTATCTGAACACACACTTTGTCATAAGTCATAAACGATGTAAAGCTGATAACCCTGCCAGATCAGATTTACTTAAAATTATCATTTTGAACATCAGAAGAACAAGCCCTTGAAAACGATCCACCCAATCAAGACTTCCTTACATTCTGTGTTGAAAATTTTCCCATGTACACTGTTGAGTTAAGCAGCTAATGGGGTTATTATTTAGATGAATTGAGTTCTTATTCTTATTCAGGAGAAGGAATGTGAAGGATACTTTTTGTCTTCTCCTATATAATTAAGGTGGCCATGTATTTTTTTCTAAAGGGTTAGTTTAGCTGGAGAAGCAAAAAGACTAGAATAAGATTTAATTAATACAGCATTTCATGTCTGACAACTCTCATTCATAAGTTATTTTAAATGTCCTCTAGAAATAAAATGAGCTCCAATTGTTCATCCTAAAAGAGTCTTTCTGTTAGCACAGTGAGCTGCAGTTTATACAAATCTTACAATATGCTCAAGCAAGGGCAAAATTAAAATTTCATCAACAAAGCAGAATAGATGGTAACAAATTAAAAGGCCATAAAAGGCATAATAAAACAGACTTCATTCTCCATAGGCTTTTTCTTTAGCTTTTTCATAAAGAAGGTGCCTTTAAGTAAATGCTTTTAAAATAAATCTGAAAGACTTTAGATAATACCACAGAGTTCCCTACTGAAATTAACAAGAACTAGGGATCCCATTCTGCCAAGGAGGGACATCAATTTAAACAGTAATTCTTCCTTTTGAAACATTTATCTGACAGCAAAGATTGTCCCCAGTAGCCACTTCACAGAAAATGTGACTTGTAAAGACTAACCCTGCCTTCATAGTTCAAGGCTACTTGGAACAGCTAACAGGATAATGCTTGGAGTAAAAGTACTGAGGTCAGTATAAACATTAGCCTAACTTAGCAGCAGCAAGCTGAATAGTTTTCAGAGCTTTAAGTTTTTAAAGGATATTTTTCATCTGTCCCAGAATTGCCATACAAACCAAAACATTAAAGTTGATCTGCTTATTATATTTAGGAATGATTAGATAAACAGTGTACCTACTGAACCTGTATTTAAATTAAGAGAGAATAAAACTGCGAAACGTGTTTGCCCACATGTATGTATTTGCTACAGGTACCAACATCAAGTGTGCTAATTTTTTCATTGTAATTTTTTTTAAAGCTTCAAAACCACTTGGAAAATGTGAATGCACATTTCAGATAAGCAGCAGCAAACATCCTGGAACAGTGAAAGAGTGTATGTGAAATACACCACAGAAACTCTCCACAATTTCAGATATATTTTATTCTAACCATATTAATGTCTTGACCAATATAATAAGCTCTTGATCTACTAAGGACTTAAATCACTCCAAATTACCTGTGACATCTCTTGCTCACACACTCTTAAGAAGGCAACAGTATCTTACTCTAAAACCAGTAAGTAATCTTTCTCCTACAGGTGCATGTTGACACTATACGTATTTCTGCAATATATAAAAAATCATTCAAGATGTTTGAGGTTAACCATCTCACTAAATAACACCTTCCATCACTTGCAGATTAAGCTCTAGAAATTGCCAGATGGATATTCAGTGTTGAGTTTTAGGTGAACAAATGTGCCTTTTAAAAAATGTTAACTTAGGCCTTATGGAATGCTTTTCTTGACTGGCAGAGAAGACCGTTTTTGACACTAAAATGAAGATGAAGGAGGCTGAGGTAAAGAAAGTCAATATGGGAAAGTTTTCAAGATCAAGTGGCTAAGTAGGAGTTACTGGAATTGCCAGAGCTGCTGTAGAGTCAGAGACGCAAATGTTTATGCTATATGATCAGATTGCTTTGACAGATGGCCAGATTCCAGAACTATCTCACCCAACAGTAATCTCACCCAATTCTCACCTTGAAGCATTTTAAGCCACCACGATATCAGCTATAAGCAACTGAAAATCCTATTTTTTCTTAACCTTCAAAAAAATCCTTAGAAATGGAAGAAACTGATAGTCATGAATTGAAGTTTTATGTGACAGAAGAAAGTTTCCACATTATCTGATATATTTAATATGTGAAGAATTTGAGATTCCTTTGGTTTATTAGATGAATTTGGATGAAGATTAATTTGGGGACTTTGAAAAAAGTATGTATTTCATCACAGATGTGCTAAATTGTCAAACGAATCGCTGGATTCACAGTAATGGTCAGACCTAGTAGGGAACAAAGGCTGTATTTCTGTTTTGGTGTTGTGAAGAGTGTATGATGGAATTTGAAAGTCCAGAGAATGGGAGGCTTTCAGAAGAGAATCTGGTGAAGATCTGCAGTCCAAAAGGTTAGTGAACTTTGGCTTTTATAGTAATGCTAAAAAATGCTAAACTTCTGCTTTGAGAGGACTGGCTAACAGCACAGGAGGCATTATCCAGAGCAGGCAAGAGGAATGGCATGACCGGGGGAATGAGGCTGTACCATTTGTCTGCAGTCTTTATGGAGGTACTGGTATTGCCTGTCTAGTAGGGTGTGCATGGGTGTGTTTGCAGGTTACTGCTTGGACACCAAGTATAAGATATAGGGATGTTGTCCGGGAAGCTAGGGACCAGGTTAGGAAAGCTAAGGCCCACTGAGAATTAAACTTGGCTAGGGATGTCAAGGATAACAGGAAGGGATTCTATAGGTACATTGCAAATAAAAGGCAAGCTAGGGACAATGTGGGCCCCCTCAGAAGCTATCGGGAGAACTGGCTACCCTGGATTTGGAGAAGGCTGAGGTTCTTAATGACTTTTTTGCCTCTTCGGTCTTCACCAGCAAAGGCTCTGACCACACCACCCAAGTCTTGGAAGGCAGACACAGGGACTTTGAGAATGAAGACCTTGGGCCCACTGTAGGAGAGGATCTGGGTCGAGACTATCTTAGGAACCTGAATGTACACAAGTCCATGGGACCTGAGGAAATCCATCCACGAGTCCTGAAGGAGCTGGCAAATGAAGTTGCTAAGCCACTGTCCATCATCCTTGAAAAATCATGGCAGTCAGGTGAAGTTGCCAACAACTGGAAAAAGGGAAATATAACCCCATTTTCAAGAAGGAGAAAATGGATGAGCCGGGGAACTACAGACCAGTCAGCCTCACCTTTGTGCCTGGCAAAATGTTGGAGCGGATTCTCCTGGAAGGCGTGCTGAGGCACACGAAAGACAAGGTGGTTGGTGACAGCCAGCATGGCTTCACTAAGGGGAAATCCTGCCTGACTGAATCTTAGTGGCCTTCTATGATGTGGCTACAGAACTGATGGACAGGGGTAGAGCAGTTGATGTCATCTACCTAGACTTGTGCAAAGTGTTTTGACACTGTGCCACATGACATCCTTGTGTCTAAGTTGGAGAGACATCAATTTGATAGGTGGACCACTCGGTGGATAAAGAACTGACGGGATGGCCACACACAAAGAGTTGTGCTCAATGGCTCAGTGTCCCGCTGGAGACCAGTAATGAGTGGTGTCCCTCAGGAATCGGTGTTGGGACCGGTCGTCCTATAAGGATGCTGGGGAGGGACTCTTCATGAGAGACTGTAGTGAGAGGACAAGGGGTAACAGGTTCAAACTTAAACAGGGGAAGTTTAGATTGGATATAAGGAGGAAGTTCTTTACTGTAAGGGTGATGAGGCACTGGAATGGGTTGCCCAGGGAAGTTGTGAATGCTCCATCGCTGGCAGGGTTCAACACCCGGTTGAACATAGCCTTGGATGGCATGGTTTAGCGTGAGGTGTCCCTGCCCATGGCAGGGAGGTTGGAACTAGATGATCTTAAGGTCCTTTCCAACCCTAATTATTCTACGACTCTATGATTCTACGATTCTATAAGATAAGATGGGAGCATCAGCCTCAGGCAGAGTTGCTAGTTGTGGTTTACTTCTAATGAGCCTGAAACAAATTCTTTTGCCTCACTGAGAGGTAAAAGGTCCAAAACTTTGTGATCCAGTAAGACAGGACACTGGGTCTGAAAAGCACAAAAGTGAAGAATTCATCCAGACCCTTCCTAGAGAACGAATAAGGAAAGAAGGACTGAGAAGCTGATCATTAGTTTGTAGCAAGTTTAGGCAGTAAAAGAATTCTGAGGGCTCAGCTTACAAATTAACATGAAAACCAGTATTACCATTTAAAATAAAAAGTGGTTGTTAATAATAAAAGAAAAAAAGTAGGTTAAAAAACAACAAAAAGACACTTACCCATTGACTAGCAAACTGGTTCATGTCACGGAAAACCAAAAGGAAAAATAAAGATGACAGGGTAGAACAGGAAAATGATGAATGTCTCATTGAATTAAAGAAAAAAAAAAAGGAAGACAATTACATTGAATACACTAACTTAGAAAGCTGAGTCAATAAAATTAAGAGCACAGTACAGAAATGGAAAAATCAACAGAAACAATGTGACCAAATAATGCAAACATGAAACTGCCTAAAGCTGACATAAGTTTTGCTGCCAGATTCTGACTAATGTTTTTACCCTCTATCCAAAACCAAATGAAACAAAATTACACTGCTAATGCAGTAGCACAGCAAGAACAGTTTTAATTTTAGGGTTAGGTGGTCTCAGCATATGCAGTATGCCTTTTTCACTTCACAGATTATTCCTGCTGAGAGCGACAGTATGGGAAGGACCATAGTCGGTGAAGTCTGTACATCCTTCAAAAGCTCCACCCCATTGACAGTCCTGGCAGCAGACTACTGCCAAAATGGTCCCTGGTCCTTGGAGACCAAATAAAAAGATCCCATTAAATTACCTGATCATTTCTTTCCTCTGTTTTCAGCATGTACACAGGCATGAATGCTGGACATATGAGCCACTGAAAAACAAACCCTCTTCACTTAAAACCTGGCTGCAAAGGACAATGTTTTGGCTCTATTTTATTATTACAAGAGCCCTGAAAATGGCTGTTTCTCTGCTGCAACCGAAGTAAAAATCCCAGAGGGGTTGTGAGTCAAGAAATCCTCTGAATGTTCAAGACTCACAGGTCAAAGCAAATAAATTACAGAAGCATCTGAAGGGTTGTGTCTTGTGTGATGCTTCTAGGGAGCTGTCTATGTATGCTCCTGTACAAGCAGAGCTGTGTGACACATTTCAGTTAGTCTGAAATAAATCTATAAAGGACTGTCTGCAGTGTGGGGTGTTTCATATTAACCATACACAAGAATTAAACATACAAAATTCCACTTACCTCTTGCCCCCCATCCAGCATGCAGAGTTTAGCTGTCTGTTTTTTGGCATCAACTAAAACATTAAACATCGTACACAGAGAAGAAGGGATACGCAAGTCGGTTGTTTTGTTCATCTTTTGCAGCTTGAGTTCAAATGCAATTCTTGTCCTGTTTAGTAAAACACAATCCATCATATCAGTTTCTCTGATAATTCTGACTAACCAGTGTACAAACTTACGAACCTTACTAAACATGTTGGCTTACAATGTACATGCACATGAGAATACCTTAGAAAATTCTGTACGTGCAGAATATCCACCCATTCAATAAACAATTGCATTGGTGGCAATCTCAAGGCTGCACTGCTTCAGCTAATTCAGCTGAATAATAAAAGTAGTATCTTCTTGCCTACTGCATAACAATATGCTTCCTTGTATGATGACTAAAACCAATTTAAAGCAGTGAAAATACCCCACATTTTCCAACCTTTCTATGTTAAAATTAAGTCTATCATACCAAATAGTTGCTTCTAAGTAATATAATAAAAAATACTCTTCAGTTTTTAATACAAAAGAGAATTTTAGTGAAGAAAACAAGTTTATTATTAAGCAAATATTAATATGCAATTGAAAAGTAAAATGTATCAGGAGATACATAATACAAAACCCCTCTTCTCACACGTGTAAATAAGGAGCAATGCTACTGAAATAAATAATAATAGTTCAGAATACATAAATACAGAAGTAATGTTTTATTTCCACCCTTATTATTAAACGTGAGTACCAGAAACTGACAAAATGTTTTAAGAGATAAAAAAGAAGCATCCCACTTCCATCTTAATAAGTCTTATAGAACATTAGTATAAAAATAAGAGTTACAATAGAATAGTTCCATCATTCTTTTCTGAGTTGCTACTGTCTAATACAATCCACCCTGTGGATATAATGTACTTTCTTTTTTACATGATGTACAGTATGTTCGACCATACTAAAATATACTTAGTGCATAAACACTAGTATGTTATGTACTAATGCTAAAATATTAATACATTTTATATATTGACACTAGGATCATTCTATAATATTGATTAAGCCTTCATTTACTGCCATCAGAACCTTCTTATTCTCTACAAAAGCAAGCAGCAAAGATGTCAGGATTGGTATTGCAGACCAAAATCTAATCCACAAAGAATTATTTTTGTAATGCCTCTGTGTTAATAATTCTGTTCTCAGCTTCTGGTTGTGACCTGGCAGCGAGTCGTATTTAACCTATTTTGTGTGTGCCATTAAAAGCCACACAGTCAAATCTGTATGTGAAAAGTTTTAGATAATGACAACATGTGGCATTAGACTTATTGCCTAGGGTAATATATTGATGCAGTTGCCCTTCCTATATTAATTTGTAACAGTCTTTGAATAAGACATAAGATGAATTTGAAAATACTAATTATTCAACAAATAGCGTTGACTAGTACTAGTTCTATAAATCTTTGTACTTTAGATGATGATAAGTTGAATGAGAGTCCCAGTGTAAAAATTTTTTTCTTTTTCTTTTTTCTTTTTTAATTCCAGGCTCAGAATCAATATGATCAGTATATTACTGCCTCTCAATGATGCTCCTTTGATGTTTTTTAAGATTACACTGTCTTCCAGTCCTTTGACATTTTACCATTTTTTCTAAGATTTGATAGATATTTGTAGTTGACAAGCTTCAAAATCAAATTCTTTAGAACAGAAGGATGTAAGCTTACATAACTTCAATTTTAGTATCTTCTCACATGTTCCTTTGCTACAGAGCTTAAAATTTTATTCCATTCACCATAACATCACCCTTCCAAAATCAAACGGAAATGTTTGTGAAATGCTTCTACCATTTTTATGATGATTTCATCACTGTAGCTCTAGCAACAGGCTCATACACCAAGCCTGAGGTCCTCCTTGTTCCTACTATGTTTAATAGAAAATAATAAAATACTGTGCTATCAGTTTTAACCTAAGTGCAAGTTAAAGGTTCTCGGTTTCTTTAGTCTTTCTTATCAATGTTGTACATTTCCTTCTTGACACTATAAAATTGTCTACAAATTACTTTTCCCCCATTCTTCTTTCATTGTTTTTTTTTTTAAGAATTCAATATTTTTACATGTCCAGATTAAGCTTTCTCTGTATGTGGGATTATGGCCTCCCTGTAAATTTTCTAGACATAAAGATGCTTATTCTAAACTCAAAGATACGTACTGAAAGCTAAAATATGGCAGAGATCTGTTTAGATCACCTATGCTTAACCTGAAATAATATATCCATAATTATACAATACAATTAAAGAAGAAAACCAACACTACTATTGCTTTCTGTAATTTCCAGAAGCTTAGAAATGTAAAACTTAGTGTCAGATGGATGACTTACAAATAGCCTTCTTTTATTTACTGTATAGATGCAGAAATGCTGTATACTCTTTAGTTTGTAATATATTTCTTAGAGACACTACTCTAAAATAGTGACAAACTGAATATAAATAATAAGACAGTAATGGAGAAAGGAAATGTACAAAATAAAAAAAGATTTCTTCTAGCAGATTTCTGAGATTTGCAAGTATTTGCCACAAATATAGAATAGAAAAGACATTTGGTTTATTCACTTCCAATGGTCTATTCACAGCATGTGCAGAAATTCCCCTTGGTATTTCCCAGATGTTGCTAAATTACTGATTTCCAGATGCTGGAAAACACATACAAGTCATGATCTCTTTATGGTTGCCCTTATTCCCATGTCAGGATTCTGGTATAGGTGTGCCTCTGTGAGCCAGTATGGCTATTCCTATGTCAATTTTCAAATGCCTCCAGATTTTTAATTTATCATTTCAACCGTACCTTTTAACGCAGGCTTCTATCATGTCAGTGGCCATGAGTTTAAGTCTCTGCTCTAAATGGCTGGCAAATTCTGGTTCTGGCCAGTGAAGATCAAAAACAAACATCTGCAGAGCATCCAGTTTCCAGAAAAGGTCTTCTGATGTAGCTGAGCCATTGCTATAAGAAGCGAAACAAAAGAAAGTCCCCAAGAAACAGAAGATAAATGTATAGGTGTCTATCCCGGTTGGCATAGAATTATCTAAGATACTAAGATTTCCTATCACACCATCTTCCTCCTTCACTTCACTGTATCTCATAGTACAGTTACTCTTATTTGATTGTGAAAATGGTCATGGAAAAATTAAAATAATTCCCATTAGGATGAAAAAGTGAAGTTTTCTCATCTGTTAGCTGAGAAACATGACAGACTAGGGAGGTAAACGGGATGTTGAGGAACATGGAAAATGAAGTAGCTCAAATTTCGTATCAAGACAGGAAAAATAAAGGGTAGAGGAGTTATTAATTAGCAAGGACCTTCTCAAAAGAGTAAAGATTTTGCACATACTTTTCCTTGCCTTCAGAACTCTGGTAGAAAAGCCTACCAAAGAAATGAAGATGCTAGTAGAAATATTGTAAAAAAGATACCCAGACAAAAAGTCCCTTTATAAATGCTCATTAATTCTAACTTAGGGAATAACATCAGACCCTGGTGGAAAAAGGAGAACAGAAACTATTTAAAGAAATCTGTGCACAAACAAAATGGGGGTTAATATGGTTCTGTCATCTCGGATTGTCCATGTAAAGTTCTTCTTCCATTCTGAATCAACTGATAAACTTAAAAATATTTGCTTAAGATAGAACAATTTAAGGCTAATTTTAGCAGTAGCCACAGTTACCCTTCCACTGTCATTGTGTTTTCACGATGAATTGCATTGCAATTCCTGGGTTATTGGTTGCGCTGCACAGCATGGCATTCCAGGATATTAATGACACAAGCAACCAAACTCAGGCTGGTGGTCCCAATTCAGATCAGACTAGTTGACACGTCTCTACTGACATCTTTTTTCTTCTGCCTCATGACAAAAGAACATAATTATCAAAGTGTTAAGTGACCCCAGCTCTTATGGAAGAAGTCAGTGAGTGTTGAGTGTGCTCAGGACAGAGCAGGATCTGATTAAAAAGAAACAAACAAAAAATACAAAAGGCCGATAATATCTGACCACCTAATGCACCTCTCAGACAGCAGCCCCACCACTGGTTCACACCAGGTTAGCTGAGCCAGCTGGTGGTGAAGTGAAGCAAAGCACACAGCTCATGTTCAGGGCTCTGAAGAGGCAGAACGATTGCAACAGCAGTACTGCTTTGGTCTCACAGCACTCCATGAGCTTCCAAACCCACCCAACTGCCCCCTTGCCCCGCTGCCTTAACGTTGACCTCAGCCATCGCTGTCTTCTGCAATGCCGTGTGAATGCTGAAAGCAGCTTCAAAGCCAGGCGAAGGGACAGCCAGCAAGGGTTGGGCATTGGTTGATGCGCTGGGAGCTGGTGTGCCTGCCTAAGGAAAAGGCTGGCTCCGAGCGAATGACCCTGAATTCGGCTTTGGCTTTAAATGGTGCAAGTTTTGATATCTTCACCACACATAGCAGGAAATTTCATTTTTAGAGAGGTGTTTTTGATATCATGCATATTTTCCACTCTTATCTGAAATATAATTGTTAATTTTACATTTTACTGTGCTCAGGAAAGAAAACACCAGCAACAGGAAAAAGTCCCATGGGATTGCTAAGTTTACAACTTGCATAGGGACATTACCTGTTCAGGTTGGACCTGAACACGGACCACTTTTATACACCACCAAGTTTTATTAAGAACAAAACCAACAAATCACCAAAACTTCTCAGAAATTTCTAATACTGTTAGACTGTTTCTTAAGTTATATGATAAGCAAATACTGAAGATTTCATTACATCTGCTGTGTACACTGGCAGTGAGTGACATTGCAGATGCTATGTTATGCACGTTATTTGATTAAAAAATGACTAAGTCAATTTTTGAGAGGACTGGTGTAAAAGAAAGCAATATACAGGGACAGAAATGGGGACAATCTCAGCGCATATATATATATATTGCAGTTGATAAGAACACAGAAAATCATATGTTCTCAAGAAACAGAACTACCATCATCAGATCATACAATTTAATCATTGTTTTGTTCTTCCATAGTTTTTTCTTTTTTTGCCTAATGGAATTCCAAATGAAATTCTTTAGGACTCAGGAGGACTAATGTGCTCTCAATAACATCAATGTATTCTTATGCATGTTCACTCCCTGGTAGCCACTTAATTTGGTTTCATCAGACTACCAAATAAAGCTTCACAATTATAATAAATGTAATAACAGACACAGGTTCACAAAACACTAATTCATCCTGTGAGAAACACTAATTCATTCATTCTCTTTTCATCTTATTTTGAGCTCCCGCTCTTCATTTTTTTATTCAGCATTGTCTAATGACAATTGAATTTGACTGGCATATTATGCTAATAAGATGGGGAAGGAAAATAAAGTGCTACAACTAAAACTAATTGTTCCTTATTTCACATATCCAGACACAAACATCTAATTTGTTTGTTAAATGCTGTATAAAACTGTGCTTTCAATTACCTTGTTATCGCTATTTGTACCAGATACTTGTTTTATTTGATTTTTAGGATTTTTTTATCAGCACATACCTCAATACCCTGAAGTGGTTATATAGTCTACGGATTTGCACAGTCTACCAATTTGTTTTCCCTACTAGGTGCTGGAAATGTCACTTCAGGGTTTATACTACATAAAGTGTAACATGAAGAAGAGCTAAACTCAGTTTTTACCTCCTTCTGGCAGCAGAAGGAAATCCTGCATTCAAATAAAGCCACCATCATTTGAATCTACATTCATAATTCCAGAACCATTTTTTTTGGTGAAAGGATAAGACACATTATTGGCACTGACAGCTGAGTGAGACAGCTCCTCCCTGGGCTTGCCAGCTACCTAAGCAGCAGCAATTAGTCAAACAATCCACTAATAAAGCACTCTGGCTGCGAGATCAGCACAAACACAACTCCAGAGAACATGCTGAATATATCAGTTCTTGCCTAGATGTGAAACTCCATAGGGTAGCTTGGGATGTGAAAATATAGGAGTAATATTAAATATCTAAGGACATTCTCAATCAGCCACAAGATTCAAAAGCAGCTGGCTTCCATTCTTGTGGAATTTACGAAGGGCAATGATGGTGATTTTACAAATTACAGCAACTATATATTTTTGAGGTTATTGCTGAGTTACAATCCATTAGTGTTTCGTGAGGAGGGTTTACAAAACAGGGAGCCAGCTCTATCCTCTTTGTGAGCCCCCAACTTGTGACCTCCAGTTCTACTTCCTTTATGCTGCCTCAAGATGTGTATTCAGGTCTCAGAAAGTCAACTGAGAACTTGTTCAGCAGAAGAGTTTTTCCAGTAATTACAATCAATGGCTCTTAGTCCCACCTCTCTATTGTCCACCACCAGATGAGGGGGAAACATAGAGCAGAACTTTGGCAACTAACAACTATGTATGGTCCCTCAAAGATAACAGGGACAGACTTATGTCATACTTTCTCTACTTAGTTCAAGGGTGAGGCAACCTGAGCATCAAACAACCAAAACATGTTTCTTGAGCCTTCTTCCTGCATGTTAGCATTTTTGGAAGAAAAGAAATTTGGCCCACAGTATATACACGCGCCTTCCAGAATGCTAAACAGAAACTAGCTGTGTTCAAATCTCCTTATTCTAAAGAAAGCAGGTCAACTAAATTGCATCACTCTATCAGTACTATGGCTACACTTTTAAATACCCACCCTCAAAACGCACACCATGGACTCCTACCACTTTACTGGATAAAACACTATCACAGGAACGTATGTGGCACTACAGATGAAACCCCCACAAGACAGCGCTGAAACATGACCTCCTGACACACTTAGCATGCATGAACATAGAAAATGGTCCAGAAAGAGAGCTCAGACACATTCAAACCAGTCCCTTTCATACCACAACCACTGTCATTGCTCCAGCTGGTCCCCCTTGCCGCTTAAAATAGTTGAGCTATAGCAGGAAGAGTAGAGCTGAGACATTTTCCTTTACGTTGCCTATTCTGGTTGGAAGACAAGACAGGACTATTCTCTTGTCAGCATGTATCTTATTTCATGTTTCTCCAGTCTGATGCTTTAGATTGGCACCAGATAGCAACAGACAACCTCAGGTGTGTATCTACAATACTTTTGGTCAGTGAATCTATGTCATAGCTGCACTGAAAATAATAATACTATATAAATTAAACTATAAATAATTAAAATCACACAAGAATTGAACTTAAAAGCCAGGTCCAGAAGAGGCAGAGAAATTAAATGAAAAATATGAAATGGAAAAAAAAATTAAATTTAAAGTAGTACTTCTGAATTAATAAGTACAGAAAAGCCCATCCTCATTCTGGCTGATTAGAAGCTTTTACAGAATATTCAAGCTTTTTTTTTGTCTTTAAGGATATTGTCTTCAGCCAAATAGAACAGCAGTCCGCACTGCTCTGCATGTCTAGCCAAGGTGTCCTCTGAGTCGTCCTCTCCAGAGACCAATCAAGAAAAACAGACTACCACTCATAACATTGTCCCCTTTTCATATGTCCCTTTCCAGTGCCCAATAATAAAAGATTAAGTCAAAACAGTTGAAAGTGAGGTAATGATCTTCCTAAGTGCTGTTATAAGCAGCATATATTTACTGCTCAAAAACATGCGATGAAGGGGGAAAAAAAATGACAGAATTAAAAAATATAAACAATCTTCTATAGTAAATTCAAGAGAATTGTCACAACTTTTAATTGAAAGAAGGGAAAATCTATTTTCATTCATGAAGAATGTAACAAAGTGCCCGACAATTTATATGTTTTCACCTCTTTCTCTTCAGAAAAAGGCCTTAGTAGGCATGTAGCAGCTCTGTTAAATATGAATAAATTTAAACATGAATGTAAGAGCATGAACATGAAGATTCATAAAGTTTGGAGAATATGGAATCTCTTTTTATTGCAGACAAAATAGACACAGTCTTGGCATTCTTGATAAACAATTGCAATTTAGTTGGCTCACTGTCTGCTTTTTCTCATTCTTTTTGCCTGTAGATTCTTCATCAGGCAAATCTAGCATTATTAAACTAACCAAAAAGCACCAAAAGTACCAAAGCCAAGGATTATGAGGAATTTTGACAACTTTTAGGGGAATTACCAGCAGAACAACAATCATAATGCTCAACAGATAAGTGCCAGAAGTCTGGAAGAGCACAAAATATCAACTCCCTTTCTACAAGGAGTCACATGGGAAAGATGAGAGGTAATGGGTACAGGTTACTCCGGGGAGATTCCAAGAGGAAAATTTTTCACAATGAGAACAATCAGCCATTGGAATGGTCTTCCCAGGTAAGTGGTGGATTCCCTAACATGGGACACATTGAAGATTCAGCTGAACAGGGTACTGGGCCATCTTGTGCAGACTGTGTTTTTGCCAGAAAAGATTGGACCAGATGATCTGAGGTCCTTTCCAACCTCGTATTTTGTGATTCTATGAACTCTTGCAGTAATGGATCTGAGTCCTTGCTAGGAGTCTTTCACTCCATCATAAAACTTGAGGAGACAGTACTTGAAATTATATCACGCTTTGCATCTTGAATGCGTGTTTTTTCATATTCATCCTTTCCTAGAGCAACTTTAGCTAAAATAAGTTTCTTCTTGAGCCTTTCTCTAATGCATATGAATGTTCTGTCTCACAAAAATCTTGCTCTTAACTATGGGAATATTCCCACAGAACAGGGCATGTCTGTTCTATTTATCTTTTTTTAAGGAAAGAGCACTTGAAATGTTGGGGGGGGGGGGTTAGGGATCAGAAAGAAATACATACTTTTTAGACAGACAAAGAAATGGATGCACTTCTGTTCTGGGTACTTATTAACCTTTTCCTATTTTCCTGTAACATGGATATTTAATCTAATGACAATATTTGCTATCAATGATTTTCAGAACCAATATACAGTAAGTTAACTAAACCCGTGAAAATATGGGCTGCCTCACTTTATAAAACCACAATCTAAAATCAATTATCCAAAAGGTTCCCCACTGCTTATTAATTCAAAAGAGTCATTAGGTTGTTTAGGGCATTAAACACCATTTATACTATGACAGACCTTTGCCAAGTTGATTTTGTAAGCTATCAGGTTTAAGACTGTTACATTTTAATGTACTAGAAAACGCAACTCACTCACTAACAGTCCATGCTTGGCTTACTTCCAAGAAACAGTAATTGCCAACTAAGAGATCATGAACACCATGCAATCCAAATACAGCTGCACAGAACACTAGCAAGGCCATGCAGAGCTGACATACAGTCAGAAGGTTATTGAAGAATACACACGTGGAGTCATACAAAGAAGTCATCCAGGTTGGTGTAGTAAAGCTAGGTATTTGTGGAAGATTAAGAGGCAAACTTGGAACTTTTGGAAGAGCTACATTAGGAAGACTGTTGGTGATGCTCCTGTGAAGAAATAAACAATGTAGGAATACAATAAAAAATAGAACATTTAGAGGACAACAGGGAAGAACACCTGATTAGACAGAAAGCTGTAGGCAGGTGCTTTATTCAGAGTTTGTAGTCACTTACTTGACGGGTTGCCACGATTCTTGTTCAAGACCTCTGTGAATGGACTGGGCAATTGATGATTCCATGAGATCAATGTAGCGGACGACCATGGGAACAAAAATTTCTTGCAAGTGCTTGTGGAACTTTCCATTGCACAAAAATGCTTTGAAAACAAACAAAGCACAAATAAAAAATGTCAGGCCTTTCCCTACTTTATTTTACCATAGGAAAAAAGTATTTCTTGAAATATTTTAATACGCAAAAGCATTATAAGAACAAGATCCCACTTGAGTAGGAAATACAGTTCAGAAAAGAGAAAGTGTTTCATAAGGACACTGCAGTACATTTTAAACTGTTACTGTAACAAAAACTAGGCAGATACAGAAGTTCTTTGCTGAACCAGAACACTTTTGCATCTTTGCTGAATCTAAGCCTTACTAATTTTGATCAATACTTAGACAGAATAAAAAAAAAAACAAACAGCATTTGAATGTCATTCAATTATTTTTATTATCCTTATGCTAAGAACAAAGGTTACAGTAAAACATTGCAGCTGCACTGGGCTACACGCAAAAATGTAGATGTATACAGCATGTCCTCCAGACTGCTTAATGGAAAAAGGCAATATGTGGCATATGAGTGCTTGGGGGAGTAAGAACATTTTAACCGTCTACTCTCTGTTCTTGGGAGCTGGCAAAGTCCTGAATCACTGCCTGTGGCTACCAAGAAGACATGTCTTAATGTTCTTATGCACAAAAATCTTGAAGGCCAGAGCTCATCACCAGAACCATGGCTTTTTCCATCCTGACATGTGCTCCAACCTCATCAAGGCCCCCATGAACAAAAGTACCTACCAGGCAGTTTGTGCTCATGCGAAACATTCTCAGCCAAGTTTGCCTCTCCTCTGCCCTCTCAACTGTCTTGCAAAATTTTAGAGGAGCTAACTCTACACTTCCCTTTTGGAAGTTTGTTGATTCTTCGGTGTGATTATTTCCAATTTACAGCAATTTTAGTTTCACAACTATTTAAAGCAAATCCTGAAAACTAGTTGCCTAAAGCGCTTAGGAAAGCTGACAACAAGAAACACACACAGAGGCGTTCTCTTGGTTTTCTAAAGAAATGGAGCTGATTGGTGAGTGTAATACAAATATGAAGCACATTAGTCAAGAAAAGTAAATTAGCTATAAGCAGTAGAAAATTACCTGCTTCACAGATGGGATTTACTGCATGAAAAACTATATATACAATGCAAACTGAAGATGCTTAAAACCTGAAAATTAGTTTGCCACCACCACTGCTTGTCCCTGCACACCCTGACTTGTTCTCCTAGCAAATCCTAACTCAGGACACTTATGTCCTGTCCCACCAAGGGAGGACATCAGTTTCATGTTTTGAATGTGTCTATGTTCACCCATTAATCCAGCACTATTATTAGGACCTATTAGAATATTCCCACGTGTACATGGAAATCATACAGGCAAGCTGAGCTGAACAGAGAAATTTTCATGATTTTGGTAGCCTCCTTTTCTCCCACCCATATTTTGTTGTTTTAATTCCCTTACGGGCTTCTTCTCCCACATATTCCTGCATCCAGGCTTCTAAATTGATTTGGATGGGTACCACAACTGCATGCTGAGGAGGTTTCCTCCCCTTCCTAAGAAGAAAATCCTGGATCATGCGGCTCAAAGCTATGGAAACCAGCTCACAGAATTACAACCCCTCTTCCACTACTGGTACAATTCCATGTATAACATATAAACATAATTTCAGTAACTTCCAGAAACTCCTTTGCCTTCCATTCTTGAATGATGTCCACCACAAACTGAACCTGGGAGAGATGGAGACTCTAGGAAAAACGTGTCATGAAGTTTCAGCTCCCCATTGTTACTTGCATTGCAAGGAAGCTGCTGAGTGTCTGGACACGAATATTTTTTTTTTTCTTGAATATAATGATATGAAAGCAAAAACTATTGTATTGAAAACATCCTTGCAGAGTAAGGAGAAATTATTTATCAATCACTTTTACCTAAGGAGGCAGTACTAATGCGATCAGCTCACTTTGATTTTTTTTCACCTGCCTCTCTCTTGATAAGAATTTTGAAGCTTTTCATTGATTTCAACCATATTACACACAGGGGTGGAGATACCAGATATATGAAGATCATGAAAAGAGGTAGCTAGGTAGCAGGCAGAGATTATTAGGGTTTCCACTGAGAAAAAGGCAGCAGCATAGGCTCATCTCTTATTAAACACTTGAGAATCTACCCTTGAGAGCACCTATGAGTCCATGTTTGTAACATGCTCCATTATTTACACTGCTCCTAGAACTACTTGTTAACTAGCTAGCTCTGGCATAATTGTTTCTATACCAGGCACTCAAAACAGTGTTATTTTTCTATATTTATATATCTTAAACCTGCAGCTTCTGTGACCAGCAATAATAACAACTTAGAAGGATTTGGATAGTAACAAAAACGTTTCACATTAAACAGCTGATGAACATTGCCTTTGAGAAACAGAAGTCTGGTCTAAAGCTACACATTAGGCTGATTTTTCAAGGCAACTGAGCTTAAAACCAAGGATACAACTGCGTCAAGTCAATATTGCTTCTTTATAGCGAGTCAGTGCAGGACTGTCATTAATTAGGCAATCACAGTTACTGGAAGGGATGATCTTGTAGTTTACTGTTTTCTGGCCACACTGCAGAAATGCTCTGCTACAAGCCCTACTCTGGGAATTACAGTAATAAAGCCTCATGGGCAGGAGGGCAACTCCTGTTATTCTGAAGTCAGAATGAAATTTAAAGAAATCACATGAAATAAAAGCTGTTAAAAAGCTGAATCATTTTCCTAACATCCTGACACCAGTCTTTGCAGGGAAGTGGAACTTTCCGATACGACACCGACTCTTAATATGACTGCACCTCCACTGAGATCCCTCTGTACATGGGCACACACACATGAGTGCTGTCTCAGATCAACAACTCAGTGAGCATTCTGTTTTCCCATGGCAGAGGACATGGCAGCTCTGATCTACCCATCTGGAGATCTCTGTCAAGGATTACTGCAGGGCAGGGAAAGAACTCAAAGTGCAGGGGTAAGTGATATAGCTGAGTATCATCAGCAGACTCATGGCACTCTATGATTAGAACTGATCCTGCCGAAAGGTATCACCTGTGCATCAAAGCAGATGGGAAATGAGATCCTTGAGGAAATGCCACACTTCAAATCCCTCAACTACCACTTGTCTTCAAAGCTATGTAGCTTAATTTTCCATTGTCTTGTAGATATAGACACCTCACACCCTCTTCATATGAGCCATCTCATATTCACACAAACAACAACAAAATGAAAGCCTATGCCAGGGCAAGCTCATGCATAGACAATATAATGGAAAACAGATTACAGGAACAGAAACAGATTCCCAGATGAAACTTTCTTGAAATACCGAAGTTGAAGATTAAAGTTATTAAATTTTTACATATCAGGTAGATGAAATATATTCAAATATGACAAGAAAAAATCAGATATGAAAGTACAGTCTATAACACAGCACTGGAATGAGGTTTCTCCTGTAATAGTAAAAAAATAATCTACTGTGCTTGTGTACAGCAGAAACTGTGGGTTTGTTTTGCTTTTACTTAGAGAGGCACAGCTTAGGAGTTATCCTGGAGTCAGTGTGTTATGCTGTCCTCAAGAACTTCTGCAGAATCAAAAGAAAGGAAAAACGACACAGGTTAACATGAGCCTCTTTCCCACTGACAAAATTAGCACTTTGGCAGATAGTCTATAATCATCGTGCGTTCCATATGATTATTGGGAAGGCACCACTTGGATTTTCTGGCGTATTCTTAAATCTGAAATAAAACCAGTAAATTTCAAAAAATGATATTTCCTTGGGGCTCCCCATTCTATTCACAGCAGTTGAAAATAATCCAAAAACCTGTAAAAAGAAATGTTATCTTTCCATTCATTTCCTGTTTATATTACATTTGGCCTCTACAGAGCATTTATTATTCAGTTACTTAAATTATGGTGAAAATTGGAAGTATCTCAGCTCATATACAAAATGTGTATTTTTACACACAAGACGTACTTTAAAAGTGAATTTTAGAGATTTTTTATTTACGTGGAAGCAAGCGGAAAATTTATTTCATCTTCACAAGACGAAGTGAGTGACATGAACGTCTTATTGCATAGTTTTCTTGTGCCTAGAACTCCCATCCAGTCAAAAGGTTACTGGCTATTCTGGTAAGCAGTAATGCAGCTTGAGTTAGTTCTCAGTATCAGTAACCAAAACATGCAGCTCTTATAAGAAGATAGGTTATGATTTTAAAGCAGATCCTAATAGCTGAAGCAAAAATTGTAAGCCCCTGATCTATGGAAAGATTCCCACTCCAATTAGAGAGAAGTGTAAGGTTTAATGAGAGGTATCCGTGTGGGGATAACATTTGTCCTGATTACCTTAAATGCAAATTGCTTTCAATCTCTACACTGTAGTTAAAGATAGGGGCTATGATGTCATAAATTTGTGTATGAAAGTGGTCACAGGCTGTAACAAAGCAGGAAAGTGATGCTGTGTTTGGTGGTATTTGCCACTCTGCTACTAGCAACACCAGTAGTGGAAAAAACCTATCAGAGAATTCCTGTTTGAAATCAATAGCCATGATAATGGCAATGGCTTTCAAGAGGCTAATACTCAACTTGCTGCTTTTTCCAAATCAGTTTTATCAGACTGTCTACAGGTGTAGCATGGCTGAATTACAGCAGGTACACAGACATTTCACTGAGTAACACCTGATGGAAAACAGCATTATGAGTTAACTTATAATACTCTAGTTTTGACTGATTCATGCCAATGCAGTAAAGCAATAATGCTGGGCAACAGCACAGTACATAATGTCTGGAAGTGATACTTGAAAAGAAAAGTTAGCAAAGAAAGGTGCAGAATATTGAATAGACAATTAAAAAAACTCTGAAATAAGCCAAATATATAGACACTTCATGTAACTAAGCATTTGCCACCATAAGATCTCTCTGACACTGTCATAAAGTGAAGAGGAATTAATATATGTCTGTCTTGAGGCACTGAAAACCTGTTTAATCCAAACAATTAAACAACTAGAGAAAGAAAATTGCCCTCTAGAGCAGGCCCCTTCATAGCATAATTTACAGGCTATGAGGACAAAAAGTAGCATAGTCATTACAGAAAATAAGACACAATCCTGGGACAATCATGTTCTTCTGTCTACGAATATCCAATTCTGAAAAAAAAAATCACCAGCATAGAGAAATACTGGGTACTGCTATCACTATACAATCTACAAAGCTTTATATAGGGATAACTGTGTATGAACAATAGAAACTTCAGACATCATTAAAATGGTTATTATAGAAGCAGGCAAACTATTTTTTCAAACCTTTACAGTTTGAAAAATCACACCAAATTTATCTACAATCTATCTACAATCGATTACTGAACTCCTGTCGTGGTTTAAGCCTCACCCAGGCTAATAACTCACGAAGTTTTACTCTCTCACTCACTCCCCTCTTTTTCTTGCCCCAGTCCTGGGAAGATGGGGAGGAGAATCAAAAGAATGCAACCCTCACAGGTTGAGATAAGAACAGTTTAGTAACTAAGGTATAACACAAATCACTACTGCTACCACCAGTAATAATACAAGAGAAATACAAGGAAAGAGAATACAACTGCTCACCAAGCCCGACCCAGCCAGTGCACCCCCCAGCAGTGAACCCCCCACTCCACCACCAAAAACCTGACCATGCCGTGCACCCCCCAGGCACCGCCACCACATCCTTCCAGGTCTCTCCTCTCTGTTTTCACATCCTGGACATGACATGCTGTGGCATGGAATAACCTCTTTGGTCAGTTTGGGTCAGGTGTCCTGCCTCTGCTCCCTCCCAGCTCCCCCTCTTCCCTGGCATAGCATGAGACTCAGAAAGTCCTTGGCCAGACAAAACACTACCAAGCAGTAACTGAAAACACTGGTGTTATCAGCTCTGTTCCCAGGCCCAAAATCAAAAACACAGCGCTGCACCAGCTACCAAGGAGGAGAAAAATGACTGCTACTGCTGAACACATGACAACTCCACAGAAAATATAATTTATTAAATCACTTTTTGTTATTGGTTAGTTCTTGTCAGAAAAGCTGAAATAATTTTTAAGATAGGAAGATCACACCCTTCCACCCATTTTTCTAAGTAGTTCTTCAGTCAGACTTAACAGGAAAGCAATCACTGATGAAGTCACTGATGAACTGCGAATTGTTGTGGAGTAAGGTGTTATGGAGAATCACAGAATCATAGAATAGTGAGGGTTCAAAAGGACCTTAAGATCATCTAGTTGTGATTCAAAATAGAGTCCTTCAAAACAGAAATGTGAAGTTTCAGTCAGGATTCCCCCTTCCTCCCTCCTTTTACTTCATGAAAAGTAATACGATGTATTGGAAAATGTATTTATTTTCTCATTGTTAATGAAAATTGGCTGTAAAGTATTCAGCTTGAGTCCTGTACAATGTTTTGTATATTATGTAAAATAACACACTGATACTATTTGAATAGTAAAGACTATGCAATTTCATTACCTCATGGTCTTTCCGATATTGCATTTTAGTGATACGGTTATAAAAATAGCCTTACATATAAGTTTTCTTTATGCTGTAAATGTTAGATTGTTTCTTTATTGTTAAGAGTTCTTTTATGTCAAGTTTACGTGAAAACTGACTCCTGCATTGAAGACTTAGAGCTCATTTAAAGCTCTTGAGATAGAATAACATGCAGGTGTCAGTCCTCCAAATTTCACTGAAGATTAACCTAATATGCAATATGGTGACCTAACAGCTCTTAATTTGAAAGAAATCTGAAAAGTAATCTCTGATATAACTGGAGAGAGAGAACAACCCAGTGGGATTTCCACCTCTTCATTTCCTAATGAGTTTTTTGATAATGAGAGGTGACTTTGCCAGTCACTGTGGGCTCTATTATGTCTAATTTACTCCACTTCACTCTCCTTGTTAATTATTAACACTAGCCTTTTTATCCTCATGAGACCACATTCCAGTTTTCCCCTTTTTTAGATTTTTTTTCTAAATCTATCTTTATGGAGGTGATATTTTTTGAGAAAAGGTTTTCACTTGGGGTGAAGCTAGAATGATTTATTTCATTTTGGAAGACTGTAAAATTTATTATATAAGCATGGGGAGCTCTTTCTAATTACTTTAGTTCAGTTACAAGGTGAAAAGGCTGTTAATTAAAGAATAAGCACTGAGATATGTTCCACTTGGGAATCAGTTCTTGGTAGAGTGGTCACTTGTCACTTGCTAACACATCCACCGATTAAAAGGTGACTAATTTCCATGGTTGCTTTCCAATAGTTCTGGAAAAAAAAAAGTGTATAATTTTCCAGATTGCTTTCACTTGCTAGACACTGTCATTTACTATATCTTTTGCCATTAGGGAATTACTTAAATTGGTATACAGGTGTGACATTTCATACAGCAGTCATTTCATATCCTGCAGTTAAGGTTTTACAATCTTTCTAATAATTGCTTTGACATGAAAGTTGTTTTAATAATTTAGCACTATTATCCATTTAATCTTCTAAGGAAAGAAATATCAGTAGCCTGCTGATGTAGTCTGCATGTCCTTTGCATGTGAGGACATCCCTTGTTTGTTTTTACAGCTTCTCTCAGATTGGAAACAAAGTGCAAAGGAACAGAAATGACAAAATGCAGTTAAAACTGGTGCTACAAACCCTTCTTGTCAGATTACTGTAAAATACCTCCACAGCTTTCAAAAACCAAGTAATTGTTATAAGTGCACATAACATCACAATTAGAGATGTGCTTCCCAGACTGAAAATGTAAGACGGTAGGAGAGACACTTAAATATAGGTTTGAAATATTTAATCTGAATTTTTGATGATCAGACATTCATTTAAAGTAATGCAGAATGCATGTTGCAGGAGCCTAACTCTAAAGAGATCTGCACCAAGACTAAACAATTCCTACACCCTTCTGAGCAGCCTTCTAAATTGATCTTGAATTATTACTAGCATGGCAATTTTAATACGTTTCTATAGTTGCAGTTTGTCCATCGAAGTATCCAGATGAAACACTCATTACTATCTTAAAAACAAACTAAGGGAAATGCTAACAGATACATTTTCTTTCACTAGGATAATATGTGAAGACAGAACATCAGGAATATGGCATTTCATGTATTGCTAAATGTCAGGGTATGGAAACATAACCAATGAAAAGAGATCTCTAAACTGAACTTTAATGTTCTTTCACTCTGTCTTAGACCACATCAAATGTGGTGTAGTGACATTCAATAATACAGTTTAAGATTCAGTTTTAGTTCAGTGCCCCAGTCCATTTGCTCCTTTCCTTCCATGAATTTTGTCATCCATGATGTTGCAGTGAATTTTACATTCGCCAGTTGCTCCATTTCATGATATGGAGCTGTGGCCAACAGGTATTATACTGAGATGACCTATAAATTTTGATAAATACTTGGTAGCTAATGTTAACAATAATACAGTGATAAATAATAGAGGTTGCAATATGTATAACCTTGCAGGAAAGCTCTTGAATACTATTTTCAATTCTTTCAGTCAAGCAGCTTCCATACATGGAACTAAAATTCTTAAAAGCTATTGAACTTCCACAGGAATTAAATAAATTTTCCTGGAAGAGTCAAAAATAATTTCATGTATTTATAATTAAAAAAATATAAAATTTTGGAATAACTTTAATTGTTCAATAAACCCAGCATTTGGATCTCCAACAGAATTAAAAAACAGTAGGTAATTGTCTCATTTTTTTAAGATACAGTACAAGTAAACATATAAAAAGTAGCACAAAAATATTTTTTCTTTATAATGCCTTAAAATGTTAGGTGCAAGTCAATGTTTTTAAATTAACACCTAATTAATTTTCTTTGGTTTCACTGGTTATGTCCTCAATTCCATTATAAAACCATTTCCATACAAAACATGCCCAGAACATCCCTTAACTCTATAAAAAAATAAATTCTCTCTTCAAAGACAAGAAAAAGCAAGGTAATGTGGCTATTTCAAATTTTGGTGTCCAACTCAAGTAATGATACAATACACCGAGTGAACATAATACACTGATTTGTTGCGTGTATCTTATTGCATTCATGCTAAGCCTACAGTACTTTCATAGACATAATTAGTCTGAAAGTACTTTATCTGAAGGCTTAGAATGAAATCTTAACGACAATTTTATTTAAGCAGTATAGATTAAATATAAACCATTAAATACATATTGTGCTGCTTGTACATCCTGATTTAAAACTGAGCAATTTGTGGATACTGAATGTTTAAGGGATTACCAGAACAAGGACTGAAATGGTGCAAAGATAAACAGCTCAGCTTCCAAGAAATGGAGCACCAGCATACATATCATAAACATAGGCACTGACACTTTTATTTTGAGTATTATATTACTTAGAAACCTTATTCTTAGGTGTGGACACATTGAAAAATCTTATTCAGACAATATGTAAAAAACTTGAGATCTTACTGTCATTTCGGAGGGCGTTATTCAGCAGCTGGAAAAGTGGGAAGCTGTCCCAGGAGTCCTGCGGCTGTGCCTCGAGCGCTGAATCCATATCAACAGAATACAGAGACAAAAATTTCTCTGCATGCTCAGCCAATAATTCTGGCCACCAAGCAAATGCCTGCAAATATGTCAAAATAGAATTACTAAACACAAGTCATAAAGCAAAGAAATGTGTTGTATACGTGCAAAATACATTTGGATATGTCACGTCACATCCTATCTCATTTGGGGAGAATGAACTGGCCAAGTGAAAAATGTGAAACTATTTTATGAAAAAATTGCATCAAAATTGTAAAAAATTAAATAGCGTATGCTGAGAAAGATGAAATAATCAGAATCAAAATGTAACACAGAAAAATTTAAAAAGGAGCATATATCTCTTCAAGTATTTTGCCAGAGAGAAAAGAAAAAGAAGGCCTTATCCTTGAAAAATTACTGTATGTGCTGCTTTTGATTTCATTCAGTTCTAAGAGTATAAGTAACCACATTAATTTATTTTTGAACTAAATTCTTGTGAATACATTTTGCACTCATTTGTTAGTCAGAAGGGATGGTTTTAGCGTGACTTTTTAATCCTTGAAGTCTAAGGGTTTTTTTTAATAGATACAGAGCACTTTTTAATTCCTGTTTATTCCTTAAAGATGTTGGCTCTCCTGAGGAAGGCATCCAGTTTTCCTTCCACACATGCTATAAATGAACCTTTGGAAATTCATTAATGTCTATATTAATTTTCAGTAACTTAACAACATGCTGGAATACACAGTTTCCTTCGGTAAAAATTTAGATTCTTAGGTAATCCTAGCTTAAAAGAAGAAATCTGTCAAATATAGCGTCAGCAAGCAAAGCCAGCTCCACATTAAAGACTGCTTCACATGTAACTTGCACCATTTCACTGTCACTTAAACCTAGGCTTTGAAAGGTCAATACTGAAGCTGAGTATTGTATCAGAGGGAGCTGCATGATTCTGGAGTTAAAGATGAAGGTGAACTTATGAAATAGGATGAATATCACATACTGCTGAGAGTTCACAAAAATACACGATAGCAAGAAATACCTACATATACTAGATAAGAAAGTATCTCTGTTTTAAAACTTATGGCTCTCACATTGAATATCTTGTTCTGAAAAGTTTTGAGTTACCAGCATGGGGCATATGTAGCTTGATCTATACAAGTGCTGAGTTCCCACACCTCCAAATAGAGCCACAGAAATCCTCACTTGCATTTCTGCAATGCAGGTTCTAGGTAATGTAGAATTATGTACTCATGCTTGAAAGGCATCAAATTAAAGACAACTTCTGAAAAGTGATCTACAAATATGCTTTTGCATCCTGGATTTTCTGATGCCTGTAATTCTTTCTGACATGGGCCAAATAGAGAAAAGATGAACTGGGAAAATGTTTTAAATAAACATTGAGCATACTCTGCTTTGTAAAAAAAAGTACTTTGTACATTCCAGTGTCAGGATTGGAGGATGCTGATTGCCAAAAGAAAAGATGAGGCTTCAAAAATTTTGGCAAGAGTTTGAAATGAAGTCTTTTTCCTTAAACCACAAGAAGTTTCTCAGTAGTAAATTCTGTTTTAATGGAAGCTCATTAAAGGAACAGACTCCTAACCCAAGAAAATAACTGAATGCAAAGAAATAAAGAAGACATGTATACAGGTATTGGCAGGATGCCCCTTTTAGGGCAAGCAAAACTCTTCAGAAAATATTGCCAAAACCTCAAACCAAAGAAAAATTAGAAAACCAGCACTTTTTCTTTCTATCTATCTTCTCCCCCTTTGTAAATGACACTTGAATTCTGGCCCACTTAAGACATAACCATCATTGCTCAGGCAGCAAGGAAGAAGAGTAAAAAACCCAAATACTACAGCTAAGATAGTTGTTCAGTCATTATGGGTAGCATGAAAACAGGCTAAAGGCAATTAGCAATTGGTGACATAAATTCTAAGAAAACAAAAACTGACTGGATTGAAAGAAGAATGAAGTTCTTAGATTACAGAAAGACACACAAATGTGGCAAGTACAACATGAGAAATCATCAGAACAATTTATGCTAGCACAATCAATGCACAGCTACATGCTATAAATGCTGAAAAATAATGCTTAGTTGGTCAGGAACCACATACCTCTCTTCCCTTTGGGAATCCCAGATATTTGGAAGTGTTATGAGTTAAAAAAAAAAAATAAATCTAGCATTAAAAAAAAGCGATATACTATTTTAGAGGTTAATGATCCTTTTCATCAACTGCACCATTAAACAGTGAATGTTTAATTAACATTAGGATAGGAAATCACCATACTTGATCTTCAGTTTTGAGTAGGGAATGCACAATTTTACTATCTTGCCCTCAGATATACTTGAATATTGAAAATCTGAATGCTCTATACATTTCAGTAAAATTGAACATTTATTACAGGAATGAAGGGGAGAATAATCTGAAAATTATTCTTCTCAAGCTTTCTTAGATTAGATTGAAAACTTCTGCTGCATGAATTTTTCTGAAGGCATGTGCAATATATTTACTCTTCCAAAAAGTACCACATTTCTGACTGCAAATACACAGTACAGAAAGTAATCTTTGAACAGAGATGTTTAATCATACGTGGATCATTTGATCTGGGTTTTTTGGTGTTCTTTTCTACAGAAGTCTAATATTTTTACAGTAATGCAAAAGACAAAGACAACAATATATACATTTTATTAAGTAATCATTATAGAGTAACACAGTGGCAACAGTAGTGTAGAACAGAACCTCAAGGGAATTAATTTCAAATCGTCGAAACAGCTGTTTTTTCAGTATGAGATAAAACATCTATAACAAGTTCACACATGACAGATGTAAGCTAAAAACTAGATTCCATAGTGTGATATAAAACCAGATGTTTTGAATGATCATATTTATAGCTGTATATACTAAATCATGTTTATCCCTTTGCATATTTTCCCCAAAAATATTTATCAAGTTTTTTAAGAATATTTTAAAAACAATTTCCTGAACCTTACAAAACTATATTTATTAATTAAATGTTGATAATATATACAATTGTGTGTACCTGGTCAAGTTTATTTTTGTAATTCCTTGATATAAAAAAAAGTGGTATAATTCTAAATATTCTAAATATTATGGTTTCTGTATCATGAAGCAAGACTTGAGAGTAAGAAACATGATATGGTTCTACTTTATTCCTTCCACCATATAACGCCATTTAAAAAGCTCACGTTTAAAGCATTACTTTTCCAATCAACAGAAGAGCAATGTGAATGCAATTATTATACCCATCGTTAAAATCAAGACATATAAAGCTGATGAAAACTAGCATTCCGTTATATTTTCTATTTTGAATGAGAGGTGAAAAGTTGGAAGGCACAACTGTGTAAGGCTATGAATGTTTTCCACACCATTTCACCACCTCCAGCACAAAGATGCTTTCTCTATTTTATGCTCTTTAATTTTTATTTCTAAACCCACAGTTCATTCAAGCGAATCCAAGTAGAGTTTTATTTCACTTCACTTTTCATAAGCTTCAAGTCTCTTATTCCTCTGTAAATGTGAACTGCCTTAAACATATGTCAGAAAGTAAAGCTAAAATGTTTCTTGACAGAATTGCTTCACATCAGGGGAGAAAAAATCCTTAGGACAAGCCATTCTCTACATCAAATGCAGTTATGACCTCACCTCTGAATGATGTTCTTCATTTTGCTGCAATACTTCAATACAGAGTTCTGCAAGGTGAAGAACCTCTTCCAGTTTTCTAGCAGGTGTTGCTTGGTTCATGGTCTCTATATACATGGAAAATGCAAACCAAAATTGCTTTAGTCACAAATAAGACTTACAAGTAAGAGAAAGCAATGTCAGAAAGGAATGGGAATGGTGCAGTTACAATTTTCTGAAGTACAAATAATTTCATGTGTTAAGGACATTCATTTATAAATGCAGCTGAATGTCCAGATCACTAGAAAGAAAAAATAATTCAGAAAAGAATCACTGATCATTATGAACATTATCTCATTTAATATATGAGAAATAACAGGTGCATCAGTGTATTAGATGCTCAACTTCTGCAACAAGCAAGTTGCAATTCTCTTCAAGGTCAGATATACAAAGACAGCAGACAGTAGGGACCTTTTTTTCATTATTGTACCGTCAGTACAATGCTGTTCTCAGTAGGTGACTCATTATTGTTATCGACAAGATTAATGCATTTTGCAGCAGTCAAAAATTCCAAAAGTTTTATCTAAATGAGACACTGCATGTTAGGCGTATTTAGCACAAACCACAGTAATAATTCAAAGAACTATTTTCTAATAACTAATTATTCAAATAACTATTTTTCTACCTCCTGTTCACCAATAGGAGTGAATCTGCATTCTTTTCAGTACCATAGTGAAGAGTAGCACTATAAAAGAGATTTTTATAATGGAATTGACACAAACCAACTAAAAGCTCCACATAAAAGAAAACAGACAAATGCAGAAGTTATAAATTATATGAGGATCACTGATCCTACAAAGTAGACTTCAAAAAGAAGCAAACAACAAAGGCAAAACAATTGCCTGGAATTCTTACAGGACAATTAAACTCAGTTTAGTATTCAATTAAAAAAAAAAATCACAGGACTATATCCCAGGAAAAGTCATGGGAGATAAGGGAAAAGACCAATTGAATTTTTTAACAACCTTAGTTTAATCGGTAGAAGTAATTCGTCCATACATAATTTATATCATTAGGAATAACTTAGTATAAGCCATATGAGCTTGTTTACTTAACTATGCTCTTGTCCCTGCGTGTAAACCATGGGATGGAAATGATATTGCACAATATGAACACACGTAAAATACGGTCACATTAGCCAGGTCTGCAGAGGACTTACGAAGCTGGTAATGGAGGGTGAGTGAGGGTCTCAGGAATACTATTTTCACATTTTCTGTGCATGTTCATGGGTCACATGAACAGCAAATCACATGAATACACACCTTCATATGCAGAGAATTCTGCTGACATATCTTTCTCACTTTAGGCATTCATCATGACATCGAACATTAGCAGGTTAATAAAAAAAAATGTACATGACCTCCCTTGGTGTCAGTAAGAATATCAGACTGCATGCAATAAGTATTTTTTTACATTTAACATTTCTGGCAAATCAAAACAACTTTTCAGATATCTTAAAGGTAGGTGACCTTGTCCAGTTCTTCAGCACTAACGACACATAGTACCTTGATGAAAGATATAGCTTTAATGCAATTTTTGAAGAAACAGTGGATTAGAACCTCGAGCAAACATCTGCTTAAAGGTGTCTACAAAAACACGTTGTTTCCATACAAAAACCAAAGTAGGCAAATTAGTTACTGAAGCAACTATATTTTTTTTTTTCCAATCTTATTAAGATCACATAAGGAGACATGTTGAAATAGTATGATTTCCAAAACAACAATCTAACTCAAGTAAGAGCTATTGCATGAACATGGACCAAGCACAAAACATGCACCACAACACAAAACTACATTCACAATGTCAAGATCACAGTTATTAATAATGAACTGAATTTGCAAATTTGATACTGTAGAGCAATTTGATATTGTAGAACAATTATATGAATATAACTACAACTATATTAATGTATTATGCCAAGTGTGATTAGAAAGAATTAGTCCAGCCCATATTATTTAGTTTATAGTGTAATGACTACTACTGGATTTGGACTTAAACAGTTGTCTCTATGCTTACTCTGGACTGAAAATGCTGCTTCTTCAAGTGCTGTGTCCTCTCCTCCCTGAAAACACAGCAAGTACTATTCAAATAGCTGATACATCACTATCTGTATCACTGATGTCAATGAGTCTTAAGAAGAAACCAGTGATATTAATACAGAGTATGACACATCTGATTTCAGCATGAACAACTCATTTTATTACAAATTCAGCCTGATCTTCATAGACCTTACCACTAACCAAGTAAACAAAATAATTGCATTCCTAATTGCTTTAATTCCTAATGAAACCAAATAAGCTGTAAATGATTCAAAAATTTTCTCCTAGAAGGGCTCCTCAAAATTAGTAAGAAAGAAATTCTAATAATTATAATGAATCTGATGTTGCATTTTTGCACTGGAGCAAGTTCACTTATTTCACACCTGGAATAAGATCAAAATAGTCTAAGAATAGCTATTGAACAGATGCCATTATCAGTAGGGAGAGCAGGAGAAAGACCATAGATTTACTAGCTAACTGTGAGATTATCCCAAACCACCACCGTGATGAGATCATGATGAAGAGAAATATGGTTTCAGGGAAGTATTAATTCTACTAAGCAAGGCACTGAGGAAGTGGAGTTCTAGTAATCTGTGTTGAAGTGATAAATTTTGATCAGAAATGGCATTGAAAGGATAAAAATTCTGAATTTCAATTAGAAATAGCATTGAATGGAGTCTGGGTTGTTTTGGTGTGTTTGTTTGTTAACAAGCCTAAAAAAATTAAGGATGAAAGAGGAGATGAGAAGTGCTCCCACACAGACAATGTGGGAATACAGTTTTCCCACAGTGAGAACCTAGTAGCAAGAAGAATACATCCATATGATCAGGGATGATAAATTATCAGTCACGATAAATTATTTAAGACAGAAATTGCAAGTATTTCAGTCATTATGGGACTACTGTTTTATTTTTCTTTTAAATAGGGTTAGTATGTTTAGGAGGAAGAAGAGACCAAAACTGTAAATTTCCCTCTGAGGTGAGTTTTGCAAGTATCTGAATGACATTTCATGGAAGGGATGACTAAAAATGTAGGACAGATTATGCTCATGAATTCCAGTTTCAAGTTTGCATGAAATTCCCCATCCTATTTACTAGTTTACTCCAAAACTATTTATTATTGCTAAAACCATGCAAATTACTCTTGATGCTTCCTAGAGCTTTCAATAGTATTTTTAAAATCATTTTTTTCCTATAAGATTTGTTGGTAAGACATGGCAGAATATTGCACTCACGCTGCATCCTTGGACAAATCTCTCTAATTTTGTTGTCATTTACTTAAAGATTAAATCAATACATGCAATTTCATTTGTATGGTATATGCTTCCCTAGCTTTTGCTTAGGCTTCATCTAAAGCTTCCTCTTCCATCTGTAAGTTATCACATCAGCTTGTCTTTTTTTTTCTGTAACTAAGAAACTTTCACTTTCAAATTCTATCTTTACCTGGGTGTATAAAAAAAGGGTTACAAAGTAATTTGAAAGATAATGAACTAAATATGATTTTTTTTCCCAAACAAGTAGTAGATTTGAAATATGAGTACCAATAAATTGTTACCCAGAAGTTTTAAAACCTCCAAAAAAACCCCCTCCATCTGAGCAAAATACTGTGCTTGTCTTTATAAGTGTAAAAAAAATTACGGGAATGGAAATCAGTGCTGTCAGTTTTCATTATATTCATGATGTCTCTCCCTACAATTACTAAGGGTTGTTAAGATGTGTTTACACTGCTCAAACTAACAAGTTGCAGCAGGAGTCGAGTCAGTAAATATGCTGCTTGACATCTTTTAGAAAATAAACAGAAAAAGCCATCAATCATCTGTTTTCAGCTTCACATTCTGCGAAGCGAAAAAGCAAGCCAGGCTTTGCAAATAATGGATGCTTTCTCAAGTATGCATTATCAATGAGTCACACAGGTACCAAGAAAATATTGTTAAATGAGCTCAGCTAACTGACTAAAAAGCAACTGAAATGAAAAGGTGACTGCTTCATGGACTGATGGCACCCAGGGCTACAAGGCACTGTCAGATCATCCAGCCTGACCTGTGTCACACAGGCCAGAGAACTCCCCATTCCTTCTTTCTTGAACCCATCAGGATGTCTAAAACCTACTTCAGCTTGCTTTCCAGAAAAGAGTTTACCCTTGAAGACGAATGTACAATTCACCTCTTTCTTTTTCTACACACTGTGTAAGCTGTTAAACACTTGTGTTTAATTTCTCACAGGCATCTGCTGAACACAGAAGCCTGCTGATTTGAGAGGTGATTCTCGTTCTCAGGTCTCAGGTATATGAGTACAGGGCAACTAGGAGGTACCTGTCTGCTAGTCTTTCCTCTGATGGCACAGCATATATCCATTACTGTTTTTTCCTGTCCAGTATTTCATCTTTCCTCCAAACAAGCATATCCAGATCAAGACACTCAGGAGAGCCAACCTGGCTCCAGGCCAGAGATTCTCATGCAGACCAGTGGCAGGGGTACTGGAAAAAAGGCATGCATGCCAAGAGATCCCAAGTTCACAGCCCTGGTGGACTTATAGCTATCTTCATATCCAGACAGGGATATGGGACTGGAGGCTTCTGCATAGTTTCAGATTTGGACCAGCTCATTTTATGCCAAACTGCAACAGAACATCCAGTTTACATCTGAATCCTTTATGTAATACAAGTGGCATTTGTTTTAATTTTTGTTGGCACTGTTTCTCTGGTTGCTGGCAGCACTCAGCTGTTATGCTACTTAACATTAACGCTACCAGCATTAAAGCAGCCTGGAGAAAGTGCACGATGCCTACTGATGGAGGTGTCTGACCATCCACTAATTTATTTCTATGCATGTGCCAGAATTAGACCCACAGGAGGGCAGATAACACAATGTCTGTTGGCTGTCACACTCCTTCCAGGATGTGCCGCACACAGAGCAGTGCATGGCCTGAACAAGTTTTGGAGTTTCTGGAGGAATATTGCCTGTTTGGATACTGAACAGAGAGAGCTAAATCAATCCTACTTCTTTCCAAGTCCAATTATAGTGCATGGAGCCTAACTGAGCTACCCTTTATTCTATACCAGCTCTCTTGCCAAGAACTCTGACTGATTCACTCTAAAGAGGAGCCTGAGTGTGAACTCATACTAATGCAGAGGGGATGACAGGGAAGCCTTGCAGTAAAGCAGGCCATAATATAATTTCATAATACAGATACATCATAATTTGGCCTATATGAAGCCAACTCTTCTTCAGTAGAGCTCATTAATCCAGATTCTTTTTGACATGTGAAACCAGTAAGATTGCTTCTAGACTTGTATCAAAAGCAGTACAAACATCAGTAAACTACAGCTAATATGTGCTACTAGACCAGAACTGACTGTGCAGAGTTTATCCAAAACTTGGAAAATCCACCCACAGATAATGTCAATTTGACTGTGGTGGATTTTCTTGCAAATTCTCACAGAATTAATTCTACATGAAAAAGTAAGGAGCAGACATCTGGGAGGACATCCTATATTATTGTAATTAAAAAAAATACATACTAGCCTTACGATTCTATGATTCTATGAATTGAAACTAGTCTTTCCATAATTGCCTTCTATGAATTCAACAGGATTTTAAATTCTAGGGACAAAAAAGAGATTCTGGGGACAAAAAAAAAAAATAAATTAAAAATTAATTACCATTATCACCTGTGAAGAGAGACTCTAGTCTGCGTCATTTTATAAAGTGGATCACACTTCAAGGTCTTCAGAGTTTTAACATTTGTCATACTATTCAATGATATTACTTTCATGGGACAATCACAGTTGGTTTTTGCTCTTATTTTGTTTTGCCAACTTTTTTAAAAAAAATTAGGGAAAATTGGCTCAAGGAAAAAAATCCATGAAAAAATGAAAACAAAACAAAAATCTGAAAAGAAAAGCAACAGAAGAAAGGCAGAAGTGAAACGAAATCTCCATTTTTAATTGCTGATCCGATCAGAGGCATTTAATTTATAATTCTTTCTATTCTGGTTTTGGAAACACAGATACAAGCAGCTGGAATTTTTCTTCCTTTCCCTCATGTCTAACTTCTCTTCAAAAGGGAAACAGCTAATGTTCTCAGCTTTCCCTGTTCTGTGGAATAAAACTCAGAGATAACAAATACGGCACACTGGAGGGCTCCACAAATGAACACACCTGCCATACTAAACGGACAGAAAACTGAAATCTGAAAGTGCAGACTTACTAATGTCTTTTAAAAATCTGATAATTTTGAGACTTCAAATTTTAGGAAGTTACTGAAAAATGACAACAACAGCAAGAAAGGAGGAGGGAAAAGTGATGTTGACAGTAATTAACTAAAACAAATTTTGAAGAAACAACTAATTGAGGACCTAACATGAACAGAAAACAGGGTAAAATGTATTTTGCACTAGATTTGCACTAGACTTCTGCAGCAGCTTTTCCTTATAGAATATTTTCTTATAAAAGAAAATTCATCAGATTTTATTTATCCTGACTTTAATGAAGTATTGGATACTGTGCATCCTGGGAAAACTATCAGTTAAGCAGAAGAGAATGAGGATTAAAAAAGAAACAATGTGTTGGATAAAGAAGCTGCCTTAAGAGAAAGAAAATAGGCAACAGTGAGAATGAGCAAAAAAGGCTTCCTGAGGAATTCCTTGAAGATCCATACCAGGGCTGAGCTTCCTTAATATTTTCACCATTGACTTCACAATAAATATTAGGCGTGCAGTGATAACAATGGTGTAAAACACTAGCAATAGACAACAGTGTCAAAATGCAGTAACAAGTATTGGATAATTCCAAAGAATGGGAAAGAGAAACACAATTTAATACTTTAAAAAGGAGGGCAACATATTTTGACACACGAACAGCAATGAACATTTGCTATAAACTGGGAACTTGTCAGCTGGAAATGATCGAAACTCTGAAGACTAAGTTGAATTAGCTTTTCACAAAATAGCAATGTGCCACAAACATAACGCAGATATCAGAAGACAAGTGTTCCTCAATATGTGCCCTGGTGAAGGTCCTCCTGCAGCAGGTGGCTGAGCTGTGGGATGCAGCCAATAGGCTGAAAGATGTCAGGGAAGCTGAGAGGAAGCAGCACTGCTTGCTCCAGGACCAGACTGTGCAGGGGCCTCAAGCGTCCACTGTCACTCATGCAGGCAAAGGAGGCCGCTAACCCAGGAAGCTGGGAAATAGTAACAAAAAAAGCCAACAAAAAAAAGGAGGAAGAGGACAATTAAAAGCAAGGGCCTCCTCCAAAATCTGTTGTCCCCACCCAGGAGTGCTTTGCTGTCCTGCAGGGGGCTAATGAGGAACCACACTCCCACCGGGAACAACCGGCTGATGCACTGGTAAAGAAGATCACTACTGGTGCTGCCAGGAAAAAGCGGAGGGTCGTAGTAGTAGGGGACTCTATTCTGAAAGGAGCAGAGGCACCCATCTGTTGGCCTGACACAGGCTCAAGGAAGGTGTGTTGCTTACCAGGGGCTCGGATCAGGGATGTTGCAGAGAGACTGCCTAGTGTAGTTGGTCCCGCTGACTCTTACCCACTTCTAGTGATCCATGTGGGTGCTAGTGATATAGATAGCAGTAGCCTGGAGAACATAAAGAAGGACTACAGAGCCCTGGGAGAGGTGGTTAGGGGCTCTGGAGCTCAGATTGTCCTTTCATCAATTCTCCAGGATACAGGGAGGACTTTAAAAGGCTAGGAGGATTGGACAGGTTAATAAATGGTTAGAAGAGTGGTGCCAACATCAGGGGTTTGGGTATCTAGAACATGGGACTGGATTTGGGAGGCCAGGTCTACTGGGGGCTGGTGGAGCTGGTCTGACAGAAAGGGAAGAGTGGATTTGGTAGGAGGCTTGCCAGACTGGTCAAGGATGCTTTAAACTAGATGTGTTGGGGGAGAGAGGCATCATTCCATCACAACACAACCAGTCACTTGCTAGCACCTATAATAAACGTTCAGAGCAACGTAGAGATATTCCAGCTGCTTCAGCCAATGAGACAGCTTCAACTGGAGCTCGGCTCAGATGCCTCTGTACAAATGCCTGTAGCATGGGGAACAAACAAGAGGAATTAGAGGTGTGTGCATGTCTACAGGGACTATGATATCATAGGCATCACAGAAACATGGTGGGATGGCTCCTACAACTGGTGTGTTGGAATGGAAGGTTACAGGCTCTTTAGGAAAGACAGGCCCGGCAGACGGGGAGGGGGAGTTGCTATTTATGTTAGGGATAGGCTGGAGAGTATGGAACTCTGTCTGGAGACAGGTGAGCAGTCAACAGAGAGTTTGTGGGTCAGAGTTAAAGGGAGAACAGCGACGGGAGACATTACTGTGGGGATCTGACACAGATCACCTGATCAAGAGGACTCTGTGGATGAACCACTCTATAGACAGATAAGAACAGCCTCATGCTTGCAGGCCCTTGTTCTCATGGGGGACTTCAACCACCCTGATAGCTGTTGGAGGGATGGTACTGGCCCGGCACAAGCAATCCAGGAAGTTCCTCGATTGTGTGGAAGACAACTTCCTTCTGCAAGTAACTGAGAAGCCAACAAGGAGAGATGCCATGTTTGACCTCGTCCTCACCAACAGGGAAGGGCTGGTTGGAAATGTGATGCTCCAGGGCAGCCTCGGCAGCAGCAATCATGAGATGGTTGAATTCGAGATCCTCAGGACAGTGAGAAGAGCATGCACCAAGCTCACTGCCCTGGACTTCAAGAGAGCAGACTTTGGCCTCTTCAGGAACATGCTCAGTAAGGTTCCACGGGATATAGCCCTAGAGGGTAGGGGGGGCCAAGGCTGTTGGTTGATATTCAAAGATCACCCACTACAAGCTCAGGAGTATTGCATTGCAAGTAGAAGGAAGTGCTGAAGGAGGGCCAGGAGACCTCCTTGGATGGATAAGGAGCTGAAAAGGAAACTTTGAAGGAAAAAGGAGGATTATAAAAGGTGGAAGCAAGGACAGGCAGTCTGGGAAGAATACAGGGATGTTGTCCGGGAAGCTAGGGACCAGGTTAGGAAAGCTAAGGCCCACTGAGAATTAAAATTGGCTAGGGATGTCAAGGATAACAGGAAGGGATTCTATAGGTACATAGCGAATAAAAGGCAGGCTAGGGACAATGTAGGCCCTCTCCAGAAGCTATCAGGAGAACTGGCTACCCTGGATCTGGAGAAAGCTGAGGTTCTTAATGACTTCTTTGCCTCAGCCTTCACTGGCAAATGCTCTGACCACACCACCCAAGTCTTGGAAGGCAGACACAGGGACTGTGAAAATTAAGACCCTGGGCTCACTGTAGGAGAGGATCTGGGTCGAGACCATCTTAGGAACCTCAACGTACACAAGTCCATGGGACCTGATGAAATTCATCCATGGGTCCTGAAAGAGCTGGCAAATGAAGTTGCTAAGCCACTGTCCATCATCCTTGAGAAATCATGGCAGTCAGGTGAAGTTGCCAACAACTGGAAAAAGGGAAATATAACCCCCATTTTCAAGAAGGGGAAAATGGATGAGCTGGGGAACTGCAGACCAGTCAGCCTCACCTCTGCGCCTGGCAAAATGTTGGAGCGGATTCTCCTGGAAGGCATGCTGAGGCACATGAAAAACAACAAGGTGCTTGGTGACAGCCAGCACAGCTTCACTAAGGGGAAATCCTGCCTGACGAATTTAGTGGCCTTCTATGATGGGGCTACGGAACTGATGGACAGGGGTAGAGCAGTTGATGTCATCTACCTGGACTTGTGCAAAGCGTTTGACACTGTCTCACACGACATCCTTGTCTCTAAGTTGGAGAGACATCAATTTGATAGGTGGACCACTCGGTGGATAAAGAACTGACTGGATGGGCCGCACGCAAAGAGTTGTGCTCAATGGCTCAGTGTCCAGCTGGAGATCAATAATGAGTGGCGTCCCTCAGGAATCAGTGTTGGGACCGGTCTTGTTCAACATCTTTGTCAGTGACACGGACAGTTGGATTGAGTGCGCCCTCAGCAAGTTTGCTGATGACACCAAGCTGTGTGGTTTGGTTGATACACTGGAGGGAAGGAATGCCATCCAGAGGGACCTTGGCACACTTGTGAGGTGGGCTGATGCCAACCTGATGAAGTTTAACCATGCCAAGTGCAAGGTCCTACACCTGGGTCGGAGCGATCCCAAGCACAGCTCCAGGTTGGGCAGGGAAGAGATTCAGAGCAGCCCTGCAGAGAAGGATTTGGGGGTGTTGGTTGATGGAAAAATGAACATGAGCCGGCTGCAGTGTGCACTCGCAGCCCAGAAAGCCAACTGTATCCTGGGCTGCATCAAAAGGAGCGTGACCAGCAGGTGGAGGGAGGTGATCCTGCCCCTCTACTCTGTTCTCAGGAGACCTCACGTGGAGTATTGTGTGCAGTTCTGGTGTCCTCAACATAAAAAGGACATGGAACTGTTGGAACAAGTCCAGAGGAGGGCCACGGGGATGATCAGTGGGCTGGAGCTCCTCCTCTGTGAAGATAGGCTGAGAAAGTTGGGGCTGTTCAGCCTGGAGAAGAGAAGGCTGCGTAGAGACCTCCTAGCAGCCTTCCAGTATCTGAAGGGAGCCTACAAGGATCCTAGGGAGGGACTCTTCATTAGGGACTGTAGTAAGAGGACAAGGGGTAACAGGTTCAAACTTAAACAGGGGAAGTTTAGATTGGATATAAGGAGGAAGTTCTTTATTGTGAGGGTGATGAGGCACTGGAATGGGTTGCTCAGGAAAGTTGTGAATGCTCCATCGCTGGCGGTGATCAAGGCCAGGTTGGACAGAGCCTTGGGTGGCATGGTTTATTGGGAGGCGTCCCTGCCCATGGCAGAGGGGCTGGAACTTGATGATCTTCAGGTCCTTTCCAACCCTAACTATTCTATGATTCTATGACATAGTAGATCAAGCACTCCTGGTATAATAGTACTGCTAGTACTGTGCAAGGCATCTTATAGGGATGACTGCACAGTTCTTGTCAGCGATGCTCAAGAAGGTGGAATTCAGATTTTAATAGAGATGATAAGATGATAAAAATGAAGAACAGGAAGGTAAAACTCTGAGACAAGGTGATGAAAGTATGTTTCATGAGCATAAACCAACTGTCTAAAAATGCATCATAGGGTGATGATGAAATGCTATGAAGGAGGGAACTAAACCTCCTTAAGTATGGTTATAGATCTAGGTTTGCATGTTAAAAACTAGAAACTAATTTGACTGTAATGCGATTCCTACTCCTGTAGAGCAATCAGGACTTGAAATGGCTTTCACGTGGATAAAGCAGGGGTTGGAAAAGGGGAAGAGCAGTGAGAAATACTGACAGCCCAGCTGTTAAGACAGAATGTATGTTCATGAAGGAGTATCACAATGTGGACTCAACAATCCAGGGTTTTTTTTTTTCTTCCAGACCTCTGCTTCAAAATTCACACCAGGGATATTTGCCCATATCCTCCTTTCTGTTTAGCTGCATAACAAAGAAAGACCAAGAAGGTGCTATGCTGCTGCGCAACTCATTCGTTTTTGTTTGTTCTGTGAAATGAACATGCATGGAGAGCTTTAATCACGTCCTCTCCAGGTACAATAACTCTCTCCACTTGTCTTCTCAATTTCAATAATGTTTGTAGTGTTCTTCTTTTAAGTCTGATAGATTCTTCTGAGCTTTGAGGGCATTTACATACTACCTTTCCTTTAGAAACTTGTATGTAATGAGTATGTTAACGATTGATGTCCTTTAAAAAAACGCAAACTGTTGAGTTGCTCCTGACCTTCTCTTGTATGGAGTTAACAGTTATTCAACCTTTGGCAGTCTGTCTGATAGAAAGAAATATTGGGATGACAACTGTGATTTGTCTTTGAGCAATTGCATGTTACACAGTAACTATTTGCTCTAATTTTAATAGAATTTATTCTCATTCCTTTTATTAAAACTGTTTGGCAGAAGGAACCCAGTATATTCCATTACTACAGACTTTTAAAAAGAATGAGTTAAAAGAGAAACTGCCAAATAATTTACATTTTTACAATCTATTGCCTCAGTTATAATATCTAGGAAAAATGACAGATGCAGCCCTGTTTGCTTCACAGCCATTTACCACTTCAATCTCTAACCCAGTCCCTTTATTTCTCCAGAGCAAGGTATTGCCCTTGTGCTGAAAATGTATTTACATGTAAACTGCTACCACTCATTTTAGGAAATGAAAACAGCACAAGCAGAGTACATTATTCCTCAGTCATTCAGATTTCAAACAGATTTAAATGGGGTAAACCATTAATTTCTCATAAGGAGTAACATATTTTTTTTTATTCTCTGTGTGTATTAATGGACTTGTATAAAATATAAGTAAAAATATGAATTCTGTATAAGGAAGGCCATTGTTTTTGAAAGAGAGAAAACAGGTGAGGGAGGCACGTAGATTTCTATAAGCTGATCACTGGAGGCTATACAAAATGCATCTGAAGAATGCTGTTTGTCAATGGCCTCAGAATCTAGCAGGTCCTGTTATGTACAACATTATCAATAAGAAGAGTTAACTCAAATACTGAATAAGACAGGAAAATATGCCATACACAAAATAATCTTAAAAGTACTTTCAGGCAGAGAAGTCTCAAAGGCAGCATGTGTTGTGATGAAAATTATTTATACTTAAAAAGAGATTTTCACATATTGATTCTGTGATCATCTCCTTGACAAATTATAAAGCCTTGCTGCAAACTACAAGGGCATTATATGAGAGTTCTTAGACACAGTTCAAAATTATAATGGTAGGTTTGTTGCCATTCTCTTCATAATGGCAATTATACTGACTGAACAGATTAACTACTCCATGAGAATTTCAGCTGTACATGTTGTAAGCAATGACATGCTGAACCCTGTATAATTGTCATTGCAACTGTAATTTTTATTGAAAAAAGCTGTTCTATATTCATAATAGTATAATGACATGGGAGCACTAAATAAAATGTCATCCCAACTGCAGACAGATTCTGTTGATGCAAGTGCTGCTTATACTACTGAGTCTGCCATTAGGAAAGTAACCACTGTCTTTGGGAAAGCATTCAGTCTTGTTCAATTGAACCTGTGAAAATGAGAGCACTCGGGGAATAGACCTGGGAACCAGGCAACCACACTGCTGAAAAAGGATTCTCACAACAAAAAGAATTTGTATGTTCACCTCTGTACTACCTAATGAGGACACTCCTGCAATTCAGGATTCTCTATACAGTATCTAATGCAGAAATTAAAGGGTAAATAATAATTATCAAGAAATAGCATTTCCTTATTTTCCATGACAATGCAATATTCAGTATTAAGGATAAGCCTATTGTACATCAAGTTTATGATGAAATCTGGAGGAGTTTAGTTAGTGACACAACGAGGAGCAGGATTTGGTCCTGCTTGCCAGGCTAAAGCAATTTTATATGGATTCCTTTCAGCTGCTTCATCTTTTGCATGGGAGAAATGGGTTCAATGAGATACAAAATTCTGGGGGAACGCGGTCTATTTACTCCTTTCAATAAACTTAATTTTTCTGAGTTTCTGATTAATTTTCAGTTTCATTTTCAGTCAGAAGTGTAGTTTGATTAAGCAGTTAAATTACAAACACTGTATTCCTTTAAGCCTATATACCTCTTATAAGCCTCATACCTCTATATACCTCTTATAAGCCTATAAACTTCTAGTTTCACCTAACTCACACAGTGAATTTCCATTTACTCCCTGTATGTGAAAGGCTTTCTTCTCGTCCATTCTGTAGTATAAGTATTCGCCAGACACTTAAGGGACAGCTTTGCTATCCTGTCTTAAGAACATGGCAATAGTTTCTTTCAAAGTATGCATAAGCCTAATGCAAAATGACTGAAATCAGGTACACTAATTTTTTTCTTTATTTTTTTCCCTGTGCTTGTAACTGTGTGCCATGTGTTCAGTGGTCTGTACCTCTGACATAATGAGCCTGAGAAAAAATAAAAATAGCAAGTATCTGGCAGAAGGTGTATTTGTAGTTGAGGTGATACACATGATATAAAAGTGTCTAGCTGAGGCTTTAGAGTGCAAGGGTCAAAAGGACACAAACCCTGAAATTAGTTTTCTTATTTCACAAATTAATTTCAACATTTTTCTAAACTTCTAATTTGAAAAGATATTTTCTTCAATACCTACAGGTGTAAGAATAGTAAATGGAATATTTCTGCTATCTAGCTTTAGTTATCTTACCTAGCAGGGTAAGCAGATAGGTCTTTTCACAGGGAAATTGTTGAAGGAGCCTCCAAGTGCTCTGAAGCACTTGCTTAACGAACTTTTCCTTGTTGGTCAGTGCAGGCTGGCAGATGACCTAATCAATGTGAGCTCCTAACAACTCATCCTAACAGGTTGTGGCATGAATACCCATACAATCAGTGCATCCTCTGCTCTCTTTTTTAACAGTTCCAACATGAGCTCTTCTCTTTCCGGGGCACTTAGAGCTTTCAAATGAAAACCAGTAGAAGCTTTGGGAATCAATGGAATTTTTTTTAATCTTCAGCAATGAACAGAGTTTTAAAAAAGTAGTTTTTATAATTAGCTAGTATTTTCTTTCTTGTTTACTGGCTAAAGAAGCTGTTCCTCAAAAAATGGACCAACTACCAACTCAATGCCCCTTCCTGCAACTCTGGTTGATATTACTCATGGAAGTCCCACAGAGCATCAAGATCAGGCTTCCACTTGGTCTGTAGGTAAGTCTTTAAAAAAGGTAAGACAAAGCAGTGTACGTATCTATTTCATAGTGTGTTCATATATATATATGCACAGTCCCTCATACTTCTATGAAGCCAGTACTACTCAGCCACAAATACTACTTCAGCTATGCTTTTTTTATGATCACTCTTGTTAAATATTGGGATGTAAACACTCAAACACCCTCTCTGCACTACTGGAGAACATAGACCAAAACTTTCATGAAATAAGAAACACGAAGAACTACCATCCTCCCAACCTTCAGCTGTTACTAGGAAAATAAACGTATCACTAAACACAGACATATCAGAGAACTCTAAAACCAGCTTTATAAAATCAGTTCTCCAACCAAGACCTTCATCAATAATTTCAGCAGTCCCATTAAGAAACAGGTGTCTTTTTTTCTGACTATGGAATTACATTTCTCCAAATTCACAAACTGAATTTGAATTCGACAGCCAACCTTCATCACTCAGTTATACCCATTTCACAGAAACCACAATTGCATTATATTCCAAAATACAAAATTAGCTAAATTGCTAATAATTATGCACGTCATAGTCAAATATCAGTGTAAATGAAGAACGCATGGACTACATCAAAATGAATTTTAACATTCATACACGTTCTGGTCAATAGCTTGGTATTGCTGAAATCAACAAAAATATTAAAATAACAGACACAACACACTACATCTGTAATACATGCAGACATGCACACAAACGGTAATCACCTGTGTCCTTTTCTGCTGTTGCTGATTATAAAAAAAAAGAAAAAGAAAAAAGAAGAGAGGAAAAACATCATTACACAAATATAGCTATTTAGATTTTATAAGAGAAGAACAGATACCAAAGAAGGTGTTAAAATGTTTTTAAAATCTTGAATATGGCAGTAAACGTCCTGACAGCCAGGTCACACAAGTGATGCATTTTGTCAGCTAAAGGAGAAATGGTGTGTTTTTAGGCAGTATATTTATATGTACTAGTCCTATGTAGTCTGTATTTCAAGCTCACTGGATGAGTTTGCATATTGTGCCTGAGAATTTAGAAATATAAATAACAGTAAAAGAATATAAAAAAGTAAGAATATAAGAATATTATTTTTGTTAGAGCCTTCTTTGCATGTCTACCTCTTAGGTAGTGGCTACTGGTCTATAGATGATATTATCATGTGATAGTTGCATTCTAACTGACTAATACGATATGATTTCTTCTGTTGTTCACTGAAGAAATACTTAAAGGACAAAATTCCCAAAGGTATAACAGTTACATTTGAGGATATCAGTAATGTTATGAAGATGATGACTATATGCTTTTTGTATGCAATTTGAGGAGCAAGCAATTAATGCAAATACTAACGTGAATTACTTTAAAGAGAAGAATTTAATTTTAGTGCACAGATACAATAACACTCCCATAAACCTAACATAGCAGAATGGAACCTATTACTGAAAACTATTACATTTATATTGATAAAAGGGTAGCGTATTTGTAATGACCAGAGTATAGGAAGAGATCAATACAGGTCTTACTGCTACTGAAGACCAACATTTTTAATGTTCTGATGTTATGATGCTGGAGCCTTCAATTTCAAACAGTACTTAGCCTATTTCTTGCTGAGAAATAGTACATTTATACATGGAATTATTTATTGTGCTTTGGGTTTTCTATTACATGAGCATAAACTATTTGCATAAATCTAGTTATGTTTAAATCAAAACACAGTAAATCCAAAAAGAAATTTGGAAGTCAAAATATGCCATGGAATGGACAGCAGTTTTATGTGCTGTTCCAGCTTATTGAAGTGCTAACAGCGTGCATATTTTAGAATGCCAGTTTTGCTGCTTGCAATGGAACTGTCACACTTGTTTAGAAAACAGTAAAAAAAATCTTGGACAAAGATGTATTTACACTACTGCAAAAAATTTTTCCAATTCAATTTAGTCTCCATGAGTGTAGATACCCTTTGCATGCTTTTGTAATCCTTTAAAAATCTTTCTATTTTTATACCCATTATTTTAACAGGTTTGCTAAAAGTCTGAAATATAGAACATTTAAAAAAAACCCTTTATGAATAGAGAAAGATAAAAGCTAAGGAAAACAGTTATTTTTGCCTTTTCATTTTCTGGAATAGATTTAATATTCATCCTTCTTTCTTTAACACAACATGATATCATAATTAATTATGATAAACTGGTTACTAAGATGGTTTCATGTTGTTACTCCCATGATATAATACCGGTTGCTATAGTGATGAGATGGGTTTTTTGTTAATCACTTGTGAGATTGGTTAACTCATGTTTTTCAGAGAGTTTGAGAAGAAATGGTAAAAGGAAAAAAGTTGGCTGTATAATACTGCTCAATATGAGGCTTCTTCATCTTTCTGCTATGATAACTCTGGTTCTTCTAGTGCATTGCTAGAAATACGTGCCATTAAAAAAACATAATATGCATAAAACTGGATTTTTTAAAAGCAGAATTCATCTTTCATACATTTTCCTGTTAACTGAAACTACCTCCAATAATCCAGTTACAGAGATGCGGGCACACAGTCTTCTTCTCCTGAATATATCTGTACAGGGGTATCTCAAGCTTTCTGTGCTTAAAGAAGAATAACAGATGTGTCTTGACAAGGAATTTGACCATTATGACTTTCTTTTTGTTCTAGATGGGTTAACAAAGAGTAAAGTGACATTATGTACTCTAGCAACATTTTTTGAGAAAAATCTTCATTTTATGATACACTTTCTAGAATGCACGTAATTCCAGAAAAACTACTGATTACCATCAAATCTAGTATTTTGTCCCAGTTGATCACTTTGGAAAATCAGGATGTAATTAAGATTTTAGTAATCAGATTATTATCATAGACCTGGCAAAACAACACCAAAAATAAATATCTATCTGTCTGCCTTATAAGTGCATCAGAAAAGCAACTTTACCCAGTGTTTTCAAATTTCAAGGTACTGTTACTGCTGTTAAGGTAAGAATTTCCTGTCAGTAGTCTAATTACTAGAAATAATTAGAGAAATAAAAAATAACTCATAAACAACCTTCTGGATTTATGGAGAACTCGAAAGTAAGAACAAAGGGCAACTTAAATGAGGAAGTCCTAGTCTTCTATTCAAATGGTCCCAGGAGGCATATTAAAGCAATGAATAGGAAAAAAGCTCCATAGTTCACCAGCTGAGATTTTAATGAGACATTTCCCCTTGCTGTGGAATGGTTCTGTTCTGGAAAGGGAAAAGGCTGCTCACAGAATGTTCAGTTAATAGGCATTGTTGTCTTTTACAGCCACTTTGGTAGTTGATTGCTGTACTAACCTTCTATTTTGGCATATTCTGTAAGTCGAGTGTAATTGATCAAGGCGGCCTTCTCCAGACATTTTCTGACTACTTTCTTCACCTCTTCGGCTGGTATGGGAGTGGCAATATCTTTCATTAAAACCTGTGTCAGAGACAATTGTACCTCTTGGTTACAGTACATTATCCAAAACCCAAGGGAGAAGGATATAGGTATCCTAAAGTTACTACAGAACTGATAATCATAAAGGCAGAAATAAAAAAGGAACTAGAGATTTGTCTTTCAAGGTTTCTGTTCAACCCTCGCTTGACTGCCTGTATGATATTTATAAACAATACCACCCTGCTGTTTGGCATCTTGCAGCATGCTGGTCAGCCTTCATTTGCGTAATGCCAAGACCAGTATAACAAACAAGAGCATTCCGTGGATGGTCTGGATCACGGTGCCTGCAAAAGATATGGATGTGGAAATTTGCTTGGTTGTCACCTGTGGAAAAGCTTCCACCATTGCATAATGTAAAGGAGAAACTGTGAACCACACCATCAGAGCTAATACTGACTTTTCTACAGTCAGTTATCCAAATTCAACATGTCCTTGCTGTGAAAAAGAGTCCTCTATAGGAGCCAGGGAAAACATCGAAATTCTGGTGGACTATTTGATTATGGACAAGTAGAAGAACAGATCATAGAAAACTTTTTAAAACCTGCCAGTTTTTAAAACCTGTCCGTTTTTAAAATATAGGATTTTGGTAAAGTTGATCACCTGTTGCAAGTGATTTAATATATTTTTACCACATTTTATATAGAATAGTAGAATCATAGGATATGATATTTGATTATATACCAATAATAGTTTCAGGTAACTTACAACCTTTTAAAAATGCTTCTCCAGTGTATCCCCAGACATGCTACACCCTTACAGAACATATTTAAGGATTACTGTGAAAGGGAGGAGAGCAAGAAATATGGTCTGGAGAAGGGTACAGTAGAAAAGAAACAGGCTCCCTAACAGAGAAGCTATTAGGAAGACACTGTTGCAAAGCAGACTCTTCCATTACTTGCACATACATAATGACATCTCTACCTTTGTTTACTTGCTTCTTTTTAATGAATAACCTCCGGGTTATCAACGAGTCAAAATACAGTATTCAAAATATTTTATTCTGGATATGATTTGTTTTGGGTTTTCCCCTTGTCCCCCAAAATTTCAAAGACAAGTAAAATAAGATATTTCTATCTCATTCTGCATAAGTATAGAAATACACATTTATTCCCAGTCAAGAACAGTGATGTTCCTTCAGCATCAGAGTACCATCGCCATTTTTAACAACAGGAACTGTGAGAGGAAATGGCTGTTTCATATAACACAAAGGAAACACAAAGGAATCTACACAGCACTACAGTCACTGAGATTGTAAGTGAAAGAAAACACATATACCCCATCTCTCTATGTGCTTTTGATCATGGCAGAGGTTTTCTACAGAATCTCTATCCATGGAATGTTCTGCAGCACAGAACAACTGACCCTGTCCAGGACCAGATCTCTCAGATTTTGGCAAAGCTACTGGGATACGACTGGGATCTAAACTTTTTTTGAATTCATACCTTCATCAGGCTCCTGCTGACACAATTCCTCTGGAATCTCTGCTGGGATTTAAAGTTCTCTTTCCTTAGAGATGACTGAGATCTTTTTAACACTATGAGGTTGTCTTGCTCCTAGTCAACATAAATTGATTTGCTGGGCAGAATTTACATTTATAGCTGTCCATGTCAGTTTTACTACATTTAGCTTTTTCTTCTTAAATTTATTCAGATTATGTATTTATGAAAGATTATTTGGATTGTATAGAAGCTTTTTAATGTTATACATATATATAGAAAACATTAGAAGCCAGAAGCCATAGAAAGCAGGAAAGAGGGGCTGCAGAGTACACTTGAATTACTTTAGAGGTAATGTTGGGTAACTGTTAAATTTGAAAGAAACAGAGTCACCACAGTGGCTTGAAGCGAAAGTCAAACAAATCCTACAGGAAACAGCTGCTTGTCTCTGCCAAAGACAAGAAAGAAAAAAGCTCCAGTGAACAGTTAAAACCAACAGTAAAATACCTGAGAAGACATGAGCCTGCTTTCAGCACTGTGAAGGCAAAAGAAAAATGCAGGCTTAGAGCTCAAGCAGAGTTTAAAATATGTTCTCAAACTTACCCTTTCAAGTAATGAAAGTGTGGCTTTTAAAGCTCCTTCGGGGCGTCCAAAAGGGAAGCAGTATCTTAGAAAAAAAGAAAAAAGGAAGAGAAAATGATCAGAAGTATAATACCTACGTTAGAATTTACTTTGAGACCTAACTGTATACAACTTGCATTAAATTAAGTTAGTAGAAGACTCCCATACATGAAGTACTAATGAAAGCAGAAGGCCTCTCCAGCAGTCTACCATGGATCATATACACAGTACAGCAGTATCAGACCACCAGCAGATCACACCTAAGTACAGAAAAAACACAAAAGGCAAAAAGCATCACTTCCACTTTCTCAATTATGAAGCACATTTAATGGTCTCTGATAAGCTTAAGTGTCATCTTCCTGGAAAGAGGTACTATTTCTCATGTAGCCATGACAGCTAGTGGAGCTGTGAAACTAGCAGTATGTATACTATATCTTGTTTTAACATTGGATTAAGATAAAATGTCAGACATTTAAGTTTCTAGAGATAATATGGGAATAAAATGCCTGAAAACATTCCATGACATTTTTCTATTATAAATAGCATGGAAAAGCATTTCATGATATCTTAGATTTTATCAGCTACAACTTAAACCATACCCTTATTTGTCTTGATACTTCTAAAATTCTCTAAATTAAAAAGTGATTCCATTCATTGCTTTGTTTTTCATTTTCGTATACTGACTGATCCAATATATCAGCTCAATGAGACTACAATGCTCAGGCAACTGTAACGTCTTTTAATCTCATCTATAAGATCTTGCTGGGAAATCCCCAATTGGAAAAAAGATTTTTTACTTTGCTGAGATTATTATCTTTTTATTATTACTCACTGAGAATGGTAGCCTCATATTCTAATGTTTTCCAATAGTAATCTTTTCTAATGATAAAAGGATTCAGATCAGTGAAATTTAAGATATATTTTGGTCAGCCAAAATAAAGCCCTGAAAATGAGATCGAAAAAAGGATTTCCCACAGCAAGAATTCCAGTATTTGCTTTGTCTCATTTTGTTTCTTTCTTACAATAGTGCTAACAATTTTTGAGAACAGGCTAACAAATTATCAAAGCAGATTTAATGACCCTTAGGTGTTAAGTCATTTTAAATCAGAACACACCTTTAGGTGTTTTGTCTCCTTCCTTTGCAGTATATTTCTACAGCCCTTGACTTGAGCTTCCCACTGTTTATTCCTATCATCATCTAATGGTAGCTTTTGAATAAATGTCACTCATTTATTGATTACACTTACTATTTCAAATCAAAGACTTCATTTCAGGTATGTTCTGCTATGTCAATAATGTAACAAGCTTCCAAAACCCAAGCAGCTTTAAGTTCCTGATGTAGATATAGGCCCCACAGTAGAATAGGGGTTATTCAGGTTACTGCAGAGACAATATGTATGAGTAAAACTTGGGCAGCAAGCTTACGTGTGCAATTGGTGCAAGAAGCTTCTGACAGAAAAGAGTGGTTATACTGAGATAAGCAGCTTAAAGAAAAGGAAATGTTCACAGTAGAGGCCTTAAGGGGATGCTCTGAGCAGTCGTGCCTCCAGTATTGCAGTCTCTGTGCTGCTGAGGAGGCAGGGGAGCAGCATCTTTCTGGCAAGAAGAAATTCAGACTCTTGGATAAAACCCGCATGCCAGTCAATTTCCCACTGTTTGGCTGTGGCAAGGCTGCTGCCACAGCTGAGGGGATCTTTAAGGATAGGGAGTCACATATGGTGACGATAAATTAAATTATTAGACATATGGACAACTGAGGCTGTGACATCAAAGAGGACCAAGCATTAAGTTAGTTGTTGGCACAAAGGCAGTGGACATCAGGAGATGTTTATGTAACTGACCTAGGGGAGAACAGAGAAGGAGCAGTACTCATGTCCTGCATTAGTACCAGCAACATAGGGAAGCATAGAAGGAACACTCCAGAAATAAAATTCACACAGCCAGGCAACAGATTAAAGTCTGAGACCCTTACAGCAGCTTTCTCTGAAATATGGCTCTTCCACGTTTGATGCCTGAGAGGCAGGCAGAGACTTGAAGTCTCAGTGTGCAGGTAAGATGTCAAAGTGTCTTAAGAAGAAGGAAATACTCTAGGTGAGTGCTGGTGATCCTTGAAAATCTGTACCACTGACCCCCTAATTAGGATAATGAGCATGATTAGAAAATGTTAAGTGAGATTAGAGAAGCTGCAAATTTTTGACAAATAGTAACAGAAAGAGATTTTAACTGCAGACATGTACACGTCTCATTAGGATGAGATACAGTATTTTGGGACACAGTTTTGAGTCACTTCCTCGAACAAGTAATTTAGGACCCACAAGAAAAGATACTCTTCTGGATTTGGTCTCAGCTGTGACAAGACATAGTTTGAAAGTGCAGAGAATAAAATTTAATAATGCAGCAAAAGAGAACAGGCAAAAAAAAGTCAGTACATGTATTGATTCAGTATATTACATCATATATATTATAGTCGTTCTGTATATTCAACTTGAAGAATGGAAACTATGAAAAACTTGAAAAATAGAAGTCTAAACCTTAAAGGAGTATTCCAAAAAGCAAGAAACCCACAAGCAGCCTGAGAGAAAATTCAAAGTCCAAAGTCAAACACATGCCACAACTGAAACCCAAAAAAGGTTAGAAAACCATGCAAAACCCCCTCTTTGTGATTCCATGAGGAAGAGAAAAAAGTTATTGCAGACAATCTGACATTTAAAACTGTAAAACCTATCTGAGTGAGGAGGACATGAAAATCTCTAAAATATTCTAGGGCCTACATAAACAGCATGGGTACTTGAACTGACAGTATAAACAGTGGAAGCAGGAAGCCAGCCTGGGAGATGATGAGACTGCCTGGAGACAAGGAATACAGGGCATTCATCAGGGACAGTATGGCCAAAGCAGAGAACCTCAGTGTATGCTTTGCAACCACCTTTACTGCTGAATGTGTTTTCCAAAATATTCAGCATTTCATAGTTATCACAACAATTTTGATGGGTTGATATATGGAGTGGTTGTAGCACCGCATTTTCTTGAGAAAACAATCTCACAGCCAAGGTTATTTGCTAATTAATGATACAGGCGATCTTTTTTACATTATTTGTGTCAAGGCTTTCTTTATAAATCTAATACCAATTCGTTATTAGGATGCCCTGTCTTGTGATTGTATATGCTTTATAAATTCAGATTCCAGGCCACTATTGATTCTTCCTCCTACCAGTATTATGCCAGTATCTTCATCTAAATTCAGACATTCCACCTATTTTTTTTAGTTCTAACATTTATTCAGAGAAAGATATAATGATTGTTCGTCACCTGGCAGATCACTGTTTGCCTTGATTAAATAGGATATTAAAACAAACCTTAGAGTCCTCTGAAGAATGGTGTATTCACCTTTGAATGACACATTGAATTGCTCTCAAGGAGGAGTTCCTAATGTTTGAATTTCCTCAAAACCCACCAAGACTGAGGCAGTAAGATCCTATGGTCACTAATATACTGCAAATTCATTCAACATACCCTACCTAGTGTGCAGGTAAGCAGACATAATGGGTTTCACCTTTATTTGTCCAACTCAAATAACTGTTTAGACATTATTGTACATTTTGCAACTAGTCTCATGCATGTGAAGGTGAACAGAATTATTCTGAAGATGCCTTTCTTCTTGTTCCTCCATTTCCCTCTTCTCTCTGCACGTATTCAGAAGGCTTCTGCAGCTTCAATATTTTTGGGATTACAGCTACTTTCATCAACCTCACCATTGTGTATGGGTGAAAGTAATTACATTTACTGGAAATTACAGCTATCATGTTTCTATGTTTCTATCATAAACTTGACAGGATATGGCCATGCCAATCATAGGCCAGAGGTCTTCTCCCAGCTCCAATTCTCCTTTTTTTTTTTTAAACTTGTTTTCTTTCCCCTTGCAGATGATGTTTTTTGTCAGTACTCTCCTCCTGCCTTTCCAATACCTGGGTAGAAAGCACTGTGTCCTATGTCGCTCTGTATTGCTTCCCTGGAGTTATTTAATTCAATGGAAAGCAGGAAACAGGGAAGAATACTTAAGGAGAAAAAAAGGAAGGGAGTATAATTTTTTTTCCCAAAAGGAACACCCTCCAAGAAGAATTCTAGTTTTCTTTAGATTAACACAAAGATGAAGTCCCAAGTGAAGGCTGCTATGTACTCTCTGCTCAAAAAATCCCCAATGACCAAGTTATCAACATAACAGATAGCAGTGAATACTAGACATTGTCCTCATCAAACCAGAGGGGCATACAACAAACTTACAGGCAACCTTGCCAAAAAAAGGAAGCTGTTTCACACAGCGCTATTTAAACTATGGAATTGGTTGTCATGAAGTGATACAGAGACAAAAAAAGTCTATAAATACATTCTAAAAAATTATTAGACTGACAAAATGGCAGATAGGTTGGCTTAGTGTGATAAAGAAACAGATTTGATGGTCTACATGCTGTTTTCATGCTGAGCTTCACAAACCATCAACTGCTAGTAAACAGAAGGAAATATCAACCCAAGTGATATTTCACCGTTTCTTGTACTCCCCCCCTAAACATCTTCTAATCACATTGACAGTCCTTCCATATGACAAAATCTTTACTAAGGATGACGGACCTTAGCTGGTAAGTATATCATAAACCCAAGAAAATGACATTAGACATCCAGAAAATTTTTAGCAGCCATTTATCAAAATTGTTCTCATATGATTTTTCTAATCAGTACTAATCCAGAAATTACTTAGTCATTTTCATGTAGACAATTTTCTTAGAGTTATAGAAAGCATAAAGTTAAAAAGCATCAACAAACCCAGGCCTATATTCTTGCACAATCTTTTCTGCCACAGAAAAATCCAGCTCACATGACACACAAATAAATTTTAGGCACAACCACTTGTGTAAATAAGTTATTTTATATTTAATATATTCAAAATTCATTTTCAGATAGACTATTTTAGTTTGAATCCACTTATTGAAGACCAAAATTGAACACAATAAGAAAATTCTTCCAGAAAAAAAATAATATTAATTGAATAAATTATACACTCACCTGAAATGGCTTATTTGGTTTTCCAAAAGGGAGGAAAGTCTGTCCTTAATTTCCTCAAACCTTTCTTTCTCTTCAACAGACACTGTTCCAATTCCATCTGGCCTGAAATGTTAAATATTTAACAATTGTTGATATCTCTTTATGCTGATTCTTTTTTGAATAGTGATCTTTATTTTTAAAGCTTTCAGTTAACATGTGCGCTAGCTTTCCCATTTCACGTTCCCTTGAAGGATAAACAGCAACTTGTGAATAAAGTTAAAATAGGCTGCAAATAGACAACTTAGCTTTTCAGCTGAACCTTTAAATTCGAGTTGTTTCTATCTCATCCCTTATGAACACAAGGTAGCATATACTTCTCCCAAAACATCCCCAAAGATATATAATATCCTTTCTCAAGAAAATTAGTACTATTGGCACAATAGCGGGGCCTACTCAGATCTCATTGAATTTCAGCTCCTTGAATCTTCCAGATATTTTCCCAGAGGCACAATATAGAACAAAATGATTTTAAAATGAAGGTGGGAGGCAAATCACAGTGAGAAAAGCTAGAGCAGACAGCACCTAGGAATCCCCCACTTCGACTGAGCATGTCTTTTTGATCCCCTACCCCATACTGACAAATAGCAGCATATATACAGCAAAAGGATGCAACAAAAAATAGTCTCTAGAAAAAGAAGCACTGGCATTTTTTTAAACATCAAATTTAGTCCTAATAATTAATAATAAACCTTGTATGTAAATCACGCAGTCTAAAGGGGTTAATGTATTTATATTAAAATGATGCATAAATTAAAGAAATTTTAATACACATTTGCCGAATGATATTTTTGCAATGCAGTCACAACTTCCCCACATACAGCATATTTTAAAAAGAAGTATCTGAAATCTTCCTGTTACTCTCTTCGAGCTCCAGGGTAACAAGCCAGCTACCGCTTCCCACTTAGCTTACAACCGAAGTGCAGATCTGCCCTGTACCTCCTCCAGAGCCTCTAAAACTGTATCTCAATGTTTCTAGAACTGAGAAAATTGTAGAAAAATGACATGAAAACAGACAACATTCTGTGAATGTTCTCAGACTCAATCCACGATTCTATGAACACCTTTTTTGCTAAAATGTTACTTTAACTTTCTGTACTACTCTTAAATCTAGAAGGGATAAGTTGCTATCTGGTCATGACATAAACATTTCTCTCACCCTTTAAATCACTTATATTTGTGATCTGTCAAGTCAAGGTGGAAAGAATGCCTGAACTCCTTAAATTATTGTGAAGACAATAAAAATCAGATATGGTGGAGATATGAGTAACCAGGCACATCAATATACTTTGGTATAAATTCGATGTGAAAGAGTAAATAACTTATCTTCTCTCTTTTGATGGATGCCAGGATACTTTACCTCAGCCTTCTGACACATGGAACGCACACACATTTAAGTAAATTGCACTGTCTGATTTCATTGTCAGGAAAGATCGTGCTCTGGAGTGATAAAGCAAACATTTCTGTCATATTAAACCTCACCGAGGCATGTCATATATATGACAGAAAAGACCTAGGGGTGCAGATAACAGTAAGTGAAAAAGGTGAGCCAGTAGGATGTCATATCTGTCAACCTGCACTAAGGCTAGGATCACCATGTACCGGGAACCTGTCACTTCATGGAGTTTGTTTTCATAAAGAACCTTACTGACAACACCTAAAGTTTTCAGAACTGTTAAATATATTCACAGTGGATGTTTGCACAGAAGCAAATGTTCCAGAAGAAAAAGAAAGAGCACACAGAAACGGTGTTGGAAAAATGTACCATCTAACGCACTGAGAACCTCTTCTCTTGAAAACATGCTTTTAGAAAACAGCACAAACTCTGAAACATATTTTTCTTTCTTCCTGTTAGCCTTATTGCAACAAGCAGAATATAAAACCGCATTTTTGCGACACAGTTCTGAGACACATGCTATGCTGGTGATCATTTTCTGCTACTCTTGGGAGTATCTACCTACTCCTGAGAAAAAAGAACCCACAGAAAAAGGAATCTGACTCTGAGATGGCTGAGATAGAAAAAATAGGTAGTTTCAGAATTCTTGCTCATTTTGTCTTCTAGGTATTTTTCTGTAATTGCTTCAAGGACAGAATAAAATAAAATACCACTGTTTTGAGCTGGTTATTTTTATTTACATATTATTGTGTCTGCCAAGAAAATCAGATTCATGCAGTCATTAAGTTTTCAAAGGCTTGGGTCCATCCATAAACTGGATGCCATAAAATGCAAGAACTATTTTGTAACTAAATCTGAGACCAAATGTGCCTTTCCTACCTTCCCAAATATTTTGGATAGTGGTTTGGACTTTCTCATTGCAGCCTTGGACCTGCCTTTCAAGAATTCAGGCAAGAAAAGTGATGGACTGTCTAAGAAGAATTTTCATTTTAACATTATCTTCTCAAGAAGGTAAAGGGAGAGTAAGTTTTCCTTTCCTCCACATTCTTTCCCTCCTTATTTTTCACAACTGCTTTTGGGATTGGAGAACTAGGTGAAACAATGAACACTCAAAACCTGAGTAGCCTTCTTTCTCTCACTTATATTAGTTTTCCATTTTTTGAGAACTCTGCAATTGGATTTGGATTGGCCTGTCTTGTCTGCTTAGATCACAGTCTAACTGGCACAGATGTAATGTCAAATTGTTTAATTCACTCAGACTTAAATATGAAAAGAGATTGGAAATAAATACCTTGTGAACTACAGCTAGTAAATTCAAGTGTTCGACCACAAGACACTCAAGGAATGACATTGAAAAATAGAGGCTGAACAGAATTTTTAAAGAAACTTGCAAGGTCGCTGTCCTGATGGCAGTTACTCTAGGGAAGCTGACAGATTAGGCGGTGAATTTAGGGCTTTGTCTGGGAATGGAATGTTTTTCCTCAATATCATCCTTTAAGGTTTGGAGCACCCTCTAAGAAAAAACCTGCCTTAAAATGTGTAATAATTTGCAGAGGTCACTTGTTGCAATGTAGGATTAAGATTATTGTGAATATCTATGGCTGGTGAGATAAAAATAGCAATCCAGTTCCAATGGGAATTAGATGTGATGGAGACTGAGTTGACTGTAGATCGTTTCCTGCCCTCAGCCTTTGAAACAGCTTCTCCTAGTGGCCTCTCAGAGGGTGAATTGCTACTTTAAGCAAGACTGCTTTGTTGAGACAGCCTTGTAAATACTGACTGAAGGCGACTGACTTCTGTTTTTAACTCTGCAACATCGCTGATACCGGTACTTTTTGCGTATTTGCATATTTTAAAATGTTTGAAGTCTTTTCAATGAGCTTTCCTCATCAAACACATAGACCACCACTTTGGTTTTCTTGAAAAAAAATAAGAATATGAGGACAGAAATGCGCAGATTGATGTTTTAACATGTACACACATACACACATAGGTGAGAACAGTCAGGCTGACCAAAAGAATCTGCAAGAGAAAGATGAGAAATTCTGATGAAAAAATAAAATTCAAGAAAAATACTTCAGCTAAGGTCTTTCTTACTTCAAGACATTTATATCATAAACTACATTTCAAGGGTGTAGGAAAAACAAAACCAAAACTTAAACATCATCTTGGCTCCTGGAAACAAATTGTTTTAGAAGACTTCAATGCTTTCTAAGAGCACTTGTTTTTGAATTCAGTAGGATGTACAGTAAATGAAAGGATAGTGACAGTTTTCAAATTAGTAAGATAAAAGTTTGACTTCTTGTTTCTTAGTAAACTTAAGAGAAAATTATTTAGAATTTTCACGTAGAGATTCTATTATCTATAGGACTTTAATATCCAAGGAATTTAATATCCAAATTTTCCTTTAAAACACAATTGTGTTAATTAAGGTTTCTGCAGAGTCCATGGTTTATTTTAGACAAATCTAAGAAAAACAATGATTGTCATTATCAGCTGAGAAGCAGGCAGAGCAGACGTCTTTTTATTAACAGAAAATGAAGAGAGCAAATTGTCACGTGGCATTTGAACACAGCTTTAACCAGCAGGCACTAGAACACCGAGCATTTTGTTTATATTAACTATTCTTCAAACCCTCTGACTAGAAAAAATAAATGGCACAATAGAGCCTTCTGCTGTATGCATTTCTCAGGGTGATCCTACATCTGCTTACAGGTCATACTCTTTTTCACAAGTGAATGAAAAAGACCAATTCCGAAGGCCACGGAAACAGATTAAGATGATAAATCAGGTTAATTTTAATGATCTTTTATGCAGTTATATTTTAGGTGCGATTCATTAATGTCCTTCTACTGAGAAGCTAAGCATATACTAATATAATATAATTTTACCCAAAGTATAAGAGTATTTGTAGGTATTAATCAGTTGAAATTAATGACAAAACAATGTATAATATTTAGGGAAGGTAAGAGTATGTAATAGCATTAGCTATTCCTTCATTGCCTAAGATGGCAAGTATCACCTTAAACATGCAGAACTTTGTCCTAATTTTACTTGATAATGTGTGCATTATGATTAATTTACTACTGACATTTTCAGAAGCAGATTCGTTTTGATGTGTTGAGAAATATACCTCTGCTAGTATTGGAGGGAGGACACACTTTATTATAACATTATAATAGTTATTAGCACTTTCCAACACAGGACAGTATCCTTCACTAAAACAAACGTGAGGTCAACATGGTTTCACTTGGTACCTCGAAAAGGGTGAAGAATTTTGTTTCTAGCTTTGAATTCAGGTAAACTCTACTGATAACTTTCTTTTGGCCATTTACAGCAGTAATATATGATCAGCTTCCAAAAATGAAAAATGAACTGGATGATGCAAGATGCAAGATGCACAGGGCAGTATATAAAACTGAGAGACATAGTGAAAAAGTTCTATTCTTAGCATTGCCCAATGAGCCTCAGAAAAGGGGATTATTACATTCACTTGAAGAAAAGCGATATAAATGTCCAAGGATCAACTAATTTTTCCAGTTTTAAGAGAACACAAACTCACATGGTATATCAATTATAAAAGGTGTATTTTCTCATTCCGTTGTTCTGGGGAAATGGTGACTGATAACAAATGGCTTCTGAATAAAACCGTGCTTTCAATTATAAGAAATCCATTCTCACTGTTCCCATTATAGAGGACTGATAGAAAAATGGGACAAAGTACAAAAGACTCTTGTTAAGTCTCTAGATGCTGTATCAGACATGAGAGAGAATTTATATAAGATGCTGGTAGACTGATGGAAAATAACTTCTAATGCAACATACTTCCCTAAAGATCCACACTGTAAGGGAACTCAGGCTCCTTCCTCCAGCTGTTGGACAGCCTTGGAACAGACTTAAGATTCAAGCAGAAAGCCCAATTGCTAATAGAAAACAGTGAAAAAGATCCTTGCACCTGCTATCATTACAACACAGAACATGTGGGGTTGAGACTGAATAAGCAGCACAGCAGAAAGAGGAAGCATTTTAAACTGCTTAAAACTGAAAGGTTCCATGAAATTCTGCTAGCAATGGTTTCTTGGGAAAGCTATCTAAGAAGTCTACATGCTATTCAATATTTTTATACGCAAAATCATACATATAAAAAACATAACACTCCTGGGAAGAGATCAAGTGGACAAAACCTTTCATGTCAGGTGGTGGCCATGTGCAAGATAAATGGTGAAATTACAGACTTGAGCTCTGGAATTTTAGATTAAATCTTATTAGATACTGTTAATGAAGGATATAAAATGAAGGAGAAGCCAGCAAGATACAGTCAATCTTACTTTAAACATAGAGCTGATTTAGTCAGAAGAGAAGGAAACATCTATTCAGAAGTTCCACAAATTATTATTAGAAGAGTCAGAGCAATGTAATACTATTTTCTTTATTCTTACAAAGTTCCTTGTCTCAGATTTGAAAGGAAGATTTCTGATTCTTTTATCACTTGACACTAAGTGTAAAATTGCAATAAATGGTTCTTATCACAAAACATTGCAAAATGAAAAGAAATATCTGAATGTGCAGCACACTCTGAAGTTTCCATAGTTTCATTTCTCTTATGTGTTCATTTACTCCACTTTAAGATATTTCTTCCAAGCATAACAGAAGCAAGAAGCCTATCAGAGAGTCTACAGTGCCAAATGATGGCAAGGATCTAAAAGGAGCTCTCAGAGAGGGCAAGGCTATTGCAGAGATGTGAAATGAATTCTTTGCACTGGTGTTTATTATGAAGGAAATTAAGAAGACTTCAATGCTGGAACCCTTCTTTGTTCGCAGGAAAAAAAAAAACAAATCCACCACCTTATTTTCAGTACAGAATCTGTCTAAAATTAATGCAACTAAGAAAAAGCTTAAAGAACAAATTAGATAAATGGACAGCAGTATGTTGCCAGGGCCAACCTGTGGTTGCATGAAAGTTCTCACCAACAACTGCTATAACATAAGGATATTCTATGATTCTGTGATATTTATGGATAAAATTAAAGAAACTTGGGTAAATATTATTGTGATGACATCTGTAAGGCATAAGACTATATGGCATAGAAATCTTATCTTCTGATCTTCTTGAAGCTCTCTAAAAGGATCAAAACCAGGTGGACGAGTATGACCTGACTGATATGATGTACACAAATTTTCAAAAATCTCTTGTCAGAATGTCTAACCAAAAGTTTTTAACACTGTTAAGCAGCCACTGACTAACAGTGAGTCTTACAATTACAATGAAGAGAGTAGGAATAAATGGTGAGTACCTGCAGTGAGGTTATCAGTAGACTTCTGCAAGGATCTGTGCTGAGACCTATGTTATTTTATGGTATTCGCAAATAACCTAGCAAACAGGTAAGAAATGAGGTGATAGTAAATGTAATTGTAATGATATCCATATGGCATAGTGTGGAATTATAGAAGGATCTTATGAAGTCAAGTAGCAACAAGACAGCAAACAATGATCAAGGTATTTAAAAAAAGGTAAGGAAAAATCAGTTGCTCTTCAGGACAGAGATCATGGTGTTATGATGGATAATTCAATGCAAATGTCCCTGTTCAGTAGCATTCAAAGAATCAAATTAACATTAGGGATTACCAGAAAAGGGTAAGGAATTAGCAGAAAACATCCACCCAGTGTAATCAACACATGGTCCACTCATACTTCTTGAATCTTAAATAGTGAAGAGACAACAGAGAAGGATATTTTTTATCTTTTTTTTTTTTTTTTCTGTCTCTCCTTCGTCTCTCCCAGGAGCAACAGAGAATGAAATGAGATGTGCAGGAGTCAAGTTCAAAGCAAGAGTTCTTCAAGCAAGAACTTGCTGCCAAAGGTGTTGAGGGTGCAAAGGGCTTACCCAGGTTCAGGGGTGCAATGGATAAGTACCTGAAACAGACGCTCACTCCAGGTTAACAAACAGGCATATTCTGAGCTGCAGAGTTGGAGACTGAAAGCCCACTAAGAGGAAATATTGCATATGCTTGCCCTTCTCTTACTCCAAGCAGGTCAATGCTGGAGGCAGATGATTTACTGGCTTGGAAGAGCCCTGACTCAATATGACTACTGTTCTGTGCAAACACACAAGCTGAAGATTTCAAAATGAAGACAGAAAGAAACTATCTTTGGCTATAAACTGGTTTCTGTACTTGCACCTTCATTTCTCATATATGAACTTCCAATAAATCAGCTTTCTTTCTGAATAGAAAAAGGTATAACCAGGGAATATGCTTGAATTCTGATTTTTTTTTCAATTCAGGCTGTACTCAGCAGGTGGAAAGAAGTCACTTTGCACTTCATGTGATACGCACCAGCATCCATTTCAGACAAGAGGGACTGAATAGAAGTCACAGCATGAAAAGTAGACAAAAGTGAACGTGATGGGGAAGAAAACAATAGCTCCCACCTGGACTGTTTAGACTGAAATGTCAGCATTCAGGAATATCCTACAGTTCCTTGTTCTGCCCATTTCACTTTCACCAGAGATATACAAGTGTAGGCATAATTGCAGTGCAAAAGGTTCACTTGTGAACTAATGACTTTGATGGGGACCATATTGTGAAATATTTCTGAAGAAAAACATTGTGAACAGGAACCAAAAGAGATGGTACTGTGAAGTTACATAGCGCCAGAAGCACAGCCAATGAAAGCTGATTTTATTTACTGGAGAGAAAGTAATCAGTTGATCCAAAAATAAGGATGTCTTTTTGTTCAAACAGAAAGGTTATTCTTTTATTAAAATATTTTGCATTTTTAGCTATTTGGGCAGAGAATGTCTTGAGAATGTCATCCACAAAAGCAGAAATATCTTTTCAACATAAGCAGTTTTTTAGATCAGTTGTAATGCTCTTCCCAGCAGGAAAGGAAAGGCACAATTGAAGCTTGAATTCCTCAGTCAAGGACTCAGCACATTGTGTTCACCCCTGCATAAACATTACTGTTCGCAAACCAACAACATTAGCACAAGACACACATTAAGTACCAGTATGCTTGATAACTTTGTCAGAACTTATTACCTGTATCTTCATCTCAGGAAAGGGAAATGTTCTCTGGTTCTGAGACCGGGTAGCAAGGTCTGCTGCTCAGTTCAGGTCTCCTCTGTGCTCCATAATATCCCTGAAGCTTTAGGACAACAATTTACTTCTATGTGTTACAGCCTGCAAGAGCATTACAGCTTGCAGCATGAAACAGAGCTCCTATCTGCAATCCTAAGGTGCAGCAAAAGAGCATAGGGGATACCTGAAGGTTAAAAATCTGCTGGAAGAGTTCTGGAGACATAAGAAGGGTGGAAAGAGCCTCCTGATTCAGCCTTTTTTCGCAGGGTTTAATGGGTGCAGTATTCAGTACACACAGTCCCACAACCATGCCTGGGATCTTAAAAGAGTGCCCATAACTAAGGGACATTTGGGGTCCATTTATGAGACTGCTTCTTCACCAGTTTTGTTTAGCAAATCAGATGTACTCATTAGTGTGGCTCAGCATATGTCCTAGTATGGCCCTGGCATATTGTTTAGATTTGCTCTGATTTGTGCCTGAGTTTCTCCTCACCAGACTTCCAGAAATGAAGGTCAGTGACACCTTTATCTGATCATTTGACAGGTGTCACTAGATTGCCTGCTACCCAAAAATTTATGCTAAAAGAAACTGAAAACTTGAACTATGGATACAGCTGCATTTCCACATTTCTCCATCACCTGACTTCAAGATCATTTTTGATGATCTTTCTCAGGCTAGTGTAAGGTCTAAGATCCCTCTGTGAAGCAAAGGTGAAATATAAATTAAATACTTCATGCCCAGAGTACGAAGCTCTTTGTTCTGTGGTCTTTCTAACTCTCAGCATGACTTATAAAACTAAGATGTATAATGCTAGGGATCAGCCTAGAACTTTGGCCTGTCATGCATTGTCTGTGAAATTCCTTTTTCCTCTTTACTATTTCTTAGTGCTGCAGCAGATGAATGAGTGGATATATTATGTGCGTATGTGTGTCTGTCATCCTCAGTGAGTGTGTCTGCTTCTGTCCTTGACTTACTTTTCTTCTTTCTTCATGTTTCTTTTTTTTTCTTTTTACAATATATCAGTTCTAGTCAGACCCTCTCTGTTCAACACTTCTTTTATTCCAAAAACACTCATAATGCTATTCAGAGAATATCTGTACAGAAGAAACAGACAGAATACAGAGTGCTTACGACTGTGTAAATGATGTGCTCCCTGAGATATTTTCATGCACTGCACGCACTGTTGTCCTTCACTTAAATTATGAAATAAAAAGAAATGTATCTACCTTTCTTTTGAATTCTTGAAATAAGTTTGAGCAATTATCACTGTATATTTGTCTTGTTAGGTTGAAGCCAGTAATAAAAAGGCTAGAAACAACAAAGACTTAGACTCAAGAGAAAATATGAATGTGTCAGGTTCTTCAGAAATTGACAGAAGCAGCATGCTTTTACGGAGAACAGGTTACCATGTGAATGTCAGAAAATCTCCTAACTTACCAGTATGAATGTTAAGATACTTGAAAGTATTTCAGGTACATTCAAAATCATTTTAATTTTGGATATTATTATAAAAAATTACATAATGTTAATCTCCCGCAACTCACTCAGGTCACAAATACCCAGCTGGGGTTCTCACAGATGAGGCTTTGTCAGAGCCTGTGAAGGAAACTGTATCCTTTTTAAGGATTGTCCCGTCTTGGCTGGCTTAAGGACAAGTAAAATGGCCTCTGTGACTGGTTGCAAAGTAACCTAGGCATACACATTGGGAAGAAAACATCTCTCTCCCCTGATTCCTACCAGGATTCCGTTTTTGGGATTTACTGACAGCATCACTGTAATTACTTTTTGGGACTATGTGTAGATTTTCCTCTAGCGGCAGGATTGGATCACTTGAGATGAGGAGATCTATTGCATTTTCTCCTGTTATTTTTGATTTTTTAAAACACATTTCTTCTACAGGTTAAGTGTGTACAGCTGGTTATAAATGTATGTTGTCCTTAATTTGATAGATTGCCTGCCCTGAACTGAAGCAAGTTCAGTGAATGGCCACCATGACAGTCAGAGGCCAGAGCACTTGTTTGAGAAGAGGCTGAGGGAGCTGGGCTTGTTCAGCCTGGAGAATAGGGGGTGTCTAGTGGTCTGAATGACAGTCCCCAGCTGCTACTGAGGGGATGACAAGAGACAACAGATATAACTACACTGAAATAAGACAGGTTAAACTGGCTGAAGACCTGACTAGATAAAGTCCCAATATTTTAGCTGCTGCAGAGCAGTGCTTATCCTGATCAAGGACTTTTCAGTCTTACGCCCTGCCAGTGAGGAGGGGAACAAGAAAGCAGGGAGGGAGCACAGCCAGGACAGCTGAGCCAAACTAACCAAAGGGGTATTCCATACCACAGCACGTCATGCCCAGTATGTAAACTGGGAGGACTTGTTTTGGGATGGGATGGGCATCAACCAGAAGGTGATGAGCAATTATAACAGGATGATATCCTTTAGTCTTAAAACTAAATTAAGATTAATCTTAATTACTTATTTACTTAATTACATATATTACTTACTAATTAAGATTAATCAGCATGTCTATACAAAGCACGAGAAAATGCACTGCATTAAGACAGTACAAACTGAAAGGAGATCTTTTTTCTTTGCTTTTTAATAGCAATCTCTATAAAACCTCCAATACCCCTCAAGAAACTTTCATGGACTGATTTCTGTTGTGTGCAACTTCCCTACCTGGTTGAATGCAAGAGTCTATAAATACTTTTGCTTGCTCTTAAAGCTATGAATTTAAAAATATACCATTAAATTACCTGTTACCATGAACATGAGAAGCACAAAACGCAAAACTGTAGTGGAGCAAGGTTGGATCAATGACAGAACCATTTTCTGAATGTTCAATCAATTCACTGAGATAGCAAAGATGGCGGTGACAGCCTCTCACTCCGTAGCGAGCACAGTATTCATCTAACACGAAGACTTGACCTGGGCTAAACCAACCCTGAAAGAGAAAGGCAAAAAGCCCCTCAACATTTTGAGATTTTCCCACTTACAGCTTTTAAATCAAGCAAAGAACAGAAGCATATATTTTTATATGCATTACATAAACTTTTTATTACAGAATGATTTATATCTGACTAATGCTGATGTCACCGGAAGCTAGATCCAATAATAGCCCTCTTGCTGAAAGGAATAAATGTCAGGAAGCTTTGCAATGCTGAGTTGCCACTATTATGGAAAACAAGTTTATAAAACCACACCAATACATCCATAGTCTGCTACAGATTCAAAACCTGACACAAAATAAGCTAACATTATAATATAATTATTTTTTTAAGTAATTAATTGTAAGCTACAAGATAACATTTGGGTAATGCTGAGGAACATTATCATGGACATTAAAACACAGTTCCTGGTTGGTCAGTTATCCCAATTTAATGTGAGAGAACCACAATTTGACCATTTACCCTGTTTCTTACGTAACATGTATACACTTTAAAGAACTTCTTTTAATAAAGAGTCAGGAAGCCAATTAGTTTGCTAAAAACCATCTGAGTAACATGAGTATGATTTGACCATGAATAATAATTATATATTCAGGGGTATATTGAGGGCTTGCTTAGGCAAATTCTGATGAGACCAGAATGGCATAATGTCACAGACATGAACAAAGTACATACTCCTTTCCATACAAAACTAGTTCTTGAGGGAATCCATACTGCAAAAAAACAGTAATTGATTTTTTATGTAGAAATGTAAAACAGAAGAGCCTTGACTGCCTCTCCTCCCAGTTTGAAAAAAAACCCAGCACAGTGAGCTTCCAAACAGCAGCAGGGAGAAAAACATAAGCCTTGAGAAACCACAGCTACTGCATAGCTGTCTAACCAAGCTTTTTTCTTAATTGTGGCGAGATTTCCCTTTCATTATCCCTGCAAAATGGTTAAGAGAGATTGAGGAACACTTGAACTCAAATATACAAATAACTTGGATAAGCAAAATGATTTTGCAAGTCATGAACTTATCAGTTTAGCAGCTGAAGACCAATATTTCCCTACTGCTTGTGAATATTTCTGCAAGCTCAGATGTTTAACATTCATACAAAATATGAGAAAAAATACTGTTAAACAGTCCTTAAAAATATATCCACAACAGTTTTAAAAAATCTGTGTTTCAACTTCACTAAAAGACTTGCACGAGAAATTTAAATTTTGCATTCTCCCCCAACTCTTTAACTCTCATTTGCAAACAAAACCACCTTAAAGTTATTTCAAAAATTTGTTTATTTAATCCTGATTAATTTCTTTTAAGTCAGTGTTTCTACTGCCTTTAAAGAGCTTCAGCTGTTTCTAGAGAGCACTGGGCTTTATTACAGCACCCAGAACAGTCCTCAATGTTTTAAACTAATATCTGGTCATGCTGCAATGGCTCATGCAGTTTAGACAGTATTTGCTACAAAATGTTCTATTGAAAGAAAAAAGAGAAGGTATTTTAACTGAATTCCTGCAACAACATGTATCCTAGCCCTAGATACAGCAAACAGTGGTTATTTTGATTTATATTCTTCTAATAAATCATCATTGTCACTTATGTCTCTACATTTTTATGGAAAACATGACAAAATGCTGCATGTCAATGCCTAGCAGTACAAAAGGAAAGAATTATTAAAATTTCTATATATTCTCATAGAAGAAAATTGTGACAAGAACACAAATTTTTAAAGAACTCATTACTTTAGCTTCAGTCACTGTTAGGGGTCTATTTTAGTGTAGCTCTTTCCATATAAGAATGAGCCTTCTTTGCCCTTATTCAACACCATACCATGCATAAGTTTCACAAGCACATAATGACTATATGCCACAGAGTGTTAGATAACTGCATATTTTTTATTGTATACTTGCAAAAAGCAAACAAAAAACCCAAACCAACCCAACAAAAAAAGAAGCTCCACAATACTGAGAGGAATGCAACATTGGAGAAGTTTAGGTCATACAGTATTTTAATACAGAACCCTGTTTGTTCAGTATTACTTCTTAGACATTTCTGCTTTTCCTTTTACAAGTTCTATGTGTGATCACTATTTATTCAAAAAAAGGGATGAACTGTTTCTAAAAATTACAAGAAATGAGCTGTTTAGGAAAAAAAATCACAGTTAATTTGTTCATGTATTCCATTGCTACCTTGACATTTCCAATTTTTTAATATAAAAAATCTACTTAAATATGCAATTTAACAAAAAATGATCACCCATTCCACTTATTAAAGGCTGAATTTTAAAAAGAACAATAAGAAATGTGCCTGCTTTATGGTTGCTATAGCACTGTGTATTTCACCTAACCTCTTCTAAAAGTTCCTGATTTCAAGGTTATATTAAGTGTCTTACTATATTATTATTATAAAAAAAGATTTTGACCCCAATGCACTGTTAGAAAGCTAACCATTTTCTCTTTGAGTGCCAATTACTTTGTACAGATGTACCTTCGGGCCCCTTCTTCGATTCAGTGTGCAAGCCAGAGACAGAAAATGAGTCCTTTAACTTTTCTATACATACTTATCTGGTAGTATTTTAAAGAGGAAGCAACTGTCATCAAATTATCATTTTTTCCCATCTTTTTTATACTTGCAAACAAACCTAAATCTCCCATCATTATCTTTGTGTTACATGACTAGTCAGATCAATGGAAAATACTAGTGAAAAAAGTTATCCTTTTTTTTTTGTTGCTGTTGGATAGTAAAGTGGAAAAAATTATGCGCAATGAGGCATTTTAGGTCCTTAGTGAGAGATCACTATTTCAGACACGATATCAGGTGAAAAATAAAGCCCCAGGAAGTTATGAGGTCTGACCCACACAAACCTGATTAACAAGTGTGTATAATCTCACACAGTTACACAAGATTGTTGCTGGTTTTCCCTACTGAAAACAAAACTTGAAGCAGCCCACCCTCAACTCCCAGACCACAAAGCACAGACTACAAAATGTTACGTAGAAAAGGGAAACTGAACTGCAGCTACAAATAAAGAAGCATGTTATGCCAGTATTTTAGCTTTTATAGCTGTCTTTGAATGCGAAAACCAGTTATTTTGATAGAGATAATTGTACTTTTTCTTTTTCTTTTCCTTAAATAATTTTACTTCCATTTGTTACTTGTAATTCAGATAATACATATATGCCCATATATCTATACTGCCGGTGGTTCTGCTTCCCTTCTTTTGGCGCTTTTCTGTCTTCATACCACACTGGAATAAAGAATGACAAGACAGGTGAAAATGCCTGACATGGGGCAAATACATTTGTACCTTAAAATGCCTGTACAGGTGTCAGTAAATCCTACCACAGGAGCTCTTACCATTATCGAAACTTGTTTTTATTCAAACCTCCACATAGGACATGATAAATTTCAGCTGATAAAATCAGTTTGGGTCTCCTTGTTTTCTATTGAGTGGCACAGCAGCAGCTTGCAAGTGTATAATTTTCAAATTTGAAACCAATCGATTGGACCCTTTATTCCAACTACAACTGCAGCTATCGAGTGAACTAGTAAGAAAGGACTACTTTGTAACAACTATTTCTCACTTTATATCTGTCTTCCAGACAATACTCACCAAACAAGAATAGGAGTCATTCAATCTGTGATCCAAGGTCTGCCTCTGAAGCAGTCTAAAGAGGGAAGCATGGTCAAATTTGCAGGGATTAGCAGAAATAAACTCATCCATGCCATGTTTCTGGCCACGGTCTGCATCTGTTCACACGAAAGAAAAATGTGCAATACATTCGAATATGTGTGCAGATCTACAAGCACAAGTGTACATATGGCATACGTATCAATATACAAACTTTCTTGAAAGTATCTCAAAGAATGTAAGTCACGTAAGTAGATGCAGGTGACTTATTAAAGAATCTTACTTTTAATCTGAAAATAATATTACTGAGCTATTTTTCTATCATACTGATCTATGGAGTGTAACGCTGAAAAAAATGATTGCTACCCACTGACAGATTAAACCATATTTAGAAAGGCTACTGGAAAATACAAAAAAGTACCTTAAAAAAAAAAATCTTAAACCACAATCTTCAAATGTTACAATTTACAAAACAACGTTATGAGTACACACACACACAAAAAAGTGTTCTGTAATTTCCTGCGTTTGTATGGCTTTCTAATTTCAGCAAAATAAGCAAATAAATATTCTTCCCTCCACTGCAAAAAAAAACCCCCAAAAAACAAAAAACAACCCAAACCCCAACAAAACACCAAACCAAACCAGAAAAGGTTTATGCATTCATTTCTTCAGATAAGAAAGAGCATCTTTACTGCAGATCAAAGTGCCATGCATAGAAATATTCATCATGGCTTGAAGCCTACTTCTCAAATGGCAAACTGGAGCAGAAATGAACACACTGGCTTGAGCTAGGTCATTTCCAGCCTTCTTTTTGTACTCAGCTTTTAATGAGACGAACCTTAATGTAGTAATGGCAAAAAGCTCCTTCAACCTTCCAGCAAAGAGTAGTGAAAAAGGGAGCAGCATTTTTGTGTAAATACATCGAGAAAACATACCATCCCAAATGGCACTTCAATCAAAGGCCCAAATTTATTGTTCTTCACAGATTGCATCTTTCAACGCCTTTAAACCCCGCGGGTTTATCAAAAGAGAATCTCTAGCGATTGCTTTCATTAATGCTATGTTTTGTCAAAGTCCTCAATGTGAATTATCTAGCAAGCATGGACAGAAAAAGCCTTACAGTGCCCAAAAGGACTAGTTACGTATTAGCACATTAGCTGTCTTGGATTCTATAGACTGTACTGGGGTGAACAGTCCTATCAACTTAAAAATTGACTTCCCCTTTCAATAGGGTCTTAGCTCTTTGTTCCTTTAAATTCAAACCTATGTCTTTTTACATTCATTACCAGAAAAGTATGGATCCAAGTGTATCCTAAATGCAATTTTGAAAACCTGCATAGTACAAACCTAAAATTTCTAAAGAAAAGGAGACAAAAGTTTATTGATTAAACCCAATTATAGAGTCAGGATCATAATAAAACTCAATATTGATCTGTGGGCATGATGCTAACATAATCAGTCACATTTAGAAATTTAGCCCCAGATCATATTGATCCATGTCAAGTCCAACTTTCAGCTGTATTTGTAGATGGGAGAATTATTTAATTCAAGCTGAAGGATCTGCAGCATCACATCCTGGAAAGATGCAGAAACTAATTCATATCACTTGGCTTTGCATTGTCAAAGCAAGAGTCACATCCATGTGACAGATTTCACCAAGGTGGATGTAGCAAATAAACAGTATGACAACACATCGATGGTGTAAGGTATGAGGCCATCGTCACAGAGAAACAACAGCATATATTTTTAACGGTTTAAGGATCAGGAGCATATGTGATTACACAGATGAACAGTATTTCCATAAGCATTAGACTACCCTATCATTAATGACAAACAGCTCTTATTTTTGACATAGGTACATGGAATACTGTCTTAACTAGTGCAGTTTAAATGTATTTAAACACACGAATTCAAAGATAGAGAACTGATACGAACACAACTATATTACTGAAAGTACTAAACTACAATGTTATCTATAGTCTCCAAAATGATCCACACACAGACAAAAGTTTTCCAAACCTCATATGTTTAATGTATGGCTGGGTTCTGCATTTCTTGTAAGTTTTCCTTCTTATACAAATATCTGATTTGTCTAACCATTATTTACAATCAGAAAGGTTCAGAAAAGAAAAAGGACTAATATTTCTTTCTGCCATTGGTCTCATGTACAAATTATACACAGCTGAATCTTTCTTAAATCACCTGGCTTGATTTTCTCTGGTTAACCACAAAACTATAAAAGATTCCCCTTTTTTAAAAAAATCTGTGTAAGTACTGACAAGTATTTTGAAGTCAGGAGACTGGATGCAAATGCAACAGATTCAGCATTTTAATAATGTAATCTAGACGATCAGAATGTGTAAGGTGACCTACTGAGCACAATTCAGCTTGTGAAAGCAGAATCTGCTATTACATAATTTGGGCAAAATAAACAAAAATATTAATTTTAAAACGTAAATAGTTGCTAGATTTAGTTCTGCAGAAAGATCCATGACTGATGACCATCTTTTTAAGAGAATCAAACAGTACAAATAACATTGTTAAATGGTAACAGAAGATCTGCTACCAAATATATTTTAGCAACAGAAAAATAATTAAAAAATTACCTTTGCCAGCTCTAGACAAGCAGGAAATAACAGAAAAACAGATCTAGGGTAATATGGTGCATTTATTTTAACGTTATACATTTAAGATAACTGGTAAATCTTTTTGAAACAAAATTGATTTTTTAAAATAATTTGATCAAAGATTAAGAGGAATTCATAGATTTTATATGACTGTGATTTAAAAATTATTTTACACCTCTTTAAAAAATTGCTAGTGATTGTATTTTTCAAATTCCTGATAAATGAGTTTTAGATGTCCTGTTCAAGCTACTGTGAAACAGAGTAAAGAATAAATACAATTCCATTTTATTCTCTACAGTTTCTCAATCTTTGGTAATACTGGGAAGATATTTGGGAAGAACTCTGAAGCAGCAATACATCTGTTTTTTCACAACTAATTTTATTCTGCTAATGGAATTTGTTCTCTTGTTTTCAAGTTGTCTCTAACTCAAACTTGATTTATTTAATCTTTCGGAAACTGTTGGCCAAAATATTTTATACTTTTGGATCATTGTAGGACAAATATATGCATTTTAAAACCATAGTAAAAACTTACAAAAAGCATTGCAGGAGTTTTAGCAATTTGTTTGGGTGTTCTTTTAGACAAAGATACTTTGGCAGAATAGCATCCTGAATATGCCTTTTGCATCTATTTATTTTGGCAGAATAGCAACCTGAATATTCCTTTGCAAGAAACTTCCAATTTTAGTCCAGCTGCAAAGGCTATAAACATTATCAAATCCCCAGTGACGCAATAGAGTTGAGTGAATTAAGACTATTGAGAGATCCACGTTAATGGCACAAGCTTATGCAGTTCCTAATGACAACCATATCACTAGGCATCATCTCTCTGCCCTGTCCCAGACCAGAAGCAAATGCATGTTTTCTGTAGCATTTATTCTCTGCTAGAATGAACTGCAGGAACTGCCCTTGCAAAGTAGTTACCTCCTCTGTTTTGTGGCCCTCAGTGACATGCCAGCAGGACTTTAATCATCATGGAAGCAATTCAAACTAACTTAGGCAGGTAGGAAAGAAAAGTAGGTAGAGACTAGAAATGTAGTACTGTAGGGATTAAAAAGATTTAAAGACAAGAAATAATAGGGTAAGAACTATGACTCCTGATACAGAAGGGGCTGGAACTGGTTGGATAAAGATGAAGGTGCAAATGCTCTTTGCAAAAGACAGTGGCGAGACATGCATTCCATTCCTTCAAGTGCCACCCATATGGAGAGTGACAGCTTACATTGGGAACATTTAGACTCCTGACCATTGACTAGGTCTCCGAAGTGTTACATGCTTAGAAGCACAGGCCAAAGAGACAATCTATGCCCCCAGAACCTTACTGTTTAAATATCAGACAATGAAGCAATGGGTGGAGAGAAAGTGGCAGAATAGAGTAAGTGGCTGGCCCACAAAGTCCAACCATCAGACTGCGGACAGCATACTGATGGACTGCCAGTATTTTGCCAAAGGACAGATTTAAAGAGGATACTATTTAGATTTTGCATGATTCTGAGTAGCATGGGAGAGAACATGCAGGAATGGTGGTGCTGTTCCACTCTTCTATGTGGCAAAGTGTATGACAGTTATAAAGCTGCCAAACCTGCTGAGAAAACTATGTCAAATATCATTAAAAATATGTCAAAACATCATCAGTTTCTCTTTGTTTCTAAAAGATTTGATTAACTGAAAATACAGATACAAGCATCTCCAGGGCCATCATGAAAGAACTGCTTTACAAGAGCATTCACCAATTATTCCAAAACTGAGCAATGCCATGATAAGGCATTGCTCATGCAATACCACTGCCCATAAGCAGTAGTATTTCTTGTGAGAATGTATCATGACACCAGGACCTTAATCATATTCTGGTTTACTCACAGAGCCTCTGATGTAGTCAGTTCAAAGACCGACTCAAACAGCGTTTAAAAGAAATATGAAAGCCATAAATTATTCCCATATCATCAAATTATGATAGGTACAGAAATTTTATAGCAATTATTGTTGGTTGTCCTGGGTTCAGCAGTAGCAGTCATTTATCTCCTTCTTAGTAGCTGGTGCAGTGCTGTGTTTTTGACTTTCGGTCTGGGAACAGTGCTGATAACACCGATGTTTTCAGCTGCTGCTCAGTAATGTTTAGTCTGACAAAGACTTTCTGAATCTCATGTTCGGCCAGGGAGGAGGGGAAGCCGGGAGGAAGGAGAGACAGGACACCTGACCCAAACTGACCAAAGAGGTATTCCATACCACAGCACGTCATGCTCACTGTATAAACTGAGGGCAGTTACCCGGAAGGGCAAGATCACTGCTTTGTCAGGCTGGGTATTGGTTGGCGGGTGGTGAGCGGTTGTATTTTCTTCCCTTGTTACATCCCTTATCATTATTATCATTGGTGGTAACAGTAGTGATTTGTGTTATAACTTAGTTACTGGACTGTTCTTATCTCAACCTGTGGGAGTTACATTCTTTGGCTTCTCCTCCCCATCCCTCTGGGAGCAGGGGGATGAAGGGGGGGGGAGTGAGAGAGAGATTGTGTGGTTTTTCTGAGTTACAACTGGGCATAAACCACGACAGTTCTTTTTGGTGCCCAACGTGGGGCACAAATGCTTGAGATAACGACAGATCTGACCAGAGTGTGTCTAATTGTATTTATGATAAGCATTCATTGTTTCAGATTAATAGTCACTCATCACAATGCTGATTTAGTGGCTCTCAAAGTTGTTGCTCTTGGCCTCAGCTTCAGCATGTCATACCATACTTATAGCCGGTATTTGCTTTGTTAGCGTTTATCGGCTGGGGCCTCGGGCGAAGGTTTTTGTTTCATTGTACTTTATTGTAATGACTTGTAATGCAATAGAATCATTGATCATGAAACTGATCTGGCTTGCTTTGCCAGTATGGTCATCACGTCTTTACTTTGGGAGGTATATAATAGAAGTGTTTAGCAATTACATATCTCTTTTCCCCTCCTCAGGTGGTCAGCCTATGAGGGAGATATTCCCACACACCCTAGTGACAAGTACAGCAGCTACTCAAACTCTGACTGCAACAGATAATGTAGCTACTCCAACTCCAAGCACAGCAGCTACACCAACCCCAGCAACAAGCACAGCAGCTACTCAAACTCTGACCACAGCAGACAGCGCAGCTACTCCGGCTCCAAGCACAGCAGCTACACCAGCCCCAGTGACATGTACAGCAGCGTCATTTAAGAGTTCTGAAGGTTTTGAATGGCCTTTGGGCACCCTTGAGACCTGCCTGCTGATTGTGATGGGGATAGCATGTTGGCACACATACAGAGTGTGTTTTACCCATAACCATTTCGTCTGATCTCGAAAGTTAAACAGAGTCCTGTTTGGGTCTTGTCTAGGATTAAATGACGGTATAGGAGGACCAAGAGATTTTCCCCAAGGCTGGACAGTCATGAGTGGCAGGGTGTGTGGGACAGTATGGACGAGTATCTAGTCCACTGGGCCCCTCCAGTGCTTTGGAAGCGTCGGAGATGGAAGGCACCTGTATGGAGTCCCCAGTGATAAGGTGCAGAAACTGCTGAAGGGAGAATTATTTTGAGCCTGGTGGGCCCACGACACTTCAGGACATCAGGATAGAGATACAATGTACAGATGGGCTCCTGATCGAGGGGTGGACTTAGCAATGGACACTATTGCCCAGGTTATTCACAAGTGTGAAACATGTGCTACAATTAAGCAAGCTAAACGGTTAAATCCTCTTTGGTATGGAGAATGATGGCTGAAGTACAAATATGGGGAGGCCTGGCAGATTGACTATATCACATTCTCTCTCCTGCCCTGAAAGACTGTTACTAGAGATGAATTCATCATAGACCAGATGGACTCAGCAGCTTTATAGAGATTGGTCCACGCACTAAGGAATGATCTCTCTCTTTCTGTCTCTCTCTCTCTGTATGTATATATATGCATATAAATAAGAGTGATGGTATGTTGAAAATGTGGGATCTGAGCATGACGTGAATGGTATGGAATAAGGGGTGGATATTGTCCTGGGTTCAGCAGTAGCAGTCATTTATCTCCTTCTTAGTAGCTGATGCAGTGCTGTGTTTTTGACTTTCGGTCTGGGAACAGTGCTGATAACACCGATGTTTTCAGCTGCTGCTCAGTAATGTTTAGTCTGACAAAGACTTTCTGAATCTCATGTTCTGCCAGGGAGGAGGGGAAGCTGGGAGGAAGGAGAGACAGGACACCTGACCCAAACTGACCAAAGAGGTATTCCATACCACAGCATGTCATGCCCACTATATAAACTGAGGGCAGTTACCCAGAAGGGCGAGATCACTGCTTTGTCAGGCTGGGTATTGGTTGGTGGGTGGTGAGCGGTTGTATTTTCTTCCCTTGTTACATCCCTTATCATTATTATCATTGGTGGTAGCAGCAGTGGTTTGTGTTATACCTTTGTTACTGAACTGTTCTTACCTCAACCCATAGGAGTTACATTCTTCGGATTCTCCTCCTTATCCCTCCGGGAGTGGAGGGGGGTGGAAGGTGGGGGGGGGGGGAGTGAGCGACTGGCTGCGTGGTTTTCCTGAGTTACGATTGGGCTTAAACCACAACACTGGTATACCCAAAAAGACTGAAAATGTTAATGCTATATTTTCATAACTAATCTCAAAGCATTTCTTCATTTGGCAAATTGCCTGTCCTTTCTTCTTGAGTATACAACATTGTCTGATCCACTTGGATGATTTAAATGCCCACACAAGCTTCCTCTGAGATGTTCTTTTATACAGATGGATGTTTCATTTGGAAATGTCTTCAACTTTGTTGTTGTTGGATTGATGTCTTGTGATTCCAGTGTATGGTCTAAGTATTTGACTCCCTCAGCTACTTAATATATAGGATTTGATATTTTGTACATGGGCTCTAAACAGCCTTTTTATGACAACTCTTACAATAAATTATAATAACTTATAATTCCTACTGAGAAGGAGAAAAATGACTGCTACTGCTGAAATCAGGACAACTGGTCTCTGCAAAATCTCACATTATTTTCCTTCTGTGAGCTGTTTTGATAGGGACATCATTCAAAAAGGGAGATGACAAAAAATACACATCTCAGATGAAATGATTCCTCCCCTAACTCAGTTTTCTAGTATCTGTCTCTCTCCTTTCTTCTCTGCAGATATTTTCACAAACCATCTCTGAAGTCATGGTGGTGTAGGATCAGAATGACATTTGGCTTTGTGTTTCCTCATTAAGACTTGACAATCCCCTTGTGCTGCTGCTATTCCTTTTTTATGAACATATTATTAACAGTGTTTGTCTTTTCAGCAGCCTTCCTAACTGTATGGATAGATCTCCTAATATATCCCTTATTAAGTAAGGGATCTCCTCCTGTACCTTTATGTGCCTCAGATGAAGCCATTTTTAATTGGTACATTTATGTCCTTGGGAAACTTCTGGCTTTTCTATTATCATGCATCCTTAAATACTTTGTCCTTTGCATTACAGCATGCTTATTCAGAATAGTGGAACTGAAGAGCAGCCTCTTTTTCTTGATCATTGCTGACATAAGTCTCTCTCTACTTTTGTTTTGGAGCCACCCAATACTACGAAAGTGCAGTACCAAGTTGTTTTACTTAGAAATGAAGGAATTGGCTAGTATTCTGGTATATATTCTAGTATATATTTTAGAAGTTGGACAGGTATGACAGTAGTTTGATTTCACTGCCACACTTAAATGTGCCTCATTGGTAGCACAGAATAGCAAGTTTCTATTAAATGACCTACATGAATGATTCTAAACTGCTATACAGCATCCATAAGAAGAGACTGCACATTCAGATCAGTTAAGAGATCTGTAGGTTGGCCTTTGGAGTGCTGCAGCTGTGCACATGCAAGAGCAACATTTTCATTTTCTGTATTTGTCATAATTGCTGTAAAGATCATTCAGACCATAGCTGTCCTATTATAATCACACCTGGTTTCTTTTCAGGAGTTCCTGATGTGTTTGCTTTGATCCACCTCTGAGGTAGTTGGATTTTGTTACTGTAATTTTAAGCACTCTTTTGTACAAGGAATTATGTGGAACAAGGCACCAATAACTGCAAAAAATACAACCTTTGATATACAAAAAGGGACTCTTACTCCTTCCTTTTCACTATTTTTTTTTATACAAAAGGAATAAATGGATAACAGGAATGATTTGACCACAGCTTACAAAAACTCTTAGAGAGTTTTGGACTTCAGAATGTAGGGAACAGAAGAGGTTGTGAAAACAGAGTATCATTTATTGTCATTTACACATATTACTTGATTAGAAATGTTAAATATTTAATGAAATGCTTGCATTTGACAAGTTTTTATTTTCAGCTAATAATGAAACATTAATTTTGGAAGGCAGAATTTTTTCCACAGGGCAATGGAAAGTGGAAGTGTTAGCATTTATTGCTAGCAAAGAATTAATCTTAATACAGCTAGATATACGGCATATTAATCATAGTCTGATGCTTTCATTTCTTTAATGATAACTTCCACTTGCTTTTAATATCAAGAGAATTTCAGGATTACAGAAGATATTTTCTAAACACAATATATAAAATGTTGAAACGTTTCCTTAACTTGATTTTTTTTCTACATCCAGCAGTTTAAAGATATTTACATTTTTTCAAGTTATTTAAAGTTCTTTTTCTATAGTTCATCAGGATGAATGAGTCGCACTGCTGATCCTCCTACAGGATGATAAAGATGGCAACAGTCTTTCAAGGCTTGACTATTCTAAATAACATTTGTTTTACAAAGCCCTAGCTGGTTTTCTGCTTTCTGTATGTGAAGGGGGTGCCATATGGTATCCTTTGAAAACTGGAACAATGTGGTCTTGTATTGGCTGGAAATGCTTACATAATATATGAATTGAAAAATAAGATACACAAGAAAAGTAGCTGACATTCTCTGGTCATGACTGTATTTCCTAATGTTAAAAATGCATCTAATAAAGAAGAAAAAGAAAAAAAAGAAATGGATTTCACTTTATACCTTAGCTCTCAAGTACTTGCTTTTATACCTTGATTAAAAATAAAATACTCTTAACTTAATGCAAACATTTTTCTAGGGGGAAACAAAATTGACTTCTTAGGAAACGGAACACATTTAAATCTGACAAAGCATCAGGTATAGGTTCTTCTTAGGAGTAAAATCATATCCCCAAGAAAATCAGCATAGTAGGTGTAAATGAAGCAGAAGTCTTACAAAGTTATTTAAGGTTATATCCATAAACCCTAGTTCTTCCAGTTTCTTAAAAATGGATTGATTAAATGAAGCCCTCAGTGATATGATTTAGTGGTGTCCTTGGCAGTCCTCGGGTAATCGGTGGGCTTGATGATGTTAAAGGTCTTTTCCAACCTAGCTGATTTTATGTTTCTATGAGTCTATGCCTATTTCTACCTCAAATACAAAAGACAGAATAATAAAATCTTCCTCATATCTTCTTCAGGTAGAGCTGAAGGTATTACAGAAATCAGTCAAACATTGATTCTTTTAAGACTAAATCTTGCATTAAATTAAATTTCACAAGTTCCTCTGGCACAAAGAAGTCTATTCATTTAATTACAAAATACGAACATTGAAATGTGTTAAAACCAAAGGCAAGTAATAATTTAGCCATGGATTTTTGAATTATATACAGTTTAGTCCTAATAGTTTCCAAATAGTTTCAGATTAAAAATTCAACAGATGTCAATGCTTTTGTGAGATTATACTATGTTTTTTTCAATGTTCTTGATATTTCTGTCAGGATTTTAGATAACCAATACTGAGTTTAATAAACACATTTTACTGTCTTCTAATAGCAAACTGGTAAAAGATTACAGGATGAATAGAAGGCCATGAGATTGAAAGATAGCAGGACTGATGGAGGAGAATGGTGTTAGGTCTACCCATTACAGACATCAGACATTAAACCAAGTAGATTCTAAACCATATATCTCCCCTCTATCACTCTATGTACACAGATACATGATAATGAAGAATAATTATTGGACCGCATTCAGCCTCCAGAACAACAATAACAAATCATATATGCTTCCTATGTGAGGATATCTACATGACAGAATACTTTCAAAGAGATCTTATGAATTTTTCAAGATATGGTTAATATATACTATCTACCTTGACTTCCTCTGAAACAGTATTTTCCTCAAAGTTGAGAAAAACTAAAACCTGTTTTTTTGTTCTTGCAAATTATTTTATATCTAGTTTAATATTATACTGAGGGGTGTAAAAATCAAGCACCATCTAGCGTCTTTCAGCTCACAATGTACTGTCTGTATAGCAATTTTTACATAACTAATATATATGATGTATTATAAGGGTAGCCTAAATCTATAAAAGTCTGGAAATAGATTGATACTTTTCTATTCAACACTGTATTTTTCAGTAGCCAGCCACTGTAATGTAAACCAAGCACCGTCTCCATGGTAATATGCGGGTCAACTGTAATGAATCTGAAGCTAATTACTATATTTTCATGGATTATAATAAAAATAATGACCTGCAAGTCAGGATTTCCCTCACTGGTAATAATAATCTGAGCTAAAGAGCTCTGGCTAACAACAAACTGCTAGGCACATTTCCCTAGTGAATGGTGAATGCGTTATGCTTAATTAAACTTCATTGAGGGAGCTGCTATATATTTTACCAACTAAAACCAAAACCAAAGCCCCAAAAGAAAAAGAGAGCCAACTTACAAAGCGAGGATATTTCTGTGTTGACATTTCCTCCTTTAGGATTCATCTTCTGAGCTTGACTTGCAGGAATAGGCTTATATGATTGACCTGTGGCTCTGTACATGGCTTGAACCCAGAGTATTCGATCCTGCTCATCGTCACTGGCAAATATCACAGTATCACCTTCTTTAACAGCATTGAAAAACATTCGCCCACCCTGAAGACCTGGAGCAGGAAATAGAAAGGTAATAAGAAATACAAGTTATTTCTAAATCACCATTAATATTTATTACATTATTGATTTTCCCCTGTGTTCATGTGTGTATGGTTTGAATATCTTATAGGTATTTATGACACAGAAATACGATAAAATCTAGAGCTATAAGGATCAAATGATAATACCAGGAAATAACACGTCAGTATAATAAATACAGGAGAAAATATTTCTATAATTCCATTTCCAATTCGATTCCCATTTATTTCTCATTCATCTTCTCCATGTCATATGCTATTTTGCATTTCCATAACATATCCTCCTCGGCATCATTTTCTTAGCTGGAACTGCCTGCCAACTCTATCTCTTCTTGAACGGAGGCAGTTCCATACCTCTTATTGGTGTTGCTGCTCCTTCCTGGATCCCTTTTTCTCATTCCAGTGCTTTGTTCTGAGAGTGCATAACCAGAAGAGCACACAACAGTCAACATGGCTGCACTGGGTATTTTTTTATGACATTGTTTTGGCTTTTAAAACACATTCGGATCATTGCTTACCTACTCAATTATTCTAAACATTGAGCTAACATTTCCAAAGATCAGTCTTAAATATTTTGTAAGACTATTAAATTCATATCCCCCCACTGTGTAGGTAGAGTAGAATCATTTTTCTCTACACGTATAGCTTTGATTTCTCTCTGCCATTTTAATACTAATTTGCACAAATTTTTCTGGCATTGCCAAATTTATTTTTGATAACTCTGAGCTGTTTGTCTTTAGCAAGCAGTGCCATCAATCACCTTTTCTGAATCATTTATTAATATACCTCACAGCACACTGCCACAAGGCTTCATCATAAAAAATAGCGAGAAAAGGGAAAGACTGGCTAGAATTAATATTTTTATCTTTTGTCATATGTGATCTTATAACATTTCAAGCAACCTTAGTATAAGTTTATTGTTCATTCTTCTTACAACAAGCTTCTTCCTAAAAGCATGATTTTTCACACCAGAAAATCCTAGTGGAATGATTGCCAAAGAACCTTGTTGGTTTTTAGGTATTTCTTGCTGCTAGATCAAAATGAGCAAACTGAATCAGCTGTTTTACACAAACATATCATTCTTCAAAATCATGAAAAGTACCTGTGTGAGGAGCTGTATAATCCACAGTGTATCCTTCGAGTTGCATCAGTTCCTGAGGCTCAGATTTCTTTTCTCTGTAACTGCACATTGCAAATGTATATTGGCTAACCTGAATAAGAAAGAACTTCTTAATAGTCGAGTTCCATTCCAGAATTGTATAAGACATGCACCGTTGTTTAAATTAGCTTTCAGACCTGAAGAAATAAACCCTACAGGGGTTTTCTCCAGAAAAATTTATGTGCAAAACTTTGTGTTCTTTCCTCTTCCTGTCAAAAGGAAAGGGAAAAAAGCCATAAACACATTTATCTGCAGTCTTCTGAAACAGAAAGCATTTGGGGCTGTTGCTTTATAAAAATTTGAAAGGAAATAATTTAGGTTCTGGTAGTGAAAATACTTGGTACTGTGGTACTGACTAAACTGCTCAGTTTACTTTGTGAGAATAAAGTCCTGTATTCTAAAGGCTGGAAAAAAAGGGACTTTTACGTATAAAAGTACTTTTTGCAGGAGTACCACAATTATCATGCAGCTGGAAAGATGTACAATTAATCTGGCCAATCCTAGTTAAAGATAAAGACACAATCCTAGTAAGTACTAGAATCTTTACTTTGATTTTACAGTCTGATTCCTGCATCTTTTGCACCTGTGTTCACACCCATCTCCAGGTTGCTTGACTCAGTGGATACAGTACTGTGTAGGCCAATCAGCTTGCAGCTGGCATGAACACCACCAGTTACTTCTCATCAGGTACAATTATTAAAAAATAATAAAGCAATAAGAAGAGAATCTGTCACCATGTGGTTTAAGACTCCCTGGACAGAGTAGGAAGCAATAAGGAGAGCTAAGGAAAAAGTGACTGGAAAGATAAAGAAAGGAATGTAACAGCTGGAAGAGAAAAAGCAATCAATCACTGAAACAAAACAGATGTTCCCAGTCTTACGTGAAGAGCTGGAAACAGTATAAAAGGTGACCAGAAGAAAGAGCTTGTGGATCTGTGAATACCTGAAACTTGGCCTTTGAAACTCTCATCTCCTAGGACTGTAGGATACTTGGCCAACTGACTTGTTTAGAACGGTAACATCATTTCTTAGATCCATAAAATTATGCAAGTATCTAAGGATAGGCAAAGAGCTTGTCTGGTAGACAATGGGACTGTCTCTACCTCAGTTGCTGACTGCTCAGCTGTTGCCTACATTAATTGCTTTGCCTACAACTTCAGGAATGATCCTCTTCGAAGTGAAATTGACAGAAAGGAAAATAAACACAGAAAACAACTTTGCCCATCACTTTCAGAAATTCAAGTTGTCAGGCTAGACGGACTATTAGAACCAGCCAGCCTGTCCTCCAGCATGACACACAAAACAGAATTTCACCTCACTGTTTGTAGACTGAACTCAGTTTTAATTTAATTTATAGTATGTGTTTAGAAAATCACTGTATTTTGGTTTGAACATTTTAAGTTACCCCTCACAGCCAGGGCCTAGCCAGGAGCAGGGCAGCCAGGGGCACCAGGGCAGCCCCAGCCCCAGGCACTGGGCACCCCCCCGGGCACAAGCCATGGCCAGGCTGGGATGTGGAACTGCTGGCAGGCTCAGCCTGGTGGGGCTCATGGCTGGGCAGGGAAGGGCTGTGGGGAGCTGGACACCAGCTCTGCCATGGCATCACTGGAGCTCAGCAATGATGGCCCTGAGGCTGAAATGGGGTCCTGGGCTGTGGGGAGCGTGGGGAGACACTGGAGGAGGTGGGCAGGGACGGTTGGTGCTGGTGATCCCCTTAGAGCTCTGACACAGGGCTCAGCCCCTATGTCATGTCCACTGCTCGAGGCCCAGCAGCAGTATCACCTCTTACTGCTTGGTATTTCCCTGTTTATATCCCAAGAGCCATATCTGTCTTCATGAAGAAGCATGGAGGGTGCTGTTGGTTAGTCACACACCTCTAAACCCTCTGCAATTAGCATTGTATTTCATGAGAGCTCCCTCTCGTAAACTGAACCTACAGATTTATTTTTTGATACCTGGCACTACAGTAAAAACATTTTTCAAATTACTCTATTTTGTGGAATGAAATAACCTGGCAATCACCCACAGCACTTGCATTTTCATGTCAACACCTCCATATAACAAACCGTGTAAGCAAACTGAGCCATGAAAAGAGAAGCTTGCAGACGCTAATTATGGATGCTGAGGATATCCATTTTTTTCATTCACATTTCTTCAGTCACTGTATGCTTTTAAAGATAAGCTTGTGGAAGATCTGGGCTCATTTTTAACCTCACCTCTACAAGAAGACAGAGATCAGATCTATAATACTATTGAGTCCAATTTTTCAAATGTGTTTCAAATGTAGTCTCTTATTTTAAAGGAACAATTCATTAAAAGATACTCATGTCACAATTAGGCTTACACTTCATCTTTTGGTTGAAAATGAGACAGTTTGTTTAAAGTCTCTCCAGCAATGACAGAAATAGAAAAACTCTAAAAACTTTGTTGGGGAAAAAGGTCTCAACAAAATAAAGAAATATATAACTTTCCTTGTTTGTTTACACTTGAAATCTTAACCATTTAACCCCTCTCCTTATGGTTATAGGTGGATGGTATCAATTATTACAGGGGGAATCATCAGCACAATCTGAAATTATGCTTTTTAATATAGATCTATGACTGGATTTAAGTATATTGTTAGTAGTTGTGGAGCTGTAGCTAGTTTTTCCTGGGAATTCTGCAAATTAGCATCAATACTTCATGGAATGATGGGTACTCAAAAGTCAGGACTCTGTACACCATATTCTAAGACAAAACCAGAATCAAATCACCTTCTTAAACAGTAATTCTTGATAGAAGAAAAGGTAAACCTCTTCCTACAACTGCATTTACCTGAATTTCCAGAGGTCCAAACATCTGACTACCAGCTGTTCTATCTGTTTTGTGACAAAGTAGAAATCCAACAACCTGTGCATGCACGACAGGCAGACAGGCACAGAAATGTGGACATGAATTACAAGCAGCGTCACTAGAGGATGTCCCCATGGGGCAGAAAACCCCTGCCTAACATGCTGGGAGGAACTGTTGCTGTAAACCTGGAGACTGACTCTGTGGTCCCTGCTACAGGGCACCACTGGGCAGCCCTCTTCAGGAGTTCAACAGCAAAAATTAGTGTGATTGGCATGTTTAGAAAAAAATTATCCATGAAACAAATGACAGACTTTTCAAACATTAGAACAGATTGAATTAAAATGACAGAAGTAGATCTGCATTCTGATTACTGGAGGAAGATATGAAGTAGAACACAGCATGTCCAGCTGAGGCTTTTTACCTTACATGTTATGTCCCTGTCTTTTTCCTATTTGGAATGAAAACCGTTTAGAGAAGTGACTGGATTGTAAAAAGAAGAAAAGGGAATGCAATAAAGAGGTTAAAATTTCCTGAGTCTGTAACCTTCCTATAACATCAAGCTATTCTTTCAGAAATCACTAACAACTTCTAATATGTGTAGCAATAATGAAGGTGCACATTATTCACATCACACTCCTGAAAAATCAACATTATTCATCTAATTTCACACCTGAGTTATATTTCCGAAGCATACCTAAATCATATTGATAGCCTCTGTCTTAGAGCTGAATTTCATGGCCTTAATATTTTACTAACGTAAGCTAAAAGCTAATCTATAGAGGAAAACTTGTTGATACGTCAATAATGTATCAATAATACAGACTAATATTCATTACTGAATGATTATTTCACACGTATCAGCTTCAGCTTATTGTCAGTGTATGTATCACGGCTGGACTATATAAATGAGTCTGAACTGTCTGGATAGTAGATATTGATTTAACATGGTATTTTTCGTATAGCTGTATTGAATTGATAGCTGATTTAAAATGAAATAGACGTCTAAATCCCATCATAGTTAGAGAATTCCTGTAATATTATCCTCCAGCATTTCAATTTCATTATAGAAAGCAGAAGATAGTTAAAATTAACTTGGCTGGAATAAACTGGTCTCCTAGATGTCTCCATACCACATGCACAGAAAGACTACGTGTCTGTTAGGCGTGCATTTTAAAACTCAGATGAAACCTATGGCTTACAGGAAGAGATCAAGGTCTTTCTTTTAGTGAAAGGGGGATGTAAAGTAGGAGTGCTAAAGAAGAGCATGAAGGGCAAGGCAGTATCTAGTCTCTCTCTTCTTTTTCCCCCTATAACTTTATTTTCCCTTCACACCCATGCCTCAACAGCTATTTTACATAGAGATCTTCTTCTCAAACTTTACAGATCTTAATAAAGTCACAAAAAATCCTCATCTCTTCACAGAGGACCTTGGCAAAATCAGAATTGAAATTAATTCAGTAGACTTGCCAGAAGATCCTGTTCAACCTTCTAATCATAATCGCTGATTATCAATATGCAAGTCAATTCCCACTGAAGGCATTGAGAACACTGTATTGACACCATGCTTAGCAAGAATAATATGCAAATACCCTCAGCTTTTAACTTCACTTTTTCAAGGACCTTGTTCAGTTTTTTTTTTTTTTTACATCCTTAAAGTTTTCATCATTTAGGAGTACAAGGAGATCAGGTGAGTGCAACTGACAGAGTGGTAAAGGAATCAGGATTTCTGTAAAGGAGTTTTAGAAGCCTTTGTTCTTTAAAAAGACTCAACAGGCTTCAACCTTTGTATGACATTTATGGAGACTCACACTTTTAACAGTTTTCTGTCAACAAAAAAAAAGGACACAGAAGAAGAGTGTTCTCTAAACGGACTCAGAAAATCAAATTTGTAACTGCAAACTGAAGACAAGCACATACAGAATTAATAATTTTTCCAAAGAGTCAGAAAAACAATGTTTCTTAGTTTTGACCCCTCAAAATCTACTTTTCTATTCCCATTCTATTAATGTCATTAACTAGCATGTGAAAATACTTATAGTTCTAAGTTTGCATAAAAAGTTATGAAATATAACCCCAGCACATTTTTGTGGCCAAGAACAATTTCTACATTAGTTCTTTTGTAACAACTACATAATTTTATCCAATTTAATATTGCAAGGAAGAAAAAAAAAGCATTATTAAAAAAAATACTTATGAAAAATTTCTTAATAGTAACTACTGTTGCTTTGAATTTAAAGGCAGGAAATCTTTTTTGAGATGGAAAAAATGAAACAGTAAATACAATCCACTTTGTGAAATACAAATTTTAAATTGAATGCTGCTAGAAGAAAAATGTCAGTGCAATGTTTCAAGGTCAAAGCATACAGAAATTTCTAGTTTCAGTTGAAATATTGCTTATGGTGGGGACTCACATACATATGTAAAATTCAATGACATTTCTGTTTGCTACATATGTAAATAAATAATAATAATAATAATAATAAAAAAAATAACCTGGATGTCTCTATGTTGTTTGGAGAAGTGCTGCATTACGTTGCCTAAAGATACTAATTTACTAATGGCTTCAGCAATCATATGTAAGAAAATTTATAGTCCAAGACTACCTTTTAATGAAATGTCACGGTAGACTACTAACCTGAACAAGAACAAAGTAGCGTTTTTTCCACCGCTTCCAAACCTTCTGTCCCAGAGCATACAAATATCTGCAGAGGAAATAATAAAGGGATGTTTTTGCATTAATAAGAAGCATGATATGTGGAGGACCCAATAGAAAGGAGTGCATTCATTTGCTCTACTGAGCTGCTTCTTCAGTGTTGTCACGCCTAAGAAGTGATTTTTTCTTTTATTTACTCTCTGCAAAGATATTTTCATTTTCACTCAAAAGATGACAAAAAGCAGAAACAAAAGACCTCATGTTTTAGAAGACTAATGCACTTATCACATATTTCACCAATCACATTTGAATACAGGAAAAACACTTTCAAGCAGAATACTTTTGACTACTCAGAAATATTCCTCAACACTTTTTTTTTCCATCTGGTTTCCATAGATTTGCTAGTTTTTCTTTAGAACCTGAGAGAAAAGCAAAATATTACCTATGAGATGTCCCTTCTGGCTGAACAACTTCTCTCAAGGGCACCTAGAACAACTAGGTACTTCAAAGGCAAAACAAAGATCCAAATTTGTCAAACCAAGTGTGCTCTCCAGAGGATGCTGGCACATATGCTATGGAAAAGTTATAACTAGGATTAGAGGTGGTTAGTTGGATAACGGGTAGGTGGATGGTGTCTCTGTTGTAAGAGGAGAGGGTCTGCTGTCCTCTACTTTCTGATCACTTCTGGGGCTTTGTTGCCCCGTGGTTTTTAGCTCAGCTAAAAAGAAAAGAGAAATGAACTAACACGAAACAGGCAAGTAAGATACAGGCAACACCTTTATTCCAACTGTCCCGGGCGTACACTCAAGCACATTCTTTCCCACTTTAGGTACCATGAAGTATAATTTTTTGTGTAACATGAATGCTCAGTGTAATGCTTATTAACCATGATAGCTTGTCAGATTACAGAGTGGCTCCCTCATTACTATGACACTGATCTCTTGCCCTTCTTCAACTCCTGCTACACCTGTGCTGAATCTCTGCCTTGCCCAGTTAATCTGTTTTTTATTTGTATGAGAGAGAGAGGACACTTGGCATTATGTACATGATTACCAGTTCACATAGCTTTCTTTGAATACACCAGATCCTAACACACTCTTTTTAACTTCTTAATTCTGTGATTATTGTAAATGCAATAAAAAGTAAGGAGACGAGTAAGGGCTGTGTCAAAAAGGGTACCAAAAAAGGGGCCAACTAGCGTTCACTTGAAAGTTTATAATGCTTTGCAATAAAGAATGCATTTACCTCACAGAGTGATAAGTGCACATTCTCCCACAAAACATGAACTCTTTTGCTTTTCAAATAAGTTTCAAAAGAGCCAGGCATGTTCCTCTAAATCAGAGCATTTACTTTTCCCAAAGCATGGCACATCGCTATTGCCCTGTTAATCCCTCTAATACTGCCATAGGCTGGAGGGGAAATGACTGATGAATTTCACTCAGACTTGAAGATTAATGAGGGGAGTCAAAAGTAAAAGGGTCCAGGGGTGGCCTTTAAGCTCTCTCAGTCTTAACCCTGTCCTGTTCTTCATGGGCATTCTGCCACCATATCCCTCAGAATATCCTGTAGGTTTCTCTGATGCATGTTGGAGGGCAACTACCACGTGGACGGTGAAGACCAGCTGAGAATACACAGTCCTCAAATGCTACAGTACAAAGATATTCTGACCATGTTCCCACTCTCTTGGAATGTCTTAAATGACTGTAAAGCAGCCATAAACTAACAGAGGATTCTTCTTCCTAAAGAGTAATAGCAGTATTTTTAAGTAAGCCTGGTATAGAAAGGTGCTTTCAAAAGAAGAGATCTTAAAAAAATTGCTATCAGAGAAAAGGTTGGTTGCTTTTTAAATTACTTTTTATATAAAGTATACCACATATAGTCCTGCAGTACAGGTTCTGCAGGCTTAGGCAGAACTATCACAAGTTAAGTAAGTTCAAAATTATAAAATAAGAAAGCATACAAAAAAGAAATTCAATAGGCAAAATGCACTTTCATTCCTCCTATAAATCACTTCCAAATGAAATGTTAAAGAAGAGCTTCCTTGGGAAACAAAGGAATGGAACATTAACTACCTAACTTTAAAATCTGTTGGTCTTAGATAAGATTACTTAGGAAACAGCAAAACCAAAGGAAACAGCATTCATGACACAAAGCTGGGATTAACTATAGAAGTGCAAAGCCTATGTTACTTGATTTTACAATTCACTATAAACCCACAGTCATAATTTTAAATTATTTAGTCCCTCCCCCAGTACCACCTCTAGAAGTGACAGATCTTTTTTAATGTAGAAAGTTTCAGCCATTTACAAGGGATATACCCCATGCTCATTTGAAGTATGCATGCTCCTGAAACATGAGATTAATTCTTACTCTAGTCTAACACTTATACCCAGAACAAACCAAACATCCTAGATACCTAGAATCCTCTTTGAACTGTCCCATTTATTTTCCATTGAAAAAATGGAAAGTAAAGGACCTAAGAAACTTACTGAATTTGCACAGTAATATCTAGGATTTGTAGAAACTGCAGTGCATGACTATAACAGAAAAAGTCTACAAAAGCCAGTTTCGGAACTAAATGACACTTGGGTTTCACAACTGGAGCAAAAATTAACAAGTTAACAGATTTAGAAGTGAACTAAGTCCTAGAGCTAAGTTGAAGAATGTTTTTACTTTTAAGACAGGGAATTGCATCATTGTTCATGAATCTCAGGTAAATACCCATATGTGAGTCTGTATTCACCTACAAGCACCACTCACCCTCTCCATACAAAGAAATGAGCACAACATGCGTAGCATTGATTGTTCAGACTACTATGAACACTCTCAGCAGCAACAAGAAACACACAACAGCCATTCCTTCAAACACCTGTACCCTTCTTAGGTAAAATATTCTGTGCAACAGAAATAAGAAACTGATATTCAGAAGTCGAAAATTCCATATTTCTAAAAACTTGCAACATAATGTGACACAATTTTTTTCGCTATAATTTTGGCTCCAGGGTTGGGATAATCTAAAATAATTCTTGAATTATTACAGTTGAGCTACACACTGAGAAGCAAGATACTGAAATAGTTCCCCTCTATCTGAGCATGGAAATAATAATTGCTTTTTACTAAATTAATTTATTTTGACTTCTCTTTAAAATTGTGTTTTCAGAGTGTTTAATAAGTACACTGACAAGAAATCAGGAAAGATTTGGTTTCTGATGTACACAGAAATAGATACAAATGCAGACTTTTATTCTGTAAAAATATATTAGTATAATAAATATGTACACATAACATCCATATCGGTATATGTGCACATTAGAAAGTATATTTATAATTAGTATGTATAAGCTTGGCTGACTTCTTCAGGCTTTTTATATTGCTCACATAATCTACAGTGACTAATACACCTGCTTTTATACAGCACATAGAAAATAGGACATTGACCATATATGTTGAATCACTAAGTGTTACCCCAATGTAAAGATATTCTAACAGTTTTGTAGTAATATGAAAATGAAATCAAATGTACAAACCATGCAATCACTTTCCTGAGAATATAGCTTTTAAAGACAGTTCTACATTTTTCTTTTAGGATTATTTACTACTTCTTTCTTTCTCTTCTCTCACTCCCAAATTAAAAAGTAAGAATTGGATTTGTATGAAGTGAGAGTTACCTGATTATACCTCACAATGCTTACAATATGGTAGAAAAATAAATATTCAAACTTTAAACTATATTTTCCTGGAAAATAAATAAGACAATAAACAATTTCCTCTATAAAACACAGAAGCACCTAAATAAAATACTGTTTTATATATAATTTTGTCTCAGTCAGTATAATCTTGTCCTCCAGAAATGGAACAAACAAAATGATCAACCATTTTCTTTAAGAAGTCTGAGCATCACTGTTTTATATATATATAAAGGTTGAATATTTTTCAAAGTTCATTTCCTTGTGTTATAAAAATGCAAAACCATATTGCTAAATATTATAGCTCAGTTTCCATTATGTGGTGACATACATAGAAAAGGAGATGGCAGCTTATTTGCTCTAAGTCTGCTCTGCGAGAGTGTAGGGTTCTACTTTTTGATGAAAAAATCAGCACTAATGAATAGCTGAAAAACATAATTGAGTGTGGAATACTGGAGCTATTCACTGCCAGAGAAAGGACTTACTACTTCTGCAAAGATCATTTTTAGACCAGCCTTTTTATTCTAAGGAATGAAGCAATCTATCTACATCTTGAATGATAAATTCTCTACTTGCAAAAGGCTTCATTTATCACAAACAATGAAAAAATATAGAAAGAAAAATCAATACATGTAGCAGTTTAGTCCAGCAAAGGCCTTTCTTAAAGAGAAACCTCAGTCAAGGTTGAAAGAGCAATTAATGCAGTCTCAAAAATCTGGGCCACTCTGATAGAGTTCGGTTAACATGTGGCAGAAGTAATCATCCACTTGTGAAAATGATTTTCAGTTCATTCTCAAACACCTTTCAGACACTCATGATCCCATTTAACTGACAACAATACAGGCTATCTGCGGGCATCATTGCATTGCTGAGAGCGCCAATGGGGACCAAATGCCCACAGGCACTTTCAGTCATCCCTGCTCCCTCGCATAAAAGGAATCTTCCTTGCACCGCATTCCTTCTTTTATTTAACCCCGAAAGATTAAGCCATTTTTTTTGTCTTCAGTTGAAGACGAGAAATAAAACTGATTCAAGACAACAATATGACCTAGGTCATAAGAAACCTAGCTGTAAACATTCTTGGATTCATTTTAGTACTTTATGTGCTGTTGAGAAAGTGAACTAAATAAATGTTCAACAGATGGAATGAAAAAAATCAGCCCAAAGTTCTACTGTAATTATGCCTGCTAAGGATAAAGAAATGCTGAAGAATGTCAAGTAATATAAACACCACAGCCACAGAAAACATTTATTCCAATGAGCATGATACTCATTATATGAACAGGAAAATGTGTAGGTTCCCCTCCCCTCCCCCGATAACTTTTCACTTACAATATAAATGGTTATTGCATGCTGGAAGATCAGGTATCCCTAGATTCTTTAAAAGTGGTATTTTACTGCACTCCAGAGTGCTTCAACATTTGTGAATATTCATGCCAGTACTTATGGAACCTGTGAAGTAACAGCAATGGCAACTTGAGAATTATTAATCCAATTTATGTCATGTCATGAAACCTATTTGGTATGTAAAGTGGCAGTGTTTGTCAAGACAGAAAAACATCCTTTAGCCTTGAGAGAATTCCAAGCAACAAAAGAATGTAATTGTTCAGATGCAACATAAATGCAGAAAGTGGTCCAATTTTAATGTAATCTAATTGTAATGTAAACAGGTAATGCAGCACAACTGTGAAACAGCTGGTGCTGAGGAGCAAACATTTCTCTGTGCTTTTTGAGCCATCTTACTTTGGACTAGCTCTGGTCTGAACCCACGAACCAAAAGGCTATCAGTGGCACATATGGGTGAACCCCTGGAGTTCATCTCTTGGTTTAATTTCTTCTAAAAGGATAATAAACACAAACTGTCTGTGAACACAAACTGTTCTACGATGTAAAACAAAGCACAGTAAGGAGGAAAAACTAAGCAATTAGTTTTAAAAGTGAAAATCTGAGTTTAAATGCTAATGTTGACGCAATAGAAAAGGTTTCAACTGCAGTGCTTTCCCTTGAGCATCTGGTTTGGCCTGTGGAAACAGCTCTTTACACTCCCAGACCTTAAATCAACTCGGAAGCATTCTGAGTACTCAGATGCATCCTGGTACCCAGCCTAGATGTCTCTCCATATAACTGGAAGCACACGACACTGAAATTAAGATAGAAAAACTGGTGATCCTTTTTTCCAGCCAGGCAGTGATATTATTAGTGGTCTAGAAAGCCTAAATTTCTGAGGACCTGTTAATGTGAAAAATCTACTTTTGTTTCTAAGTCATACACTGCCACTGATGGAATCAGTTAAAACACCCTGCTCAGTGTCACACTGGTATAAAACAAATCAATGAATTCAGCTGACAAATGAAGCAACTCCAGTTCTGGAGTCCCAGTGTTTAAAATGGTCCACTTTTGGGAACAGTGGTAGAGGCTAGTAAGAGCAGTCAGTGAATTCTTTCAGGAATGATACTTGGCTTTGGTTATCTTTAGCTGGTTATATATTTCTTTTCACTGTGTAGAAATCTACTTTGGAATTGATATAACTTTTATTTCATAAAGAATATAGATGCCAGCAGAGTTAATTTTGTATTTTTTTAGCAATAAAACATACAAGTGGAACAAGATGCTTACATTTCTATCCTAAGATTGTCGATTCTATGTATTTTCATGACAGTTGTCATCATCACTACTAAGTATTTTGAAGTCCTTATGGATTAGCATAAATAGATCCATCTGATCTACAAAAACATGAGGAAATATGTCACAGCTGGTATCCCTACTTGTGATCTGAAATGAAGCACAGAAATCATGATAATGAATTATCTAGCACTTTCCTTCCATTGGTGCACACAGAAGATGTTTATTCAAAATGCTATCATGTTTTAGAACTGTTTTTTTAAATTCTTGATAGCTAGAGTTTTTTAAAATCCCTAAAATAATTCAATTAAACCACTATTTTAAAACATCACTGAAGTTTTCAACCAAATCAGTTTAACAAGTCCTAACTTACCTATCTTGTAATAGGAACATTGCTTGACACTTGAGCAGTGCTTTATAAACTTCAGGTTATTATTTCTCACAACATGTGCAGTGAGGGAGGTTATAATTTTTACATTAGCTTCTGTGGGAGAGAAACCAAAGCAGAGAAAAATGAGAATTGCTCAGAATCTGAGGTCCTAGTGCAGCAGAAGAAACATTCAGGAAGGCCTCACACCAGTCCTTATCTTCCAGACACTAGAAAATGCATTCCAGAAGCCTATAAAGCCGTTCAGCCTTTTCACCCCACATGTCGAAACATGCAAATCATTCATGAATTAAAAAAGTCTAACCCAAATTGTTCTAAATGGAAATAGCAATTTAAATGTTGCCTTCGCAACTCCACTATGCCACTTTCACTCACTGTTTTTCCCTTGTACTTAGTATGGATCCAGCACAAACTACTCGGAGCATATTTGATCCCAAAGAGCTTTGCAAATTACTGTTTGGAAGTGCCTTTCTGTCTTCACTGGCTATTCCAGATCCCTACAGTGTCAGGACTCCAAACTCAGGTGTTGCAATTAGTTGCCTGAAAATAAATGAAATGTAGGAGGCTTTCTGTATGAAGACATCATGGAAAGTAGGTAATGGGACAATTAACAGATAATGTTTGTTGCTGGAAGCCTGATGGAAGTGTTCATTCTAAAGCACAATTCAGAAGACTATATATACTAGTTTGCTCTTTTCAGTAGTGCTATGAGGATGCAATGACTGAACTTAGCTGATAATGGACAGTGACTACACTGACTGTAAAGAGCTCAGAATACTTGGCACATCTGGTAAAAGAAAAAGCTTTTTAGTTCTGCTACTACAGCGCAGTCTAGAATGAAACATGCTAGAGTACAATTAAAGCAACAGTGGGGAAAATGCAGTTACCCTCTTGGACTTCATACAATTCATGAAATAGTAGTAACTCCTCATGTTGCAGAAATAAAAAAGAATTCTATTTGTCAATATCTGATTTTCTTCTGAATTAAAATTTTGACACTTAATGCTATCATACATTGAAAAACTCCCTTTAAATCTACCAGACTTCATGTAAACACTGGAACCCATGTATACCACTTCTCCTTCCATCTAACATACAACAATAGAAAAACAGACGCTGCTGGTATCGGCGGCACAGACAGTCTTCGTTGCATCTTTAGCACCTCTAAGGAATGTAGGAACAGTGCCAGACATTTAACTTCCATTCTCGCACAGCAATGCAACTGTTACAGCTTGTCTCCATGAACTCAAATTAGTTACATTTCATTGTGCATTTTGGGCATTCACCGACAGGTTTGTGAAACAGAAATTCAATTGCATTAAATGTTAGCACCCGCAAAGAGCCGTATGCAGCTCAGAAAGTCCTCATTCTGCAGACAAGTGGAGCCTGAAAGAATACTGCGATGGCTCTTAGAAAGTTTCCCAGCCATCTGCTGTTGGCCACAGTGGAAGACCCGACAGGGGGTTAGGCGAACATTTGGTCCAAGACAGTAAGGCTAATCTAACATTATGATAGAGACATTCTTCCTTGGAAAACCTACCAGTGCAGAATGACAACTGCAGGTGACCTTTCTATCAAAAGTTAGAGTAAAAAAAGTACTTTAATACTTCTGGCTGCATTTTGATGACAATGCAAGAGTAAGAACAAGCAAGAAAGCTTTTCACCCAGCCGATCAGTTCTCTTCAACTGCCCATTTTAAGAAACTTTCCTATACAGAATACACGTAGAATTTGAAAGATGCCAAAGAAACAAAAAAGCTCCTGACTCCATGTCACTTTGGCTTTCTTGAAGAAACTTTCTTGGTGAAAGAACATAGATGTGGCCACCCAAAAGCACATTCAGACATGTCCCTTGTTCCCAAAAGGTTGCACAGGGAAGCAGCAATTGGATGGAAGCATGCAGATATACATCCCCAGAATTTCCTCCTCTACTTATGGTATTAGTGGCTTTAGGAGTTTCTAATTTGGGAGTTATCCCTTCAAGGAATTCAGGATTGAATTAAAGTAAGTAGGAAAAAAATGCCTAATGTTAATATCTTGAAAATGAGTTTGTTTTGGGGAGTGGTTAGATAAAAAAAAAAAAAAAAGGATATATAGGAAAGATATAAACCTATAACAGCAGCATGAATTTGGTCTTTATAAAAGTTCTTTACTGTAACAAATACGTAGAGAATAAAAACATTCAAATGCACTGTCCCTGCACTGGAGTAATTACGTTGGAGCTGATGCGCATTCGGAAACTTCAGGATCACAGGATTTACCACCTGTGAGGGAGCATCAGAGCCATCTACTGGGGTCAGCCCTTTCCTGCTCTGACAAACAACTGTCTCCTCAAAATAGCAATACTTAAGTGATACTCAGCGGTAAAACTACTGTTACATAAAAATAATTACAAAAATTCCAAAAAATATAAGAGAAATATAAATTTTAACACTGATGAACTGCATATGAGGGGAGGTTTGCGTAATTTCTCCTCACTTGAAATTTTAGAAATACTTTTTTAAAAATACCATTTATTTGTATATAACACAAAGGGTAAAATGCCCTCTCTGACTGTTTTGATGATCAATTCTGATGGAGCAAAAATTATACTCAATCTTTTTAGTATCACTCTGATTATTGTTCAAATCTGAAATGGAGATTTTTTTAATCTTTTTCCCCACACAGAACTTTACATGTCTGTATATGTGCATATATGTATACACAGATAAATAAAAGGACTCATTTTTTGTTATAACTCAGTCAAGGCAGAGAGCAGAGTAGTCTCAGTGCCACATAAACCTACTGGAATGGCTACCTCCACTCTCCAAATATTTGATTTCCAAAATGCTATAACAGATTTTATTGGAATTTTCTGAAATAAATTTTCAAACAGGTTTTAATAACTTCCAAATTCAGTATTTTAAAATCTTCTAAAATAGACTGTATATATACAGAGAAAAACTTCATATTTACAGTTACTACAAAGCTACATTTGGAAACTTCTAAAATTAACATGCAATTGCTTTATCTGTGTTAGCTAGGAAAATATGCACTCGTGTCAATTATCCAAGCTTTTAAAAAACAATATAAACAATCAAAAGTGAGATTAATTTAGCTGCATTATAACCACATCCTCATCTTCTCCCTTAATTTTTGCTGCCCTCCTGTGGCTGTCAGGATATGTATAATGCAACGGCCCAGACCAAGACAATTTGGTTCAAATTGATCCCTGCTTGTGACTGACTTGAAGAGGAAAGAAAATTCCACTGTGTAACCACAAAAAATGCTTAAATTAAACTTCAGGACAAGGACTGTGAAACTTGTATCTTAAATATTTTAAAAATCAATATTTTAAATAAGTTGAATGTCTTATTATTCCACAAATCATGTATATATGGGAGCACAGTCATACATATTAATAATACATTTACTCTGAAATTATGGGGAGATCATTCATTGCATAATGACAAGTTACTTCATTTGTTGAAGTACCAACACAGTTGAACACATATATTATAAAGATTATGCAATGACTCAAAAAGCATGGAAATAATTTGCAGAAGTATCAGTATTTGGTAAACTGTAAAGGAGCCTTTGGATGAAATTATAACCCTGTTTTCCTGGAACAGAGACACCAAATACATCTTCAGGAATTATTCCATCAAAGGTACATTATGTCTTCAAAGATCAAAAATGAAGGAGAGGTATCATCAAATATTGAAAGAAATTATGTAGAAAAAACACTTTTCTCATCAATTACATTTCTGTAAAGTCTCTGTTCTAATAAGCTCTGTTACTATTTAACTGGAAATTAACATTATGCACTAAAATATTTATATAATTTGAGCTCATCTATATTCAGAGCTTTCAGATTTGTTAAGTCACTGATTTAAAAGAGATGAGTACAGAACAGATTTTAAACGCACTAAAATACAATAGCTGGAGTGAAACAATGCTGCTGTTCTTCTTCTAGATTAAATTTGTAAATGCTAACAAATTATGTTTAAAGCCTTAAGGATAATGAATGCTTAAAAATACACTTTTCTTTCCGAAGAAAGACAAACATTCCTAAAGAATACAAAATTTAGAGTGATACTTTCAGATTATAAAACATAATGTTAGAAAAGTAAATTCCTTTTCTTTGTAATCTTTTTTTTTAATTTTTATATCTGAGTTAAAGACAAGTGAAATGCCAAATTTTAAATCAAGCCATTTCTTGCCAAAATATTTTATATATTATTCAAAAAGCTGAAATAAATAAAATTGTCAGGAAAGTGAAAAATTGTAAGAGATACTTTTGCACAAGACAAGACATTTAGTATAGTCACATGATATTTTGTGCCAATTAGCAAAGTTGCTAACATGCCATATCAATAAAAAACAATTGACTTAAATAGTGGGGCTAATTAAATGAAATTAATAAGATAATTAAATGCTTCTCAATATATAATAAAAAATTATGGCTGTAAGTGTTCCATAATGTTGTCTTTTTGTTTTCCTATTATCTGCTTTTCTGCCTAGTTTTAATCAGCGCTTCTATATGCATAAAAGATAGATAGCATCCAAATGTTAATGTGTTGGTGGCAGGAATCAGGTGTTCAATTAAAATTTATTGAGCGTGCAAGGAAAAAACCCAAGCCTTCCATTAAATAGAATGCATACAGCCCAATTAAAAATGAATTTAGCATTTGTGAGTAAATTGAACACTCACATTCTATAATGGCAATAACATTCTACATGACATTTGATTATTAACTTAATCATCATACTTTTCTAATCTAAGGATCAGAGATATTTTCTGTATGAAAATGGATCCACTGCTTCTCAATGTACAAAATAAAGCTGCATTTACACAAACTGTTGGTTCCTGTCATGTTTTTTTTTTTCCCATAAGCAGTGAATCCTGCAGGCCCGTATCCTGGGCTGCATCAAAAGGAGCATGACCAGCAGGTCGAGGGAGGTGATCCTGCCCCTCTAACTCTGCTCTCCTGAGACCTCACGTGGAGTATTGTGTGCAGTTCTGGTGTCCTCAACATAAAAAGGACATGGAACTGTTGGAACAAGTGCAGAGGAGGGCCACGAGGAGGATCAGGGGACTGGAGCACCTCCCATATGAAGATAGGATGAGAAAGTTGGGGCTGTTCAGCCTGGAGAAGAGAAGGCTGCATGGAGACCACCTAGCAGCCTTCCAGTATCTGAAGGGGGCCTATAGGGATGGTGGGGAGGGATTCTTCATTAGGGACTGTAGTGATAGGTCAAGGGGTAACGGATTCAAACTTAAACAGGGGAAGTTTAGACTGGATCTGAGGAAGAAATTCTTTACTGCAAGGGTGGTGAGGCACTGGAATGGGTTGCCCAGGGAAGCTGTGAATGCTCCATCACTGGCGGTTTTCAAGGCCGGGCTGGACATAGCCTTGGGTGACATGGTTTAGTGTGAGGTGTCCCTGCCCATGGCAGGGGGGTTGGAACTGAATGATCTTAAGGTCCTTTCCAACCCTAACTACTCTATGATTCTATGATTCTATGAATGACAGAAAAGCAACTCTAACACTTTTAGAGATCTTAGCCTAGCACATGTTCTCAGCTACTGGCAATATTTGTTATATTTAATTTCAGCCTCAGCTGTATTGGTTCCATAACAACTCCAATTTCATTTGAATGAATTCATTACTCAGAATGTGTTTCTACATGGCTTGATGGAAAGATCCTTAAAAATGACCTCATATACCCATGCCATGTGGTATTGGCTCCCAGCAGCTGCCCTTCACCTAAAAGGAATCATACTGTAGTCTAAGTATTCAGACCCTAGCTTTAGACTTCAGATTGCCCTTCAAAGCTAAGACTTACAATCAGAGGAAAAAGGCTACAGAGCCATAGACATTCAGTTTTAGAAGTGAGACAGGCTGTCAGATGTCCAGCTGTGGGAGGAACACATCCTCAGGTAGACTTCTCCATGCCAGCATTAGTATAAACTGAGCCAAGTTTCTTACTCTTTTATACTTAGTCAATGACATGGTGCCTTCCACTTAAAGCTGTGAACTTAAAAAGATTTAAAAATTGAAATCAGCAGTTAAAATCGTAAATGCAGGAACACATGATAAAAATAGTAACTTCTAAGCCACTGTTTTACTGAACGAGGGTTGCTAGTTTTGTATTTAGGATAGTGTTTACTTCCCTTACCAGAACACCACAGCTTTTCGGTTTTGGAATAAACTTTGAAGAAAAGCAGATAGCAGTTTAGGGTTAGCAATCCTCTGACATTATCAGAGGAGGTCTCCACGTGTTAAAGCAAGGGAAACTGGTCTGACCCCAATGGAGACTTAGTGGTGGAACTCAAACCTACACCTACCAGGACACTTCCCCTGACAACCCGTCTCCAGTTTACTCTGTATAAGCAGCACAAAAGATAATCATGAAGGTCTTTTCTGTCTATTTCTCCAAAGACAAACCATATATAGGATTTAACATACATGTGGTTTTCACTTATGTGCTCTCTTCTATAATTCATGCATAAAGTGAAAAACATAATCTTGCACATTATGAAAAGGCAAAGCAATATTACACTACTGATCTGACACATATAACTTAGGATGGGATTAAATTAAAACAGGCTTTTGACAGTAAGTGTGACAAAAATTATTTGTAGTGCAGAGTGAGCCCTTCATTAGTTTGTATTTACATAGAAAGACAGAGTGAGATGATGGTGCAGAACTATGCAGGAAAGCACCACTACACTGATGATACTTCAGAAATCACCAGCCTACCAAGGTGATGCTGTCACGTTGCTTTGTCAGGGACGTGACATGTACTTGAGGACCCTGACAACATGGTACATTGAACTGCCAACACAATCGTGGTGACTTTTAACAGGACATGGACTATTTAAAGGGATCTAGCTGTGCTGAGTACGCTATTTGAGAAAATAGTAGTAGTTGCCACAGGAACTCTGCTACTATGTCAAAATTCAGTGCAATACTGCAACCATTGAAATCATATTACAGTGGAGGGAAAACCCCACTGAATTGAATTTATAAAAAGTTACCTCTGTCTTTATATCCAGTATTGCGTTAAAGTTATTTTTGCCCATACGAAATAGTGCATTATGAATTGTAATCCACCCTCAGTCACAGCAGAGCACGGTTGACCCTACAGTATCTAACTGAGCCAGCACTCTGGCACATAGAGAGGATTAGATTCATTAAATACTATTAGTTTTAAAATTAATTTTGCCATTTTAATTGCCTCAGATTTTTTGAGGGTTTATATTCCAAAAGACAAAAAAATAGGTGAATTTTATCGTCTTTCAATTAATAGATGGACTGTGCAAGTGACAGAAGGACACAACAGGCAGGTGGCATGCCCCCATCCTTGCAGCTAATAGTACTGGTGCTCTCTGTATAGACATAAAGCCAGTCCAAGCCAGATCACATGCAGTGTCAATGTACGCCAGGTGGCAATAACTTTCTTAATTTTATGTCGCAGACTAGTGTATGGTACGAAGAAACAAGCCAGATCTCCTGTCGAGGTAGGCTAATAAATCAACTGTGCCTTTCACCTACATATGTGTGCTGTGCTGATTTGTAATAGAATAAAGCAACATAAACAAAACCTAAAACAATTAATTCAATCATGTATATAATTATGGATCAGATTATAAAGCAGGGATACTTGTGCATTATTTCATTCTAAAGATACTGGGTCGGAGCAATCCCAGGCACAGCTCCAGGTTGGGTGGAGAATAGGTTCAGAGCAGCCCTGCAGAGAAGGACTTGAGGAGTGTTGGTCGATGAGAAAATGAACATGAGTCGGCTTCAGTGTGCGCTCGCAGCCCAGAAAGCCAACTGTATCCTGGGCTGCATCAAAAGAAGCATGACCAGCAGGTCGAGGGAGGTGATCCTGCCCCTCTACTCTGCTCTCCTGAGACCTCACGTGGAGTATTGTGTGCAGTTCTGGTGTCCTCAACATAAAAAGGACATGGAACTGTTGGAACAAGTGCAGAGGAGGGCCACGAGGAGGATCAGGGGACTGGAGCACCTCCCATATGAAGATAGGATGAGAAAGTTGTGTCTGTTCAGCCTGGAGAAGAGAAGGCTGTGTGGAGACCTCATAGCAGCCTTCCAGTATCTGAAGGGGGCCTATAGAGATGGTGGGGAGGGACTCTTCATGAGGGACTGTAGTGATAGGTCAAGGGGTAACGGATTCAAACTTAAACAGGGGAAGTTTAGATTGGATATGAGGAGGAAATTCTTTACTGTGAGGGTGGTGAGGCACTGGAATGGGTTGCCCAGGGAAGTTGTGAATGCTCCATTGCTGGGGGTGTTCAATGCAAGGCTGGACATAGCCTTGGGTGACATGGTTTAGTGGGAGGTGCCCTTGCCCATGGTAGGGTGGTTGGAACTGAATGATCTTAAGGTCCTTTCCAACCCTAACTATTCTATGATTCTATGATTTACAGAGTAGTATTTTTTTTCTCAAGTTTTAAGCAAAATTAGAAGTCATATGTTATCCTGAATGATACCTTCCCAAAGCTATGGGAACTGTGTAAGAACAGTAATAAAGAAATATAAGCTAACAATCCAACCTGAATATTCCAGTCAGACCAGACTCTCCTCAATTAGAGTGTAAGGTTTCTGGGAAGTTCCTTTTACTCTCAAGTTATTACTGCAAATTTTGTAACACCTGTGATGTGATCAATTTTTTTAAGTGTTCACCATTTACTATAGTAAAAACAAGCAGCCCACTCTATGCTGCCATTCTAGTAAGACAAATGATGCATAGGAAAAAAAATTATCTGCCTATATTTCACTTGTGACGTGCAGTGACGAAACCGCTCAGATCATTATCTTCCATGTGAGGACCTAATAAGACACTTATTTTGCTACACCATAACATAATGCTACCTTCAATCCACATAGCAAAGAATGGTCAACCCATCTACTTTTCTTACCTTGTATATGAAAAACACTTATATGTAAATCGATCTTAAACCAAGTGATTACTTGTGGCTTAGAGCAAAAGCTAGTTAAAAATCACCTGAACTCTAGATTTTCTCAATTCCTCACCTACAATTTCATGAATTGAGGGTCTACTTTCAGTTAAATATTAGTTCCTCACCTGGCCACCTAGTTATTACCAGCTTTGTTATCTTTATGAAAATACAGAAAGGTTCTTCTTTACATATTAAAATAGCTTTCTGAAGTTATGATCTGAGCATTTCCAGCAACAGACAAGGCTTTTTTTAGATATTATTCTCTATATTAAAAAAAGTAATCAAAAAGCGCAAAAATTTACAAGCACAAATGCAAGGTTTTACAGGAACATGCGTTTCATGTATTTTCAGGATTAAACCCTTGCTTAACTCATGACATGGGCATCAGTATAAGCTGTTGCCCAGTTCTGCCCAACTACTTTTAGGTACTTAAATGAAGTACTTAAAGAAAAATAAAAAGAAAAAAAAGAAAAAAAGAAAAAAAGGATGCATCTACATGGGTATCAGTTTGCATAAGGAGTGTATTTTCTTTTGAAGAGAGTCTCTCCAACGTGGTTCACACTGCAGAGCTCATTCAGAGCATATGAACTAGACTCCTTGCAAGAAATGAAATCAGACGTGGTGCTCGGCTAGTGCATTTCTCATACTCCAGCCACTAAAGGGCAGTCAGATTAGAACAAGACCAGGCAGAGACCGAACTAAATCCCCAGAAATGCATACAAGGTTATTATCAGGTCCTCAGCAACCAGGGAGTCACTTTATAGATGTGTTCCTGCACACTTCACACTTGGCTCCTTTTGTAGTCAAGCACAAGGCACATGCCAAGCACAGCTGAGGTCATCAAGATTTCCATCTCTTTATAGTCGGTAGCATAATTTTGGTAGCCATCAGTGGCTAAAAATCCTTCATACATGCCTTAGTTAGACAAGTCCAGGTTATTGCTCTTCCCACCTTTCATCCTTTAATTCTCCACGGTAGGATCATCACTTGCAATCTCCTGTCTGGGCATAGGGATTAATCTCATCCCACTGCTGCAAATGGCTCTTGCTAGAAGGTACACAGTCAACCAGTCTCTCTCCCGCAGTGATGCTGCATTCAAATTTACTCAAGTGAAGCAGCCATGAATTAGGAGTCAGTCAAATAAACTATAATGACAAGTCCTCATGATGTGGCAAGATGCATCATCACCACCTGTATGGTCTGTTAGTGATGTCTTCTCTAACATGATAAACTGAAAATTGCTGTCACTGAAAGGCTTTTTTTTTCCACTTCTTTTTTCCCCTTACACATGCACACAAAGACCAGACAGTTTAGATAAGAAGAGATTTAAAGTTGAGAATCACAGACAGAAATTTGGTAGTACAAGCAGACGCCTACCTAGCTGTTCTAACGGGTCACTATGGCTCCTCCCTGGCAGAGCATGAGACTCAGAAAGTCCTTGGTCAGACTAAACATTACTGGGCACCAACTAAAAACATCGGTGTTATCAGTGTTGTTCCCAGGCTGAAAGTCAAAACCACAGCACTGCACCAGCAATCAAGAAGGAGAAAAACGACTGCTACTGCTGAACCCAGGATAATACTTAAAAAAATTATGAGTAAAAACAACACACAATTTTTTTAAGAAAAAAAATATTTTAAGTTTTCTAACTATTAACCTTGCTTAACCCATAGATCGTTTTCACATCAAGTCTGTTGTGACTAAGCTAAGTGAGTTTGGATCTAAATTTATATCTCAGCTTTTACAAATATTTCAGATTAATTACTATGGAATGAATGAAGAATGACACCTTAATTAGTAATGCTTCTCTTGGCAATTAGGATTCTCTTGGCTTCTCTTAGCAATTAAAGTGGCAGTGGCATATCATTAAAGTCTTCAAGATTCCCCATGCCTCCTCAGAAGCAATTACTCTGGAAAGCACTGAAAATCAGGCTCATAGCTATAATCTGTTCTCTAAGGATCTAGCTGCAGGATAAACACTTTTTCTTCTTCCTTCCATAGCAATTTTACATTAACCCATCATCATTATCCGATCAATCATTAATGTAATTTTACTGTATCATTTTTCATGAAGTTCAATTTTCATTTTTAAAAAATAACTGATTACAGTCAATTGATTTTGCCAAAGTGTATGATATTAAAATCATTTAAATGATGACAGTTAATGCATTAGCACTTTTCTTCATGACAAAATGTAATCATTCATTTAATACTATGAAATACTGGCGTTTAGAACATTTTAAACTAGTATAACAGAAAATACTACTGAGAAACTTTGGAATAATAGTAGTAAGGAATCCATACATCACTAAAAGTGAATTAAAAATCAAGCCATTCAATCATGCTGTTTGTAAATGTACATAGGAAAATTTTACCATAGTATATATCAGTGCATGTTGCCTTATGATTATGGAAAATTATGATACTTTTGTCAGAATTTAGCAAAAAAAGTAAGATAATTATAGCTATAAGCTACTGTCGACTCTCTAAATGAAAATACACACCACTGCTATTGGACCTAAAATCAGTAATTTTTATTAATTATGGGCCCAAATTCAACCAATATTTCTGCTGAACTGTAAAGGCACTGGTTTAGTTTTCAAATTTTGTGATTATTTCTCAGTATCCTCATTCCATGTATCGGAAGTTCTTGAAACACTTGGGTTTACTTTGTGGTAGGATTTATGAGTCTCTTCATGCCGAAAGAAGATAATCACACACTTGTCCTCAGGGTCTTGGATCTCTGAAGTCAGTGACTGTCTGAGAACTACTGTTGAAAGGAAAGATAATCTCCTCTTCCTAAGTTTTAGTAAAAAGCTCTCATGATTTCAAAGCAATCATGTTAACTTCATGCAGCAGGAAGAGTAGTTAATTTACAGATTAGCAATGCCAGTCCTTTCCAGTTCGAGGTATTCAGCAATGACTATCTCATTTCATAAGTTTTCTGAAGTTTGCAGCCAGGATACTTTTTGTAAGAGTTTCTGACGCTTCTGCAGGACCATACAGTGAGTAGAGAAAACATGTTCTACACACATAAATATGTGGTGCTGGATGTTAGGTGACATTCTGGCATATCTTGACGTGAAGAGAAAAGCAGACATTCTGAATATGCAGTAGGCCCCACTGATCACTCCTGCTGATGCTCACATTTTTTACTGAAAACACCCTTTTTCTTCAACAGTCAACTGTGCTTGAAATTCAACCAAAGCCTATTCTATCATCTACATAACACATCTTTCATAAGTGGTGCTGAGTAAAACACTGCATTAATATAGTTCGCTTCAGCACTGTATTAATGCAGTGCTGAATTAATTACCGATGACTTGCTTGTCTTGATCAGCCTTAAGATTTTGGATTGTCATGGTAGGTCCAGGTTAAATATGAATTGGAAAATGAAGCTTTGCAGTTCACACCTCTTCTGTCTTCAAAAACAATGAAACTTAACTGAAACTCTGATACTTCTTTATGTCTTCCTGTCAGAGACTACAATGGTACCTTTCACTCAGTGTCTCAAAGGTCCTCTGTATATGGCAAGCAAATATGAGGTCATGTTGTCCATGCTTTCAGCGTGAGCATGAGCCAACTCTAATTCAAAAGTGGGGTGACCATGTTGTTGACCCCAAGAGATCTACAATGCAGGTGCTGGCATCACACAGTCAGTTTTTGGTTGGGGTAGAGAGCTAGCCAAGTATAATCTCTTTCTTTCCCTCTCTGCTGCAAAGTCTCATGACCTCCTCATGAAATAGTTATATTAAAAAGAAACCTCTAACTCACTTTTGCTTCATAAATAGAGTTTCCTTACTAGTGAATAATCTTAGATACATCTGCTTTTGTTCATCTTCCATATTATTGATATCCCCAGTAGCTTATAAGGAACTCTTTGGAAAAGAGCTCATCTACATGGGTAGATGAGAATGAGGTTCTTCAGATGACTTGGGTGCTAATTTTGAGGCCAGATACATTTCAGCAAAAATTGTCCCATTTACCAGCAATAGGAGAGACAAGAAAAGCTGTGCACACTGTAAAATCATAGCTAGAGGCAGTGACTAATTTTACTCAGGCCCAGCTGATTTGAATACACACTCGATTTATGTAATAGCATGCTCCTGCACCAGACTGCTGTGTCCCACAGAGTTTCAACACGTTACAACAATATTTCACAAGGTAACATGAGAGCCTCAGGAAATAAGAGCATTTTTGGTTGTAGGGCAAGTGAATCAAGACTCAGGTGAAGACTGAGGCTTTCCTTCATGGCAGGCACTCTACCCACACATGAGGAATGAGTGGCACATCAATCAATTTCATCAATGGTACAAAGGTAGTTTAATAACCTCACATCTGCAAATGGATTACATGCCATCTCAAAATACTGGAAGGCCTGATGTTGCAAATGGTAGTAGGTAATCTCTGTCAGGTGCCTGTAGAAAGATTTACCTCCTAAATGTACTGAAATAGAAATAATAAAGATCACTGATATACTCCACCCATATTTCATACAACTCTACTGTTCAACTGACTAGGATAAAAAAATGCTTTGAACCAAATTGCAGATTTTAAAAACACAGCTCAAGTGTGTCTGCTGCCAAATAGAACAAGCTATTGTGTCAGAGGACATCAGAAATGCTAAACTACCACCAGTGCCAGCACCAAGTCCTCACAGGAATTAATTGAAGTGACATTTATTTAATATGAAATACCTAATGTCATTCATCTCATAAGAGTATATTTTATCCATAAATGTCAATATCTATAACTTGTAAGAAAACCAAGAAATATCAGTAGAAGTGAAGATATTTCTCCTAAGGGCATGGTTACCTGTAGCAAAATTGTTTTACTAGACTTCAAAGTAGCCCAAGTTTCATTTAAAATCAGACCTAGCTTTTAAAAATCACTTGGGTAGTTATATATAGTGTATCTCTGATATGAATTTTGATTTAAGTAACTGTTAAATAGGCAGAAGAAAAAAGATGATACGACTGACATGAGACATGACATGACATGACTGAAGCCCACTGAAGTTGTCTGGTGATCAGGCATTTATTTTAATTTAGAAGATAGCCTATACTTCTGAATGCAGTACATATAAGTGAAAAGCTTACCTTATGGACTCTAATGTACCTTTAAATTTTTTTCCATAGGCAATGCCTTAGCATTGATAAGCCAGCCTGTCAAGGTATTCCCAGTGGCTTTGAGAAAACTGAGACAACTCTGATACAGCCTAAATGTCTAAATTTTTTTGGGCTGCTACAGTGAGGCCGTAAGACTAAATAATCAGAAAAGGATTCCAAACTCTTGTGAAGTTTGCAAAATTCAAACAACTCAACAGTTTCTCCCTTCTGACTTTCCTTCTATGCTTCCCAGTCTTAAAGCTCACAAACTGAAACATAAGCCCTCTACCAAACGACAGTGAGAGCCCTGCTCTTTGAAGCAGCAGCTGAAGTCAGTGCTCCCCTACCCCTTTTTAAGTCGGAAAAGAAGTGCAATAGCCACAAACAGAAAGCTAGATGGTGCTAATATACTGACTTTGTGGTTACAACTACACCTGCTTCAGGCACTTGGAAAGACAAATGTTTTACAGAGATACAGAAGAGTTTACTTATGTAGATAAAGAAATGCTACAGTTAAATAAGTATCAACTTATTTTAACATTCGGTTATTTGGAATCTCTCAGCCTCCTCTCCCTTTTTGTAAGAGAAAAATGTTACTATCTTCACTAATGAGAAAACTATTTTCAGTAACTGCTGAAAAGCAATATAGAAAGTTATTGGTTTTATCTCATGGAAACTAATAGAAATCGAAGATGCCTATGCTACATACTACTATATCATAACAGGAATTACTAAGGATTGTCTGAGATTTTGGATATATTCAGGTTTCTAACACTTCTCTTTACTTCTGCAGCAACTGTATACTTAATCTAAGACAAACCAAACTTAACATTTTAGGTTAGCCAAACTCTTGCTTCTATTTCATCTTTTCAGTGTTGATAAAACAAATGATTTGGAATTGCTCTGACATATCTATGTGTTTCAGCTCAGAGAAAGGTCTGAAGCCAGATTTAAATTCATTATATGCAACACAGAGGCCTATGTGTGACAGGGAGTGTGCAGTACTTTCTAAGAGAAGAGTGACTCTATCCCTAACATCTTTAGCTGTTAAAGTATCCAGAATTGAAATAGAGTCATTGCAATGTGATCACCTTGCATATTTCTCTGAAATAATGATACTAGGAGCAGATTTCATCTTCAGATCAGCTGACATATCTTCAAGTTATAGAGCTAATTCTATTTCTCCTCCTGCCCTTCTCTGCTAGGTGACCCTGGACAAGCAGCACATAGCAGCTGGCACCACCATTGTTCTGACTGACTTCATTGTCTGTGTCTGCTCTTAGCTGACTTAGCTCACTAGTAGCTATGACAACAGTTTATTCAGGTAACAGTCACACACACTACAGCCCTAACCATTGAGGAGTCAGCAGACCCCAGTGCTATCCTCAGCTCAGTCACTGAATTGCCTGTGACCTTGGGTGTTCTCTGTTCATTCCTGGCCTTAATTTCACACATCTGCAAAAGAGAGGTGATTACACTCGCTTTCCTCTCCAACAAACTCTTTTATTAATGGGTGACAAGTGTCAGAAAAATAAGAGGAGAAAATTACTTATTTTCTGCGTTTTAGAAGACTGCTAATGCAGGACTTTTGTCTCACAGATTTCTTTTAGCTCTAAAACTACAGCAGCAGGAGGAAAAATGTGATACTTCAGTCACATACAGGAACCAGCAGCTATATTTACTGTTTATAAATGCTTTCATAAGAACATTTCAGTTAATTCCCATTGCACAAGAGAAAGCTTAAGGAATTAAAGATACAACACCTCTATCTGCAATATGTCATAGCAGAGAGCAGGACAGAATTTACAGGAATGAATTTTGCCTTTCAAATCTTTGAAGAAGTTCTGGATAAGAGCTAGGCTGCAATGTTTTACTTTGAAAGTCAAATTCAAATAATTCCACTTTGTAATATTGTACTGTTCAGGCCGTTCAATTTGTAAGAATTTCATTGTACATTATTGTTGTTTGGTTTTTAATGGCCATTTTAAAGCAAAGCAAGCTATTTGAAAAAATCTCAGTATTTTTTTTTTTTTTATTTCTAGATTGGAAGCGATAGAATAATATCCTTTAGTAACCACCAGGCTGTGCTAACAGACAACTTAACTGACACAAAATCTACCTTAAAAAAATAACGTATGCTTTAAATGCATACGGATGTCCAAAGGCATATTAGAAACAAACCATGCCTTAGGAAAAGTATTTACAGTAGCCCCTACATCCTGAGTGGATTAAGCTGTCTAGCTTGTTTTTTCAACCCTAATTTAATTATGAGTTAAATGTAGTCAAGTGAGCCTTCCTGAAGCAAAAAGTACCTCCCTAACGCTGCTATTCTAACTCGACAGAAATAAATAGGCTTTTAATATTTCTGTATGGGAAGTTTTTAGGTCAAATTCTGCTTATTTCCTCTGATGATTTGTTTTAGATGAAAAGATTGCAACATAAGAAATTAATAGAAATATTAAACCCACCCTTTTTTTATGGATGTTTGCTTTACTAACTTAATGAAGATTAAAAAAATTATATACTGCATGGGCTCTGCATTTTAGACAAGGAAATGGTTGCCACATCCTATGAGAAGATGATAAATATCTTACAAATTACGAGAAAGGAATCTGGAGTATCACAACTTGCCAATAATCGGAACCGTTCTACAAATCCCCATTGAACAGTGACTTTACCTTGTCACTACAGAAGATTTCTAGCTGTGCATGATTCCCCTTGTAATCTATTGACAGGCTTAAATAGAAAAGGATGGCTGGTTCAGACTCTGAGAGCCTCTCATGCAAGATAAAAAAAAATATTTATTCTAAGACATATATCAGCATTCCTTAGTTTTTAAGCATACAGCAGAATGCATAGAAAAATCACTGACTGTTTCCATGATCAAGTGTTTTTTTTTAAGAATCACATTAGTGAAGTAACAGCAGACTGGCTGTATGAATGTGTCAATACAAACACCAGTGTAAAAGTAATTTGGTTACCAAAGCTATCTCTTTTTCTCAGAGGTACAAATGAACTGCAATTGAGATTCATAGCAGTGTTGAGTCATAAGGATTTTTATTTCTTTTATTTAAGGTTACATCTTATAATGAAAAAAATCCCATGTTTATAATTTTATTTGGAATATAATTATTTGTTATGACTATGGAAGCTCAAAGAGAGAATGTAATCTGAAGGTGCTGCAGTCCAGAATACTATTTGTGAATTTAAAATCTCAGTTCAAGTACAAGAATGTACAAAACTGAATTTTTTGAGGCATAAATGCAAGACAGGTTTTAAAGGCTTTCACCATATCCCCTATGTCAATAAGTAAAGCCAGTCTTAAATAGGAGAAACTTTTCTGAAGGAGTAAAACTGTAAACCCATCATTAGCTTGGGTCTGCGGGTTTTGTTGACTCTGAAGAATCTGAAATATTTGAGCACAGCTATCCCTATCTCAAAAAAGTGGTCTCTCATTACCATTATTATTTTCATTATGATACAGCATTAATTGAATAATCTCTCTTCTTACTGCAGTTGGCAGTGGGGTAAAATTCTAATTAAATTTTGAATAAATTTTGAGATTCTCAGCTGAAAGGCAGTATCTAATGCCAACAGAGTGCCTTCTTTTCCTGTGAGACAAATAAAGGATCTTCTATGTTAGGTGTTAAGTCAGGCCAATACAGAAAACATAAATTGTCTGGACCAAAGATGGGGCAAAGGTAAAGCATGAGAAGTATGAGAAATAAACTGAAGAATTAGAACTTAAGTGGGATAATCACACTAACTACATTAGAAGACTGTCATTAAGGCTGTAAAATTCAACTTGCTAACATGACAAAATTCTAGCAACAAGGATGATCATAGTATTTCAACCTTTTATTTCCCCCCTTTTTAGGTACTCTATAACCCACTGCTTAAGTAACTGACCATATACATTAAAAAATAAGAATAAATAAAATAAAATAAAATAACCTCCCAGCCCTTTTTACTATTCAGGACAGCAGCAGCTGCCTTCCAGCTCTTCAACACTTTATTTTCTGCTTCATACATGCTTTATTGCGTGTTATGCAAACACTGCTTTATAGAGAGTAATGCATTATTTGCTTTTCTACCTTGTGGAGGTGCACCAGCAAGGTGCAAAGCCTGGCACTGCAGTAACACTGCCCAGAAGAACATAAGCCTTTGGCCATGTATTAAAGAAGTGACCATGCCTTGCTTTCCCCAGCTCATGAGGTATGTAAGAGCCTTTCCTACCAGTTGCTTCTCAAGATTTACCTTCAAATGTGTACAACACTGGGAGGTGGTATTATTCTTCCTGATAACAGGAGAACGGAAGTACTAAAAATTGCAGGCTTTGGCTATTAAGATAAAGATCTACTTTTTTAGGGTATTTGGACTCTAACAGCACAATGTGTATTTGCAGCCTAGTTTCCACTGATTTCGACTAGTAACTGTAGTGTTGGGCCCCTATGTGAATCAGACTCCAGTTTATAAAACTGGGCATGTGAAAAAAATTACATACCACCAGTTACTATAGGTGGAAATGTTTCAGCCTGTTACAGGCAAGTCCTTCTGTGTAGCACAAACGGGGATAAAAGCCAGTTCTTCCAGGCATCCCTCAACTACCTTTAACTGCACAATATTCCTTTGCCTTACCATAATACTGTCTATCATTCACTGTGTGTTTCCAGCCTCTTCACAAATGAGGATTTCTGTGATACCACAGTACCAGTTCAGAACCAGAACAGCTTTAATCTGTGCATTGAAGCAGAAGGGAATCCCTCTTGAAAAAATAGCAAACAACCACTTAATACTTACACTCACCCAGGAAGTCAAGAGAAGGCTGCAGAGAGTGCCTGGATGATGGCTTTCCATAACATTAACAGTTCCTGACTGTACACATTAATGATTCATCTATCAGGTGTTTTGTATTTTTTTTTTCCTATCAAACACCCCTTACCTCCTTCTCACCACAACTTCAGTATCATTATAAAGTACTTCATGAACCTTTTCAATGGTTACTGGAAGAATTATTAACCTTTTATTTCATGTCACATATATTTATGGTGGAGGAGTCTATACAGCCCTCCCTTGATGCACTAACTTTTCTAGACAAGTAGGTAATCATAATTAAGGCTAATGGCTATGAAGAAAGGGAAATGAAGACTGACCTTGAGCATTTTTGGTGGGAAGAACAACAATATATGCCTGGAGAATAGTGACAGCGGTGACCCTGAAGTAAAATGAAGAAGTAAACAACTATGCCAGGAGATCAGGATTCAAAATCAATGTGAGGAAGTAACCAGCAGCAGCAGAGGAAAGGGTTAATAATTAAATTAAGTTAGTGAAAGTAATATTTGATTGGGCAATCATTTAATGCTCTCTAAGAAGACTAGTGACACAAACCTGTATATGAAAGTAAGCTGGAGGGTTAGGAAGATCCTCTGAAGACCCTGGAAGAACAGCTCCCAGCCTAGAAAGCCTCTGAGAGACCCAGAAGCAGGATGACTGGAAGCACTGGAGCCTTGTCCTGTTTGCTAGACACAGGTCAATGTAAGTTGCATGTCACACCCTGAGTGGGGTTGCAGACTCCACTCCAAAAACTCAGGTTTTTGGTTATACTTAACCCAAACATTATCAGTGACCTGATTAAACATGGGGACTTCTCCCTGTTGTCACCTGTTGTGCATGGAAGCACAACACCCCTGATGCAGCTGTGGTGTGCAGTATGCAACCGAACCAGGCCATGTTCAAGTTAGATGCATCCCTCGATGCATCAATTCATGCTGTCCCCATGACTACCTTTTGACAAACCACTGAAGAGCACAGGCAGCACTGTGCCATTTCTGCAGCATTCATGACTTCAACAAGCTGAATGTCCTCCAGCATCAGGAGGCTGAACCTATGTTAGTGCTTTGGATCTAAACAAAGATGTGCCACAATTACCAAACCATTTCAGAGGTGTTTGGTGAGTGGAAATGAATTGGTGTGGGTAGGAATTAACAGGAGGATATCATGCTTCAGTACAGGCAAGCACTTTTCTCCCTAGAACCTCTCCACTTCAACTTACTCATGTCAGGCTGGTCTTCTTGCTCTCCCCTGCCACATTACACCATTTTTCTTATGCATTTATTTACAGTCCTACTCCTAAGTTTTCTCATCTCATTCCCAGTCTCCAAACACAGCAGCTCCAGTTCCTATTGGCTCCATGACTGGTATCCCTCTTTTTCCTCACAGCTCCTGGTCACCAGCCACAGGTCTCCAGCCACCAAATCCCATTGTTACAGTCCTAACTATTTGTGTCTAAGTTCCCAAAACCAAAATGAGGGCTGAGGTTGATACCTGGGAAATTTCAGCCCAACCAACTACAGCTTTAAAACGTAAGGTGTTTTAATTATAAAAAAAAAAAAGTATTGACTATAGGAGATTTTAGCAATTAATGTCTGTATATAATGAGCAGAATTTTAAAAGGAGATTAAAAAGGAATCTAAATAATATGGCCACTACATTAATACTACATTAACACTACATTAACATGCTGAATAGTCCTCTTTTTTGAAATTATCTTCTACTTACTTCAGAAGAAGTCAGAAGGATGGAAAACAACCCTGGTGATTGCTCTATAACAGATACAAGCCTTGCTACTGTCAGCAACACTATCTGGTTTTGCAGTTCGGATGAGGAAAAGTGATGGTAATTGCCTAGGGAAGCTGTCTTCACGAATAATCTATTCCATATAGTTTCGGTGTTTGACAGAAAAACGTCCTTAAACTGGTATTTGTACCTTAATTCCTTACAAGAGAAATACTACATCAGACAGAGAAAGAAAAGAGAAGGCTATGTTGCAAATAGAATCATATTCAGGTATATAATTAATCCCATTTTAATGGAAAAATACATTTCTCTTAAATATCAGCTTTATTTTCCAAAGTGCTATAAATTTTTACATTCAAAACCAGTTTCTAAATGACACTGTACTTGAAATTCTGCATTTCAGAGTTAGCTCATCATTTGTCTTTACACATCACTGAACATCTGACTATTATTCCTGACTATTTCAAACTTAATGTCTTAAATGAGGATTTAATACAGTGCCAAGCTATAGGAACTGTTGTACACATTTATAATGTTTTACGAACTTTAGAAACATGTGGTTGAACACAGGCGAAGTGAGGCAAAATAATAAAATAGGCAGGAAATGGACACTTACCCACAGTGCTTCATGTGAGGTGGTTTATCCATTCTCACTGCCAGTTTAATTTTCAAGTCACTGTCCTGGCTGTTTTTTGGAACTATCATTTTATGTAGATCAGGTGACTTTGGGCTGTTGGATGTTGGATACAACACCACCTGCAAGTCATAAAATAAACTTCAATGAGTTGATACAAAATAAATCTGTTAGTCTTTAATGGAAATTTCTAATCAGTGAAGACTCCTGTTGCATCTCCTCCAATCTGAAAGTTGACTAAAAGCCATTTCATAAATCCAAGAAGCCTGTTCACTCAATCTTATTGAAACAGATGAATTTCTAAAACAAAGTGATTTTCTTACAAATGGGAATTTTCATATTTTGAGTTAATAAAATTTCCTCCTCTGTTAGTTTATTCTGAATTAATAGTTTTAAACAAAAAGGAACAGTTGACACTTGAAAATGGTCATGTATAATTAAGAACTTTTGCATTACTCAGTGCTCTGCTGGAAGCATCCTATTGAAACAATTTGCTTAGCATTATGCAGTGGCTCACCCCTTCAGTCATGACACTGCTCGATGGAAGAAAACCAAAATACACTCTGTCTCACCAACTCCATTTTCAGAAACTAGAGATTAATTCCAAAGCATTTTTGCTGTAAGTGGAGTACAATAAATGTAAGGTACTATATCCAGTTAACAAGTGATATGGTATAAATCTTTTGTTTAATCTACATTGGCAGACATATAAAAAAAGAAAAATATGCCAAATTTTAAATATTTCATTTTTGAAACTACTAGCTAACAATTAATTTTAGATTAGTATTAGTCACAGGCTGTTAAATATTTATGTATTTACCATCCAGAAAGTTTATCCATTTATAGCCAATACAATTAAATAGTACTACTTCATGAAAAACTTAGCCACAGTCACACTTTCGGCAGTTAAATGTTGCTGAAACATAACGTCTCCTTCTTTTTTATTATAACCACTAGTTTTGAACCAATTTAGACTCTGAAAAATTCTACAGATGCTATTTAGGAGACTTTCATAACATTCAGTTAGTTCTGAATTAACATGATCATGAAGCAGTATTTCAAAATAAAAAAAAACAACACTAAAAAGCAGCATTCTTCACATTTATTTCTTGAAAATTAAAATTAATCATGTTAACTGTCAAGTTGAGTTTCTAATAAATAGTACTTGTGCCTTGTGTCACATATATAATACACAATATATTCTCCTCTGTGTTCTTATAGAAATTAAATCAAGCATTTAAGGAAGAATCTCCAAGCAAACATAAATCTAACATATCTTATTAAGGCAAAATAGACAGTGTAATTCAGATCCGAAAGATGATGTAAGCTGAATGTTTCCAGCCTCTCAGCACAATACTTTGCAGAAACACGTTCCTGCATCCCTTTAATATCAGGAGCTCTACTGAAGCAGAGAAATATGATGCATTTCCCCGAATCAAGTATGCAACCTTTATAACGCCAGTGGGAGAAATAACCTGTCGGATCTATTGAATACATTCACTGCCTTTTAAAGGGATAGTAGAAGAATCAGTATATTCTGGTTTCAATAAATCAGAAGGCTACTTTTTTTCTTTCCACAAATAGCAAACACTACTTAGAAAAAAGCTTATTCCTTCTTTCCAAGAAACAAGCTGATTTTCATTAAGAATAAAAGCCATCTCTTAAAAACATTTGCAAGCATTATGAGTATGGCAACCTTTGCGTTCTGATGCACTGAACAGCAAATGGTTTATAGTTTATCTTTTTAAATGCAAGATTATATAACAGGATTATTATTCATTGTTTGCATTTAACCCCTTGGCATTCACGTAGGACTGTAGGTGACGTTACGAATTTTTTTCTTTTCTACAGACTGCAGTTCCTGTTGTCCTGCAACAGCTTATTACAGTTCATGCATCTCAAGTGACATCTTTCTCCTGTCAACTTCTTGAGTTTTTAGAATGCTGATGATGCAAATACAAGCAGACAAGTGTATAATTAATTCATAACTTCAGTACTGACAATTCCTTTTCTGAATTTTTAAAGAAGTATTTCAGAGCTTCGCTTTCAAAGCTCTCACAATGAGTAAGTATCTGGCAGAATATTTAAGTATGCACTGTGGTGTGCTTGTTATTACACTTTGTCATGCCTTCCAGCTTTAAACAATGAGAGCTAAAAGAATTTTGTCATCACACTTTTTATCATTACACACAAACACACATATGCACATGCACACAAAGCATTTGACAGGCATCAATTATCTTCACAATAATCTTCATACTAATATTGCCCTAGAGGGCAATGTTAATCATTGTGTACCATACCATCAGGTGTCACAAGCTGTAAGCTCCCATGAAATCACTGAACCCAAAATACTGGGCAAATATTTCTTGATAGGAAAAGTAAAAAGCTACTGAAATTTGTGTTAAAAGCACTCTCTCCACTATGACGCACTGCAATGCAATGCCATTGCCACTGTCCATGAAGAATCCTTCTAAGAATCTGGCTTGGACTTCCTTTCAGCACTGCTTATGGGATTTTAATCTTCTATGTGTAGTTCTATAACCTACTTTAAAAATAAAATGGCATCAACTCATGTGTCTTCTCTAAGGGATATAAAACTCACAAGATATTTTTTCACTATGCCTAAAATTTCTAGAAGTTTCATAAAATTCCTACTAAATCATATATTTATGAGTTAAATTTTATTTTATATTTTATTTTTTGATTTATCTTATGCTCTTGCTCTTATATACGTGAATATCATTGTAGTAGATTATCCAGCAGCAGCAGCAGAGAACTATGAATTGTAGTCTCGGACTGTGTTTACAAAAAGTAAACTAAGAGGTAATCTGCATTAAAAAGTATAATGGACTATTAATGACCAGAATGCCATACACCTAATACAGCTGCTGTGCATTGCATTGCTTCAACTGATTTAAGGTAAATTGATAGTATCAGAACAATATGTGTTGAGATAATTGAGTAAATTTAATCATCTCATGATCATTAAAAATGCTCAGCCATGTGGTCCAATTATATCTCGTATTGCACTTCCTCAGACCACACTGTAATGGAAAAAATACCAAGTTCATTTTATAGCCCTTCTCATTCATATCTAAAATAAACACAGAAATCTAAAATATTATAGAACAACACATTTATGGCTTTATGCAAGGTGATGCTCTCACAACACTGTTTCTTAATTGTGAATGACTGAAAAGGTTTCTCTCCTGGGCTTAAAATATGACAGGTTGAAAGACATAAAGCTATTATAATTTGATGACTTAACTAACCATCATTTCTCATGATTCAGTTGTGTATTTAAGTCTTGAGCTGGATCACAACAGAAGTTATTGGAAGTACACCTGCACTAAACAATCAATCCAGCCAAGCAATTATTATCTCTCCTCTATCTTTGGCATTGTACCTTCCTTTAAAGGCATGAAAAAGTTGAGTTGTCCAAAATACTCTGAAAGCTTGAACAAACCAAACTTGGGACAATCTTGCTTTCTCAGAGTTGATAACCAAGCAGAAGGTTCAGAATCAAAAGTGCTGTGCAGAAATACAGATATACCTCTTATTAGTATTGTCATATTTAGATAAAACTCTCAAGGTAACCATCCCTGTCTGCTGTTCTGCTACCGTCAAAAGAAAATGCAACTTTCAAAAGGGACCAAGGAAGCTAAGAGGCAAGCAGACTGGAAAGTTGTAAGCACAGTGGAAAAAAATCAGGAGTCAAGATAATCACTTTTCCCCCTACCTTCCCCCACTGAGTTCAGTTTCAGCCAACTCATGTCCTTGGACCCCTCTCCTCTCCATCTCCTGCTTCCACCAAAAAATATGATATTCAAGAGTTGAACCCAAACACGGGAGTTACCCACTCTTTTGAGCCAAGTATTTGAAATGAGACAGATTTTACAAGTTGGGTGGTCTTAGACACATTTTGAGATCTCAGACCTTGGGCACCAAATCTTGGTAATCACAGTAAATCTGAGCAGACAATGTTGAGTTCTGGCTCTCTGTCACAAACAAAAAAAGACGAAAGTGAAGAAGGTCTGCAGCTGCTCCTTAATGCTCTGGCTGAGAGGCAGATGTCACAACATGCTATTACAGAAAGCCCTTATCTTGCCTTCAGTACAGATCACATCACACAACCTTAAAGAAAAAAAGTCACAGCCCATCAGCAGTCTCTTCGTCATAACACAGTCCTGGCCATCTTCAAAAAGCTGATCAAATGCTCAACTTGACCCCATCCCCAGGGAGGTGCCTGATATCTGGGGCTGCCCTGGTGTCCCTCATCCTGTCCTGCTCCCTCTCACACCAAGGAGTGGCTGCTGCTCTTGTCACCCAGCTTCCTGCCCTTTCTTTAAATTGTATGGTCCCCAATGAGAAAGACAGAAGACTGAGACAAAAGAAGTTGCCATGCCTGATTGTGCTACGAATGGTGCTTCAGATGAGTGATTTTTGCCATTGACCAAGCCCTCAATTTCTTTTTATCTTCTTCCATACCTAGGATAAAAAATGTTAGCCTCAACACTTAAGGTCTGACAAAGTTACAAGCAATTGAGGACTGAGTTTTACATCACACGGCCTCAATCATAAGCAGCATTGTGAGCTTTGTTCAGAATAGACAATACACTCGTGGTCATGCAAGAAACCTCATGATGAACTGAAGAAACCAAGTTCTCTAACTCCCATACTCTGCCAGAGACACTTCTAGCTCAATTTATGATCATTTGAAACTATGAAAACCAGCAAGTGCCTGACAGATAAGATCATATGCTCCCTCAACTGCACTTGTTGAAGCTTTTTTCACAAAACAGGACTAACTGATTCTATGGCAGGCTTTTTCTTTCACATTTTAAAATGTAGTGATTTGAAAAAATTCCAGTGCAAGTAGAGAGGACAGGCAAATTTTATGTTATGAAATAAGCCCCATTATTATTTGGCATATGCAATTTATGCTTCTGGTCATTGTCTCAGCAAAGATCGTAGGGAAACTTCCTAGTTAAATACACTCTGTTTTACTCATTTGGAAATAGCATTATAGACCAACAATTATTGAAACTGGTTTGGGATAGGAAACAGATGACCGGTAACAGTGGAGAGACCTTTTAATGTTCCATTGTTTGTGTAACTCTGGCCCCAGCCTTACTTAGGGTACATTTACCTGTTTTTTTTATAGACGTGCCTATTGACTCAAGTCACCTTCTCCCCTAAGTTGAAAGTTTGGAGCTGCTCTGAGTTATGTCAGCCCCTCGCCCAAAGGCAGGTTAATGTCAGAAAGCCAGAAGCTGCTGTCAGTGTGGCAAGAAGTGAAGTTCCCTTGAATGCCCCAGCAGCAGCCTGCCAAGCACAGCACCACACTTACGTCCTCTGAGTCCTAGTTAAGTTATAATGTACTGCTGCTGGGAGGATGAAGCAAAAGCAGCTCAAGGAAGGGACAAGATTGGAGGTAGAAGTGGAAGGATGGCTCTCTGGAAAGTAATTCCCTTAGAAAAGTTCTCATCTAGGGAGCCCCTAAAGAAAAGATTAATAAGAGACTGATTGCCAGGAGAGTTTATGTGTGTTTTACACAAGCTCCGTCATCCCTTCCAGCTTGTTTTTCTATGACTCTATGACCCCACCTATTGAGTGATCTCTTGCTTTTCAGCTATGATTGATTGTATTACAGCTGAAACACTGAGAGAAGGCTTTGGGTAATAGGTGGTTAAAAAGAAACAAAAAAACATGAACAGGCACATGGTGAAGAGATAGATAGACTCTTGTTGACAAAGAACTAGGAAGACTTTGCAATTTCTGCCATCAAGGGACCTCTGCTGATGCTGTCACTGAAGACTTATCTTAATAGATCTCAGCAATTGATAAAAATTAAGTCACAAAGAGCCTTTCCACAAAATCTAAGAAAGCATGCCTGAATGAAGAATGCCTCAAGAATTTAATAAGAGGCATTCTCAAAGAAGCTACTGAGAAACCCCTTGTTAGTGTGGAAATAACGCTCAGCCAGACATAGCAGGATGCTGACAGGCAGACTGCTCTGGGAGAAAGAGAAAAGGGGGAAGTGGAAGCAATCCCTCATCGTTTTCCAAACTTAAAAGACAGAAAAACTCCAACCTGCAAAACTTCAATCATTTTGATATGTGATGGAGAAGCACATTCCCCAGGATGACAGGCTTTAAATTAACATATTCACAGTATGAAATTGTCTCTGCTCAGCGGCTCTTTGAACGCAGCACAGAAGATAAACAGTGTGCTCAGTGCAGTCAGAATTCAGAAGCTAGACAATCATGTGAGTACAGGTACCTAGCCAGTGCAGCTATTTTATCACGCCTTTAAATCAAACGCAGAGTAACAGCACTGAAGAAAAACACCCATAACTGCACAGCTAATTATTCCTGGCTGCAGCTGGCTGTGACAAGCAGGTTGTGAGACAATAGTTCCCTTCTAATTGAATAGTCAGAGCAACAAGGCTGAAAAAATCTTATATTCAGAAAGTATCAGCAATCAAACACCACCTGCTGTTCTCACATTGTGTTCACATGTGTGCTAAGCAACCACAACGGCTGTCACTTGGAATTACTAGGTTTGAACATCTTCATACACAAAGTACTGAACAAGGGAAAGTGGTGTCAGATCCCTGAGTTTCAGAAACCACCAGGCTGGTTTTTCAGAAGTATTTACACCAGATTCTGAAGGCCTCTTCATGCTTCCTTAGTTGTTGCACGTACAAATGCAAACATCAATTCTGCCTTCTGTCTGCACATACAAAAATTACTGAAATGGCCAGATCAGTGTCAGTCACATAGAACTGTACATGTTTCAAAGATTTTGAATAAAGCAGGTCCTTAACATTTCCTCATTAGAATAAACACAACTTGAAAGATGCAGCCTGCCTCACTTTCTAGAAGTTAAATTCAGTGTTGACTGTATGTGGAGGTCTTTACAACCACAGACAGACTGCAACTCAGGAAGCTCATGTTCTGCAGAACCAAAATCAAAATAACATCCTTTCCCCTCATGTGCAGCACACATCTCCATTTCTTCTTTCAGTTTATGTAGAACAGAAAATAAAGGTTTTCAGCTGTTTTTTTTTTTGTTTGTTTGTTTGAAAACACTTAAAACACCAGGGAGCCAAAAGAATATCCCCCAGTAAGCAAAATGTTCTCTCAACATTCACAACTGGATTTATTTCTGCCTTTTTAGAGGAAAGGAACAATATCAGACAAGTGATGTAGTAAGTACTCTTCCTGTTAGTTAAGCACTTCTTAAATGCCTTGAAGGAAGAACATGCTAAGTACAGACAACATCCCTTCTCTTGCTTGGTGCTTATCTGGTAACTTCTGCAGCAGAGACCAAGCAGCCCCCAGACTGCTTTCCAACAGAGAGTATATAAAGCTGTAAGTATGGTCTGCCTTCTTTACTGAAAGCACAAACCTGCATCCCTTCTGCTCTACCATGAGATAGTTACTTCTGGAAATCAGCAGCATCTCCTCCTGAAACTGAGGAGCTGCGGTGGCATCATACTAAGATCAGGGACTACATCTTAAGTTCAGAACTGTGAGAGACTGCCATGCACTGATGGAGTCAAAGGAAATGCCTTCTCCTCTACAGCTCTTGGGAAACCTTTGCTGTCTCTACGTTTCACATCTTAGATCTGTGTTCATAAAAAGCTGATCCTTTAGTGGCAGACTAAACCCTTTGCTATGTGATGAAAGTTCAAAATTCAAATCATGTAGCTTGATGACTCCATCTATTTCTAATTATAGATTAAACAGAACAAAACCTTCACAATGACCACAGGGTATGGGAACTGCAAACTTCAATAATTTAGAAAAGCAGTATCAGATCAAGACACATGCATTGAAGAATGTACTTGACAGATAGGAATTAACGTCCACAGCAAACTACCTCAGAAGGGGCAGGTTTGAGCTGAACTTTTAGGTAGAGAAAAAAGCACCAGAAGAAGTATCTTCAGGCCTTTCCAGAGCATACCACACTTCACTGAATCAGAAGCATTCCTGTGAATCACTGCAGTATACTGATCAGGCACGAAGCTGCCAAACTTTATTAAACTTATCCAGTGAGATCCTGCATCTTTTCAAAGGTGTCCTGGGTTCAGCAGCAGCAGTCATATTTTTCTCCTTCTTGGTAGCTGGTGCAGCGCTGTGTTTTTGATTTTGGGCCTGGGAGCAGCACTGATAACACCAGTGTTTTCAGTTACTGCTTGGTAATGTTTTGTCTGACCAAGGACTTTCTGAGCCTCATGCTCTGCCAGGGAGGAGGGGAAGCCGGGAGGAAGCAGAGAGAGGACACCTGACCCAAACTGACCAAAGAGGTTATTCCATACCACAGCATGTCATGTCCAGGACCTGAAAACGGAGGGCAGAGATCCGGAAGGGTGGGGGTGCACTGTGGGGGTTCGCTGCTGGGGGGTGCACTGGCTTGGTCAGGGTGGGTGGTGAGCAGTTGTATCCTCTTCCTTTGTATTTCCCTGGTCATTATTATTATAATAATGTGCTACCACCTGCTACTGGTGGTAGCAGCAGTGATTTGTATTATACCTCAGTTACTAAACTGTTCTTATCTCAACCCATGGGAGTTACATTCTTTCGATTCTTTTCCTCCCCAGCCCCCCATCGGCGCGGGGGGAAGAAAGAGGGAGAAGTGAGTGAACAGGCTGCGTGATTTATAGCTTTAACCACGACAAAAGGTTACCTGAATTTAAATCTCTCAAACCTGAAAAGGAAGCCATCAGCTACAGGTCAAGCCTTTGAAAGGTAAAATGAATACCAGGAGTATACCTAGTATGTTGAAATTACTTTTTACAAAGTCTGTCAAATATTCTTCCAATCTCCCCTGAAGCTAGCAACTACCACTCTCAAATTAAGCAGAGACTGGAAAGATTCCCCCTTCTCCTGAGTTGAGTTGTCTACCACCAGCAGCTGGAAAGTGTCTGCCAGCAACCTCGAATACTGCTGGACTTAGGAGGTGCAAACAGGCCAACGCACAGCAAACACACCCTTTTTCATTGTTTTCCAGTGCTGAAGACCACGCACTGTACATAAGGTCATTGTGGGAGGTTTATCTTTTATTGACTTACCTTTTACAAAAAGCGTTTTTTTGGGCAAGGAGAGGGCTAGGCATTTTTGGTAAATACCTAATGTTTTATAAAACGTAAAATCAATATCCGTGCATCTCTCGGGTACTTCTGTTTGCTATGCCCAATCTCAGCACAAGCTTTAATGCAAGGGGAAAAAGGTGATGGCCTTTGTCCTTTGTTAAAAGGGCAGTAAAAAAACAGGAATAAGTGATGATTTAATTGCCTAATTCTGGTACAAACTTCCAGATCTCAGAGCACCTGATAAAAGCATGCAGACTCTCTGCTGAAGGGGAGTATGAATGTGCAACAGAAACAGAAGGTAGCTCTTCCCTTCCTCACCTTTCATGTATCTTGGTTTGTCTTTGGGAAAGCTGGGTCAGACTCCAACAACAGTGCAGTGAGCTCAGCCCTAACCCCTCTCCATTACCTATTTTTATTCCTCTCTCTCCCCTTGCCACTCCCAACCAAGAAAGGAAAGTTATTACCTTCTTTAAGCTGGTTTGACCAGCTGTCAAACAGGTGTGTCATGAGGCAGCCAGGAGAGGGAAGGGTGAGGCTGCAGGGAAAAACAAACCATCTGGGGCCACAGGATACAGTTAAGGAAAAAGCTATATTCAATAATATACATTTGAAATGTTTCCATTCTTCAAATTAATTTAAATTTAAAATCTTTTTAACCTCTAGTCCTAGAAACTCTTAGAAAAAAAACACTGTTTGGCACAACTGCAGCAGAACAGGTGCTATACTGAATGCCTTATACCAGTTTATGGCATGTTTTAGCAATACTCACATTTCTATGCATCATTTCTCACATATTTCTGATGTCTACACATAATACTCACTCTTCCCAGCTCTTTATCTTCAAGTGCCAGCACCCCAGTGCTTTCTGTAAAGAGCTTTACTTTAACAACAGGACGAGGGTGAGTAGTGGTGAAATCCCCTTGAGTTCCCCACCTGCAACAAATAAAAGAACAGAATTTAACTGGGGCTGAGAGCAGGCCTGAGAGTGATAAGACTGTAATCTTTTGTACAGAGTATTTATTAATGCACTCCTAGAACTTAATTTCCAAACTTTTGGGGGGAGAGGGTATGGTAGAGCAGGTTTATATTTGATCATCCAAGATGAAATATCTATATGGGAGAATTGGCTTTTCTCTGTAAGAAGCCAAACCAGTTTATTTTTCTGTATGACTTTTGTCATAAAAATTAGTTAAAAATTAGTTAAAAATTAAAAGTTAAAGATTAGTTAATGACAAAACCCCAAAAGAGAGATCTTTGTTCTATTAAACATCCCTGGCAGTGTTCAAGGCCAGGCTGGACAGAGCCTTGGGTGACATGGTCCAGGGAGAGGGGTCCCTGCCCATGGCAGGGGGTTGGAACTTGATGATCTTAAGCTCCTTTTCAACCCTAACTATTCTGATTCTCTATGATTCTATGTTCACTATCTTGTGCACGCAAGTCAAATTAATTCAGCAAAGAATCACCTCTTAATTCTAAAAAGAAATACATTTAGGTTACCAAACTACACAGAAATTGAGAGACTTGATCAGAGAAAACTTTATATTTTATGAGATGTTACAACTTAGTATAAGCATGTAGGAAAAATGTAAACACGAACACAAAAAAATGGAGAAAACAGATGTTATTTATAAGAGTGACTACAACTCTGCAAGACAATTCTTGCCACAAGGCTTTATGCTTTTAGAGAACCTAAACACAGTAAACAAACCTGGGTTTTTCATTGAAAAAGCATCTCTTATCTCAGTTAAGACACTTGCTTTGTCAGCAAATTAGATTGCAACTTCCTCCAAAAAGCTATTCCATTTCCCTAAAGAAGTGCATGGTACTCATTGCTTTGATGACACTAATTCTGATTATGCTACTAGGCACAACCAAAACACAAAAAAAGTTAAGTGCAGCTCCTGCTTCTCTCCTTTTATTTCCAGTAGAGACATTAAGATTAGCAGAAACTAAAGAAACAGGGAAAAGAGATGGCCTGAAGAGTATGCTCTGTAAAAGCATGTATCACACAAGCTAAAAATCTCAGGGCTTCATTTACAAAAGCAGTTATTTTTATTCTACATTCAAGAATGATATACACAGTGTCTGCATTGTTGGAAAATGAACATATATGGTAGCAATCCTCCAGCAAAAGGGATTTAATAGGTAGAAGAAAGTCCTTCTCTAACAAGTGTTAGAGACTTCAAGAGAAAGTCATAGGTAACTGAAACCAGAGGTTTAGGAAAGCAGTGGTTCTGTATAAGCCAGGTGGCTGAACACATGCCACACTACAGAAGTGAGGTTCACTGAAAATTAACTGAATGTTAAGCTACATTCTCTCCTCTTTGCATTGTCTGGAGTAGACTGATGCTCACTCTCTGTCTGTGGTGGATATAGCCCTAGCCTTAGCCAAAATGGTAACTAAAACAGGGACTCTGAGATGAAATTACTTTCCCAAGTGGGAGAAAATCTGTTTTGTGATCTGATGATAGATGCTGCAGTTGCAGTACAAGACAATACCCAGCCCTGCTGCTCTTCCCAGTGGCAGTCCAGGGGTAGGTTTTGTCACAATACAGAAATGAGATTTTCAAGGAGAAAGCATCTTCGTAAAAGATGAGATACTCATATCTTTAGTCTTCCCTCCAGATCCAACTACTCAGAAGGCTGCCTTGCAATTTCAAACACAACCTAAGCACTTTGTTAGCTGCTGTTTCTCAGGCACAAGATATATTCACCCCTGAGCACCCAGAGGCCTTGAACAGCGCACACCACAATGGACAGGACAACCCGAATAATCAAGGGTATCTCCTATTAAAATAACAAAACAACCCCTCTCTACAAAGATCTAGGGCTAGCATTAACTCACAGACAGAAAAATAGAAATCAAAGAGACCCAGCCTGTTCACTGGCGCCAGCAAGCTGAGAAGTAGGTAAGTGCCACAGTGTGTGCTGGGGTCTGGGCACCCCAGCATCTGGTTCCAGGACCTCCTCAGAAAGTGGTCCAACTTTCCCTGGGGTCAAACACACAGGCTCCATTTCTGCAGGACAGATCAGGGAGGGAGGGATGGGACACACCTGAGCCTTGCCCAGGGAGCCTGGCAGAATTTGCTGGTTCTCTCATTGAGATGCACAATGAGAGACTGATGCAGATGGGACAAAACATGCAGTCATCACCTTTTGTTGGCACTCCTGTACTACTAGAAATCATCTTTAACACAGCCCTGATCACTAGCCTTGAATGACATCTTTCTTGTACCCCTTGTTCCATCTGCAGCATTAAATGAGAATCCTGGGCTGAAAAGCAAGTCTGAACCAATTCCTAAAGCTTAATGCTCATGGTGGAAATATTCCATGCATTTATCTTCACCTTCCTGGCTCATCAGGACTTCAGCTGACTCTCTTAACCTCTTATGACTGAGCCTTTGGAAGCAAGTTATCTGGTAGAGCAGATGGGTCACAGATCTTACTGCCTAGACTTTTATCACAATTTCTAAGGAAAGAACACATGAGGAATTATGTTTGGTTAGAAAAGGCAAACCTAGGATTGTATTCTTTCACAAGATGCTTACTTGCGGGCATCTGGTATTTCTCTCAGCTGCCAATATCACAGCAAATTACACAAGGCTCATAGCTCATCTCTTTATGCCTTGTGGACTATTAGAACATAAATCCTGTTTCTGTGGGAGCTTTGTGTTGTGGCACAGGTATTCCTTCACACTGTCTGAAATCAGAAGTTAGGAGAAAGCAGCCAAATAGAAGCAATACCATGTTTATTTTAGTTTGCCTCTTCCAAGAATCATAATGGCATGAAAAACCCAATAATCCAGACAGAAATAGAGTTTATCTATATGTTGTACATTTAAAAGCATGTTATTATGTATGCTACTAATATATAAGGCATTAACTGAAGAGGAAGTCAGATTAAGTGTAACTAAAATGAGTAATATCAAATTCCCAGCTGTAGGCTCACACATATGGACACTGTTGCTATTAAAAATTTTCCATCTGCATTTGTTAGTTTGGGTCAGGTGTCCTGTCTCTGCTTCCTCCCGACTTCCCCTCCTCCCTGGCAGAGCATGAGGCTCAGAAAGTCCTTCATCAGACTAAACATTACTGAGCAGCAACTAAAAACATCGGTGTTACCAGTGCTGTTCCCAGGCTGAAAGTCAAAAACACAGAACTGCACCAGCTACTAAGAAGGAGAAAAATGACTGCTACTGCTGAACCCAGGACACTAACCAAAGACGTATTCCATACCACAGCATGTCATTCCCAGTATATAAACTGGGGGCAGTTACCTGGAAGGGTTAGATCACTGCTTGGGCTGGGCTGCATATCAGTTGGCAGGTGGTGAGTGGTTGTATTCTCTTCCCTTGTTACTTCCCTTATCATTATTATTATTGGTGGTAGCAGTTGTGGTTTGTGTTATACCTTAGTTATTGGACTGTTCTTATCTCAGCCCGTGGGAGTTACATTCTGCCAATCCTCCTCCCCATCCCTCTGGGAGTGGGGGGGAAGAAGGGGGGAATGAGCAAGCGGTTGCGTGGCTGAGTTGCCAACTGGGCTTAAACCACAACAGTTTGATGATCTTCAACCATAAGCCCCAGTCTTTCCACCACGTTTACACTGCTGTCAGAGGTACGTGTGCTGATATTGTAATTAGTGACAGACTCCTTTGCCAAAGTTGATTTCCCTTTACTGCAAGAGTATCCACTACCAGCAAAGAGGTGGATGTTTATTTCAGTTAAAGATTTATCACTGTGTCACAGAACCCTCTCTAAGGAAATTTATTTTTCTGCTTCACTTTGGAACACATTTCATATGCTTGAAACTGCAGCAAATTTCTCTCTGAGGTTTTCCACTCTAATCATAGTCTCTGTTAGTCAAAACTTTTCTTTATAAGGTCTTAAATCCCCAGTCTTCAATGGGAGGGAATGTTTTAGAATTTATTATTCTAAGCAAACATCTAGAAATTTTATTTCATCCCTATTTACAGGAACATTTTCTTTCTGACAAAATAGCAAGTTCACAGATGCTTCCTTTAGCATCTTTCTGGGTTTGACTCTTGATTTAAATCTACCTCAACTGGCTCCTTAATGACTCATTAAATTACCTCAAGAGGTCTTCTACAAGAGTTTTCTTATTTCCTATCCACACAGAGATGAGCAACAGAGCTGGAGTGAGCAGGAAGATGACTAAAACCAGTTTGTTAGGCATTTGACTGCTCCACAGGATTAAGATCTAACAGCACTTCATATTTGCACATTGTGGAGCTGGGCTGAAAATGCAATATTGAGGTCTCCGTAACATCTCCATGTCTCAACTATTTCAAGAATCTGTATCAACTTTGTTACTTCTACTTTGTTTAGAAACATACTTTAACTGTAGAGAAATAAGCATCTATAATCCTCATGTTAGAAATCTTACAGTGCAAGTCATGAGATGGAAGGCCAGGAAACAAAAAAGACAGATGATACAGCTCCTCCCTGACATATCTGACTACAGTGATACTTGAATCTAGTTCAGAACACCATAAATCTAGATCTGAAACATTCTGCTGTTAGTGAGTTACTGTGCAAACATGGAATTTATGAGTTATTGCATAGTACTAACTACAACTGCATAAATACAGATTGAGAGAAAAAAAAGAAAGATGGCAAGCAAGCCACTGTATAAGTTACCCCACAGCAATCTAACAATAAATCTTTAATTTAATGAGAATGCTCCATTCAGCCAAACAAAAATAGAGTTAAATCCATATTTATCTGATTTTGGCTTTTTTACTGAGATTCCCAAAGACAGTGTTAGTTGGTACTAATTGCTGCTAGTTCTTCTCCATTAATAATTGGACAAGCATCGTAAGCATCTCCTTTTCTCTTATAAGCAGAAAAATACCCATCCGTCTGGCAATGACTAACACCAGGATGAAATCATGACCTTAACACTAACAGCTGTCTCATACTATCCAAAGGCATGTTTATTTTCTGACTTCTGCACAACTTACAAAATAATATGAACATTCCATCTTCTCCCTTTAATGAAAGCTATTGAAAAATGATGTCAAAATGTTACTGCACAAGCAACAGAAGTTTATTATGCAGCATCAAGGATTTAATAGGGCAATGTTTATTACTTATGTGCAATATTACAACCATTATCTTTACTTTCATATATATATTTATATATTCATATATATATATGTATATTTTCTCCATTACATCATTGGAATCTGGAGTTCATGTTTGAAACCAGAAGGGAAACAGTTTGTTTGTACCTTTCTATAATGCTTATAATGGGGTTTAGGTTGCAAAAAAATTACATATATTTATTTGAAAATTATTCATTATTTTGATGGAAATGCAAGGAGCATTATTTCCTCCATCAGAGCAAGCACATTAAACTGCAGCCGAAAAGTAGTGTATAGGGAAAGTCTGAAACAAATCTAATCTTTACGTGTCTTAACTGTTCTTCCCTGTGTTATTGTGATCCTCCTATTTTATAGAGAAATCTTGCTAAGAACAGCAGATCTGTTGTTTTATAATCCCTGCTACAAAAACATTGACACTTTGCATAAATACTTTCAGGCTGTCAGCTAGTGAAGGAGCATTAAAATAGTAATGGCTTTAATGCATAAAAATCTTCCTAAAACTACAAAATATATATATGAGAAAGATAATTTGTCTTACAGAGATGGATGACAGTAGGAAGAAGTACAGAAAGAAAGGGAAATTTTGGTATAAGGTTGGAAGGCCATGTAATTGTCTGTGTCACCTTTCATTCCACCCAAGGGTCCACAATACTGTCCCTCACTCACCCTTTTTTTCTCTTTTTCCATTTATTTCCAACTCCATGGGAACTTTTGACTCAGCATGCTAGCAGTTTGAAATGCATACTAGCAAGCTATCTCTCGAGCACTTCCCTTATAGAAAAGTTGGATGTTCAGCACTTGTACCTTCATATATAAGTAACTCGGCATTCAATTTCTGACTGCATGATCAAGTCACTGTCTAGTCTAGTCACACAGGAAAAGTGATGTATTTCCTCCCCATCATAGATTCACCAAAAGAGTTAAAGGCTATTGGGGTAGTTGTTACAAAACATTGGCAGCCCTTTCTTGGAACTCTGCTCTGAAGATCTGAAAGCTTCCAAATGGATCCTTACTTCAGCAAAAGCGAGGATACAGCATTTTGACGAATATGCTGTATTGTAAAGCCCCTTTAGACTAGACTAATCTGAAAGGAAAAAAAGAATAATCTGATCACATGGTGTTTCTTCAGGGTTGACTTTTGGTAAAAAAACCTGTTTTAAATAAAGGAATTAACAGAGCTCAAAATTCTACCCATTTATCGCAGAGCTAATAATGAGTTAGGCACAATAATGCATTTCTTTTTAGACATAAAACATTTTTTAGAATCTGAAAAAAATGACTTGTTAAAAAAAGGCAAAATTATGAATAGTTTTTCTTTAAAAATCTGTCTAATGCAAACCTGAAAGGAAAACCAAAAGATGGGTTCAATGCATGTTAAGCAACCAAGTGAAAACACTCATTTAGGCTTTCTACGCTGAAAACACTCATTTAGGCTTTCTACACTGAAAATGAGGAAAGTGCATTCTAACACTACAGAGTGCCATTATGACAAGCATTGTCATCACAAACATAAACCGGTATGAATAAATTATTACTTAGCCTTGCTTTCCCATCTGACTTTCAATACAGGCAACCAAGACAAGTCAGGGTGAAGATTTTAAGTGGTGTATAACAAGGCTGACACATTGCCAAGTCCCAGGAACCATTGCTACATATTGTGTGAAGAATTAGTGAGAGGCGTTAACTCCTGTTTCCCACTGAGTTTCAAACCCATCTAGGAGCTGGTGATGGACACCAAGGCCAGACATGAACATCTACACTTTTGAAACTTCTATATCCATATTTATTTTGATAATGCCTTGATAAAGATAATTCAGAATCCATCCCAATATTGTTAAAAGTTAAAAATCCTATTTATGTCATGTTATTTAGTATTTGTGCAACACTTTAAGCCTTCAAAGTGTTGTACAAATGCTGAGAAACTGACAGTACTTTGATGAAGCAGATAGATGTCACCTCAGTCTAAAGATATGGGAAAACACAAAATTGACCTATCTGAGCATGCACTGTTTATCAGGGAAGACCTAGGAATCAAATCAGAAAATGTCAGTATTCCATCTGGCATCACACTGCTTTCTCTTTCACTCTGAAACCCCTTTTACTCCTCTGGTTCCTACTGTTCTTATCAGCTGTCCACGTTTTCTGCTGTCCACATTTTCTGTCTTTGTTTCTGCTGCCCTCCTACTCTCATCTGCTGGTATTGCTTTCAAGTAGGTCCATCAACCTTGAGAATCATACCTTATGAGTCTCATAGTTACTAAGAAATACATAGTTATTAAGGAATTTCAAGATCTATAATTTTTTTTCTTTATCTGTTCAGTGGACTATTCTGTATTCCGAAAGTACTGGACCTCTTGACACCTCAGAGTCTCAATACCAACAGTGACAGTAGAATCTGTCCATGGCGGGGTCAAAACCAGTTTTCTGACAGTCATGAGCATTTGAGATGTACAAAGTATTCTTAGGCTGAAGAGGACTTAAAAGCAAAAAAATATTTCTTTTAAACCCTTTTCTTCAACCTTTCTCTTTACCAAAACAATAAACCAAAACTAAATGAAACTGTACAATTCAAACACTGTACCAAGTCAAATGTTTAGCAATTATTTTAAACACACTTATATTATATTGCTAATAACAAATACAAGCAAATTTTTGGCATGTATCTTCAAATCAAGATACAAGGATGGTATATTTTGAAAATGTAAATTTTGATTTGATCAGAATGTCCCATTTCAAAAGAAATCCAAAGGAATTGTTTTCATATCAGTATTGCCCATACAAAATAATAAAATTTTCCAAAGATAAGCCAGGTGCAGAGCACTTTGAATAACAAGAGAATCCACTCTACCAGAGTATTCCAGAAGGAGATTGGAGGTAAAATTTGAGGTAATCCTTCCCAACCCCATAATTCTTCAGACAGACCACCATCCCTCTACATGATACTTTACAGGCTGCCTTTGCCTTCACTTGACCCAGCCAGAGGCAAGATAGTTATATTAGCATGAACCTCAGTGTGATCCAAAACATTTTTCTTCTACAAAGGATTTAACTGGCTTTGGCTCAACACTGCACTATTCAGAGCCAAATGTCCTCCAGTTTGAAGCTGGATCACACATCTATAGATGCTTTAATGCAATGCTAAAGAATGGTTATTACTGTCTCTGCAAAATACTAGTCACATTTCCTGTGGATCAGGTAGGAATCAGAATGGAAACAGATATGTACATTAAACAGTGTGTAAAGTCTTTCTTTAAGCCCTGTTATAGTGAAAGGGATAACAGTGGGAGACGCATCTTCAAGCTGCAAGGTTTCAAAAATGCATTATGAAATAAAACTGGTATCAGTCTTGCAAGAGACATGTAATGTCATTATAGATGATAAGACAGTCACACAGAAACAGCTACTCCTTCCAGCAGTAACATTAGATGAAAAGGGTTAAATAACCCAACTCTGAATGGAGAGCCTATTAACCATAAAGCCCTCATCCCATTGGCTTTCTGCCTGCGGTCTAGGTGTGGCAGCAGAAGGCAGTGCACCGAAGCCACAGCCTTCAGATGTGCAAACATCACACCAGGGCAGAAATCCTAGTGCTTTCAGCCAATTATTATCATGCTGAGCACAAAGCAGCATGGAGAACAACTAGGATTTAGACAGAACAATCAAAATGAAGGTGAAGAAAATAAAAAAAAGATATGCCCTGGTGGCAGAAGAATTATGTTTATTACTAACTATCCAAATAGAGATTACAACCAACTTTAGTTATCTCCTTCCTCCTCTCATCCCAATTTCTTCCATACCAAACTTCTTGATCTGACAAGTGAATATTCCCTTTTATCGTAGGTAGAGAGCCTTCTGGAGAATATTTTGAGAATTAATCATAGAATCACCATAACATTTAGGCTGGAAGGAACTGCTGGAAGTGACCTTGCTCAAACCCTGCTCAGAGCAAGGCCACTTAAAATGAGGTTGCTCTGGGTATTATCCAGTTGAATTTCAAGTTTCTTTTAATATTAAGAGCCTACATGTAATTCATATTTCTCTGCAATAAGAGAGGTGAAAAACATCTTAGACAATTTGAAATAGTAAGCAGTCACAGTACATAGCATAGAAACTTAAGTATTTTAGAAATTCTGTACCTTTTTTGTGAATATCATATTGCTTTTGAATTTGAGCTGATTAGGTATTATTTACTTTCTTTAAAAAACTAAGCAATTGATTAGTCATCAAGAATAACTGAATAAAACTGCCATGTTAATTTTCTGGTGAATCCATATTCCTTTTGTGAAACTTTTCCTCCATTAATCTACAATACAGGCTGGGATAAATGAGTTTTTTTCTTCTCCACCTTTTCCTTTGCAGAACAAAGAAAACACCAGATAATTTCCCACTTGTAATTTCTTTTTTCTCTTCACAGCTGGATACTAGACTGACATATATGGTATTTGCTCATAGCATCCAAGTTTTTGAGAAGTAGTTTCTTCAGCCGTATTTTGTGAATTGCTTGAATCATGACAACCCAGAAAAGACAGACTTACTGCCACACAAGATGAAAGCCATGATGGAATTTGTCCTTTAAAGATACAAAGATGAATCTTAGAGCAAATTATAATAATCATTATGCAATTCAAACCTAGTTTACAAAAGCAGACATACTTTGTTTCCCATCATGATCGTTACCCCAATGACTTCCCTAAAATTCCCAAATGCTTACAAAAAGATGACCAAGTTTTCAGCGTTGTCCCCATCACCATAATTATGTCTCACATGCTTTAGCCTTTGAAATGATCTTACTAATAATACACAGAGGTTCTCTAACATGATACCTCACTTTTGTAAATGTTGCATAAAATGTAAGAAAAAAAGCCTGGAAGCCAAAAATAGGCTGAACAATTCTACTTTGTTATTCTTTAAGTTCAACAATGGATTTCACTGCACTTCTCTGAAAGTCAAAAAACTTCCAAATGTAATAGTCAAAAGAACTGGTGAAATCCAAGTAAAAGACTGTTCAAGAAACTAAATCCTAAAGAGAATATATCCTCAGAAGATACAATAGGAAGCATAGGAACAACAAGCTAAGCATAGTTAGATCAGGCACTTTGAAACCACAATCTCACTATCCTTCTATAAAAATCCCATGTGCAAATATGCTCATTTCAATAAAGAAGCACCCAAACAACAGAAAAACCCCACACCCCAAGGAAAGTTGGACGGCTTGTCAGCAATAAACAAGTTTGATTACTAGCAGATTAGCATACACTTTGTGTTTCTGTCTCTTGTTTCTTCCTATGCTTAGTCTCTAGACTCAAAACAATATGAGGCAGGTACAACTTTTTAATTCTATTTTTCTGTTTGTACAAGAGCAATAACATGGATTCTTACACATGTAAACAATATAAGGAATGATCACTGAAAGCTAATACTATAATTAATTAATCTCATTTATGCAGATGTATCAGAGCAGTAGTCGGTGAAAAACAAAGAGTAGGTGTGCCTTCTCTTTCCTTTTGTACTGTACATCTGTGTCATGCAATCACAGGTTACATGACAGTTGTAGGTATGACCATCCCTGTTTCCCTTAATAAAAACTAAAAATTAGGAAGTATCAGGGACTATGATGAAGAAATAAAAAACTAGCTGATGCTTGGAACATGACTGACACAGGTTATAAATTTTGTCTATCCCTTCTCCCTTCAGAAAGGTCATCTTAGGTGACATCCTCTATTAAAAAAAGTATCCTTTTTTTATGAGTGACAATGTTGTTTAAGGAAATGTTAAATTTTAAAAATTAACCCCCTTTTTCCTTTTTTTTTTTCTATAAAATTTTTGCTAAGTAATCTTTAATGATGTATCCACAAGTACTCATACTTCCAATACTTTTTGGAATTAACAATGGTAGAATATTGCATAAAAATAATATGAGCAGTATTTACTTACTATGTGCAGTCTTGACTGAGGTTCCCTGCCTCCTCTGGTCAGATAGTCATGCATTCTTCACAGACTTGTAATACATAATAGCCCTTTTTATAAGGTTATACAATCACTGGCAGCAAAATATGATCATCTTGTCTTGTTTACATGATGTTTATCCTGGCTTCATTAAAATTCTCTTATCATGCAAGCTATGATCTTTTTCTGTTGCCTAAATATGTGACAACAGAATGTCACTTGTAGGGATAAAAGATAGGATGTTCCAATCTCTTATCTTTTGGCATGATTATACATACCCAAAAGACAACACTTTCAAGATACCGCATTATTTAACATTCATCATCAATAAAAATCAATGATAAGCAAACATGCGGACACAAGACTCCACAAGACTAAAAGTTAAGTGACATCAGTAACATTTGAAAAATTAAATTAGCACTGGATTTTGCAAGATAACCCCCTGTAGTGTCACAGCAACGGTTATGCAAAGCTTCACACAACTGAAGGAGCCTTCTGAAGGCTCTGCCTACTGATCTCTGGCAGAAAAGGTCACAGGCCACATTGGAGGGATTTTCAGCAGGACTAAAAGGCAGAAAAACAGCTGGAAGGAATGAAGAAATATTTCACAGCCAGTAATAAAAATTTTATAGGGTTTGCATGTGAAGCTGTATAACTGATCTGTCTGCAAAATTATCCAAGACTTAAGCTTAGTCAATCTATACTGATTTGTAGCATTTGCATTTTAGAATGACCATTTGCTACTCAGTAACATTCATATTGAAAGTGCTTTATTTAGCTTGTTAAAGAAGAAAACAAAGCACCTCAATATAAACTTACAAAATTATTCAAAGGGGTAGAAAGCAGACAAGGGTTAAAGGCATTAAGAAACCAGAAAATATTTCTTACAGATAAAAGCTGTGCTCGCCTTTGGGTTTCTAACTAGGTCTTTCGCCTTTAAGAAAGGACATTGTTTCCCATTTCTTTATTATTCTTATAGTAGCATTCAGGGATTCAGAGGAATACTTGAATAAATACTCATAAAAATAGTTGAGAAAATATTCAGCATTTTGGAATAGTGGATAAATCCTGAATTAAGTCTCCACTTGACTCATGCTTCCATTCATCTCTGCTCTAAGGTCACATTGGCTGGCACTCCATGCTAAACGCGTTCATCCTAGTACTTCATTTTCTCCTTGTCACTGTCACAGCTTTTGAAACTTCTGACTGAGTAGAAGCATTGCACTGCATACACTGACGTTTTGCAGATGGAAAAAAATGGGCATAAATAGTTCCTTATACTGCCTTTTTCACAGATGTAGCTACCAGTTCAAAATGATAAACCAACTACAAGAATGTATGTGACAAGCACTTGATTTGGAGCTCTCGTCAGCAGTCTCACACAGCAGGCTGGTGGTAATCATTCACTTTTCATCACTGTCTCATTCTATGCTCAGTATGAGCACTTTGCAACCCTTTTCTAGCTGCATGTTCTACATAAAATCTGAAGTTATGTTCTCATTTATCCGGTATTTGTCAGTGTAAATATGTTACTGCTAGTGATTTGAAGAGTTGAGCTGAACTACACTACTTGATTCTTCCTCCCCCCACTGCACAATGTATTTTGTGTTTTATCCTCCTGCCTCACTGATTATTTTCCTTCCTATCAGAATTACCAAAAGTTATCCCAGGAAGGAGCCCGTTCCAGCAGCAGGCAAAGCAGGCAGCAGCCGAGGGCAGCCCACAGCTTGTACTGTCTGTATTAGAAAAGAGACGGGCTGGCTGTGCTTGCCCAGCTGGTCACTGGCCTCTACTTACATGTCTTTGCCCACTGCTGCCAAACGACAGAGGGGAAAAGAAGGCATCTCTCTTCCCAGTATTAGCACCATTACTAACAGGAACAGAAAGTCATGTCTGTTTCTACCTCTTCCCATACTCCCCTTTGGAGGAGAACATCCAAATCTTCCCCCTGTGACTGACCCTCTCCAGCAGGTGCCCTTCAGGGAATAGTGATGAGTGCTGGAAGAAACAGAGAGGCAAGAGGAGGCAGATGACCATGTAGGACAAGGGATGTGTTGGTCACAAAAGTAAGAACAATCTGAGAAGGACTGGACACACGCTGGGATAGGAGAGAATAAAAAAAAGAGAGACATCTTAAGTCTTCTGAAACTTTGGGACTCCTCCCTGCCTATAACAGTATTTCCTAGGCTCTCTTCTACCAGCATGACTTTCTGATTAAACTGTGCCAAGCCCTTAGTTGCCCCTGTCACTGATCAAAACAAAGCATATTGCTACCATCAAGAAAAACTGGTTTGGCTCTAACAGAAAAATTAAACCGTGGAATACAGAATCACTCATTCCATAGGCAGCTTCCTCCATCTTCTTTACTGTTTGCCCATAATTTGCTAATTTCATACTTGTCCAATTTAACATCCTCCTCCATTGCCTCAAACTACATCTCTATATATGCTCACAAACTACATGTCTCTGTATGCTCATTATCATACTGTATGCAATGTCTCATAATTACTCTTGCCAGAAATGGAAAACAGTACAACTCAGAAGACCACAAGAACAAGACAGACTTTAAAGCTGTACCAGCCACGCCCCTTCACGTTTTGTAGGACAGCGGGTCAACAGCACCAGCAACTCCCATGTCTGTCCTTCCAGTGTATTGTTCAGTCATGAATTTCCTGAAGATGCATATTTTTTTCCCACACAGATTCATATGAGTTTTCTGATTAAGTAAGTTTCTGATACAACATCACTTACATGGGATAGCCGGTAACCTGCTTTTCTCCCATATTCAATTAACTCATACCTATTGAGCCTGAAAATAAATAAGTTAACAAGCTCAGAGCAGGTCCTAACATTACTCATTTTCCTAGAAGAACTCCAGTTGTTTTTGTATTGACTCCATATATTCTGGAACTTCCTTTTCACAAAGTTTCCATTTATTTGACAGTAGGAAAATCAACTTATCTGTTATTAACTTTTACCACATATATCTATGCACAATATATATCTTCTGATTGTTTTTGCAACCTTTTCCTTAACCCTCAGCTCCCAGTATATAAGTAAACCATGAATTTACCATGAACCATCCCTACTATATTTTGTTCACCATATCTGGAAATGGCTAGAGAGAAACAAAACCCTTAACATGTGCAGACCGTTTTCTGGAAGAATAACTGTGCCCAAAATTCAAGAATCTGTGCATTCTAGGTAATTTAGGGAGACCTGAAGACCCATACCAATGACATTGGAGGTTAGTTGACTGTTTAAAACAGAAGTTTACAAGTTCAAGAATGAGGAGAGTCTCAGAAGAAACTGGAGTCTTGATTGTGACAGTAGGCAAAGGTTGGAGGCATTCATTGCAGGCAATGGTATGAGAGCAACTCTGAGTCTGAAGACAAAGCACAGCTTGAAGACATGGCCTACATGAGGAAGCCCTGTGACTCTCATGGACCCACATGCTACCAGAGAACATCCCAACGGGTCCACAAGTGAGCAGGGGATGTTGCATATTCACTAATGACCTTGCTTCAGTGCATGCATCTGTGTGTCTTTTGTGCCATGTTGCTTCTAGAAGTTCCTCATGTAGTACACGCAAATGATAAGACTGAGCCTACCTATGCCCTGGAGACAGAACACAGCCAGGTACTATGACAAGTGAATTTTACATCTTGTCGCATGTATTTAGAGTTCTGCAAAGCTGTTTGAATATATCATTGGAGTAGGCTGCTGGCTTACTTGCTAAGGGAATTTGCTGCAACTAGGAGAAAGACCACCAAATTAGATCTCCTCCTCCTCTAACCCCAGAAGAGGCAGATTAAACCTTGTGGTTATAATTTTCCCTAGGAGAAGTCTGTATCTGTGGCCCGAATGGAATAGAAACTACCATCACAGCTCTGCTGAAGATGCTCTCAGATACTTTAACAACTGCAATTCTTAAATTGCCTTTCATGAGGCACACTATGGTGCCAGTAAAACCCCAACACGGTGTCTGGAAAGTTATCTACAAAAGCTTCCAAATGACATTGTAACAGAGAGAAAAGTGTCTGAAGTCAGTCTGTAGGTCAGACAAATCAACCAAAATCCACACTTAATTTTACTCCTCTTTGCCACTCTGGCTGCTTCGACTACAGAAGCCATTATGTTATCCCCCTCCAAGTCAGTTTGCTGACTGCCTCCCTAAAAAATTAATTGAAAGAAGTGGATCTATAAGTTAAAATGAAATAGGCCCAGCAGGTGAGTAAGCTTTGTCAAGATTGATTACTGAGCATTGATTTTCCACCAGTTGTACAAGTTACACTCCACAAGGCCACCTGCACATTAACCTAGAATACATAAAGTCCCCTCAGGCTAACATCTATCAAGAGGTTTGTATTTTCAGAGGATGCAGTCTCTAGCTCTTTTCCTCACACACAGGTTCAATGGTATTCATCTGGACAGTATTCACACTTAGTACTTACTTCACCATAATTATTATATGTATTTTAATTTTTCAGAAGGAATTTAAGATAACTACTCAGAAAAAAACTTCATATAACCTAGAGCTTTTGCAGTTCATTTTAACTGTAAAACCTGTTACAGATAGTCAGTTAGGCTCTCCCGTGATAAGAAGGAAAGAGATGCTGGATTCAGCAACAGCAGAGTGGCTTACTGTGGCCTGGAAGCTTCTGCTTGGTCTGTCTGAAGCTTCTCTCCCCCTTCTACTTCCATGGTGCAGTAGACAATTCGATTGGGAGCGACTGACTTTAAGCCTTGGACCTCCATTATAACAATCTGAGGAAAAGAAAGCAAATGGTTTATTCTTCGGAAAACATTACACAGCACACCTATTGCAGTACTAGGCTCCATACAGGTAAAATACAATAAATAAATAATTAAATCATCAAACCCCTCACTTAAACATTCTGAGACAAAGTCTTAATTTTGCCTTCTTATGTCACTTTCAACAACATATAGTAGCCATTGAAATTTTTGCTTTGTTTCTGCTTGGATAATGACCAAAACCTGACTCCAATCATAATTTAAATGCCACTAGTTGAATTTGAGACAAACATCTCAATATAATATAAATATAATTCTAACTCTTAATACCTGAAGAAATGTATCTTTTAAGCAGTCACCTAAGTAAGTACTTATAGAATTAATAGGCTACTAAGTCAGAGTGCAACAAGACAAGTACACTGATCACATCTTGAAAGGTTAATAGTGGTGCTGTGACACTGGCGGTTGCAACCTCTGAATCTCAGAAGCAATCTGGTGGTGCGCTGAGGCAGGTCAGGACACCGCTATCAGCTGCTGTGATTTCCCCCCCCCCCACTATCAAACTCTTTTCCTTCTCCCACCTCGGTACTTGCAGTCAGGTTCAGCACGCATATGGAGATGGAAGGAAGAGAAAGGGAAAAAGTCACCCCTACCAGCTGCACTCAGAGAAATTTCCTCACCAGGGAAAATCTGAGCTTGGCAGATCCCATAGGTTTTCCATCTCCTCTAAACTACTCAGTTATAGCTCAGAAGAGCAAAATGCAGTCCTACTTCGAATGCTCTCCGCCTTTTCTAAACCTTACAGCTTGTCAGAGCGTGAAATTAGTGGAATCTTTACACTTCAGATGTTCCTAATCCAGAGAAGACTTGAGAGATAGGTTTCCCTTCTTGCTCTGGGAAAGCTGCTTTGCTTTCCAGCACCATTCAGGCCTATGAGAAGAAACTAGGAAAAACATAGTCCATTTAATCATCAGAGTTGTCCTCAACTGAACTGTAACAAATCTCAATATTCATTGATTGTTTTTACATATTACAAAAGTAATGGATACTTTTGGTCTCATTAGAGACAATACATGTCTTAGGTCAGCAAGCAACTACTAAAATATTTTTGCTATTAAAAACTTCATCCTCACGAACAGGGAAGGGCTGGGTGGTAATGTGATGCTCCAGGGCAGCCTCGGCAGCAGCAATCATGAGATGGTTGAATTCGAGATCCTCAGGACAGTGAGAAGAGTGTGCAGCAAGCTCACTGCCACGGACTTCAGGGGAGCAGACTTTGGCCTTTTCAGGAACATGCTCAGTAAGATTCCATGGGATATAGCCCTGGAGGGCAGGGGGGGCCAAGGCTGTTGGTAGATATTCAAGGATCACCTGCTGCAAGCTCACAAGCAATACATCCCTACTAGAAGGAAGTGCTGCAGGAGGGACAGGAGACGTCCTGGGATGGAGAAGGAGCTGCTGAGGAAACTTTGAAGGAAAAAAGAGGCTTATAAAAAATGGAAGCAAGGACAGGTGGCCTGGGAAGAATACAGGGATGTTGGCTGGGAAGCTAGGGACCAGGTTAGGAAAGCTAAGGCCCACTGAGAATTAAACTTGGCTAGGGATGTTAAGGATAACAGGAAGGGATTCTATAGGTACATTGCAAATAAAAGGTAGGCTAGGGACAATGTGGGCCCTCTCTGGAAGCCATCAGGAGAACTGGCTACCCTGGATTTGGAGAAGGCTGAGGTTCTTAATGACTTCTTTGCCTCAGTCTTCACCAGCAAAGGCTCTGACCACAACACCCAAGTCTTGGAAGGCAAATGCAGAGACTGTGAGAATGAAGACCCTGGGCCCACTGTAGGAGAGGATCTGGTTCAAGACCATCTTAGGAACCTGAACGTGCACAAGTCCATGGGACCTGATGAAATCCATCCGCGGGTCCTGAAGGAGCTGGCAAATGAAGTTGCTAAGCCACTGTCCATCATCTTTGAAAAATCATGGCAGTCAGGTGAAGTTCCCAATGACTGGAAAAAGGGAAATATAACCCCCGTTTTCAAGAAGGGGAAAATGGATGACCCAGGGAATTATAGACCAGTCAGTCCCACCTCTGTGCCTGGAAAAATCTTGGAGCAGATTCTCCTGGAAGGCATGCTGAAGCACATGAAAAACAACAAGGTGGTTGGTGACAGCCAGCATGGCTTCACTAAGGGAAATCCTGCCTGACCAATCTGGTGGCCTTCTATGATGAGGCTACGGAACTGATGGACAGGGGTAGAGCAGTTGATGTCATCTACCTGGACTTGTGCAAAGCGTTTGACACTGTCGCACACGACATCCTTGTCTCTAAGTTGGAGAGACATCAATCTGATAGGTGGATCACATGATGGATATAGAACTGGCGGGATGGCCGCTTGCAAAGTGTTGTTCTCAATGCCTCAATGTCCAGCTGGACACCAGTAACGAGTGGTGTCCCTCAGGGATCAGTGTTGGGACCGGTCTTGTTCAACATCTTTGTTGGTGACATGGACAGTGGGATTGAGTGCGCCCTCAGCAAGTTTGCCAATGACACCAAGCTGTGTGGTTCAACTGATACGCTGGAGGGAAGGAATGCCATCCAGAGGGACCTTGACATGCTTGTGAGGTGGGCTGATGCCAACCTGATGAAGTTTAACCATGACAAGTGCAGGATTCTACATCTGGGTCGGAGCAATCCCAGGCACAGCTCCAGGTTGGGCAGGGAAGAGATTCAGAGCAGCCCTGTGGAGAAGGACTTGAGGGTGTTGGTCAATGAGATAATGAACATGAGCTGGCTGCAGTGTGCCCTCGCAGCCCAGAAAGCCAAGCGCATCCTATGCTGCATCAAAAGGAGCATGACCAGCAGGTGGAGGGAGGTGATCCTGCCCCTCTACTCTGCTCTTGGGAGACCTCACTTGGAGTATTGTGTTCAGTTCTGGTGTCCTCAACATAAAATGGACATGGAACTGTTGGAACAAGTGCAGACGAGGGCCACGAGGGTGATCAGAGGACTGGAGCACCTCCCGTATGAGGATAGGATGAGAAAGTTGTGTCTGTTCAGCCTGGAGAAGAGAAGGCTGCATGGAGACCTCCTAGGAGCCTTCCAATATCTGAAGGGGGCCTATAGGGATGCTGGAGAGGGACTCTTCATTAGGGACTGTAGTGACAGGACAAGGCGTAACGGGTTCAAACTTAAACGGGAAGTTTAGATTGGATATGAGGAGGAAATTCTTTACTGTAAGGGTGGTGAGGCACTGGAATGGTCTACCCAAGGAAGTTGTGAATGCTCCATCACTGGCGGTGTTCAATGCAAGGCCGGGTTGGACATTGCCGTGGATGGCATGGTTTAGTGCAAGGTGTCCCTGGCCATAGGAGGGGTGTTGGAACTAGATGATCTTAAGGTCCTTTCCAACCCTAACTATTCAATGATTCTATGATTCTATTTGCATATTTGCCGGTTTGTTTCAATTCAAGTATGTTAAGCCAGACTTCACCCACAGCTGTAAATCCTCTGTACCTTAAAACTTACAGAAATTAGTAAGAGTTAGATGTCTTGTAGAATTACTAGTTTGGTAGTATTACCGTGAGATGACATTGATCACTTATTACATCTTTACATTGCTCATAAATTATCAACATTGGCTATTATCCTTTATAAATAACAACAGCAGTTTAGTGAAAATGATGTAATCATCTTTCTTTTCCATCTTTTGTGGTGCAGGAATTCAAGCAGTTATGAAAGTGATCAATGATCACCAAGACACTGCACTAGAGATCCTTCTAGCTAATACTGCCTATAAGGTCTTTCCACATGCCAAACACATGTCCTTGTTGAATACAGTCTTCATGTTTATTCATGTTTATCTTGACATTTTTCCTTGACTTTCCAATTTAATTGCACAGTATATTTGTCTTTGGTAGCAATTCTGAATTCCAGGAATGATAAAAGTTGCATTTCATTAGGAAGGAAACTGTCATTAGCTGATTTACTAGCTCATTAGCAGATAAAGAGCTTCCTAAGTATTTCTTGTCTATTTCTGAAACTGTCCAACAGTTGAAGAAGAGAAGCGATTAAGTCTTTTCCTACTACTTTGATATTTTATGTTACAAATTTCTGCAAACAGGCTGAGGAAACATCCAACTTGCAATAACAGTCCCTGTTGTTTGCAGAGATGCACATTGGTGTCTCTTGCCTTCGCCAGCAAGGCCCATTCCTACCACAACATTATAAATGTTATAAATTGTTACACTCTATTCTAATGTTTAGAGACATTATAGATCTTCTGTTTGTTCACATGCTTGTGCAGGAGCCCTCAGCGGGGATATTGATGGTTACCTTACAATTTAGGGTAAGGACATGTAAAGACACGATATGGATATGTTTATGTGTGATTCCAGAAATGTGAAATTGTGCACACAACCTCAGATTTTCCAAAAATATTCTGTCTCCAAGGAAAAGTAATAAGCTTTTCTTATTTGTCCATTTGCAGAGAAAAAGAGCAGATATTCCCTATTCCAGTCTACATGAATACCAGTTTAGGCACTTACTTTTGCTTTTATAACCACTGACATTTAGTAAGATATACTAAATATCTTGTCCAGCAAGAAACTCAATTTATGTGGTTAACATCATGTTTAAAGTGAAAATTTGCCCTGCTAGAAACTGCTACATGTGGAGCAATACTTTAATCCTTTGCCTTTTGCAGGATGAAGTGCAGATTACCAACCTTGCAGAATATCTGTGGTTTTTAGACCAGTGATGGTGTGTGTGGGGGTGAAGCTAAGTTCACCAGAACTTATAATCTACATTTCTGGTGTTTATAAAAATCCACTATGACCACCAGCAATCTTTTTATTTTTGTTTATTCTCTAGATGCTTCCAGTGAAAAAACACAACTTGTTTGTAAAATTCTATGAATGAGTTCCTGATAACAACAGTGTTCCACTATTACATTCAAAAGCATACTGAGGTATTTACATACTGACAATCATTTGAAGTTACATTTGTGTGGGGGAGTCAACTGCCCACACTGCTGTGTGGGCCCAAATACAACTACTGCTGCAAGAGGAAAATGCATCACATCATAGCTGTATTCTAACTGCTAATGATCAAAGAGACAAATAACAATTCACTACTGTAACTTAAAATTTTAAAATTACTAAGGAAGGATTAATAACAAAAAAGCATCAAGACACAGATATTGTATTAATACAGATTGTTGACACGTTCTCTGTGAAACGTGATTACCTCTAATGTGAAGGAGAGGACCACATCAGACTTCGACAGCTGAACCTCATTTTCATCTCCTATGTCCAAGAATGCAGAATTCTGTGATCGCTTTAACTTCTGCAGTTTAAATTCAGGCCCACCTTTAGACACAGGAAGACTTTCCAAATTTGCCATCAGCAAATTCACCGAGGACCGCAACTCTTCAATGTACGTATTCTCCATTTCTCTTGTTACGAATTTTGGGAATTTTCTTTCCTTAGATGATATATTTTAATAGTTAGAGAGGAAAAAAATCACCCCACAAGATACATCATGTTCATTTACTCTCATTTTGTTCTCACCTAAGAGAGATATTTAGTAAGTCTTAACTCCAGTGTTTATTTTTTTATGCAAAGGCTAATCACATGCCAAAAAATACAGTTAACTTTTTAAAAAAATGTAATTTGAATTGATAATTCCATCACATTCCGCAAATGCAGTGGACAAATTACCTCTTTGGTAAAAAAAAAAAAGAAGGGATGTTTGTAAAAAAGGAATCTCTTCCTCCTCCTTTCCCTCCCTTCTCCCTCCACCCAGAATCCTTTAACCATAAACCTAGCCTAATTATCTACACATTAGACATTTCTCATACATGTGGTTTAAGTGTTCACTTGATAATATACCTTTAAGGTTGCCTTCACATATTTTATAAATTGGCAAAATGAACTGGCTACTAATAATTTTGTTACTTTACCCATTTCCCATGCTACCAAAAATAAATCAATCATATTCATGCTTCTAAAATAAAATGTTAAACAACAACCAGGATATTAAATTCTTATAATTGTTTATTTCTATTTTTAATAACATGTCATGAATTTTGAAAGTAATGCTGAACTATTACACATGGGATTATTTTAAACATAAGTGTTGGAGAGAACATAAAAATCACTTTTTTCATATATAACGCATATATGAACATGTACAGAGCCAATTTTAGGTACACTTTCTTCCTATACTGTGCATAAAATATAGGGCAGCTTGGGAGAATATGTGACTCAAGATTAAACAAAAATGTAAGTGATTTACATATAAATGAGAAACAAACACAGCTCCCCATGTACTGTCTGTAAAGGTAGGTACTATGCTCCTAAACTAGACAATTTTTGTCATTAGCTATTTGAAGAAGTATCATTAAATGTTTTCTATTAAAGCCTTTACAGCTGATTGTCCTGGGTTCAGCAGCAGCAGTCATTTTTCTCCTTGGCAGCTGGAGCAGCACTGATAACACCAGTGTTTTCAGTTGCTGCTTGGTAATGTTTTGGTCTGACCAAGGACTTTCTGAGTCTCATGCTCTGCCGGGGAGGAGGGGAAGCCGGGAGGAAGCAGGGACAGGGCGCCTGACCCAAACTGACCAAAGAGCTATTCCATGCCACAGCACATCATGCCCAGGATGCAAAATACTGGGAGCAGGAACCCGGAAGTCTCTCTCTCTCTCGGCTCGGTCGGGCGGTGAGCGGTTGTATCCTCTTCCCTTGTATTTGCCTTGTCATTATTACTATTGGTGGTGGCAGTAGTGATTTGTGTTATACCTCAGTTACTGGACTGTTCTTATCTCAACCCGTGGGAGTTACATTCTTTCGGCTCTTCTCCCCATTACCCCCCCCCCCCCATCAGAGGTGGGGGGGGAAGAGAGGGAGAAGAGAAATTTACAGCTTAAACCACAACACTGGTTTTGTTTCAATAACTGAGAACAAGAAATTTGACTGTGACTCAAAACACCTGCAGCAAGTTCAGTCATCTGGCCCATTAAAGCATTACGGAGCCACTATATTACATATTGAAAAAGAAAAAAGTTATTTAGGAGTTAGAAACTAAAAATACAAGGTAAGGTTCAAGGTACTCTAGCCAAAAAAACTCCACTTTAGATTGATTTTCAAAATGTACCTTACCCTGTGAGGAACATAAAACTAATATGCCAACACAGAAGACAGACTGTTACTACGTTGTTAAACTATCCTTCCTCTTGTTAAGATGTTTCTTCCACCCCAAATGTAAAAATCAAGGAAACTTACCACAAAACCTTTTGCTGTGTACTTTTTACTACTCTAATCTTCTATAAACAGCACTAACAGAATACATGGAGACCTTTATTTGTGTAAAAGCTGGATGTTTGTAGTCAAGGCTCTCCTTCACAAAACCAGGGTAAAGATCCTCCAGAAAGACTCTGAGGTCTACAAATTTCATCCCTCCCACCTCCTACCCTGCCTTTTGACTTGCTTTTTTAAGATGGTGAATTTGTAGCAAATTGCTATAGCCCTAACATTTAAAGTAATTTAGAGACACAACAAGAGTACTGGGGTTTGCCCACTGGTTTTTTTTTTTGTGCATACGCACAGGAATGTAATTAAGTTGATTTGAAAAGCACAGATCATCTGAAGAACACATCTCCCAGCACAGGGCTGGAATTTTGGGAACCCTGATAGCAACACACTAGAAGATATTCTGAAATACAGATCCTGGGGACAGATGTGAGACACTGACTAGGCAAGTGTACACACTAACCTTTAGGTCTGGATTTATGGAGCGCTAAAATGGACTTTTAGAATGTTTTTTTAAGGAGTAAAGACATTGAGCAGTCTCTTCATATGACAACACAAAAGTATCTTAGAAAAACAGAGCACCACTTACAACAAGTAGAAAATCCCATTAGGTCAAACATACTTTGTTTTCAACTACTTCATATTTAATCATACGAAGAAACAGATGGACAAATAGATGCACAAATTCCCCACTACTCTTTTCTGTCATAGATGAACATTTTTCTAAGGTTTTTACCTCCATTAAATAGGCTAAATTACCTTTGCTGCTAAAACAAATTTCTCATATATAATTAACAACTTGCACAATCAGCAAGTGATGCATTCCAAGGAACCATGAATGAGACCTCAACATCAAAATGCTATATGGAGAGAATTCTCTTAAGCTGTGCTGACCTTTTAAGGCTATGGTTTAATAATTCTCTTAAGAGGCAGGTAACCACTGAAAACCTTTTTCTTTACCAACAAAGATGCTAGAATACATAATCCACCGTCAGAAAGCTTTTTACCTTGGTTTTGAGCTCTGAGAATAAAGTTTATATTTGGCAGCATTTGCTTGCTTAGGCTTAAATGACCTGAATAATTCTCACAGCTGCTACAGTTGTGACTAGTTGTCAAGGTTCACTAGAAAAAAAGATAAAAATCTGCACTTTAAGCAGTTTAAAAAGAGATGTATGAAAACTCTGAATTGTGACTTGGATGTAAACACAGGACATGAAGTTCCTTGCTCTGTGAAAAACTGCAGCTGACACCATGGCAACCACGAAAATTTTCAAGTAATGGTTTGGGTAAAACATGGATAAATAAATTTTTTATTAAAAAAATACACAAAACCCAAAAATCCTGCAGCCGTGCAGTGTATGAACAGTGCTCAGAAATTTCCCTTGGTTTAAAATGAATCTGAAACTTTTATGGACAGCACTTTGCTTTTTAGGAATATTACACCTCTAAGCTGTTATTTATGAACTCCATAGACCTAAATGCAATTTTTTTCCTTTTAAAGAAACAAGCAAATCTCAACTGCTCTACAATTGCTATTGTATTAATATAGTTTTTTTCTGTACACACACACAATATAACACACATGCTTGCAATATTTTGTAACTTCTAGGGCTAAAATCAAGAAGAAAATAACAGAACAAACAGGATTTTTGGACAACTTTGGTTATAAACCCAGGCTTCACAAGAAATTGAAGAGACTTGAGACTGACCTCTATGATAAAGGAGTCTTTCCCCAAAATATAGTAAGAGATGGCTGGGGACAATACCAGTCCCACCTGTGCTATTTAACAGAGAAGGGTATAATACTGTCCAGTGAAATAAAATGCAAGCTATAGGAGACAAAAATAGGTTTGTTTTTCTAAAATTTACAAAAAGAATTTATCATGTACCCAATCATCACTACTTGACCTACAAGACTCACTTATCACACATAGAACTGTAGTAAGACATCATGGTTATACCTTAAGCACTGCATAATGAGCTTGTGTATATAAAAGATAACTTATTTTAGTTCCAAAGTACATCATCCTGAGTGTGAAAATAATATACTTATTGTTTCATTACTGGACTTACTGATGAAGGAAATGTAGGCTTATATAGCATAGGACTTTCCAAAGACAAGTTTTGCTCTTTCTTTACCCCTGTTGACACAGATACAGCAGACCAGGAAAAAATGCATCTGCCAGACTGTTTTCAAATTATCTTCTGGTTATCTTTAGAATCAGAAACTGGAAACACACACTATGTATCATTCTATCCAATCTCATATGAAGATAGGTTCTTGGTACATGAAAGCAACCACTTACCCTTGCCATTTGTTCAGCCAACTGTAGTCGTCCATCTAGTTCACGTCTTATCTGGGCTGCTTGCTCATCTCCATTATCCAACTTGTATAGAGAATAAAAATAAAATTTACTGTGAGAAATGCACTATATTTTAACAGTAAGTACTGTAGCTAGAAACAAAATATAAATTAGTTGCATCCTTTTTGCCTTAAAAACAACAAAACACTAAGGAAATACATGGGTTTGAGTCTTGATAAAAGAAATGCAATGGCCACCAGTTACCCATGGCAGTCTCTGAAAGGTAGCCAGCATTTCCTTGAATTTTTAATACACAGGCTAAACAGAGGCAGTATATATTTCCTTATGAAAACTTTTCTCCATGAAGCAGAAAACTGGACTGACAGACTAGCTTAGAAAATGTTCGCAAGGTAATCTTCTCTTTGGTGCCATGATTTCCTGTGTAGGAATGTATAAGAAAAAAAAACTGTGTGGCTATGCCTTCTAAGTGTGCCATTATTCCCCTTACATAGCTCTTTTCCACAAATACCAGCCAAGTGCCCACAAAAAGGCATTTCAAATTTTTGAGCCTTTAGTATTTTCATACTAAGGGAATAGTCATGACTAAATGTTGTGAATTCCATCAGGGAGGTAAAGGGGAAGGACGCATCTCTTTACCTCAGAACAGTCAGGTCTCAACAGAAAGGAGAGTCTCCACCTCATTCTTCACCTGCTTACTTATTAAGGGTGGTGTGGGAGTATAAGTAAGCAAGGTCTCAACTCACCTCAATGCACTGACCTGCAGAGCTGACTAAGAGGAAGAAGGGTGATGCGTCTGGAAATGATCAGGCAAAACATGCCTTCTCACCTGAATAAATGCCAAACAAGGACAATGACAGAGTCCCAGTGGAGGACTCTCTCTAAGGCTAACCACAGACCTGATGCGAATTGCTGATACACATCTAGTGTATTTAGTATCTGGCTAAGGTTTAAGTATACCTGAATTGGTCTTCACTAAAAAACCAAACCAAAACAAAAGTTGACTATGGATGCAAATTGGCAAAAATTGGTTCTCTAGTTAAATGAGATCTTCAGTTAAAGAATGCACAATTAATTCGGTAAATTATTCATTACATTAAACTACGGTTTTAAAGTAAGAATACTATTCAGTGCACCAGGCCAAGTATATAATGCCCTCTCTTCTTTACAATGCTCTTCAGCTAAACCTGTTAAATTGTACTGAACCAAGGCACTCTCAAAAATTAGGCATTCCAATTAAATAAAAAATAAAAAATTAAACCCACACTATCCAGTGCTTACAGGCCAATAACAGCACTGCTTAATGCAAATCTGACCACATTTAGCAACAGGATGAAAAGTTTTCCACTGCTAGTACAGAAGCAATGACAGAACGTGCAACCTGCCACCTGTGTAATCTGGCACCTCACAAGATCCTTGCAGGAACCAATCCAGACTACCAGAAAGCAAGAGAACAAAACCTGACGGCATCCACGAAAGAGTCTCAAGTTCAAACTAAAGAGTAGAAGATAGATCATGTTCAAGACTAGAATGGCCTTCCCACTAAGAGCATCTAAATCTGCTCCTAGTTTGACTGTGAGCATAAATGGCAAGAATGTACCCAATGAAAGCAAGTATTTTAGGCTTTCAGAATACAAGTACAGTATTTCGAATTCCCTAATGTGCATTCTTCCATTACTTAACAGAGTAACAGATTGCTTAATGAACTTGTCTCAAGACTATTTCTAAATTCTATTTTTCTTTGCATTGTAATCACAGAATTTTTGCCATTATTTTTGTTTAATCAGTACAAAAGTCAGTCTAATATGAAAAATAATTTTGTTTTCCTTCTGGGGCTAAGAAAAGGTCAACAATATTTATATAATGTATCCCATGACAGGCAACTGCTTGAAAAATATATGCTTAAAGGAAATCGGTGACTGAACTTTGGTTTCTGCAAAAAAGAGGGTGTGGGAGAGCAGAATAAACCTAAAACTTTTCCTGTGTCAAGGGACAACTTAAATGACTATTATTATTAACTATTATTAACTCATTTGAAGACGCAAAAGATTTTGTTTAAAGACTGACATTTCATTATTTTTCCATTGAAAACACACATGAAATGATCACTTAAGTTAATGGAGATGTAACCTGGTTTTGTAAATCTTACTGTTTAACTTAAATTTGCATTGCTTCCCAATATCTGCTTGTACTTGAGTACTTACAAATGTGCTGATTTCCTTCCTTACTTATTTTTAAACTTCAGTCTTCTTCCTGAAATATACATTATAATAAGTTTGCTAATGTATGTACATAATGATGCTTTATAAGGTATGGAAAGAAGCTGAAGAGATGAAACTCCTAAAAACATTGCTTTACTTACAGAAAAGAGAAAAGGTGGTGTCACATAATGCTTCTCACCTTAAATATTAAGGCATTTAAAAACCCCAACGTATAGCCTTAGAGATTATTTTAAAAGAGGGTCTATATAAATTCCATTTAATAAAAACATTTCAGCTTTCTTCAATGGCAGTAATTTCTCAGCACAGCCATTTACTGACTGCACCAACAATAGAGATGCTCTTCATGTCACTTAAACCTCACATAACCAATTAGCCGTATTTTAGCAGTAGGGGACCTCACTACAGAAGACTCTACAGGCACCAGAGACCAGTTTTCAGTACGAAATACATTACAATTCCTGACCTAAGAAACCAATGTTTCCCATACGGCATATATATGGCCCTCAAAACTTGAAAAACCTAGGCAAAGATACCGCCTCCCCTTTTGAGGGCTAGTTAATTCAGTAAGAAAATTCTCAAGTAAGCAAAAGTATGAATAAGACAACTCACTTATGCCCTTTCTTTTTGCAAAGATAATTATTTGGATTTTAAAAGGTTCTTCAGAAAAATCAGTAGTTGTGAATAACTACGCTTGGGTGAATAAGAAGCTACATTTTAGATATAAAAAAAAATGGTAGCTCATTATTTCCCTCCACACACACCCCAGTTGTGCTACATAAAAACAGCTTCCTAAAATAAGCCTGCCACCATTAGACATCAAGCTATTCATTTGAAAATGCTTTTATTCATCGATGCTTGAAGTTGCCTTTATTTTTTCTCACTCTGAAAAGGGCAATCATTTTTATTACAAGCTTCTTTATTAGTAGAGATGGGTCAGGAACATCCTCAATATGCAAGTTATCCTCCAATAAGAACAGTTGGGCGTTTTCAGTTGCTTCTGTAAATGCTGCCTTCTAAAAGATAGGCTGAAGTTTTCTACTCCAAATTTCTGCTCTAACAATTTCAATCAAAACACTACCTTGCTTCTGAAGAGGTGAGGGAAGACAGTACACTCTTTTATCCATAATAAGAAAAACGGTGACCATCTTGTCAAAGAGCTCTAGCATCATCTTGCCCTGAGCTAAAGATCTGAAATTTATCAGGGCCCTACTTGTGAAAACAGCTCAACTCTGGCCAAGTTACAGGCCTTTGAAAAATCAGCTTTGCAGCAGTCAGACTATGAACAGACTCCACCAGAGACAAACTCAGATTAAGCATTCAGGCACATCTCCAGGTTGTGCTGCTCTCGCTCTTGAATATGCTGCTCTCACTGTTGAATATGCATGGAGTCTAGGCTCCTCTAATTATTTGCCGATTAAAGACAGAATGTAAGTTTATCAGACTTAAAAAACTTTATTCAGATCAACATCATGATATCTTGCGTGACAAAAAGTTGCTTAATTTGTGCGCCTGAACAGCACAGAATGGAAATACATCTGAATGAATGAATGTTTCCATATTTTAACAGGTTGGAAAAGACTGCATATTTTGTGATTCCAATTTAAACAGTAACTGAAAAAAAAATACTTAAAAGGCTTTAACTTCTATGCATGTTGGAGAAAAAGAAAAATGGTACAGTGGCAAAAAGTCTGGTAAATGTGCAAGAGCAACTTAGGGTAAAAAAAGGTATTAACACTGCCAAGACATACTACAGTAAAGCCCATGACACTCATTTGCTTTCTTCCACGCATCAAGGAGTCCAGATATCCTATGCCCAAGAAACAAGACCAATTTAAGTATGAATGAGTACTGACCTGATGCAAGTTATTGTTCTTTACATTCACAAGTGCTCAAACTAACTGAGAGCTCCTCCAAGTGACTATTTTATTAATGTTCAGTTAGCTTTCCTGCAGCTTTCTAATTCATAGGTACATCAATGTGAAATTACATTTTCCTGCCCTCAGCGACATAAATCTCTCAACATTTAATGACAAAACTGACAGTGCACGTATCTTAGGATTTGCTTTTCTTTCTGCAACACAAAAAGTCTTTTCACTCTATGTGACAGCAGTGGTCATTTTTCCTTTATAGTCACTTTCTGCCACACACAACCAAGTCTGGGCTCTGCTGAGCTGAGAGGTTATTTGTGGATACCCATCTGATGTAACCTGCAGGGTCCATCCTAACTATCGCCTTTCAGCCAAGGCAAAAACTATCAACATACACCAAATGGAATAAAAGGCTTGGATTTAAAGAGCTGTGATAATATAATGCTGGGGGAAAAAAAAAAAAAAAAGGAATTTTTGGAATCAACTAATGGCATCCTGCAGAAAGGCAAGAAGAGAAAGCAAAAGCCAAAGAAGTCCCAGTGCTCAATTTCGGCTGTCAATCAAGCAAGCAGCAAGCAGGCAGGTGTAGCAGATGCAAATGCCCATGTTTTTCAGACCATTGTCCTTGCTACTCTTATCTCTGACTCTAAAAAAATGAGTGTTGATTCAGACAGAGCTGCTGCCTCCAACACTCATAGGATTTGTTCCTGTTCTTATCTTTATACAGACAGAGTTGCACTAAAGGACAGACTGGAAGGAGATTAAAGGTATCTGCAGCATTAAGGATTCACCATGCACTGAACACAAACAGCCTGTGGAGATTCCCAAAGTTTCCTAGGATTGTGAACCAAGATTAGGACCTAAATATGTAAAGAAGAAGGATCAACAATTTCCAAGTCAGGCCAAACACAGATTGTCCAACTCCAATCTATGACAGCAGACACTTTTGGACATGAATTCAACAGGGCTTAACTTCTGAAGAACAAAATAGCAACAGAAGTAAATTGCTTCTAATTCCTATAGGAGAGAAAAAACATATTTGATTGAGGGGCAAGGTGTGAGTAGCTTTCCAAATGGCTTCTACTAGACCTTTTCAAAAACATTCTGCCTCCTGTTTTACAGCAAGAAAGATGCATAAGACCTGTAGTCACTCATCTATTTCAGAGGAAACTATGCCATTTCCTTCAGTTTTAGAATCTTTTATCTTCCTTATGTACAGATTATACAGAGGGGTAATTCAGATTCATAAAAAAAAGATTACTAAACTGGCATTTAAAACCTCTTTCATGTTCTCTGCATCCTGCAAAGTCCCTGTCGTGGCGGACCTTGCCTGTGAGATGGAATCATGCAGAGTTCTGTGGGACATCCACAGAAGACAGAACTTTAAAAACTCAGTTCCGAAATCTCCTCTTCCCAACTTGCTCTTTTTCCCAGTCAACACACAAACAGTGACAAATTGTTAGTTCGGCAAATAAACAGAGATGTGTTTTACAACATGTGCAACATAGAATCAAAATGAAATATAAGAGGAAGGATAACAGAGAAAAAAATCTATTAATGGTTAAAAGGTGGGGGGGGGAACACCTGCTTTTGAAATGATTTCTCTTACGGAACACTAGAATACATGTTTGCTGGTAATTCTAAGTCAAAAGAAAAACTCAGCAACAACTGAAACTATTTTCCATTTTTCTGCAGCGAGACGACTTACAAAAGGCAATAGGTCCAACGCCTGCATGAGGTGTTTGAACAACTTTTCACAATGCATCATCAGGTCTCGCAGCCTTTTCTTATCGATTTTGCTGCAGTAAAGTACAAGACTGCCCTTCAGACAATTGGCCAAGCTGATCACTCAGTTTTCCTGCAACACAGTGCCAAAAAACCTCAAACATCAGTTTGAATTAATCTATCTTAATACAAATTTTTACTGACTGCTATTTTTTTCTCTTGATTTTTTTTTTTGTAGGGAGCAATAGTTTCACAATAATATATATAACAAAATTAGGATGGAGGGGGTATAGATGAACAGAGCAAACAATCAACATATCGCTTTTTCTGTAGCCAATACTGTTAACAGCAAGTAATAATGTAGAAAAAGACCAAGACAAGACAAAAGACAAATACTCTACAGTGGCTTCAGCTGGCTAAAAAAAAAAATCAAATCAAATCAATATTTTCAAAAGCTGCCTGACTACCTTTAATCTCTATACTCCCCATCAACTCAAGAAGTTCCTGCACAATCTCAGATAATGAGAGGTTTTAGTCCCTGAAATATTTTTATAACGCTCTGGACATGCTTACATGATTTCAATATTAACTTATTATGTGTGACTGATTAAGGTGGCAGAAGGTATCATTTACACCAATTGCTTATAGTCATTAATTATACTGATTATATATTGATTTGTAAAAAGTGGTTGCTGTAAAAATATTAAAACCAAACAAAATCTAAAATTGAGATTACATTAATTAATGCAATGGAAAAAGAAAAAAAACCAAGTTCTGAAAAACAAAACTGAAAACTATACAATTAAAAAAAAACAACCCAACAACATAAATCCAAGATTTTAATCAACCATTGGATGGACACTTGGGCAGTTTACAAACCAGTCAAAGCCGAGAGTTTTATAATGCATGCATTCAAGCTTTGAAAACATACGAAGTGCAATATTAAAAGCTTCAGCACCAGCTCAAAACTTCTCACTCACAATTAGATTTCAGGCACTAAGAATAGCAAAAACCCCAGGAAAACCAGCAATAAGACTTGAAAATAAACAGGAAAGGAAGCACATACGTATTCAAGCTCATTCACAATATATGCTATTGGAATAGTTAAAAACTGAGGCTAAGAAACTGATAGAACATCTATCAGAGGACATTTCGTTTTTATAAATAAGTCCCTTAAGAAGAAGTTGGCTTTTTTTAAAAAAAAAGAATTATAAATCATGCTTTACTGTGACATACTTTATGGACTACTGTTTTACATCTTTGTCATTTTGACCAATCTCAAAATTATGTTATTCTTCAAACAATAGATGTAATCGCACATATGTCTATTTCCTGTTTGATGCCCCAAATTTTAAAGAAAATACCTTCCTATTTTTCCCTGGATTATACTATCATCTTGGTGCAACAGATGTAAGAAACACCTTGTTCTGTTGGATTAAACAGAAAGCCCTTACAGCCCAGAATTGTGGGTGTGACAGCAACACCAGAGGAGGTTATTTAGGTAAAATGATGAAGCCTGGTTGTTCTCCAAAATGCACTGCTCCAGTGATAGTTGTGGAGCCTGAGGAAGTGTGAAAGATGTTATAAGGTACATCCATGCCTAGTACTATTAGCATCAATTTATGGACCTGCTCTCCAGGAACCTATCCAAACCCTTCTGAGCCTCCTGCTGCTGTCTGCCCTTATTCCTCTCTCTGAGATAATGTTCTGGAAGCTCTCCAAAAGCCAAATAAGGATGCACTGCATCCGTTTTCAATCTCCTACAAACTTCCTTGAGCGTCACAGTTTGCAGGTGTGTGGCATTTGGGTGAAAGTACACATCCACCTTGGCCACTGCATCCATACATTTGTAAACCTCAACCATACTCCTCCCTGTCAACCTCCCACCTCCAGACTGAAAAGCTTCAGCTCTTTCAGTCTCTTCAGGCAGCTGTTCCATCATTTTCAATACCACCCTTTAGTCTTCATTTCTAGTCCTCTAGTCCCCTAGTTCCCTATATCCCTGAGATGGGGAGACCAAAGCTGTGCACAGTACTTAACACATGGGCATAAGAAGGTGATATAAACCAGGAAAATGTTGTTACTGTTGCACACAGAACTGATGATTTCACCACAAGGAGCCCAAAGTGTCCTTGAGCTCTAACCGCCCATGCTCAGTTCAGCAGTCTCTGATCATACGCTGGTTTATTTCTCTTCAGATGTATTACATTACATTTAGCTACATTAGAGTTTATCTGTCATGCTTTTGCCCATGCAGTGAGGTCCTTCTGGAGTTCCCTGCATTACAGCAACATTAGAGTAGCCAAGACTGTTTAATATCACCTAAAAACTTGAAGATTTCCCTTACACTGCCTTCTCCAGGACACTCATGAAGATGTTGAATAAAGATGCAGCACTTCTAAACAGTTAACCAGATACAAACCACACAAACTCGCTAGGAACCAATCAAAAGAAAAACAAACAAAAAAAAACTTTTCCCCCAAAGCTCATTCTACAATATCAAGACTGCACCACAAATCACCACTATCCAATATTTACTACAGAACTTGCCATTCAGAAATGTCATAATGACAAGTCAGCCCACTGACTGTGTAAGAACAGCACTGTTTTAAAATCAACAAGTATTAACACTAAACTCCAGAATTAGATGTGATTAGAATCGCGTTAGGATCCACATTAGGGGCTCATTAGCAGATTATAAAAAAGGGGGGAAAAAAATGTTAGCAGAGGTCAAAAGCGTCACTATAAGCAACGGGATTTTCTGCCTCTCATTCTCTTGGCATTTGTGATGATGGCACAAATTAACAGGCAAAATCCACGTCTGCCCTTCTTACTGGTTGAACCACCTCTGCTGCACAGGATGAAAACCCGAGGAAAGTATGTTGTGCTGAAGGAAGGAGAACAATATAGTATATCATAGTGCAAACATATTTTATCCAACTATATCTTAGTTTTCATATTCACATATTGGAGTTCAAGGACGCTGTCAGGACAAACTCTACATGCTTATCAGAGAACTGCCTTCCACACTGTAAGAGTCAAACTTGTCAGTTGTTGCTAACTATAAAAATGCCTTCCAGCCTAACTTTGCCACCATGAGATTATGATAAGCTACATACAAAATAGTTTAACTTTTATTTAATTTCCACTTGAACCTTTGTCTTGTTATTTGTATGGGTGTTCTTCCTACAGCTAGACAGCACAAAAAGCTTCGGAGCTATGCATAGAGTCTATTTTACAACCCCAAAAAATATCTTTTAAGATAGAAATATAAGGTCCCTAGGTAATCAGTGGATAGAGAAGCCTCCAGAGAGTTATTAAAAGCACTTAAGCAGTTATCTACACGCCTACCACAAATACTGGAGGTCCCAACTGCACTGGCAATCTCTAATAAGATGATCAAAGGAGTGGGCGTTCTTATTCTCTCTCACCTTCCCCCGGACCCTGCTGAAATAGGTATTGGCTGTCTGCTTCAACACAAGCAGCTTTCAGGTTCTGCCTAGGGAATACTCTCCCACATCCACCCTAACCAGGAAGTGATGGGCCTTAAATGAGCTATGACTCACGTCCTGATCCTCCATAGAAAAAGTCTTCCATCCTCCTCCTCTCCCACCCCCTGCACAGAGATTATCATATCCAAGACAATCCAAAGATTAGCATGCAAATCTTGGCGCTATATCCATATTTATGTCCCAAAGGGGTTCACAGCATTTTATATTTTCCTGAAGTTATTCTTGCTTCAGAAGGAAATCCCCTCTTCTGTTTACCCTCCTCACTCTTCCAAAAAACTAGTGCAGAATGTTTCCTTGCCTTATTAATCACTGATTAGATCTTCTTTGGAGTGTTGAAACCAAAGGGAATATGTGTAATTATGGCAATAAATGTTAATGAGCATCACATTAAGTAAGCAAAAGCACCTTGAATGGCATGCCAATATTTTTTCTAAAATAATTGCATGTGGCTGACTTAATGAGATAGAAAACTTAAAATTCAGGCTGACAACTCACAACTGAAGCAACAATTTATCACAGAGTTTCCAAAAACTATACATGATGTTGCTTTCAAAATTCACCATGGGAAAAACCCCACAAACATAAAACCAGACCAAACTACTCAGATATAAAGTTATTTCAATAGGCAAGCTCCCGGGCTCTCTTTTCCACACGCTTTAGTTTCTTAGGGGTCTCTGCATAGCAATTCTTTAAATTAGGAGTAAATTCATAGCTTACCTTCTCAGCCTTCCTCCAACTCCTGAACTGTCCACTGAGGATTTCTGCAGCCCAGCTGCTACCTGTGGTCACATTCACCCACAGCTCTTCCCTGTTTGTGAGCAGCAGGTCAAATAGAACACTAATGCTAACTGTTCATTTTGCACTTGTGTTCAACAGTTGTCACCAACATAGTCTTAGAAACTTCCTCAATTGCCTGCACAATGCCATGTTAACCTGCAAGCAAGTTGGCGGCACATGTCTGAAATCCACCATGAGGATCAATGCTTGCTACTGGGAGACTTCCTTTAATTGTTGGCAGCCTTACCTTCTCAGTCTGATGGGCTGTAACTAGCCCCCATTACAACATCACTAGTATTACTTTCCAGTACTACAATATGCTACTCCAGTAGTTGTGTGTATCTTTGGAGACTCTCTCAGGCATGGCTCAGTATTATATACCCTCATTTATGAGCAGTACCAGCGTTCCCACATTGTAAAAGCTTGGCACTGCATGACCAATTAGGAAAACATTTTATTCAGAAGTGATGGAGGGATTGACTCTTTCCTTACTTCATTTGAAAAAGGATAGTTCTGCCAGCCTCAGCACTGACACTAAACAGTCTGGATGATAGGAACAACTAACTTTGAGTCTTGCAATATAAAATATGGGAATAAATGACAGACCAAGAAGCACCTCACTGCCGACAGCTATTCTGTTGAGAAACAATCCTCTTTTAGGGAGAGAGGGTGTCTGGGTGGACAGCCTGGAAGATCAGAGACTGAGAGATAGACTGAAAGATTAGATCATAAAGATGAGTACAGTCTCATTTGAGGAGACAGCTGAAAAGATGACCTGAGAGTTCTTATTTTTAGGACAGCCACAAAACCGCCTCCCTGGAGGGTAAAAAATAAACACACAAATCACAACATATTAAAAGAGAACTGCAAATCTCTTGGCTGTTTTGCATACCGAATTACTCTTGCATAGGACAGGCTATCCTCTATTATGGCTGTGCTTTGACAATTCTGTTTAAAATATGTATCTACCATATATATTAGCTGGCTCACTTCTAAATTTACCTGCACCTTTCCCTCTGGAGGGACTGAGATACAGGAACTCATATGAACCTTGTTCAGGCAGCCATTTGCAAAGAAACTTCCTCTCAAGAAGGGAGAACTAAGAGGGTTCTCCCTTAAAAATCTCAGGAATGGGAGAGAAAAGCAACTAAGCTTCAGAACAAGACATTCAGTATCAGTGAGTGAGAGGGATATCAAAACACAGGCTCATTCTTTTCCTGTGGCTTTTTCAACTGCTCATGCTGGCTTCACACTGGCTGCTGAGATATCTCAGGATGAAAAACTCTGCAGATGAACAAACCTAAATAATCAAATTGATTCTTGGGATGGAAGTGACTGTTCTAAGCAAAACTGCTTTACTTTGAATTGATAAAAGAGGGAATATAGAATACTACTATGTCTTAAGCAGAACAGGTGACAAATTCATGCTAAAGATCATTAACTTATCCAGCTTGCTCACAAGCATTCATTCAAATGCACATGTAAGCTAGTAATCAGACACATTAATAAACTTAACCATCAGTCTGGAAATGTGGCAACAAAAATTATTTGGTTTGTATTTACTTACTTGAAGACACAGAACCTCTCCTTAAACACAACAAAAAGATATTAATACAACAGCCTTTGGGAGAAATTACTTATTTTTATTGCTTAATACCAAAGTAGAGGAACTTTATCCTCAGCTGGTAATATTAAACATGATGAGTCAAATGCACTGGTTGATGTTAGTATACGTGCACATTAAATGCTGGATATATTTGGCTGTGAGTGTTGAGGCAGCTTAACTTCCTCAGATCTGGAACTCAACAGAATGTCAAAACAGCATTAATTACTTCATGAAGACTTCAAAAGAATATTTTAGGGGAAAAAACACAGGGACAGGTAAAAAATAGAAACTTCTTAAGAGGATCTGCTTTAACAAAGCCAAAACCAACTTCCTTATTTTTCTATGCTACAGTGCCCATTCTCCTGCTGTTTTCCTGCACTCACTGATGCCAAAGACTCAGAAAACAAAACTGCCTGAAAGAAAGGTCTGCAGCCAAAGTCCCAGTGTTGATTATTTCAATCCCTAGAGGAGGCACAAGGTAGAGCAGATGAGATGGGTAATTCTCAGCTTCTCTTTGCTGATTCTCAGTCAAGCCTGGCTTATCTCTTGTGACAAGAAAGGTGATACACAGGAGAACAGGCTTAGGAGGGTGCTAACTTGGAAAACACGGGTAAATCTACTAATCCATAAGTGCTACTAGTCTCTCAGGCTACTAATGTCTAACTCCTTCACACAGGTGCAAAGCAAAACACAGGAAGAAAAGCCACATAAGCACAAAGAAAGCTCTATGACAGAAAAATACACATGTACATTTTGACTTAAAAAATCTGAAAAACTATCCCTCAATGTTTTTTCTTAACACTTGTACTGAACAAATAAACCTTTGAATATTTTCATAGTTTTCAGATGTCCCTTTCAAGTTTTCTCCCCCAAAAACTGAATGTGAGAAGGACAGTACAATACCTCAAACACTGAAAATGCATTATGGTTGCCAACACATTTGTCTCTGGTATTTTCTTACTGTTTCTTCAACTACGAACAAAAATATTTCAAAGTACCTGTCCGTTGTGTAATTTGCAAGGCTTTCAAACATTACTCAGAGTCAGATATTTGAACATGCTAAAAAAGTAACTTGCTTCTCTGAGGATGCTTTAACATCTTTTCCATCATTCTATCATTAAATGAGAGCAAATCAACACTCTTTGGGGAAATTACAGATTTTTTTCCAAAGTAGACTCTGCTATTACAGAAAAAAAGTTGTTTGCAGGAGCTAAAACTTTTCCCTCCCCTATTTAAATACCACCAGTGTGTGTTAACTGAACTGAATTACTTGGAGTTCAAAAGTTTCTTTTTCCTCGGAACTCACATTATAAGGTGAAACTCCAAACTGGCCTGCCATACAGTGTTCAGCTTAGCACTGGATTTCTCAAAGACTCATTACAGAAATAATTTTAGGTGGAATATTTTAGATTGCAGCACTGTTTTCCAAAACATTAAAACTCTTGTCTTGAGCAAGACCTCTCCATACCTCTCAAACACAGGCAAAAGGCAAATGAAGCACCTCAGAAAAAAACCTCAAACCAACAATTAAAAAAAGATAACTGCTGAAATAGCTTCCTATTAAACTCCCATGTGCATTTAATAAAGAGTGATGTCTCATGAAGAAGAGACAACATCTAAAATCCTGTCAGAAATGACAATTTATTTCCCAAATGAAATACTTGGTCTGAATTGTTCCGCTCTCACTGAAGAACAGGAAGTGGCAGCAATTTTTTCCCCTTGAAGAGCAGGGAAAAATCACTCAGAAAGCAGATTTTCTTCTTTTTTTTTCTTTTGTTGTGAGGAGAAGGGCATGGGAGAAGATGTATTCTTGAATTTTCAGGTACTAGAAACCAACAGAGTTGATGTGTGAACCAGCCCGAAGTGTGAACACTTGAACATTTCTGTTATAAAAGGCATGAAACACTTTTCAGGTTGACAGACATATATAACAATTTTAAAGCACTGACCCATTCTGTAAGGAAGCATATTGTTACTGCATCATAACTGTGTGCAGAAACTTTCTAGACTGACATTTATCCTACAAAAATGTGGTCAGTGCCTCAATACTAACTATAACTCTATAGACTCCCACAGAATTACTGCTTTTCTTCTCCCACGAGATCTCACATACCACGGCTGTCCTTCCACCCACTAAGAGCCCAAACAGCTTCTCCCCTGACTCCTGCCCTGCCTGCCATCTATGCTACATTGTCTGTAAAACTGACTTTTATCTAGAGAGCAAATAAACTGTGCCCCACGCTGGGGCATGCACTGGCTAACCAGCAGTAACCTCTTACCAGGCCTTAAGGCAGCAGACCTGCTGCATAAAGCAGATGATCAGCACAGGTATCTTGTTTTATTATTTTTTCAACAGGGAGCAAAAGCACATTTTCAGCCTAGACAGATGTTTAAATATCAGTGGATGTCTTATCTAACATCTGATGCTGCCTCAAAAACACAGCAATGGACCTGGTCAACATTTTTAAGAGGTTACCTGATTGTATCTTGGGCCAGGTAAAAGCACATTTTCAGCCCAGAGGGATGTTTAAATATCAGTGAATGTCATCTAAAACCTGATGCTACCTCAGAAATACAGCAATGGACCTTGTGAACATTTTTAGAGGTTACTTGTTGCCTCTGGTATAATTTATCATGAAATAAGTAAATGACAGTCACTGGAGACCATCAGAAAAATACTGGCTTAGCTGAAGACCTGTTCTATAACATCTAACGGAGCCAGCATCTTTTCTTCTGACGAAAGACTCTGATATACTTAGTACATAACACTATGTTCTGTAGTATACAGCCCAAGCCTTTTTTTTTTTCCTGTGACTTGCCTCAACTTAAAGAATTAATGAATCTGTTTCAGTTTTGGTCCATGTATTGAAGGGAATCTTAGTATTTGTTTAATCACTTCAATAAGTATCAATGCTACACTGATACTTTCTGTACAAAGATACATTCAAATTTGTATTTTGAAAGTATCAAGATACACTGATACTTTCTGTACAAAGATACATAAAGCTGCATTTGTCCCTATAACTTAGCATATGAAAGTTTCTAAGAAAAATATCGGGTAGAAGTATGGTAAGTTCTATGATCCATGACATAACTGCACTATTTGAATGATTTCACTGAGGAAAGGATCAGCACTATTACAAACAATCAAAAGTCATTAAGATGTTGTTGCAAATTAAACTGCCCTTAATTTGACTTCTTTCCAAAACTGCATAATTAACTGGACTTCAGTGAAGTGCTGGGTGCAAGGGTACAATTGTACTGAGCATCCTAAGAAGACCAGTTCAGGAGAAATTCTTGACAGAGATATTCTCATAATTAAAAATACAAAAATTTATTATGGAAGATACAATATAGTCCATGATTCTCAATATCAGACACATACAAAGAGTTACATCTTGTAAAAGTTAAAGATAATGAAGGATGTGAACCAGATGCAATACAAGGCATTTAAGCAGAAAAGTGTACCTTGCAGCAAAGTACCATCTAAAGCTATTTACAGAAGTACCGGTTTGTGGTTGATTTCAAAAAAGTCAACAGTAGAAGACTTAGCAAATAATTATTCTTAAAAACTGTTACATTATTCTCAGAATTACTTGCTACCTGTCTGAAAAGACAATGTGACTTGCAGGAATTCTTTAGTTACGAAACTCGGTGGTGTTCTCTCCTCCCGGCATCAGGGGTTCAGATCAGCTAAGAACATCAACCTTATAAAGGTACTTTCAAAATAAAACTCCATGGAGTTCTGATTTACCCGGCACAGAAATTCTAGCACTGGTGAAGTATTGCAAGAATAGTGTATGACCACATATCAGTTTGACTTTCAGTTTGACTTTTTGCATCAAAGTTATCCTCTACATCAGTGAATAATTAGAAAAAAAAAAAAAAAAGGAAAAAAGAAAAAAAGACTATATCATATTTGATGTCTATAAATCAAAGAAACCATATCAACACACTGCAGCCAGGCATCTCAAAAGCAAGTCAAGGAGCTCATTAAGTCCTAACTAAGTGGAAATCATTTCTGTATCATAAAACACAGCTTAAGGCAACACAATGTAAATAAAAATCAGGTGAAAGTGTTAGCACTTAAAAAAATGGATTTTTAATCACAAAGAAATAGAGGTGGTTGGCATCAGTTGCTGGCCTTCCTTTAAACTGCAAAGTTAAAAATGAGAGCATAGAAGTCTTCAACTTAACATGAACATCCTGTTAATGTTCACTACCTAAGAGCAAGCTTAGGCATTTAATGTGTGCAAAAAGACTGACAAAATGTTATTCTTCAAAGAAAAATGAATAAAATTCTTACACTTATGTGGACTGTGTCTGACAAAGTCAGAGAGCTGGTCTATTACTATTCACTTTATTTGTGATTAAGTTCTTGTGCTGAGTGAATGAACACTGTTTCTCACTGCAATCTGAGACTGGCAATCTGTGCAAACTCATAGTAACCCACACCTTAGCAGAACCAGTTGATGAGCTGCTGCAAGACACCAAGGGTTTAAGAGTTGAAGGGAATGTTCCGTTTAGAACAGGCTGGGGAGCAAAAGCTGCTGAAAACCAATAAAAAGTTTCTAAATGCAGAGAAAGTCAAAAGGAGAAGGACAGCAAACTACCTCCTGCTGTTACAAACAGCATTCTTGTCTGCTTAACAGGCCTGTAGGTGCAGGATAATTTACTCTTATCATCAACACTGTAAGACATTTTTCTATTTCCTATTTCCAAAGGGCTGGAAAGAAAAAAAAAGGGGAAAAGAAAAAGCCAGTTCTCTCTACAAATTGTAACTGCACAGATTTGCTGTTAAGGGCATCTCTTTCTCAGAGCTGCAAAATATACAGAATTTTATATATCTGATTCTCTGCTATACGCACAGGCTACAAGCCAACTCATCAAAACTTCTATCAAAAATACAATTTTAACATCTGTTTGGACTTTCACTTATCCCACTGCTCCCAGACACTATTGATTATCATTATCTACAAGTCTCTAGTATCCTAAGCAGCAGTGGCAAAGGGAAATGAAAATGAGCATTTTCATACAAAGACAGATAGAGGCTTCTAGGGCAGAATTAAAACTGCTTCTGCCAACTGAAATCTGACTCTAACTTAATCTCATTTTCTATAAATACACTGTCACTAGAAAGGAGTAAGATACAGCCTAAACTAAAATATTTATTAAAACTGCAAGGAGAAATAAGGGATTTCAGCAAAGGAGAAAAGGCATTACATAATCAGAGACTGGTTGCTGTCTGCAATGCACTTCATGGGAAGGTTATGACTGCTGTCTTTTTCTTTGCAACATGCTTCTCCTCATGCCTCTGATGTAATAAGTGCTAGACTGGACCACAGGAACAGGATATGAACTATATGGTTGGTAGCAACTCTGTTGGAGTACAGAATTAACGTTTTTCTTCAGCACAGTAATCTCATCCTTGCCCCAGAAAGCTAAAATCTTCAGAAAACTAGAACCCCAAACAAGAAGGGTATAGGCTCGAGCCATTCTTCATGGCTTGAAATATGTAGGTGCTCCTATATCTGCTCCCAAAGATGTAAGTCTCCCTTTCTTCCTGCCCTCCAATACTTATATGAATCCGGGCTAAACCATGTGTACTTTGGAGACTTGCACAGGAGACTTTGCAACCTTCAGTGCTCAAAACCAGGAAGAGCAAGAGAAGAGTCTTCTCTTAATTGCATTGCATCATCCTTGCGCATATCAGGAAGATCAGTCAGTTCTTCTCCATTCCCACCTACCAGATTATTTCCTCTGTAATTTGCAATTCATAAAATAGAAAACTCATGCTTAAAATTCTACTACGGTAGAAGGCAAAAATGAGTCACTGCAATGCTTCAGTCTCTCTGTAGATTATGGACCAAGAACAGTCAGAAAATTGTTTACATTTGCCAACCAGTTTTGTTCTATCAACATTCCTACAATTAAGAACCAAAACAGAGAAGCCTTCAAGTATACAGACAGAAGAACCCAGATGGCTGTATCATCAGAACCCCTTCTAGACTAAGGGAACGATTTTTTTGTTTAATTCTTCAAAACTCTACAGTGATGTTTGTGTTCCACAATGCAGACTGACAGCAGATTTTGACCATTCACAGTGACATACAAGGTAAGACTTAGCAATCATTAGACACCAGAGGCAAGTGGAATCCATACATCATGTTTTCAGGAACTGGAACAGACTGTCCAGAAAGTTTCCACAGTTTATTTCCATTCCTGGAAGTTTTAAGACCTGACTGGTTAAAGCCCTCAGTAACCTGGTCTGTCTTCACAGCTGACCCTACTTTGAGCAAAAGCTTACACTAAATGACCTCCTGAGGACTTTTCCAAACTGAATTATCCCATAGTTCTATGTTTTATTATATAAAAAAACCCCAAAAAACCACCAAACCCCCAACACAACAAATAAGCAGGATTATCCCCCAAAATTTCAGTGTTTCTTCATCTTGTTACCAACCTGTATATACTAGAGGTTAGCTTCATGACTTACATATGTGTGAACTAAGAGGCAAAACGAAAAAGATGGGGCAAACAGGAAAAAAAGGACTATTTTCCATCTCTTTCCATTCAAAACACTGCTCATTCAGAAGTCTCTTTCATCTCTGTTGGCAAACAGCTCACAGCTAAAACAGGAAGCCATCATAATTCGATGCAGAATAAAATACTACACTTTCTCATTACAAAAGAAGCAGCAGCATTATAAACACCACAGATGTCTCAATCATTTACATGAATTTATGCCACACTAATCCATAAATGAAGAAGGCAACAATGTCAAAGATTCCTCACTTGTTCTGGTGTTAAGATGGCCCATAACTACTAGCCAACCTTCAGAATAATATATCAAAACCAGCTTAGCTGTAGTCTGCTGTACTATTTTATAGACAGTGTAGAAAGCTGTGTGAGCTCAGCTTAAATGCTGCATCCATGCTGGTTTGTTGCAAGACCTTCAAATATATTTTGCTTTTTTCAGGTTTCTACTCCCTCAGTAACTGGTAATTTATAATTGCATCACTATCAAGACTGGCCAGATAAAATAATTTTACACACCATTTACAGTACTGATTAGTGATAGATTATACATATAAATCTAATAGCATCTGCTGAATAGACTGTTTCTTTTGGACCCAAGATTTATGGGGAACATCACACTTATCCAACAAAACAACAACGTAAAAATGTGCAAATTATCTTCATAGATGGTGTTTGCAATGAAGCACACTGAGGTCTAATATAGTGACCTCCCAGACACTGAATGGCCAAGAGCATCCTGAAGTCAATCCCCTTTCACCTATCTACTTATGGCAGCAGATTTCTTTTACAGATGTACAGGCATACACACAGATATATGTACGTACATATGTGATCTGTATGAGTGTATGCAGGTATACAGACCATAGAACAGTCTGCAGATCACCCAAATCCTTGGAGCTGTGACACTGTAGAAGGCCTCAAGAGATCCCTGTAGCATAGTACCACATACTCTGGCATACCCTTTTTCCAAGTGCTCTCCAGCAAACAAATGATGAAAGATTTCTTTCTGAGGGGTGTCATCTCCTTGGATGCCGGAGATGTATTTAAAACTGAAGGCTTCTGCACACAGGGAGGAAGTACTTGACCTATTAGCAGGGGGGAAGGTATTTTGGATACAATAGAACCAAGTGACGCTGATACTTACTTGGCAGGCATTATAAATCAACTGGTGTTCCAATTTTTTGATCCCTAGAATCTGCTGAAACATGTCATAAAGCTGTTCCTTGCTCAGAATCAGCTCCGACACAGCACTTAAGGCCATTCTATTTGGCTGTTTGCAAAAGTCCTCTTCTCCCCTGTATATGGCATCATATTTGGCTAGCCAAGAACTTAACACTGTCTCTTTGCTTAATCCATCGATTTCTGGCAAACTCCGGACTCTCTTTTCAATGTTTTTCTTAAAAACATCTCTAAAGTCACTTGCAGAACATCCTCCACTGTGGACCATTCTTGCAACCCGGTCACTCTTGAGAAATACCTTTTAAAATAAGAAAAGAAAAAAAAAAAGAAACAGAAAAAGTTAGGTGTGGACACAAATACAAAACGATTCCTTATAAAGGGATTACAAGATAATATTTTGCTTCTATGCAAGACAGCTTTATAAGGAAGAGTAATACAGGCCAAGTTTGCTGTATTTTTTATAAAGAAACAAGTGACCATGACTATATTCAAAAAGTAAGTTTCTGCATTGAATAAGTGCTTAAACTAAGTAGCTTTATCATAAATTTATGATAGCTACACTGGAATGAAGTTTGAATTAACAGTAGCTAACTTAAAACTTACCTAGAAGATTTAATTAATCTTTTCTCTTTGAAAGGCCTAAAGTTACTTGGAAGTAGCTCATTTATAAGCTACACCTTCTCAAAACTCAGGAGTTAACATATGATGTTTAAGCCAGACAAGAACCTCATGGAAGATGAGAACCAGGAAATCCAGGGAAAAATAAAATAGTACAGAAATACTACAGTCAAGACAAACAATAGAGGAAAGACTCAAAGATACAGGACTGGTTCTACTACTTACTGTAAATACAATACTGAAGACACAAGGTGGGATTCTCTGAGTAAAAAACCCAAACAATAACCAACATAAAAAAGCTCCTACAGTACACATAATATAAGATATGGCAAGACAAATTACAACAAACCAATCAAATCAGCATCAGCATTCTGTCAGAACTTTTCAGTGTTTAAGGATGGTAGCATCCATTTCTTCTAACACGGGCCTTGGCAAGGTTGACCTTTCCAGCCACTGTGTGTGACAAGCTCATTTCCTAGTAGCAAGTCTCGTAAACTTCCCCCTCAAAATGCAGCCAACAAAAACATGATCACTGAAGCACAATCAGCCCTGTAAACAACTGATGTATGCCTTAGACAAGGGATAAGCTGCACCATGCTGTTGAATGGATAACTTGGGTAGAACTCCTGACTTCCTGCAGCAGAGGAAGATGGGTTGAGGCCCTACACTCTGAAAGGCTTGGTGCTAGGGAACTGGTTGGGTGCCACACCAACACCCCAAGAACAGCTGAAATGCTATGAACAGATGTGATACCATATAGTCTATATAAATTTCCTTTTGGTCACCTTTCTGACTGTTTGCAAATGCTATAAAGTGGAAGATGAGTTAACCACGCATTTTTCAGACAATCATTTGTCACAAAGAGCTATGAAAACACTATGAATGGAGATAACATCACACTAGAGCTCTGACTCCATGTTACCACATGTTGGAAGATGGTGCACATAACAACCAACCTAAATACTACTGTTCTTCATGTGGAAAATATGAAACAGGAGTAGGAGCTAAACAGCTGAGCAGAGAAGAATATATAGGTGGAAACAGATTAAGGAAAATATATTCTAAAAGTTCCAGCGCTTGCTGATGCATGTTTCTCTGTAGCATATTTTAAAATGCAGTTACTTATAAAATATATCTTTTAACAGACTGTGATTTCAATTGACTTTAAATCCCTATTTTCACAATTTCTGTAGAAGTCCAGGGGTGTGGAATATCTGGATGGTAGAAACCCCCTCCAACCTCGGGGGTTGACCTAGATGCTCTTCAAAGGCCCCTTCCAACCCAAACCATTCTGTGATTCTGTGAACAGGTATCTGAATTGATAGGTTGCAGATTAAGCCTAAAAAGTACTTGCCCAAACAGGTTATAAAACCCTCCCCCATCACCAACATCTGCTAATCTCATTTTATGCTCTAACTGTACCATGATGGTTTTGCAATTGTGGAAACGTAAGTATCCAAGGTTAAATTCTTATCCATAACAGGACCTGACATGGTTACTGTCAATTAACACTGATACTAATTTCCTCAAAATGCTACATAAATATTGAATCCCATTTCAAAACAAATAATAATAAGAAATTCCACTCAGCAATAAACCTAATCAACAAATAAGTACTAGGATACTAATTCTTCCCTTGTTTTAACAGTCTGCAATTACAATTGATTCATTCCCCCAACAAATTCATTGGAAAGCACACAGAAAAAAAATATTCTAAAAAAAAGATGACTTGAAACTGACTTCAGCTATTTTGTACTGTTCACAAACAATGTTAAATCTTCCACACACTAGTTTGCATACCCAATAAGACAAAGCAGGTGCAGAAGAAAGAGTGAAATTAAGACTATTTATAGGCTCTTTCACCCCAAAATCCCATGTTTATCCAAGACGACACATCATTATGTACTGCTAACATAACTGGATCAGCCTATTTAAAAATAATAAAATAATTATCTGCAAAATACATATAGTAAGATCATCAGAATATAATTTAGCTTCCATTACCTTCTTTCAGTCATATTATGCAAAACTATTAATCCAGAATGCAGAGGCTGAAAAGCTGCTAGCACTTCCCTTCACTTATGAACCAGACTAATTAAAAATTTATTTGTGATTTTTAAGTTGATTTTTTAGAAGCTGATTTTTTAGGAGACTGCAGGAAAAATCTGATCCATTTTTTTCAACACTTACCCATGGAAGGGGAGCACTATTCTAACTCTTTGTGTCCACAGCACTGACAAAATGATGCCATGTTCATATTGGGGAAAAAGCAACAGGTACACGCGAATACAAAATACAATTTGCATGTACCCCTGACTTTCAAAATGTTCCTTCTGAAGTGTTTTGAGTCACAAACCGTATTTTTATCACATTTTCAAAAACTTCACAGGAAGAAGGTCTTTATACTGCGAGGGTGGCACAGGTTACCCAGAGAAGCTGTGGCTGCCCCATCCCTGGCAGTGTTCAAGGCCAGGATGGACAGGGCTTTGAGCAACCTGATCTAGTGGGAGGTGTCCCTGCCCATGGCAGGTGGTTAGAGCTAGATTATCTTTAAAGTCCCTTCCGACCCAACCTATTTAATGATTCTATGATAATTCTTTCACAAGAGATGTGTGGATATTAAAGAAAATTACTCAAAAAATAAGCCCAAGATGTTAATAAGAGACTACAAAAAGTATGCTTTTGGTTCTGAAAAGGAATTCATTGGACCTAAAGATGTCATTGTACTACTCCTTTTTGAGCAGCAACATAGCAATTTTTTTTCCTGAGAGCGAAAAAAAAGTAACACCATCTTTAAAATTAACTACTTGCATTTGAGGTAACTAAAAAGTAATGGTAACATTTGAAGAGAAAGACTCAATTTTCAAGACTTTGTCTTCACCAGAAAATCGTAAGAGAATGGAAATTCAGTTAGGAGTGTACTGTATGAGCCTGAAATTTGACACAGAAAGATGCATTAAAAAAGCTATTAAATGTCTCGTTATTTCTGTTCCTGAAAGACAAAAGGCACACAATGTTGAATGCAAAATCCTTTGCTTCAGTTGCATGTCTTGAGATTTACTTCCTCAGGTTCAAAGCTGTTCTGAGACATTTTATGGCTGCTTTTAAAAAATTAAATCTAAACAGAAGTTTATGGGAGTTGTTACTATATGGAGAATGGTATCCCACCAGTTGCATGCCAATAGAGTTACTGTTTCCCTATTGTTCCAGAAAGCCCATCTGGCTGAGTATCTGTGGGTCCAGAGTCTAGGGATACATGCATGCTTTGCAACACCGGTGGTACTTTCCTGGCAGCACTCATTTTTACAATTAACTATATAAGCCCTTGTAGTAGTCTTAATGAAGTATGCCACTTTTTCTTCCATGTGTATTATACATGCAGCCCAATCATCCCTATTAGGGAAAATATTTGTGGTGATATCTATCTTTAAAGCAAAATACTGACTAAGTACATTCACTAAATTGTCACCTCTTCTTCTCTTTATTCCAGCATTGGGATTGTCTGATCATTAGACTTAGATCTAATTAAATAATAATTCAAAAACATCCAGCGCTAAAATGTTACCTCCAGTCTCTCAACAGCAGGGGAAAACTGGAGAGAAAAAAAGTATTAGAGGTTTGAACGTAAACTATAAAATACCAGAAAAAGTTATTTGGAGACAAAGAAATCTATTTCTCCAGGGAACCAGATCTGGCAGATCAGCCATGATCATTCAGAAATTCTGGTGTTATTTAGAAATAATTTTACAAGAGCCAAAATTTTTAATGAAGTATTTCCTGCTTCTACCAACATTTTCTGGACTTCCTCAAAGAAATCCTGGGGTGGAACTCTCTGACAGTCAGCATTTGAACTTTTAGTATCATTATCGCTTCCTTGAACCGAGGTCATTATCAAATCCTCATGTTACCTACTGCTAATAAATTATCAAACACCGAAAATAAACACTCCTTTAGCACATACAATGCATTCAGAAAAACACACAAACAAACAAACAAAACAGATGGTTAAAAGATAGGTTTTGATGGGCCTAATATATAATTTCTAAGGAATTTTTCTTATTCGCATTATTTAGAGCCCTTTCAAATACTCTTGGACTGAGTCGTATGTATAGTCTGATGGATAAAGTTCTCTTCACATCATAACCCTTCAAAGATGATCAGGTAAGGAATTAAAAAAGAAAATCGCCTTCTTACTCATAATTACAGTGACAATTATAATTTGTGTCTATTTACTGAAGAATGGTTTAAATTCACTTTTTCCCAGCCATTATACATATGCAATTTCATCTGTTGCAAATACAGGTAAAAAGCTTAATTCAAAATAGTCCTTTGCACTAGGCAATTACATACAAAAGTATACAAAAAAAAAGTATACAAAAAATATGTACAAAAAAGTATACAAAAGTATATTTCAGTTTAAAGATGAAAAATCATTTATCAGTGCTTATAACTTTAAATATCAAAAATGCTAAACAAAGAAGTCATTTTCCGTCTTACAGCACATACCGCTTGAGTAACATTTCTATTTATCAACCATCATACCAAATTTGAGTAATTATATATGCAGGCAATACAAACATTTTATGGTATTCCTTACCATTAAGCTTAGGAAAAAAACATAAGCAATATACAAAAGAGTTTGCAAAAACTCAACTGTAGATAACTTTTGCCTTTTCTTCGCAAATAGATTAAATACCAGGTCCATTAAGACATGCATTAGAAAATTTACATGTTTTCTTTCATTTGAAAGACATATACTGATGGAGTTTCATATTTTAGCCAGTTTAGCAGAAATAACACAGTAGTTACAAATATCTGTAATGATTCTACCAGTTTGTGTAAGAGTGTTACTAATAAAAAATAACATTTTGTAATTCTGCTACACAAACAAGTAAAACACAACCATTCAGCTACTTGCTTATATATCAGTTCCAGCAGTTCTAACTCACCTCTAGGCATAGCATCAACTGGGCAACACATTAAGCCTGCACTGACCAAATTATTTTACAAGCACTTTTATTCTCTGCCTGAAAACTCCGCAAAAGGGTTGATAAAGAGAAAGATTATGATCTAAGCCCATACTTCTTAAACAAAGGATTGCAAAACCAAACAAAAAACGTGCTCTAAACCGCACATTACCACAAATGGAAAAAATACATATACATTAGGATTTTTAAACAAAATCTCAGTTTCATACTAACATTATCTCCCAAATAAAAACACAGAAAGAAACACCCGCGTATTTTAGTTGCAAAAATGTTGTGGCCTACAATACAAATCTCTTGTAGAACACCACTCACATCTGTGGTACATCCAGTGCTAGAAAAAAATCCTTGGTTTTGTAGGCAACAAGTTACAATGGAACACTTTTCTCAGCATAAAATTTCCCTCATTAACTATATGGAAACTGAATTTTTTTCTTTCAGGGAATATAAATGTGTATATATGTATAAAAATGTGTGTGTATGCAATACATGTGGGTGTACACACAGACAGAAAAACACTGCAGTCATGTTCATCCATTACTCATTTTGGAGACAAAATGAATTTACCTATGACTTACTGCTTCTTATGTTTTGAGTACAAGTTTTGTGTGGTAACACAGGACTCTGTTTAAGCATAACTTCATTTGCTCTTTAAAAATTCAAACAGGTACTGAGAAGGGCAGAAGGACTACAAGAATTTCTCAGCTTCTGTAAAAGCAATTCCTTACTCATCTGGCACATGCTGTTCAGAGAAGCCGTGGCTGCCCCATCCCTGGAAGCTTTCAAGGCCAGGTTGGACAGGGCTTTGAGCAACCTGGTCCAGTGGAAGGTGTCCCTGCCCATGGCAGGGGGGATGGAACTAGACAGTCTGTAAAGTCTCTTCCAACCCAAACCACTGCACGATCCTGTGACTCTATGATTCTTGATTCTATGGTCTGTACACCTTCTAGTAGTGCAACTGCACCAACATCCTCCTCTTCACTAAGCAAAGCAGCACTGGGAACTTCATTTGCCACACAAGGAGCTAGAGATTTTTCTTCATTTTTAAGAGCCACTGCTGTTCCTCTAACTTTAAGGAGATCACAGTCACACTCTAGACATGTCCTATGTCATAACAGCCAAGGCTCAATGCCTCTCTCATGGAAAAGATGGCTGCAGCTCAAAATGCACATTACATCTCTGGGACAGTAAATTTCGAAACATACTAGATATATCTGTATCAGCTTCCCTATCACCTTTCCTTACAACACATGGTTCAAACTGCCTAATAGTTTTCGGAGCAGAGTGGCACAGTAAGCATTGGTGCGTCTGAACTTAAAACACCAATCATGCTATTAACACATGAATAGTGCATATTTTTTTCAAGACTCATTTATTAAGGAATAAACGAAGTTGTGGGTACAAAGAGTCTGACACATACCTTTCCCATCACATGTAATTCGACTACAAGCCAATCACTTTGTTCCATAACAATGTAAGTGAGCCGCCTTTGAGCTCTACTGGCTAAGCAGCCTGGCTGAAGGGTGATCTCCCCCTGAGCTGGGATGCTTGTCAATGTTGGTCCCCAAGGCAGAGACCTTTTACCAATGGCAGGTCTTTGGTAAGTGACTGGTATCATGTATAACCTTATAGTATGGTAACTTTGATTTGTGACTTGCTAACTTTGGTTTGTGCCTTGGTACAAATCACTTCTCAAACGACTGTGCCACACAGTAACAGAGTGAACCTTGCCATTAAACTGTTAGGTTGCATCTTTACAACATAATATTAAAACCATTCTTGTTAATACCTCATACAAAAACTCAGTAGCAACTCAGTGCAGTCAACAGCTCTCATTTACTTCTTAAAGTCCTTCCTGATCCACGGGAATAGAAATATTCCCTATTTCAGTCATTACTGTAAGCAATGTTCTCTGGGACCAGCTTACACAGACCTCAGTAGTTCTATTGTATTCTGAAACTGCACAATGCACTGCACCATGAATTTGGGCTACTTTGATAAAGGTGCAAAAAAACTTCTGGCCGTTTGGAGAACAGATTCCACAACTACATATATTAAGAACAAAGCCTTATGCCCAGTACAAATTAACGTATATTACAACCAGCAGCGTTTGCTGCTATACCCTGGATCTGCAAAAAAACCCCATTGTTTCAGATATTATGATCTCACCGCACTTCCAAGAGTCTGGAAAGACACATAAAAACACCCCAAAATTATGAAGATGATGTTTATATTAGGTTTACTCTGATCAACTAATTAGGCTACAGGAAGAAGATCATTTTGTGTCAAAAATAAATAGCTTACACAGCAGCTCTGTACATCTGATATATGCTAGCTGAATAAAATTACTTGCATTAGCCATTAAAAGAGCATTTATACTCTAAGAAGAGCCTAATAGTTACTGATGCATTTTAACAACTATTTTTAATAACTATTGGCTGCTGAACATGAGTGGAAATTGAGCTATTCACTGAGATTTGCTCAGATTTTGAAATCAGAAGCATTTTTTATGTTTTTAGGAAAAAAACCCAACATTGCAAGCCTGGCTTGCAGGTCTTCTTCCTTCTTTGTTCCCTTTTAACCCTTAGAAATCTCCTCCAGGCACTGTTTTTATTTTTACACCCCTTCAACTATATTACCAGAATTAAAGGGCCATTTTTCTTTATCTCTGTAAGTCTTAAATTTTTATTAACAGTGTATTTTTTTTTTCTTCGTTTTTAAAACCTCCTTAAAACATCACATTACACTAAGGTCAGAAAATCAAATAAAATTTAAGGTAATAGACTATCATTGTCTAAAGAGGCATAAGCTCAATTTAACATTTTCCCCTTTTTTTCTTTTTTGCTAATGTTATATCTACTACTATTCTGGAGTATATTAAGCTATGATTTCTTCTTATCAAGAGTAACGGTTCAGAAACCATCACAAGATGAAATCTTTAGAAGTTTTACTTCATTTTCTTCAGCTCTTTTGGGTAGTAACATAGCTGCACATCAGACATTTTCCATAGCAATCAGCTATCTGTAAAAAAAACCTCAAAACCTAAACTCTTGCAAATTAAAATGTGTGCTATGTCTCTAAGCTTACATGCTTACTACACAAGGCTCGGCACTGAGATTTGTTTCTTTGCCTCCTTTTTCAAATTGGCACAAGCAATTGCCCAAAGTCTTCCCAAATTTCTGTTCCTCATGGCTACACACTTCACAGACTCATGAACTGCAATGCTCGTGCCTTGGGCACAAGAACAAACAGAGCCATGGTGACAATCACCATGAAAAAATGCACAAACCTATTTCACCCAGAAGCAGCGTTTTCTCCTGGATTCATTTATTAACGTTACTCAGACACCCTTCCATGAACAAGCAGATTTATCCTCCTTTCAAGGCTGACAACAGCAACAATAGTTTTTGCACCCTGGTGAGTAATAGCAAGTTATATGCTGTTCCCAGTATGAGCACAGTTCTGGATTACTTTAGCAACAGCTCTATTTGCTACAGCCACTGCTATTTTCTCTTTAAAAACAAAGCGCAGTCTCCCCTTCCACCAGGCCCCAAAGTTCACTGGTTGGCTGAAGCATTCAGAGGGGCTTTGTGCACTGTGATATTGGCCCTCAGGTGGTACCAGCACCCCAGAGAAATCGTTAGCCAAGTATCACCCGGATGCACAGCTCTAAAGGGGTCCAACTTCCCTCCTGAGTGACTTTACTTACACAGGCGATGAATGTTCACATGGTTTGAGATCTGTGTGGGCTGATCTAGAGCCACATATTCAACACTGGCTGCCACAAAGAGGCAAATCCTCCTCTTAAATGATGAAGCTCCACTACCTTCATGCTGGAACCTTCATGGGTGTGATCACAAACAAGCAAATATAAAAATTACTTCTTGTCTTCCAGCTGTATATGGAGAAGTTAGCTGATGAACAGGTAAAAGGACAGCAGAATTAGATCTGTATATTGCAAAATATTGTGACGCTTGGTTTGTACAAACATAAGAAACAGATAATTTTTCTATTATCTGTAATAAATAGATTACAGATCTAATTTAATCTGTAGTAATTAGATTACTAATTACTAATTCTAATAATTCTAATTAATTACTCTCAGTAATTCTGTGTTCGATAATGGGACTGGGACATCTGAGGTCCTGCTATGGAGAAAAAACTGTTCTCTCTGCATATTGCTTTCCTCCTGGCTAGAGTGTTCTAATTCTCCTGTCGACAATGCTATAAGGCATCACACCTATATGGTCCACTCATCAACACTATTTAACTGTGGAAATAGATGTGCAAATGTCACTGAAGACTGACCAGTTTCTGTTCAGACCTAGGCTTTTCTATCCAACAACTCTCCTGATAAAAAAGCCACATAATCTCTGTGAATGCTCCTCCAGACCTCCAGATATAGGATAAAGAACAGACTGCACAGAGTGGATCTAGAATAAATCATTAATTTCAATAGTTCCAAAAGAGAAATAGGACTCCAGCTGTCAGCCTACCCAGGGGAAGATGTTAATTATCATCATAGCAAAAGATCTTTTCAACATCTGTCTTTGTAATGTATTGACTGTAAACACAAGTATTTTATACTAAACAATACACAACCCCAAAAGGAGGGAGAAGAGTTTTGTGCTTTGAAACACACATTGTTTGCTTGCAAGTTAAATGCAGGGGTTGCCTTGTCACCAAATCAGACAAGTTACCAACAACCTATTCTTATGCTACTTTCCAGTTTATTCAAGACTTCAGCAATTAAAGCAGGCATGAAATTATTTCAGCAAGGAGATACAAAGCAGAGATATTCCTTGACCATGTAAGGAACTTCCTCCACTACTGCGTAAAGCTGCATCATGCTTACTGTCCTTGGCTATATCTGTCATTGCCATCTACTTGGCCAAGGCATCATCTGCAAAGCCTCTTTTTGCCAAAGTGCATTTTCTTGGATAGTAAAGTAAAGCAAGCATTAGAAGCTCATCAACACGTTGCTTTCAAAGTTTCTTCCCTCTTCACAGAAGATCTGAAAACTCCCTCCGCAATATACTGATCCTGCCTGACCAGAACTCCTCCCTTTGGAAAGTTCCAGGTGGTTAGAATTTCAAAAGGTCTATTTAAGCTACCATAGGCCAGAAAAAAGCTTTTAACTCCATGCCTTGGAGATATCACTGAAAAAAGGCTTATTCTCACTCTACTATTGGTCCCATTCATTTTCCAGAAAGCGAATTCCAGAAGGAAGGTATCTGACCCTGTCTGTGAGGGAAGAAGGTGAAGGACAACAAAAGCAGTAGAAATCATACAGCAGAGAGAAGAAAGAAACTTAAGACGAAACAAACAGACTTCAAAAAGGAAATATACCCAAAAAATAATGAGTAGCACAAACCCACTACCAAAAGGACCAGAAAAAACATCATTTAGCATACTTTATTTCACAGTTACTGATGATAATTAGTTTATGCACAACCACCTCCTTTGGTAGCTGTAAACTTGAGGAAAACACACAGCTGTTCAAAATCAGTAATCCATGTTCCCATTTGCCTTGCTAATGAACTCCTCAATTTGCTGACTTTTTGGTGTTTATTTTGTGCTGTACAAAATACAACAAAACCCAGCACCTTATCTCCTAAGATAGTGTTTATCTCTTAGGATACAATCTTTCTAAATATAAGATCCAATTTCTTGCATTAACTTTGAGAAAAAGTGGAGTAAATGGGCAAGTACAATGAGGAAGGGAAAGCAATCCTTCACCGAGTTTTCCTCTGGGTTTAGTTGTGGCTCTAATTTTTATTCCACTTGACTGAAAAGTGGAAGTTATAGAAGTGACAATTTTCATCAGTGGTATTGCACTGGGCTCATTTTTGTCAGAGATTAAAGGAACTGGCTATTTCATTTCCATATTACTATTCATGTTCTCCTGCATTAACCATTTTCACATAAGTATGCATTAATAGCTTTTGTTTGAATGAACACACTACTAAACCATATTTTAAACATAATAAGAGGCAGCCTACAGTTGGAGTATCTCTGCCGAGACCCTTTTGGTCCCTATTCCCCACCAGCACCGTAAATACCTTCACTTAAAATGAGGACATTGCTTCACAATACATTTTTTTACTCAAGATCACTTTTTCACTTTCAATTTACATATTCTGCCAGTGCAGATGAATGCTCAAAAATCACACGACCAAAAAATAAGTTGGGCTGAAGCCACCTAAATCATCATCACATAACTTTTTTTTTTTCTTTCTGTCTCTGTTTTAGCAACCGAAATTTGTCAGAAAACTGATAATTTCACCAACTAACCTACCTCTTTCCTTCTTTGGACAAACCTCTTTCTCCATCATAAGGACAGAAAGGCCCACAAAGATCCACTGTCCAAACTGTTTTACAAACCACCTTGAGGCAAGGGGTGCGAATGCTTTCCAAAAGTTTCACCACTGGCTGAAGAGGAGACTTCAAATGATTTTGAGAGAAAAAGGATGGAACAACACATTCAAGTTCAATTACAAGCTGATGTCATAGGTAAAACTTGCTTTATGATGACAACATATTTAGTGCTATGGAAATTGTCCCCTTGCCACCCTTCCCAAAGAAAATCTGTACTTCAAAGTGGTTTTGTTTTAAGAGGAACACATGAATAACAGAATATTAGTGCAAATGCAGGAAGGGGCAATGCATCATCAAAGTAGGAGTGCTTGGGGATTGTTTTGGTTTTGCAGCTTAAAATGCATTATCATTTGTCTGGAAATTTCTCTTACAGCAGTACCATCTCATCACTCACTAGAATGGATTTCTATTCTGGCAAATAGCATGAATATTATGCAGAGCTGCTAGACACCAAGACACTGGCATGTAGGATTTAGCTGTTAACTGTAGTCTTATAAACATTTTTACTCCAATACAACTTTCTTAAAAAGACAGCCTTTATATTAAACAAATTCATTCTCTCCCCCATTATAAAGTGTAATCTTTGTATGCCATAAAACAACAATACATTTTCCCTGATTAATTTTTCACAAGGGTGATCAATTTATGGTGTTGGTAGAAAAGTTATAATACACATAAAAGCTTCAAAATGCATTCTGAATCTTAAATCCTTCTTCAGATTTAATAATCACCCAGCTGGCTACACTTTAGACAGCAATGCTTCAATGGGAAGATTAATGAACATTTGGTCTGCAGTTTAATCCCTCTAGATTTTAGCACTGCAAAGTGCAAACTTTTATAAATTAAGAGTATTTTTATGCATTTCAATAATACATCAAGGTCCAAATGCTTTAATGGTAACTTTGAGGCTTCTTAGTCATCGTTTGCCCTCTCTTTAGAGTACTTAAGTTTTTGAAAATATTAATTCACTCCACTACAGTATTCTCCAGGACCATTTTAAAGATTACTTTTCAATGTATCATCCCAAGTAAGAAACACCTTCAATGTTTTACTTATTTATTTTATGCAATCATCAGTTATTTTGCCCTGCTAGCAGTATATTCTATGGCAAGGATGTAAGTGAGCAATCAATTTCAGACACTGAAGAGAACAGTAACTTCCCTACAGACTTCCCTACGGCCACACTGATCAGCTACCTCCTCCACCTTTTACAGCAGCAGCTGCTATCTGCCGAGCTCCTGCCACCCCTGACCTCCGTGGCACCCATACAGTTGTTGATATTGCATAAAGTTCAAGAGGATTCTACAGCTGAGCCCTAGCCTAGGGCAACAGCGAAGACACTGTCCACATGGCTTTGTCCACCTCCCTCCCCATTTCCACACTGATGCCTTCACCTTTCTGTGCTTCTGGAGGGAGATGCTGAGAAGATGAGAGCAGAACAACCTATGGAACTTCAATGGCAGCTAATGGGGCAGTCTGAAATGTTTACAGTGAGAGAAACCTGGTTTTGAGAGATAACTTTGGTTGTTTACGAAGGGACAAGTAACTGGGCTTAGTTACCAATCTAGTGTATTTCAAGATCCCGCAAACAGCTTTGTTGGACAATTAAACAGGAATTAATAGGAAAAAATATTAAATATAAATTAAATTAAATTAAATTAATTAATTAAATAATAATAAAATATTAATAAAAATTAATAGGAAAAAATTAATAGGAAAAAAAATCTTCACAGATTTCACCTGCATCTTTTATAATTGAGCCCCTTCCCAGTACTCTCCCAGAAAGCCCAAAAGCCCAGAATGGTTTTGCTTCACAGTTCCCAGGAATGAGTACAGGAACAGAGGATGGAAAAAGAAAGGAAAACCACCATCACTATGATGTTGAAAGTCTTCCTTCTACAGTTTGCACTTAGTCTGGTTTCAAATTTGCAGTAACACGATTTTATGTCTTTCTCTTTTCTTCAGTTATGGCCACCGATTTAAATAAACTAGAAAGATACAGGAAGGTTTGCTTATGTTTTAGCTTTCTCATTTAAATGCCAGTAGTAACTATAATAGACATTGCAAAATATTTTCAAGCTAAGCCAGTCAAGAGCTTTGACAAGAAATGCAAATGGTATACAAGTCAAAAGGAATAAGCAAACATACATTACCCTCCTGCCGTAAAAACAGCACTATTTACACCAAGATAAAGCTTAAGTTATTTGCTTATTGTGACTAGCCTATTAGTCAACATCCTAATGCATTTTTAATATCCAGAGAGAATGGCATGCATCTCTTGCCACCCCTAAGGCTAAATCCTAACCACTGCAAAGCCAAAGACTGACTCAAAATTCTTCTCATTCTAGTCTTTGTATTGTTGTTCCACTCAATTTCTAATCATTACTCCACTGATGCATAAGATTTTTCATTTTTATTACAGCCTCTTCTGGACTATTCTGAAAACATATTTCCCACTTATCTAAGGAGGAGACTTGCACTGATCTAAGTAATTTTCATAAAAAAGGTAACTCAATTCTGTGTCAGGCTATTTGGAAACATTTGCTCTGTTCCTCTGCCAACTTCTGAAACACATTACTCATACCAAGAGCTGCCTGACATCTTCTAACACAGATTTTCTAATTTGATGATCCAAAAAGCCCAGAATAATCCCTTGAGATTTTCTATTTTAATCGTAACTTTTATGACAGCCAGAAATAACCTCCTCATCATGGTCACTTCTGCAAATGATTGTACCTTCTAAGACACTTACATCACAAACAGATTAATTACTTGTGGAATTTGCATATTATCCCTTAAATGCTATTTAAATAATGAAAAAAAATCATTCTGTAAAAGAGCAGTAAGCCATGTATTTAGGATTTGTGGTTTTGGTGTCATTGCAGAATTAATACTTTTACTTAGTGATACCATTTAGATTATCTCATCTGACCAGTAAGAACTGAGCCCATAAATCATGAAACTGACAAAAGGCTAGTGAACTTTAACAGGTAAGGGATAAAGATTAAGTGAAGAAATAGAACTGTAACTGGAGGCAGCCTATTAGAAGGCACATCTAATACTTGCTGCAGTCAAAAAGTCAGTACATAGCTGTGCAACAAGAGAAAAAGATGAAATGAACTCTCTCCTGCTAAGTTACAGAGGAAAGAGTTTTTACGGATTGTTAGATACAACCTACAAAGCCTGGCACATTGCGATAAAGCTGTGTAGCAGCACTGCCATGTCCCAGAGCAAGTGCTAGTGGAGTAACTAGCATTTCCCAACTAGGAAAATGCATGTGTCTACACCAACACATGGAAGCCACAGCAAACAGAGGAAAGCTGCCTCATGTGTTACCTGGAACTGCCCTTATTCTCCTCACTCAGTGCATCCAGTTGGTGTTGGCAGGTACTTCTTCACACACTGACAGAGCCAAGTTCAACATCGTTAACTTCCAAGATAATATATATTTTGGCAGGTTGCACTTGGAATCTGTTTGCATTAAATTATACCAAAAAAACCTGGAGCTTCCAGACACAGAGCAAAGTACAGTATCACTCTTGTAATCAGGACCAATTAAAGTTGAAATGGCATCGGGTAAGAGACCGTTAGTGAAATTATCATAGGGACAGCTTAGAAACACATTGTCAAAAGGGAGGAAAACTTTACTGTCACTCTCAGCCTCTGATCTTTCGAGATGCAAAGAACTGACACCAAAATAAAACATCATTCAGCTATACAGCCGCTGCTAGGTTTGAACAAACTTTAAACCTTCAGCAAAGACAGATAAATCTTCATGTCAGCACAGAAAGAGATTTACACTGAAGTTTGACCAGATCTTGTCTTCAGTCTGAATAAAGATTAATGATAGCTTTTCAGCAATTCTTTCCTGTACTTAATAAAAAGCAAGGTGCTACTTCTGTAACAGCTACCTTTACCTATACCATTTAAGAGTCTATACCAGCTTTGTCCTACCTTCAGTTTAAGTCAAGCACATCAGAAAATATCAAAGCTTCCAAACTGTAAAGCTATGTTTTATAAAAATAACTGAAACAGTAATCTAGGAGAAGGAAACTCTGAACACTGAGAACTCAGATTCGCTGGGTAATCTAGATGAAACAGTCCTTGAATGCAAAATTTCATCATCACCTGTCCAGCAGCCCTTCAAGGTAGACCGCTTTTCCCATAGTTTCGTTTTATAGCCTAGAAACTTTCAGCGGCTTCCCGGTCTCCAGGAAAGTAATTTTCCTCTTTATTGCCTGTTAGGCTGGGTATGCTCCTTGCTGGAAGACCCCTAGGAGATCTTTCATCCAGGAAGATGGAGCCTTTCCTCATCAGAGATATCCTTTGACCCACTTTGCAGCAGCTGTTGAAACACAGCCGGGTCCCTTTCTCTTGCCTACCCAGACGCACTCAGAAGTAACCCCTAAACTGAGCAAAGACCTCAAACGAGATGCACCCTCCACACTACCATTTTCACCAGAACCACCACTTATGAACAGTGCCCATTTATGAACATTATGTTCATCAAGTTATGTGGTACGCAAGTCACAATGTGACAAAAAAGGCAGTCTGTTATATGTTGTCAACCATCACATGGTTCGAGCCCAAAAATAGCTTAGAAACCCTAATTTGCTAGAACTTTCTAGATATTATGCTTGTATTCACTGTGCCTCATCTAGTGAGGTCTTTATTTGTTTTTCATTTTAGAGTAAACCCAAGACTGGGCTTCTATTCTGCACATTATTCAGAAAAGAAACAACTGAAGGATTGGAGAGAGATTCAAAATAATCCATTATACCAAACAGACCTTAGTCTAAATGATATGTAAGCTAATACGAATTTCTGATTCCAACACAGCCATAGAGAAGAAATCAATGTCATCAATGTAAACCGCAATGGAACTGAGTTATTGACTTTATAATCTTTTCAGATGACATCTTCTGGTATTTCAATTAGGATCAGAGGACAGTAATTCAGTTTTTCTCATTCTATCAAATTGGGAACTCTGGGAATGGGAAAAAAGTTACATTTTCTACTCAGTGCAAATAGGAGCAGGAAAGACATGTATTACAGATATGCACCCCAAGAACACAGAGATGGCTTCTCCCTTTCTCCCCTACTTTTCCTCTTTTTTCCTGCAGGTGCTTAATTGGATTCACTTTGTGTCTTTATGTAAGAATTATAAGCTACCCACTACATGGAGCACATGCTATTGAAGTTCTTTCACGTGTCATCCCTAAAAGTTTAGAAAGTTTGAGGGGGGAGCTAGCTTTTATTAAAAAAAGATAATTGCTGTCTCTGGACAAAGGCTTAAGTTCTCTGCTACAGAATGCTGGAAAAAGGCGAAAAAGCATTGGAATTGCCATCAAATTATTTTCCAAAGTACCAGTTAAACTAAGAGCTTTTCCAGTGATCGAGTTTGAATTATTGTACGTGTATACATTAACACTATGTCATCTAAATAATGACATCTTACAAGGCCAATAATATTTTCATTCAATTTTCCCTGCAAATTATTAAAAAGTTAGAAAGAAGCAGTCTTGAGCAGAAACATTTAAGGTAACCCAAGACTGGCAGCCACCAAAAGACAGCCAATACTCCTTGCCCAAATCCTTCATCAAGTGTTCAGTGGCTGTTTTTCAGCTGACTCACACCTGCTGATGATTTCGTTTATATGACTGAGTCATAGAAAAATCAAGGAACAGATCCAGCTGAAAATTAACAAAACCCAAATAATATTTGAAACAAACTGCTCCATGAGAGAGTTTTCGGACAAATCTAACGCACAGCATGGCTATTTAGTGGGGACAGCAAGATGGGGAGAGAGAAATCCTCCAACAGGCAGTTTCCACTAAGGTTGCTTTAAATGAATCCTCAAACTACTATGTTTGAAAACACCTATATACACATAAGAATAATAACATAATTTTACTCCATTCATTTATTTAGATCATCAGTTGTTTAAGTAATTGTGGCACACAGTCATCAGAAGTCACAAATGCCCTCTGTACTGAAAGGAGCTGGGCAAACTCAGGGACAGACCTCAGCAGGAGCTTGGTGCTCTGATGGTGAGAATTTACCATGCAGTGGAAAGCTCTGACCTAGGTGCCTCCATATACTAAATCAGTGTACCAGGAAGCTGGGCACGACATTACAAAGTGCACAGATGTTTAGATCCAGAGAAAAGGGATCATATCAAAAACTCCTATTCCTCTTCAGAGCTCAAGAGTCAAGCCTCAAGCTAGAGGATGTAACTCACCTCCCAGTCCTGAAAACTCTCCTGGAGAGAAATGGATGAACAATTTCTCCCAGAGACAGATAAGGCGCCCCTTTATCCACAATGTAGGGTGATGGGGGGTTGGGAGAACGAAAACTCTGTCTCCTATGTCCTATAATTAATTCTGCATCAAAGAGAAGACTGACTGTTCTCAGTCAAGGAACCTTCTCAATCTTCCTACTACAGCCAAGACATGGGAAGTTCTCTCTCCAGATTAGTAAAATCGCAACATCCACCTGGGAGGAAACAGCCTGTATTCTTATCCGTTCTCAATGATCAAATTATCTAAAATTCATACACAAGAGCAAAAACAAATTAATGGAGAAAAGCCATAAAGAAGACGAAATGCCAACAGAGTACACAGAAAAACAGACAATACTCTGGAGGAGCTATTGCTATTATAGTTCCTGAAGTCAGAAAGTGCTTGAAAGCTTGACATGATCTTGTTTTCATCACTAGAAAATAAACATCTGACTTTCTGAGCAAAGATTCTTACTCAGTTGCCATGTGTTAAGTATGATAACTCAAGGGAAACCTAGCTTCTATTTAACTACTATATTAAAGGAGTCAGCTATTCTCATCTTAAAGGCTGCAAGCAACCAGCTGTTACGGAAGTCTACCCAAAGAGCCAACGAGTTATTGTTATTTTTTTTGTGTTAACAAGAAAACCAGCTAAAAGTTGTGTCTCATGTTTGTGAGACTAAAACTGGCATAATAGTAGTTATATATAGTAGTTACAAAAGATGCTGAGGAACACCTTTGGCATTTTAATTTATGGCATTTTTTTTCCTTTTATGAACTATATGAAGTGTTAAATCAAGGGTAGAGAACATGCATCTTTGCCTTAGTAACTATGGCTTTCCTTTTCTTTTTTTTCTTCACCTTCAATGAATATTTCTCTTACCAATCTCCTATACTTCATATATTCACAGTTATACTGTTTGTTACCAGTTCCAGCTGTTTAACACTCAGTTTAATTGCAGACTTTCCATCCTCCTGGATATAGTTGCTTTTAGCCCACTGTATCTGAAACCATGGTTTATGGGTAATCAACTTCTATGAAACAGCTCTTAATTTTTCATATTCATTTTTCTCCTCCCAATCAGTGAATCTCACCCGTTTCTTAAGCTTCAGGAGGTCAGCAATTATCCTGCATGTCAGGAACTGCAAGAGTAGTTGCATTTACTCTGGCATCCTTGCTGAAGAGCCCTTATTATCTGCAAACAGGTTTATGTATAAATATGAAACATATACACATTAAAAAATACATATATAGGATGTCCTTTCCTATGGCTCTTTTACTTCTGCTATACCTGCTATATCTTTTTCTGGAGATGGAACAAAAGTAGAAGTAGAGAGTCAAAGTCATACGGAATAATTACAGTTTTGTTTTCCTTTCTGAGTAGTCTTACCTCTGTAGAATTAGAACTTGTTCTCTATAGATCCTACTTTGGTTCCTGCCACCTGAAAATATGCTGCACTACCCTGAAGATGTTTATCCCCTTCAACTGATTACAGGGAGCATTTGCACAACTACTTACAACTACTTCAGAAGTTCAGGTTAGATAAAAGGAAGAAGTTCTTTACTGTGAGGGTGTTGAGGCACTGGAATGGGTTGCCCAAAGTGGTAATGGCTCCATCCCTGGGAGTGTTCAAGGCTAGGTTGGACAGAGCCTTAGGGGACACGGTCCAGTGTGGGGTGCCCCTGCCTGTGGAAGGGGGGTTGGAAGTAGATGACCTCAACCAACCTAAACCATTCTATAAGTCTATGATTCTGTGATACCTACTCGGATTTTATCACAGAACTTACTGGAAATTATTGTTAACTTTTAATTTACATGTCCTGCTTAACTGATATTTCTTTAGATTGCTCTTTACTATTTATTAACTGAATTTTACAGGTGTTTTTCCTATTTTTTCTAAGATATGATATTCTCATTTCATATAGAAGCAATGTATTTTCCTGAAGTGATTGCTTTCTCCTACAGTTTACTTCTAAAAATCCAGTACAATCTTTTCCTAAATTTAGGTACTAGCAACCTAGTTATTTTCTGGCTTAGGTGATGCCCGTCTTTTTCAAACAGCCCTCTGACTGCCGAAGCTTTTGGTAGTTCTTAGCAAACCTCCCCCTCATTGCAACATTTTACTCAAGAACATACTGAAATGCTCCTAGCACAAGGCACGGGGCCAGCTAAACAGGCAGGACGAGCTTCAGAATGCTGCTATGGAAATTCTACTCTTTAAATCCTATTTTTATATGACCCAAAAGATTTTCTTCACTGTAGAAGTCTATCTTAAACGAAAAAGCATTGCAATAAGCCTTAAAAGAGCTGATGGCATTTTACAACCAGCTGCATGATATCTCCAACCAAAGCCATCTAAATTTAATTTTTCCATGATAACTTTTCCTCTTCTTGAAACAGAAATTAAGAAACAAGTTTATCTCGTTCTCAAACTTAAATCAGCGGCCTGAAGGAGATGCCTTCTCTTTTTTCTGGGAACCTAATTTTTATGTATTTATTATCTGTAAGACTGTTGCTTCCACTATTACTTGACAAAACAAAACAAAACAAAACAAAACACAAATAAAATATGCAGACCTACAAAACACATATGATTAGAGCTATTTTTTAACATAATTGCTACCTTTTTTGCTGATGAGGACAGCTGTTTGCTTTTTACATCTGTTCCTTGAGGCTGGGTACATCTCATTCCTTACCCTTGGTGATCCTATTTGTTAATCAGTACAACACCGTGGACTCTGCCCTGGCTGGAGTTTCTTTTCCAGAAGTACGTCTCAGGATGCTGTTAGCAGACAGAGAGGCCCTGCACAGCAACACTGGGTGTCTCCTACATGGCAGAGTAGGTCCCAGCAGTCCCAGGCCAGATATGGAACTCACAGCCTGTCCATCAGCATCCCCTGGGTTCAGTGCTCTGCCTGTTGGGGCCCCGAGTGGGTGATCAGAACAGCTGCCCAACATGCACAGAGATCCAGGAGAAGGGTGGCAGGACCACTGGGAGAGAGAAGCCAGAATGAGCAGCAAAATTTATTGCTGCTCTGGTTGTGGTTAGAACAGTTAAGCAGTGCGCTGCAGAAGCACGGCCATTGTTTGAAATGAGTGGCAACACCAACAAGCCCAGCTGAAAGTTATTCCTAAGGGCTCCTTACAGACCACTCCATCTACCCTCCTGAAGGATTATTTTTTACCTTGGCTAAAGTTTCCCTGTTAAACAAATGCTGTCAGAATAGCTACTCTGCTGCACGAAGTTTACTTCCCTACACCTAGCTTTCAGCTTTCTTACTGAGCTGTCAATTAGTTATGCAGATTTGAAGGAACAAACATTCAGCTCTGCTTATGGCAACCTTTTGCATCATAACGTTTAAGTCCACCAGCCCTCTCTGGCAGAGTATGCATTTGATTATCACACCTGTCACAGGAAGGGAAGGCAGCACCAGCAGTTTCTGTGTGAAACACGGACTTCATGCTACAATGGTAAATGATTGCACATAAAATTCCCAAGGGGATTTGGTCTGTAACTCACCCTCAACTGAATAGGCGACCATTGGAAAAAAATTATTTTAAATCCTGCACCATGTCTGGTTATTATTCAGGAACTCAGAAAATTCTAAAGCAACCTCCATGTAAGGAAGAAGGTTGGTTTCTGGCCCTTGCACAGGATGTGGTGAAACTTCACAAGGATCTTCTAACAAACTGAGGGAGATTTCTAGTTTAAACAGCCCTGAAAATCCAGATGCAAGCACCAGAGCCATTTCTCCGAAGTGTGGCTTGACGTGCTGCTGTATTCTAGAATATATGAATTTCAGTAGGCTGTAATGTGATGAGTCCCTTGCTGGAGCCCTATTAATTAGCTAAACGTGTGCTGAATGTCAAATTTAAACAGCTTCCCAAGCAGTTGTTCTTAATGAATGCATTTTATATCACTACTGGCCCACGCTCAGGGCATCTGCTTAACCCGTGATCCAGCTGACAGTTAACGGCTGGATCACTTTTGGGTCACACAGCTTCTTGTAAATTACCTTCCAGTGCTCCAAGAATGTTTTTGTAGAAATCATCCTTTAGTAAGTGTCCTTGTGGCTTTTTCAGACTTCCATGTGAAAGCCTCTATATATTCTAGACCTACCTTACCTTCTTTCACTTATAATGCTTACTCGGTTAGTGAACAATGTAAGGGGGGAAAAGAACCCCAGCCCCCCAAACCACAGTAATTTAGGTATTCTGCACTTATTCCAATTCTCTGAAGTGCAATGGGCCTCTCTCTCCAACTGATTTCAGCGAGAGTGACAACTGTTTCAGGATCACCAATTTTAGAAATATGCTTGAAAGATGAATAAATAGATGCTTTAAAGACCCAACAGAGACTGAACTAAATACTGCCACTAGGCCAAATTTTCTTAATGTAAGTATTATTCCGTTGTTACACTGGTATCCAAACAGAATGCTGGCACTGAAGTCCTGAGCATTTCCTCAAAGAAATGGCATTTGCAAATGTAGAAGGTGGTTGAGTCATTTCTGCTACCTGCTCTATGCAGAGAACAGTGTGATAAAAAAAAGAAGCAACACTGCTTAGTTTGAGTATCAAGAGTCATGCTTTCAGCGCTGAAGGAAACAAATTAAATTCCATCTCTCAGGCTGTCACCAGGCTGGCTGTTACATTATTGTGACAGGAAAAGTAGAATTTTTATTTCAAATCATCAACTCCTTTGTCATATTCTGTTGTGTGGAAAGGGGAAATTGTCTTTACTGACAGCTGTTAACATGTCTATGCTGCTGTTTAAAAATAACCTTTTCTGACAGTTTAACAACATCAACTTAATATTCATTAACTTATATTCTAACTTAGGCTAATAGGCAAACCAAGACCATCTCCAAAAATGAAATTTGCAGACTGTTTTGTACAGTAATGTTTTTTATACTGTTAACCTCAGTACATTTAAAGAGCCCTCATTAAAAAAGCTTTCTTTTCCCCTTCCAAACTAACAGTAATAAGAAGGACATCTCATTACTGCTTATACTGAACACAGTTCTCACTCTACACAAACTCCTGTCTGGCAGATCCCCCTGCCACTGGTATTCCCTGTCATTATTACTATTTCAAAGGATCAGGTCTGGACTTATACATCAAGACTGGGCTTGTATACTTCCAAGAGAAATGTCTCATTCCTTGACACCTGAAGTTACCCCAGCCCCTGTAGCACGTATTATTTACCTATGTGTTTTGAGACCTTCACGACCACTTACTCAACTTCTTAACAGTTGAATATGAACATCTTTTAGAAGAACTTGTTTGCCTCCTGTCTCACTTGAATAAAAACAAACAAACCTTTCCTTTCAGCAGAAGAAACTGGGTCTAAAGAATTATTGTGAAGCCTACAGCCATCGCGAGGCTTCGCATTTTAGAAGTCAGAAGAAATGACTATGCAAATGTGGCTCAGGAACCATAAAAAAATGCTGAACCTGAAGACACCCACAGTAATCAATCTGATTCTGAAGTGATATACACAATTTATTCTTCACAGAGTTAATAGTAGAACCAAAAATCTACATTTCATAACCACAAAGAGTTAAAACATCTTCCCCTCAACTGCCTGGAAAACACTCTGTGCCTCCTATTCAAAGGCACCTTATCTTTTTTCCACAGGCTGTCTTAAAACAGTTACGACAACCCTCACAAATATGTTTTTCATCCCTTGCTGCCATTTTTTGGTTACAGAAGTGTGACCTCTGCACCAGCCTGCCTTGTAATGCTGGCAGATGACTCAAGTCTCCTTTTTGCAGACCTACAGAATGCAGTTTGATGCAAGCTGCGCACATGTTGGGTCACAGTGATCAGGCTGGCACATCACAAGGATGGCAGCCAACTTGCAATTCTCAGACCCATCCTTGTGATACTGCCAAAGAAACCACAGCTACATACCCGTTCTGGGTACATCCTCAGAATGTAGGAGAGTTATCCTTGCTTAATGCCAGAAACAAGGTATCCTTCCAGAAGAGAGCAGTACTTTTTAAGCAAATCCTGGGGTGACATCACAACTCTTGTTTCAGAGGTATCCACAAAAGGGACTTCAGTATCCACACGCATCTGGGCCAATGGCTATTAGCATGAGTCTTGTGTGTTTAAAGCTTGCTACTTTAACAGTGTTGAACTCTCTACTCACATAAGGGTGATAACTCATCTTGAAATTTTGAAATCTTTTCTTGAGGGCCTGTGATTGGTATGGTCTTGGCTCTGCCTTTCCTTTCAGTCTTAACCTGAAGTTCAACACCGGTGTTGAACTATACTACACTGAAAGCAGTGTAATGGTGGCAGCAGGGGCTCTTCTGAAGTTGGAAGAGTCTTAAAGTTCAGGTGAGAAGTGATTCCCAGCAGTGTTTCCGCATAGAGGAGACAGCTGAGGGGAAAGGGATTAGCAGCAAATTTTCGTGTTCACTCAGATGATATATGCAAATTATGAGCTTTCCTGTACCTCAGGTGAGGCATTACATGCCAACAGAACGTGCTGTTAGCAAATGACAAAGGTGTAGTTTTAGCTGCGAAGCTCTGTGCATTTGAAAAGACTTCAGCCATTATAAGAAGGGAAATAAAATAAAAAAAAGAACACCCCCCCCCCCAAAAAAAAAAAAAAGGGGGGGCAAAAGCATCACTCTGAGCTGCTGAGCACCACGACAGCTGCAGAAGGTATACAACTGCTGGTGTAGTTAACACTGCATATCACACCCAGAGTACAAAAGGAGTGTATTTCTGTTTAGGTACAGACACTTTTCACAAGTTCATCTGTAATTCCAATGTTATGTTCATAGAAATGTAAACAAAAAAAAAATAAGAAAACAATCCATCCTTTTCAAACTTTCTCTGAAGAGAAGGGACAATGCAGTTAAAAGTGATTCACATGCCCAAAAAAGAATCCAAGCAGGGAGGAAGGATGCTACCTTTTCCTTCTTCATCAATTCACTGGTAGGAGAGATGGACTTTCTGAAGCAGTACTCACTGCTAGAAGGATTAGAAAAGTGGTTAATCTCTTTCATGCTGAAAGATGAGGGCTTTAGTTTACTTCCCAGTGAGCTTTTATGGATGCATTCAGTAGACCAAGAGGGAAACAGAACTAAAAGCATCACGATGAGCTGCACAGCTGCGGGTTCCCAGCACACCACCATGCTCTCTCACGCTTACTCTCCTCTGAGACCCTTGCCAGGAGCAAGGCACAGAAGACCCATCAACTAAAAGCATGCAGAGAAACAGAGGGAGCTAAATGGAAAGTATCACTTCTTTTTAGTTCCCTTGTTTAATTTTCTCTGTTGTATGTGCTGCATGTCTGAAGCACAGTCAGAAGGCTGAGGGTTAGAATAAGGCAACAGGGACCATTTACAAATAATCACCAATTACCATTGCAAGCCTCAGATCAGAACCTGCATTTCAAGAAAAGGAATGGACAGACAGGAACTATAAGCAGCTCCACTACAGTAAGGACAAGAAAATTAATTGATTCTGGAGCTAAGACTACAGAGCTTCTAAAGCTTCACCCATATCCCTCCTTTCTATCCCCAAAACCAAACATCTGAGAAACCTGAGAAATGAGAAATGGAACTACTTTAACAATTGATGCATGTCTCATTTTCCAGACACAAGACTGCCAACACAGAATATGAACACAGCATAACAAGCACTTCCTGTTGCTGAAATACAAAATTGAAGAACTGGTTAATTGCCTTATGCCGTTACCAGTGATGGAAAGGTGGCCAAGTAGAGAATGTCCTTGAGCCCTAATGACTGGAACCAGGGAGAACACTCACAGAAATCATCTTACAAGCCTCCCCTGCTCAGGTATTTTTCATCAGGTATCTCCTTTGATCCAGTAGCATCTGAGAAAGGATAATGAATTTCTTGGACTTTGATCTGACCCAATATTGCTGCTTGAATATTAAGATGAGGGAAACTTGTAATTGTCCATTGCCTTTTCTTAAAATTGAGTCTTGTAAAAGATCTGGCTGTGTGGTTTTGTCATAGTTTTCAGCTAAGTTCTACTGGACTATCAAAAGCTCAAAAGCCAAGTAAAAAAGTAACTTGCTTTCCATTACAAAAGGTTAGACTTTAGAATTACAAAATTACTTCATAATTAATGGCAAAAGTAAAGGACATTTTCTAATTCGCAGGTTTACCTCAAGAAACTGCTGCACTACTGCCTTGGAGGAAGGTGCAGAGAGATCACATGAGAGAGCAAAGGCAAAGGGGTTTGACTTGGGCATTTCAATACTACTGCTCACATTGCATGTGCCACAGCCTATTACGACACTGCAAGAAAAACAGTACAGAACTAGATGGCTATCTTTGCTTTGTTTCATTTTGCTTCCATCTAATTTAACTACTTACAGAGGAAATACCCTCAAAAGGATTAAAGACTGAATTGCATTCAGAGAAAACCAGTAAAACAGACAAGGGGCAGTACCAGGATATCGACTCTCCGTCCACAGATTTCTACCACAGCATTCTAGACTGGACATAAACAAACCAAGAAGAGGAATTCAGACTAAAAAAACAATCTGCAATTTCACATATAAGCTGACTAAAGATATAGTCCTTTTATTGTTTATATTCAAAAGAATATTATAGACACAAAACAGGGAGATAAGCATGTATTTGTGGCTAATTTTATGCTGGCCAGGAAAGAAGGTCTGAGAGAATGTTGGGTTTCATTGCAAATCTCTGATTAAAATGCTCTTAGATTTGGAAGGCTCTGCTGCAGTAGCATCTGCGTACAAGCAGAATAACAAATTATTCATGGCGCATATTTATCACAGTGAAACTGCAGAGATACAAACACATACAAACAAAGGATGCCTGTTGCTTTCAAAGGAAAATCTTTATAATTTTAGGAAAGGTACACTAAGAACAGAAAACTTAAATGTAATAAAAACATCACAGTCTCACACCCAGGAGAGTTTATTTTTCATGCTGGGCTGCAAACCAGCATGCTGACATTCCATCCTGAGGGAAAACACTGAAAAGTACACAATGCTCACAAGCCCCAAGCACCCACTTGAAGCTTTCTAGCTGGGAAGTGCCAGCCTAGCAGCATGCCACAGGTGAGCATCGTAACATGTATTTTGCCAGCACTGCTGAAAAGAAACAGAAAGAAGATGTCCAGAAAAATCATATACATGTCTAGGACTATATGAACCTATAAATACAGATGCAGATCAACATTTTTTGACTATTTCATTTCAGAAAAAAACCACCACAGATTAGACAGCAGCACTGGCAACTGTGCAAGCAGCATGCTGCGTGGGACTGCGCTTGAGTGCTGGGGTACACCTCCATGACAACGTGCTGGCAAGCAGACAGATTGATGCTAGATCTGCATGAGCTAACTGAGGTATTACAGGCAGGGTAGCTCCATGTACAGCTGCCTAGACACCTGCTCAAAACATCTGCAAAGATAGCTCCTGAGGCCCAAGCTATTTCCTGTCTTGGTACAGTCACTCATGAATCGCCCTTCCTCTACATCAGCCTTAGAACACATATCCCTGCTGATCACTCACTTCTGTAAAGACAGTCACCCAGCTGGGTGCAAAGAATTACAGGAGTAAAACATAAAGAAATACAAAATATCAGAACCACACCAGGATTTGGGGCTGTGTCTGGAACCCAATTTCACAAATAAGTGAAAGGTCCAAATGACCAGAATAAATTCCCAATAACAAATTATTTACTACAGGTTAAGAATATGTAACTTGCTCAGCATTTTTGTTTTGCTAAGGAGGCACGAGATGAACCCATTATACAGAGGATAACACAATAAAAGAGGAGACTTGTATAATTTACATTTAGCAAAAAGCAAGCTAAGCAATGAGCTGAGGTTAATAAGAAAAGTTGAACTAGGAAATTAAGAGGAATGGTCTGATGGCAAGGCCAAGCGGAAAAAAGAACAGTTTCCTTAATGAGGTAGTTACTGCTCACAACCAGTGCTCAAAACAGGCATTTACTAACTGGAACAGACTAGGTAATCTATTTCTCTTAGCATGCTCTGTTTAAGATAATGTTGCTGCTTGTTGAGAATCTCGGGTGGATAGCAACTTTATGCCTGGATTTAACTTTGAAGAAACCTCTTTCTCGGTCTTGTAAAACCTTTTTAAGGCAACACAAAATAGGAAGACACCTCTTTGGCACCATAAAGCTTACTTCAGAAAATAAAAGCTTGACAGGAATCCAGTTTTCACATTTGGCTTTTCAGCCATACCCTATGGTGGAAAATGTAGATCAGTCAAAACCTGAAAACAGTCACTAAGAAAATATTTACCTCATCATCATTGTGTTCTGCCTACACAATTCTCAGGATATAACAATTTGTTGTCATCTTTTGAAAGGAGTAACAGAACAGAAATGAAATGGAGTTGAGAGAGATACGTGAGAATTTAAAACCTTGCTTCTTATTTACTGACTTCCTGGATTCCAGCCATGCATTTGCTGACCTTTTATATCCTTTACTGCCATGTTCTCTCTGGCTTGGTTTACTCACAGATTATCAATTCACCATTAAGAACAAAATGCCACTTTTCAAAGACACTACTTTAAAGTTTAAAAGATTTTGACAGGTCACGTATCCCTAAAGATCTGGCAGGTAAAGCTTTCTATCACAAAGTAAAATGGTAACAGAGAGGTTCAATCAATATATGCAAACAGAAAGTTATTTATTCCACCATCTATAATCTAAGAGTTAAATGAAAAAATATCCAGAGTAAATAACAGTCCTAGGAATTCAATCTAACGTACATCAGAATAGGAGGTTTTATGCTTTATTATTTGTTTGCTTGATGGGTTGGGTTTCGGGGTTTTGTTTGGTCAGCTGGTTGTTTTGTTTTGATTTGAAGACCAAGAAATCTTTTAGCTATTAGTTGCTTGCAATTCAGTCAAAAGCTTAATTAGAAAAATATGGCAACTTTCTACACTGGATCTCTGCTCAAAACTTGGAGCCTAATGAAACTACATAAGAAAATTCCAGAGCCCACAGAGTCAGGAGAGAGAGACCCTAGTTGGACCAACTTTGGCTCAGAGTCCATAGGCATCTTGTGGAAATATTCACTTGTCCTATATTCAGATACTTCAAGTGTACTATTAATGTGAAATTATATGCCTCTCCCTGGTCATGGAAAAAGACAGCAAGTCAGAGATTGGCCTGAGTATCTGTTTGACTGCTGAAATACAAAAATAAGTGTCCTGTTGATCCTCACTAGTTTGCAGGAGTCCCTGACTACTGCTGACCTGGAACACACAGATATCACAATATAAAGGCACAAAGGAAAATTCGTTGGCATTAACATACTCTTTTAATTATTTTGCAGTATTATTTCCACTTGAAAAGGTCACAGAGTCATAGAATAGCGTGGGTTCTAAGGGACCTTCAAAGCTCATCTAGTCCCACTCCCCTGCAACAAGCAGGGACATCTCCAATGAGATCAGGTTGCCCAGAACCAAAAGAAGGCTGGCCTTGAATGTTGCCAGGGATGCCACATCTACCAACTCTCTGGGCAACCTATGCCAGTGTTTTATCACCCTCATTGTAAAGAATTTTTTCTTCACACCCAGCTTGAATCTTCCTTCTTTTAGTTTAAAACCATCACCTCTCATCCCACTGCAACAGGCCGTGCTAAATGGTCTTTCCCCGTCTTTCTCATAGGCCTCTTTTAAGAACTGAAAGACCACAATAAGGTCTCCCTGGAGTCTTCTCTTCTCTAGGTTGAACAACCCCAAGTCTCTCAGCCTTTCCTCAGACAGGTCCTTAAGGTCAGCTCTGTGCTGAGACCTGGAAAAGACAGTGGGAAGTATAACCTAAAAAGATCTCATCCTTTCACCATCTAGTAAGAGAAAAATCATTCCAAATAATTATTTCAAAATCCAAAATTGATAATAAAATTTTTATATCTCCTGCAAGATTTCTACAGCACTGGTGTAAACTGTCACATTTCTTATTAGCATCAGGATAGATAACAAACACATACCTCTCCCCTCCTTTTTTCAGCTGCCCAGAAGACAGCATCAACAAAAATGTGTATAGTCCATGTCCATGCAACATACTGTTAATTGTGCAAAATCAACTGTCAGGTAAATTTTATTTTCCTTTAAGATGGAGTAAAACAACACTGGGATTAGGAAAATAGTAATTAAGCAATGCAGACCAAATTCACTGTTGTGTGACAATATGAGCCATTCCTGGTTTTCTAAATGGTTTGGTCAGATTCTATTAACAGACATTCAGAATTTAGCTAATAAACAAGTAAATAATGTCACACAGTAAGCACAGTAAGGCTTACTACAGTAAAGACATACCTCACTACCCAGCACTAATTACTACTGCAGCCTAGCGTCAGATCCACAAGGCATTATTTGTCTGGAACAACAGCGGCCACAAAATGAACAAAAGGGAATTTTTCTTTCATTTAAATTCAGTGAGCTATTTCCTCCTCTCTTGCTATCAGCACACACCACTTTCAAAGCTAAGGATTGGTACAATTCATGCACTAAAGTGCATCCGTCAACTACCTACCTCCTATTATAAGTATATCTGTAATGCTAACTGGAAACTGTATGACATTCTAATTCAAATCAACAATGATTCATCCATAAATATCAGTGTCCAAACAGACAGGATAGATACAGTTTCAGCAGACAGCAATTATGTTTTTTGCAGCTGTACAACAAAATGTTTTGCTTCTCTGACACCATACAGGTGGAAGTGAAAATGGGATTTCCAGTCCTCGAAAGCACAGAGAACATAATTATATGTTGAAATTTGTAAAGCAAGAGACTAGAGGATTTCAGCACTGATACACATCCCCATGCAAGAGCAATACACCACCACTCTCAAGAGAAAGCTGTGAATTGCAAAGCCTACTATTTGACTCTATCAGGTTCTTCCTTAGCACAGAAGAGATCTAGATCATGTAAAGCACGTTTCTATTTGTTGTATCTGTTTCCCCCCAACTTCTTTGTGGAAAATAGACTGCTAATACTGAGAGTCTCCATTACACACCAAATTGTGGTTGCTGATTCAAAACACCGAAAGCCTTAGAGCTTCTTCCCTGAACTCGATTACCTAGATAAATCTTGGTTATGCCTCTTTCCGGAGGGGGCCTAAAACATTTCTATGAAGCTTTTCAAAGAACTGGCCTAAACCAGACCTCTAATGCCAACATTACACTGGCCTCAGGTTTGCCTACTATTTAAAATAATTGGAAGGAAGACCAACTGTGTAAGTGCTGATAGGTGCAATTATAAAGAGATACATTGTCGAAAGGCTCCCTCACAAAGCAAAACACAAGATTATCCTTAAGTTAATGTAAGAAAACAGTCTGTTGACACAGCTTCTCCAAATGAGACTGTATCAACAATAAATCCCAATTTGCCCTAGTATTCAGGTTTTTGAAGAGAATCTGAACAGAGCAAAAAGCCCATATTCTTAAATACATATGTATGCCAATCATGGATTTTTAGAAAAATGAAAGCAGAAACCAGTAAATTTATGCCCTGAAACCCAGTTAACTTATACAATTATTATCCTAATGTATTTAAAAAAATGTTTAATCTACTTATTCCATTATTTTGCCTCAACGATATCAAAACAGAACATTCCAACATTCAATTACTATTTATTTTGTGTGTACTATGTTTTGATTCTAATGAATGCTTTTTACTTCCTTTAGGTGTCATCTTCATCCCTGAAATATTCATCAGAATCAATTATGGCTTTTGTTGCCTTGAATAAAAACTGTGTATCTAAAATAGCTGGTATTAAAAATCAAGCTATAAAAGCAACCTAAATACCACTTAATCCAGAAAGCTAGTTCCTTTCTGTGATTTCATCAGCGAGATCCTTTTGTCCATCACTTCCATGCAAAAAACCTTCAGACCAGGTTTTACATAATTACAGGGAGAAACAGCATCACTGCTACAGTCCTTCCTTTACAGAAAGGACTTTTCTCTCACCTTTTCTCAGACTAGCCATACATCTGAATGTCTTTATGTAAAAAATCTCCAATAAACAATAGTCCTCCTTTTCTAAGGAGAACTGAAAGAAATAATCAATGTTTTCATCACACTAGTGTGCTACCACTATGGGCCAAACAACTGCTCTGTGTTGAACAGAGAAACAAAGAAACAGTGATGTTACCACAGGTACATCTCCACTGGCAGATGTTAATGGGGTTGTTTTATACATAATTTTCTTCTGCTTTTAGTTTCTGTAGAACTTTCAAACTCCTTAACAGCCAAATATCAACCACTCTGAATATGCCCAAGGCTGGGATTAGCTGCCTTTGCCTCTCACCATGACCACCTCCAACAGCTGCCAAAGCCCACATGAGGAATCTTTTACCTGTATGCTGCCCACTGCAGAGGGAAGGAAGTTTTTCCTCAACCTCAAGAGGAGAGGGAAGGCAGGCTACATAACCAAAGATTGACCAAAGCAGCCCAGTCTGGCTTAGGAGAGGTGTGCCTACTGACACCAGTGTGTGTCTAACCAGCAACATGCAGTCAGTATTCATGCCTTACTCCTCCCTTCCCATCATGTTACATAGGATTTGTGCTGGCAGTTCAGAGGAGGAAGGTAATTGTAGGACACTCACTCTACTTACTGCAGAAACTGAAAAGTGCCACATACTCCCGTTCTGGAGCAGGAAGGGAAAGGGCTTTTCTTACCATTTAAAAGCCACAGTGTAGATTTGGATTGGATAAAAGGAAGAATTTTTTGTAATAAGGGTGGCAAGTCACTAGAACACATTGCCTAGAGAAGTTGTGGATGCCCCATCACTGGAAGCGTTCAAGGCCAGACTGGATGGGGCTTTGAGCAACTTGATCCTGTGGTAGGTGCTCCTGCCTGTGCAAGGGGGCTGGACTAGATGACCTTCAAGGTCCCTCCCAACACAAACCATTCTATGCTTCGACGATATGGTACCTCTCTTCTTTCTTACTGTTGATTTTGGTAGTTTTCTACTTTTAGACCAACTTTTTTTTTTTTTTTTTAAAAAGAAGAAACAAACCACCTAAACACTTCCTACAGCCAGTCAGTGCCAATCCATTAGCTAAGTCTGTACACTAATCTCCTGCCTCATCAGTTTTCACCATTGGCTATAGCTCAGCTCTTTCCTATTGCCTGACTTTGGCAGACAACAATTTAATTTGCCAAGGATTCCAATACCTGAATTTAAATAGAAATTAAATATGATTTCTCTATCACAGGCAAACTGGCTACAGCTGAACTAAGTCTGATTTTACATTCTGAAAACCCCTCATAGAGCTAATGGCTACAGATCATGCATTTAACATTCAGATTTAAACAGCATGTAGTAATTATGGCTTAAAGCTGCATATTTAAAATGAAGCAGAAAGAAAACCAGGAAAACCACCAGTAAATAAAATTTACTGACGCTTCACAATGCTTAAGCAGAGCTGAAAATCTGAGAACTTGTTATCATTACAATATTGAAAAAGTTTTCACAGTATTTCAAACATTCATTACAGTTCTTTGCACTCCTTTTACTCATATGTAAGACTGCATAAATTCAAAACTAAGGATTAGTGAGTTTAGCCCAAGGTATATGCATGCCTATTAAACCACAGAATCATAGAATGGTTTGGGTTGGAAGTGACCTTAAATATTGACTAGCTCAGACTAGAACTGAAGAGCTGAACACTGTACTACAGGCGGGGTCTCACAGGAGACGAGTAGAGGGGAAGAATCACCTTTCTCGACCTGCTGGTCACGCTCCTTTTGATGAAGCCCAGCAAATGGTTTGGCTTCCTGGGCTGCGAGCGCACACTGCCTGCTCATGTTGAGATTTTCGTCAATCAACATCCCCCAAGTCCTCCTTCTCAGGGCAGCTAGCAATCCATTTCCACACAGGATCGTCCTAATGTATGCATATTAAAGGTGGCAAATGAACCTCTTAAGGGTCTGCACAAGAGCATTTTCCAACCCTCATGAAAGAGCATTCAAGAATTAATAAACAGAAGATTATCTACTATTTTACTGGTAACTTTTAAAAAGTGGGTTGAAATATTCAAAGACAGACTTTATTTCATAAGACACTTTTTCACTTAATTTTACACTTAGCAGTGTGTCCAATATAATTACTCATAATAAATTGCCATATGATTGAATTTTTCTCCTTATCCAAAAGCATCACCAACATCCGATGTTCTGCCGATTAGAAACTGGCTCAATATCTGCAATGGAATTTTCCACGAAAAAAATGTGGTGTTAATTCTGAGAGAATGATTGGAGAAAGAGAACTGTAAACACTTCCATACCTTCTCTAAAACTGGGATGGAAGAGGAAGTAATTCCTCAAGACAATCTTTTTAATACATATACAAAAATGAATCATGCGAAATTTCAGGGAGACTTTCAGGAAGGGTTGATTAGCTGAAGGTTGATAGCTGAAGATTACACAGAACACAAAAATAACCATTTCTGAAGAATTAAAGAAGACTTTATGCAACTTTTCTTATTGTTTTCCTATTACATTTTTTAAGATAAATGAAAAACAATGCCAGAATATTACCAGAAGTTCTTGAAAACCACAGGAGAGTCATAAAAGACATAACACTGGGGGACAAAGCAACAAGATTAACCAGTGTAAATCTTCCCGAGTAGTCCTGACACAGGAGCATAACTCTCTTACGACACAGTGAATTTGAATTCATATTTATTTATTTGGTAAATAAATTATTCTTTTAGCAAGTATTTCTAGTAAAGTAAATCAAAGACTGCACTAAATCCTAAAACTTTCTAAATCCTTCGAACTTAGATTCCTACGAGGACAAATTCTGAACGAACACATTATAGACAGATTTAGTGATTCAAAACACCTGCAACAAGTGATGCAGAATTTATGTCACATGCCCAAAACAAACCTTCTCTCTCACATTCAAAGAGCTGGGTGTGGGAAATCAACTCTAGTAATGAAAATACCCTGGATTTGCAAGCAATACTGTAGTAATTCTCAAACCATGACTACTACATAGGATTAAAGGCAAATTAATAATTTTCAGAGTAAAATAATTACTGTGCAGACCACGTATTTCTTCCCTTCCACATCAGATAAAATTGAATTGAAGCTCAGCAACTGAAGTATAAAGACATTAACACTGAAGCTTATGAGATGATGTATGACAGAAACAAGCAAGACATTCATAATTCAAATTACTAACAAACATCATCGAACAGGAGATATGATGGACCACATGTAGAAGACAGAGGTGAGAAAGCATTAGGGCACAGCATCAACAGAACATATGAAGAAGTAACAGAAATTAATATTTTCAATAAATGGGTAATGAGGCAAATGAAAAAGGCACAAGAGATACATATAAGCGATGATATATGTGGTAAGATGCATAAAATTTGATTGAAATGCATTGAAGAGGAGCAGCAGCTTGAACTGTTTCCAGCTGGATCCCACTGTAATGTTCATTAAATCTAATATTGCATACTGGTGACTATCTATTACAATCCTGAAAAGTAATTAAAAACGACCAGCAAATATTGACTCAAAATGCACAAGGCTCTGCTAGGCCAGAAGGAAATCTCTGGAAAGAATGGAAAATGGAATTGGAGGAAGGGGAGCAAAAACAAAGTAAAAAGACTGAAGAATCAAATTCCAGCTGGTAGATGAGCTCATGGTGTATTAACACAGGATGAAGATTCCAGTAGCCCATGGTGTCGTTATAGCCTTTTCAGTGATGCCAAGATTTTTGAAATTTGTTTGAAACTGGACAGCTAGAACACTTGTACACTTAATTCAAAGTAATGAATGGCTGAAAATAGCTGGAGAATTTGAGCCTTCCATTTTATAGGTCTATCTTAGATTATTATGCATAGCTTTACATTGCAACAGCAGATATGATGAAAAACATAGATATCAATGTGTCCAAAAAAATCTCATTAACAAGAGACCCAAAGTAAATCTTAACAGGACAGTTACTGGTTAGGCATTTATTTTAAAATCATTTTTATTCACTATCACATCCTTTCTGAAGGGCAGGCTACTTCCTCTAACACATCAAGCTTCTTACACAGCTTGCTGAAAGACAGAACCACAAATATTATGTCCTTTTCAATTCTACCCCATGTTCAGCATCTTGAGACATCCCACTCCCCTGAAACTTACTGTTGGGCAGCTAACTAGCTCAGCCTTGCCCTGCACCATCTTCCAAACTCTTCTTCCTCCTAGTCTTAATTTCTTCTTCAGTTATACAGAAAAAAGGATTACTTTCCAACAAATCCTGCACTGTTCCCACATCCCGATGTAGTACATATTCTCTGTTTCACCTGCAGACCTATCCCCAATCTTTCACAAGTGTCTTTATGTGATTTCCTTTATCTGAACTACCACAGTTCTGATCAGACTATGATTTGGAGAATCTCACAGAGTCCTCACATTTCTGTACAACAGGGAAACCGTGTGCTCACCCCCATCTATTTTTTTCTTTGTGCAACATAATTTAATGTAGACAAAACCAAGCTAGGACCTAAGTCACATCTTTTTCTTCATGAAGAGTTTCATTCACCAGCAAAGAAATAGCTGACAAAGGACAAATAATATATAAAAAAATAAGGCTAAAAAATCTGAAAGAAAAAGAAAAAAGATGTGGCAGAGTGAAATACAGAGAAGACCCTACAAAAGAAATGCAAGTTTAACACACATCCCTTATGATTGACAGAGCAAGTCTGAAGTTAGATGAGACAGAATGAATCTGCAGTACCACTTGCTAAGAGTAAGAAATAAATTCTCTAGCCATATGCTGCTGATGTTACAAAAAAGACAGTGAACTGTCCCTTACTTGGGAATGGGACCTGTCCTTTAAGCAATTAAAGACACATCTAAAGATCTGCACTGCTGCCTGTAGGCAATGAGCATGCCTGGGAGGTCACAGCAGAATTTGAGAGCTTGCTCAGCTGCATGGAAAGCTTCTCTTCTTTGGGAAGGGAACAGGCTGTTCCTCTCCAAAAAACTCTGCATGGTAGCTAAAAAATCAGAACACATTTCTCAAGATGGTAACCTACAACTGAAGCGCTGATTAAAAGAGGTATCTTAGACATATGGAGATAAAGATAGCAGTGCCTAGTTGTATCAAATGCTGCCAGAAGATTTTTAGCACCAGGGTTTTTTTGTTTTGTCTTTCTTTTTTCCCTTCTTCAAAAAGCATGGATATTTTCCAGTTCAGTTTATCTCTTGTCCCCAGACAGTGGATTTCAACTTTTAAAACAGCAAAGTGGAGTAGCAGGAAGCTGTTTCTAAGTGGTTTGGAAGTTCACAGCCTTTGAAACTTAAAATGCCTTTCCTTGTATCTGGAAAGAGATCCTATGAACTTTTTAAATACAGAAAACAAAGCACATAACTTACCTCATAGTAACTTCGCACAGCATTGCAAAATGCTTCATCTGCTACAATTTGAGTCTCCCCATTCAAAAAGGCCTGGAAACGTTCCTTCAGTATCTGTAGCTGCTGCTTATTGAGCTATGCAAGAAAAAAAGGAGAGGGGAGAGAATAATAAATGCAGTTAGTCTCAAGGTAAAAATATGCAACACTATACACATTTGGAAGCTGTGAAAAGGGGTGAAAATGCACAGGCTTCCTGGCCGCTTGCTCCCTAGAGAGTGGCAGCTCCTCAGGGTCCTAGCTGGATAAGTCAGGGGGCTACAGCAAGTCATGTATGCACTCAGCATGCAATTATATCTCATATTCTTATGTCCTTGCAATGCTACAGGTTAAGCCGGCATGGATACTACTCCTGAGCAATATTTCGTATGCACATGCTGACCTTCCCCGTGACAGCAGCACCAACTCATAAAACTTATCTTTTAGCTCCAGCCTTCAAATATTTCTTTTTTTTTTTTTTTCAGCCTTCAAGTAAGTGAAAAACAACTGAGATGCGTCCACTTTTTGGAGTAACCCAGGTGCTACCATTGGCATGTTTTAACACTGTCATGGGTTCAGCAGCAGCAGTCATTTTTCTCCTTCTTGGTAGCTGGTGCAGTGCTGTGTTTTTGATTTTGGGCCTGGGAGCAGCGCTGATAACACCAGTGTTTTCAGTTACTGCTTGGTAGTGTTTCGGTCTGGCCAAGGACTTTCCGAGTCCCATGCTCTGCCAGAGAGGAGGGGAAGCTGGGAGGAAGCAGAGAGAGGACATCTGACCCAAACTGACCAAAGAGGTTATTCCATACCACAGCATGTCATGTCCAGGATGTGAAAAGGGAGAGGAGAGACCCGGAAGGGTGTGGTGGTGCAGTGGGGGGTTTGCTGCTGGGGGGTGCACTGGCTGGGTCGGGCTTGGTGAGCAGTTGTATTCTCTTTCCTTGTATTTCTCTTGTACTTCTCTGTCATTATTATTACTGGTGGTAGCAGCAGTGATTTGTGTTATACCCTAGTTACTAAACTGTTTTTATCTCAACCTGTGGCAGTTGCATTCTTTCAATTCTCCTTCCCTTCCCCCCGGGACTGGGGGAAGAAAGAGAGAGGAGTGAGCGAGTGAGAAAAACTGCGTGGCTTGGAGGCTTAAACCACGACAAACACGCATGCTCCCTGTGAAGAAAATGGACAAAACATGCCCCCTATGATGAAAACGGACTTCTAGCCACCAATGTTATAACCAGTACAAACAACAAGAAACAACTGATCATGGGGAACAGCAGCCACATGGCTCTAGGAATGACACCAAATACATCTGATGGACTTCATATCAAAGTTCAGGTAATTTTAAAAACAGACTCCTTGTAGCGAGTGTGACATAATTAAACCTTGCAATCAACACATTTCTATCAAAGATTAATGTTGTTGGAAAAAGCAAAATCTGAAAGCTCTCCAGTGATCCAGACATAGGCCTTTTGCCAAGGTTCCTATCTACTCTTGAAACATTTAGTAAGATATTTTGTCTGTATCAAATCTGTGAGAAGTTAAAATGTCACATCAAAGATGACTGCTGCTAACATACTAATATAAAAAAAGGAGGTTAAAAATAGTTGGTTTGCTTTCCCAGAAATTAAAAACTTGTGTAAAGCCTTAATTCCAGTGAATATTCCTGAACTTTAACATTAAAAAAAACTAAACATAAGTAATTAAGTTTTTTCATCCTTCCTGTATCTTGCTTAGTTAAAAATAAACAAATAAATACATGTGTAGCCAGAAATTGAAAATATTTTTCCAGAAGGCATAAAGTTACATTTGCAATGGTTAACCTGCAACAAATAACATTATTCTGACCACATCATTGTCTCTTACAGAACTTTTTTGTATCTGCAGTGCGTATGGCGATCATAGGCTATTAGGTCTATAGTGTTGACTCTTTGAAGCCATTTAAGCTGCAACTGTGTTACAAGATAGCAAAATTACTGGTATCCTGAGAATGTGCCTACCTCGGACAATTTATTTCCTTCATATCAAGGTGCTTGCGTTAAAGGGGAGAAAACAAACCCCCTTGCCTTATTAGAGGGACAGGGAACAGCTCCAATATGCAACAACCAGTCTGACCGTGTTCACTTATATCGAACCTCTACTGGTCTGGAATTTCAATCTGACCGTGTTTGCTTATACCAAAACTCTACTGGTCCGGATTCACTGATAGTGCACCACACTGCCCAGTCCAATCAGCTGCAACTATCAGTCCAGCTGTGTTTGCTATTTCGAACTTCACTGATCTGGATTCACTGATAGCGCAGCACACTGCAGGTTGAATCATGCTCATGAGCCCTCACAGCCACACTGAGAGATGGGGTCGCATTCAGTGAGGAAATTACGATTGGTTACCGAAACAGTGCAGTTAATTGCGACTGGCTACCAAAACAGTGCAGTTTATTGATGCAACAGGTACAGGTTCTTATGGATTGCCGGTGATAAATACTGTCTGCAAAGCACATGCGAATAATAGTTGCATGAATACAAGCGCTCGATAAAGTTAACACAGCCTGGCTCTAAAATACAAAGATAACAGTAAGAAGTAACTCTATAGAGATTCTAAGTTTTCCCAGGGAAGCACTGGATACAGTGTGAGTCTTACCCACAGGCGCCCCTATGTGGGGGGAAAGAAGGGTCCAGCCTGTCGACTGGTTGAGTCTGTTAATGTTAGCTTCCACAATGGTATCTTCCCCAATATTCCCTCCTCTCTTGGGCATTTTATACTACTTTTTACCTTCAAGGTGGAGCTTGAGTGACTCTAGTCATATATACCTTTATTATTATTGGTGCCAATCTCTTTAGCTTCACTTTTAAAGGTATATGACACCAAAGATACAGAGCACATGCTCAGTGAGGGGTGGTCTCCTTTTGGGGGGGGGTGTCGCACTGGAGATGGGAGTGTATTTTAGCATGTAAATGCATTATAATGACATTTATAATGAAGCAAAGTTCACACAGAGGATGGCATTTTGTCAAAAGATGACAGGTCGCCGACTCAGGGCAGCACTCATGCAGCTTATCAATTTCTTGTGGCATCTGGTTCCTGTTTCTTGTCGATGTAAAGACAAATTACGGCCATGAGGTCTTCACCCAGCTCCATCATTCTTCTGTGTATGCATGGGAACCGCTGTGAAGTGCACATTCCAGGGGTGGCTGCATCCTGCCCTGAGAGGCCCTGAAAGTCTGTTTTTCCCTTATGTGTCAACAATGCTGCATTTCAAATATAAGTTTAATTCCTAATTATTCCACACAAGGGAAGATCCCACATAGAGTTTGCTATGTTTGTCATGTCTTATGTTTCTATAGAACATGTAGCAATTTACTGCAACACCCTTTTGAAATTGAATGCAAACCTGAAAATTGTTCTATTTTCACAGAAAACAAAAGTATAAAGCTATTTAAATACTTGATATGAGAAATCCTCTGAAAAATGGTGAAATACAGGCAGTACAGATGCAAAGCCAAATCTGTCAGCGACATGGACAGTGGGGTTGAATGTGCCCTCAGCAAGTTTGCCAATGACACCAAGCTGTGTGGTTCGGATGACATGCTGGAGGGAAGGAATGCCATCCAGAGGGACCTTGACATGCTTGCTTGTGAGGTGGGCTGATGCCAACCTGATGAAGTTTAACCATGACAAGTGCAAGGCCCTACACCTGGGTCGGAGCAATCCCAGGCACAGCTCCAGCTTGGGTGGAGAACAGATTCAGAGCAGCCCTGCAGAGGACTTGGGCGTGTTGGTTCAATGAGAAAATGAACATGAGCCGGCAGCGCGCGTGCGCACTTGCAGCCCAGAAAGCCAACTGTATCCTGGGCTGCATCAAAAGGAGCGTGACCAGCAGGTAGAGGGAGGTGATCCTGCCCCTCTACTCTGCTCTCCTGAGACCTCACTTGGAGTATTGTGCGCAGTTCTGGTGTCCTCAACATAAAAAGGACATGGAACTGTTGGAACAAGTACAGACGGAGGGCCACGAGGATGATCAGGGTAGTGGAGCACCTCCCATATGAAGATAGGATGAGAAAGTTGGGCCTGTTCGGCCTAGGAGAAGAGAAGGCTGCATGGAGACCTCATAGCAGCCTTCCAGTATCTGAAGGGGGCCTATAGGGATGCTGGGGAGGGACTCTTCATGAGGGACTGTAGTGACAGGACAAGGGGTAACGGGTTCAAACTTAAACAGGGGAAGTTTAGATTGGATACGAAGAAGAAATTCTTTACTGTGAGGGTGGTGAGGCACTGGAATGGGTTGTCCAGGGAAATTGTGAATGCTCCATCGCTGGGCAGTGTTCAATTCCATGTTGGACATAGACTTGGGTAGCATGGTTTACTGGGAGGTGTCCCTGCCCACGGCAGAGGGGTTGGAACTAGATGATCTTCAGGTCCTTTCCAACCCTAACTATTCTATGATTCTATGACTCTATAACTATGCCTTCAAAAAAAAAAAAAATCCAAGCTACTTAAGAATGGCAATTCTGTTCCTCTTCTTAATGAAACTATTAGCAATAAAGAACAAGCCCCAAGAAACCCTTACAGAAGAAGACTCCTATTTAGGCAAGCAAACTTCAGCAGAGGTTGGTGTGACTTTGAAAAATTTCCTGCATGAGCTCTTGAGAGCAGCAGCCCAACATGGACACACTGACAGACTGCACCACTGCTAGTTAAAAATCTATGGAAGAGAAGTACTTGTTTTATGTCTGTACATAGACCAAAAGCGCATGTATCCACCTGTCTGCCAGACATCCACTCTGCACAGAATCTGGACCATAAAGGTTAGCTGTTTCTAACAGAAACCAAGTTTTATTTCCAGCTATGCAGGACAGGTCTTTCCCCTTATTCAATTCCCCTTATTCTCTTCATTTTCTAAAGATACTGGACAAGTCAAGATAATGGAACATACAAATCAATAAGGATGGTTTAACTTTTTTTTCTAGCACAGACTTGTCCTCATAGGGGAAGTAAAGAGCCAAGTGCTCCCTCAGACGGTGCACCACTGCTGAGCAAGCAGCTCCTTCATCCCATGGAGTATTCACATCTCCGCCACGAGAACACATGGGCTTCCTGCCAAGGCAATTATGGAAATGTGTTTTCATGCTTGCAGACTTCATTCTTTAGGTGATTTGCTTGTCTATTACCCACATATCAAACAAAACCTTTATGAATAAGGCAATGAAATATAAATTTAATTCCGATTTCCTCATTTCTAACTATCATAGCTCAGCAAACTAAAATGCCTTTAAAATACTTATATATGGCTTTCACACCAATTCCAGTAGTAAGTAATTCTAAGGATTGAGTGACATGTTACGATTACTGTACACTCCTTACCTTACTTTTTTGTATGAAATCTGGTTGTGTAGGGGAATAAAGTTCTGCAAAACTACAAAATAACAACAAATCCAATGGAAAACATGGAAAGCTACACCTTGCACTAAGGATAATCTGAAGACGATTTTACAGGTCCCAAGTACTGTCATATATAGAGACACAGTTAACTGTCAAGATGCAGAATCATTTATAGTAGTCTGCTGCAGCATACAGCTCTTCTGTTTTTTTGTTTGTCATAATATTTAGTGTACAGTGAATTCTCAGTCATATTTTACTTTTTTAAATGTTGGTCATTTTTAATTACACTCATCAATTTGCAGCCAAATGCCTTTAATAATGAAAAAAGTCAAAACTAAGAGCAAAAGTAGTAGCTCAGAAATCCATAATAAAAAGGGAAATCTAATTTCATTAGAAAGCCATAATAGCAAATAGAGAGAAACAGGCACCTGTACAGGACATTAACACCTGGACACTGCCAAACAGCTCAACCTATCCAAGTCTGAGCTTGCTTTGAAGTTGTCCATCTTGGTTAACAAGGAACAAGAGATAAGGACATCATGCACAGCCAGTTCCCAAGTGACACGCTTCAAACTTGGGGGCAATGAGCCTGGCCAGATTCTCTATGGTAGGACTTCACATAAAGGAGCTCAAAAGCATTCTAGCAGCAGGATTACCCTTCCACTGCACATGGCCCCTTCCTGCTTTCCTCTGGGTCAGACCTTTGCTTTCAGTTCCCCACTACTTCTTCACATCTTTACTACCAGTGCAGACATAGCGTCCGCATTTCAATTCTAATAGAAAGAACCATGAAGAGTAAAATAAAAATAAAAAATTACAGAATCATAGAATGGTTTGGATTGGAAAGGACCCTTAAGATCATCGAGTTCCAACCTCCCTGACATGGGCAGGGACACCTTGGCACCAGACTGTGTCACCAAAGGCTAAGTCCAATGTGGCCTTGAACACTGCCAAGGATGCAGCAACCTCTTCCAGTGCCTCACCACCCTAAGAGTCAATAACTTCTTCCTTATATCTAATCTAAACTTCCCCTGTTTAAGTTTGAAGCCATTACCCCTTGTCCTATCACTACAGTTCCTGATGAAAAGTCCATCTCCAGTATCCTTGTAGGCCCCCTTCAGATACTTGAAGGCTGCTAGGAGGTATCCACACAGCCTTCTTTCTCTTCTCCAGGCTGAACAGCCCCAACTTTCTCAGCCTGTCTTCATGAGAGGTGCTAAAGCCACCTCATCATCCTTGTGGCCCTTGTATGGATCCAACAGCTCCATGTCCTTCTTATGGTGAGGACATCAATATAGACCACCAAATGTAAAATGAACTCTGAATATAACCTGAAGTATATAGGAAAGCCTCACTGATTCTGTTGCTTTCCAATAACCTGCTTCAGATTTGTATTGCTTAGCTGGATTTCACATCCTCAGTGGTATGAAACCTGTGGTCCTAACTGTGTGATACTGCTGTCGTAGCTCTATGTGATACTGCCGCTTCATGGGAGAATGTGTAACTAAGTTCCAGCGACTCAGAATACCACAGTTTGATTGCATTCTTGAGAATGATAACCAAAGACAACTCTAAGGGAAAACAAGATTAACTGCCTTCAAATTTACTTTTTCTTTATTGCAGCCACACAAGATACAAATTTCTTTTCCCCTCCATCCCTGTGCCTCTCTCAAAAGGTAACATTTATTTTTCATGTTCCATTTGCTAACCTTATTAGGTTATCAAAGAATGAAATCATGTATTTAAGATAGAACAAACCTGTCAGAGTTATTTAATTAAAGAATAACTTGCTTTCTAGTTGCAGTAGCAATTTAACTTTTTATAATTTACAAAGTAATACAAAGGCATCAAAAGAGCCTCAAGCACTTAACTATAAAAAAAAAATTTCATCTTGCATTTAACATTTCAAATTAGTCTTACATATCCCAACACACTCCCCTTGGAGCACTAAATATTTGCTTTTTCACTCTTAAGTGAAACTTGGTACAAAAACGTAGAGGGGTTTCTAGTCTAGCTCCAGTCATACCTTTAAACAATTTCAATAAACGGATTTTACACAGAGTTTAAATCCCTGTTTTTATAAGGAGCTGTATTTCAAATTACCTGGCAGTTTAGGAAGTTGTTTCAATATTACAGGTTTTACTTGACTACATTTAAATAATAAACTGACAGTATGAAGGAGAAACAAAGCATGTATGTAATTGTAACAGTAATACTGCTGATCTTCTCTTTGAAAGACAGAAGTAAAACCCCCAAACAACCCTCACTTCATGGAGTCAGGCTTGATTTGGAGCATTTTCATCTGTTTCTCACTGACTAAGTACACAGAGCGGCTCATTACTGCCCTAAACATATGCAGCCAACAGCGGCTGGCAAAGACACGACACACAGCACAAATATTCTCTAGAAGACTTTGGCCTTTAAAACGAAAAAGCTTCAGATGCGGCCGGTGTGTTGGCTGCAACCAGCCTCTCCCTGCATGCCCCAGATCACTGCTGGCTTGGAACCACAGCCCGCAGCTGACTCTATTCCCCACAAGTGCCGTCAGCCAAAGAGCTGGTTCTGGAGGAATAACATTCTGAACCATTGCCACCTTGTGGCAATTTCAGAAATATAGGAAAGAAATGATCACAGGCTGCATGTCTTCACACTCGGAGCTCAGCTCTGTGTCAGTATCAATAAGCCCTGACCTTAACACTAGCAACAGCATGGCTTCTTCTCTACTCCCACACTGTTCTACTTGGAATAACCTTTCTCAGACCACATGGGGATTTTAGGAAAATAGCAGGAGGTGATGACTGCAATTATAGAGAGTTAGATAAAATATTTCTTATGCAGGCTACAAAAAACCAAAAAGGGAGTAGGGAGGAGCCAACCAAAGAGTCACCCCTCACATTCTCAGCTGCAGTGTATCTGATTTGCAATGCCAAACACAACTTAAGCCCCTGAATGCTTCCTAAAAATAAGAAGCATTTTTATTTCAAAACTAAGCTGCTTTGTCCAGTGCCTTCCACAGCAGCAGCTTCTTTTAGACAACTTGAGCCCAAACTGTACTTTTCCAGAGCAAAGAAGAGTGAAAAAGAGAAATAACCTGATGAGCCTTCCCTCACACAGTTGTCTCTCCCTTTCATTCCGATCAGAAGATAAATTTGCATCTCCTGAGTGAAAAGAAACTAAGGTATAAATAAATCATTTTCCATCCAACTTCTGCTGCACTTCTTTGAACATAACTTTGTTTCTTGTCCTGCCATGGCTCTTTGCCAATGAAAAAAAAAGAAGGAAAAAAGAGAGAAAAAGAGTAGAAATTAGTGCCAGAGTGGCTTTCTTATGTCATGAATTATGTTTCACTATACAGTAATTTATCTCACTTGCCCATACCCTCAGCCAGAACCAAACCTGGACGATACAACAGGTCAGTGCATTTATAACGACAGTCAATTTTACACACCGCTTCCAGGACAATAAAAATTCAACTACAAATAATTTCCTAGTGCAATTCCAACAGATCATGTGTTCAAGGTCCACCTGCACATCAAACCAAGTTTTCAACCTAAGCTCCACATGCCTATAAGAGGAAGCATGTATGCACTTTACATGTTTTGGGGTTTTTTTTAGATTTTGTTTCGTATGATTTCATTCTGCCTCAAATGATATCTGGTTAGGTGCCAACCTAACTGCCATCTCCCTTGTCTTTCCACCTTCCCAAACCCTCTAACCACAGCAGCGAGCTCAAGGATGTTGATTCCCTCCTTGCATACCTCTGCAGGGTCCCCCAGCTCAGCTGTGTGGGGGTACTGGCCAATCCACCACAGTGGGCTTTCCTCTTGCCACATGAGCCTTAGAAATGCCAGGATAGTGTCAAAGAACTTGAAACAACTCTCACTCCACTGCTGAGTGAGACTCAAGAGCCACCCAAGTCTTTGTCCCAGACCAACCCTGCTGTAACCCCCGCTTCCCACCAGCATCCACAGGTGGTGGTGGAGGATGACTTTATCCACAGCGCTGGACTCTGGAAAGCCCCATGCATACCCCCTCTGTGAAAGCCAAGTGCAGGGGAAGTCCTCAGGCTGAATCCATCATTATCCTTTCCTTCCAGAGAAGAAAAAAGCCTGTGCCACATCACTGGCTGTTAATGAGCTTCATCATACATCGGTGATGAAAACAAGCCTGCAAAGCAAATAGCAGGTTATAAACAGCAATTCTCCCTCCATTTTCCCTCCTTCTCCGTCACCTTGCCTCCTCTTTCAGCATTTGCCTACACAAGAATATTACTTGTGTTTCAGAGCAGAGACAGAGGGTGTTCATTTATAGTGAATTACTTTTCTACTGAGGAACAAGACTAAATAAACAGTATTAGAGAAGCTCAGTACTAAGACGGGGGTGATAGCTGTGGTTACTGTGCTGAATTATGCAGGTCTTCATCATGTACAATAATGGTCCTGTACAGCATGTGGGTGGCACACAATATATGCTGTCCTTTAATACTCATTGCATAAGCCATTTGATTTCCTAAATAATGGAAAATATTTTGCTGTCACTTAGCAACCTTAGCTGTTCTTTGATTTTCTTAAAGTTGAAGTTATTCCAAGTAAAACAGTGTCTGTAAGGATTCTGTTTGCTGTCACTCAGCACAGACTACACTGTGTACATACCCATTTTGAAATAATTCAGCACCTCATAGAATCAAATAGATTTCCAAAATCAGCTAACACATTTACCAAACTTATCATTCTTTATAGTCAAAGAAGCACAACACAGCATTTGCCTCTGGCTGGTCTGTCACGTGTTTAAAACCAGAAACATTACCAATAACGTACTGGTCATTCAATTCCACTTATAGGGTATTTCACTGTAAGAAACTATTTTCTGTATCATTAAGTCTGAAAATTTAACTGATTAGAAATTCTTCACAGCAATGGCAGATTTCTTTATTGTTGAAAAAGATTGTCAACCTTTTACAGACTATGCCACACTAGGAAAGAGAGCATCTGCTATGTTTGTCCTAAATGCTGTCAGAGCAGTTGCAATAGTTTTCTTTGTACGTACTCCTACTACCTGAGATTTGCTGCAGAATTTAACTGACAGTCATGGGCTAGATTTATAGTCTTGTCTTTGTTTGCTCTGTGCAGCAGACTTCAGTGATCTCCTCTTGGTCTTGAGCGGCTGCATAGACACGCTACAGCTAGGCCAGCCATGTTTTGCTGTCCCTCATGCCATCACTGTTTGGGGCCATCTTCCATGCAGAAGACACACTGGCACTGCAACTTCAGTTCCTTGAGGTTACCAGAACTACAAGAAGACCAGTTATGCTTGAAAGCTACACAAACAAAATGTGCAGCCAAGAAAGCTGATGATGACTCATGCAACTGACCATGAAAATACTGTCTAGCAGAGATGACACAGTCCTCCTTGTCCATGGTGGGAACCTCAGCTACCAGTGGCTTTCATAGAATCATACAATGGTCTGGGCTGGAAGGGACTTTAAAGATCATCTAGTTCCAACCCCCTGCCATGGGCAGGGACACCTTCCACTAGACCAGGTTGCTCAAAGCCCCATCCAACCTGGCCTTGCCCACTGCCAGGAATGGGGCAGCCACAACTTCTCTGGGCAACCTGTGCCAGTGGCTCACCACCCTCACAGTGAAGAATTTTTTCCTAATAATCTAATAGAAATCTACCTTCAGTTTAAAGCCATTCCCCCTGGTCCTATCACTACATGCCCTTGTAAAAAGTCCCCCTCCAGATTTCTCGTGGGCCCTCTTTAGAGACTGGAAGGCAGCAGCTGGTCTCCCTGGAGTCTTCTCTTCCCCATGCTGAACAACTCAACTCTCTCAAGCCTCAGTCAGCAAAGACGTTAAACAGCCCTGGTCCCAACACCAACCCCTGAGAGACACCACTCATCATCTATCTCCTATTTATTTTGAGCCATTGACCACAACTCTTTGAGTGCAACCATCCAGCCCGTTCTTAACCCATCAAGTGGTCCACACATCACATCCATGCCTCTCCCGTTTAGAGACAAGAATGTCATCTGGGACAGTGTCAAATGCTTTGCAGAAGTCCAGGTAGGTGACATCAGCTGTTCTTCCCTTATTCACCAGTGCTGGAACCCCACTGTAGAAGGCCACCAAATTTGTCAGGCACAATTTGCACTTCATTTCCAGAAACAACAACCAAATGAAGTTTTAGAAGTAACTGCTGCTAACGTATACAGAATTACAGCTCTGACTCACAGCATACATCAGCAGTTCAAACTGTGCTGGACTGAATGGATTTCCATCACTTCCTAGAGCACAGCGACTGTCTTGCTCCTCTGTATCCACGTTATCTCTTCCACCCTACGTCAACTTTGCATCCCAGGACAATTTGTCAGAACTATTTACTCCAAGAAATCAGCTTTTTTATTTTCAGAACTTCTCCACAGATAAGTCAAGCTAAGAGAAACAACTTCTTCATATCTCAGAAGTGTTGCACTGGCGAGCTTTGTTTGATAACAACCTCACACCAGGACATTTTGCCAGCAAAGATCTCTCAAGTGTAGCTAAAAAGGCCACAGCAGAGCTGCTTGAACGAACAGAAGCATCAGCAAAATACATATTCCTCCAACCTACTCTCATGTTTTCAAGGTTGACATTCAGGTTCCATTTTAGCTCACTTTCTAAGAAGACACTGTGATCATACAAACCTTCCTTGGCTGTGCAAATGTCAGTTTTTTCCCCACACACGTAACTTCTGCATGCACATCTCCAGTTCTATCAGTTCTAAGAAGAAAGAAAAAAGTGTGGAGGTTTCACAGATAACAAGATCTTCCCTCCTCTGAAAAACGGAATTAAAAGAAACTCTAATTACTCTTCTCTGATGGAAATGCAAGCAAAGCTAAGTGTCCTCTTTTTGGCTTGGATAGAGTTAATATTCTTCCTAGTAGCTGGTGCAGTGCTGTGTTTTGGATTTAGTATGAGAATATTGTTGATAACACACCAATATTTTAGTTGCTGCTGAGCACAGCTTACACTAAGTCAAGGACTTTCCAGCTTTTCATACTGCCCTCCTAACAAGGAGGCTGGGGCTGCACAAGGAGCTGGGAGGGGACACAGATGGGACAGCTGACCCCTGCTGTCCAAAGGGATATCCCATATCATATGATGTCACGGTGAACAAGAAAACTGGGGGCAGTTGGCTAGGGGGATGGGGGGAGGGTGGCAGCCTGCTGCTCTGGGACGGGGTGGGCATTGGTCAGCAGATGGTGAGCAACTGCAGTGTGCATCACTTGCATATTCTTTTATCAATATTATTTTTCCTTCCTTTTCTGTCCTACTAAACTGTCTTTACCTCAGTTTTTAAAAGGAGTTTTACCTTTTTTTTTCTCATTTCTCTCCCCCATCCCACTGGGGGGAATGAGTGAATGACTATGTGGTGTTTACCCGTCTGATAGGTTAAAATGCAACACTAAGAGGTTGTCATTTGTGTTTTGCACCTGGCAAATACAAGCTTTATGCCCATCGCACTCTGTGGCAACATGTTTCAGGCTAGTTGTCTTAAATTCAATAAATAAAAAAGATAACAATAAAAGTTGGAATAAAATCCAGAACAAGGTTTTGTTCTGGGTTCTGATAACATTTTAAAAAGTATTCACCAAACTACGTAATTTTACAAAATATTTTCCACAAAAATTCATCTAGTTCCATTAATAAGCAGAACTGTGCCTATACTACACCTACCTTCTCTGTGAGGGCTGCAAAACAGAGAAATTAAGGATGCATGGGACCTCTAGAATTCACCTAGTCAAACCTTCATCTCAAAGCAAGGCTAGATCTGAAGATATACCATGCTGTTCTGGACCTCATCCAGACGAGGTTCACATGTCTCCAGGGCTTAAGATACAGCAGAGTCTCTGTGTAACCTGTTCCAGCGCTCTTGCTCAAGTTCCCATGCAGCTCTCTAGTATCTACTCAGAATGCCCGTGTTGTGACTTGTGACTATTATTTCCTGCTCTTTTCTTGCGAACTTCTGAAAAGAGTCTGGCTCCATCTTCTCTATAGTCCTGTCCCTCCTTAAGGACTACATGATAGCAGTAAAACTTTTAACCCTCTCCAGAGTAAAGCAACCCAGACCTCTCCACCTCCCCTTGTGTATCATGTCTTTCACCTCTCTCAGCATCTGAAGGAACCCCAACAGACTTCTTCCAGTTTTTTGATACCACTCTTCTACTTGGGGACCCAAAAATGGACAGAGTATTACAAATGTGGCCACACCAGTGTCAAGAAGACCGGAAAATAAATGTACTTCCCTTGACCTGTGCTGCACTCTTGCTAAGGCAGCTGAACACGTAGCTGGCCTTCATTCTCCCAATTCATGCTCTACTTGCTCTCCAACTGGATCCTGAGGTCTTTTGCTGCAGAAGACCCAGCTAGTCAATCCTTTGCCTGTAAATATGCATGAAGGTCTGCCCTGAAAGCATGGCGCAGCAATTATCTGCGCTGAACGCCTGAAGATTTTTGTTGACTCATTTGTCTTAGAAGTCAGGAGTCCCCTAAGTAGCAGCCTTGCCCTTTTGCTATCAAGTGCTCCTTCAAATTTGATGTCATCAGAGAATGTGCCAAGGCTGCATTCATTTCTATTTTCCAAGCCAATCTACAGAATCATTTAGGTTGGAAAAGACCTTTAAGATCATCCAGTCCTAAACTTGATTACTTGCACATCAGCATCTTTTGGTCAACCCATCTGTACCTTCCCCCAGTTCATCACCCCAACAGAAACATGAAAATACCACTTCTTTATGGAGACTGAAAAGATAAATTGACAACACATAAATGGCAGTACAAACTGTTATTTTGAACTAAAGCCTCCTGGCTCCCCTAGAACTAGATATGCGCAGACAGTCCACATCACTGAAACACTCTTCAGGTTAAGGGCAGTAAATTCAGACTTAAGAACTATCTCACTAATTATATGCCTTTAACTTCAACTAACAAATTAATGTCAAGAAACTTTAACAAGATTAGTCAATAACAGACATGTATAAACACCTTGCCAAAGTACGCTCTCAGTACCAAAAACTGTCTTGGGAGACTATAAAAGGTTATGGAACAGAAATCTACTGCAGATTATATGTGCAGAAATGCTACACACTAAATCCAACCCTTAACCTCCCCATCTGTTATAGGAAATTCCTCAGATTAATATAATTATGGGAATTACCACATACATTTGCTCCCTTTTTAATCTCTGCCTAGGCACCTGATTAAGGTCACTGTTAGAAATACTGCAGTTGGTTAGCTGGACTGTTTTTCCATCCAATTAACAAGAAGTACCTAAAGAAAGAGAAGTACAGTCTGACCTGTAAGGTCATTAAATTATGTTGTCACATTGTACAGTCACACATACTTTATACATAAGCACACACAGCCCAATTTAGCTATGGTATGGTAGAACAAGGATGCTCAAGGAGCCATAAGGACCACAGAAAAAAGAAACTAAAAAAACTACTGCGCTAAGCCAAGTGACCTTCAGTTTTGTCTGGCAAGGACACCACTGTTGTGAAAAGGACTGTAGCTCTGAATGAGCTATCCAGGCATCATCTCATCTTGCACACTTATCTTTGTCACATTCTTTGGAAACCTGTAGTGGGAGAAATTCCTACTTTGAAATTCTCTCCCTGCCTCTCAAGAGCCTTCAAACATTTCCTTCTCCTACTTTTGGAGGAGCCTCAGGAATCTGTTTATCACAAACAACATCTAGACACTATCTGAACAATACAATGATCTGTATAGCCATCACGATAAACATCCTCTGTGACGCACACATCCAAATCCCTGAATACATTTATTTCACAACAAATAATATGATTTTGAAGCAGCACAGCAGACAATCTCATGAAAACCACAGGGATGAAACCAAGCAACTGCACATGGCAGCCAACTTGCACAAACTTTTCCTTAACAGCAAAGAGAGCACTTCTCACGAAAGTGTTCCATCTCTGACCTCCCAGCTATGTCTGGGAACTAAACCTAGAGGATTACAGTACTCAGGAGGCCAAGAAAGTTCAGTTTTGTATTGCATTGTAAAATTGTACCAGAGAAATGTTGAGCAAGTAGGTAAAAGCTTTATCACATTCCCTCCCAATACCCATGTACACTTTCCACAACTATCTATCTGTTCTAAAACTACCTCCCCTTTCCTCCACTTAAAATCATACAGACTGGTCTAATAGAAAGTATTAGTTTTCCAAAAAATCTTGTTCTCCTTACATCAAAGAGCCATGATTGCTACAGCATTATTCAACATCAGCAGTCTATCTGATGCACTCAAATGCAAAATTCTTAATATGCCACTAGGTTTTGCTCATCCAGATTCTCCATCATTTGAAGACTTAAGTACAAAGGAATAGCTTCTCAAACCAAATGTTCCAGCAGAAAGGATTTGAAAGAAGGAAGAACAACAGGATGTGTTTTCACATGCACATAATTAGGAAGTCAGACTACATCACCAAAGGCCTTCTCGACAGTTTGCAGAAAGTTCTCAGGACTTAATTTACACAGCTGAAAATACCAGGTTAGCAATACAGGTTTTACAATGACAGCTGATTGCAGCATTAACCAGGACTCCTCTTAGCTTTGAATTCCCAAAAGGAAACAAGAAAAAAAGAAAGCCTTCCAAAAGGGATGCAGTGTTAACACATGATCCTCAAGCATATTACAGTCAAATATGTTGTGTCAGATATCTATACACAAAGGACTTGATCCTTTCTATACCAAAATACATTGACATACCATCCAAATTTACACATCTAGTCACACTGACACACATAGCTGAAACACACAGAATCTTAGAATAGTTAGGGTTGGAAAGGACCTTAAGATCATCTAGTTCCAACCCCCCTGCCATGGGCAGGGACATCTCCCACTAAACCATACCACCCAAGGCTCTGTGCAATCAGGCCTTTGAACACTGCCAGGGATGAAGCATGATAAAGCATTTCGCAGTCAATCTCATTTTGGTATACACATATATACCATACATGGCTACAGTGTCCTCTTCTGTCAAAGCATTATTTCAGCATGCGAAAAGTTTACATACAGCACTCAACCACCTATTGACATCTTTTTTCTTTTTTTCCACAGTATATTTATAACCAGGTAAATTCATCAATTACTGCACATTCAGTCACCTTTCCGGGAAGATGAGCTAGTCTTAGAACTGTATGCTGTAGCATTAAAATGTAGAAGGAAAATACAGTACATGAATATAAATGTACAGTTTTCACATTCTAAATCAATCTGTCAGACTTCACACATTTCTTGAGAGGCCCAAGAGATTGGTGCAACTAATTCTATCCAGAGTTCTACTTCCCTGGGCAATCTTCATATAACTAAGAGCCACAAGAAAATACATGATTAAAATTCCCTTAAAAGGAGAAGTACTCAACACCCCTTCACTCCCCAAATATCATAAATAAATGGCTGTCCATTCTGTTTCAGAGGCTCCAAGCAATGGGATCCATGTAATCACTAAATTGGTAAATTATAACAGTAGCTAACATATTTTATTGTCAGGCTTTCCCTGATGGTGAATCAGAACTTTCTCTTTTTCTGCTGCATTTTAATCCAATTTCTAGTGCTGCTTTTTGCTATGCTAAGCGACTTCCTCTGCTTGGGAAGTATTCATATCATCCAAGACTCTTAGGATTTATTACTGTTTATGAGCATTTTTTTCCCCATCTCATCCTTGTTCCCTCTGCCTTTTTTTTTTTTTTTTTTTTTTTTTTTTGAGGGAAGCAGCAGCTTCATACATTAAAAGAAAACATTTTTTGTTGTTTTGTTGTTTGGGGTTTTTTTCTTTTGCAATCAGGATTCTGGATTCTGTTTCCTTTTTTACTTAATTAAAGATTTCCCTCTTCTTACATATTTGAAGTCGCAGTATTTGCTATCACACCTACTAATTATCATCTACAAATTTAATTCCCAAGTCTTAAATCTGTCTTCCCTTAGGAAAATGCTGTATAAAGCAACACAACATGGCTGCTCCTCGGTTCTCACCAAGTCCTTCTGCCTGCCACCTGATGTGCACAATTCAGGACACTGTAATTCCCGTAACTGCTGAGCTGTAATTTGGTCTCCAGCACATATGTGCTCGCACACCAGATGACCTGAGTGACAGACGGTATCGGTATGTTAACATTTCTGTGCAAAATGCCTGGTTTTGTCACCTTTGATGTGCAGTGTGCTGGCTGTGTCAGAGACTGGACTCCTCCTTCAGGGAGGTCCTGATCCTCCTGCCTTGGGGTCCACTCACCTTGGCCCCCATGATGGCCTGCATAGCAACTGTTAACACCTCGCCTCCCGCCTCTGATCCTCAGTTCAATCCTCACTCGCTGACATGTCTCCCTGGGTTGGCCTTGGCCTTCTTAGGGTACCCTGACCATTGTCCTGCAGACATGATCCTGACTCCAGTCCCCTTGCCAGCACCCCAGCTTTCCTCCCCTGAAGAGCCAGGCTGCCCCTACTGCTCAGTCCTCATCCCCTTCATCTCCTCCTACTGCCATCAAAATTATCCCTTTCCTAGCAAGAACCTGGGTCCTCCACTACTTACTCTTCCCCTCTTTCCTTACTTCTGCCTCCACTTAGGTGACCTACAGAGATTCTAGCATGTTGCTCCCCATGTCACCTCTCCTCCTTCTCTTCTGTCGGGCACGCTCTCAGCAGAAAGGCAGAACACCACCTTGAAAACCAGCCACCCCTCAAGAATAAAAATGTACCTTTAACATTTGAACCTACATTAGTCAAAATACAAGCAGAAACTACACCATTTATAACACCTCCCAATAGATCTCTCAACACTCCTACATAAACTGTGCAAGCTATTACAGCTATTAACAGAACAGCTTTCACCAAGATCTTCAACCATTTCTTTCCAAACATAACCCAGGCTGCATCTTTGTCTTCCCCATTTTTGTACCTTTTTTTTTTTCCCCTAAATTCTGCAGTCTTTCAGCTTTCACAAATCAATTTTCTCCTTACATATCTTCTTCCTCAGAGACACTTCAGACAGGATCCAGAAGATTTCACCTTTGGATTCACTTCAGCTTACATACACAGGTAGATCTCATTTAATGGGCTGATCTAAGCAGCTCTCTGCTTCTTCCCGCATCTCAGGTTTCACTTGGAAAAGGGACTGGTGGCACCTGGTATCTCTCCCATGGTGGCCAGGTGCCCACATGGGTCCAGCAAAGCCCTCCCCAGAGGCTCACATACTGTATTCACTCAAGTCCTCCTTTCCTTTCTTCCCTCACTGCTCATGGATGGACACTGAAATTCTCAACCAGAACTAGAAATCTAAATCAGCTTCAGCTCAGTTCTCCTTCCAAGCAGACTTTTTTCTTCCCTCCCTAAATGATCTCTGTGATCCAACTTTTCCCACATTCAACACAAGCTGCTTACACTTCAGCTATTATTTCAAGTTCTACCTGATAAGCAAAATACCACTCTTCTAAATACATGTTTATTCACCATGGCAAATACCTACTCCTTTCTTTAGCCATGAAAAGAAGGTAGACAGTTGGGATATAATTCAGTCATATCACAAGTTTTACACAGATACATTTTTCCAAATAAATTAATAGAAAACTTCTTGCATTAGAGCATTTCCTTAGGTTTTCAAAACAATGTTTAACTAAAACTTCATGCCCTTTACAGCTGTATCCCAGTAACTCATCTCCCATAGAGCCCTGTTGTGCAAGCAACAGGGACCATCAAACACATTGCAATGCACAGTGTTGAGAGAAATATAGTGCTGTAAAAATAAAGCATAAAAGGCTTGAGAATATTGACTTTAACATTATCACTTATCTTACTTAAAAATAAGGAGGAATAAAGTCATAGTAAAAATTCTGCCTTCCACAAGAAATAGTACTGGAAGAAATCATCTTTCAATTGAAGTTTCAACTTAAAAAAAGAATAAAATAATAACTGTCATAGAATCATAGAATAGTTAGGGTCGGAAAGGACCTTAAGATCATTTAGTTCCAACCCCCTGCCATGAGCAGGGACACCTCACACTAAACCATGTCACCCAAGACTCTGTCCAGCCTGGCCTTGAACACCGTCAGGGATGTAGCATTCACAACTTCCCTGGGCAACCCATTCCAGTGAGTCACTATTCTCACAGTAAAGAACTCCCTTCTTATATCTAATCTAAACTTCCCCTGTTTAAGTTTGAACCCATTACCTCATCTCCAATTATAAATCAGAGGTTAGATTTGCATAACATTTCAGTATCAGTATCAGTAATACAGACATAGAGGAAACAAAAAACCAAAAGACAAGTTTAATTAAGGTGTTCTCCACTGTGCAATAATGTTAGTAAAATTTAAAAAGTTATTAAGCTGCACTTATTTCCATAGAAAGTTATTGGCAAAATGTATTTCCTTTATTGCAGCCTTTGATGCCTTGAGGGAACAGAGTTAAATGGCTGAGTCAGTCAGTAAAAGCAGCAAACCAATTCCCTTGCATCACATTCTCCTCCATGTTCTGAATACTAAACAGGACAGAATATTGAAAACAAAAACTGACTGTCTGCCAGTTGAAACATGACACTGTACCATGCTGAAGGTATTGATAACTTGCTCACTCTCCAATGAGTAAACCAAATTAATCACAACAAACAATGAGGTTGTACGGTACAATACTACAGCTTTGTTTACTCCATCCATGTATATTCAACTCAACAATAGATATAGGCAGCTACTAAAACTCATTCCCCAGGAATTTTATTTTTCTTTTTTTAATTTGCAATACAACAAAGAGGATCCACAGATAATGTTGCCTCTAAGGTCTTCACTCTTACTCTGCACAGCATACAGCAAGTATGTTTTATTTCCCTCATCTTTTTGTATAGCCTCCATATATCAAATAATGAACAAAGGCCTCAAGACATTCTCCAGTGTAACAAGCCAAATAATCAGACTAGGCAAAAAAGTTACTTCAGACACAAGTACTTTCATTACAAAAACGTGAATCTGAAGATTAACCCATGATTCATTTTTTGAAATGATGTTCTTTTTTATACTTTCTTATGGTAGGATTCACAAGTCTTTGACAGAACAGCCCTATCTGTGAAACCTCGGTACTCCTTTCTTACATAAACAGTCTATGCTTCCCTTGTAAGGAAGTGAAAGCAAAATACACCTGTGGAATGAGGATGGAAAGACAAGAATGACAGAAACCTTGACAGCCTTATACTATTGATTTAGACTGCAATAATTCCCAGGGTACACTGTGGAATCAGGTTTGATAAAACACAACAAGAGACCAGCAGGAAAAGACAGCACACTGGATGCAAGCCAGGTGGAGCATGGACAGATGGTACGAGATCCAAGTAAGGGAATCAAGTTCAGTAGGCTGTCGCTTGCCAAAGCATTCAGACAGAACAAACAACTGTCCTTTGACTTGATAAAGTAACCCAAATGTGGAAATCACTGTATAGCAACAATATTCTGCTGACCCTCCACTCAACCCAGGAATCAGCCAACAAGTGAGCACTTCCTCTTCTCTAATATTTGCCAGAGATTAAATCACTTAAAGCAGTGCCCGGGTTTCTTCTGCAATGACAGGTCACAGCAGCAGATGTATTCCATTTTTCCATCTTCAAATTTTAACTCAGACAAGAGCATTTCTTTGTTCAGAGGACAGTACAGCACCTAATAACTTTTTCAGATAAATATATTGCTAAGCCTAGAACTGTTATAAGTATCCCTAATTAGCTTGTCACAGGCTGTTCATTAAGGTCGGAAAGGGAACTGGATTGACACAGTATTTGGGGCTATGTGTGTTTGTTAAACTCAGTGTAGAGTTAAAAAAAAATTAGACAGATCAAGATCAGATAAATATTGTAGAAGTCATATATTCCTGATTAGCGGCTTAGAGAACAGACAAGGAAAAGTACCACATAGTTACAGGAAATCTGGTTGCAAGAAATCCCATTAGAATTCAACAAACATTGCTTTAAAAAAAACCAGCAACTGAGGGAATAAAGTCTAGAAAAATATTGCATATACAGTTTGGTAACTGATTACTAAACTGCTTGGATTTCATGTATACAGTAAATAACTTTGAAACAACAACTGGTTTTAAACCTTGGTCTGTGGGTACTGAGGAGAAGATGGAGTCTATCCAACAGCTTTTACAATTGAAATCCCTTCAGTAATGACATCCTAACACAAGATAATAAAACATTTAATCACATATTGTGCTTGGTTTCTGCTTAGGCTAGAAGAATTCACTTTATAATGTTAAAAAATAGACAGGAAAAAGACATACACAAATATAATTGGTTAGTCATGAATAAATAGATGAAGTCTGAAGTATCAGACTGGCCAGCTGCAGGGCAAAGACAAAGTCTGATGTGATTCAAACACCGAGGGGCAATGTCCTGTGCCAGAGTTCCACAGACAAAAAGAAAGCAAAGGGAACAAAGAGCTTACTAACTGGGTACAACAGCAATCGGAGGCTAGCCCTCAGAGTAACATGGGCTGCAGATAAGTGAGACAAGATGAGGTTTCCTACTTACTTGAATTATTCCTTAACATTCATTGAAAATCTACCAGGAATACTTTCACTTAAGCCTGCTAAAATTCACTCAAAATTTATGAGGTGTAGAAGTGGAACCACTGAACTCTTCTCAATTTGCCTTCACTTCTATGCTGACAAATATTTGCAGTATGAGGAATTACAAGTTATAGGTTTGAGAGCCATTTCGCTGCCTTAAATTGCTCCCATCTTAACAGATACAAAAATTAGGTATCCAAGTAATCTAGGAAGAGAAGTAAGAAATGACACATTATACAGCTCTTGGAAGATGCACAGGCACTACCACTGATATCAGAAAAAATGTTTTAAACCCCATGGCAGGGAGTTGGAACTAGATGATCCTAAAGCCCTTTCCAACCCTAACCATTCTATGATTCTATGATTATTTCCAACATCATTTACAGTACCAGAGGGACCTCTGCAACTCCAGCTGTGACAAGAGCTCTCATGTTCCAGTGCACTGGCACATGGCATTGCTGCAGTCCAGCTTCTCTCTTTTGACAGTCACATTCAGTTCACAGCTGTAAATCATGCCACAAAATAACCTTGCCCCATCCCACCCTAACCGGTATACCTAAGCGTACTTCTTTCCAGGATTTTCCTAACAGTTCCTTATTTTTGGGTAACGTCGCCAAAGCTCAGTGTGTCCCACGCTTTTGAGACACATCTGTTTTCCTGTCCATGTCTGAATACACCATACAGTTGGTAGGCATATGCACAAATAAATCAATCCAAAATTTCTTGGAAGCATCAAGCATACTGCGCAAATACACATCATTTGTGTATTACTCATGCATGAAAATCACAGAAAAACTTAGGCAGGATCTGGAGAGGTCATCTGGTCCAAACTCCTACTCAAAGCAAGGTCAGCTATTGAAGTTGCTGCATTACTACTGCTACGGTGCTCAGGCCTTGGCCAGTCCCAGTCTGCATGCCTCCAGTGATACAGATTCTGCAAAATCTCTGAGCAACCTGTTCCACTGCTTAATCGCGTTTACCATCAGAAATTCATCTTCCCAATACCCATTTGGACTTCCCTTTGTTGCAACTTGTCTTTTGCATCTTATGCTTTTGTTGTCCATCTCTCAGAAGAACCTCCATTTCTTAGACACCACTGACCCCACCTCTGCAAAAGCTGCCAGGAAGTTGCCTTTGAGACCATTGATCATGATTTCTCTACATATCAATAGCAAAGTTATTCATAAAAAATGATAAACAGTGGGAGATATTTGGGCAGAAAAGAGGAAGACACATCAGGAAATAGTTAAATGTGACTGACATACAGTACCACTTGCACAGTCAAAAAAAAAAGTAGCAGCACCCTTAAGTACTTAGCTGTCAGTGAGATACTGCACACATTCAAGTTTCCCTGGTAATGCAAATACCTCTGCATTCTTTAAAAGGTCCTAATCTCCAAACCATGCCTGGCAATAGGAGAAAACATGGATTTCACAGTTCCACGTACCACAGACAGAAGGTCCCACGTTACGGCCCTTAAAAATTCATCCACGGATTATACAATCACATCTCTTCTGCCTGCACCAGAAACTGAATTTTTGATACAGTGTTTCTCTATGCAAAGTAGTTTAACAAGATTTGCAAAACTAGGGAGAGTCACAGTGTTTTGGAACTAAGGGTGCCAGTACAAGGTTTTTAGCTTACATATTGCAGTCATCCCCCAGAACTATGCCTTACAAATAGCTGACATTCTGAGTTAATTATGCTGAAATCCAAACTTAAGACTAGAAGCAAAAAGCACGATTAAGGAATTCAAACACAGGTATTTCTGCAGCATCACCCAGAGAAGAAAAAAAAACAACACACAAAATATGTTGAATCTCCTGTTTCTATTAGTCAGATCAAACTCACAGGGGAGCCAATATCAAGGCGTGTCTGAAAGCATTAGTTATTGTGTGGTCCACAGCGGAACAAGGCAACTGCTCCATAGATGTCTTAACTGTGTTCCTGAGAGTTACTAATCCAATTCTACTTTACAGCAGTGTTTTCTGATTTTCTTTTTTCCTAAAGGAAAAATACAGCAATACTTTATGAATATTTTAGAAGTAATGTCCTGTCAAATCATAGCCTGCACTGTGCGCATGGGGAAAGTAGCAGTGGAGAACTTACTATTTCTTGCAGAAGGGGCTAACGGGCAGGGGGATACTGTTTCAGAATAGTTAAGTGCTTAGCCAAGTAATTCAGAAGTATGACTTACCTGGATTGCTAAACATGGCGTCTTCAGGTTGTAGTGTCTCTAGAATATTCCTATTTATTTTAGTCACTCTGTTTATTTTATTTAAGGTGAATAACATTCAAACTGCAAAGAAACTGAAGGAAAGACTCCCTAATGACTTAGAGACATCTGAAGACCCAATCTTACATAAGGCTTCTCCATCACCAGACACGTTGGCAAAAACTTTCTTATTTTTGAAGTACTTAAGTTTCATGTTCTGGCTTTGTGGACTGGATAACCAGGTGAATGTATTCTCTTCCAATATGTCTGAGCATCAGTTTACCTAAAAATCTTCATGTGGACTCTTTCATGAACAACAGAGCACGGTTTAGCTGATATTGTGTACACACATCTGAAATTTATCATCCTGACCAGAGAAACAGAGTATGTTCACAACTACAAATTACATTTAGTCATACATCTGCAGCATAGTCAGCGTATGTCAGCTATGGTAAGAAATGTCTGCCAAGACTCTATATATACCAATTCAGGGCTTTTTTTTTCTGGTTCATCAATATGTAATTCCTTATCACCTTCTCCACTTATTTTGCAAGAAAATGTGGGAAGGAGGACAGCGAGTTCTTGACTGGTATAGTCCAAGTGAGTTTTAACTCAGAAGCTGAATACGGCAGGAAAGCACATGAGCTTCTTACAGACCAACTGGATCTTTCAGCTGAGTTGAAAAAGATTAAGAGAGTACTGACTAGAAACTTCTAATTCCCTTAAAACAACTTTCCGCCCTAAAATGATCCTTCCCATCCCTTCTAGTCCCTACCTGACTTCAGCCTTGTGTTACTCGTATTTAGTCTGCTCCACCACACTCACACTGACTTTTTCCCTGACCTCAAAGTCCAAACACACATCCATCTTCAAGGATGCTTTCCAGCATCCATGACTACAGAAGAGTAGATTCCAACTACTTCAACACTGTCAGAATCTACCCTTGAAAGAGGAGAAAGAAGAATGGGCTTCCTCACATCAGCCCAGCCAGGTGTCTGCCAGAACACAGGACAGTAAGTTCAACAGAAGAACAAAGATAAGCAAGTAATGAGAGGAGGACTGCAGCAATATGGAGAGCAGAAAAAGCCCTCATACAAAATAATATGTTTCATACAAAATGACGTTTCTGTGCTCCAAAGCACAGCCTCAGATATTTATGCCTCATCAGGAGGATGGCACTATGTCTGAAAGACAACCAGCTGGCAGTACTGGCTACTCTGTCAGACAGAAAACAAGTGGCAGGGGCAGAGATACTCACTTCTGACAGGCCCTCTGATCTCAGCAAGGGAGCAAGTACAAAGCCCCCCGTTCATTACAGGCTTACAGAAAGGAGGAAAGGCAAAAAAGCAGAAGCATTATGAAGGCACTACCAGCACTCCTCAGTTGAGAGCTGCCTCACTTCCACATCAATATCCACCCAAAACCCACAATCTGAACATCAATGAAGAAAATAAATCTCAAAGTCCAAGGGCTTGCTAAATCCTGGGTTGAAGGGAGCAGAGAGAGGCATGATTATCTGAAAGATGCATGCACAAGTTCTTAGTTTGGTATGTTGCTTTTGTTACGGGGGTTTGTGTTTGCTGGGGCTGTGTGGGTTTTTTTTTCTGTTTGGTTGAGTTTTTTCCCTGCTCTTCTGTTTTTCTCTTCAGCATCTGATGTTTTTCACTGGAAGAAGAAAAAAAGAAACACTTCACTAGATCAAGTGATTGAATCTTTTTAATATTTTTGGCCAAAACTCTCTCCAATAAAACTACATTATACTTATTTTAAACATTCAGTTTGGAGAAAAGAACTGATGCCCATTAGGTAGGTTGCAAGCTGTCAAGATTCCAGTATTGCTTTTAGCTCTTTGCATAAAATAACACATCCAATGTAGTTTTTTCTCATTTCAGTATTATTTTAAAATATTTGCTACTCCTACAAAGAAGTAAAGAAGAAGCTGGTAATGATCTGTAATTTTCATTGCCTAACATTCTGTCCTTTTAGATAAGATGCATGCAGTATCCCACAGAAGCCCTAAATCTCAACATTATTTGCAACAAATCCTTGAAGTTAAGTCACAGCTCTAGACTTCAGCTTTATTTTGTGCTTGCCCTGAAGCTTTGTTTAGTTTCAACAGTTATATACAGCTGAAAGTCTCCTGGCTTTCCAGAAGCTGAAAAATAGTGTGTATCAAGGTATTTGACCATAGAGAGGGCCAAGCACAGTCAGTATATAAATAGCAGCACCATTAGCACACCCCTCCTTCCGTGGTAAACAGACATTTGAAGGCAGTTCATAGTACGCTCTCAAGAACTGGAATTCTTCTTCTGAGGTTTAAAATGGAGCAAATATGGAATACATTTTTATTAGTCAAAAGATAAGGAGCTGTATACTGCAGTTATGTTTAAACTACACTTCTAAATTGCAAAAAATAAGGTACTCAAAAAAAAAACCCAGAATTAAAATTACCACCTTAACTTGCCTCCATTATATCTGTACACACTACTGTCACACTGACTTAATGTCACAAAAATAATCACAAAATGCTCTTCTTCCATGACATTCATCTTAATTAACAGCATACGCAGACATTGTGTATGTTTGTCTTCCCTGCATGTCAGCTATCATTCTAGGAAACAGTTCCCATCCTGAGGTACCCCAGAGCCTCAATGGCAAATCCAGCTATTGACTGTGCAGACAATTAAGGTGTTTGACAGAAAGCTTACTAAAGTTTTATAAAAGCAGCAGATGTTTTAATTGAGTCGGGATAATTGTAATCAACTAACACAACTCCAGATCCACAAATAAAAGCATTTGTCAGGACAGAAGCAATAGGTTGTTCAGTCCAAAAATCTGATTCCATCAGTAGGATGAGGTTAAGAATGCTGATTGTATACTACTTGCTGCTGCAAGGAAAGGCAGTCAAATAACTGATGGAAATCCAAACTACCCACTTTATTCTTTTCTGCAATATGGTGATCTCCTTTACACAGATGAAGCTGAACCTCAAGAGAAAGTTTAAACAAATAAGCAGTCATGGAAAAGAACTGAACCATGCAGATGAACTAGGTATTTTCAGACCTGTCTTATTAACCAGAACACTTCTATCAAATCTCTCGTGCAAGACTGCTTCACAAACTTCGCAGCAGGAAACCCAAGGGGGGAAATAAGATCGTTAGTACTCTAAGCAATGAAAAGAAAGGATGATGGCTGACAAGTTTGGTCAAGCACATTGACTATAAAGGATACATACTAGTGTCAGAAAAAGCAGAACTACTAGTTAATGAACTCCCTACATCCTAGGAGTCCAAAGAGGACAAGGTATCAAGCCAAGTGACAAATTCTGAATCTCAAACTTCATTCAGAGTTCAGATTTAAGACTCTACAGTAGATATTACTAACAACTAGAAAAAACTGCCCTTATTTCAGAGTAGCCATATTGTCCTTCCCAAACCTACTTGAAACATGAGTTCCAAATGGGATTTAACAAATTGCCTAATTTGCAATCACACATGTGAGCAATCACGTTTGCAGTCCTGCAACTTTTAATTTAAAATATCAATTTAGTCTAATCATGTAACCATCCATTGTTCCAACATAATAATAGAATTTAGGTTGGCAGAAATACCTGGAAGTCATTTAGTATAACCCCAGGACTAGACCAAGCTAACTTCAGAGATAAATCAAGTTGTCTAGAGCATTAACAGGAATATAGATATCCAGGATAATTTAGAAATCCTTCAATTTTAAGTCCCATGTTGATGAATTGTTATAGGAAAGGTTTAAAGAAGAAAAAAAAAAGCATAATAGGTTACTCCACAGATATCAAAAGAAATTACATTTTGTCTAGTCAGTAATCTTATACTTGTATTTTAAAGTCTTCCTGAGATAATGAAATTGAGCCACTATTTACCATCTTGGATATGTCTAAAGACACTGTCTCTCCACTGTCCCAGTTTGTCAAATGCACAGGAACAGTGATATGTGCTATCCTGGCTCATCCACAGCCTTTGTTGTGTAACATGATAAACCTAGAATTGTCAAACCATCATAAACTGATCTCCCCCCATTCCCTTCTTCCCTACACTTTGAAAAAGTGCAGCAAATCAGCTAATTTATGTGATTCATTAGAACAGCAAAATGTAAGAAAAACACAGAATCATAGAACCAATGAGGTTGGAAAAGACCTTTAAGATCATCAAGCCCAATTGTTACCCCAGGACTGCAAAGTCCAGTGCTAAACCGTATCACTGAGAGCCTCATCTACACAGTTTCTGAACACTTCCAGCGACAGTGATTCCACTGCCCTAGGAAACCTGTTCCAATACCTGATTACCCTCTCTGTGAAGAAATTTTCCCCAATATCCACTTTTACCTCCTCCTTTTCTTCCTCCCATGCCCCTCCAAAAGAAACAACCACCTATGAACGGTGAAATGGTAAAAAAATGTTTAATCTTCAAACACATGAAACTGTTAGATTTGGGAATTTATATGCTACAGAAAGTCAATACATACATTTGAGAATCCCTAAAAATTCAACATATACCAGCAATTGTAAGAAAATCATAAATTCCCTAATATTAGTACCTCAGGAAATGCTAGAAAAGGTAACTCTCCCTGTTTCTTTAAGACATCTCAGTTTATACCTTCCTCCTAAGAGTTCACAGAAGTATTTAGGGCATAGATATGGGAAAGCAAAACCTGCAAGGTCAAAAACCATACAGAACATAAATTTCGGTGAAAGAAGTAACACAACTAGCTGTGCCTTAAAATAAGCTGAAATTGAGAGCTAAGACCAGAAGAAGCACCTGCAGAACAGAGAGCACATACTACAAGTAACAAACATGAATGTTATAAATATGGATCACTTCTCTGTGTTACATATGGGGACATGGACCAGGATCTAATTTATTTTATTTTTTACTGACACGGTTGGGTTTTTTGCTGTTTCTATTTTCCTGGAGGGGAAAAGATTTGAAACATACAAAGGAGAACAAACAATAACTTCACAGCTGCCGAGTCTTAGTCTTTACATCATCACAGGTAAATCCCAGTTTTGTTTACATTTGTACAGGAAAGCTCCACTGAAGCCAAAATTTAAGATCTCCCATCTTCCTATGATATTGCTTAAGAAGACCACTCTCTACTCCAGCTTCTACCCCTCATTGTATCCCTACAGCAGGGTAGTATTACTATGCAAGATGCTAAAATGCTGCACAGACATCTTCTAGCAATTTAGAATGCTTGATCAAGGTACCACAGCTCCTGGGAGGAGTGACTCCTTAGTCACTGAAGAGTCATTTTTAAAGCTGAAGAAGTCAATCTTAGTAGAGGCTTATTGCTCTTTCACCCTGGACAGGGATTCTTTCCAAAAGCATCCTTCCTCTTACAGATGAGAGGCTGCCTAATTTCCCAGGCAAGATGTATAAACAACACAGAGAACAAAAAGTTAAATGCTCTTCCTTCACTACAACAGACTGAATTGAACAACCGATCATCTGCCTCCAGGATACAGCGGGAATAGGTCACAGTTAAGAACTGGTGAAAATCCAGACTCTGCCAAGCAAGTGACAAAAATCTGGGTTTATTCCTTTGTCCGCAGGCAACCATCACCAGACTAAATGGATTCTGTACTCAACTAAGTTCATTTGAGATTAATTATAAATTCCTCTCAGTAGGACAAAAAAAAATGAAACCTTGGCAAGACAACAGAGCAGGGGTAATGCACACAGTGCATAATGGTCTTAGAGCTGGAAGGGAGTTGGTAAGAACCATGCACGATTTGTATCAGTTGAGTCAAAGATGCCCAGTCCCCAAAAATGATGATTTGCCTGATCAGTGTCATTTTTTTCATATACAAGTGCTTTTTTCACAGAGATATGCAAAGTGAGCTCTCAGTGAAGGGCTTTTTTTCCTTACATTGCCAACATAGATTAAAAATTAGCACATTACTGAACACTATGGTAATAGCAGAGGCTGGTGCAAAGTCTTTTCTCAAGAGATCTTTACACTGAGGTTTTCTACCTCTTGGAAGAGGATTGAATTCTCTCACTTAAAACCACCCCACACAATCATGGATTGCAAGGGAATTCCAAAATATTATTATGATGATGATTGTATTTTAATAGCTCTCTCACTAGATACAAATAGTATTACTCCTTTTTTTCCTTTTTAAAGAATTGCAGGATCCCATTTTATCTATATGCAGACATGCTAATGATAATATGACAGGCTTTAATATAGTGGCTCGCGATAGCAGATGGCCCTTCAGTGCTGTGTTTTATTAGTTTGTTTTGCCCAAGAAATATTTGGCTACAGGAACTGTAGCATGTCATTGATTTTATTATTGGTGAATTATCTCAGAGCCTGGTAATACAAAATGCTCAGACAGTTACTCATTTAATTTATGTTTTGTTGTCACTGAAGAAACCTTTGTCATTGCCCCTGCTATCAGTCCTCTGCTATCACTCCCTTCTCATCAAACCCAGCTGATGGTTTCCCCATGTAACATTCTTGACATCAACTCATTTTCCCTGTTTGCTGTCTTTTGGGGGTTCAGAGTGAATTCAGCATCCAGCTCAGCTCACATTTCAGTCCATGCCCTGGCTCACCTCCCTTCCTCCGGTCAGCACTGGTGACAGACTCCCTGCCAATGACCCAGCTCTGGGACAGATGCCAGCCTGGCTTTTCTTATGCTTATATGCTCCAGAGCCTCTACATTTCATCATGCAGCATGAAACTTGTGTGCACCCTGAATGCGGGAGGGGAGTGCTCGTGTGAGACCATCCTTTGCTCCTCAGAGATGCACCTGGCACATCAGCAGCTCTTCCATATCCTTCTGTCAGCTACCAAGACCACAAAGCACACTTCCCTGGTCCAAGCAAACAAACATCATTAACCAAAAGCACACAAAACCAGTGATCTGCACAACATATTTGCTTCTAAACACAAATTCTCCTAAACACTTTCAACAGTTGTTCCAAAACAATTACAGAAGCTTAAGAAAAAAAAAAAAAAAAGAAAATAAAAAAAGTCTAATTCTCAGCCTTATGTAGGTCATCCAGTGTTGGAACTTAAAACTCTCAGATCCACAACACAGTTGATAGGAATGGCTGGAGGGGAAGCAGCATGTAGAGAAGCCCATATGGGCAACATATGCTGCACCAGGAAACCACTAACTTTGTGACAGCAGCAGAATTTTCAGGGTAAGAGATGTTTCTACGTGGCTCCAAGAACAGAGTGTGGTCTAAAGATGGAAGGCAGCATATCCCATTATAAAAAATCACATTAGAATCATCTGTGGAAAGAGAACAGGCATGATCCCCTGCTAGAATACTAAACAGACAAGTGCGCTGAAACACACAGGAAAAATACAGCCAAGGGTTCCCTGCATGAATTGTGTTTAAAGGCAATGCAGTCCAACATTTCCTGTCTAAAAGACAACATATATTAAAAAAACATATTATATATTAAAACAGATGTTAAAAACAATACAGGGTGCATTTTAAAAGTATGCCAATTAGCAACATTTTTTGTATTATCAAACAAAGTTTTGAAAGTTTACTGAAGTCCTTTCCAAGAAGGCTGAACAGTAGAAAACTTCCAAATAGTCTTTAGCACAGACAGTGCTCAAAGCCACCAGCTGAGAAAAGATCCAATGAGCCTGGGAAAACTGACGGCTTAGGAGAGGAAAATTACAATAATCTTCTATTCATCACTTACAAGGTGATAAATCCTACTAGTGCCACATTTAAATATGCAAAATCTAAAATAGAAAAAAGAATTTAAATCTAGTTTTCAACAATTCTTCATGATCTTAAAAATTAAAAAAAAAAAAAAAAAAAGCTAGGAAATACTGTTAGTACTGTCCTAATTTAGATAGGAGCTAATTAATAAAAACAATGCTCTGAGAAGGCACGGTTTGCAGGGGGGGAGAACATGTAAGTGAACTATTGCAACAGCCAAAGCCGTTTGTCATCTTTAGGTGGGATTCACTGCTGGCTATGAAATCCAAACATGAATCATAAATTCTGGGCCTGCCACCATTTTTTATCTGATGCACAGAAAGGTGTGGAGAAGCTTCCACACTTCCTGTGTTGGATGATCACTGCAAGTTACAGAGCTAAACTTGTGTTCAGAACTCAGCATGAAGTCACATGTAAGCCTACAGCTTTCAACTCTAAAACTGGGCGACCAACAGCTGCATCCCACAAGACAGTAAACAATACACAGAATCTTGAACAGTCTGAAAGAGCCTAAAACCACAAAAATATAGCTAATGTCGGTCTTTGAGTGAGCTGGGTTGTTTTGAGAATAGTAGATAAAGTAACATTTATTACTTTTGCTGTGTTCTGCTTTGACTAGGCATTCAAAGATTTTCAAGCAAGTCCATGATTTTCTATGAGCAGAAATTAAAAAGTGAAGTTAAGAATCTTGGAGGGGGAGTCAGAAGATAATCTAAGGTAGCAACTTACCAGGATGGAAACACTATGATCAAAGAGCTATCAGTGTGAAGACAATTCCAACAACTCACTTCTTTTATTACCTATATTTAGAATATTTCTTCATTTACTTATATCCCTCCATTTCCTACTAGAGATCTAAATTCTATGAGCCGAAAACGCAATGTATTAGTGCTCACATCACTTTCAATCACCTTGTAGCACAAGCAATTTTTAAAATGTTTTACGAAAATACATATCTGGGCTGTTTAGATAAGAAGACCCCGTATCAAATACTTTCATTGCCCTGTAAATACATACTGCCATATAAATGCATAGCATCACAACATATTAAGACATTTCAAGGCACTGTTGTCTTTCAAAAAAATACCTGCTACTTCAAAAGCAAATAATCCTACTTTTCCTATCAGCGCAACATTTAGCAAACAATACCTCAAGTCTGTTTCTACTCACAGCGCTGAAAGTACCAGAAGTGCTCACACATGCAACAAAGAAACTCATGATCTCCTGGCTTACAGAAGATTGCCTGAAGATAGAGGACAGTGGTGGCTATCTTCTCTTCTTACACTTCTATTACTTCGTTTGCTTCCCCCTTCCCCCCCTTAGATGTCTCTGAAAACCACACACTTCATACCAGAGCTCCTAGAGTGTATATCAGGAGCAGTATTTCATAGGTAGTAAAGTGTTTTAAACTACATTTCTTGCCATTTCATTCATACACATACAGGTAGGGTTATACTGCATGTGTCAAAACCATTGATATTGTTGGAGATTCTGCAAGTGCATGTAAGGGAATACAAAAGTAATTTCTCCCCCTCCTTTCCTTATTAATAAAAAATGCATTTGAGGAGATGATTATTTAGTTCTAACCTAAATATGAACATAATGGAAAAGCAAAGAGAGTAGAGGAAGGGGGAAACCACCAATTTGCTAAATGTTATCTTGCTTAAACAATACATTCTATATGCATATATATTCAGCCTCACAGACTATCCCCCTCTCTTTTATAATTGGAAATATGAAGGTCAATTATCCCTTAAAACTCTTGCCAGTAGAGAAGACTTCTGGTCTGAACTTCAGGGCATGCAATGGATGCATTATGGAAGAAGAGTATATGGAAGCAACAACACAAAACTCCCAATTTTCTTTTCTTTCTTCTCCTCTCCCATATCTTGGGAGTAAGCAGTTATAAAGATAATGATTTGAGGCTTTAAGGAAAGTGCCAGCTAATTATGTCTTTATCTGCATTTCTTTATATTCTACTTTCACAAAGACAGAAGCCATAGTCTGCATTTAAATGCAAATTACTGAAGATAAGCCAAATATTCAGAATTTTGTAAGAAAATATACTTCCTATGGACAGCCACCAAAAAAGCATAAGCATTAAGAAGCAGAGGACAATTTACTTTGTTTTTAAACAAACAGATCTCACTTAATTCTGAATGACGTAGTAGTTCATTTCCTGACAAGAACTTGTGATTCCAACTCATCAGTTAATTACATAGCAACTTGTCTGGCAATAAAATCCCTGTGACAGAAGTCCACAGTCTTACAATAGCTCAAAGACTTTCCAGCAACAATTTCCTTCCACAGATTCAGAAGCATATGTTAGGTCAAGACACAGATTTTGAAATGTATAAAGTTTTGGGAGAGCTTTCAGGGATTCAAATAGACAACCTGCATCCTATGAATTGTCTAGACTCTGTCTTTTAATTTGACTCAGAAAGGTAGGAAGAAAATTGTAAAATCTTGAGGCCAGACTGCACAAGTGCAGGAGCTCATTTAAATTCACAAGTAGAAAGCCCCTGATCCACTCAAATAATGCAAAATAAAACAGGTATTAACAGGAAAAGGAGACAGTAGCAAGTGTTTAAATTGGTGACTTGAAACACATTACTATGGGGTTTTAGACTGCAGAAGGATTTTTAAATACTTATACAAGCACTGAAGAAAAAAAAACCACAACAAATGCATTTGCAACAAAACAAAAAAAAGTAAAACACACACAAAAAAAACCACAAAACCACAAAACCCCCCACTGTGTGACAAACTAGCAGCATGAAAATTATTAAGATAATATTTTTTCCTCAGTAAAAATAGATTAAGCTTCTACAACAAGAAGTCCAAACAACTCTGAAAATCCAGGCCCATGACTGCTAGCATTAAAACCTGGTTACATAAAATTTAACACAAATAGCGACAGTGCATCCTGTAATGCTCTTTTCTCTCCTTCAAAAGCCCAATCCAAAATATGCAGCCTATTTCATAGACATAGTTCATCTAGTATAACTGGGGTGTCTTTGAATATATATTTATGTCCACATACATGTCTGCTTAGGCCCCTTCCAGTCAGTGGAGACAAGCAGGCATAGCACAACTTGCTTATTCTAATCCAGATGTCTACAGATGAGACAAACTGCAGCCCAGAAATTTCTGCTTTTCTTCAAGTGATGATGGAAAGTGACCTGCAGTACATGCTCAGCCAGTCTCCACTTGGTATGATGAATTCCACTCATTCGGCCATATAGGATCCAATACCCTCATCCCTGTGGTAACTACTAAAACTTAAAAATGAAAGAAATAAAACAAGATAAAGCCATTATTTTAAAGGTAAATGTAATTCATACATAAAACTCATCTGCCGGTTCACAAACTGCTAGAAATGTATCAAAACATATTTCAACTAAGGCAGCCATTAAAAGTAACCATTTTGCAAGTATCACATAAAATCTTACACAAATCCTAAAAACCTTTTTTTGCTTATGCTCATAGAAAGGTCCAGCAGAAATCACTGCATCTAAAAAAGAATCTGTTGCATTAGGAAGCAATAATGGGAATATGATTCAACTCCTGACTTAGAAAGACAAACTTCATTTGAATGCGTTTTCATTAAGATTCACCAACAATTTCAACTTAACACCATGTTAAACTACGATATGTATCTGGGTGCTGCTCAGCTTTTAGCTGTAGGTTACTAGTGCATTTCTAATGACATTTCTTTAGCTTCCTGATACTTCCTGAAGAAGTTTTACCTTGTTTTATAGATGCAGTCTTTTCATAGGTCCTTGTTTTGTATTTCAAATAATCACCTATACTAGAAAAGTTAAGGTGACTTCTCCAGCAAGAGGAACAAATAAACTCACTTCATGCATCTATGCATTGGACTATCACAGTCAAAGCCTGAGAACTCTGGACTATTAAACATTCTCTGGCAGTGGATATTGCTGGAAAGCATTACATCCTGTGCTTCTACATTGCATGAAGTTTTCAAATCCCCTCCATTAGACACCTACATATAGGAACTGAAGTTTAACTCAACAAAAGATTTTGGCATATGTAGTATTTGGGAGGTTATTCTGTTATTGGGTTTTGTATGCAAACTCAAATTGTAAAGACTCAATAGTATGAAGGAAGTTACAATAATGCTTAGGGTTTCTGTTGTTTGAGAACAAGATCTCTCAGATGGTAAAGAGTCAGCTACTAAAAAAACAATAAAATTGAGTTTAAAGCAAAATTATTTATATTTCAGTATAGCTTTTCCTTCAAGCATAACAATGGTCTCAAAGTCTACTGGACTATTCAGATAACAGGGTAAAACACCATTTCCATTCCTCTCAACTTTTAAGCCTTATTTTAATTAGGAGGAATTTAACTCCTCCTTTCTTCAGGAAAGTACAAGAATACAGGTAACTGTGAACAGAATCAGGCTCACAGCAAACCTCTCTGTATCCTTGAGTACCAGGCTATTGGATAGACCTAGCTGGATTTCTCTGCCATTTTGAACAATAAAAAAGTATCCTGAAATCCAGAAATCCAGTTTAGTTGCCAATTTAGTTGACTTCACAATGCCTGTGCTCTTGTACAAGAGGTTAGCTCTCCAGGTGCTAGCAGGAGCTCCATCCTTCCCCTATTCTTATATTTGAAGCACTGACTTCTCCCCTGCCTGCTACAGCCCCAGTAGTCAGCTTCCTCCACACTAGCTTTACTTGTCTTCTAGTTCTCAGTGCCAGCCCCAAACTAAGCACTCCCTCAAATGCATCAGGTTGGAGAGGAAAGAACAGAAAAAGCAAGCATTTCCACTGTGCAATAAAGCACCAAACCCCTCAGGTTTTACGAAGGAACTTGGTCCCTTGCTCTTCCTTCCCTGACACATTAAGAGCGAGAAGGGAAGAAATCAATCTCTAATTCCCAATAGCAGTGCAGGGTCTCCTTTAGGGACAGGGTGCTGCAACTCAACTCTCATTTCCCCTCCTGGAACAGAAGAAAGTCACAATGAACAGAAACCTTTATATTCATGTTTGCTTTGTCTCCTTTAAGTAATAGGTAAAATTTGAGAGAGAAAAAAGAAAAAAGAAAAAAAAAAGAATAAAAGAAGTAGCCTCCCAAGGCACCTCCAAGTAAAATAAGATCTCTGCTGTTCCAGACGCACAGCTACATCCAGTTCGGGTATGAATACTTGTGGAACAAATACTATGAAATAAAAATCCCCACCAATGCCACTGGCATGGAAAGGGAACAGCTTCTGCTTTGCACTTCTGAGGGTCTAGACTCACCCATAGGGTGGCTAAGTTCAACTCATGTTCCCTCTCTTTTAATATTTAAGTGAATCCCTAAGAACAGCAATAACCACAATGAAGCAATAACACTTAATACAAGGGGTTTAAGTGACTGTATTTATCAGAAAAGCTCCTCACCACCACCCCAGGCTTTTATTGGTAGAGAGAACAAATGAAATCTCTGTAAAGCCTACTGTTTTTAATTCCTGCATTATTTATACCAATTGTTTTGAAGCAAGAGAAAAAAAAACGAAGGAAAATGAGAAAGGACCATGCAGTTCTTAATTGAACACTACCCCTTCTGTGGCTGCGACGGCAGATGAATAGAAAAGAACATAATATCCAGTCAACCTAGACCCAAAAAACACCCAAACAAGAAGTTAATTACACCTTTTCAAATAAGAAAAGGGAAAGGAAGATGGATTTAAATGTTATCAGAAGAAAGTAATCAAGATTATTATTCTACCAGAAAATATCCCAAATGCACAGAGAAGAACAAAACCCATGAATAAATAAGCAATCACTGTGTTGTGTAAACAAAAAGTTCACGTTTAATAAATCTGGCTCTTCTTATGCATGATTAAACATTCTTATATGTTGTAAGAAAAAAGTACAAGAACAGCCCTGAGACACCGAGGTAGGAGAAGGAGGCAGAGGAGGTGCTCCAGGCACTGGAGCAGAGAGATCATGGTGGAGCAGGTGATCTCTCCCTGCAGCCCATGGAGACCACACCAGAGCACATCTTTATTTCGTGAAGGACTGCAGCACCTGAGAAAGACCCACACTGGAGCAGGGAAAAGTGGGAGGAGGAAAGAGTGGCAGAGAAAAGCTGTTCTGCACTGACAACAGCCCCCCACACCTATGACTGTGCCACTCGAGGTGGGAGGAAGAGACAGATGAGCTGGGAGTGAAGGAGTGATAATGAGCCTGGGAAAAAGATGAGGTGGGATAGGGGTGGAAGGCATTTTAGGTTTCATCTCTGTTTCTCACCATTCAACTCTATTCTGACAGACAATAAATTATATTAATTCTCCCCAAGTCAAGTCTGTTTTGCCTGTGATTGTAACTGGTCAGTGACGTCCCTGTCTATCTCGATACGCAAGCTTGTCCTTATTTTCTCCCCGCCCTACCTATTCAGAAGGAGGAATGAGAGAGCAGCCAGGCAGGTGTTTGGCAGCAGGCCACAGTGAACCCAGCAAAGCTATAAAACTCTTGTTTCTGTCTACTCAATCAAGTGTTTTGCAGTTCTGCACCCCGAAAAAACTCCAGAAGCTAAAGCCTCCCTCTGCAGCCAAAACCCCAAGGTGCTGGCCTGCCGCCTCACACAGCTAACAAGCTAACACAAGAACACAGGTAATAAGGGAAAACTCCAAACAGCAATGCTGTCTTTGCTAGTCATTTTTTCCCTCCTCTCAAGTCAATGGTACTACCCTCCTTAGCTCAGGGTATCCTTGGCAGAGATGGTGAAACAGAAGGTGACATAATGAGTGAAGAAAGGAAGGAGAGTGAGAGGATGGCAAAAGGTTGAGAGGTGACAACTGGGGCAAACAGAAAACTAGAGCTGGGCAAGTCGCACAACCAGGCTGGGACAGCACCGGAGGTGGCACAGCGAAGCTGATAAAGGACAATACGAGGGGACAAGACTGGCAGGAGAGCTCCATACAGCATGATTCTTAGCAGGAAGCAAAGTTAGTCTGGAAAATGAGCAAGAGCTGGATTGAAAGCCCCCAAGTCAATTTGGTGAAATAAGGAGGGCTGCTGTCTGTTGATGCCTGCCCTACGTCATACAATACAACACATTTAGATAAAAGCTGCAGGTAGCTGCAGTGTAAGTTGCCCTGTGCTCCTACATGATGCTGCACAGGGTGCTCGACCAGCATGAGCGCACCAGGGTGGTGAGGGAAGCTCAGGGCTGGATGGGCAGCCAGCCCTAAGGTCACTGGAAGCAGTGACACAGTAAAAAAAAGAGTTAAAATGTGGCCAAAGGGTGAATTTTCCCAGCAGGGGAATGGGGGGAACCAAATCCAAACCTTCACATTCTTACAAAAATCCTTCTCAGTATAAAAAAAACCCTATAGCAAAACTAGCAAGATAACAGGTTATCATTTGGAAATAGTCACTGCAGTTGCACTGAACCAGGATACATGGAAATATGAACGGCTTGAAGGAAATAAACTCAAGATAATTTATAATGAATGCAAACTTGAAGCAAGTCTGAAATGTCTCCTTTTGCCATCTGTAGCTCCAGATTAATATTAAGGTTTTCAGTACATTACAACAAACAGATACTTTACAAAAATCTTTGCTTATTATGAATTTGCAATGCAGTAAACACAATAGGAAATGTTACTGCACTGAACACTATTTGTTAAAAAAAAAAATAAATCCCTCATAGCCTCTAATATTTCAAATAAATCTTATGATTAATACAAGCATATGAATGCAGCCCATTCCATGAATTATGTGGGATTTTTTGACAATACATCAAATGCAAGTTTTTTCTTCAGCTTTCATTTGCTTCCATTTCTCCTCTTGTAATTTCAGACTCCATGGAAATATATTGACAAAGGGCATTTGATAGGAGACCTTTAAGATTTCAAGTAACTTGATTATTCATCGCTCTGAGTGATATTATATACTAACCACTATTTACATTTGGCCTTTGAGCAGCGATGCTCACTTACGTATTTTTGAAATGCAGCATCCTTCTTACCCCCTAGATTTTTTCCTTTTAAATCGAGGCCTCTGCAGGTAAAGAACTACTCAGGGAAAAACAACAAACAAACCAACCCACCACACAGTAAATTAAGTGACTGCACAAAAAATGCCTTTCTGACAACATAATCGCTGTACTATGCATGTGAAAAGACTGCAACACCAGAAAGCTTCAGCTTCTTAATATCTTTTTTTTAGGGAGCTTACTGTGGTTTCAAAGTCATTTATTTTGCCCTGTAGTCATTCAAAGGGGAAAGAGAGGTCAAGATGGTACGAAAGAGAGGTCAAGACAATATGAAAGAGAGGAAAGTGCGTGGAATTCATCAATTCTCTGCAAGACACTTGCAAACAGGATTCTGGCCTTTGATTCTGGCCTAAATAAGAGTTTTTCCCTTCTGTCCCATAGCCCATGCAAGTCTCCTCGTGCACTCAACTTCCCCACCTCTCAGCTCCACACTATTCCAAGCAGAGCGAAAACTCCATAAATTGTACACTAGGCTTCCCAAGATGCCAGCTCAGACCACCATCCACATGCTTCCTAGCTTCTAATAGAGCTTGGAGACTTCAGTCATAAGACTATGCCCATGTTGGTCAGCAATGGCATCTCTTAGCTACAACCCTTTGTAAATCTTTTCATCTGATTTTTCAGGGGCATTCAGGTCTGATGTGAGCCTAGACTCCAATAAATATTAATCTAGCTATTATGATGCCATTTTTTTCTTATGCTTTAAGTCACATATAGGCTGTCTACACCGCCTAAAGTGCTGTAGGCCACTGTGTCAGAAGTAGTAATTGTTCAGATTACTACATCTCCACAACACTTTTGTTCATTCCTCTGAAACAGCTTATTCTTCTGTCTCCCTTAAGTGAACTCTTCAATACCCAAGAGTTTGCACAGCAGACTACTAGACAGCACACCGAAAGCATCTCTACCCTTGAGAGACAAGTAGCAACACTGATGGGAGAGCTCTCAGGAATTCTCGAGTGCCAGATCTTAGAGAGGTGTTACTCTTGAATGGAAAATTTGCAGGAAAAGAAAGAGAAATCAATAGAAATGCTACATTATGCCCATGGCCTCTAGTTCCCACTTCGTAAGAGTCTTCTCTACATAACCGCATTCCTGTGATGAAGGCAGACTGGTGTTACAAGCACGAGTCCAAGTTAACTGTGCTGTAACTCAGCCCTCCCATAGGTGAAGTCTGACTTTCCACCCGTAAGAAATGGGAGGTAGCTCTAATGCCAGAGCACCAGGCTGCAAACATGCCCTGGCAGGGTCACTGCTTTAACTTCTCCAGTGCATGTTCCAGCTAAACAGAAGCCAACCAGAGGCTCTGAGAAAAACAAAACAAAACAAAACCAAGGAGGGAGAGATTTAAACCTAGTGCCTGGGACTTGGTAGATCTTGCTCCTGTTCTCTAAAGGCAGCACTCTTAACCTTGTATTTCAGTTTTCATCTTCTTTTGTTACTTCCTATATACCTTCAACTACACTCATTAAAAAACTCACTTTTACAGATGTTTTTCATAACATTTCAAAACTCCTCAGTATCCAACCTAGCTTTACAAGCTAGTCAGATGAAAACAAACAAACCAAGAAATTATTAGAAATTAGGAAGTTTTTTATGACAATTTTGCTCTACCATTACTGAAATACAGAAATCCCACATCACGACCTTTCTCAATGTTAAAATTCAATATAATATGCCCATCTGTTTCTCTGAATGAAATGCTGATTCCCCAAGGTATCACCTCTGATGTATAAGAAGTCAAAGCTTGCAGGGAAGCAAAGTATTCTCATAAAGGCATTATGTCTTCCTTTGAAACACAACTTGAAACTTACAAGTTTAAGTTTCAAAAGCCCACATTCCAATGAAGTTTGCTTTTAAAACCTGCAAAAAGAAGGTAGAGTTTCTGTTCTTATTTTAAAGACAAACATACAAAAGCATATTGCAAAGCAACAGGAGCTGTAGCAGGAGGCTATTATAAAAGGTTTCAGAGGCAGTAAGATACCTTGAAAGGATTTTCTCTCAGAAGAATGAAAATCAGATTAATACTCCTGAGAAAGCAGAAAGCAAACACACTGTATGAAGAATGAGATTCTGTTTCTCAAGAGACTGAATTAGGTAGAACAAGCAGGATCATCTCCTAAAATCAGACTTTATAAAGTGAACAGCTGGACAGACTAATACTTACTGCCAAAGCTAAAGCAGCAGCACTCTGGTAGCCACTTCTCTACAGACTGAAGTTTTTAGGGACAAGTATCTACACCAGGACTACTCAATCCAGCAGGAGAAAAAAAAAGGAAACTCATCGTAAGAGATTATTTCTTCTTTCAAAATGGTGTTTTCTAAAGCCCTGAAAACAGGGACAGGCAAACAGCAAACACAGAACAAGCAAACGATAGACAGACATCACACCAAAAAAAGACTCTAAATTAATCAGCTATTTGATACAGAATAAGGCTGGTTTTCAGGGGAAAAGAATTATCAAATAATTGTTGATTAAAAAATGCAAATGTATTTTGCTAAATAAGGTTTCATATAGTTTGAGATCATATTAAAAATACAACTGCTCTTTTCTTCAAATACAAGGGAACAAGTTACAGAAGGTATAAGAGCTATAGGGAGAAAAACCTAATTGGGACAGATAATTATCAGCATTAAACACAAGACAAGCTACAAAAGGATAATCATACTTCTTAATCAAATAAACATATTTATTCTATTTTATTATATCAATTATAGGAAATGGTCTGTGTCCAACTGACAGAACTCACCACGGGAAATTCTTCTCTGGACTTACGAATTTTTAGTTTGTGTTTTTTCTCCCCACAAAAGTAGTCAAACCCCTGAACAGAGAGGTCACAGTCTTCACGCTTGGAGGTGTTCAACACAGCCTGGAGTTCAACACAGAGCAAGTCTCCTCCTCAGTCTACAGCAGACCCCTTAAAAATAGCCCAGATGAGTGGGTGACCTAATGGATGAACTGACACACACACTAGCCTCCACTGACCAGATCACCACTATCTAAATGGGAGTCCAGACAAATTTACAGATCTGAATCTGTCCCCTTCCCAAGCTTTTCTTCTTGCATGAGCAAATAGATCTCTCCAGTTAAATAAAAACACTAAAACTAGCTAAATCATTTCTGAATAACTGGTTAAATCCATGACAGTATCTGCTACTTCAACATTACACCACTTGAAAAGTAATAAAGCCTCTTCATGTATCAAATGAGAGAAATAATCCTACTGTACGGATTGGTCTGTAATTTACAATAATTGGTATATTCTATTCCTTTATTTCTAAAACATATGAAAGGTAGTTGCTGTGAAGGAACACAGATTCATTCATAGAATGAAGGACAGAAGTATTGCAGAGTGTCCGAAAAGGCTAACACAAAACTTACATCTTTCAGTTTCCTCCCTGTGCACATCAGTGATTACAAGATACTCTGAAACTGGAGCATTTTATTACCCCAAAATACCAGATGTTTCTGGCATTATGACAAGACAGCAGCATTACCACAACACTCACAATAACCTACAACTTGTAGAAAATCCACAGTTAAGATGAGTAACACTTAAGAACCAATGCCTCTCTTTACTTTAGAAAAATACATGCTATGTAAGCCAAAAATTGGGAGGTTTTCATAACAGTATTTTATTATTTCATCATAAACAGTATCAAACAGTGGGAAAATAAGAAAAGAAACCAAGATTCTGTGAGCCTTCTGTAAACATAGTCTCATCTTTCAACAAGGGATTTTTTCCTCCAGTATTTGACTCCCATTCCTGCTGCCCTGCAGAGCTACGGAAACAAGGCATGCTCAGCCTAAATTCCTAACCTCTAACAACCAGATGCAGGACTTTCAGGCATATTTAGCCACATCATATTGCTCCTGTGAACAATTGCTACAAAACAATTTAAAAATCACCATGTTGCTTCTACACAATGAAGTCCCCAAGTCACATCTTTAAGAATAAATTCACACTCTCTATAAGGCACGTGGTTCAAGGCCAAGAATTTTTCTTCTCTATGCAGAAATCTTGTATAAACATAAGAACAGTACATTACTGTTCTTTCAATACGGACACATGTAGCAAAAAACAGTCATTTCCTCCAAGGCAAATTTGCAAAAACATGTTATGAGGATACATCTGCAGCCTATCCTTTTCTGACGTGAGTCAGAAAGAATACCTGTTTCTCGACAGGACACTGAAAGAAATACCATACTGTCACACACGTAATTGTCAGTGCAGTATTCCCATTTACAGTGCTATGACCTCACTCAAACAACACTGAAGTCCTTTCATTACTTCCAGGTTATATCACTGCTCTTACATCACAAGCCAATTAGTACTTGCTGAGATCTACATTAGCTCAACAGGCATTTTAAAGTCAAATAGCGACAGATTTGCCTCAGACAACTAATGTTTGATACCAGTGTTTAATTTATCCAATTCTTTCACTTGTCCCTTCTCTAGTATTGAATTTTATCTTAAAAGTCATAAACAGCAGGCTACCACCCACCAACAGTTTTTTAATTTCTATTAATTTGACTAAATTAGTATCTTCAAAGTAGAAGAGCAAAAAAACATGGACAGTTTGAAGTGGGTTTTTTTTATGCATGTCTGACCTTCAAAGGCACCACTGTCAAAACAGGTAAAATCAATTAAATTCATTTTTGAAAAAAACATAAGTTACTAGGAAACACGGTGGTACCCAAACCAAAAGTACACTGAGTTCTGAACAATCACGCCCAAAAACTATCTATCTGACAATTTTCCTTCACTAACCCTCCTGCAGTTTTCCCCTACGTCAAACACTCAAGCAGGGGTGTCCATCACTACCAGTAAGGGAAAACCCAGCTTGCCTCCCCCAGAACAAACTATTTGCCCTTCCATCTGCCTGTCCTTACATCATGTATTGACTCCTCTGCTAATAGCCAACCTGCTCCCCATTCAGTCGCCCCAAATGGGAAATGTGCAGGCACTGCACGCACAGAATCATATAATCATCGGGTTTGGAAGGAACCTTTGGAGATCATCCAGTCCAACCCCCCTGCCAAGGCAGGGCCACCTAGAGCAGGTTACACAGGAACGTGTTCAGGCAGGTTTTCAATGTCTCCAGAAAGGGAGACTCCACAACCTCTCTGGGCCGCCTGTTCAATACTCTACCCACATAAAGTTCTTCCCCATGTTGAGTTGAAACTTCTTGTGTTTTCGTTTATGGCCATTGCTCCTCATCCTGTCACTGGGCAACACTGGAAAGATTCTGTCACCATCCTCCTGGCACCTGCCTTTGAGATATTTATCTGCATTAGTGAGATTCCCTCTCAATCTTCACCAGACTATTCAGGCTCAACTCCTGCTGTCCCTCCTCGTAAGACAGATGCTCCAGTCCCTTAATCATCTAAACAATGTTTGTGGACTTGAAGCTTTTCCCCCAGCCACCCACTAGAGTGGAATAGGAGAGCCATAACTAACCTTCAAGTCTCAAGGGGGCTTTTTGTCTGCAGAGCAATCAGACCAGCAGTTTCACCAACTTTCTAGCAAAAGGTATCTGAACCTCTAGATAAATCTGAGGCACTTACAACCTGTTCCCTTTCCTGACTACATCACTCCTCTCTTGCAATGACAGTTAAGACAGTACATTCCATACATCTTCCTGAAAATAGAGACAACTAGTGTACTATCAGGCTTATAAAAGGTGGAAGCAAGGACAGGCAGTCTGGGAAGAATACAGGGAAGTTGGCTGGGAAGCTAGGGACCAGGTTAGGAAAGCTAAGGCCCACTGAGAATTAAAATTGGCTAGGGATGTGAAAGATAACAGGAAGGGATTCTATAGGTACACTGCAAATAAAAAGCAGGCTAGGGACAACGTGGGCCCTCTCTGGAAGCCATCAGGAGAACTGGCTACCCTGGATTTGGAGAAGGCTGAGGTTCTTAATGACTTCTTTGCCCCAGTGTTCATCAGCAAATGCTCTGACCACAACACCCAAGTCTTGGAAGGCAGACACAGGGACTGTGAAAATTAAGATCCTGGGCCCACTGTAGGAGAGGATCTGGTTCGAGACCATCTTAGGAACCTGAACGTATACAAGTCCATGGGACCTGATGGAATCCATCCGCGGGTCCTGAAGGAGCTGGCAAATGAAGTTGCTAAGCCACTGTCCATCATCCTTCAAAAATCATGGCAGTCAGGTGAAGTTCCCGATGATTGGAAAAAGGGAAATATAACCCCCATTTTCAAGAAGGAGAAAATGGATGAGCTGGGGAACTACAGACCAGTCAGCCTCACCTCTGTGCCTGGAAAAACCTTGGAGCAGATTTTCCTGGAAGTCATGCTGAGGCATATGAAAAACAACAAGGTGGTTGGTGACAGCCAGCATGGCTTCACTAAGGGCAAATTCTGCCTGACCAATCTGGTGGCCTTCTATGATGGGCCTATGGAACTGATGGACAGGGGTAGAGCAGTTGATGTCATCTACCTGGACTTGTGCAAAGCGTTTGACACTGTCTCACATGACATCCTTGTCTCTAAGTTGGAGAGACATCAATCTGATAGGTGGACCACTCGGTGGATGAAGAACTGGCTGGATGGCCGCACGCAAAGAGTTGTGCTCAATGGCTCAGTGTCCAGCTGGACACCAGTAACGAGTGGTGTCCCTCAGGGATCGGTGTTGGGACCGGTCTTGTTCAACATCTTTGTTGGTGACATGGACAGTGGGATTGAGTGCGCCCTCAGCAAGTTTGCCAATGACACCAAGCTGTGGGGTTCAGTTGATACACTGGAGGGAAGGAATGCCATCCAGAGGGACCTTGACACGCTTGCTTGTGAGGTGGGCTGATGCCAACCTGACGAAGCTTAACTATGCCAAGTGCAAGGTCCTACACCTGGGTCAGCGCAATCCCAGGCACATCTACAGGTTGGGCAGGGAAGAGATTCAGAGCAGCCCTGCAGACAAGGACTTGGGGGTGTTGGTCAATGAGAAAATGAACACGAGCCGGCCTCAGTGTGTGCTCGCAGCCCAGAAAGCCAACCGTATCCTGGGCTGCATCAAAAGGAGTGTGACCAGCAGGCGGAGGGAGGTGATCGTGCCCCTCTACTCTGCTCTTGTGAGACCTCACTTGGAGTATTGTGTGCAGTTCTGGTGTCCTCAACATAAAAAGGACATGGAAGTGTTGGAACAAGTGCAGAGGAGGGCCACGAGGATTATCAGGGGACTGGAGCACCTCCTGTATGAGAACAGGCTGAGAAAGCTGGGGCTGTTCAGCCTGGAAAAGAGAAGGCTGCATGAAGACCTCCTAGCAGCCTTCCAGTATCTGAAGGGGGCCTATAGGGATGCTGGGGAGGGACACTTTATTAGGGACTGTAGTGACAGGACAAGGGGTAACGGGTTCAAACTTAAACAGGGAAAGTTTAGGTTGGATATGAGGAAGAAATTCTTTACAGTGAGGGTGGTGAGGCACTGGATTGGGTTGCCCAGGGAAGTTCTGAATGCTCCATCGCTGGCGGTGTTCAATGCCAGGTTGGACAGAGCCTTGGATGGCATGGTTTAGTGTGAAGTGTCCCTGCCAATGGGATGGGGGTTGGAACTAGATGATCTTAAGGTCCTTTCCAACCCTAACTATTCTATGATTCTATGATTCTATGATCTTGCACTTGCCTCCAAAACTTCTCATTCTGATTACTACTGGGGACCATGCAGAAACTCACATGCCAATGTTTTACAGTTTCTGTTTTCCTTTACTCCTTATATTTAGCTCATAGGTGTCTTTTACACTATCTCACAGTATTCCAGATTTGCTGATTTCCTTCAACCATTACACTTAAGGGACAAATTTTTTACCAGAAATGTCCCCCACTTCCATCAGTACCTCTTTAAAATACCACTTCCAGGGAGAAGCAAACCAAAATAAAGGGAGCAGGGAAATCTCTGTCCAGAGACAAACCCAGAAATGTAGGTCCAACAGTGAAAAACTATCAAGCTTTGAGTATCATAATAGTCCGTACTCCTCCTTACTTACGTAGTTTGATACAATTGCTGGCTCCATAGCCATACCACGTTATGTTTCTCTGGACAAGTAAGAGGAGCTGACATTTGAAGTATGCACACTGATGAGGACAGGAACAAGGGGGAAGGGGACACGACACTAACCATTTTTCAGATCTGTGTAGATTAGGAAAAAGCATACAATTATATTTTAAATTCTGCACCAGTTATGACTTAATTACTTGATTTCTGCTTAAAAGAAATGGCCAAGACAATTTTCTCACTCTGCCAGATGCTGACAAACCTTTTCAAGAATGAGGTATTTAAATTAAAACGTTAAGAGTTTACCAGCCTTTTTTGGTTTTCCTACTGCCCTATCATTGCACAGTGGTAGGATTTTTCTCAAAGTTCACCACTTAAAATGCTAAGGAACAATCTCAAAAATTTTTATTTCAAAGTGTCACATAATGTCATTATTAGCATTTTATTTCAAATTGTGACTCATGGATATTCATTCTGAAAAGCTATAAAATAAAAGCAGCAGGAAGCATGCAGTGAGAGACCAGGGCAATAATGAAAACAAGAATGGAAATCAATAAAGAGAAAAAGAACTAAAGCAATGGGACCTGGACCATATCACAGACCATAATTCACTGGTGACTAACTTAGACTGAATGCTAACGACTGAATGCTGGCAGGAACACATTTGATCAAAACCTACCTGACACAGCGCAAAGCTCGAAAGGCAAGTCAGGCAGGTCTCTCTGAAGGTATTGTAATTAGAGCTCAGCAGTGTGATCATGTTTTGCTCCCTTCTTAGACAGAAAAAAAGGAGGGGGAAAAAAAAAAAAGGAAAAAGAAGAGTCTTTTACTCTGTGAATGCTCAGTTGCAACTTCACAGTATATTCACAGAGCATCTACCTGTGCAAAATCCCACTGAAACAAAAGTTGACTTGCTCACGCTCCCCAAAGGCCAGAATCTGAGCAGGGCATTGCAGGCACATGATGAGAAGAGGTTAAGTGATTCCAGGACAGCACACATATTTAATACCACAAAAGCAGATGAGATAACATCAGATGCTTGAAGGAAACAATGAAAGGAAGTCAGCTGAAAGCCTCCCAGCCTTCCCTACTGACAGCAATTGTGCTCAAAGACAAGCCTAACACACACAGGCCAACAGGGGAATTACTAGAGTAGAACTAAAGCTGTAAAATTCAAACACAAGGAAGAATAAAGACACTTTCAAACACAGACCACTACAGGTCTGCATTTATAAAGCAATGCCTCCAGGTGATAGGGAGGGCTATCAGGGAGCCTGAGGAAACAGGCTGGCGTCTCACCTTGGCACCACGGAGCAGGAATACAAAGGTGCACGCAGCAAGGACAAAATCCCCCATTGGTAGGTCAGTATGCTTCACTGCCCAGTGAACATGTCCTGTCCAACTCCAGTCTATGGTCAAAAAAAAACAACCAACAGCCCTTCTTCTCAGATGCACGAGTGACAGTGTCTTTCCTTCCATGATATTTAAACACTGGGAGGAAGGCACAGCTTTCTCCTCCAAACAGCTTCAAGACGCATTTTAATGCAGTGAAAACTCACTGATAGGCTGCAGTTTATGTTCAGGGTTTATTTTCTATTCCTCGCATCTTTCATTTAGGTTCACATGGAAGGAAAAACACTACCTTACCTCAAAATAAACTCACCACTACATTCTTTGCAGGTGGTTTTACAATTTAGGACATAGTTGTAGCTTTCTGCTTATGAATGGGCAGTAAACTGTAGGAAGAAAACACAGTGCCTCCAGGTGTCTTTTTAAACCTCTGACGAGTTAACTCGAGTGAGATACCCAGTCAACCCATCAGCACCTGAGGTGACACCAAAGGCTTTCTCAAACTAGTAGGAGTGGAAAACCTGTATTTTTTTTCCTCCCAAAACCACTGCACAATCTAGAGGTTGGGATTTGGTTTGTTGGAGTTTTTACACAATACCCATTTGGTTTCCAGGGAATTTTTCTAACAGCAACAATTCATTTTTGGAAAAAATAAATTGGACAAGCCTTGTCACATACAATTATCAAGTATCCTTCCCTCCCAGATGACCAGCAGGAGCTGAGCAGCCGATCTTTAGATGTTCACACAGGCCTTTCTTGTTTAAGTCAGGAGTAAATTCTTATCTTTTATCCCACAAAAGCTGCTTAAGAAGATTTCAGTATGCACTGTGCTGGTAATTTATGTATCTAACCAAAAGCAACAGAACAGGATTCTTGATCTCCATCTCTCCCACTCTCATGGAAAAAGAGAAAAAACAGCAAGGTGATTAGGAATATGTCAGACGAACAGAGCTGACACTCTTGCACAGCTATTGCAGAGTGAAGTGGGGGGAGGAGGGCTGCTATACTGGAGATGCAATTTCCTTCTTAAACTTCAGATAAAAATTAACTTCCAATATTTCTATTATTTGCAAAGTGACAGCAGAGGACCAACACTTAGCTATATGTCACGTTTTGCACAGAAGGCATAACAATGAAGGACCGAAGCATACAAAAATCAGAGCTTCCAGAGGCAGGGACTGAGCTTATTCCTTTCTCCAGCTCCCAGTTCCGCACTTTTTACCAAGAATTAATTTGACAGGATGTCTATTTTTCCCTTTCTAAAGTTTTTTATCCTTCTGGTGCAAAGGACCAGAACGTGCCATCCTGAATCGAAAGAAAAGACACACATATTGCTCTGTAAAATCCAGTATAGTTTGGGAGTGCGAGAAGTGGAATAGAGTTGTGGTGAATGAGATTTGCTCAACTTTGTGCAAGTAAACCTCACAGGAACAAGTAGCAGAGTTTCAAAGCAATTCACTCAGTTGCTAGCACAAGCACTGAGCACTGTTCCCAAGAAGTACAGAAATAATGACTGACCTTAAGAATAATTCTCAGTATGTTCTTTGTACCAGCTTTTCCAAAAACTGTAATTCCTTAGAAGTGCTGAGTCGAAGCAAGGCAGATAGGCCAAGGCTCCTTGCAATTTTCCAATCTTGGGAGACACCTAAATGATTGATAGCACTACAGGCAGGATAAAATATGATGTAGACCCAGAAGTCATTCATTGCTGTGGTCTATTCAACCACAAAGTTGTGGTGTCAAAGGAAGTTAGGAAGGAAGCACAAACCCGTGTCTTTTGTCACACAGAAAAACAATGTATATACATGGCACTGGGTTTGAAAACAAAAACACTGGCTCAAGTACGCTGCATAATATTTTAGAGGAGAGAATTAACTCCAAAATGCTGCAGTATAATTGCCCTGTTACACATGTTGTCTGCTACTAGTATTCAAGTCGTATGCAAAACTACAGTAAAAATTCCCAAGTCTAGACACATTCTGTACAGAAATCAGTATGTCCTGATCATTTAACCTCTTGTGGTCAGTGAAAAGCCTGATCTAACAGATGTTTGCCAAACTCTGCTCTACAGCATACCAAATGAGCCAGGGCAGAATGCCAGAAACAGCCTTTTTAGAAGCCTACTGGACAACCTGGAACTCAGGACTTTGATAGCAGTTGGCCTAAAACCAAACTGAAGGCACACAGCAATACTGCAACTGAATGCATACAAACTGTGCCTCTGAACGGTCTTTGTTCTTTATCACTGCAACACTTAATAATTTTGAGAGCTTGCTGATATGCACCGTTATTGAACATGAATCTGGTCTCAGCAGTTTGTATTTTGCCAGAAAGATCTTTTTAGCCTGGAAACTGAGAAGTGGTGATTTATTCTCTACGTCAAGGAATTAAGAGGAGTTAGTCAATTCAGTCATCCAGGCTGAAGAGCTGAGAGACCCGAATGAGGCGGTGGGGAAATTTTTCAAGAGAAGAATCCGAAGGTTGCCTAGCATCACCCAAAGAAACCTCCTTCCCAAAGGAGGGCAGCAGGTTTCCATATTCAGAAGAGCATAGACTCTTCAGGAGAAGCATGTAAAAATAAGGTTGGAATCAGGATGATGGGGCAACATCTGACCCAGAACAGGAAGGATTAGTCATACAAAGTCACAGATATGCCAGAAGTATTTAAAAGATGATAAAATCAAGCAATACACTTCGCTTTTAATTCTTGCTTGGGCTGGAAGGATGCTGTAGATCTTATCAAGACAACAGTTAAGCAGCTGAGATAGTGCCACCAAAGTGTGGGGGAAAAATCCATTAAAACATGAAGGAAGGTGTTAAAGGAGGAAAAGCAGACCTCTGGAAAGGTAGCTGCAAAGTTCTGGAGGGCTGTTCCTGCAAATTAAACATAAATGCAGTATTTCCATACTTGTTTTTACAGAGAGAACAGGAACATGACATTGTAATCTTGTGATTTTGAAGACTGATATTGAAATTCAAGGCTAAGATGCACTAGCACACAAGGTGGGTAAGAAAACCGTACCAGAAAACACAGCCAGCGCGGGAGCTGCGGTAACAGAAAAAGGGTGAAATTCCCACACTTCAGGCCAGGATCCTCCAGAACTTGTGCAAGATTCCTGTTCTCGGCTGCTCTGAGCTGAAGGCTCAGATGCGCTGCCTCAGCGCACCCCAGGCACTGTACTAAGGTGAAAGGCGACGTGAGTAGGAGGGCGCTTTAATTCCAGCTGCAAAACCGACAAAGAAAGGCCGTTAGGATAATCAGAGGAGTGACTACTGCCTGAGGCATGGTTCAGAGCTTGTGTTGTTTCAAATAGCAGAATGAGACCATTGTCTGTTGAATCCTTCAGGAAGGAAAAACTGTTATTTCAACTGAAGGGCAGAGCTGGCAGAACAGCAAGTGGGTATAAAACGAACTGCAAATGCAAAATCTCACAACTATGAGAGTAATGAAAGACAGTGGGGATACCCACAAACCAAAGTTTTACCTGCTTATAGAGGAGACAACAGGTCTCCTCTTTGACATGAGACTGCTTCAATCCAGGAGGCCCTTTCCCATTTGTGTAATGCTACGATACACAGTAACTTGCTTGTGTGTTGAAGACATTCACCAGCTTTGCAATAATTTCACAAGATAAACTTTCCATCCTACCGCAAAGCAGGAATTTCATTCACGTGTACCCACGACACAGTACCTTTCTTAGCCCAGCTTACTACACATTCTGTAAAAAGCAAAGCACAAGGCAGCACTAAAGGCACAAACACAGTAGCAGAGCTGTCTGGCAGTACTGGTGACATTCCCAGGTAAATATTTTGTGATTCAGAAAGAATATTCTGAACTGCAGGTGGATAAAATACCTGTTTTAACACAAAAAGTACTGAGGGGAAAACCTATAGATATCCTGTTGTCACCTTTCAGAAAAAAAGTCCTTATTTTGGGTTACTAAGGTGTATGCACACAACTTGCAAACACATACACAAAACTCTTCAGAAGCTATCGCATGAGAAACTGTGTCCCTAACTCAGCCATCCCCTCTTTAAACTGTATTAGTTTAGACCGTTCTGATCCTTCTCACTCTTCTGCATTGAGTCCCCAAATTAATTTACTTGCTTTAGAAAAAAACCCAAATTATTTCAATGGTTTATTTGGCTTAAAATTATTAGCCTTAAAATTAGCAAGCATTTTGACACCGTTGTATATTTTGATAGTACCCTAAGTTCTATTGGGTTTTTACTTATGCATATGAATGACTGCAGTGAATAAATATTACCTGACACCTGTCTTAAACATGAAATGCACAAACCGTCCAGGGATGACTTCACTCCACTGATAAAACAATCTGGTTTCTCACTCTGAATCCTTCACCCTTTTTGAAAGGAATGGTTAGAGGCTACTTATCTTCTTTGGATGTCATTATGCAATCCTGTCCATTTTCCAGGCTCTCCAGCATTACAGATCAAAATGGATTTGCATCACTGACCATCACTATTGCTCAGAGCTTCAACATCTCACACCTTTTTACTCAATCTCTCAGTCTACATATCACTCCAGCTATTATAATCAGTATGCATTACTCCATTTATTTTATCAGCACTGAGGCAGTGTGATTCTGATCACTGATACGAAGAAAAACTTCTTTTCCCCTTATGACAGCTGTGCTAGGTGCTCTGTAGCCTCATGAAAGAATGAGAAAAAGGTAACAGCTATAGGCTCAGTTGTACAGCTGCAAGGGGGGTAGGTTTTTTTTTTTCCTTTTTCTTGTATTTTTATTATCCACACAATCGGAACAGTCACTTCCCCGTTGGAACTAATTCTTTCTCTCCAGTGTAGGCAAAAAAAAAAAAAAACAACCAAACACACCAAATTGAATCAAATTAGGAAAATAAACTATCCCTCACACTGTGAACACATATGCTATGTTTCAATCCAGAGCAAATTTCTGCAATGAAGGTATCAATCCATCCTAGGATACAAAACCAAATCAGATATTTAAGCCTCTCAGGCAGTTTGCCCACTCACTCCCCCTTCTTTCTTCCCCCCAGCTCCCAGAGGGATGGGGAGGAGAATCTAAAGAATGCAACTCCCACAGGTTGAGATAAGAACAGTTTAGTAACTGGTATAACACAAATCACTACTGCTACCACCAATAATAATTATGACAAGGGAAATACAAGGGAAAAGAATACAATTGCTCACCACCCGATACCCAGCCCGACCAAGCAGCGCACCCCACCCCCCCCCCCCTCTTCCAGGTCTGTGCCCTCCGTTTTTACATCCTGGGCATGACGTGCTGTGGTATGGAATACCTCTTTGGTCAGTTTGGGTCAGGTGTCCTGTCTCTGCTTCCTCCCAGGCTTCCCCTCCTCCCTGGTAGAGCATGAGGCTCAGAAAGTCCTTGATCAGACCAAAATATTACTAAGCAGTACCTGAAAAAATCAGTTGCATCAGCGCTGTTCCCAGGCCGAAAGTCAACAACGCAGCACTGCATCAGCTCCAAGAAGGAGAAAAATGGCTGCTACTGCTGAACCCAGGACAGCCTTACACCCGTAGAACTTAAAAAGCAGAAATAGAAAAGTAGAAATTCAGTGCACTAATTTCAGCAGGACACACTCAAAGATAGCCCTAAGGAATCAGATCAATTCTGGAAGTTCAATATTAATAAAAATTAAAACCTGTACTGTTAATAGAAGCCATAGGATCACCTTTGCTTCCTTATCAGGTTTAGGAGATTCTTTTTACAAGAAGTTGCTACCACAGTGAGCCAAGGCAGAAATACACATCTGCAGGTTTTGCGTGTTGGTTTGGCTCGGGGAACAGGGGAGGAGATAGTGGGTGTCGGTTGTTTTTAAAGAAAATAAATGGCAATTTACAATTTTTACAAGAAACGGCTGGTTTTGAAAAAGTAGCAGTAATGAGTAACTTGTGTTCCGTATTTTATGCTCAATGTGTAACCCCTTTAGAACAGATTAGATCATAACATGCTGTGGAGCACTCATTCTACTCCCCTCAGTATCCATAGCTGTTTTCCCCCGCCTCTCTCATGCATACGCACATACTCTCTCCCTGTCCTATTATAACCATACACAGCATGCAGGGAAGTGGGGATGTGCCCCCAGCAGCAGGACCCCTGCCTCAGTAGCACAGCGTGGTCGCACTTCAAGCACACAAGTAGATTGTTTCCCCTCTTCCAGCACATGAATACATTCAGAGTTACAACACACAACCTTATGGAAACAAACAGATACTGAGCAATTTATTACAACACACAATCTTATGGGACCAAGGAGATTCTGATCAATTTATTGATGCCCAGAACAAATAAAAGACACCATGGAAAATATAGGTATTTCAGGTCTGAGTCTGCTCCCTCTGACAACATGAATCCTGCATAAAGGGGGACTCACTGCTATGATCACAGATCGATCAGTGAGAATTAAACATAATGCCTGTCTGGAGGGACATCATACAGCAGCAGGTTGGTTTCACAGCTGAATCACTTAAAGGCACCCAAGTCCCTCCTGGTTGCTGCCATCCGTACCTCAGCACACCCAGCAGATGCTTAGAAGCATCACAGGAAATTACAATCGGGATTCAATGACTCCAAGCATTTAAAACTATTTATTCATAATCAAAGTTTCTATACACAAGTCAAAGTAATTGAGGACCAGGGCTATTTAAAATATTCCAAGTTTAAAAATGCAGGAGCGAGCACTTAGGCAGGAGCACCCAAACAGGTGCTGGGAAAAAACTTGACCCTCATTAACCCCTTGAAGTAACTGCTTAGGATAAACAAAAAAAGAAATACATAAAATCATTCATCAGGCCAGATGGTTTGGGGTTTGTTTTGGTTTGGGAATTTTTTGTGAGGAAGATAAATCTTTAAACTTTCCATTTTTGTTCTGTCAGCTGTAATTTTCAGATTGCTGCTTTTCAAGAACGCAAAAAAAAGAAATCACAGTCCATTTGGTGGCCCATACACTTGACAAACAACAGTTGTCACACATACACATGCTATCAGTCAACACAGAGAGGATGCTACCCGAAGGCCCTCTCCAAGCATTAAAGACCTCACTCAATTGTACGAGCAGCAGACTACTGCAAGGCCAACTACTGAAGAAAAATACAGCATGCCAGCATATTTCATAAACAGGTTCTACTGAAGTCATACATTCAAAACAAAAACAAAAAAAAACTGAAGAAAGCATTTGACATTAACATGAAAATACTATTCCTATTCTATCTGTGATTCTGCCCCCATTAATTCCTATCTCAGCACTAGAAAGTATAAGCACAGCAACCTTTTGCAAATCAGTTCAGGTGTGCCTGCAGGATTAGATTCAGCAGATGGCTCAGGGTGTCACAATATTTTCCAAGGGCACTTTATTTGGTGTCTGAAGATACTCCTGAAAATGATTTCTCAGTCATTAATGATTCATTCTATTTCTTATAATCAGTTATTTTAATTAGTATCCCAGCCAACTTTGCTGAGGATCCCACACTTTCAGTAATTAGGGGCAGCTTATTGCCCCTAAATAATTTCAGACATACCAAGACTATTGCTTTGTTACTTCAGCTGTTTTTATGTTTGCATTGCAGCTTCTGTCCTGCTTTACTGGTTCAGAAAGGAGACTGCCCTGTTGTACTATTTATCTCGTTTACGTTCCAGTCTCTCTTGACTCTGTGTTAGTTGCTGTATTCTAAATCTTTCTGACTCTCTCTGAAGTCCTGTCTACACTGGATCAGTGTGACACCAGAAAAGTGCTTCTGAACAGTGAAACAGCTCACACTGAGGACCTAACACCCACCCTAAGTGCATTTCAGGAGGCTCTACCTCACACTACTTGCATGGACTTGACATGCTCCCAGAATGAAACTTCTGGTTTCCCTTTGCCCACACACAGTCATATTCATGCAGCCCAAGACAGAACTCTGCAAGTGGGACAAGGAGGGTGACTTCAAAGCACACTCCTGATCCAAGTTAAAATGGTGATGCAGATGACTGACGTTGTCACTAATTAACTACTGTTACTTTGGGGATGGTTTTAAGAAGTGTCGCAATTATCCTTGCAGATCATGTTTCTGCAGCTACTGGAGCTACTACATGCCACAGCCATGGCACATCAGTCCAACACCATCAGGCATGGATTAGCAAAATACAGTGGTGAGGCTTAGAAATAGATTTTTACAATGCAGAAAGAACTCTGCCAACCTGTACAGTCTCCTTCCCTTGTGCATTGCTCTGCTTAAGTTCACCTGTAACAGACACAGCTTGTAACACAGAAATACAGTCATGTATACGGAGGCTTTAATCAGTTTACTCATTTATCACATCTTTGTGACCTCTGGAAGGCCATTCCAGAGTGAGTGCCGACTAACAACCGTCATTAGCAAATTAATGTGCTAGTAATCTGTCAGAGTCTAAATAACCACAACACATAAAATATATGATTTTGTTGCAATTTTAAGTGATTAATACTTTCATTCTTACATGATGTCCAGAGACAACAAGCTGTATTAAAAGTAGCAGACTGCTGTAATCCAGTTGCTCCAATGCAACTTTGAGGACGAGCCAAGCAAATACATCAGCAGTACCCAGCCCTGTCCGCAGTATACCTCTGTCCTTCCTTGCAATTTACAAAATAAAGAGTCCAAAAAAGTGCCCACCCCAGCCTGTGGGATGTCAGGGCAAAAAGGGAAGGAACAACTCTTCCTCTCACAGTAACAGCAGTCCCGTAAAGTACTACTCATCCTACAGACAGAGTGCCCGAGTGACAGCTGTGCACAAAAATATTCACATACTCTGATACTAGTGGTGACTGGTCTGCAGATTCAGCAGATCACCTTTAGATTACATGGTTAAGAATTACATTGTTAGTTTATTTCCTTTCCAGCAACACATAAGCAAAATATATCCATATATCCTCAGGCTGCCAGATCTCCATTCTCGTATTACCTTTATGGGATGCTTCATTTTTTATATTCCGAGCAGTAAACTAGAAGGCTTATATATACACAACTTGGAAAGTAATTGTCTAACATTTATTATCACATTAAAAGGCCTGGAAACATTAAGTAAGGGTACCTAAAAACTTGGATGGCAGAGAAAGACAGTGTTGAAAGTTGGCCTTAAAAATCTCAAGTGATTTTTTCAAAGCAACTGAACTTGGGAGCCACAGCATGCTGAAAAGAACCCAAAACCATACAGATGAGATCAGTAGAATCTGTATCGCAGAATATTTATGCCAAAATGCTTTTAATTGTTTCACAACCAAATAACAGTATGATCAGAACCTCCACCACTTGTAGCACATATGTGGTTACAACAATCACACTGCATCTGGTATTAAGTCATCACAAGCTGGATCTAGGTGTCCATTCAGGCAAACACTCCAACTCTGCAAGTTGAAGATTAGTAGAAAAATGGAGTTTGTTAAATTCTGCCTCAAAATAATACTGGTTCCTCTTCAGTCCCCACTAGCTTGAGACTGAAAAATCCTCTGCCTTTTAATGACGCTGTTGGAAAGAAGAGAGAATCAGAGGGGAACTGACTTGCTAAGATGATTTAGTATCAGCTCCACACCAATAAAAGTTCTTTATTTACTTTCTTTGTTTATGCTCCATCCATAAGGAGATCAAAATAATAAAAAGGTCAATATTAATATTTTAACACTAATGCATATTAGCGGTATTAAACAGTTGGAATTTTGAAACATTCGTAGAACTCTTCTGAACGAGAAACAGGCACCAGTACCTTGCTACAAGACCTCAGCGTATCTAATTTAGAAATAAATGAAGGAATGTATGAGCAATAGGAAGAAAGTGGGGATGCTCCCCTGCAGAAGCCAGAAAGACAAATATTTGGCACAGACTGCCTGGAGGTGGATTATTTTTCTTAAAAAAACCTCATGAATTTACCATAAGAAAAATCTAAACATATAAAAAACTGCAACCTTCTGCAGAAAAAAAAATCTGTGACCATGAAAACACTGCTTTCCCCAATGCACTGTATCCTACCACTCTGATTTCCATGGACTCCAACTTCTGAGCACCAAGTTACTCACCAACTCTTGGCCCTTGTTATTCTGTATTACACTGACATGGATATTGAGACTATTCATTTTTTCCAGCTTAATCCTTATCTCTTCTTCATAACCCAATATCTTTCTTCGAAAACTCTTATCCCCAGGACATTCCTCCTTCATTTCTGTTTCACACTGCAAAGCATAACTCTCATGACCAGTAGATTCCTCTGCTACAATTTCATTCCCCTTAATTTGTCCTTGCTGAACAGCTCCTCTACTCCAAAATTCAGTGCCACATACTTTCCCAGCACCTTCAACTCAGTCCATGAAACTCTCCATCACCAATTGCCAGTTCTCCTCTAATCTTTGTAGATGTACATAATCTCTTTGGAGAGCTCATTTATACACTATTTGTGGTTTGTCCTTTCTTCTGCGTCCTTGTCTGTGGCCCAAGAAAGTCTACTCAAAGTACCTATCCCAAGGATTTTCTCGTGTGTGTCTATACTATCACAGAGTACCCCTCCGGCACTTTCATTAAACAGAAGCTGTTGCCTCTATTTTCAAAACTCGACAGTCAAGATAATCGAACATAAATTAATAATTAATGCATGAGAGAAAAATGGAAACAGAGCTTGAGAACAATTCTTGTACAATCCTTTTCCTCAGATTTTTCTTCACCAGGTAATGTAGCTCTGTTCATTCTTCATGATGCTGGTAATTAATGCTTTTTTCCTTCTTGACAGGAAAAACACTCAAGAACATTCTTAAACTTAGGCATACAAGTAATCACGCTTCAAGAGAAGCATACGCTTTATTTTCTTGCTTCAAAATAAATAAGAAATAAATTCAGGGCAAGTACCATCAAGTTCTAGAGAACTTAAAGCAAAAAATGAGAAGCCTTCAACAGTTAAGGCTGTGAAAATAACCTTCAAAACACAAACCTAAGCTGATGCAGCCTGGTACTCACATGCAAACACTCTCTCTCCTGCTGCTCAGTTTCCCCCACACAGCAACAAACTGAAAACTGCCTTTTCACAGCTGCTATTCCGAAACCTGGGGGAATCAGCTGCACCGCGCAAGAACTGGGCTGCTTTCAATGTGGTGCCAAAACTTCTAGGCAGAAGCAAGCATTAGAGATAGGCACTAGGCAAAGGGAGCAGTTCAACAGATGCTGTTCCTCTCCCTGCCCCAACTCCTGAATGGGAACAGCTAGAAACCAAGGAGAATCCGAGTACCAGACCTGTGCATGCCACAGCCATCAGCAGGCAGCAAGAAGAGTAAGTTGGAAAGAAATACAAGAGGCATCTTTGCAGCCACTGTGCCAAAAGGAAAAAAAAAAAAAAACCTACATGAAAAGAGACTTGAAGATTAAAAAGTTTAAAAACCTCAGAGGCTGGTACCCAGTTCAGACAGAGGTAATATATTAACTGGGGATCAGTACAATTTCATACAGGACCAGGGTCAAGGAACAAAGACTAGCACCCCAATACACATCCCTCAACCAGCTGAGGAGAGGCAGAGCCAAGCACTTTCCTAGAAGAACACACGACACCCCAGCAAGTTTTGTCTGGGCTATTAGCTTTCCAGTTCTAGCAAGCATAGAAATAAAAGAGAAGCAGCAGGAGACAAAGATGTGTTCAGCTAGCAAACTAGGAGACATCTATACACAAAAAAGACAGCAAGGATAAGAGGAGAGCAGAACACAAATACAGAGGCACATTAAAACAGGAAAACAATATATACCAAAAGCAACTTCAGGACAATATGCACCAGTATTAAAAAGAAATGATACAAAGCCAGAAAGAGAAAAAACTAGTCTGATAAGAAGCATACTGTTCAGATACACAAATTACAATGTCAGGATAACAACTGCCTGCAAAGGGTGAGAAATGCAAGGTAGGCCAGCCCTGGAAATTCCCCTATGCTGCTTCAGCAGTGATAGTGACAGTCAACTGATCCTTCAAACTCTCTTTCTGTCACCTCACCTATAGAAAAAAACTAGCAAACAGTATTCGTCAAGTACTTTTAATAGGGTATTTGCCAACAGAGTTAACGTACTCATCATACTCCATGGGTGACAGAAACAAACACTAGGTCACTAATTCAGAAAAAAAAAAAATCCCCACAAATAATAATTTTAAAAATAACCAGATTTCAAAGGCAAGTATAGGTAAAATAGATAGGGAAAACAAAACAAGCAAGCAGAAGAGGAGGCTGATCAATTTCTCAGCATAGTAAACTAGGTTTGCAGGCTGTCCCTCCATGTCCACTTCATTACACAGTGGTTTATCAAAGCCTCCTTTTCCCTGCACTGGCTGTTGGCCAAGCCATGCTGATCAATGCTGAGCTGGTGGGGCAGCAGAAGAATTTAAGATTAAAACAGCACTCCGATGGATTGCCATGTCTGAAGCAGTGCTGGAGAGAAGCAGAAGGCTCTGCTCTCATCATCCTTCAGAATTTCTTCAGCCATGGTAGACTCAACTGCCGTCATGAGCAATTTCCCTAGAGGAGGCAAGAACAACTTCTTCCCCAGAGAACAAGTTCTGACTGGGGTAATAAGGCCTATTTGCAAATAATCTTGTCTCAACATGTATAGAGCTGTGTAGGTCACTATGTTAACAGGCTTTGACAGGATCTGCCAAAATACTCTATACTCACTTGACTGAAAACAAACTACATGCAGCTTTGAGTATCATGACAAGTTGTTATCAAGGTGTTTGCGATGAGGAAAAACAAAGAGGCAAATAAACTTGACTTAAAATGACTTTCTGAAGCAATTCACGTTAAATTTGTAAATGAAACGTTGAAGGTAGGAATGGAAGACGTGTTCCCTGGAAAGCTCTTCAGAAGCATTTTCATCAGAGGTTTTCCAGCTAAGCTCTTCCTCTGAAACGTTTTTGCAGTTTCTGGCAACAATGGCTTCAGATGTACTCTCCTTGCTACGGCAGCAGTGGGGGAAAACAGCATCTTAGGAAGGAGTCTCAGAAGCTAAAAGACATTTTTTCTTTCCCAAAACAAGCTCAGACAATAAAAAGTAAATACACATGCCCAACTCAAAAGCAAGGATGAATAGGGTTTGGGGCAGAAGAAATAAAGACATTGAGAAGAAAACTGTGATCATGAGAATGAAGTCTATCCCTGTACCCAACGTTTTCCTGGTAAAGTTATTTAGTGTACATGTATCATTACAAACCTATTTATCATTACAAACCTATTCTTTAGAGGTAAAGTCCAAGAAACATGAAAGAACAATCTCACGGAGTTGAGATGAAAATAAATTACTGATTATTACCACCCCCACTTTTGAGAATTAACTAGAAGTCACTGGCTTTTATCTACTCATGATTGAGCAGGTGGACAGAGGAGATGGCAGAAAAACAGGCCATCACGTACTTAAGAAAGTGAACTCATTCAGCTACGGTTTCTAAACAGTCAGTTCAATTACTCAATTCTACTACTTACCACCTATGAAAGCAAGACCTGAATGATCAGCTTTGATACACTAAGCTTCATGTGCTATGAAATCTTGTTTAGTGTAGGAGCGTTACTTCTCCTCCAGTCCTGCGTTTCTGTGTGACAACTTGATTACTACAGTAAATTTCAGAATGTTGAGGAAGAAAAACACTGGAGAACTTTTTTTTTTTTTTTTGGTTAATCAATTGTAGCATTTCACTGTCTCTTCCTTTTTTAGGAACTTCAACTCCAATTAATCTCCCAGGTAAAGAACCTGGCATTGGCACACACTCCCTGAGTTAAAACCAAGTATGTACATACAAGTATACAACTGATTAGGATAAACCACAGCTACCAGGGTCATTATCTAATCACTGACTCTGTACATTTACATACTTTACCCTTAATGAAAGACAGTTACACAGGGAATGCATTTCTCTTCACTACCTAAATCCCATTTTATGGACAAATTCAACCTGCTGGTTTGAGATTCAGTCTGGCTGAGGTCAGAGGGAAGAAGGAAGAGAAACAGGATTAATTAGCTCTTCTTGTCTTTCGTTGGGCTAGAAAGGAAGAAATGTGAAATACGTTCCAGAGGACTCGTTAAAAAAAGGTAGAAATTACAAGAAAGCGACAAAGTCTCTTTAAACCACAGACAGATAAAACTTGCTTGATAAAAGCATGAGAGATAATGCACTGATGCACTAATATTTCTCTAAAGGTTTGGAAAATATATGACCAAATGTCTATAAAAACCTACTGAAAATAAGCTACGAAGTACATATTAGTTCTACTCTGTAGAATTCTACTCTTTGTCAGGACCTGCTACCCCACCTTGAAAAATCATGCCATGCTTCGATTTCACATTGGCAATATTGGCTTAATCTTCCTCCTCCACCACAAACCTACCAGCAACCAGAGTAAGGAAGGATGCAATATTAGGTCACCAACTAACTCTGAACAGCTAGGAAAAAAAAAAAATAGTATTTTTACCACATATCCTGCAGATTTAAAAAAGGAATTCAGCCAAATTACAGGAGTATGTGTTTCAGCAAAGTCTGGGCTAAATTACATTGCACTTGGCACTCAAAACAAGTTAGCAGGGTTGACAGACTCTGGCGAATTATGATAGCTCTTTTTTTTCTCAAAGTTTGATGTCTTTTTTTTTTTTAATTAATTTTATCTACCACAGTAAAGCTGAGCTAATTTTACTCAGAAGAAAGGACAACAGTGGAATGAAACACTGACTGCATTTAAAATTCTTTATGTTAATTAGTATAGCCCAGTCCATTAAGTATGATAGTTTCAAGATACCGTATAGTACATCTTAAATCTGATACTGAAGCAAGAACATAAAGAAGGCAGCCATATCATAAACCATTTCCCTACTGATATTACAATGCAATTGAGGATATTCGATATATGAATTCCATCTCATTCTCTCACTGGATAATATGTTCCACATTAAAAAAAGCAGCAAACTGCATTCTGCAATATTTGCTCAGCAATATGCCAAATTGAACTAACAGAAAGAACAAATTACTTCTGCTCTCAAGCAGGGTGGATACTATTCTTAGGCTATCAGAAGGACTGCTGGTGCAAAAGCTTTGTGAAGAGTGCACAACCAGAGACAGGCAGACTGGGCTGGGACCTGGAACCACAAAAGATTGTAGGTTCAGGTTTGAAACCATACCTTGGATCATTATCTGATGGATAAAGCATAAGTAGTTAATGGCTCAAGTTATGCAACACAGGAAAAGAATCTCAGTCCAGCTTACAATGGACAGCCAGCCACACCACTCAAGATGTGAAGAAAATAAGAGCAGGAATTTAAGGGACAGTTCCTCATCTGTATTGTATCTTGGCAGTGAGAAAAGTCATTCAGGAAATAAGAGAGACTTTTACCCTATGGAACTTGAGTCCAGCTATCACACATCCAGAAGTGTCTTACTACAGGACATAGTGTAAGACAGGTGGTTATACTCTCACCCCCGAGGCTGACACAGGGCCACCGTGCAGCAAAGAGCGCAAAAACCAGAGCAGAAAAGAGGGCTCTTTCATGCGGCTCTCAGTGATCCCAAGCTATCAAAGCAGGTTTTCTGAACTCTCAAAACTCAGGACCAGTACTGCTACTCTCTATTTAGTAATTCACTGGGTAATATATCATACTTATATAAAGAGGAAGGATGTTTATGTGCATTTCATTACTTCTAGGCAGAAATGAAACTCCCAGAAATAATTATTTTTTGTGTTCTGTCTTATTTAAACTAGTTCCTGATGAGCAAAAAGGACAAATCATCCTTGTCCAGCAGCTAAACTCCTAAACATGGCAAAAATCTCCTTCTACATATAGCAGTTAAACCAAAAGTCAGAGTGCACTTAAAAACAGTAATTAGCAGGAGTAACAGCTAATTTTAGGTATCAAGTAAATTCATGTCAATCAGCCTGTGCGCTGCTCATACGTTAAATTCACAACTGTTGTATTTCTGTACTTGCTGCACATTAGTAATCTCTTTTCATACGTCTTATTAATAAAAGTAATTAGTACTGTAGTTATGTTTAAACACAGTTCCTATATTTAGTGACTGAGATCAGCGAGAACTTCTAATGTTCAGTACCTGCTGCAGCTGATGGCCACAACTTCGAAGCTGATTAGGAAAATTTCATCAAGAGGAGGGCAATAAACAGATGGGCTGTGGGATCTCACCTCTGAAGGCTTCTGAGCCTCCTGCCTGAGCCTAGACTGATATCAGCACTACATGAGATCGGCTTTGGCCTTTGTCCAGGGGGCACTCACACTGAGATGACCCAAAGATGTCCCTTCACAATGTCATTTCTATGATGACTGATTTGGAGTGGAGAGTCCTCAATGCGGTGGTAAAAATTCTCATTTTGCCAGATTTCCTTTGGCTTCCTGCTTACAAGATGTCTTCATACAGGCTTCACAGTTTAAGTACCTAACACCTAAAAACCAAAATGTTCTTCCAGAAATAATGCTTATTTTTACCACCACGTCAACTTGACAGAGAACTGCACTAAGCACAAAGTATCTGTAACACATAATTCAGCCACCCCAAAACATTCAATACTGAATTTTACAAAGCCTTAGAGACATGAAAGTACTAAGATTATAAAAAGTCAAGTTCATAAAAAGTCAAGAATTCCTTTCTGTGCCCTTTCACTATCCCTCTGGAAAGTGATGTGGAAGGGGTTTTTTTTAGTTTCTTCTCTGATTTGATTTGGGTTTGCTCGTTTTACAGAACTGAAAGTAAAATAACAGCAACAAAAAAAAATCCAAAACCAAAAACAAAACAAAAAACCCCACCAAAACCAAACAGCTATGCAAGTTTTTTAGAGGAAACCTTTCAAGATCTAAGCCTTTCAGTGCTTTTCTGGAAGTAGAGCACCTTGTTTCAAAACTTTAAGTATTCCATCTATTCAATTGCTGGGAAATAACAGAGAATAAGCACCATAAAAACACAAAACCCTATCACAGACCTGCCAGTTCTCAAGAGCTTGTCTCTCGCGTACTAGATGCGGAGAATAATCCTGGTCAACCTTCACCAGGAGGCCACTCTCAGCATAACTGTTTCCCTGTACAAAGACCTCACGTAATAACTGCTGAAACAAACTACTTTTCTTGTTCACCTCTGCATTAAGGCAGAATTGGCTGAAGTTGGGCACAGATGGTGAGAGCGCGACATGCGGGAGGCACCTCCCGGAGGTTTAACTCCATCCAGCTCGCAGCGCCGAGCAGCTGAACATCTTTTCCCCTGCAGAACGGCCCCGCCGCCCGCGCTCCCAGCTCCTTGTCACGGCGGCTTTCAGAGCGGCTCCAAAACTTAACAGACTTTACCCCGCTCACTGAGGGGTTTCTCGCTGACCGGGCTGGTCCGGGGAAGCCGCGCTCACACCGAGCTTTGCAGCGCCCGGTCTAACCCTGCCCCGCCGGGCCACAGCGTCCGCCCCAACCTGTTGCGGGCCGGAGCCCGGCGGCGGCAGCAGCGTTACGGGGCGGCGTGCGCGGGACAGGCCCGGCGCGGGTAGCGCAGGCGGCGGGGCTCACCTTCTGCTGCCGGCGGGCCATGTCGGTGGGCTGCTTGGCGTTGAAGGGGTGCGCGATGCACCTCGCGATGAACACGTAGAGCTGCAGCCGGAGCCGCTTCTCCCGCTCCTCTCGCTGCAGGCGCTCCTGCTCTTCCCGGCCCTCACTCAGCACCGAGGGGCTGGGGCTGGCCGCCCGCGCCGCACCGGCCTCCCTGCCCCGGGAGTCCCGGGGCGGCGGCGGCAGCGAGCGCTGGGAGCTGCCACCCGCCGCCACCAGCACGTCCCGCCGCTCCTCTTCCAGCAGCTCATCGGACTCCTCCTCGCTGGAAGAAGGGTCCAGCATCGCGCTCGGCTGGCGCGCCCCGCGGCCGGGCGCAGAGAGAAGCGGGGAGCGGCGCGCACCTTTCCGGACACGTCGAGTTTACACACGGACTGTTTCCGAGCGGCGGCGGCCGCAGGGCGGGACCGGCGGGGCGGGGAGGGGAGGCGGGGTTTGGGAAGGGGGTCGAGCCTGGGTTGCCGTGGGGATTACTCCGAGCGGCTCCCGGCGGAGGCGGGGCCGGGACCGGCACCGGCCTAACACCTCAGGCAGCCCCGGAGGGGGCAGCGGCCTGCAGGTACTGGTCCGGGAGGGGCTACACCGCCCCTGCCTTGGCCCGGCAGGGCCCGGCCAGGCACTGCTCGGCACGACTGCCCTGCGACGAGGGCAGGTGCTAGTCCCGCTGAGCAGCCCTGCGCTGCTCGGGTGCTGCGGCTGCTAGTCCCGGCTGCTCCCTGTCCCGGTCAGTGCGGGAGATTAGCTCGCCGATGGCCGGCTGGCTCCGACAGCCGGGGAACGCCGTGCTGGGAAGAGAGAGCGGCGGGCTGTGCCCTCTACTCTGGTTGGCTCCGCTGGGCACGGCTCGCCGCTGACCCCCAGCTCGCTGGCATCCTCTGCTATGTAGTGTGGGGGGAAAATGAGAGGTATCTCCACTAGCCCTAGAAAAAGAAGCCGCCGAAGCTATGCCTTTCAGTGAGCTGATGCTGAAGCCTGTGTTACCCTGCAAAACACTTCTGTTGGGAGCCTGCTGCCACAAACAAGTAGTTTGCATCTCAGAAATCGTTGTTCCTGACTACCTGGAGAGCCAGACAGGTTCATATTAACAGTGCGTATCTTCCCAGTTAAGAAACATGAAAGCATACCATTATCACTCTAAACGGAAATAAAAAGCTTCACCATGTGAAAGCTATATTTCTGGAGTCTGATTAGGGCCCCATGGAGCGGTATCCCTGAGGACAGCAGGGACATTGGTGTTCATGTGAATCAACAAGTCCTTCTCTTGCTGCCTGTGCACCATGCGTGATGGTGCCGGTACCAGGGAGGATGTGGGAGGTACTGAACAGGGTGGGATCAGGGCCCAGGGATACGAACGCTGGAGGGTCGAACTGGTTCGCTGAAGCAAAGTGTCCCCTGTGTGCTGCTTTAACATGGGAGCAGCAGAGACTCAGCCCACACAGCTCCAGACCTCTGCTCATCATCAGCAGCAAGTTTACAAAGCCCTGTATGGAAACTTCACAAATTCGGAAGGCCTACCCAGTTCTATGTGACTGGGCTGGGCTTCGAGTGGTGAAAGGCTGTAGTCCATTACCGATAATTTGAAGCACCCAGTCTTCCAGCAGGGTATTTAGGAAAGGACCCTTAAAGGCGGCAGTTATCTCCTGAGCCAGCCAGGTTTCAGCAGGTGGGCAGCAGCTATTAGCTAGATGGCAGCATTAAGCATGGAGTTCGTCTGGGTTCTGCCTCTGGATCTTTACCAGGGGAGTAAGGAGAGCCATGCAGAAAAACACACAGTTTTTTGTCAAAGTTTGGGATCTGGGGGTAGCAGTCATATACAGATAGGTGGATTATTTATAGGTTGGCTTGTGTCCTTAGCATTTGACTGGTAATAGTAGATAAAATCTGTGAAACGCAAAAAAGCAGTCAGGGAAAAGTAGGAATGTCAACCTATTGAACATCTCAGGGTCACATTTCCTTAGAGCAAGAATCGCTAAAGCCTGTTTTTGTGGGTACCACTATCACCAGTCTCATGTCAGTGTTTGTCTTCCCAGTGTATGACCGTCAAGTAGTGCTGGTCCTGCAGTAGATAAGAGGTAGTTCCATGAAAAATATGAAACTGGTTACTGTAAACTACTTTTTCACTAAGAGCAATATAATGTATACTCAGATTTGTGGGGGGCCTTTTGCAATAACTTGTTCTCATTCTAATGACAAGTAAAAATACAGTAACACTGTAAAAAAAAACTTCTGTTCTTTTTTTCTTACCTTTACTGAAGATATGAGTGTTATTTGCTGCTTTCTTCAAGCACTTAGAACATCCATTTAAAATGTCTTCCCTGGAGCTGGATGCAAGGCAGTGAAAGTCTTGTACTTTGCTTTCAGGGTTCATCTATTCTCACTGTATCTCCTTATTTGGGGAAAAAGATAAAAACAAGAACAATTTGGATTTTGTTTGCTATCAGACCAGGCTCAAAATAGAATGTTTTCAACTTGGAATTGACTGCATAGATAAAATGATTTGACAGTATCTACCAGCTGTATCTAACAGTTTAGGATGAACCCTCTTACTTTCTGCATCTACTTTTAACATGGCCCTTTATTTGGTGTTGTGTGTTTCCATTCTGTAAAGCTACTCTCACCTAACGTTAGTTGAGGTTTTTTTCTGATCTCCTGTTGCTTGTTGGTGCTGGTTTTTGTCTGGTGCATTTAAATGCAGAGTGTCTTATATTTTAAACATACCTGCAGAGCATGAAAGCCTCCCTTCCTGAATCCCCTTTGTCTACTTTATTGACATTGGTGGTATCTATCTCCTAAGAATCAGTTGCAACTTGTCACTGAATTCCTCAGGTGTTTGTGTTCAAATGCTGCTCAGAGGGCTAAGTACACAAATGTCAGGGCAGAATATTTATATTGGAATACCTATAAGCTTAAAAAATTCAATGACAACAATTAAAAGTTGTTCATTAGTTCTCATTAAGATAATGTAACCAAACATGTTATTTGTACTTTCTCTTCACTTTGTCCAAACTCATCACAGATTAATATACAGTTGTACTCATTCAAATGCATTTTTTTTCTGCCTAGAGGTTATATTTTGCCTAATTTAGTTTGTAGAGCATATTTATTTTAACAAAATCATGCTAAGAAATCAACTGTTCTTTTTTTATACGGCAATGAAATGAGGATTTTGTCAATAAAGCTTCCTATTTAGGGGATAAAAGAAGCAGTAAAAATAGTGTTGAAAAATTCAGCTTTAAAATGATCTAAATTTTTATTTCAAAGTGCAGATAAAAATTTTATATATGTTTTCAAATCCTTCATTTGTGAAAACATGTAATTAAAAATATGGTGTATAAGAATATATTTATGCTCAGTAGAGATTTCCTATTATAGAATCAGTGCCTTGTAATTCATGTATAAACTGTCTATTGGTCATAAAATTCATTATTATCTTGAGGCTCAGTGGTTCACAGTAATAAGTTTTAGCTTCATGCAGAGTATTGTCAATTTAGATACTTCTTGTACTATTCTTTCTTAATGCTTTGGATTACCAAATCATGATTAAACAAGAATCTCACCTTATATTATTTGTAAGCAAGTCATAGCCACAGCCAGGCATAACAATAATGTCTCTAGGGTGCTTCATAATTGCTTTATCATTTATGCTACCATGTATAACCTGGTAGTATATGTATATATAATATATATACATGGGAATGTATATGAACTGGGTGGTGGGTGAAGTATTGTCCTCTCTTTGCCTTACCCATTGTGACCACCTTGCTTGCATACCATGAAATTGTGGAGGAAAACTTGAAAGCATGAAAGAATACTGCCACAAAAGTACAAAACCTAAAAGTAAAGTAGAAGAAATAGCCACATTATTATTTTTTGGGTTTGGGTTTTTCTTTTTTCATAATATGATGATGAAGCTCAGCATGTCTTGTTTTTGTGGCCTGGCTTACAGTTTCTGAAGGCATCTGACTGTTGACACTACTGTCCATTGGTATGTGTAAGTTTTTACTCAAGCAAGAACACATAATAGAGATGGTATACGGGCATATGCAATAGGTAATGTGGATTTGCAAACCACCTGGAAGCATATTAGTCTAAAAGTGCAAAAGAGTGCATTCTTTCTGTGATGAGCAGTGTCCAGTAGATCCTCATACTGATAAATTTATCAGCATTTGTGTGCCACTGGCTTGCAGTGCTCCGCTCCATGTGAGAATTTCGTGCATAGCTGATATATTTCCAGGTCCTCCAGCTTTTCCATGCAGAAGATTATTTTATTCCTTTGTGAAGAGTATGCAGGAGGTGGCTAAAATTTCTCGAGTTTTCATTTCTTGAATATAAATTAATTACATTTCAGGAATTTATTTCTCCCAAAGGCATGTCAGATGGTAGCTCTATATTAATTTCAGGTGTTCAAGTAGTTGGATGGGAATGTATAGAGAGAAATCACAGACTAACACTGTGGTGTTTGCCTCACTTAAAATGGGTTTGGCAGTAGTTACTGAGTGTTGAAGTGAATGGAGATCTTCAGGTTGTATTGACAAAATAAGCAGAGCTTTCCCTAAAAACCAGGTTTGCCACCTATTTACTTCACAGTGGGTCTCAATGTAGCACTATATACATGGTGGAACTCTGTGGAGACATTCACACAGCTTCTTTATGATGTCTGACAAAGTCATGAGGTTAATTTTTCAGTCCTATCAACCATGTAAGCAAGTGGCAGAGCATTCACAGGCATAGAAGATGGAGAAGACATTACATCCTGTTTCTGTTGCACTCTTGCAGCCATCATCACACAAACACACAAATTCTGCTGCAGTCTTTCTTATTCACCACAACCTCTCTGCAATGATGGAGTATATTAATCTTTTACTACTTAAATCAAACACCTTCGTTCCACTGATCTGTATCATGAGTTGCAGAAAATGTGCCTCCCAAACTATCCCATTTGATTTGACTCCTTAAGAGTAATCATTAAACAAAATGGTCTTTATCTCCTTTATATCTTTATCTCCTGATATTTCCTTTTGGCATGCCAGGCTGGATGCCAGTGTGCAATATGCTAGACAGGTCTCAGGCAAGAGCACAAGGAAGAATAAAGAGCATCTGCATGCTGGATTCAGCTGATCAGGGTAGGTGATGTCAATAGCTGATCGATGCTATAGAGGCTCGATGTCCAGGAGCTTCACTTCGGAGCTGCAACAGGCACCGAGGGAGCCTCAAGTCCTCGACAGGCCCTACCCGGGAGCCGGCGGCTATGCGGACGCGAGCAGCTGACTCAGAGGGGCGGCACCAGGAGGAGCGGCACCACCCCGAGTGGTTAAAAACCTGCCCCGGGGAGCGGGAGCGACTAGGGCGGGTTCGAGGCCGTTCGTTCAGGGGAGCGCGATGGGGAGCGGTCGCCGGATGATGAGGGTCCGCTCTGGCTGCCCCGGCAGTGGCCAGTGTAGGCACCCAGAGAGAGCCGATGGGAGGGGAGGCTGCAGTGCAGAGCTCGGGGTGTAGGGAGCGCCTGCACTGCCCTTCTGAGAGGAGAGTGCGCAATGGGCAGGGCTGCACTCGGTGCTCCCTGATGGAGGTCCTCCTGCAGCAGGTGGCTGAGCTGCGGGATGCTGTAAATAGGCTGAAAGGTGTCAGGGAAACTGAGGAGAAACAGCACTGCTTGCTCCAGGACCAGACTGTGCAGGGGCCTCAAGCGACTGCTGTCGCTCATGCAGGGAAGGAGGCCGCTAACCCAGGAAGCTGGGAAACAGTAACAGAAAAATACAACAAAAGAAGGAGGAAGAGAACAATTAAAAGCAAGGGGCTTCCTTCTGGGTTCCTACCCAGAACCGCTTTGCTGTCCTGCAGGGGCCAAATGAGGAAACACACTTGCACCAGGAACAACCGGCTGATGCACTGGTAAAGAAGATCACTACTGGTGCTGCCAGGAAAAAGGGGAGGGTCATAGTAGTAGGGGACTCTATGCTGAAAGGAACAGAGGCACCCATCTGTTGGCCTGACACAGGCTCAAGGGAGGTGTGTTGCCTACAAGCGGCTCAGATCGGGGATGTTGCAGAGAAGGTGCCTGCTCTAGTCAGTCCAACTGACTATTACCCACTTCTAGTGATCCATGTGGGTGCTAGTGATACAGATAGCAGTAGCCTGGAGAACATAAAGAAGGACTACAGAGCCCTGGGAGAGGTGGTTAGGGGCTCTGGAGCTCAGATTGTCTTTTCATCGATTCTCCAGGATAGAGGGGAGGACCTTAAAAAGGCTACGAGGATTGGCCAGGTTAATAAATGGTTAGAAGGGTGGTGCCATAGTCAGGGGTTTGGGTACCTTGAACACGGGACTCAATTTAGTAGGCCAGGTCTACTGGGGGCTGGTGGAGCTGATCTGACAGAGAAAGGGAAGAGTGGATTTGGTAGGAGGCTTGCCAGACTGGTCAAGCAGCTTTAAGCTAGATGTGTTGGGGGAGGGGGGCATCATTCCATCCCAACATCCCCATTCACTGGCCAGAACCTATAGTAAACGTTCAGAGCAATGTAAAGATATTCCAGCTGCTCCAGCCAATGAGACAGCTTCAACTGGAGCTCGTCTCAGATGCTTCTATACAAACGTCTGTAGCATGGGGAAAAAAACAAGAGGAATTAGAGATGTCTGCACATCTACGGGGGTATGATATCATAGGCATCACAGAAATATGGTGGGATGGCTCCTATGACTGGTGTGTTGGAATGGAAGGTTACAGGCTCTTAAGGAAAGACAGGCCTGGCAGACGGGGAGGGGGAGTTGCTATTTATGTTAGGGATAGGCTGGAGAGTATGGAACTCTGTCTGGGGACAGGTGAGCAGTCGACAGAGAGTTTGTGGGTCAGGCCTAAAGGGAGAACAGCGATGGGAGACGTTGTGTGGATCTGTTACAGACCACCTGACCAAGAGGACTGGGTGGATGAAGTACTCAATAGACAGATAGGAACAGCCTCACGCTCTGTCGTGGTTTAAGCCGTAAATTTCACTTCTCCCTCCTTTCCTGCCCCCCCCCCCCCCACTCCGATGGGGGGGAAATGGGGAGAAGAACCGAAGAAAATGTAACTCCCACGGGTTGAGATAAGAACAGTCCAGTAACTGAGATACAATACAAATCACTACTGCCACCACCAATAACAATAATAATGACAAAGTAAATACAAAGGGAGAGGATACAACCGTTTCGCCACCCGACCGAGCCGAGAGACCGCGCGCCACTCCCCCCACCGCATGCCGCGAGAGCCCCCCTGCCCCCCCGAATCCTACCTCCTGGGCATGATGTGCTGTGGTATGGAATAACCTCATTGGTCAGCCCGGGTCAGGCACCCTGTCTCCCCTCCCCCAGCTTTTCTCTCTTTCCCGGAGTAACATGAGACTCTGTGGGGGAGGGGGGGAAAGCCAAACCCATAACAATCCACCCCTTATTCCATACCATTCACATCATGCTCAGATCCCACATTTTCAAAATATCATCCCATAGAGATATATACGTACATATACCTACACACACACACACACAGATGGAGAGATATAATCCCGTAGTGCCTGGACCAATCCCTATAAAGCTGCTGAGTCCATGCAGTCCGTGATGTCAGGCTCCAACTTTTGTACCAGTGTTTCAGAGCAGGGGAGGCTGTGTGCAGTGTTGGATCGTTGCCTGTTGATGCTGATTGTTCCTTTACTGCAGAACTCGTCTGGTTTCATCAAAGTTCGTCCTTTGTTGGGATGATGGTCTGAGGGTCAGTCACGGATGACTTGAAGATCTCTAGTTGATGGGCTATAAAAAAACAAATTACATAACAAGCAACAGCATGCAATTGAGTTCATTGGCTGTTTTCTCCTAAAATCAAATCTCCTTGAGGTACACATTGGACTTCCCCATCTTCCCGCGTTACCCACCAAGTATATCCGGGTCCCTGAGCAAAAGCAATCCCACGAGTGGGTTTGCCTTTACCTGAAGCAGGAATAACACAGACTGTCTTCCCCAGCAAATTCTTTATGTGCACCACAGGAATGTTGTCCCCCTCTACAGTATGTAGAAGTTCTGACTGGGCTGCACCAGCCCTGTTGGCAGATCCTCTGGTGTTGACCAACCAGGTGGCCTTTGGTAAATGTGTATCCCAATGTTTTTAAAGTCCCACCACCCATTGCTCTCGGTGTAGTTTCTAATAGCCCATTGTACCGTTGGATTTCCCCAGAGGCTGGTGCATGGTAGGGGATGTGATATACCCATTCAATGCCATGCTCTTTGGCCCAAGTATCTATCAGGCGATTCCGGAAATGAGTCCCATTGTCTGACTCAGTTCTTTCTGGTGTGCCGTGTCCTCACATAATCTGTTTCTCAAGACCCAGGATAGTGTTTCAGGCAGTGGCGTGGGGCACAGCGTATGTTTCCAACCACCCGGTGGTTGCTTCCACCACAGTAAGCACATGACGCTTGCCTTGGTGGGTTGGTGGGAGTGTGATATAATCAATCTGCCAAGCCTCCCCATATTTGTACTTCAGCCATCGTCTTCCATACCAAAGAGGCTTTAACCGTTTTGCCTGCTTAATTGCAGCACATATTTCACAGTCATGAATAACCTGGGCAATAGTATCCATTGTTAAGTCCACCCCTCGACCACGAGCCCATCTGTATGTTGCATCTCTGCCCTGATGGCCTGAAGTGTCGTGGGCCCACCGGGCCAAAAATAGTTCACCCTTATGTTGCCAATCTAAGTCCATCTGAGACACTTCAATCTTAGCAGCTTGGTCCACTTGTTGGTTGTTCTGGTGTTCCTCAGTGGCCCAACTCTTGGGTACATAAGCATCTACGCGGCGTACTTTGACCACCAGGTTTTACACTCTGGCAGCGATGTCTTGCCACAGTGCAGCAGCCCAGATGGGTTTACCTCTGCGTTGCCAGTTGCTCTGCTTCCATTGCTGCAACCACCCCCACAGGGCATTCGCCACCATCCAGGAGTCAGTATAGAGATAAAGTACTGGCCACTTTTCTCCTTCAGCAATGTCCAAGCCCAGCTGGATGGCTTTCACTTCTGCAAAGTGACTCGATTCACCCTCCCCCTCAGCAGTTTCTGCAACTTGTCGTTGAGGACTCCATACTGCTGCCTCCCATCTACGGTGCTTTCCCACAATGCGACAAGACCCATCAGTAAATAAGGCATATCGCTTTTCACTTTCTGACAGTTCATTATATGGTGGGGCCTCTTCAGCACGCATCACTCCTTCCTCCTCTGGTGACCTTCCAGAATCTTTACCCTCTGACCAGTCCATGATGACTTCTAGAATTCCCAGGCGACTGGGATTTCCTATTTGAGCTCGTTGTGTAATTAATGCGGCCCACTTACTCCATGTAGCATCAGTTGCATGATGTGGAGAGGAGACCCTGCCTTTGAACATCCAGCCCAGCACGGGCAACCGGGGTGCCAGGAGGAGCTGTGCTTCAGTGCCAATCACTTCCGAAGCAGCTCGAACCCCTTCATAGGCTGCCAATATCTCTTTTTCAGTTGGGGTGTAGGTGGCCTCAGATCCTCTGTATCCTCGACTTCAAAAGCCGAGGGGTCGACCTCGAGTTTCCCCTGGAGCTTTCTGCCAGAGGCTCCAGGTAGGACCGTTCTCCCCAGCTGCGGTGTACAGTCCATTTTTAACATCTGGCCCAGTCTGAACTGGTCCGAGGGCTACTGCACGAACTATCTCACGTTTAATTTGCTCAAAGGCTTGTTGTTGCTCAGGGCCCCATTTAAAATCATTTTTCTTCTGGGTCACATAATAGAGAGGGCATACAATCAAACTGTAATTCGGGATGTGCATCCTCCAGAACCCCACAGCACCCAAGAAAGCTTGTGTTTCTTTCTTATTAGTTGGTGGCAACATTGCTGTTATCTTGTTGATCACATCTGTGGGGATCTGGCAACGTCCATCTTGCCATTTTATTCCCAACAGTTGAATCTCCTGTGTGCAGGTCCCTTGACCTTACTCCGTTTTATGGGAAAACCGGCTTTCAGTAGGATTTGGATTATTTTCCTCCCTTTCTCAAAGACTTCTTCTGCTGTATCACCCCACACAATGATGTCATCAATGTATTGCAGGTGTTCTGGAGCTTGCCCCTGTTCCAGCGCAGTCTGGATCAGTCCATGGCAGATGGTAGGGCTGTGTTTCCACCCCTGGAGCAGTCGATTCCAAGTGTACTGGATGCCCCTCCAAGTAAAAGCGAACTGTGGCCTGCACTCTGCTGCCAGAGGAACTGAGAAAAAGTCATTGGCAATGTCAATCGTGGCATACCCCTTGGCTGCCTTTGACTCCAGTTCATACTGAAGCTCTAGCATGTCCAGTACGGCAGCACTCAAGGATGGGGTAACTTCGTTCAGGCCACGATAGTCTACCGTTAGTATCCACTCTCCATTAGACTTTCTCACTGGCCATATGGGGCTATTAAAGGGTGAGTGGGTCCTACTGATCACTCCTTGACTCTCCAATCTATGGATCAGCTTATGGATGGGAATCAGGGAGTCTCGGTTGGTGCAATATTGCCGCCGGTGCACTGTTGCGGTCGCGACTGGCACTTGTTGTTCTTTGACCTTCAGCAACCCCACAGCAGAAGGATCCTCTGAGAGACCAGGCAAGGTGGACAGCTGCTCCACTTCCTCTGTCTCCAAAGCAGCAATACCGAAAGCCCATCGGTACCCTTTTGGGTCTTTGAAGTACCCTCTCCTGAGGTAATCTATGCCAAGGATATATGGAGCCTCTGGACCAGTCACAATGGGGTGTTTTTGCCATTCCCTCCCAGTCAGGCTGATTTCAGCCTCCAGTACAGTCAACTCTTGGGATCCTCCTGTCACTGCAGAAATAGAAATAGGTTCCACCCCTTGACAGCTTGATGGCATCAGAGTACACTGTGCACCGGTATCTACTAGAGCCTTATACTTCCGTGGGACTGATGTGCCAGGTCATCTGATCCACACTGCCCAGTAGATCCAATTGTCCCCTACCTCCACCTGGCTGGAGGCAGGGCCCCTCTAGTAGTCATCACACTGTTCACTCATGTCTTGTTGACAGGAATTATTCCTTATCGCAGGAGCTGAAGTAAAATCTGCTCTTCCACTCCATCTGGGAACCTGCTCACCAGAGATTGAAGCCGCAGCCTTCATGGGGTGATCAGACTTGACCTTTGCTCTCCTCTTCAGTTCTCACATCCGTTCCTCCAAAACTGAAGTAGGCTTTCCATCCCACTTTATCATATCTTCTCCGTGATCATGCAGATAAAAGCATAGGGTGGCCCATGGTGTATAACTTCTATATCTTCTCTCTCGAACAGTAGGACGCCTTCTGTTAATAGCTGAGATGTGTGTTGATACATGTGAGGAGCTGGATAGATCGTCTCTCAATTGTTGGAGGTTCTGGGACAGTTTTTCCACAGCTGAGAGGATGGAAGGGGTGAGATTGTCTTCAAACTCTCGGAGTTTATAAATCATTTCATCCACTGTTGGTGATCTTATGTCACTCCAGGTTATTGCTGCCAATGAACGGGCATATGATGGGGGTGCATTCCATGTAAATTTCCACCACATGGGTTGTGTACATTCGACTTCATCTGGATCTATGGGTATATCCCCGTTATTCGGCTTGATAGTATAGATCATCTCTACAATGGCTGATTCCCTCAGAGACTGGATGCCTTTCTCTAGAGTAGTCCACTTGGCCGAGCGACTCCTAACATCATCCTTGTATGGAAACCTATCTTTCACAGCTGCCAAGAGTCGCTTCCAAAGGCTGAGGGACTTTTTCTCTCTCGCAATTGCCTTGTCAATTCCCCCTTCCCTGGCAAGTGATCCCAGCTGTTTGGCTTCACTACCTTCTAGTCTCTGACTGTCAGCCCCATTGTCCCAGCATCGGAGCAACAAGCTGATGATGCGCTCCCCTGGCTGATGGGTAAAGTCTTTTCACATATTCCGTAGCTCGGTTGAGGTCCGAGATCGAGAAGTCACCTCTTCTTTTTCTTCTTTTTCTTCATCATGTGATGATGACTCCTGGTCAGATGCTGTCCCAGGTGGTGACGTTTCTTTGTCTTGTTTCATCTTTCCTGCCTCTTTGTTTTTCCTCTTGCGTACAGGGGCAACCGATATTGGTATGAGTTGGTCCTCTGGTTTAGCTGCAGTGATTATTACTGTGGTTTGGGTAGCCGCTGTACTTGTCACTGGGGTTTGAGTCGTGGCTGTACCTGTTGCTGGTGGTGATGTAGCTGCTATGCTTGGAGCTGGATTAACTGCGCTGTCCATTACTCCACCCTCAGATCCAGAGACGTTTTTTTCCTTTTGAAGATGCTGGACAGTGTTAAACAGGGCTCTGTAAGCATAAGCCAAGCCCCAGCATGTTGCCATGATTTGTCCATCTCTGGTGTGACCAGAATGGCAACACACCTCCTTTAAATGTTTTATTAATTTTTCTGGATTTTGTATTTGTTCATTGGTGAAGTTCCAAAGCATTGGAGGGGCCCACTGGCCTAGATACTTGCCATACTATCCCACACACCCTGCCACTCATGACTATCCAGTCTCAGAGAAAAACTCTTGGACCTCCTATATCGTCGTTTAACCCTAGACAAGGCCCAAACCCGACTATGCATAACTCTTGAGACAAGACAAAATAGTCGTAAAACATACTCAGTATGTGTGCCAACATGATGATTCCCGTCACCACCAGCAGGCAGGTCTCAAGGGTATCTAAAGGCCATTCAAAACCTTCAGAATTCTCAAACAGTGTTGTAAATGGCCTGGTGGGGGCGCTGGGAGCACAAAAGAATGTCTCCTTCACAGGTTGACCACCCGAGGAGGTGAAAAGAGACGTGTAATTGCTAAGAACTTCCATTATATACCTCCCAAAGTGTAGAGTTGGTGGCCACACTGGAAACACAAACCGGGTCAGTTGCATGATCACTGAGTCTATTGTATTGACAATTCGTGCAATATAGTTTAATGTAACAGGAATCTTAACCCAAAACCCAGATCTGAGAAACGTTAAGATAAGAAGAACTGGCTGTAAGTAAAGTATCATACACTGAACCTGTGAGAACCAGAGCAACAACTTTGAGAGCCAATAAATCAGCATGGTGACGAGTGGCTATTTTGTCTTTATCTCAACCCTTAAGTGCCCCATGTTGGGCGCCAAAAACTGTCGTGGTCTAAGCCGTAAATTTCACTTTTCTCCTCTTTCCTGCCCCCCCACCCCCCCCCCCTGCACTCCGATGGGGGGGAAATGGGGAGAAGAACCAAGGAAAATGTAACTCCCACGGGTTGAGATAAGAACAGTCCAGTAACTAAGATACAATACAAATCACTACTGCCACCACCAATAACAATAATAATGACAAAGTAAATACAAAGGGAGAGGATACAACCGTTTCGCCACCCAACCGAGCCGAGAGACCGCGCGCGGAGAGCCAGCGAGAGCCCCGTCCCCGAATCCTACCTCCTGGGCATGACTGTGCTGTGGTATGGAATAACCTCATTGGTCAGCCCTGGTCAGGCGCCCTGTCTCCCCTCCCCTAGGTTTTCCCTCTTTCCCGGCGTAACATGAGACTCTGCGGGGGGGGGGGGGGGCAGGAAAGCCGAACCCATAACACGCTCCCAGGCCCTTGTTCTCATGCGGGACTTCAACCACCCTCATATCTGTTGGAGGGATGGTACTGCCCGGCACAAGCAATCCAGGAGGTTCGTCGATTGTGTGGCAGACAACTTCCTTCTGCAAGTAATAGAGGAGTCGACAAGGAGAGGTGCCATGCTTGACCTCGTCCTCACCAACAGGGAAGGGCTGGTAGGAAATGTGATGCTCCAGGGCAGCCTTGGTTGCAGCAACCACGAGATGGTTAAATTCGTGATCCTCAGGACAGTGAGAAGAGTGTGCAGCAAGCTCACTGCCCTGGACTTCAAGAGAGCAGACTTTGGCCTCTTCAGGAACATGCTCAGTAAGATTCCATGGGATATAGCCCTAGAGGGCAGGGGGACCCAAGACTGTTGGTTGATATTCAAGGATCACCTGCTGCAAGCTCACAAGCAATACATCCCTACTAGAAGGAGGTGCTGCAGAAGAGCCAGGAGACCTCCTTGGATGGATAAGGAGCTGCTGAGGAAACTTCGATGGAAAAAGAGGCTCATAAAAGGTGGAAGCAAGGACAGGCAGTCTGGGAAGAATACAGGGATGTTGTCCGGGAAGCTAGGGACCAGGTTAGGAAAGCTAAGGCCCACTGAGAATTAAAATTGGCTAGGGATGTGAAAGATAACAGGAAGGGATTCTATAGGTACACTGCAAATAAAAAGCAGGCTAGGGACAACTGTGGGCCCTCTCTGGAAGCCATCAGGAGAACTGGCTACCCTGGATTTGGAGAAGGCTGAGGTTCTTAATGACTTCTTTGCCTCAGTATTCACTGGCAAATGTTCAGACCACACCACCCAAGTCCTGGAAGGCAAATGCAGGGACTGTGAGAATGAAGACCCTGGGCCCACTGTAGGAGAGGATCTGGTTCGAGACCATCTTAGGAACCTGAACGTATACAAGTCCATGGGACCTGATGGAATCCATCCGCGGGTCCTGAAGGAGCTGGCAAATGAAGTTGCTAAGCCACTGTCCATCATCTTTGAAAAATCATGGCAGTCAGGTGAAGTTCCCGATGACTGGAAAAAGGGAAATATAACCCCCGTTTTCAAGAAGGGGAAAATGGATGAGCCGGGGAGCTACAGACCAGTCAGCCTCACCTCTGTGCCTGGCAAAATGTTGGAGCAGATTCTCCTGGAAGGCAGTGCTGAGGAACATGAAAAACAACAAGGTGGTTGGTGACAGCCAGAATATCTTCACTAAGGGGAAATCCTGCCTGACCAATCTGGTGGCCTTTTATGATGAGGCTACGGAACTGATGGACAGGGGTAGAGCAGTTGATGTCATCTACCTGGACTTGTGCAAAGCGTTTGACACTGTCTCACATGACATCCTTGTCTCTAAGTTGTAGAGACATCAATCTGATAGGTGGACCACTCGGTGGATAAAGAACTGACTGGATGGCCACACGCAAAGAGTTGTGCTCAATGGCTCAATGTCCGGCTGTAGACCAGTAACGAGTGGTGTCCCTCAGGGATCAGTGTTGGTACAAGTCCTGTTCAACATCTTTGTTGGTGACATGGACAGTGGGATTGAATGTGCCCTCAGCAAGTTTGACGATGACACCAAGCTGTGTGGTTTGGTTGATACACTGGAGGGAAGGAATGCCATCCAGAGGGACCTTGACATGCTTGCTTGTGAGGTGGGCTGATGCCAACCTGACGAAGCTTAACTATGCCAAGTGCAAGGTCCTACACCTGGGTAGGAGCAATCCCAGGCACAGCTCCAGGTTGGGCAGGGAAGAGATTCAGAGCAGCCCTGTGGAGAAGGACTTGGGGGTGTTGGTCGATGAGAAAATGAACATGAGCCGGCAGTGTGCACTCGCAGCCCAGAAAGCCAACCGTATCCTCGGCTGCATCAAAAGGAATGTGACCATCAGGTGGAGGGAAGTGATCCTGCCCCTCTACTCTGCTCTTGTGAGACCTCACTTGGAGTATTGTGTGCAGTTCTGGTGTCCTCCACACAAAAAGGACATGGAACTGTTGGAACAAGTGCAGAGGAGGGCCCCAAGGATGATCAGGGCACTGGAGCACCTCCCGTATGAGGATAGCCTGAGAAAGTTGTGTCTGTTCAGCCTGGAAAAGAGAAGGCTGCATGAAGACCTTCTAGCAGCCTTCCAATATCTAAAGAGGGCCCATAGGGATGCTGGAGAGGGACTCTTCATTAGGGACTGTAGTGATAGGACAAGGGGTAATGGGTTCAAACTTAAACAGGGGAAGTTTAGATTGGATATGAGGAAGAAATTCTTTACTGTAAGGGTAGTGAGGCAGTGGAATGGGTTGCCCAGGGAAGTTCTGAATGCTCCATCACTGGCGGTGTTCAAGGCCAGGTGGGACAGAGCCATGGGTGGCATGGTTTATTGGGAGGTGTCCCTGCCCATGGCAGGGGGGTTGGAACTAGATGATCTTAAGGTCCTTTCCAACCGTAACTATTCTGTGATTCTATGATCACTCAGTACTAAAAGCAGTTCTAAAAAATGGATATTTTTGAATTAAATTGATTCAGGTAGCCTTGTGTCTGAAATGTAGTGGTGTTCTCCACACCTTAAGCTCAAGTACTGAAGGCAATCAGATTTTTCAGTGCAGGGTTGAAAAAGTGTAATTTATATCTCCTTTAAATTTCCATAGAAATATGCAATTATTTTCTCTTAAAGGAATGTTTGTACCCACAAGAAACCTCTCTACCCTGCAACATATCTTCATCGGCAAAGGATATTAGGACCATGTATACCAGAGTGTATATTGTCCTGTGGCCTTCATAATGCCAGTGAAAAAATTAAAATTAATCTTGTCATAGGTTAATGAATTTCTGAATTAGCAACATCAAGAAATGTACAGAGCTGTAATGCAGTTGTTGTTTAGTCATAATACATCAATACTTTCATGCAGTTGTTATCCTTAACACACAGGTAGCATTAGTTTTTCTAGGGATTATGACTGCTTTCTGAATACATAGTTCCTCAGCAAGCCCAGATGACGCAAAACTTGCTGCTGTGAGTGATGTGGAGTCCTGTGACCAGATAGTGGAACGTGGCATCTCTTGGAGGATAATACAGGTGCTGCATGTGTGATGCTGCCAGACACTGCTAGCGAGCTCCAGTGACTCCTGTTACATCTCAGAGAATCATAGAATCATAGAATAGAATTTCTTCCTTACATCCAATCTAAACTCCCCCTGTTTGAGTTTGAACCCATTACCCCTTGTCCTATCACTACAGTCCTCATGAAGAGTCCCTCCCCAGCATCCCTATAGGCCCCCTTCAGATACTGGAAGGCTGCTAGGAGGTCTCCACACAGCCTTCTCTTCTCCAGGCTCAACAGCGCCAACTTTCTCATCCTATCTTCATACGGGAGGTACTCCAGTGCCCTAATCATCCTCGGGGCCCTCCTCTGCACTTGTTCTAACAGTTCCATGTCCTTTTTACGTTGAGGACACCAGAACTGCACACAATACTCCAAGTGAGGTCTCACAAGAGCAGAGTAGAGGGGCAGGATCACGTCCTTCCACCTGCTGTTCATGCTCCTTTTGATGCAGCCCAGGATACGGTTGGCTTTCTGGGCTGCGAGCGCACACTGCAGGCGACTCATTCATTTTCTCATCGACCAACACCCTCAAGTCCTTCTCCACAGGGCTGCTCTGAACCTATTCTCCACCCAACCTGGAGCTGTGCCTGGGATTGCTCTGACCCAGGTGTAGGACCTTGCACTTGGCTTGGTGTTGCTGTTTAAGCCCAGCTGGTAACTCAGAACCATACAGACACTCGCTCACTGCCCTCCCCCACTTCCTCCCACCGCTCCGAGAGGGATGAGGAGGAGAATCCAAAGAATGTAACTCCCATGGGTTGAGATAAGAACAGTCCAGTAACTAAGGTATAACACAAATCACTGCTGCTACCACCAATAATAATAATTATGATAAGGGAAGTAACAATGGAAGAGAATATGACCACTCACCACCCACCTGACCAATACCCAGCCTGACCTGAGCAGTGATCTAGCCTTTCTGGGTAACTGCCCTCAGTTTATATAGTGGGCATGATGTGCTGTGGTATGCAATACCTCTTTGGTCAGTTTGGGTCAGATGTCCTGTCTCTGCTTCCTCCTGGCTTCCCCTTCTCCCTGGCAGAGTGTGGGGCTCAGAATGTCCTTGGTCAGAGTAAACATTACTGAGCTGCAACTAAAAACATCGATGTTATCAGTGCTGTTCCCAGGCTGAACGTCAAAACCAGCTCTGCACCAGCTGGTTAAACTCTTGCTCTGGGTGCAAGAGGGGCTCATCTGGAAAAAAAAAAAAAAAAAACAAACCAAAAGAAACAAATCAACCCAAAAACCACACGATGTCATCCATTTATGCTGAAGAGAAACAGCACTTGCAAAAAGGGCCCTGACCTGGTTCTCCAGTTGATACGAGGTATGGAGAACGAAGCACCACGTGTGTTTTCAGGGAGGCAAGCAGAGATAGGCATGCACTGAGCCAGGCACCATCCTGCTTCCAGGAGCTGGTGATGGATGTACTTCTGCCAAGGATTCTTGGCACTTTTGGAGCTGGAGCAAAGGAGACCAAGTGGCTCATTCTGTTCCCTTCAGCATTGCCTTGGAGCTTGGTCCCAGTCCTGCAAAGAGGAGGACGGTAGCAAGAGGGGACAGTGGCTGGGAGATGCAGGGGGGAAGAGCAAGAAAAGGAGCTTTAATCCTCTTTCCATCAATGAGCTTGGAGCCACTAAAATCTACACCATGTCCCTGAGCAATTTAGATCTATTAGTCTTGTCTGTCTGCAACAAACATGAAAAACAGTTCATTCCCTTCCTATTTAAAAAAGGTTTTTGTTTTAAAAGGATTTCTCTTCCTCCTGCTCAGCTTTCTTTATGCTACATGATCCCTCAGTCTTTCTGCATAGGCGATAAGTACAAATTCTGATTCTGCTTCTGCCCAGTTGAAGTACGCTCTCAAAGCAAAGCCAGTCTTACCACATCATACTGAATAGACAGAATACTTTATGAGCTTACATATTACTGTTCTTGTGACACTTCCAATGGCAAGAGTTGCCCTTTTTTCCCTAACCCTGAGCTGAGCAGCCACTCAAGTCATTTTGGTTTTGTCAGAAGTGTGGCCACACACCAGTCAGAGCAGGGAATTTGTGTGGTGCTATTGTCAGTGAGAACAGCTCTGTGATCATGAGAGGGAGAGAGGTGAGGTGGGGAGGGCAATAACAGGGATGCAGGAGGGGCTCAGCCTTTCCAGTTCCAGTTAGGTTGCCTAGAGAAGTTGTGGATGTCCCTTCCCTGGAAGTCTTTAAGTTTGGATGGGGCTTTGAGCAACCCAGTCTAGTGGAAGGTGTCCCTGTCCATGGCAAGGGGTTGGAAGTATGTGATCTCTAAGGTCCCTTCCAACCTAAACCAGTCAGTGATTCTATGAATTCTTCCTACTCTCACTGTGAAAGACTGCAGTTTTTCATGCCAGCCACTTAAAAAAATATTTTGAGGTCATTATTATCCTGTTAATTTTGTTTCCTGTGTGAGCTCAGATTCCTGGCTGTGTCTGTTAATTAGTTAACTAAAAATGCAGTTTCTCTGGACTCTTAGCAGAAACTAGGTCTATAACTGAATAGCGCAATGGATGATGGTTTGCACTGTTCAGGAGATACTTTGTTGCTTGTTCTAAATTCTGGACTTCAGCCTCAGTTTAGTGCTGCGGTTTAAGCCCAGCTGGTAACTCAGAACCATACAGACACTCGCTCACTGCCCTCCCCCACTTCCTCCCACCGCTCCGAGAGGGATGAGGAGGAGAATCCAAAGAATGTAACTCCCATGGGTTGAGATAAGAACAGTCCAGTAACTAAGGTATAACACAAACCACTGCTGCTACCACCAATAATAATAATTATGATAAGGGAAGTAACAATGGAAGAGAATATGACCACTCACCACCCACCGACCAATACCCAGCCTGACCTGAGCAGTGATCTAGCCTTTCTGGGTAACTGCCCTCAGTTTATATAGTGGGCATGATGTGCTGTGGTATGCAATACCTCTTTGGTCAGTTTGGGTCAGATGTCCTGTCTCTGCTTCCTCCTGGCTTCCCCTTCTCCCTGGCAGAGTGTGGGGCTCAGAATGTCCTTGGTCAGAGTAAACATTACTGAGCTGCAACTAAAAACATCGATGTTATCAGTGCTGTTCCCAGGCTGAACGTCAAAAACACAACACTGCACTAGCTACTAAGGAGAAAAATGACTGCTACTGCTGAACCCCGGACACCTAGTCACCTACAAAGAATTTGTTTTCCTTTTAAGTGTGTGTTGGAGTTCAGGTGGATTGACAATGGCCTTTTCATATCTTCCATTCCATTAGTTACGGAAATGAACTGTCATTTAACGTGGCCCTATTCTGCACTGCACTGACCAATGAGTGGAGAAAAAAGTAGATCAAGCATTGGTACCCTAATGTCTAGAAGAACAGCCATGGTCAGCATTTGTTTTGGCAAATTCTGGATAATGAAATAAATGGTATGGTGGGTTTTCAACTCTTATCCATGTAAATGAAATGTTCCTAGATGGAAAAACAAGATTTGCTGTTTAATCAAATCATGCTGCAAGGATGATGAAAGTGCATAGAAATTTCTTTAAGTTTGAAATGACTTAAGAGAACCTTGTTGTTCTGACCAGGTCTTCTCACTTGCATGGAAGGACACCAGCTTGGCTCAGACCCTTATGGAGTGATATATAGTAATTTTCTGTTTCATGATGAAGAGTGTTTGAATACATTGGCAGACCTTTTACAGCATATGGTCAAAACAAAAAGAATCCCTGCTGTCACTATTGATATCTGTATTTTGAGTACTTGGACAGTCAAAATCTGCTCAGATGCCTACGTATGAGCTTGAATTTGATATAACTTCTAGAATTCTTTACAAACAGCTTACGTACTTTGTTTCACAGAAAACATTGCAGAGAATACAAATGGAGGCAGCTGTACTGATGTTACCCAAAGGCTGCACCCTTGGAAGGGCAGAAAGCTCGCCACTGTGATTACGCCTCTTTGAAAAGCCTTCTAATCATACCCAGTTGTCCATGTTGTGAATGTAAATCCTGATAAGTTAGGACTTGATTCAAAGTCCATTGATGACAGAAATAACTTCTTTTTTCCCTCAGTGGGCTTTTTTCAGTTTGTTTTCCAAAGGCTTCTGAACTGTGCCCTGCATTTGAACTTGAATGAAGTTTGTAGTTGGATACGGCAGAACATAATCATTTTTAAACCAGGGATAAGAGAAGTCTTGTTAGTGTCTGGGTTTATCATTTAGAAAACATTCTTATAGTCTTTCTGAAAGTGGATATTTAATCACTCTTTGATTTTCTGGTTTTTTTTTTTTTTTTTAATTACTATTCTGTGCCTAGACTTGTATCAAATATTTCTTTAGGTTTTATTCTGGACCACTCCAGTAATTTAAACCATGTAAGTGCAAGTGACATTGCACTGTTTCTCTGCATCACAGTGTGAAAATTTTTGCTTTCTTATGCTTTCAGCCTCTTGGTCTTCTAACATGATGCCTCGGATTAGCTGAAGGTCGCATTTCAATATAGTTGGCTTAGGACAGTTTCAGTATAGATTTAATACAGTTTAGTTTGGTACTCACAGGTGACCCAGTCATTCCTTTTTCCAAGAAATTTTTGGTTACAGCATAAAGTTGCATTATCATGCAATTTGCCACAATCTTTATTGTAACTGGATCTGTTAACTTTTGTCAACTGCAGTTGGCATGTTGAGTGAGAATTCAGCTTTCATATTCCCCTACCCTTCCTTAAAACCCCTGTGCTGCTGTTTGTGGAGGGAATTTGAATTGGCTGTGCTCTAATAGCTTGTCAAAAAGGAGGCAATTAAAAATAATGCAATGTGAGCCTGTCTTTTTCCATATCTAATGATTTTAAAGACAATATCATGATTTGAGATCCCAGATTCCCAAGAACTTGCTTGGGCTTGGTACTACTGCATTTGGCTGTATGCATCTTTTTATAGTGCCACATTAGCTCTTCAGCATTTTGTCAGCTTTCTGCTGTCATTACTGGTACTGTGTTTGTACTGTCCTGGTGCCTCTGTCATGGAGGATGTCATAAATTCACTCTTCATATCATTCAAGACAAGTAAGATTTTGATTTATAGCTTGAATGAAGGTCTAATGTGATTTTACTGGAATTGCCAACTTTTGGTCTGGCAGTAAGCTGAAGGGAGAGCTGGAAACTTTTACCAGGTAAGTTAGTCTTGCATTTGCTTCTAAAGTCAGAAGATAGTTATCACCAAAGGTAGTATTTTATTTCCCTTTTTTTGCATCTTTTCATAAACCCAATCGGTATTTTAAGTAAAGTGGGCATTTACCAAGTACAGTTTTCAATTAATTCAGCTGTTTAATTTTATTGTACTTTTTTTACAAAAGCTATTTTGAATAAAGTCCTGGATTAAAATGTGTACTGCAATACCAGTTTGTTGAAATGTATTTGACTTAACAATAGATAATGAAAGCCAAAGGTGAAACATTTTCTTCATATTGGAAGTTTTTAAATATTTACATTCCGTTAATTCCAAAGGCAAACAGTAAATATGAATGTCATTTCTTTTTGCTGTCCCTTCTCCTTGCAGTCAGTGCTTTGGATTACAGCCTTTGTGGGTGGTTGCTAAATAATGGCATGAGATTAATGTTAAATGGAAATTTAGCAAAATGGAATGGCAGGAGTTGTGCCAAATTCACCTACCATTCATTGCTACTAGGTTTTGCAAATGAGTTTTTGATCTCCAGCATGACCTGCTTGATCAACTGGTGAAGGTGTGGTCTTACTGTTTTGATGTGAAGCCTCAACACTATTATCCACTACCAGGATACTGCACTGGTTGCCCCTTGGTTTCTAGTTGAGTTTAAGATGTTTATTGTAAATCATAAAGCTGTAAGTGGCCTGGAATAGGACAGTGTGGGAGAAGCCAGCAACATGCTCTTAATGGCCCAAGACAAAGAAAACCTTTCTCCTTCTATGCTCCTCAGTGGTGACATTTCAGGAAGACTGCAGGGATACAGCCTAATGGGATTTTTGGAGCATATGCTTCCTAGAGAATCAAAATCCTTGACATATTTATTCCAGAAATCAATTTATGTTTCAAAGCTCCTAGGATTTCACTGTATGTGCTGTGTTGTTACTGAATTGCCAGGGTGCCTAGAATTTTAGATTGTATTTTAGATGTAATTTCAAATCTGTTTATAACAAAACACAATTGATTAAAATAATGCAGTTTTAAGTATTTGTGTATGATACGCACACAGACATATATCCTACATGTGCTTTTTCCCCCATTCAGGAAGGTACTCCATTTTACATGTAAACTTAACCCTAGTCAAACAAGTACCTACAGAACCTTAAGAATGTTGTTTTAATGAGACTAAAACCTAGATTTATGGTTAAACACATGCCTATGTGGGTTCCCTAAAAGGCATCTTCCTTTTTTTAAGGGGTAATATGTCCTTTGCCTATAATCAGATCTGCATTAGTAGGGGGGAGTCAGGGTTTGCGTATAAGGTCATTGTTGATGAGCTGGAGCATTCAAAGGTCTCCTGTGCTTTATAGAATACTTTAACAAACAAAGCATTAAACTCGGCTAATGCTTTGCTTGCCAGGGAGAAATGTCAAAAATAAATGGAATTGGTTTAATTTTTGTAATGCTGATGGAAGAAAAAAGGTCCGGCTCTTAATTATACAAAAGATTCTTTATGACATTTATGACTAAAAATTCTTGAAATATGAGTGAACCTTTACACTTCCATTAATTACAGGATCCCTTAGGTGATGGGGAGTTAAACTGGAAAACAGGATATCCAGTCCTTGCTATTTGAATGCAAGGGGTTTTATGGATCTTTTGGAATCACCAAAATAGGAATGAACTTAACCTGTCATGGGAAGAAAACTGAAAAAGATAGTCAGTATTATTTAAAATTGCCAAGAAAATCTTGAAAATATGACCCTACTTCATCTCAATGACCGAGAAACCAAGAGACAAATAGAATTAGATTTAAAAGTGTTTTCTAGTACCATGATTAAGAAATGAATCTCAAGTGTTTTGAAACCACTTACATGAAATTTTATTACTTATTAGAAACTGTGATACTGGAATACTGGGAATACTTGGGATCCTGATCTTAGACTTTGTAGTTTAGAGGAAAATTTGCCAAAGTGAGTGTGTCAGAGCAATGTCTTTTCCCATTCCCAGAGCTATTCTGGCTTTTCGCCTATGTAGAATCTGCACATTGATGGATAATTCTGCCTTGCTGTTTTTTGTTGGCAAAGAAATCTATTTACCAGCAGAGAACTAGTTACAGTCATCAACCTATACAGAAATATCCATAAGATGGTGCTGTATCTTAAATCTGACCAGAGTCATTTGCATTGAAAAATAAAAAGTTTGTTGCAATTGTAGCTTAAAGCTCTTGTTATAAGCTGAGTGCTGGTAACAACTTCTTTGGCAGGCGTATTGCAAACGTTTGTTTCCAGTCACTCCAATATGTTAATTTACATGTATTAAAATATTAGTCACAGCATCTTTGTTCAAGCCTGAAAAAATGTAAAACCAGCTGAAAGGTAGTTTCAGTGGTGCATGGGATGTGAGCTGCCAGTAGCTTGCTTTCACTCCATCCTTTTTTGCTAAAGGGAAGTGTGGTCCAAGGACACCTTCAGACATGACTGTAATGGAAAAAGAGACAAAACAGTGCACTGGGGGTTCTATTTAAAGGGGTAAGATGAGAGATAATGGCCAAATTTGGCCAGCAAATGGAAAGACTGTGGGAGAAATGAATCTGAGACATTATAACCACCCACACAGGCAGCGAGAGCACAAATTTCATGTGCAGCCAACACATAGTATTGCAGGATTTGGTAAGAACAATGATGTCGAATGAAGGACTGGCTGGAGAGCAACCAATTACAGCATTATCCTGCTGGAGCCTGGGCAGTGAATTCTAGCTCAGTGATCGCTTTCCCCCACATCTCATGACTGTAGTAATGCATAGCCAGGGCTGAGCTGCCAGTGGTGCTGTGGCTCCCAGCCCAACCCAGCCAAATTACTGACAGGAGGAGGGAAAGAGAGTGAAGGAGAGGTAAAAGGCTGTCACGTCTGTCAAGGTCCCTATGATTCCACCTGTGTTTCAGCTACAATTTTCCAAAGACCTTGTTACACTGGGAATTTTACCTGCATGAATCAGTCTGGTTTGCCTGTACATTTTTCTCCCTGCTCATTTCTCTGAAGGGGTGAGATGACAGGAGCAAGCGATCAGCTGATAAATCTCTAGTTCTCAATATAATTAATTTCAGTTATTCATGTACTTCTGGAGTTATTTGTACATAGTCTGAGTCAGTTTTTCTCGTTAAAAACAGGAGTCAGGGAAGACGCAGTATGCAAAATGGGTAATGCTGAAGGAGAGGAAGAAGGAAAGATGGGTTCAGTGCATCATCGTGCTGTAGGCAGTAAGGAAAAAGGTAAATGGCGAAGGAATTGTACATGGTCAAGGTAGAGGGAGAGCTGTTCATTTCAGCAGTTCACCTAAGCTGATCCAGGCTAGACCAGGAGATGAAATATGCCAGTAAGATCCTCATAATGTCTTCCCTATATTTTTGATGGATTGGGATGATATTCTCTGAATATATCATCCTCCTTTGCTTTTTTGGGTAAACCTGTGACTCTTTTGACTCCAGACCTAGTGAATCTCCAGTTGCCTCATTAGAAGGATAGAAACTCAGCTATCTAATAAATTTAATTCACTAGTAAATGTTATGTAGAAAAACCTGTGTGATTATACTCCTAACTTCGGTCCCTATGTCTTTGGTGAAAGATGCAGCACAAACTTGAAAGATATTTTATTTTTTCTCCTTGCTATTTAGCTGTTAAGTAAAAACTGAAATATCATTCTTAATAGTCCACAATCATATGATAAGACCCCTCTGCAAGTAAATTTTGTTCTTGAACTGGTTCATATGATCAAGGAGGAAAAAAAGAAAGCATAAGCTACTTTAATGGAGCTAATGTAAATTGGAGACTAAAAATATACATATATAAGGCAAATGTAGTGTATGCCAGATTATTAATGAGATGCTATAGGACTACTTGCAAGAGGCTACATGCTAACGTAAGGCTAGAACTCCTACCTTGCATCATGTAACAGATACTGTCGATGTACTTCGATTTAATCTGTGAATTCTTGTTAAGCACACTTCAGAAATTTTTCTTCCTTGCTATAGTGCCATCTTTCAAGCAGCATTCTGATTGCTTTCTGGTGTAATGATGCAGGATCTGATTATAGAGACAGCTAACTGCTGATGTGCTGTGTTATTATAATGCCACCTGATACCCCATCTTTTGATACATTAGGTACTGTACTACATCAACAAAGCAAAGTGCTCACATCATTTCTACAAAGATGGAATGTTTCAGTGGCAAGCATGAATTCAGGGTAAAGGCAATGCCAAAATGCCCTTTGGCTTCATTTTTTTTCACTCTATGAAACCTCTTAGATAATTCAAAAAATGAAAGAGACCTATTAAAAAAAAATCAAAAAAAAAAAAAGATGAACCCATAAACTCATCCATTATGGTCTCAAAATGACAGAATTCTTGGTTTGCTTTACATATATTATACATCATCATCAAAATAAGAAAAGGAAAAGAGTAAAGTGTTTCTGGAATACATTTTATTGTTTTAGAAAACAGCTATCTGTCTCCAGGGGAGCTGATGATTAAACACTGTGTTTTCAGCAGGTATATAAATGACATACAGACAGAAGTCACTACTAAAATGGATTCTAAGATGCGCCATAAAATCATAGATGCTTGTTGTTAATAGTCTCTCAGACAACAGAAGACATCAGAGTACCACGTGAGGAATAGGCTCCCTGAGTAAAGGTTATCTCTGGAGAAACATAGCCCATGCAACAGCAGAAGCTAATCAGTCCTCTGAACTCAGGCTCTTGACAGAACGTAAAAGGGAGGTGATGAATCAATCAATCGGCTCCCAAATCATTACGAATATTTAGGTATTATCCTGTGTTCTGATGTAGGGATTCTTGAGGACATCCCAGGCTGGAGTACAGCCATCATCTATGTTACACTCTGCCTTGAAGAGAGACTGCATCTGTGTATGAGACAGGGATGGAGCTGGGCCCATTCCTGCAGGTTCATCACTACAATGGCCCCTCTTCCGGAGCCAGGCCACAGCTGTGATGGATGGCCTCAGAGACAAAGAGAGCAAATATCCAAAAGTGGTTGGACAGCCTCATAACTGAGGTGCACACAGTATACCTGTAGGTACAGAACATGCTGTTCACACACTGCCACTGCTTTTTCCTGGACAGATTCCTTGTTCATGCTATTCATCATGTCCTGGCTTGTTGCTCAAATTCCTCCAGCTGTGCCCTTTCTTCTTAGGCACCAGTGGTTTGGTGCTGGTTGAGGTCACCTGGCTGCCTGTTTGACGTCCTTAGCAGGCTACTTGTAGAAGGCAGAGACACGTAGCCGCATAAAGGTGTATGAAGATAGGCTGAGAAACATGGGGCTGTTGAGCCTGGAGAAGAGAAGGCTGCATGGAGACCTCCTAGCAGCCTTCCAGTATCTGAAGGGGGCCTATAGGGATGCTGGGGAGGACTCTTCACTAGGGATTGTAGTGAGAGGACAAGGGGTAATGGGTTCAAACTTAAACAGGGGAAGTTTAGATTGGATATGAGGAAGAAATTCTTTACTGCAAGGGTGGTGAGGCACTGGAATGTGTTGCTCAGGGAAGTTTTGAATGCTCCATCACTGGCGGTGTTCAAGGCCAGGTGGGACAGAGCCATGGGTGGCATGGTTTATTGGGAGGTGTCCCTGCCCATGGCAGGGGGGCTGGAACTAGATGGTCTTAAGGTCCTTTCCAACCCTAACTATTCTATGATTCTATGTTGGACTCCCTGTTTGAGAGTGGACTGGGGGCCAAAGTTTGAACATCCTTCACAGCATCTTTTCCATGCACATATATGCTTCGTCACAGTCTTTCTGGGAAAGGTTATTTCTGAGGTACATATTCTCCCATTGCAAGTGGAACTCTGTGATGGTGTTGTGGTTTATTGAGGAGAATTGCTGTCATTTGCCTGACCATGGGCTTTCTCCATTTTTTCTCAACTTTACCTACCATCACACCCAATTGCAATTGCAGTGCTTGCCTTGCAAGTTGGTCTCCTACGTGACAGTTGTGGTTCAGTTTCCTGAAAATGTTTTTTCCAGAGGCACTCTTTCCAGGAGGATGGGAAGTGACTGTCACTGTCATCTCCAAGGGCACTCCAGGCAGAGGGCTCCTGAGTGCTCTGACAGGCTGAGGAGCCCTGAGCCTTCTTGCCTTTCCCTCATGTTTTTATGCCCCAGTATTCCTGGTGTACTTGTCAGGCACACCTATGGCTAGATAGCGAGGATGATGAGAGCTCGGTTCCTGACAAGCTGTGGGTTGTTGATCTGGTGGAGGGTTGTTCTGTCTCTGTGTGGATAGAAGGCTCTCATGAGTTCACAAAATAAAACCAACAACCGCCCAAGCTATCCAATACTGTCGCAGAATGGAGGAAATGCGGGTACTGAATCAGTTGTGGAAAACATGCTTAAGATTAGAAATATTACAGTGGTGATTTTCAAAGTGTGTATGGACTTCCTTAAGGAGGTAGGGGAACTAATGTAGCTTATTACTCTGCCACCATTATCTGCGATAAAGCACAAGCTTCTGCTAAGGGCTGCATCCTACTCCTGAGTCAAAATCTGCCAGCACAAGATTTGCAGAACACTCAGTGGGCAGACTTTGCTATGATTGGGGTAGCAGATTCAGTGTGGTGGAGCTTTCATCAGGTGCAATGTGGGTCTGGGAGGCTGTAACAGGCCAAGGGAGCCACATCTCAGGGGAGCAAATCCTGGTTTGTGCTGTGGTCAAAATGTCCTTGTTCCACCTCTTCTTCCTCCTTAAGTGTCAGAGCCAGTAAGTGTAAACCATAGCTAGTGCTGAGAGGCTGAGAGAAAGGAAGTGCTGACCATAAAGCAGAGCTGGAAGGAGGACTGAAAGCTGCTCTTTGTATGTTTTCAATAGGTTTCACTAAACACCTCAGCTGAGAACTAATTTGCATGGGCTTTAGCCTTACAAGGGAGAAATGCAGTGAAAAGCAGATTTGCTGAGTTGCCGCCCAAAAACCACGCTTGAGCAGAACTTACTGTGCTCATTTGTCAGCTAATTCATTAGGGTTCATGTCATGCTGTCAGAGTGCCTGGCTGTGTTCTCTAATGGCATGTTTTTCCTCTGCTGAACAGCAATTTTGCAATCGCTGCATCAATTATTACAGTGTAAAATATTTGATATTCTATTAGTTGAAAAGTAAACTTATCTTGCATTAGGAGTTGCATCAGAATGTAATAAATGCACTTGATACTCATCGGGCTTTGCAGAGAGAGGCACTCAAGAGAGCAGATTGTCTACAGTGAAACGACCATCTGGAAATTTCCTGAAGCCTGATTACAATTGAGAAAGGGCCACTTTAAAAAAAAAAAAAGCTTATTTGAGGCATCTATTTGTATGGGTAATTTGAAAGCCTAACTGAATCTCAATAAATTCTGATAAAGCAGAGCTGAATTATTTCATGAAACTCTCCACAGCATTATCATTTAACTTCATTTGTGTGAAGAACACTGATCTAAGTTATTTAAAGATTTTTGTTGCGATATCAAAAGGTTTTCTTTGTGTGTTTTCAGGGGTTTGTTTTCTTTTTCTTGAAAAACCTCATGCAAATTAGGTTCTTCAGAATTACACCAATAATTCTCCCTAGAATCTATGAGCTTTAAGAAATTTGGTTTAGAAATAAGAAAGGCCCAAAGATTCAAGCAATTATGTGATGTGTTATTACTGAGGAGCCAAGGTTTGTCACAAACATGTGGGGTTTCATTATGAGAATTTAATAGAAAAATGTGAGTCACAGCCAAGCTCTCCCAGTTTTTTGGCAGTAGTTCTTTAAATGACCCAACTGGTCAAAATTACATGTGATTCATTCTCTTCATCTGTTCTCCAAGGAGAGAAATGTGTGAAGCACAGTGCTTTGCTTTGATGGCATTCTTGTTTAAGGTTATTTATTTATTTATTGCATTGTTATTAAATAATCTTTTGTTTACTTTTAAAAAAAGGTAATTTTGAAGCTCTTTTCTTTGCAGTTAACGCAACAGGATGAAGTTTGCGCCGACCTTACTGCCTATGGGAATTCGTATTACATTTTCATACTCCTGAAAAATCTGAGTTTATTTAGGAGTAAAATTATTTTGTCCCTGAGGTACAAGCCATGATATTTATCCTGGATTTTCTAGCTGGTTTGGGTCCCTACCATGGAGCATCATTAAGAAAAGTACAGCCGCTGTAAACCTGAACGGTACTCTGTGGGAAATCAGCGCTGGAGGCATATGCAATGGTGGTGTTCCACAATTACCCAAGTTGTTGGAGGGATGGGCAGGTACACTCTGTGCTGCTGACCTGACTGTTTTGTGCAGAGGCAGGTTGCTGTAGCCTGGATGAGACTGCATGAAGTTGTGCATACAGGAGGCCGGTTGCTGCTCACTGAGATGGAGGGGGGTCTCCCAGGCAACTGAAGCCAGTTGGAGATGCTGGCTGTGAGAGTTTAGTGGCACCAAGAAATGAGAAAGAATGCCTTAGCAACAGGCTCAGTTTGCCACAATGAGTATGTACCTCTAATCACAGATAGCTGCACACAAAATTCTTCAGAGTGATATTATCTGCCTGGTAACGTTGTCCTGCCTCCCCTGGACTCAGAGCCAGCGTGCTGGTCCTCACACAAGAGATATTACACCTAAGAACCTGGCAATTTACTGATGCTGGCATGATCAAATGTTTTGAAGTATATAGCTAGGGCTGTGTGTCATCTGCAGCTGCCATGCGTGTCTGTGTCATTGGCTTGTCTACTGCTAGTATGTATGCATGATTTGGATTCCCAGTAAGTGTTATTTTCAACAGGCCTCCTTAGAGGTAGGAGACAGGTCACAGGCAAATGTAGAAGACACACTAAATAGCAAAGTACCCACAGGGCTGGCTTAAAGAAAATCTTAAATATAGATTTCTTGATGCTAGTAGTATCACCTAGGAAAAAAGACTAATATGAAGTATGTATGATATTGATACTGTCAGGACTGGTTGTGCCATAATATAGATGCATTGAAAAGAAGGACAACATATAAATATTTTTTAAATGATTTTTCATTCAGTACTGTGTATACCTATATCAATTAATCTGTGAAAACAGTACCATTCTCTCCCCCATCTCTCTGTCCTGCATCTAATTATTCTCATCATCTACCTCTGAGCTCTTTACTTTTATACAGCGTCTTTTTTGGGGATAGGAAGACCAGAGCCAGATGTATCATTCTGTCAATTCAGTGAACTGCATTATTACACTTCTCTTATTACTTGCACACCTGGTCCTTCTAAATTCTAACAATTCGTTTGCTCCTTAACTGCTCACACAGGCAGATCATAGGTTTGTATCGCACTGTCTACAATGATTCCCAAGTCCATTTCCTGAATGGTTACTGTGAATTTAGAACCAAGTATTATGGACGGGTGGTTCAGATTGCTCTTTCCACTGCTCATTAACCTCACATTTTTCAACTTTTAAGAAAAGCTTTAACCATTAAATAGATTGCATGAACATAAGAATGGAGAAAATGTATATACTTGTGTCATTTTAAGAAAAAAGACATTGAAAATGCCATTTTAAATGAATCCGCTATCAAATCAGAATGAAACCCTGGTACTTACTGTGTGAAACCCAATTACTTTTGTTCACCAGCCTTTGGAAAGTCTTTGATTGGAAAAAAAAAGGAAAAATGGGGGAATTTTCAGGTTAACTTCAAGAGACTATTTGTATAGAACTTCTAAGATAACAGAAAGGGCCAATGAAGAATGGCACATTCAATGTACAATGTCTGAGTTAAGTACAAATGTTCCTAAGGTAATACATGTAATTGGGGTCATGTTCCCTAATAACTGTCTCTATTTCCCCATGATCAACCTGCTTTCAAATTCCTGTTGCTTTTTCCTGATTAACATTCCAAATTCTGAGCTCTCTCAGCAGTAAAATTCCTGCCCAAGGCGATTTAGTTGCTCACCCTAATACTCTCTCTGTTCACATCAGTATGACCAAAAGTGTGCTCCAAAATTAATGTCACTATGCTCTCTAGCCACATAATTCCTAAACTGCTATTATTCCCCTTATATAAAACTGAACCTTCCCTTTGAAGCCCTTCATAATTTTTGTCCCAAGAGAGCACAAGCTCTCTCTTCAGCTGTCAGTTACCTCTTTTGCCCCTTCTGCTCCTGGCACTCTTCCAAAACAATGCAGCTTCACAGACATAAGCAAACAGAATCTGACCTGCAGAAACATCAACACCAAGCAACAGGCTCCAAGAAACCAAAAGGATCATGGTGTGATTCCCAGTTAGCAGGTTGCCTTAAGGCGGCCATTTGAAAAATTGTCTGTTTCATTGTAAAGGGACAGTTGATATAGAAGTTGCTGCGATACTGTCATTATTTTCACCAGGGTAAAATGATGTATAAAGAGGTAGTTAACTATGTGAGCTTTCCATGCTTAACTTTTGTACATCTGATAAACATACTGCATTCTTCCAGACTGCATTAGACTTCTTTAATATCTTGGAAATAAAAAGGCAGTCATATCACAGGAGAACTAAGTCATTATTTCAGTAGGCTTTGCTTTTAATGTAATCATATAAAAAAATAAATAGGGATAATTCTGTGCTTGCAGGGTTAACAACTGTCTTGTCAACTTTTCAGAAGTGTTACCCATGGAAAGAACGAAAGAAAGAAAAAGTAACATAGCCTGAGTGGTAGGAAATAGTATTTTTCTCTTTTGAAGTCTCTTTATATTTGTAAATGTAAAAATCTCTTAGTTGACTCACATGATATTCTTGACATATCATCTGTGAGAGTCTCAACTGGTAGAAATTAATTTAGCTCATTGAGTGTATCAGGTTTATGTTTTTTCACCCTAGCTGTAAAACTCACCCAGAGCACAAACATGAATGCAGAAATAAGGCAAAATTTCATTATTATTAGCATTATTCTGGTATACCTGTTGAAAGTATGAGCTAAACACTAGCTGTAAGCCAAGGAGGGAAGTCTAGAGCCTTCATAAATGCTGTTCTGGAGTTGGTGAAACATGTCTTGGAGTATGTTTGGCCAGTCAAACCTCTTTATATGGTTTTTCAACTACCCTAAGTACTATTGTGGAAAATAAAAATATTTTGATCAGATGAGTGGTCCATGCATTACAAACACTTTTATAAAGGATAACCAACAAATTCTTGTAGGTCCATTTTTATATCTACAATTGATTAGACAAACTCTAGCAGTTGAATTGCTGACTGTCCCTTGGATTAGTTGCTTGGACAGGTTAATTGACTACACAAGCTTGATGTGTCAGCATTGCTAAAATACCCCAAGAAAAAAGCTATATCAATCTTTGAAAAGGTGAACCTAGAAACATCAATATATAACTGTTGTTTTAAGTAAATACTGGGTTCCCATTATGGCATCTGCAGCAATGACTTTAACCTGCAGCCTGGGTGCTATAGGATTCCCATGTGGGGTGCTGAGCTGGTTTCTGGGAATTTATATATTTCTCTGTGAACTTCTTTAGAAGTTATTGTAGCTTCTGAGGTGAGCCCTCTGAAGCATGTCACTAAGCAAGAGGGCTTTGAAGGACAACAAGAAGGCAGTGGAGCTCAGTTCTCAAGTGAGATCACTGCTATGAACATGTACGCACTGTCCTGCATGAAAGGCACAGCTATCCATATCATGTGAGAACTGGAGCAGTTTGTCAATTGAGTGTTTTTGCTTTCAATAAACCACTCAGTTCATTATTCTGCTGGAAGGATTAGGAGAAAGCCTTCCTGGGAAACCTCCCAGGTTTTGTTTTCCTAACCCTATTTTTGCTCACATAGGCTTCTCCTAAGTGAGGATGACAGAGACCGTAAACCTCCCTGCATTCCTATTCCTAAAGTAAACAAATAAAGAAGAACAATATTGTCAAACAGGCATCTAGGAAATTGGACAGTTGATACTGGAATCAGCACACAGCCATCTGGCTTTGAAAGGAGGAATTGGCTGGCAGTTCAGCTCTAAATGAAACAAACAATCCTGGGCATTTCTCACCCACACCCCTTTCATTTTTTATTTGTAGGCACAGAAAAATATAATAGTTTATTTTGACTATACCAAAGAAACCTGTCTCTCACAGTATTCACAAGGAAGTAAAAGACAATAGAAGGCTAAATTCAGATTGAGTTGCCTCCTGTTTTACTTGTACTTATCCATAACGACTGTTCACGACTTAAACAAGCCTATTTTTTCGTTATATACCAGTGGCGTGCTCTCAGACCTATGCTGTCGCCTTCTTCCAGGGAAAGTGGATTGAAATCTCTGAAAGACTCTCCCCCTTTAGGGGAAAATGCACATCTGTGTGGAGTGAGCAGCCATGCAGATCAGCGCCCATGCTGTCCACGGGTGATGGCCAGCCTTGGCTGCCGATGCCTATCAGGCTGCCTCCTAGGTAGCTGAGAGCTCGGTCCTCTGATTTCCTCAAGAAATCGAGGGAAGAAATTTCCTCAAGCGGTTGAGGACTGCTCTTGAGGGAGCATCTGATGTTTGATAAAAAATTCAGACTTATGCCTCTGTATCTACCTTTCCAGGTCAAACATTAACTTTATGCAACATTCCTCAGACATTGGGCCTCTTCCAGGGATTAACAAAGTCAAAATCTCTTTTACTGACTTCACTTGTTTAAGGCTGAGCTCCTTGCTTTGGTTATAAACTCAGATGGACTGGGGAAGTGATAAGGCCTTCAGTTCAACATGTGATAATTTCTCTTTGTTCATGTGTGGCATTTTTTCAATGACATTGCTTTTTTTGGTTGTTTTGGTGTTTTTTTTTTTCCCCCATTCAACCTGCATATCACTCAGATTGCTTGAAGCCATTAGACTCAATGATTTCTTTGCAAAATGAAGTGGAAAAACATATTCAGTCAAGGCCAGCCTCTGAAGAAACCCATTGTTTGCAGTGGTTCAATTTAATTTGAAACATATCACATCAGTTTCTATTGTTAAGTTTAGTATTTCAGCACTATGGAACCTGATGAGATGAAATTACATTTCCACTGTAAAATCAGATTTAGCTCTTTGAGTGATGAACTGGTGAAGGACTGTATTTCATTATGTATATTGCAAAGAAAAGAGCGTGCTTTGCCACACAATAATAGCTTCCACAGTTGTTTTAGTTTGTTTTGGGGGGTTTTGTTCTTTTTTTTTTGAATATGTATTTGTGTGTGAGTTTTCTTTGGATCATGATGTGCCACTGCCTCTGAGTTTTGAGCTCCCTGACTTTCCCAATGAACTTTAATCTACAAATGGTTACTATGCTGCTTTGAAGTGTTATGTTGTTTTCCTAACCTTGGCTTTTCCAGCACTCTGTAGCTGAATATTGTTGTTTGTTTAAGTGCAATGTGATTAGCTGTCCTTGAACATATCATCTGTGGTGCTCTGATCATGTAGCAGAATGACAGGAGTCAAAGGATGTACGAACATGCTCTACTCCCACCAGGTATATTTACACATTCTGCAGCAGGTACGGAATTTCAGGATTTGATTTGGGAAACTATTCCTAAGAGAGACAGCTTGTATAGATGCATCTAGTTAAAAAACACTGGCCTAAGGAGGTGTGTGAGTTCATGTCTTGGCATCTGAATAATACCATGATTAAGGGTATATAGTTCCCGAATCATGGCCTTAGATTTATTTCCGCTGATGTCCAGCAACGGAACCAATGTTTGACACCAAGACTGGGGAGGCCCAGGAATTCCTTTAGTAATTAGAGTCTGCCTATTAATTAGGTTTACAAAATCCTTGTGTCCTGGGTTCAGCTGTAGCTGTTATTTTCCTCCTTCCTAGCAGCTGGTGCAGTGCTGTGTGGTTTTGAGCTATCGGCAGAGCTTAAACCATGACACCTTGAAATACTGCGTGACTTACATTTCTTTGAAACTGCAGAATCCTCAGTTTCCAGCATGAGCATGCTTTCAGCTACAAAATGGGAATTTATTTACACACAATTTAATGCAGATTTGAATGCGTAAGATGCTTTTCTACAGGTAAAAATTCTGAAAGGTTGATAAGCCATTTGATCTACACAACAACCCAGATTTTTAATTATTTTTAAATGGAATTACATGAGCCACAAGATCTATTCAGATATTAGCAATACGGTTTTTTTCTGTGATATTACTGCTTTTTTATTTGTAAGAAATTTAAGAAGTGCAATGCAGCCTGGAAGAATTCCGTCTTTTGATCTGCTGGGTAAAAATTATGTATGGAAAGCTCGTGCAGTGTAAGACTGATCAAACTACCAATTCCATTTTCTGTTCCTGCTTGAAATTTGTGAGAGGAATATTTTTTTTTAATGTTACAATTGACAAAAAGTCTTTAAAGATTGGACTTGAGGATTAGAAAACTTCAGGGAATGAAATCAGCTGCTACAGTTTTAGGGCCATTATTTACTTTAGAGTTATCTGTTAGCAAGTTTGTAAAATACAATGCTGCTAAGCAGACTGAAAAGTGCACAGCTTGAAAGTCTGTTTGAGAATACCATGAAGTCTAACAGCTATGTGCACCCTCGAGTCAGATAGTTTTGTTAGACATATTCCTCCTTTCTTTGCCGTAGCTGCAGCTGGAAGTCTCTGGACTCTTGTAACACACACCTTGCACAGTTATTTACAATCATAGCAACACACCATGGGCAGAACTATAAATTAGTAAACACCTCTTATTTGAGCCCGTCATCATCATCACCTTGCACAGCTTGTATCACCACAGAAGCAGAAAAGTGTGGAGAATATGATGATAAGCATAACCTGCTTTCTGCACAGTACAGTCCTTTGCTACCATATCCTAAGTCCTGTGCCACCAGCCACCATTCCTGTCCTCACCAGAACTGTTGTATTGCATATTAATACCACCCTCTCCATGCATAACTATTTTGATTTACATATGGAGACCCATAATCTTCTATTTCTGCTACCAGGAATCAACTTCACTCAGTTTTGAAGCAATCATCCGGGTTTTTTTCAAGTACATTTGAGCAACCAACTGACTACGTAGTAGACTGTCAGGATATCCAATGAATATCAGCCACCTTTATAAGATTTAACTCATTAATAAACCTATGCCATACCTTTTAAATAATTTGCTTTTTCCCTAAAACTTTTCATACCCTTGTATTGATCACTGCTGCTCCCCTTTTTTTTTATTCCTTTTTGTTTCTCTTAAGTAACACTCTCTACACTGTAATGATACTCCTCATTGCTGAAAAAAGGAATATATGAAGAAACTCATCATTAAAATCTTAAGTAAAATAGCTAGGCTGCATGTTTACTCATAAAATTGCAATGCTTATTGTCTTGGGATATAATTCAAAATGGTAAAGTTTCATCAGAAAAGGCAGATAGGTGACATCTCTGGCTGTGTATTATTCCATCTAACTTTCACATTCAGACTGTCATCTTGTTCTATACAGTTGTCCAATTCATGTATCACGCACACACAAAGTGATAGTGACAGATACGACTGCTACTTGTCAACCTGTCCCGGACATTAATTTCCTTATGCATTAAAAAAAGAAAAAAGTAAGCATAATCTGAATATCCTCAGGACTTGCTCTTACTAAAATTAACATTTATAGTGGCTGGTTCACAGAAATTCATGCAAATCAATCACAGTCCTTAAAACAGTTTAATATAGAAGTCATTTCACAAGAGTCTTTTCTCCAAGACTGTCTCTTTCTAACCCTTGCCCAGATGGCATTCTTTAATGAATAACATTAAGAGAAAAAAGTAACCATGCTCAGGAGTGAGTATTCCCTTCAGATCAATCTGCAGAAAAACAAGAAAAAATAAAATCCGGCCACAAGCGAACAATGGCAATATGCCTTTCTCTGAAATCTGTCAGGCAGGATGTTGTATAGAGCAATGATTTGAAATACAGAACTATATTTCCTAAGAAATGCTAAGTACTGTTTTATTTCAGGAAACTAAGGGCTTCTCAAGCCTTGGTTTTCTGCAGCAAGAATTTCTCTACTGGCTGTCTCTTACCCCTGAGGTGACGTATTTTGCGTATCTGATGGTTTCTATGTTTGTTGCACCATTTGCATGCAGCTCTACTTAGTGCACTGTGTCTCTTAGCTAAGCAGTCAGAGACAACTTTAACACAAGATTGCTGTGCAAGAAAAGACCAGATATAGTTATTATTAAGCAGTTACAGGCCTGGATGTCTCAGCCAATTACCATGATAACGATCCTGTTCTGCCTATTATATGTGACCACCCTATCTCAAGCTGTGATCTTGTCAGAGCTCATAAGCAAAGCAGAGCAAGGCTGGTGAAGCAGCAAGATGGATTAACTCTGGAAATAAGGCAGAATAAATGACACAAAATGAACTTGTATTACAAAAGGTAGCATCTCATGCAATCAGCCTTACCAGTTCGCAGAATTTTATCCTGTGGCTTGTAGTGGATTTTTCTTGACTTCTGATTTTCTAGGCTAATAAGGAAAAATAGGGTTTAATTTGTTTAAAGGGTTTCTAGACAGAAAAAGGAGATTTAAAAGATATCCCAGGTGTAGGTATTAGACAGTAAACAATCCCTCCTATATTACCCTTTTAAATACTCTCACAGTCTTGATGGTTGATTTGTGAGCTTTGAATACTTGGGCAAAAATGGAACACTGCAGCATTGCCCTTCTGGTGAGGCATAAAGCCAGACATAGCACAGTGCTCACTGTTACTGTGCTATTTGCATTTCTGATCTTAGATTCCCCACCTCTGCCAGGAGTGAAACATCCAACCATCCTGTACTTCAGGAGGACCTTTGACAACTGCCTCTCCTCTGCTGAGTTAGTCAAAAGTTGCAATTCTCTATAATATCAAGCCAGAACAACCTTCATTACCACACAAAAAGCTACCCCTGCCACTGTTTCCCATGCCTGTTTCTTCTTTTCCTCACATCATTAGTTCCCTTGTGCTAAGTCAACCTCCCATCAACTGTACAACAAAGGATGAAGATTTGAAGTGGGTTAAAACACACAACAGGAATTAAAAAAAAAAGAGAGAGAGAATAAAAATCATAATAAAAAAAATTGCAGATAAGCAAGTTTAAAACAGAGTTTAATGCTCCCAGAAAGCTTGTGGACTTTACATGCCTTCTTAAGCAATAATACCAGCAAAAGCTATGCATACTGGAATTGTAATGGGGAAAAAAAAAGCAATGAGTATGTTCCTCTGAACATTCAGCAGTGACCCATCATCATCTAACTGGGTCTGATGTATGGGATCAGAGACTGGAAAAGAGTGTGCTCCAGCCCCAGCCTGGAGGCAGTGTGAGCAGGTTTCCCTGCATCAAACCTGATGGGCCTGCTGAGAAATGCTTTGCTCCCAGGCAAAGTGCTAGAAGTATTCTATCAATTTGATTGAATTGATTTTAAAGGTCTTCAAGTCATAATTTCTTTCTCTATACTGCAGGGCAATTCATTCTCTGGTTAATTGTGGGCACGGCTGAATAGTTCACATTTGGAGTATAGTAATAGGAGGGCAAAGGTTTGTTTAAGAATAATGGAGCTACTAGAAATTGAAGGTGCCTCATTGTAAATACCAGAGGCACAAAAGTCTCCAGCAAAAGATTTGATGAACCAGACAAATCCTTTGTCACATAACAGTATGCAACATTCTTTCATGTAGTAGAGAAAGATACTTCAGAAGTATGAATAAATCTATGAAGTCCAAATAAATCTAAGAAGTCCTTACCCACTGTTTTGGCTTTTCTATTCCAGATTAAAAGACTGAAGTGCTGGAAAGGGACCCTAAAAGTTTTATGTTTGGCATGTGACAGACTGTCTTTTTGCCAAACGTAAACACATCAAGCTCTTTGTAAAGACTTCCTCACAGCTTTGGCAGAAAAGAAAACCTGAGTCTCAGCTGGAGATGAAGGATGTACAAGATTATTGCATATAGTGACAGAAACATCCCAGGAAAAGCTATGTAATTATAAAGGTTTCCTGTTCTCCCCATATGCAATCTGAATTACATGAGGTCTTCTCCAACCCCTGGACATACAAACCCTATAAGGGAAAAAAGATGTCAAGCACAGACATGAACTGCAAAACCCTGCAGTGATTTAAGAAGTTATTAACCCGTAAGCATTTCTTGCAGCCTCTGTACTGGGAATACTTACTTCCCAAGCTCTTCTGCTTAGCAGATGGGAACACACAGGCATTCTCATTGGAGCAGCTGAGGAGGTGATGTGAGTTAATTTGGGTGATTCTGCCTAAACTGGATGACGAACAATTCGCCTCTCATTCCCTCAGAGCCGGAAAACTGGTGAGCTCCAGCTGGTGTACCTGTGCAGTTCTGTGGCTACAGCTGGCCCTGCAGCTCTGGGTTTTACAGGGCAGTCCACAAATTCACCCTAGGTCACTAGAAAAACAGAGTTAAAGCTTGATTTCATTAATCAGAGATGATTTTCTTGATTCAAATGATGCACTGAGAAAGGTCATCATTTAAATGTTAACATTTTTGTTCTGTGGGTCTGTCCCTTGAGTTCCTCTATTTCATATATACAATTACTTTTCACATGTATAATTGGTTTTCAATCTGAATTACAGGAAACACTGCCTTCCTCTTAGGCCATCAGTCATATTAAAATTAGCTCATCTTAGAACCATTGACACTTACATGAAAAATATGTTTTTAATGTAACTGTCATTGCTTACAGCAGCTTGATTTTAACACAGACTCTGTAATGAATGAAAGTGTTTAGCTAATGACAGCATACCAAAAATTACCAGATTAGTAAATATGGTGTAGAATTACTTAAGCCATTTAAAGCCACACTTCTTTGCAAAGCATTATTTTGCTTGGATTTTATACCAGTCTGCACTTGAGTGTACTGACCTGTAGGTCATACCCAAAGTCTGCCTGCCTGATTATATAAATTTTAATGCACAATTCCTTTTGAGTAACGTTACAATATATAAGGGTTTCAGAATTCTTCAAGAAAAGAAAACCCTTCGATAATTCATTCCTATAAAAGATCTTAAGCTAGGCTTGACTTTTCATTCTTTTGTGTTAATACTGATGATGAAAGTGACTTCAGCCAGGACTCAGGGTGTTTCACTAGACAAGAAAACATACTTCTATTAGCAGCTGTGCTAGGCAGAACAGTGCCATCTAGTCGCCTGTGAGGCAGCAATTACTGACGCAGTTGCGTGACCTAGGTGTGAGCTGTAGTTCCCTGCAAGGTCAGGTTGTTGCTGCTCTGACTTGGTTTTATGGAGGACTTCTTTTAAACTGCTGTTATATCAGCAGTAATGAGCTTGTTTCAGACTAACTTTTCTTCATGCTGTTTCTTGAACACCCTGACCACAAAGGAAATAGAGGTGATTGATTGATTGTGGTTATAATCAAGCATTGACATGGGCTTGACACCCTGATAACACAAAGTAGATCTTCTACTATGAGCTTATATAAAATACCTATATTTTCCTCACCTGATTGGATAAATTACATTCTTCAGTTACCAGAGAGAAGTCCCAAATGAAACAATGTATTATCCCAGTACAGAAATTAAGAATCTATAAAAAAAAAAGCCTTCAGACTAAGGCCGTTCTACTGCTGTATGACATAACTGCTTTTCAGTTTCATTTGCTTCCTCTATCTTATTTCTTTATCTTTGTGATGTAATTAAGTAATCCAGTATTGAATTTGATGAATATTTCAATGGACTTTTCCTGGGTAAATTTTATAGAGTACTAAGGAAATCGAAACTGATAGTTCTAAAAGGTTAGAATAAAGATATCTGTGAAAAAGCCCAAAAGCTGAGATCACTCATGTTGTCACATGAGTGCAGGTGTTTATTTTTTTATTATGTAATACATCATGACAAGACTTTATATTGCTTGTGGTGAGGAAGGGATCCTGTGATTAAGTGACACCACTTGATTTTTCCTCAGCTGAATATGTACATGGTAGGAATAAATGGTCCTTGCATACTGTAAAACCCTATTCAAACCAGAACATGCTAAGCAGATTAAAACAAAACCTACAATGCACAGACTGATTCCTGCTCTCCTTTGATCTGGTTTAAGTTCAGAAAGTCTACTGGGACCATTAAATTCATCAACAAAGGAATTAGGACTCAGATCTTGAACCATTTCTATTACTTCCATCACCATGGTACCCAGGAGTCTGCAGCCTTGGTTCAGACTTGTTTATCCCAACAAACAGAGCACACATCAAAAGGAGGCCTCAAGCATGACATAGGAAACAGCAGTTCTGACACAAGGTAGGGCTGTGGCAACAGCCAGTGCTGACCATCATCCTGAACATGTCCAGTGGGAGCTTTGTACAAGTCTTGGTGGGACACAACCCAAGACTTGTACTTCCCAAGTGCATGGTGGAAGCTGGTGTTACAGGAAATCAGAGATGACACTGAATAAGAGGCTCAGGTGGAATAGAGAGAGGCTGGGAGGAACTCAAGACACATGCTGTGTAGCTGGAGACCAGCAAAAAGAGAGTCCATACAGAGACAGAAAGGAAAATGACACAGCTGTAAGCAGCAAGCCAGGAAGGTGCTCCTTGAAAAGGAATTTTGATAGGTACAATCGGGCAAGAAGACACATGTCAAAATCAGCAAAAAATATGTCACAGCAATCAAATATTGAGATCATAAGAATCTGGCCAAATATTTAGCTGCAGGGTATTAAAAAAGATTGAAGTTTAGAAATGTTATGTAGAAAAAGTGTTGGTGTTTCAAGTGTTCTTGCCAAAAGTGCTGGCTGTGCTATGGGCTCAACTGACAGGCAAGATGGAGGTGGTCTCCATGGTGATGACCAAAGGTGGAGGAGACATAAACTGAGACAAGACCAACTACCCCATTAACAGGCTAAAGGGCAGATTAAGTGGGAGAGGATCAAGAGCTGATGAGCAGTCATTAAGGCTCACAGATTTAAAGTCACAGAGAGGTTGAGCAGGAAAAGTTGATGAGCCTGGTATAGGCAGCCCCACCACACGGAGAAGATGTAGGAGAGGGAGGAGGATCCCGTAACAAAGAGGTCAGAGCAAAGCAGGACTTCCTGAGAATGAAGGCAGCTGTGTGGCTCCATGGCAGCTGAGAAAACTGTAATCAAAGCTGTGGGCTAACTGAAAGGGTGATGAGTCAATAGAAAGCCCTGTAATCACTCAGGGTGAGCCTGTCAGATTTTTTAAAGGGGGTGCAAAACAGTATCAGGACTATAGTGAGCTATGGAAGTTCAGCATGGGAGATAAACTGGTTCATTGTTTAAAACAAAGAAATTTAACAAACTAGCTGACAGTCTATTGTATTCCTTCTAATGGGAAGGATGCCTGCGAACCAGCTAATAGTTGGCAAGCATGTCAGGCAGAGCACTTAACAGTGGGAAGCAGGAGCCCCTGAACGCGCAGCATCCGGATGGGTGAGACCACTTTTATGTTTCTGATAAAGTAGAGATGCTATGGCACAAAGAATAGCAAGGATTTAAAAAGACACTTGTACTCCAGAGAGATTGAAACTCTCTCCATATGTACGTGAAGCTCTTCTGTGAAGACCTCAGATATGGGAGCAAACAGAATTGCCGTCCTCTGCTCTGTGAAGGACCGATGGGTGAATAAATGACAATGACTGCCATGGGGCTTTCTTGGCCAAGGAGCTGTGTGTGCTCTGGAAACGCAAATATCTTAAAAGTTGTTTTGTCCTGCATGTCTCCAGAAGGTGAGAGCTTCTTTAAGATTTAGCAGAAAGGGTAAGAAGAAATAAAATCTGCCTTAGCCTCTGTAAAGATCAGATGATAACTTTAGTTATCATATGATAATTCCTGTGCAGGACAGGGAAACAGACAACAATAGTGAGTAGGATAATAGTATACATGTATCTATTTGGCTATTTATAATATGTGAATTTTGAGATTATGCAGTCTTATGCTTATAAGGGACCAACTAGTAAGCTAGTGAAGTTCTATCGTGCAAAACAAAATTGTATGCAGAGTGTACGTCTCTTGTGCTTAGTTTTTCATTGCTCATTTTGAGATGAGGAATATATTCTTAGCAGGGGCTCTCATTCCATTCAGGAAAACAAGTAAAGAATGATACTGATAAGTCACTGATATTAATGGAAACTGCCTGTGTGTATTCCTTATTCATAAAATACTTCTGTAGCACCAGCTCTGACTCAGTGGTATTTGCTCTGTAATTCATTATATTGCGTGCTCTTAAAGTATGTTTTGTTAGCAACAGCAGCTCCTGGAATTATTCTAAGCCATAACGACACAGATATATTACATTCATATCTTTATTTTCCATTTAGACAGAAGTTAATTTATTTTACCTTAAGTGTCTTGCATGGGGGGAAGAAACTATTAAAAAATTGTATTTTCAGGTATATAGTTGCTTTTCCTGGTATGTCTCCTTTGCAGATAATGAAAATATTTCTCATAAAGATTTAGTAGCAACTAAAGGTTGATAGAATTCTTACTGCTGAGTTGGGCTAAATATAGTCAAAATCAGGAGGTGTGGTAGAAGACCTGAGCCTTAGCAGCTGTGTGTGTACTGTAAGGTGGTAGTATGGTAGCTATGCCTAGTCTGGCCACCTGCAAACATTTTATCAGGGCAAACTTCATTTTCATCACCATTTTGTGCACCCTGGATTACTCAGAGGCTGGGCAGGGCTCTCCAGTGAGTGCCTCAGTCTCGTCATCTAGGGACCTGTGTGGGTGTACATTTCATGGTGGAGACTTGTCCAGCAAGAGTTTACATTGACCACTAACTTGTCAACTTACTTCATCTTACAAACCTGTGGCCTTGGGTCTAATTGGGTAATACTTCTTGTTCTGCTTTGTAAAAGCTAGTGGTCTGTTGGTCAGGCTATTTCTGCAATATTCTTTACTGCTTCATTTCCTCACTGCCCTAGTATTTATCGTTATGACCTTACTAGATATAGTGAATTCAAATGGAAAACTTTAAGGACCACAGAGGCAATACTAGAAAAAGTACTAAAAATTTCATGAGTAGCCATGCTCTGTACTGAACCAGTGTTCCTGGTATGGGCTTGCCTCCCGGAAATGCTGCCTCTTCAATTATAGATTGACTTAAAGGTTTACTACTTGCCAGAACAGAGCTGTACAAACCTTCCCTGATTTAGTCTGAACAAATGTGTATACCTTTGATTTCAGATATACAGACTTAAAGGTGAGAGATGATCTTGTGCTAAGAAATGGGGTGAAGTAAGCACACCAGGCTTAATTTCCTGCCTGTGCCATAGACTTCCTATGTAACCCAAGATAAGCTATGAAGCTCATTGTTCATTATTTCATGCTCTGTAAAACTGGGATAATACTGCTTCCTTTCCTTTTGTATGCTCTTATTCATGCCTAATAAAAGATTACACTTTCTTGCTTAATGTAGTTGGTGTTTCATTTGTGTATTAGATACACAAGCACAAGAATACAGAGCTCCCTTTCCAAGACTTCTTATCTATGTATATTCAAGACTCGCTCATAAATGTAAATTGTGACAATGTAAAATGTGTGAGTACTTGCACAATCTGTCTGCCTGTTTAGCTGGTTGCAGGTATGTTCAGGTCTGGGTACTGGAACTGTTTCCAGCTGGACTTCATAAATAAAGTAAGAGTTTTCAGGACCTAATAGTTCAATCAGAATAAAGTTAGCTTTTTCTCTGTGTAATGTTCATTATCAAGTAATGAGGAAGGTTCAGTTCACTGTATACCTCTATGACTTAGGTTATTTGCCTGAAATGTTTTATTTGCTTAGAATCCTTAGGATCTAGTTCTTCCTGATTTCTAGTGGATTATACTGAGAAGCAAGTAGCTTTGGAAATCAAGAGGTTCTTTCTTTCTCTGCTTCCCTGGAAACTCTTATTTAATAACATTTTAGTGTAACTAACAATCAACTAGGAATTCTTAACTGGTATTTTCATGACAAACTGTACCTGCTGTGAATGACCAGACTGCACTTTATGATTTTTCTCAGACAATTCCCTTGCAGCCTTAAAGTGCTAACTCATTCAGTAGGAGTAAAACATTTATGGCCAACACTGATGAAAAGCTCATTAAGACAATCACTATTAATTAATGAGTAGAAATACATTTGGATTCAAGGCTGATAATGTGGCTGAGTTGGAGAATGAAGTAGTTATTTACATCTCTTTATAAAGAGCATCAGAAATGAAGATTATATCATGTATCCTATGACTAATCCAAATTTGAGTAAATATATGTATTCTCTCCCCGAAGTCTCCTTGTAGTCTCAGTGGCTATGACTTTACTCTCTGTGTGCTTTAATCTCCAACAGCCATGTAGATGTTCATCTGTACATAAAACAACGTTGTATTCTGCTTCAGACTTATCTGTAGACAGAGGGATTGAACTCTGAGGCGGAAATGTTGCCAATAGGGTAAATGGTATCTATCATCTGTGTCACTGCCTTGTGCCAAATAGTGGGAGAAAAGCAGGGCTGTGTAATCCCATTGCGTTGTTAATAATGTAGTTTAATTTTGGAATGAAAAGGTGCTAGGTAGATCTGATCAGTTAAAGCAATGAAAAATTTTCCTATGATTAGGACTGGGGAAGTATTAGTCTTTAAAAGAAAGTAGTCTTTTATTTTATTACTTTATTATGCATGGACCTGATCTATTGGTGGTGTATTCTAAAAATAAAATGCCACAGTTTCTCATCACTTGAGCCTAAGAAACAGGATCAATATCTGTTGGTCTTCTGCATATCTTGTCCTCAAGATCAATGTATTAGATTATGTTAACTGTCTGGTAGCCTGGAACATTAAAATGTATATCAAGAGATAAAATACTGGTCTTATTCAAAACTCCAACAGCACTGAAAACCAGACAATAGTACTGGGAGTTTAGGGAAAAGATTGATCTTTCTGACAAATTGAGAGCTCAAGGGCAGACTTGTCATTAAAAATGCTAAAAATCTGGACCAACTCCACTGAAATTTGGGGAGTTTCTTTGTGTTTGCATTGATGAAAGTGGACTTAGAAATTAGTCTTCAGTCCAGTTTTTTATTACTTTTAATTAGTCTTCAGTTTTTTAAGTAGTCCAAGAAATGGATGCCAGTACCCTTCTTCTTTACCAGAGGGCTTTCTGTTGAGCTCACATTTCATTTCTTAATGAATCAGATTCTTCTTGGAGAGAGAGAGCTTTAGCTTCTCCTAGTTGTTGAGTCACTTTGCTGGAAATGAATGTTTAGCCTTTACTTGCCCATTAATCTGGAATCCTAGGACGCAACTATTTTATGCACTTGAATTCCTTATGTTTGTATGCACTCACATGTCAGAACTCAATACTCCGGTATAAATCTGTAAATGGCCACCATACAGTCTTCTAAGACTGGCTGTGTTGCTTTTTCTCCTTTAGTTTTTAATGCTTTTTAATGCACGATTACAATTTTCCATTGTACGATGGCCTTTGCTGCAGAGATTCAATACATATGGAGAGGCACAGGTCTCCATTTGTCACAGTGAAACAGGTCAAAGGAATCAGTGTGTAGTTGTTTCCTTAATGAGTTAATGTTAATGTTAAAAATGTTAAGAGTTAATGTTAAATGTTAAGAGTTAATGTTAAGCATAAACCCCATGACTGAGTTTTGTTATGCTAAAGCATTGTAAACATTATTACATTAATATAGCCTTTGATCACCTAACTGGCTAATAACACATTTATTTTGGGTTTGTGGATTAGTTCAATAAAATGGAATAAAACAGCAGTTCAAGGAAGGCTATAATTCTTCTTCTGCTGACTTTTATCACTCCTTTCTGTAACAGGTAGTAGTATGACAATTTTCTATTGCACAACTTGAAAAGTCACAGAGACCATGCAACATGCATTGTTTGGGGATCCTCTTCTCTGTCAGAGGCTTTATGATTCCACTGTTCCTGATTTTATTTGTCTCAGCTTTGGAATGTTCAGTTTCCAGCTTAGGAACAGGTTATAGAAGTAACCTATCAGTTTGCTTCTTAAAATGCTGCCCCCCTTTGTGTTGGCTGAACTGTATCACTTGACTTTGGCTTTAGGTATGGTAATAAAAAATGGAGGGCACAATTCATTTCATGCTCATGCCACTGTCTGAGGCAGCCATAGTAAATGGAGGTAGACTGATATAAGACCCCAAGAGAGTGCCCCAGAGAAGAAGGACTTGGAGGTACTGGTGAATGAAAGATTGCACATGAGCTGGTAGTGTGCACTTGCAGGCCCAGAAAGCCAGCCATACCCTGGGCTGCATCAAAAGGACTGTGGACAGCAGGTCAAGGGGAAAAATTCTGCCCCTCTACTCTGCTCTCATGAGACCCCAGGTGGAGTCCTGCATCCAGCTCTGGACTCCTCAGTACAGGAAAGACATGGGCCTGTTGGAGAGGGTCACGAAGATGGTCAGAGGGATGTAGCACCTCTCCTATGAGGAAAGGCTGAGAAGCTGGGGTTCATCAGCCTGGAGCAGAGAAAATTCTGAGACCTTATAGGCTCGGTCTTGGGCAATGGTTACAGAGTCATTCAGGTTTGCAGGGATTCAGAAGGTCATCTACTCCTGTAATGGGTTGCAGAGAAGCAAAGCACATTTCAGTTGTACTGATCTAGTAACTGCTGCTTTAGCTAACGCAAAAAAAAAACTAAAAAGGTATTTAAAAGCATTATTAAAAAGGAAAGGTTGATTTTAATTCTGTCATTTTAGTACAAAATAGTGGTTATTTTAAAGTAGGTTTTCCCTGAAATCTCTATATATGTGAGTATAAAAATATGTACTAACAATTTCTGGTGACACTGTTAGTGGAAAAAGTTAAAAACAGGAGCAAATTCAGGCATTTAATTATTTAAATTTCCATATGACTGTAGGTGATTGTGCTAGGAACACAGTCTATAAAAGGAAGATATCTCTAAAGATTTCTCCTTTTTAAAGTTATGCACATATAATTACCGTATTATGAAACATAATTATGGTACCCTCAGGATTTTTCTGTAGTCTCTACAAGTAATCTGACAAGGAAGTGATAAAGTGCAGGAAATAATCCAATAAAAAAATTTGCGTGAGTTTTATCACACAATATCTAATTTTATACCGAACTGATTAAAATCCGATAGTAGTAATCTTATAAAAATTATTACACAAAGTGAACCTTAAGACAACATATAGTAGCAAATAAATTTATTTCTCTCTGGAGAAATGGTCCTTTAAGGACTGGACAGTCTCACTTTTCATAAAGCTATCTAGTATAATACCGAATTTTGTTTCTTGTAAATAATTGTTTCAAAAGTCATCCTTATTATATACAAAGAGTGTTTATTTTCATGTGTGTCTCTTAGGTTTCTCAGCCTGAGTTTCCTCTGCCTTTTTTTTTTGTCCTGTTACCTGGGACCATAAGGTGCCTCTGTACTACTTTTCAGTGGCAGTTGTCTTTTCTACCTTCGTATCATCAGCAGACTTTGTAACCTTATTATTTATCTTAGTGATTGTGTCATTATCATTGAGTCATATATGGATCCCATCACAAAAAGATGTGTATGGGATGGTAGAACATGTGTATATTCAATGACAGGAGGAAAAAAGAACCATGCTCAACATCTGCAAAAGTGGTGTTTGTACTGGTGGATTTGGGGATTAGAAAGCTCCTCTCTCTCATTCCCTTCCCCTGTCCTACTGTGAAGCTCCACTGGGTCATCTGGATTGAGCTTTGTGCAAACTAAATTGCGATGTGGATTGAGAATTAAAGAATTGAAAGACATGCATACAAGTGTGGTTCTTGCCTGGAACTGAACATAATTGTCCATATTATGCTGATCTGCATGAGATCTTTGAGATGATGGCTGTGTGTGAACCTCATATGGTCCACGTGCTTCTGCAATGACTGCTGAGTGTCCACAAGCAGAAACTGTAGCCTAAGAGCCAGGTCTTCCTCTTGAGTTTCTCAGCCATTAAGGCCACAGTGGACATGAGGAAGGGACTTTATTGCTTGCAGGAGCCCCCAGCACTGCTGAGCAAGTGCACCTCTGGTGTGATGCCAGAGGAGAGATTCACAAAATGTTTTCATGTTGGTAATAACACTGGAGATTAAGAAAGATAGGAAGAGATCTTGCGGAGTGCCCAGGGTGAACTAGGGACATCAGCTGATGTCTGACATCAGCAGGACTGCCCCTGCCAACTAGAAGACATGAGCTGATGAGAACCATCCATCACCATTCTATTCCCCTCTGTCCCACACAACCCTCTATAGATGGCGGTTATGGTTTACTCATGGGAGGGCTCCCCACCATGTTTTATTAAAAGTTGCTTCTGCTGCAAAGACTGCTGATGGCTGCTCAGATGTGGGTTCATTCAGGAAGCATGCTGGGACGCACAGTGCTGAACAAGCGCTTTGTTATCAACAGGACAAAACACAGGCTTGCTCCCACAAACTTGTACTCATTCTTGCTTTAATCCACGTGGTTATTTTAAAGAGCATGAAGTACTTCTGAATTTCAGTGGGAGTACTCACATGCTTACTGTTTAGCACAACTTGAAATGCTTTGCTGAATCAGGGCCAGAAGACACTTGCCGGAACTGAACCCATGATGCTCAACTTCTTATTCATTCTTGGTTAGTTGCCCCAGACGTGACCATCAACTATTGCTCAGTGAAAGGAGAACATCCTCTTTGTTCAGAAGTTCAAACTGAAGCATAAGGTGACCTGCAGGTGGGTCCCCCCTGTGAGAAGAAAGTCATTTTGGCAGTCTGATGTGCTACCTATTAAGAATGACACCTCTCACCTTCAAAATACAGGGGAGCAGACAAATTACCATCTGAGCAAAGATCAGGGCTGAGCCACCATCCTTGTCCTGCTGGAAAGATTATCTTCTAAGTGTGTCATGCAAGCTGCTTTAACTATGAGCTAATTTAAATTTCTTATCCTTTGGCTAAGATTAGTTCATATAGTGACATTTAAATTTCATTTACTCACTGTAATTTTGTTGTGCATAATGTTGTAGATAAGAGAAATGGCAGATTATGTAAATAGCCATTTGTAAACAGCTGCTTTTTTCAATCCATTGTTCTGAACATCCTTCACAAATTGCCTTCTACATGTTCCTCATTTTAAATGTGTCTGTCACCAGAAGCTTTGCTTCTATAAACTTTTTTTTCACCCATCTCCCCCAGAGTGCATCAGTTAAACTAAAAGTGCTGTTGAATGCCGGTTATTTCATCAAACAACAATAACAACAAAAAATCCTGTGCAAAGGGCAAAAGATATAAACTAGCCATCTGCTATAAGCAGCAACAGCAATGCAGAAAATGAAAGAAAGAAATGATGATAATTGAAGTGACTATTGAAGTGAGATTGCCAGACATTTGCCAGAAAACCATATACATGCATTTCTTTTTCATTACATTTGGAAGACTTTTCTAGTTATTGCAGTGAGAACTTGGGATAGACAGTTAAGCTGAATATTCACCCAAGTCCTAGTGCTAAACTCTGTAACTTTCCCCATGTCCCTGATTTCTGTTAGGACAGTGACAAGCTGTCACACATGTAAGTAGTGCTGTTCAGTAGAGTCTTTGTTGAAGTTGGGGAAGCACTTGCTGCCAAGGACAGGGCTTCCCAAATTCTCCTCGAAAGAAGAGCCCATGGAGGAATTGCCAAGTGTGGTTTTTGTTTCACTGCTAAAATTCAGAATGAAAAACTAAATGAAAAAAAAAAAAAAAGAGAGAGAAAGGAGAGGATGGGTTCCTGAATGGGTTCTTGAAAAGGGATGGTATCAGCTGAATTACAAACAGATATACTTAGTGGTGAATGTCAGAGGGAAAACATGAAGAAAACAAGCATTACCAGCATTTCCAGTTCTCTTATCTGCCGCTGAGGGTACATAAGAGAATGAATCAGGCATCTTCCGCGGTGGTGTTGAGGGTGGCCTAAGCTGATGTGACTTGTGGCAATGCTTGATGGATGCCTCCCAGCAGGACCTGGTCAAAACAGCCCTGCCAAGCATGAAGATTGCTTTCCTCCTGGAGCTGCACCTGCATTTGTGCCAGTGAGTTGCCTGTTTCTCTGGGCTTTTGCAAAAACCAGTAGTCTCTGTATTGCTCCTCTCTATGTCTTCCATTCCCGGATTGGTGAGTAGTTTTCAGAAATACCGAGATTCAAACAGGAGCCAGAAGGGAATACTTTTCATGTGAACAGAATGCTGCTGAACTTTTGGCATCAATTGATTATATTCAGCTTGAGTTTGGTTTCTCCAGACCAGGTCTTTCAACGCTTGACCTAGAGGAAACCAAATGAAAAATATTTGAAAGGTCCAGAGAAGTAGCTTAAAAATGTAGGAGAAAAGCTTTTCACAAATGATATAAGTACATATTGCATTAATAAATGGTATAAAAAAAACCCAAACCAAAGTTGTATGAAGGGTAAATGTACAATTACGGTGAAGTCATTTGCACCCTGTAATCACAGGTCAGTGTACAAAACATATGAACTATCTCAGAAATTAGTATAATGTAAATATCTGGTTATCTGTGTTTTACAAGATAACCTCTGCCATGTGCTTTCATTATAGCTCAGATATAAATAAATGGTTTCTAACATATTTTATTAAATTTTGCTTAACTACTCTTTTAAATATGTTCTTTTATATTTATGTTTGAGGTAACAGAATTGTACAGTTTAATGGCAGATGCAGGACAACAAGTTCAACTATGCATTAAACTGTAAAGCTGTGTTATACAGCTGTATGCATTAGACAGGCCAACTAGAGTGTCACCGTGTTCTGGAGAATAAGAAAAAATGAAGAAAAGAAAAATGGGCTAAGTTATAATTTGTAAACTGTGACTATACACTTACCATGGATCTGACAACCATGACTAAAGAAGAAAATATGAGTATGAAGTGAGAGGGATGGAAAGAGTTTTAGAGGCATTCAATTTTATCTGAGTTCTATTAAGATAAGGATGCGGATGGAATTATAAAAGAGAGCATTTCAACAGAAGCACTAGAAGCTCCCTCCATACTGCATTTCTTAGCATGGTAACTGCTTTTCTAACATCACAACCCGGAGTCATGCCTGTTTGAAAGCCACACAAAAAGTATCGGTCAAATCCTGGGGCAGCATATGCTCTCAGTGTAAATCTCAGGAGCTGTTTGGACACTGCACTTATTGCAGACAAAACACTGGGGCAGGCTGACACCAAAGACAATATGAACAAGTAGATAAATGCACAGGAGGGAGGCTGCCATGCACAGTTTCTGGTTTTCAGCTCCACAGCCACAGAAAGGATGGTCTTCCTGACTCACAGAGGAGGCTTAATTGGACTATTACAAGGAAAAGGAAAGGTATTTTTTTATAGAGGATCTGGTCAATCATAACAAAGTGGGTCAGCAAGGACTAGTAAAAAGGTACAGTACCTTCAGGAAGGAGAACATATAAGGATGTTTTGGACACTGTTCAGTTCTCAGCTGCAGAAATGTGTCTTGAGGGACTGAAGTGAGATGGTAGACTTGGCAGTTCTAGGTTAACAGTTGGACTTAAAGGTAGTTTCCAACCTAGATCATTCTATGGTTCTAAGAACTCCCTGAAGAATGAGCCTTCAGGAGTGGTAGCTGGTGGCAAAGGAAACATTTTTTGTGATACATGTAGGGATGGAATAACAAAGCTCATGTAATTGCATATATATATACCTTTAAAAGGACTTTTGAAACCTCTATAGCTCCATTCAAACACACCTATTGTTCCTTCAAAATTTGTTTGCTTTTCCTCCCTGAAGTTAAGCACAAAATTTGATCCTGTTTTTCTGAAACACTGCAGAAAATCTCTTTTCCAGCTTACTGCAAAACCTCTTTAATCTTTTTTTCCTCCCTTCCTTTCCAAGTCTTTTTCAGAGGGTATTTGTTTTTTCATCTTCTCAACATTATGGGAACACAAAAGCTCTATTTGGGGACCTAAATTAGCAGTTGGCAGTCTAGGTGGTTCACCAAGAGAAAACAGCAAAGAACTCCAGCAGGTAATGCAGATCTCTAAATAATGGTGTAAATTAGTTGGTTAACCTAATTAGTTAACCTAAATCTAAGTTTGACTCTCTAAGTGCTTTACCCTGGTGACTCCCTGACTTATAAATGACTGTAAAATTCTGTCAATACTTATGGAGAAAACTTTCAACTACAGTATTCTTTTTGATGTTTGTAATTTACAGTTTGCATGAAGATTTTTCATCTTGTCATGCACAACAGGAGTTATGAAAAATAACTGGAAGTATAAAGTAATTCAGGACTCAAAAAAACTTTTGATCAGAACTAAAATGAGTAGAATCTTTAAATATTGCCACTAATTCCTTTTCTGTGATCTGCATCACTTTTTTCAGTTTGATTTCACAGAAATAAACAGTTTTCTATTTCCTATGTCTATGTTAATATTTAATTAGAAGATTATCAAGTAATTTAACCATCTAACTTAGTAGAACAGATGCAAATTTAAAAACTAAGATGGTAATTTTTTGCACTGAATCAATTATTTTCCATTTAAGCTGCAGTGTGTCTTTTGGAAAGATAATTTGGATGTAAGGATTTAAAATAAAGGAAAATCCACTACAATGCCTTCATGTGCTCTATCACTGGTTAAACAGAAAGTATTCCTCACTGCTGTGGTTGGGAGCAGCCCTGAGGAGAAGGACTTGAGGGTGTTGATTGACAAGGAAGCCCAGAAAGCTGACCATGTCCTTGGCTGCATCAAAAGTAGCATAGCCAGCAGGTCAGGGGAGGTGATTCTTTCACTCTGCTCTGCTCTGGTGAGACCTCACCTGAAGTTCTGCTCTCAGCTCTGGGGCCACAACACAAGAAGGACGTGGACCTGCTTGAGCGAGTGCAGAGTCGACCCTGTAGGTGCTCAGAGGGCTGGAGCACCTCTCCTGTGAAGACAGGCTGAGAGAGTTTGGGTTTGTTCAGCCTGGAGAAGAGAAGGCTCTGGAGAGACATTACAGAAGCCTTCCAGTATCTAAAGGGGGCCTACAAAAAATAGGGAGAGGGACTTTTCACAGGGGCATGTAAGGATAAGACAAGGGGGAACGGCTTTAAACTGAAAGAGGGTGGATTTAGATTAGGTATTAGGGAAAAATTCTTCACTACAAAGGTGTTGAGGCACTGGAACATGTTTCCCAGAGAAGTTTTGGATGCCCCATTCTGGAAGTTTTCAAGGCTGGGCTGGATGGGACTTTGAGCAACTTGAAGGGGTAATGGCATAAATTTTAGTAAAAAAAAAAAAAATTAAAAAAAAAAAGTTACTCAAGAGTTTGGAACCAACATTAATTATCTGGTTAGACCTATAACAATTCTTTCAAAAATAAAAACTTTCGACACAGTAGATGTTTCCGAAAGCAGCCTGAGCTCTAAGCCTGTTCTCCCATTCTGCTGTAACACTGGAGACCATCCAACCACTGCATGTGGTATGAGGAAGGGTGTCGTGTCCTCCTGTACCTGGTGAACTGGTGTTTTTCAGTAGAGTATGAAACTACAGCATAAGTGCCACCTACTGATAAGGCACAATGGCTCCTGGTTACTGTTCCAGCACGAAGCCCAAGATCAGCCACTGGGATGTAGATGTTTCCTGCACAGTCCCATTACCTGCAGTGGATGTGGGAAGTCACAGTGTGCCAGGTATGCAAAAAAAGCAGCTGTCATCCTTGATGGTTATTACGAATAATTGCCAGGTTTTCTTATTCTTTCTATGCACAGGGTGCTATGCTCCGTATTCTTTCAAGTAACCTGGAGAAATGACATGGTGGCAGTCTTGTCTCTGTGAAACAAACTTCTGGAATTTGAGCTCTATTCTTTCCAGTGTCAGTTTCACTAAAAAAGTGTTTTCTGCTAGTTGAATTCAGTGACGAATTTCACTGATGCACAAGACAACGTGAACTTATATCTCTTCTAGTTTATCTGTATGGTCTATCAAGCTGTCTATAAAAGGAATTTGCTTGTATGGTCCCTGTCACCGCAGTGTTGTCAGTGGAAAACTTGAGGGCAGAATTTCTTTTCCTATAGGGAGCTTAGCTAACACAGGATAATGCAGAAGTCACGATAAATCCACACTGGTACTCTCTGGAAAGTGCTATTGTTTATTGCTGACTAAAGGAATGACAATTTCCTCCTGTCTCTTGAGTAAGCAGGTGGAACTCTGAATAGTGAAAGGAACAGGTTGCTTAGATTTAGAAGAGACTTTAGTGAATAGTAACGTATTACAGCTCAGCTTGATGGAGCTCCATGCTGAAAAGGGAGGGAGAATGCTGTTGTTGTATGAGTATTTCTGAGTTATACAACCCCTTAGGCAGTGCTAATGGGGAGGAAAATGGGAAGAGCTCCCTTTTGTGCACCCCTTTCAGAATAAGAAATGCAGAGGCATTGCAGCATCTCTCTCATGGCAAAGCCTCAGTGGTGGTTGCACAGTTAAGGACAGAAATGCTGTTTGCAGTACTGAGTTGTCTCATCTAGTTTAACCTCATGGTATCTGCTGGTGTGAATGTTTTATTACAGCTGTTAAGACTACAATAACTTCCTTTCTCCTCAGCCTCAGTATTGTTTGAGAGAGATGTGGTGGGAGGAAATATGAGCTGAAACAATCTTGTTTTCATGCTTCTCGCTTGACACAAGTGCTGTTGCACAAGATTGCTGGCTGCTGGAAAGATAGATGACATTTTTAAACAACTGTTACTGTCTTCAGTAGGTTTTTTTCTCTCTCACTGCAGTAATTTTTTAGTTAATTTGCTATAAAGGGTAGTAATCCCAGAAACCTCTCTACTTGCTGATGTTGTCTTCAGTGTCAGTCCTCAGGTGGCTTTTTTGTTATGATCATCTACACAGGTCAGCTGGCTGCTTTTACTGTGGTTTAATGACAGAAGGAAAAAGCAGCATCTTGGCTTTTCTGCTGGGGATGTGCTGTGGTGAGTTCTGACATGTAGGTTTCAACATGTAGGTTTCATCAACAGCCCCATAGGGCTGCCCAGCATATCCTCCCCAGCTAAGCTGGGGAGCAGTTAGTCTCTTTAGGAACTGCATGCTCAGGCTCCCTCATTGGATGCTGTTCAGACAGAAGCACACCCGGGTCTCACTCCATTACACAGCTGGGACACAGCTGGTGTGTGCCATGAGCTCACAAGTTCCCTGCTCTGTATGTAGTCAAGAAACCTATGATCAGATAACAAACCTTTGTTCCTTAGAAGACAAGAAAAACAGAGAGGATTTTTTGTGTGCTATTTCTCTGTCCTGTTTTCTTTAGAAATTTTCTTTTAAATTATAAATTCATGCTGTATAACATGACTCATTCTCTTCTTTAGCGCAAGGTTGAGCCATCTGATTATTAAGCTTACTGCAATGTGGGACTCTAGTTCCCTGAGGGTCTTCATCTGCCAATAATTTTAATTGCAGTTTATTGTAATTGACATCTTATCTATTTCCTCTCCTTCTTTCCACTTAGAAAATTGAAAATGCTGACAAGCTAGCTCTCGTATTTGGTGAATGTGATAATTAAGGAGGAATTGTCAAACACTTCATCGTGAAACTATATTTTAATTAAAACTGTATATAAGCTTTTGGTGAGGCATAAAAATAAATCTTTACCATAACTGGACCTAAAGCTATGGCCGCAGATTTACAGTTGGTATAAATAGATGTCTACAAAAGTTAGCTTTTCTCTAGTGGTTTACATCAATCAGCTGAAAATGTGATTCATTGATCTTTCTCAGAACTTTTCAGAAAATTCCAACCTTCCTCAGAGACTCCAAATGAGGAAAAAAATGACCCTTCAGGTACACTTTGGCCTTGGTGTTGCAGACTATTCAGATTTTATTGAAATACTTCTATTTCATCTTCTACAATCTAAATGCACTGGACATTGTTAGTTTAGCACTGATCTGCAGACTACTTAAACTGCATTTAAAAGGAGAAAGCAGTGTAAAGCAAAATTATTAATTATATTCTAATTATACCTATGAATAAAGCTGAGTGTTGACACAGTTTTGACAAATACTAATCTCGTTTTATTTAGTATTAGAAATTTTGTTTAGCTGCATTTTTGGAGGAAAAAAAAAGAATTAAAGTGATTGTCCTTTTTCACAAATGTGTAGAAGTGAATAGTGAAAATTTAAATGGTACTTTGGAGCACATGGAGTAGATCCTTCCCCATCCTAGAAAGTCTGTATGAGAAGAGTCTTTTTCCTTCCTCCTAAAAGTCCTTATCCAGCAGGTTCAGTCCTGGCGTCTTTCTGAGCTAGGCTGAGCAGCTGTTTGGCCCTGATAGTATTTCTAAGGGTTTGTGGGCACAAAGTAAAGCAGCAGCAGAACATTTTGGTTTAGTTACTGTACTGAGCCAGCAGCTTTCGAGACACAGGCTGTGACATGTCACTCTCCAAGGTACTCCTGCTCTCATCTTCTTACCTCTTTTGTGATAATGTCACTCCTGGTAAGCCTCCTTTCACAGGTTGGATATTTATGTTATTTCTAAACTCTAGGCTAGAAGAAAAAGTGAGCAACACCTTATACTTCTGTGAGTTTTAGGTTAGGTGATCTCTTAAATGAATGGCAACTTGGTTGTCATGAGTCTCTGCTCAGCTGAACCTTTGTGCCAATTATTTGGAACAGCATGCCAGCTGTTGATATACTAGTCCTCTTTGTTTCTCTGTGAATTCACACAAAATAACACTGAAGATATATTCCAAAGAAATACTCTTTGAAATTGCATGGTAAAGATTTGTACGAAGCCAAACAAGAGGAAGGGGCGTTTCACTCTATGCTTAGTTAGACTAGAACTCCTTGATTTGGGATATTGTGGAAGTTTGACATGGGTTCAAGGTGGGCCTGTGTAGGTTCATGGAAAAAAAAGTACAGTAAGAGTTATTAAACAGAGAAATGAACTAGAGGAAATCACCATTTCCTCTAATGAAGCTTGAGGGGATATTTGCTTGTTCTGCTTTACACTGTTTCCTATGCCTCTGCTTTCAGGTACTCTTGAAGATTAGTCATGATCTTGAAGCCCTGGTCATTTCCTGTGGACTTATCAGTAGGTCAGCAAAACATGAAGAATAAGACCGGGAATGATCAGGGAAATAGTATTTTGGTAAAGGGTTTTTTTACCAGGAGGATGGAAACTCCTAAGCAATTCTGGGAAAACAGCCCACAATTAAACCAAAACAAAACAACAAACACCTCAAATCCCTCTCTAAACAAAAAATAAACCTTGCAGTGGTTTCTGTTACAAGGATGTGGTCATGGAAGCAAAGATTACATTCAGACAACTCCAGATGGACAAACTTGCAGGAAAGCCTGTAAGCTGGGACTCGGTCATGCTTGGCACAGGGGAAACTTATGTGCTCAAACAGGAGAGAGATTAATATGTCATTCAGCATCAGTATCAGCCTTTCAAGAGCACACTGAACACCTTGCACAGTACTAGTGCAGGTTATTCTCCGTGTCATCACAAACCCCTCCATTAAGCATGCTGTGAAGAAGTCATGGTAGATCACTGCACCAAACTAACTTAGAGGTTTTATGCAGTAATTTGCACTAATGCTACAACAACAGATAAAATCCCACAGATGTCTGAAGAAGACTGCAAATGAGGAATACACTGTCTGGGAAGGGAATAAACAGGCAGCCAGCTCAGAAGCAACCAGATTCTGATATTACCCTGAGAAGGGATGGGCTTTGCTTCTTTTTTAAGAAGAGAAGGTTGCTTTTCTTCTTGGGGGAGGGGCATGGGTAGGGAAAACAAGAAGTATTTATTTTAATAGGATATTAAGGGAATTTTGAGCTTGTTCTTAGGCAAACTTAAATTTAATCCATAATCATGCCTTCTTATCATAGAAAGGAATAGTTGGAATGAGAAAAGGGATATGTAATGCCTCACAATGGTTCATGCAGTTGAAGGGCGTGTGTGTGTGCATTTACACTTATTGCTTACCTAATAAGACTGTGTGTATATATATATGTGTATATATATATGTATATATGTGTATATATATATGTATATATATATATATATATATGTGTATATATATATATATATGTGTATATATATATACTTGTGTATGCATTGTATTGCACTTTATGGAGAAACTCAAATGGCATTAGAAAATATCCAGATGGGCTGGATCTGAGGTGAAGCATGGTGGCTTGTCTCTGACGTGAGCTATACAGCAGGCTTGAGAGAAAAGGTCAAGCCACACCAAGCCACACAGCCATTGGCAGGAAGAGGATCATGTTCCCTCCATCATGCAAAGGCTTGCCCAATCTGCTGGAAAATAGAGACTGGATAAACCTTCAGGGGTAAAGTTTAACAATCTTTCCTACATTTCTACTTTTTGTGCTGGCATTTCTGGTTATTACTGCAAACAATGCTTCCTTCGTACTTAAATGCTTTGTCCTGATTCAGAGATGCTTTCAGTGCAGGGCTGGATGAGGCTGGCAAAATGAGAATAACCAGACTTTGATAAGTGAGGGTCATAGAGACAGGGCACGGTAGTCTTTTAAAATGAAAAAATTCTTGCTAGTTTCTACAGATGAAAAACACAGGCTCTGTAACCATAGAAACATGATGGGCCAAGAATAATGCTGAACTTCTGATGAATTTCTTTTGTTTAGCATAAAATACTGTTTGGAGGAAGAGATATAATCTAGGTGAGGTGAAATAACAGTGGTTTTTTTCATATACTTCCTTTCCTTCTTCAGTCTTGGATTATTTTAGATGGCTTTTATTATTTTATTTTACAGGAAGGAGAGACCTAGGGAAGTGAAGCTGATTTCTCCAAAGCCACATTGCAGAAGCTGGAATAAACCCCAACTTTTCTCAGGTTAATCGGGGCTGAAGTAACAGGGCTTAAATTAAATTTAAATTAATTGCTTGAATTAAAGTGCTTACAAGAAGCTTTTTGGGTGATCCAGCAAAAGTTGCATGAGATGTGACATGCTGCTTTGCCAGAGAGATGCTACTCTCAGCCTTGCTCTTTGGCTACATCTATGCAATGAGAGATGTGTTACACACACCTGAACTAGCAGCTCTGATATATCCAAACTCTGGGCAACTGCTTTTATTTCTGGTCTAAGCTATAGGCTTCGTTTTCTGCCTCTATGACTCTTTGCTTTTGATGTTCAAGATATATAGATACACCCAGACTAATTTGACGACCCTACTCTTCAGCAGCCATACCACTGAGATGAAACTTGAATCTTTCACTCTGCTCATGATACCAAAAAACATGTTATAAAATCCAAACATGCAAACAAACTTCCATAAGTGTTTTGTATGGTAATTCCTAAATATTAACTGAAGGTTTATGATAATACCCTATTCTCCTACGCAAGTAATAAACTCCACTGACATTTTTTGGCATGAATGAGGACAACATTTGTCAATAGAAAATTAACAAGATAACAGGAACACAGTGAGCTAATCTGGGCAAGAAGGGGAGATTTGTAGAAAGCTGGCCAGGCTTCCTAACTGTCCATTGTCCTACATGTTGACATGAAGCAAGTACCATCAACATGAAAAAATAGATGTCAGAATTAGTGAGCAGTGGAGATCATGTACTGCTATGGTAGAATATAAATGTAACACAAATGTGTTGCCTGGAATTACTTGCCAGGAATTTGATCTGTCTCCAGTTTCTGAAAATACCAGCAGTACAGAGGCATTTGGTTTCTAAACCTGTAACAATTGTACTTAATTGGTGCAAGAAATTCTTTTTGCAAAAGAGAATGTTGATCAATGTAAGGGTGTAAACAGGCCCCTCCTAAGATGAAAGAATCTGTATATATGCATAAATACTAAGGGTACTAAGTATCCATGGGTAGGATAAGATAGTAATTAATGATATGGCAATTACAGAAGTAAACAAGAAGCTTAGATCCCACTGTAAGTAACTTTTCAGTCAATGGAGGAACTCATTTTTTCATGCTTTCAGGTTAGAAATGAGACTTTTTTTGGAATTCCTTTTGATTTTGATGCAGAGTAATTCATACAAAATTGTGTCCTGTGGAGGCATTCATAAAGCCAAAGGGCATATTCACAGAAAAAAAAAATCTCAACTCCCATATAGCTACAGGGAATACAGTTTTATCTCCATTCTACAGGAATCTCTTAAGGCCATTTTGCACTAATGTTAAGGTGAAAAGAAGCCATTTAAGGCCTGAGAAATCACATATTGCAGCATTATGAAATTAGGCACTAACCCCATTAGGATAATTTGGAGGGTCAAACTAGGTCCACTCTGTTCCTTGTAATGTAGTCATGGGAAAGAGTTAAGTTCCCTTCTAAAGATGATTCAGTGATGAATGACTTGAGGCATCTGGCTGTCTTAGAAGGTCTACAGAAGCTCCCTTTGCAAGGGATTTGCAAAGGGAGCTGCTTGTAGATAATCAGTAGAGGAACAAGCACAGGCAGTATCTGAATTCCTGTTTCTCCTTATCAAGAGCATGAACTGGGTCTGCTCATAGGATACTTCCATCCTCTTGGTAATCTTTTGTAACCTGATGGTTGCAGCATTCTTGTGGGGGATAAGGATTTGAATTCCATCAAATTAAAAAAAGAATTAAACCCTGATCTTGCTTTTCCTGGATGATGGTGCTTGGCAGGATCGAGCTGCAGCAATCACTGCCACCTCTCCATTTGCTGTAGTCTGAGAAAGAATCAGCTCTACCCTTTGTAGGGTTCTGTATTGTCTGTGTCTCCATGAGATTAGGGTCAACTGCCAAAGGCAAGACAATTTTTGGAGCCAAATAGAAGCACCTGGTTAATTTTAGATTCAGTAGGCATTCACTTTGAATCATTTGATATTAAGTACTGGATTATGCCTTATGGCCATTTTGAACACTGTTTTGCAGGGGTGAGGGTTAAACTCTGTGGTTTTGTTAACTGCTTTCGCAGATTCTCTTGAAGTGTTACTGTTGCTGAAATAATTAATAGCTCAAAAATCAAATACTGTTTCAAACATTTTTGTCATATCCAGCCATGAAGTGGAGATCAGGGGTGTCAGCCCATTTGGATTATATGACATGCATTTTGCTTTTCTCTTGGTGTTAGTTTCAACCGAACAGCTGGATTCTGCATCTGGGAAGAAACAGAATTATTATTCTTTAAAGCTACTTATGCTGGTCACACTGTCTTTGAAATGCTAATGAAATAGAACTTCAAACTCGTTTTCTATTCTGACAGGCAAATTATTTAATCAGCCTGTCTATCCCTCTTCGGCCTCTGAGCTGTCCAGTAGCCACGATGCTTCAGCAAGGATATTAGATTTTAGAGGAGACATCTGATCATGGGGAGCTTTCCTTTGTGCAGGCACATGTGAATTTTTATACAGAAAAAAAGAATTGGCTCTGGGGTACTGCATGTAGCTAAGTAGGAGGGTGATTAAGTCTTCCGATGGAAGAGTTAAACTTCTGTAAATAAAGAGCTATTTTCTGCCAGGCATGAAAATATCACTCAGTGTCTGTTCTTTGTCAGGTCTGTGAACACGTATTTCCTAGTGTACATCAAATACTCAGTCCAATCTGACCCAGGATTTTGGCTCATATTTCCTCAGGATAATAAACCTTTTCTACTGTTTTCTATGAGGCTTTCCTTGCTTTTTTTATAATGCCCAGAGTTCTGTCAACGGTTCTTGCAAACTAATTCATCTTTTAACGAGGAACATAGGCAGCTGATGGAAAATTTCAAACAGAATATTGAAAAATAAACTGTTCATAAGAATACAAATGAGTTTTGCCTATAGACTGCCATATATGACCATTCAAATCCTGAGTGCAACTGCAGAGCTAGACTTTGAGCTGTGCCAGAGCCTGGAATTCCCCCTCCTGTTGAAGATGCTGCAAGGGGAAAGAAGGAGCTCGACTGGAAAACTAAGCCTCTAGTCTCTTTCAATATTAAGAGTAACTGCTCCTTGAAAATATAAGTTACTTTAAGGCAGTTGATATAAATTCAGAAATTATCAGCAACAAGACACATATTTGTGTGACGTGTATGTGTAGGGGGCAGGCAAAAAGGGGGCAACAAGGTGTAATTCATGCTCAGAAATGTAGGTCTGTAGAGGGCCAATCAGACTGCTGAGTCTGACTCTCCCCTGAAATCATTTTGCCTTTACTTTACACAGTGCAAACCCACAAAAAAATTTCCAGCTCTATAACAAATTTAATGCTTCTAGTAACAATAGACATAAAATCTCAGAAATGTTGAGTGTACCAGAGAAAGCATGCGGGGAACTCAAAAACATTTCCAGTGCCCTGTTAGCCTCCTGTCGTCTCAGTTTACATGGCATATATCTTTTCAAAATACAAATAAGTACATTTTAAATAGAGGGGAGTTTATTCTCTTTTAAAGTATAGACCAGTAAGCATGTCTTGTGGATTCACACCTAAGAGAGGCCATGCTTTATTTAGTAGTTTTGTAGGATTACTCTTTTGGTAGCACAAAGCTAGATATCTCAGCCAAGGAACTGATAATTTTTCCTACAGATTTTTTTTGCAGGAAGCCATTCAGCCTGGTGACTTATTTGCATGAAATTTTAGCTGTCTGAAATTTCTCTTCAGATGTGTCCTTTTAACTTGCAAATGTAAATGTATTATGTCTGGAGTATTTATCCACTGATGCATCATGTTTCCTCCACCCAATCAGTTCTTTCATTTTCCAGGGCTTTGGCTAGTTTCGTATGTTTTCACAGTAAAAAGAAAACCCAGTGAAAATGTTTTTATTGTTTGTAGCAGTCTGTTCACTAATTTCATCAGCCTTGATAATTCTGCCTATCCTATTAACCCAGTAAGGATGTTGACAACTTTTTCTCTGGTGTCATATGAGCTCTTAACTGTAAATATCAATAAGGAACATGTATTCAACAGGTTCAACTTTACTCTGAAATTCTAAACCTCAAAAATATTTATGTAACATGAATCTGAGTTATAATTCTCTCCTTGATTTTGGATCTTGGCAGTTAAAATCAATTTGATGTTTAGTGCTTTTAAAAAAAGCAGTATTATGTAGCACAGAAATAGCTTCAAACCTATTATGACAGTATCCATAATCCTGGGAGATTTTCAGTTTGTGTACATTGGAGGTATTTTAGAACATTGGAAGTTCTAATAAAACCCTTGCATTTGTCATCATATCTAGAGCTACTTAAAGGTTTAATAATTTCTCCAGAGATAAGTAGTATACACAGCTGTGTTTAGCCAGTACCATGAGTAAAGCATGTACATGCAGGAGGGACACTGTGAACCACCATGACAAACTGAGAAATGCACCTTCTGCTTGGTCATGTATGTTCTCAAATTAAAATAAACAAGCTTAAGAAATCACCTGTTTTTACTTAGATGCTGTAGTGGTTTAAGCCCAGCCGGCAATCCAGACTCACACAGCTGCTCGCTCACTCCCCTCCCCCACTTCGTCCCCCCCCCCCCCGCTCCCAGAGGGATGGGGAGGAGAATCCAAAGAATGTAACTCCCATGGGTTGAGATAAGAACTGTCCAGTAACTAAGGTATAACACAAACCACTGCTGTACCACCAATAATAACAATGATAAGGGAAATAACAAGGGAAGAGAATACAACCGCTCACCACCCGCTGACCAGTCTGACCTAAGCACTGATCTAACTCTTCTGGGTAACTACCCCCAGTTTATATAGTGGGCATGACATGCTGTGGTATGGAATACCTCTTTGGTTAGTTTGGGTCAGGTGTCCTGTCTCTGCTTCCTCCCCACTTCCCCTCTTCCTTGGCAGAGCATGAGACTCAGAAAGTTCTTGGTCAGAGTAAACATTACTGAGCAGCAACTAAAAGCATCAGTGTTATCAGCGCTGTTCCCAGGCCAAAAGTCAAAAACACAGCACTGCACCAGCTACTAAGAAGGAGAAAAATGACTGCTACTGCTGAACCCAGGACAGATGCCCAAACCTTAGACCTCTAGGTCTAAGCTAGGTGTTCTAGGCTTCCTTAACCATCTATATGGGAAAATAAGCATGCAGAGCAAGTACGCTTATTATAAGTATCTCTTATACTGTAGGGATACATCTCTAGCATAAGCCTGATAAACTAGCAATGGGAGGTGCCTCTTTTTATGCCTCAATTAGAAACAGAGCACAAAATCAGCTAGGTCTGAGGCATCTAACTTAGAGATGGCACAAATAAATGAAATAAATAAACTTTGCCTCTATTGAACAAATTTGTGAAAGCCGCTTTTATATCTGGGTCTCTGATGCACAATACATCCAAATCTAGATCCTCACAGGGTCTTCTGAAGATCAGTGGGGGAATCAATTTTTAGTACCTTAGTCCATGGGTGGTTTAAATCAGCATGTACTAGTATAAACTTTTAAATTTAGAACTGATAAAGACTTAAACTGTAAAGGTATCAGTGATCTGTCTGGATTTCCCACTCTTAGTGTTTGTCCTTTGGCTTAATTTTGCTAAACTTTTCTTTCAACTTTTCCAGGAAGTAAGCTTCTTCATCCCCAAAATGTTTTTGTGATATCAAAAGAATTTCTTTTCCAAGCTCAGCATAAGCAGTTGACATCTTGAATGTTTTTGGCACAATAATGATTGTATTTGTGTTAGCTTGTTTGTGACAATCAGAATATAATGTTCTAACTGATTCTGAATTTTTTTTTAGATATTGGTTCATTTTTAACATTTCTCTTGTTAGCTTGAATTATGAAGCTAAATATAATTTCAAACTGAGAAACCAGAATTTGTATTTTGATAAAAGAAACTGGATCAAAAAATGTCAATAGTCTTTCAACAAATTGCTATTTTTCTGTGAACAAAGGACATCATCCCCAAAATACCCAAACAGTTTTATTGACAGTCTTGTTTTCCAGTACCCAGGTGTGTGACATCCTATTCTGAGCTGGAGATAATAAAAGCTCTGTCCTACTCCTCTGTCTTTGATGGTCCAAACAAAGGCTGTGTGATGGTAACAGACACCAATTCTTTACATGCTGTCTATGTACCTTGTGAAGATGTACTGCCTACTAATGAAAGACAGAAGGGGAAAGCAGAGTAGAAAATAACAATAAAAGATCTCACTAGATGCAGACACAGAATCACACAGTAGAAATGCACAGAGATCAAGGATCTTTCAATCAGTCAGACACAAAATCGTTACTTTCATAACTGTAGGTTGTTGCTTCTCCCATTCTCAAACAGGCAGATACAACAGATTTAGAGAAGCTATAAATACAGGATAAATCTGAATTTCTAGCTAGGCTTCATTAGATAGACAAGAAGACAGATTGTCATAAAGTCTGATTTCCTGATATTTTTATAAGCAAAAAACTACTTGGGAAGTAACATGCATTTGAGGCAGTGACAGCTGTGGATTGAACTGTGGTCTCATGTATATCTGGAATGCATTTTTCATGGCTGGATGCTTGTACCTCACTCTACAATCTTAGGTTATCTAACAGATTGACCCTTGGAGAGGAATTAATTTGATCCCATATACACTACTCTGTGGGAAGTTTGCAAGAAATCTAGCAAAACACGGTGATAAAAGCTTTCTAAATGAAGTTAGAGACAGGTAGACGAGATAGATAGGCTGAGTTTAACTTTAGTGGATGCAATAAGACATTTTCAAGGGCAGAAATAATAGTGTTTAGGCAATATCTGTGATTACCTATGTTGAGAGAAAAAGGATAAAGACCTGACAGTGAATATATTCTGTGAAGATTCTTATCATCAATTGACTTCTAGCAGTCAAAGTGAAGGTTATGCACAATGTCTGCAGAGGTGAGTAGGTGACACAAACCTTGCAAAAACAGTCCCCTAGCCTGAAGGTATATTCAGTCTCAGATCTCGTTTCAGAGTCAGTTTCATTCAGGGAAAAAAAGATTTCTTCAGAACACAAATATCACATGCTAGTATTTCACAGGGGAACAACGCCTTCTTTAGTTCAGTAATCTGGCTAATTTCCTCCCTCATCTCCTTAGAAATTTTAGAGGAGCAAAACTGTAAGCAACCTGGAAAACTCCCAAAACAAAAGAACAAGAAAACCTCCTTTGCTACTTGTTTTCTGGCTTATGTGAATTTGAGGTTTGTTAATCATTAGCAAAGGTTAAGTATGCTTTTGTTACTTAGCAACCATGATGAGTTTTTAAAAGTTTTGTTTCAAATTTGATGATGTATTTATCCTTGTTTTTCTCTTCTCCTTTTCTTCTCACTGGAATTCAAACTCAAAAATTTGAATACAGCCAGACATCTGAACTCACAGTCTTTGCTTCTACCTGCTTGCAAGAAACATAAAAAATCAGAATTGAAATACAAAGCACAGCAAAAGAGCCATTGCTATCTCATCTATACGGAGATCTATTCTTAGCTGGTTTTCAATTTGCACTGTGATGGCTTAGGAAAAGAAAATAACCTAGAGCAAATCCCAGGGGTATTTTTGGTCTTTGTTTTATTTATTTTCCTTTTCAGATGTGGTGGAGCTTTGTGCTTTATCAGTTTCGACCTAAAAAATGAAGCCTGAAATGAGTGGTATTTTCAAAATTAGTTCTGAAAAGTGTGCTTAATTTGGGTATTCGTTAGAGTATTAGTCCTGCTGTGTTTAGGTTAAGCTCATGTATATTTTAACTTCAGATGAATATTTAACCTAGTGCAATATGAACTATAAAGCTTGTGTGCCCAAAGGCTTACCTGTTTTTTCCATGTCAGTTACTGTAATAAAAGACGTTACTTGTCTCTAAAGCCTTTGCTTTGCTTCTCCAGTTTACAATACTAAGCTGACATCCTAACTTAGCTAAAATCAATGGAACTTTCCTATTGAGTTTCCTGGGGTCAAAATTTTACTCTGTAAGTGAAAGAAAAAAAATCAATTGTAAAAAACCCTCATACCCTGAAGATGTGAAAATTTAAAGTAGCCAGCTGTCGCAGCTGCTAAGCTCTTGCTTCTCCTGGAAGCTGCAGAGCACAACATGCACAAGAACTGCAAACTGCCAAGGCCTCTGGCTGCCTGGGAGCTTCATTCTTGGGAGCTGGTAGAGCAGAAGCTACCTGCAAGTTGATAGTTCCCATTGTACTTTTTAACATCAACTTTGTTCAGCGACCATTGTGAACACAGTTTGTACAGGACATTGCAAATGTACTGGTATGGTGAAACATGCTTATTTTGGAATTTTTACTGTACTTGTAACACATCTATTTCTGCTCTTAGCCACGGGGTGAGACTGAAGAAATACTGGAAGCCAAGAAGCGTGATTGTTTGACTATGCCCTGAGTCTTGGTCCATGCTGGAATGTAGTGCTCTAATTAGGGCAAGAATGAAATTCAGACTCTCAGGCAGCCTGACATGAAGGTGGATTCCCCTTACCAGGGCAAACCAATCAGCCTGTTTCAAATGCCTGTATATATCTGAAGAGCTCTGGAACAACAGATGAGGATGAGGAATATAAAAAAGGTGGAACTAGGAGCACAAGAAGAGCTTTTGCCAAACTCCTTCTATTTCCCTCTCTTTGGGAGAAGATTTTTGTTCTTCATCTCCTATGAACAAAAAGGCAACTGCCTGAGCCTGATACCATGGGAAGCAATGGTGAAAATCAACAAATGTTGGTATAGGCAGAAAAGAGTATATGTCTTGATCTCTACCTGAGGCATTCATGAGACTAGTTTGGGCGTTAATGATTCTTTCTTCACCCTTCCCACTCTAGAAGTGGCTTTTAACTCTCCCCTCTGCCTTGATCCAGAGCGAAGGCACACAGAAGCAACAGGCTCCAGAAGAGCACTAGCATGGGGCAGGCACGCACTGCTGCCTCACAACCACAGCCGTTTCAGCAGTAGCCCACAGAGCCTGACTGCTTTGCAGAGACATGTATGCCTCACCTTTGTGTTCTTGAAAACCAGCTGCTGTGCCTGCATCTCTTTTCAAAGCCCGGGAAGCTTCAGGCAGGTGTCCACACTTCTCATTCCTCACTGAACAGGACTTCACCTTCAGGAAAACAGAGAAATATCTAAGGGATGGGGACACCTACATGGGAGGTTTTTATGCAATTCTGGGAGTGGAATGGCCCCATATGGGTGCTGCATAAGCCACACTGGTTTGTCCATCAGTGTTTTTGTCCCGGTATTCATTTGCGTGGTCTTCAAGTCCAGAAAACAGACATTTTAATGTGCTTGTGTTTTTCTTCTACACAAGAAAATGTTTTCTGGATTTAAAAGTGCAATTTTCAGAGTTTCCCAAATTTACTTTCAGAAACAGCAACTGACATTTCCTTAAAAAAATAATAAGGGGGGAGGAGAAAGAAAACCATCCCTGAGCTGACAGAATGCAACAGTAGGAGGCAAGCATTCAGCTGGCAGTTACTTACTTCCTGGCATGCAATTTTAATTAAGGAGTCAGCATGTCTGCTACACAAGCCCACAGGAGGCAGTAACTAAAAATGACTGGGAAAATGTCCATGGATAAAAAGGTAGGAGAAAGAAACAATGACACTGTATTTCAGGAAGCTAATTGAATATGTTCATCCCTACATTTCTCTAGATGAGACCTATTACCAAAGGAAAAGTAAGCACAAATTGCTGTATCACAGATACAGATGAATACCGTATTTTGCAGTGTATATCAGAGATTCACTATTGATCCAAGATAATTCAAAACAGCATCTTTTTTCTTTTTTTCAGGTAGGTCTGCATTTGCATGCATTTTCAGATCTGTGAAGTAAGGTTTTGTCTTTCTTTTTATGCTAGAGACATCACATTCAAAGCATTTATGTCCTTTAGTGAGCAGTTAAACTGCCTAGTGAGTAAGAAGCTGAAATAACCTGCTCAGGAGTTGTGTTCTGAGATATCAATTCATATTTTTAAACTTAAGCCAGGTCAGAAATCTTTCTTTCCATAGACCACAGCTGTAGTGATTACCTAGCTGTGTAAATCAGCAAGTAGATTGCTTTAAATCACTATCAGTAATTTTTCATAAATACATTTTTTTCCTAGGTATGATGATTTTTTTCTTCTTCTCACAAAGCCAATCATCAGAACACTGGAGTCTGATTCATGTCCTGTACTTTCAACAACCATTATTAATCATACAAATATCTTTCCAAAGAGGTACTGTGAAATCCTGTGTATAAATCTCATCATTGGCTCTCACTTTCTCCACTGGTAAATATTCAAATGCAACACTGAGGAATAAAAAGAAGGGGGCTCATGTATCTGCCTTGTTTTATATCTGCACACATCAATCTGAAAGGGCTGGGAGTAAAAATAATTTGTGAAGGAAAAGCAAATTAATGTGATATGACTTAAAATTAGAGCTACAGGTTCTGTGGAGGAAAGAAATGGTCAGCTAATCTCAGGCTTTCTGTCACGTTCACTTATTTAGAGTTCTTTGGCTAGCAGGTATATAATTTATGCTTATGGTTAAAGAACTTGCTGGGTGAATGTTAGGGAAGTGCAGTGAAGTCAGATGACAGAATCAAAAACTCTTTCAAAATTGTTTTTTGTTAGGCTTTTTTGGTTGTTTTTTTTTTAAGTGCCAGTTTGATGGGCTCATTATGGAAGAACGTACTTTAGAATGAAACACTAGACGGTCATTAATGAGTTTCACCTTCCTTCTGCTGAACTGCCTTTATGCAGTCGGGACTGATGAGATAGTGTTAGGAACAAGCTGGGACCACATTGTGAGGTGTGTGAGGCTGTACATGTCTTTGTCTGTTCTGTTTCTCCACAGCCCCAGAGACCATATCAAAAAGATTTTAATGTCATTACTTAGGATTTTGATGTCTTGCTCATATGAACAAAATTTATGAGAGGGGTTATTTCTTTTTTCTTTTTGTCTTAAGCTAATCTACAGGGAGAAATTTTCTTTTCTCTTCTTTTACTGAGCAGAGGAGAAAATATCCTTGATTTTTTTCTCATAACCCTGAGAAATCCAGACAGATAGAATATCCTGAAAATTTCTGCAATTTAAACCAACTGACAATGATCACTTCAGGGGCTGTAAGTTCCCTGAAAATTGCCATAGTTTACTGACTTCTCCTACCTGTCCTACAAAATGCCCTAAAGTAATTGCAAAAAGGACAAGTAAAGACCTAGTAATAAGCTCTGTATCACTGCGGCATTCCCGGGATAGTATCTGTAACCAAAAAATGGATAAGGCAATAGCAGTAACTCTAGGGCTATGAAGTTCTACTCCCAGAGCACAGCCATGGCTGTTAGTATTGACGGGTCAGGGTCTTCACAGCCCAGCCATCCTCTGCAACCTGCCGTCACCAGTGGAGAGCTCTGGGTTGATGGCATTTGCCACCAGGTTTAACCAGCTGACCTTTCTTGGCCTTTAGGCAGTTTTAATTTGCAACAGAAGAACCAGTTCAACTGGTTGCTATATTGCAGACAGCATGGTTCCTGGCTGCATGGCAGGAGTAGTATTTTGATATGGATGAGCTGTTCTTTAATTTATTTGTGCTAGAAAGCTCAGGTAGCCCTCTGTAGGCATCAGAGTATGGTTACATTTGACTGTCTAAACATGAGTCCCAAAACGTATTCATTTGTTGAACTTCATGGACAGCAGCTCACAGATGATACTTCTTCCTGCTGAGGACTGCAGGAAGAAAGCCAGGCCTTCTTGGGGGCAGAGAAGAGGTCCTGTATCCTCTCAGCTCACAGGTGCTCCCTGCCTCCTCTGCACACAGCATGTGCATAGAGGAGAAAAGCTGGGAAAGGGAAAAGAGCCCAGATCTTGTGATGTCAGGAATGCAGAGAGATGGGTGACAAAGGAAAGAAAATTTGGAGGATAGGAAGTGCATGAAACAAAAGCCATTCCCTCTCTCTAAGGCAAGGTTAGGAGTCTGCTGGAGCCTGGGGTCAAGAAGAGCACCCCATTAAATGCATCACTGGTGATGAACATTCCAAAGGGCTTGGAAAAGACTTCGCAGTAGTCTGTGTATATTGGTTTTTAATTTAAAGTATATCCACAATATTAATGAAATTGTAAAGAAAATACTCCCTGGCAAACATTAGCGGCCTTTTGGACTTTTCTAATGAAAAAGCAATCTAGACTTAAGTTTATAAAATTTTAAGTAAACATGTGAAAGCTGTTTCTTCCTTTTTCCACATCTGGTGTCACCCTTATCTCCAATTTGACACAACTAGAATATCCCTTTCCATAGTGTTACACAAACTCCGCTGATTATTTCAAATTGTTTCCCCAAACTCCTTACCATGAAACATACTATTTTTGGGGTATACAGCAACAAACCATATCTGCTTCTGGACCCCAGCCACTAAATACTTCAATATTGATCCAGGTTATTTTTGTTTTAGTGTATTGTTTGCACAAAGTGTGTAAGCAGCCTAGAGGCTGCCCAAGAACAGAAACAAAATCAAAATACACCTGAGGGACAGGGAGTCAAAAATAAAAATGGGAGAACAGGAAAATAATTGCCTCTGGCCATCATGTCACAGGTTTTAGATGAGTCTTGAAAAAATATTAACTATCTTCCCCCTTACTTACGTAGCTGCAGTCTCTGTAACTGTGAGGAAAGGGTAAACAACTGAATGAGATGGTCTTGAAGCTTTTAAATGTCATCTCTGCTGCTGAGAGTGTCTCTTTTTAGAGGTACTTAGGCTTGTTTTTAAAGCATTCATCCTGTGAGGCAGCTGAACCCGCTACAGGACAGGTGGAGTTTAAAGTAACGAGTATCTTGGTCTTCAGAGTAAATCCATTAATAATAAATAGAAAGAGAAACACTTGGGTAGGATCCCAAATATGTTGAGCAAATTAAGATACTGTTGGTTATATCCAGTTTATGTTATCTGTAAATTTTAGCTATACAACTGCAGCATTAAAAGCAAAATTGACTTTATCTTACTTGGTATCATTGGCCACTATCCAGTAAAGCACTTACACATTGTTAATTTTAAGGACATGATGCCCTGGTTTCAAGCGAGAGTGCCCAGCAGCATATTGGAACAAACCAGTGAAAAGCAGTTTGACAAGCCCTGCAACAAATACTGTCCTGCTGCTTCTTAAAGACACCTACATGTAGTTGATTCAAACATATTATTTTACCAATATACATTGAAGAGACGCCGAGTTTATTCTTCCCCACACACACCTTTTTTCAGTGCTAAGCAGAGTTAGCAAAATTGTTGCTCTCTCTGCAGTCTAATGTCCAGACAAATAATAATTCACTGCTTCTGAATCTGTATTTGATAAAAAGAACAGAAAAAAGGGAGCAGTAATGTGCATTTCTGTGATGTCAAATTTTTGTTGCTGCTGTTGCCAAACCATAGCCACAGCTTGTCAGATTGGGATTCCTGGAGATTCTGTTTGTGAATATATATTTAGCTCTTCCACCGTGTTATGAACAAGTTGTTATATTTTCGCATCTGTCATTTGTTTACGATAAATGCCAGCAGTGGCTTTTTCTTCCCCATACCTTTTTTGAAGTAAAAGGTTACTTTGCCATCCAGCTCCAACCCAAATGAACAGAATATAGCAAAAATGCACCCTGCCACAGCATTTTAATTTATTTCCAGCAAAACTCACTATTTGGAATAGCTTCCTTTTGAACACAGAACAATGAAAAAGCTATGCTCTTTCCACCCACCATCCAGCCCATGGATGATAAGGGTTGTTAGTGTTACATGTATTAAAGAGCAATCTTATATCTCCAGAATTTCTAAGGGCAGGCAAGACAGATTATTTGATCAGAAGTCACCTAAAGGTGACTTTAAGTTCTGTAAGTCATGTTAATAATATTTCTATACAGTGGCTGACCACATAGCACAATCTTAAATTCCCAGAGACCAGTATTTCTTCCTATGATACAAAGATATTGATTTACCACAAAACTGGGACTGTTTATTTAAACTATATTCCATTAATAAACTATTTACTTATAGGACAGTGTCTTAGTTGGCAAGACCATTTCAGATGGTTATTTCTACTATGGCCAAGTTCTCTTGGTACTACGTCTTCAAGGGATGTTTCAAGAAGACAGTATCTTAAATAAGTCATAACTCTTTTTTTTGATCTCCACATGCAGGCATTCCTGTCTGTGTGGAGGATTTGCCCTGATACAAGCTTGTGGGGCACATCAAAGGAAAAGCAATGATGACCGAACAAACAGTTTGGTTATTGGAAGTTTGGGGTTTATTCACTATGTGGCATTTTTGTATAATGAAGCATTCCTACTGTGTTGCACGCATTCTTACTGTGCTGTGGGCATTTGAACAAGATTGGCCAGACCCTAATCCAGCCTCCTGAGGAATCTCTAAATAATTGCTTCCTCTTTTGTGCATGTGCCTTGATCATTTATTTCAGGATAAGAGTGTGACAATACAGAGGAGAGGATATTTTTTATAAAAAGTAGCTGGAAACTGAAGCTAACTAGGAAAACCACTCAGCCAGTAAAGAGCATACAAAATTCCTTGGTTTAAGTCCTAAAAGGAATTTGAGGTTTTCTTTACCTACTAGCTTCAAAATGAGAGGTCTAGGGATCATGCCTAGTCCCACTAAGCTCTACTGTCTCAAGAGGAGGCTGTCTCACCTGTGGGTAGTTCTCAGACTGGGGAAGTTAACCTTAGTAGACTTTGCTATTGGCATACCTGGATAATATACAATATTACCACATCATACTCAACATAAGCCTCATCTAAGCTACTTTAAGACAATGCAGAATAATAGTCAACACATTACTCAGTTGTCAGCAGATGGTATGCTATGCTTCTTTATAGCCACATTCGTGTCACAGTGTACACGCAAGTTGGGTAAGCAGTTTCATATAAATCAGTCTTATGATCAGGTGATCTAAAGCACATTAAATGAATGAACAGTCTGGATAATACAGGAAAGTCTTTTTGCATTTTGCTAAAGCTGGAAAGAGATGTGGTGTACTGAACTGTATTATCCCAAATGGAGAGAATTTTTATTTTACATTTAAATTTCATAAAAGAACACAGTGAAACTTTCAACACACCATGCACCTTCTCATACCTTTACAAATCTCAATTTTCTATGGCTTTTCTCCTTGTTGCAATGGAAATATAATTCTAGTTCAAATCACAGGGGTGAGTATCATGTTACTATATGAATATAATTAGTTATTTGGTCACAGATCCATTAAACAGCTTCTGATGCCAGTATGTTTATAGCTGAGTATGTAATGTTGCATATTTGCTTCACTTAACTATGATTAGATGAGGCAATGCCAATTAAAACTAAAACTAAACTGTGTGGATGCTTATTTGGTTTCATCTTTCTTGTGTTTCTCTAACTTCTACCTGCAGTCCAATTAGTGGCATAGGCCATTAATAAATTCAAGACCAAATTATATTACCTTTCTTAAAAATAAGATGGAAATGAGCTAGTGGACTTGGAAATATCAGCAAGGCAAAACTCAAGGACACTAATAGATTTACTGACCTTTATTCTTGAGATGGGTTAGTAGTCATTATAGTGCTGTGAATGTTTCCTTAAATAATTTAGATGCCGTTTATTCCTTCTTGGAGACACTTCATCAGGGTTCTCTGAAGCCAGCAAAGCATGTATAAATATGACACACCTCAGAAATAAAATAGACAAAATTCTCATTCCATTACATCCTAGGTTTAAGTTTCTGCTCAGCTGTTTAAAGAGCTTCCAAATACACTCCTGAATAATTATTCCAGTAATGGTGTATATCCTAAACCGGAAGAACATGAAGTGAGAAAAAGACCAGTTTCTTTGCCTCTTCACACTGAGAATCTTTCATCTATTTTCCTTTTAGCAAAATTCCTTAAGCATAAGTGGCCCAATGAGAAAGAAATAAGGTAAAGAAAAGCCATAGCTTAAATGACATGGTTACACATGTTTTTGAAAAACAAAACCATAGAACTTAATATAAAATATTGAACTTCTAATTACATTTCAGAAAGTAATTTTTCAGAGATAAATTCGAATGTGCCTAATGTCTCCCTTCATCAAAATTAGTGATAAAACACACCCATTCCACTACTGTGTAAATTTGAGGAGCCGACTGTCCTTTCAGTACAACATCTGGGTTCCTGTACCTTTTGCAATAACAGGATCCTGAGGTTCAGTTATCCAATAACGCCTGCACTTGTGCTGCCTAACAAGCACAAAGACACCAAGCTGAGCAGAAGCCATGAATTAGGATGCTTACTGGTAGCTACTTACTGGTTCTTGCCTTTTCAGAATCCTCCCAGCCAATATTCAAAAGGCTTTGCAAGTAGTAAAGGACATAAAAAATGAGACAAAAAATGTTTAACAAATGAATTAGAAGCAATTAAAGTATAGGCCATAACTTAACAGGTGAAAAGGAGCAATTCATGATGTCACCAAGACAGTGAAATATTCAGTCCTTTTACTTCTGTTTTAATTTTCATACAAAAGGTCAGTTGTGACCAGATAGGAAGCAACTCAGAATAGGAAAAGAACAGGTGCAAGAACATTTGGATAGGTACAGTGTACTCAGACCACTGATAGCTGATCAAATTTGCCCTCTTGAGTACTTAAGAAATTTCCATAGAACAATTCCTGAATAATTGGTATTTGTTTATGAGATCTCATAGGAGAAGGTGAGGTCTGCAAGGAGTAAAGAAAGATCATGTAAACGTATCAAACTCACTCTGATATCCAGAGAACTACTGAAACAAGTAATTCAATAATCAATTTTAAGTAGTTAGAGGATGATAACTTGATGAGAAACAGCCAATACTAGTTTGTCAAGGTAATGTCAAAGAAAGCAGTTGTTTCTCTGATTACCCAGTGACTTTGACTGGTCTAGGAGATGACAAAACAATAAAAGTAATGCATCTTGGTTTTAGAAAGGCTTCTGTTCCATTACATTCTCTTAAGTAAATTAAGATGATATGACCTAAAAGAAAATTCTACTGTGTGGGCATACATCTGTGTTCAAAATCTGCACTCACAGAACAGGGGCACTTGCCAAAAAAGTGGAATCATATACCCAATAGGTTACATTGAGGAACAATGTGGTTCCAGGATTCCAGTAATGCTAGTTTTATGTGTGATTTAGATCACACATAAAGGAATGATATCGTAATATCTGCACATAATAGAAATGCTCTGAAATATTTAGTTAAGTGCAGAGAGCTCTATTTAGCAAAGCAACACCAATTCTACAAATAAAAAATGGGGAATTAGAATCATAGAATAGTTTGGGTTGGAAGGGACCTTCAAAGATGGTCTAGTCCAATCTCCCTGCCATGGGCAGGGACACCTTCCACTACACCAGGTTGCTTTTGAGCCCCATCCAGCCTGGCCTTGAACACTGCCCAAAAGCCACAGCTTCTCTGTGTAACCTCTTCCAGTGCCTCACTACCTTCACAGTAAAGAACTTTTTAATATCTAATATAAATCTACCCTCTGTCAGTTTAAAGCTGTTCCCCCTTGTCCTGTCACTACATGCCCTTGTAAAAAGTCCTTCTGATTTCTTGTACGTGCCTTTTAGTTACTGAAGGCTGCTATAAGGTCTTCCGGAGCCTTCTCTTCTGTAGACTCAACTGCCTCAGCCTTTCCTCATAAGAGAGGTGCTCTATCCCCTTGATCATTTTTTGTGGCCCTCCTCTGGACCATCCTTTTTGTGGACCTCTGAACCCAAGAGGTCTATGACTGTCTTATACTGCAGACCCCAGAACTGAATGCAGGACTCCAGGTGAGGTCTCGTGAGGGTGGAGTAAAGGGAGAGAGCCCCCCCCCTTGACCTGCTGGCCATACTCCTTTTTATGCAGCCCAGGATATAACTGGCCTTCTGGGCTGCCTTTAAAGACTCAACTGGACAGCAGTAGGACAGAAAGAGTCTGAGATCTATAGTGGTTCACAGTGAAATGCTTCTCAAAAAAAGAATTAAAGAGAATACAAAATCTTCATTTTGGGATGCATGAACAGAGGTGGGAGGTTTAAAATAATTATTGCATTACACTCAGAACTGATGTGATATTATCTAGATTTATCAGGTATATCTGCCTATATTACTGGATCCACAGAGACTGCCATCTCTGTGGGCACCTCTGTGTTAAGGAGGTCTGTGGTTATACTGCAGAATATCCAGAAGATGAGGAAAAAAAAAAAAGATAAAATTATTAGAAAATAATGATTACAAAGTAGAAAAGAACTAGGTGTGATTTAGCAATGAAAAATGATTGAGTGTTGAAAAACCCACCAGCTAGACACCTACTGAAATCTTTTCTCTATCAGTTAAGTACTTACACTTTGCTTAAAACATACATGGCTTTTCCCATACTTTTGTATCAATTTATCATGGGTACTCAGGACCTCAGGCTACTAAATTTCACAGATAATGACATGAGAAGTACAACTAGTCAGACTCACATACTGAGTAAGGTATAGATCTCTTTGCACGTGTTTGATTTCTCTACCCATGAATGGCCATTGGCATCATGTCCAGGAACATACAGAAACATCTTGATTGTTTATTCAAGAAAACAAAAGTCTGAATTAAGGGACAGAATGGCAGCTCTAAGTGTTGAAAACAAAGAAGAAAAGAAACCTTTAAGGAGAACAATGATCAACTGATTATCACAGCCTCTGGTGCTAGCTGAGATGTGACTAATTTAGGCGGGAAAAGTTCAGATTATGTACCAGGGATTAGCACCTGCATTATACAACTTTCTGTAATGTGATATCCAAAGTCAGTCTTTCTTGTAAATGATTCTGTATATGAACTTGACTTTTACCTGAATACAGATCTCTTTTCTCATTAGCTATTAATTTCTAGTTGAAGTAGTAGCTCCTGAAGTTAATAGCAGCATTATCACCTGCAAATGCTGAGATGTTAACCAAATTCAAACCATTTAATTATTTTACCACACTTTTTGCAATTACAAGTATTGTTAATGCAATATCATTACTGTCTTGGCTGTAATAAGTAGCTACAAAACCATTTTCTATTTCTTTGGTTTGAGACCTTAGTAGCCACAGGGAAAAAGCATGAAAAAGCCCAAACCAATTCCTCATTTCAATCAATCTTCAGCTATTTTCACAATTAAGAAAGAAAGCAATATAATGCTTGCAATTAATTCCTTGGTCCTGCTGAGATGCACCATTTTATCCTAGGGGAGCACATATCTTGGGAAACAGTTCTATTTAATTTGCAACCATAACCAAGTGATGTGATTTTACTGATGTGGGAAAAGTATATGAAGTTTATTTACAAATGGTTTTCAGCAGGATGTGGCTCACAACCTTGGTTAATCACACTGAAAGGGTTTGCAACTATTTTGTGAGTAAAATGAGTGGGATTTTCTATTGCTCTGATCCACTGCTAAATAGCTCAAAACTTCCATTAGTGTTGTCTGTCACCAGTTTCTCAAAAAGTTTTTTATTCTCATTTGCTCTGCTAACCTAAGACAATCACAATTTTGCTAAGGCCCTACACAATACAGTACGGTAGCAGTAATTACTACTATTGCTTTCTTTTAGTTTTTTTTACTTTTCTGCTAACATTATCTACTTGGCATTAAAACACCCCAATGGTTTCAGATCACAGATAGCTTGACATTTCTGAGATGTGGACAAGGAAGAAGACCCAAGATTTGCTTAGGGGAGATTGCAAACTGCTTGTAGTGGTATCTATTGTCAGAAGACCATCACCGGAGCTCTCCCAAAAGCTGCGCTCCCATGTGCCAGAGCAAGGCAAATTCCATGGGGAGAGGCTGGGCTACAGTCCAGCTAATATTTAGTTAACTTTGGTTGTGACACATTTTCAAGGAGCATTATAGACAGGAAATCTGTTTGGCTGGACCAAGATCAGCTGTCCGCTGCTGTGCTTTCCTACCTTTGAGGAGGAATCAGAGCAGATAGGAGTTTCCAACTCCAATTAGCTAGGAGAAGATTGAGGTTTCCTGTGATTTAGTCCCATCCCAGCTGTGCTGGAGAAGCAGAAAATTCCTATGCTCCTGGAAGAAACTTCATCTAATAGCCTTCATTGACCCTGTTGGTATCGTGTAATACAATCTATTTTCATCATGTGATCTGTAAAATCATCCTGGAAGTGCAATATAACTTCAGAGTGAGGGGGTAGGTGGCTGCAGGAAGGCACTGGGAGATCAGGTCTAATTATAAGGCTTTAGTCATAATTCAAACTTACATGAAGGGTGCTTCACCTGAGAATTTGAAGAGTGATGTCCGAAACTGTCACTCATGGGATATGGCCATGAATTTGATAACTACTACACTGAAGATATGCAGTGCAAATAGAAAAGGGTGAATAGCTTATTGGAATTGAGGAATTGCTCTTAATGGGTGCAAAACTCCATCTGCTTTCACAGTGTGAACAGGGAAAATTATGGTGCTATCTATGCCATCCATTTCCTTCTCCTCTGTTGCATTATAATAGCATCTAAAGAAAGAACTAGCCAGCACATGGTTTTGTATATTATGCAAACTGAACTTTTCAAATCCATGAAGGATGTCAGCAAAAGTTGTCAGTCTTGTACACGGATCATTACCAGTTTTGAAAGGTGAGACTCAGAACTGAAGATTCTAGGTTCTCTCTCTCTCCCTCCATCCCTTTCCTTCTCTTCTCCCTTGCTCCCTTGCCTTTCTCATTTATTTTCTTTTTTCTTTTATTCTTTCTATTTCTTCACAATAAGAGGCAGAGTTTTACAAGACAACATAAAAGTCTTATAAAGGGCAATTCTTCAGAGAAATCATTTAGGAGAGTGGAAAATGCTTTTTCTATTTGTTATACATTCAAGCAAGTGCTACAATAAACAAGAGATTTTTATACTGTTTACTTCTGCTGAGCCAAATAGCAAAAACTAGCAAATGTTTGTGGCTTAGATATTCCAGACTTAGTCTGGAATCCTTATGTTGCGTATCTTTAGTGCATATGCTTACCACTTTATGTTTGCTTTCCTAGCTACATTCATGATGTGCACAGATGAAAATGGACATTATATAGCATGAATTACAATATTTGGGATGAAGAACAACATATTTCAGTGATGCACTGTTTACTGTAAAGGCTGAGCCCCTTTACATGATAAATCCCATTGAATTTTGAATTAAATTCCACTTATAACAAAAAGATTGTTTCATTTTTAAAGAAAACCACCTGGCCTGCAGGTCCAACTTCTGTATTTTAACACAAGGTTTGAACTTTTTTTCAGTGCTTACTTACCCAAAGGCCTATATCCAAAGACAAGTCTGTGAATCTCACTGCCTGCTTAGTCCTGGAAATGTTAAATTACTCCAACTCTTCAGATCGATTCCTTATTTAGCAATCTCTGAATGTCTGAATGTCATCTCTCTGGGGTGCGGAAACACAGTCCAGCTACAGCAAGACAATCTCAACTTCAGCTGCATGGGTTGAAGGTCTCTCCCTGTGCCTTGGGGATGTATCGGTGGGAGAAGGCAAAAGTGTTATATTGGTCCTAGCTGCCAGGCCCAGACCTTTCCCTCAGAGCTGACTGCCCATGCTATGGGTTTGCAGCTATCCTTTGGGGGCTCATGAATTTTTATTTGATGGCTACACAGAGTCTGTCAGGAGAAGAATGTGTCTTATAGACTGGTAACATGAACAGCTGTGGGTTCAAGTCAGTCAGTGTTTGAGGAAGCATCACAAAAGAAGTTTTCATTCTTCCTGTGTTTTTAGGGGATGTTGGAGGATGGAAACAGAAATCTCTAAATGAAAAAAAAAGAAACAGGTTCCACAAAAATTCCCTGCAGCAATCTTGAATAAATGCCTGAGAACAGAGTTTCAGGCACACCCTTTTCATTAGCATTTTATTTTGGACTGGTTTCAGTTTATCAGCTTACATGTTCTTCAGACCCCATGTGGTACCTATTATTCTTCACACCTTGTACAGGAGTTTCAAGAACTTAGGAATCTGAAGTTCACTTTTGAAGCTTGATACCCAGGTTTCCACCTGTCATGGGTTCAGCAGTAGCAGTCGGTTTTTCTCCTTCTTGGTAGCTGGTGCAGCACTGTGTTTTTGATTTTGGTCCTGGGAACTGTGCTGATAACACCAGTGTTTTCAGTTACTGCTTGGTAATGTTTTGGTATGGCCAAGGACTTTCTGATTCTCATGCTATGCCAGGGAGGAGGGGAAAGCCGGGAGGAAGCAGAGACAGGACACTTGACCCAAACTGACCAAAGAGGTTATTCCATACCACAGCACGTCATGTCCAGGATGTGAAAACGGAGAGCAAAGACCTGGAAGGGTGTGGTGGTGGACTGGGGGTGCACGGCATGGTCAGGTTTTTTGGTACTGGGGGGTTCATTGCTGGGGGGTGCACTGGCTGGGTTGGGCTTGGTGAGCAGTTGTATTCTCTTTCTTTGTGCTTCTCTTGTCATTATTATTATTGGTGGTAGCAGTAGTGATTTGTGTTATACCTTAGTTACTAAACTGTTCTTATCTCAACCTGTGCGAGTTGCATTCTTTTGATTCTCCTCCCCATCCCCCCGGGACTGGGGGAAGAAAGAGGGGGAGTGAGTAAAACTGCGTTGGTGGGGGGCTTAAACCACAACACCACATTTGCCACAACTGGACATGGCAGAACCCGAGGCCCTTTATCGAAGGATGATCAACTGAAATGCTTGGAAGTGACTCTTCCAGCCACCCTTGTGGGTCTGCTCCAACACCCTGGCCTAAAATGATTCTTCCTGACTTCAAGGGGCACTGAATTAGGTACCAGGCACTCAGGAACTATTTTGCCCAGGCATATGCATTGCTATCAGATTTTCTCAAGAATCATCAAACTGAAAATGTGAAGTATTTCTTCTGTGTTTGTAGAAGAACCTGGCAGAGAACAGAACTTTCACTGTGACTGATTTATAAAGCTAAAAGAACTTTTCTCATTTTTTCATTATTTTAAAAGTGGGCTTTTTGATATCCAGTAAGCTTAAATTATTCTCAGCAGGTACTCTTCTCTGCCATGTATACAATATCTTGAGATATTATAATAATAAAAAAAAAACTTAAGAAAATTCAGGCACTTTTGTTGAAAGAACCTTTCTTCACAGACCACAAAATTCAGCTCTTGTTTATTGATCACTAAATATATATTGGACTGTGCAGTGTTTGGGAAATATTTATTTTTAAAATAGTAGGTCAGTATTATAAAAGAAAGTTCTACAGAAGTCAAACATTGAGCAGGTAAGGTTACATACAACAGCTTCCAAAACACAAGGCAAAAGTATTATGGAGTAACACTGACAAAGAGATCAGTAGTTGTTAAAAACTGTCAATCATCAAATCAACTTTGCGAAGACAAATAACTAAGCTAATAGCCGAAGTTGGAATTTATCACTGATAGTTGCAGAGGCAATCTGATGCCTGTGCAGACCTGACCACTGTGGGATATCCTCAGGCCAGGAGCATTGCAGCAGGGTGTCACCATCAGGCCAACCAGCATCTTAGTGCTGGCTGCCAGTGGCAGGGCAGGAGAGAAGGTCAGGACTGAACCTTGTACATCTAAAGGGTCGCTAGAAGCATTCCCATCTTGCCAGCAACTGCATGTAACATAAACCAGTCTTTTGATTCCTGTAACCAATATGCAAACTGGTTTGGTGTCTACCCTTAATCAAAAAGTTGTAAGGGTATAAGGTGGCTTTTTTTCACTACACCCTTCCTGAGCTGCTGTGCTTTACAGCAAGCCTTCAGGCTATAGTCTGGTTGACTTTAAACAAGCAAGACCCTTGCAGTAAACAAACACAGATATTTCATTTTATAAATACATAAGGGGATTTATACAGCAAGATTGAGCTGATTATCTGATCATAGTAACAGAACAGTCAAGAAGCTTTTTCCAGGGTTTGGTTGTTTTGTGGTTTCTGGTAATCGAAAAGCACATCTTCCGAAAGCAAAGTGAAACTATATTAGATGTCCCTGCCCATGGCAGGGGGGTTGGAACTAGATGATCTTCAGGTCCTTTCCAACCCTAACTATTCTATGATTCTACGATATAGCATGGCATAGAAAAGGAGAACAAAGGCCTGACACGTCTCCCATAATGAAGTAGATGGCCAAGGCTCCATTTAATTCAGCAGGAATGGGACCACAGATAAATAGTAAGTCATAAATACTACTTACATACTAACAAGGCAGACTAATTAAACTGAGACAAAGAAAAATTCACACCATTGTATATGAAAATGATGCACAGAACAATTTATAAATCGTTAATCATTATATATTAATCAACTCTTAACTACAGATGCATTTCCACTATTTTTCACAATACTCACAAGCTCTGGACAAAGCAATGAATACAATAGGGACCTATGAAGAGCATGCTTTCTGCTGGCAGTCAGCTTTTCCTCTGTGCCTATGGTCAGAGCCAAATCTTACCATTGGGTACCCAGAGAGCCAACTGCTTTGAAATTCCCTTTTTCTTTCATTTCTGAGCTCTCAAGTGAGGAAGTTCTAGCGATATTGATCTCTGCACTTGCAGAGTTGTTAATTTTTTACTTGAAAGGTTCTTAAAAGCTTTAAAAATAAGTTAGCAATAGTAACAATTCAGCTCAAAGATTGTGTCTGGTCCATTCCTTAAACCTTAGGGAAGACAAGGGAAAAAAATCCTTGCTAAACCTTACATTCCCACTACTACCAGCTCATTTATTCATGATTGGTTTACTTACAAGATACAATCTCTCAAAAACATCATGTTTGATCATTTCATTTTTGTCACTAATTTGGTACATTATGACAGTTAAGATGTTGGTCATTGCATTTCCTTTTGATAACTTACAAATACACATGGCCCAACAGATGAGTTTCTTTACTTTACATATCCCTCCCTTCCCTCTTTACATATTATCCACTGCACACACAGATTGTAGTGAAAATATATAAATTTTAAAAGTGCATCCTTCATTAAACAATTTGAATCTTTTTTTTTGCATACTAAGATACCTCATTCTGCTGCCTGTCATGAAAAAATACTGCAGGGAAATTCTGTGGTCTGCATTATGTGAGGACTCAGATGTGATGAGCTTTTCTTATCATATTATCTATGACACTATGAATAACCTGAACAGTAAAGCAAATAAACAGCTGGAAATTATCCTGCACAAACTGAGCTTCAGATTATACTAAAAATGGTATCACTTACTACAGTTTACAACTCCTCAAGAATCCTCTTAAAAGATGCTGAATAATTATTTTCTTTCATGAAGATACACAACTTGAAGAGAAAATACAGGTGTCAAAGCATGATATCACAAAGCAGCGCATTCATGTCATATTCAAGGCTGAGGTTACAACAACCGATTCCATATTTTGAACATTAATAACACTGGGGGAGTGCTCATAAGCAGTTAACAAATCTTCTCTTGCTGAACAACAATTGCCACATGATTATAATATGGGTGATTCTTTGCAGAGCAGACCAGTGGAGACTGAAAATATCATGTCCTGCTGAGAGTGGTAATCATACAGCCACAAATAGAAGAGTCTCCCTTTTACATGTTTTAATAAAACTTAAAAAAAAGGTTTTACACACAGAAACAAATCTATCACAAATAAAAGGAAGAAAAATGAGTCTACTCCATTAAAAAGAATATGTTTTTTTCATTTGTTTAAAGCCAAAATATTTCACCACAAGCACGTAGATCACTGGAGAACATTAGTGAGGGATATTGTGCCATCTATGTTGTGGAGATTTTCAGGATGTGACTAGACAAATCCCTGAGCAACCTGGTCTGAATTCAGTACTAACCTTGCTTAGAGCAAGAGTGAGATGGTCTTCTGAGATTCCTTCTGCTTGAAATTCCTTCACTGTTTCCACTGCTCTTGAAGGATCTGGAAATTACTGACAGAGCTGGAAAAGTGATACATGGGAACCTCAGTGAGCCTTCTTAGTTGACTCTCCTCTCTATGACTCAGGACCAAAGGCCTACCTAAACCTTGTGCTCCTTCTTTCTGCGCTGCACATCCTTCTGGGAAGACACCATGTGATATAATCCAAGACCTGTACCTGGAATTAGCTTCTACTTGCATAAGCACTTCCCTCTAGTACCTGATGAAGTTAGTCTTCATTTAACCAGGTGTTGCATATCTGTAACCATGTAGGGTTGTTAATGTTCTTTACACAGTGGCATATCCTGATTGGCCTAGTCGTGGACATAACCCTGTTTCGCAAGCACTGCATAAAAATCACTAAAGAAAGAAAAAGAAAAGGGAGGTAGCCATCCTATACAGATATCAACCTCTGTCAGGCTGAAAAGTATGTTGGTGCATACACATAGCAGTTATTTACACAAAAACTTCATCATTAAGAAAAAGTGCTTCTTTAATAACTCATTGCAACTGAATCTGCAACTTAAAGCTAATAGAAGTAAGCTACATATATAACAATCCTATACACTGTCTTCTGGCATTATAGAAGTCATAACTGACATCTCTAAATATGCACTATCAAAAATATATGTAAACCACCTAGTCAAAAAACAAAAGCGCTTTTTTGTTGTTGTTTTTAGGAAAAATAGATAACTTACTCTATCTGTAAAAGACAGATTAAGTTTGCAACCATCATAGAGGTGCCCCAGGGGATGACCCAAGCTAAATACATCCAGCTTTGATTCAGACTATTAACTGAAAGCTCTTTGCAAATTGCCATGGGTCCTTCCCAACAGGTGAAAAGAACGAATGCTGTAGTTCTTACTGTGAAAAACATGTAACAACCATAGAAAACATCATTTGAAGATCTTTTTGAACTCCAAGCTCTTCTTCTGACTACATTACACTGTTTTGTGTTTACAACATTAACAGTCTAGTAACTTTAAGCTGCCACCTGTCCTGTAGAGATCATGAGCTTCCTGGTGAAGATGCACTGTAGTCTTGATTGATGGATTGGGTTTCACATCTTCTGCATTCTATCTTGTACTTTCATTTATCAAGGGAATGTATCTCTACTTTTGGCAGAGAGGTATGATGATAATTTGGACTCCATTCATATAGATCAACTCAAATCAACCAACACATGTTTATACAGAAAAATACCATATGGCAACAGCAACAACATGTTTCAGTGAGGTCCTTGAAGAAGGTAGACTACACTTATGCTAAACTATGTGTTCTTCTTCCAGATGACAAGGTGCTCAACAGATAAAGTGCTGTGTAACTGGTCATGTTGCTCTTTGCCATTTTCTGTACATTTTTGACCGGTCTGTAAACTATGTGTTCAAGAAAATCCCCTACCTGATTTTGTGATCAACACTATTTCAAACAGAGTTTGAAGCTAGAAAACAGAAAACTAATATGTTCTTTGACAAACCCCAAATATCACCAACATAATAGTAAGAAAATGTATTTGAAATAATAAAATCTAAATCTCATGATTCTACTACCCTGAGAATGGGGGCAAACTGCCAGTGATAATGGCTATGCACATTATTTTTTCCTTCATAACATGAAGATATAAAAATTCAGACTAGCTGAGCTAGATTAGAAACTTGATGTAAGTTTATGTTATTTCAGAAGTCTAACACTTTCCCCGATTAAACTCTCAGACTGGATTATCAGTCTCCGGGACTGGAAAAAATGGCATATATAGTAATGTAGATCCCTATTGCTGTGGTGACAAAAAAAGCATTTTAAATGACTCACCACATGTCAGGGGAAAAGGAAAGAAACAAACACAATCCAGACCAATCCCCAAGATTACTATAGTTTTTCTACAGCCCAGTGCTATTTGTAGAAGGAATGTTTAGTGCCCAGCTTGGATAAGTATAGAGATCAAATATAGGCACTATCCACGTCATAACTGCCAGCATAACTACAGCAACTCCGATGATGTTAATGCCCAAGCCGGCCTTCACCTAAAGGAGAGGGAAAAGAATGCAGAAACTCAAATCAAGACAATGAAGAAAGATTTTAAAGTGCTAAAATGCTCTTTAGGGTGTTTTGCTTAAAACTCACCATGTCCATAACAGTTAAATGACCATATGAAAATACAATGGCATTCGCTGGGTTTGCCACAGGAAGCAGGAATGCAAAGGAAGTACACAAGGTAGCAGGTATCAAAATAAAAAGTGGGTTCACATGAATGGCTTCAGCCTATCAAAAAAGAAAATAGAGAGAACAACTGTCAAGGGATAAATTTGCCGAATGACATGCATAAATACAAACTTACTGTATTGACACAAGTCAACTCGGAACAGAGCTGCCAGTTTAAATAGTGAGGAACAGCTTTTTCTGATAAGTCACTTCTAAGATTATATCTGGGAATGCTTTAGAGGAGAAAAGGTGATTCTAATATAGAATAGTTGCTACTGAACTTTAAATTCATGCCTGATGTTTTCTAATTGTAGTTTAATCCATAAAATAAGACTGTTGCAGAAAATACGCACATGCACACACACTAAAAAACAAACAAACAAAAAAAACAAATTACAAGAAAGATGAGAAAGTTGAATTTTTATATAATACATATGAGGGATTCACTGAAGCGAGAACTAAGTTTTCTTTGTAAGAGTCGTGGTGTCGTGGTTTAAGCCTCTAAAACTCACGAAGTTTTACTCACTCACACACTCCCCTCTTTTTCTTCCCCAAGTCCCAGGAGGAATGGGGAGGAGAATGGAAAAAAAAATGCAACTCGCACAGGTTGAGATAAGAACAGTTTAGTAACTAAGGTATAACACAAATCACTACTGCTACCACCAGTAATAATACAAGAGAAATACAAGGAAAAAGAATACAACTGCTCACCAAGCCCAACCCAGCCAGTGCACCCCCCAGCAGCAAACCCCCCAGTGCCCCACCACCACACCCTTCCGGGGCTCTACTCTCCGTTTTCACATCCATGGACATGACGTGCTGTGGTATGGAATAACCTCTTTGGACAGTTTTTGTCAGGTGTCCTGTCTCTGCTTCCTCCCGGCTCCCCCTCCTCCCTGGCATAGCATGAGATTCAGAAAATCCTTGGCCATGCAAAACACTACCAAGCAGTAACTGAAAACACTGGTGTTATCAGCGCTGTTCCCAGGCCCAAAATCAAAAACACAGCCCTGCACCAGCTACCAAGAAGGATAAAATATGACTGCTGCTGCTGAACCCAGGACAAAAGGGCATTGATATGTGCCTAGGCTGGCCAAGAGGAAAATCTACAGACTAGATGATCACTAAGTTTTGAAGAAGAAAACAGAATTGGGCTGTTTTGACAAAGATTATGAGAAGACAGGACGCAATTGAGATAAGGAGAGAAGAAGTGAGAATTACTTATAAAATGCTTCTATTAGCTCTCTCTTCAATTTGGTCACAGCTTGAAAGTTGCAGCGTTAACCATTTTCACTGAAGATGTGCTCCTGAAGAAACACTAAGAAAGGTGTCCTTTTTAAGTGCTTTGACTATTCACAAATAGGAGTAAGTGCTTATCTTTGAGCATTGAATTTCTAGCTAATTTTACTGAATTTTCAGTATCTTTTGTAAGAACACTCCAAACCAACCAAATATCCAATGCACAACACCATAAAGCAAAAAAAAATGCATGACATATTTTATGGAGACTTTTAAAACTGCCTCTTGGAGTATCTGTATTATAAGGATGATAGAGCAGACTCTGATTAAAAACAACCCGTATTATACTCACCAAAGGTGATAGTATGGGCAAAAATATTGTAATGGTAGCTGGATTGCTGGCTACTTCTGTTACTGAAGTGACAATAAGGCATGATATCAGGATAACCAGCCACAAGGGGAGTGATCCTAAAGGGGTCATCTTTGATGCTACCCACTCAGAAAGTTTTGAAACCTGCATAGGGAATATGATAACATGATTATGTTTTACAAAACACTGAAAAAAAAATTAAATAAATAGTATAGAACAGGAATTTACTCATCTGCTAATTGTGAATTATTTGTGTAGAAGTGTTTTCTGTATTCTTACCATGTTTTTAAGCACATTTTTCTAATTCAGTGGTGTCAAATAGGAACCCATGCAAACTGTATTCCATCTATTTGTATTTGCATCTCTGAGTTGTTTAGAGGAGTCATAATCAGAAAATTGCAATATGCATACATCAGGCTTCATAAGCAGAGTTTGGGTCCAAACTTGCTCGATCTACTGGAGTAGCCAGCAGGGCTCCTAGGGGGGGATACCTCAATAACATGGGACATTAACTCCAAGGCTTTGGCAATACTGTGCCTGCAAAGCACCTACACATCAAGTTTAAATTAAATAACAAACAGTAGTCATCATTGTGCATAGTCTTTGAAGACAAAGCAAACTCTTTTTATGTAACCTTGTTTTGTACATGTCTTGAATATTCATCACATTTATTACATTCAATATTGCTACAGAATAACTTGCTGAAAGAGGAGAATAACTGTTAATTCACTGCATGTCTGAATATCTCCTGATGCGGGTCATGCCAACTGTTCAGTGTTTTCTATAAATCACCCTACCTCACAGCCGTCTGCTAAAGCAAATCCGCCACCAACAAGAATAGCTATTTCCCAGGGCATGCATGACTGAAATTCCTTCCAAGTAATTAGTGGAGTGTAACCAAAAACAGCTAGAGGAAAAATAAAAAAGAAAAAAGCTTTAAAAAAAAAAGCCAAATTAACCCCCCCAACAACATTAAAAAACATATTAAAAACAACTTGAAATAAAATGCCTCTGAGGAAGCACTTGGGAAGTATTCGAAGGCCAAATTTCATCATTATAACATGAAGAAAGTCTTTGATATGAGCAACCTGCACTTCCTGGAACAGATCCTTAGCTGGTGAAAACTTTCACAGCCTGAAGACACTAATGCTATAGCAGTTTCCACTGGTGGAGCATTTCCCTATGTGGAAGGTAGCTGTGGGATATCAAGGAGTTTACTCAATGAAACTGCGCTGTTCAGACAGATTGCTGAGCAAATGCTGCTTCATTTAGGCTCGTCTAGGTTCTGACCTTACATACTCTGTGAACCCCCAGATCTCATCGATTTGAGCAGTAGAATTGAATGCATAAAGAGAACAAGCCAGGGGTGTACTTTAACCAGGGTAAATTCCATTTTGAAAGGAAAAAATTAAATTAGACTCATAGAATCGTAGAATAGGATAGGTTGGAAGGGACCTTCAAAGATCATCTAGTCCAACCCCCCTGCTATGAGCAGGGACATCTCATTTACCACATGAAATTTTATAGGGTATCTTAAATAAGCAGCAACATTTTCAACAAAATAAACCTAACCTTGCCCCATGCAGTCCTGTTTAAAGACCATCGCATTCAATGGAAAGATGGTTTCCACTGGTGGCAGTGGGCTGCAGGTAGTAGATTCCCCCACAATACTTAGCTGACAGTGCTCACATTAATTGTTGGCACTGAATTCCAGACCAGGGATGCTTTACAGCCCAGTAAGATATTATTCTGCAGTAAGATTATATTATAGTATTTACCATTCATCTAACAGGTGTAATAAGTTATATTTAAGGTAGCATCTTAAATGCCTTATTTGAGTACTATCCACATCAAAATATACTTAACTGTTCTCTCCATCTGAAGTCCTAGTCAATGTTTTTGCTGGAATAATAAAGAACAGGAGGCCTATCACTAAGGCAGTTGTTGAGTCCGTAGCATAGCCTTTATACCTAAGGAGAAATTAGCAGGAAGAAAAACACATAAATACATATAGCCAGGAGGAGTAGGGGAAAAGAGTGAGGAGAAGGATGGAGCAGCAGAAAGCAGCTGATATGGACTGACCACAACCCCCTGTTCCCCATCCCCTGTGCCAGTGGACAGAGGTAGAATTCACTCAAATTCATTCATTCACTCACTCACTCACTCACTCACTCACTCACTCACTCACTCACTCACTCAAATGATAGAGTGAAGCTGAGCCTGGAAAGAAAGGGGCTGGAGAAAACGTATTTTAGTTTTCATCGTTGTTTCTTGCCAACCAATTTTATTTTTAATTGGTAATTAAATTAAATTACCCCAGGTCAAATCTGTTTTGCCTGTAATAGGTGTCCCTGTCTTTATCTCCACCCACAAGCTTTTTGACCTTATTTTCTCCCTTGTTTCACTGAGGAGGGGAGTGAGAGAGCAGCTGAGTGAGCACCTGGCAGCCAGACAAGGTCAATTCACCACACGTAGAAATATTAGATGAAAGCCCTCTAAATTCATGTATAAGCACCTTGAGTAAGCATGTGTTATTTTGTCACACAGAAATAAGCTGGGGGACAGGGAATATTTGGGAATAGCTGATGCTTAAACAGCTAATTTTCATAGTTCAATGACAAATTTAGTAACTTTAATATCCTCTGCAATAGATTCAGTCCAACAGACTGTAAGAACACAGTGCATACCCACAAAGGATGGTGGTTTTGTAACTGACAGAACACAGAGGAGCTTTATTATCATACTCCTATGGCCGTCCTTAATAAAGTCATAGACACAAGGTTCATGTTTATTTTGGTGATTTCTGCTGCCTGAGAACTGCTTGCACTAGTATTTCTTAAACTGATCCAATATCCTTCTAACCTCTACAGAGTAGCCCAGAGATCAGGTAAAATGTAAAGCTGAGCTCTAAGACCACGTTAACACATCCATCTGATTCTGTAACACACTACTAGGTGGTGGCATATCCCAGTCTGCCTTATTTCAGCCAAGATGGCCATTCAAATAAAAAAGAATTTTGATGAAGAAAGTTAAAACATTGTCTTAAGCTTTGTTTTGGCTTTTTTTTTTTCCCTGTTTTCTGTAAGCAATTCTGCAAGCTTTCCTGAACTAACATGTCAATATATTCGTTCTCTCAGCCTCATACCATATGTTTTTCTGAATATGCAGCTACAATAGGTCCAAGCATAACTTCCTGGCAGATTTTCCAGCAACTTAAGGTTTTATACTAAACCAGGGTGTTTCACTGAAAGGAAAAAATCTTCTTCCAGTTATATGTAACGGGATCTGGTATATCCCTTTGCTTCAACAACAGTGTTAGTGAGATTCAAAAAGCCACTATGCATAGCACACTGACACCACAACAACCATAGCTCAGCTAACACTGTCACAAAAGCTGCACATGAATCTGCCATAGAAGTTGCAGTGGAGACATCCTGTCTCCTACGTCCTAGTGATGGCTAGCACAGAACAGAAAACACTTTTAAAAACCAAGTTGTTATTTTGGTATGGTTTCTTAAGGCAGAGAGTTCTGCCTATATATACCTTATATATCACATTCAACTCAGTGTCCACCTGGACCCCTAGGTCCTTTTCCACCGAGCTTTATTCCAACTGGGTGGCCCCAAAGTGTGCTGGTGCCTGGGACTGTTCCCCACCAGGTGCTGGACTTTGCACTTCCCCTTATTGAACTAGGGAGGTGCAAGTTTTGTCTCACAAAAAAATAGTTTTCTTGATGCAAAACAGTTCTCAGAAAAACTGCTTGTGTCACACACGATATCCTACTGTTAGTAATACTATTATGAAGGCACACATGGCCCCATTTCAAGCAGAAGCTTTTCAATCATTATCAGATTTTGAGGTAAACATTTTACAAAGCCCATTTATCCAAGATGCAATACAGTTGCTTCTACAACATCTACCTCCTTATAACACTGCAAAACTGATTGTCCTACAAGGAAGCAAAAAAGCTATTGATTAAGGAGATCTCACAGTACTCCAACAGAGATGATTGTAGAGACTAGAACTGTTGGCAAAAGTACACAGCGGCCTTGTACTGGAAGTAAGGAAAGGAATAAAACATACAGAAAAATGAAGAATACACTCAGCTAATAATCTGAGGAAGCGTGAGGAAAGCCCACCTTGCATACATCTGCTGTAACCAGCTGCAGCCCAGTGTTGAACTTTCTGTTTCTTATGAGATTCATAAAGTCCTGGACAAAGGCCAACTTGAAACTCCTCTAATTGAAGATAACATCCCATGGCCTAGAATTGGGCCAGGACATGGCAGGAAACTACCGTAGCAGAAATGATGCGTGATCCTGTGATGTCAAGGGGCGGGGGGGGAGACGCTTTTTTACCTTGTGCTGCTCTCTGCAGTGTTATGATTCGTTTATTAAAACACCCTGCTGTCTGCCTTCAGAGGGAGGCAATAAGGGCTCAGGGCAGGACAGTAAAGGATTAGTCTTTAATAGATTTATGAAATTTTCTTAAGAAAAAATAATTGGAAAGGGTAATGTGTATTTGAAAAACATCTGATAATGTTGATTAAAACTGAGCTCTGCTCAATACTGATATAGTACAAATGTGGATTCAAAATTGGACATTTCAAAGAGTTACACTTAAAAAGTGAGGAGGTATCTTCACAGAATACCAACATTTCTGCTAGGATTCCAAAAAAGTCAGGGTTCATATTTTAAAGTACGCAGTAAGTTGTGGGGACGCACACAATTGTGGGGACGCACACAAGGGGCTGAGAGCACAAACGTGGACACTGAGAGTGATGCAAAGTCTTTTGTTGAAGCAAAACTGAGCATTCCATTCAGTTTGTTGAAAGAAAGCTTGTAATGGGATACAAATAAACCACATATGCATATCCTTAAAGCACTCAATACAGGAAGGTTTTCAATCCAGCAGAGAAGTCAAAAACAGGTGGCTGGAGGTTACATTCATGCAGGAAACAAGGTGAGAGCTTGTCTTGTTTTGTTTGGCAACAGAGATGATTACCCACCAGGGCAGATTATCAAGGAAAGTGATAAATTCTAAAATCTGAGGAACCTGTGCATTGACACCCTGAAATCAAGCCTGGCTGCCCTCTGGGAATTCATGTTCTAATAAAATAAATCTCTGTTGGGCTTCACACACAGAACAGTGTTGCTCTTCTGACCTTCAGCGTCTTAGAATAAATGAACTGATGGCTCTGCCTGATTTAAGACTCTGAGTGTGGTGTTATTCCCACCTAATAGGACCCATTCACTCGTCCAGGTGGGTCACAAGGTTGCTTATAGCTCTGACATTGTGGCTCTTGTAAGGACAAAGCTCGTGCCTGCAGGTGACAGAATCTCCAGGAGGCTGTCTTGAGACTGTGGGAAAAGAGCCTATAGAAAGTAAGTACTACTAGATTTCTGTTAAGAAATCTGATTTCTGAAGGCAGAGAGTGTTTCCTTACAGCTGTTTCCTGTAGCATAATCTTAAGGAAGTTGTGCACATGCCTATCAGTATACTTAATTCCAAAACACGGAACAATTCTGTACATGGAAGTATTAGGGAACAAGTGCATGAGAGAGTAAACCACAGTTCATGCACTGTTAAAACCCTCTTGGACATCATGGTGATGAGTGCAATGTTACCAGCTGATAGAACCACACACAGTTCCTGGGGTTTAAGCTCTTTTTACTGTTTCTTTATTTTCTTTGCAGAAGGTAAAGACTGCTACTTGTCCCTATCGTGCATCTTGGCTGGAAAGTTTTCATTGCTCAGAAAAATAAAAATGTAATTGTCTGGTTTTATGCCAGGCATAAAGGAAATCTATCTATAAATAGGCAAGGTCTCAATAGTAAGAAATACTTTCTTTCCCCTTAAAGGTTTTGTGAGGGAATGACGCAAGTTTTTTCTTCAGGTTACCTCTCCAAATTATAACATGATTCAGCCTAATGTGACATGACGAGTGATTGCATTCCCTTCCAAGGAGATCATCCTTGGGCATACCTTCCAAAAGGCATCGACAAAGTAACATCCCTGTGTAGAACCTATAACCACACTTATTATGAGAATATTCTGCCTTTCCCTAACAGTGAACATAATCCTCAGACAACGGTAACTAGACAACTTCAAATAGGAAAATTGGAATCTCTGGACTGAAATAACCTATTTGAGTCATGAGTCCCATATTTGAAAGGTTGTTTATAAGGTCTGAGTTTCAGTATAAGTTGTATCTCATTAAACGGTGCTTGATGAGCACTGGATGTTAATATGAATCAGAAGGAGAAGCAAAGCCAGACTGATTGCTCAGATAGCTGATTGCTTGATTAGGTCAACACTCCATAATCTCTTAAAAAATACAGTGTTTCATATGAGACAATGATCATCAGCTCTGCTATTGCTATAAGGAAAAATGTTCTTTTGCTTTTTCTGACAAATAGTAAATAATTTCAAACAGTTCTTAAATCACTTTTTCAAGCTATTTCTACACAAAATAATTTTGTTTTATAACTAAAATTTTTAATGGCTAAAATTATTCTCTGCAAGATCCCCTGACAGACATTTTGGAAGAGCATTGTGGATGGTGTGTAAGTGTATGAATGGTGGGAATATATTTAAAGAAAGAAGGCATGATGGATGCATGTTCACATGACATTTATCATAGAATCATTTAGTTTGGAAAAGACCTTTAAGATCATTGGGTCCAACCATTAACCTAGCACTGCCATGTCCACCACTAAACTGTGTCCTGAAGTGCCACATAGAATCACAGAATCATAGAATAGTTAGGGTTGGAAAGGACCTTAAGATCATCTAGTTCCAATCCCACTGCCATGGGCAGGGACACCTCCCACTCAACCATGCCACCCAAGTCTCTGTCCAACCTGGCCTTGAACACCGCCAGTGATGGAACATTCACAACTTCCCTGGGCAACCCATTCCACTGCCTCACCACCCTTACAGTAAAAAATTTCTTCCTCATATCCAATTTAAACTTCCCCTGTTTAAGTTTGAACCCATTACCCCTTGTCCTGTAGCTATAGTCCCTCCCCAGCATCCCTGTAGGCCCCCTTCAGATACTGGAAGGCTGCTAGGAGGTCTCCACGCAACCTTCTCTTTTCCAGGCTGAACAGCCCCAACTTTCTCAGCCTATCTTCATACAGGGAGGTGCTCCACTCCCCTGATCATCCTCATGGCCCTCCTCTGCACTTGTTCCAACAGCTCCATGTCCTTTTTTTGTTGAGGACACCAGAACTGCACACAATACTGCAAGTGACGTCTCGCAAGAGCAGAGTAGAGGGGCAGGATCACCTCCCTCGATCTACACATCTTTTAAATACCTCCAGGGATGGTGACTTTACAACCTCCCTGAGAAGCCTGTTCCAATATCTGGCAACCCTTTTGGTGAAGAAATGTTTCCCAATAGCCAATCTAAACCTTTCCCTGGTGCAACTTGAGGCTGTTTCCTCTTGTCCTATAATTTGTTTCCTGGGAGAGGAGACCGATACCCACCTCTCTCCATCCTTCTTTCAGGCAGTTGTAGAGATCAATAAGGTCTCCCCTGAGCCTCCTTTTATCCAGACTGAACAACACCACTTCCCTCAGACACTCCTCACAGGACTTGTGCTCCAGACCCTTCATCAGCTTTTTGGCCTTCTTTAGACACACTCCAGCACCTCAATGTCTCTCTTTGGTGAGGAACCCTGAACTGAACACAATATTCAAGGTGCAGCCTCACCAGCTCTGAGTAGAGGGAGATGATCAGTGCCCTGGTCCTGCTGGCCAGGCTATTTGATACAAGCCAGGATGCTATTGGCCTTCTTGGCCACCTGGGCACAAGCTGGCTCATGTCCAGCTGCTGTCAACCAACACACCCAGGTCCTTTTCTGCCAGATACCTTCCCCAAGCTGTAGTGTTGCATGGGGTTGTTGCGACCCAAGTGCATGACCCCGCACTTTGCCTTGTTGAACCTCATAACATTGGCACAGCCCATCTATCCAGCCTGACCAGATCCCTCTGTAGGGCCTTCCTACCCTCCAGCAGATCAACACTCCTGCCAGCTTGGTGTTGTCCACAAATTTCATGAGGATGCACTCCATTGCCTTTATCCATTGGTAGAGATATTTAAAGATATTGATAAAAGGTGCCCAATACTGAACTCTAGAGAACGTTACATGTGACAGGCACCAACTGGATTTAATTCCATTCACCACTACTCTTTGGTCTCTGCCATCCAGCCAGTTTTTCACCTATCAAAGAATTCACCCCTCCAAAGCCAGGAGCAGCCAGATTCTCCAGGAGAATGCTGTGGGAAACAGCACCAAATGCTTTTACAAAAGCCTAGGTAGACAACATCCACATTCCTTCATCCACTAAGCAGATTACCTCATCATAGTAGAAGATCAGGTCAGTCAAGCAAGTCCTGCCTTTCATAAACCCATGCTGGCTGAGCCTGATTTCCTGGTTGTCCTGTATGTGCTTCGTTAGGGCACTCAAGATGATCTGCTCCATAACATTTCCCAGGCATGAAAGTCAGACTGATAGGCCTAAAGTGCCCCTAATCCTCCTTCCAGTCCTTCTTGCAGATGGGCATCACATTTTCTAATCTCCTGCCAACTAGGACCACCCCAGTTAGCCAGGACAGCTGATAAATGATTGAAAGTGGCTTGGTGAGCACTTCCAGCAGCTCCCTCTGTCCCCTTGGGTGGATCCCTTCTGGCCTTACAGACCTGTGTGTATTTAAATTGTGTAGCAAATTGCTGACCACCTCCATTTGAATTTTTATGGGGATTTCATTCTGCTCCTGTTCCCTGTCTTCCAGCTCAGGAAGCTGGACACCCGGAGAACTACCCTTGAAAAGTGAGGCAAAGAATGCATTAAGTACCTCAGCCTTTTCCGCATCCTTTGTCGCTATGTTTCCCCTCACCGCATCCAATAAAAAATGGAGATTCTCCTTAGCCCTCCTATTATTGTTAATGTATTTATAGAAACACTTTTTTATCATCTTTTATGGCAGAAGCCAAATTAAAGGTCTAGTTGGGCTTTGGCCCTTCTGTTTTTCTCCCTGTCTAACCTCATGACATTGTTGTAAGTCTTCCTGACTTTCCTGTCCTTTCTTCCAAAGGTCATAAACTGTTTTCCTAAATTCCAGCCAAAGCTCTCTGGTGAGCCAGGACAGTCTTCTTCCCCCCCCCTCTTGTCTTTTAGCGTATGGGACAGCCTGCTCCAGCGCCTTGAAGATTTCCTTCTTGAAGAATATCCATCCTTCCTGGGTTCCATTGCCTTTCAGGACTGCCTCTAAAGGGCTTTGCCAACTGGGCTCCTAGACAGACTAAAGTCTGCCCTCTGGAAAGGCAAAGTAGCACTTCCTATTGATCCTGCCACCTTTCTGGGGAAGAAGCCTTAATTTTTATTTGACGATTCTCAGGTGCTTCTGTGGCTTCTAACACATTAATAAGCCTTGTGTCTTTGCTGTTGCATGGATCTCCATCCCCTACATCCACTGAGATAGTAGGCTGAAGGACTTCATTAGAATACTGTCCCTCAAACATTGGTGTGCCACGCCCAGGGTTATCTATGTCTAGGCCTGGTTTTATCCCTGTTTCTCCCTTCAAATTTAGTTTAAAGCTCTTTCACTGAGCCCTGTTAACTCCTGTGCAAAGACCCTTTTCCCCCTTTGAGACAGGTGTGCCCTATCTGTTATCAGCAGGTCTGGTGTCCCATAAACTGACCCACGATCAAAACCCCAAAATTCTGCTGGTGAAATAACTGGCACACAGGAAAACAAAATGGGAATGTACCATCCAAGATCAGCAATAGCCTTTGACCCATGCAGTAATAAATATTAAGTCCAGGAGGACCTAAAAACCACAAAAACCTTCTTGTCCCAAACCTCCAACTATTTTCCAGTACTCCAGAGCACAAGTGAGACCTTTATCACAGAAGAAAATAACTGAAATTGCAATAATTAATCAACCATTATGCATTCTCCCTCACTGGACCAGGTTTAGAACATAGACATAGTCCCTTTTAGGAGGCACTATATCCTGTAATGAATTCAGTATATTTCAGGTGTTGCACACATACACCTATGAAAGTTGATGGAGTTTACCTATTCTGTATATATTACAAAGGTTTTTAACAACTTTAGACTGGAAAGTTTCTGAAGTATTGAAGATATTTTTGTTTGGTTTTGTTTGTTTGTTTTTAATTGAGAAGAAAAAGGTATGCAGTTAAGACACAGTGCATTCTTGTTGGTGTATCAAAAAGACTACTTACTTTGGGAAAAGTGAAGACCATCCTGGGATGAAGCCAGGGTCTCTGGTGAACCACAGTAAGGTCATTAGGATGAATAGGACAAGTGTAACAATTTCTGGGTAGCTATAGCAGAAACAGAATGGGTTATAATTTTTCCTGAATTCACATTTGGATTTAGTCACTTTGGTTTGCATATGTATACTTTGACATACCTTATTGGTCCAAGCTTCTTGTACTCCTTCTGAATCACCTGTGCTGAGGCCTCTTCTCTAGCTGTTTTCTTCTTGCCACACTTGAGCATGTTTTTAAAACTAGAATGTAGACCAGCAATATTGAATGATGAATAAAGAGTGTACACAGAAAAAAAAAAACAAAATCAAAACTTTCCTTTACAAATAACACTTTACAAAAGTAAAATTGTCACTTTACAATGCATTATCTCCCATTTAACTATCACACACCAAACTGAGCGCATTGGAATTAATTGACAAAGCCCAGTGGGAGACTGACAGAGGCAGCAAAAAAATGTTTCCTGTTATTGACTAGCTTATTTGCCCAGGAAGGATGAAACTTTAATCATGGGAACTAATTGAAAGAATCAAACAAATAACCCGGCTATTTAATGGAAGTAATTTATGACTTTGCTTTACTTAGTTTTGTAATGAAAAAGTCTGTATCACATTAGTCGCCTGCCTACTGATCAGCAGTCTATTTGCCACAAACCATGTTTTTATTCTTGAATAAGATCCTTACACAACATTAAAAAGAACACTCAAGAAAAATGAAACAATAAATGTTTTCTTATACAGTCATAAGCATGGAATGATTTTAAGTCTGCTTAAGAGCAGACAGTCTCACTGTTCATCTCTTGCACCATAAGTAGCTATGTAATTGTGGAGGACGGGTGTCCCCCCTATTGTCTGTGCAGATGTCAGTGAATCCACAGAGAACAAGACTTTGAAGAATCAGCCCCAAAAATGTATTGGCGTCTACAAAACCTTAAAATCACAAGTTTATGGAGAAAAAACCCACCATACCACCACATATAAAATTTGGAAAAGTGGAAGTTTTTTACTTCATATTTACAAATATAGCCATATAGTTTATGAAGCAGATATCGCTGAAGTATTCAATCCAATCCCTTGAACTTACTCCAGGGAAGAGCAACATCCTGGCTAAAAAGTTCCAGTCTTAGACCAAAATACATAAAATTTTTGTATTCTTCTGTCTTGTGCATGTACACTGTTAATGATGATGTGTATATATTCTAAAAGAATGGCTATAATAATTTGTGATGTGGACCTTTTACATTAGTCTGAATACTCAAGGATCCTTATTTTAAAAGATTCTTCTCTCCTCCAGAGACTAAGCCTGTTAGATGTAATATTTACTCCTGGTACAAAGTGCTTCTTGTATCATCAAGCTTCAGTTTTATTGATTACAACATTTACTTACTCAAACCCAAGGAAAATCCACTGGAGCCAGATCCAAGAGAGCAGCAGAATAATAACTGCAATGGGGATGGAAAGGATAAACCAGGATCCAAAATTGATGCACTGACAAGTTGGGTAACGTCTGGATGAAAACAAAAAAATGTTCAGTTGAGGTTTGCAAAGGAATGTAGAGCTATGAGAAGTGCCAGAAAGCCCTGTTGCAAGAGAATGCTTCTGGCTAGTAGTCGATTTTCAGCATGAGGTAGTTTCTGGTCTCCTCCCTCACCCTCCTGTCCTGTTCGTGATCATCAAGACCACTACAGAAGCTAGGTGTGCCAATCATTTGAGCACTGGATCAGCAACAGGTCCAAAAACCTGATGCTGATGTAGGTGTGCCTAACCTGAGTTCAGTAGGAAGAGATGGGCCACTCAGTGTTAAAGACCATTAGAATGACAAAGAAACAAAACTTGAAGAAAGCCATTCTTTGAGAGGAGACTTTAGCACAAGAAAATATATTCAAATGAACGAGCTCCAGTGAACTTAAAAGACAATGGTGGAGACAACACCAAGACTTGTATCGTTTAAGATCCCATAAGGGATTCAAAAACTGATTAAAACCAAGCTATTATTACTAATTTCCAGGAAAGGCAGGAATGCTCATTTATTAGGAAGATTGTCTCTCCAGTCACCTTGTCTCTTTGAGGCTGTCTTCATCTACTGTTTGCAGGTGTGAGCCATTCAATCAGAGCTCTCCCTGCAATGTGCATTTAAATAAAGGAGGAACAGGCACTGGTTTTCTAAAAAGAATGAATTTACAGTTTAATGAGATAGACGTTGGATAGGTAAAAAGGCCAGGTAAATGAATCTTGTTTTCCTATTTACTTTTGAACTGAAGTTATTCTTCCTTTAACCTTCTCCAGCTCTATTGAGAGAGCTTTTAATGCTAAAAGTAATTAGCATTAAAAAGTTAGAAAATACTGGTCTCCTTGGACCGTCTTCCTCTTTGATGGAAGGATGTTTGCAATGACAAATGAATCAGATGGAAAGGAGTTTGCAATGTCCAGAGGTTATAAAAACTGTTTCCAATTATTAGCCTGGTATTTCAGGCCTGTCTAGAAGAAAAGGAATTCTGATGGTGACATAGGTCTTTGAAGCAGCAAATGATCATTATAAATGTCCTCTCAGTTGTGCAGATTTTAGTATTTATCTGTATTTGTTATGATGCTTACATATATTGCAATTAAAGTGCCAGCAGGGACTGAACCAAAACTCATACCTACTTCTTGACGTGATGCTCTATACTACAACTGTACATAGAGATTAGACAGTGAAACTAGAAAAAGAAAAAGCATTTTATTTATTTATTATGTAGCTATTTGTGTTTTATTACATGATGAACCACATCAGTCTCTGAACGAAGGAATTTCAAGATAGGAAAAACTGACATCAGCATAACAATGACTAAGCACCAATGACTTGCTAAAGTGTTTATGACCTTCCCTGAATTATAATTTCTTACTGAGCAATAAAACAAGCCCTTGAAAACTTTATGCTAAATAATCAATTTCATTATAAAATGTTAATTTTTGTAATCAGGTTTAACTGTAAGTTTGTGCAGGGCTGAATACATATGTAAGTACATCCAGTAATTTTAATATTAAAGTTAGATATTCTTAATCTCCAGAATAAATACTCCTCAGGTGACTGGAAGAATTCATTTAAATTATTTTTAAAATTATCCAGTATATAGTGTTGTTTGGATTATATGTTATTTTTGAATTATTTATTATAGATCTTGCCTAAGGCAAACATGGACAAGACATACTGAACTATTTCTTTTCTAAACGTATTTCCTTTGGAAAATGAAAAGATGTGATTGATTTCAATAATCCTCACTTTACAGTGATTCAGTGCAATAACAATAAACTCTTTCCAGACTAACACTACGAATGTCAACAAATTTGGTTCATAGAACAAATCCAGATAAGATAATTCCTTTTATGACTTCTGTAAAATTGCTTAGGTTGAAAATAATTTGATGCCAGCAAAGTTTTACTCTTCATGTTGGAAGGTCAAAGTCAGTTACCAGAATAGGAAAACTGGGTAACCTATCAGCAAGCCAGAATGGACAACCAAAGGTTTTATCATAGGATTTATCACAGGATAAGGATAAGATTTATCATAGGATAAGGATAGGATAAGGATAGGATTTATCATAGGATATCATAGGATAGGATTTATCATAGGATAGCTCTTTCTCAAGCACAGGAGAGCTCAGTTTTCTCCTTGACACAGTGTTATCTGGTAACCCTTTATCTCTCTAATCTCTCTGCAGCCTTCCCCTCACTCTGGAGTGCAGCTGCCTAGGCTCCCAGGATCCATAGTCCTACTATTATGGCCCAGCTGTGAACCTTGGCTTGCAGTGCTTGAAAAAAATGCTTTGTGTGGGAAAGAGCTCTGAGAAAGTCTCTACAGCAGAGCTACATAAGATTAAAGAGGTAAAACTGCAGGTGCGAGAGAACCTAATATGGGGATCTGCAGCAGCCTGAAAGATTAGAGAGGAGAAACAAACACAGAAAGGGTTAAAATATTAAAGGAAAAACACGCAGAGTCAGAAGAAAGGCACTCCGTATCACCAAGGATCTGTTCCAAAGCGCAGTGAGGACCAAACACATCCTTAAGTGATGTCTTCTTGGCTAGTAAAGGCGTCTGTGTATCCTGCAGATAGTGGTGAGCAGACTAATGTTTAGCCTACTAGCCAGTTACACAACTCGGTGTGCTAGCCAATACTTTTCTGGTTTTCTTTTTTTGTTTTGTTTTGTTTTCCCCAGTTAGGTATTCTAGACACTGTATTGTAGAGCCTCAGAGGATCAGTAACAATCCTTTCTTAAACAGGAGCCCTTATGGAAGTTGGTCTCACTGGCAGGGATGCTTAGCATTGCATCAATATTTCCACTGTTTGCTTCTGCCCTATGGATCACAGCATAACTGCATGTCCTAACCCAACAGCAGGCTGGGGACTCCCAGCAACAGGCTCCAGTGCTAACACAGATAGACTGTTCTCCTTTTCATGAGACGAATGAAAAGGAAGGAAGTAGAGAACAGTAAATGTTAATTCCAATGTATTTAATACTGAAAGTGGGAAGATATGAGGAATATGCTATTTTGCAGTGCTATTATAAGTGTTTTGTCACCTGACAGCGGGAAACTCAGAAATATGCTGTATGTGCAGCTTTTCTGCTGGATTTTTCTGCTTCAGTGCTTATGATACATGAATGTAGACTGCAGATGTGTCCAAGTAATGCTGATAGGTCAATTCCCACATCAGACAGGGCATAAATACAAGAGTCCTCTAAGGAGAAGGGAAGCAAGATAGTAAAAGATAAAAATATTTGCACAGGTAGGTGGTAGATTCGTCTTAAGTTACGGATTAGTCTCAGTGTTTGTGGGAAGATTAAAAAAAAGTCCTAGCAAGGTATGAAACTAAACTACACATGCAGTGCTCATGTAGAGCACTTGCCCCTAGCAGAGGGTCAACATGCAGGGAGAGAACAGCAATCTGCTTATGCATTCTTGAAGAGATTGTTAACAGCTAAGACAAACTGAAAAACCAGCTGCAAGCCAGTTTTCTTCAAGTTTCCTACAACTTCAGGGAAACGAACAAGAACACTTTTTATCCCTAGTAATCAGTCTTGGATTCTTCTAGGCTCCTGAGTGTGAAGCCTGCTTGAACTGGAAAAGTTTATATGTCTAAAAGTTTAAGTCTGAAGGACTTATAACCCCATAGTCTGTCCTCTGTAGCTCTTTGGCCCCAGTAACAGGCACTCTTATAATTTCCATACTGTTTCTATTGTTGCTATTCTCTTAGCACAGGCTAATTCGCAAACTGTACCAATTCAGTTCTCCTTAGCAGCATGCTGAAGCCAAGTTTCATCCACTCATGGAACACAGGCCGGAAGAAAACCTGTCAGTAACTGGTCTTTCACCTTTTTGCCATGTGGAATGAAGAATAGCAGGAAGAGAGTAATAAAAGAATTGTGCTTTATTTTGTTCTGTTTTAAAATGAGTGGCTTAGCAATGAGCAGTTTGCAGAAGAAAAGAAAGTTCAGCAAGAGCTACTGGTGTTTCAAAGGCTTTGGAACAAAATCTACTAATTTTCTTTTCAAAGTAGTTCTACCTAGAAAAGAAAAGGAATGCTAAAGAATGTTTTTAATAACCTCAAAACCAAGTATTCCACTGAATGCAGAGTTTCAGACTGATTTGAATTATTTCTTTTTTCTTTGACTAACATACCTAAATCCCTCATTTGAACAATGCCCTAAGCATAGCCTCCTGAAAGTCTCCTGATGCTCTTCGCTAAGCAGACCCAAACTTAGCTCTTTCTGTACTTAGAGATGAATAACAGTCCTTTAAGGCCAGATAGCGTCTGTGTTATTCATGCTAAATAGTGTCTTCCTTCTCAAATGAGCTCATCTTTTTCCATGCAGCCATTCAAAGAGTAAAATACTACTTAACCAAAGAATGGCCATCTTGTTGCATGTGTTGGATGATCACTTACAGCCTTTCCCACTGTAAGGCAAATACAACCCTGCAGTTTCATTTTATAACTTTAACAAAAAATAACAAAAAGTAGTACAATCAATTAATGTCAAATTGACAGGTAAAGTTTCTAATGCATTTTAGGGGAGCCACATGAGAGCTCAGAAAAAAACAGTCAAAATTCTGGATTAAGAAGAATACAAATAACTTAATATAGACTCTTACGTATTGAAGTGCTCAGCAAAAATCAGATTAGTTGATGTTCCTGTGATTGTGGTCAGCCCTCCGATGGTAGCAGAATAAGCAACACATAAGCACATCACTTTGAAAATCCCATTGTATTTGTCCTCTTTGCTTTTTCTCCCTGCTTCAGTTGGTGGTAGGTTCTGCTTAGAAAGAATATGCACCAATTAATATCTAAGAAAAGCTCATCATCAAGTACAAAAATAGGATTCAGGGATGCCCCAGAAGAGTGAGAAAATTTGCTGGCAAGAGAGCTTTACGCAGTGTGGTTTATTTTGCTGTTACAGTGGTACTACAACTATTCATGCAAAAGAAGAAGGAAGAAAGTCAAATCCTGAAGTTCTCTTCCTGAGCTGCCTCAGTCTTTACACAAGAATTTCCTTATATATCCTGATACACAGAGTTTATACTCTGGTGAGGTTAGTTTAACTTGTGTAAAATACACTGGGAGCACAAAACCACTAATGAAATAAGTACATAAGCAAATTGTATGCGTATCTACACATATATCTCTTATTCACATGAAACTAGCTTCATTGCTAGCTGTGCCGTGTTAGGTGTTATATAGAAATGAGATTTAGGTTAAAACTGTTACATGCATGAGCCGCATAACAGAAAGACAACTTAAGTACCTGTTCCTTTTGTTTTTCATATTCTTTTTCAATTGTGCACACAGTACTAGCCACATCATTGTCATATCTGGAAAAAACAAAGGTATGTATTTTAACAAACATAGTATATTTAGATTATTTCTTAGACTAGATTTTAGTAAATGAATAACTATTACCCATTAACTTGTTTCTCTTTACAGTCACTGCATTCACATTCTCCTATATTTTCTGTAAGACATTGATGCAAAGACAGGTAAGTATTTAAGGGAACAAAACTGTAAAGGCTCCATCAGCATGTCCCATTTCAGGCAATAACTTCACATCATCCTATGAAAAAATTTACAAGTGCCAATCTTAAAAACAGCTGAGCTGTGCCTTACTCCTTCATGACTCCTATTGCCCAGGGGCTGAATCTTCTAACGAGGGGAAATCTTTCTAATCTGCAGTCCAGTTATGTACGTAACCAGTTTAGATTCATCTATTCTCCCCACATTACTCTAGAACTTAAAGAGCACTTTTCCCTTGCCAATGTTTAACCCCCAGTGTATTTGTAGCTTGTTATCATATTTCTTTTCAAACATTTCACTAGGCTGAACAAACCAGCCTCTTCTCTTCTCCCCTCCTCTCATATAACTGCTATATTCTGCACCATATTCAGTTTTAATTAATCTTTATGAACATGGGAGACCTCACACACAGTAATCCAAGACATTTTACGATGAGGCATGTAATAATTGCTCTAGCCATTCAACTGTATTTTATGTGGTGTTTACTCCACTGCTGAAGGAGGGTGGGTAAAGACAAAAGCTGCACTGTGTGCCTACCGTCCAGCTCCAGTGTTGGATTGATGCAGCCATTAGAGCAAGACATCTCCAGCGCATCAGCTTCTGTTTCAGCTTTGATGATCTGCTGAGCTACAGCCTCTACAATTGGCATCACCATGGCAGCAGCAGAGGTGTTGCTGAGCCACATTGACAAGAAAGCACAGCTAACCATGAAACCCAGCACAAGCCTGGAACAGGAGAGAAGAGTCTGTGGCTGCTACAGCAACACCTTCTATCATCACTCTATTTAGTACAAACTGAAAGCTTTTTCAATAGAAACACTGAAAATTTAAAGCTTGTAATTCATCTCTGAGGAAGGTAATATAATCTTGACCAAAGACAATGAAATGATCCTATTTTAGAGTTACAGAATCAAATATATTATAAACTGAAACAGAAACAATAAAGTTTATTTGTAGAATAAAGAAAAGAAGAGCCCCATGCATATCATAAGATTGAGAGAAATTTAAAATGGCTGTACTGCTAATGCTGTTAATCCTCTATTGTACAAGCTAGGTCAAAACCCTGGACTTAGGCCGTAAGTCCTCTAGATACCTGTCCAGCTGTTGTAGAAAGGAATATGAACAACTCAGGAAGTGGACTTAACTTAGTTCTGAATCAGAGTGCAGTGACAGGTTTAGGGATTATTTGCACTTCAATAAACATAAATATTTGGTACTAAATGAAAAAAACAAAGGTCATTACACTATCTTAGTCCGGTCCTGGCACATCATTAACTAAGTTTACTACAAACAAGAATTGTATCTCTGCAATTCCTGATTGTACTGAATTGCATCAGCGACTGGAGACACTCAAGGTTTACACTAAAAAAATCAAGTATTCCATGTCATAACTCTTGAAGTTAGCCAGTAAACATAGAATACGGGCCACATTGTAATTTTTAATGCATCTCTTGGAGTTGTAAATGAGAGTAGTCCTCCTGACTTCCTGTCCCAAGGTGTTGGCAGCATCATTAAACACCTGCTATGGATGACAACACTGAGACAAAAACTAAGTGGAGGGACAGCGATGTTGCAACATTTTCAGAGAATTCACTCGTGTAATTTGTAAAGCACTTGGCCGAGCCTTGACAAAAGCTTCACGAAAACTGCAAGGTTTAGTACCCAGCATGGGAAGATAAGGTTGTATACAAAAATAACATAAACAATATTTAATGACAAATATACCATTCAGAATGCCTCTCATAGCTTTTCATAGCCTTTCATTTCAGCTAATAGCAGCATTTCAGACTTGATTATTTCTCAGTAAGAGAACCTTGTCTTTTCTCTGTGCACTTTTAATTGCATAATGATGAAATGATCTACAGACCTGCAAGTGAGTAGTGGACCTGATACAACAAAAATTGTAATCGATAGTATGAAACCTATTACTTTACGCAGTTTTTGATTAGGTCCTCAGATGGAAGTTGTGGAAGACTTGTGTTCTTAGCATAGAGTTTTATGCAGAAAATACTGGTCAGGCTAAGCACACTGAATATGAATATTTATATTGTAGAGAAATATAATTTTAGTACAACTTGCAAGAGGATTTAAAACCAAAGCAAATGAAGACATTTGCTAACCTGTTTCAAAACTCTTCATCATAAATTTCCAGCATTTGATGGACAGATGGTGAGGTGACCATTTAGTACAGTGTGTTGTATTCTAATGAGTGACTCTAAGAAAATCCTAACCTGTTCATCTTCAGGGTTTTTTTTGTATTATTCTCTTTGTGTTGCTATTGCGGAACCTTGGATGATAACTTCATCTACATTCAATTATCAAATCACCGTTTGGTATGTAATTCACATTCAGTGTTTTACTACTCAATCAATTTCAGGTTGCATAGATGTATTCACCTTTCCCTCACTCTGCAGACAAGACTATATAGCTCAAATGATGGGAGGTGTTTAGGGACTTATACACTCATAGAATCATTTAGTTTGGAAAAGACCTTTAAGATCATTGGGTCCAACCATTAACCTAGCACTGCCACGTCCACCACTAAACTGTGTCCTGAAGTGCCACATAGAATCACAGAATCATAGAATAGTTAGGGTTGGAAAGGACCTTAAGATCGTCTAGTTCCAATCCCACTGCCATGAGCAGGGACACCTCCCACTCAACCATGCCACCCAAGGCTATGGCCAACCTGGCCTTGAACACCACCAGCAATGGAGCATTCAGAACTTCCTTGGGCAACCCATTCCACTGCCTCACCACCCTCACTGTAAAGAATTTCTTCCTCATATCCAATCTAAACTTCCCCTGTTTAAGTTTGAACCCCTTACCCCTTGTCCTGTAGCTACAGTCCCTAATGAATAGTCCCTCCCCAGCATCCCTATAGGCCCCCTTCAGGTACTGGAAGGCTGCTATGAGGTCTCCACGCAGCCTTCTCTTCTCCAGGCTGAACAGACACAACTTCCTCAACCTATCTTTATATGGGAGTATAAAGTATCAGTCCCCTGATCATCCTCGTGGCTCTCCTCTGCACTTCTTCCAACAGTTCCATGTCCTTTTTTTTGTTAAGGACACCAGAACTGTACGCAGTACTCCAAGTGAGGTCTCACAAGAGCAGAGTAGAGGGGCAGGATCACTTCCCTCCACCTGCTGGTCACACTCCTTTTGATGCAGCCCAGGATACGGTTGGCTTTCTGGGCTGCGAGCGCACATTGCCGGCTCATGTTCATTTTCCCATCAACCAACACGCCCAAGTGCTTCTCTGCAGGGCTGCTCTGAATCTCTTCTCTGCCCAGCCTGGAGCTGTGCCTGGGATTGCTCCAACCCAGATGTAGGACCTTGCACTTGCCATGGTTAAACTTCATCAGGTTGGCATCAGCCCACCTCACAAGCGTGTCAAGGTCCCTCTGGATGGCATTCCTTCCCTCCAGTGTATCAACCGAACCACACAGCTTGGTGTCTACACATTTTTAAAATACCTCTAGGGACAGTGACTTTGAAACCTCCCTGAGAAGCCTGTTCCAATGTTTGACAACCCTATAGAAATATATCTATGGAAATGTTTCCCAATGGCCAATCTAAACCTTTCCCTGGTGCAACTTAAGCTGTTTTGCCTTTTCCTATAATTTATTTCTTCGGAGAAAAGACCGACATCCACCTCACTGCAACCTCCTTTCAGGTAGCTGTAGAGATCAATAAGGTCTCCCCTGAGCCTCCTTTTCTCCAGGCTAAGCACCCCCCGCTCCCCCAGACACTCCTCACAGGACTTGTCCTCCAGACCGTTCGTCAGCTTTTTGCCCTTCTTTAGACACACTCCAGCACCTCTATGTCTTGCTTGCAGTGAAGAGCCAAAAACTGAACTCAGTATTCGAAGTTCAGTATCACCAGTCCTGGGTACAGGGGGATGACCATTTCCTTAGCTCAGCTGGCCATGCTGTTTCTCAGACGAGCCAGTTTCTCCAGGAGGCAGAATCCAGAAAACTCATGCTATTCTACTTCCACTGCTACAGCTTCTATGACATTTAATGCAGAAACCTCCTACAGTGGTATCTATACCTTGGGCTGGAAGAGGCTCTAATGTGACAGGCTGCCTGGGTACTCCTGCTAATGGAGGAGAAAGGCTCGGCACAGAGAAGAACAAGCATCACTTTGCAGTGGGCACAGCTAACGAGCAGCAGATGCTGAGAGGTGGGAGGATCCTCTCCTTCACACATCATCTTATCATAATCTTATCATCCTTTTGTCATGAAAAAGTGATAGAGAAAAAGTGATAGAAAAAAAGTGTCAGAAAAAGTGATAGAGCTGAGATAGTTATGAGGGGTGCTGCTTCCTGAGGGTTACAAAACTCTCTGTGGAGTTGCTCTAGGTATGCTCAACACTGGTTGCAGGTTTCTGTGTCCACAGCAAGTTCCCCAGTACTGTTCAGTTTAGCACAGCTAGCCATTCACAGTGTTCTCCCTTTCAAGATTTCAGTCAAAAGTTAAGGATTTAGGAATGATCAAAAAAAGAGAACTTGAAATAACTAAAACTGCATAGCTCAAGAATGTAGCTGAAGATAATGGGAGGCAGTTTACAAGAATGTAAGGAGTATTTTGTCAAAAAAGAAATCTTCCAGCTATCAAAAGATGACGGAAAAATCAAAACACATGCTATATTTAAAATTAGGACAGACAAATCACTGAGGAATAGGAATAATACAGCATTTCCATGAGGTGTTATTAGTTACATCACCTAAGAGGCTTCTCATTTTTTAGAGCTGGTGTTTTTAAAAGTATCCCTGACTTTTTACTTCCTGTATTTGTCTGCTTCCTGGTGAAGAGTATTAAGCATCATGTATTCTGGGAAGCCAGACTTTCTCTACAGATGTTATCTGAAGCCTTACTGATGTGCTGATAGATGAATGTGTGGGCCTAAAGCATTTCTGCAAGCTTATAAAACAAGCAGAGTTTTCACTTCATAAAATATATGATAGTAAATAGAGGATTTGTGATTTCAGCTCCCTCATCACCTCATCCACCTGGGGAAGTTCATATTCCACTGATATTTTCTTCATAGGTAGACAAAGAAAAAAAGCATAAATACAGACACTGTGCTTAATTTGGTTTTCCTTCCTCACCACATCTTTAGTTTTATGACTTCTTTCCCTCACTGTGTATTTGTATTCTTGGGAAGTGTCCAGAATTTTGCAAAGAGTATTGAAATACAAATTAATCATAAGCACAGCATAGATTTTCAGTTTTAAGGATCATACATGTAATGTATTAACCACCATTTAGAAACAGGACCCATTGTTTATTCACAAAGTCATCAGGTATTTTGTTCAGAAGGATCCTTATTATGAACAGAATTACTGCAGGGAACTTTCAATTAGGATTTCAGCAAAATAATAAAGTGTCAAATACAAATCAATCATATCCTTTCAAATATCCACTTTGAGTAGAAAGGATGGATTGCTACTACAGAAAAAGCAGTAAGCAATTATTTCTGGAATACATAGCTTTCCACAAGTGTTATTGTCCTTCAAGACATTTTTTAACACATACCATGCAGGGTTGACACCCACCAGCATCACCATTCTTAAAGCCATTCTTTTGTGCAAATTCCATTTTTCTATTGATGTTGCCAAACAAATTACTCCAATCAGCAGCAGATGAAAGTCTTTAAAATAAGCAGATGCCACCTGAAATAAAACCAAAACACATTTTGTTAGCTAAATGGCGACTTTCTATTAGTATTTGGTATCATCAGTTTATGAAATAAATAAATCAGTAAGGGTATATTTTAAAATAAATATCGGAAAAAATTTTTGGCTTAAATTTAGACTGTTAATTTAATTGAAACTTCAGTTTCATTTAACCAAATGATGCAAGAGTAGCTGCACTAATGAGCATGGTGTTAAAACAAAAAGAAAAATAAGACTTCTGATATGAACAACCTGAGGTCATCAGGCCCATCTCACAAACAGGCTTTTATTAATTTAGTCATCTATCCAACAGACGCAAGAACAAATTTAAACATAGCGTTAGAGTATGATCCCCTGTGGTGTCCTCTCTTTGACATGAAAATATATACTCAACATTTTGTACATGACATCTTTAGTGTGTCATCTTGTTCCTGTAACATTAAGGACATTTTATATCTGTCTAGCATTTTCCCTTTGACTGGCATTCAAGCGTTGAATCACAATCTAGGAAAAAATATTTGTCGGGGTTTAAGCCGTAACTCATGCAGTTCGCTCACTCGCTTCCCCTTCCTTCTTCCCTCCACTCCTGGAGGGACGGGAAAGAGAATCAAAAGAATGCAACTCCCACAGGTTGAGATAAGAACAGTCCAGCAACCAAGGTACAGCACAAACCACTACTGTTGCCATCAGTAGCAACGACAAGGGAAACACAAGGGAAGAGAATACAACCGCTCACCACCCAATACCAAGCCCGACCCCCCAGCAAACCCTCACCCTTCCGGGTCTCTGCCCTTAGTTTTTACATCCTGGGCATGATGTGCTGTGGTATGGAATAACATCTTTGGCTAGTCTGGGTCAGGTGTCCTGTCTCCTCTTCCTCCTGGCTCCCCTCTTCCCTGGCAGAGCATGAGGCTCAGAAAGTCCTTGGTCAGACCAAACATTCTAAGCAGTACCTGAAAACATCGGTGTTATCAGCGTTGTTCCCAGGCCGAAAGTCAAAAAAAACAGCACTGCACTAGCTACTAAGAAGGAGAAAAAATGACTGCTACTGCTGAACCCCGGACAATATTAAAGTAATATGGGCAAGTCCTGAGGGCAAGGCATGTTGGCAAGACTTGAGGCAGACCTGTTGGGACTGGCACTCAGCAAATACATGGATTAGCCTGTCAATCAGGTTTCAGCATTATGTGGTTCTCTCTTTGCAGATTTTTGTCACTGAAATCCATAATATGATAGAGAGAAAAAAAGGGTTACCTGCTTGGATTCCATTATACCAAACAATGGGAACATAACGGCAGGGAGCAAAGCTGAAACAGCCAGTGGCATAGGTTCTGTAAGCCAAAGGATGGCAACGACAAACAATGTGTATGCACATTCTGCTTCCTAGAATACAAGAGGCACCAAGAAAAATATGAGTGGATCATGCAGGAAAGAAATCACAATGTAGAAATTCCAGCTCTATAAGAGACTACCCCCACCTGGAACAAATCAAGGACATAAACTTGTCAAGGGACCTTGAGTCAAGGGACCTAAATTCGGAGTTCTTTTTTTCTGCTATCAATAATCCAGCTAAGATATGAAACATAGTCTGTTGAAAAAAAAAAGTCCGTTTTAAAGAATTGTGTCTAACAGATGATAGCAAAGTTATTTAATTTCTACCACTTAGGAAACATGGGGGAAAAGTCAGCTGCCTTTTTCTTCAAGCACGATTAATCATAGAGGTCATTCTGGAGCATTCTTAGACCATTACTTAACATAAATCAAACATTATGCAACTGCAAGCAAATCTTTAAACCTCTAAGAGTACTTGTATTCTATAACAGGTCAAATTTTTGCCTCTCCTTTAATCAATGAAGTTTTGTCACCAACATTAATAAGGCAAGGATATCACCTAATATAACAAATATTGTGTAGGACTGAGAAGAAACACAGTTGTTTTTAAGACTTGCAATTTTCCTGCGTGTCCTCTATTTAAACTCTTTGAAAATAGGACTTTTTTCTTTATTTTTTTTCCCCAGAAAAATTTACTTAACTGCTGCCCACAGAATGGAGACACAGCCAAGTATAATAGTATAATGACAAAGTGAGCCTCGTTTCTTCTAGAATCCTAGAAACCTATTTTGTGTAGTTTCAAATTCCTGTTCTGCTCTTGAGCAAAATGTTTTCTATCTTTTAATGCCACTGGTTAGGGCATGAAAATGCTCAACAGCAGCAGACATGCTTTGTATTGGGAAAGGAATAGATTAACAAAGTGGCTCTGAGAACTTCTGACAGACAAAAAGAAATGTTAAATCCAAGTCAGTCAACTATGGCTAGCATTGATTTTTGGAGTGAAGATTGTGTTATGTATTAAATTACTTGATAATGCCATTTATCACCTACCAAAGGCTCATCTTACTTAAGTCACATTAAAAATTTCTCAAGAATTTCCTCTCAGAGACAAAACTGAAATATTGAAACTGGGATGTGACACTGTATGAAGCATGTTGCTCTGTAACCACTACCTATCTGTAATGCAAAGACTTCTGAACTGGACTTCCATGCGCTGTTACACATGATACTTATAATGCATGTGTGAAATACATCACAGTAGAATTACATTTCATTCTGCTGACACCAGAGCTGCACCAAATACAGTCACTAATAAAATTTTTATATCACTATTTCGTCAGCCTGGAGTTGTCACAAGAGTTATTGAATGCCAGAGGAATTTATTTCAATTAAAATAAAAATAAGGAGTCCTGCCATAACCTTTTCTCTATTTAGGAACCAAAGGGAATTTCTCAGATCATTGATTCCAGTCATTTGCTTTCAGACAACACAATAAATGATGAAAGTAACAAAACCCATCATCAAAAAAGGTGTAATTGCCACGGTCCTCCCGACAATTCATTTGCATTGTCAATCATAAAAAGCTGTTTAAAAGTGGCCAAAATGTAACAGCAAGCACAGGATTTTCAAGGTAGTCTAGATGACATTAAATGAAAAAATCACTTCCTGAACAAGTAAACAAATACATAATTCATAACTTCATACAAACAGTACAGAATTTTACATTAAAGCTGTTGTCTTCTCTACATTTCTATGCAAATACACTGGGTTAACAAATAAATAAATCAAATAAACAAATAGATCTCCCCCCCAAAAAACCACACAAACAAAAAAAAAAACCCACAAAAACCAAACAAACCAACAAAAAAGAAAATCCACAATGTGAACATCATGAAGTCATTCAAGGCCCCTTCCAAACCAACACTTCTGTGATTTTATGATTATGAATAGATCTGGGAATCTTGGGCTTGACATAAAGGTGCGGAATAATTACCTCTCAAGTGGGTCACTTACTTTGGTTTTGATGATAAGAGGAAGTGGAAGTAAAAGCAGTAGGGTGAGGACAATGAGCAGGAACCTTCGGTAAACCAGGAGGTAGCTAAGAAACTTCATGGTTGATGGCTGATAGATGAACTTTCCTGCAGAAACTGCCAAAAAACAGGTCTGACTTTAAGTAGCTGACTCTGATTAATATTTTTCCAAGCTATCACCTTTAGCCATTGCTAAAGCAGGCCAGTAAAGCAAGTTAAAATTAAATCTCGCTATTTATTGGTTTAGTGAATTTATTAACAGTAGGTTGATAAGATAAGTGTTCATCATAAACCAAGGCTAGATGTCAGCCTTCTCATGACTTTCTCTACTTGCCCTTCCTTATAATGAATTTGTATAATTACAGAAGTTTTTAGACAACTGGATAACCAAATATATCAGGTGTTCTCCCAGTCCCTGTTGGCTTCAGTAGGAAACTAAAACAACTAACACACAAAGACATACATTCAAAATTAATTATGGCATTATGTGAAAACACACACAGGATCATTTTATCAAGCAGAATTAAAAATTCTTCATCTTCATCTCCATCTGTGGAGACATTCAGAACTTGATAGGAAAATGTCCTGAGCAACATAACCTAGCTCTGAACTTAGCTCTGCTTTGAGCAAAAGCTTGGACTAGATGACCTACAGAAGTCTTTTCCAGGCTTAGTGTTTCCATTAATTATATCAGTCTAGAATTTGAAATACATGAGAGGATATGGTTCGAGACCATCTTAGGAAACTGAATGTATATAAGTCCATGGGACCTGATAAAATCCATCCTCGGGTCCTGAAGGAGCTGGCAAATGAAGTTGCTACGCCATCATATTTGAAAAATCATGGCAGCCTTCCAGTATCTGAAGGGGGCCTATATGGATGCTGGGGAGGGACTCTTCATGAAGGACTGTAGTGAGAGGACAAGGGGTAACAAGTGCAGAGGCGGGCCACGAGGATGATCAGGGGACTGATACTTTATACTCCCATATAAATATAGGTCGAGAAAGTTGGGGCGGTTCAGCCTGGAGAAGAGAAGGCTGCGTGGAGGCCTCATAGCAGCCTTCCAGTATCTGAAGGGGGCCTATAGGGATGCTGGGGAGGGACTATTCATTAGGGACTGTAGTGAGAGGACAAAGGGTAACAGATTCAATCTTAAACAGGAGAAGTTTAGATTGGATATGAGGAAGAAATTCTTTACAGTGAGGGTGGTGAGGCAGTGGAACGGGTTGCCCAGGGAAGTTCTGAATGCTCCATCGCTGGCGGTAGTCAAGGCCAGGTTGGCCATAGCCTTGGGTGGCATGGTTTAGTGTGAGGTGTCCCTGCCCATGGCAGCGGGGTTGGAACTAGATGATCTTAAGGTCCTTTCCAACCCTAACTATTCTGTGATTCTATGATTCTATGATTAAAAAAATGCAGGATATTTTTTTCTGTCTTGTATGGCAGGAGTGTATGATAGTTCATTTTCTCTTCCTGTGAAGAAACGGGATAATGTGCTCCATTACATGAGATGTTCTTGTATGTCTTATAAAGCTTTGAGGAAGGTTAAGAGCAGGAAAGATTTTGAGACAAAAGTGAAAATAAATAAATACATTTTCCTGAATTTTCCTGTTTTGAATAAAAGAAAAATTGGTACAGTCTTTTTAATACAACCTAAGAGCGTCAAATGAAGAAAAGGAAATTATACAAAAGACAATTCTACATTATCTGTGGGTAAAGATCAAAAAGGGGAAGAACATACTGGTTCATGCTCATAAAACAGAAAATTGGAAGAGGATTCAGATGAAGGAGTCTTTGAGTTAACATCAGAATTATTGAAAGACCAGGTAATAAGCTAATTTTTTTACTATCTATATAACTTTTTTTGATTACAAGTATCCCATATGTCAGGTTACAGACAAACCAAGTGATCAGGTTGCCAGTGTTGCAAATTTTTGGTTTCAGGAAGTCATGACTTCGGTTTTACCAGGAAAGCAGTATTTCAAAACTAACTGACAGGAAGGGACTGATTGAAAACCCAAAGGTGGGAAATAATCTGAGGATGGAAATAATAATGAAATAACAGCCTTTGTTACTGCACAGAAAGAATTGGAAAACCAGTTTTGACACAACCTAGGGTGCTGAGACAGACCTCCTAAGAAGATAAATGTAAGGGATAAAGAAATTCAAGTGAACTGGTAGCTTTTGAAAGGAGCTTTTTAAAAGTATATAGTGACAAACCTGGTTTAAAAAGTTCAGAGTCAGCGAGGAGAGAAGGATACTATTGTGCCTGCATCAGGAAAGCTTCAAATATCCAAAAATGAAAAAGGAATTGTGTAAGATCTGGAAAGATTGACATGAGCCTGAGGACTGCTATAAAGGAATAACAAAAATATAGATAAATAAATTCAAGAAGATTATGATGTGAAATATATTTCAGTTGGAGATGTCTAAGAAAATTTCTGTTAAAATGTCAACAGGAAGAAGAAAACAGAAGAACAGAGAGATTTAGTAAACAGAAGGGAAGAAAAACTGTGGATAGTCATGGAGTACTCACCACTTTCTTTCTTTGAATCTTCACAAAGGTAAATGGCAGTCAATTCTCTAATGAAATTAATTTTAACATGGAAAATGGAATGCACCATGGGCGTAAATTTTCAGCTGGTGGGAGTGCTGAATATTTAGATTTAATATATGTATTCGAGTCAACAGTTCCAGATGAAATTCTCTCGTATTTCATGGGTGAGAATTCATGCAGTAATCTGAGAACTATTTTAGAATATATTTGAATATATTCTGATATGCCATATATGTGAAAAACTGCGGAGGATTACAAGTTCCTAGAAAACCGGTCAGGCGTACATGGTAATGAAATATGGCCAATATGTCACATGAACTCAATCTAATTTTCTTCTTTTATGAGGCAACTAGCTTAGTGATTGAAGACATAAAATATATGCATTTTATTTAATTTTAATACACTTTTTATATGTGAACTAAGAGGAATTCAGAAGCAAGCACAGAAGAAATGCTCAAGGGAAAACTACATTTGGGTGCACAACTGGTAAAAAAGTTGTTCTTAAAGAGCAGTTACAAATGTTTCACATTCCTATTTAGATGGCATTTCAAACTGGGTCCTTGAGGGGTATGTTCTGATTAGTTTTCTAGTCTATATATCATTAATGGCTTGTATCTCAAACTAGCAATTAGCAGGACAAAGATAATGCTTTCTAGCTGATACTAGACCCTAAAGGCTATTTTTCTAGCATCTTCAGACCATCAGGGCTATAGCAAAACACCGTGTGTAGATAGACATACACATTTCAGAACAAAAGAGAAAGCAGAAAGAGACTTCCAGAACTAATCCAAGTGAATTGCTGCTGATGAGGCAGTAGAAATTGGCCTGCAGAAATTGCCACTGAAATCCTGTCTGTCTGCAGGGCCCTGGTAAGAAACCTACAGTCAGCTAGCAGTGATGGCTAGGGCAAACCTAAAAGTTAAAAGGAAGATGTCTCCTTCCAAAGTTATGCTGAGATGTTTTTGGAGCAGTCAAACTTTACAGGTAAACTGAGAATGGATCCACAGATTGGTGCTCAGCTAGATAACAAATCTGCAGTGAAACAAGTTTAGTGGATGAAGGCTGAAGATGGTCTGAGGCCATGGAATTTGGCACAAAACTTTCCTTATAGGCAGGAATCAGATACAAGCAGGGGAATGGAATACCGCTTCCAAGTACATTAAACATATGGCTCTGCATGTGAAAAGGGAAGAGGTTCTAACATGATTTGAGGTATTACTGAGTAATTAGGTAAAAACCTGATAAATTCACTTTGAAAAATAAGAGTGTGTTTGCAACAATGTTAAAAATAGAAGGGAGGTGAAGTTTGTAGGAGGAAAGAATATTCTTGTTGTACCAGCCTCTGCTAGCCAACCTGGGTCAGTACTGATCCCTCACTTGCTAGCCTTCCTGGAATGTTTATTTATTTTTGTTATGTCTTGAGTTAACTGTGGACAACTCCTGTGTGTTTTCTCGGTGGCTGAATTGACTTCTGTGGCTCATCTTTGTAGACCTCAGGAAAGCCTGTGGGATTGATTCTTTCATACCGAAGCTTTGTCCAGATAGCTGTATTTGCAACCTGGCAGAGGATTACTGCCTCTCTTTCATCTTTGAAGAAGGACTTGTGTGCTTGAAAGCTCATTGTGTGGAGCAATACAGAAGAGGAAGTGTTTGAGAAAGAGGAGAGAAAATGAGCTTTTGGATCCTTCCAAAATCTGACTTTGCCATAAAACAAAGCAAGTTCAAAGGACTTGCACGAAAGACCTAGTTATGGGGAACAAAATGGTAGAGATGGACTTTGTCACATCTCAATAAATATGATCAGTAAGTTATTAGTCATGTCCCCACTGACTAGCAAAAAAGAAACCCAAGCTTTCTTAGGCATGATGGGATTTTGGAGAATGCATATTCCAGGTTACAGTCAGTTTGTGAGTCCTCTCTGTTGAGTAACCTAAAAGAAGTGTTTTGGCTGAGGCCCTGAGCAACAGCAAGCTGTTAAACAGATCAAACAGCAGATATTTCATGAAGGAGCCCATGACCCAGTCCAGACAGGCAACTTTGAGATATGCTCTCTATGCTACTGCTAGGGACCATGACTTTGACTGGAGCTTCTGGTAGAAAGCACCTGGAGACACCCAAAGTCAGCCTCTAGGGTTTTGGAGCTAGGGATATAGAGCATTTTCCTCAAAGACCTGGCTACATCTGGAGAGTAATGTGGAAGAATGGGGAAATCTAGTGCATGCTCCAAGGAGATTAAACCTTGTTGGAAGATAATGTGATTGAGTTGCTTATAATAGGAGGTATTACATCAAGAATCAGCTGAACTAATGGAGAATGAGTCTCGCAAGAAGCCAGGCAAGTACAGCAGTGATCCGGCTTGAGCTAATAATTTAAAACAATATGCAATCTCCTGTCCTAAGCAACCACCATAATACGTAAATCCAAGTCATGGACTGAACAACCTAATGGACATTTTATGAACATTTTAGAGGGGTGGCCCATAGACTAAGGAAATGGTATCTGTATATATATATATATATATTTATCTATCATGTGAGAGGAAGGAGGGTGGTGCTTGATGGGGACATACTGGATACTGTGAGAGCTAAGCATGACATAAATGGTAGGGAATTAGGGGTGAAGACTGAACTAGGTCTAACTGGGATGGATGGACTTTGTTCACAGAAGCCCGTATGGTGCTGGTTTGGATATTGTAATGGTTTGAATTTATGACTAAAATAATACACCAGGTTTTGGTTATTGCTGTGTAGTTCTTCCACAGCATCAAGACATTCGTACTCTGCCCTCCCAGTGAGTAGCTTGGGGGTGTGCAAGTTGGGAGGGGACATAACAGAGGCAGATGACCCAAACTGACCAAAGGGGTATTTCATGCCATATAAAGTCATATTCAGCAATAAAAACTATCTTGACCCATATGTTACCTCACTTTTATTCTTCCTGCTCTCCCCCACTGGGGATATAGCAGGTGAGCAGCTGGGTCAACCCACCACACCTTGTCAATGGCCTTGTAAATTTCATTCCCACTCTCTACCTTACCATGCATTAATCTTTTGGCTCTCATAGATACAATGGTGATACTACTGTACAAAACTGAGAGGAACACTTCAGTTAAGTGATACTTCCAAAGATTTCAAAAGCATTCAAAATCTTAATGCACTGTTCAGCAGGGCAGGATCTTTAGAAATGTGGAAGGGAAAAAAAAAAAGTCAGTATTTCCTTGTCAAAGGTTGATCATATTGATTAGCAGGACACCTTTACTGAATGAGATAAGAAACATTTCAGAGCAGCACATCTAATCTAGCAGCAAAGTATTTGTTATACCAACGTATGACTATTAACTGCAACAGAAAGGCTGTATATCACTACAATGGCTGTAAGACGGATAAGGTACTGCCCAAAGGGAAGACATCAGTGGAAGAACAATCAGGGCAAAGGAATGCTCTAAAAACAGATTCTCAAAGATACTTCAGAGATTTATATTTTACAAAATATTTTTAATTATTCTCAAGATGATAGTTAATGATAGCAAAACTGAGAGGCATTATCAACAGTTAGGTATTCTATGTAAGAAGAACTTCAGAGTACGAATTCTGAAGTTGCTGTCTTATAAAACATGTACTGGGCAGAGAAGAAAGCTTCACAAATCACCTAAGTACTGTGGTGGGATTCATTTCTCATTCTACACCTCTATATCTAAACTGGTCACCATAACCTTTCTTCACCCTTAAAAAGAGATGTAAGTACTTCTGCCCTGCTTGGCTGAGGTGCTTATATCAGGCTGAGGTGAATTATGCTCTAAAGATGAGTGTTTCTCTTCAGTGATTACAAGGAAGCTCTAGGCAAATGTGTTGGAGCAAGTTGTCCAACTGTTTTATCCTCTGCCTCTCTGGGAAAAAAAATCTCAAGAAGGTGTCAGAAGTCAAAAACGGCTGCAAGAGACCTGGAGCACTGAGCAAAGAAACAACTCTTTCCCTTGGGTCTTAAGAGTTTAAGCAAACAGGATATAGCATGTACCCATCAATGAACAAGATTGCACTGGATTGATAAATTTCATTATTATTATTATTGAGTAATTAGCTTACACTTCCTCCTCATCCTGGCAGAAAGTGGAAAACATCTCTAATTTTGTTTTTGATATTAATTTACCAGTGCCTGGGATCATGTGATTTCCTTATTACTAAAGAAAAATTAAATATCTTTAGTATGGACCCAACCTTGATTGCCACCTTTTGAAACATGTGCCGTGGTTTAAGCCTCTATGCCACGCAGTTTTCTCACTCACTCACTCCTCTCTCTTTCTTCCCCCAGTCCAGGGGGGATGGGGAGGAGAATCAAAAGAATGCAACTTCCACAGGTTGAGATAAGAACAGTTTAGTAACTGAGGTATAACACAAATCACTACTGCTACCACCAGTAATAATACAAGAGAAATACAAGGAAAGAGAATACAACTGCTCACCAAGCCCAATATGAAGCTCGATCCCTCAGTGCACCCCACACCGTTCCAGGTCTCTGCTTTCCATTTTTACATCCTGGACATGACGTACTGTGGTATGGAATAACCTCTTTGGTCAGTTTGGGTCAGGTGTCCTGTCTCTGCTTCCTCCCGGTTTCCCCTCCTCCCTGGCATAGCATGAGGCTCAGAAAGTCCTCGGCCAGACCAAAACATTACCAAGCAGTAACTGAAAACACTGGTGTTATCAGCGCTGTTCCCAGGCCCAAAATCAAAAACACAGCGCTACACCAGCCACCAGGAAGGAGAAAAGTGACTGCTACTGCTGAACCCATGACAACATGCCATCAAGAATAAATGTTTACTAAACCAGAAGTGTGGAAATTACATCAAAATCACTAATTCCTCAAGATCTTGAATATTTTGCGAGGCTTTTAACCAGCTTGGGAAATTTTGCCTGGTTGCTTCCCATTGTTACTGCTCACTGTTTTTCTTCAAAAGTGTAATAGTTTTTGGGAAAAATTGAAAATTCTATTTACAATCCCAGGAAGCACATTTGAAGAGAAGGAAACTCTCTTTCAGCTTTCTTTCTCCCTGTTACAGATGTGAAAGCAGGGAAATTAAAGTAGTTGGAATCACACTGAGGATCAGTGGGTGTGCAACCGCAGGTATCTCCTACCAGGACATAGTGTCTCCCATAGAATCAGTGGTGAAGAGAAACAATGATACGAAAGTGCCAGGCCTTGATCAAGATTTCCTTCTGTAAAATCCATAAGGGAATCAAAGCAACAGATGTTAGAAAAATGTAATATTATATCTAAGATTTAACAATTAGAGGTGCCAAATGAAATCTCGTTCTGAAGTGCTCCCATTTCTAAGTACATATCCAACATGATGACAGACAGCTGCTCCAAAAACTCTAAATGCTCTAAAAACAAGTCCAGATTTGGGCCACGAGGATGATCAGGGGAGTAGAGCACCTCCCATATGAAGACAGGCTGAGAAAGTTGGGGCTGTTCAGCCTGGAGAAGAGAAGGCTGTGTGGAGACCTCATAGCAGCCTTCCAGTACCTGAAGGGGGCCTATAGGGATGCTGGGAAAGGACTCTTGATGAGGAGCTGTAGTGAGAGGACAAGAGGTAATGGATTCAAACTTAAACAGGGAAGTTTAGATTGGATATGGGGAAGAAATTCTTTACTGTAAGGGTAGCGAGGCAGTGGAATGGGTTGCCCAGGGAAGTTGTGAATGCTCCATTGCTGGCAGTGTTCAAGGCCGGGTTGGACAGAGACTTGGGTGGCATGGTTTAGTGGGAGCTGCCCCTGCCCATGGCAGTGGGGTTGGAACTAGATGATCTTAAGGTCCTTTCCAACCCTAACTATTCTATGATTCTATAAAACTCTCTAAGTTAGTAAATCATTTGGACATGTGATTGGATGAATTTTAAACTGTGTTTTTTTAATTTTTCCACTGGTCTTTTTTTAAACTGGTTCCTAAGGAACAGTCTCTTCTAGGCTTAGCGGAATGATATCAGGGACAATGAGATTTGTATAGAAAAGGAGGTAAACTAACATGCAGAGCAATCGGAAAAAAAATACCTTTCTGGAATTTTAATCACATATGAGTCAAGACTCTGAACAATATGTGAGTTTTGTCTCCATACTGATGGAAGCTTCTGAAATAATCTGGATGTTGCATTCCTATGATCTCAGCCTGATTTGCTAGAGAGTGGAAGTTAAAAAAAAACACCTACAAACCATTTTTTTCTTTCCAATTTTCCTTACATTTCTGTTTCTAAACTACAGAACTGTTGGGACTGTGCTGTTTGGAAGAGATTATTGACAAACTTTGGAGAAGCAGTTCACAGAAACCAGATTAGATCTATTTTCAGCATGTAATGAGAGAAGCAGCATCACATTTCATACCTACATTCAGGCTGTATTTCTGAATGGATAAAACCTGCCATGTTGAATACATTTCTAGAGTCTAGACTTCTAAGTCGAGTCTTCTAGGACTTAATGCATAGAAGGAAACAAACTGAAATGAAACAAAACCACTAACTTTGAAACAAAATTTCACTTTGAAAATTTTAAAGACTAAAAAGTTCACTATTCATTGTACTCACATTATACCATTCCTTTTTATTTTGAATAGAAACCCATTGTGCCTGGAGGACTTTAGTGCCATGATTTTTCAAGACAACCTGTACTTACAGCTTTTTTCTTTGAATCAGTTCAAGTGCTTCAGCAATTGCTATATAATTTTCCATTTTTCTGAAGCATAATCCTCTCTTCTGACAACACTAGATAGCAAAGAGCTTCTCCAGTGTACTCATTATTCATCATGGGTACTCTATTCCTGTGAGTCTTCCCACTGGAATCACTTGCTGGTGATACAAAGTAGTATTTCTAAGAGGTAAACTACATATAAACTTTCTGTAGAAATATAAAATATCAACGAATAATGGGACTTTTATAAAATAAAGAGTCCAGATACTGGCCCGAGTCTGGTTAACTTCAGAATTGGAAGCAATTTTGTTTCATCAATGCAATATTGTGCTTATAGGAAATAAGTTCTGCTGATAGTCTTACTTGGATGGAGCATGAATTAAGCAGGTGAGTCCCAATTCCACACACTGGAACCCAAACTGGAAACCTGCCTGGGGAACCTCCCACTCAACTTCCACAATGTAAGTTACTTACTTGGCCAGGACCTCTGTGCTAAGTTCATCATGGTCCTTGTGATGAGGGACCTGCTGTGCTTCTACTTTGGCTAATCTTTTGCTCTACCCTCATTCCAGATGCTTCACTAAATGCCTCAGCCTTCTGTACATGCTTGTCCAATGTGCTCCTTTTAAGGACAGCAGTCATTCTGCCTTTGAGCAATTGATAACCTGTGCTCTTAAATCCTAGCACACTTCCCTTGCCAGTTATCAGTATGTGATGAAAAAAATACGAGCACTTAAGGACATGGATTAGCAGTGGACTTGGCAGTGTTAGGTTAACAATTGTGCCTAATGATGTTAAAGGTCTTTTCCAACCTAAGTGGTTCTATGATTGATTCTACAAAAAGCCTTCAAAAACTTTCCATCAGTCAGCAATAATATCAGTCTTTAAGGGTCATCTTCAGGTTCCTGTCACATGACCCTGGCATAACACCAGGAACACCAACCTTGAATCCTTTATTGGGCTAATTCAAAATTTAACAACTTTTTGCTTCCCTAAGATACAGCCTCCATGTTTATTCTTGTTGAATGATGTCCACGTAGTTGATATTGTGTGAATCCAAGACTGCTGTATGTATCAAAACCTTTAATCATCAGTGGATCAAACAAGCCTGCTTACCAGAAAAGACACTCCCAAAGGCTGGGCAAGTCTGCATGCCCACCAGAGTGGCTATACGGGCAGATCTGTTTGCCATATAACATGGTCTAATTGCCCTCCTGGAGTTTTTAGCACAGGCTTTTCAGGCTTCTTCGCAATGGAATATGTACGTTCCTCATATAACAAGGTGATAGAGACTATGGTAGAATAAACATAGATCTGTAAGCCTCTCCATAAAGTGCTGACAGCATTCCATAAACTTAAAAAACACAAGTTTGGCAGTGAATTTCAAAATATATTTCTGAAAATAGTGTACAATTATCAGTAGAGTCTGAGCTACAAAAAATCAGATGCCACCTCATTGAACACCATACTATGCTTTTGATTTTTTTAATTTTGGAGGAGGAATTATGCTTTTAAATTAATTGCACAATATGACTCCCAGATCAGGGTTCTAATTTTTTGGAAGATTACATGTGCAAGGTCAGATTGGATGGGGCTTTGGGCAACCTGACTTACTAAAAGATGTCTCCGCCCACAGGTGAACTAGGTGATATTTAAAGCTGCCTTCCAACTCAAACCATACTATGTTTGGACTCACTACAGAATGCAAAAGCAGCAGGAAAAAAAAGTCTGCCTCGAATGGCACCATAAAATGTGGCTTTATTTACAGGGGGATTTCCTTCATGAGAGCAAACCCTCTTTTATGTGGTCTTCTGTCGACTGAAATTTAAGTCAATAGTACTGAAATTATGTCTGTTGAGAAGCAACACAAGGAGGGAAAATATTTAAATAATCTTACTGATTGTTTGCTAACTTAAGAGCTTTTAGTTGTTTAATTATTTCAAGTGATGACAGCTAATTGGAAGTGGTATAATTATACTCTTTGCAATTGGTATTTTCTGTGTGTTGATGACAAGCTAACATCATCAACCATGCTGGCTTTTGTCTGGCAGTTGTGTCATTGTTGAGGAAAGATGGCAATCAGCCAAAACCATTAGATATTACCTTTGTTTTATACTCAAAACAAAGTTCAGCTTCCACTTCCTTGGAAGTCAAAGATACTAAATCATTGCAAAGAGTTCAAAATATAGTCTGCTGAAACACAAAATTAGATAAAGATAGCTTGACAAAAATATGCAGAATTTTTAACTGATCCATGTCACTACATGAAATTTCTCAGCTGCATAATTATTCCAAACCAATCATTCCTAAACTGAAATTTTTTTCCTCTTCCCCCCCCCCCATAGTTACTAATAGCTTTAAGCAAACCATATCCTGGGCTGCATAAAAAGAAGCATGACCAGCAGGTCAGGGAGGTGATTCTCTTCCTCTACTCCGCTCTCATGATACCCCACCTGGAGTACTGCATTTATCTCTGGGGTCGCCATTTTAAGGCAGATATTGATCTTTTGGAGTGAGTCCAGAGGAGGTCACAAAGACGGTCCATCTTGGCCCAAACCTTCACATTAATACCTTATCCTCCAAAACTGCATTTGTTTTACATAAATGTCCACATTAGAAACACATGAAAATATACATCTTATAATGTGTAAAAGTTGGACTTCATAATACTTTTGAGCTTGGAGGTATATCTTCTCTGTCAACATTCTGATGTACTTTTTGGCATTTTAAAGCTTACCAAACAGCTAGATGAGCTCATCCAGTGTCTTCTCATTTTTTAGCCACGTATTTAACTAATCTTCATTCCACTTTCCTTGTTCCTTCCTGCAATTTTCAGTCATCCTTTCAGTAACAATAAAATCATACCAGACAAGATAGCACAGAAGTACTCCCATCTCCCCTATGCTGCAGCAAACATGCTTAACGTGAATAAAATTGGTTTGTGAAGTCTTGGAGCTAGCTGAACATATGCCTCTTTTTACTCATTCAGTGGGCACTCTGTCAACACCTAGCAAATACTGTACAAGCTTGGCTTGGCAGAGTGTCTCCTGTGCTGCCAAGAGGCTGAGTGCCTTGTTGGTAATAAAGGTGGGCTTATAGCATGCTTCAAGTCAAGCAGTCTCCATGAAATGGGCCAGGGCATATGGAGCAAGCCACTGCTCGAACAAGAGAGGATGGTACTAGTATGCATGTCATATCACTAGCACCATTCAGCATGGCAGAGGAGTTTTCCTGTTAATGAAGTTAAATTTCAGGCCAAAACTGCAGCGATGGAGGAGGCTGCAGCCATGCACCCTGCACCGGGGTGGGGTAGAAGTGGGTGCAGGTAGTCTCTGCTCCCGTATTCATGCCCATATCCACTTACTTTACTACTGACTGAAATTAATCATAAAAAAATAAGGTATCTATGTCATTAATAACATGTCTTAGCAACAGTCCAAAACGTAATAGAAGTGCTTGGATGTCTGCATCTATATCTGCATTGTCCGAGTGTTTACACTGTCCATGTCAAGAGCACCCTGATTTGCAGCCACAAGAAGACCTGCTGCTGTCACATTAAAGAAAGACAGCTCAGCTTTGAAGAGTAAATTCTGCATGGTAAGAATATATTTTCATGGTTTATCTTTTCAGCATTATCACGAGGATTCTCTGAGGGAATATTGGAGAGGCAGGAGAAAAACACCTGAGAAGCTATTTTGAAAGTTTAATGCTTCTGAGATTAAAACTGACCAAATGTAAATTCTCTAGTACTCACAAAATTATTCTGAATGAATTAGCAAGTGTCTACCTTAACTTAGACAAGGCGTTTGCAACTTATTACCTTGTAGGAAGTTCAACTGTGTTTGGGAGCAATCCTTCAGTGTGTCACGAGGTGGGTAATGTGACACTTCGTGTGCCATGCTGCAAATGTTTTTGCATTCAAGAAAACCTGTTTCTTGTGGGATACAAGTACAGTCTCATAACAAGAGATGATATTTATATCAATGCTATTTAATCAGCAGTGAATGAAAATCTGTATTTTAACTGAAAGCACATATTTCAAGGAAAACATATTTCAATGATTACAGACTAAAATTCAGATTTGAAATGACACAATCTCCCTTTGAATCCTGAAATGTGTTTACTAAAGTAGTACAGAAAACATAAAGAACATAAAAATATTAATTAGTAATTGCCTAACCATTAATTATTTTTTTTTTAATACACCAAGTTCAGAGATCAGGTCCAGAGTTGCACTGAGCAATATTATAAAGCTCTTCCAGTTTGCCTCATTTGAATTTGAATCAGTATTGAACAGCCTGAAAGATCAGGGAGCACTAATCATGAGGTTTGGCTAGCACCCATCCCCTTTTCCCTTATTCTGAAGTAATTACTTATTTCAGGTTCAAAGCAAGCTGTAAATTAATATTGTAGGGCCATGTTATTTTTGTGGAAAAATTCATATTTCTTCTTAATTGTACCTAAGAGGATATATAAAAAGTTCAGAAAGATGTTATTGCTTTGTTGTTAGAAATAATTCTAAGCTTGTACTTAGGATCTTCAGATATTTTAAAAGGATTTTTTGCCCTGTGTGTGCATTCCAGGTCTTCAGCAAATATTCATTTAAAGCCTATATGTGTCATCCTTTGAAGCTAATAGGACTTGTCGGTACACAGTGAGCACTTAATAAATAACAAATCTGTTCAGTTATACTGCAGTCTGGGGGTATATTCGCATTCTCTCAGGAGATGACCACGGTGGAAGAAAGAACAGAAGCAGTGGTGATTCCCCACAGAAATGGCTAAGTGTAAGAAAAAGAGCAGGGCTAGGATTTCTGAAGCATGCTGTTTTATTGGACAACCCCCATCCAATGCTTGAGACATTCTGCAGAAGCCTCTCACTCCTGATGACAAGTTTTCATTGAGCATCCAGCAGAATTCTGCTCCCTGGCTCCCTGCCAGCTCCATCACACGAGGCTGAGCCTCCAGCCTCCACGGTCAATGGGTTCCATCAGTGCCAAGTTTCCATAAGTGATGCTAGGTTTTTCCAACAGGTGATTTCAACAGAATTTAGGAGGTGGATTAACAGCAGGTCAGTTATTACCTTTGCGCAACAGGCACAAAGCAGGAGTGAAAGACTGCATGCTCTAGATCTTGCCATATCAGTAACAGTGATACATAGACACTTGTTCAGGTAGCCAGGCTGCGTTTCCAGCAGCATCCTCTAATGCCCGTGCCAGCTGGACAATTTAATTTTGGAAACACCTCATGCCTTAGAAGGATGTGCTACCCCTCTCTTAAATTTCTAAAAAGATTTTTTTGATTTTAATCTAGTTTCAATCTGATTCAAAAGAAAGTTATTTTATTGATATCTCATATGAACTGGAAACACCCTGCGTTTGCCAACTCTGCTGACCCACTGCAACGACCTGCTTCACAGGATCTGCTTAGGTCAAGGAAGATCACCAGATCCAGTGGGTTCAAATCAGAAAAAAAGCAACACAAAACATACTTTACAGGTCAGAAAACAGAAATATGCCTTGAAAATCAAAGTATTTCCTTACATTTATATGAAAGGCTTCATTAGCTGTATATTTCCAATTCTCAAGAAAATATGAAGGAGAAGGAGGAGAGATATACAACTCTAAATTATGTAAAGTATGTAAATGTGGAATTCCTTACTGAAATTTGTTACAGAGGGACATTAATCACTGTACTCTCTAACTTGCCTTTAGGTCACTACCTTTACTCTTAATCTTTGTAACAATTAACAATCAGCCAATTTACGTATGTGAAAGATTCACAGATTTAGATTGTAGGAATGAGATCCAAGCATAGAATTATAGAATAGTTAGCATTGGAAAGGACCTTCCCTGCAAGCTTCCCATCCTTCTGTTTTCCAAATTAAATAATGAATTACGTTCTCTTTTCCTCCTCCCCCCAAAAAAAGTCATCCAGCCATAGTGGAATGGAATAACAATTTTGAAAAATAAAAAAATTGGTATTTTGTCTTGACTTTTTCAGTACAACACCACTTTTTCTAAAACATATCCTGAGAGATTATAACTTTACTCATGAAGAAGGCATAAATAAATTGTTTAGAGAAAAAGGCTGTGAGTGCTGCTGGGTAGCAAGAGAGCAAAGATCTCAGGGGCTTGACTCTTAGGAAGCAAACTGAACAGCAGTAACTTAAATTAACTTCTTGGCTAATTGCTGAATACACTTTAAGCTAATTGTCAGCATTTCAATGAAATTAAGCTTTTCTTTCCTGTTGCGTCATACAGTAACTTCCACAGAGTAAAACCACCCAACAGTCCCTGGTCGACTTCCTTTCTGTTATGAAAAATGCTGTTTCCTACCTGACTCAACAGTTTAAGATCTCACTATAACACACCTACTTGCTCAATACGAAGAAAATACTTCTTGAAAACAAGAATTACATTCCCAGCTCTAGCACTCAAGGCCAGACTGTCATTGTACTTACTATTCAGGCCCTATACATTTAACCCCCCTACAGGGGAAGTACAGCTGCCCTTTTTCTGTCTCCTGTGTTGACATTGGCACAGCTGAGCATTGGCTCAACCCACACCCCAGCTTTTCCTATGGGACACCTCCACTGGGCTTGCTGCTTTTCCTGGAGAAGGGGCAGCTGCTGATTAACAGCAATCATTGACCACACATTCAAGTTCCTCCTGCCTGCCTACAGCTGTCAGTGGGGAGCAGAGGCCAACTCTGCAGCCTCTGTCCAGAGGAGGGAGGGTAGAATGACCTATGGATCCCAAAACTGGCTCTGTCTCTTCTGGCTGTTGTTTCCAAGATGGTTTGCAGCGTATATTTCTGTTGCGTGTAACAGCACCCACCAAACTGGCACCAATTTCATTTAAAGTCTTTGTGCTTTAGCAACATAGAGGCAATAAGTATTGCTAACCCACTATTGCCAAGTATGCTAAGAGTGGTAATGTCGGCTGTCCCTTACAGGCTGTATATGTTGTGTGCTTATGCAGACACACACCCCTTTCCCCAAGTATTCTGAAAAATGGCAATGCAGGGGTTAATGAGAGTTTCTGTCAGATTATGGAAACTCTCTCCTGGCTAATCAAGCAGTCTGCAAATTCCTCTGTCACAAGGTTCAATGTTTCCACATTCCTTTGCAGAGTGTCAGGGTGATCTAACAACAGGAAACCTGCTGCTGCTGGTTGCAGAGCAACCACGGAGAGAAATTCTCTGTATTATAACAATTTGGTCTTAAGCCAGGCTCAAGTTTGTGTTGCAGGGGCTGAGGAATAGCTGACTGCATACAGCCGGATGAGACTGAAAGCTGTCCATGCCTTTGAAGTTTCCCCCCTAAACCACTTTCTTATAGGGCTTCTCAAAGGCAACTGAGTGGCTTGAAAGCTTTAAGTAAAAAAAAAAATAAAAATAGAAAAAAGGAGGAAACAGCCTTTATTATAGTATAAAGTGAATCAGAGAAGATTTTACGTAGGGAAAAAAAGCCCCCAGACAGCTAGTTAAGATGCTAATTAAATTAAATGCATAGAATCATACAATTGTTAGGGTTGGAAAGGACCTTAAGATCATCTAGTTCAACCCCCCCTTGCCATGGGCAGGGACACCTCACACTAGATCATGTCACCCAAAGCTCCATCCAGCCTGGCCTTGAACACTGCCAAGGATGAAGCATTTGTTATTTCTCTGGGCAACTTGTTCCAATGCCTCACAACCCTCACAGTAAAGAACTTCTTCCTTAGATCTAACCTGTGAATTAATAACATAAATGAGACATTGTTAACAAGAACATTATTAACATAATGAGAATTATTAACATAAATTATAATAATTAGAAAACATACATAATGATTTTCACAGCTGTTCCCATCTCTGAGATGCAGGTTCTCATCTCTGTGCCCTGCTCCCTCTCTATATCTCCCTGATAGCTCCTGAAGCTGCCTGGTCCCTCAGCACACATGCTCACTGGGGAAGGATTTCCCCCATCTTGTCTTCTTTCCAGTTTGTGCAGCTGACTTAATTTCAAATTCATCTCTGTTCACAATTAACTGGTCCAGCAGGGATCCTCCCCTTGTTGGTTTACTCACCATCTGTATCAGGAAGTTATTTTACACACAATCCAGAAACCTCCCAGACCACTTCCTTTCTGCTGTGTTGTATTTTCAGCAGACAAATTGTAAGTGAAGCCCCCCACTAGAACAAGGGCTAGATCCTTCTGAATGACAGCACAGCACTTGGGGGTATAAGCCACTCCTCCCAGTTTCTCATAATCAGCAAACTTGCTGAAGAAGCACTCTATCCCTTCATCCAAGCCATTGATGAATAAGATGACCAATGCTGGACCCAGTATTGACCCCTGGGGGACACCACTAATTAGAGTTCTCTACCTAGACTGTGCCACTGATCACAACACCCTGAAACCTGACATTCAGCCAGTTCTCAATCCACCTCACCATCCACTCATGCAGCCCCCACTCCCTGAGCTTGCCTATGAGGATGTGTCCTGGGTTCAGCAGCAGCAGTCATTTTTCTCCTTGGCAGCTGGAGCAGCGCTGATAACACCAGTGTTTTCAGTTACTGCTTGGTCATGTTTTGGTCTGACCAAGGACTTTCTGAGTCTCATGCTCTGCCGGGGAGGAGGGGAAGCCGGGAGGAAGCAGAGACAGGACACCTGACCCAAACTGACCAAAGAGGTTATTCCATACCACAGCACGTCATGCCCAGGATGTAAAATACTGGGGGCAGGAACCCGGAAGTCTCTCTCTCTCTCTCTCTCTCGGCTCGGTCGGGTGGTGAGCGGTTGTATCCTCTTCCCTTGTATTTGCCTTGTCATTATTATTATTGGTGGTAGCAGTAATGATTTGTGTTATACCTCAGTTACTGAACTGTTCTTATCTCAACCCGTGGGAGTTACATTCCTTCGATTCTTCTCCCCATTACCCCCCCCCCCTCCCCCATCGGAGTGGGGGGGATAGACAGAGGGAGAAGTGAGATTTACAGCTTAAACCACGACAGGATGTCATGGGAGACAGCATCAAAAGCCTTGCGGAAGTCCAGGTAGACAAAATCCACTGTTCCCCCATCATTTATCCAGCCAGTCTTCCAATTGTAGAAGGCAATCAGGTTGGTTAAGCATTTCCATTTGGTGAACCCATGCTGACTACTCATGATCACCTTCTTGCCTATCATATGTTTAAAGATGGCCTCCAGGATGAGCAGCTCCATCATCTTTCCAAGTATTGAAGTGAGGCTGACTAGTCTGTAGTTCCCAGGCTCCTCCTTCTTGCCCTTTTGAAGACAGGCTCGACATTTGCTTTCATCCAGTCTTCAAGTACCTCTCCTGATTGCTATTACCTTTCAAAGATGGTCAAGATGATTGGCTTGGAAATGATGTCCACCAGCTCCCTGAGCACTCATGGGTGCTATCTCAAAGGGTGGTTGAAGGAGAAGGAAGGATTTCTCCTGAAGGAAGAGCAAAGGATTAAATGTGTCTCACTTCTTCCACTTGGAGCTTTTAAAAATCTTTTAAGTAAAAAACAGTGTACAGAGCTTCTCCTGTTTGTTTGGTTTGGGTTTTTTTCAGTTTATACACAATTAAGAAATCAGAATGTTTCTCTTCTCTCAGCAAATTTTAAGGAAACAATGTTCATTAGATGTCTGAGAACTTGATTCTGTCACAGGTACTTGCTGAATATAGGGGTTAAACTGGCAAGGAAAAACACAGTGAGAGAACTGAAGAAATTAAAATGTTCTGAACATTTGACATTATGAAAATTGTTCCTGGCACCAAAACCAATCAGACAGTAGGGCAGATATCCAGGAAATTCCATGGGAGTGCTAGGTAGAAGCATTAAAACTGTTCTGCAACATCTGAGGACAGACTAAATGATGATGAGATTCTTTATAGGTGATGATGATACAATGAGCTTTTGCTGTGGCTTAGTATGTGGCTGGAAGTACAAATGGCAAAGCAGAGGCAGGGTCTCTAATCTTCTGTAAGTGACAGGAAGGCGCTTGACTTTCCTGAGCCATCGGCTTCTGTGGCAGCATCTGGTTTTGCAAAAGTTCTGTAAAGCGGCCTACCTATTTAACCAAATAAATACTGATTGATGGTCTTGTTTTCAACAATACTTTAAGTCCAAACTCTGTGATTTTATGCAGTTAGCTACAGATGAAAAGAGCCACCCTCCTTAATAAGGCTACAACAGTATTGTGGGTTTTCTGCTCTAGAATTACATTCCTTATTTAGTTCTGAAAATAAACTCTGTTAGGAAAACTGCTTCATGAACTGAAAGCAGGGAAACAGGAGAATCTGAGTTTGGTACTTTGTTTTCAGTTCTTATCACCTTGATGTAATCACTAGGCAAAATATGATTAAATGATAAAATAAGAGGATAAAACGTCAGTATTTGCCAATGATTTGAATGTCAGTGCACTTGTTCTTCCCAACTGCTTTCTAAGAGAACCTGGATGCAAACACCCACAAAGAAAAGCAGATAGAATTATAACTTTGTGAAGAACTAGCAAGGCTTGCTCTGCTTCTCAAGAGCAGGTTAAAAGAGCTGGGGGAGAAGACAACAATGAACCCCCAACAACCGGGGTTCATTGTTTCCAAGTACTTTCCCGTTACTTCATACTGAAACACAAGCAAGGATGCAACTTGCTACACATTCCTTTGTATTCTGGAATTCTTTCTGCCAGATACTTAATTTTCACCAGTGAAACAAGCTGGAAAACCACTTTCCTCAGAGAAATGTTCAGCTTAGATACCACTACAGGAAGGATCTAAGTTATTAGCTCCATCAAAGTAACTTAGCTGTATAAATTATGATCAAGGTTTATGGTCTTTTGGGGCTTTTTTTTTTTTAAGTCAGCCTCATCTGTGTGCTGAATTATTTATGTTACAGTCTGGCCTACAAGAGTCAAACAGAAACCTTGGCCACATTGCACTGGAGGTTTACTGCCTAGTTTCCTTCTAACTTTTAAACTGGTCTTTATCTTGAAAAGAAAGGAAAAAAAAATCAAAGCCTGCAATGAAACAAACAAAATAACAGCAGAGGATTCTTTGCATTTGCTTCCGTGAAACAAATGTTGCTTTACACTACAGTAAGTGAGGGGAAATTTAGGGCTGCTTCCAAGAGTCTAAACACCATTTACTCTAAAATAAAAACCTCCCTTTTCCCAATTTATTTTGTGCTGTTTTACTGGCACAAAAGACAAAACAATTCAAATCCTTTACCTGATAAAGCAAATGTTCGGCTATCAAAAGAAGCATACAACATTTTGCTGCTGCAAGACATCACTTACCTGAGCATCTCATGGCACATCTCAGTGATTGCCCATTTTACTGAAGCAGAAAGCAAGGCACATGGAGAGGATGGTCTAAATTTTTTAAAGCAGCCTGTAACTGGGAGTGCTTCCATGGCAGGGAGGTTAGCTTTCAACAAAGTTAATTTTCAGTCTCTGAAAGTTTAGGTTCAACTGGCAGGATGTTTGCTGCATTGGACACCAGCAGCCTGGTGTTTAAGGGCCTTTGCCTCAGCTCTTTGTCTAAATTCCAACTGCAGGTATCATAAAATTGTGTTCAAAATTTGAGACTGATGATCTACCACTCAAAGAAATATTGTAGATCGTCAGTAGACTGAAGGTCTGTCAGAAAAAATTGATTTCTCCAGTCCTGACTTCTAGATAGTTTTGCCTCCCAGCTCCAAGCCTTCCTCATGTACTCACAGACATCCTCTTTGAAGAATTGTATTTGGGAGCTTAACATTTTAAGACCTAGAGAAAACTAAGGATGAAGCATTTAATGCCAAACTTCATACAGAGTAGATTAGAAAAGCAATACATAATAGCAATGCAAAGGGATGATCATCAAAACACACTGACATGTGAACATCTGTCAGTGACACCTACCACCTCCACGCTGGACCAAACATTATGCCACAGCACAGATTTCTGCACAGGAATGGAATCACAGTTCCTTGTCATGTGTCTCCTTCTGTATAAACTGAGGCTGTTCAAGGCAGGGTATAAAATAATATACCTATACAGAGAGCTTCTGAGGAGCAGCTAGCTCTTTTATTTGCTCCTAAAGCTGCGTTAGAAAAGGGTTGCGGAAGGCTGATTGGGCAAGTACCAGGCTGTGCAAAGGGCTGGATAGGAGCAAGTGCAGAAGGATAAGTCATAGAGCTGAAATGTCTGTCAACCTTCTCAATTGGTTTGCAGTCAGTGAACAAGAGAGAAACTGAAAAACTCCTTGGCTAACACGGCTAGTGAGCACTTAATTAATTTCGGAAATCAATCTGACAGCTCCTACTTTGTCTGCTAAAAATGACCAGATGTCATTGACAACTTCTTTTTCTGCTCAGGATGAAGGCTATGATGTCAGAGATATGATATAAATACAATTCGAGAATAATTGGTTCATTTAAATGGTACACTTCTAGCAATCAACTTAACTAAAGTTTTAAAAGTTCAAGCTTCACCTATGAAGCTACTTCACCTATGAAGCTACTTCACCAGTTACTTGCATCATAATTGACTCATCTGCTACCTTTTGCATGAAGTGAAAAACAAACCCTGCTGCCTTTGGTGCTTTGAGGGGTTTTTTTTTGCACATCATATTGCAGCAGCAATTTCTGATTTGTTTACTAGAGATGTATGGAAGAAGATTTTCTTAATGGAAGAGCATGCATTTGTTTCTATACTAGCATTTCATTTAATAACCATCCCTTTTCCTGCGGTATATGTAAGCCTAAGAGAAAGTGCTCACATGAGCACTGTAGCTCCCTCTGGGCTCACCTGTGTGAGCCAGTCAAAGGAAATGGAGCAAGTGATGCTCATAAAACAAGGACCCAAGGGGTAAAGTAGTTTCTCCCTCTCCCTATCTTCAGCGGACGGATTAAAATCCCAGCAATCAGATCTCATTCATACTGGGAACATGAATGCTTTGCCTTTAAACACAGGAGGCTCACAATCCTATCACTCAGCCATGTGCTTTGCAACCTGTTGCACAATAGACCATGCAACATTTCTAAGATCAGGACAAATCAGAAGCCCTCCCAGAGAAGATGGAAAAATTCCAAAGTCTTTGAACCGTCATTTCTAGCTGATGTTGCCCCTTAAATGCAGTTATCATCAGGAGGGCATCTACCCAATACTGTGTATTATCCTTGGGCACAGGGGGAGGGAGGCACCATGCTGTGTGGGCACGTCCTCTGTCATTACAGAAACAAGGCATAGAATCACAGAATCATAGAATAGTTAGGGTTGGAAAGGACCTTAAGATCATCTAGTTCCAACCCCCCTCCCACGGGCAGGGACACCTCACACTAAACCATGTCACCAAAGCTCTGTCCAACATGGACTTGAACACCGCCAGAGATGGAGCATTCACAACTTCCCTGGGCAACCCATTCCACTGCCTCACCACCCTCACAGTAAAGAACATTTTCCTTATATCTAACCTGATCTTCGCCTGTTTAAGTTTGAAACCATTACCCCTTGTCCTCTCACTACAGTCCCTAATGAAGAGTCCATCCCCAGCACCCCTATAGGCCCCCTTCAGATACTGGAAGGCTGCCAGGGGGTCTCTACGCAGCCTTCTCTTCTCCAGGCTGAACAGGCTCAACTTTCTCAGCCTATCTTCATACGGGAGGTACTCCACTCCCCTGATCATCCTCGTGGCCTCCTCTGAACTTGTTCCAACAGTTCCATGTCCTTTTTATGTTGAGGACATCAGAACTGCACACAACACTCCAAGTGAGGTCTCACAAGAGCAGAGTAGAGGGGCAGGATCACCTCCCTCGACCTGCTGGTCACACTCCTTTTGATGCAGCCCAGGATACGGTTGGTTTTCTGGGCTGCAAACGCACACTGCAGCCGGCTCATGTTCATTTTTTCATCAACCAACATGCCCAAGTCATTCTCCACAGGGCTGCTCTGAATCTCTTCTCTGCCCAACCTGGAGCTGTGCCTGGGATTGCTCCTACCCAGCTGTAGGACCTTGCACTTGGCATGGTTAAACTTCATCAGGTTGGCATCAGCCCACCTCACAAGCAAGCATGTCAAGGTCCCTCTGGATGGCATTCCTTCCCTCCAGTGTATCAACCAAACCCCACAGCTCGGTGTCATCAGCAAACTTGCTAAGGGCACACTCAATCCCCACTGTCCATGTCACCAACAAAGATGTTGAACAAGACCAGTCCCAACACCTATCCCTGAGGGACACCACTCGTTACTGCTCTCCAGCTGGACACTGAGCCATTGACCACAACTCTTCGTGTGCCACCATCCCGCCAGTTCTTTATCCACTGAGTGGTCCACCTATCAAATCCATGTCTCTCCAGTTTAGAGACAAGGATGTCGTGTGACACAGTGTCAAACGCTTTGCACAAGTCCAGGTAGATGACATCAACTGCTCTACCCCTGTCCATCAGTTCCATAGGCCCATCATAGAAGGTCACCAAATTGGTCAGGCAGGATTTGCCCTTAGTGAAGCCATGCTGGCTGTCACCAAGCACTTTGTTGTTTTTCATGTGCCTCAGCATGCCTTCCAGGAGAATCTGCTCCAAGATTTTGCCAGGCACAGAGGTGAGACTGACTGGTCTGTTGTTGCCTGACAACTAAAAGAAATCAATGCCAGTTTGCTCATAAGTGTTTGGTAGAACAGCAATTACTTCACTGATTAAATCATCAGCTAACTAACAGAGGTAAAATTCAGAAGTTAAAGGAAACTTTACAGTGTTGCTATGTAAATTTTTCTCTATTCCTTTTCCAAACTATTACGTGATCTAGTGAAGTCCTGCTTTGTTCTCTCAGTGCCTGTTGCCATGGAAGTGACTGAAATACCACAAGTTAAGCACTATAGCCTCTATTTCCTAAACAAATAAGGAGCTTTTCCTTCTGCAAAGGACCACAAATGGTACTTGTGTCACTCTGAGGTATGTGTTGCACTTGCCAAATGCTTTTAAGCACTGAGCTCCATTATATCCATTTGGGTCACCTAACAGGAAGGACCAGCTAGAAGGTGCTGCTTTGTGTGTGGGCAGAAGGAGGATATTCTGGAATTTCAGACCTCACAGTATTTCCAAATCAGATCTGATCACCCCTCACTTCTGTATTCTAGCAAACAGGCCTGTGCAAACATGAAGGAAAGGGGAAATGAGGTGTGCTTCATTTCAGGCACAGCCTGATGTCAGACATGCAGGTGGATAACATAACCCCATGAATAAAAAGCACGAAACAACAAAGGGCTCAATATTCATCTGTCAAAACACTTCTGTCTGTTAGAAAGGCACGATAATACCTCGGGGTTTTTTTTCAAGAAGAGGGCTAACATGACTTGATGTATTTTTCAGAAGCACTTTTTGTATTCAGGAGAGCAAAGATGATGCTGTGCTTACTGCTTGCAAGGATGGAGAGGGGTTCCTATCCCACCCCCTAAAATGCAAGACGAGATTGGGCAAGCCAGCCCACAGTCTGCCAGGGGGTGGATGGTGCAGGGTGGTGGATTTTTTCCCTGCCTGATGCTTTCAGAGAAGCGAACAGGAGAACTGTGAGCAGTCTGACACTGCAGAGGCTCCTCGGAGTCTGTTTTTAAAGAAAAAATACAGTGGTGCTCACTTTTTCAGTAGAGGCAGATCCTGTCTCAGAATAAAAGCTTAGCTCAGAGAAAAATCTATTTGCATGTTGTGTCACACAACATATGCATTCCTACTGAACAAAGTTTATGGTGACAAAACATTCCTGGCATTATAAATGCTGCCATGTTTTCCCATTTGCTTGTTTTTGTTTTTCTCCACAGGAAGGAAACTGGAAAGAAGAGAGGAATTTCATCTCCTTTGTGGATTTTATAGTAAAACTTCTGAACCATTTCATGCATTTAAACAGAAATCCTCTATCCTGTGGGGGTCTTCCAATCTCCTTCTAGAGCTGCTGCATATAAGATGGATTTTTTTCCATCGCTGCATTTTCAACGTTATAATTTATATTTACCTAGATGTGAGCAAATACATCTCTTTTCATTGGAAGAAGACTTAAGGTTTAGCCCTCGACTGTTGATCCCTCCAGCTTTTTGGCTAAAAAGTTATTGAGTAAAGGTAAGCTCTGTGTTGACGTGCTTTTGGCGAGCTTACAGAAATGGAAATTTAAAAGAAGTGTTCTCAAGTCCTAACCACCATGGGTAGGACTGAGCAAGCTGGGCAAGGTCAGGTGCAGTCAGTGAGATCAGGGGAGCGGGTGGCTGTTGCAGGGAGCTGCACTGGTGACTGGCACTGAAGCAGCAGTTTATGAAGGCTGTTGGGAAGGCCACAGTGCAGAGGAAAGACACATAAATCTGCATAATCTTTGCATTAACCCTTTAGGTTTGGGGGAAAATTGCTAATTTTAGTGTCATGACCAAACCATATGGCCTATACAACCAGTGTCACCTCAGATAAAAGCTGTGGCTTTTACTTAATAGAAAATTTCACACCATGCTGTATCACACTAGTAAACAGAGGATACATTCTGACAAAAAGCTGTAGTCTTTCCATCCAGCAATTTACATCAATACTTTTTGATTTGGAGATCTTTTCTGTATCAGAGTCCTGCATCAGTGTTTGGCACCACAAGTATAGTGAAGTTACTAAGTTCCTTAATAGAAGCATCTAATAGGTAATCATTTAACACTGGACTTACTGTTTAAAGGGAAAATATCATCCTCCTTCCAAATACACTAAACCAGTAATGTGTAATGACAATAATGGAATTATTTCACTTAGAACACTAATAACAGACATCTCGTCTGTTGCAAGTGTCCTTTAGACTTCCTTTCCTACAAAGCCTGCAAAGGGCTGTAGCGCAGGTAATACTGCAATTGAAGCTGTGCACTAACACTGTAAGATGGAAGATAGATAATATGTTACAATATCAGAGGAACACACGAGCTATAATTTTGATCACTATGTAATTTCCAGACACAACAGTGACCTCACCGTAGACAATTTTTGAACGAGAGTCCCATTGCACAGCAGCTGAATCCAGCCCTGGATTTGCAGCAGACACATACACCGCTGGTTAGACAAGATGCAGATTTTACTTAATGAGTAACATGCAATTTTACTGAATCTTTGAAGTGAAACCTTTGGCTATTACAGATGAAAAGAATGACCTTACTGAAGGACTCCTTCACCTTTTTGATAAGGTAAGGAGTTTCATAACACGCAGAAGATATTCATTAGGCAAAAACCTATGTCTTCCTTAATTCTTAGACACCAATTTTATCCAGGGAGGAGTTTCAGATATTACAGTTCAGAAAACTGACTGTTAATCTTTAGCTCATTTATCTGTTGCCGGAAGCATACTTGGCCCAGTAATCTATGACCACTAAGCCCTTTCTGCCCCCTTGAACTTCAGAGCTCTATAAAAGCAATTACAGCAGAAATGGGTTCAAATTATGTCAGAACACGAGCAAATTTTAAATTCCCTGATATATCCAATAAAGATTTTATTTTGCTATTTAAGGCAACCAAACCAGCCAACCAAACAGCAAAAAACCAAAAAAACCCAAACCCTTCACACTAATTTCTCTCCATTTAGATATCTATTGATCACTATTAGACCACAAGAATTGGTAGCAGTAAGCCATTAAGGTCTAAATTTTTGCTCACAAAATCATTCAATACACCCGCAAAAACTTCTGTGGAAATCTAAATCAATGAGAACTGATGCAGCTGTTCCACTTCTGCTGTACAAGTACAAATCCATAAAAGTTCTGCAAACAAAAGCATGCCATCTATTTTGTAATTGTAATACTAGTTAGCTATAAAAAGATCAATGAAACCTCAGATTTTTCCATTCAGTATTCAACTGCCTGTTTCAAACACTCTGGTGTCCAATCCTGTCTCTCTGTGCGCAATATAACATACATGCGGTACAGCTGCTGGGTTCCCTCCTCTACTCCCTTCCAGACACCTCAAAGCCTATGGAGGGCAGCCAAAGCAGCAGCTCCTGCCATAGTTCACACTCAGGATCAAGGAGTGGTTCTGAGAGAGAAAGCTGAAGACTTGGGGGACCTTCCAAGACAGCCCAGCATCACAGAGGTGTGCGCATCAGCAGTGGCAGGGCCCTTTGCTTTTGATGCCATCTTGCTTTTCCAGGAAAAGACTCTTCACCACCCAGAAGTGGAAGGACTCTCACTGTCTTTTGAGGAAAAGAGGATTATCTATATTTCCCCTCCTCTTCCACATTTGTTTTTCCTCTTTTTTCACTAAGGAGAAAGATTGAGAGCACTGGAGGCCTGGGACACCCCTGTTCAAATGCAGTCTGAAGATAGAGAGAAAGTGGCCACAGCTGGATCTTAGTGCTCTTTAGGTATCTTCTGCTGTGGACAGCCTTTAAAGGTCTTTATAGCAGGATACTACACAAAGCACTCTGAGCTTGCCCTAACTTAGGTTATTAGACGAACTGTGTTCAGGCACGCAGAAACAGAAAGCACACTGCCTACAGTGGAGCCAGTCCTGTCTCTCAGGCTATCAGTAACATGGTCTTTGACCCCTGACAAGGCACATAACTGCTTGCATGTTTTGTTCTCCCCTTATAACAGCTATTATAAAAATCCTTCTTGGATAGCACTATAGTGTGTTAAGACATCAGTGTTTGCAGCTATCTGCTTTGCTCTTCTGCCAGGATTTTATTACTCGGCAGTGGGAATGACAGACCCAGACAAGCATCTACATCTCAGCTACTCTAGTGAAAAATAAGATATATTACATCCAGCAGTCTGAATTTAATGAACAGCTGAGGCACAGGTATACATGACTGAAAGGCAGGGTAGATAGGAAGAGTAATATCTCAAATCATGCCAGTATGCTGCAGTGGAAGATATCTGTTAAATAGCTACACTGATCACTCTGCTATCCTTGTGTATCTATATTTATCCAGAATAAATACGATACAGAAAATTATAATTCAAACATTACATCAGAAAGTCTTTAGCTTATCCACCTTACAAAGTACTTTTATGAAAGCATTTGTTGGGTTGTTTTTTAATTTTATGCTGCAAACATTGTTTTTGCACATTTTTCATTAACTGAAGTTGCATATGATGCCATGGTGACTTACACCATTAACTTTATGTTATTTCTACACAATTAGTTAAAGGAGTATTAAGATAGACTTAAAATGGGTTTCTCAGTTTTTCATTAGATACCTGTGTTGCTATTTGCAAAGCAGAAAATACATGATTGTTCTGTAAACTATGTCCTGTTATGAGAATAATAAATGATTCATAAACCAGTCTAAAACTAAGTTCAACCATAATAATTCAAGAACATACCAGTTCGGGGGATTATACAGAAATCCAGTCAATCTGGAACAGGAAACCTGTGTTCAAACAGGAGGCATGCAAAGAGTTGTGGTGAAGAAAAGGAAGACGCTTCATTAGTGGGACATCAATAGCTGATGATTTGCTCTTGGGCTCAGTCACTGTTGTTTGTCTCCTTTCCACCTACACAGGTAGGAAGACAAAGAAAGACGCCGTACCAGAGTGTGGAAGTGAGAGTGCTTACTTAGAGAACCACCCCTTGGCAAGATTTCATTTCTTCCCCCCCCCCCCCCCAATAATTTTTAAGCCTTTAGAAAACTGAGTTCTGGAGAAAGAGCTCTTTTGTCCCTGCTTTTGTATTTAGTTTGATATGGAACAGACTGATCTCTATTAGCAAACTGGAGATCAGACTCCTTCATTGAAAGATATTGGACACCAGAGGATTTTTTGGTGCTTGTGAAGACCAAAGGAGTTGTTTTAATTTTGCTTTTGTTTCTCACTCTCCAAATTACGTTAATTGGAAATAAACTAATCTTCCATAACTCTGTTTTGCCCATGATAGTAACTGGTATGTGGTGTTCCTGTCTTTATCTTCACTCACAAGCTTCTCAATCTCCTCGTGTCCTGTAGAGGTGGAGGAGGAGGAGAGAGCAGCCAAGTGAGTGTCTGGCAGCCAGCAAACGTCAACCCACTGCACAATGCTAGAGGAAAAGCAGCCTGCAGGAAAAGCTGTCCCTGCCCGCCTTGTGTGGGTTGTCTCATCCTCTTTCCAATGTAAGGCTAAGATTATCACTACACTTGCCCTCACAGTCATCACTACTTGCTGAGACTACTGCTAGTCCTTTGCCAGCACTGACCAGTATCCAGTGTTTAGGCTTCTTCTCGTATCTCTGATTATCTTAGGAGCTAGCTTCTTATGGTCATTCCTTGCTTACAGCATTTCTAGTTTGCAGGGCTCCATCTGTTCATGCTGAAACAATTACAGAGCCCTCTAATGCCTGGACACTATCAAATAATTCAGCTCATTTAGATTTGCATATTAATTATTTATCAGTCACTCAGAAGGAAAGGACGGGTTTCACTGAGTCTTCCCTTAGCAGATGGAATGACTTATCTTCCTTTACTGCCTGCATAAAGATACTACTCTTGGACTATTTCTATTGTAATTCTGTTTCAGTGTCTGTCACTGGGTTTCCACATGATTTGTGAGATAAGTAATTTTACAGGCAGAGAAACCGACAGACCAGGTCACAATGCAAACCTGTATCAGGTCAGGAGGTTCAGATTCTAGCTTCACTTCAGCTTTCCCTTCCAACAACTGATCACTGATTAATTTTTTCAAGAAATGCCCTAACTTATGGCTTCACTGTTTAAATTTGGGTTTTCTCTGGGTTTAATCTTGATATTTTATAGATAATTTTTTTTTCAAGTTGTGCCATAACTTTTTGATAGTTTGATAGCTTTCTGATATTTTTCTTGATAGTTTTATTTATTTATACAGTTTTAAAACATCTTACTGATGCCCACTTCCATTATTCCCTCCATCTCCATTACTTTTATTTTTTTGCACTTTGTAAAGAAATGAGCTAGCAATCACAGAAGTCAGTACTTCTGACTGATAACTTCAGTGAGCTCTGGATGAAGTCCTAAAGGCTCACACCTTCCAGACAGAGCTCATATTCTGGCTGGAACAGCTCCCAGACCAGACATGTTTCAACAAGTACACCTGTGATTAAGCTGAACTGTGAAATTAGAAGCACACAGAAATGGAAGGCCCCTGACAGGTTTCTAACTTTATTGAGAAAGGTAGACAAACACAGGCAGGTGCAAAATCCTGCTAGAATTTAATAGGGCCCAGCTCTATTTAAAAGGAGGGAATTCAGCCCTACTGAAACCAGTGATCAGTTGTCACCAGTCATGGGGAAGAGTGATGTGCAGCTGCAGAAGTTTGTGTTGGCATGAGGACCCCAGCAGCACACATGGTCCCCTGAGGCGGTGTACTGGATGCACATCGAGGGGTTGGCAGCTGGGGTGGCCTCAGTGAGAAGAGACAAGACCGGCTGGGTGGGCACCTGCTAGCCAGCCAAGGTCATTCCACCATGTGTGGACAGATTGCTGTTGATCCTACTCTAAAGAGGAACTGGCCGTTGTCCCCAGAGCCCAGTCCACCTGGCCCCCAGGACAGCTACAGCTTTAAGCAGTTCCATTCCTTTTCTGCTCTTTCCCAGCACAGACCTCACAAGGATAACCCTACCACATCCAGGGCTACAACATGTGGCTTGAACCGTCCATCATAGGGATATCCCAACTCAACTACACAAAGGGACCATATGCCCCCACATGCCCTACTTATCATAGAATCATAGGATCATAGAATGGTTCGGGTTGGAAAGGACCTTAAAGCTCATCTAGTTCCAACCTCCCTGCCATAGGCAGGGACGCCTTCCACTAGACCAGGTTGTTCAAAGCCCTCGTTCATGTTGGCTTTGAACACTTCCAGGGATGGGGCAGCCACAGATTCTCTGGGCAGCCTGTTCCAGTGCCTCAACACCCCCATAGTGAAGAATTTTTTCCAACTGCCTCATCTAAATCTACCCTCTGTCAGTTTAAAGCCATTCCCCCTTCTCCTCCTCCTCTTTTCCATAGTCTGCCCAGGCAGGCAAGAGAGGATACAAGCATCCCCAGTGCCAAACTACAGTCAGTACACGGAGTCAGTACATGCGGACAAGAGTCCACATGCTCAAGAGGAGACTGAACAAATTCAGGGACCATAACTATACCCACAGTTATTGGATAAAAAACACCACTTCTGGCTGAGGAATTCCCTGAACTTAAATGGTGGAGAATGGGAGAACATCTGCAGGAAGCAGCACAGCAGGAAGTACTTCTACATGCTCACCACACTTATGTCATGGCTAGAGATAGGATCGTGATCTGGGTGGCCCTGTAAATCTATTCTTAATTTCTTATATATCATCACCATTGAACAAAATCTTTTCCAAATTTTGTTGAATCTAGAAAAAGTCATAAGAAAGCTATGCCTTCTACAAATCAAGTCCTTTGTAATAGCCTTCATCTCTTCTAGCTATCATTTACATGACTATTATGTCAGTTTTCAATTGTCATATTCATGTAACTTTCTTTGAAGGGAGAATTAATAAAGCAAGTCCAGTTGCCTCTCCTGGCAACTAATTTTTGCAAAGAAAACATGCCTTTCTAACACAGCTTTTTCATGTAGATCAAACGCTAGCATTCCTTGAGGCTTTGGAAAACATTTGGGAAAAATATTTCAGCAGAGGGGTCACCTCTGCTAGACACATGACGGCTTTACTTTACTTTTCAAGGTCAGGATTGAACGATTCAGGAGGAATAGCTTCGGACAGCATTAATTTACCTCTTTGACTGCATAATAAAAATGTGACACTTGGGAATGATGGGTAGAAGCTATTGTTAGTCTAGTTAAGTAGCTGATTCTGTCTTTCCTCTGTATCACCATCCTGTGACATGGATCAAGATCAGAAAAGATAGAATTTTTCTCAGACAAATGTAATTTTGTTAAAATGATATCTTTTTGTTCTTTACTAATAGAACATGCACAGTTGTAACAGAACATTGAAGAAGAAAGAATAAAAATGTTATTTTTAGCATTTGACTATTGCTCTTTTATTATTTCCTATTTTTCCATACATTTAATAACTCACCTTATAGTCAGACTGCCCATGAGAGGTAGTGTCTTTATTAATTACAGCAGAATCCAGCACACTCTGAATGTTTTTTAGCCTACTAGAATCATTGAGATAACCATAAGCATCCTCAGACTTAAACAGCACATTAGAACAGTGCTTCTAGTGACTTTATATATTTGGTTTGGTTTGCTTTTTTATGTAAACTTTGTAACTACTCCAAAGATACCTGGAAAAGGAGGGACGCTAAGAAAATCATCTTATCTCTGTTGAGATGCTGACTGTGCTGGCGTGTTAAATCATATGGTTACGAGCTTGAAAAGTGGCATTCATTGCCATAGCACCAAATACAATTTTGTGACCAGATTGGACAAGGACCTGTCTTGATGAGTAACTCCATCAGCTGTCTATGGCTAAATTGAATACATGAGTTAGTGTTACTCAATGTAATTCTCACAGGCAGAAGATAACATTAAAAGGAACCTAAACCTTAATCTACACCCACTCATTTGTGATACCACATCTGAATAAAGTGATGCGTTTTGAAAACACTTTTCAAGACCATTTATGTAGTGGCTTATACTTTATTAGTTCTGTACATTCTTTAATTGTTTTCTCAAGAAAAGAAAATGACAAGACATAGTTCAGCCTTCTTAAAATATAGCATCAACATGACATCCTTACTAAAGAGGCTTTAGAGAGACCAGTAGTTTCAATATATAATCTCCTATCAAATAAGTGATTTATCCTTCCCATTTATCTCTGTTGTGATATCCTTTCTTTGTCAATAATAGTTAATCTGAAGGCAGTTTGTAACAGTCTAACAGCCAGATAGACTAATGACCTCTATAGCCTCATCTTAGATCCTTAACACAGACAGTTGTTAATAAATTATAGCAATAACAAGTAGAATTGTTATCACTGCCAAGCATAAGGATCCTTTTCACATGTAGTGTAATTATCTCTTTCTGCTATGTTATCTTTTTAGGTTGCACATATTATGAAGTAGAAAGGTTATAAAAATCATAAATATCAGATCAGAAAAAGCCATAGCAGCATTAAGTTAATCCATGGCTATTCTGTCTGAGGAACTGACAGAGATGGACCTTTGGGATCATCAAATCTGCTGTTTGTTGTGAGCTGCATGATCATATGGATTCCATAAGCCAGGATCCACAATAAAACTATAGATGTCACCAAGCCCATCCAGATCCCAGGAGTGAAGAAACCTGTACAGTCACTTGCATAGGAAAACTGATTGTTTTCGATGTTGAAGCCTTGAATCTGAAAATGAAGAAAGGTAGACAGGTTAGTGCAATTAAGCATGGAAAGTAGGCTTTACTTTCAGGATATGCGTGGTAGTTACAAAACCACACCTGTTAATTACCACTCACACTCTACTCACTTAAAATGAGCGAGAACCAAATCCCCTGCATAACAATTTTCCAGATCTCCTTTTCACCCAGGAAATTTAAAGATGCAGAATTCATTTGTTTGCAAGAAGGTTTACCACTTCAGGAATTTGTGTTACTTCTAGGTAAAGTCCCAAAGGGGACATGTGGTCAGTATTGCTCAAAGACCATTGAAGAACCAGGACACTCAAAGCTCTCAAAGGCATGAGAGTTAAGCCACCAACCCTGAGAGCTTAAGATTTATTGAAATCCCCTGAGTTTTTTACCTATTAACTTCCTTGACAAGATGAACTCCTGAAACCTACTTTAAAATGCATCTAATGAAGATGACCTTTTGGGTTGAGTTTTGGTGAAAGTTCACAGAGAAAACATTTGTGAAACCTTTCTTCCCCACTCCTTAGACATCAGAGACTTGAAAACAGGAGAGAAGACTTGTTTTATTGAGGTGTGTGATCTGTTTGTCTATTAACATATGAAACCCATATAAGCCTTTCCAGCAGTTAGAAAAATCCGTAATATCTCTCCTTTGACTGGATTTTTGAGGTCTGCCACTGACTGAGCTCCAACCATATTAACTTCCTCAGAAAAATTAACTAATCTGGGGATCTGTTCTCTGCTTAGCCATCACCTTCACAAGAAGTATCAGCAAACGAAATGCCTTTGAGACCATTATCCTTCTAAAAAAATTTCATAAAACCAAAGGATTTGGTTAAAATTATGAAGAAAGGCAAGACATTCCCCCCCTCTACATACATGCACATAATGACATAGGCAACAATTCATTCAGAAGAAAGGGAATATAACTGGTGAAAGCAAATGATGAAAGGAAAGAATTAATCTTTCTTAAATAACTTTATATATAAAAAAAGAAGACTGGGATTCTTCTGCATTTGCAGATTATTTGAAATGTGTGTCTAAGGAAAGCACCAAATATCATAAATCCACCAGTAAATAAACAAGACCTTAAAACTGACTGTTTTCTATAAAATATCATAGAATAATATAATAAAGTGATTATTTTATTTAAACTACTTCCCCCACCAGGCAGCAAGCAAGGAAGTAGAAGATCATGGATTTCTACTTTTCCCACTCCATGATTACTCTATGCTTGGCATGCTAATAAAAAGAGTTTTTAATTTCTAGGAAAGGTGTTGGTACAAACACTGAAGAACTTAGTTTTTGGCTTGCATAACTTGCTGCACCAGTAAGCACTCTGGGTTTCACTTCATTCACTCTGGGTTTCAGTTCATTCATGGCTCAAGCACCTCAAGTTAATGTGTACATGTGTGTTAAGACCAATGTCTACACTTTCCAGAAGGCTGATTAATAAAACTATTATCGTATGGAGAACTAAGGGCTATTTTGGTACTGTGGAGGTGAAGACAATTTTAGCAGTCCAAAACATCTCTGGGCCTTTTAGAAGAACCTTTCCAAGTCAGATCATGGTAGCTAACTTGCAAAGACTGCCTGTTTTCACTATAGGCAGTCAGACTTCTGATTAAAGCAGGATTAGAGAAAATAAGCTTTTGAGTTGAATAACTGTTTGCATAGTTTTAGAGAATACAGGTGATTACCAAAGCCTTTTCTTGTTAAGTCACCGCTTCAACAACAGATGAGAATGTGAATAGGAGTCATGAAGTGTGGTCTGAAAGACTTAGAATAAAATCAGGAAGCAGGTGATGATTTATGTCATTTATAGTGAAAGAACTGATTGGAATTCTGGAAAACAATACACACTTGTTATGACATTTACAAGAACTCTCTGAAGCACTTAGCAGGTATATTTGGTTTAGAAAGGTTTTATCACTTCTGATTTAGAGAAAGAAATACTGAATTTTATTATATCAATCCTATTGTGATTTCATTGGTGTTTTTCTGAAGCAGGATCATGCTTACCGAACCTTCGAGGTGAAAGTTTTAACTGTACAGTCTTAAAATGCTCTCTTTACTTCTAGGCATGAGATGAAATATATGTAGGGTTCTCTAATTGTTTTTCTGAAGCTTTATCATTTCTGCGGGGGTGTTAGATTCCAGGTGGGAGATAAAAATGTGACTTCCAGAAGCATTTCTATCTATAGAAAAGCTAAAAATACTTACATGTGATTCTCTAGTTTTTATGAATGTAAAAGCCTTTTGGACAGAGACTCCTGTACTGCAGAAGTTTTAATTTTAGTGTTTGGACCAGCATCATTTGTCATGGTTACACTCGTCTGCATTTCTGGTTAATTTTTAAACTATTTTTTCAAATGGAGCTCTTTCATCATTTGAGCTTTGACAAAGCCTTCAAGTAAAATCTGTTGTTTTCTTGGTTCTTAAGTTTACACTGAACATCTGATTTTTTAATTTAGAAATATTTTAGCCACAAAGAATCATAAAATTCTTGATTTGAAAAGCTTTGGCAGTTTTTCTTAGCGACAAAGTGAACTCTAAACCACTATGACACATACTAAAGAAAAGCAGTGCTTTTGGTGGCAGCCTTCACTTTCAGTCCATAAGTGATTCTGAGATCCTCAAAAGGATAAAAGGTATAATGGCAGAACAACCATTCTTGTAACGACAATGAAACCAACAAAAAAACTGTATCAGAACCAGAGCACTTTTCCTAGTGTACAGCTGAATGGTGACATCCAAGGCACTCCTAGACAACATTCCACAGAAGTTCTTTAGGTGGTAGTGACATATATAGCTCCAGAATTAAAGTGAAAGGCTGTATTAGTTCAGCCTAGCCTTGGAACAAGCTATGCAAGGCTTCACTGTGCAGGTACCACGTCCCTCTACACTAAGCTGTAGTTTCCTAGGTAAACAGAGTGCAAAGAATTCAAATAAAAACAAAGTAAGCAGCATAAACCCACTCACCTAGGAGGCCCATGTTTCCCATAGCAGCCCAACTTATTAAACGGGCATGTGGACTTAGTCATTCTTTGCCTGATTAAGTACATTTGGTTTTACTGGTTTTTCTTTTCTGTGGACTACATCATTGTTTTTTGTTTTTCAAAATTGTGCTTTCATGTTCTTAGTGCTCAGCAACTGGCATCCTTTCTACCCCTTTATTGAATGGATCACCTAGGGGGAACAACTTCTCTTTTACATTTTCCCTCAAGCTGAAAGGAAAGTAAAGGCATTATGAATGTGTGCTGTTCAGCACCTACAATAGCAAGTAATAGTTCTTGAAATCATCTCTGAAATGACAATGTGTACTCACTTGTAACCTGGAAATGAAAACATCCCAGTTTTTTGCCTCATCGTTGGATGGAATAAGCCTTGCAGGATAAAGATTGCTTGTTCCCACCAGCTGACAATGAGATGAATACTCTGCAGGAGCAGAGATGACAGAAACATTAAATTTAGCAAACTCTTCTCCATCTTGTACAATCTCAACTGAATCTAAAGTGGACCAGTTTCTAGCTGAGCCTTCATAGAACTTGTTGGTAATTAAAAACCTACAAAAAAAACAGAGGGGGGGGGGGAAGTCAAATAACAGAAGGAAAAAGTTAGTATTCATTTGATAAAGTGCTGGTGGTAGATAAAAGTCCACTATTGCTAGCTGCAAACATCACAGTAGGTATCTTAGCTTGGCCTCCCATGTCATTAGGATTGTTCCTAAATGAAGAGATTCTGCGAATATGCTTTTACTACTTACAGTTTCATATCACAAACACAGCTTTCCATAGCTCTGGCAGGCAAGAAGCAAATGCAATTTCGTTCAAGGGCCTTTGCCAGCGCAGTATTTCAGCAGTTACCAACAGTTTATAATCAGTGGAGCAGAACCTGAGAGACTGTCAGTCGGCCCGCAGTGGCTCTCAATAAACATTTTATGAGGTTTTTTGAAAATTGCTCTTATGATAGGTGCAGGCATGATAACCATTCTGATTTATCATTGCAATTCTTCCGTGGCTCAGATACCTAAATGGCAATTTCCTTCACAAATGTCTGAATTTGCAGTGGAAGACAGTTTTCTCTCACTGGAGGGTGGGGAGGGGTCATCAGCTCTAGTCTCCCAACTCGTAGTGTGTTAGGCACAAATAACTATTTTCCCATTTTGAAAAGGTCTGTCTATGTGTGATATTCCAGGTGTTTCCAGTAGTTTATAATCATGGGCTTTATATATATGCTATTACCATTGTAGCTGGAACACCTCCCAAATAAATGTTCTGAAACAGAAATAATTGAGAACATCCAGAAATGCATCCCAATCCTTTACAGATCAGGACTACATCCTGGTCTTTACCACTTTTTACCCAGTCACTTTGAAGTATTCAAGTTGTCTCATAAGGATAGGATAAAGTTTTCTTCTCATTGTATGCTGATTAATACTTTAACCTTACTTGGTCTATGAATGCATTGCAGAAGATTTTTTTATTTTTGCTTATTGATAACCACAAAGAATTTAGAAAAGGAATCTTTTAGCAATAAAAGAGGCTTGCTACAAAATGAACTATTCTGCTTATCCACAATGGGCAACACTGTATGTGGATTTTAAAATTTGGGGTACTACCTAGATGAAATTATGATAGATTTGAAAAATAAGCAGTCATCTATAAATATAGCAGAATATAGAATATTTTCTGGTCTGGAGGGTATATATGCATAGAGAATATTCTCTGTTGTAGAATATTGCTTACTTGTTCAAATCAGTTGCTTTCAGTAGCACAACAGAGAGCCTAAATTCAACACAATGCACCTTAGGAGCTTTTGATTCATAGGACTTTCAAATCCTCAAGAGCTTCAAAATGCTTAAAAGGAATCCTAGAACTCAATGTGTCATTCAGGTGAGAAAAGGATGTTTTGCTTTATTGCATTCCTTACATTTTAAGCCTAAACAGCTTTTTCCATTCAACATTCAGCTGAAAGTGAAACATTCAGTAGCAGTGAAAACGAAAAAAAAGTTTCCATTTCATCTAACACACGTTCACAAATATTTATGGAAAGTATTCTATTGCTATAGTGAAAAACGTGTTAGCTTAGATGTTAATTTCTAGAAGAAAGGCATCTGATATAGAGCACAATCTGAACAGAATTTCCATCATGTCTCAGTACAGTGCTACCAGGCAGTAGCTGAAGGCAAATTATAAGTACAGAAAAGTTGACTTTAAATGTTTGTGCCAACCACAGATGCTGGGTGTGCTCTGTACTTTTGCTGAGCAGATAAAGTGGCAAACAAGAAAATTTTTCAGAGAATTACCATATGAACAAACAAGTTTTATACAGTTATGTACGTGAGTACAATCCAAAGTGACTACCACAGAATCATAGAATGGTTAGAGTTGGAAAGGACCCTAAGATCATCTAGTTCCAACCCCCCTCCCACGGGCAGGGACACCTCACACTAAACCATGTCACCCAAAGCTCTGTCCAACATGGACTTGAACACCGCCAGCGATGGAGCATTCACAACTTTCCTGGGCAACCCATTCCACTGCCTCACCACCTTCACAGTAAAGAACATTTTCCTTATATCTAACCTGATCTTCGCCTGTTTAAGTTTGAACCCTTCACCCCTTGTCCTCTCACTACAGTCCCTAATGAAGAGTCCATCCCCAGCATCCCTATAGGCCCCCTTCAGATACTGGAAGGCTGCCAGGGGGTCTCCATGCAGCCTTCTCTTCTCCAGGCTCAACAACCACAACTTTCTCAGCCTATCTTCATACAGGAGGTGCTCCACTCCCCTGATCATCCTCGTGGCCTCCTCTGAACTTGTTCCAACAGTTCCATGTCCTTTTTATGTTGAGGACATTAGAACTGCACACAATACTCCAAGTGAGGTCTCACAAGAGCAGAGTAGAGGGGCAGGATCACCTCCCTCAACTTGCTGGTCACGCTCCTTTTGATGCAGCCCAGGATACGGTTGGTTTTCTGGGCTGCAAACGCACACTGCCGGCTCATGTTCATTTTTTTATCGACCAACACCCCCAAGTCCTTCTCTGCAGGGCTGCTCTGAATCTCTTCTCTGCCCAACCTGGAGCTGTGCCTGGGATTGCTCCGACACAGCTGTAGGACCTTGCACTTGTCATGGTTAAACTTCATCAGGTTGGCATCAGCCCATCTCACAAGCGTGTCAAGGTCCCTCTGGAAGGCATTCCTTCCCTCCAGTGTATCAACCAAACCACACAGCTTGGTGTCATCGGCAAACTTGCTGAGGGCACACTCAATCCCCACTGTCCATGTCACCAACAAAGATGTTGAACAAGACCAGTCCCAACACCTATCCCTGAGGGACACCACTCCTTACTGGTGTCCAGCTGGACACTGAGCAACTGACCACAACTCTTTGTGTGCCACCATCCCGCCAGTTCTTTATCCACCGAGTGGTCCACCTATCAAATTGATGTCTCTCCAACTTAGAGATAAGGATGTCATGTGAGACAGTGTCAAACGCTTTGCACAAGTCCAGGTAGATGATATCAACTGCTCTACCCCTGTCCATCAGTTCCATAGGCCCATCATAGAAGGCCACCAGATTGGTCAGGCAGGATTTCCCCTTAGTGAAGCCATGCTGGCTGTCACCAAGCACCTTGTTGTTTTTCATGTGCCTCAGCATGCCTTCCAGGAGAATCTGCTCCAAGATTTTGCTAGGCACAGAGGTGAGGCTGACTGGTCTGTAGCTCCCTGGGTCATCCATTTTCCTCTTCTTGGAAATGGGGTTATATTTCCATTTTCCAGCCATTGGGAACTTCACCTGACTGCTATAATTTCTCAAATATGATGGACAGTGGCTTAGCAACTTCATTTGACAGCTCGTTCAGGATCTGCGGATGGATTTCATCAGGTCCCATGGACTTGGACACAGGACCTGATGAAATCTGTCTGCAGAGAACACTTTCTCTTCATATTGCACCAGAGACTAAAATTTTATTTTACTTGCAGATTTACGAGGATTAGCATTCTAATTAGTGAACTAGTTGAGCATGCTTAACTTAGTAACACCGGCTTTTATCCTTAGCATTTTTCCAAACTACTGATAGTGAACAGCCTCCAACAAGCACATGCTTAACCGATACAACTATGATTCAATAAATCATAAAAAAGGCATTCAAATGACAAAAAGCAATAGAATTACACCAGTTAGATTAATATTTTCTCGGATGAGTAGATAGCAAATAGAATGAGCACAATACAGCAAATGAATGACAAAAAGGGAGAGTTAACAAACATTTTATCTGCAGAATTGAAAATGTCTTGGCTTTTGTAGGTAATGCTGTATTCATATTAAACATCAGGCCTGACTCCTTTTGTGTCAGATTGCCATATGAACTCTAACTGCCACCACCTGGTATTGATCACTATCTCACGCGCCTGTTCATTACAAAGAGAAATATTTCAGGAAAAGAAACTAGCAGGAATTACTACTGTGCCGAAGACTCGAAGAGAAACACAACTGTTGAGTAAAAGACTTTAAAACATGGGTTCTGGATCAATTCTATTCTGTACATGCTATGAGCAACAACAGCCAAGTACTTATCAATATAAGTGGGGTAAATACTAACGCTCTGCATTTCCATTCACTTTGACACTTTTTCCCAGAGAAGGTGACAGACAGGTGCTTGAACAGCTGGATGTCACCAGCTTCTGAGAGAACTGACACGATGCTTCTCCCAGCAAAAACTACTGCCCACTGCTCCCAGCTGCGGCAGTGGCTCACTTTTCTAAAACTAACACAACCAGAAACACTGCACAACCATTCCCTAACAGTTCACCTCTCAGTAGCAAGTGCAGGAGGATGAATGGGACTGATGCTCTTGCTAGAGAGAGGGAGAAGGAGATGGCAACTCTTCTCATGGGATGAAGCAGCTATTGCTGCTGTTAGCAGGAGGTGGGATATGACTAGCACAATGTGGTAGACTAGTGTTGTGTTCTTGTTTCAGCTGGGATAGAGTTTATTTTCATCCTAGTAGCTGATACAGTGCTTCGTTTTTGATTTAGTGTGAGAATAGTGCTGATAACACACCAATGTTTGAATTGCTGCTAACTAGCACTTACTCTTTCAGGGTAAATATCAAGGACTTTTCAGTCTCTTGTGCTCTGCCAAGTGAGGAGGGACACAAGAAGCCAGGAGGGAGCAGAGACAGGACACCTGACCCAAACCAGCCAAAGGGGTATTCCATACCACAGTACATCATTCCCAGTATATAAACTGGGAAGAGTCACATGGAAGGGACCAATCACTGCCCAGGTCAGACTGGGCATTGGTCAGTGGGTGGTGAGCAGCTGTAGTGTGCATCATTCTTTCTTTTTTCCCCTCAGGTTTTATTCCTTTCTCTCTCCAGATCCTTTTTGTTACTACTACTAATTATTATTATTCTTGCTATATTGTTATTATTTCATTTCAATTACTAGACTGTTCTTATCTCAACCTACAGTTTGAGATACCTACCCACTTTCTCGTTCTCCCCTCCATCTCACCACAGGGACAGGTGGAGTGAGTGAGCATCTGCATGGTACTTAGTTGCCAGCTAGGGTTAAACCATGCCATGGTGGTAAGGGCAGGCGCTGGATTCAGCTCATGCTCTTGAAGTTAGAGCCTCTTTTACTAATGAATATATTGAGCTATGTCCTGGGTTCAGCAGTAGCAGTCATTTTTCTCCTTCTTAGTAGCTGGTGCAGTGCTGTGCTTTTGACTTTCAGCCTGGGAACAGCACTGATAATACCGATGTTTTTAGTTGCTGCTCAATAACGTTTGCTCTGACCAAGGACTTTCTGAGTCTCATGTCCTGCCAGGGAGGAGGGGAAGCCAGGAGGAAGCAGAGGCAGGACACCTGACCCAAACTGACCAAAGAGGTATTCCATACCACAGCACGTTCATGCCCACTATATAAACTGGGGGAGGTTACCCAGAAGGGTTAGATTGCTGCTCGGGTAGGGCTGGGTATCGGTCGTCAGGTGGCGAGCAGTTGTATTCTCTTCCCTTCTTGTTTCCCTTATCATTGTTGTTGGTGGTGGCAGTAGTGGTTTGTGTTGTACCTTAGTTACTGGACTGTTCTTATCTCAATCGGTGGGAGTTACATTCTTTCGACTCTCCTCCCCATCCCTCCAGGAGTGGGGGAGAAGGTGGGGAGGGGAGTGAGAGAGCGGTTGCATGGTTCTGAGTTACCAGCTGGGCTTAAACCATGACAAGCTATTCGAGTTTGGTCCTCTCTGGTGTAACTTTCTGTCTTCAAGGGAGGCTTTCCTACACCTCAATAAATAGCCTTTTAAGGGAAAAAAAAGGCAGGTAGGGCTCTAAGTTCTGTTCCTTCCCACCTCTTTGCCCTGATTGTGTCCAGTTTATTGAGGCAGACTGTAATCTTACCAAGGAGTCATCTTGAACAAGAAATGTAATCAAAGTGAACCAGAAAGGGAAAACACAGGTTGCAATGTATCTCTGTGCATTTTAGAAGCTCTTGACAATAGACATGCTGAGATAAACAAGGTGAATAAAGTGTTCCTGAATCTTGAAAAGATCAATGGGTTGTTCTGTTTCTGTTGAGTTTATCTTATTATTTGCATGATACACCATGCAATATTGTATTATGGTAGTTAACAGATGCCTAAAATGATGCAATTATCTCTTAAATCAAGAGATAATCCAACAGAAAACAGCAGAAATAATAAGGTGTGTCTTTAGCAGAAAGTTCTCTTTATAAAGGCTTCTGAGGTGTTATGGGTTGATGCTAGGCAGCAGCCAAGCATCCATGTAGCTGCTTGCTCAATCCCCATTACAACAGGGCAGGGAGGGAGAATAGAAAGAACAAAAAATGACAAAACTCATGGGCCAAGATAAAGACAGCAAGTGAAGAAAAGGGGAAAAAAGAGTGATACAGAAGCAAACACCTCCTACAAGCAGGCCAATGCACAGTAGGTGCCCAAGATTGCTGGAAGCCACTCCCCACCTTCTTCCTCTTTCATTTTTTATTGCTAAGCACCTGTGTCATACATAAAGATAATCCATTTAGGTATTTTAGCATCTAAGTGCCCTGAGGGACTATTAAAAACTAGATCACACCTAGCCCGACAGAGTAAATCAAATTCTCTGCAAACACAGCCAGACTATGCTTCCTTAATTACTTGCTGGTCATGAGAGTGATCAGAACTTCATCTACACTCTTTTCAAGTTTCACCTATTGTGGAGCCTGAGTTTCTTATCCCAGCTTCAAAGGGCTGTTTATGCATGTTGGTATTTAATTATAATGTATTCAGGTAGACACAAGTCAAAAGAAACTTTGCAAGTATTTCTGCCTTTACTACAATAAGCTCAAAGGATGCAAAAAAAAACAACATTCCAGAATAGGAGAAAACATGAACCATTCACCTTTTGTACTGACATTCTCTTTTAATTTACAGGCAGTGTGTCTGCAGAGTTGCTTCAAATTTCTTCTCTTCAGATGCACCTCAGATTCATGACCACATGAAAGTTTTCTTCCAATAATTAATTAAAATTGTAAGATTTTAGAATACTAACTACTAAATGTAAGTCTGAATAATCCTCATTAAGTCCATATGCAGGCACTGCACTAACATCACATTTGATCTTCTTATGCCTGCTGGAGTAATCAAAATCTAAGACAAATGTTCCAACTGCCGAAGTATTTTGCTTCTGTAAGAGCATCTGAAGGCTGCAGTTTCCTGTTTTATAGTTAAGCAAGACCTGTTGACTACTTTAAAAAAAAACAACCCCTCTAAGACCTATCAATTAACTTGGTTGCTAGTTTTTCAGAACAGTGTCATGCTCCACAGGATTTTCAAGTGCTTTTTGATTCAGATTTATTCTTGGAACTGAAATTTTACTAGAAAGTGGGGAATTATGCTGACGATGGTCACATTCAGGACAAATGTAGAAAGCAACCAGACTACAGGAGAGCAGCTAAGACCTGCACTAGTAAGAGTAAAGATGCAGAATAAGAATTCAGGGCACCATTTTGGTGGGTCTGTGTGTACAAGAGTGAGGCAGACAGTAGACAGAAGCACTAGGACAGCACCAGAGAAAGTGGTATTTTGTGTCTCGGAGTAAAAGCAAAGACCCAACTTGGGCAGAGTTTTAGTTGGAGAATAGTATTTTTTTAATTGAATCCAAGGAAAATGTTTCCCTAATTCTCCATGGTGTTCAGGGAAATGCATGCCCTTTGATAATTTAAAGTACTGAAACAAAATAGTGCTTGACTCCTTTCACTAAAGACACAGCTAAATATATTAGTCAAAATAAGGTAAAAATACTACACTTAGCAACAATCTTACCTGTATATTATGTTCTTTCACAAAGTTCTAGATGCTTGGTGTGGAGGGGAGATGTTAAATAACAAAGCACGTTTGGGTTTTCCCACAGATCATGGTCCGTGATGATGACTGAAAATGTCTATATGCGCTCTAGTTACAGTGTCAAACTCATCACTGATTCTCTTCAACCCAAGTCCTTCCAGGGGTCCTTTTACCTAAACCTAGAATGTCCTTCAATCTCAGTTTAAGTAATGGTATTTATTCCTTCATGCTTACCAGCTTCATGTCATGTGCCTCTTTTACTCTCCTACCAAAATGTTGTTCAAGCTGTGATTACCTCCTACATCATTACTTTAATCTTCCTCTCTTTGGTTTCCTTGGATTTTGATTTCTCTTTTTCAAGATGTCAAAAGCATTTTTAGATGGCAAATGTGTCTTTCTGCTGCCCAAACAAACATCTAGTTCATCCTCTGATATAAATAAATTTACCTCAATGCAGGTTTCCTGGCCCAAGTTCTTCCCAAATAAATTTAAGCCATTAGCAGATGTAGCTAAATGACAAGAGCATGCCACTTTATTTTTGCCTGAGCTTAAGAAAATAATTTTAACTGCTGTTCCTGCTGCTGAGGAAAGAACTGAGGATTGTGGACCAGCAGCTATATGGTAGCTCTCAAACAGTAGCAGATATTTTCCCAATCCCTAGAATGCACTAGTGAGAGCAACAGCTTCAATTTCTCAAAGGGTGATGGTGAATGGAGATAAAATTCAGTTGGTGACCAGTCACACGTGGCATATTTGGGTCAGTTCTGTTAAATATCTTTATCAATGATCTGGACAAACAGGTTGAGTTCACCCTCAGTATATTTGTAGACAACACCAAATTGGGCAGGAGTGTCGATCTGCTGGAGGCTCTGCAGAGGGATATCTGGACAGGCTGGATGGATGGGCTGTGGCCAGTGGTATGAGGTTCAGCAAGGCTTGGTGCTGGGTCCTGCATTTTGGTCCAAATAACCCCATGCAATGCTACGGGCTTGGAGAAGAGCAGCTGGAAATCTCTAGCAGAAAAGGACCTAGGGGTGTTGGTCAACAGTGGCTGAACATGAGCCAGCCTGTGGCCAAGAAGGCCAACAGCATCATGGCTTGTATCAGAGATAGTGTGGCCAGCAGGACTAGAGAAGAGATTGTCTCCCTGTACTCAACACTGGTGTCGTGGTTTAAGCCCCCCCCCCCCACGTGGTTTTACTCACTCACTCACTCCCCCTCTTTCTTCCCCCAGTCCCGGGGGGATGGGAAGGAGAATCAAAAGAATTCAACTCGCACGGGTTGAGATAAGAACAGTTTAGTAACTAAGGTATAACACAAACCACTACTGCTACCACCAGTAATAATACAAGAGAAATACAAGGAAAGAGAATACAACTGCTCACCAAGCCCGACCCAGCCAGTGCACCCCCCAGCAGCGAACCCCCCCCACCCAAAAACCTGATCATGCCGTGCACCCCCAGTCCATCACTACCACCACACCCTTCCGGGTCTCTGCCCTCTGTGTTCACATCCTGGACATGACGTGCTGGGGTATGGAATAACCTCTTTGGTCAGTTTGGTCAGAGGTGTCCTGTCTCTGCTTCCTCCCGGCTCCCCTCCTCCCTGGCATAGCATGAGGCTCAGAAAAGTCCTTGGTCAAACCAAAACATTACCAAGCAGTAACTATAAACACTGGTGTTATCAGCGCTGCCTCCCAGCCCCAAGATCAACAACACAGCACTGCACCAGCTAGAAAGAAGGAGAAAAATGACTGCTACTGCTGAACCCATGACAAGTGGTGAGGCTGAACCTCAAATACTGAGTTCAGTTTTGGGCACCTCATTACAGGAATCATAGAATTATACAATGATCAATGCTGGAAGAGACCTTAAAAATCATCAAGTTCTAACTCCCCTTCCACTAGACCAGATTGCTCAAAGCCCCATCCAACCTGGCTTTGAACACTTCCAGGATGGGGCAGCCACAGCTTCTCTGAGAAACCAGTTTCAGTATCTCACCACCCCCATAGTGAATAAATTTTTCCTAGTGTCTAATATAAATCTACTCTCTGTCAGCTTAAAGCCATTCCTCCTTGTCCTATCTCTACATGCCCTTGTAAAAAGCCACTCTCCAGATTTTTTGTAGGCCCCCTTTAGCTACTGGAAGCTGCTCTAAGGTCTTCCCAGGGCCTTCTCTTCTCTAGGCTGAACAAGTCCAACTCTCTCAGCCTTTCTTCATAGGAGAGGTGCTCCAGTCCTCTGAGCATCTTTGTGGCCTCCTCTGGACTTGGTCCAACAGGTCCATGTCCTTCTTATGTTGGAGGCCCCAAAGCAAGAAAGATATTGAGGTGCTGGAGCATGTCTAAAGAAGGGCAAAAAGCTGGTGAAGGGTCTAGAGCACAAGTCCGGTGAGGAGCAGCTGAGGGAACTGGGGTTGTTTAGTCTGGAGGAAAGGAGGCTCAGGGGAGACCTTATTGCTCTCTACAACTGCCTGAAAGGAGGTTGTAGCAAGCAGGGTGTTGGCCTCTTCTCTCACCTAACAAGCAATAGGACAAGAGGAAATGGCCTCAAGTTGCTCCAGGGGAGGTTTGGATTGGATATTAGGAAGAATTCCTTCACAGAAAGGGTTGTCAAGCATTGGAACAGGCTGCCCTGGGAAGTGTTTCAGTCACCATTCCTGGAGGTATTTAAAAGATGTGTAGATGTGACATTCAGGGATATGGTTTATTGGTGCACTTGCTAGGTTCACTGCTAGGTTAATGGTTGACTCATCTTTTTATCTCAAGTCTTCCCATTCCCTAACTCTTCTTCCCTCTTCTGATGTTAGGAGAAGCATGGTCCTGTCACTATCCATGAGGCAGGAAAATTATGAGGTTTTGCACCCCTTATTAGCCACAAGCTAGCTCTGACAGAGTACGCTGGTAATCCCCATTCAGACTAAATATTCTGGCCATGCAAGCAGACTTCAGCCCCCATAACTGTTTACAAATCACAGTTAGATTTCCCTGAGACAGGACTTTGTCTCATCCTACTAGCAAAACAGGATGATGCATATACCAGTACCTTAAAGTATGTTTGCCTACACCACTTTTTCAGACCTTTACCTGAGCATATTAATATATTCTCTCTATTAAGATTGTGTTATTGCTCTCCTGCATAGTAACTCTTAAGAACAGAAAGCAAATTGCAATTTCAAAACAGTTTTCACTTAACTCCTCTTCTTGTTTTGCTCCTAATTTACAAACAGGCTTTTTACATCACAAAGATCTATTCAAGAATAAATCATAACTTACCTTATTTCCAGGCTGCTGATTCCATTCACTGGCCTTGTATATTTTAATGACAGTCTAAGTATAAGAAACAGATTTTTAGCGTTACAGTAGTCAGCTTTAATTAGATCATTGTGAATTTTCAAGCAGAGGGAATATTCTAAATCAACAGGCAATTACAAAAGTCATATAGCAAAGGTTCAGTACACAGAAGAATACTTCTAGAGGGTTTTCTTTTCACCTAGGAGCAGGTGCTTCAAAGTAAAGGAAAACAGAAGTCATGTTTCATCAATGTACTTCCAGCTGAATTACTACCCAGTAACTGGCAATACCCCCCCCTTCAAGGGGATTTTACAATGAAATTATGGTTTCACTAATGCCAGTGGAGATTTCTGTGATTGTGAGATGGGGCACAGGGAAAAATGTTTGGACCAATTTAAACCAACAAAGTAGTAAGGACTGTAAGAGGGAAAAAATTGTGAAAATAAGGGACTGCATCTGAACAATTTTAGTGGTCTTGACTCAGTATTTTTCTTCCAAGAATATCCAATTTAGTTTTGGTTTGTTTTTTTTTCTTTTAATTTGGATGCTTTAGAAGAAGAAAATTAAAATTAGTATTAACTTGACGTGCATAATTTCTGATTAATTTTTAGAATCACATGTATTATGATATGGAATTTCTTGTGGTACTCACGTTGTATTGCTGTCTGAGCACTCAGAGGAAGAAGTATCCACAGTAGGTGTTACAAATGTTGCATTTGTCAAATCTATAAAAACTGAACTGCTGGTTTTGAGGCTGAAATTACTAGCATAAAAAAGGATGCATATATCATTTCCAGCGGTCACATTCAGGGGAGAATATGATAAACTGTCTTCTTCCTCAGTGGCCATTAATTGTCGTCTTAATTCCCCCACCACTACAGTTCTTCTAGAAATCTGAAATAACAGCATATAAAAAATTCATCCCCTTTGTAAGAGATAATATCAAATGACCACCCACCCTTCTTAAATCCTAAAGCAATCCCAATATTTATTATTGCCTGTCTACTTAATTTGCAATAAGTATAAAGTGGTGTTAACCTAGGTTCCCATGGTCAGGTGTCCACATGTGAAAACAAGCACCACTGATATCAAGCAAATTAATGTAAACCCATGTTGTTGATGCAGACTTAAGACAGCAGAATGCATTTGTGCTAACAAGTTAAAGACTTTTTTTTTTTTCAGAAGAATGTAAAGGAAGACGTTAACATTTTTCCTGTGAATGAAATCACAAGAAAACTTCAACTTGTCAGTTCAGTAACCATCTACCCTTAGTGACAATAACAGGTTTTGTACAATTCTTTTTAACGGGCATGAAAGCAGCAGCTTAACTACCAGTGTTATATTTAGGCTTTTCTGATGTCTCCTGGAAAAAGATCTATGCTTGTTTGGCTGGTGTGATCTCCTATGGGACTTCATTGTATATACACATTTGCTTTTAGGAGCTTTCCAGGAATTCCCTTTAATAGGTAATGCTTTTGTACAAATGTGCCCAGGGCATCATTGGTAAAATAGCCCTATTGATAGCAACTGTAAAAGCTAGCTGACCTTTTCAGATGATAACTAAATCCTCTTCATATCTTGTTCTTCACTTCTTACTCTGTTCACATCTGGGCTATTCCATTTATTTTTAAGACCCATTTCAGCTTTGCAACTTTGTATTCTACAAGTGGCCTCTACGCTTGGATAACTTTGGGATACAATAAATGAGGGGCATCACAGGGGTTACCAGAACTATAATTATGTGGAGCAATAGCCTGTAACCACTTTTAACAGGTTCAAATACAGGCAAGGACCATTTTCGAGTCTGAAACAAAGGATCTAATATCACTTTACAACCTGCCCATGGAGAGGAGCCCCAGAGGATATTGCCACCATAACTGCTGCTCTCTAAACGCTAGAGGCCATCTGTTATATACAGTGCATCTTTGCAGACATGTCCTATGAACAAAGCAGAACTGACTGAGTTAAAAACCTTCGACTAAACACTCAAATGAAGACTGCAATCTTCCTCTCCCATACATGCATACTTTATGAGTTTCTTTTCAATTCAGAGTAGTGCCTTTTCAAGTGCATCAGAACACGCATTATTTTAAATGAATATCATTTTCTTTAAAAGAAGAGTGTACAACAAAAGAAAATATTCAACTTTTGATATAAAACTTTTAATCTTCCCTTAGGCTCTCCTGAAATGTAATCATTTTATTTCAAACTGAGAGGAAGAGCTGAAGTCTAAATTATATCCTGTCTAACAATTGACTTCACTATGTGGGCCCCATGTATCATCCAAAGAGGGCTTTAAAACCTGTCTGCTAATAGCTGAAAACAATGCTACATTGGAGGCTGTGATTGGGCTAACTTGGGGGATTAGGTTTAAGTATCTTAAAACAAAAAGAAAGCTATTAAAATATAATCATAACACTACAGCTTTATTTCTCTTACTCCGCTGCCAGTACTTTGTCGTGAGGCTCTCACATAAAGATTCCCTCTAAAAAGCATATGAACCGGGAGACTGTTTGCTTGTGAAGAAGAGGTGTCAGGGACTAAGAAATTCACTAGTTTCCCATGATTAAACCTGTTTTAATAAATCTGTCCGTGCTGCAGGAGGACGGCAAAACAGCTTAATGAAAGCATTTCTGAAAGTGGGATTTATTTTGGTCATATTTGTAGCTGAAAATACAGGCAGTCATGGACTGTGGAGCCCTGCGAGTCATCACTTTCTGAGCTATAGGCAGGCAGGACTACTACACTAAAGAGGAGCATGAAAACATTAGTTCTCTGGAGGAATATCCCCCAAACTTTTACCAGCCTGTATATTTGTCCCTCAGCCTAGAGATGTGCTTCTCTAAGATACCTGTGGGTGAGGTAATTCAGCACATTCACAATCAGAGATTCAAGAAAATTTAGTCCTGAGGCTGGAAAGAGCATCCGTGACACACCCCAGTGTGGGACCCATTGGAGACCTGAAGACAGCAGTAGCTCCTTCCCATTGACATGCAGTGGGAAGCTGAGAGCTCCCCAGTGCATCCCTGACTATGTCTTAGGCACATTTTCTTACTCTTTTGTTGCTGCACAAGCATGAGCTTACTGAATTAAAATCATTCTCTCCATGCCATATATTTCATGCTAAACTATAAATGACAATATGTTTCCTTGAGAAACGGATTATACTTACATTGAATTCTTGTCAATCATATTAGATTGTTTAGGAAAAATCCACAGTGGTAGTGTTGTCAATCATTAAGCAATATTTTATTCTGTTGTTTAGTGCCCCCTTTGCCTTTACCTAATCTGAACCATGAGATGTTTGAGTCACTGTCTTGTTCCTCCAGATTTATCAATGACATTTTTTGATCTTGGATATTCAGTGAACAATCACAAGACCTGATTAAATAAGGCACAGAAAAGAAAGGGTGCTATTTACAGTGTCCTAGACCAGAACTGTAATTACAAACAGAATCAGCAGTAGAAGCAGCCTGGACAAAATTCTTCCCTTTGATCTGTGTTGCAAACCTAATTCAGAATCATCTCTGTTGGAAAGGAGAAAGACAGCTGATCTGGCAGCATTCTGATGCACCAACATGCTGATCTTTTCCAAAGTAAACAAACCTTACATCCAAAATTATTCATTTGTTTTGTTGCTGCCGGGGTTTTGTTGGCTGTTCCAAAACAGAATGGCTAGAGACAAGAAAAAGATTTGGGGCCATTTTATATACTTGTTTGTAATATGTAATAGTACAAACCAATATAAATCAAACGGTCGCAAACACAAATGAGAAAAAAATACAAAATACTGGGAAAATAAAATTTTCATTGGCTGAAATGATGAATGGTAATGAACCATAGAAACAGGTAATGTTTCATACTAGTTTCAAGATAGGATTTTTTGGGTATCAGTTTAACATATGGTTATGCCTTATTTTTCAGTCTTGGCATTTTTATTGCAATGCCTATGTGTGCACATAAAGGATAAGAAAACTGTCTTTGTGGTGCCTGTTGCTCCTTTTCAATTCTAATAATATGGATTTATGACCACATCCTCTCTGTGGAGTTATTGTAGCAGCTAAGGGAAGGGGAAGGTCTTTCTGTACTTTCAATGAGGGAAGTGAGGAGGAAGAAGGGTCCACTCCCTTTCTCTTTTTAGGTTGCGTCTTAGCCTAATCCCTGCCTCCATACTGTAGTGTGCACTGCAGCAGTGCGTTCTCTGTATACATGCTATTTAGATGGCAAAAGTTAATTTTCTAAATTAAGTCACAACACAATTAAACCATATCTTGGTACACAAAACTGCGTAAAAATCTCAGCTTCTATTAAAAAAAAATAAATACGAAGTGCAGTATAAGAACCAGATATTGCTTAATAGCAACAATAAATGCAGAAAAGAGCCTGAAAACATAGGGCATGCAGATGTAGACAAAAGCCAAAAATACTTTGTGAAAGGGAAGGTCAAAGAATCTTTTTGGATCACTTATGATAGCCTGAATCACGAGGTGTAACTAACACCCCAGGAGGGGAAACCAGCCACTGCAACTGCATCACAGCACCCCGAAGACAAATAACTGCTCTCTGAACAAGATTTTGGGCTTGGTAGCTTGGATCTTATGTATGTGTACAATTTCCAGAAGGGAAATTGCAAAGAAAATGGAGCCAGGTTCTTTTCAGTGGTGCCCAGTGGCGGGGCCTGAGACAATGGGCACAAACTGAAATACAGGATCTGAACATCAGGGAACACTTTCTATACTGTGAAGGTGACTGAGCACTGGCGCATGTTGCCCAAGAAGTTATGGAATCTCCATTCTCAGAGATGTTCAAAATCCAAGTGGACATGGTACTGGGCAACTTTTTTAGAAGGCCCTGCTGGAACAGGGAAGTTGGACTAGATGATCTCCAGAGCTCAATTCCAACCACAATTATCCTGTGTGATTCTGTTCTAAATAATTTCCAGGTCTAGGCTCTGGCATGACTTGAGTAGGATGCCGGATGGGGAAGGCTTCTTCAAATTCTTGGATTTCAAAAAGAAGTCATCTTGTTAGGGTGTGGTTTCCTGCCTACTAAGTGAAATACTCATATTTTACCTACTGCTTTTTTCAAGTCCTATTGTTTGAATTAACATATCAGTACAAAATATGAACCATGAGGTTTATCACCTACAAAGATATGAAATTAGGCATAGTACTGAAAAAAACCCACTGATTTGGAGCAACACAACATTTTGAGCAAGTTCCCATGCAGGCTTTGATGCACCAACTACAGTTTTTGTGCTCTGTTGCAAAGGATCTCACCTACCTCCAGCTAATTTTGACTTTCATTCCTTATAACTAAAACTGACAGAGACAAAATTTCTGCTCTGCTTCAGCTGAACCCAGAGGATGTTTAAACTACATTTTCCGCTAGGAAAGTTGTAGGGTGGAATGCTTGTGACCTACCTATATCAGAATTCCTCAAATGTTTCCAGTGGAGATGCCGAGTTTATCAGGAATTACCAGAAGCTCATGTGAATACACCATTATTTCTCATTCACCTGTCTCATTCAAGGTGGTATGTTATCAAAACTTCTGGGTAGCTTTTTAAATTTGAAATTTCTGTCATACTAAATCACCTGAAATTTCATAACTTGCATATAGTACAATAAAAAATACATATCTAAAGACTGCACACATCCCAAGTAATTGCACTTGCAGGTGTTTTCAGAACCACAAGTTCAATTTCTGAAACTGTTCTTTCTTTTCATAGAAAACTTCTTCAATGCAAACTTCAATGTAAACCTACATTAAAGCTTTCAAGGGAAACAAAGCCAGTAAAAATGTGCATTGAGGAGATTCAGGGAAATTTAGAAACCTCATTTAGAAAAGTCCATTTCTGTACTTACGTAGAAGCTGCAGTAAGCTCTTAGATTGTGAGAGCCAAGCCCTTACATTTTTTACTCAGACATATTTTCTGTCAACATTAATGATTTTTTTCCTAAGTAGAAGCTTTAAACTGACCAGAATCCCCACTCTATGCAGAGAAAGCAAGCAGGTACGTATTGTACTTCTCTTCAGTGAAATACCAAATAGAAAACTTGGTCTAGGTTATAACCAAAGAGAGAAACATGCTTTAAAATAAAGATAAAATAATTCAAAATCCATGGATAACTAAACTGTGACAATACTTGGCATAAGTATGGACTTGGATACCTGTATTACTCACATACTTATGTGCATTCACACATATACACATATACAAAAAGAATCGAGTAGAAATACACTCAGAAGTGGAGAATTTCTCATAGATCTCATTCTTTTCCCTACTGACTGCATGATCCAAGTGTAGATCCAGATGGAGAATGCAGAACTGAGGGCATTTACAAGAGGACCTAGGGAAGGAACTTAAAGTAGTCACACTTAAAAGCACACAGAAAGAAAACTTTTCAAAGCAGGATTAAGTTTTCATTGCTGAAACTGGAATAAACCCTTACCAAAACCCAGAAACTAAACTCCCAGAAGTGGAAGTTTATTAACACTTAGCACTAGACTTTCTCCTTTTCACTTCCACTTCAGCAGCTGGCAGGGAATCATTAGGCCACTGCTTGCTATCACACTGAAGTTAACTCTGCTTCAGTATGACAATACTGTCACTCGCACTCTCATGCAGGCACGTCCCACTGTGGAGCAGGGAATGGCGGCATACAGTGGGTGTTCCTGAGCCTGGGAAACCCTAGGGGAGTGCTGAGATCCTCTGGGAGTGTGGGGAATGTGAAGCTCCAAGGCAACCTTGGCTGCAGTGACCATGAAATGGTGGAACTGGCTGACTTTTTTTGCATGGTTGTAAAGCAGCTGCAAACCTAACCAAGACATCAGTGTAAATATCAATAGCATGACATTTTGCCCAGAGGAATCCTCCACCTCTCTTTCCCTTCTTTACTGTCTTCATGTGAATATTAGAGTCAAATATAAGACCCACTGTAAAAGTTAATCATCTCACTGTAAAAGATAATGTTTTCATAATCAATTGTACTGTTATGACTTGTGGAGAGCACCCAAGTAATAGTCTGATAAAGCAGGGGAAAAGAATGCAGAGGAATGAGGTACATTATATCAATAGCAATCATTTTTAATAATGATTACCATAATTTTCATGCCTTGCAGGATATACCACCAAGCTTGCTGGTCCACGTTATCATCTGATTGCTCCCCTGCCCAACCATGCATACTTCTAACAGTAAACCAAAGGCTCGGGACTGTGACACTCAGTTCCTACCTGGTGTTTTGCACCTCCCAGGGATTTTCACAAAAGTCAGGCTGGGACATGAATATTGAAGTCAGAATATGAGCCTCACTGTAAGAGTTAATCATCCCCTTAATGTAAAAATGTAAAAATCACTGTAAAACATAATGTTTTTATATTGATAGTGCTATTATGACTTGTGGAGAATACCTGAGACACGACCAAGCCTTTCTAGATCTTCTGTTAGAAGGGACAAGAAAACTGCAATATTTACTCCACTGCTCTGCTCAGTGGCCTTCACAGACACAATCTGCAGGGTCAGCTCATATGTTTATGGCTGGATGTGTTTCTTCACGGACCTGTCCTTTTGTGGCACTGGGCTGTATAAAAGAACACTTAACTGTCATTTACAGAGAATGTGACTGCCCTGTGCAACTGAATATGGTGCAGAGATGAGTGAGTTAGCAGGGACCATGCAAGCGACAGAACTCACAGCTGAGGAAGGTATTGTGAGGCACCACTTGCAATAATCATTCTGATTGAAAGGCTTTAAAATGAGGCAAGAAATTTTTGCATGTATGGAACACGTAAGTACATCTATAAATGCCACAGTAGCCCAAATTTTCTGAAGAAAATTGCATTTCCTGTTATTTCATGCTCCAGATTTTAACAGATTTTTATACCAACTTTTTTAGCTAGCTTAAGGAAGAGCAGGGTTTGGCCTATAAAAAGATCTTGATTTTATAAAACAAACCAGGATATGTACAAGCTGGAATAGCAGTGGAAGGAGCTGCCACACTTAATTCTCCACCTTAAATTCCACTGTCTTGAGCAATTTTGCCATGAAGATGAAAGAAGCTACAGATTTTACATCATTTTTAGACTGTTAAGGGGAATAGTCACTCCAAATGGCTGTTTTCCCCACTTTCTTATGTCCATATGTTGAGTCCAAGTGCCATGGGAAATGCGAAAAAGGATGAGGAGCCTCTGCTGCAATAACAGGACACAGATATGTGGTGAGGGTTGGAGCGAGGTAAGATCAGGGTCTGGTGTGTTACCTAACTGAAAATTGCAGCCAGTGGCTAAAATGTGTTATTCACAGTGCCGGGAGAGTTGCCAGCACTGTTTGTCCCAGATGTGGGCTACTCACAGGGAAATGAAAAATCTGAAGATCCATAAAAGTCTCCTTCTCTCCACTTAATATTTTGATCCTTTTGCACTTTAGATATCTAATCTGCAAAATGGAACCTCTCTACCTGTTCTTTCCCAACTTGAAGAAAGAGGTGTGGACAAGATAATCGTAGGACATGTTACACTTCAAATTTTTACTGATACTTCAAAAAATTGATTTTTTGACCTGAAGAAGTTGAACATCATTCCTACACGCCCTCAAGCCTGTCTGTAATAAATTACAGTCTAAATACAAGTGTGTTTTTCAGATGGTCAGATTCTCCCTGTAAAAGTACTGTGGTCGATGTGACACCACCATTCTTTGCTTTCAGCATCTCCACCTCTGTGTAACAACTCTTTTGGAGGAAACAGAGGAAACAAGAACTTGCACTGCAGGAACTTGTGAAGGGAGCCTGGCTCTGTCTTTCTAGTTTTGCTGAATCATAGAATCATAGAATAGTTAGGGTTGGAAAGGACCTTAAGATCATCTAGTTCCAATCCCACTGCCATGGGCAGGGACACCTCACACTAAACCATGCCATCCAAGGCTCTGTCCAACTTGGACTTGAACACCTCAGTGATGGAGCATTCACAACTTCCCTGGGCAACCCATTCCAGTGCCTCACCACCCTTACAGTAAAGAACTTCTTCCTTATATCCAATCTAAACTTCCCCTGTTTAAGATTGAACCTGTTACCCCTTGTCCTATCACCACAGTCCCCAATGAAGAGTCCCTCCCCAGCATCCCTATAGGCCCCCTTCAGATACTGGAAGGCTGCTAGGAGGTCTCCATGCAGCCTTCTCTTCTCCAGGCTGAACAGACCCAACTTTCTCAGCCTATCTTCACACGGGAGGTGCTCCACTCCCCTGATCATCCTCATGGCCCTCCTCTGCACTTGATCCAACAGTTCCATGTCCTTTTTATGTTGAGGACACCAGAACTGCACACAATACTCCAAGTGAGGTCTCCCGAGAGCAGAGTGGAGGGGCAGGATCACCTCCTTCAACCTGCTGGTCACGCTCCTTTTGATGCAGCCCAGGATACTGTTGGCTTTCTAGGCTGCGAGCACACACTGAAGCCGGCTCATGTTCATTTTCTCATCAACCCACACCCCCCAAGTCCTTCTCCGCAGGGCTGCTCTGAATCTCTTCTCTGCCCAACCTGTGTGTGTGCATGGGATTGCTCCGACCCAGGTGTAGGACCTTGCACTTGTCATGGTTAAACGCAAAGGCCAAAAATTCTAGCAAACTAGATCTCTTTGACAGGGAAGTTAAAATAAGGGATTTTTGGTTTGGGTTTTGGTTTATTGGGTTCTTTTTTTCCCCACAGGAAATCAATAAAAAGGTTCTTAACTTCTATTCTGCTTTCTTGACTCAGTATCCACTTAATTTTTCTGACAGCAGTGTACATATGGTAGAATGCATATATATAAATGAAACTCACATCACAAACCTTAGACAAAGCTAATCTTAGAAATAACATCCATGCTTTTTAAAAGGAGATTACCATGCCTTATTTTCTCTTGATAAAAGCTATTTCCTCTTCCAGGTTTGTCTCAAAGCAGACATATTCCCACCAAAGCCTACTTGACCCTTCCAGTTAACACACCTCAGCCAATGTCATCAGCCTCAGTTTCATAATTTCCTTCATCTCCTACCAGGCTCTAGCCCATCAGCTTAAAAAAAATGAGACCAAAGCATGCAACCTTTGCCAGCAGTTAGGTGTAACTGCCACCTCGGTGGCTGGAAGTTACTGACCCCTGTCATGATGCTTTGAAACTTTGGAAAACTGAACTTTATAAGGTGAGGGGTGTTAGAAACAAATACCAACTTCCTTCCAGCACTCCTATGGGATTGCTTTAGCAGCTTGATGCCTATTGCTGTTCCTACCCCATAGCTAAACTTCAGCGCCAGGTAATAGCAAACCTAGCTGGGGATTTGATTCAACCCCAAGCAATTGCTCCTGCTGGCAGTTCAGATCCTGAGAAAAACTGTGAGCAGTAGCAAGGAATATTGTTAGGGAAGTCATGTACTGAAGAGGAGGAAGGAGTTCTCAACAGTGAGGAGGCAAAGTGGGATCCAATACTCACCTTGCAATAGTTCTGCTCAATGTAAGGCAAGAAACCCTCCTTATTCTGTTTGAGGATTTTGCAAGTGATTGGGCTGAAAGCCCCAGAGGCAGAGATATCTAGCTGTTAGACTACTTGGGGTTTAGCTTTCATACTGTAGTGCACTAAAATGTAGAATGGCATTTTTTCTGATTCATTAAATATCTGTGCAGTCACTCAATCGCTTGTGCTGAAACAGAAATCCCATCACAGAAGAACAGCTGCAATGTTTCAATAAAATTGTAAACATTAAGGCTTTAGTAAAATAGAAAAGGACAGATCGAGAACAATATATGCCATGTCATATCAAATTGGTGTCAAGAATCACTTTAAGCACAGCTTTTACAGCAATGCTTCCATTAACAAATTAAACAAATTAACAAATAAGTGGTCCATGGCATTCTGTCAGGAAAATTACGAGTATCTTGACATTTTTATTGTTTTTTTTTTGCCTACCAGTGACACTAAGTACATATATCACACAACAACCCTAAAAACAGAGATTCCCATGTGTCATGGGTTCAGCAGCAGCAGTCATTTTTCTCCTTCTTGGTAGCTGGCTGCAGCACTGCGTTTCTGATTTCGGGCCTGGGAGCAGCTCTGATAACACCAGTGTTTTCAGTTACTGCTTGGTAATGTTTTGTCATGGCCAAGGACTTTCTGAGTCTCATGCTCTGCCAGGGAGGAGGGGCAGCCGGGAGGAAGCAGAGACAGGACACCTGACCCAAACTGACCAAAGAGGTTATTCCATACCACAGCATGTCATGCCCAGGATGTAAAACCAGCAGAGACCCAGAAGGGTGTGGTGGTGCAGTGGGGGGTTCGCTGCTGGGGGGTGCACTGGCTGGGTCAGGGCTTGGTGAGCAGTTGTATTCTCTTTCTTTGTACTTCTCCTGTCATTATTATTACTGGTGGTAGCAGTAGTGATTTGTGTTATACCTCAGTTACTAAACTGTTCTTATCTCAACCTGTGCGAGTTGCATTTTTTTCGATTCTCCTCCCCATCCCCCCAGGACTTGGGGAAGAAAGAGAGGAGAGTGAGAAAAACTGCGTGGTTGACTGGACTTAAACCACAACACCATGTGAGTTTGGAGTGAACTGGAAAGGCCACAGTGTGATACGGTAGAACCACAGTGCTATGGTACTAGGTTAGCTCCCAGAAGAAACAAAGACTTTTCAACTTCATGCTGGGCAAATTTTCCTCCTCTCTTACAGCATCCCCAGCTAACAGTTCAGAAATCCACTGGCGAGTCCCACCATTGTCTCTTGGTTTGCTGTAGTGTGACTGGTGCTAACATAGGTGACTGCACAGGGGTCTGACTGTACAGGTGCGGATATAAATTTCTGACCCAGACATACAGAAATCAGCTGTGTTTGTCCAATGCATATCACAAAATGCAACAGTATTATTTTATGCAGGCAGAAGTTTTAGAGAGATTACTGCAACATCTCTTTTCTAGTGCAGTGTATCGCTGGTCAGACTTTGAGAAGGTATCAGAGTTTTCTCATCTCCAAATTTTATAAAAGGCATATTCTGCCACAGAAAAAAAATTAATTGAAAACTCCATACTATCTGGGCTTACTGTGAAGTTTCAGCTAAGTAATAATAATACCTAGCCTTAAGTAAGCTGCACATTTTACCCATTAATATCTCAGAGCTCAGCACAAGGGAGCATGTATCTTCATAGTCCCACAAAGGAAGGTCTGTGGGACTTTGTGCAGGTTGTACGAACAATCGGTTGAGTCCGCTTGAGGAGTCTAGAGATGACAAAATGTGTTGTTTCTTGAGGAAATCTAAATACACAGTATGTGCAATTAAAAAGCACAACAGGAGCATTTATTGAAAAGAAATGCATGAAGTTAAAAAGTAGTTAATTAAATTACGTCCCTGGTGGTGTTCAAGGCTGGGTTGGACAGAGCCTTGGGTGACATGGTTTAGTGGGAGGTGTCCCTGCCCATGGCAGAGGGGTTGGAACTAGATGATCTTAAGGTTCTTTCCAACCCTAACTATTCTATGATTCTATGTTAGCAGCAAAAGTTCCTGTAATCAGTCGATTTTCTAATTAGACAGCTTTCTAAAAAGAAATATATTAGTTCACTGAGATCTGATCCAATTTAAAGCTGTCAGCTACAAAGGATGGGGTAATATAGTCCTCAGAAACCACATCTGCATTTCAACAGACAAACACTGCCGTAACAGTCTGACAACATTTTATTAACACCCTGGACTAGTTCTTAGCTTTGTCTGCTAAAGCTCTAATGTGCAAACTTTGTGAATAGAGGCTTGCATGCAATTTCAGGTTCACATTTTTGTGTAAAAGCCTGTAGGATTTAGTAAAATTAAATTTTACATCATTTAAATAGAACTATCCATTGATAAAAAAAAAAAAAAGGATATATTTATTTCTCTGTTAAACTCATAAATATGCTTGAAAAAAATATGCTTGGGAAATAATAAACAAATAAATATGCTTGACAAAAAATAATTATCATCCTCTACCCTAATTTTAGAGGCATGCATGCTGTACTTATGAGTTTAATGGCTACATATGCAAATGGCTGTGTATGAATAATGACGTCCCCTCCTTTCAGTTTCAAATGGCAGAAAATCATTAGCTGATGGCTTTGAACAGAGTCTAATACTTCAGGGATAACAGGCAGGGTAAGAGTTAGAAAGCAGATTAAAACATAACCACTACATGTGAAATCTATCAGATCTAGAACTGTCAAATGCCTTCCTACCACAAAACCCTGAATGTTTAAAATTGAAACATTCTGTGGCACTACATGAAGTGAATGAATTCTTATCAAAAGTGAAAAGAAAGATAGAAAATGACACGCCAGTTGAAACTAAACTGAAATAATCCAGGTTTCTTCTCACTAGTTTTAACTGTGTTACAGATTGGATGCACTAAAACTTAAGGGGGTTTTTATTCTGCCACCAGATCACAAACACTTCCCAGGGTCAGGGATCTGCATTTTATCAATTACTGGCAAATTTTTATGGTTTGGCAAAATGCGCCTTTGTTCCTCTAACAGGTACCTCTTTAGCACAAACAACAGAGGCGGCAATAGAAATGTAATGGTGCAGGATACAAATGCTTTTGCCAGCACACAAGGCATCCCTGTGGTTGCATCAGCTGGTTCTTTTACCAGACTTATTCATTTAATTTCCTACAAAGGGAAGAAACACAAGAAGTACTGCAGGTAGATGTTTAGAGCAAGGCTGGTCTGACCCCATGCAGGAGCTACCTAGCTGCACAGCACCGAGCTGCTGGCTCTTCAGCCCTGGGAACATGCAGGGAGGAGAGACACTATGATCCTCTGGGTGGATGGGATTGTTCCCCATTTCTAACCCTTCACTTCCCCAAACTGGGAATACATATCTGCCTCTGAAAACAATCATGCCCATGGGCTTTGGTGTCTCGAGAAGGGGCTGAAAATACAAGTCTCTGTGTTCACCAGTACCAATGAATGGAAAAAGGATTCAGAGTTCCCTGACATGACTTGCAGATCCTTAATCACAACAGTAGGATCTTGAGAATCTAACCTGTTTCACTGCACTGAAAGCAGGGAAAACTGCATCATGCTTGGGGTGCTACCTACCCAATTTCCAGCTGACACAGCCACTTTTTGCTGCGGACTTCCTGGTTGCCAGCAGTACAATGATTTACATGCAGCAGATGTTTGCTTGATGTGGCAATTATTTTCATTTTCAAACGTGGCAATTCTACAACAACCTATAGGTGAGCATGATGAGGAAAGTATGCAGGCTTTCTTTAGTAGAGCTTTGTTTAGTCTGTTGGCTGCCTTTTCTGGCTCATAGCCTTTAGTTAAATAAGTTACATATTACCTTTCACATTCCTGTCCCAGAGAAATGCTATGTCAATATCCCAACCCCCCACTGCCAAGACACAAGACCAGCTAAATTGTGAGACCAAAGGTCCACAGCTCACTGCCAGTGCTACTGATAGTAACTGGGAGCTAAAAATAAGAAAAAGGTAAAAACAAATAATACTTGCCCCAGGACACCCTCCAAGATTTCTGTAACTGTCTGGGTTAGAATCCTTCAGAGCTGAAGGCTGCATTCAAATGAACACATGTAATAGGACCTTATTTCAACTCTTCCTTCCTATCTTTCTTCCATCAGTTCACCAAATCACTGAAATCTGTGTACTTTCATCACCCTAAAATTGTTTATTTTGTTTCTTTAAAGCAATTTGGTGTTTCTGCATTCCTGCACCCTGACCTGTGAGTGGAGGTAATCATGATTACTGGCCAGAGACAGTATAATTATCTGCAATTATTTCCTGTTTAGTCCATTCATGTAATTGATGCTTTTATTTAATATTTGCTTCTTTGAATGTCACATTTTCCAACTAAGACATTTTAATCTCCTAGCTCTACTGTATCCCGCTGGAAATGGGTGGCCAGAATTGCACACAGTGTTCCACTGGCAGACCTGCACTGATGAAGGGCATAGTGAACTAATTGACTCTTGCTGCTTTGCCCTTTTCCTTTCCAACACGCTTGGTAACACTATGCTTGCTATTCATCCCACTGCTGACTGTTGGGATGTTCCAAGAGATCTACCCACATTCACACCGTAATCCCTCTTCTGAGAAACAGCAGCCACTCACCACAGTGTAATATGCATATTTAAGGTTTTCCTTATGTGTGTTACTTTCCTTCAGACTGGATTTCATCTGTCATTTTATCACCCAGTAAGGCAGTGCTGTGAGTAGTTTTTCCAAGTTGTCTGTACGTCAGGAAACTTTGGCACCTTTGGATTTCAGCCCCCTTTTCAAACTAACAACATCTCTGTTGAACATCACAGGCATCACCATCAATCCTCACAGAATCCCACGGGTAATTACTGCCCACTGCAAACATCAATCCTTTATTTTTATCCTTTATTCCCTACCTTTATTTTTTATTTTTGTGCTAAAACTATTTCAGTTTTTTACTTTTTTTACTACAGCAACATGATCACTTTTACCTACATATTTTAAATGTCTCAGAAAACACCAAATCATATTATATTTTCTTCATATATCCACATATTTACTACCTTAGATTCAACTGTTCTTTTAAGTACAGAAGGCAAGTTTTCTGGTTGTATTTCTCCAAAGATATGGACCCTCTTTTCAAACTCCATGTCACACTTGACACTTCCTGCTCCTCTGGGATTAAGACTGAAATAATTTGTAACATATATATATATAATATATATACCACAATTTATAAGTAAGTTGTACATTAGAAAACATGACAATTAATAGTTTGGCAGTTTCTTATTTTAGTTAAAATTTAGGTGAAAATTATTTGACCTTGATGATACTATTCATTTTATTGATTTACTCTGAAATCTCTTCTACCACCACTACAGCAGCAGCAAATGTTTTTGAGGCTGGATGATTTCTGTAAAAGTCTTTAAACTGAGAACTTCTCTGCGTTCCACCATTGAGATGATCAGTGGAACAAAGTCACTGGACTTTGTTTTGCCACTCATTTTTCTGACTTCCTCTGTTTTGTTAGATAAAATGCTCTCTGAAACAATTCTTGTCTATTGCAGTTTTATTAATAGTTTTTATGTCTTTTGCAAATTATTTTTTTTTAATATCTGTCATGGGTTCAGCAGCAGCAGCAGTCATTTTTCTCCTTCTTGGTAGCTGGTGCAGCTCTGTGTTTTTGATTTCGGGCCTGGGAACAGCGCTGATAACACCAGTGTTTTCAGTTACTGCTTGGTAGTGTTTTGGTCTGATCAAGGACTTTCTGAGCCTCATGCTCTGCCAGGGAGGAGGGGGAGCCGGGAGGAAGCAGAGACAGGACACCTGACCCAAACTGACCAAAGAGGTTATTCCATACCACAGCATGTCATGCCCAGGATGTAAAACCGGAGGGCAGAGACCCGAAAGGGGTGTGTGTGCACAGTGGGGGTTCGCTGCTGGGGGGTGCACTGGCTGGGTCAGGCTTGGTGAGCAGTTGTATTCTCTTTCCTTGTATTTCTCTTGTACTATTACTGGTGGTAGCAGTACTGATTTGTGTTATACCTTAGTTACTAAACTGCTCTTATCTCAACCTGTGGGAGTTGCATTCTTTTGATTCTCCTCCCCATCCCCTGGGACCGGGGGAAGAAAGAGGGGGGAGGGAGTGAGTGAGTGAGAGACTGTGTGAGTTTTAGAGCCTTAAACCATGACAATATCATTAAGTCTGCCATATGATTTTGCACTAAAATTGCAAGAACTTCTATTCTTTTTAATTTTCTGTATGCACACAGGACTTTGCTTTTTGAAGTGTGGCTTTATTTCTTTTAATAGCCTCACCTCTTTCACTCTGTTGTTTAATTATTCCACATGCTTCCATGTGGGGAGGAGGGTGAGGGGAAAGAAGCTGTCTTTCAAAAATGCCTTCTGACATATAGCTTGAGCTTTTATTATGTTGTGTTTGTACAGACACTGTCAGTCAGCATAATTAGTGGAGCCTACCAGGCAGTTCACCAAATCAGAGATACATGGATCATGTCTGTTAGGTTAAAGTCTTATTGGATGCTACGTTCAGCCTCAGTCTTCAAAGAATAGGACTCTAGAATTCCCAGAATACTTTGTCTCCTTGAACCAAAATTTTCTTTAAAATACAACAGAAGTCCCATTCAGATCTGTTCTGTCACCCTGCTAAATCTTTTACCTTGGCATTTTCCTTCCAGAAAGTTTTCAGCAGCCTACCAACAAGCCGTATCAGTACGCTTCCTTACAGTTACACATTCCATTTATTCTATCCCATTTTAGCCTTACACCTTAATTGTGTTCTGAATTATATTTATGACCTCTGCTTATATATGACTGTATTTTTAAGAGTTTTCATTGCCATTTTTATACCTGCATTTTATCAATTTCTGAGTTTTTTTCCTAAGACAGAATACATCCTCACTTGTGTTCTCCACCATCCCTCTCCCACCCCAGGTTTCCTGGTCCTTAGTTTCAAACACAAAATAAATACAACTTTTGAATTTGATGTATATGGAACACCTGCATAGGCTTCATTATGCCTTAAAAAGTGAGTTAGCAGATGAAAATAAAAAACCGTTCTGATCAGATAAGAATTAAGAGTTCAGTTCCATGCTGCCCTTCATTTCCCAGTGAAGCCAATAAGTGTGTATATATATATATCAATAAATATGAAAATAAAATGAAAGCTGAAGTTGCAGAAATGTTTAAAGTGAATCCTAATGCCCTAATGCAAAGTCTGGGGTTAAAGGTAAAACACTAATTTGCACTTATTTCCCGGAATTTCCCACTAACACGCAGAATGAATCATACACGATTGCTAATAAGCATTTCTCACATCCTTAGCACTCAATTTCCAAGCTAATTTGCCTAAATGTTCTTTTTTTTTGCTCTAGACTGCCTTAAACAGTCCTTTCCTATTAAAAATACTTTTTCTTCTTTCTTTTTTTTTTTTTTTAGTAAAAACCCCATCTAAGTGCATATTCTTCATCTGCAATTTAAAGGTGTTTTTTTTTTTATTATAATGGAATTATTTAAGTGGGGAGAGGACTAAACAATGAAGAATTCCTTTGGTTTCTTCTTTTAGGTTGGAAACACTTATGCTTTGTTATGCTAAGTCAAACTGTAATAGCTCCTTCAAATGTAAAAAATACAAGAGCAAATGGATAAGGAAATTCCTATATTCTAGGATGCATGAGGATATTAACCTTACAATGCCAAGTCCTGCAAATGGCATTATAAGCATTTTTCTAACATTCCATTCATGGGGAAAGCTCCCATCATATAATGTTTGAGTACATTAAATGGTTAAAAGCATTGCATTAATCAGAAGCATTCATTAATCAGAAGCTGGAAGTTAATGGGTGGATTCTGCAGAGTTCAGTCTCCTCAGAGAGGTGAACTGAATAGTCAACAAGAGAGGAGGTGGATTTCAGTGGAAGAGAACCCTTAGTGGAAGAGCTCTGTGAAATGTAGAAGGCAAAAACTAAGAAAATTCAACCACCAGCACTTGTAAAAGAAGATAAAAACTTTTCTTACGCTTTTCAGCTGGATTTGACATAAATAGGACCTTCAAGATACCTTCGGGAGACACTTTTTAAGGGTCAAATGCAACCACTTGTGCTGTAGATGCCCATGGTACTCATGGCTGAATAAAGTCACTGTAACTCATATTGCCTGGCTCTGAGTGGGATCAAAGATTCAACACACTTAAATGCTAGCCAGAGCAGACAGCTTGTCAAATGAAGCAGTCAAAAGCCCACAGTAGCTGAAGCTGTCTGAAGGTGTGGAGGCAGTACTGAAGGTTTAAATAGCACTTCACAATGCATCTGTACAAAGTGTAGTCAGCAAAAAGATTATCAGCTGGGAGGTAGCCATAAATCTCCTTTTGGCAATATGTGGTTCCTCAACATTCAATATAACTGGGAAGCGATAACTATAAAGCTGTCTTGCAGAAGTTACAGAAGCAAACTTGCAAAAATATGGCATGGACTGGAGTTTCATCTCATCCTACAGCAGTACCCTACAAAATAGATCAGAAGGATCCTACCCTAAAGAGCCTTTGATTGGAAAAAGAACCCTGGTTGTTGACTTCAGATGTAGACATTTACACTTCACTTGCCCAGAATGAGGTGGTACAAATCACCCTCTCAGAGTAAGAGCAATTCAGCCAGACCTTGAAGGCTGAGCATTTTAGAACAAGAGCAGAAAGATGTGGCAATTGCCTTGCTGGAGGAAAGCAGATCCTTAATAACATCATGGGATATCTAGAGGAATCATCAACTGGTTAGTGAAACTATCTCATCTAGGTCACCAAAAAGCCTATGTTTCAGGGTCTTAACTCTGTCTTCAAGATCTGAATGCTGAAACTGGAGCAGAACAAGCACCAGCCTGAATAAAATTCTGTCATGCATTGGGGTAATTAACTGATAACTGTGATAGCCCAAAGGGATCTATGGCTGCACTGCCTAAACTAAACAGCTCTTTCTCATCAGGTCCTAAAAGAGATTCAATAATATGAGAGTTTCCTATCTCATAAACTCATTTCCTGTGAAGCCACTACCAGTCTGGAATCTTTTCCAATATATCTCACATTTGTTTTTCTCTGCTTGAGGTAATGGAAGAATGAGTGAATATAAAAAGACAAAACTACAAAGCCATTAACTGCCCAACAGCAAGGAGGTAGTGTTATCACGAGAGAAGTATCTCATAGCCCCAGTTGTTGGCAGCTTCACTGCATAAAATTCATTTACCTGAGCAGAAGGAGCTGTTCATTCTTTTTTCAAGTGTCATGTTTTAAACTCATTTCCTTCAATGAGAAAAAGCCAACTTAACTAAGTGCAAACCTTTCACACTGAATAATTGCTATTGATTTTTAAATGTACTAAGTAATCACAGAATGATAGAATGTTTGGGTTGGAAGGGACCTGAAAGATCACCTGGTTCCAAACTTCCTGCCATGGGCAGGGACACCTTTCACTAGACCAGGTTGCTTAAAGCCCCATCCAACCTGGCCTTGAACACTTCCAGGGATTGGGAAGCCACAGCTTCTCTGGGAAATCTCTTCCAGTGCCTCACCATCCTCATAGTGAAGAATTTTTTCTAATAATAATATCCAATCTAAGTCTCCACTCTGTCAGTTTAAAGCCATTCCAACCTTGTCCTATCCCTACATGCCCTTGCAGAAAGTCCCTCTCCAAATTTCTTGTAGGCCCCCTTTAGGACTGGAAGGCTGATTTAAGGTCCTCCTGGGGTCTCCTCAAGGTTGAAGAACCCCAGCTCTCTCAGCCTGTCTTCATAGGAGAGATGCTCAAGTCCTCTGATCATCTTTTCCATATGATCAAAGTCTTTTACTTCTCATGTATAGTGATCTCAGTTATCACTGGGGAGTAACTCTGTAACTTCTAGATCATGATACATAGTCTTTATAGTTTAAACAAAAGGAGTTAGTCCTTTATCTTAAGGTTATGAAACAGTTCACATCTTCCCCAATTCAAGCACAGCCAAATATACGCAATACATACTAAGAAGAGGTTAGATGCAAATGCACAGACCGATGAACCTCAAAGGTACTTTTTGTTTTGCCTTTTCTAGTTCTGTGCAGAAGCTGATAACCTTGAATGCACTGAAATATCTTAAAAGTTTTTTGGGGGTGAGGAAATATGCTTCAAATGGGTTTATACAGCATTGAGTTTACAAAATTAAGAAAAGTTTTAATTGCCTTTTTTTTAATGCAGAACATCTTAAAATACACTGCTTTAATTATTTAAAAGTGCTCCAGTTGCTCAAACTAAGTCACTTTAATTTAGAAAGCCTGTTGAAATATGCATAGATGTAAAATTCAACAAACTTTAAAAACTACTCAAAAAATTCCTTCTTACAATACCAATTCTTTCATTAATTAAAAATATTTTTCATTCCAATTGTTCTAAATGCAATTTTCAGCTAAGTGTGCCTTTGATTTCAAAGAGTAAATATCCACAATAACTAAATAATTTTTTATTTTTACTTTGGATCTCTGTTAAAAAAAATTACAAAAAGGGCAGATCAAAAACCCCTGGACTCAAAAAGGGCAGATCAAAACCCCTGGACTAAATTCTCCCTTTACCACAAGAACATACACCATGGACAATGTCAATGTGAGCTTGCTTCCTCATGCTTTTTATTCTAAGTCTGCTCTTCAAAATCCAGTCTCTGGAAATGAATTTCACAGGGTGGATTACTGAAGAAAGTTCCTGGTTTTCTTCAGTAGAACTAGCCTTTTTCCTAGAGTCTGAAGGGACTATTCTGATCATCTTGTTGGTCAGCCAGAGGTTAAAGACCCTATCTCCCTGCAAAACCCCAGATTATTTCCAGTTGAACACAGAACACCTTTGGGGGTTCATCCACTTTTGGCTTAAAGAACATTTATGAAGTGCAGTCAAGTTGCCTCTTATTCTTCTTTTGGGTAAGCTAAAGGGACTTCACCACCACACCCATTTAAAATAGGTTTTCTAGGTTTTGTTCTTGTTTTAAGAACAGATGTGAATTTTTCATAGTGTTCTCTCTTGAAAACTCAGCAGCTTTCAAGATCCTGTCTGCACTGCTCACAGTAGACCTAGGTAATCCCACTAATGGTTTTCCTGTTGCCTAAACCAAGGAAATTATATCTTCTGTATTTTAAATAACTTTACCTTGAGTTTGAATTAAAATTCTAATTAAACTAAGCATCATATTAGGAGCTCATATGTGTTGCCACTGGAACAGATATATTTCTTTCAAAGTTGCTGAGGCATACAGCCCATCCTTCATAACCCTCTCTTTTTAGTGGGAACTCCTTTCTGTTTTTCTCAAGGCATGACTAACCTCCATTTAATTACATTAAAATTAAAATATGAATATTTCTTGAGTACAACCTGCGTGTCATACAAACCAGATAACTCTGCATAAATAACTATTCTGCAATGCTACTTACTGCTAACACAATATGATGTGTTCTATAAATGGTGTCATAACTGTCGGGAAGGGTGAAAACTTTACTTCCAGTTGTAAGTACCAAGTACTGATTAAAAAGAATGAAAAAGCTAATTTAAAAAATTACATATTAGTAGCCTTCAGTTAACTAACACTTTGCCTTTAACGACGAGCCATGCTAGGATGCTCAATAAGGTTTCATGTAGAACTTGCTATAAAACCTGTAGAGGTGGTTGGAAAAGAAAAAAGTATTGAAAATTACAGTCCTAAAGATAACTGCAGATTTATAATCTCCTAGAATGGTAAAAATTCAGCAGTTATGTAATACAGCTATCATACATGAAAATTCATTTCTGGTCAAAACCTCATATAATACAGATTGCTTGCTTGTGTAATCTTGAAAATCATCTACAGCATTCCTCTCTAAACATTAAGTTGCTAGTTGCCAAAAATCTGACAGCTCTAGGCACTGAAGATTACTCACCCTTGAAGGTTTCACTGCAGTATAAATTACTGAAAAATTAATCCCTCGTTCCTGCAAATCCATGGTCAGTCTTCCAATCATTTTGTCTATAAATAGAAACACATATAATTTAACAAACTCTGTAAGCTGAGAAAGGTGAAATTGTACAGTAGCTGGAAAATTAATGAGTTAGATGTTTAAGATTTAGTTTATTTAAGCAATTTAGGTGCTCATACCATTTATATGTCTCAAGGTACAAATGGGGTAAGATGTGTTCAGTCTCTTGAAAAATGCACAATTTCAGTGAGACAATACAAGCAATTAGATTACAACAATTCAGAAAAAAGGGCAATTTTGAAACTGAAAATTAAATGCCACAGAAACAATACCTGAATGGTTGAACTTTGGGCAATTAAAAGCAAGAGCAGAAGAAATCACTTAAGAGATGAGAGCAGGATGCATATACTGTCAGTAAATATGAGTTAATAAATAAATAATAAAGTTTAAATAGTATTATTCTGTGATTTACAAAGTACACAGAACCAATCACTGAGAAACAATACCCCCAATGTAGTACTTAGTTTGGGACATAATCTGCGTAATACCGGCATCAGTATTCCTTTTTGCTTCAGTGGATTTAGAGCCTCATTCTGCACCCTTAACAGGATATAGAAAATTTTGGTCTTGACTACACTGGGGGTCAAAGGAGAAATATGATGAGATATTTCTGAAAAAGAGAAGGGCAAAGTCAAGTAATGAAGAGAGGACCTTGCACAAAGGTCCAAAGACACCTCTACAGAAGATCCTCCTTTAGTCCTGAAACCACAGGCAGTTGCGCCAAGTACTTACACCTGACAAATGTTTCCAAGCTGTATGCAGAAATATTAGCATCTGCTAATAATAAGAAGCATAATAGCTGTGAATCAAGAGCCATTATTAGTGTTGTTATTGGGATTGCTAGAGAAATAAGAACGCAGACTCACATTTACTGTTTCATTGCCTTCCCACTTCTCATGCATGTGCCAGTGTGGTGAATGGATATTTTATAGCCTGGACATACAGGCTTCTCAAATTCCGAGGTTATACTTTACAGAAATTGCATTTCATTTTCATGCACTGGAAGTACAGCTTATACTATTATCCTTTTAGCTACTTCTATTTATAGCAATTATGATCTGCTGGCTGAGTAAAACATTTAGCTTTTGTAAAAATGCAAGAACTGGGTTTTCTGCAGGGTTTTAATCAAACTGATTTCCTCATACCAGTCAAGAATTGTAGGTATGTAAATCTTCCTTCTAAAAATTATTGCTAGAAGGCTCTACTCTAAGAAATGGACTTACTCAAAAACAACTGCTTATGTGCTCCTAGTGTAATTGTATTGGGTGTACAGGCATTACATAATGTAGGATTTGAATTCTACATGCACAGGATGCAACTCACCGGAAATTCTCAGCAGCCTCAGCTAAAATTTGCAGCAGAAAAAATAATACATAGGAAAATGCATGGGTTGTCTCTGGATTTTGTTCTATTAAAGCAACCCATTGCTTTCTGAAATAACATTATTTGCATATCACTTTAGTAAGGAGCTTTGCGTAACTACAGTAACCAGTAACATCTACAACTGTTGCCTTTAGGAAGATTCTAGAGGCAATTCCTTCATTCAGAGAAGCTGCTGTGAACACCCTCATGACAACAGAGTTGATATGGATCTTTGTTTGCCTGTGTTCAAAATTCTACCTTGCTTCTGAAGTGTCTGCAAATTTTCCAAGGAAAAGGGCCCAGATTGTCCACCATGTTTTAAAGCATGTGAATTACATGGTTAGCCATCCCAGGCTCTTTGATGGAACAAGAGGCATCTCCAGGAGGTGATATTGATGTTAGAGTGGTTCTACTCAAGTGTATTTTTTCTTTTAGATAGCATGGATCAAGAAAAAACTACATACATCTATGAATGTAAAACAGTTTGTCTAGGGTAACACCTTCCAGTTAGCAAAACTGCCCGAATTTACACCCTGGTGGAAGAAGTAAACCCCTCTAATTCATTGAAGACACATCCCTTGAATTTCACCAGGGAGTGTGGTATTACTGCTACTGTTAATGTCTAATTTACTTTAATTTCTTTGTGTAAACATGGATGGAAGGGATGGAAGAAATTAAATGAGAAGAAATGTTCTGGAAGAAGAAAGGTGACAAGAAGAGTACAAACTACAAACAGGAGTGAAAGAACAGAAAAGAATAAGATGAGAGGGGGTAAATTGAGAGAGAAGAGAAAGAGTGGAAAGCACTGAGAATCAGAGTGGAAAAAGGAATACATGCAATAGTAATTAAAGCACTTTATCTTAAGCAGATGGAGTCATAGGCAGCTTTTCCATCAGTTTTGAAGTATGCTGGTTCCAGCAGGTAAGACTGACATGACAGAATGCAACCTTCTAAGCAAAGAAACATTTAGGAAATCTGTCAAAAACTGAGTAGCTATGTCAAACACTACCTCATGCAAAAAAAAAAAGAATACTGAAAAGAAGCATACAGAAAACCGTAAGTCTGAATCCCTTGAAACCTGAGCAGATTCTGAATTTTGTAATGAGTCTCATTTTAATAACATGCTAAAAACCTCTGCTTACTCCAGCTTCTAGATATTTCAGAGCAGTACATTTCCCATGGGAAGAATCTGAGGACATTTGCTCCGTCTTACAGAGCTTCCTGTCTGCAGTGAGTAAAACAGCAGGAGAGATTTCTCTAACATTTTATTACACCAGATTTTAAAACCCTCTACAGCGGAAAGCAAAGAAGTTGCTGTGACAAACATGAGTCTTTGTGAACTTCTAGGCAGCCTAATAAAGGTCTGCAGTGTTCTCCTATGGGTTTATTGCTGATACTGACAAAAAACCCCAACAACTCCACTCCATATTTATAAATTAACAATTCTCTTATCATAGAATCACAGAATCATAGAATAGTGTGGGTTGGAAGGGACCTTCAAAGCTCATTTAGTCCAGCCCTCCCTGCAATAAGCAGGGACATCTTCAAAGATATGAGGTTACCAGAACCACATCCAGCTTGGCCTTGAATGTCTCCAGGGATGGTGCATCCACCAGCTCTCTGGGCAACATGCTCCAGTGTTTTATCACCCTTATGGTAAAAAGTTTCTTCCACACATCCAGCCTGAATCTCCCTTCGTTTAATTTAAAACCATCACCACTTGTCCTATTACAACAGGCCCTGATAAAAAGTCTCTCCCCATCTCTCACAGGCCCCTTTTAAGAACTGAAAGACTGCAATAAGGTCTCCCTGGAGTCTTCTCTGCTCCAGGCTGAACAACCCCAAATCTCTCAGCCTTTTCTCATAGGAGAGGTGTTCCATTCTTCTGATCATTTTTGTGGCCCTTCTCTGGACACTCTCAAACAGGCCCATGTCTTTCCTGTACTGAGGACTTCAGAGCTGGATGCAGGACTCCAGGTGGTGTCTTACGAGAGCAGAATAGAGGGGCAGAATCACCTCCCTTGATGCCAATCACGGTCCATTGGATGCAGCCCAAGATTGTCCTGGGCTGCGAGTTCACACTGCCAGTTCATGTCCAATCTTTCATCCTCCAGTACCCCCAAGTCCTTCTCTTCAGGGGTACTCTCAACCCCTTAATACCCCTTGTATTGATACTGAGATATTACCCCAACCCAGGTACAGGACCTGGCACTTGGCCTTGTTGAACCTCATGAGAATGAGGTTCATGTGAGAAAGTATGTGAGAAATAGTATTTTTTGTTGCTTACCCAGGTAGGACCTAGCAGCAGCCCCTCTGCAACAAACACCAATTAATTCTCAATCTTGCAAGCAGTTTTGACCTTGAAGGGTCTCCTGACAGCAATATTCAGCAAATGACCATGGTTGTGCCTAAACACCTAGAGCTGCTGGAGCCTGAACTGCATGACTTGGAAGACTGTGTCCGGGACACTTACCTGCTACTTTCGGAAGGACTCTCTTCCGACTCTCTCCATCTGCTGCACAGACCTTCAATGTTTAAAGGAACTGTGGCTCAGCAAATTTCATTTGAATTAAAACTTCCTGCTGATGTTATTTCCAGTTTTGATTCAGCAATACATTGAGTGGCCGCTTTGGCAAATAAATCAGAAAGTGAAGATTCAGACCACACTCCCACTTTTCTAGATCACAGCTGAGATGCAGAATACTAAGTGCAGATTTTGCACTTGGCCATACAAAGCAACACATCTTCCCTCATCCACACACCTTTTCCCTCATAACAGCTAGATGACACTAACTAGAAAGCTGGTATAGCCTGTTCCTCCATCATCCCACAGGTCTCCCATTGACTTTGCTGGTCCAAAACAAAGTGGCCTGAGACAGGGTTTGGGAAATTTATTCTTGAGTTTGTGCAGCTGGTGAAATAAATGTCCCATAAAGAAAAAGCTAATGTTTAGGTAAGGCCAGCATTAAACTAAGGCTTTTCATATTTAATATGCTTGGGGACAAGAAAACAGAACTAAACAACTCCTCTGCAAATCAAGGCTGTAAATCCAGCTGCTTGCATACAAAAACCACACTCACTTTGGAGTAGTGCAAAAACAAAGAGGAAAGGACACACCACTGATTCCAGTGCTAAGGTATTTTCCCCTGATTTTCAAATTTACACCCCCAGCTTTAGGCAGAAACAGTCATAGGCACCAAGAACACTATTTAATTATTAGCCCACTACACTACGCTACACTACACTAAGCTACGCTACACTACACTAAGCTACGCTACACTACATTACACTACGCTACACTACACGCTCCTGAAGGTACCACTACAATGATTTCCAGACTTTATAACTTGATCTCTAATTTAAAGTAGTAAGCGAAAGAACTGCAAAATCAAAACACATGCCTCTCAGTGCCTTTTGGGTGCATGGCGCCTCTTTTTCATCCAGATGGTAGGTACGAGAAGTCTTGTTATAGTGTTATATTGAGAGACTGAACTTTAACAAGCAGTCTTTGGTAAAAACAATAGAAGACTCTAAAACCAAAGGCTGTGAAGGGCAACAGTATAGTTTTCCAAAGATTAGAAAAACATTTGCTATTCATTCACACACCCTCTGTTGAGACTAAGACCTTCAAACTGCTGAATGAGCCTGACAACTCCAGCTGCTGGTGCCGCAGGTGAGATGCAAGGAAGCAGCTCAAGCTGCATGGAGACATAGGGCCTGTACTCTGAACAAGGAGGATCTCAGAGCATGAGCAAAGGCCCATGCCTGAAGCAGAGGTGAATTATCATTGCATTTCAGATCACAGAGCCGTATCCATTTAGGCGGATTTTGAATCAGATTCTCAGTACTTCAACACTATGATAATTGACTGCTCGTAAGTACCAGGGGAAGAACAAACCTTTAAAAAGTAGTATCACAGCAAAACCCAGGAACTAGAGAATACAATCTGCTCAAGTGAAAACACAGACTTAAATGGTGAAATGTGAGTTATATCTTGATTATACGGCTTACCATTGTCAGCAATTGCTTCCAGGGTGGAAATCTCATTTAAACCACTATAAAAAGAGTGGGAGAAAAATAATTAAAAATGTTTTCTAGGCAAGAACAATGTGAACCAGAAATGTGCAAGGATACTGACTAGTAAACAGATTACTGTCAGCATCAGTCACTTCATCATTCTCTCATGTCCTCCTCATGACCCTTTTCTTCTGCAAAGCTATTAGTACTATAAGGACCACACCTTCAGCTGATACTTCAAACCCCTCAAACTTCCTTAGTTGCACAGAAGCGAGACTACTGATGGTATTTTGATCAATCTCTGCACAGGTCTTTTTTCATTTGGTGTTGGCCCATTGTCTAACATTTGTACATGAGATCCTTAAAATGGGCATCATGCCTTTTTCTGCGTAGTGATGTGATAGCTATAGTTGCACTTCATTAGAACACATTGGTACATGCACCCTATACTGACATGTACAAATGCCCAAGTAACAGGCTAGGAAGAAGAAAGTACAGGAGAAGCTGAGCAGAGGAAATTGATACACCCAAGCCTTATATTTTCTAAATATACATTCCCTGAAGGAACCATCTCTCTCCAGCGCTGTTAGCTCACAGTTGTCACAAGCCTGGAAACATGAAGAATTATAGCCCTCTTTTTCCTTCTAGATTGATGAAAATCAGTCTCTTTATTCATATTAACTTTATCTTTGTATGTTTATCTGCTTGTTTATTTATCCTGCCAGGTTTTTTGATGCCTAGGAATGCTTTCTAGTAATTAATTCTGCAAGTTAATCATGTATTGTGTAAAATAATTCAGCCTTTCTGCCATAAGTGTGTTGCTATTTAGTTTTATTAGTTGTCCCTTTGTTCTCCTATAATGAGGCAGACAAAATGGAATGCTTGACTGACTTTCTCAACCATAATTCATCTATTACATCTGCTAAACTCATCAAGGGACTCTAAAAATCACCAAATTCACTCTTGCAAGAAAAATAACTTTGCTCACCCTATGAACTTCCACTTTGTTTTTTAAATTTCCTGGATGTTCAAAAATGTTAAAAATTGTGTACACACATGGGTCAGTTTTGTTTGTGACAAGCTCCTACCTGACAAGTGGTTGTAGCTGAATCACCAGTAAGTTTGGTTTAGGTGTATTCACTTCCAGCTGAGGGACATTGAGATTAGTTATGTTTGTTAAGTTCCAATCTTCTGACTCCTGAAGAAAGCTCAGGAGGTACCTGATAGCTTCACAGTCAACAGCTGGCAAAACTAAAGATGAAGGAGAAGACTGAAGAATTTCCTGTAATAAATTTGTAAACAGTTATTTACTTGCTTAATAATTAAACACAAACCTTTTTTTTAATGTCTCCTTTATTTAATATTCAAGGTGAGGAACCATCATGGTAAACAGCATGTTAATTCTTACCAGCCTGATACTGCCTGAAGGCTGCTCCTGAAAAGGGGCGGTGAGGGGACACTTGTGTCATTCTTATTCCTGCAACTTTTGGGGGAAAGCTTAAGATACTCAGGGACATCAGACTCTTACTGTTCTCTCCACAAGTGTGCTGGAAGAGGAGAGACACATGATGTAGAAGTTCTCAAGCTGTACAGACAGGTTATGAATGCTGCCAGAAATGAAGCCCATCATACGGCCACCTAACTGAACGCCCTTGGAGGTGAGAGGGATCAGTGTCAGACACCTCAAGTTCCAGCATCTGTATTCAGTACAGAGTCATACTTTGCATAATAAATACCCTTCTGTTGTGTATATCCTGGTAGTACAGCACATAGTATTGACAAATGTCTTATTTTTAAGTATTAAAGAAAGCGACATGTTTCAGGATATAGAAAGCTTCCAGACACACAAACACACTTCATGTCATGTGCTTTCTGTCTTTGTACTCAAAATGCAAATTATAAAGCTCAGGCTGAACTGGTTCAGATAATGAAGCATCACTTTAGCTATCATTTTATTTGTGATTCTCATAGCTCAGCTTCTGATTAAAATACTTGAGTGAAACGAATTAAAAAAAAATCCTCATTCTATAAATTTGAAACCTGCTTAGTCAGAAAACATCCTTCCAAATATTTTTCTTGATAATAAAATTAACTTGACATATTCAGGGGAAAAAAAATGAAAGATGGAGACTTGAGAATGGTCAAAATTAATGTACCCCAAATTTGATGTGAATATTAGAAAATATTTTTAAATTGAGTCTTAATTCAAACCTTGTAAACTTTGCTTTCCCACTTTCTACATTTAAGCCTAGATTGAGTCTGTCACATGCTCCAACATTCAGATATTCAAGTTGCTGGAGACTCTCCCTCTCCCTCTAATTTATGCAAGTGTTGTGCTGTTGCTAACACTTTTCTCCTCCTACTCTTTTTCCCTTTTGTCTGTCCTCCAACTGCCTACCACTTTTTCTGACCTGCTCTGGTTCTTCCTAATTGCTCACATGTACTTCTTCCTAGGCAAGGGCTAGTTATTTTCACATTTCTGTAGATTCTCAAAGGCAGAATTATGCAGCATTGTCTGATTGCCAGGCTGATAGACAAATAACTGCAGAAATTAAAATAGAGCAGAAAGTACTGATCTGGTTCACAGGTCTTTGAGTAGCATTTTTAGTACTGCCGGGAAGGAAACAGTGATATGCTTCATTTTTACTTGTTTATATGAATCTAGAGCTAAAATTCTGAGCAATAGACAACTTCTTTTTTTTTTTTTATTTTTAATATTCTAATTCTTTGCCCCCTAGCAGCAGCCAGAATGGCAGCAAACACTTCTTCCAAGGATATATATTAAATAGATCACTCATTTATTGTAGAATAAGATATAAAATGCATTGTTACTGAGCATTATCTGAACTGTGCCTCTGCTCCTAAGCAATCCTGCACTGCCATCTGTCTCAGCCTCCAGCCACTGGTATTCAACTGCTTTCCAACTGAAAGCCAGACACAGCTGGATATCTATCTTAGTCTCAGAAAGCCGCTCTGATCCCATGCCTCTTGTTTGTCATTCTTGACATTTGGCCACTGAACACTTTTATTTGCAATACCCATATGTTGTTTTACACATTTTAGGATTTGAACTGTTCAGAATACAAGAACAAAGAGGGAGGAGAGAGAAGAGGGCTACTGAGAAATCTGCTAAAAGACTAAACAAAGAGGTACATCCATGCAGTATCTGGGAAAGAAAGGAAGGGGGAGAAGGAAAGAGAAGAAAACCTCCTTTTGAGCTGTTGGACTGATAGCAGAAATTCCTACATTAAATGCCAGAATTTATAACCTGTCTACTGGCAGCTTACTTTGATTATGAGTACAGTTCCCCTGTTTACTGTTCCCTGAAGCACTTCTCCTGATGAAATATTACAAGGAAGTTCACTCTTGGATTACATATATCATTGTTCAGGTTTTTTTGAAGGTAGGTGTGGGATGACTGTCCACATTTCTAACCATCCTGAAGCCAAGTAGCTACACTATGATAAAGCTGTGCTTGGACTTACTTGCCCAGCTCTCATTTCAGTGCTGTGTTAACTGGATTGATATTACACCTGAGAAATTTGGTCCTGGAACAAAGTAAATTTAGGTCTATCATTAAAAACCTATCGTGAGAAATTTGGTCCTGGAACAAAGTAAATTTAGGTCTATCATTAAAAACCTATCGTTAAAATCTTTGCTAAAGACTTGTGCGTCCATCTATGAGAGATTATATAGGAGTACTCATTGTTCTGAAGTAGCTTATGTTTGGTATCAAAGCTGATAGACAGTTCTATAATAAAAACATTAGGTTGGAAAAAGGCTCCTGTGCTGGCTGTGGAGATATCTGGGAACCTACACGCAGACTAGGCAGGCTCCTCCATGTAAAAAAGATCTTTTAAAGATTATTTTGTTACCTGTATGTAATGCAAAATATTAAGTATTGTATTTATTTTTACAGTGTTGGTCAATGAGTTATCCATACAAACAGAAAAATCTCTTTAGATTAGAAAGTACATCTGTTTCTACACACAGTAATAACTGAAAAGAAAATTATCATTGTTGCATTTTAGCCTTCCAATTTCTATTACTCTTGCCGTCTTTTACACTATTCCTGTGTCCTCCAAAAGTATGCATAAAGCTACATATTATGATTTTAATGAAAATTGATCTGATTTACTTTAGCTGATAAAATATATTGTAGTTACAGAAAGTGTTGTTGAACAAACCTCCATACCACTGTACTGTATGGTAGGAAGCATGACATCATATTTTTTTCAAGGGTTACAGACAGATTTGAGGAAGCCTATAAAAGGAAACCTGAAGACCATGAATGGGAGGAACTATTCCAAAGAATAAAATACACACTACAACAACAAGGAAGGATTATAGTGGGGAGAAGTGGACATGGCTTTTGCAAGAGCAGCTGTGCCTCACAATTCTGCTGAAAATCTCTGAAGGAGTCAATAGGCACATGCAGCAAGGAGCTCTAGCTGATACAGTGTACTTGGATCCACAAAAGGCACTTGTCAGAGTCTTGAAGCAAATTTTCGCAAAGAAATTAAGCTCCTTTAGCATGAGAGAGGCAGTCTTCATGTGGAGGTAGTAAAGAACAGGTAAAAAGCAGGGAGAGAGATAGATAGCAAGCAAAGGGCAGAGAAAAGTATCTGCTACTGCGCTAGGGTCTGTTTTGTTCACATGTTCATAAATTATGACATAAATACTGGGCTAATGAAATCTGCCAATTACATTAAATTATTCAAGATAGTGAAGGCAAGGGCTGACTGATGAATTGCAGAAGCAGCTTCTCGTAAAACCTCTTGGGCAAAAAAGTAACTGATGAGATTCAATGTAAATTGATTTTGGCAGTGCACAGAGTGAGAAAAAAACCAGCACTGATTTTATGTACACAATAATACATAATAGAACTGAGTGTTACCCTTCAGTAACGAAACTTTAAGAGGCCCAACAGCTCTTTGAAAAATGGCTATTCAGTGACTGACAGTGATCACAATTGAAAAATCAAAATTATAGCTTTTTTAAAAAGGACAGAGAACAAAACATATCATTGAGTAAATCCATGATGAACTATACCTTCATTATTATTATGCAGTTCTGCATGCTCCCTTGTCAGGAAAAAACTAATATATATATATACACACATATTAAAACTCAAGAAGATAAAGAAAAAGGAAATATGTCAATCAAAACTATAGTAGGACATCTGTATCACACATGACTAAACAATACTCCTCAGTCTATGACCACTGAGAATATGATTAAGACATAGAACTATGAATGGCAATGACTTAATAATTATGCAACTGCACAGCTGGCCACTAACTGGAGAGTGTTACCATACACTGCAGCTCTAAGGAACTGAACATAGGTTAGGCAAAGCCAAAGCTAATACTAAAGAAAAATAGTTTGTAGGGTAGGTGACTGCTTGACAAAAAAGATCCCCAAGTGCTAATCTTTGTATTTTATTATTTTATTTAAAAGTTCTTTGACTATCTAAGATAAATGATCTACCTATAAGCTACCTTTTGTATTAACTGGAAATAGAATTCTTTTATTGCATACAAACCCATTGATCCCAAAAGCTCAAAACTGCTGCTAACGTAGCTGAACAAATGTACTCTCTGCAAATGTCGCTGTGGTTTACAAGCCTGTAACTCTTTTACAAATAACACTTCCTTCTTGTAGTACACATGCTGCTACATGAACACACATGTTCTAAATGAGATCTTCAGTTTAAGTTGTGAATAAATTTCCATTTCTGAAGTTCAAAAGGAGAATGCCCAAGTGACATGGAATGCCTATTACAGCCTAATGAATCGCTTGTATAGTATCAAGTGTGAAGGTATAAAAATTTGTGATTATGTAACATCCAAGACTCTAATTTCCCCAGTGAGAAAATTCAGACCTGACCCTCACTTTGTCCTGTGTTTTGTGCAGATTATGAGAGTCTTTCATAGCATGATTAAGAATGAGTTCTTTCCCAAAGTAGCTCAAGTGGAGTGCAACTGGTGCCATAGCAACTGAACAAAATTTTGTATCCTCTGTTACATCCAAGGATGGAACTGAATGATTATAAAGATGCTTTCTGGTCCTAAAAGCTATAAGCCTATGCAAAAGATATTGACAAAATTCTCCATGTGGGCACCTAGTTGAAAAATAAATATTTAATTTATACCTCTCTTTTTCTTTTTTTTTTCACTCAAATTACAGCACCTCACACCTGCAGAATGATGCTAGAAAAGTATTCAGATTGCCAAGTCCAACAGCACAAATCCAGGAAGTGCTGGAGTTAAGGTGAGCAATTTGTCAAAAGAAACTTTCAATTTTTAAAGAAGCTGTAATGAGAAAAAGTTTCGCAGCTCCAAGATAAACAGAGAACAGAGGCAAGGTCAGAAAGAGTTACCAACATTTATTCGGCTCATTGAAAACCTGGGTTTAAAACTGTGCTCTGCCAGATACAGACCCAAGATATGTAGATATATAGATAAACAAAGGATCTTTGTTTAGCTGAGGACCTCCTCACAAGCTCTCTGTAGGCCCCCATCCATTCACTACACCATCCAATTTCTAAACCTGTAAATCTCTGGACCCATCTCTAGCCTCAAGCTCTGTCTACGGTGCTGATGGAGTCCTGATTACAAGGCAAAAGAAGTATTAAATAGTTTAAGATCCCTCCTCTTAAGCATCCAGGGCTTACTTAATGCCACCACATCATTAGGAGCTTGCAATGCCATGTGCATATTTCACACAGGTTCTGAAATCAAACCAGTTTTGCTGTCAGGCAGCAACAAACTTTGCTCCACAGACTGCCTTGCATAGATTTGAAACTCAGAGAGTATAAGGCATACCAGAGAAGTACCAGTACATCTTCCTGTGGACAACTGCTGATCCTTATACTTCAAAAGAATGTTACCCCTATTCATTCCTCAGAAAATGCATGCGCATACATACACTGAATAGCTGGGTTTGTTCCAGCATCAGTGTTAAACTGCTGTTATGTGGCAAAGAGATGAAGATCTCCAGTGTTAATAATACAGGGAAGATGTGAGGTTCTTAGTATAGATGTAAAGGTAATACGTGAATATTTATATTTAATAACACATGCAGATTGCTGTGTGGTGCTTAGGAATTTACACTTCCCCTGTTCATCCTGCACTACCTGCGAGAATACCTTTATGGCTTTCATGACTGAACACTTCTTCTGTATAATTATAGTTCAACAAACAGTCATGCAAATACAACCATAGATGCTGTGCACAAAATCCATAAACCTCCTCAGTGAGGACAGAAGCTGAAGTTGCTGACTGGCTCAGGAAGACTCCATCTTAGAATCTGTCCTGGAGTTCATTTCAAATTACTCAAGTAGCATTACTTTCTTTTCATGAAGATTAAAGCAATCCAATATCTAGTTACATATTAATTGTGTTCAAATATGAAACTGTTAGCTCCGTGCATGAAAATGGGGGTTCAATTCTGAAAATCAGGAATAAATAATTGATTCCTATAATTTCTTTTCTTCCTATGGCTTCAAAACAGAATTTTGGGGTGTCAGTCTTGAAGTTTATATATTTATTTTTTTTTACAACACTAAATTGTGGCATGTTTAGGAATAATTTTGCCAGTTACAACGAATTTTGAAGACTTGATCTTCAGATAAAATAGCTACAAAACACATTTCTGCAAACTCAGTTGATTTGCTTTAACCCATCTGATTAAACTGGAATAAACTCAATAAATAATTAAAATAGGAAAACGGCTGCAATTCAGTTTAATTTTCTCAATTATTTTCTGTTTGCATCTGTCTTACATGTTTGTTGGGGGGTTTTTTATTTTAAATGCTACATATAAAAAAAAAAAAAAAAAAAAGAAAGAAAGAAGGAAATGCTTGCCTGAACATTTTGAAATGGATTCTTGTTACCGTAGGATTCACTCAGGTATGTGAAATCATCTATGCTAAGCTGAAAAACAAAGAGAACAGACTGGTGAGAAGGAGCCACGGCATCTCATTCAGGTACATAACAGCACTCAGCACTGGTGAGAAAAAAGGAATTAAAGTTACGTACCATATCTTGCAGGAACAAGATGAGGTTTCTGGAATTCTGGGTAAATGGTTGTAAGAGTACAGTCAGTTCCTGTGCTGAGACAATGTGTCCTTCAGTGCAAAGCTGCATATGGATTCCACTGTAATCTGCAAAAATAATTGTTTTCGTAAAATATGCTGCTAGTGATGATACCTCTTCTTTCTTTTACCATGAAACAGAAGGTAATGATATCATCTTTGGTTTAAGATCAGGTTTAAAGTTCAGTTTACTTGCATTCTACTCAAGAGGAAAAGAACTTGCCCATTTATGCCCACATCATGTTAATTGTGATACAGGATGAACAAAATTGGTCCAATTAAGATAACTGCCTCTCCCTACTTTCTTGTTTGTGCACAACAAAAATAGCTACAGCGTGGAAAGAAGAATAACATTCAAAAGATTCATAAAGAATTCCCAGAGGGAATCCAAACTCCCAAACCACTTTCCAGTGCCTCCAGATATCTTGATGGCCAGAGAGGAGTAGAACTCAGGCTAGACCACAAGTTGTCATAAAATCAAAGTTTTTAATAAATCTTTTGTTAAATAAAAGTGGCTTTTCAGTGCCATTGTAAACAATACGGTCTCTCTTAACGTTTTCATGGTGAAGGACTAATTCTACAGAAGCAGCTCAGAATTGCTACCTTTCCAGAAAGAAGATCTCTTCTGGATAGAACAGCTCAAGACACCAAGAAAAGCTTATGAGTCTTTTGCCAACCTGTCATTATGAGGATTGGAAAGAGAAACTTCCCATTCATTTAGTTTTGCTGCTATGAAAAACAGTTATGGACAAAATAAGATGGCATTATTTTTTCAATACACGACTGGGATTTTAACACTATGCAACATGGGTCTACAGGGATGAAATTTGTTATGAAAACTTTGGTCCTGGGTGTTTTGACTAAGGTAAAACTCATTCTATAGAAAACCCAGCATTTGAAGCAAAATCTCCCATCTTCCCCAAATACGTATCAGTTGATGACTGAGAAATCAGGTATTCCAGGTCCTCTAATTGGTTCTAATTACGAATAATAAAATACAGAGAACTGCTGAGTGCTGTAGCACCAGCTCTTATATGATTGCACTTTGGTGAAGTTGAGATGCTGATTAAATTTTTCTAACCCAAAAGCAATTTAAAAATGACCCTTGCACAGCAAGCTTTTATGAGTGAGAACGATCTTGGCAGTCTCTTAAGATGGACGCAGATCAGGGGTAATGAACACACAGGGGGGTTTCAATGTTGTTTCTTCGATAAGGAAAAATCTATATTTCACTTCAAGACTTCACAGTAATTCCAATGAAGACAGCCAAGAGTGAATCGAAAGCCTCAAACTGGACCCATGGCAGAGATAAAACAGGACAGTCCTGCAGTACTAGATACCCAGCCTACTTCAGACTTTGGGGTTTGGGAGAGTGTCAGATCAAACTGTACATGTGGAAAACTCTTTCAGGACAATGTGCTGCAGATGTTATAATTAAATTCTAGTAGGTTTTCTGCCTGTCACTTTTCAAGCTTTAGAAGCAAACTTTGCGGTGCAGGAAGGATTTTTTTTTTCTATTTGGTTGAAATTATCATTTGACATTTTCTTAGTTTTACTCAGCATCTTCATTTCTTTGCTAATTTGTGCTTGGAAATTCACATTAACTTACGTTTATAAAGCCAAACAGAAATTGTAACCTCAACTTGTCAGAAAAGACAAACCTCACGATCTCAAATATTTAAATATGATCTTTAAAAATAAGACACATGAAAACACAAGCCCCCCAAAGATTCTGAATGGCTGCTCAGGAACTGACTTTCATACTGACTTTTTGCATTGCCGGGCCACGCCAAAATACTAATGACATTAAAGGAAAAGAAGATAGATTAAATTAAGAGATGTTAAAAATTGGCTTATATGAAAGAAAATGAAAGTGAATATCTTGGTATATTTATTTTAAACACTAACTATATAAATCTAATCTTTAAAAAAAGAAAAAAAAAAAGACATCTTTGATATCTCTGTGGACTTACAGCTAAGAACAAAGGTTAACAGAGACCACATGAAACAGAACTAAGTTATTTGGAGCAGCACAATGGCAAAGGCTTTTGTTGTGAACTCAAAAGCTCAGAAATGTAATGATCCTGTTTTAAAGCATAGTTGCTTCTAAGGTATTCCCTGCTCCTTGTAGCAGCTCTTGCTAGCTATCTAATCTTGAAAAGCACCTTTTGTGAGACCTTTTAGCTTCCAGTCAAGTTTAGTAACTCCAGGATCATCATTAGAATAATAAATCTACATCAATTATTCAATAATTCTACTATAATGCAGTGTTTACCTAATACTTACATTCAGTATATTACACATGCATTTATTTTGCTTCTTCTAAATAGTTTGCTAAGCACTGTAAGCAAGGCTATAGCCTTCACAGAGTGGGCTGCTACTGTCAGTTGGGTGCAACAATATTCTCACTATGGTTCAGATGGGAAATGCCATATGTTTTATATTGTACTAGCTGGTTTACCGTGAACTGCAGAGTGAAATGGAGATACATGACTGCCACAGGCAGTGCATCGTGGCTACGCTGATGGTGGGCTTTATTGAATGCAACAAACCGGCCTATCCCTTTGAATGCTTTACATCAAGTGGTCAGCAAGAGATCAGTCAGGGGTGGCATAGGATGAAACAGGCAGTAGGCCAACACACATATTGATTGCTACTATTGATTGCTCACACATAGTATTATGTCCAAAGATGAACAGCCTTCTGCAGTCCTCTGCATGCCAAGCACATTAGACTTAACCTTCGCACTGCAGAGCCATCCTGGAGTCCTGAGCCATGGGGGCTCACAATGATGAGCATCTCTGCTAATATAGTGCTTTTCTGCTGGCTAAAAAGGAGGAAACTTAAAAATCACCCGCTCTCTCTTTCCTCCAATAGCAGACATTAGATTGTTATTTTGATTCCTTCTTGTCTTTAACTGCTCTGGCATGACAAAAGGTTTAAGCATACGGATTCTTATCTGACCATTGTTTTTTCTAGGCAGAACTGGAATCTGGGCACTTATTATTAATGGAAGAAAAGATTTCAAGGTTTCTTGTATCCAACACACCAGAAGGGCAGATGGTAAGGTAACAGCAACTCTTACTTGTGAGCCTACATTCTTGCTTTGTAGCTGCCGCCTGAACCCCTTCCTCCGAGTTATACTTGTCATTTGTCTCTTTCAGTCTCGTGATTGCCATATAAGAAATACCGTTTTCTCCTGCACAGCAGAAGTAAACTGGCGTGCATGCTAGCACACAGTATCTCCACAGAAGTCACACAAAGTTACATCTAAAACATTTTTCTGTTCCACTGTACGCTCTTCATGTTCCACCTTCTTCCAGTAGATTTTTCAGTTAATTCCTTGCAGTTTTAGGAAACACAGTAAATAAACAATTTGGCATTAATGCTTTCTCAAAAAAGTCACTTAAAATCTGGATTTGCCAGAAAAGAATTCATTTCCCGATATTAGCATAGCATAAATGAATGTAGTAATGCATTTTGCAATGACTGTAGGCAAAAATCATTCCTAAACCAAACACACGAGGGGCAATCACAAAAGCTAATTTTAATGAATTTATTTACTCAAGCTCCCTCTCTAATCTGTGGAGGGAAAGAAAAAGTTCTGAATATTGGTTCAAAATGGCTAAATAAAGTTTCTGCTGTGTATTGTTTGCAAGAGGAACTTCATCTCTCTTGCTTCGAAAAGCAACTGGAGTTATTAGTTTAAATGCTGATTTAAGAGAAAGGTAATTTTTTCCAGGCCAAAGTTATTTGGAGAATCTCTATTGATACATTAGTATTCCTTTGTGAAAAGCAGGACACTGTGACATACTGAGTTATTTCCACTCTGTCATTTGCTGGGATCAATGGGAAACATTTTTGTTTGGTTAAAAGCACTTATTTTTCTCAAAGTAGAGATATGCATTTTTCTTCATAGAGGAAAGGGGTATTTGTATTACTAATATCCCAGTAAGGATATATATTACGCTTACCATATGCTTTTGTACACCGCAAGTATTTCTCAGTTGCAGTTTTCACCTGTATCTGATATCTAACATTATCTTCAATAGCATGATTACAGTACAGTCGTAATGCATAAAAGAGAGACTTTCAAGTGTTACATTATACCAATGTAGCTGTTCTAAGATAGGGCTTTACAAACACTGGCTAGTTTTAAAGAAAAGCAAAATATATTATCCTTCAACTATTTGATATCAAATCCTAACAGATAACCTGGGAGAGGGTGATGGAATCGATCAGCGAATCTCAGTTCTGTTGATTAATGCATCACTGGACTTGTAAGTGGTGGGACACATTTCCACAAAGTGAACAGAAATCCATTGATAATTGCTGCACCTCTTTAGTTACTCTTCCAAAAATTCTTAATAGTTTCTAGGTTTCATAAGCCTGAAGACCACACACTGCAAACCTTGCATCACTGCAAAGTACCAAGATGTATAGCACCCATTTCAGGGTTAGCAAACAAAAGTTGCTGCTACTGTTTCTTTGGTTTACAAAATAACATGAATATTCTTTCCTGTTACTTCATTGACTCTCACCAGAACTAACTTCTGCCCCACAAGAACTTCACCTTTCAAAACGCAAAGGTCATGGTAGGAAGAACGCTTCCTCCAGAAAATGTTCTATTTGTGGAAACATGAAACCAGACTAATCAGTCCACTATCCTGATTTTCTGGCTCCAGATTTGTATAAACCTGAACAATCTGCAGCCTAATCTAAAGCAAGATGCTAATTGCATCTCAGTGGAAAGTTTGCTTTTATGACCACTCAGGATTAACTGATAAGATCTTGCTTATATTTGCAACAGGCGTGTTGTTTATACCAACTAGGAAGTAGGACAAAGGAATTGCTGATCTTTTCTGAGTCTCTTAGGAACACTTTAGTTCTAAAACAAACTCTTTCCAACATTTACTTACAGCAAAAGTGAAGGTTAACCTGTGCACCAAGGCTATGCACGGTACAGCATTTTGTTCTTACAGAATCACCCAGCTGGATTGTGACAAATTCCAAATACTGTTGGTGTAATGGATTATTTGCATGAGAGAAACAAATAAGTAAACAAATGCTGAGCTGAGATCAGGTTGAATTAAAGATAATACATATTTGCTTTCTGAGGGTATGAGATGCACTCTCCATTAGAGTGTTTACAATTTATATAAACCAGGTTAAGAATAAAGAGAATTTAGGAATCAGGAGGCGAGAGTAAAGTAATTTACTCAGGCCAAAGCACACCTTAAACAAATTCTATAGAGTATAGCCACTCTGTTGTCACCTTCCCACCTAGAACAGAACTTTGCTTTTAGCCCTCCCAGTCAGTCCTGTGATCCCACAAGCCCTCAGGAGCCTTTCTAATAGGTCTCTGACATCAGCTTACCATATTTCGGGCAGTACTTCCTAGACAAAACCAATGCGTATTTCCTGCAGAGACAGCCTTCGTGAGTAAGAGGCACATAGTCCTCTGACAACTTCACATATCCAGTGCCCCACCTGAAGCTGCTGCATTGCCCAAGCTACCATATTTCTGGAAATACCAAGTAATTATACAAAGTCCTTAAGGTCTGCATGAATAAAGCTCCTGGTTGGAAAAAACGAGGTCTGTACCAGGCTCTTTCAAGACAGGTTCAAAGTTTTATTTCATAGGTGTAAGCAAATCCCTGAATTTTGTGTGTCTCTTTGGATCTGTCAAGACTGCTGTTTTTCCTAACGATGCCTATGCATACAGCAATGTAATCTGCTAACAAAAACTGCATTAAAAAAGAAAAAGTGAAAAATCAGGATTCAGAAGTTAAGAAACACAGGGATTAAAGTTGACCACACAGTTTTTGGTCAGGCCTTTTTTGTGAGATTGCCTTATGTCATGCCTTTAAGTCATGACATCTCTGACAGCAGAGTTCAAGGTTGCCTTAGGGTGAATGTCTACTTCAGATCTGAAGAATATGCTCATCTTAGAATGCTAAAATTATAAATAAAAATGGGTAAATTCATCAGTGACATTGTTTGATTTCTGAGAGGCTAATTTATTTATTGGGTAATTTTATTGCCCAGAGGTTATTTACACCTGATTAAATACAGTATGTTTTGCACACACACACACACACACAGAGCCATAGCACAAGTACAGATCTCTTTTATTATTAGATTTCTTACCTCTCAGATGACCAAAGCAGCATCGGTACATGGCCCACTGACAGAGATGTTCGAAAGAGCACAGTGAGGGTGCACAGCAGCGGGGCTGGAGCAGCAGAGTAGAGCCGTGTCATGGCTCCAGGCAAGTGTGTATGTAACTGGCCAGCTGCAAAGGCAAAGCACGAGCATATGTACAGTGGCACTTCCTGGTTCAGTTGCATGATCCGGATGCAGCCAGGCTGCTGGGTGAGCTTGCTCTCTAACGACAGTGTGAGTTTTCAAAACATGGACTTCCTTATCTTGCAGTTGGCAGTTATACATATTTTTAACAACTTTCAGGTTTGTCGTTTAAGCAGCTCAGTATAACTCTCTGCAGTATATGCACAGCTTCCTCTTATGCTCTAGTACAAGGGAGAGTCATGAAGTCCAAACTCCTGTCCTGCTGTTTTCTAACTCCCTAATAACTGTGGGCTGATAACAGTGTCGATCAAATTCAAAATGGAGTTGGCCGCAGAAAAGTTTTCTGTACTGCACAAAATGTATTCTGCAGAACTTTTATCTTCTTCCCCTGCTACATATTAGCATGTCCCTCAGCTTAGCTCTTTCACATGTACTGAGAGCTGGTGTCACACATTTGGGTGTTGACAGGTTTGAAATCTGCAGTAAATCTACCCATTCCAGATTCCAGAAAGAAGGAAGAGAGTGAGAAAATGGTAGTTTCAGAGTGTATCCACTGAAACATGGAATTGTTAAGCTATCTTTTGCATGGAGCAATGCTGTCCCAAAACCCAAAAATATCAAAAGTCAGGAGCAAATTATAATACTTCAGAACCTGACGTGACTTCAGTACTTCACAAGCATCATGCAAGATCAAAATAGTCGTAGAGAATTTCTTCATGCTGGGAAGCAAATTCCTCTGGCATACTGTTTTACTCCTGCCAAGCACTGAGCTGTTTCTACACCTTGTCACTACATTAGGCAGCAGCAGTCACTCAGCACGTTTGGCACAGGGCACAGATGTCTCTTCACAATCAGAACAAGATGTTAGGGAATAATACACAGAAGACATTGTTAGCTGTGTTAAAACAAGTTGTGATAAGGGTAAAATAAGGAAGCACGATGAAAATTGTAAGAGAATGTATAAATGTGTCAGAAGACATGCACTTCTGAGTCTGAGCACATGCAAATTAAATCCATTTGCCTTAACTGACAGCATACTGTTGTAGTGCTCTTGTCTACAAGGGAATTTGTTCATCACTGCTATCTGAAATCAGATTTTTGAGACAAAAATAATGATTTCTAGGGAAGCAATAAAACCTATCATCTACGTGTTCACTTTCTTCTCCATGTTATCTTTACATAACACTGAATTTAACTCTCTAATTGCACTTTTTTCCTATTCTCCTGAGAGATGTAGTAGAAATCCTTCATCTCCCTTTTCACAAGCCAGTGGTTTTTTGTCGTTTAAGGGTGTGTATGGGTAAGACAGCAATCCAGAGTACAGACAGAGGTAGAACTGGAATGCCCTAGGGAGAATTTAGTATGAATTGGAATAGCTCCATCAACACAAGCAAAATACTTTGTAATTCTCAAAGTGTTTGACTTTTCCATTGTATCTTCCAGATCGTGAGAGATCTGCTTTCTCACTTAACTGTCCAAAATAGTCTTGCCAGGTTTTGTGAGCATTTCCTGCCCACAAAGCCAATTCACTGTAAGTCTTCCTGTCTGCTTCTTACATTTACCCTTTATTTAGGAAATGAACTGAAGGTCAGCATTATGTAAATCACAAGTGCACAATATGATTGCTCACTGAATACTAAAGGAACCACAGAACTCCCAACTAAACTCTCAATTTTGCAGAACCCACTAGATTTGCATCGCAGTTGGCAGTCTGGAGAAATAATTATTACTATTTACTTTTATTCCACTAAGACCATGCTTTCTCAGATAGTGATTCTTTTCATGCTTTAGCTAGCATGGCACAGAGATCCTTGTTTTGCAAAACAGAGCAAGAAAGCAACGTATCTTACTATGCTTCTAATAGGAACCAATGAAGAGTGGGTTCTAATGGGTTTCCTCCGTAATTAATACAGTTAATAAATACGACCAACTCTGCCAGGCCTTCCACATCAAATTAAACCTTCACAATCTGATCTGAATGTATTGAAATCCTGACCCAACAAATATACAGTGTTGTACAAATACACACTGTAACCCGACAGGAACCTCACTACAAGAGCAAATGATTTATTAATGAATATTTGACAATTTTATACTTTTTAAATGGATGACAAGTGCTCGACTCTATTATTACAGAGCTTTTTCCTTAGGCTAAAGCACTTACATAATTTCAAAAATTCCACTGCTGGTGTGTGCAACTTCTCTTGTAGGTTTGTACTCAAACACTGACACACTGGACAAAAACCCTAAGTCATGTAAGAGATTCCTGGCTTCTTACATTCGAAAAGGCAGACAAAGTAGGTTAATGAAAACAAAAGAGAAGTTAATACAAGGAGACAATTATGAAATAAAGGTATATTGCCCCTATCTCTTTCCAGCTGGTAATATCTCAAAATCTAGATTATCACCTGTTTGAGCTGGATCTTTTGGAGGGCATTTGCACATACTGACCAAACTACATACAAGTGAGATGGAGCAGTTTGTGGGTATACTCTGTCTTCTGCCTTACGGAAACAGTCTTAAAACTTTCCGAAACAAAACCAGATTGTTTTCTCTCAGATTACCATATTACTTATGATCAAACTTCTAACTGAAAACAAACTGAATTTTCTTTTTTAATATTTCTTTACAAACCACAGTCTGAGGACAAGTGAAGTGAAAGATTTGAAAAAAAGGAATGAGAAGAACCTATTGAGTGGGATGTTAATTTGCCTCCCTTTGTAAATTTGGCTCACAAATTCATCTGCATGTATTTTCTCCTTTTGCATTTTTTTTTCCATCCTAAAAATATTTTTTGCCAAATGATAAGAAAAAAAGATACATATTGCAGAGAAATTTCTCAAAAAGGTTCCTTACTTTTATTCGATAAAAACAAGATGAGATCACAGTGGTTCTCTTACCTCTGAGTGGGAACCTAAACCACTTGATTGTGTCTGTTGGTATACACAAAAGCACACAAAGTTGATTGTTGCATTTTCCATAGGGCTTTTCCCTTTAAAACCCATAGCTGATCTTGAGTCCAGGTTTAGAACTGCTTGGATATGAAGATTCTTTTTAAAATCCAACACAAATTCAAAACACTGAAACTCATGCAACTGTGAGAACATTACGAAGCTGCAATGAAGAAAAATAAACCTCCATTACCATGTAACTAAAATAATTTTAAAAGAAGCTATAATATTGACATACCATGCATTTACTTTCTACTCCTACCCATTTCTCTGGAATTATAAATGCTTTCTTTTACAATTGTATGCCTATCACATATCCTATGTATTTCTTACCCTGTCAAAGTTGAAATACATAAAAAATAACTGGAGCGCAAAGATCAAGATAGCGGAGGCTAATTTCTTTCGCTTATGAATCCCCTTTTTTAAAATAAAACAAAACAAAGGGAAAAAAAAAAAGAGCCTCCCCACTTCAGAATTCTATATTCCCAGTGTAAAAAAATTTGACTAAAAAGAGTGAATGCCACATTTGTGTGGGATGATGTAAATTTTAGACTGTAAGTCAGGCTAAACGGGATGACTATCATAACAAGGATAATTTACAGTGCAAGGTAAGCCAGAAGAACTATCTATATATAGGTGACAAAAATAAGTGCCATCCATTTTGCATGAAAATTTGATCCTTGAGCAATGGGTTTGGGTGTCAACAGCAGTATACTAAAGAACTTCTTCCTCCAGCCCAGATAACAGGCATAGTCAAATTTACATTCTTTATAAACAAAGTAAAAACAAAAACCAAACAACCTAAAAAAAAATCCAATATTTGGATTATTTATTTTTTTTAATCTCAATTACTATTAGTATCATTTCCTACTGAAAAAGTATTTTGCATATACCAAAAACTGGTCAGCAGCTACTTTGCTACCCTCACATATTTAATTTATAATTCTGTTTTATCATTTGTTATAATCACTTTATTATGTTAGAAGGCAATTAATACTTCATTGACCAGGACATCTTTTCGGGGCAAAGATGGGATTTTTATTTGATTTATGCAAATTACTCTGAGTTCTTCTTCCTTTAAGACAGAAATAGGGAAATTTACATCCTGGAAAAAGCACGGACATCCATGGAAAAAGCACTTTCCTCTTGGGAGTTTGGAAGCAAAATGCACGTGCTGCTTTGCTTAATGAACATACTACCCACCTTTGCATGTGTGGGAGGAAAGCCAGAACTTTTCCCTCTGAAATGGATTAGCAGTGGTGTTGGAGGTGGGCAGAAGGCAATTTTTGCTTCAGACTTAGAGTCCTGCTCACAAAAGACTTGTGCTGTAAAGTGCAGGTGTAAGTTGGCCACGGATCTCTGCTAGTGCAGAAAGAGAAATACAAGCCATGTGGCCCAATAATTGTTCCCTGGCAGTACGTACATCCAGGAAACAATTGAGGCAAAACCAGCACTTCCACCAGTGTTTCAGAAACATGCATTCCTCACGTTCCCAACTCCTAAACCGCTATTTGAGAGACTTTACAAGCCTATCACATTAGCCACTTCTCAAAAGTGAAGAGAGAAGGTTAGAATCTCACCTTACAGTCTATTCTCCTTTGAAGAGGCACTGACGCTTTGCAACCATTTGTCCTCATTACCCTGGAAAGAACTAGGCTCCAAAGCAGACGCCTTCTTACCAAGAGATTCCAAAATCTGCTTGTGTGTAACTCTGAAACTCAAGCAAAGATGATCAGGTGTACATTTAAAGAATTTACTCAGTTTTAATAGAAATTGACAGATCTGAACCTTTATTTGAAGAGTTTTCTTCTCCTGATAAAATGCAATGACTTCTGCTAGAAATACAGTATCTTTAGCTTTACTCTGATCTTCTCAATCAGAACAGTAACAATTTTAAATTAATTCTTTTTCAAAACACAATACAATTATAAATGCTATGGATAAAAGGGGGAAATATATTTGTTTTAAATTCAGTAACAAGTGGCTGAGACCAATTCTTCAACAAGGCAAAGTGCTGGGTCCCATTCATGTGTCATAACAACCCCATGCAGGATTGGGGAAGAGTGGCTGGAAATCTGCTCGGCAGATAAAGGACCTGGGGATGTTGGTCGACAGCAGCTGAACATAAGTCACTTTGTGCCCCAGAGGCCAAGAAGGCCAACAGCATCCTGCATGTATCAGAAATAGTGTGGCCAGCAGGGCCAGGGCAGTGATCATCCCCCTATAGTCCGCACTGGTAAAGCTGCACCTTGAATCCTACGTTCAGTTTTCGGCCACATACTACAAGAAAAACATTGAGCTGCTGAAGCGTTGAAAGAGAAGAGCAGAGAAGCTGATGAACAGTCTAGAGCACAAGTCCTGTGAGGAGCAGCTGAAGGAAGTGGGGTTGTTTAGCCTGGAGAAGAGAAGGCTCAGGTGAGACCTTACCACTCTCTACAACTTAGAATCATTGCTTTCATTTATTTTTCCTTTGGAAAGGACCTTTTTCCTTTTGGAAAGGACCTTAATATCATCTAGTTCCAAACCCCCTCCATGGGCCGGGACACCTCACACTAAACCATGCCATCCAAGGCTCCGTCCAGCCTGGCCTTGAACACCGCCAGTGATGGAGCATTAACAGCTTCCCTGGGCAACCCATTTCTGTGCCTCACCACCCTCACAGTAAAGAATTTCTTCCTTATAGCCAATCTAAACTTCCCCTGTTTAAGTTTGAAAGTGCTACCCCCTGTCTATCACTGCAGTCCCCAATGAAGAGTCCCTCCCCAGCATCCCTATAGGCCCCCTTCAGATACTGGAAGGCTGCTAGGAGGTCTCCATGCAGCCTTCTCTTCTCCAGGCTGAACAGCCACAACTTTCTCAGTCTATCTTCATACAGGAGGTGCTCCCGTCCCCTGATCATCCTCGTGGCCCTCCTCTGCACTTGATCCAACACTTCCATGTCCTTTTTATGTTGAGGACACTAGAACTGAACACAATACTCCAAGTGAGGTCTCACAAGAGCAGAGTAGAGGTGTAGAAGCACCTCCTTCGACCTGATGGTCACGCTTCCTTTTGATGCAGCTCAGGATACCAGTTGGCTTTCTGGGCTGCAAGGGCACACTGCCGGCTCATATTCATTTTCTCATCAACCAACATGCCCAAGTCCTTCTCCACAGGGCCTGCTCTGAATCTCTTCTCTGCCCAACCTGGAGCTGTGCCTGGGATTGCTCCAACACAGCTGTAGGACCTTGCACTTGCCATGGTTAAACTTCATCAGGTTGACATCAGCCCACCTCACAAGCGATGTCAAGGTCCCTCTGGATGGCATCCCTTCCCTCCAGTATATAAACCGAACCACACAGCTTGGTGTCATCGGCAAACTTGCTGAGGGCGCACCTCAATCCCACTGTCCATGTCACCGACAAAGATGTTGAACAGGACCGGTCCCAACACCAATGCCTGAGGGACACCATTCGCTTCTGGTCTCCAGCTGCACATTGAGCCATTGACCACAACTCTTTGCATGCAGCCATCCAGCCAGTTCTTTATCCATCAAGTGGTCCACCTATCAAACTGATGTCTCTCCAACTTAGAGACAAGGATGTCGTGTGGCACAGTGTCGAACACTTTGCACAAGTCCAGGTAGATGACATCAACTGCTCAACCCCTGTCCATCAGTTCCATAGCCACATCATAGAAGGCCACCAAATTAGTCAGGCAGGATTTCCCCTTAGTGAAGATATTCTGGCTGTCACCAAGCACCTTGTTGTTTTTCATGTGCCTCAGCAGGCCTTCCAGGAGATTCGGCTCCAAGATTTTGCTAGGCACAGAGGAGAGACTGACTGCTCTGTAGTTCCCTGGGTCATCCATTTTCCCCTTCTTGAAAATGGGGGTTATATTTCCCTTTTTCCAGTCATCGGGAACTTCACCTGACTGCCATGATTTTTCAAAGATGATGGAGAGTGGCTTAGCAACTTCATTTGCCAGCTCCTTCAGGACCCATGGATAGATTTCATCAGGTCCCATGGACTTGTGTACATTCAGGTTCCTAAGATGGTCTCGAACCAGATCCTCTCCTACAGTGGGCCCAGGGTCTTCATTCTCATAGTCCCTGCATCTGCCTTTCAAGACTTGGGTGGTGTGGTCAGAGCATTTGCCAGTGAAGACAAAGAAGTCATTAAGAACTTCAGCCTTCTCCAAATCCAGGGTAGCCAGTTCTCCTGATAGCTTCTGGAGGGGGCCCACGTTGTCCCTAGCCTGTCTTTTATTCGCTATGTACCTATAGAATCCCTTCCTGTTATCTTTCACATCCCTAGCCAAGATTAATTCTAAGTGGGCCTTAGCTTTCCTAACCTGGTCCCTAGCTTCCCGGACAACATCCCTGTATTCTTCCCAGGCTGCCTGTCCTTGCTTCCACCTTTTATGAGCCTCTTTTTTCCTTGGAATTTTCCTCAGCAGCTCCTTATCCATCCAAGGAGGTCTCCTGGCCCTCCTGCAGCACTTCCTTCTAGTTGGGATGCAACACTCCTGAGCTTGCAGCAGGTGATCCTTGAGTATCAACCAACAGTCTTGGGCCCCCCTGCCCTCTAGGGCTATATCCCATGGAACCTTACTAAGCAGGTTCGTGAAGAGGCCAAAGTCTGCTCTCTTGAAGTCCAGGGCAGTGAGCTTGCTGCACGCTCTTCTCACTGTCCTGACGTATCTCAAACTCAACCATCTCATGATCGCTGCAACCAAGGCTGCCCTGGAGCATCACATTTCCAACCAGCCCTTCCCTGTTGGTGAGGACGAGGTCAAACATGGCACCTCTCCTTGTCGGCTCCTCTATTACTTACAGAAGGAAGTTGTCTTCCACACAATCGAGGAACCTCCTGGATTGCTTGTGCCGGGCCATACCATCCCTCCAACAGATATCAGGGTGGTTGAAGTCCCCCATGAGAACAAGGGCCTGCGAGCGTGAGGCTATTCCTATCTGTTTATAGAGTTCTTCATCCACTGAGTCCCTTACCTGAAGGGTTGTTACAAACAGGTGGGCATCAGAATCTTCTCCGAAGTAACAAGTGATAGAACAAGACGAAACAGCCTCAAGTTGCACCAGAGTAGGTTTAGACTGGATATTAGGAAAAATTTCTTCACCAAAACGGTTGTCAAGCATTGGAACATGCTGCCCAGGGAAGTGGTTGAGCCACCATAGGTGCAGATGTGGCACTTGCAGACATGGTTTACTGGTGGGCTGGGTAGCATAAAGGTTAAAGTTAGGACTCAATGATACTTAAGGTCCTTTCCAATCTAAATGAGCCTATCACTCCAAAAATCTCCAACATCCCACCGCATTGAAATCAACGGACTAGTGGCTTTTCACATTGCTTTGTACTATTGCCTTACTGTTTATTCAAATTGCTCTTCTGGGATTAGTACATACCTTTAAAGCCATTTAAAAAGAAAGGGATCAAATTTTTAAAGAGAGAGGTCACTATCTATGTGATTCATGTTTCCCTTCTTGTCATTAAAATCGCAATTTTCTTCAAAATCCCTTTTTTCACCTTGGAGTAGGCCCAGTTTTAGAGCCATTCCCACCTAAAGGCTCAGATCCTGGAGAGCACATAAGTCAACTGGAATGATCATGTGCTGCAGTTCTACAATTAGTTCAGTATAGAACTAAAGTCTAGAATTTGAATTTAATTGTAAATTAAACGGAAAGACTCCACTGATGTTAGAATGCACAGTTCAGCCAGGTATTGGTTCTACAGTTCATGCATATTCTGTTGTGAGAGTCTACCCAGTTTTCAGCTGCTTGTTTCCAAATACATGCTTACTTTTGTTTGTAAATGCTCCTGCTTTTTTGTAGACAGAGCAAAAGGCTTTTTCCTGGGTCAGAACCATATCTAGAATACATGTTTCAAGCAGAACTATGCAACTTTCTGTAGGACATTATTTAATGTACACAATACCATCTTTTTCTCTGTAACTGTAATCAAACATAAACATAACTAAGTTTCTAGATAAATTGACCTCTACTTTAATTAACAGAAGCTTCTCAAAAATAATCATGTTCCAAACAGTCTGCATTGTCTATTTCAAATTGTCAGTCTGATTTACACCAATTTCAAGATCTCAGATACAATAATTACAGGCTGGCAGTTCCACTCACACCATCAAGATGGACTATAAAGTTATTATTTTGCCCAAATCTTTGTCGGCAAAGCATCTATATTTGGAAGGGCATATCAATTGTGATGTTCTGTAGGAATTCAGGGTTTAAAGGATTTTCTGCCTTTTATACTTGAGAGAAATTTAATAGTTTTTAGCACTATTTTTCGAGATAAAAGGTGACAAAGAATTAGCTAAGTTCCCCCAACACAGATAGAATGTTCCAAGCAACACAGGCAAACACAGACAGACAGTCATTTGCTCTAAAAAATCAGAATTTATGAAACTCACCAACATTTTAGTTTTTAACTAATGAGGTTACAAAACATGAAATATAGTTTTATTGACTAGTCAAGATCAAATTATTATATCCTCAGAAATTTATTTTGATCTGTGTGATATAATTAAGGTATTGAAACAGTACATTTCTTTAAAACCAAGGAAACTATATTAATCAATAATTCAGTTAACTCCTTTAACTTCAGCTAACTTCACCTAAGAGTTATGTTCTTGCACCAGTAGGAAAAGGCGTAGCTATTAAAAATTCATTTGCATTTGTCTGATTTTCACTCCTCTGCAAAAATGATGTCATGGCTTGAATCTGAGCAAAGTAGTTTTTTGCCCAGATATGCTTATGCTTTATTCTGTGAATAAATGCCGCTTCGTAAGCCTGAAAGGAAAAAATCCAAATCCCATTAAATACAATATCTAGCAATCTACAAGTTGCTTCATATTTCAGACAGTATAAATAGTGACTTTTTAATTAACTAAGGCAAACAATTTCTTTGTATATGATACATAATGAAATACTTTGTAGTTCTATACTGCTACCTTATGGTCCAATAGCAAAAATTACTAAGCACTCCTTAAACAATATTAGTCACCTTTTACAAACAAAATACTTCTGGCATTTTTTTATCTGTACAAGATAAAATTTATTTATTTTCAGGCAAGAACATTCATCCTTGGCTTTGAAAATTAAAAAAGGCAATACTTAAATATCAACATTTGCAAGGTGATGACTGCAGGAAATTTCCTTGATAAGAATCAAGTGATTATTTACAAATAATCATGGCAGCATTTTGAAGCATTTCAGTTGGCCTTCAAGTTCAGTGGTGATTTTCCTGAATTTCTACTGATTAGTAGTAGTTCAGATGATATAATAAATAAACAGATTATTTAGCTGAAAAAATCCTTTGCTATCGCTTTGGTCATCATTATGAATAATTGCTATTAAAGTAAGTGTTTCAGAGGCCTCTTTTTTTTTGTTTCAGTGAATAAGAAACAATGATTCAACTTACAACATTCTAACTTTGCCTCATTTTCTTTATTTCACACACAGTTTTTGTTGAAACAAATCTTTGGCCATTACCAGTGAAGAAAGCTGACTCTTTGTAGCAAGAGCTAAGGGAAAATACCTTATGATTTTAGGTAGGCTGGTATACCTCATCTCTTGCTCTTCTGGCCTAACTTCCATCTCCACTGAAGCACTGGACCTAAGTTAATGACATCTCTTTGACTATGATATCTGGACTTATGAAGTTCACCAGATCAGTGCAAAATCAGAACTGTTTACCATGTTTAGGTATGGAATTTGAAGGGAGTGGTGTAAAAACAAAGTTCCAATAACAACTTTAACACATTCTTAAGTTTTTTGACTCAGAACAGCAATTATGTTTTTACTGCTTAATCGCAAAAAGACTATATTGTCAGGAGTACTTAAATGATATCTATGTAAGGAAGTAAATTGAGACATATTTTATTATGACTAAGGACTGAGTTCGACACAAAGCGTCATACTGTTATTTGATGAGAAATTTATAAGGCCAAAAAACTAATGAGGCTAGAGCATGTGCAAGAGCACAGGGACAGAGCTGTTGTAGTATTTATAGTTAGTCTTTAGTGAGTTTTTTATCCAGGCCAGTTCTTGTCTGATCTCAGCTGGGTGAAAGAGCATAGACATGGCACTGTCATCAGCAGGCAGCCTGGATGAGGCCACTTAGCCTCTTGCGTTTCAGGAGGGAGAATCAGGAGTAGAGATAGTTCAGGTACATGGATATGAGTTGCACATGTCAGCTGCCCTCTGGACTAGTGCCTGTCTTATTTAATAATACAAATGCAATCATTTAAATAGTCACAGTAGATCAATTTAAACATGGATGAGTGTAAGGACTAAATTTGGCCAAACATCATTAGTCACAGAATTCCATTAGAACATAACTATTGTAAAAAGCTAAGCCCATCAAATTTTACCTTCTGAAGGTCACACAGTTTAAGATGTGCATCTGCCTCATCTTTAGTGAGAAGAATAGTGTTCCATGGAGACCATTCCTGCTGCTTATCCCACCTGACCATAACCAAATCATATAGGTCACTGCAGGCACTGAGAGCTGACTGACAGCCCCATATTTTCTCAATCAGGTATTGCAGATCTTGATGCTGAAATGGAAAACATGGTTCGGAAGGAAGAAGCATGTTTCATTCTCCAACAAAAGCACTGTAACCATATAAGAATCCAAATAAAACTTTGAGTAAAAATTTTTCTATGTGTATGTCATATAATCAATTGGTTAAAGAACATCCAGACATATGCCTCTTTCTTTAGCATGGTTTGGCAATTATTAACAGCATTTTTCTTGTATCACCTCTGAAATACTACATTCTTACTTTGATTGTTCCTGCCAATGGTAATTCATATCTTCCACTAACATGCTGATTGCTTAACCACTCGTAAAAAGCTTCCTAAATCTCATGTTGTTTTTCTTCCTCATTGAGCACGCTTAAGCCTGTTCAGAACTTTTTGGATAACAATAACCCATCTCTGCCATTACTGAGATGACTTGCCCATTTCATTTTTGGATTCAGAATTAATTTTATTTGATAAATGAGTTATTACAGTACTAAATTACTTAAAGTCTATATACAATCAGAATAATCTGGCCTAGAAAATGTGGGAAATTAGGACAAGAAAAACTTCTACCTGTGACAGACTCCAAATCACTGCCTACTTTGACTTCTTCCTCTCACTCGACTGCTGACATATGGAGCGTTTATTGTGGTCATGATGCTGTTGCTCATTTTACCAAATGAGATTAAAGATGAGGTTGCTATGATACAATATTAGCAATAAATAACAGGAGGTCTGTTTGTAAAGGTTTTCCAGTATAGAAAGACTTTAAAATGCACTTTTAACCTAGGTCCAAGGTTAATTTACATCAATCTTAATTTGTTTAATTTATTGCCAGCCATCTGAAATCACTGCTAAATCTTGATAAACACAACCTCTTGAATGAAAGAAAAAAATAGTAATTGGGACAGCAATTATCACTCTGGCATGTTTTCCTGTCACCCTCCATTAGAAGAATTTTATCTATACAGTCAGTAAAAAACAGATTTTTAAAAAGGTTTTCCTTCAAGCTACCCATTTAAAGACACATTCCTCTAAAAAGAAATCTTGAGCTAATTAAATTATGGTGTTTACATGTTACTTATGAAATTCCTGACAAAGGATGAATGAAACTAGAAAAACACAGTGCTTTAGTGAAATGCAGCTTAATGTATACTTATCCATCTTGCTCCCAGAATCCAGGAGCCTGTGAAAATTCTTGCCAAGGAAAACGTAACATAAACGGGATGCTTAGAACGTCCACTGGTAATAGATCTGATTTCAAGAACAGAGGCCTAGTCCTAAATCTAGTCTTAAAAGTGGTCCTACAGAGCCTCCTTTATTAGGTTTCACTAATTGTCTTCTGTTTTCAGTATTTCCTCCTTTTCACAAAATTTCAAATAATTTCTGTATCTTCCTCTTAGAAGCCAGAAATTTGCAAGCAGGCATATTAGCACGTACTACTATTTCTGTACTAAGTTACACGTCTCAAAAGCTACCTGAACTTGCAAAAATCTATACAGAGGAATATAAACACCCATGTAAAACAGATCTATAATTTGATTTTTCCTGGATTACAAATATTTTTTCTACCTGAAAAATAGGCTAAAGCCTGTATTGTGTTAAAACTTCTCAGGTTATGGGGAAGAGTTTGATTTAAGAGACAACTTCTGCACTTCCTAAAGGTAGGCATACATTTTTCCGTGAAATTTTACAGTTAATATTTCAAATTATGCTACTCCCCTCAATTTGTTCTGTGCTCACAAGAAACAGAAACAGCCTTCCAGTACTGTCATCGAACAGGTTGGGAGCAGGTATCATTGAATGCTCAGCAGGTGAGACTGGGAAACAAGGGTAGGCAGGAAACCAATAAATGAGTTAGGTGTATGTGTGGCTTCAAATGAATACAGCATTGCCATTAGGATGTTGCTCATCAAGATGACTCAAAGCCATTGCATGTGCCATCAATTCTAAGGAGTATGGCATAGTTAAATCCTCTGAAAGAATAAAAAGCAGTCTCAGGACCTGCCATATTTGCTGAACAGGTTCATTTTGATACGAAAAAGGTCTTTAGCTACAGTAACCAGAACTTACTGGAGCTACCATAACTCTCACCAACTGCTTTTAGCCTTTTAAGCCTCAGCAGCACTCACATAGGTGGTCAATCCAAACACAATTAAAATCAGTATGCAAGAGATCTGAAGAAAAGTCTTTTATCTTATCAGAAAAGTCTTGCAACCATCCACAATACAACCACAGCCGGTAATGGTACTTCACTGAGCAATGAATGAAGCTGTCATAGCTCATGCAGAAGACTTTTAGTTGTGCCCAAGTAATAACTAGATGCCCCAGAGCTTTTTTCTGGATATAAATTTAGAAGGGGACAGACAGCTGTTGGGAAGGGAAGGGAGAATATAAGCAAGTAGATCATTAAAAAAAAAAAATATAAGGAAATGTTAGGAAAAAACCCAAGGAAATCAGTGATTTAAGGTACAAACACCTGTTTAGATAGTACAACTCTAAAGAAAAGAAGTTAATTTGTATGAAAATGACACAGTATCTAGAAATGCTGCAGTGGTATAACCATTAATGGAACTGCATGTGAGGAGGGTTTTCAGTGTCAGAAGTTAAGAAGCAGTTATATTTCAGTGTACCACTTGTGATGGCCACCAGCCACCACAAGTGATTTGGAGAATGTTTACATACTAAACTAACTAAGTGAGACACAGACAAAAAACTTCCCAGCCTAAGTGAAAAGCACATGAACGAAAAACATCTACAAAATCCAGGTTCTTTGATAATATTTCTTAATACAGGCATGATAATTAAAGAATGCCAATCTTCCACCTGGCAACTGCATTGGCGAAGTGCTAAACCCTCTCCTAATAATTGCAAAAGAGCAAAACTTCCAACTATACAGACTATTCCACTGAGATATAACAGAAATGTCAAAACCTCAGCTCCTTTATCTTTTCCTTCTGAGAATACACAATTTATATTACTAAACCAGTCTAAATAATGGGGCTCAAAATGTTTTACTAGCATTATGTCTTGAAGGATATTATAATCACAAAAACATTACTATCACTTTGCAGATGGTGGTAGTATCTTTAAGCAACAAGGTGGCCATGGGAGAACCAGAAGAAGTTGGATCACCCCCTTCTTTGACTTTTTCAGCTAGACTTCTACCTTCTTGTGATGTACAGCTTGTAATAACTTTTGAAATTATAGCTATACTGCAAAAGCTTAAGTGCTGCTTCTTTATAGTATGTAACATTACCTGTCACAGGAAGAAGTTTTGTAGCTCTTAATCTATTGCTCAACCTGTCAACAACATACACAAAATAAAGGAAAAATTACAGTCAGAGCCATTGGTTTTATTAGCAATGTTCTTTTAGACAGTACCTGAAGTAAGAAAACAATTTTAGCATCATCCTGATAATCGGCTTCAGACTTTCTGAGGTTTGCTAGTATAAGTTTGCACTTCAAAAACGTTTCTCGGTGCCGAGATTCATTATCAAGCTTGCAACACAAGCGACATCTGCCAGTAGTGTGGGCATTAGCCCGAATAGGAAATGCAGTAGACGATAAGTAATTTTTGCAACTCTGACAGCAGTTCACGTTTTTAAAAAGCTTTAAGGGATCGGGTGGAACCTAAAAAAGATTTTTAAAAAAGTTCATTTACCACAAAGTACCTTTGTATCACTTGTGTGACCCTAACTCTGTCAGAATACATTGTACATATATTCATGTAAGCATTTGAATATGCGAAAGCTAGAAATAGTTATTTTAACGTACCCAATAGGTTTGTTTTTAATAAAGACCAAAAGCCACTGTATTTTCTTATTGTACTTGTTAAAGTAAGTTATATAAATCAGTCAATTCATTCTTAAGCTATTGACAATCCTAGACATTACACTCCAGTGCTCTTGCTGACTATTGTGTATGCAGATTGCCATTCTGGAAAGACAACAACACAGAGAAAACAGAAACTAAACCTTCTGTATTTAATTTTTCATATAGAAGCTGCCCTTTATGTCAAAGATAAATCCCTGTGATTATGCACATATTAATATTTTTGTATAAGAATATAAAGTCATCAGAGCCAAAAACAATATAGGGGAAAATAATAAGCTAAACTTGCTAATGACCTCCTCATCTCATATTGCTTCATGGGTTCTGGAAAGAATAAGAAGCAGTCTGTGCAGAGGGCCCAAGTCTGCAATTGGACATTTTGGGCAGCCTTATTATCCAGCTACCTATTGAGGTCATCAGCCTTTTTTTGAAAATAACCTGAGAATTTGGTCACTTTACTGACTGTCTATTGATGAACTCCCATCTCTTTTATGGTCCGCACAAGGTTACAAGATTCAAATAAAAAAAAGATGCAATTTAGACTTCAACTCAGTGTACAACTAATCAAAAGCTACAGAAGACAAAGATCACCCATATCCAGTCTCTGCTGTGACACATTTAGTAACTCTTTCCGCAAACCTAGTGTAAAATAACTGTTAGTTGGTTCTAAAGCTGATTAACATTTACTGACAGATACTTTACCTCTGAGATACCATCACCCACTATAAGAGGACTACTCTTCTGACAGATGCAAAATACATCTTGCTGCCTAAAGCAGCAACCTATGGTAGTGAATCATATTTTTAACTGTAATCTGTAGTCAGAAAGAAAAACAATCACACAACTTGAAAGGTGTCTACCACTTTCTCCACTACCTAGCTATCTTCTTAAGATGAAGTAGCAATTGGTTGTACAACAGAAGCTCGTAACAGTGCGAGTTACTAAAAGAGTAACAGCTCATTTAGTGTGAGGGGTACCTGCCCATGGCAGGGGGGTTGGAACTAGATGATCTTAAGGTCCTTTCCAACCCTAACTATTCTATGATTCTAACAGCTCCTGCTTAGGTGCAAGCTCATTAGACATCACTTTGACAATGGCAACATTCTTCCTTTCTGGAAGGGACGCTGCCCTTGTCCAGTGGAAAAAAAGAATCACTCTCCCTATTTGTTCTCCATTTGCTATTACATTTTCCTATTACAATCCCATAAGATCTACCATTTATAATTCTCAGAATTTTTATTTCATACATAGAGTTCCTGGCTACTCTCTCAGCGCTACCAACCACCTGTCAGGTTCTTAAACCTGTATCTATGTCCCATGCTTCCTATATGACTATTTAAGCTATTTTATGTGAAGCCTGTGTACTTGCTACATTTTATTTCTTTAAGAACTCCTCTAGCAATTCTACAGAAAAGTGTAAAATGAAAAAGCTTTTCATTCCCCTTCTCCACCACCCTTAGTTCGATAGGTACTATGTCAGACTGCAAAATAGGAATAATACCTTAAGTATCTTAGCAACTTCAGGGTTAAACTTTGGAATTTTAATAAACTGAAGAAACAATGTACAAATTCTTTTCCTTAGTCCTTCCAAGTTATATTCTTTCACCTCTCTTGACATAAGATCAATTTCCCTGTCAATTAATTCCATGATTTCCTGTGTTAATTTACATTCATGTTCCTGGGGGGGAAAAAAAAAATCACAAAGAAAATGGAAAACAAACCACAACAGCAAGGAAGCAAACCAAATAATTCTAATGCAGCTATGAAAGCAAACTATGGATTCTACGCCAATGATCATTCAGACCTCTCCATGTTCACATAAGAACATGTTCAAAGAAAAACCCCTTAGTGTCTTAGGAAAACAACCTCCAAGAAAACTAATATAAAGAACTACAAAACTGAAAATGCTTACAGATTATGCTTTAAGATGGTCTGTATATATGCCAAAGCTGTAAGGAACCGTAAACTTGGAGGCATTAAAAAATGCTAAGCAGAGGCACACAAAATGAAAAATTTTCAGTCTCCATAAACCCAAGAAGTATCTCCCAAAGGAGCTTCCTTCGAATAGGATAGGAAATAGGAGAGGAGGTACAGTGTATATACACAGTTGATGCTTTAAAAAAAACCCAACATCAATATTGACTTGTATTATGACGGGCAGGAGTTTATAAACCAGCAGTGCTCCTAGCATTGCTATATGGGCTTTAAATCAAATTCTGGTACTACCAAAGCAAACAGTGTTTGAACAGGAAGCAGCATTCTCTTCTAGCTTGACAACACAAGTATCCTGAAAGTAGTTTAAAATTCCTAATATTCTTTTTATACATGAATACACATATAAAACAAATACGAAAGGCTAAAAGAAATGCAACCAGCTTCTGATTCACTGGGAACACTGGCAGCAGTAATGGGGATGGGGAATAATGTATAAAGGAAAAAAACAAAACAAACCAAAACTATTTGCTGCCCATAAAACGGGTAACCTAAACAAACAGAAAGATGAGGATCTAAACAGACATTTCAAAGAACTCTGAAAAAATACTAATAGCCACTTACAACTCAGCCATGGTTTTCATCAAGTTGTTACAAATATTAAGCTAAACTTTGCACTAAAGCTCTATTATGTGCCAATATACCAAAATTCTAAAACCATGGGGTTAAAATTCTAACACAACTTTAAGAAAAATGCACACACCACAAAATGACATAATGAATTTAAGGTGTATCTGGAATGCAAATTACTCTCATGCCAGATGGTACAGTAGGCTTTCTCATGCTGCCAGTTGATCATCCTGGCACCTGTCCGCCAGAAGCAGCACTGCTTATGTGTCAACATGATTGTATCTTTGGAAGTACTGCTTCAAGCTAAACACAAATAGAAAAATAAGACATACCTTCACTGTATGTTTGAGTGTTAGCAGCACATCTATTCTCTCATCTTGAGGGATGTCACTCATGCTAATGCTGCGGTAGATTTCCAATAGTTCTCTGGCACGGAGCGTAAACTGTGTATCCATTTCAGTGATTTTTCCGTCATATGCTTTCCATCTCTTAGGTTGCGCACACTTCAGAAACAATTTGTATAACTCTGAGTTCTTATAATCTGATCACCAGTTAACAAGTGCATTACTTTACATCAAGGTTCACCAGAGTAAATGCAAACTTAGCATTAATGCTTGACTAATACAAAAGTCTAATTCTACTGTTGATAGTTATATTTCTTTTCCCTAGAGCAAGTATTCAGTTGCACACTTTGTTTAAAGTTGTAGGTCCTGAAAATTTGGACTTACAGTATATTTAAAGTAAACAATATTCTCCTACAGGGATATGCTCTACTTCTCTAAAGCAAATTTACACAGTAGTGTTAAAATACATTTGCTCTGTATTTCATCTTGCCTTCATAAATCCCTTTAAACTATCAGTAAAAATCAATGGGACTGTTGATTGTGTAAAGATTGCAAATTTAAGGCCTTAGAGTTACTACAGTACAAAATATCTCCAGGGAACTGCTCTATTTATGCTAGCTATACAGACAGATATTAGGTATTAGCAAAGACTTTGCTAAAAATGACTAAGGCAAAGGAGTTACAGTTTATCAGATACTTCACCAAGCTTCTTGTTTGCTAACTTAACAACATAGCTTACCGCTACCACTTCAATTGTTTAACTTCAATAGACATGAGAAGTTACACAGTATCAGCTGCCCCAATCAGTTTGAAGAGTCCAACTATTCACCCCTTTCAAGAAGACGGGATTTGGTTGCAAACCACAATGCTACACAGGGAGGTAGGTGTTTAAATCCAATAGAAAGACAAGTATTCAAAACCCTCTCCCCATCACAACCTAACTCCACTCCCTTTCCTTAATTGAGACAGCTCTTTGGAATCTCATTCTGTGTATTAATTATTCTCTTTCACTTTACTTGGAACTTGACTGCTCACAAAACCTTGTGAACTTCACTTTGCAGTCTCAGTGTGAGTTAACTACTGCAACATTTCTTGCAGCATTCACATGACTAGATATGACCCCATCATTGACATAATCATTATTTTGACCAAATACACATGCTTGCTATGGCAATAAGTCATTAAAATGCCAAGAATATTAGGTAGAATAGACATGTTTAGTCACCAACACAATCAAAATAGAGCTTCCCTCACTTTTAAATAAACAATTTATAAGGTTAGGTAAGCAAAACGAAGACAAAATAATGGAGGGGGGGGGGAAGTATTTAACATTGGATAACTGACATTTTTGACCTTCTCCAAAATCAGAAAGAGGCTATTTCTTCTATGTCAGCAAAAAGGGAGCATTCTACTTCAACTTCATGACTGCTTCACTACCTTTGTACAATACTAACAATTCTAAAAAAAACCAAACCCAAAACAAAAAAACACAGACCACCAACACTTAGAAGCTATTTCACACTGTAACTCCTTCGTATGGTAGACTGGCAAAAATTACCTTTTCCTTTAGAATAATTAATTCAGTACCTATGTTCCATCCTTTTCAATGAAATCACTTATTACATGACAGGAAGGTTACTTGCTTATGCTAAGGAGCATCAATAGGCAGAGTTCCCCCTAGGAAATGGCTATTAAAAGCTGATTCTCCTGATAATTGGCAACAACCCATATACGAGCTAACAGTCTTGGTATTCCACTGCAAATGATCCTTAACACAGACCAACTACATTATTATAACCTCTGAATTATTCAAAGATATAATATCTGTAACTTCTGTAGTTCTTATTACTACCTCATTGTAACTGGGTATTATAGAAAACAAAATAATTTGAAAAAAAAAATGCAGCGTTTTACTGAAAAAAAAAAAAAATACAGATGTCTCATCAATATGAAGATTTCCAGTATTTCAGAAAGAATCATAGGGGCTCTGATTTTAGGACTATTTTCACGTATTCAAGATAGATATGAGCAAACTAAAACTTCGATATTTTTTGCCAGCTTTTTCTTGCCTTTTAGACTGCCGGCACTGCTGCAGAATTTACAATAATCCTGTTACCTGGACTATTTAAGACAGCAAGATTGCTATAAACTGCACTCTGCTGGCAATGCATGAAAGCAGAAAAGAAAAAGCACCTAAGGAGAGAAACATACCATCAGAGACACAGAAAAAGGTAAGAAAAGTAATAAATAAATAAATAAATAAATAAAAATCCATAGGTTGGGTGCAGAAACAGCACAAAGCATGAAAGGTATGAATTCAGTGACAGTTAATAATTACACAAGTTCCTTTAAGAAAATGATTGCTATATAGAAGCTTAATCAAGTACTTCGTCTTCAAAGTACAAATGCTGAAGAAGCATGAGAACAGCAAAAAACAGACCAAAACAAACTAGACTGAAGTACACACACATCCAGTAGCAACCATTGTAAAAGCATGAGTAGGTACATGCTTAAAGTAGCAAACAAGGGAATGAAGGTTTCCATGGAGAAGCAAGTTTCATATCACATTGGATATTGCAGCAAAGTGAAATGCTTGCAGTCTTCAGATGTGAAAGGTATTACTTTAACTGGCAAGTGTCCAGATTACCATTATCAGCTGAAAGGGCAGGAAATAGGTGAATAATCTATAACCTAGCACTTCAACAATGAATTTATACTACAGTTTGAAGTGTTTAAATTGCACTGCTACAGTCATTACAAGCCATACATTTAATTTTGAGATTTCAAAAATTCTTTTTACTTATTTTTTAAGAAATGCAGAAATTACTTTCTTTACTTCTGAATTAGGCTGCTGTCTATGTCAGCAGTTCAGAACACTTAAAGCCCTATAGCTGACATTAAAAAATAAAAAAATAAAAAACATGAAAAGAAAAATGTTTCAGTAGTTCAGAACTCACGAGATTTTCAAATTAAAAAGAAAGCAATCTCTTTAACGAAAAAAAAAAGAAGAATAAATAAATTAGTAGCAAGTGCTTCAGAAACATGGCCACTACTTGTAAAGAGAGAAAATCTCTTGTCTGTCATGTGTCTCCAGGATCTCCAAACGTCAATTGTCACTAAGGATTCTGGTACTGAAGAACATTTTGCTTCTGGTTCCTAGATGTAAAAAAGCTTGTGAGAATATATACTGGCAGTAATCTATACAGGGTAGGACATTGGAAAGCAGTCCTTAATGGAAAAATCAAGGTAGAAACTCACTTGAGAGAGAAATATATTTTTTTTTTTCTGAGAATATAACAGAATATATTGCAATTAGCAGAAGCAAACATTGAGTTATTAACATTAACTCTATTGAATAATAGAAATCATTCAAGGTTTTTATTCCCTAAATATTCCTTTTTGATTCCTAAATATTTAGCTTTGTACTTTCATCAAAACACTTTTTACAGTCCAGATTGCATATATCAGTAATAAAAAGAACGAAAACCAGGGTGGTTTTTTTTTTTAGACAAAACTTCCCATTTTACTTTGGGGCATTAAATGGTCAAAATTAAAACAAAATATATAAATTTAAAAAAAACCAACCCCATAAAAAACCTATTTCTGTTGCAGCATTTCTTTTCATAATTATGTCACTGATCTGGAGAAATCTCCAGGATCTCGCCAACAAAGTTTAAGTTGACAAGGAGGTATTCTTTATTGCAGCACCAGAGACAATGGGGGATAGCTCCTCCTAGCATGTCTTGTCCAAGCATCCACCAGGCTGTGATTATATTGTCCTTAAACATACATATGCATTAGATTACATACATATTCATTCAGTTACTTATACATTACATCATACTTCTAGATTTCCTCCTGCATGCGCACTAAAATGTGGTAGTGGGCCTTGAGACTCCTAGTCATTATTTCCTCACCATCTTCCTCTTCATCACTTCATATTAGGATAGTTGTTATGTCAGTAACCACCAGGCCGGTTCTGGCCACTTCTTGTGTAATGCTTATGTTAGCCATTTCCTTATCTCTATAGCTGCTAACAAAGCCTAACATCCTTGAAGTTACTTATTTACAACCCCATTCTTCAATCAACCCTATTCTTCAACCAACATCATTCTTCATCACATACTATGAAAACAGCCAGAAAATAAACTATTTCTTTATTTTTCTTTTAGAGGATGGATTGCTGGGTTGTCTACCTAAAAAAGGCCTAAATCATGTTTGTGTATGAATGCTCTTCTTTGTTTTATAGATGAAAGCCTGAAGAACACTTGTGTTAAGTTTCTTCCCTAAGATCATGCAAGAATAAGACCTCAAGCTAAAGTTCTAATGGATCTGAAACTAGTGAATTAATAATCGAGTTCAATATGATATAAGATTCAATCAAAGTTCCTCTGGTTTTCTATCCTGTACCTGGAAAGAGAATAAATGCTTTCTTTAAAGAGAGACATATGATGACCAGAGGCCTGTGCTCAACAGGGAAATTGATCATTCTGGATTGTTAGAAGTAGAGCCTTTAACGCTGTAAGAAGTGCCATCTGAAGCATGTTCTTTATGCAGAATACTACCTAATGAAGGAGGCCTATAAGGATGCTGGGAGGAACTCTTCATTAGGGGCTGTAGGGATAGGACAAGGGGTAACGGGTTCAAACTTAAACAGAGGAAGTTTAGATTTGATATAAGAAAGAAGTTCTGTACTGAGAGGGTGGTGAGGCACTGGAATGGGTTGCCCAGGGAAGTTGCGAATGCTCCATCCCTAGTAGTGTTCAAGGCCAGGTTGGACAGAGCCTTGGGTGACATGTTTTAGTGGGAGGTATCCCTGCCCATGGCAGGAGGGTTGGAACTAGATGATCTTAAGGTCCTTTCTAACCCTAACTATTCTATGAGTCTATGATTCTATAATACAAAATTCATTCACTTAGTGCCATTTTTTAATGTTATATATACACACCTGAGATTTATATTAGACACAGGTAGTTAACAGTCTTAATGCTGCACTATTAGTCCTTCAATCAGTCATAGAGCTAGGAAATTCTCAGCTTGGATAAAGAAATTTATTTAATTGTATTGACTTGAACAACTAGATAATTTGGATATTTATAACATTAGCATTCACATAATTAACAATAAGCTACAAAAGTTACTTTTGGCAGGTAGTTTGCAGATGTCTTTTCTGTTCCTGTACTCTGTTACTTTTTATGTTCAATCTAAAATTACATCACTGACCTTATTCAGAAAGTGCAGTATCGCTTTTTGTCGATTCTCCTCATCTGCATTTAGTTTGTGTCTCCCAATGGAAGCAATCAGCTGTGCCTCTTGTTCCAGAAGTCCACAAAGTGCTGCCTTTCTTTCAGCTCCAGTAAGAGTTCGGTTAATCTGCTCAGTTTCCTCCTGCCTCCATACTACAGATATAAATATTGTGGGTACTTTTTACAATGTGTTTTCCAGTGAATGTTCTACTTTCATATTTAAGAAATAACAAAATTTTTTATGTTCATTAAAAGCCAGTTTCTATGTTAGGGAATTGATTATGATGCATATTTTCAACACATACAAAATAGCCCAGAAATTAATGTAAACTATACAGATGTTCTGTGAGAGGATGTGTGTGTACATCGAGTCCAAACTGCCAATTCATACTGCAAACTCAAAAATGGGTTAGGAGGAAAAGCTGTTCTATGTGAGAAAAACAATTTAGCTCCTGTGGAAACATGTATGGAAAAGGTATAAGCAAGAGGGACTTTTTAAACAATTGCTTATCGAAGTCACAAGAAAAGATACCATAGAGATCTTCTCAGCAGATTAAGGACAGCATCTTACTGTCCAGTGCTTCCACCACTATTCCTGCTTCTCCCTGCATAAATGAGTAAAATCTAAAGAAGGCTGAACTCTTCCAAAAAGGAGATAAAACTTGACTGACAGTCATGTTTAGCACTCCAGGTCTTACAGTCAGTATTTCAGTGGTATCACCTTTTGCCATCTAAAGCAGATGGAAGCTCATTAATAAGCAGACAGTATTTGCTTTACTCTCCCTTTCCTGTTCCACAACAGAAGGTGGAAGTAGCATGCAAACCACAGGATGGACATCACAGCAGCACTTAAACCAGTACCTGCATGTGTAGAATCCGGTCTTCTGACTCTCACGGTCAAATCACCAACCACAGGTACCTGCTGCACTTACAAGCTAGACTACTTAATGACACAAACATAAAAATGTATACATATGTCTATCACGGTTTACTTTGTAGTACCTATTTCTTGACTATAACTGGTGATACACAGAATGCCTTCACAGAAATCTGTTAGTAAAATCAAACTGTGGCTCCTGAATAGTGCTTTCCTTTGCATACACTGTAACAATTCCTGGCTTCTCTGAAGAATATGTTCCGTTTCAAATACCTCTAGAGTTCCGTAGGAAATTTTATAAGATAAAAAATTTCAACATTCGTGAAATCTTGCAAATCCCAGCATTAAAGAAAACAATCCAATATGTGATGCACATTTACTGTATCAGGAAAGAGTAGATGCAGAAGGGAAAGGAGGAAGGTTTAGCTTCTGCCTGTGGCTTCCTTATCTACAATACCTTATGTTTTCCATTTTAAAATGTTACAATTCATTTCCTCAAGGCTCTCTAAGCTTTGGTATTAATATAACAGTTGTCTGACAAGTTCTGAATACCCAAAGCTATATTTTTAAATAAAGTAATTTCAGCAAACAAAAGCACTTCAGAATTAATTTACATTAAGTTTTATATGCCTGCAGGGGGCAGCAACATCAAAGATAGAGGTAATAAATACAGTAAGCTATCTTGTACATACAGAAATGAAAAAGCTGTCAGTTATCATCAATACTCACCTCCTGACTCACCATATACATGCAACCAAATTAAAAACATTCCTCTTAGAGTATCTGTTCTGTAGGCAGAGATTATACTCATTACTTTTTTTTTGGTTTTTACAGAACGAAGTAGTTCATACTTTTCAAATAAATAATGAATGTCTCTATATGCAGACACACTGAACATATAGATACATCTCATTTGCACCATGCTGTCAGCAGGCAAGTTTCTGTACCAACAGGAATTGCTTGCGCTGGCTGACCCTGTAAGAGTATCCCCCTGTTGAGATCAGCAGCAATAACCTTCACAGGTCTCTGGAGGACAATGGTGTCATTCTATTGCTGTCACAATGATTTAGCTTGTGTAGACTGTTGACACTCTAAGAATGCAAAAGTAGTTTCAGATGCAGGTAGGAAAAAAAACCTTCCTAGAACCACTAAGCTCTATTAAAAAAAATAGCATGACTGCACGTCTCCATGTACAGAAGCAACTAGTCAACAGAGGTAAACAAAACCAAAAAAGACTAATACTACACCATTATTTTTAACAAAAAGTTAAAAAGACATTTCAAATAGCAGAGTTTGTTCTGTTCCAGCCCTTGAGTGGCACATGCTTTTTCAGGTTGCCCTGATATTAAATTCCTGAACATGCACACCTGAAAGGTTTACTATTTGTGAATCCGGTTACATCAAATTAAGCAAAAGAGACATTTACATAACCATAAATTCTAATCTAAAAATACTGGGAACACCAGTATTCTAATAATAACTGATCTCCAACTTTAACTCAGTTCTGCTATTTCCATTGCAAAAAAGTCTCTTCGCACTTAAGAATTAAAAAAATGGTGGATCATACATTTGACAACATATTAAAGAAAACACTGCAGGAAATCAGATACCAAATACTAGCACTTGCCACAGATGGAGAGCAAAAAAAAATTTAAGTGCCTTGGCTTTTGATTACCTAACTAGACACACCTTAAAAGAGACTGATTCTTGTGAAGCAAAAAGCTAACTATCTGTGAAGAAAAAGGGAAAACTCCTGTCTCCAAGTCTCATAAAGATACCACTCCCAAAATTCTAAAGTTTAAGATCAGTAATAATTTTAAATTTGTCACAAACACTAATATTTACAAGTCATTTCTACACTCAGACCAACTGATTTTTTTCAGTGACCCAAGTGTGACAGTATTAAGAGTAGTGTATAACTTGGGACTTCTTGAATCATGCCCTAAATTCTATGAATAACACATGCCACCAAATTTATGCTCGGTTCACCATGGAAGAAACAGCTGAGATTATCTCATGTAGGTCAGGTCGCTTTGTAGTGAAGCAGGCAATCCACTAGGTCAGCTTTGCTACAGGGACAAAAATGTCCAAACTGCCACAGAGTTATACCATAAGCAAGCACTGTAGCCTAGATAACATACAAGCTACTTGCAAGTCACAATGCAAGCATCTTGCTTAAAAAGAGACATTTTTATAACAACTCTTGCAGTTTCACTATATGCTGCTACAAGTCTGATTTCTATTGTTTTTATTTTTCCCCAAAAGACATACTCTAGCTCTTTTGTTCCATTTTGCAACATTACTCTCCTGTAAGGTTTTATGTCAATTATCTGCATATTATTATTAAATAGTCACCTTATTTTTCCAGGAAGGTTCAGAGGTGCTTGCCTGTACTAGACACCATCCACCCCAACAGGAAAAGTAAGTCCTGCAGGATGCCCTGTAGAACTCCTAATAGATTTCTTAAATTTTGACAACACAGTTTTATGCAACATGGAATAAATTAGAAAGGAGAAAAAGCATCTGTAGAAGATGACTAGGGCAAAAGGAATAACCTCAGTCATATGCTGTAAAATTATGGGCAAAACTTTAATCCATTATAAAAATTGACTTTATTAAACGACTAATGATGGATCTCGATACTGTATTTCTTCATGCCAATATCTTCAGCATCTTAAATGTAGAGTAAAAAGATTAACATAACCCCGATCCAAAAAAAAAAGGTTCCTGTTCCTCTAGATGACCTTAATATTAGAGATAAATGATAAAAAAACCAATAATAGAACTACCAAATAGCACTATTCTTTAAGCTGATTATTTCCTAAAAAGATATACTAGTTTTGGCTGGGACAGAGTCAATTTTCTTAATAGTAGCTTGTATGGTGCTATGCTTTGGATGGTGATAACATAGGGATGTTTTAATTACTGTTGAACAGTGCTTAGACAGCATCAGGGCCTTTTTTTCTTCTGCTGATAATATATGAATGTCAAATGATTATGTAAAAATGAAATTCCACTGTAAGTAAAATCAAAAATTCAAGGAAGTATCTATGGAAACACATAAAAATATAAATCTGTTTTAAACAAACTGTATTTTGCTTATTTAAGAGTATCCCTTAAGGAAAAAACTTACATTCTAAAGCATGATACAGTAGCTCAAAGTCTCCTTTTGTTTTAGGGTTCAGTCTTCGCTCATGCTCCCTTTTCAGTTTTTCTTCTTTCTCTTTTTTTCTCTGTAATTCTTCTTGTGCCTCCCACACCAGCCGTAATTTCTTTTGTTCCCTCAGGTTTTGTACTATATTTGTAGCATGCCAACGACGGAAATATCTCTGTAATACTATTACCTATGTGTGATACAACACCAAGGAATCATGAATTTAAAACAAAACAGCATGATATTTTGTTCTTACCCATTATTTTTTCTAGTCACTTAACTATATTTTCAAAGATTTGCCTTCTACACAAACTAATTGAAATGTACAGACACACAAAATTGACTGCATTTTATTTACAAACAAATAACAAAAATGAAGTTAACAATGCTGTTACGACCAAACTTAAAAAATCAACCCTCCAAAGATGCAGCTATTAAAGACTAGGGAACTGTCAACAGTAAGCTAAGGGAGGATAATGTTCAAACCCGAACTTCAGCCATCTGTGTTACCTTGGACCACACATGCAGGCCAATACCATGAGCTAATACACACTGCTCAGCATTGAAGGCTGTCAAGCATATAACTACACTAATACTTATATTGTCTCAAGAGATATCTTATCCTAATATTTCTCTTGAATGTGCCTCTAGCTATTATTTCAATATGGACCTACACTGCATGGTGCAGATCCATCAGCATGAACCAACACAAAGCTGACGTCTCTCTACTGTGTGCTATATATTACCTACAGACACATTACATAATCCAGCAATGATCACAGTAAACATATTGGTACTCCTGAGGAAACAGAAACCTATTTGGGTTTTCCACTTCCTTTTAACTCAGGGTCAGGGTTAAAGGGAGAACAGCAATGGGAGACATTACAGTGGGGATCTGCTACAGACCACCTGATAAAGAGGAATCTGTGAATGAGGCACACTAAAGACAGATAGGAACAACCTCACGCTCACAGGCCCTTGTTCTCATGCGGGACTTCAACCACCCTGATTTCTGTTGGAGGGATGATACGCCCGGGCACAAGCAATCCAGGAGGTTTCTCGATTGTGTGGAAGACAACTTCCTTCTGCAAGTAATAGAGGAGCCAACAAGGAGAGGTGCCATGTTTGACCTTGTCCTCACCAACAGGGAAGGGCTGGTAGGAAATGTGATGCTCCAGGGCAGTCTTGATTGCAGCAATCATGAGATGGTCGAGATACTCAGGACAGTGAGAAGAGCGTGCAGCAAGCTCACTACCCTGGACTTCAAGAGAGCAGACTTTGGCCTCTTCAGGTACCTGCTCAGTAAGGTTCCATGGGATATAGCCCTTGAGGGCAGGGGGGCCCAAGACTGATGGTTGATACTCAAGGATCACCTGCTGCAAGCTCAGGAGTGTTGCATCCCAACTAGAAGGAAGTGCTGCAGGAGGGCCAGGAGACCTCCTTGGATGGATAAGGAGCTGCTGAGGAAAATTCAAAGGAAAAAAGACACTTACAGAAGGTGGAAGCAAGGACAGGCAGCCTGGGAAGAATACAGGGATGTTGTCCAGGAAGCTAGGGACCAGGTTAGGAAAGCTAAGGCCCACTTAGAATTAAACTTGGCTAGGGATGTGAAAGATAACAGGAAGGGATTCTATAGGTACATAGCGAATAAAAGACAGGCTAGGGACAATGAGGGCCCCCTCCGGAAGCTATCAGGAGAACTGGCTACCCTGGATTTGGAGAAGGCTGAAGTTCTTAATGACTTCTTTGTCTTCACTGGCAAATGCTCTGACCACACCACCCAAGTCTTGAAAGGCAGATGCACAGGACTGTGAAAATTAAGACCCTGGGTCCCACTGTAGGAGAGGATCTGGTTCGAGACCATCTTAGGAACCTGAATGTACACAAGTCCATGGGACCTGATGAAATCCATCCACGGGTCCTGAAGGAGCTGGCAAATGAAGTTGCTAAGCCACTGTCCATCATCTTTGAAAAATCATGGCAGTCAGGTGAAGTTCCTGATGACTGGAAAAGGGACATATAACCCCCATTTTCAAGAAGGGGAAAATGGATGACCCAGGGAACTACAGAGCAGTCAGCCTCACCTCTGTGCCTAGCAAAATCTTGGAGCAGATTCTCCTAGAAGGCCTGCTGAGGCACATGAAAAACAACAAGGTGCTTGGTGACTAGCCAGCATGGCTTCACTAAGGGGAAATCCTGCCTGACCTAATTTGGTGGCCTTCTATGATGGGGCTACGGAACTGATGGACAGGGGTAGAGCAGTTGATGTCATCTACCTGAACTCGTGCAAAGCGTTCGACACTGTGCCACACGACATCCTTGTCTCTAAGTTGGAGAGACATCAATTTGATAGGTGGACCACTTGGTGGATAAAGAATTGACTGGATGGTCGCACGCAAAGAGTTGTGCTCAATGGCTCAATGTGCAGCTGGAGACCAGTAACGAACGGTGTGCCTCAGGCTTTGGTGCTGGGACTGGTCTTGCTCAACATCTTTGTTGGTGACATGGACAGTGGGATTGATTGCGACCTCAGCAAGTTTGTCGATGACACCAAGCTGTGTGGTTCGGTTGATATGCCAGAGTAAAGGAATGCCAGCCAGAGGGACCTTGACACGCTTGTGAGGTGGGTTGATGTCAACCTGATGAACTTTAATCATGCCAAGTGCAAGGTCCTACAACTGTGTTGGAGCAATCCCAGGCACAGCTCCAGGTTGGGTGGAGAAGAGATTCAGAGCAGCTATGTGGAGAAGGACTTGGGGGTGTTGGCTGATGAGAAAATGAATGTGAGCCGGCAGTGTGTGCTCGCAGCCCAGAAAGCCAATGGTATCCTGGGCTGCATCAAAAGGAGTGTGACCAGCAGGTCGAGGGAGCTGATCCTGCCCCTCTACTCTGCTCTTGTGAGACCTCGCTTGGAGTATTGTGTACAGTTCTGGTGTCCTCAACATAAAAAGGACATGGAAGTGTTGGATCAAGTGCAGAGGAGGGCCACGAGGATGATCAGGGGACGGGAGCACCTCCTGTATGAAGACAGGCTGAGAAAGTTGTGGCTGTTCAGCCTGGAGAAGAGAAGGCTGCATGGAGACCTCCTGGCAGCCTTCCAGTATCTGAAGGGGGCCTATAGGGATGCTGGGGAGGGACTCTTCATTAGGGACTGTAGTGAGAGGACAAGGGGTAAGGGGTTCAAGCTTAAACAGGGGAAGTTTAGATTGGATATGAGGAAGAAATTCTTTCCTGTAAGGGTGGTGTGGTGAGGCACAGAAATGGGTTGCCCAAGGAAGTTGTGAATGCTCCATTGCTGGCAGTGTTCAAGGCTGGGTCGGACAGAGCCTTGGGTGATATCGTTTAGTGTGAGGTGTCCATGCCCATGGCAGGGGGGGTGGAACTCAATGATATTAAGGTCCTTTCCAACCCTAACTATTGTATGATTCTATACTTCCTGCTGCTAGCTGATGTTGACCAAGTAAGTTCTTACAGACAACTTCTACCAGAAGTCTTCAAAGCATCTTGCCAACTGCATCAACACAATTATCCTACTTCAACACTCAGTGAATCAACTATCTCTCATTCAGTTAGATTCAGACTGCCTGTTTTAGGCAATCAAATTAATAACTGAAAACTAAACGTCACAAAAACCACAGAGCAAACACACAGCTTCCCCCATATCTGAAAATTACTAAATGTGAAGATTAAGGAACATTTTGCAATTCATTTTTAAATTCACTCTTTGAACACTCATTAAGTATTCAGATGACCTTTGTAATACTTTGCTTTACAGATAGTTTCAAACAGATCAGAACTTACTGCTTCAAGTCTACGTTTATGGTATTCGTCTGCTGTAAAATACTTCCCAGGAGTTATTAGTTTGTCAGTCTTGTTTGACACATACAGGCCAGTTTTAGTCATTTGTGTTGACGTTGTATTCGTTGTTTGTTGTAGCTTATTTTTTTCAAAAACCGTCTGGGGAAAAAAATACATGTCAGAATATGACAAAACATAGAGGGTCGTTTTCCTCATTACAGAAAGTGGCAAAGTTAGTTATCTGTAACAAAAAATCACAAGACCAGTCATATTCATCCAGTAAATACTTTCAATTGCACACTTATTCCTCATCTATTCCCTTATTCCCATTGGAAATTATTGTGTCAACATTCTATTCCATTTGGCAAAAACAACATACTAAAAAGACACTACAAAGCCGTTACCTGTGTTTCCCTACAGAATACGAGAATTCCTTTATCAGGTAGTTTTTTTGGTATTGTTTGTGATCCGGCATTATGAAATTCCACTCCTGTTATCCTGTTCTTAAATCCACCCAGAAATGGTTTTTGATAGGTAGGTCTTTCAATTTTTACAACTACATCTTGGAATGAATCAGTATCTGTTAAAAAGGAAGTTCCAAGATTGAAATAATTGAGATCAGAGCACAATTACACATATCAACACATAGAATCATATGTATATATCTCTATACATGTGCAAAACCAGCATTTACCTGTTTGTATGCTGACAGTTATGACATCAGGCATGCAGTAATCCTGTTGAACTGCTTTCCCAGGAGAATGTTCCTGATCTAGATGTAACTTCTCAGACTGGACAATTTCATCAAGATTAGTGTTCCCAGGATTTTCATTATCCTCAGTCATGCTTCCTAAAAATAAAGCCAAAATTAATTCTTGGTAAGCTTCTCAAAACAAATGAGTAACTTTTTCAAGTTTACTCTGAGGTGATTTTATCGAAACACTGTGTCATGGTTTAAGGCCCTCACGCAGTTCGCTCACTCACTCCCCCCTTTTTCTTCCCCCAGTCCCAGGGGGATGTGGAAGAGAATCAAAAGAATGCAACTCGCACAGGTTGAGGTAAGAACAGTTTAGTAACTAAGGTATAACACAAATCGCTACTGCTACCACCAATAATAACACAAGAGAAATACAAGGAAAGAGAATACAACTGCTCACCACCTGATACCAAGCCCGACCAAGTAGCGCACCCCCACCCTTCTGGGTCTCTGCTCTCCATTTTCACATCCTTGGCATGACGTACTGTGGTATGGAATACCTATTTGGTCAGTTTGGGTCAGGTGCCCTGCCTCTGCTTCCTCCCGGCTTCCCCTCCTCCCTGGCAGAGCATGAGACTCAGAAAGTCCTTGGCCAAACCATAACATTCTAAGCAGTAACCGAAAATATCAGTGTTATCCGTGCTGTTCCCAGGACGAAAATCAAAAACACAGTGCTGCACCAGCTACCAAGAAGGAGAAAAATGACTACTGCTGAACCCATGACATACTGCAACACAGAATAATCTGATTTTTGAGCTGGAATGACAGTCTGCTTGAAATCTGAAACAATATTATCACATATTTTTTAAAGAGATACCTAAATGTTGTCATCACTGACAGTCATTCATATTTCAATTTTTTACAAGTTCCAGTAAATACATGATCTTAAATCAGTTACCCATTTACACAGAGAAATTTTACTGAAAAATCTCACTCAAACCTGCTTCACTTTAGACCTGATCTAAGCATATGTTGTATGCTTAGAATTACTGTTGTCTTTCACACAATACTTAACATTGTGGTGTTTATTCAAAGACTATATTCTGAATCAGATGTACTTAACTCCAGAAAGTATTTCTGAAGTTAGAGATAAGCCTGTATGTGGCTTCAGTACAGTGCTTTTCCTAGGATGTGATCACCAGCTACTCTGAACGTGAGGATGTGAATGCAGCCCTGCCAAGAGGACAGCAGTCAGCAGGTCCATACTCTAAATGGTCACTCACTGCACCCACCTGCTGACTGGGACGTGCTACCTTCTGCTCTAAAGACCTAAGAAAACAGGGCACTGAATTAGGAAGAGGAGGTAACACTGGACATGCAGAGTGCAGAGGAAAAAGTGCAACACATGATGGGGGGTTTTGGGGACTGCATTGCTACTGGAAGGGTGGCAGGCAAGTGACAGGGGAATCCAAGAGAGCTAAAAAGAGTAAGGTGTTTGCTGTGATCTGGTCTAAACTGTTAGTAGCCCATGTATTCATGTGAATTATGCATTGCTGTTTTGCAAATGCATGTACAAAACACATAAACTTACACACATTTCTGGAAATAAAGATCACTATAAAATGTCATATGAGTTTCTACTGCAACTTGAGATGAAGAATGCATTTCTCACCTTTTCAAGCATGTTTTACATGAGAATTTAAAAAGTCACTTCAAGTTCAAAAACCAGCAAACATGAATAGAATGAGAGTATGGGAGATGCAAGAAGCTATAATCAAGTTGAAGAAAAAAAAGCCTCTTTAAAGCCTTAACATCTAACATTTTAGTAACTTCTTTACCTGTCCCACTTGCCATATTCTCTGATACTGAGTTTTGAGATGTTTGTTCTTCTCTTTCGGAATGTCTTACTTCAGTTAAAGTAGGATAATTCCCATTGGTAACAGATGATGTGCTCTCAGATGATGTGTTGAATGGGGCACCCTGGCTCAAATCTTGCTGATTATTTCCAATTGTGTCTTGATTGCCTAGCCCTTCTCCAGGTTGTTCCCACTGCGCTGAACTTGACTGCTTCTGTTCCTTCAAAACTGACTGCTCCAGAGAAGACTGTTTCTCACAGCCCTTCTCTGTGCAGTGCCTGTAGCTTCTGAAAGCCGAGGCTTCTCTGCTTTGTTCCCGCTCTTGCACGCTTCAACTGCTCTTCTTGGTGGGGATGCAGATGGTTGCACTGCACCTGGCCCTTGTGCTGTAACAACTTCAGAGCAACTATCCAACATACCTTCCTTTCCCTAAAATACCAGTTGCACACTGTCAACCTTTCTGCAATAATAATCACAGCATCTACTTAAAACCACATACTAGCACAGCTCTATTATCAAACATATGAGTGGTGTAGTATCGTCAAAAGCTTTTTCTGTATCTATTACCTAATACTCTGTTTAGAATAGCCAAACACAAATCACTTATCATCTTCTCACTGGTGTTTAACAAACATAGTACTGCAGAGCAAGAAGTCAGCATAACTGGCCAGGTGGGATGGGGCTTTGAGCAACCTGGTCTAGTGAGAGGTGTCCCTGCCCATGGCAGGGGGGTTGGAACTGGATGATCTTTAAGGTCCCTTCCAACCCAAACCATGCTATGATATATAGACCCCAAGACTTTATCGATCAGCATTACCCAGCGACAGCACACCTTTAATGTTTCCTGTGCTGCCACTGCAATGACACGGGCTGGAAGAACCCGAACCCCACACCCGTGAAAAACCCGGGCAGCAGCAGCTGCAGAAGAGCAGCGATCCCCACCCAAGCGCCGCTCACCCGTCCCATTCCTACCCACCGCGCATCCCGGCGGGCGCCCCTCGTCGGGCTGTGTCACGCGGCTCCGGGCGGTGCGCAGACACTACCACATGGGCCGGGCCGGCCGTTCCGGCATGCTGCGCGCCCGCACCGGACCGCAGCCCGCTGGCTGTGCAGGGGGGCAGCGGCTTCCAACCCGCCCCGCTACGCACCCGTTATTTACCCCGCAGCTCCCGCCCCGCGCCGCTCTCCCCAGCGGCCGCTTCTCCGGGCGGAGGCGCGTCGTGGTAGCCATAGCAACCGGGAGCGGCCGGCGCAGAGCGAAGCGACACGGCGCAGGACGCGAGCATGCGCACTGGGGTGCGGGGTGCCCGGTCCCCGCAGAGCCGCAGCTGCAGGCGGGACGGGCGCCAGTTGTGCACGGTCCAGGGACGACGAGGGCCAGGAAGAGGTGGAAAGGGAAGCGGAATGAAAGGACAAGGCCGAGAGGGGATCCCTGGCTCTATGTGACTCCGGCAGTTAGCAGAAGCACAGCAGAACAGAGCATCTGCAGCGACTCTACAGGACTGCCGTAGGTCAGTGACTATGCCTCGGTTCACATGGCACTGGTGACCATGAACTCTTACCAGCTGATAGTAGCATAAATGTACGAAAACACTGTTTTTCCTCTCAGTTCACATTGTGGATAGTAGCAGAAATTGTGCCAATACCCCAAGCTGCTCCCTGGATATTATGAAAGGCTGTGGTGTTCAGATGTTGATAACCCTTGCTCTACAGCCCATCATTCCCAGCCCCTGTGGCAGCACTTATGTACATGATGCGCTCAGCCCGTGTTTGCCCTGGAAGGTCTGCTGGTTCTGGTGCAAGGGCTGAAGCTGCTGAGTGGAAATGAAGACACTTACACCAGAATTAAAACCCTGTGAAACTGAATTTCCTGGTGTTTGATGGGTGATTTCTGAGACACCGCCTGCAAGTACTTTGGCACAGAGTAGGAAAACTGTGACTAGACTCACTTCACAAAACCACTTCAGAGGTGAAACACACAGTTCTGTGTCATAACTGTGGGAGAATCCTGCGAAAAACTGGATTGCAGCAGGCACTGTAATTGTATCTGTATTTGGTAATTGTGTGCCATGATGTTTCCATGTTTCTCAGACACAGGCATTTGAACACGGGCCTGCTTCCCATCAAAAGGAACACAAATTTCCCATTACTACTGTTAATGATCTTTTTTTCTAAAACCAGGGCTGAACTTAACTCAAGGTAGAACAGGACCAGCAGTCATTACTGCATAATCAATTTGGTCAAACATTCAACCTCCTTTTCAGTTTGCAAGATAATTTTTCAGGATTTTTTTATGAAATGGCGTTTAAGCTATAAATTAAAAAAAAAAAAAAAAAAAAAAAAAAAAGAAAGCAACTTTCACTCATCTCCTGCTGAAAGCAGCCAGAAATTATGTCAAAGACTAAAATGGTGTCCTGTTCAGCCACTTGGAACAGGGAAACAACACAGAGTAGGAATAACAAAACCCTTGGTATTGCTGCTGCCTGACAATCTGAAAGTTGTTTTCCTAGTTTAACAGGCTCTGTCTCCCTTTGGCCCCATCCTTGCAGAGAGACGGATGTTCACTCACACAATGACTCCCATCAGATGACCTCAAAGCATTTTCACGATCTAAAGTTTGTTAACTCTAAAGTGTGCATACTACACAGAGAAAGATAAAACTCTTCTGCATCATCATGTATTTTCAGCATAAAGGAGAAAAATCAAGCAAAATTGTTAGTCTCCAAATTAGACCTTTCTAGCACATTTATCTTAAATTGTTTGCAAGACAGTACTCCTAATACAGATTCTCTTGCCTGTAAAATATGCGTACTGTTTTGTTGCCACAGTATGCTGTGGATTGAAATAACAGATACATAGTTAAAGAGTTAACATCAAGGTAAAAATTACTGTTTCTCTTCTTAGCAAAGATGTATTTTTAAATCAGCCAGGAACAGGCATGACCTGAATTATACAACACTGCACAAAAGGCACATACCATTTCATCTCAGAACTGCAATCCTCCCTTTCTTCTCAATAACTAAAGTTAATGCTGCAATACAATGCTAATTAATTTAGTAATCTTTTGTAGCATAGATGATTAATTTATGCTAAGATAATGAAACCATAATTAACCAATGATCATAATAATGAAAATAAATGCAGAAAATGCTAAAAAGCACAAAGCTGAAAAGTCCTTATTAATGATTCCTGGAGTAGGCTTCAGTAGAACCTTTTTAAGATTCCAGTTAATTGATTACTAAATTAAAGCATTTGTGAAGGCTAATCCAGTGTTTTGGATAGAAAGATTTAGAGAATGATCTTATTTTGAGTCACGCATTCATACACCAGAAAAATCACTGAGAATATAAATTACGAAACACAGCTCTGGGAAAAAAACAATCCCTCAAGGTAGTGAACAACTTGTGTTAGGGCCTGTATCGATGACATACGTGTACATTTGCGAAAGGGAGATGGTACAAGTACACTTTTGATCACTGAAACTCAGCTTTAAAAGACCAGATTTTTAAAAGACAAATTTCAGCAGCAATGGGCCAAGAAAAATACTTCCTTTCCCCTGCAACAAATTCATGAGCTTACTGGAGAGCTACTGGAAGTCATGCAACAAATACAGCTTTAGAAGTGGAGAAAATAACCACACTAGAAGAGAGTTCAGCTAATGTCTCAGTTATGAAAGAGTTCCAACAGTTGTCACCACTCCCGGCAACTTATTTTTCCCCCCCTCAAGTACTGCATGCCAGCACCATTCATACTAGACTTTGGAGTATTTTATTTTTTATTTTGCTTCTTCCCACATCAGCTCAATACATATACCTACACCCATTCACCTTCATTTCTCACCAAACATCATTTGCCCTAATTCCAAGCTTGTAATCCTTTAATATTTCTTGTGTGAAAACTGTGCATGTTAACTTCATCAACTCCTCTTCTGGAGCGCCATCTAGTGGTTTTATCTCAGAAGAGACCAGCTTCTACCCTTTTCAAGACAAAACACTTCAAAACGAAACAGTAAGCAAAATACTTTTCACTTTCTCAGTCTTCAAAATCTAAAACTTTTTGCAATGATAGTAATAATAGTTGAAATAAACAATGCTAAAGAATGCAGTGAAAATAGCTGCTACAGTCAATGCCCTAGGTGTACTTCCTGTTTCGTTAATTCCACTGTCCTACTCCTCTAATACCTTGACTATATGAAATACTATATAAAGATGTAATAAATTATTAATAATAATGATGTCACAATTAAATTTATAGGCCTAATGACTATGAAAACCAGCTATGTTACATAGCATTACGTAGTGCAGTGTCATTATTGTAAACACTTCATCAACCTCACATTTCTGTCACACAGCTATATTTTTCTCTTTAAACTTGTAAGAACTTTATTAACACTACTGAAAAAAAACCTATGAGTAAAGGCAAACTCACACAGTCCCTCTGATCCAGTCTGGATATTTTAATTGGAGCTTATAAACTGAAATCTGCAAACAATCAGAAGAGGCACGCACTGTTTCCATTTAAATGCTTGAAAGAACCTAGCCAGATATATCAAGAAAGATCTGCTATTTTTCTTCCTTTACTAAGTAATATTCAAGGGCTGAATCCATAGTATACATCTATAAAGCATACATGTTTATATACCAAGCCTTTGTAAGACCCCAGTAGTAAAGTCTGTGCAATGTATATGATGCCAAGCATGGTAACCTACAAGCTAACCAACAAACCTGTTCCTGCTTTCACCTTCAGGGGCCACCTTCCTTCTCCCCTTGGCCATTCACTCTCTGGTCTTTAAAGAGCTTCCCCTGAGACAGAATAAGCACTGATGTGGGCAGTCACCAGTCACAAGATCCTGATCTCGGAATTTGTCTGGTCAGACACTGACAGTGGCTGGCAAAAATACACAACCCAAGGTGGGAAAGGGCAGGATCATACTTTTCTATAACTTGGATTCTGATTTCAAATGGCCTGTAATACCTGTATTTGTCAACATACAGATGCAGATTATAAAAATAAAAAAGCACAAATACCCTGTTAATAATAAATTACTGAAGAAAATAAACCAAAGGTTGTACAACCGCTGGAAAGAAATTTCCAAAAGCCATTTTTCCAAGAAATTGGAAGCAGTCTTTAGATTGCTAAATATAGACAGACATTGGGATGAAACATGTTTTTATGAAGTTATTATATTTAATTTAAGGACTGCTGTCAGAAATAATAGATTAATAATTAACTTTTTTTGACTTTCAAGAGCTTACACCATTTTGAAAATTAGATTGGCCATCTCCACTGGTCAGAAGGAGGTTCTTCAACTAGAGGCTCCCATGGTTTCCACTGCATCATTTTTCTTGCCAAAGAAAGCTCACTTTCAGCCTGTTAATAAAGACCATACACAAATTCTTAAATTCTGTACAACCGACAAAGTATTAGATTACCTCTATTTCATTATCTAGGTGATGTTACTACCTATCACAGTTACAGAACTGTGTGGTTTGGGTTTTGTTTCTAAAAACCATATTGAATCACCCCCAAATACCAGTCAGTCTGTTCACCAAGGCATTCCCAATGATTCCTTCATGATACTTTCCAATTTATCTGGATTATTCCCCAATATTGTTCAATCGTCTTCTGCCCTTTCCACTGATTTAAGACTCTGTAAGAACCAGTGTAGGTACACAATGGTATGCATGTAAGCATAGTAGTAAACATGTGCTAACTGTGTTAGGTTTCAGCATGGTCATCCCAATCACATGACAATTCATTTTCAGTTTTGGTTTTTTTTTTCTGATTGTTTTGCCACAAATGAAGATATGGAAAACAGCTGATTTTCTGACAGAAGCTAAGCCAAAGGAACACTGAAAACCACAGTTCCCATTTGTACCTAACCTTTCAATTTTCCCGCTTTACCTGTAAAATGACTTCTTCTATGAGACCACTATTCAGTTTGTCCTGTAGCTTTTGCACATCAGTCTCCTGTGTATTCAAATACACATGAATGTTTATATTTACTGAGAAGTAGAAAGCCCAGATAAACTATGAAAACAACAGTTTAACCAGATCATGCTCTAATCTTCCCCAAACCTTGCATCAAATTAGCTAGCTTCTGCCATTTTACATTATCAAAGACATCTCACACACTTTTCTTACTGGAAATCAAACATTAAAATCTCAGTGATAAATACAAAAAAAACAAGTACTATCTAATGACATCCCAAAAATAATTAGCAGCTCAGGGCTTCAGTATATATCTTGAAAGACAATTTTGATCTTAGCTTTTTATGAAATGATATGCAACCTTCCAATTATCATCTTAAATACACAGTTCCAGTATTGCATAATTTAATGTACCAAAAAGCAGTTTAAAATGTCAAAGGCAAAGACTGGGCTTTCAGCAACCCTATCCAGTGGGAGGTGTGCCTGCCAATGGCAGGGGATTGTAACTAGATGAACTCTAAAGTTCCTTCCAACCCAAACCATTCTGTGATTCTGTGACTGTGCCAAGATCCTACACTGTTAAGAGAACATCCATTTTTGTGCAAGTGTGTGGAAATTACCACTGTTCCTGAAAATGTACCTTAAAAAATTATGTTTTCTTCTAATTTTCACAAAAAACACCAGAAACAAATTAACAATTCTTTTTAATATACCATAAAAATGTTCCAGTCAATAACAAAACAAAACCTCAAGTCTTCACTTATTTCTGAATTGATACCTGAAGGGTACACATACTCCTGAAAACAGCCAGTCATTTTGAAAATCATTATTCTCATCCTAAAAATGTTTTCATGTGTAACATTTATGAAGCAGCCCTGTACTTACAGTTTGCACCAAATTAAACCGCTCATTTATAATCTGCTCAGTGTATTTCCTGTATGCTGCATCTTTGGGAATGTTCTGGAGGACACCAAGGATTTTTGTGTACAGCATTCGCAGGCGCTGAAGTGATGACAAGACATGGTTAAATTATACAACTAGAATTACTTAGCTTCTTGTCCTATTTAACCGACTAGCTATACACATATACACTAACTACACACAAATATAGAGAGTTAATAGTATTCAGAATAGTATCAATATAGTATCCAGAAAAGTAGGATTAACAAAATAAGTAAGTCTGAACCACAGAACTGCGTCTTGGTTAAGACTGGGATTTATAAGGACTGAAAAGTCAGCACTGTCAGAGTCCTCAAAGAAAAAAAAAAAAACAAGTTACAATCTGTAGTACATTTGATGCAAAATGGAAACAATAAAAGCTGTGTTTCCAATATTAACCATGCTTTAAAAAAATCTGGTAAATTCACATCAGAACCGTAAGTTTCTGAAAAATTACCTGGGAAAGATTACCTTGGAGATTACAGAAATCAAATACTAGTTCATAAAACTATGTACACCAAGGTTTTTGAAAATTAGCACATACAGCAAAAAAAGCAAATGCACAAAATAACTCCTAATGGTATCAATTAAACTTCTGAGAATTTATTTTCTTTGGGATTATTATAAGTTGTGACTGCTTTATGCTACACAGTGCACCTATAATACAGAAATATGTACCCAAATGCCTTCATCTTGCTGACAATTTCCATTAGATACACAACAAGACACATGACATACCTCACGAGGGTTTTCAGCTATGGCCAATCCTACAAGTCCAGTGGTCTGCACACAGAGCATGAACACATTTAGTATATCTAAGCATCCACTTCCGTGCTACCCGATGATTCTCTTTGGGTTCAATATACACCAGACAGGGACCACCCCATGACACGAGTCTCCGCCTCCCACCACACACATGGGATCCCGTAAGGTTTGCGGTGCTTTGACAGGGCGGGAGAGCGAGCAGGAGGACTCCTCACAGGATAAGGCGGCTGCCGGCAGCCTCCCCGGCGCGGCGAGCTCCACCTTACCGGCCTCCTTCCCCGGACCCGCCCCTCCGGTAACGGTCGCTGCTGCCCTACGAGCACCCGGCGCCTGACCCGCGGAACCCGCGGAACCGGGCCTCACGCTCCTCTCAGCCCTGCCCTGGCTGAGCGCCCAAGCGCTCTGTCGCCCGCCGCTTCCCAGGGGCAGACCCCCACTGCAGAGCAGGCTGCCTGCCCGGCGCGGAGCCTCACCTTCCTCAGCGACCCCGCCATGGCCGCGCTGCGGGAGACTCCCCGTGCCGCCCTCCACCACCGCCCACCGGGTCAGCCGCGCGCACGCGCGCACGGGGAGCCTGTGGGCGCCAGTTAGAGGACGCGGCGAAGGACGCCGCTTTGCGCATGCGTCACGGCTGCGCCGGCGCTGGTCCCCGCGAGCAGCGAGTGAAGTAAGCGGAGCGTGCGGAACGCGCATGCGGTTTGTAACACTGCGCTGACGTAAGCCCCGGGCGGTGGGGTGGCGCGCATGCGCCTGGTGTGGGGGGGGACGGGAGGGTGTTTGGCGGCGGTGTTTCCGCTCGGGCCGGCGCGGCCTCACCCGCTGAAGAGAGCCAGGCCGTGTCGGTGGTGCGGTGGCCGCTTGCGGGGCAGGCGGATGGGCCTTCGTTGTGGGGCGGCGGGGAGGGAAGGCGGTGTCGCTGACTGTGTGAGGTCGGGCTTTCCGTCCTTTCCGGGGGCGGCCTGGCTCGGTGTGGGGAGAGGCCAGGCCTGCTTTCGGGTCCTGTTCCTGAATCTGTCGTAGGCAGGGGCCGTTGTCCGAACCGAAGGCAGGTTGGGGTTTGTAACTCAGTACTTCTTGGTGGGCAGAATGTGCTGTAGCAGTACACTGCGGTGTGTGTTCTGCTGCCACAGAGAAGAATCACAGGTCTGATTATTCCTGTTAAATATGAACACGTTTACTAATAGTAATAGTGGTGGACGTGAAAATTCTAAAGACAGTTTTTGTTCAGTGTGCAGAAGTTAATATCTAAATGACAAATACTCCGTTGAAAAAGGTGTTCTAGAAGTGCATCACACAGAGGTCGTATGTGTGGCATGTTGCATTTTGATTTTTAGCACGTTTCTAATAAAGATGCAGTGTTAATTTTGGTTGATGTGTTTGTAGGGGTGGTGACAGTAGTTGAAATCAACTGACTTTTGCCAAGTGATAGCTAACTGTCCTAATGAGTTCTCAGTGCTAAGAGGTTCGAGGTTCGTAGCTTTGGATTTATTTTCCGAAATGTGTTGCCGAGTCTAAGGTTAAGACTCGATTTCAGAGCTCCATTTCATGAGTAAAACAGCTATGTCAAGACTTTAAAATGTCAGAAATATGTTTGGCTGCTGCTCAGAGCAGTTTTGTGTGATGTATGCTTGGAAATAAAGATATTTATGTCCACTCACAGTGGGATTTTGGTGTAGTACTGTGATTTGAATACATTTCAGCTTCTGACATTCTTTCATGAAATACGTGTTAGGGTTTGCAAAAGTTTCTAGTACATGAATTCAAGTTTTCTGTGATGTAAACAAATATGATTTAGAACTGATGCAGGGTGCAACAGTAGGCATTTCTATGCCTGGGAATAGGGTCTAATTAGAAATAATATAGAAGCTTATAAGCAATTAGAATGTTACATATTTTTTGCAAAGTTACTGTGCTAAAGGGTTGTATGCATGTGTTCGTCAGTCAGGTCTTCCTGAGGTTGGTAATTTTCTACCTCAGAGAATACACAGAAGTGTTCTGGAATTTGTTTAATAAGCAGGTGCATGCATATATCTTCCATGAGCTTTAGCTGTGCAATTTGTTTGACAAACTGTGTTAAAAGTAGCTAATTAGCTACAGAATCAAAAATAAGGATCACTGTAATAGAATACGGCAAATAGGTGGTTACTTAGTTAATAAAGCAAAAAAAGTATAAAATACTTAAGGGAGAAAAGAAAACTTAGTTATAAGGGACATGAGGTAGAATGGGAGAAAAAAAATGGCAGATATCAACATGATGTTCATTTGAAGATCCAGCTGTTCTGTTAAGGTGTACCATTATGGCCTAGCTGCTGATTTAAAGGGTGAATTCTGCATGATGAGAAATATTTGATAATAACTGTGTTGTAAGTTTACATAATATTTATATGGACAAATATTCAGAATTCCTTTGGCCTGCTCTTGATCTCCTCTTTTCCATCACTGGTAAGCAAACCCAACAAAACAAGTTTCAGAATACCATGGAGTTTTCCCTGAAAACCAGTCTTTTAATAAGACGTGTACTACTGCCATTCAGTAACTAAAGCAAAATTATTACTACAGGTTACATCAGAATTTCAGGTTTGTGCTTCTCCCCTTCCAAGCATTCTTTGAGATTGTATCAGAGAGACCTGGAGTTTCTTTCCAAGGCACTGCGAATCCCTCTTTCCTATCAAAATTAAATTCCTTAAAAAATTTTTGCTTTTCTTTATTGGATTATTTCTGCATTATACACTTTTCTGTGAGGGTTCAACCAGATGACCTGATTGTACTAATTGACCACAGCACAAATTGTTTCTGTGCCTGATGATCTCAGCATCATTCAAACAATAGTTCTGACTCTGTAGACAACCCAAGCATGTAGGTGTCCTTACCATGTCCTAGCACAGATAGTAAAAAATACTAAGCCATGCTGATGAGGTAGTTCATGAAATCAATCCACAAGTGATACAGCAGGAAGTTCCCCGAAGAGTTGCCCTGTCAGAAGTTGCAATATTATTTATCATCATTAAATTTTTTTATTGATCTTGTGTCCAAAGATGAGATTCATGTAGTGCCTTAGTTAAGCTTACAGTTTTATGGGTCTGTAAATGCAGGTGAATCATGGGGCACAGAAGAGTTCACAGCATACTATTTAATTTCATCAGAACAATGAAAGATGTGAGTTCGTTGTTTCAGTTTGTTACATTTCCTTGTTGTCTGTTCATTTTGGTAAAGATAAGTAAGTAATTCATTAAAACCAAAACAAGGCAGAGGTGTTGCATCAGTGATAAGTATCCAGCTTTTTCCTCATCCCATGCATGTGACTGAACTTGCTGGGTACTGCTGCTGTTGATGTTACTTTCAGGTTATTCTGCTTTTGCATCCCTCCTGTTTGTGGTGCTGTGCCTCCTGCTTCTTTGTCCAATTTCAAGTTAAATCTAGTAAAATAAGCACTGTAATTGTCTGCCACTGAATCTTTGCATCCTTTCTGCTTCAGAGAGGAAAATCAGTGTTTTGTGATGTAACCTGGTGGGGTCTACAGCTAGTGAAAGGCTCAGTCTTCAGAGATTTGATTTAATTTATGTAAATACGTTACCACATTTTTTTTAATGTAGCCCTTGAGACTAAGTTGGCAAATAATTTATTTTCTTAATGAGAGTTGTTGAACCAATGAGGGCACAGATAATCTTATTATACCATCCAGACCTCGTGTTACATTTGTCGAGATTGTAGAGAAGTCATGTGTAATACTTTCCTGGGGGTCAAGTCTACTTATGTTACAGTTGTACAAGGTCAGACCTTAATTTATCTAGCAACTGCGTATTTAATTTTAGAAGTATCACAGGACACATCAGCTTGCAGGGCACCATTCCTGGCTGTTCAAAATGCAGGCCCCAGAGTAACAGTGGCAAGATAATGGGTTGCAAAGGTGAGAATATATGGTATGCTCGCCAATTAAACTAACAGCAAAAGAGCTTAAAACTGTAGTATTTAATAGGCTGAGTCCAAATTTAGATTGCTATTAATTATTTTATTGCTATGAATAACCTCTTTGCATGCCTAAGGGCCTTCTATTTATAGAGAGCAAAGCTAGGATTGTCTAGTTTATTTTAAGGATAAGAAATTAGAATAACATTAACACTCGCATAACTTTTAACTTTATACCTGTGTATTTAGAAGTGATGACTGCTTTCCAAGGAAAGATACAACTTCCATGATTAGCAAGTAGGTCAGATTTATTTCAATGAAAAAGCAATAACTTAAGAGAACAAACCCTTTTATTTTTTTTATGGAAACCAGCAAGAAGTAATATCTAGTTTTTTCTGGCATAAATGGAAAAAAATATTAGACTACTCAGTGTTGTTTAAGGAAAATATTCTTGGTAATACAAAAAGCAAAAGTTGTTTAGAGTAAGCATTTGCAGATGTTTTTTGTGATGTAGTGCCTGGTTCTGGAAATTGCAAAACTTCCACATGAATGGAGGATCTTGCTGCAGAGATTTTTAGCTTTTTCATTGCCACATCATGTAGCAGAGCCGGGATGTCTCTGCTGCTCTCAGTGTACCAGCCACACTGTTATATTCCACTGTGATCCTCGTGGAACATCCATTCCTCATTCAGACCTCTCACCTCAGTGCAGTATATTACCAGCAGTGATATTGTAAATCAGGCTCTCAAAGCATATATAGACCCATAGCAGTGTGTTCAGAACTTGTGCTGTGGTGAGCTCTTTGCCTTATACTTACTCTACCTTGGTACAGTCACTTGCTACCTTACTAAGTTCTTTGTTTTATAATACATTTTTTGTGGGATAAGATAATTTGAAAGCAGTGCACACAACAGTTCTGAAACACTGCTCATCTGAGACCTTTCTGGTTAAGTCTGTGTTCAAGCAGAGCTTAATGTTGCAGCACTGCAGGAGATGGCTGACCAAACAAGTATGGAAGCTGTACGACCAGAGGAAAAAACGTTTCCATGATGACCTGTAATCTGATTTCTTCCTCTAATCTTTTGGAGAGAAAGAGGAGATAGAAAGGCAATACATATTTTTCCAGAAATAAAACTATTTTCTTACTAAACAGCTATACTGCAAGATGTTCTGTGCTCTTGCCTCTGTCATTGGAATCAGTGACATTGGAGGGTATTGATCAGCTCACAGGACTAAACTATATAGATACCGTAATATACCAAACCAGCCTCTTTTTCAAAGACACTTTTCCATGTGGGGATTTAAGTCTTCAGTAGTCTTTTTGGTTCAGGCTTTAGGGCTGATACAATACGATGGGTGGTAACATAATTTTCAGTCTTAATTCTCCTAAGGACAGCAACTTCATTAGGGATTTCGGGGCAAAAATGTCCATCCATGTGGATCTTACAGGGTGGCCATGATTCATTAAAAGCATGCTTCAAAAGTTTCAGCAATGGCATGAAGTCTTCAGATCGAGGGTTTTCAAAATGTAAGGTGTGAAGAAAGGGGAAGTAGCTTCTCTTTGCCTTTAAACTGTTGTGGAGGAAGCAAGAGATAATGTTATGTGGTTTTCCTTAATGAATTATCTTATGTAAATTAACTGTTTAGTCTGATTAGGAGCACTTTCCAGCTCCTAATGGATATGTACTTTCCTTTTAGCTGATGACAAGAAGAGGTTATAGATGTGTTTATTGAAATACGCTTCTAAATCTGCAAGCCCAAGAGGGATTTTATTGTTGCTAAAAGGTTCGTCAGAATGATGGAAGCTTTAAGGTGCCATCAGAATTAGAAAGATATTTAAAAAAATGAGAAGATAAATGCGCAGCAGAACTTGTCTTAGAATTCTCCTGCCTGTTGGTGAAGTTCATTGCCAAAAAGGGATGAGGAAGAGAGGCTCAGTTTCATGTCCTTATTGATTATGAGAATTTTACATTCTGGTTAGTAGGAAAGTTGTGGCAGCATTCTGAAAAAACGATGGTCATCTGCATTGTTTTGTGTAGCATGTTGAAGTTGCTGTGGTTTATATTACACCGTGGAAGTTTGGCATGGGACACTTTCCTTTACGAATAAAGCAAATTGCATTAAAACTAAACAAACATCCTGTCCAACAGGATGTCAGTCAGTCAGTAGTCTCACTAATTTCAGAAGCCTTTTTTGCATGAGAAGTTCTACCTAAACTTCAGTATGCCAGAAGATAACTTTGAGAACTTTCCAGAGTTAGTATGACGTGGAGTGCATTTAACATTAGGTAGTATGTGCAGGATTCTGGTACATGTGCCTGCATTGTGTGGACGAGTTCATCAGTCAAACTTGTGTGTGAAATCTTTTGCACTGTTACAGTGAAGCCCTGGTTAGACGCACCAAAGGAAGGAGCAGAGAACCCTTCAGAAAAGCATTATTTTTATTGAACAGGATGAAGGTCTGCTCTTCTACACCCCAAATTAAAATGTGTCCATAATTATTTATTCGTGGAAGATTTTTGCAGACAGTAGTGTCAGTCAAGACCAAAATTGTGTATTTTTTCCTTCAGAGGAAATGGGATCGAAGTGGAGATTTTTTGCACTTTCCTTCAGATAGTCCATCCTTGCAGTTAAAAACCTGGGCCATGCAAGAGGTGGGAAACTGCATTATGTGGAATCTGAATCCAAGAGCCCCTTAACTTCTGAGTCAGTCTGACTCTAAGCCCTTACTAATTTAATTTTGGTTTGCAAGCTTTATTGTAATACTCTAAGTAGTAAAGTATTTGTGGATGGGGTTATTATATTTTGCTATGGCACTTTGATTGACTTACTATTTGCAGGAGCAACGCAGAAATTAACCTGAAAACAAAACTGGTTAGCACTTTACCTTGAAGATAATTTTCAGAAAATGGCCTCTAAATAATTTCCAAACAATGTTCCTTCTCTAATTTCAAAATAACTCTTATTCCATCAGAAACATACAACAGATGCTTAATATAATTGTTTAGTATGTGTGCAACAATTTGGCAGTGATAAGTGTTCTGTGGGGATAGGCACAGTGCATGTAACCTGTGGGAGCAGTAGTTTAAAATTTAAAAATAATTCAACATCTGGTGTCCTCTGCCTGATTAAAGGACAAATTAAGATTGAATCTACTCAGATTGAATAAAACAGAAAAATTAGCAAAACCTTAAGCCCAATAGTAAAAACCTAGGTAGCTACAGCCCGGCATATTTGAAGTTAATAATTCTCAAACAATTTGAGTGCTTTTCTTTTTTGTATCTATAATTTTTAAATGTATATGTGTTTGTGTTTTATGTTCATGAATTTGTGAATGCTTGTGTTTGACAGGAATCATTAATGAGGTGATAACTGTGTTTACTGTTCATTATTCTTGCTCCTGTAGACAACATATATTCACTGACTTGATGACCGCAGGTTTCAAAGAGGAAAAGTTTCTTTTATGGTTCACAAAGTTTCCGGTATTTGTCTGTAGATGATAAATGCAGTGTGTGAACAATAAAGAGAGCTTTTCCTAAATAGCATGTCTAGTTTTAAATGTTTCCAGGTTTCATCATCTTTAAACAGGAATTTTAACATTTTAAAATAGAATCCTAGAATGGTTTGGGTTGGAAAGAACCTTAAAGATCATCTAGTTCTACCCCCTTCTGCCAGGGGCAGGGGCACTTCCCACTAGGCCAGGGAATAAACTCACAAAACCATTATTAAATTAAAAGACATGTATGGAAACACCTGATTTCATTGCAAAAAGTACCTTAAACAAGATATGATCCTTAGCAGTTATTTTTATGTGTATTTCAAAATAGCTCATCATTATAGCTCACCATAGAAAATGATGGATGAAAGAGAAGATTTAGTTGAAGATCTCCTCACTGAGTATGCCATACAGCTTTGCATCCAAGAATCAAATGGGGCCAAGCCATCAGTGTCTTCCAGCTATAATGACAGGTACTGTCCATTCAATATGTGTTAGAGATTATGCCATATTTTAAAGAGTGTTTTGAGACATTAGTATTTAGTCCAAACTGGAGCAACAATGAAAACACCACAGCTGTGTTCCAGTGAGGGTTCATACATGACTTTAATGTTATGTTTGAGTGATTTCCTAATCAGAAATATAGGGCTTAGCTGAGCTACATGGCATGATGAGAGCTTTGGGTAGTGCTACTCACTTGGCTAAACTAATACTTTGCTTTTCAGGCCATTTACCTTCTTATGAAAAGTGTGTCAAACAAAGCTAAACTTTGTGTTAATAGTTCTTCAGCAATAATTCCATAAATACATTCTGTAGATTGTTCTGTCTAACATGGAAAGATGTAAAACTGTAAGTCATGGGAAACTTAACATTTCCTCATTTCCTGTGGGCTGTCATGAAGGTCTGGGTCCTCATTGGGCTCCTATTTTAGGACTGGAATCTCCCTTTTCACTGAAGGCTCTCTGCAGAGCCTCTGGGTTGTTTGACTGCTTTTTCTTTTTTATTAAATCTGATCTATTTTTTAACGTGCTTTTACCATCAAAATATCTCAAAGAACTAGCAGGCACCAATAATTAAATTCCCATCTCATGGAGGTTTAAATGGTATTGTTAAAATACTTACAACTCTTTTCCAGGGAAAATGGTACCATTTTTCCACTGAGATCATCAAACTGTCCTTCATTAGTGAATGTTGTCATTCCGACACCGTCACTGTCTTGTTTACTGTCTTAAGGTTTCTGAATCTGATGGGATCATTTTTGTAGTGTGGGGCAAATGCAGCTTTTAGGCCATGTCAGAATTCTTCACCAAATTAGGAATTTTATCAGATCAGTCCTCAGCAGGAATTGTGCCTAACTTGAGCAGTTTAGGTACTCTGAAGGACCGCAGAACAAGTTTAACCTGGAGGCCACAAGACTAATCAAGTTTGTAGTTGATGTATTCAAAAGAAAGTTGGCTCAGATGAGAACCTAATGGAAAATGCTGAATAAATATTAGAATGCATCTACTTTATATTTTCTATTTTTCTGCTCTTTTTTTTGGATAGTTTTGTACCACCTAGTGAGGAAAATAGGAAAATTGTAACATCCATAAAGCAAGGTAAAAAACCTAAACCAAAATAGTCCCTTTGCAAAAATAAGCTTTCTGTGTATTATTTTCCCAATTGCATCTCATTTATCTGTTGGATTTTTTAAGGTGAAGTATTCAGGCTCCAAGAACTAGTGAAACAGAAATATGCTTTGGATGAAGCTGATGAAAGAGGGTGGTTTCCACTGCATGAGGCTGCAGTTCAGCCAATTCAGCAAATACTTGAAACTATTCTAGATGGTGAGTAATATAAAAATATCCCACAATATAAGGGAAGCACCAAAGAATCATAGAACAATAAATAGCCATCCACAACAACAGGTAGGAACTTCTCACTAAAAGAATTATGATCAGATCCTCCATGGAGCATCTTGCTTATGTTGTTTAAGTACTCAGGCAAATTTTCTTTTTGGGAAAGTTGCATTAATGTGCATCAACAAAGAACTTGAACTGTTTTTAATGTTTTGTTCAGAAACTTACAGAACAAAATTACTGTTTAGTATTCATTATGTTTGTCAGTACTAGTTAGGCTAAGTTAAACATAATTATAAGTAATTTTCATGAAGACTTCGCATTTAAGGATTTCTGGTATATGTGTATGTGTTAATGGCCTTGTGCTTTAATTTTGTCTTTTCTCACTTTCTTACTCTAGCATCTTATAAAGCAATGTGGGAATACAAAACATGTGATGGAGAAACACCATTAACTTTGGCAGCAAAAGCTGGCTTTGTGGAGAATGTGCGAACATTGTTGGAAAAGGGTGTTTGGCCCAATACCACAAATGACAAAGGAGAAACTCCACTTCTTATTGGTAATAATCTCTTCTCCTTGGGTTTAATCAGAGCTGATGGCAGTGCTTCCCATCTGCCAAGTACTCACCCAAGAACTCGTGGGCTTGTGTGGTTTAGATGCTGGTCGTCATTTTAGATGAAACTAAATGCCCAGCACTTGATGAAAGGTACCCTGTGTTCAGTTCAGCACTCATTGTGCTTTAGGTGATCACTGAGCTCATTTTAAAGATGCTCTTTATGCTTTAAGTGATTGCCGAGCTGCTCCTAAGAGAGCAGGACCTATTTTTTTTGTAAAGGAGCCTTATCTCTACCTTCAGGTGCTGTAAAACCTTTACCAACCTTTGGTCCTATTTGACCTTAAGGTGCAAGTACAGTATGAGAATAAGCTGTTGCGTTAGCCTGAATATACTTTTGTGGAGGTCTGGAGGTTACTGGAGATTTTTTGTTTTATCAAATGATCTCTTCCAGAGTAGGCAGGTATTTTCAATTTCAGTATCTCCCATGTCACTTCTCTCCCCTCTTTCACTGAAAATAAGTTTCAACTGCATTTCTAAGTAGTACCCCAATTCAAACAAAGAGGATTCCTTTCGAAGATTTTATGCTGTTGGTAGACTTAAATAAGCTTTACTATACATGAGTAGTTTAGCTATATTAGCTTCTAATTTCTCCTGAAGTGAATCAATCTACAAAATTAATATAATATTAGAAAATACAATCTATAATACAATTACCAGTATTAAAATATTCAGTTCTCCAAATGTTTTGTTGACTTGTCAGATGTAATTACCGTATTAACATTTTAAGGCCCAGAGGCATTTCTAGGAGGTTCCTCTGCAATGTCTTGCTTTGCATTAAGTTCTTTTTAGGAGCTGTTAGACTACGAAACTTCACAGCTGTTTGTAGCCTTTGCTTTTAGTCAATGCTGGAAGGAGTTAACTAGAGCTTATGAAAAGGGTCTTTACCCCTTATAATAACAGTTTATTTTCCTAGATATTTCTCTATACAAACTTATGAAAGTGGGGTTTGTCAGTTAGGTGTTGCTTATGTGATGCTTCCTATGGTTTTGTGTCACTTAGTACTGAAAATGTGGATGTAGCTATTGCTGTGCATCATACATTTCAAACTTAGTCTAGAGGATCAGGTGCTTGACTTTTAATAGGTGATGCTCATTATTTAGTTATTCCTTTCAATTTTAAATCTCTGGACCAAAAGTCTCTTTAGTAAAAAGGTAACTGCTAAAGAAGTTTCTGTCTAGTGGGATGATTTCTGCTTCCAGGTACATTTGGTAATACTCTACTTCAAAGCAATTGTGGATAACTAAAAGAGTGTTGCCTCTTCAAAACCTTCTTAACTATATAATAGGGACTATTCACAGAAGTTAAACTTGTTAAGCCTATGATGCTGATCTCCCTCAGCTGCCCCACCAGTCAGTGGAGAGATCTCCTATTCAGAAGTAAGACTAGATTCTTACTCAGGATCACTATTTTATATGTAATTTTGCAGGTGTAGTTACCCTTGAAAACCATGGAACCTGAAAGGACAGAACATGGCCTCTTAGTATGACAGATATCAACTGTACTTTGGCTGACAACACCCACTGAGTACGTTAGGATTAGAGTTACTAGATGACAAAGCCACAAGTAGAATTTTTTGGGGCCACTGTAATGTTTACACCAACTTTATAAGTAAGAACCGTCTTCAAATACAATATTTTCATGTTGCTTTCCTTTGATACACCTGCTTCTGCTTTCTCAGAGTCAAAGTGGTGCTGCTTTTGCCCTCCATGCTCCCAACTGACATATTTTCCAGCTTTTGTTGGTTTTCCTTGATTTCCTGAGCAGCAGACATTACCACTAACTTACCAGTAAATTGGTTTCCTAGTTTTCTAGGACTGGGAATCTTTTTAATTTCCTCATATCAGTACAAAAGGAAAAGCCTTTCTGAACTTAGTAGATGTCTTTCTCTTTTAAGATAAAATACCTGAAAATGTATTATTTTCTTCTTTCTTAAAATATCTTCAAGCTGTAAGAGGAGGCTTTTTTGAAATGGTGTCCACTCTGATTAAGTACAACTGTAGTATCCACCAGCCATGCGCAAAACGTTGGTCAGCAATGCATGAAGCTGCAAAACAGGGACGCAAAGACATTGTTGCTCTTCTTCTGAAGAATGGTGGAAATGTGAACCTTAAGGATGGATATGGAGTAACACCATTAGGTGTAGCTGCTGAATACGGTCACTGTGATGTCCTGGAGCATCTTATTCATAAAGGTATGTATCTTATTCGTAAAGATATGCACGGGCATACATCTTACATGGCTTGCTGGGTGTTTTAGCATGATCATGGAAAAGGAAGGAGAGAGTAGTGATGAATGAGAAGATTGGTTTCTTGGAAGGAAATTAAGCATATGTGAGAGTTCCTGCTAGTCTAGAGTGATGCTTGCATGTTTCCATAATACATATGAGAGGAGTGGCAGAGTCGATACCAATCCATTCCAGTCAAGGAGGGTCTTACTGCTGCTATACATGCCCCTCTTGCCCTTCTTTCTTTATCTTTACTCTTGTCATTCCTTTCCTTCCCTCTCTCCCTCTCCCTTCCTCCCTCCCCTCTACAGAATTATATTAGTATTAATTAATGAAGTTAAGTATTTTTGAAATATGCCAGAATTTTGGAAATCTTCAGTTGTAACACTTATGTTCAAAGCAGACCCCACTCAGGTGAGCATCTGAACTTGTCTCTATACAACTCTTGGTTTGCCTTTGAGTGTGGGTGTAAAGAACCTTGATGTGATGGATTTCTGAGCTAGACTAGCTGCTGGGAAAGCTTTGAGATAGCAGAGGAATGTTGCTGGGAAAGTTTTGGGAGTATTGCAGGGAAAGGTAGGCAAGATAAGAAGGAAGAAAGAAGCAAGAAGCAGGCATCCAATCAAGGCAACCAGTGAGCAAGATATTAACCAATGAAGAAGCAAAAATACCCATGTGGGTGGTGATAGCTAACCAACTGTATTAGCCACTCATACATGCCAGTACTTCGTATAGCCTATATCAACCATGGACCTTCAGATAAGAAACGATTTCGTTTCCTAACCAGAAACGGGGTCCGTGCCTTATTCTCTACATTTGAGTTTTAAATTTGCCACAAGAAATGTTTCTTGTTTTGGTAGCATTTTAATTTAAATACATCTGAAAATGAGGTGGAAAGTACTCTGGGATTATTTATATGATGATCTGCAAATCATTTTGAATATAATCATATCCTGTCAAGGTGGAGATGTTCAGGCCTTAGCAGATGATGGTGCATCAATACTTTTTGAAGCAGCCGGAGGAGGTAATCCAGACTGCATCGCCCTTCTTTTGGAATATGGGGGAAGTGGCAATGTGCCTAATAAGGCAGGACTGCTTCCCATACACAAAGCAGCTTATGAGGGGCATTACCTGTGAGTATGAGCTTGAACTCTACATTTTCTTTAAGATTCAATTTGGCAGAAGGTCACATTGAAGAATGGTAAACTTGCAAATGTTATAAACTTGCATTTGTATTTCAGAAATGCCTATGGTAGCATTAGTTTGAAGTAACTTTCAAGCAGTTTCTTAACGTAAACAAAGCAAAATGCAAAATGTACTCTTTAAAACTGAGTGAAAACCACTGAAACAACTTAAACTCAGGGTCCTGTTTGACAATGTTCAAAACTGGTGTTTCTGTGTTTGCATATTCTTGTTTAAAGTGTCTATTTTCTTTATGTAGGGAACTGATGCCTAACTAGTTCTACTTGCTGTTTTTTAGGGCCCTGAAGTATCTCATTCCGGTCACATCCCAAACTGCAATCCAAAAAAGTGGAATAAGCCCTGTTCACTCAGCAGCAGATGGCCAGAACTCACAGTGTTTAGAGCTCCTCATTGAACATGGTTTTGATGTCAATACTCTCTTGGCTGAACACATTTCAGATAGTTACGATGACAAAAGGAAAACCGCACTTTATTTTGCTGTTTCTAACAATGACATTCTTTGCACCGAAATACTGCTCAAAGCGGGGGCAAATCCAAACAAGGATCCTTTAAACTGTCTTCTTGTGGCAGTGAGAGCTGGCAACCATGAAACTGTAAGGCTGCTCCTATCTTACGGAGCAAATGTCAACTGCTACTTTATGTTGGTTAATGATACACATTTCCCCAGTGCCATTCAGTATGCTTTGAATGATGAGGTGATGCTGAGGCTGTTGCTCAATCATGGATATAATGTGGAGATGTGTTTTGACTGTATGCATCAAGATATCTTTGGAAATTCTTTTGTGTGGTCAACTCCAGAGGAAGAGATTCTCCCCGGGTGGACTTCTTCTGTAATAAAGGATAATCCAGTAAATACATAACTTGCTTCCTTCTCTTCACTTTGCTCTTTCCATTAGCCATCTTTAAACATTCCAGATTACTGTGCAGAATTAAGATTAACATACTGGCAAAATCCTTTTTTAAAACTTCCTTAAAATAAAACAACCATTTGCATTTCCTACTCTGAGATAGATAAAACTATGTACATAGGTTGGTTTTAGATTCAGGTTCTTATATTAGAGCTTTAGGAAGGATGCTTTAAGAAATTTTGAGGCAGGGTTCTGGAATTTCTGTTCCTATCCTAAACCAGTGGTGTGGATGTATTTTCGAAGAGGTATTGCTGTTGAACAAAACAGTGCTGCAAATTATAGCAATGTTATAGTAATTATTGGCCTTCAGGCCTGTCCAGATCAATTAAGGGATCACAAAGGTTAAGGTTGGAAGAAAATTACTTTTAAAGTAATGTACCAAGGCATCAGTTCATGACTGTTAAATGTCATTGCTAATACTTTGTTTAAATTAGCTTGTGTAATTGCTTGAAAATGTGTAATTTGGCATTCTGCACAGATTTTGAACCTATGACTTATGTTCTTCCTTTCAGTTCTGTGACTTTATTGCTGTTCCTTGGTTGAAACATCTAGCAGGAAAAGTGGTTCGTGTTTTTATAGACTACATGGATTATGTTCCTCTATGCACAAAAATAAAGTTTGTCTTAGAAACACAGAAAGAGTGGACAGAGATACGTCAGATATTGGGTAAATATATAACTTCCAGTTAATAATGTTCTATTATGGGAGACTTTTAATTGCTGAAGTCGGGTCACATTCATCCAAAGTGTTTTAGCAGTCCAAATATGTACTAGCTAAGAACCAGGTTATGCCTGTCATCCAGTCCTTGAGACAGATTGCCACTGCTCCTAAAGTAGTTATTCAGGCTGGAATATGGCAAGCTTGCATCTGGCAAGAATTAATCTCATAAGGAATGTCACAGTTGTGTGGGAAGCCTTTTTAGTTAAGGTAGGTCACTGAGGTACTTCTCAAATGCCTTATTAACCCATGTGACACTACTTATTGCACAGCTATGGAGCACAACTCTTTTTATTGAGGAATATTGCTCGCACTTCCATCCTTTTTGCTCCCTTGATCTCTCAAGTCTATTAATCGTTGAAGAATTATTGTAAGAGCATGGCTTAGATTATGTTCAAGGTGATAGGTGGTGTTAATGAGTGTTCCATTACAGTCTCTGTACCATCATTTCCTAATTCTGATTTACATGATAGACATCTAGAGTTGTCATTGCTAGTAATGTGATTGAATAATATTTCTTACATATGCTTTAATTTTGAATTTCTACACATTAGCCTGTACCTTCCACTATGGATGGCACCAGATATAAGTTATACCCACTTCAACTTAAATCTTTGGAGAATGTGTTAAATGTTCTCTTTGTTTGCATTAATTTTGACCTCTTTTTGGTTTTAATTTTAAATAGAATTTGATTTAACTTTAGATTGTAAAAAATATTTAGGTTTAAGACTGGTACCCTGTATTTAATTTTGCTTCAGTATTTTACATTGTCATGCAGAGGAACTCCTTTTTGTTAGGGTCACAGGAACATCCAAATACTTTGGTAGTCTTAACTACTGATATTCCAAGCGTGGTGAAAGTTTTTGTTATGCTGAGGAAGGCTAAATTAGACTGAGCTCTCTGACTGAGGTAAATTCTGGTAAGAAGTATTTGTTTAGAAGGCTCAGCAGGCCCAAGCATGGGAAGGTCTGGTCCTGCTGCTTTAGTGATGAAATGGTTGGTGCCATGGGTGCACCGGAGACAGTGCTGTGTGCATATTTCCAAAAGTGAGACAATAATGCTAAGCCATTAGCTGACAGAAGAAGTTTGGTTAATATCAGCTTTGTGCATCATCACAATTCTGAAGTGACAAGAATTGTATTTTATTCAGAAGTGGTAAATCCGTAATGCCCCAGGATACTAGATTGTGCTACTGATTTTATTAGAGCACCTTTTGAGATTGCTAACTGGCTTTAAATCCCTGTTAATGGCATTGATATTCCCACCTTTTCTTTCTCTCTCTCACTTCTTTAGATAATCCTCGCCCATTGAAACATCTCTGTCGCCTGAAAATACGTAAACTCTTGGGGTTAAAGAGACTCCAGCAACTGTCATCCATGAAGAAGTTTCCACTTCCACCAATTCTCAAGAACTATATCCTATATAAAGAATATGATCTGTATGGAAAAGGAATACATTTAGAATAGTTTTTAAAAATAACTGTGTACAGTCTGTAATTTGACTCATTTTTTCACTTTTTTTTTTTACTGGATAAGGAGCTGTTCGTGTTTCATATTCATTCACAACATTATGATACTTGTGAATAGTTCTTTTATGGGAACAAATTTTTCTTCAGAACTAGTACATTAAAGATCATGTTCTAGCACAACATTGTACTACCCAAATATGGACTAAAATCAGAATAAGGATGCTCTAATAATTATGTAGTACAGTACCCTCTAAATGGGAATTCAGATGAATAAAAGATGAAAGGATAAAAGAAGAATTTTCATGATGGACTTCCCAATGAAGGTGATAAATACAGTTGATGCTTTACCTTGTGGCATTAGTTTGTTTATAAAAGAAAATAAAGGTCTAATTTAGCTTGGCAATGAAAATCAAACCACTAAGTGCAGGTGTTTGTCATGTAATTGGCCCAAAATGTAGCATATTTTGTACTTTGAAGATCATGGTCCTATTATAAAAGTCTCCAAACACCAGATTCTCTTTAGCTGTTTTTGCAAAGTATTTCCTCCCAAGTACAACTGCTGTGTGTGCCAGTACTGCGTGTTCAAGGCCTGGCAAAATTTGAGGGACTTTAAGTAGGCTGTTTTAAAGAAAGGGTAGATTTTATTAGAGAAACCAGGAAATTGCGCAGTGTATTCCCTCGGTTGAGAAATGTTGCAATGTCATAACTTTAATAATGGTTCTTACAGAGTTTTGATAGATCAGTTCTCCACCAGACTAAACAACACCCTCAGTCATGCAGTGATGCCCTTGGCAGTATGCTTCTGCACCTCTGAATTAAACCTCATCTGATTAAATATTCTTTAAATTACTCTATTAGAAGTGGATTACATTTCCTGCTTTTTCTGCTCTACCATATCTTCTTTTCTGGGGAAAAAAAAAACCAACAAACCAGCCCCCTAAACAAAGAAAAGGTTTCAGTTGATGGATGCTGGGATTACGTAGGACATAGTCAGAAGGTTAGTTAAACATGTTATTTAAGAGATACGCTGGTTATCACACACAGACACACATTTTCACCAACCGATGTCAGGTCAAGCATCCTTCTGCCCTGCTCCCTGAACTGGCTTTGCCTGTTCTTCAGAACTTCCCCTTGTTTGCCGGGTATCATTGTCACATGTAACTTATTAACACCTCAGTCAGAGATGTAAATTCCACTTCCAAAGGCAGCTATATCTGTCATAGACTCATAGAATAGTTAAGGTTGGAAAGGACCTTAAGATCATCTAGTTCAAACCCCCCTGCCGTGGGCAGGGACACCTCCCACTAAACCATATCACCCAAGGCTCTGTCCAACCCGTCCTTTGTGAGTCTGTCTTTCCTCACAACATATTTACAGAAGCAAATGGAAGGAATGAATATGACTGGTCTGGGACATGTAGAAGGTTGAACAGAAGACTTAATTGCTGCTTCTGCTCTCACTGGGGCTACTGTTCATCTGGTTTTCCAAGACATGTTTTCTAGGGTTTTTTGCCAGGAGTTTTCACCATGATGAAAAAGAACTTGTGGCAAATGGCTTGGTGTCTGGCATTCAGGCCAGGCCCCCGAGAGATACCCAGGGTGACTGGTGCTTTCACGCATGGCCTGAGCAGAGTGCCCAGTGAACCCAGCATGGCTGTCTACTGTCAAAGCTTCACTGGCCAGCACATCCTGGACATACCAGGCTAAATGCATGTATGGTGTGTAACCTATCAACTGATACTTCTATCTGGGAATTCCTAAACAGAAATATGGGCTTAATAAGTCTTAAGTACAGGTAATTTTGATGAATACATGTCATGGTTTAAGTCTCTAAAACTCACGAAAGTCACTCACTCACTCACTCCCCCTCTTTCTTCCCCTAGTCCCGGGGGGATGGGGAGGAGAATCAAAAGAATTCAACTTGCACAGGTTGAGATAAGAACAGTTTAGTAACTAAGGTATAACACAAATCGCTACTGCTACTACTAGTAATAATAATGACAGGAGAAGTACAAAGAAAGAGAATACAACTGCTCACCAAGCCCGACCCAGCCAGTGCACCCCCCAGCAGCGAACCCCCCAATACCAAAAACCTGACCATGCTGTGCACCCCCAGTCCACCACCACACCCTTCCAGGTCTCTGCTCTCCGGTTTCACATCCTGGACATGACGTGCTATGGTATGGAATACCTCTTTGGTCAGTTTGGGTCAGGTGTCCTGTCTCTGCTTCCTCCCGGCTTCCCCTCCTCCCTGGCATAGCATGAGGCTCAGAAAGTCCTTGGCCAGACAAAACACTACCAAGCAGTAACTGAAAACACTGGTGTTATCAGCGCTGCTTCCAGGCCCAAAATCAAAAACACAGCTCTGCACCAGCTACCAAGAAGGAGAAAAAATGACTGCTACTGCTGAACCCATGACAATACAATAACCACAGCACAAGAATCTGTGTAATCACATATCTGATACAGTATACTGCAACCAGCAAAGGAAACATGATCAAATAGGGCTTTAGACAGGAGATTTTAAACCCTTTCTGTGGCTAGAGCCAAATTCCATTAGTAATTTTAGTTCGTGGGCCAAAGTTTATATTTAAGACTTTATACATGCCTCAGGCAATAGTTACATTGCCTGTGGCATTAAAGCATTCAGCTCTAGGACAGAGCGTTGCCACAACTGTTTAAAATATAATGAACTGGTCCTTAGAATATCATTAGGTAAGCTAAAAATACATTACATTGTTGTTCTGTCATTTAAACAATACATCTGGACCCTTTTTGTTGTTTGGTAGCCACAGAGAGGGCCTAATCCCATTTCAAAGCTTTTCTGTCCTTCAGCATTGAAGTAGTTTATTTATTGAAGTCATGTCCCCCGCCCCCTGGATGCTAAAGGAATTGCAGCATTATGAGAAAGCATCTTAATGCTTTTAAGGCATCTGTGAACTAGATGGGGGCAGGAGAGGCAAGACTGTTTCAAATGGAATATAAAGTGAGATAGACACAGAAAGGGAGCTGTGTAACCCATATCATCTTATGCCACAGCTAAGAATTGAGCACAAGTCTTTTGACTCCCATTTTTTGCAGCCAGAACATTGAATTCTACTCTTGTGGAGCTGAGTATGTGGTGGTGGGAGCAGGATATGTAACCGGTCCAGGCTGGTGGTTGTGTGGAAAGGGGCAAAGGCAGTACCCTTTTTCCTGGTAGGAAAAACTATTCCTTTTTTTATCCTGCTCGGACTGTGATTGAACCCTTGCAATACTGGGATTTAATTTTCTCTGCTATTTGGGTGTGACTCACGGGTGTTCCAGAGCAACCCAATTCCATGGCATGCCCGCTCTGTGGGCAGCATTGGCTAGCAGTAATTAAATGCCCTGGCACTGATTCAGGCATGCCATGGGGTAGGGACTCCTACTGGTTTGAGGACAATGTTTGATAGCAGAGGTATCATTTGGTCTCTGTTTCTCATCAAGTCTGACACAAGCAGCTGCACCAGACTGATGAGCTCTCCAAGAAGGCAAAAATTCAACAGTGGTTACATCAGCCTTTGCAGCACCAGCGAGATGGACTTTGTAGCTGTACGTGTTTTCATAGCTCAGTAAAGCACCAAACCATAACCATGAGTTCTGATTATGACCAGCTATTCCCTGTAGGGGCCATATATGTTATGTGGGTCAGCCATAAAACTTCCATACACTGGCTGTCATCTAATCTTGGAAGCTGGCATGGCAGATCCTTGTTCTGGGTATCAAGGGGGGCAGTTTTACTATTTTACTGTTTCACTGCACCAGTCAGTGTTCAGGCTGTTTAGCTATGGTTTGCATGGAGAAAAAGGACAAATTCATGATCAGCTTATCTTTCTAGAACAGGTCTCATCTCATTTGCTTTTCCATCATTCTCTTTAATATGCATCTAATCAAGACCCTTTTGCCCTTGCTTCTGTGCCTTCTGTGTAACAAGCTTTGCCTCTCTGATGTACTTTGCCTCACTTCTGGTCTACCCTTCTAAATCAGTCCTTTTAAAGCCTTCTGCCTAATTTTTGTTTCATGTGAGTGTTCGGGCTAATAGATCTCTGCTGAGGAAAGGTATCAAGAAAAGCAATTCTAACCAAGGGATTTTCAGCCTTAGCGGACCTCGTTCTTTTCCTGACCTTCAATTTGAAATTGTGTGGTTAGGCTGCAGTAATTAAAAATGGCTCCCTGCAACCCAAGGCGTCTATCCTTCAGAGGCCTCTTCTGACTTCAGTTCAAAAATGCCCCATCTGTCTCCAAATGCCTGGAGCAGTCTTCAAAGAAGCCCATCCCAATTCTTTACCAGGAGAAATACTGGATAAATCAGAAAGAAGTACATGGGTAAGTGCACCGAAGTTACTGTATAAGCATTTAGAGATAAATTTTGCAATGGGAAGCATTTTCTCTCTGAAATTCTCCCATAAGTGTCACTCACACCAGCAAAAGAAGTACTTCTATCAGGAGAAATATTCCCTAAGGAACCTGTGTTTCATGGTTCTCCTGAAAAGCTTCAAAAATATATTAGTAAGCAGTTAGTAGTCATAAGACTGCTATAGCAGCGTAGCTCTTGCACCATGTAGAAGGTATTTACATTTCATTTTGGAAATTCACATTTTCAGTAGAAATCTCTACTTTTGATTGGGAAAAAAACCATCGCCTTTTGTCTGCATATTCTGCATGTGGTAGATGAGGTGCCCAGAAGTCCCATAATCATTAATACAGACTGTTTAAAAAGCAGACATGAAGACAACAGTGTGGAGGATTTACTTAGTGAGTACTGCTGCTTTTAATTCCCTATGAATTACATCACTTCTTTATATTGCTGAGATCTCCTTTTAAAATAAAATCTTAATAAATGCGTAATGTTGAAAAAAAAAAGCATGACAAAACTGCAAGGAAATGCTAAATGCAGAAGCCTTAAATACCTGTATTGCTCCCTATGTATAAAGAGAGAGAGTGGGTTTTTATCTGAGTGACAAACTGTAGGCTTGGCTAAGCTACATGGGAGAACTGTCTGGGACTAAGGCATTAACAAAAGATTAAATCCGTGCACTTTTTACAATCACTTATAATTTAATAACTGCCTGATCTAGACATGCAAATTCTGCTGTATTTGCAAATACCACCACAAATAAGATAATCCTTACATTGGCAGATGGTATCTGTTTTATCATGCTTTCTGGGGAAAGAATAGGCTGACTGCAGCTGCCTAAGCAGTGTCCCATTCGAACTGCACTTCCAAACCCCACATTTTTTGTGCATGCAAAAGTTCCTCTGCTACTTTCTTTGCAATACAGTGGCCTCTGCTTCCTGTCCAAAGCTGTTGAGCAATATCGAGATGTCATTCCAAACAGCTGCTGTGGTCACCCTATGTCTGTACATCAGTAGCGAGTGAAACTGATTTCTATATATAGTTTGCAAATCTGTTGGCAATGCTTGTAAAGCACACTCAGATTCTTCCTGAGGGATAAGAGCAGCTATATGCAAGCAGAAGCATTAGGATCACTGCTGCATACTGAAGCAGTTTATCTTCTTGGTGTGGCAGAAACTGGCACCGAGGAAATGACCAGTCTGCAGAGATGCGGAGAAGCACTTGCTCTGAGCAAAACACTGGCAGGAGTAGTTGGTGCTGTCAAAGATAAGCAGGTTCAACATGCGCTGTTATGGCAGAACATGACATTGTACTGACACAAGATTATTAAAAAGTACTGGCTGTGTAGGAGATAAAGAAAACTGGGAATGACATTTATTCAGTAAAATTTATTGGTCCCCCTTGCTTTCCCTATTTTAGTATGATTCAGATAGGCAAAAGGGGCAATAAACCCTGAGTCTGCTACACCCTTGGCACCCAGCTGCATGCCTCTCTGGATAATCAAATAGACCTTCAGGATTCATACACGGAGGACACCGGATGCAATGCGGGCAGTGAGTTTTCCTTCTTTTCATCAAAGGCCGAGCAATTTGATAGTCCAGAAAGGTTCTCATTGGCACCCAGATGAATTCTTCCCCAGTGCTTCCCAGCAGCCAGGTCAACCTCTTGAGTCCCAAGATGCGTCCTTATGCTCTTCCCACCAGCAGCACTGTCAGAGCCCATTCACTTTTTCATTCACTAGGGCTCTTCTGTCTTCTTGATAAGCAAGGCAACCCGAACACCCCTTCCATCAAAATACCTTAGATTACTGGCTGCCCCACGGCTTGTTGGTACACAGCGTTGTATTTAGTCTTCTGGTTGTGTCTCCAGCAGCTGTTTGGAATGCTGTTTTCAAAACTAATCTGAGCAATAAGGCAGCCTACAGGCACGTGTTTTTGAGTGAAAGCTGATCGCTGTTTGTGATGGGTCTGAGTTGTTAAAGTACAATCCGGACCTAGAGTCTGACCTCTTGGTACTCTGGGCTGTGCTAGTTTGAGTTAGGATGCTGAGCCTGACTCCCAAAGGCTGCTTTTGGACCAGAATCTTCTTTAGACTTCCCCCACTTTTTGTTTGCCCAGCATGGATGAAAGGAGAGGTCTTTTTCTCCTGTGTGACTCCCTGTTTACGATATCACCAGGGGTGATGGACTGGACAACAGAATCATCTGGCATAGAGAAAAGCAGCTGAAAAATTGATCCTTCGGATGCCTTCAGTGCATGCTTTATCCCATTTGCTCTGCTGATACCACTGTTAAATGTAGGTGATGACACATCCTTTTCAGGAACAGTGTGGCGTGCACAATTTTCACAAGTTACGCTAGTCTCCCAGGGAAAAGAGCTACAGCTTGTCCCATCAGTCTGCCTCGCAGTCCTGTTTAGATGCCAGCTTGTTGACCCTTTGGGTCTCCAGGCCGATTTGAACTCTGCATTCAACTTGGGCCTGTACAAGCAGCATACAGAAAATGAGACACACACATATCTCGTATCCTAATTGCTATGGGCTGGAAGGAGAAGTCAGGCATCAAGAAGCATGGAACAAGACAGGGGACGTGTGAGGAGGGAAGGAGAGGTCAGCAAACAGGCTGAGGAGGGAGCGAGGACAGCGAGGGGCTGTGGAGGGAGGGCAGGCGAAGGGGACCTGCAGGGCTGGGGTGGAGAAGGCAGCACAGCAGTGAGGAGGCAAGAAGGTGGGATTGCTCAGGGGCTCTTGCCTTGGGGTCTGCATGTGGGGACAGCAGGAGGGAAGGAGCTGGTTGAGGAATGAGGGGTGCAAAAGCAGTGAGCACCACAGGCAGAAGGAGCAGCAGGGGAGATGGGGAAAGCCCAGCTTGCTATGGTGCATTGTTTTTAATGTGCTCTATGGCAATTGGACCCGTTCCTGCAGCGTGGGACCGCAGCTCAGTATGAGCCAATGCATCTGTCTGACAGGCTGTCCTCAGGAGCTGTGACTGAAATAGCCACTGTCCTGGGGCCAGCCATGTCCCATGCCTAAGGACAAGGTTGTGCAGCCCTCTCTTTGCTTTCCTGCAGTTTTCCCTGCACTCACCCAGGTGGAAGTAAGATTTAATCTGTGGGCTCTGCCCTGCTAGGGGTGAGCAGCAAGCAGCACGTCACTTCGGTCCTCTCAGTAACTGGACCAATGTGCCCAAAGTGTGGAAATGTGAGAACAGAACAAAGTTTCCTAGACTGCTGCTTAAATACTACAGGCAATACAAGCACTTAGAAGGGTTTTCTCTTTTGAAACTGGGAAAACAGGTCACCCAGGCTAGGAAAGATTGTAAAGTCTTCAATCTAGCTGCTGCTGAGTGAGGTCCATCCCACTTGAACCTAGGTGTCAAGTATCTACAACAGCAGAGTGGAATCCTGCTCCTATAAAATGGGCTCTCCCAGTTTTCATTTCACTCATCTTAGCCCAGCTCCTGAAGGGAACAAACCTTTTGATAATTCTGTTGATTGAGTGGTGGGCTTTCACGGCCTATACATAAAATGGCGTATTCCCTGCACACTGGATTTCAGCAGGGTGTTGAGGAGGTGAGTCTGGGTTTTCTGTTTGGATGTGCCAAGCACCTCAAAGGATTCATCCTAAAATGTGCTCCATGTAGCCAGTATAAACCTGTCCTCACATGATATACGTGGCTCGTGCTATGCTCTGTGTCCTGCTGTGACAGGAGGAATACACTGTGGCACCTCACTAGCCACAGTCTCTTCTTAAACAGTTTATAATTGTGTGATTGAGCCCGTAGCCTGGGATGTGTAAGAGGTTGATCAAACTGCTTGCTTTTACAGAAATCCCAACATGTATAATGCCTGGTAAATGGAACTGTGGAATGAGAAGAAAAGGTGCCAGGCAGGAATGCTGATAACAAGAGAACACAATCACTCCTGTGTTTGCAGCAGAATTCCTCTCAGAAGTTGGAGCCTGTGATCTGAACTGTTGAAGTGCTGAGCAGCCTCAGCACTGGCTGGTGCCCACAGGAACTGAGCCCTGGTAAGCTGAAGTCCTGCATAATGCCAAATGCTCCCCAAAGGGAATCCTAAACTCCAGATCAGTGGGTACTCTCAGTTTTAAGGTCTCTGTACCTCTGTTCTTCCTCCTCACAAAGGTGGTAACACCTTCACGTCTCCTGGAAGGGCCACTGGACTTATGAAACCATTGGGAGTCTTGATAGGCTGAAGAACAGGGGCAAAACAAAATGCTGAAAGTCTGTTTTTCAAATATGCATGACCTCTTCTCTACACTGAGCCAAGAGTAAAGCTCCTGGGGACTCATGGGTCCAGGATCAAAGTATATGATTACAGAATTATGGAATTAAGGACTGTGTTTTAGTGTTCATCAACAGGCAAGGGCAAATATAGTCCCTGCATTTTCTGACCTGTAGTACTTAGCTTTACTTTTAGCTTTTAAGCATCTTTGGTGTGTATGCAATTTGCCATGTGCTACAGCCTTATTATTTTTATTGAAATTGTTCCAGAGATGTTCATGTGTCTTCACCCTTGGCCATCCCGCTATGAAGAATGCTTCCTAAACTACCGTAAGTAACATATACAGGATCAAAAAAGGACCCAAGCCTCTCATATCCTCAACTAACTGTGCCAATTTTCCTCCTGCTTCAGGAGAGACATTTGCAATAAAATACCTTGCCCATCTTTGGTAATATCTTCAAATCATCTTATCTCATGTCTGGAATGGACATCACTGACTTTATATATGTAGAAAAGCATCAAACCTGGCCCAGAGTTGTATCATGCTTCAGAAAGAGTAACATTGAAGTAATATTCATGTTGCTGCCAAGGTCTGGACTAAGTCTTCCTTTGGAATATTATTTTAGAAGTGAGTAATGCATGGTGCTTTGGAAGCTCCTTTGAGTTTGGAAAATTTGAGTTATACACAGAAAACTTCAAGTATCTGTAAGTTTTTATTTTGTACTATGAACTCCCAGCCCAGGAAAATTCCAAGGCTTACAAATGTTGTTGTATCTGAAGAAAAAAGGAAAAGCAGAAAACTCCAGATTTTCTGGGAAACAGTATATTTGAATATATTTCATTTTGAACAGCATATCTTTGCTTTTAATATTGTACATATCAATGTTGTACATGTCAACACTGTACTAATATAGCACATTTCTAAAAGCATTTCAGTTTCAATCATCATTTTCCAACAGAAAATCTGTCCAGTGCAAATTTTCTAACCAACTCCATCTAAAAATGTTTGCAACAAAATATTGTCTGCAAAAATGTGCCCGAGAAAGGTAATTTTATTCTGCTGCTTCTCTGGCTAACTCCAATGATAACAAAGTGAACCATTGTCCTAGACATACTGAAGAAATAAAATTGCTTGGAGTTCTGTTATATGCCTCTAATTAATGCCAACATCAGAGTTCACAACGCAAAGTTAAAAGAAAAAAGGTACTTCCTATTTTTTCATTATGTGCCACATTTTACAGAATTTGGCCTGTCATTTCTACAAGTGCAGCTGAAAGTGAATGGAACTTCTACTGACTTAGACGCAGGTGACCCACCATGCTATCTCATAACATGAAGGTAATACTGTTAGCTCCATAAGCCAAACTGGTTTTCATCTTCCTCCTTTTATTCTTCTATGTAAAAATTTGGTCAATGTGAATGACCCTGCAAATATTTCTTTTATTTTAAGATACACAATATTCTTTAGTCTGCTTTATGAATGTATTCCATGTGTTAGGGAAGACCAAGCTTGTAACCTTTCATCCCACTTCTTGAGCAAGACAAACTGCATGAAATTAATATAGAAAAATTATCAAAGGAAAATGTAAATTTATTATCAAAGCTGTTTATGAAAGTCATGCTTCATCTCCTCTTTCTATTGCCAGAAATACGTAAAATAGTAAAATTAATTGAGCAATTTGGCTAAACAACATGCATAAGTTCAGCTACCCAATCAGTACTAACTAAAAAGATATAATGTTGGACAAGAGCAATACTTCAAATTATTTTCACTCTCATTTCCCATAAATACTGCCTTGGGTATCTAAAAATAAACCCACTGTGTATTATCATTTAATAAGGTTGCTACATGTTGATATAAATGTGCTTCTTCTTCCCTGTACCAAAACCAACCTTTTCTCTGTCTTTCCCTCTTCCTCTCCTTGCCCCTTTCTCACAACACAGGTTAGCAAATATTGCTGTGTGTTTCAGAAAACACTGCCAGTTCACAATCATTCACTGCTATAGAGAAAAGAAAAGCAAAGTTTAACACTTCGTTCTGTAGTTTCTTACACTGGAATATGCCTGTCTACAAAAATAATATCAGAATATTGCATCACTTATTAGCAGACATGAATGTAGAAATACATTTGAAATTCAGAATTGAAGAACACTCTCCAGCTGCATATTAGTCAGCCACAGCAAGTAATAACCATAACTAAAATAGCCACTAGAGGCCTTCATTCGCCAGGTGCTGTCAGAAGTGATGAAGACAGAGCCCCGCTGTCCACCCAGGGCTGGTTCCCCCTAAAGCTCTGGGGGAATCTATTCACCCTCTCCAGCAGAGCACAATTCTCTGTGTGAAAGAAAATCCCTCTGGAGCTCCAAATGGACGTGTCAGGCTGATTCTCCCTCTGATCGTCCATGAAAAAGCAAAGGGCAACTAATAAACACTGCAGTTGTGTGATTTGTTACAGGCAAGGTGTGACACCGCAGGAGCAATGCTCCCACAGGTGCTGTCACACACCAGCCTCCTGCAAGCACCTTGGTGGGACAACACTGCAGTTCTTCTAGAAAGCCGTGCAAATGAGAGGAAGTCTGAACAACAGCAAAGGTGTTTTATTTACAGCCCCTGGGGCAGCTCAGGGATTAAATGGATTTTCATTCTCTACTGCAGTTTGGACACGATGTTGGTGTCAATGCACTCAGGGTTTTATTTGCTGCCTCCCCCCCCCCCCCCCCCCCCCCAGTCTGTGAGGCTGGTATTCTCCTGCTGGCCGCCTGCTCTAAATATGGCCATAGCCAGTGTGTCAATAATCCCCCCTTTAAGGGACCTGCAAACACTACTGTTGGGACATTCTTGCTGTTCAGATGTCTAGCTGACGTCTGATGCTTAAAACGGAGCATGCTTTCACCCCTCCTTGCATTGTCGTAAGCCCCTGATGACTACTCTTAAAAGGGTGTCTCTGCTACACAGGGAAACAGCTCCTGACCAAACAAGACACAGCTTGCTTGCTTCAGCCTTCTTGAATGCCTAGTCACTTCAGGTTTGTACCAGCCTGACCAAGCAGGACCATGTCTACCTTTGGCTACAGAAGAGAGCTCAGTAAATATGAAGACATTGATGAAGATGAGCTCCTCGCTTCTCTCACTGAAGAGGAGCTCAAGGAGCTGGAACGGGAGCTGGAGGACATAGAGCCTGACCGTAACCTGCCAGTGGGACAGCGGCAGAAGAGCCAGACGGAGAAAACACCGACAGGGACTTTCAGCAGGGAAGCACTGATGGCCTATTGGGAGAGGGAGACCAGGAAACTCTTGGAAAAAGAAAGATTGGGTGCATGTGACAAGGTAAGACATTGAGGCGTTTGCTGTTTCCTAGAAATATTTGGGTTTGCTCTTCCCTGGCACGTTATCGCTGGCTGTTTTCTTTCAGTCTCTTGTAGCATTTTTAAGAACAGTGTTAGCCATGCTTTTGTGCCTGCAAATTAGCTCAGAGAGTTTTTGCTCCATCTGGAGGTACCTGTCTATCTTAAATGCTCAGTGGAGAACAGAAGAAAATCCCATAAAAACTATCGTTAGTGACTAATACAGGAAAAATTTGAAAGGGCATCTTAGAACTTATTGCCGGGTAGCAGTGTGGGCTTTTGAATAGCATTTGATTTTGTTTCCAAGCTAAAAGAAGTGCTTCTTCCTTTCCTTCAAAAAAAAAACAAACCCAATATTGACTGTTGAGAAGCAGGTGAAGAAGACAGCTTCGCATTCATGCTATGTCTGAAGTCAAGTAAGGGGCTGCCATGTTTCATGCTTGCTGGGAGGCAGAAGCTGTGTTGCAGACAGCAGTACACGTTGCTTTGTTCCTGCTGAGGATCCTTGGCTTAGGAGTCTTCTGGCAACTGTTGTCAGAGGGCAACTGTCAGTTATTTTAAAGGTGACCTGGGGTAAGCTGCACCATTTATCTGTATTCTCTCTCCCCCACACAAAAGAAAACCACACAACCCATTAGTGCTTGCTGGGCAATTTATCCTGCAAAATAAAAGTGTAAATAGTAATAGCTGTTCCCTGAACTGCAAATGTACAGTGCAGCTGGGCAGGAGTGAAGGGCTCAGCCCCAGCAGGCAATGAGCGCTCTCACTGTAAGCTGATATCCTTGTCAGCATCCCCTGGGTTCTTCCTAAACCAATTTGTGAGTCTGAGCTGTATCAGAAAAGGGCTCTGTTTCCACCCTGGTTCCATGCAATTTCAAAGCAAAGCTGGGGCTTGAGGGTCATGTATAGCTTTTTTACGTTTAGTGCTGCTTCACACCAAGCCCTGGCTCTCCTTACAAGGGTATGTTTTGCCATGTTTAAGTAGAAAAGAATACAACAAAGGCAAACATGGCAAAACAACTCAAAACTTCTAACAGCCTTGATTCAGGAGCTTGTTTGATTTGCAGGGAAATAATTGCAGTTTGTACATTAGACAAAATAGTTTCCTGGAGCAAAATCACCTGGATTAAGTTAGGTAACAGTAGTAATAATAATAATATCCAGGTTTTCTTTAGACATAAGTGTCTCTTGCTCATGAATGGTGGTGTAATGTCCTTGCAAGCAAGCGCACAGACCACTAGCTGTCATCAGACCATTAGTATCAGCTTGCAGACACTGACTTCACTCCCTGTTTGTCAAGTCCTAGGGAGGCAATGGCAAGATTAATGTTTATTTCCAGCTGAGCCTGGAACTCAAAACCTGGACAGTTCCAAAAAACCTTCTGAACAGGTCTAGTTCGGTGTCTTACATAGAGGCCGGAGTTTTTAGTTTTTCCATGTCTATGCAGCATTATGGTGGGTTCTGGCTGAACCTCAAAGTGCCTGCAAAAGCCTCCATAGTTTTTGATCTGAGAAGAAAGTTCCGAAATGCATCTGTAGATATGAAAATGTTGACATGCTGATACAGAGAGCACAAGGGCTTTCTCCAATGAAGGCAGTAAGGAAGCTCCTTCTGATTTTCTTGGAAGCAACTTTCTTGCCCTCAAACTGTCTGACAGGTAGATGCCTTATCTAAGATGGTTGTTTGTGCTCCTTCTACAGTTAGGATGAGAGATCAGCCCTTTCAGAAGGCAAACATCCTGAAGATAGCCTTTTAGGGTGAATGACTTGCCCTCCAGAGATATCTACCTCTCTGCATTAACTCAGTCCTAACTTTTCATCGAGTTACTACTACAAAGTAAGATGAAGCCCTTCAGCAGTTCTGTACTGAAATGCTGCCACAATAACAGAGCATACCTCTATGGCTCTGCAAAGAGTACCTGATTTCAAACTTGTTGTGCAGGTTGTTACGACACCAAACAATGTGTGTAACAGGCAACTGAATTCCCCCTTTGACCCCAGAAATGTCACTCAGGAAAAAAAAACCAAGTACTTTTTATTAATGTAGTGTCATCGAGTACATCAGCAGTCCAATCAGAGGCACCAACTTCTCATCTGTAGCTTTGTTGAAGGCTGTAGTATGTGTTCCTGTGTAGATAAAAACATAGCTGTGAAGACAGGTTCCTGGATACCTGGTATTTTCAGCTTTTGAAAGTCTGCAGTTATGTATAGAAGCTACAGATATAAATCTCAGTCCCATAATAGACCTGGCTTAAACACAACCCTGTTTCTATATGTAGCACAGCATCTCTCAGAGTAAGGGCCTTCCCACACATGATCCACAGGAGAAGCAACAGGGCTGGATGCTGCAAGCCCTTAAGGCACTTAACACTTCAGAATGACAGGCTGGAACAGCTCTATGCCCTGTTTCGTTAGAGTCATGCTTCTGCAAACATTATAATTAATGTCTGGTTTGTGTGTGTCCCAACGGAGAATTCTACTTCAGATTGTGAAACAATACCATGAAATCTGCCATTACTATTGTTTTAACTTTTCCCTGCATTTTCAGAGCCAGATAATTAAGCAAATCTAAATCTGCACAGGTTTTCCAAAAGTAGCCTGTCATGTTAGTAACTTTTGTTTTCCAGAAGCACAAAACAGAATTGCTGTGTCACTGTAGAGCGTACTCACTTCGTCAAAGCACTCTCTAGTACTTTACAAGGACTAAAACATGAATGTTGGTAAAGTAGTGCACACAGAACCATTGCATTTTATCCAAAATTATATAAACATCTACAAATGTAAATAAAAAAGCATATGCTATGGCTTGCCTAGTAGACAAAATAGGACATGGGAAATCATTTTGGACAAGAGGTTTAAGGCTCGGTCGTAGTATGTGCGTTCAGTCATGGATGACACAACATTGCCATGCTTCTGGAATCTTCTAGGTGGAGAGTGAGACTTTCCTGGGGTGCAGATCTGCTGATGCTTCTGCACTAAGAATTGTTTCTGCCACTGTTAGCTGTTAATGGCACCAGGCAGAGTTTTGAGAAATGGTTCCAAATTTGCCTTCTTGGCGCCCACCAAACACACTAAAATAACCTTGGGGTATAGCTAATCAGTCTACTCTGTAGGCAATGAGTTATAACATCGGCTGAAGGTTAATTAATGGGTGTTTTTAGCAATGGGTGCCTAAGGAAAAAGAGAGATTCAGATCGGACCTTAGGAAGAAATTCTTTACTGTGAGGCTGGTGAGGCCGTGGTATAGGTTACCCAGACAAGCTGTGGATGTGCCATCCCTGGCAGTGTTCAAGGACAGATTGGACGGGGCTTTGAGCATCTTGGTCTAGTGAAAGGTGTCCCTGCCTGTGACAGGGGCTTGGAACTGAAGGATCTCTAAGGTCCCTTCCAACCTAAACCATTCTATGATTCTAGGAGTTACAGTATAACACCTGACCTGCAACAGTCTTAGTTCTTGGGAAATGTGAAGAGATTTGGGGATTATTGACATCTCTTTACTTGTTACCTGTGGGAATGTGCCTGAATCTTTTCTTCACAAATAGCTTCTGAGCGCATATAGCCCACGTAATGCATCCAGAGTCTTTTTGACATGACTCCTACAATTCTGTATTATTTTCAATGTCAATATGCATGTTTCCATGTGCAGATACTCTTCGTGCTCTAAATCATGGCAGTCTTTAACCTTTTCAGATATACTAACACATGCAAGGGAGTCTGAGCATTGGCACAGGTGTCTAATCCTTGTGAAATGAAGGAACTTGTTGCTCATAGATCATGTACATTCTGAAATTGTTGTCTTGTGTTTCTGCTGGCAAGGATCCAAGTGAAATCTCTTGTGGATATGCCAATACATAGAGAACACAAAGTATGCCTATGTTACAATATCTTCTACCAATTTTTCTCTTGGCAGAAATCACTGACATCAGTACAATGGTTCCAGTTTATTCTAAACGTTGTCTTCTAAAGAATATGAAAGAAATAATGCTAAAAAGGTGCTAGGTGCTGTTATCCTGTCTCTGTTTCTGGGGATTTATTTTTAGCTTCCAAAATTAACCTATGTAGTTTCAAGATAATTGCTTTTATGCAAAAAGGCAGGAGCTACATTACTGCAATTGTGTTTAACACACACACCTACATTCCTGTTCAGGATTCTGAGCAAGAAGACGACAACTCAGAAGACATTCAAGAAGAGTGTTTCACAGAAAGCAATAGTGAAGTGTCTGAGGAGGTGTATACTGAAGAGGATGATGAAGAAGAAGAAGACGAGGAGGAAGACGAAGATGAGAGTGATGATGAGGATGAGGAAAAGCAAAATGCTGCAGCTAGTAAAAGACCTGAGGATGGCAGGAGTTCTGACCACATAAGACGCAGAAAGTGTAACAGCGCAAAGGACAGTGAGGACTTACTCAATGGCCATGATGGAAAAGAAGATGACAATCTAAGCTTAAAAAGCAGTGCCATCCACCCTTGTGGGAATCCAACAGTTATTGAGGATGCTTTGGAAAAAGTCCGGAGCAATGACCCTGACACCACAGAGGTCAATCTGAACAACATTGAAAATATCACTTCACAGATGCTTATACATTTTTCTCAAGCCCTGAGGGACAACACAGTGGTTAAGTCATTCAGCTTGGCTAACACACATGCTGACGACAGCGTTGCAATAGCTATTGCTGGTATGTTAAAGGTAAATCAGCACATAACTAGTCTGAATATTGAGTCAAATTTTATCACAGGCAAAGGAGTGCTGGCCATCATGAGAGCTTTGCAGAATAACAAGGTTCTAACAGAACTGCGCTTCCACAATCAAAGGCACATCATGGGTAGCCAGGTGGAAATGGACATAGTTAAACTGTTGAAAGAGAACACCACTCTGGTCAAGCTTGGATACCACTTTGACCTTGCTGGCCCAAGAATGAGCATGACAAGTATCCTGACAAGAAATATGGATAAACAAAGACAAAAGCGTATGCAGGAGCAGCGGCAACAAGAGTCTGGCTGTGATGGAGCCATCAATCCAAAGACCAAAGCCTTGCAGAAGGGGACACCTCGGTCCTCACCTTATGTGTCACCTAAGAACTCACCTTGGTCCTCTCCAAATCTCCCTAAGAAAGCACCACCAGTGAAAAGTCAGCCTACAGTTCCTGCACCCCCACCTCCTCCTCCACCTCCTCCACCTCCTCCTCCTCCTCCTCCTCCCCCCGTTATTCCAGAGAAGAAGGCACCAACCAGGAATATAGCTGAGGTAATCAAAGAGCAAGAAAGATCAAAAAAAGCCTTACAGAATGGACAGAAAAAGAAAAAAGGCAAAAAGGGCAAAAAACATGAGAACAGCATATTGAAAGAAATTAAAGATTCTCTAAAATCAGTCTCAGACAGAAAATCAGAGGAAGGTTCACGACCCTCCACCCGTCCTTCTACCCCACAAAGGTCTCTCCATGACAACCTTATGGAAGCAATTCGGGCAAGCAGCATAAAGCAATTAAGGCGGGTGAGTAAGAGATCCTGTTTCTGGGCTTAGATAAAGAGCAAGCTCCATTAATTTTAGTATAGGTATATCTAATAAAAAAAACCATTCTTAGAAATGTGAGCCTAAGGAAGCACTTGGGAGGAGACTTTCTTCTGCTTGGACTTTTCTGAGCACACTGATTTCTGCTTGACAGGAAGTGGGGTGCTTTCCCAGGTTCAGGCTTGTTGCGGGAGATGATGCATGCATAGCACAGGGCTCTTGGGAGTGTGTCTCTGGTAGGAATTTTGCCATCCAGACTGTACAGCAAATATAATGAAAACCCTTCCCACCCCACCCCGTTTCGCAGGTGGAGGTACCAGAAGCCCTTCGATGAAAGCCTGGACAACAGAAGAAGCAGAGCACTACGGTGGTCGAGGGGAGGCTGCTCGACCCTTCACTGGCGGTAACATAGACTGTCTAGCAAGCTGCTTCCAAAGTACCCTCTTAGATACAAACCATTTCTCTTTTATTTCAAAGAAACAAACCTGCTAAATACGAAACTATGCTTTAAGGATACATTTGCCTTGTAATCTGTAAATATGGAAATATTTTTTTTATTTAATGAGATTTCTATTGAGAAACTGCTGCTTATTTAGATAATATTTTCAATATTTGATTGCACATCACTGGACAAGTTCTTCACTCTGAGATGTAATAGTTTACCAGCCTGTGGTCTCTCCCTCTTTTTTTTTCCATGAATTTACAATAAATGTGGTTTGAAGCTTTCAAGAAGACAAGTCCCGGGTTTCTGTGAGTGAAAACCTACCAGATGTTTGCATCAAGTTCATGAGCACTAGGGAAGTCCCCTGGGAAAGAACCTGAGATCTTTCCCAGCTGCACCCATCAAGCCTGTTTGGAGCATAGTGCCTTGAGCCCATATGTTAGTGCGGTTTCATACTGACATGGGAAAAATGGTTCATAAGGCTATATACAACTAAAATTAACTAGAATTAAGCTGTGGGCTGTGTCAGGTCACCGGTGTTGCATACCAGCTCCTAAACTGTGTTCTAACAGGGCAGGAAGTGGGTGATGAGTACAGCTGCAGTTCATGTTGACCTAAAGGTTAAAAATTAATGTAGATATTTTGAGGGTGCAGCAGAACTATTCAGCTGAAAGCCATGCAGTGGAAGTGCACACGCCGTATCTAGGCAGAGCTAACACCAGTGCAGACATTCAGCCAGACAGAGAAACTTGAAAAGCAGTCTAGCATTCAGGTGGAAAAAGACTCTCATATGATATCAGCTGAACAGCAAGTGGAGTGTGAACTGTCAATATGATATGGCGGAAACAGAGCCAGTATCATTTGGAGATGGACGGCTGGAGGTATCACATCGCAGGCATTTGCACAAATAGCCTTTCTTCGTGTAGTACTAGACATCTCCCTCTGTCAGATTACTTATGCTTCTGGGTGCTTCAGCTAGTGTGAAGGTAGTGATAGCATGAAGAAAACTGAGCAGTGGCCAAAAATGTTGAAAGGCAAGAGGAGATGTGTGTTTAGAAGCACTACTAAATATTAATCAGTTAGCTCGTTACAACAATAAATAACACCACACCAAAGAGAAGTAATTGCTTAAGATTAGCTAACATTGCGGACTGAAAAACTACGGGTAAGCTTGTACCTAGAAATATTAATGAGACAGATTTTCCCAGAAAGAGGAACAAATCACTAAAGAGAAATGAAGCATAATGAAGGGGATTCATTAGTGAATTGTCAGGGATGTTAATGCTGAGGCATGAAAATGGTGAAGACACGTTTTTGCTTTTGTATTTACTGACTAGAATGTACCAAAAGCAATTTAAAGTGAACTGAAACACTGACCAAATGGAAGCTGGGGCTTGGATCTTCTGAAGATGGAAGCAATGCTGGAATGCAAACCGCAGTCAGGAGCAGACCTACGGCCCCAGCCCTTGTGTCCAGTATCTTTGTGAAGGATGTAAAAAGGCAAAATGTTTAATCAAAGAGTTCAGGTTATATATAGCAAAGAAGTTCTTTACTCTGAGGACAGTGAGGCACTGGAATGGCTTGCCCAAAGAAGTGGTAACGGCTCCATCCCTGGCAGTGCTCAAGGCCAGGCTGGACAGAGCCTTGGGTGACAAGGTCCAGTGTGAGATGTCCCTGCCCATGACACGGGTTTGGAACTGGATGATCCCAAGGACCTTTCCAGCCCTAACTATTCTATGATTCTATGAAATACCAGAAGCATTAGAAGCAGCTAAGCAGTTGCAAGGCAGAATGAGAGATAGGGAGGGAGCTCAGGGAAAGCACAGTGGAGAGGATTTAGAGGATGGTGGTATAGTGGGAGGTGTCCCTGCCCATGGCAGGGGAGTTGGAACTAGATGATCTTAAGGTCCTTTCCAACCCTAACTATTCTATGATTCTATGACAGCAATAAAATGTTTTAAAAACACCAAAACAAAACCTTTAAGGAGAGAGTGAGAAGTGAGGAAATGATCTGTATGGGAGGTGAAAACTGACAGAGAGGAAGAGGCTGATATAGAAGCGAATGAATACTGAAAAGTGGCAGATGAGAGAAGAATGCAGAAGGAAAAAACAACTGAAAAAGGAAGAAAGGAAGGCAAAATTCGACTTTTGACAAGTTGAGCTGTTGGAGTTGCTCTTCTGGAGAAGTGGAGGGCGATGGGCACAGCCCTTGGTGAGAACTACTGACTGCTGTTGCTGACCGGGGGCTCGTCAGTCGTCTCTGGTATGAAGCCTGCTCTGACAATAGAGATCAGTATTTCAGCTAAAATGCAGAGTCACGGAAGTGTGTCCACGTGTGGGTATTTAAGCTCCTGTGGTACGCTCCCTCAGGAGGTGTCAGTCCTGTGCCTCAGCCAAAGCCTGACCTTCTGCCCAAACACATTTCACAGCGGTTTCACTTGGAGGCATTTCCAGACCTGTCTCCTATTTGCAGAGCTGTGATTAGGAGCCCCCCAGAGCACCTTGTTAGGGTTTTGATGTCCTGCTGAAGGGAAGGGCAGCCCCTTCCCTCCTCAGGTTGGTGCCAGCCCTGCTGCTGACAGGGCTGAGCTCCCTCTCAGATACTTCCAAGAAGCAATCTGTTTTCCTTTCAAATAGGCAAGCGGGCATCATATCACAAGCATGCAAAGCCCCTCTGGAAGGTATTGGGCTGCCTTCCTGTGCTGGGAGATGGTTTAGCAGGTGCCAAGCTGCTGCTCATGCCTGAGGAACAAACACCCTGCAACTGTGCATTTCCCCTGGGGCCCAGGTCCTGCCTGTCACCTCAGTTCACTTTATGTACCCTTGCCTTGAGTCATGGGGCGGCAAATCATCTCCTCTGAAGGCCTGACTGCCTCTTGTCTGACCTATAAGGAAGGTGGCTCCTGGGTCAGCTCCTGCACATCCAGTGCTACGTCCCAGTCAGAACTGAATGCATTGTCTGGACAAGGGAGCCCTGGGATGCATGTATGCTCCTTGTTTGGACCATAGGGCTCCTGCTGTGGGTGGCCATCAGTGGGTGACCAGAGAAACAAACACACCGAAATCTGTCAAAATTAAGTGACCATCAATTAAAGAGGTGCAAAGGGTAACCAAGGGCTTGCTGTCCCTGAATAGGTAAAGGGACAGGGGAGGACAACGGGTTGTCATGTCTTCAGGAACAGATGGTATATCCTTAGAACAGTATTTAGCTCCTCATGAGTTGCAGAAATACCCAGCCCATGAAGAGCAGGAATACTGTAGCTTCTCGAGGAAGAAAACAAGCAAAGCCTGCCTCCCCTATTTACACTGAGACAAACCTCTCCTGCGTGTTCCCCCAGGGTCAGCCTGTGGGGCAGGATGGGAGGGCTCTGTACTGAGCTGCACACTGTGGCTGAGGCTGACAGGGGTCCTCCAACTGCCCCACAGCCATGCTGCCCCGTGTGCTGCTGTGGGGCCACTCCTGTGACGATCCAGCCGCAGCAGGCAAGGGCTGCAGCCTTGTGTGGTGGTCGGAGCCCCACACTCTGCATAGTCCAGCAAGGTGGCACTGCTTCCACTGCAGCTTTGTGCTTTGGCTCCTTCCCATAATGGGCATCCATGTGAGCACCCATGCTACTTAATGTGATAGAAAAGAACTGACCCACTGAAGCTCCAGAAATATTAGAGCTTGACTGTTACATGTAATTACAGTGTTTGTCTCTTTAGTTTGTGCCTTATCACCTGGTGAAGTGTCTGAGCTTAGAGAAAGAAAACGAACTTGTACAAGTCCAAGAGCTTTTATTTCCACATCTGGAAGTTCCCCTGCCTCCTGCAGAGTCCCCTCTTGGAAGCCTTGGCCAGTGGCCCGCTCTGCTCTGCCACTGGGGATATTGGTGCTGGTTGGACAGCCCTGCAGAGCATCTTCCTTCCCACCACCCAGAGCAAGTGGCTGATGAGGCTCCTGCCAGGCAAACCCACATCCCTTCTGGAGGCTGTTTGTGCTGCAGGAAGGCCAGGGGACCTGGTGCAGCACAGCCCTAGCACGGCATGGTGACAGGATGGATGTGCTGGGGCATGGGAGGGGAGCAGGAGGTGGTGGCCCAGGTCTGTCCCTTGCCTACACAACACAGGCACAACCCTCCCAGCGTTGAAGAGAAGCTGTGGGCACTCAAGGATTCCATACCAACACTCAGTTTCCTCAGGAATTCATCAAGTCTAAGGAAGCAACGATTAAGGCAGAGCATCTCCACAGCCAAAGTAGAGGACTTTGCCTGTAGGTTGTTTAGGGAGTGACACATTACTACCATGAGTTTGCCATGAAGGAGGCACCTGCTGTGCCTGGATGTAAGGGGAGAGGATAGCTCCAAGAACTGTTCCCGGTGCACGACCGAAGTGAAACAGCAGTCTGGAAGCGTGTGTACACAGTAACTAACAGCCAGGAAAAACTGTTTTGAATCAGAAGAAGGGCAGAAAATGGCTAGGAAAATTGGGGAACTGGAGAGGGTGTCCCATGAGAGAGATGAGAACAGGTGGTGGGATCTGGCTAACCAAACAAAGGCTCAAAAGGATTTCAGCTCATGTCTATAAATACTGTGGAGGGGAAGGAGCTATAGGGCACTGCTAGCAGCAGGGGGAAAAAAAGGACATAAACTGTGCGTGACTGCATTTGGATCAGAGATCAGAATGAATTTCCCGACTCTTAGAACATGAAGGCTCTGGGAACAGTGTTCCCGTTAAAAAGGAACGGCCAAGTTCACCCACTTACTGTGAAAAGAATGCAAGAAGCTCAGGGAAGGGATAGCACGGTACGGTGCTTTCAGCAGCAGAAGCCTGAAACTGGTAGCACAGAAGCTCCTGCCATTATTGTATTAATGCTCTTAGATGTGATAACTCCACAGGATCTGCAGGGTGGGGAAGTACTGGAAGTTGTAGGAATCTCCTACAGTTTGTAATAAGATGCTTTAATTTCAAATCCATGAAGGTCAGATGCAGCTTTAGAAAAAGGCTATCACATGAAAGCCAAAGTTATCCACTAGGTGCTGGCTTAGCACCATCCATGCTTGCTACCAAAAGAACCCAAATACTTAAAAGTGAGAGCAGAATCTGACTTACAAGCCCAGCGCTGTACGTCCACTGTCCTGCTCTGACAGGTCTCTGTTTCTAAACCCCTGCACTTCAGACAGAATTCGGTTTCACATTCATTCCTCTAAAGTTACAGCGCCAGTTTACTTTGGCTTGCGGTTCAGTGACTTCATTTTGATTTTCAAGTTCTTGAATGGGAGGGTGATCACTATGCCCCACTCACGAGGAGAAAACCTGCAACCAAGAGATAAAGCTTTGTTCAGAAAATACCGTGTGCCTGCATCACTGAGAAGATCTTTAGAAGCACCTGGTGATTGGGAGTTGCTGGGTTTATGTGAGTAACATCAGATATTTTCCTTTTCAGACTTACAAAACATCAGCCCACTGCCCATGTTTCAAGTTAGGCACTTCCAAATGAAGTTTCTGAACAGGGCTGTGATTCTTGCTGTATTTTGCTCATTTTACTGTATCTGATAGTGCTCTTGCTCTTGGAAGTACAGAGGACTCATATTTAAGAGCTGCTACTCAGCAACTCAGGTGCATTTATTTCTACATGTAACATCTGACTATTCTCAGCTTCAAATGAATACAAATTTTATGGAGTCCTTTTTATTGGCAAAGAAAAAGTTATTTCCTGCAGAACTGTAACACAGGGGAAGGCGCTTCTCTTTCCTTGAGCTGTCGGCACAGTAAGTGCTCTCAGTGAGTTTCTGGCAGGAACCAGAACACTTACCCAGAGCTAAGTCTGAGGGTTATGTCCTGGGCTGTGCCTCTGCTATTTCTGTACTCTGGGGTATATTCCTTCTTTCCTTTTGCTGCTTCTTTTCCTTAGAGACAGCAGTAATGCTCTGCCTCACAGTACTGCAAGGCTGTGTTCACACAGGCTCAAGTGTGCTCCAAATTCCTCAGACATCAAGAGCTACTAGGTGCATTATGAGTATTTTTTAAATTAACGTTATCTATTAATTGTGTTGGTTTTGCAAACAAACAGGAGTGCTTTGCCTGGCTGAACAGAGGCGGCTGTGATGAGTGTCGGTGTGTTTCCTAAGCAGTCAGAGAAGCAGCCCATGACCCAGTGCAGGGAATTTTGTAAACGAGATGAAGCAAGCCATGAGAACAGGGACCTAAAGGCTGACCTGGCCGTGCAAGAATGCTGTGAAAGGAAGACATGCCATTCCTGTCGTTAGTCACCTAAGAAACAAGCATGTGGGGAACTAAAAGGACAGTCAGAAAGGCTTCTGCACCCTGAGGAGGATAAATCGGGGCTGTTTCCCAGGAGTGGCTTGAGAGGCAGTTTCTCCAGATTAACCAAGTATAACCTCTGTCCATCAGACTGTTTTCTTGCATTGGAGATGCCGGAAGCTTCAGCTCCATAGGTAAGGAAATTGGTCCCTTCTGCACCCTGTTATGCCTTTCTGCCAAGAGCATTAGGTCAATCCACCCATAAAGGGCTAAATATTTCCTGGTTTTCTCTCCAGGGCTTTTTCTGAGAAACATTTGGAGCCCGAGCTTTATTTCTTTATTAGCATGGAGGTTCTCGAGGGCTGTCAGTGCGCTACAGTTAAAGCAGTGAATTTCCCAGGCAGCTGCAGGAAGCGCCTATGTGTACACAAAGCAGGGTCATCTCTTTCTCTCAGTCTCAGCTTACCTGCTCTTTAAATCATCCATACACGCACGTGTTGCTGTGTTTCACAAACAAGGTGGAAGGCAACAGTGCTCATGTTTCATATGCTCTTGAACCCTTCCTACAAACTCGGCTCTTTGTTTTCCTCTCTACCAAACCTTCCCTGACCATGGCACGTTAGTCACAATTGCGTGGAGCAGGCAGGGACACACAGTCTCTGCCTGTATTGCACCCATCCAGGTGTGTGACTGCACAGGCAGCACTCAGGACATTATATATACCTGCCTCTTATCCTGATTTAGCATGCAGGCTAGAGTCTGTCACGAGCCCCTGTTACACAGCTTCTGACGTCCTGCATCAGGCTTGTCTTCCATCCAGCCAGTCATGAGCTGAACTTTTCAGTCTCTGCTATAGTTTAGAGTGACCAGAAATAGTCTCAGTGTGATCCAGTCACTCCAAACATCCTAAACTAGCTGGATTTTAGCTGCAACACCAGTCAGAGCTGCTTCAGGAGAATTCTGCAGCTCTGGATGAGCACTGCTGTGGTCTCTGTTGTCCTCTTCATGCCTGCTTATCTGTGCATTGCTGCTCCCTCTCTTGTACCAAACCTGCAATTGCTGAGTTCAGAGGGGTAAACCAGCACCAGAAAAACAGAAGGAAAATAAAACCAGCTAAACAAAAGGAAGACTTCTGGTTTGGTTCACTAGGCCTCTCACTAGGCGTATAATTAAACACAGGGTGACCAGACCTGCTCAGTGCTAAGGTCCTCTGACAGCTGTCTGTCCAAAAGCTGATAGGGCCCACAACTCATTACACATGTTAACAATTGTGATCCCACCAACAGCATGGATAATGCTGAAGCAGACAGCAGTGTGTGGCTCCTCAGCCTCTCAGCTGTATTTACACCAGAGGAGGCATGGTGTTCAGTACCTGGGAATACGGGGTCATCATCACACACAGGGGGCTGCATGACCCAAGGGTGCTCCCATCGCTCGCTTTGCCTGTCAGTGTTCTGATACTGTCTTGTAATTGCACTGACTCCAGTTAGTGCCGCCTGGGATACAGTGGTGCAGAGGAGGCTCTTTCATCAGGGGTGGTGTCAATTCATCACTCCAGGGTGGAATTTCTGATCAGAGTGAGAGAAGCAGCCTGAGCCTCTGGATCTCAAGTGCTGCTATTGTGGTGGGACTCACATGCCTGAGACGGCTCAAAAGGAAGACCTGACCTTCACTGTCATATTCCAATGAATGTTTAAGCACCTGCTTTCCAGATCAGCCTCTTTGCAAGCTGATGTTTCCCCCTCTCCAAATGGGACATGGTTCTCCAGAGAAGTTCAGTTTGCCTGTACTTTTGTTATCGAATATTTTTTATGTGAAATTCAAGGTGAATGCGTCTCTTGGGCAGACTCAAAGGTGTCTCTGCCTCTCATTTCTTTTCATGAAGAAAGTTCTGAAGAGTTCATTTCTATCTGGGGCAAATGGTGAAACCGTTCAGTTCTTCAACAAGTCTCTGCAAGGCCATTCAGTCCCCTTGCTGGGGCTGGGAGAGCTGCCATGATCTCTGTGCGAAGGAGACAGAATGAATGTGCCTACCTAGTTCTGGTCTTCCTGCCAGCAAGAGATGCCGCAGTGAGGCCATGGGGGGTCTCAAGGGCCATTGCCGTGTTTAAAACCAAGCAATGGACTTGCGTGTGTTATTTCTGACACAGAACACCGCACTTTAAAAGCAGCACATCTGATTGAGCTGAAATCAGCTGGGAATGGCCTGAAGGCAGATAAGGAGTTGCATAACTTATTGTAGTCAGCTTCTAAGTGAAATGAGGAATTCAGTCTGGAAACGCTGTTGAAGCTGCAGCTCTGCTCCGACCTCCTGCCTTTTACACCAGATGTCTGTGATGATTCAAAATGCAAACACTGAGCTAACCAGTGGCAGAATTCCGGGCACAATAGCTACACGGCTGCTGGTGAGCAGGGCTCGCACTGCGGCACAGCGGGGAGGCTGCATAAAGATGGATGAGGAAGTAAGGATGCTGATTTACTCTTCCACCAAGTAGTTCGTGGGATCACTGTGCTGTGAGAGGGATGTGGGCACCGTGCTGCCAGAGATCAGACTGCTTACAGAACTATGGGGGAAGCATGCCCCCCATTTTGTCCTGCTGTCCCTTCCCTTCACCTCAGTGTTTGGCATGGAAGAGGCTTGCTTTTTTCCATATTTGCTCTGGGATGCTGTCTGTTTAATAACTCTCTCAGAGACATACTCACTGTGACCCAAGTGTTATCAGCTTGGGCTCAGGGTGTTCTCGTCAATGTCAATCCTTCCCTCACACGTCTCTGTGCTAGGCTCCACACTGTCACGTCAAAAGACACCCTGCAACCTTTCCTTTACCCTTTAATCCTCATCTAGCATTGCTCAGGTCATGGGAGATGTAAGTACAAGAGGTAAGGAAGAGCCAAGCCTAAACCATGAAGATGGTCTGAAACAAAGCTCCGTCAAGCTGGTTTTTCCTTCCCACTGGCTCTGAACCAGAACGAAGAATAAGGCATCTTTTCATCTTATGTCTCGCTACTGATGAAAAATGCATTTCCTAGCAGACACCACACAGGCTTTTAAATCCCTGAATGTGTTTCAGGTAGAGGGTTCCTTCCTGGTGGTTAGAGATGCGGTAATCATAAATGGGAGGTTTCTCTGGTAGATAAAGATAAAACTGGAACTTCCACTGTGAATCGAAACTAGTGCATTTAGAGCATTAACGGCTCTAAAAGCAAAAAATCCACAAAGCAATTTTAATATTGATTTGCTGCTTTTCTGTATTCTAAAAATCCTTTTTACAGGTTTTATTGGAAACCAGCAACACAGTCACCTGCACCACACATAAAATAAGTAATTGCAACTTAGAGGAGAAAGTAAGTTTGTTCTGGTATTAAAAATTCTCCATCACAGGAATCTCACAGATAATGCAGCATGCAGAATCAGCCTGATTTGTGTTTTAAATGTTTCTCCAGCACCATGGGGCTATGTCCTTTATGCAGCCCCAGGCTCGGGTCAGTGAAACAACTGCCCCTGTTACAAAGGTCAGATGTTTTGCCAGCTTGCAAGAATTGCCAAAACTATAATATGAACTTGTGGATCTCTTGCTATATTCTCATAAAGATTGATGTGTTTCAGTGCGATGGGGCACTGCCTCAGATAGCATAACAAATCCCTTCTCAAGCCTGTAATTCCAGTCTTTGTTTCTGTCCTATGAGCTCTGCCAAACCCTCACGTGCCCCAGAGAGAGAAATCTGGGGATCTTGATCATACATACTGTGCAGACTGCTTCAGATGCTCCCATCTGCAGTGTAATCTTCTATTCTGTACATCAGCTACATGCTTCTCTGAGATAGCAAACATTTAAGGGGAAACAGTGAATAAATGCAGAGACAGTCTCATACCATGTGTCCCCAGCCATTAGCTATGGTACATGAGAACTGCTCAATAACATTACAAAAACTAACCCTATAGGGGCTCACTCTCTACAGACTAATGGCACTATTCCTTACCAAACCTGTGGTTGAAGTATCACACCAATTAAACACACAGTCTTCTTTAAGCTTGAAACTATTGCCTAGTTAAGCACCACCACTGTGTTTGCTGTTGCTGAGCTCCTGTACCATCGATTTCCATACCATCACAACAGTTTGACTAATTAAGCCCATACCATAACTTTGCTCCAGCTTAGTAATTCTAAATACAGCTTGGTGGAAAGATTTCATGACTGGATGAAATGTAATGCTGCTGGAAATCAGGAGCAGTGGGTAGAGCATGTACCTTTATCAAAAGCTCTGAAAAAGCCTTGGTGAAATGAGCCTTCCCCATTTAGAGCTTGAGGAGCAATATTTTACTGCCTGAGCCCTTTACAGAACCTCTTGCAATCCTATCTGGTTAGTGTTAGGAAAATGCTTAGTGGTCCTGGACAAAATGCTGGCACACGTGCCCAGTGAATAACCAGAGTTTAAACGGAATGAAAAACTTCGGGGTTAGTATATCTGTGAGCTTCTGTTCGGCAACACCTTAAGAAGTTGCACTGGGCAGAAATTAGCAGTCAAATTAGCAACAGGAAAGACAAAGTTATTGTTTCTTTTTTCCTTCTTTAATGCTGCAGAATAGATGCTGCTAAATTAGAACCCAACTGTCTTTATAGCAATAAACCAGGAGGTCAGATTTAAAGAGCTACATTTGCCCTTGTGTTTCTTGGAAGACCTCCATATCTCTAAGTTGACAGTACAGCTGTTCACTGAAAGTTACGCAGAAAATTCATAAAATCTTAGTTAGGATCTTAAATACATGTCAAACATAACAGCTTTAAGAAACCGTGGATCACATTGTTCAGCTGGAATGGCTGACACGTTTCACCCTGTGCCTGTTGTATTTACCAAGTGCGAATAGTAAAAAAGAAATACAATGAGGAAACCAAATCAATCCTATTGCAGCTGCGTCTCACCACAGTTTCTCCTAATGACCCGTGGTGATCCAAGAGGGTGGGGGATGTAAGACTGTGACTAGCATCCTGCAGAAAAATATTATCACACACTTCAAAGCTACTGGCTACCTCTCCTCAAAGAAAGTCAGAGCTTTAACGTGCACCTTGATGAAAACAGGATGGCCCCTGTCAGACAGAGATGCTAGAGATAGACGAGGCAGTAAGACGAAACCACAGGAGCCAGCACACGCGGGGCTGCAGTAAATCTAGGCCATAAACAGAATGCCTCCTGTGCTTAAAATCTTCCATGGCCCCTGATATCTCCGAAAGCACGGCAGCAGCAGCACTGCAGCACCTTCCGGCCTTGCAGACCTGCGGGGGGTCAGAAGGGGCACCAGTTCTGGTGATTTTGTAATGACTTACACCCATGAAACTGATGTTCTTTACATCTTCAGGGAGAAAGGTGTGAAGTGTGATGCAGGCAGAGCTGAGCAGCCATATGATAGGGCCTTACATAGCCGCTGCTGCCCGTACAAATACTGCCTGCAGTAATCACACACTAGGGCTCAGGTGGCTTGCCCAGAGAGGACTCCCTGTCCAGGATCAGTTAAGCTTCTGACACCATTAATCACAGTGAAGTGCTCCTATGGGAGCTGCTATGGGAGGGTGTGCTGCAAATCTTGTGTTCAATCCTGTGTTCAGTTCTGGGCCCCTCACTATAGGAAAGACATTGAGGAGCTAGAGAGGGTACAGAAAAGGGCAACGAAGCTGGTGAAGGGTCTGGAGCACAAGTGTGATGAGGAATGCCTGAGGGAACTGGGGTTGTTTACTCTCAAGAAGAGAAGGCTCAGGACAGGACCTTATTGCCCTCTACAACTACCCAACAGCAGGTTGCAGTGAGGCAGGAGTCAGTCTCTTCTCCCAAGCAACAAGTGATAGGTAATGGCATTGGAACAGGCTTCCAAACGAAGCCGTAGGGTCACCATCCTTGGAAGCGTTAAAAAAAGCATGTGGATGAGGCCTTCAGTGACAAGGTTTAGTGGTAGACTTGGCAGTCCTGGGGTAAAGGTTGGACATGCTAATCCTAAAGGTCTTTTCCAAACTAGTTGACTCCACGATTCTACGACATGTGCCTTGTAAACCACGGGATTAGCAACTGCTCTAGAACTTTAAGTCCCCAAACTCATGTCTTTCACTTAGTTTATTAGAACTAAATCCAAGGGGAACTGCATGCTGTGGCTGGGCTTCCAGCATTTGCATCACACAAGAAATAATCAAAAGCACAGTTTAAGGCAACACTAGAGTATGACCCAACATTTGCACACACAGATAATCAAACTGCTTGGATTAACTCTGCTTTACAGGCATGATTCAAGTTTTCTTTTTCTTTTTGAGAGCTTAAAAATGGCTGCTAATTCTGAAAACCAGGCCTAGCAGAAATAAATCAGTGTTACCTAACAGTTTTGTTCTGAGAACTGAGGTACCTACATTTTAACAAGTAAAATGGCATTTTAAACTACTTGAAGTGGTACATGCCTGGACTGCAGTACCATGGTCTATATATATATGTGCATTACTTTTGAGATTGTTATACTACTACGCAGGTGGGCAACGGAGGCACAGGACAGGATGGTTTGACTTTTTACTGTCTGCTAGAAGGCACCAGTTCTATCCATGCAGAGGGAACATCCGAAGAATGGACCACAGGTTAGTGCTGAAAATGGCTTGGGGAAGGACATAAGGAAGCATTTACAATCTAGTTTTATGCGAAAGTCAGGAACCATGAAGATCTGTAATGATCTTGTATTGTATCACACTTCTGAAGGAATTCAGGCTGGTCGCTGCCAGGGTCCGCTGATGTCCCGAGGTCCATAGCCACACAATGAACCAGGCCACATGCCCAGCGGCAGAGAAAGATTCCAGCTTTTTTTTCTTTTCTGTGCCATCAGTTATCTATGTTGGGATGACTCCTGGGAGAATGCATCACTACAGCTATCCTTTGCCTGGCCATCCACCTCTCACGTTGCTCATTATTAGGACAATCAGCCCAAAGCTTTCTCTATTGGTTGTTTAATACCTCCAAGTATTCCTCAGCTAACTCTGTAGGTAAGACCATTTTATCCCCAAATAGGAATCCATATTCACTGTTCACTTTGAAACGGCTCATGTATTTCACAGCAGCTGCATTCTGCAGGCCACTGATGGTATTTGTTAGGCAATTGTGCTAACTGCATTTTTATCAAGGGGTTTGGAGAGCTGTCCTGGAAAACATTGTTCCGGAATAAGACCAGAATGGCCTAGAGTAGTAAGGGCCATCAGATGGTCCTTGAGATGATTACATGGGATGTGGCAATGTATCTGTGAGAAAGAGACACTTCAGCTGGCTGGGTAGGACATTCGTTTTGCAGGAGTCAGAAGAGTATCTCAACTCCTTTAAAGGAAGCATGAAGGCTGTTACAGCACAAAAAGGATCCTTTAAATATTACGGAATGATTCCATACAGTTTTTCTCTTCTTTATCTTGCTTTACCCTACTCTATTGGTCCTTTTGCAGACACGTAATCAGATTAGGTTTTTTTAAGGTCTCTGAACACTCTTGGTATGTATTTATCTCCATTTTGGCACCAAAACGGGTAGGGCTGTGCCTTCTGCACAGACATATTGCTGGCTGAGGTCTTAAATTTTGTCTGTAGTTTTCCTTTTTTCCTAGTCGGATAAGAATTCTGCTTTACCTGATAGCTTGATTAGAATTAGGATAATTTATACGGAACATACGGTAGGTTTTTAACCTCTTTTCTCCATGAGGGGTAAACCCCATGTGATGGGTTGCCTGTCTGAGGAGCAGGTTAGCAATATAATGTGCCTTATTCAAATACTTTTCGAAGAACACAGGGTCTGTGAAGATACCTCCTGCCAAGAAAATTGGGATTTACCCTCTCCAAAGCACTGTATACCATTCAGACTGAAGTCTGGGGAAAGTCATCTATGAATGCTTCCAAGTATGCTTTAGTTCTGTTTGGCAACGTGTAGACATGGTGAAGAAGCAAAAAGGTGCATATAAAATCCTGCTATGCATTTCATCCAGGAATTACATCAACCTGCGTATGAAATGGGCAGCATAGAACATAGGTAGGACCCAGACAGGACGCTAAGAACTAATCGACAGCATTCAAAAACAAAGCCAAAGGCAATACCACGGACTATACGTGCCCTGTCATGTGCTGTTGGCACCTACTTTGATACAAAGAGCTTGTTTGGTTTGTACCAGATAAACCACTATTAGCATGGTCAAAAATATCAAATGCAGGCCTGAGCACTGCTCAACGTAACTGGCAGCAGAGGAGCTCGCTTGCTTTCCAGAACTACTCCTCTTACCTGTCTCGGCACAGCAGGTGGGTTTCGGTAACATTCTCTGTGGATCAAATACTAAAGGCTTCTACAGGTGAAAGCTTTAAATTCTTGTTGTAGGCCCTTCAAAAAGAACGCCAGCTTGTGGATTTCTGCTTTAGCCACTTGCTCTTCATGTTTACACGCATCACCCTCAGGAGACCAACCACAGAAACTGTTTCATGTTAACTGGATCTAGACGGCTTATTCCATTTCATTTTGAATTTAAAAATAAAGACATTCTCTGCTGACAGCTGAACAGGCGTAACCCTGACCAACAATTATGTGCTAAAGATCACTTCTTCTCGCGGTGATGAAATAAGCACTCTTTTGCTCTAGACAACTATCCTAACCAGAAACAACCCAGAAAAATCTATATTGGCATCTACTAAAAAAAAAAAAGGCCAAAAAACCCCCCAAACCCAAGCAAACACCCCCCCCCCAAAAAAAAACAACAAACCCAAACAAAAAAAGTATTCCAGTTTCTCAAGTTTGCCAGTGCCTTGTACCCTGATGATCTGGGAAAACCTCACCTACCAAAGGGCTCCAAATCCAGCTCAGCTGTTCCGGCAGTTGCCTGGCTTTTGGCATCAACATGCATAAGAGCCAATTCCCAATTTTGTGTGCTTGCCAATGTCATTTAAGCAAATACTTTGTGTCTGACATACGATACAAGCACTATCCGATTTCTTCAGCTTTAAACTCCAGATCGCATTGTGTCCCCCAGGTGGCACAGACAAAAATATAACCCTGGTGATGGTTATTTCCAAACTTGTTCTGTTTTCAAAGCTTCTTTGAGGTTTTTTTCTCCTCAGAAAACAGTACCTCCCTTAATCTAATCCTCAAGTATGAGTCCAAAATTCATACTGCCTGAGTGGCAAAACACAGAAAAGACGATTAAGCTTGAGGGAGGGATAAAACACACACATGAAGTAATGGGTCAAGAATTTCACTCCAAAGAGGTTCCAAAACCTCTTTAGAGCACTAGCAAAAGGCCTTTACATATGTTTGTTAGTACTAACAGACAAAAACCACAATAAATGTAAACATCAAGCTTCACAATTTCAGGAGTGCATTAAGCTGCTTATAGATGGGTAAGTCCTGCAGGTGTCACCCAAAACTATGCTAGAGAAAAATTTTAATAGCTGACATGTTACTATTCTAGCTCATTTTAGCAGATTACTCTGCAAATACTGCAAAATTCAGCACGAAATAAGATTTGGCAGAAATAACTCATTACCTATTTTTGAACATTCATAAAATGATTTTACTTCTCAACATATATCTGCATTACTTTCAAATCCATGATTTCAAACAACTAATGATTTATTTTTTCAAGCACAAAATAGCAGACATGCCACAGCAGTTTGGTGATTAAAAATACAAGTCTCCTCCACAACTACATAAACATCCTCACACGTTCAAAGACTGAAGTGTCCAGCTGGTGTCACTGACAAGCGGGTTTAAATGTGGATATTAAACCCTCATGGCTCACGTTCTAGTTCATGCTACCCCATCCTTTCCAAATTCTCACTCACAAGAAAACTCCAGGCAGTAAACAAATACATAGCAACCGGAATCCTCACTGCGGTGCTGGAGGGTAACAAGGGTCCTTTGAGAGACAGAGGCCTAGTATCTTCTAAGCTTCCCTAAACCAGTTTCACTTTTCTATAAATAAAGCTGCTTATCACTGTACTTAAGCTTCAGGAACTTTAATTAGACCAGGAATTTCTCTAATGATTAGATAAAGGCTGTTGCAGTGGATTGGTAACAGTCTTAAACAAAAGGCTCTCTCTCCTCCTTTCTCCTCTTTACGTATATCTTACTTGGAAAAATAACACGGTCGAAGAAAAGAAATAGGAAGAAAAGCATATTTTAACTTTCTGTTTAGTAAGTGGACAGGAAATAATTATATACCTCAGCACATTCTGCAAGTGACAATTCCAACTCTGCCTTGCACTGAAGGCTTAAAAAAAAATCAGAGAAGTCCTCAACTTAAAAGGAAAGCTTACACCAGATGAAAACTTGAAAGGCTGGACTCTAAAGGCGCTTTGGAGGAGGAAGGCAGACTTCTTAAGTGCTGTGAGCTCAAACACTGCTCCATCCAAGACAAAGCAAAAACCTCATAATTTAGCACATTCATTGGCAAGAGTTAACTATTTAATACTGCTTCTGGAGCACTTCTTGATGAAGCCATGTTTGTCTGACCTTGAAACGCTGCTGGATTACTGCACTTGCCTGCAGCAGTAGCTGTTTCCAGAGAAGCTGCTGAGCAGCCATGCGATCTGCCAGGAGCCTGGACAGGGTGTCACATTCTTAATTCATTGTGTTCCCTCACCAGCAGCACAATCCAACTTTCCACAGACACCAAAACTACTGTGACTAGAGAGCGGCTATTTACTGCTTTGTGAACTTGGCGAGGGGACCAAAGTTACTTTTAAAGTGTGTAATCAATATGCAGATCTATTTTAAAAGCTGTGCCACAATTAGCACTTAAAAACCACACAGTTTTACGCTAGTTGGGTCAAATTAATTTTATTATGCTCCATGATGAATTGCCACCAGTGCAACATCCTATTCACTGTACATTTCAAAAATTCACATACTAAAAATTTCAGTTCGATAAATGGAAAACTGAATGATTGAGAAGTTCTTACGGATTTCATACGTACAAGTGGCTAGCTGATATTGTCTATGCACACAGAGTGTTGATACAAAAGCCTCATGCTAGTTTGTTAATTGCTAAGGCTATCTGGACAGTCAGTTAACCAGAATATATAAGAGGCCTTCATTACAATGTTTAGCAACAATGCACCAGTATAATGAAATGCTATCTTCTGCTCATAGTGCAAGTGGTGGAGTGCTGAAGCATGCAGTTATGAGTAACTTAACTGCCATTGCAGTCTTTATGCCTGAAATTTATCATGTACAAACACTACTTTAAAGTAAATATTAACCTGGACACCACAGAATGTGAATGTACTTTTTGTATGAAAAAAGAGAAACAGAAAAACAAAAAGCTTTCTTTGGCCAGTATCTACAAATCAAAGTTTTATTCAATAATGTAACTTCAGAGCTCCTAAAACTTGGAACAGAAATTTGATTAATGAACTGTGATGCTTAATTATTAACTATATTACAGAAACTCCAATTCTGGGAACATAAGAGCTAAACATATCTAGTAAGTAACATGTTAGGAAAACCTCTAGGCCTCATCTGCTTCATTTTAAAATGCCCTATATGCAATAAAAATAAGAGAGCAGAGCCAGAAGTTATATGAAAGCCATACAAATTATTTTCCTTATACACAAGTTCTTAACTCCACTGCCATTAGCTACCCCAGGCTGCACTTGCACTTGATCCAATGCTCACGTCATTACAGCAGCAGAGCTAGTAGGAAGTGTTTCCAGCAGCAGAAGGCAATGCGAAAGTTACTCCAAGAAAGTGAGACCACTTTGAAATTTTTTTTCCTTAAGTTATGTGCTTAAATTACTCTTGGAAGGAAGTCAGCATCCTCTGAATAATTTAACTACAACCTTACCTCTCCTGCTACTTTTCAGCAACTTTCCTTTCTTCTCATATGACTAAATTAATTCCCTAAAGACTAGGTTATAACTGGGTTAGAAATCCAAGCCGTATCATGCAGGTCCAGCCTGTCAAGATCAGGTCAACACTGGGTTTCAGTCAATACAATTCTGATAACTTAAATTTAGTTTGATATCTTGACTACAGCCAAAGACCCAGGACTCTACGCATTAACTACGCTCCAAGCATGACTGACTTAACTAAATATTCTGTGTCAGATAATGTGGTTTTTAGAAAGATTTTCTACCTGAAAATTACAGTAAGTACAGTATTAATGCTGCAGATATTAAATACCCACATAGCATAGATTAATGTTTTGTAATAGGCAGATATGCCAAAGTTTACTGCACTACAAAGTACAATTTATATAAATGTGCAAGCTGTGAAATAAGAATCCCACTTTCCATCCACTTATTCAAATATTATTCTTGTGATTTGGGTTCTTGATCTTCATCACAACCCCTGGTCTTAAAGCCAACATATGAAGACAGAATATTGCCATAAAGTTCAGTACTTCTTCAAAGTGTATATTCTGAGTTAATGGCTTTCCAACCTTATGGATGTAGGATTGGTGTTTCAGCATTTGTTGTGTACCATAACGCAAAGACTGCAAAGTAATACCACTTATGTTTATTAGTACACCAATGTCCTACAAATTTTTTAAGTAATTAAACATTATTGAAGCAAGCATTAAACGAAGCCCTTCAGCCTGAAAACCACGTAAAATTGATTTTAAAAATAAATCAAACTGTAGCAACTGCCAGCCTCCAGTATAGCCCCCGGTAATTTACACTTCTTCATTCTGGAAGTAAGAGCTGGGAAGGAGAGAAAAAAAAAGACTGAACTTGCTTGCATCAAAGATGCCTTTACAACTATTACAACGTAAAAAGCCACCCTGTAACTTCAGATAGAGAGCTCCCTAATTGAAGGATTTAATTACTTCTGCTGTTCAGCAGCAGTCAGTATTGCTACAGTTAGGGCAAACTAATCTTCACAACTAGCTGTGCATTTCTGTGGTGATCTTGTTTTATGTAAAGTATACTGCTAAGGTTTGAACTAAATGTTGTGATGTATTTGAAACCATGCAATAGTATAAACCAGCCTTAACATTCATGTAGCACTGCATTTGAAATGAAGGGGCTAAATAAACTAAGAGCTGCAGCACTTAAGGAACATAGTGCTATACTAGGTTTTAATAAGAAAATTTAGATACAGAAAAAGTAGGGTATGAAAATAGTGTTTTCCTTCTTGCATTTTAACTAAATTACATTAAGGTTTTTGTCAGTCTCACATATTACATTTAAACTCCCTTATTGATGGAATGGAAAATATTCACATGTACATGATCATCCAGGTGTAAACTTGCACACATTAACAGGGAGTAGCTTTGTAGAGGATTATGACAAACCTTTACAGATTAAATGAGGTATTGCACAGATTAATAAAAAAGCAAAAGGCAACAAAAATATACAGCAAATTGGTAGAACATTTACATGATAATTTTACAGAATCCATAGACAGAAAGTAGTGTTTAGTATATCATTCACCTTAAAAAATATATATATAATAATATATGATCAATCATCCCATTCATCATCATCCTCAAAGTCTTCTTCTTCATCTTCATCCTCATCTTCATCTGTAAGACAAGGAAAAGCAAGTCACTTGCACGCACAGAATTAACATGACAAAAGTGTTATAGATTTCTCTCACAACTTTCTGAAAACAGAACCATCAGTTCAAGGTCATCGTGACGATACATTTGGTAATAGTCTATTTTAAGATTGCTAGATGTGACATTTGGTTTAGATAGATGCTGGCTGAAAGTTAAATGTAACTTGTCTCCTTTCTCACTCCTCTCCCCATGTAGGAAAAATGTATCTTGTTGTCTGCTATGAGAAAAAGAATGAGAAGTTCTCATTTAACACTTTCTACTTATTACTCTTTCTTAGAAAATGTGAGAGCCAGCTTGTTCATGACTGGGTTTTAAACGTCGAGGACAGATTCACTTCAGAAATGTAAGACCTGCTTCTCCAGGTTTACTATGTAATGGAATTTCTGTTTACTGTACAAGCAGATATGAAAAAGTCCTCAGCTAAAGACTGTGTGGCTACTGGAATATTCTAAGATATGTAATGCACATCAACATCAATGTTTGTGGTTAATTTTATTCAACCTTCCCCTCTTTTTATATGTATCATAATTTTAAAATATTTAAAAAATAAGCTACTTATTTGTTGGGCAAGAGCATTTCCTTCCCTAGGAAGGATGTATTTAGTACACTTCTGGTATTTAGTTTACAAAAAGTACCAAAATTGGAGATTACTAAACAGGGCAGCAAATCAACAATCTATACTGTATTTAGTCAAATAGTCTGCAGACAGCAAGTGTAGATTTGGTATTAAGGTAAGATCTGGAAGAAAAAAATGCATCAAAGGCTAAACAGAAGAGATGTAACCAAACAGCTGCATTGCAGTTACTGAACTGCATTTATTACAAGCTGGTATTTGAGAAATGCAAATCCTCTTGCAGTCTTATTTTTTCCAAGCACTGAAGTGTGAAAACTTGATTCAGTACCAGCATGGTACTAGTTGAGTAACGCTCGTTACCCGATTATTATCCAGCAGGTGTCATCCAAAGCCCACTGGAAGGCACAGTTTTGAGAAATGAATCTTCAAGAGCTTTGTTTCTAGAAACAGAACGAAAAACCTTCCTTCTAAAAATATTTTGACAACTTATTTCATCAGATATATAGTGGATAAAAATACGTCAGTTACAATAAAAATATTTACACAAGAATATTAGCCTTAATTAATCATTTTAAATTCAGAATTACTGCAAATTACTATATATCAGTAATGCAAAGTAGCACAAAGTAACCATTGAACTCAACATTAGGGGTCTGCCTACGATATGCTAACATGCATGCGTTTTTCGCAACACTTTTTTATATTGAACAGAAGCATTAACTCTTAAAAACCTGACACTCTGAGGCCAAAAAATTCGCAGACTCACCTGAAGAATGAATGGCTTTGCTCCTTTTCTGCATAACTTCCATTAATGCACCCACAATTCCTGAGGTGGGTGCAGGTGTAGGTGGTGTGCTCTCCTGACCATCAGATACCTTGGAATAAGGATACATTAGAAAGATGCAATTAGCAAAACAGAACCTGTGTATTTCAAGACAAACCTCCTTGTAAAATTAATGAGTTTTTTCCTTCGTCCAGAAAGAAGAGCAAACCTGCACTTTGCTTCTTCAGCTCAAGCTAAGTTTTTATTTATAAAAAGGTCAACCTTTTCTCTTTCATCATGTAACACAACTGTAGTTGGTCCATATTCAAGACTATGTATTTCAGCTCTGACTTCTCACGAAGTGAGGGCTCATCTACAGTAAAGCTGTATAGGCATGACTTCTGTGGCTGAAAAATCATTATTTATTTTAAACTTGGTATATTCCACAAAATATTCTTCCTTGTTGGGGTTTGCTATCCAGGTCTGCTTTGAGTTGTTAATTCCTTCTGAAAGTAATAGACTTTGATACTGCATACCTGTAATGGCACATAAATATCAACACAGTATCACAGAACGGTTTGGGTTGGAAGGGACCTTACAGATCATCCAGTTCCAACCCCCTCCCATGGGCAGGGACACCTGCCTCTAGACCAGGTTGCTTAAAGCCCTGTCCAACCTGGCCTTGAACATGCCCTCACACTACTGTTATATCAGAAGCCTCAGGTGCAGTAACATAGCACAAAAAAAAAACAACAACAAAAAATGACCTACAGGTAAAATTATTTTGAAGATATTTAGTGATATGAAGAAGAAACAGTAAGAGCCTGAAATAGCCTGAGCTGCAGAGGAACAGCAGAGGCACCCCTTACGACAGGTACTTCTCCACACATAGTCGGTCACCTTCTGACAAGCCTCAATGTTTGCAGAGACAGCTCCCTTTTAAGATGGGGGATCTAGTGTTTGCCTTCCACTGCCATTACTGCTCAACTCATTCCCTGCACTTGTATCGACAATTTTATTGAAGCATTCATGACACCAGCAATCTTTCATAGCTCTTGCAAAAGTCCTTTACAGCTGTGATACCATGGTACCATCACTGTAGGATTTAGTGAAAAATGAGTTTGAAACAAAGATAATTTCATGCACCAATACTCCTCTATAGTAAATATGTGTTCTTAACAATTTCTCAGCACTACTGTTTAACACATCACTTCAAAAACTCTTGAAGTTGTGATCTAGCCCAAAACAGAGCTACAACTTAGTGTTGATATTGTAATGGTGCATCCATTTGCAAGTCCCAAGAGGACCTAGATGACAAACAGGTTTTACTCACAGATTTCAGCTGTATACCCTGCCGTATCTGGTCTAACAGTGCATCTCTTCCTGAGCAGGACACTGGTCGACTGTTCTGTTCTACTTTCTTTAACTGAGCTCCTTCTCTGATTTGATCCAAGAGTGCTGCTTTGTTTCCCGCAGGAACTGGAAGCTGGTGATCAACCTCTGAAGTAAGGCCTGGTGGTGGAGGAGGACCAGGAGGGGGTGGAGGAGGAGGAGGTGGTGGAGGAACAGATGACCCACTTGCTGGCGGTGGTGGCGGTGGAGGCGGGCCGGACGGTGCCGGTGATAAATGCACAGGTGGTGGTGGAGGATACATCCTGTTGGGAGGAGGTGGGGGCACTGCTGCACCAGGTCTAGATGGAGGTGGGGGTGGAGGTGCTGCTGTGGGAGCTCTTGATGGAGGTGGAGGTGGTGCCCCTCGGCCCCTAGCAGGGGGAGGAGGAGGGCCCAAGCTGTGGGGCGGTGGTGGTGGAGGGGGTCCTCCTCTGCAGGGTGGTGGTGGAGGTGGAGCTGAAATGAAACAAGACAATTTGCAATTACATGCTACTCAACACCCATCAGTCTTTCAGAGACTAGCAGAAAAAAGAGAAAAGGCTCTGCCTTGCCTTTTGCAAGGATCTCTGTGCTTGTGCAAATATTACCAATTCTGGATTAAGCTGAATATAGCTGAATAAGCTATGCTTAACGCCAATGCAAACCAAGCTGAATATAGCTGCTATGTCTGTTGTGCATTTTGTAAAAGAAGCAACATGCAGGAAGCAGGTGCAATACATAAAAAGACAAAACAAGCTTGGTCACTAATTTCTGTTTGATCCTATGGCAGTGATTGTTAGTCAGTGTTTCAAATTCTTATGACAAAATGCAGAAAAAAATTTGAAAAGAATCCTCTAAAATTCTGTTGACCTGGGACAGAAGACAAGAGAAAGTGGTTCCAGAAAATACACTTAAAATGAAAGAATTTCCACTTTATAATCTATCCATTCTTTTATCAGGGAATTACAAAATCAAGTATTTTTTGAAGTAACATCTTCCAGTAACAAGAAAAACTACTAATGCATTATGATGCAGCCTAAACTGGCTCTTAGTTCCTTTTACTGAAAATTAGTCCCAACAATATCTTTATGGCAGGGACCATAGAAAGGAAACCTCATGCACAGGATCACTTCTATATGAAGTGGCCTTGAAAGGTACTTGATCTTGCTAATGGCATTTTAAATAGCACCATTTCCTCTTCCATTAACCATCTAATGGTTTACGGTAATTTTGGTTGTGTTATTGCTGCACAGAACTACTTAATAACCGAGGTGCCATCATACAACTAAAACTTCACAATTTCACATGCTTTGACAATGAAAAGGGTATTACACTCAAGAAGATACTTTCCTACTTCTATTACCTCTTTCATGTTACATGCTGAGAAATCAGAATGTCTGCACCAGAGTAGAGAGGGAACATCCTTATAAAAGGGATTTTGAGGAAGTGTCTCAGCACCTTCCCTGCTCATCTAGAGAAACACACCCCTCCTAAAATTATGTGTTACGTTCTTAAGTTCCACAAACTGCTTTGGGTTTTTCTCCACCCCTTCAAAAGAACAACACTGAGAGAATCTCCTCTCAAACTTCATAGATTTTCCAAGAGACATGCTGCCAACATTCCTGATTTTGAAGAATCCCACCACTTTCCGGCTGACATGACCGCAGTTTCCTTTTGGGCCGCTGGAGGCCAGTATTTTAAAACATAACTTACTCGGCAAGTACTACAGTTTTTCTGTATTACTGAAAAGACATTCAACATGGCCACACTCTAGAGTCTGCAGTGTCTGTAGACTTTGAACACAAGGTTTAAGTTTTCCTGTGGGTTTATCTGCATCGTATTTAGAGAGATTTGCCCCATCCCACCTGTGGAAACAGAGTTCAAGAGTTTTTATAAGGTGTGTCTGCCTTCAACTGAGTGAAATGAGGAGGAGCAAGGAAGGAGTGCCATTACCCTGTTCTCACTCCCTTCCCCCCCCCCCCCGACAGACAGTACAAGCATAACACGAAAATAATTTAAGTTTTTTTTATAAATGCACATGAATCTGAATATTGCCATTAAGAAAAAAAGTTTGTAAAAATCTTCTGTTGGTGGTACTGTCACTAAAAATCCGCTGATCAACAGTACCAAAACTAGGAAAGGGCAGAAAAAACTGGAAAAGTGACTTCTATCTGAGCAGAGTAATGTGTCTGCATTCTCAAGTCAGCATCCTGGCAGTGTCAATATGTAAGCACAGAAATTTTTGCAATAAACACAGAAAAATGTGTTTGAGCTGAGAAAGAACACTTCAAACAGCAGTCAAGCCTACACACCAAACAACGTAATTGTGGATAAATCCACTGAAATACTTGGAATATTTTATCTGCCTCTACCAGAAAGCACAGAGGCAAAGTGTCATCATGCATGTAAAAGGTGAGGCAGCTTTTCTTTTGATTTTATACATGTAACTGGCCGTAATGTGAAATTAACACATACTTAATAGAAAAATGAGCATTTTTTTTAAGTATTTTAAACTAATCATAAGAATCCAAGGCAAGTCTTCCCAATCCAATTTTATGGTCAACAGTCTAGGATCAACAACTCTGTAAACATTTAAACAGAGTTAAGATTAAATAAAGAAACTGGCAGATTTCTTACTGAGAAAAAATCCCAAACATAACTGAAATTTTGCTTGCAATTTAAAGAAGTTTGACTGTAACTTTTAGCATTGCAGTCAAACAGGTGTGGACTAAGGTTTCTCATCTAGGAAAGAAATCACACAGCAGCATAAATACTTTGAAGCATTTGCTTAGATGCCAGCTCAAGTACATACCGCTCCACCGTGGGGGACCTAAGAAATAAATGTACACAAGTCATTGTTCCCTGAACCTGTATCTCTTCAGTCACTCGAACAATTTACTTACTAGTTTCAACTGCTATAATTTCAATGGCATTTATATCTTATTTCTCTTGAGAAGTGTTGTGGGCAAATTTCCTAAAGTTTCACATAGGCAGTGTAATTTTCAGACTGACTTGCTATGTTCCACTAGATAATGCATCAGCTGAGATCCCATTCAAAAGCTAGGAAGGAAATAGCTTGTTTGGGAGTTCTTTTACAGCAGAAGCCTACTCAAAACTAGCATTTTTCACTTTAAAATACAAAAAAAAGCCTTTAAAAATTTTCATGTAAAGTTTGCAGGTCTCCAGCAGTTGCAAGGGTCATCACACGGCGCTGTCAAGGTAAACAAGCACCATGTCATACGCCAGTCAGCCATATACTACTACTATAACTGACAACAGCAGTATGGCTTCTAAGATTTACCTTATTTATAAGATCGAGAGTATAAATAAATATGCAACATACACAGTCTGAAAAATCTGGATTGAACATACTGCATAGTTTTGCAGTCAGACTAAATGCTACTGGAAACCACTGACATAGGTAAAATCCTTACTCTGAGGAACAAGTACTCTCATGGGTCATGCATGAACGTTTTTACATAGCGTAAGCTGCACAGAAACCTTATGAAATCTAGTGCAAGTGCAGCAACATGAAGTCCAGAGAAGGGAATCAAAAATTGTTCATCATCAAGGGTTTCTACTCTAATCCTTAAGGCAAAAAATGCCCTGCTAAGTTTTTATGTGGAAATAAAAGGAATCCCACCTTGTCTGCGCAGTTCATTTTTAACAGCTTCCACTCCTCCTGTTTTTTCAATGAAATCATATATGACCTTTGAAGTTTCTTTGTCTTTTAGTTGAGCCTCTGAAATTCCACACAGATCAAACAGGTTTTTCAATTCTGGATCTAAGTTGTTCACCTGTAAGTAAGATTCATCAGTTTTAAGTGGCCTGAAATAGAAGATTCTTCAAAAGTATCATTTGTACTGGAAAAAAAACCCAACCCATGTAGTAAAAGAACAGCAAAGCCAAATATATGTCAGAAAAGACTGTTTAGGAGAAAGAAGTACCTTGCACAAAAACTTAAATTTTGCACCTTTTCTTCTCAGTCCCAGATCCCTCCTATTCCCTTGTATGTCACCTTCTCTCTATGTCTGCATCATACTATAAAAATCACCATTTATGTTTAAAGGCAATCTTCACAACTTTACATTAAAAAGCATCCACGACTTTTAATCATTCAGTGTCTTGAATAACTTATTAAATTACTTACATCAAAACCTGTGTTTGGATCCCAACCAACATGTCCAATGTGTCTAAAAAAGCAGAAAAGTCCATTTAATCAGCATAAAAAGGACCTTGTTGACTAAAACAGGACACCAAGCTAAGTTGAGATTATTACCAGCTTCTGACTCCAGGCTCATTAAGACACTAAGCAACTCTTAATCCTCAATGCTCCACTTGAGAATGGAACAGTAGAACTTCCTTAACTCCCAATTTTCATCAGAAAAAGAACAAGTGAAGTCTCCCCCTTTAGGCTATAGTCTGTGGCAAAACATGAAGGTTCCATGCCCCCCTGGTGTGCATATGGATGGTGACGGAAGGACTGAACAGAGATCAAGGAAGGAGTTTAGTCTTTATATAGTAACTGGACTAAAGCTACTGCCAAGGTCTTCAGTGTCATGCAGCTGCATAACCTCCCCCTCAGCATCTCTCATCACCCTTCTACCATTTACATCTTTCAAAGTTAAGTCAGAACTGTTTTCAGTTGCCATCTTCCATTTCATGGGTCTATTAAATTATTATTTTTATGTGATGCTATAATCAGCTAAAAAAGGCAGAAGAGGTTTTGCTCCTCCAAGCTACTTCATGCAACTGCTTGCTGGCTACAGAAGACTGAAGCATAATGTTACTGTCATTCCAGTGTTTTGAGTTTCTTTTTGCCAATGGCCACTTCTAGAAACTTAACACAGTTTTCAGGGAAGTCCCACTCCATTTTAAAAATACCTAGTGAGCTGTCAGCACCCAATGCAGTTCAGACTATGCTTTTCAAATGATGAAGATTGTTTTGCTGTCCTTATTCAGTGCCTAGCACAAAAGACTGTCATCTTGCTTGGGTCTGTGAGTACCAACAGCAGCAGCAGTTTTCTTAATGACAATAGTGAAGCTCGATGATCATTTTTGGTCTTGCTGTAACTATGATCGGTTAACTAATTAATTTGAGGGACAGTAAGTAAAATATCTCGTTTAAAATGACATTACATTATAGAAAAGGCAAAAAAGGAAAGCCCCTGTTTTGCCTAAATATTTAAATGCCTTTCATTGCCAAAATATGGGATGAATTATGGATAACAATATTCTGGACATTAAGTTACATTATGCTTCACATAAACTAGACATGCATTTCCTAACACAGTTTCACACCTGACTGTAATGTATCAACTGGGCTATGTAAACTTGCAGAAAATTATCCACCAGTGCAGTCTTACCCATGTATTACTACATGTCTGTGAAACTCAGGGTGCTCTTTTAAGAGGTCGTAAGCATACAATTCAGAACTTAGTGCACTTAATTGATATTAAATTTCAAATTAAGCAGTGTTAGCAGTATCTCTCCTTCATTTTTCATCCCTCAGAGTAAATGCATACGAGTAACTTACTTAACGGTAACATGCTTGTTTTCAGAGATCTTTTCAATGAAACTACATGCTTTACCAGGTAAATGCAATTCTCATGTTACTTAAAAGAATGTATACGGCACTTGGGTATATTAATGTTAAGTAGCATTCAGTGTTTATTTTTTTATTTTGAAACACTGAAAATCCACATCTGCCTAACAGAAGGTATTAAAAATTTTAGCTACTGATTGCAACTTTGATCTGGCATGAACAAACAGTGACAGTGCTGGTCTTCATCAGTATCACAGCTTAAGCTCTATACACATTTTATACATGATGCCTAACACCACCAAGCACTACTTAACCTGTGTATTTGTACAAAACAAGCAATTGAAGTTCCTCACATAGTAAGATGACACACAGCTGCATTCTACAGGAAACTTAACTAGACCTTAAGCCAAACAAAATAGACTTTCAATCTTGTTTTGCGAAGGTTCACCACTTAAAATTTAGTGTTACATTTAATAATACTAGAACCTATGAATAATACTAGGGAAGCATTTTAGCCCATCTCTCCTTTTACTTTCTGTCCACTATCCCATTCTACAGAGCACTCTCTCAACACACTGTGCAGTAACATTACTGTAACTGGTAATGCCAGTTACTTTTATGGAGTTCTATTCTGGGACAGCATGTCAGTGGAAGTGATGCAAAATAATGGTCCAAAAGAACAAGACATTAATTTCTGCCATGTAAACCTCACACTGCTTTTTTTAATGCTTCACAGAAACTGATCTTTCCTGCCACTAAAACTCCATACTGCTTTAGCAAATAAAGGCATCAGATTAAAATACCGAATTATAGTTCAGGGAAACAACAGTTAATTCAGTAAAGTGACCAAAACCAAGCTCCATGAAAGCTCCATAAGCTAAGTGAAGCTTAAAATGAAACATCACAACTATTCAAAAAGATTAAAGGTAAGTAAAAAAATGGTATTAGAGAAAATGCAACCCACTCCCAAGAGGTGTATACGAGCCCACTGTACTTCAATTACAAGATATGGGTACTATGCTATGTACCAGAACGAGTCAGTTTGTAAGCAGAAAGCCAGAGATAAAAATACGGCTATTTCATTTCCACTGTTATGACAAGTCAGGACCTGCATATGTTGACTAAGCCAGCACTGCTGTAAGAATAAGTGTCAAGGAGTCGACCACTGATGCTGAACAGGAGTCTGGACTGAGCTAACTACTTCAGTAGGCATACCTCTACACAGCTAATTTTTTTTCTAACTTTTTTTTAGAATAGCAAGTTACTTTTTGTTTACAGCTGCAGTAAACTCCCCGCCTGTGTATAAGCTAATTTGCGTTTATACCACAGCACTCCAGCTAGCGCTCACAGTAGTTCATGGTAAATACAACAGTCACACATTCAAGTCTTGAGCATTTGCAAGTGTAATTCACACACACACACACACACACACACACACAAAACCCAACAAAAAATCCCACCCACCAAAAAGCAAACCCAAACTCAAAAAAATCCTTACTGGAAATTTGATGGCGTTCCAATATCTGCCTTTGTCAATCTTCTCTTTTTAGTTTTTCCTTTCTTCTTTTCTTTGGTATATGAAATATTGTTGACTTGTGGAGTATAAAATCTGTTTGTTGTAATTTCCGGGTTTTTGATATCAACAGTTGCCATTGGTAGATTTGGGCCTGTGAATGTAAAGTACAGGAGTTTTACTGCTGTGTTTCAACAAATCCATATTTAACCTACAAACTTTTTGGTTTTTGGAATGTAAAATACCTGTTCTATAACCATAGCTCTACATGTCAAGTGCATCCAGCTGGGTTCTGGATGTCAGACACACAGGCTAAGTTATTTGCTGAAGGAAAAAAAACGCTGCAAGAGTAATGGCAGAAAAATTTTCTAAACTAGATTTGGTTTGGGGTTGGTTTCACCTCTCCCCCCAAAAAATTTGGCAAAGAAAATAATTTTAAACTAAAGAGCTGTAATGTACAGAAGACATGGAATGAGATGCACTGAAGGTACAGCACAGCTACTATGCCTAAACGAGACCACAGAAGTGGACACACTGTTTTCTTCGAATACAGGAGAGTGTCTATGGAACTACACAGGGTTTCTTATGCCTTACTCTTTGATAGGTTTGAAAAATAACAGAAGTCCAGATAAGAAACAGAGGTTGAAGAGCAGTGCCATAAAAACAGCACCAGAAATACAAATTAAACACTCAGAACATAATTCATAATTTCAAACCTCATTCTTCATTATGAACAATTTTGAAGTATTACTGTAGTTGTTTAAAACATCTGAATTATACTCCTGCCAATTTTAGTATTTTAGTATTATGCTACTTGTGCAATACTAACAAATAAACATACCTAGAATGTTTTGCAGTTTTTTAGCTTAGTTTTAGAAGGTTACTCCTGATTTAAGTTATAGTAATATTTAAATACTAAGAGGCAATTTATGCATTTATTATACATACATACATATGTGTATGTATACACATATGTATATTTTTAAGGAAACCTACAAAAAGAATAAGTGATTTCAGGTGTGGAAAAATGAGACAAACAGTCAATTTTGGGTCAGTTTGGCCAGAAATAGTTTTGAGAACATCCTCTACTTATCTGTGAGTTATAACCCGATGGTTAGCAAATTAATCAAAGTAAGACCCATGCATCCAGTCTTACTGAGCAGATGATAAAAAAAGTCTGAGACTTTGAGAAATCCAAACCTTATTCTGATAATATTCTTTCATAACTGCATTTTGTACTGATAATGCAATGTTCTCTAAGCATTCTAAAAGCACCAACAAGCATTAAGTTTCACAGTCCAAATTTCAAATCAGAAAAGAGAAGCAGACAATACAGAGGATAACACAGCTGACATTTGTAGTTTAACACTTTAGTGGGAATCACCTAGTACTAGCTGGAACAAGAAACAGGAACGAAAATGCAACACCAGGCTAGACAAAACTAATCTAAAAACATACAACAACGCCTACATTCCTGCAGGAGTCATAAAGGACAAGACTTAAAATCGCAGGAAGAAGAATTCCTCCTGTTTTCTGCTAAGCAGAAATGCTTTGATCTAGAAATGTTATGATCTAAACAACTGTCCTTTGAAATACCAAAGCACAAACTGACCACCTACAACTATCCAAAACAATTTGCATTGTGAAGTTCACTTCAAGTTAGCATTAAATTCATTAATCACCAAGTATTATCAACCCAAAACTTAACAAGTGGAGTTAGGTAAAAATCTTCAGGATGAATTGAAAATTACTGTCTTAATGTTATTAGATACAAAACTATTGTAGGAGTTCATTTTCACTTTAATCACCTATTAATTTTGTCTATTATATTCTCTTTACTTTCACCCATTATATTGATATTTGTAGTTTCAGCAGGTGTACTGACATTCAAAAAGAAACATGTACTCCTGCAGTGCTTATTCAGCTGAGCTCAAATTATGAATTGATGGTCAGATTCCTTGGATTATAATAATATTTATACAAGAGATCACAGTAAAATCTTAAAGACAAAAATTTTTCTTACCATCAGGTTTAGACCTTAGATGTCCACGAGGGATAAAAGAACCTTGGAAAGATTTGTACTCTTCTAGAACTGCCATATTTATATCCAGTAAAATTTTTCCCATCATAAGACATGCACCTTCCCCATCAGGTGTGGACAGCTCAATAAATGAAGGCGAAAGAGGCATATAGAGCTCATCATTAGGAAGTACCTGACAGTACAGTGGCCTTAAACATCCACTGTTATCAATATTTGTGACATCTTCGGAAGGAGCTCCAGAAAATGTAGTACAAAACATTCTGAAATGTTAGTTCTAGGAAATTCTCTGTATTTTATTTAGAACCTCTCTCGACATCTGTCCCAGACTGCAGACAGCCCTACTATAAATGCAAACTGTTCTAGTTAATAGTTAAAATAAAACGCTACCCCACGGTTCTTAAAGATTCCCTCAAAACCTAATTCTCTGACAAATCCTTGATCCTTGTTTCATCCAGAACGTCACTAAGAGGTCAGTTCAACAGCAGTAACTCCTCTTTATTTGCATAAAGAGACCTAGCTATTACAAATGCATAGAATATAAATCCCAGGAAATTACAGAATAAAACATTTTACATAACTGTTAATGCCAATTTGATTTTAAGCCTGCAATTCCACAAAAACAAAACAAAAAAAATCTTAAATCCATATCATTGAAAATATCATCTGAAAAGAGAGTGCTTTTTCCATGCAGCTTCAACGTATGCAGAAAATACAGACAAACAAGCCCCACTAAACCAAAATTTCCCGCAGTATTTCAAGCATGGATCATGTGAGTACAGAAATGTGACTGTTCTTGTTTTTCAGTTTTAAAGGTAATTCTGCATTGATACCCAGGACATAAAAACAGGTGTTACTTTTTGTTGTTGTTGTTTTCCAAAAAGAATTTCACTGCATACAGAGAGTAAGTAAAAAACCAGCTGATCCTACAACAATTTAGTTGCTTTTTCAGTGGGACCCCCCAGTTACATGCTGATAGCATGTACCTGCTGTAGCCTGAATTTCAAACACTAAAAGGCAAAGTCTGCATAGAATACAACCACCTGAGGCTATAAACCCACACCCTGACCATGCCTCACCTGTGACTACAGAGAGCATGACCACACTTCATTTTTTGCCAGCAGAGAAGCCAGGAATCACAGAATTTGAAAGAATCAGAAAAGAAAAATGGACAGGTTGTGAAAGAGTACGTGGATGTTCCAGGGAAAGAGTGTACTACAAAGCAGAGATGCTGAGAGCTCTTACTAGTGATTATAGACCTGGAAAGTAAAAGCTATGGGAATAAACCTGTCTTCAATATTCAGCATAACAGCACAGTACCAACAACTGCAAATTCAGTATGTGAGTATTTTTCTCAAAAAAAAACAACCAAAAAACCAATACAAACCCCAAAAATCACAAAGGTTTTGCCTGAGGTCTTATAGCATGAATTATGGAGACTATTTTATGGACAAAAGTTGTTGCAGGCTTAGTTTTTACAGGTGTAGTTTTCTTAAATCTTATTTCAATCACTGACAAACTAGACAAAAAAAATGCTTGTGTTACAGTTGGTAACATTTACAGTAGAGACAAAGGCTAAATGTTTTGTGGGAGGTGGCACTACACAGTCACCACTGCTGTTTCAATTCCCATCTGCTCTGTGGACACTGCTATCAGGGATGTGCTGTTCAGATGAGCAGAAGCAAATGTCACTCAAGAGGCAGAACAGTTAAAACCTGCTGAAAGCTCAGAAAAGCTGGTAAGATGCTCATGGATGGTATTACTATGATTGTTTCTAAACTAACCCCAGTTCCAGTTGAAGGAATTAATATTAAAAAATGCCTGGCGCAAACTGAGGATTGCCTGAATGTCCTCAAAACTTAGTATCTATGAAAGAGCAACAGTTTTTAGAAGTATTCCACATGAGGGAGGTTTTGTTTAGAGAAAAAAAGATGTAAGTAGTTCCCATAATTCAGGATTCGTTAAGGATTACCTGTTTGGTGACCTACACCAAGATGCTTAGGTTTCTTGGTTAGTACAAATTTAAGACTACCACTTCAAGCCATAAGGGGACCTCAGATGATCAGCTGACTACACTGTTGCTCAAGCAGCAAACTAACAGATACAGGGATATGACCTATGATCCGGATCATCAACAGAAATATCACAGGAGAAATCACTTTTAAATTTTAGTGTGAGTTCAGTACTACAAAGACTTCAAACTTAACACTCATTGACACGTATTTTTCGGATTAATCTAGAATAGAAGATTAAAAAAAAATTGGATCAAATTGATACATAGTTTGGACTCCTTCCATCAGTTTCATAAGATGATCTCCTGAGGAACCTGATCTTCATGCCAGTGAGACATGCCAGTGTTTCTGATACACAGATAGACTGAAATAATCCTTCACGTAAGAAAAAAAAGTTTAACATTGACAAGCATGACATATGACCAAAGGGCTATACTACAGTTAGCTACATACACCGAAATTGAAATTTTATGGAGGTTTTATGAAATCTGTCATCATTATGCCTGTCTTTAGACAAATAGGCTAACTTTAAATATCATCAAGGTTCTGTCTACTGATCCTATATAGGCATATTCTGAAGAACAAGAAGCAAATGAAAGGTACAAAGTTTTCTTCTCAGCTCAAGCTGAAAGGCCTCTGTCCTATTTGCAACAAAACATGCTCCTCCAGAAACATTCTTTCAGGTGACAACTAAACAAATACCAAAGAACAGAAACAAAACAAAAATACTAACCTCCAGAATAAGAGATTACTGCTTTTGCCACCACACGACTATCCTGAACAAGTCCAAACCAAAGCTATACATAAACACTAAATGACAGGAATAGGAAAAAATAAAATGCAGTGACTCATGCAAAAAGCTTACCATTTGGTGGGTCTCGTCTTTTTTCTGTTGAAAGAGAAAAATAGCTGTTTATTCATAGGTATCACAGGAAGAATTCATTCTATATTTTTATTTCAGGTGAAGCTTTCAACGATGTTGAACTCAAACATAAGAATCTATTAATATCCTTGAAGCCTACTTGTGCAGTTAAAAAAAAAACCCCTAAGAAAGTATTGCAGAAAAATAACCCCCCCAATTTCAGATAATAAGCACCGATTTTGAATGCGCAAACGGAGTAGGAGCATAAGGTAATAACTACTGAGCTGGTTTCAGACATTGTAACTCCAAAGTAAGTTGCAATATTAAGAAAAGCAGCTGTTTTGGTACAACCTATCAAAGCAAGATTTTTGAAACATTATGCTTTCCAATTTCCACTAAATGAGACTGTTCCTTCATTTTTATTTGAAATATAATTGACACACTTATACAGGATCGTTCTCCCACAGAACCTAAAAGACATTATAATTATTTTTGATTTATGCAAAGAAAATAAGATACTTCATCTATTATCCAATAGGTAGCTAAACAATATGCAACAGAATCAGAATCTCCTTAGTACTAATCTGATATTTCATTTACAATGCCAAACTGTTTCACAGACCATGAAGAATTTGGCTTGATGATTTAAAATGGAGTTGTAAACATTTCACATTTTAGTGTTCTCAGCCTATAATAATAAATTCTTTAAAAGAGATTTCCCTCGCTTACTATTAATTTCTATCCACTACAAACAGCGTCTACCTACCCTGCAGCCATCCTTTAACACCCCAGTACACAATTACCCTATTCATGTACCTACACACACACACTTAAGAATTTTGGATTTAGCAGTACACATATGGGCAAGCAGCTTGTCATCTCACTACACAAAAAAGCATGGCTCTCTAAGGAATTTCCTTTCAGAACTGGATTATCTGAAATCTAACAGGGACTCCCAAGAGTTTTGTAATAAGAATTTGTAACATACGTTTCACTTTACAGCAGGTCCCAGAAAAGCTAACATACTATATTTTTCCAGACACAAAACCATACCGGGAAGGGAGAAGGTGCCTCCACAGACGGTGCTGACCTTGTCCTAACAACACTAAAAAAAAAAATAATCTACAATCCTAAGCATGTGAGGCAAGTCGGCCTTGTACCAGTCAGCTGATCTTCAAAGAGGAATAAAGAACCTGTCAAGGTCATCAAGCCTACAGAGGAAGATGAGTAAAACCTCTTGAGAACCAACTTTTAATGAGCAAGCCCCCTAAAGACAGACAGCTGCCTCTTAGCTCACGGCAGCTTAGCTTTATGTACAGAGGTGGAGAACCTCCGTCAGGGTGCCTCCGCAAAAGGTATCAGGCCTGAGGGAGAGGGAAGGAGAAATGGCTTTTGGCCAAATCCTGTGCCTTCTTTTCCTAGAATATCCAGCATAAGAAACCACTGACGCTGTACTGCCAAAAATAAAGTTAAAAAAAAACCCCAAAAAACCCAAAAAAACCAACAAAACCAAAAACCAATCAAATGCAAACTCAACTTTCAGAACGTAATTAGAGTTTTATTTAACAGTTCAGACACAGCAAAGGAGAATACAGGACTGACTGCAAGTCACTCGGCACAGGATGGGAAGCTGGCAAAAGCAGGAGTTATTCACAGAAGTGTTAAGTGGCCCTGTGCTGAATCATGGGAATCCATTACCATTTTCATTAGAAGAAAGTTCAAGAGAAAAGACAGTGGAAAACAAAGCAAGATATTTAAACGCTTCCTGTAATTTTTGCTGGGTATATAAAAGACGAATTTGTGTCCCAAATATATTAGATCTGGTTTTCTGTGGCTCCGACTGCTGATTAGAAAATATGAACTTCTGTTCTGAAGTGCAGATGACCTGACTGGAGAGTGGAGGATTTCTCCTTTTCTGAATATGGAGATGCCTACTGACCTAAAACAGATCAACTTCAGCAGCTGCCTATGTCCAAAAAACACAGCTCCCTTTAATAAGTATTCCTGGAAAAAAGAACAATATCTGCTAAGACTCGAGATGAACAAAGCTGAGCACTTCACAGATGCCCTTGTCTCCCAGGCAGTAATGACAAAAGCTGTGACGAAAGACATTAAAAAACCCTGCAATAATGCTCTCTCCATATTAAGAGATGTTAATACCCAGCTTGAAGCTTATAAATTGCATTAAGAAGGGCAGCAGGACCTAAAAGCTTGTGGAGGAAAAAGGCAGATTCAGAGAGGGCTAACAGAGCTCCCACCCATGAGCTTGTACAACCAGTCCATACAAATTAAGTCAAGAAGCCTGCTACTTCAGAAAGACATTTAGAACAAGGCTCTGTTCTACAGTCTCTGCTGCCCTTTTACAGCTAAGTGCTCAGCAAGTGGAGAGGACACTTGTGTGTGTGTTTCTGAAGCAAAATAATAAAAGTAAAAACTCATGGTATGTATGTACAAGACTACACAAAGTGAGAATGCACTACATTGACAAGCGCTGAGAAGATAAACACTGTGTTCACCCTGCTTACTGGCGGAACTATTTGGGATCAGCTTAAGCAAATAGAGAGGTCTACCAGAAACATTACATAATTACAGGGATTTCTTCCTAAACTAAGGCTGAGAATTTAATTTACTTGAATAGCTAAATGAAAACCAACCTGATATTTAAAAAATATTAAGACAACACATCAATAATTCTTTCTCTGGTTCCTCATTCTATTCATTTGCAAGCTCTTGTATATTCTCTATTCAGAGCCAAACTTTCACCTCTCTGGAATTCCAGATGTACTTACTAAGGAGTTGTCTGTATACTAGAGTGCATTTTTCATGCTGAGTGAGGAAAAGCAGAATACTGTTGCTTCTTCTTGCAGCTGTTAGACAATATTTTGTGTACTAGTCTAGGCACAAAGACATAGATTTGTGAGCCAGAACTGCTGTTCTTGCTACTTTTCAACAACATAAGCCTTCCATGATATTCCAGGAAAAGTCTTGTAGCAAGCCGTGAATGGTATAACAGGCTGCTAAGTGATCAAATGAAGCATTCACTTCAGTGAAAAGCCTGTGAGATGGCATTGCTATGAAAATAAATGTATTTTAGAAGCCATGGGAGTAAAATCCCATTAAAACAGAAAAGCATCAAAACTACCAGACTATAATCTGTGTCTGAGAATTTAAGATGCTTTAGAATGCACACAAATTATAGATACACATTATAAATAATATACAACTTCTATATGTAATTTATATTATATATAAATCTATTATAAATTAGTATGTTTTGTATAAGCCATTATATATAAATAAATATATTAACACCAAAAGCAAATCAGCTTTGAGCAAGTGAAAAGCCTGTTTTTTTAGCGGCACAATTAGATAACAGTCGAATCAATGAGAGACACAGAACTTCATCTGGTGGCTTGACTAAGAAATCTCATGATCATTTAAAACTCTTGCTTTGCAGCTCTTAACAAGATAAAAGAAAACCATCAAAACAAACCCTTCGTTTTTTGGGTGTGATTTTTTTCAGTGTATGGAGTAAGTTCACCCTACAACATAAGTTCAATCACACAAACCAAGGTAATGGCTCAAAGAGTAAACAAGAGCAATTTACATGGCCTGCGTAAAAAAACCCAAAACAACAAACAAAACAAAAAAAAAACACCACCAAAAAAAAAACCCACAAAAAAAACCAGAATCAAAAACCAAAAACCCAAACCACAACTCTACATGGAAGGCTAGAGGTGAACCTCTGTCCTGTGAACAGGAGGTTTGACAGAACCACTCTTTTCAAACAGTTTGCTATGGCAAATAATACAAATGTATTTCTTCCCAACACAAGTCTATGCACTGTACCACTGTGTTTTAGACACGTAATACAACAGAACTTCAGGAACAGGAGATGGAAGATTACTTACTTTTACACAAGCATGAGTAAACAACATTATTAATGCCACTTCTTAATGACTCACTTCTTCTCAAGGAACCCTGTCAGCTTATACTAATGCTGAGCAGAAGGAATCTTAAAGAAGCTATTTAAGCTTCTGGAACAAATGCTCTGCACCTGAGTCACCATATCTGAATGAAATCCAAATGATACATATAGATCATGCAGGTTCCCAAGAATACTTGCAAGGATGGCATTCTAACATGAGGGCTTCTTCCCTCTACAGCTGTCTACAGCACTGCTAGTGCAATTCACTTCCAGAATGGATTACAAAAGCACATCCTGCAGCTTGAACACAAGTCCATGTGTTTCCAGTCTATGTTTTGTATCACCTTATCCTTCATGGACATATGGCTGTCAGACAGGCAAGTTGTTTATGCACTCCCTGGAAAAGGACCAAGATAAGACCTGTAAGAAGCCTGAACTCCCTTTAAAACACTGACCACAATTTCTAAGGCATCTTGCAGCTGGCAAAAAAGCTCCTGTGCTGGAAAGGACAGTACAGGCACATTATGTCTTCTGCTCTTGGCCTCCACCAAGATCACTAGTTTTGAATAAAACATTTCTCTACCAAATGCTGGACCTAATGGCAAAAACTCATTCACATGAGCTACTGAACATACCAGATGGTAGAATCTTCATTACAACCCACTTGGGCTGAATTTAAACAAATCAGTTATAAACGTCCCTAAAAGAGATGCTAAAAGAGGGTTTATTCAAATGCGAAAACAGCTTACAGAAAGATTCGTAGTTTTCCCACTGACAGTTTACCATTTTTGGTTCCTCCTGATACCTATTTTCAAACACCACAACCTTGGAGTCTCAGTTTACAAGGAAACTTATAGTAAAGAGCACTAAAGTTATTTCAGAAAAATACTACTTTTGCACAATGCAGAAAAGAATCCTGCTTTAATAACACAATTACTTCTAAATATAAGTATGGCACTAGTGCCTCCAGCAGCTTTCAGACACTGAAGTAGCTTCCTGCCTCCCCCCAGACCAAAATAAACAAGCCTCAATTCAAGATTAATTTGAATATTTACCAGATTTTCTCTGCCGTCGTCCAAGCAGATCTGTTACTGTTTTGCGGAATAGTTTAGCTTCTTCTTCATTTGCAAAATTAAGACCAACTTGACATGTCTGAAAAACATTAATATTTCCCCACCCGTGACTAAGAAAATGTTTCAAAGGCTTTCTTAAATGTCTTCTTACACATTCTGAAGGTATGATCAGAAAAAATCACCACCACTAATTTGGAACCAAGTCTTAGTGATTCATTCTATTTTAGGGAATGTCTGTCTACCAATCAAGTTTCTAGAGATCATGGCTAACAAAATCTTGTGGCTTGAAATCAAAAGGGGGGAGAGGAAAATTTGTTCTTTAAGAATATATGATGTTTCACAAACACCATCTGCAAATCAAAATGTAAAGGAGTTGAAAACAGAACTACATCTTATGCTTCTGTTCTATGGATTAAGTTTTCTGGATGAGATTAGAAAATGCTTTTATAAATAAGCTTAAAGAGCTTCAAGAACATAGGCAATATTGTACTTTCATAAATAATGTACAGAATTAAATAAAAACCTCTGGTACATTAAAAAGAAGCTACTGTTCAAATAAAAGGCATTTTAAAACAGATATTCAAAGATGTTGAGACTCACATCTCCAGCAAAGGTATGAAAATATCCTCTAGGGACTATTATATACAAAGTTATTGTACAGCTCCTGTTCCCACAGTAATTTCCCATCCTGAAAAGAAAAAAAATAATTTGAAAAACTTAGATGAATTGCAGAGTTCAACTTCTTTCACAACAGAACCTATTAAGAGTTGCAAGCTGCATGGTATTAAGCATCTACCTTGCTATTAGCCCAATAAATGAGCTCAATCAAAATAAAAATATACTGGAACTTGCAGAAGAGCTGGGGAAGGCTATGCTATCAGATCACTGTTCTGTTCAGATACCTGGGTGCTTTCAAAAAGCATCCTTCAAGTTCTACTGGGAGCAGTAAGAGTGATCATTGATAGGAATACAGTGATAATAGCAACAGCATTAAAGGAGACTTGCAGTCTCCTGTTATTCTCTCAGGCTTGACTTGAAACAGTTAACTTAAGGGGAATAAAAATCTCACCTTTTGAAGAAGTTTTATATATTTAAATGAAATAGTTCAGAACCCAAGGAACAGGTTTCTCTCTAAGTCTACTAATCAAGTGACCAAATCACAAAGTCAAATGCAAATGCCAACTGGCAATCCTTACTAAATCTGAGAGACTTCAAGCACTGAATGCTGACAGACAATGAGCTGCTCCTGGCCACAGAGATAACAGGAAGCTTTCCCAAGTCTCAGCAAATCAGTAAGACTTATGCTTCCCAGTATCATTTTTGTTATGAAAAAATTATCTTGGACACTTCATCTCTTAACTCCCACTCTATGAAGTGAAATACTGTAATAGGACGAAGATCCACAGTATGAATGTACATACACTTTGTGGAGGAAAAAAACCCTAACAAACCTGTTTGTCCTACAGTTCTCACATGCACCAACACAATACTCAAAAACATTTCCACCTGTACAGAAGACAGCATCTATTTTGTTAATACCAAAGTAGAGAGACCTGCTAAAATTCTGACAGCTATCTGTAGCAGCGATACTATGCTAACTTTCGCTAGTGTGACTAATCAGACCTCTAGAGGACAACTTCTGTGAACTGCAAGAAAATTATGTCTGATATTTATTTCATCCATAAAAGCTGACATCTTTGAGATACTTCCAATTTAGAATACTTGAGAAAGTTGCACTTGTAATTACAGTGCTTGTTAATAGACATCGCTTAAAGCACAACCATCTACTTGAGAATGTTTCTGAGTTTGTAGCTACAACCTACACTCATTCAGTTCAAAATGGACAATGAATATAACCAAGCTTAAATAATCTGATAAAGAAAAAAAGGTGCTTGCTTACCTTAATGTCAAATATTCTGATAAAATATGACCTCTGCGGATTGTCCTTTACAAGGCAAGCTACACCACAGCATTTCTTTGACCACACGGCATTGCGATCTGCTGCGTATATCTGAACAACTGCTGAGGACATAGTCTAAAAAGAAAAGGTAGCTATTAAGGTAAAAAAAAAAAAAAAAAATCACAAATTCCACATTTCATCTTTTATCAAAGTTTCTCTTATTACTTAGTTCTAGGCAACAACTTTGATGATTTCCCAGGTGGTAATGCAGCAAAGTTCAAATGACCACAAATCACTTCTATACTTCAGATTTTCACTTCAGTACAAGATTTAGACAGCTTAAGAACTCAACTGAACTTTTTGTTCTTGCTCGTAAAAATCTGCAGAAAGACTTGGCCTGTAAGTGGCAGGCCAGTAACTATGGTGGTCACACAGAGAAGTCCTACTGTGCAACTACATTTCTTTCTGTTCAGTACTTCAAACTAGATAGAAATATAATACTCAGGCTAGAACTGTAAATTAAACAGTGCCTGGAAACACTCCCAGGTACTGGAACATAACTTTCTACGTTGCTTAATTGTTCAAATGGTCTCTGGCATAATTTTAGCTTATGCCAACTAGCAAACTCCTAAAATTCTTGGGCACAGTTTGAGAATTCACATGAGCAAGGCTCATTCCCAGCTGGCAACCTGAAATCGTCCTGCTTTCAAATTGAGATAATTTAGTAAGAGACGAAGATTATTCCACACTATACTGCTTCAATAGGGCACTGGGAATGTTTCTCAGTAGATTTTATATAGATCCATTCTACCTCAGAAGTCCCATGAGGGAATAAAAATTGGAGCCTTTGAAGAGTAGTCATTTAAGAGTCAAGTCACACAGAATCACAGAATGGTTGACACTGGAAGGGACCACTGGAGGTCATCTAGCTTAACCTCCCTCCCCAAGCTGCATCACCTAGAACACATTACCCAGCTTGTCTACAGCCTTCTGAATGACAGCACAGCACTTGGGGGTATAAGCCACTCCTCCCAGTTTCTCATAATCAGCAAACTTGCTGAAGAAGCACTCTAACCCTTCATCCAAGCCATTGATGAATAAGATGACCAATGCTGGACCCAGTATTGACCCCTCGGGGGACACCACTAATTAGAGTTCTCTACCTAGACTGTGCCACTGATCACAACACCCTGAAACCTGACATTCAGCCAGTTCTCAATCCACCTCACCATCCATTCATGCAGCCCTCACTTCCTAAACTTGCCTATGAGGATGTCACAGGAGACAGCATCAAAAGACTTGCTGAAGCCCAGGTAGACAAAATCCACTGCTCTCCCCTCATTTATCCAGCCAGTAGTCCAATTGTAGAAGGCAATCAGGTTGGTTAAGCATGATTTTCCTTCAGCAAATAAGGTCATAAGGTCTTAACGACATAAAACCTAAAGGCTCTGTAATGGGACAGATGAGAGGCTACCTAGCCCAGGATCTACTCTCCAGCAGCACCAGATACTTTGGTGAGAATAGAGGAGTACACCACTGCACTATGAGAATATACCCCCAGCAACTGGCAGGTTGGAGTTCAAAGCTCCACTGAGCCAACATATATGCATCTTACAGCATCTGATGGATTTTTCCTTTGTAAATTTATCTAATTACTGTTCAAACCCAGGGCATTACAACCCTGGACAGCATTGCATTTCATAGTTCACTAATGCACTATGCAAACAGTTACCTACTTTTAGATAAAATTTTGCCACCTGCTAGTTTCAGCTGACTGTCCCTCCTTGTTCTTACACTAGGAGACGGTGTTAACGGTTTCACAGCTGCCCCTCCATGCTGCACATGCATTTGACAGGTATTTGTCACACTTCTTTACCCTGCAATTTTTCTACTGTTTAAGAAGGAACACCAGCATTAAGTCATTCCCATACCAAGAAAAAAAATAAAACTAAATAAATCATTCTACACTTTAGTTAGCCTTGTTACTGTCACATGGATCTTACCTGGTCTTACTTCATCCTTCCCTGATTGGGGATAGGACTTATGCTGTATTCACCCAATTTATTAGCCTTTTGAACACTAGGTCACAATAATACTGTTTTCTGTTTCATTCTCTATTTCTTTCCCTGTAAATCAAAGAGGTTTATTTATTTTTTCACTATGGAACATTAAGCAGATGTTTTCATAGATCTGGTGCAGTTCCAAGATCCTTCTGGAGGGTTCATACCTAGTCTGACTAATGGGCTCCATATTTAGTTTTCCCCTACCTGCTCTACGAACATTACTTTGCCTTCCTTCATCAACACTACTTGCCAGAACAGTTGACATTTAGAATGCAGGCATGTCTTGTTGCATTATAAGATTATCTACTATCAGTATCACCCAAGTCACAATTAATTGTTTTAAAATAACCTAACTTTTCTGATTTTTTTTTCTTAATAAAAAAATCCTTCCAATTTTGCTAAAGTAGAGTTAAAGTAATACAGCCAGACTGACAGCTACTCCCTGTGGAAGCTTTATAATCTTTGCACAGGAACTGTGATGTAACTTTTACAATCAAGGTATAATTCTGTTCCTTGTTGCAACCACCTCCTCAGAGGCTGTCAGACTACTGATTTTTCTGGTAACCTACAGAAAAAGTTAAAGCATGACTGACTGATGAAAAGATAGCTTTGAAGTTGCCTCATCTGCTCTACAACTAAGTGTGAAGTAAAACTTCTCTCCCCGTAACCTAGAGTAATATGAATAATTTAGTCATAACTGGACTTGACCCTTTGGTTAGCCATACTGCCACAATGAAACCATTAACTGACATTAAGTTGCAGGTGCAAGAAAGGGCGGTCTTCCCCCTTAGGTGCAACAAGGAAAGTTGATTTAGGGCACAATTGGCCAGATTTTCTTCAAAACTTCTGCTAGCAGCTTTTTCTGTTATTTCTCCAATATCATCTCACTGTTAAATCTTGTAGTCAGAAGACAACAAAAATAAGCACAGATGGGCCATTCTACAGCTGCAACAAAGGCATCACATTCAACCACAGCAACTATCCCACTAACCATGCAAAAAACCTTCTCAACCCTCCAAAACAAGTTCAGCTCCCAGCTAACCTCCCTCAAACAGGAATATCCACAGAAATGGGTGGTCTTGGCAGGAATTATGCAACTTAAATTGAAGGCACAGAAGACAGTTACCTGCGTCAAGAAACAGCTCCCTATGTGTTGCCTCCTGTCATTGCCTAGCTGCAAAAGCACTGACTGGATTATCTAGGTAAACCAGTGACTGTCATAACTTGGGGATGATTGCTTATAAAACCTGGAACTACCACCTTCCCCATGAGTAGACAGAAAAATGTTACATAAGAGCATATCATCATTCCACATAATCATAATAGATTTAATGTATACTTGGAAACCCTACGAGTAGAACTTAATTTACAAGTTAGAGAACAATTCCATTGAACCTAAACAAGGTGTTGTGAGGCCTACCAAGCTTAGAGTTCAATTACATTTTAACTTACTCATTAGCATTGCATGAATTCCTAGTGTTGGCTGACTGTGTTGAGGCTTTCACATTTAGAACATATAACTACAAATTCCACTGTTACATCACTGGTTTGTGTTTTTATTAAAAATACAATGCAGGAAAAGATACAAGATGTCTTTCTGGGGAGAAAAGGATAGTAAAATTCAACTCCTTTTACTTCAGCCACTGTTTATTTTCATCATGCAGAGCAGTGGTGCCCTGCTTTATGCTCTTCAGCTTCTGGAAGGCAGGACAAAAATATTTACTCATCCACCACCTTTGCCAACTTACAAACTTATCAAAATTTAAAACTTGAGAAAATATAAACCATAAACTTCATCTACTGTTATTCATTATGAATCCTAGCCACATAAATTCAATTTAAAAAAATCAACTGCAGACTCGCAGCATCTGAAAATGTTTATACAAGTGTCAATTTGAGTATTCTACTGCATTTTCTGAATGAGCATTCACTTTGTCTATTTTGAAGCCAGCTGTGATATTCAGCTCAGTTTCTCACAGCATTCTTGAAGAGAACGTTGCATTTATAAGTATGGGTTGTTTAAAACTATACGCAAATATTTCTTCACAAGAGGTCACACCACAGATTTTAGAGATGGAATTAAACAGGACTGCCCTCAAATACTCAATGTAATTAGTGCATTTTTTCCTGAGATATAGTAAGTTGCTTTGGCACTTAATATCTAAAGTTATTGCTGTACTTCAGAAGGAGGATTTTGAAGTTGGCACTAATGCTTTGCTTAACAGATTAAGCAAGGACCTTGTCCTTTTTCAGGATCTATATATTTGGAAAAGGTGCATAGGGGAAAGAAATAAAGACCAAAAACTGATGGGCCATGGACATGACAGTCAACAGCCCTCAGTTTTCTTTAGCTTTTGGCACAGACAACTCCCAACTGGAAGATATGCCATCACTGAAGAATACGCCATCACCGATTCCAGGAACTTGTCACACCCCTCAAACTCATGAGCTATGAAGCTTTACGTCTGGTGCTGTCAGCCAGTCGCATCCTTGGGCACACATACAGCAGGACATGTGGTATCAACAAAAGGCTCATGAAAACACCTGCTTGCAGAAGGTAGCCACAACTAGTCACGGCACATTTGTAGAATGCGATCACAGCAGCCACTGCTACTTTTCAACTGGGCAGCAGGTAGCTGTGTCCTTTGATCAGCTTCTGGTGTGAACATTTGCTGCAGTAGTCTGTCACAATGACTTACTGTAATTCAGCATTTCTCAAAAACAGAAAAGCAAGCCAACACAAAGTGGTTTCTCCCATTACAAGCAAGAGTCACCACACTAGATTGCTTATGGTTGACATCCATTGTGAAAAGCTAAATAATTACAGGAAAGAGCCAACATTAAAACATAATGGGCCAAAAGTCACAACAAAGAGCAGCAGCAAGATTAAGGCTGTAAGAGGATGTTCAGCCATTTCAGTACATACTAAAAGAGAAAACACTTCAAAACCCATTGGGATGGTCTTGTAGCACTCATTGTGCTGCTGACAACTGCTTGTGGGACAAAGATAAAGAGATTCATGAAAGGACTTAGGCTGGATGTGACCTTTAAGTCCTCCAGCCCAACCTCCTGCTCACAGCAAGGGTAATTAAAAGCCTAGAGTTCAAGTTGCTCAAGGTCCTGTCCAGTTAAGCTTAAAGGCTTCATATCACCGCTTGGGAACCCGTTCCAAGTGTCTAATCACTCCTTTTTTAATGCTTGTAAAAATGCAACTCAGTTTAATGTATTCTTCTAACGGTTCAGTATTACATGTGTAAATAGACCTACTATAGTGGAAATCCTTATTATGGCTAAGTCAGCATGCTGAAGCCTGACCAGGTGATGCTGGGTGCTCCTGAGTTACTCACTTCTTTGACACAAGGCCAGGAAGATAGCCCACAGTTTGTTTCTAGGGTGGCTGTTCCAAGAATAAAGGGCTACTGCTTATTCATTGACATTAAAACATGGGTGAGTAATAGTCTTCCTTGGACAGCAGGGCTCAGGAACAGAGATATGCTAAAATCAAGAACCACTTTACTGCGGAAAACAGTGAGGTGTAACTCTAATCTTCACCATAAGAAGGACAGGAAGCTTCATTATCAAGGCAATCTTTAATCACCTAGCATTATCTGAGTCATGGAGGAAGATAAAGGAACTCATTAAAACTCCTGAATGAGAAGACAAGAAGCAAAAGCCAGAATGCAGGGTAGCTAATGCCACAAGACATAACAACTAATCCACAGAAAATTAGGCAATTAGACAGAAACCAGTGGATGACATTTCTTTCTCTAGATTACAAGTATCCTGCAGAAAAAAAAAAGAACCAACCAAAACCAACCAACAAAAAAAAACAAACAAAAAAAAAAAAACCAACAAAAAAACCCCCACCAAAACAGTAGCACTGATGATTCAAGCAGAAATATTGCTTGAAATCTTAGCATATCTCAAATAAAAGCTTCTGTAAGCAATTACACATGTAAAAGTCAATATTTTAATAAATTCATGTTATTCAAAGCAAATTGGAGTTAGACAGTAATAATACCCTCCTGTTGTTCTGCAATTATTTTCCATTTCATAAATATACAGAGCTTCCCAAAACGTTTCTGCAGTGCTCAACACAGCTATGCATTTTCTCTCATCACTCTTAATACAGAAACAAAACCTGATTGCAGAGACCAGGCCGTGAACCTCCTCCCCTTCTGGAAGGAAGGCCTTCAGTGGCCTACACAACCAAGCTCTTTTCTGGCAGTTTTATGTCCCCTCTGCACAGTTCTCCTGTTTCAAGAGAAAATTTAGTTATTTTCTTGGCATTGAAGATGTCTCCTGCCATGTGGGAACACTGTGTTCCCTTTCTGCTAGGAAGGGCTGATAACCCACTTCCAGGGTGAATGTTCTCATCACCATGCAATCCTACAGAAGGCAAGCACTGCAATCTCCTCTAACAGGGCTCTTAAATGAACTGAATAAGCCTGACATTATTCAGATCATCCCTAACTAATTAGGCCACATAAACATCATGCAAGCTGCTTCCCTAACAATTTCCACATTCTAAGTAGCAGAGACATTTACTAGAGTCAACAAAAATATTTCCTAACACTTTCACAGAAACTTACAAAACTTGAGGTCAATTAGATTCAGAATCCTACAATATTCTTTAGCCCTGGATAGTAAGTAAAACTTAACCCTCTTAAGTTTGGGTGTCTAGTGATGGTTTAGGTGCAATTCAGACATAACAGCAAGAAATGCTAAACATAAATCAACACTTTCACCAAATTTTAAAGGTCTCAATGAGCATTCACAAGCATCAACCTGCAATTACTTACTTTTACAGCTTTAGATGGGAAGGGATGGATAGTTAAAAATAGCACAGGGGCAGAGAAAAAACTAGTGATACTAAAGGCAGACTGCTTCTGCTTCCTGCTGGTACCTTCATCTGAAGGACCACAAGGATTATGGCCCCAAACCTCATAAAATAGATGCATCCAACTGTCTTTTTAGCCTTCTCCCCCTTAAGAACAGCAGATAAGGCTATTTATGGTTTCTGCATCTTGTACCAAAAAACAGTCTGATGACACTATTTTTATAGTACACACACAATTTTCTGTGCATAAAAATATTTCAAGGCCTCCACAATATTTTGACTATGAAATTAGATTTTAAGTTAGATTTTACAACTCTCAGACTGGCTTACGATTTATGTCTTCCCACCAGGTTGCCTCTAGAATCTTCACAAATGAATCTGACATGTGACAGTGTTCATCCACTGGGGATTTGGATACTTCTTTATTTGCAATTTGAGTAAACTGTGATTACTTCAAATTTTAAAGCTCTTAGCTCTGTTAAAGATATATTTAACAAGTTACCAATAATCTTATATTTCAAGACAATTATGTATTGTAACAAAAAGTTATATTCAGATGCTACAGACAGGATTTTAAACTAGTTTCCCATTGAAAGAAAAAATACAGAACTTTAGAAGTTTGCTGGCAGATTTCAACAAGTTAAGCAGCTGAAAACAATCTTCTACTTTTAATGCCATTTACAGGACATTATTTTCAGAAGACAGGCTGATTGCTCCACAGACAGGAAAACTAAAGCAAGATTTCACATTATTTGACAGAACTGACATAATAGAGCCTTTCGTAAATACTCCATCACATGAGAAAAGCTTTATTTGGTGCAAGTTGAAAAATTACTCAAATGAAGACACTGAGGCCTCACCAGTTCTACCGCTTATGAAACTATTTGCTACAATCACCAACAGTGTGCAATTTTAAGCTTAAAATTTGCTTTTTATTTCTTAATTTCCCACGATTGTCCACAGATTAAAAAAATGCACTGTGTATACATGCTAAAAAATTAATACTTGTTTCCACCTATATGTAAATTAAACTATTTTAAAAATAAAGGCACTGCATAAGAGATGCTGCCTTTTTCTTATTTGAAGGGAGAACAAAGAGAGGAAGTTCTTTCTAAAATAGCAAAAAGCCACTTCAGGTGTTTCCTACCATTTCTGAAGCATAAGGATCCTAATCTAAGTTAAAAGACAGCTTCACAGAACACACAGACTAAAACATTTAAGGGATCAAGAGATCAAAAATTAAAAAAAAAAAAAAAAAAACAAAAAAAACAAAACACCTAAATATCAATACCTAAGAAGAGATGCCTTGTTCTGATTAGCACACAAGTCGGCTACAGCATCCTCACTGAGGATTCTGTACTGATATGGTGTGGAGAAGGTACCAGTGATCATTAATTGATGTTACAACAAAAGAAGGCATGAAACAAGGGACTGCTGTTTAAGAAATCTAAACGATAAAAGTGCTTGTCCAGACTTGAGTCTGCAGTTGTCTAGCTAAGTGAGCGTTCACTCCGAATCCTGTTAGCCAGTTACACAGCTCACATTCTCCTGAGTGCCTTCAGATCCCAGTTCATTTACATTTCCAGTACTTCCCAGAACTACCCAGTTCAGCTAAAGCTGTCTTTTTCAAACACTTGTTGCTCAACTGTGTATCACGGGAGACCAACAATTAAGATGTGGGTAAACAGCATAGCACATAAAACCAAATCAAACAGCACATGATTAAGAGAGACATTTTTATCAGACAAAGAGTAAAGATATTTTTAAATCCTCCAACCTCAGTTCAGACAACACATGCAAGACTTCAGCCTTGCAGAGATATGACATACCCATAACCACAAGCATGCTCCAGATGATAAATTCTAAGCCATCCCATTTTAGCAGATCACTTACCAAATGACATACACAACCTGGGGCTTCCACTGATGAACAAGCTGAACACTGTCACTTCCTGTTTACCTGCACAGCATCACTAGGAGCTTACTCAGCTGCATCTCACTGCTTAAGGCTCTTGAAATCTTGGCTGGCCAGAAAGCAGCAGACACATGACAAAACACAGTTGGTTATTTGTGTTCTGTTGTTAAAGTTACACATTTGGCTACTCTCAGAACAACAGAAAGTGTGCTGGGCACAGGCTGTCATCAAATTTGTCACTGTCCTACTGACATGGAGCAGAATTCTCACTACAGAAGAAAGGCATTTTGTCTTGCAGTTCCACCCTCATCCCTGCCTTCTCAGGCACTATGAATCGAGGTGTTGAAGACTACTCATTTCCAAAGCTCAGGGAACTTTCAGATGAAATGCTAAAGTCTACCTTTTGATTTTCAGCTATTTTAAATTAATCAAGACTCCCAAGACTACGATGACCCCTACACAAATAAAGCATTCTGCAGGTATGTAGATTAACCAGTTCTCAGAACTATGCTTCAGTCATACATAGAAATTGCAGACTGGCGTTTCAAGCCATACAGATTCAAGGCAAGAATCAGGCATTTCATGCAACCCATGGGCTAAAGTTGGAGCTTGAATGTGTCTTGTCTTGTTATATTGCCTATTCAGCTATAAGGGAAACCAGCTCCTTTGACTCAACACAATCTTCCCTTCTACTAGCAAGCTATTGTCTTCATACACTAAAGAGTTAAACTCACAGTAGTTCTTTATAGACACACTTAACGGTGTATGCATCACATTCACAAGCAAAAATCTTCAGAACAACAGTTAAATTGATTCAAGAAAGGATGTGAAGCATAAGCCTCAGGAATTCCTGAATTACCCCAGTTCTGGAACACTCATTAATGAGCCCCTGAAAATGCTATTTAGCATCTACCGGTATTCCCAGGTCCAGATTAAAAAAAAAAAAAAAAAAAAAACAAGTATTAGCTTTGCAATGGTGAGGTTTAGGTGAATTTTTCTTATGATCTTTACACTCCAGGACAAAAAATATTATGGAGTTTTGACTTCGGATATTTAGAGAACACTGAAATAAAATAGCTTAAATTGTTTTAAAAGAAAAAACTCTCAACAGAAAACATTAACCTCTTGCCAACATAAAACAAAGAACCCCTTCAAAATATCAACAAATTGCAGAAAAGGCTATTAGAAGTAAAACCTCTTTGAATAATAGCCAGCAACTGGTCTCACAATTATGTATACAACTTGTGTCCTTGCCCTGTAGGCTCAATCCACTTACATAAAGGTACTTAGAGATGCAACCCCCCCCCACTTCACACTTTCACTGTGCCACAACTCAACATGCTTTAATTCCTCCTTCAGCAGTTCATGTTTGACCAGAACAATAATGATAATTCAAGTCAGGTATAAGGAAACATAACTGTATATAATATTATTTTTTAATACCAACAGCTGAGTCTGCTACGAATGAAGTTATTCCCAGTTATAAGTCTTAAAAAATAGATATATTATAGGAAAAAATAGCATGATGATCTAGTAGTTACATGATCCCTGGCTATATCCAAAATTCATTCCAGGGATACAACACTAAAAGCTCTTTGAGGGTAGATATACCCAATAGTGAAAGCATCAGCTGAATGTTTGGGAGACTACTATTTTTCATTTAGTTTCATTTAGTTTTGGATGATGTTTGCATTTATTTCTCCCCTATGCCTTAGCTTCCTCATCTATAACATGGAGATACAGACCTCTACCTCTGTAATTTGCTTTGAGAACTACTGATAAATCAAAAATAAAGATAAAATTAGGCTGTCACAAACAGAAATCTATTATTTTGGGAGGAGGTGGATAGGACGTGTCTACATTATCTTCTCTGCTAACAGCCAAGGTTAAAACAGCCTAATTTCTATATCACTAGTTTTCTCCCCAATGCATGAACGTTAAATAATACCTGATAGCCTGTTAACTGTTTTGGATAAGGAAGCTGAGATACATTCTTTTACCATGAGGGATGTCCCTTGAGTAAAGGGACATTTATTACAGCTAACAGATACAACCTGTCACCGTCAGTACAGGCTCCTTGGTAGGTCCAAAGCACCGCATTTATCAATTCACTGTGGAGGCCAAAAGCCACTTAAATCCACCCATGTGTAAACAAATTTCAAAAGCTTGTAAGCAGTGTCACAGAATGGTGATTCGACCTGGCCTATTCTATGCAAATCTCAGGCTTAAGGTAAGTCACCTATTTCCAGACAAACCACAGCTGTAAATTCTTTTAGCAAGTTTACCAATGCTTTTGGAAGTCGCCATTACACATATCTAGCATTTGACTGTTAACATGGAAGAATTAAGAGTACAAGGCATGTAATTCAAAACTTAATGGCAAAAGGAAAACTATTTTTTATGGAAAAAAAGTAATTTCCCACCTACCTGGCACTTCTCAGTGGTCTCTTCCATGATAACCCTCACCCTGAGCAACAAAACTCCATTAAGTCTTAGTACATAAGGATGAAAAAATCATCCTAGCACTGTATTCTGACTTCTGACCCAGCCCTTCAGTAAGGGCAACTGTCACCTCATACATCAAGATTCTTTTACAAAGCATTAATGGGAAAGCTCCTTCCTTGAAGTCAAAATTCTTCTGCAGCTCCATAAAGAGACAGAATGTTACTTATCACAACGTTGCCTGTTCTCCTGGGCACAACTGAAACAGCAGAAACTGTAAAAAACCTACTCATTTAGTGTGTTTGTTTACACAACAAAATAATTGTTGAAAAAAGGCAGCACCATGTATTTTTCCTCTACATTCAACACTTAGCATCCATGTCCAGTCACCAGTTTCCAGTATAAATCCCACAACACTTATTTTTTCCTGCAGTGCACAGCTGGTAGTACAACTTCACACAGCAGTACTAATGAGGAACCACAGGCAGAAGTGAGGAACAGGGGCAGTGATATGGCACTCAATTTTTATTCTTAAATATTAATATGCTTGGATGGGGCAGAACAAAAGCATCCCCACCAAAGATTATTATCTCTCTGGTACTGCTGTGTTCCTGTTCCTAATTTGTGAACACTGTGTAACAGCAGTAACAAATACACTACATGAAAAGTTAAGAGTGATTACCAGCCTGTGCTTACAGATAATATAAAAATTACTTCACTCTACTTACAATAGTGCTGAAGTAGCACTAGATCTTGGATTAGAAACAAAGCTTACCATTAAGAAAAATCAATATTTATTAGATCAGTACAGGATTTTAGAACCCACAAAGTCACACCAATATAATTTTAACATGAACACAGCAGTTGTTTTAAAACCATTTAGGACAAAAAATATTTGTTTAAAAAAACATTTAGACAAAATATTAGGTCTGAAACTGACCATCACTCTTTCTGGTGAGTATTGTCTGAATTAAATACAGCAAGTTGAACCAAAATAACTAAGTTTAATGAGAAAGATCTTAGGATAGCTTTGCATTTGATCCCAGTGAAAATTAAATACTAATCCAAATCAATTTCAATTTCACTGACAGTCTAATCAGGCAGTATCATTACCCTAATCAATAGTTAAGATTTGAAGCATTATATGCTTCAGCTCCTGAATTACTTTTCTGAAAGTCTCAAACTGTTCTGGAGCTGACAGCAAAGCTAACACACCCTGTGCCACAGGCTCTTGCTGCTTAGGAGAATTGGCAACAGCCATACTGTCAGGTCAAGTGTTCGTCACCTAGCTGAAAACCTCCACTTATGCAATGATAAGTTACAGTGCTTTTATGACAGCATAAAGACAGCAGGTATGTTGTTGCACTACACTAGCAGAATGAAAATGTTCATTAACACTGGCTGTAACCTTTAAACAGAAGGGAAAAACAAAAGATTATTAATGACATACTGATTAATTTTTTTCAGAAGTGTTATACCTTTGATAATGAGATATTCCTCCATAAGGGCACTGATGTAACTTAAACCCCAATGACTAAAGGAAGGTACCCCTTGTAAACACTGGGGGTTCCATGCTTTGTATGGATACTTTCTTCCTTTATGATCAGCTAACTACACCAACTGCTCTGAGCACCTGCACAGCCTCAGTCTGTTGGCACAGCAACAGCCAGCTCTTGATGTTGTGAGCATATGAAAGATAATGTGAGTCCCAGGAGTGTACGTTTTAGAGAAAACAGGATGATTACCAGATTAAGAGTGCAAGAAAAGTAGCACCTTACTCAAAAGACTTTATATAAGTATAGAAATATGTATCTCTTCCAGTCTCCTGGAAAAACTAATCACAGGAATGGGACCTACTTAATTGCAATGCATTAACAGGTTGCTAGAAGTTAGCAAGGTATACCTTATGAACATCAGATTGAAGTCTGTATAACTGGGTCCTCCAAAGATCTAGGGATTGTTTGTCAGAAAATTCAACACTGGGGATGATCTTCTTATAGGAAGATGGAAGGGGGCGGAGGGAAGTGTGCCTGTAATACAGCAAGACCTCAAGCAAGCCTGGGTAGGAAGGGAGGTGAGGAAGTAATCTTGATTTCTTGGTAGCTCAAAATCCACTTCAGGGCACATGGAATATTTACAGAAGGTGAAACAGATCTACAGAGTAGACTGAAAGGCTAGCCAGCTTCACTGATGAAAGTGTCCTGTAGAACATCTGTATTCAAAAGTACATCCTTCAGAAGAAGGCCTCTGCCATCCACCATGTGATCTGCAATATGATACTGAACTCAAGAGTTTTATATTAGCTGATGTGGAACTAAGATCTCTAAGTCTGCTAATCCCCACATAAAAGCTTCAGTTCTACAACAAACACTACAGTCCTGTGAAGAATCCCAGAGTCAAAAAACTGCCATCAGTCACCTCACTTCAGGACCAGGTTACTCTGACAAACAAAGGCTCCACTGCTACACTTCAACAAAGTGCCCAAAACATCTGAAGTCAAAGACCAGCCTTGATGATTTGTAGCATATATCCTTATTTATGGCTGGTTTGTTTATTTGGAATAAGCCAACTATGTAACACCCTTTCCTAATTAAGACTTGCATCACAGTGACACTGTCTGTAGGGGGTGACCTCAGAGAAGAAGTTATTTCCAGTGATATGGATATTGGCACTGCATCATTTCATTGCTAGAGCAATTACTGAAGCCAGAATTGGCATTCAAGTCACCATCCTGAAATTAAGGCTAAAAGCACTCAACTTTGAAATCCATGATGGATTGCTACCTCCCTCTGCTCTGAAGCAAAGATTGCCTGCTGTGGGAGGAGTGCTTGTAAAGCACCAAGCATTATCAGGGGTCCAGTTCCTGCCAGTGATTTATGAAAGCTGATATTGGAAAAAAATACACCTTGAGGCAGAAAAGGAGACCACAAGACACTACAGGGGGGAACAAAAAAGATAAAACAAAAGCTTCAGGGAAGTGTCTATAGAACCAAGACCAATGATTGAGGCGAGACACCAGAACAGAGAGTATTTGATAGTTAAACAATCATAAATTAGCCTACTTCACACCCTAGAACTGTCACTGGAGCTGGACTGGGAAAAAAATTGTTGCACCTGAACTGACAGAAAAATGCTGAAACACTCCAAAATGCAGCTGCAGGGAAGATTCCAAGAGACCTCAACACATCCCCTGAGTCTCTGAAAACGCACGAAACTTTCCTTATATTACTAACAAATTACTCATCACAAAAGAAAGCTCGAGATAGGAACTCCTTTTCTTGGTAGGCCAGTGCTCTGTAATCAAGAAGTACAGTAAGTGAAATGCAGCAGCCCTTAACGTCACCCCTGCTGTACCTAATGAAGTCTGTTAGAAGCACAGCTACAAGTTTCCTTACCAGAAAGCAAATTATATTTTTTTTCCCCTCTTGAAATCAGAGAAGGGGATCACGAACCTTTTGAGCTCATGTTCACAATATCAGTATCAGATACACTTGATAATTTGTCCACTGCACTAGGTTGTTATACATACAAGCACACTTTCATCTGCTGGAAACTTCTAGTCACCTGCATTTTCTCAGGCTTCCAAAAGGAATATCTAGGAGCAGAGAGACAAGACTGAATTTCGTTGCTGGCAGGAAACCCAGGTTTGACTCCAGTTTGATGTCAAAGAGGACAGCTGTGAGAACAGGAGCACAGCTGACCCTTACCCTGTGAGGTACCACTGACAACACTAGAACAGGTAGTTCACTTCTGCCTCCCCATCCTTTTGTCTTCTGGCAACTTTCACTGGTTGTGCTAATATTAGTAACTAGAACCAGGAGCACTCTCTGGATCCGATGGCAAGTGGTATAGCAAGCGGTGCAGCAAATGGTGCAGCAGAATGCACATCTGCACAGAGGAATTCTCTCCTCCCAACACAACACAAATTGAGCAAGAACGGCCCTAGCCATTTTGCCTCTTAGGAACTGTGTTTACACCATTCTATTCCCGAAAGCACACTCAATAAGTTGGGTGAGTACAAACTAGCCAGGAAGTGTGCCAACAGATTGAACACCACAGACAGCCACAGAACAGTGCCTGAGTTCGTGCTACCGCCCTACTTAAGTTTGTTAGCATCAATATGTTAGCACAGATCCAGAGGAGAGAGAAACAACAAGATGTATCCCTCTGCCACTAAACTTTAATATACCCTGCGTGTGTACCTCACGTTTTGAACCTGATAGTTCTGGTTATCAGGAACAGAAAGGTACAGACCAGACAGGTATGGCCAGTGCAAGGGATGGACCCGTTGGTTACACAGGGGGAAGCCTGGAACAGCACCAGGAACACTTATTCAATAAGCAACCTTCATCTAAACAATACCAACAGAAGGCAAAGGAATAGACAGGATTTGCTGTTTATAGGCAGCAAAAGCCAGAGATGTTCAAAAACACTGTTAAGGACAAGTCTCAATGAAGAACTGAAGCACTGAAAGAGAGAGAACTCCTAAATGACATAAAAAGATAGAACTGAAAAACATAACATGGAATAAGATCTACATGTCTTAGAGAAACATTTAGCGCTAAATCCATCTCCCTCCATCCTATCAAACAAAACCATAATGCATTATAATTGTAGACATATGGACTAAGGAAGAGAAGGGCATGCTCTGAGCAGAGATACAGATGTAATAGCAGCCTCTTGAGTATCTAAATATTGGTACCTGAATATGACATAGACAAATCTCTCAAAGACAAAATTAATTTTTTTTTAATTAAGTGGTTTGTTGAATCACCACTGAGTTCTAGAGATCAAATGCAACCAACATGCTCTGTTGCAATGACACTTTAAAACCTTGTATAATCTTATAGTTCCAGCTACACAAACTGAGAATAGTGCTAACAGTGCAGTGTAACAGATGCCAACACTGTTCAAGAAAGGTCAAAATGACAACACCTATTGTATGGCTAAAAAATACTGGTTGATAATAAACTGCACACAAAATTAAGGCCCAAACCAGTAGTTTTTAAAAATTTTTAATTGCCAGGTTACTAAAAACAAACTGCATAATTCTGTGTGCCCAGTTATAAAAAGTATTCCATACCTGAGATACTCAAACTAAAGGCGAATAAAGAAAAACAGCTCAGTATTTTAGTCATTAGAAACTACTGCTTCCTTCCTTGCAAACACAAGGGGAAGCTTTTGCCTGTGGTATTGCACAGAATACATACCACTACAGGATGTTCATAGTTTTCTTCCTCTTTTCAGTTAACCACAAAAATCAGGCACAGTTTTACAGAGAGGAGCTTATTTGGATGCTTTTGCGTGTGTTTAGTGTTATAAGCCAAGTGATGTTTCTATTTGCTTTGGCTGACTTAGAGGGAGTAAAGGAAAAAAATGTCTACTTACAAAGAATGACCACATCTTAGCTGTGCTCACAGAGAGTTGTCACATGGTTAGAGGAACAGGAAATAACTTACAGTTCACTCAAAGCAGGACTAAGCAATTCTGCGGTTTTCAGCCTGATCTGTGCCTGTAGAGTTGCTGAAGCTGTATCTTCCAGTATACAGTTTCTTAATATAGCAGCTTACAAACTGGTGAGTCTGGTGCTCCCATGAGAAGCAGTGGAGGGAGGAGAAGAGGGTGGCAAGAAGCCCAAGAAATATCATACCCTGGTTTTTGCTTCCCTCTCGCTTATCCACCAAGAGTTCTTTTTTATAGCAAAATTAACAATAACTTTAGGCCAGAGAGCATGAAATAGGACAGAAATGTCTAAAGGCCCGTATCTCAGGGTCAAGTGTACTCTATGTATCCAGCAACAAACAGCTGGCCAGCATAGAGGCTCTCTCCTCTCCTTGTGCAATGCTTTGTTGCATTAAAAGAATACAAATCATGTCTAGCCCAGCACTGGATACAGATAGGACTACATGTTCCATGAGACACAAAGTTCATCAGCAAGAAAAAAGCACTTGTAGAACTAGGAAGTAGGGGAGTAAGGGAGCAGAGGGGATAATGGTGAGGAGGACAGACACTTCTACCTGGAGAACTTTGTGCTGATTATGGATGCAGGGGCTGAAGGGAGAAAGGAAGAACCTATAAGCCTTTGAGGTACAAGAGGAAAAGAGGAAATAAGGGCAGGGAACTTGGGGGAGGGTTGTGTTTGTGTTGTTTTGGGGTTTTTTTTAAGTGTGATAAGAAAAGTGCAAGGAGACCCTGATGAAAGCTGAGACACAAGATTCTGAGGACAGTGGCTAAATTGATTCCTAGAATATCATTATCAACTTTACAGTAATCTGCTGCATAAAAATCTGAAAGCTTTATTTTCTACAGAGAAACCAAAATTAAGTCAGTAAATTACAACATAGTACGTTTTAAAACTGAAGAATGTTGTAAATCATCTCTTACTTTTATCCCAAACATAAAAGATATAACAACAAATTAATACTGATTTCTCTCCTTAGCCACAAATCACATATAGATAAATCTCTTGGCTGTCACCTTGAGAGGTGAGGAAGCATTTCTAATTTAGTGCCAAATTCCCGGATTCAAATATTCTTCTTGTTCTTCAGCTTAGACAGCAAGATAAGTACTTTCAGCTAACTTTCAGGAAACACATCACAGATAACACTTGAAGTAAACACATTTTTTAAAAGGGCTTACAATCTTAAAGGCAAGAGTTACCTTTAAGAGTTCAAATAATGAAATACAGTTTTCTTAGCATTTCAAAGAGGAGAAAGACATGTTTTCTTTCGTTAGGTCAGTGCTTCTCAAATTGCAGGTACAGTACCCCTACATACAAAATACTTCTGGTGACGACAGATATATTCCCATACAAGACTGATGATGCATAGTGGCTAATTAACAATGGTAGATAAAGGCAAAATAACACATTCATTTTGAACAGAAATTAGATGAATGCAGAGGAACTCTGAATGACATGAAGTTCTAAATCAGAAAATGGTATGTGAAACCACCTTACAAAACTGGAAACACGACCCTGATTAGCAAGCCTTAATGTGATCTTTCAGTTTTAAGCTAGACACACTGGAGAACTGGAAAATGCATTAACACTGTTTCTCAGAAAACTGGAAAGAAAAAAAAAAAAAAAAGCTGTCTTAGATAAACAGTACAGGGAAAACAGTCTAACCAAGGTGCGATACATGCATGAAAGAAAGCGTCTTAAGATGAGCTGTAATCTGCAGATCTGCCAGTACATCAGTACATTGTGGAGCTCTGCAGCAAGTTTCCTTGCCAGCAATAATCTTCTCCTCAGAACATTAAGTCTACAGGAACAGAGTAGTTCATGTAATGGACTTCTTCCAGAATCATATATTCTTAACACACACATTTAAATTTGAGATGCCTAACGTGTCACAGCATTCACTACACAAACACAAAGAGGCGTCAGGAAAATTGTCTAACTCGCAGGTAGCTTAAAATATACTACTGAATCTGAATTAAGCAACTGAGCAGCTTTCTAAGAAAGTGTCCCTACGATTGCTTGCATTACATCTCTTCTTTTTCCATTTGGCCCTTCTAGTACACTGCTCCTGTCATGTGAAGACTACAGCACACTTCAGGATCTCCGAATTTATAGAATCATAGAATAGTTAGGGTTGGAAAGGACCTTAAGATCATCTAGTTCCAATCCCCCTGCCATGGGCAGGGACACCTGTCATGGGTTCAGCAGCAGCAGTCATTTTTCTCCTTCTTGGTAGCTGGTGCAGCACTGTTTTTTTGATTTTGGGCCTGGAAACAGCACTGATAACACCAGTGTTTTCAGTTACTGCTTGGCAGTGTTTTGTATGGCCAAGGACTTTCTGAGCCTCATGCTATGCCAGGGAGGAGGGGAGCCGGGAGGAAGCAGAGACAGGACACCTGACACAAACTAACCAAAGAGATTATTCCATACCAAAGCACATCATGTCCAGGATGTGAAGACGGAGAGCAGAGACCTGGAAGGGTGTGGTGGTGGACAGGGGGTGCACGGCATGGTCAGGTTGGTGGTGGAGAGCAGGGGTTTGCTGCTGGGGGGTGCACTGGCTGGGTCGGGCTTGGTGAGCAGTTGTATTCTCTTTCTTTGTACTTCTCCTGTCATTATTATTACTGATGGTAGCAGTAGTGATTTGTGTTATACTTCAGTTACTAAATTGTTCTTATCTCAACCTGTGTGAGCTGCATTCTTTCCATTCTCCTCCCCATCCCCCCGGGACTGGGGGAAGAAAGAGGGGAGTGAGTGAGTGAGTAAAACTTCATGAGTTATTAGCCTGGATGAGGCTTAAACCACGACAACACCTCACACTAAACCATGCCACCCAAGGCTCCGTCCAATCTGGCCTTGAACACCTCAGTGATGGAGCATTCACAACTTCCCTGGGAAACCCATTCCACTGCCTCACCACCCTCACTGTAAAGAATTTCTTCCTCATATCCAATCTAAACTTCCCCTGTTTAAGTTTGAACCCTTCACCCCTTGTCCTATCACTACAGTCCTTCATGAAGAGTCCATCCCCAGCATCCGTACAGCCTCCCTTCAGATACTGGAAGGCTGCTAGGAGGTCTCCATGCAGCCTTCTCTTCTCCAGGCTGAACAGCCACAACTCTCTCAGCCTGTCTTCATGTGGGAGGTGCTCCAGTCCCCTGATCATCCTCGGGGCCTTCCTCTGAACTTGATCCAACAGTTCCATGTCCTTTTTATGTGGAGGACACCAGAACTGCACACAACACTCCAAGTGAGGCCTCACAAGAGCAGAGTAGAGGGGCAGGATCACCTCCTTCAACCTGCTGGTCACACTCCTTTTGATGCAGCCCAGGATACGGCTGGCTTTCTGGGCTGCAAGCGCACACTGCAGCTGGCTCATATTCATTTTCTCATCGACCAACACACCCAAGTCCTTCTCCACAGGGCTGCTCTGAATCTCTTCTCTGCCCAACCTGGAGCTCTGCCTGGGATTGCTCCGACACAGCTGTAGGACCTTGCACTTGCCATGGTTAAACTTCGTCAGGTTATCATCAGCCCACCTCACAAGCGTGTCAAGGTCCCTCTGGATTCCTTCCCTCCAGTGTATCAACTGAACCACACAGCTTGGTGTCATCGGCAAACTTGCTGTGGGCGCACTCAATCCCACTGTCCATGTCACCAACAAAGATGCTGAACAAGACCGGTCCCAACACTGATCCCTGAGGGACACCAGTCGGTACTGGTCTCCAGCTGGACATTGAGCCACTGACCACAACTCTTTGCGCGCAGCCATCCAGCCAAGTCTTTATCTACCGAGTGGTCCACCTCCAGAATTTAGCTGTAACTTGTCCCCATAGGTAAGTTCACACCTACTGTGACCATTTTATTGGTTATCCAGGCATAAACAACATGTCTGGAAGTCACAGAAGTTAGTGTGGCAGTGTACCCAAGCAAATACTTTGAGAAACAAAACTATTTTGTACTGCATCCGAGTCTCGTCCCAGTAGAGTGGTCTGTTTAAAACCACCATGAAGATACACTTCTGGTTCCACTAAATCCATTTGGTATGATTTACTGTTACAAGGAAAACAAACTGGACAGTAAAAAAAAAAAAAAAACAACAAAAACACTCTGTGCCCAAGTAACACATAACACCAACCCCTCTTGAGGAAATTGTACCCTAACCTACCAATAAGCAACTCTGTCTAGTGCCCATGACATATTTTTGTTACTTGCTGTATTTTATTATCTAAGTATTAGGTCATGAAACCATGAGTCTTCTGCACTATACCAAGTTTTATTTCTGTACTGCAAAGATTCCTCAAGAGATCAGCCTATGAAACATGCCCACTGGAAGAGAGGACGCCATAAATCTTACCACATGGCTTTAAGTAAAGAGCAAACTTTCTTAGAGAAACTGAGCACTTAAGAGCTAACTAAACCCCATCTCCACTGCAGACACCTCTGCCTGCAAAAGGTTAGTGAAAGAATCAGGACTTTTGTCATGCTGGTTAATGAACTACTGCAAAGTTCCTAGATGACACTCACCCATCATATACAGATCACTTCAGTGCTTCACTCTACCCACTGAAGCACTGAGGTAGATAGAGGCTGCCAGTGGCAATTGCTGCCACAGCTGGCACCCACAGTCTCTACTCGCCAAAGACAGCCATAAACAGTTCTTAATTCTGGTACTACCATAGACACTAAGGGCAGACCAATAAGGGTCATAAGTTTTACAGAAAAATCAGCAAAGTTTTTTTTTCAGGCAGAAATACCAGTACTCCCCCTGAAGAAGAGAGAGACCTGAGATCTAAAGTTACAGCATTCTCTATTATAATCTTTTTACCCTGAAACTACATGGTATAAAATGGATCTCAAACACCCTACTTGCTTCAAATTAGGTTTATACTAAACCCTTGAGAACCCCAGAACAAATAGTCACAGAGGAAACATTCTTGTGGTAACAGATTCAAATCAATATTTATGATCAGATAATGCAGAGAAATTACAGCAATTCTTCGTTAAAGGAAGAAACAAATTTATGTCTTTCCATTTACATATTTGCATGAAATAGTATACTCAAAACTTTATCTTCTAACAAGAAGCTACCACTTCCTTAGGTGTCTTCCTAAACAAGTGGTATCTGGACATCTTGGTGGAAATCTTGTAGTCAAAACATGACTGTTCATCTGAATCTTACATTAAAACTGCACTCTTCTAAATTCCTCCACCTGATTCTTAGCTGTGAAGAGTTGGTAAGTTACAACACAACAGCCTGTGACTACAAATTGTTTTCATCCTGTTACGTCTGTACACTATAGGATTCCAGAGCACTTTATCAGGAGCACGAGTAGTACACTTGACCAGCTGATGAACCACAGAGATGCTAAGAGGATTTTGGCACTTGACTACCTCCAAAACAGAGGAAAAAAAAAAAAAAATCTACAAAGAAGCTCAGAAAAGAATGTAAGAGTGTTGAAGCCTTAACAGATTGAGGTTCTTGTTCCAGGCCTGTATACTAGATCACATTCTCCTTAGCAACACAACACTTCATAAGAGAGATACAGTGATTGTAATTTGTAGATCTTGCATGTCAAGACACAAACACATGTGTCTAGCACATTAACTACAAGCACAGTCAGGAGAGATGTAACCACTATAGTCACTGAAGACAGAAATTCAACAAATAATTGTCTTAATCTTTAAGTAAGTTGAACAGATTTAGATAACAGCCAGTGATGTCTACTGACAGTGATGGGATTTTAACACCTAAACTTCAGTCTCTCACTCCTGAACTGAATCCACACTTTATGATTTGATGCTTTGTCTCAAACACTAACAGCTAGAGATGCAATGGTTTGTAGAGCATTCATATGAAGTCTAAAAACATTTCTCATCCATGGGTGAATAATCTGTTTACAGCATATCTTAGCTTGTGCTGTAATTACCTTATCTTAATAGCAAGCTGTGAGGAAAACAAGTAAGAGAAATGCTTTGTAAGTAACCCTACTGTGGATACATGAAGACAATTTGAGGGTGATGGCTAAGCTACTTGCTCTGAAGAATCTGACCTGACCAATTCCTGTGAAAATCAGTTTTGTAGGTACAGGTCTGGTTCAAAGGAACTGTCAAAACCCAATGCAATTTCCTCTAGAAGAGAAGATTATTGCTGATATTGTTTAGGGAAGTGACTCCAGTGGACACTAGTCAGGCATCTGAAGATGTTACATGTCTTTTTATAGAACAGGATGGTCCTCAGAAGAAATCGAGGCCTAACTCTCAATATTCTTCCGTTCCACAAGACCCCATCCTTTACACTTCTTCATTTGATTCTCGTTTAAAAATACACGTAGAGATGAGATAACCACCACTGAACTGATGAGTCAGTTATCCCTATCTGTTCCAGGGATGATTCCTTTCCAACCTACAGTCTCAACCTTTTTGAGAAATACAGCCTGCAGCACAAACTCAAACCAACTGGCTCTTTTCAGCCTCATGAAGCTGCCTGTTACTCAGACCTGTAGTCCGCCTTCAAATCTTAGTTCATGCTGTTTTCATACACACAAGTAATCTTCCAAGTCCTTTTTTGATAAAACCTTTAAATCTTATCAATTAAGAGCTGTAACTGCCATTCTGGTTTTTATTTTGTTTTTATTTTGTTTTATCTCAACTATTACTCTAATTTGTCCTTTGACATAGCTTATTCTGGTCACATGCACTCTAAAAGCAGTCAAAACAGTTTTCTTAGTTTACTGCTGCCTCACTTCTGGTTTTGCATTCTATGTTTTTGCATTTTACCAGTTCCTGTTTACCATATAAACCATGGCAAGTTCTTACAAATAAGAACCTATTCCTAGCCTTATTCATTACACCTTATTGAAGTGTTGAGTCCCACTTCCCAGCAGTATAAAATATCCATACTCCATTACCTATCTCTAATGCTATCAAGTACACACTTCTCGTGTTTTCTTTCCTCAGGCCTCTCACACATATAAAATTATTTCTACAGAATAAACTAGTTTTTCATCAATGACATTACTGACCAATATTAATCACGCAAATTATAAAAGCACCTTCTTTAGTAAAAAGATATTAATGAGACAACTAGTATTAGCTTTTCCTTACAAAATTCATACTTTCAGACAAAATTAAAGTGACTGATTTATAACCAAGCAGACTTAAGCAAAACCTTCCAAGTTTGGCATGACCACAAAAATATTTCATTAACATGCAAAAAAGTAAACTCACAGTTCACCTTAGCATAAGTTTACATAGACTTTTATTTTCACATTATGATAAAAAATAGTAATTGAAAAATTTCTACCGAATTTACACCTTTACACCTGACCTAGATAATCTTCATTCAGATCCGTAACATTTGTTAAGTTTCATGCCTAAGCAACAATGAAAGTCCTAACGGACTACCTTATGCTGTACACCTACTGCAAGCAGTCCTACACCTGAATTCACATTTCAACCAAATTAATTGTAGCTGCAGCTTGGACTATCAGCCAATGGCTTGGTTTTGGAAACCTGACCTGTCATGGACAAAGGTATTTTAATTGCTTATAGGTTCAGGTAAGCACTTCATGGCTCAGCAAGTGGGGGGGGGGGTAGTGAAAAAAAGAACTAGTAACCTTCTGTATACTCTGTATCTACGCTTGTCTACTAATCAGTGAGATTCCCAAAGTATCAGTAGCAGTCCAGAAAATGGTACCAGTCTCAGCAACACAGAGCAATGGCTCTTCACCACTTCCCCCCCTCCCAGGTAATTTTTATGTTTACCAGTCATCATTACTTAAGATGCCACTGAGATTATGTCAGTATTGGAGTTCATAGGCTGTGAGTACTCAAAATTAAGCTACTTGATAAATTCCTTTGCTTTTGCATAGAACAAAAACTGAGTAGTTGAATTCTCAATGTTATTTCAAAGTAGCTGCCTTGTTATCAGTCAAAAACAGCGTCAAAGATTGCTGAAATAAATCACGTCCAGAATGCCACATACTTTCTCAACCAAACCTGTTAGGACTGATATCAGCACTATGCCTTCCATAAGAGAGCTATAAATTATTACTACAAAAGGAGTCTGTAGGATCATAGTTTAATGTCTCAACTGTTCTTCTGGCGTTCACTTCTGGCATTTCACTAGTAATCTAAAAGACACGCCAAATCAAACATAACCTAAAATTATGTTGACATGGCAGATGCACAGCATATCCAGCAGCATATCCATGCCCCATCTGGGCAGAAACAACACCTGTAACAGTCAGGTAGCACAGACAATTCATCTGCTGGGAAACCAAGCTTCTGCATCCTATGAAACTCGTAAGATTTTCCTTTTTTAAAAAGCAGCATTTACAGTCCAAAGTTTCACTAATGAATAATTCAAACATAGATATTAAGAGATCAAATATCACATACATTACTGCAAAAAGGCATTTATCAGCATATCATGCCAACACTGAGTCAGGCTATATGGTAAAGTGCTACTGGGCTCTGACAGGCAGATACTGTAAACTCACATTAGACAGACAAAGCTGTTCCCATCTCCAGATGCCCATTCCACTTCTCAGACAGAGGCTGCCCTCCAAGGGATAGAGATATTCAGTCTGTTCAGGATTAGTTTCTGAATTGTCACCATTACTGGCTCATGTCACAATAAGGCAAAAACGACTGGTTAAATACCTCTAGAGCTTCAAACTGAAGTCTGCAAGACCTAGTAGAGACCCTCAATACAGTAAGATGAGCCTATGCTTAGCCTAGAGAGCATACAGAGCTGGGAAGAAAGGAGAAGACAATGGGCCACAATTACAAGAACCTCAATTTATATATCACACCAACTTTCAGCGTAAACCACCGGAATGTGTGGTTTCAAGTAAAATACAAAGCAAGTCATGTCTATGAAGCTGTCACAGATTGCATGACACCCAGATACTGTGAAGATATTTACCTCCAAAGTCTGCTTTCAACATGCTATTTATGCAGAAAAGTTGAGAACTTGAGTAGGTGAGTGTTACAGACGAGCGTAACAAACCCAACAAGCGTGGTCACTTGACAAGAAAATCTAAGTTGCACAAAAACAAACTGGAAATGAACTTATACAAATTCATGGAATATTTTTTAAATTTAGAGAAAAGCTTTTTGGGGTTTTTTTGGAAAATGAGCTAAACATATGAAATGTGCACTTGCAAGTAGATCAATTACTTGAAGGTGTTTTTTTTACAAACGATTACTTTTCAAAACACAGGTTTTTTAGTCACACCTTCTGACCCATTTAACTTAAGTTACTATAACAGCATCTTAGTTAACACATCCCAGTGTAAATATCACCTACTTCCTGTTCAGTTACTACATCTTACATTTTCCTTGTGACAGTCAGTTTGACCAACAATACCATTTCAAAGTCCAAAGAGTTGTGTGGAACCACTATGACTGCACAGATATCCTGTCTTAAATCAGAATTTCAAGTTCATGCAATACCGTTCATAGTAACATGTTTACAGTAACATGCATAGCGCATAACATAGTATGCTAGGTGCTGGACACAAAGTAGCAGAAGACATCCAGGTAACATTATTTTCAATGGCTTTCAAATGGTTATTTTTATTTTTTTAAGAAGCATTTTATCATTTTTTCAAAACTGCAATTTTTCTAAAAGCTGCTTTTCTAAAGAAAGTGATTAAAGTTTTGAAGCCTTCAAGTAGTTGTTTAATACAGAGAAGTACAGTTTTAGTAGAGTTCTCTACTAACATGCAAGAAGGCATTCTGCAAACGAAGAACATGCTGGGTAACACACCTGCTACAAGGCTTTTTCTTTTAATCACCTGCTATATATATGCATACAAACAGGGAAAGGCGCAGTACCTGAGTCGCATTTGAGTACGGGAACTTCTCGTTTAGGCCAGAAAAAGTACAAACTAGATTCAAGGCAGGCCTAGCACCGACGGGAGCCTCTGCAACTTCGTCAGCACTGCCCTGCGGTACCGCAGGTGCACCTGGGGCTCGTCAAGCAACTGAACTTTTGCCAACGAGTCCCGCGGCTGCTCTTCGCTGGCCAGTTACCCCTGCAGAGCCCGGGTCAGCGGCAGGGTAGGGGCGAGCCCCGCAGGCCACCACCGGGGGGGCAGCGCGGAAGGAAGGAGCCCACACCGCGGATCAGGGGCCGCCCCGGTGCTCACGGCTCCAGCCGGGATCAGCACAGCGAAGGGGGCGAGGCCGGGCCCGGCGCCGGCCGAAGGACCCCACCACCCGCGCTGCTGGCCGCGGCCCCGCCATTCATTGCCCCCAGCATCCCGCTCCACTCCCACCGCCCAGCAAGTTGCGGACGAGGCGGGAAGGTAGCGAGGCCTGCAGAGGCCGCCCCGCTCCCGGGCGGCGGGACACAGACAGCGGAGCGGCCGGGTAGGCTCAAACTTCCGCAGCCCTCAACTTCCCGTCCTCACACGCCCCCCGTCTGCGCCAGGCCCCCGCGCTCGGGGTCTTTGGGCCGGGAGCACCACGGGCTACCGCCTCCGCTGCGCTCCCCCCGGGCCGGGACTCACCACGCATTTCTTGCCGAGGAAGTTGAACAGGCTCTCGTTCTCCTGCGGGGTGAGCAGCAAGGAGCCCACATTAGTGACCCGCCGCGGCTGCGGGGGCTGCTGCTGCGGGTTGCCGCTCATGGCCGGGGCCGGCCCGGCGCTGCCCTCGCCGCCCTGCGACTGTTGGCGCCCGCGGCCCCCTCCTCCTCCTCTGCCGCCGCGGCCTCACAGCAGCCGCATCGCGGAGCCTCCCTCTCGGGGCCGGGTAAGGAGGGAGATGGAGAGGGACGGCGGGGCCTCGGCCGGACTGCCGGCGGAGCGGCTCTGCGGAGGGGATCGGCCGCGCCGGCGCCGCTCCGCGCCGGCAGCCGATCGCACCCACCCCTGCGAGCGGCGCTAAACTTCCAACTCCGGCCCGGCTCCGGCCGCCGCACGATCCAACATGGCAGCGGGGGCGGGCGAGACCACTGCGCGCGGCTGCCAGAGGGGAGGCCGACGAGCGCGCGGCTGCCGCGACCATGCGCTGTGCGGCGGGGGGGTGCCGTCTTCCGCTCCAGTCCCGCCCGCCCGCGCCCTCCCCTCAGTACCTGCCGGGCCAGGCTGGCGGCTGCTGGCGGAGGCGGGCGGCAGTGTGGAGGAGGGAGAAAGAGGAAGTAAAGGAGAGGAAGAAGAATGAGCGGTCGTTGCTGTTTCCACTGCTGCCTGCCGACGCCGGGGCCCGGCGGGCTGCGGTCTAGAGGCCGTGAGAGCCACCGGGACAGGGCGTGAGGGGGAGCGGGGCCGGGAGGAGGCCGTGTCCGTGAGGCGTGTCACCCGGAGCGGGGAGAGACCCCGAAATCCTGTAAACGGCTCCATTGCCTGAGCTGAAACCCAGTGCCAGCGAGTGTTCGGGGTGGCCAAGCCTCGTGCAGGGTACCGGCAAGGGAGTGAGGACGTGTTGGAAACCCTTATATTTGTAGTGAAACCTGATTTAATTTTTAACTCGGGAATCTTCTCACTTTCTGCGAAAGGGAGGGAAATGTTCCGACACGGTTTGACAGACAGATGACCGGTTACGTCTGGCAGGCAGCTGGTACAGTCCTGGCAGCGAGGGGCAGGGGCAGCCCGTCAAGCCGCACACACGCACACACGGAGCCAGAGCGGGGGTATCAGTCCTCCCGCTGCCCGCCACGGCTGCCGCTGTTTGAGGTGAAATGCCTACAAACAGTAGGTGTACTTCAGGCTCTCTGGGCATCAGCTGCTGAGGAGAAACATACATAATCAGCAGCCTTTGTCAGCTCGATTTCTCTTCCCCCTGCTTCTCTCCATATGACAGCAGCCAGCTGGGGTGGAGGCTGAAGACTTTTGGAAGCCTGAAGATCCAGCGCACAGCTGCCTTACGTTCAGCCTGCCTCTCAGCAGCACAAGAGATGTGCATGTTTGCACGTGCAGAGGTGGAAAACAGATGTCAAAGTGAGCACCTTGCTAGTTTTCTCAATGCTTCTAGGTGAAGAATTTGTTGGCTTTGCATCTGCCAACAAATTCATTGTCCATCTGGAAGGTGCTATAGCAATCCCCCCATGGTGATTTGCTTTGTAGGATAGAGCTGAAGAAGCGAAGGAAGAAAGGAACTAGAGAAGCGCAGGAAGAAAGCCTGTGAACACAAGTTGTACAAAGCTGTACTGACTTCATATCTTCCAGAAGATCAGGCAGGAACAGATGGCAGCCCCCTTCTGCTCTGTTTATAGGCCCTTTTCCCTGTACTTAACAGACTGTAACTGTGTCCAGAAGTGTAAAGAAGGGAGAATATGGTAGAATATCCTGAGCTTCTAACATAAAAGAATTTAAAATACATGCAGATACAGGACTCCTGAACTTACAGATCTCACAGAAGTGGCTTGGGCTTTTGCTGTAAAGGAAGAACAGTGAGAACCAATACTTCCAAAATACATTCCAGCGATGCTGGGCTTTCCAGTTTTCATTACTTTCTTGTGCAAGTACATACATATTTTACCAGAAGGGGAAATATTTTAGCTAAAGGATATTGGCAGCATTTTGGTCATTGAAAATGTATGTAAATAGATAAACCATGTAAGTACTATGCAGGGTACTTGCGTTTTGTGGGGCTTTTGGTTTTGTTTTTGTTTTTTTTTTTTTTTAATTTCGTGAACAATTGTTTCATAGCCAAAGCTGTTTCAAGGATATTTACATACCTCTGTTGGTGATCATAGTGTAAATAGCTAGAAGTACAGTACACCTTCAATGAGTACATGCTGGTACTGTCCTCACCTCTCTGACCATTTGTGTTCCTTGATTTATTTTTTTCTCATTTCTGTTAGCTTTTACTGTTTATTCCTTCTTGTGTAGGTCTTGTCATGCAAAGAGAGTTCTGGGTATAATGGGTAATATATTTTACTTCCTACTGTTTTTCTCAGACCAGCTGGCTGTTAGTGCTTTGTAAGGGCCCTTTAACCTTCAAGCTCTATTGTTAGTGTTTTATTTGCTTTTTTTTTAAAATAGGGATAGGCAGGAAAGGGAAGAAAAAAAGTCCATTTTCAGACTCTGTGTTTCATTAATTATGCAAAAGCTCTTTCTGTTTTTGTACCATGGCAAGGCAGCGCTTCCTGAAGGTAAATGGAAATACCAGCATCACTGGAAATATCAGTATCTGGTGATAAGTCCAAGGGTTCCACTGAAAAATAGATTTTTGCCTTTGATGTTTACATTTACAGTAATATCAGCAAAGAGCTGCTATTCCTGCATAAAACATGCAATTTCAAGCAAAGCTCTCTCAAGGAAGGCCACCAGCTAGAATTACTTGTGTGTATCTTGAAGAAATTGCAGTTCTTTCTGATCTCTCTTAGGGAAATTGCTATCACTGTTTATCTGAGGCTTTCCTCAGAATTTCTCACTGTAGTCCTTAGGGTTCAAGCTGTGTTACCCACCACTGATGTCTGTAAGCTCTATAGGAAGCTGCTCTTCTGTATTTTTCAATTTCAGGATATTAGCTCGTAGCACCAAGGTAGTGAAATACATTGGAAGTGACATAACAAGTATATCAATATAAGCAAGTGTAATGATTTTAAAGATTTGTATTATAAATGCTTATTTAATAAACAGGTTTTATTATCCTTCTCAGACTTAATCTTTGTTAGAAAATATATATCTCTGAATTTCATCTTTAAATGTGAACCTCTACAGTAATTTTTCAAGTTTTCATACTGTGAGTTTCAGAGTGTAAATTACAATTTCAGGCATAACATTCTGCAATTGAACATCAAGTAAGAAGGTGAGGAAAACTTTCTATTGAAAGTGATTTTTCTAGCATTGTGAACCATATTTTAAAGGTTTTATCAAAGTCTGAAGTATCTAAATGCAAGAAGTTCTCCAAGGATTTTTATTTATTTAATTAATTTTAGTAGTGTCACTGTATTTCCCAGATCTTGACTTTGTCCCAGGGCTGAATTCAGGTCCCAGTTTAGTTTTCTTGTTTTCTGTAAGAGGAGGAGATGGTTAGTTACACTAAAGAACAAGCAGGCTTAAAGGAGATCACAGCTCTCCATAGAGCAAAATTTCCTACCATCTCTCTTCCATCTCATGCTATTGTTGGTGACAAGTGGAGCCGCCTGGAACAAGTGCAGACCTTGCTGCAGTAACCACACAAGCATTGTTGGGGGAGATAAGGAGTGAGAGCATCCGATTGCTGTCACCACATGGGAGGACAATGTCAGCAGGGCAGCGCAAGAAGGGATGAAAGGAAGGAAAAGCTTGTTTCCCTTAACATCCTTTTTGGTTGTGCCTGTAGAAAGCAACAGTCCCCTTACTGCAAAACCTCCTGTGATAACAAAAAAAAGGAACTGTCTTGGTGGCTGGAAGCAGGTTTTGAGCTGTGGAGACGCAAGTTCTCTTTTTTTTAAGTAAATCCCATTGTTTTTCTCAACTGAGAGACCTTTTTCTTCAGAGACACCTTACTGAAGAGGACTGGGTTTGCATTGTTACTGCATCGATAGCAAATAACATATTAGCTATTTGACTGGTAAGAGGTTCATTCACTTCTGCTCTCTGTGCACTGAACCTTTAAGCATTCAGGATTCCCAGCCTGCTCTGGAGGTAACTGAGTCATCTCTTAAGTTACGGCTCATTTCAGATTCAGTCACTGCCTTCCCTTTCTCACAGGGACTTTTACATTATCTGTTTCAGGTGGGTAATAGTCTGGAAGAAAGAGTATCTGGAGCCTGTGGTGGTTTTTTTTTCTTCTCTATATTGAATTTACATCCTGCAGATTTTGATTACAGAAAGACTTGAATTAGCAACAGAAGTTGACAATTGAGTTTTATTTTAATTAGTTAGGAACACCTTTGCTGATTCCATATGGATATGGAAGTGTGGTGTCAGTAGGAAGAATCCTGTCCTTTTGTGGGCCAGCCACACAGCAGATTGTCCTCACTTGCAACAGTGAGCATGCTGGAGGCTGGGAACCAATGCCGTGGGACAATAAGGTCTTTCATTTCTTGCACGAATGCCGTCTCGGGTGCCAGCTAGAACTTTTTCTCTCTCTGTAGTGGCTGTTATGCATGTCTTTCTGTTTGCCATATCTTTCTAGCCCTCGTTTTCAACCTCAGACTGTTTGCTTTAAGGAAAGTAATTTGTGCCCTTCTATTCTGCTCAGCCAAGGATAACATTGGTTTTGGTTTGGATGTAGAATTGTACTTTCTATATGCTGGGGTAAGATATGAGCAATTCTGTTTTAACTTTGCAATCAGTTGCAGGGAGATCTAGCTCTTGTCAAGAGCTCCTCTACAATTCCTTTGTGGCCTCAAGCATTGGACTGTATCACTCTCATTTTCAGGACTGTGGAGAAGACAGACCAAACAACATACTGGAATTTGAGGCATCTTCTCTCTTCGCTTGATACTTATTGATTATTGCCTGCAGTAACTGTGGAACAGTTCCGTAGCTGCTCTGTAAATTAGAGGAAAATATTTTCCTTTCCCCAGCCCAGCTAGTGTCTAGCCTTGCATCAAAGCTCATCTTCAAAATTTCATAGCACAGGGTTTGTTGAAACACTGTTTTTATTCTCTTTGCTTGGTTTATACCTCAGCAAAGATGTGACTTCTGAGTTTTACACCCAGCAATAACCATGAGTAGTGTGAATAAGTTCATTTTGATTTTTCCACAGATTTTAAAAGGAACGTTTATTTCTTCTTCTAAGTTTCCTGACAAGTTTTTAAATTCAATGTAATGAAATCCCCCTTCAGTAATTAATCAGCCACCATAAAGCTCAAGAACCTCACCAGTTAAAAAAAAAAAAGAAAAAAAGAAAAATATGTTCTTTCCCTACTGCAATCTGCAAATCTGTTGTTAGAGCACATTTCCTTAACAACAGGAATCTTGCTCTGTCTTTGAAATGTCAGTTCTTGTTTGCAGCGTGACTGGCGTCCCACCCTGATCAGCCTGGCTCTGACCAGGAAGTCTCATCCTCAGTGAGTGGAGGGGAGCACAGGCAACTGCATTCAAATCCCCCCTTTTTACTGCAAACGCCATACTTGCCCTCTAAGAGCTGGCTTGATATCAGTTGTTTACTCCCAATAGGTCAGCAACATACACCTGGCAAATACATAATGCAACTCAGCAACAGTTGCAGTTTGGATCCTGATGGATGACTTAATAACTTTCATGTAGTTTTTCTTTCTTTTCTTTTTTTTTTTTTTTTTAATCTTAATTCTGTGTCCGGTGTCTAACAACCCTAAGGATCAGGCGTGAACCACACCTTGGTTCTTTCTGGGGTTGTGCTGCTGCTCACACTGCTGAATCCTTACTTCAGCCCTGTGGTGTTTCAGGGCTGGCTGTGTCCTGCCAGTCCTGTTCTGCTGCTGCCGCTGCCGTCCAGGAGGCCAAAGATGCCATCAAAGGTCAGCCTCCATCTCACAGCGGGGTCCAGACCTGGGGTTTCTCCATTGCATCAAACTGTCTCTGGTGTTAGTACTTCTTTAATTCCTTGCTTCTCTGTGGAGATTCTAGTTGATTTCAATATTTAGCAGGGGACAAAAAGAAAAAGAGCAGTCTTCATGCATCAGTATTCTTGAAGGCGTATGGCTCCGCCTCATAAAACAAGATTGAGAAGGTGCATATCTTGATCAGCCTGATGTCTGTGTTCAGGGAGGTCGCTTATATCAGCTTCAGGCCAACTAAAGCCACTGGTGCAGTGAACTATAATTTTTTATAGGAAATATAGAGGATGCTTAACAAATCTGGAAGCTTAACAAATGTATGCTGTAGGAGTTTCAACAAATCTAAACAACATTAAATTGAACATGCTGCAAACTGGCTTGGGAAGATGGATAAAAACCATCTTTTTTTCCAAACCATGTGTGCAGTCAATTGACTGTGGCTTATATGTACCATGCATCAACAGGCAAATTTGCACGCTGTCCAGTTGTTTCACCTCAGAGATAAGGAAGTCTAAATGTAAATCTTTGGGTTTGATTGCATCCTACTAAGATAATCAAATTTCTGTAAGACCTTAGGAATACCTGGAATTTAGCACAGACAGCCGAGTTATTTTGATTGGTACTATCCTGGCTACCCTATTATTACTTTCAATTAAGGACTCTTCCCATGGCATGTTAATATGGCACATACAAATTATATCAGTACTTTACCTACTTTGCTCATGGTCAACAACTCAACCTGAAGGAGAAGTTGTCCTATGAGAACTAATCTGGCTGATTTTTTGGTTTTCTAACTAAAGTACTGATGTATGTGTAGTACAGCAGTGCCTGAAGCCCTGTACAGATTTGGTGCCTGGGAGCTTTGTAAACATATGAGAACCCAGTGGCTGATCCAGAGAGAGGTGGCGTTCATCTTGGGGAACATCCCCAGAAGCCTGCCTCCTAAAACTAACCATCCTTGAATAAATATTGATTCTGTGTGCTACAACCTGAAGTAGAGAAAGTAGAGAAGTTCCTTTAATCAATTTTTTTTTTACTTCTTTGTGACAAATGTATTTTGGAAGATGTGTAACTTTTTTTTTGTGTTTGTCATGGTTCTTCAAGCCTACCATCCCATGTGTTAAATATATCAGGTTCAGACCTACCATTTTTCAGCTGATAGGGTGTTTCTGTGGATTTTAAAAGAGCCAGAATTGATTTTATTTGAACTCTAGACTTAGTGCAATGTTTGCTTCAATAGCATAATATCCAGTGCTGACCTCCTTTGTCCAGTTAGATTTCTTGGCCTTGATTTTTCTTGTATCTATTTAAGAGATGAAACCAAATGCCTTCATTTAAAATACTCTCACAATAATTACAGTATGAGTTGCTGTTCAAAAACTAGAAACCTATAGCACAGTTAATAAGGCTTTCTGGGAAAATACTTGCTACCGCTATAGCAGCTCTTTCACAGGGGTCATGGCGAGGAGCCAGAGGAGGTTGGTAGACAGCTAGGCAACCAGAAAAGAACAAGTTTGTCAGCATGTACAGCTGATTGCCATGAGAATAATTTTCCATAAGCATAGCCTGCAGAGTGTTTGCTTAAGATGGGGGGTTAATTTTTTACCTAACTTCCTAAAAGCGAATCCATTTTTAACTGTGGTTGAAAGTAATTCATTCAAATCAGATGAAATAAGGCTCAGTACAAATTTTATACTATTTTAATGCTACCTACACATTGCAGCAGGTATGATATTTCAATATATATAGGCAATATAGGAGTATTCTCATAATGATACAATTATTTTGGATAGGTGTTTTTATTTCTACTAGCTACAGTGATCAGAACAAGAAAACATGAGATATATTCCTAGTGGAAGAAGAGACGGCCTTTAGTTTTTATGTTTTCCTGCTTGTGATTGTCAACTAGATTGACAATGTATAACCATAAGAAATAATGTCCTCATTTGCTTATCATTATAACCATAGCATAACTCTCTGGGTATATGGGTAGTCTTACAAGTTTTGTGGTGCTCCAAAAACCCAAATCTCTAACCAAGTGTAACTAAATCATAGTTCCAATCTTCAAAGCAGTTTTAGGTGTGTTCAACTGCTGCACTTTATCTATACTTCTTTCTCTGGCTCTTTGTGTGCAAGGTCAGAGTTGTGAGTGTTACATGGGCCTGTGCCATGTGGAGACTTCCTTCACACTGAAATAATCCAGTGTTAGCTGCTTGCCTAAGGAATGGTATAAAGCAGATGCATTAGAATAAATGCATGAACTCTGAACTTTCAAAAGGGAAGGCAAAGATTGGTTCATATTTATATGGAGAAAATGTTTTTGATGAAATCATAACCCACTCGATTTTTAATATTGTTCTTCAATATACAGAATGTTTACCAAAGTCTTTATAACCATATGTGGTTTATTTCAAATAAGATGCAATCCATAACCTGCAGCCTGCTTAATTTTGCAATATGAGCTGTCTTTATCCATTATTTATTGTCTTTGAATATGAGGAGGATCAGAATATTAGACAGAAAGAGCACAGTGGCTTTGAGGGTGAGTCATAGGAATGAGACAATATTCAGCAGTAAAAAGCACCATGCTTAAATGTCTCTGTTGAGAACGACTGTGGGGGAGGCCTGAGGATGGTTGGGAGCTGCCCAGTCCATGTGGGCTTGGAAAGGTAAATGCATGTCCCAGGAGCTTCATGGGAGGGATTCCAGGGAAGTGCTAGTGCCTTTGTGCAAGGCCCTAATGGAGCTTATCAAAAATAATGTGTATGATTCTGCCTGTTTTCTAGAAGATTAATTTGAATTGGAACGGGTTCAGAGGAGAGATAGTATGTGTGGGAGAATAGGAAAGAGGAGATGAGGTATCACAGCAAAACAAAATGACAGAAGACCTGAGAAAAGATACAACTTTAAATAGTGTACTTCCTGATCATTGAATAGATGCAGTTTCCATTGATTAGGTATTGTTTCTCCTAATATATGTAATTTCTAAATGATCCACAACGACTGATCCTCCTTTATCAGGTGATGAGAGACCTTATGAGGAACACATCAAAGAAGAAATCTTTTTTTAAGGAACAGGCAAGATTGGTTCAAGAAAAATGTTTAGAAGTTAATAATGAGTACATTTAGGTAGAAACTTACAGATTCCTAATTATGAGGATAGTCTATAACATGTCTCCAGCAGGATTAGTTGGGGGCAAAAAATTGAACTGCTTTTAAACTAGAACTCAAGACATTTATCAAAGTGATTCTGTAAGTATTGCTTTTAACACCAAGGGACAGGACTCAGAAGATCCTTTTAGTTTTTCTGTTCATATTTGTCTGTTAAGTGTTATATCATCTAAAAAGTAATAATAATACCAGTCACTGCTATTGAAGGCATTCAGAATCCTTCTGTCTTAAGTTGTGTAAAATTAATAAATGATTGGGGGTCTCTTGGAGAACAGTAGCTTCTAAACAAATCTGTTGGATCCTATTTTAAGTCTGTTTAGTCTGCAGCAGTGAAATTGTTCTGAGTAGAAAATACATTATAAAAGCTGTGTAATAGGTCTTGTCAGAAAGCTTTCTCATTCTATTTAGCACTTTCTAATAATAGAAAGTCTCTACTGCATTTAATAAAGAGTAACAAAACTGCTGAAGCCAGAACTGATTGCTGGTTAGTTTAAAACAAATAAAGTATATATCCTCTCTTTACAGTGTGCTGCTCTCTCTCTGTATCTAGAAGTCAGTGGTTAAATAAAGTCTCTCTGGGAGGAATTTTCCATTCTGAGTCATAAGCATTGGATTGACAACCTTTGTAGAAATTTAAATGCAATCCTGTTAAACAATACACTTCTATAAACGCTGAAGGATAGATTCTTTCTCTGGGTGCGGGGGCACTAAGCTGCAGTATCTTGGGGGGCGGCTTGCAGGGAATTTGTGTAGCTATGAAAGCAATAAAGCTGGGAACTGCTGGGCTAGAGCACCTCCAGCATCCCATCAGGAGGACGGGATATCTAATGGCACAGGACCCACCAGCCAGCAGCAATTATCTAAATGGTGTTTGCCCACAGGCATAAAGCAACAACGACATAAATAAAACTGTTGGGTTTTCATTCAACATCGCATTAGAGCTGGAGAATGTTCTTGCAAGCAGCATTTGAATGCATGTCAATAAAACGTGAATAACTACCCAGTTCTTCCTGGTGTGTCTTTTCAATGTACAAAATTTAGAAAAATTATTTTCTCTAAGCTTACTTTTTTGGATTCATCAGTATTTTCTCTATCTCTCGTAAATATCCACTTGGCTTCATTTTGAGTTCATACTCATGTAACTGCAGACTTTGGCAGTATAACCTCTGGATAATCTATAAGTGAACATGTTAATGTGCTAAGAATGATTAAAAAATGCAAGCACCAATAGTCACAGAAATCCAGGGTATGCATAAGGGAAATTATTTTTTCCAATATTAAAAATAATTGGAAAATGCAAAGGGAAGTCAGCCCACTCAGGATGCTGCACATACACACCAAGGAGTAAGCTAGAGAGATCGCAGATCATGTTGTAATGATGCAAAGGAAGAATGCTGATAAAAGAGATGTGAAGGTGTTGGGCAGCTTTCCGGAAGAGCAGAGAAGATGACACCAGCAGGCTGGGAGTGCCTGAGATTCCTGTTCTGACTGAATCCCAGCACTCATCAGTGCCAGTGCATGATCACACTTTTGTAAAGCTGCCTCAAGTCACTGGGCTGATCTCGTGGTGTGCCTTTGAACAGGCACTCCATGGTGGTGGGCAGTTCTCAGTGCAATTCTCAAAGCCTGCATAGCTGCACAAGCATAAAGAACACACTGCAGCATGATTCCTCTGCTGATGGCTGGTCATGCACACGACACTGCGCAAGTCATTTCCTGTTTTCACCTTTCTGCTATCACAGCCTCTAGATCGCTTAAGATACGGCACTGGTATTAGTTTCCTGAGGAAGGGCATCTCAAGGTGATTGCTAGCTATACTTGTAGGCACAAGCCCTGTACATCTTGGCACTGTGCTTACCAGAGGAGAGGACTGCCGAAAGAGAAATGCAGTGAGGCCCTGCTGCTGACGTGGAGTGCTACTGTTGACACTTTCTGTCTGGTAGCAATAATTTGGTTCACCATTTCCACCTCTTTGAGTTATTTCTTCTTTGTTAATTTAAAGCAAACAGTTGCTTACTGTTAGTGGTCAGCTGGTCTAATTTTGCCTTCCCCCTCAGAAGTACAGTTACTAACAAAAGTTCAACATTTGTGCTTTGCTGTACTTGTTTTTCTCTTGACGAAACTGAATACCTAAAGTTATGCCAGAAGTTTTAAACAACAAACAAACAAAGCCAAGTAAACAGTCTCCACAAGTGAACTGTGTTTCAGCACGTGCTTCTGAGCCAGCAGTCAGAGATTTAAAATATTTGGAAACAAAATCATCTATTAACCAATGCAGTCCATAAAGCTAATCAGCCATAATATATTCTTTTAAGACCAGCAGTACTTTCGCAGTGGGGAGTAACCCCTCTCCCCACAGCTAAACAGGCACTTTACAAGTGTGTAACACATCATGTCTCACGATAAGTCACAATCTGGAAAGCAGCACGTTCATTTACAGATGGTTTCATTAAAATTGCCATGTATTGCAGAGATGGGAGCATTTGTGCATGTGTATATATGCATGTTTATATATATACATATATGTATGTATGTATCATTACGTATATCATCACTGTTTTTTCTTGTCCTGCAGTCGTATTCCAGCAGGGATGCATCCTGGCTATTCTAGTAAGGTAAAACCCTCAACCAGAGAAGAACTACTTGCCTTCAACAATCTTGAAGAGCATCATTTGTCTTTGCTTTTGAAATAGTTGTTATACTGGAACTATTGCACCAGCTAAAGCCATAACTGAAGTTTTGATGGAGCTCTACTGGCTGGATGAGGTTTTATAGCCCAGGGCCTGAGGACAGACAGGACTTCCAAGAAGGTAGAGATTTTTCTTAGGAAGCTTTGAACATCTTTCCATCACATGGAATCTTGAAGTCACTGCTGGTCATACAAGATGATTTCAAACCAAAATCATGTGAAGAACCGCCTGCTCTCAAAGTGCCAGTGTGCTTGCAGGATTTTATAAGCAGCTGGCACATAAATGTAAACCTCCTCCTACGGTAAACATTTACGATGAATCAAGGAGATCTGTAGTGGGTGCAAGTTGAGTTCAATAGAGGTATGAGAATGTAAATGCACTGTGAACATGACTGGCTCTCCAGTGCGTAGACTTATCTGCATTGAGGTAGATGGGATTTCTGCTAATGAAAAGTGTGGAAACAGTCCCGGATGCCAGTGAGCCATAGCTCGGTGCTCAACCCTTGTGTAATCTCTTTTCAGTCACTGCCTGTTTTACAAATTAAAATTCTAAGCTATTCTATCAAAGCCCTTTTTGATGTGTTACTGGAAAGACTTTTGCCCCTCTTGGCAGAAGTGAAGGTGTTGAGGCCTGATAATAAAAATAAAGAGATGTTTTGTGTGTGGCTATTGGATGAAGAAGTTCCAAGTTCTCCTGCTTTGCGTGTGTCTTGTGTTATTATCTGATGTCAGATAAATCTTTTTTGATTGATAAATCTTGATGATGATAGATCTGGATGAATCTTTTGATGTCTTCAGTTTCAGCATAAGAAATGTATTTCCAGTGTTTCTGATGATCCCTCAGTTTGCCCCATCACAAGTGCTGAAAAAAAGAAACTACATTAAGGTGTTGCCCATTCTAATACAGGCAGATCAAGGAAGTGCAGAGAACATAAAAATTAACATGGCAATTGGTATGACATACAGTGGTGTCCAGGCTTTCTGCTAATTACAAAACAGGCTCTGGGTTCTTTCAGTCTCACTAGAAATTTTGTTCAAACTGATGAAGCAAAGTTAAAGTTTAGTGGATTTTCCATTGAAATTATGACTTTCTTTCTTCTGTGATGATGGGTTGCCAATGGTAGGAGAAGAGATCTGGGAAGAAGGTTCCAGCTGCATCACTGCTCATCATCGGTCCTGGGGTGCTGCAGGAGCAGCTTCTTCTCTCAGTGACACTTTCAAATGGAGAAGCACAAGCAGGAGATGAAAGGTGGGTGGAGTGGTGCATATTCAAATGGGCCAGACTGCTCCTAACATCAAAAGAGACTCAGTCCAAGAACTGGCCAAAGGGTTAATCAGATTCTTGCTGGGCCTAAGGCACTACTTCCATAATGACTTCTCTCTGTGCAAATGCACCCTGTAAATGTGGAGCCAGGGAGCGTGGGCAAGCTCCTAAATTTGCCACGGGCTTTGTGTTGGGCTAGGAATTGTCCTGTTTCCTTAAGCGTTGGACATTCAATGTCCAGACAGTGTGTCTTACCCAAATTGTGTCTGTACTGTGTTTCTGTTGCTTTTCATTTTTCCTAATATTTGTTCTCAGTGCATTGCACAAGGTTCTGATGTCTTTCCTCATTGGGTGAGTAACCAGGCTGGTGTGCTGTGCGGTGCACTTTTAATCTTTTTTGTTTAATCTCTAGAAATTAGGTAGCTAATTATGGTCTTGCTAAGTAAGACTTTGGAGAAGCTTTTCCTTATGATTTGCCTTTACAACTTTATATATATATGTCTTTATAATCTTATGCTTCTTCATGATTAAATGCTGCCATTATTTTACAATGTACATCCATGTATTGCCCTGGAATATCCCTTCTCAAGAGAAGAATAAATCATGGTAAGTAGATCTCAGGGAGGATATATCCATCTGGAATCCCTGTAAGTATTTCCTGAGTCAGCAGTTCCAAAATGGAAACCTTCATCTTCTTGAGGGTAAGCTGCATCGTAAAGCCCAGATGAATTAACCCCTAGCACCTTAATCTTCAAGAAGTGGAAACTCTGAGAGCTGTGTCCAGAAACGTGGATGTCAGGTGTGTCCAACCAGGCTTGTACCTTGGTTCTGGCAGGGAAACAGAGCTGGTGGTGACAAGGGTGAGAGGCAGAGAGCAGCCCGAGCCCTAGGAGGGTGAAGGTGGAAGCTCTTGGACACTGTCTGTTTTCCTGTGTGAGCTTTGGGCAGCAGAAGGCGCTGTCCTGTGTCCCACCAGGAGGATGGACAAGACCTGTCCCATCTGTTCCTCTCACCAGGGATGATCTCCTCACTTTGCAGGTGTAGGGGAACTGTTGGGCGGCAAAACTGACCAACCTTCCCATTTTCTCCCCACACTTCTGGGAGCAGCCAGTCCTGCAATGGGTTGTAAGAAGGAGCTGTACCCAGGTGCTGTGAACTTCAGCCTCCTGTTTAGCAATAGGTAAATGGCCTCTGAGCTTTGTTCGCAAGGGGTAATGCCTGTGCAGGACCTATATCCTTTGCATGAGTATCTTGATTTGGAAGGATACTCTTGTGCTAGGTTTTTTGTTTACAGCCCAGCTTATGCTCTGGCACAGATTTTGGAAGACAGTTGTAATTAACCACAGATATCTTAGGGTTAGCTTGTTTTTCAGTGATTAAAAAGAGCAGTTATTGTTACTTTGCACATTAACTTTTGTTAATGCTACTTTGTATGTTCACTTACCAAAGGCAAAAAGAACTGAAAGTGCCTCTGAATGCAAATCTGTAATATACAGTTCCTCTCATAGGTTCACCACAAAGGATCATGCCAACCTCCTGACAGCATGTGCAGCCCTATATTAAGCTATTTTAATGGCTCTTAATTCAGTTTTGATCATTAGAGCTTGTTCTTGAAGTCTGTATTTAAGATAGTCACTGGGAGTGCTGGATTAAATATCATCCACAGGCCTTAAAAAAATCTTGATAATGTCATTTCTATGAGGCACAAGGGGTGGGATTTGTTTGACTGTGTGCAGATTGCTCTAGGAGCTATCTACATCTATCCTACATCTATGCTAATCACATCATTTTCCCTTTATAACCAAAGAGGAGAAATAAGCACTTTAAGGGTATGAGTCAGCTGTTCTATTTCAGATATCTGGCATACGGTGAGATGAACTGCACCTTAAAAGGAACTATTACCCCTTAGTGACTTGAAAAGGAGCTTTGGTGACCAGTTCAGGTATAGATATGTGTACTGGTGATATAAAGAGAAGTGAATCCCACTGAGATGACTGACAGTAATTATGGGCATGCCTTGAAATAAATGAGCTCGAGCACTGCACATTTTACTCTTAGCCCTACCGCTGTTTGCATATGAAACAAGCTGGTGATACGCTATCATTAACACTGTTCTTGGTCTTCTCTTTCCTATCTCCACAGTAGGCTGCTGACAAGCCTGACTGGTCCTTTACAAGTAGAATTTGAGGTATTTGAAAAAAGACTGAGAAAAATGGGTCTGCATCCTGATAATTGTCAGAGTGAAGCCCTGGCTCCCTGCTTTTAGCCAAATTGAAATCTTCCATATGTGGGCTCGAATACCTTTGACTAAATTCTGGGAGTCAGACATTGCCACTGCAAGTGTAGCCATTGTTTTCTTGATGAACTTATTTTACCTTGTCTTTGCCTTTCTATCTATTTTCTGGGGCTGAGCTCTAAAGGGTTTTTCAAGAACCATTCACAGATACCAGCTGATGTCTCAGAAATCTGTGCAGCGTGGTAAAGTATCCACGTGTTGTGTGCTTCCTGCGTAATAGAGCACAGCCCTGCCCTAAAGTCTTCTGAAATAATGACTGGTTTTTAGACTCAAAAGGCTGCTCTGTAGAATTATGAGAACCAAAAAGGGGGCGAGGGGGAAGGAGGGGCATCCCTGCCCATGGCAGGGGGGTTGGAACTAGATGATCTTAAGGTCCTTTCCAACCCTAACTATTCTATGGTTCTATGATTCTAAGAATGCGAGAACAGTAAAAAACAACTAAATTTCCTGAAAAATGTGGTAAATAAAAAAAGACTTCCGTTTTCACCCACAAGATGGTGCCACTTCCTCAAGTTAAAGTACAAACTTCCTGTGAAAACACTATGAAAGTAACACATCAAATTAATCCCCACGAGAAGGGTGATAGAGTGCAGAAGTCCTACTAGTGCCTTTAAAATAATATTTAAATGGGATTTAAATGACCTATGGTCCTTGTGCTGTCCCTTTGCACAAGAGTAAGACACATCCTGCTTGAATTCAGGGGCTAGTCTATGTGACAGGAGCAGCCTTTTAGTGCACACTGTCACTGCTGGCTTTTCAGAGTTACAGTGCTCGGTCCGAATGAGTTTCAGTTTCTTTCCGTGCATGGTAAAAACAATTATTTAGCAAATGACAAAGCATTATATCTAAGGCAACGTACGAAAGGTGGGTGATCTGCACAGATATTACTGCAATTTCAACACAGCAGGCTTGCCAACATGTGGCTAAGAACGCACCTGAGAGCCTCCACTGCCTGGAACGATCAATCGGGTGGAAAGCTCCCAGCTCCCAGCTTTCCTTTAGGATACTGCTGGGTTTGCAAAATTGGCAGTTAGGAAAAAAAGATATACCACTTCTAAATTCTAAACTGAATGCATAGAAAGAGTGAAAAATCAGGACATTCAGTGTCTTTTATAGTCACTTCAGAAGGTCTTTTGGGATGGTAACTGCTGTTTGTTGTTTTCACCTCATTGCTGGTGGAAACTGAAAGAGTAAGAAACAAATGTATGGTTTTATGTAACACTTCAGATGTAAAAATATTGTGAAGTCAGATACGGAAAGACCAGGAGATGGCAAAAGATGCAGCCCCTTGGCATCTCTCTGGCCCGTCCTGGGCTCCCCTTTGCTCACACACTACGGTCCCTCTGGTGCCCTGGCCTTTGCCCTGACCTTCTCCCATACATACAGCAGCTTCTACCTGGTTCCCTGGTTACTTCCTGTCTCTGCTTTTCAACACACTCATTTAGTAGCTGTTTCCTCTGTGAGGCACCCAAAGAAATGCAGGGGAGCCAAACAGCATCACCCTGCTTTTATTTGGGGTTCAAGTATCCCAGAAAGAGTGTCTAATATGCAAAAACATTGGACAAATTTGACCATGTGTCATTGCTAGTCTAACAGATGATGAGAATGTGTTTTCATTTACTAAGAATAGAAGTGTAATTCTGAGTTTTATCATGCAAATCATAATCTGTATTTAAGGTGGAAAACTCAACCTTTTATTCAAATGAATTGTTGCCTGATTCTTCCTGAAAGTCAAAACACATAAGCTCCTATGTCGTTCCGGCAGTCTTGTGAGTTTTATTTGAGAGCATAGGCCGAAACTTCCTCCATTGACATGGTTAGGAACAGCAGTGTGAAATACTTAAATAGTTCAAAGTATTTTTATTTCTTAATGGGCGCTTCTGAAATGTAGAAACCCCAATACAAATAGCTGGATGACAAAGCATGAGGTCATCATCTGATCCATGAAATAAGTCATTGTCTCAAGGTAACCCTTCACTTGCGCACTGCCTTCTGCCTGGCCCGGGTGACACCGTGTCATCTATGTGGTAACCCCTAATTCTGTAGGGAACAGGTTATTCACCACCTGAGGCATGTTACTGAGGCAGCATTTACATTGCGTAAGTAAGTGTGGGGTTTTGCATGACTAAGGGTGGCTCCATAGAACCATTTCAGTTGAAAAGGACTTTTGAGATCACGGAGTTCAAGCATTAACCTAGCCACACCTTGCTTGTTTAGGCAACCTGCAAACCTAAGGATGTGTCCCAGCCTAAGTCACGCGGGGTGTTTGCCCGGTACCCAAGTAAGCCAGTTCCTTGTGGGAGCTCCCCATGTGCGTATGCACCCTGTGCTTGAAAAACTAAAACCAGTTCAAAGATGAGACAGAAACTCTTACGGGAAATGGCTGCACTACTTCCTTGATTTGCACAAAACTCTGGATCTGAGGTGATGTTGCAAGGCCCTTAGTTTTTGCTAGGAATGTAAGAAGCAAAATGTCATTTCACTTTAATTAAAATGAAACTTAATGCGTTTTTTTTTGTTGTTTTTTTTTTAAAAGATGAACAGGGAGAAGGGAGAAGGAAAACAGAAGCAGCTTCAAAATAAAGGCTAAGATTTTCAAGGAAGCAGATATAGTTTGGGTAAATCTGATTAGAAACCTCAGCACATCATATTTCAAAATACTTCCCCTTTATAATATCTTTTTTCCCCTTTTTTTTTCCTTTTTCCATATTTTTAAAGGAAAAGCCCTTTCATTTGGTAGCCTTTTAATTCATAATTAATGCCTTTTCTGTGGAAAGAAAAGTGTTGATTTCAGACAGTGGCTTTTGTTCTTCACAGTTAAAATTGAATCATATTTCCTTGTAAAGCAAAACAAAGCCCTCTGGTAGGAAGGGGAAGGAGGAAGGAATAGCAAATGCAGGAAAATACAGCTTCTGTATCTGGGTAGCTTTTGGAGCGCATGATCCAAACTGTGATCTTCAGGCCAGGAAAAACATTTGCCTTTTTGCTCTTACTTTCCTTTCTACAAGTTCATGGAAAACTTTTTTTCAGAACTAGATCTGATTGTTTGGGACTGTTTGTTCACTGGCTGCGCTAAGCTAAATGTAGCAGGGCTACGGCCCTCTGCCTGGCTAAGATGGGTTCTCGTTCAGACAGAATGCAGAAAGGATTGAGAAAACATAATGCGAAGAAGGAAAAGAAGCTGGGAAGGAAGTTCATTTGTTAGAAGGACGGTTGTTAGAAAAGGCTTCTGTCAGAGGCATGAGATGGCTTTCTCCCTACAACTGATTGCTGCTGCCTTTTTGGTGCCAGGGCTGCTGAGCACCGCCACTCCTGCACAGCTGCCACAGGGTGCTATGAGCATCGCCTGTTTGCTCTCTGGTTTAGCATGGTGCAATGAAGGGGTGCAGTGCCGGTGGATTCTGGGTGCTGGTTCACAGTTCCCCCATCCCTGTTTCATCTTCAGCACTTTGAGTCTTTCCTCTTTCACTTCTCCCGCACAAAGAGCTCGTAAAAGGCCAAGGGGCATGGCCAAAGCAAACACTTCTGCCAATTATCTGTATTTATCCTATTTCTACTTAGCTGACAAACAGCTTTCTGACAACATTTAATGAGTCTTAGTGTTCAAGAAAGAAAAAGGCTAAATAATTTCATAAAAGAGAATCTCTTGGGTTTATCCATAGTTTTTTGTTAGCTTTCCCACTTATCCATGTTATGGTTTACAGTACAGACTTTAGAAAATGAATCTCAAGCGTGAAGAGGATTTTGTTAGCAGTGGGTTTCTGATTGTGGTTTCTGTATATATATATTTATTATGTATGTATGTTTATATGTGTGTACAGAGATAAGCAAGGACTTATTTTCCACAAAAAAATTTTCTCAAGTGCTAATAATTCTTTATTAGCGTCCGAAAGTACCTCTTGTGGAAGTGAAAAATCTTGTTCTTCAGTATGGAGAAATAACCGGATCTCATGAGTTTCCTACAATCCTGCTTGTTTTCATGCCGTGTGAGAAAAATCCATGGAAGTTGTGGAGATACGATTTAGCTACAGGCCCTGCTTGTACAGCTTCTGCTTTCTGCCTGTCCAATAGAAACAGAAGAGTTGCCTCGCAGAAGTATGTGGGAAGCCACGGCTGTTCTCTCGCTTTCTCTTTAGTCAACATAAATTGATGCTTTTTTCTTCTTATTCATTTATTTCCTGCTGTTGCTTGAAAATGCCATCAGCTGCACAGGCCCGTGAGTCAGCCACCTCTCTGCATGGAGCTGAACAATAAATTCCATTTCTTCCTCCTTGCACTTTAAAGATAGCTTCATTCCTCTGTTCAAGCAGGAAAGAGGTCTGTTACTTGTTCTCTTCCTGTGTGATGAGATTGCCAGCTCCCTTTGGTGTGACAATGCAAATTCAATCTATGTTCTGAAAAAAAAATGAATCCACATTTTTTCTAAAGGAATGCCAAAATAATGGCAATATCACAGAAAAATAAAATAGGAGAAGGCCTTTGAGTAAAGCAGCTCTTCAGACAGCAGCATCTCAGACCTGGTGACTCTTATTTTCAAGAAAGTATGTTCAGCGCTTCAGCCCGGCTTTTCTATTTGTAATGCACCAAGGAGTTGGGAGCCACAGGTCTGATTTTGTGAGTTGTGAATAAAACATTTACCTCTCCAAATTATGTCCTGAGTGAGATAAGCTTATAAATGCGGCAAGCTTTGAGCTTTAAACACAGTTTCTATCTTTGTATTGCATCTTTGATGTTGTAGACATTACCATTGCTAGAGTAAGATCTCAGCTAAGTGCAAAGGCCAAGTATGCTGAGTGTATTCTCAGGAGCTCCTTGTAGTAATGCCTGAAGGCTGGGACTGAACAAACCAGATACATCCAGAGAATGTTACTGAAGTGCACACTTCTTGCATTTACCCATGGAATTGAGCATCTGTGGGAATGCAGAAGCATTGCTGTAGCATGTTCTGTCCTGAATGGATTTTTAGGTTCTTTGAAAAACCTAAGGAAAATGAAGGAGGTTATCTCTAATTTCTTATATTTTGCATTCAATTAAGAAGAATCATAAGGTGTTCCTTGGCCTGAATCTCCAACCTTATTGCAAAATTTCCTTATAACATTGTCAAATACCTGATTTTTCTCCTAATGAAAGCAGAGCACTAGTCCAAACTTCACATTGGCATTGGCTGATTTGTAAATGCCTTGGTATTCACAGGTCTGGCCTTTGTTTCACCCTAAAGCTGTGAACACCTACTGTCCTTTTCTGCATGGCAGAAATGCCACTCACACACAGGTTGTCCATATGTTATTCAGAGAGACTCCTACTGTGTATATATATATATATGCACACATATATATGTGGTTTGGCAGTGTGGGTTGTGTTGGCAATTCAGCAGCAGGCAGGCTGATGCCTCGTAGCAAAATAAGTGGCATAGGTTGGATTTGGCCCTGCAGCTTGAGGGAGGTGGATATGACACTGGATAAGAAGCTGAGTGCCAGCAATGGTCGCCAAGCACTTTTCGGCATTGGTGTCCTGAGCACCCTTAACTTGAGCCAAATTTCCCCGAAAGCCTGTCACAATGGGGTGCTGCTCCCCCAAAAGATGCCAGTGATAAGCACTGCCAAAAAGACAGCCAACAGTCGGTACCAGTGTCCCAGATGTGTCCCTGTCCAAACAAAGCTGGCAGAGGCAGTTTATTCTGTCTCACACTTAGCTAGATATTTTTGGGGGTGTTCTACTTTATACAGTCATAAGATCAAATGTGCAGTATTTATGATTAAATGTGTTCAGAAATCCAAGAGAGAGACCTAATCCCTTAACCCTCTAACCCTTGAAGGGAGAGATTTATAAAATTACATTAGGGCTTAAAGTGCCAATAAGTAATAATGTTTTCAAAAGCAACAAGCCTGGTTGAGTGCTATCAGTCTATGCTCAAAGGTAGTAAGTGTCTGACTGCACTGAAATCACCAGTAAACAGCAATTATATATTTGAATAATTTCATGTATATGAGACTTAATCCTATGAGGCCCAATTGGCTCAACTGCATTTAGCAATGTCAGTTTGCATGTTTAGGCGATGATGTGCCTTTGAAATCTGGCCACAGGGGCATGAGCCCTCTTACTTCACATTAAATAAAATGGATCCTTGGGAGTGGAATTCAGTTCAGGGACATGTATGGACTTGAAGTGAAGCCCATGGCCCACAGGTCTAATCAACTGGGAAATGTTTCTTTAGAAATCAGTATTAAAACTCAATCTAATACTGGATAATTCCCACACCCCTTGTCAGCCTTCTCAGCTGCGGAGAGTAAGGAGCTATTCTGTAAGCAGTGTTGAATTTATTTTTTTCTGAAGTTCTTCAAAGTAATTTTGTTACCAGATGTATATTCTGCATAGAACTGCTATATTAGTCCAGTTGTTTAATAAGACGTGAGCTTCTTAGAAGCATTTATTGTTCAGAATGCATTTGTGACATGTTGTAGAACCTGGACTTTAACATACATCACAACTTCATGGTTTTGTTATTGTCTTTAAGCACTAATATTAATAACTACTTGGTAATTAATTAGGAAACATGCATTCTAATGATTTTGTCTGTTAACTGGAAAAAAACCCAACCCAACAAACCAAAACCCAACCAATTCTGCATTTGAGAACAGACTGAATTTTATTCATGTGGCAATCCGTATTGCTAATGTGATTTCCTGAGGCATTTCTCAGTGCATAGGAAGCTGGATTATAGTTATCCGGAATGAAATTTGAAATAAAAATGTCGTTATTTTTAGATGGGTAATAAGAGGTTGAGCTTCGTTTTGAGCTCTAAACAAATACTGCTGTACATAAAGTATAGCTTTCGTCCTCAAATTCCTTCCATTAACGATCTTAGTTTCATTTGTAATACACATAAACAGAGGCACAAGTCCCTCCCTGAATTATTCCCCCAACAGTCTGTCCCTACAGTTCCTCTCTTCTGCTGCAGCCTGTTGTTCCTTGTGTCCCACAGGACATTTTCTGCATGGCTGGGGTGAGGTCTGGTTGCCGAGAAGGAGCAGAACTTGGGAAGGCTCCTGATGTAGATGCCCACCACCCAAGTTCAGGGAGACGTGGCAAGGCTGCTCCAGGCTTTCGCATTTAGCAGGAGCTTTGTACCGCACAGGAGAGGTTGGCTGGAGCCAGACTGCAAATCCTGGTGTCATTCTCCTCCTCCCTGTCAGAATTACATATATAGGTGGAGAGGCATCCCTTTGTCAGCTGGCGGGAATTGATAGCTGCTGACTCATGGCTATTGTTGCACCTCCCTCGTGATCTCCGTTTCTCAAATACTGAAGGTAACTGCATCGAGTAAAAATAACAACAGCAACAAAACACCCTGAGGTCTTAGTGCCGACACAAATGTAGGTGGAAAGAAAGCTGAAAACCTGTGGTGGGTTGGAGTATTACACTGACTTTTACTAAGTACTAGTACTGCCATCAAGTAGCATTGTAAAATGGACACTGCTTGTTCTCAAACCTGCTTCTTCCAATCTGGGTTGTTGGGGCTGTTTCATGATCCTGAACACACACATTTTGCTCTTGCTGGCTTTTTCCGCCAGTGGTTGGAGGGGTTCCTTTTGCTCCAGCAGCTCAGAGCACTGCGCCAATGACTTGTGATTCCTTGAAGAAGCGACTTCTTGAACTGGCTTTGTCTCCTTTTTATCCTGTAGGATTCACTTCTCTGTGGTTCTGAGTAAATCCCTGGAGTAGTATCTTCGTACGTGCCAGCCATTTATGTCAAACGTATTGTTCTTTCCCACTTCAGTCAAAGAAATGTGATACTTTCCACTGGCTTATCTGAACCTTTTTTTTTCCACCCTACCACTCTAAGTGTGTTCAGGTCTATTCTTAGACTATACCAAAGATTTCACCTACATGTGTATACAAACCAAATACATGTGCACAGCTTGTATATATTTTACTCTTACAAACTGATATTTTAATACCATTTAATTGAAAAGTTATTCTTCATGTGTTTGAACAGATAAAACAAAGAGAATAATGGAAATCAGTTCCTTGTGAATTATTCCTTTGCTTCATATTGTTCCACCTGAGTGCAGGATAAGAAAAAGGAAAATGTTTACTGGAGTGAAGCGGAACCCAGAAAAAGAATGAAGGTAAAAGGGAAGTATCATTGCAGCGCTGGCAAAGCTGAGCTATGCAGAGCCAAGGCTCCAAGGAGATGCTAACCTTCACAAGTAGGGTAAAGGGTATAGTAAGGGGGGTATGGGCAGCCCCTGGCTTAGCAGCCAATGTCCAAGGGAAAAATACAGCTAGGAACACCTTGAGAAAGAGGCGTTTCGCACATGCATCTGGTTGGTCTCCACTCCCAAGCCTACAGACTGAGATGATTGGGCTGAAGAGACCTTTACAATGGCTTAAAAAGGAAGACAAATGTAAGGCCAAGTATGATGAGCCATCTGTTTAATGTTACCCTTTGTGTTATGTTCTATTTTAGGTGAATAAATTGTGCTTTGTTTTGAACAAAGCAGCTCCAGGATGGGAACCTGGCTTGTGAGGGACACCTCAGAAGCGTGGCATGGCTGGGAGAGCTGTTAAATGCACCTTCTAGCATACCTACAGAAGGTGTGGGGCAACAGTCAGTAATGAGAAGTTATTTCAGCCTTTCCATTGTAGAAGCATGGTACAGGCACAAGTCTGTCTGTCTGTCTGTGTAACTGCACATCCTTTCCTGACAGCAAGCATCATGAGGGGATCAGGTCTCAGAGACCATCTCATCTCTACCCGTTGATGGAAACAACCTGCTGAGTAAAAGGCAAGAAAAGAAAGGGACTCATGCTGCAAGATGGAACCAGTGCAGGAGAGATCTACTGTACATGCCTCAGCCATGAGAAAACTTAAGTTGGAGCTCAGTTAAGGATAAGGCACAGGCCCATAATAAACTTGCCTTTATTATTCCCAGGGCCTGGGGAGCTACTTGTTTCCTATTTAATTCAAATAGCCATGCAGATTCAGAGATAAATGTGGCAACAACAACAACAAAAATGTCTGTAGTTGTTCCAATAATTCCCTGTACTTGTTTCCTGTATTTATTTCAAATTTAATACTTAAATGGCAAAGCCATGCTTGACGAGATGAGGAAACCCAGGGTTTCCTTCTTTTACACTTCTCAGTTCCCACATGGGATATGGACATTTCTGACATCCTTGTCTGCACTGTTATGATACACAAATGCCTTTGATCATCATACTTTTCTGCGAGGGGACTCCTTGTATCCTTATACATCTGATGGAGTTTTGACTGGTCATTGAACTAAGATGTAGCTATTTAAGCTGTTGTTATGCTGAATCATTTTAAAAACCTCTTGTATGAGCTAGTCCCTCCTGCCTTGCTTTGGTCACTCACACCATCCCATGGCACTCAGCCACTGGTTCCTGGGGTCTACTTGCAGGTGTCATATCCAGGGAATAGCAAAGACTGAGCATTTCAGATGAAGTTTTAGGGAGGTTTGTGCCTAAACCATAGAATCATAGAATCACTTAGTTTGGAAAAGACCCTTAAGATCACTGAGTCCAACTGTTAACCTAACACTACCAAGTCCACCACTAAACCACGTCTCTAAGTGTCACATCTACACATCTTTAGTTACCTCCCATGATGGTGACTGAAACACTTCCCTGGGTAGCCTGTTCCAATGCCTGACAACCCTTTCGGTGAAGAAATTTTTCCAAATACCTGATCTAAACCTCCCCTCATGTAACTTGAGGCCATTTCCTTTTGTTCTATTGCTTGTTGCCTGGGGGAAGGGACCAACCACCAGCTCCTTACAACCTCCTTTCTGCAGCTGTAGAGAGTGATAAGGTCCCCCTGAGCTTCCCTTTCTCCATGCTAAACAACCCCAATTCCCTCATCTGCTCCTCACCGGACTTGTGCTCTAGGCCCTTCACCAACTTCACTGATCTTCTTTGGACACACTCCAGCACCTCAATGCCTCTCTTGTAGTGAGAGACAAAGAACTGAACACATGATTCAAGGTGCAGCCTCATCAGTGCTGAGTGTAGGGTGGTGATCCCTTCCCTGGCCCTGCTGGCTGTGCTGTCCCTGATACATGCCAGGATGCTGTTGGCCTTCTTGGCTGCCTGGGCGCAAGCTGGCTCACGTTCAGCCACTGTCAACCAACACCTGCAGGTCCTTTTCCACTGAGAAGCTTTGAGCCACTCTTTCCAAAGCCTGTAGCATTGCATGGGGTTGTTGTGACCCAAGTGCAGGACTTGGCACTGAGCCTTGTTGAACCTCGTACCACTGGCGAGAGCCCATTGATCCAGCCTGTCCCAGCTGGATCTGCAGAGCCTTCCTCCCCTCCAGCAGATCAACACTCCTGCCCAACTTCGTGTCATCTGCAGACTTAGGGTGCACTCGATCCCCTCATCCAGATCATTGATAAAGATATTAAACAGGATTAGTCCCAGTATTGAACCCTGGGGAGCACCACCTGTGACCAGCAGCCAACTCGATTCAGCTCTATTCACCACAACTCTTTAGCTGTGGCCATCCAGACACTTCTCTAAATAGCTCTTTCTGAACTATTTTATGTGCTTGGTTTTGAAAGCATCCCTGCTTCTCCCTGCACCACAGTGACCAAGCTGTCCCTGCTGTTAATGCCTGTTGCTGTTGATTTCAGAGCATGTAACTCTCAAAACGCAACTTAATCCTTCCCAAATACCGGTCTGGTGGTTCTTTTATCAAGCCATAAAAGCAGGCAATACAAACTTTTTAGAGCAAGAGCCAGGATGCTTACAAGTAATGGAGCTAACTTTTTAATGAATTTATTTGCTTATTTTGCAATGACATGGTGAGTGCTTAGGTAAAATTCTGCCCTTCTCTTCAGATGCCCTCAGTTCTCATTAGTTAAAAGCCCACTCATTAGGAAGAGCACATTCCTGGGACAAACACATCAGCTGTTGTAAATTGTTCCGCCAAAGTTTTCTGCTGTTCACTGATTTAATAGAGGTAAGTGCCATGTTATTTCCTCAATTAATAATCAATAAAGACAAAATTTTCAGTTCTGATTATAATCTACCTGTTAGGAAGGCTTTCGGTGGGTTTTTTTTTCCTGTAGCATGCCCATATTGGACTATATTTCTTTTTTTTTCCTGTCAAACTTGGTGCTTTACACTCCAATGTGTCACAGCAATTTTTAATTAGAAAAGTGATCGTGAAAAGCTCTCTGTCAATAAAATGTACATTTGAGAAACAAGAGTAATGTTTTGACTTTAACGGTGTTCAGAATTTGATTACTCAATTTAATACTAAAATGCACTGGGTTGTGCATGCAATGCTATACCTCTAGAAAGCAGTTAATCATATGTTGGTCGGGTATTTAATTCCATATGAACGATAAAAAAATACTTTCATTATAAGCAAGCCATTCTGGGCAATCGTTTCAAGATAACTGACAGTAAGGCAGTCCCTCATCATCAAACAGTGTGCTTTAAAGTAATCTCAAAAGGAGCCCAGAGGAGGATGCAGTTAGTTGTTTGGCAATGAGTTCTGTTTGTTGATGATTTGTGTTCATATATTGTGCTGGGTATTTGCAGAGCTAGAGATATTTTTAATTCATCTGTTTGAGACAGTGTAGATGCCAGACAAGCTGTGTATTGGCATGCAAATAAAGTCTTTAGTTAATTTCACCTCAAATGCTTTATGCATAGTTCTCAAATTGTCCTGAGTTTCTGCGCAGCAAAGCAATATTCTCTTTTTTGTTATCCAAAGAATAGGAATTATTCACTGCAAACAGAGATTTACAGTGGAAAAACACAACTGTTTAAAGCATTTGCCAACATAGGAGGGTTTTCTTAAAGGACACATTTTTCCTCTCACAAGATTATAAATGCTTAATAACTTCATTAATTCATCTGGAATATTTCCAGATTTACACCCCTCAATTAATTTCAATTGAATTTTCTTGAATTACACCATCTGAAAGCAGAATTTATCTTTGAGAGCGTTAAAGTTAATTTAGCTTACAGCATTTTCTCTGGAATATGCCAAGGCCTGATTGTAGGAATTCTCTGTATTATCAAATTGACTTAATTTTCTCTCTTATAAGTGCCTCTAATGACAATAAACCTTTCAGAAAGTGAATGTGTGAATTAAGCAGATGGTGTGAAAGAAGCTAAATTTTAATGCTTTGCAACAATGTAAACTCATGTATTATTTATTGCACAGTATTACCCATTCATACATTCTTATAAGCTATTAAAATTACATGCCAGAAGCTAGGATATACTCCATTAGTGCCAACTGGTGTTCATGATCTTCAGTTGAAAGTATTTAGTAATAAATTAAAAGGAAAATCTATAAAACAGAAAGAACTTCTTTTCATAATACTGCTGGTAGGCATTTTTCACCCACCAAGGGTCAGAGCCAGAAGAATGGTACACTGAACACTGCTGAGGACATTAGTCTTAATTATTCAAGGAGTTAAGGCTTTAACAGCCCTGACAATCAATATGGCTCCTCAAGAAGGCAAAAAACCACAATTTATTTTCCCCCTTTATTATTTGCATGTTGGGGAAGAAATAAATATTAAAATTGCACAGAAAAAGTTATAGTTTTAACATAAATTTTACAACTTTAAATATTGAGAATATTTTTTCTACGATATATTTGTCTTCAGTTTATAATGCAATAGAGGCAGATGGAATGGAATTGAAAATAACAATGCATCAGGCTTCTTAATAAAAAAATAAATCAGTATTTCATATGTTAGATACAATCTAAAATCATGTATTAGCTATGTAAAATGGTTTAATACTCTAGATTTTATATACTTTCATCTACTCAAAAAATACTTATTTTACTCAATCCTTCAGTGATTGAAAAATTGCTTGTGGCACATACATATTTAATCTCCCTTTACTGCAGAGACAGATTTAACCATATTACTTTATCTTTCCCTGGTATTCAAAGTGTCATCAATGATTTGCAGTGATTTAAAATGACAGGACAACCTTTTAACTAAAATAGTACTGTGAGCCATGACCTGTATCTTAATTTTCCCTCTGTCACTGATTCATTAGTAAATCACTGGAAAGTTTCAGTATCCCAATACTGAACGTTTTTCTCTCCAGAAGGAAATTATGAATTAACATTTGAGAAACACTTTGAGTTCCCTGTGCTAAAGGCGGTGGGTCAGTGAGGTAGAAGAGACAGGAGAGAGGGAAATCCCCAGCCCTGGCAGCCTCCACTGCTTGTGTGTGAGCACCAAGCAAGGACAAGCTGACCCCACACTCCCGTTTGTGACTGACCAGCTGGTACCCAGCCTTGAACAGCTAGATCCAACAGAAAAAGAGGACATAGGCTCCAAAGACGGGATATGAAGGAGCATTGGGCCAGTAGATGTTTAGGGTGCCAAAACTGCACATGTGGAAGGGGAAAGGTCAAACGTTTCACTAGTGGTGCTTTGGTGACAATGCAGGTGTCTTTACCTGTGTCTGTGAGATCTGGAAGTGATGAGACTATGCTGAGGGTTTGTTGCTGGTAGTGAGGACCTATGGCAGCTGGGATAGGCGGGATAGCCTGACTTTCACTATCCCGTGCCATTGTTTCTCGCTTTTAAACACAACTAAACTCTCTGTCATTTTGGAAATGAATGTCAAGCTGGAAATGAAAAGTTACGAGTGTCCTGGTTTTACTGAAGGTTATACTGGCTTGAAAGTACTTAAAGGATGGAATTGTGCTTCTATGAAACCAGTCCTGCAGCCGAAGGTGGGGTAAAATGCCTTCAGCGTTTATTGTGCTGAGTAGCCCTCAGTTTTGTTAGTACTAGTGCTGTCTTCGCATAAGAAACAATGTGTGTCAAAATGTAAGAGCCTGGCCTCTGACAACTACCCGACAAAGATGTTAGACTAGGATAGACCAGGACACGTGGAGTACTGAAGTGGCTATTGTTAATAGAAGTGAATTATGGGTTCCATGGAAAGAATATCTTTTTGATACCAATGCTTTTCTCCTTTGTTCCCACGCTTCCTTACAGTCTTTTCTCTCAATTTAAGGCATGATGTGAGCTCCACATAACAGAAACAACAAAGCTAAACAGGAAATGCCTAAGCAGATCTCTGGCCCAAATATGACTTACTGTAAAACTGTGACACACACCCAAGAATGTCCTCTGGCATTTTCCATTTGCTTTAAGGTGAATAATCCACAGTTTACAAAAACATCAGCAGTGATAGCGTGGGCCTGATTCCCCATCTCCCTGCTTTCTGAATTTATTCTTATGTATTTTGCACAAAAACAAAGAGATGCTGCATTGTGTCTTGCAACCCGGTGTCTGTGTTCACCGATTGGAAGTGAACTGTAATGCAAATTGCTAAAGAAAGAGTCAATTGTATGTTTATTTTTGTACTTCTATTCATTTGTAAAGAAGGCCGCAAGCATAGAATCATAGAACGGTTTTGTTTGGAAGGGACCTTAGGGATCACCCGGTTCTAAACTCCCTGCCATGGACCCGGACACCTTCCACTAGATCAGGTTGCTCAAAGCCCCATTGTATTGGAATACATGGTGCGCAAATAAGTCTCTTTAGGGTGAGAGTCTGTATTTTTTACTAATTTTAAGCTGTTTATTTTGGAATCCAAGTGTGCAATTAGATTGTTTAGTTCAGCTGTTATCAACTATTTGGAAATGGAAATATGGTGGAATTCTGACTAATAAACACAGTTGAAATAAAGGTTTGACTAAGTTAACAGCATCTGCTTGGAAAAAGCGAACGTTCTCTTGTTTCTTCTTATAAAAATGAAGAAAAGAATATGCAGAAACAAACTTGGTTTTGCTAGTCAAGAAATGCTGAATTTCACCACACTCATCAAAGGATATATTGACATCCAGCCGTAACCTGCTTCATGCTAAACTGCATAACAGAAACTGATGCAAATAGAAAACTGCATGGTTTTTGTGCAGATATGATGCAAAGTTTCCTGAATACAATAAAAAAACAACCTCATCAACTTAATGGATTTGTGGTCAGGCTCCATTTCTTTCACTTATGAAGAATTCATTTTTGTTTTTAGAATATAGAGCAGAAACACTGAGAACAGTTTCTGCTCTGAAAAATTGTACTGCCTCAGAAAGCTATGTGCATCTTTGGAAAGTTAAATTAACCATGATAATACGCCATTGAATCAGAAAAATGGGAGAATTTGGATTAAGGTTGATAATGTGCTTCAAGAAGGAACCGTTAGTGTCTGTGCTCATTAAAAAAACAGGGTTTAAAGCAGTCCCAATTAGTGCCGATGCATGAAACTACAAAGTCCAAAGATACAGCAGTGGAAACTGTGATAAAAGATGTTTTGTTCTCGTTTAGAGGTTCTTTTGTGCATTTGTGAGAGAACAGATAGTTTTTTCTCCTCCTTCAGAACTATAGCCTTACCTGCTTCTTTGAAAACTTGCTTCACTTGGCTTCAGGTGGCTTTTTGAAGAAAAAACGAGCAAATAACATCAGAATTAATTGCAGATCAATGCAACTGGAATGGAACTCTTTCCAAGTACAATCTTTTTGAATTGTCTCCTCTTTAAGGAATTGTATATATGGGATTATCTCCTGTGTGTAATAGAAAGTAGCAGGAAAAGGGAGATGCTTTAGCCATCTGAAAGATGGACACTTATTACCTCCTTTTCTAGGTTAATGCAGGCAGCTGAGTGACTACTTCCATATAGCATTAAATAGGAATTTATATAGTAGCTTTGAGAAGTGTCCAGTATTCACTGGAGGACCCTGAATGATCCATGACCCGATCTTTAACTTCTACATAGCTTAAACACGATTAGACAGATTCTTGCCTTTCTTTTTTGTAGGATTCAGCTTGGGGATGCAGACATCTGCATGCCTACAGTCAAGCAAGGTATCCAGGCTTCTTCATGACTTCAAGGGAGATTTGGTCAATCTAGTCGAAAGACCCTTGAGGACTATCCAACATGTCCTGAGATAAATATCTTCATTTTGCTACTTGTGAAGTACTTGGTCCTGCGTAACCAGCTCTAGATGATCCTGCTTGAGCAGGGGGTTGGAACAGATGTTCCCCACAAGTCTCTCCCAACCTCAACCATTCTGTGATGCTGTGATTTTAAAGCCTTGTCAGGGACAGTGACAAGAATTAGCCAGGAACTAAAAATATAACTTAACATTATCCTGTACTATTATTTTCTGGCTTATCTTTGTTATGATTTATTATCTGCAATGTTGTAATGCTTAGGGCTGTCAGATCTAGGCAAGAACTGTACTGTATTAATAATTATACCTGACAAAAAGACCTAATTATATGTACATAATAGCACAAGGCTGAACAGTATCAGCATTTGGATTGTGGGAACAAGCAGCTGGGATCTTTTCCCAAATTTTTTCTTCTGCAGAAATTCACTAAAGGTCTTTTCTCTCTCTCCTGGTGCTCCTCCCATTTCATCTGAGCTATCGCTTTTTGGGAAAATCTTTGTTTGTATTACGAGCTTGTTCTCATGCACTGCAAAGCAATCCAGCTCAAATCATGAAAAAGCTCTTGCAGATGTACAAAGCGAGTTTGCTGCATCAAAGAATGAGTGCAAAGTCCTTTGATGCATTCATCAGTTTGTATAAAACAGGAAGGAAAAGACAGTTTTGGTGGCTTTTGTTTTTGTTGTTGTTTGGTTTTTCTCAGCCTATGGTATTACTTAGATGATTATGCAAGACTCTGCAGGAAATCAGAAAAAGATACCAGTTTCAAGCACATGACTTCCTTCCGGCAGATCAGTGAAGTGAAAATAACCTGGCATCCTTTTCCGACAGGCATGCTTGTAGGTAGCACCAGCCTGATGGCCTGTAGCAACGGCCCATTTCACTCAAGGACGTTATCCTTAATTGGATCTAAACAATTGTGTGCAAAGTTTCAAAACTTGGGTGCTAAATCTATATTTAGGCAGGCAAAGCAAGCAGCCAGAGAGCAGGCAAGGAAACAAGAACATAAATCCCTAGCTTGCTAACGAGGGCTTGCTGCTGGGGGGTCCTGCCTGGTGGCCTCTTGCAGTCCTGCTCTTCACTTTGCTATCCCTAGCCACTGTTTACTGCAGATTGACTTCCTCCACCTCTTAGGAAGGTTCTCGTGTCCCAGGCCACATGTCAGGAGGACTCAATGCTTTTCTGGGTCTGAGGATGGAAAAACACGAGGCTGGTGTTAGAGGAGAGAAAGGCTGTTCTATAGGAGGCAAAAAGACAAGTAGAGACTTTAGGGAAATGCAGATCAGGAGAGCAGCGGCAGATAGGAGAAAAAACAGCAAACCCAGAGGACTGGAAGAATGGCAAGGAAGGACAAATTACAGGGGGAGAAATACTGGCTTTTATTACTTAACGAAAGCCAACAAGTTTTCCAACAGTGAAAAAACAGTGAAAAAGTGGTTTTCTTTAATAAGCCTGCTGGCAGATTTGGATCAGGGTACCTACAGCCTTCCTGTAGATCTGGCATCCCATTACAGAATAAAGGTAATATCCAAGGAGTACTAAAAAATCTAGAATTTAGAGTGGTGTGTTGACTACAGTGGTTTGGAAAGCAAGAAACCTGCAGATCCCGGCTGTGAACTAATGGATGGGTACGTGCAAAGAGCTCTCCTTATCTAGGAAAAGTTAGGATATGAACTGGTTGGTGTTAACTGAGTGAGAAAATACTAGTGACAAGTGAAGCTAGGCTAATTGCAGCAAGATCTTTGGGTCTGACTTTACAGGCAAGGAAAGAAGTCGATAAAAATGGATGTAAAGTACGAAAATGCCCAGTTTCAGGACATTTCAAATTCATATGGCTAGTGCATGAATTAAACCTGCACTGCAGAAAGTGATTGCAATGGTTTAACATGTGTCTAAACTGGAGAAACTTGACAGATGAAGTTAATAATTGAGAAGGATAAACCATGTCATACTATATATGAGGTAATATTCATAACAGCAAGCAATTTTTATCATCTCTGGATTCAAGCCGATTTATCAGCTGGACCCCACTGTGTAATGTTTGCTCATCAGCTCCAATAACAGGCACTGTACTCCCCAGCAAAGAGACCTGAATGACAGCCCCAGGACAGGGCTGAGCAGTGCTTCCCTGGGGAAGAAGCAGGAGCAGTATTCTGGAGCAGCTGACTGCAGGCAGGGGGCGGACAGCTGTCCCGTGGTTCGCAAAGTAGGGCTGGGGTGCTGGGGGTGCCGGCAGCCCTGTAGCTCTTGCTCCTCCCAGAGTACTGATAGTCCCCAAGCCAGTGTGACAGTCAGGGATAACAGCACATCCTGAAAGGAATAATACACTAATAGGCCCCTACTTCTACAAACTAGGTTCCTTTTTAAAGATGGAGCGTGCTTTTTTGGCTAATTCAGATCTACTTAACATAATTGTTTTTCTTCAATATACTGATATTTAATTTGCTTTAAGTATAATCAGTAGCTTAAACCATGAAGTCATTAACAGTATCACCCTACTAGCCTGAAGATTGGTTATCACTATTGCATTTATTCATTTAGAAAAAGAAAATTAAAGTGTAGGTAACAATACACTTTTTTTTTCAGATATGCTGAAAATTGGAGCATTTCTGTGTTCCCGATTAATTTGTGTGAGTTACAAGTGTCTGCCTTTTGTTTAAGTTACTATTCCTGTCGTGACCATTAGCATATACAGATATTAAAGAAGGCATTTGCCCCACTGTAATGATATTCTAGGCAAGTCTAGACTGTAGCAGACTGGTAGCTTGGAAGCTGAAGTTTCAAATGATCAGCACATTCATCTTTATATTGTTGTTTTTAAGTTATTCTTCCATTAGCTATGTTTTTGAAGATGCCAAGGAGCAAATGAGTGTTAAGGAAAGGTCTGAATAAACTGTGGGAGGTGTCTGGGTGAGAGGGAAAGACATAAAAAAGCTGAGCGTCAGAACAGACAGTGAAGTCTATCAAAAAGTCTTTGAAAGCGTTTGATAATAGGCTTAATTCCTGCAAGATCACAGTTTTGCACTTTTCTCTGTGCTGGGTATAATGCTAACATAAGCAAATCAAACCAAAAGACATCCCTTTGCCATCCTATCTGCCTCCAGGGTGGCTACTGCCCTTCTAACATGTCTTGTTTGATTTTTCTTTTCAAAGACACACCATAACAGTTTCCCAGAAAAGCCCCATGCCATGGATGCTTGGGTCAGATGGTTAGCAGTGGCAGTGCTGCTCGCTACGGTTGATGCTCAGCTGCCAAAGCCAGCACGGGCCCCTCTGGTTCTGCACAAGCCTTTCATGGTTGTTTGGAATGCGCCGACAGAGCAGTGCAGGCTGCGGTACAAGGTGGACCTGGATCTCAGTATTTTTGACATTGTATCCAACACCAATGAGACTCTGAGTGGATCCAATGTGACAATCTTCTATCACACGCATCTGGGATACTATCCCTATTACTCAGATAATGGAGATCCTGTCAATGGAGGGGTGCCGCAGAATGAAAGTCTTATCAAACACCTTAATAAAGCAAAGTCTGACATTGACTACTGCATACCTATGAAGAAATTCCAGGGACTTGCAGTCATTGACTGGGAAAACTGGAGGCCCCAGTGGGATAGGAACTGGGGTAACAAAAGCATATATAGAAATAAGTCTCTTGAGATGGTTAGGAAACGGCATCCTCAGTGGTCAGAGGACAGAATTAGGAAAGTGGCTAAAGAGGAATTTGAAAATGCTGGCAAGAGTTTTATGAACAACACCATCCTTCTGGCTGAGCACATGAGACCAAACGGTTTGTGGGGTTACTACCTTTACCCAGACTGCTACAATTATGATTACAAAGAACACCCTCAAACATACACAGGGAAATGCCCAGCCATTGAGTCTGCGCGCAATGATCTCCTCCTTTGGCTGTGGAAGGAAAGCACTGCTCTCTACCCTTCTATATACCTGGATTATATACTGAAGTCTAGTCCAAATGCACTAAAATTTGTTCACTATCGGGTTAAGGAGGCAATACGTGTTGCCTCAATGGCTAGAAAAGACTATGTTTTGCCTGTGTTTGTTTACTCCAGGCCATTTTATGCCTATACTTTTCATGTTTTAACAGAGGTAAGCAGACAGTTTTAGAAATGCAGAGAGTAGAAAAAGCCCTCTTAGGAAAAATACTTGCTAAAATTTTTCCTCTATAACAGTATTTATTTATTTGGTTTTCATATTTAAGGTGGCCCTTCTAAAAGGAAGGACTGTACAGTCTCTACACCTTTCAAGAGTTAATACTGCAGTGCTTTGGTCTACTTATGTAGGATAACCTTGTATATCTTTAATGAGGGTAATTTAGAAAGAAAGTACAAATAAACCATTTCCTTAAGGAAGTAATTCATTCCGATATTTTAATTCTTCAGGACAGCTTGTGAAATGAACTTGACAAATTTTCGTGAAGTTTAAAACTAATTAGTGTAATGGAAAGATAAACTTTCATGAGAAAGGAGCCTCAGGGCTTTTTTGTTTATCTGAATGTAAATTCATTCAGTATAGAAATAAACCGTCAAGTAAACTAGTCTGGCCTGGAGTTCCTAATTCCTGCAGGGTGAGCATTGGCCATCTCACTTTTCAGAGGTACAACATGTTCAAATATCTTCATGATCCAACATTTAGTGCTAACACTGTGGAGTTCATTTAATAAAGAAACCAAATTTTTGAGTCATGCAACGTTCCTTCAACCCATGATCAAGTGCAATAAATATACAGTGTTCACAACACTGATCGTAAAAATACATGCTTACAAACCCCAGACTTTCTGGATGTGTAATGATTGTGGCTCTGCCTGCTTATGCACATAACAGAGAGGCACAGATGCTTATTAATTTCTCCAGTAGTTGTCCCAAGTTCCAAAAGTTTTACTTTGATCTCTGTCAGCTCCATGAGAGGGCAGGGAATCTGGGGCAGGATCCTTGATGGCTCAGGACATGTGGGGGTGCTTCCTCCCTTTGGTTTATGGAGAGCTGTGTGAGAGCTTGCTTCTGCTGCTGATAGAGACGAGTTATTGACTCAAACTAGAACTGCCAAAGAAAGAGAAGAGGTAAGGGAAAAAGCAACAGCCAGTCCAGCTGACAATCCACTGTAGTCATTAATAGAGCAGGATGACAAGTAACAAATGATGAATAATGAATAACAGTTCTCTCGTTCACCTACAGATAGTATTTCCGATTAACAGGTGTGCGTGTGTACAGAGGCCAGTCCCTGCAACCACGCTAGGCTTGTGCTACCACTCCTGAATACAGAAAAAGCATGTCTGTAACTAAGACTGGTCAGAATTTAAAGGAAAGATTACAGATTTATTTCTCTTGCCTCAGCATGCAACTAGAACTGACTGTCCTGCTTCCTCTCAGGCTCTAAACCAGAAATGCATTAGCTCATCTATTTTTTTACTGTCCAAAGCAGTCATTTGGCTAATCAACGGAGAAGCACTGATAGAAACTAAAGCTTCTTCCTCCCTGCCAAATCATCTCTCTGCTTGGAGATAGTCCAGCATAATCTTGAGGATCTTTGGTTGTTGCACACTGCCCCCAGAAGCTTGAAAGAGAATGAGCAACAGAAGGGAAGAGGCTTTGTTGACTGGTTTATCACTTGGAGAAACACCAGACACCTCAGTGGCAGCTGACCCATAAAGTTGCCTCCTCAGGACAGTCCTCTAACATGGATGGATGAGCGTCTGGTACAAGGAGTGAAATAGGATTGCCACAGAGACAAATGCCAAGATGCTCATATTTAAAATGATATCTAACATTCTTTAAACTTGCATGTATTCTTCCATATGAGGTACTTCTTAATCTCAGACAGAAGAGCTGTGCCAATGAGCCCCCACTAATGCCAAGCTGTGCTGCGTGAGAAGTGGTGCTAGGTTCAGTCCCAAAATCAGGCCTGCTGTATCTGAGGCTGCTGGTAGAGCTCGTGTGCCTCACCTGAGGCTTCAGAGAGGTATGTCACTATCTCTGCTCCCACTCTCTTCCATTATGAGAGGCACATAGCTCTCCTTTCCTAAAAATACCCAAATGGGGGTGACACTTTCATTTTCTAACCCTGTCTGTGACAGGGGAGGGTGGTGGTGGTGTCACCCTTTTTGTGTGACTGCTGCCCACCTCTGGTGTGGGAGCTCTTGGCTCCGTTCTCTTCCCAGGCTCACCAGAATGAATACAGCACCCAGTGTTAGACACCAGGAAAGAGCTAAGGAATCACCAGACCAAAAGGAACAAGTGTATGAGACAGCAAAAATAAAGAATGAAGTGTAACCTCCTGTTCATAGATTATTCAGGGAAAAGCCCTTCTGTGATAACGGCTTTTGAGATACCGAACATAAGTCGGTGATTCAGTAAAAGACATAACTAGGTCTAGAAGTTACAGTCAGACACCTTACTTCTTTCCTTGTGGGCAAGTTACCTAATTATTAAGCTGAATTAATCATAAGTTGTATTCAGGTTCCCACTTGTTTCTCTTGCTCTCCACTGAACCTGTATTGAATTGGAGTAAAGTTAAATGGCATCAGAAAAAGAAATGGCACCCCTCTGAACACTGTGTAACCTCACCATGAAAGTAACCCCTGATGGAGGGTTAGATGGAGATGATGTACCTTTTAAACATAGGGGAAGAAATTAAAATTCAGCCCATGTCTTCCTAATTCTCTTTCCTCCTGGGGAGGACTCTTAGCACCCAGACTTTGTCTTAAAGGACATAGAAAGTGGAAATGTAAGGTGGAAGAAAAGCGTTTATATAAAGGCACATACAATTTTTGTTTTTCAGTGAGCTGCATTTCTCACCAGCATCCACACCTGTGTAGGTGCTACAAGAATCGTTTAAGCATCCCTAGGGGAATATGCATTCCAATCAAATGCTAGATTTTGGCCTTAACCTGAAAAAAGTGCTGAGTTTCTCAGCATTGATGAAGTGGTGATTCAAGGTGTGGGGTGAAAGTGGAAGTGTAGGTGCCTTGAGAGCCTCAGTTGTGAAATTACCAGTGCCTTTGGACTTCACACACCCAGAGGACCAGGTGAACTTTAAGGGTCATGCTCTTTTTTGATTATTTTATATCCATATGAATTAGACATGAAGTGCTGAAATCCCTCTGTGGATCCGAGTCTAAACTATTTCTAAAAGTAACAAAAGAAAGAGGTGGAACATGAGGGAATAAAAACCGGATTTACTGATTCCTGTTCAAGCACCCTAACTCTTATAGCATCTTACTTTCAAAGTCTTTATTTTGCGGCTTGCTCAGGTCTTAGTTCATCCATCAGTGTTAAATACCTATTGATTATTTCTTTTGCCTGTCTGAAAAAGTTTCATTAATTTCTTAATGAGATATGAACCATGTTAGTGCTCAATCATTCAATCATCATGTGACTAATGTAGAATCACAGATCAGCCTTTGTATCTGGGTAATCTTCATAAAATGCTTTCAGATGAGGAAAGCCTGAGAACCCTCATTATCAAGAGGTCAGGCTGCACTTCTCATTCTCTTAGCATTTGATATTTTGATCCTTAATTCACATACTCTTTTTTTGTATTGATAAATTAAATTCCCATAGGAAAAACCCCTCACCATTTCCCACATAAAAGTAAGGGCCTGCAGCCCTCACCACTACCCTTTTATAAAAGTTATTAACATCAGACTGTATAATTCTAGGAGTAATGACATTTTCTAAAAATCAGCTGGGATGATCAGCAGCAATATGAATTTCAGGCAAGGCCAATTACATCACTCTGAACCCTACACTAAGAGCCAGTAGAGAAGCTCTGCTCTTTCAGACTTCTGCAGGTTTTGCTGCACTGGTTTCTCCAACCTTTTTTCAAGGGTCAAGGCCTTTTTTTTAATCTCTCACGCCATAAATGCTTCAGGAATGGGAACTCCTTAACTATGCACTGGAAAATCAAGAGGCCCACTTACATGGTGAAATAAATTATTTAGTAGTAATTAACAATAATAACATGGCTCTTCCACTCCGCTGTTTTGCATTTCTGAGGTGCCACTACCATGCTGTGATAATTTGTCTGGTCTTTTTGATTGTTTTCTCCTAAAAACAGGTGAAAAGATTATGTCAAAGACTATCAGTATCTTTTTAAAGGAATTTGCTGTTTCTTCATCAAATACTGTAATATCTGTCAATACAAACACTGATCAAGAACTACTTTGTTATCACTTCTCATAGACAGAAATGGTTTTGGATGTAAGCGATCACGCTTTGAAAGTTGCTGGTGCATATTCCTCCATATTTTCTGAGACTTAATTGCATTTCTCTAGACACAGTAGTCACGGTCTCATGGAATGCCTTAAGACACTTGTAAGGTATGTTGCTATGTTGTTGGCAAGGCACCAGTGACTCCTGTTTTACACAGTCTGTGTCCAGTAAAGCTGTGTTACTGCTATTGCTACAACTCCACTGCTTATTAGTGTGGCTCTAGAAGTGGACATGGTTAAGTCACTGTGCAAGTACTGGCACTGTGTAGCACTGGGAGAGGTTTGTTTTTCAAATATATGCTCCCTGGAATAATGGCATTCATGCTGGTAGTAACAGTGGCTCTGTAACTGTATTGGTATAGCTAAAGCAGCACAAGTTACACCCCTGCCTAAAGCCTATCAACTGCAACTAGACACTGTAAGGATAATCCAGTGGTGTGTGATCATACTTGTCATCATTTGCCAAAAATGATGCCTATGTAGGTACGGCAATAATTCAAAGACTGGTAGATAAAATAGATCATTCAATTCTTACTCCACCAGCTTTGTTGCAGGACCCCATGTGAATAATTATTTACTAGTCACATTCATGAATGCAACCTATGCAAACCTGTGGAGGTACACAGAGAAGCTTGCTAAACTAAGTAGTGATTTTATTGTGAAGAATATAGGACCAGTGTCTCCTCAGGGGGGTGGGTGGGAACTGATACCCATATCCTAGTGTGTTTTTACTTTTATTTTTATACCTTCAGTTTTCTGATGTCTGGTTTTGGCCTCCTTTTTTCAGAGGGATCTGGTGAATACCATTGGTGAAAGTGCAGCTTTGGGAGCAGCTGGAGTTGTTCTCTGGGGCAGTATGCAATACGCCAGCTCAAAGGTAGGTCTGTATTAGTCTATTAGTATTTAGGCATCACCTCAATACCTCTTCTCTGCCGCCATGCACTCCATAGCACTTACCTATCTTTATCAAAGTCATCAGCTAAGGATCATGGCTTAGTGCTATCTTCAGGTCTTATTAGTCCTATACTTTTCTTAGACTGAGAAATCCCATTGCTTCAGAGAACATTGCTTTGGGCAGGTCATTTGTAGCATCATGGACTAATGAGTCCACGTTAGAAGAAAGACATGTTTTGAAACAATAACATATGAATATAAGCACAGTTTGTTTTACCTTGTTCTGTAAGGCCTAGATTCCTCCTCCCAGGTTCCTCAAGCTTTTATAAATAATCCTTCTTGAAGTGATGGAGGCAGCAGGAGTCTGCACTGGGGTTCCGCAGGAGGAACGACAGACAAGTCCTGGCTTCTAAACCTCGGCTGGGCTTTGGTGCCTACTCTGCTTTTCATGCAGTCTGTTCTCTTCCTGCTGGAGTCTCTGGAAAAGCACTGCTGACTTGGGCAGTGGAAGAGGAAAATACAAACTGGGACTTTGTAGCTGCAATTGCAGCAACTTCTGTGCTGATTTCTGAAAATGCTGTGGCTCTGTGTAAACTGAAGGAGTTGGAGAGATAAGGACCAAAGTGGTGGTTCAATATGTGCTTTGAAACCTATTGGTCCCAGGCACTGCTCCTTGTTAGCAATTGCCAGAAATCTCTACTTAAGGAACTAGTTAGTCTCAGATTAGCATATAAATTCTCTTTCTGCTTTCTAGGACTCCTCCCTAGTCTAATATTGGATGTTTCTACCAAGTATTCAAATAGACAAGGTAGTAGAGGTTAATACTTTGTTAATCTTTCCATGGAAGTAAGCTCGTTCAAACTCCAGTACATAAATCCAACAAGATTTATCTCAACAGGTTACTTTAGCCAAGAACAGTTTTGTACTAGCATCTTCTTAGATATAATAAATTTGGACACAGTGCTAGCTACTGAGAAATGTGTCATGGTTTTTTATTATCTACAGGAGAGCTGTTCAACTGTGAAACGGTACGTTGATGGACCCTTAGGACATTATGTGATTAATGTGACATCAGCAGCCAAACTCTGTAGCAAAGTCCTTTGCAAGAAGAATGGAAGATGTATCCGCAAAAACAGTGAATCTTCTGCTTACCTCCATTTGCCACCCACTAATTTCAAGATCCAAGCCCGTCACTCAGAAAGAGGCCTCAAGTTCCAGGTGACTGGTGAACCCAGCCTGGAGAGTATTGAAGCCATGAAGCAGAGATTCATGTGCCAGTGTTACCAGGGCTGGACAGGAATATTTTGTGAATTGCCTGAACAAAGGCTAATGGAGCAGCGGGGTCCACATTGTGCTCAGTAGATCAAGAAAACAAAAGTCTTATGTCTTCCTCTTAGCAGTCATGCAGCTTATTCTGCTCTGTAGCACACACTAGTCTTCTGAGGCAGTGCAAAGAAGTAAGAAATGGTGTCGCTAAGAGTTCTGTTTCTTAGAAAACTTTTATTGCATGGGGAAAAGGCATTGTTGATTAAACAGTTATTTCTGGTTTCTTCATCTGCCATTCCTGAAATTGCTTCAGACACTAAGCATTTTGAAAGCAGTCCTCCCTTTTTCATTAGCTCCTTTACTTTTAACTCATGTTTTACTCGTACATTCAATAGATAAATCTTCTGCTCTGACAGTGAAAGCCTTACCTCAGTAAAAAAATTAAATAAACTTGTACTTGTGCTGAGAAGCTACAGGAAAGCTTTGCCACTGACCTTTTGCTTTGTCCTGTGTAACAGCAGTGGGTGACAGCAAAAGTGAAGGTAATAAACTTCATTATTTTTGTGTGGGAGAGAAAGAATTAAAGTTGAAAAAAGCTGACAGTTGTTAAGAACTCTTCCTTTAAACTAAAGCTACGATGTTTTACCTTTACAAATACTTTTTGATTGTACATATTCTACTTTAGCTCCTTTATTCAGTTCAGAGTTTGCTAAACTTCAAGGGGAACTTACACATATTTTAGTGCATTGAAAGCATAGAAATTATTAGTCCAGTTTTGCTAAGTACCTGTCACCATTGTAGGTCTGTATTTAACTGGATGCTCCTGATTTGTGTTATGGTTTCCTGTGTTCTGCAACCAGAAACAATGTGAAAATGCTGTAATCCTCATGCACTGTGTCAGTGAAATGTGTTTTTAAAATGTTGTGTGTCACTTTTTACAGTGTTTGCATTATTTCTGTAGGCTTATAAGAATAAACTTGTGACTTACACAATTTACTTAGACAGCATAAATTCAATTAAACTGACATAAGGTCTTCATCAGCTAAAGTTCTGCTACTCTGTGGGAAGTTTATACAAGCTACACAAATGCTGTGGGTAAAGCGGTAGTATTCCTGATTCAGTCTATGGTGTATATTCTCTATTAGGGTACATTGGCAGAGCCTTATTAAAGTCCATAGGGCTCTGTCAGTTATGTCAGGTGTAAATTTGCCCAACAGCTCTTCTTTAGCCTAGGCTACCACTTCACACAGAAGAGCATGAGTGTTTCTGGTAGTATATCTACCTGGAAACTACGGGTTTTGAATTTGGCTCAGATATTTCTGCGAAGAACTGGAAGCCCAGTTCTGCATCCTCATTGCCAGGTTGTCTTAAGTAGGAAGACCAGGATCAGAATTTGGTCTGCACTTCTTAATGATTATTGAATGAACCAATGTGTCTAAACAAGATATGACAGGGGAGCATATCCATCCAAGGATGTGGTGTACTGCCATGTGAGCTGAATCTCCTTGCAGTGACCAGCTCAGACCTTGGTGCCTCACCAGAAGCCAAAGCTGCAGTGGATAAAGCTAGCCTAGAGTGGCCCAGCTCAAGAATGCAGGCATTTAACATGCTTTCTGAAGGCCTCTTCTGCCACTATTTCTTTAAGATGAAAATAGATGAGAAAGGCTTGCTGGCTGAACATAATCATGCAAGGATTTGGGGTTTCATAATATTTTCCCAAATGCAATGTTCTCTGCTAGAGTCAGTGGCTTTGTAAAAATGGGAATGATATTGTTATAGAAAAAAGTGCTAACAGCCCTCACAAGCAAAACCAAAAGAATGACATTTCAGAGCAGTGTGGATTTGTAACACCATGCACAACTATGCATGGGTACATTTCTCCTGTTAAAACTCCTTGCTAAGATAAAAAAATGTTGCTTAAGTTTAAAATTATCTCAGTTTTGCACTGAAAGTGTTTGATGTAGACAGATAGTAAATTAAAATTGCACATCATTTGTAATAACAACACATGAATGTTTTTTGCCAAAGAAAATTTAATACCCTTAAGATGCTGTGATAGCCACTTTTTGTTTATGTTTCAGGAAAAGTAATTTCCTGTCAATCTGGGCCAGACTCAGATAGCAGGAGTATTTGCAAACACAGGTTGCTCTCAAAATAAGTTGGAAATGATAGTTCTGTATACTTCAGCGGATGATACTGGTTGGAAACAGTATAGATTCTCAGAGACTCAAGTCTGATCCTCAAAAAAACCCCAAGTTAAAACAATGCTGTCACGTACTGCTTAATGAGATTAAAGCCCCTAAATTGTTCTCATTCAGCAAGACCACTGTGTGCTTTCCACATACCACAGCGGGCAGCAGTAAGGAGCAGTTAGAGGTCACATTTGAGAAGAGGGGAGAGCTCTTTTGGTAGCTTCCCAAAGTAAGTGTGGGTTTGACATTCAACTTTGCTGGGTTTAGGAGTTAAAACACACCAGTTTATTCCTTGTTTAATGTCACCAGAATAATTCCAAGGTAGTATTTTTCTGGCTCAATGAATACCTTGTTTAAGCTGTGATAAGAAAAAGTGTGTGTGTTAATATACATACATATCTATATGTACAGGTGCATATGATTGAGCACATTCATTTGTGTGTTGCAATACATATGTCTGTAAGTCTGACCCAGCAGCAGCAGAAGAGTTAGGGGAGGTGTGAGGCTTTGTTTTCTGCCTGAAGGGAGCAAGCTCAGGGGCAGTTGTGTAATGTTATAGCTTGGCATGTACGGGCCCTGCTGCCACGCGGATTATGTCCTTATGTAACTGCACTTATACAGGAAGCTAACAGCATCTCACAAGCTAAAAATAAGCAGACTTCTATGATTTCAAAGGACAATATTTTAAACTTCACTTATGCAGCTGCTCCTATTTCCACACTAAATGTGGCCTCTTCAGATATTTTATTTATTTTTTGACAAGGCTGGTATTTTAACACGCTGGCAGCCTGTTTTCTCAGAGAGTCAGAGCTCCTTTCTCATTTTTCCATTACAGCAAGAATTCTCCTTGCTTGTGTTCAAGGTGCTCTCTAATTTCTGAGAAGCAAAGCAGCTGAGAGTGTTAGTCCTGCTTTTTCTCCTCAGACAGCCAAGCAGTCTGACATCTGTGGACAGCTTTTGGAAAAACAATGTTTGTTTCCATGCTAGTAATAATCTTCTCAGTCAATTAGACAGCAGATTATTAACAGCAGCTTTTATATTGCTCCTTCAGATGCCGGTTTTCCAGGCAGAACAAAAAACATCTAGTTTTTTCCCTTTACTGAAGCTGCTCCTTTCCTTGGCTTTGCACCCACTCACCCTATGTGCTATGCTATGGAAACCCTCAGTCCTCAACTGCAGTACAGTCAGGGGGTTATGCACACAGAGGGCAGCTGGGTTTTCATAAGCTGACACTTGCATTCACCTTGTGTTGTCACCTTGCCCACTGTGTATGACTGCTCATGCCTCTCCCCACAGGGAGCAGAACTGAGCTTCAATACAAGCATTTTAATGCCCAGGGAATCCATCTCTCCACCTCTGCCCAGGACTCCCAATGGGGATGCTAGAACAGGCTCATGCCAGGTATCGCCTCCCCCACACTGGGCTTCGCTGGCTCCGCAGATGTGAGGATGACCAAAGTGCCAGTGGGGACTGTTTGATACAGGGCTCCCCTACTTGGGGAGCAAAGGCTGGTGGCAATGCTGATCACCCTCCTGCCCCTCCTCACCCTAAGAGGACAACCCCCAGTGGGACCTAGGGATGGGGGAGCCCTGCCCTCAGGTGAGATACAAGATGGCCTTGAGGGGACAGGACAGAGGCAGGGCCAGTGTGTGCTACTCCACTGCTCTATCAAAATTGCTCCAAGTCTGGTGAAACTGAGTCATGAAAAAAGATCCCACAAAACCCTTGAGTACCTGCAGTGGTAAGTGACGCTGACCACATGGGGTTAATTAACACAAGCATGAACTAAAGCCCTTCAGAAACTTTGGACTGCTTCATGGACAAGCACTCTTAAGTTTCAGCATCAAAATTCATTGTGTGTAACATTGGGCAAATAACATTTTTTCTAAACCTAGAAGTAGGGAGTAACAAGACAAGCTCTCCCTGAGCCTCTGCATTCATATCTCAACAGCAATACTCAGTCCCAAGTATACTTGGATTAAAACCCAGTACAAGAACAGACCTAACTGCAATGAAGATGCTAATTTGAGTGGTAGAGCTACCTCTCTTCTGACAGAAAGCAGCTAATTTGTGATTTTCCAGAGTGCAATCTCCTATTTAAATTTTGGTGTGATTTCTCTGCTCTTAAAGGGGCACAACCTCATCTGCTGTAAGATAGTGTATCTTGACTAATTTTGCAGTCGTTGAAAAGCAGGTATGAAATACTCATGTTTGTTTTGTTCCCCCTCTGGAATTTTCCTTTTAGGCTGGCATTAGTCCATTAGTTCTCAGCACCCACCAGCTGCTGTGAGGACAGTCAGCACAGTTCCCCGAAGTATTCCCTCTGTGTTCCCAGAGAAGCAGCAGGTCCTACGGTGGCTGGCTGGAGAGAGGCTGTGCTGGGACATGGCCACTGAGCAAGGCTCATTAAATTTGTTCAAAGTCTCCTTCTGTACATAAGGCTTACCAAGGTTTACATGACTCTCAGCTTAAAATAATTGCAATAATCCCTTAGACTGGCAACACTGAATTGTTGTGCTTCCTCCAACAATAACATTTAGTCCTAATGTAATACTCAGCTGGTGGGGTGGAAAAATCAAATGCTTCTTTTTGTTGTTGTGTTACAGCTATTCTGTAGGAGTGGGAAGAAAGGAATGCCACCCGAATCTGCGGTGCTGGGTGCAGGCTATAATCACTCTAGTGCACATGTGGGTGTTCTGCACAGTATGGGGGCACAATCTTATCCTAGTACAAATACAAAGAAACTCTGCTGGACTCGCAGCAAAGTTAGTGGGAGGAAAGTCAGCTCTTTTCTATTGTGTAAGCTAACCTTTTGTTTCATTTTTGTGAGACAAAAATGCTCAGAACATCAAGTATCACTTATGTAGTTTTCACTTAGGATTTACCATACAACTGAATGAAAAAAGTGGACAGAGGAACACTACTTCTTAAAAGAATGATTTCAATGCAATTTGAAAATGCTATAAGGAATAAGAGTAAGTCAACGCTAATCTAATGGTGTTTGCTCTTTTCTCTCAGGCTCAGAAAAAGGAAGAAAAGAGTGGTAATGACATGCCATGAATTCCATTTCTGGTCCAAAGAATACCCTCCACTGATGCTGCGTGGATGCACCATGTGCTCAGGAGCTTTCTGGAGAGAGAGAGCACAAGCAGTTCTGATGCCTTAAAATGGGCTCCAACTTTTTTCTAATGCAGCCTGAACTCAGGTGGCTGGCTACACTATATGGTGATCCTCTAAGCATATCTCCCAAACCCGGCTCTTTGCAGTGTTTTGAACTACAGGTAAATGAGCAGCGTGGCAGGAAACATGGGCTTCCGTGGGGCAGTTTAATCCCACTCCTGAAGACAGTCTTCATGTCTCGAGGCTCAATGAATGTGAATCTTCTTGCTTTGCACATGGTGTAATCTGCATTATTTTCTAATATGTTATCACATGAAGATAATGTGGTAGCACTTGCAGACTACTCAGGCTTCCAGGACTCAGGCCATTATGTTTGTGCTATAGTATAAGCATTCAAAATACAGCTCCTAGTGCAAAGGCTACCCTCACTGGAAAAGGCAGAGGGGATTGAGGGTGGTGAGTGATGTACTGGAAAGCCTTTTAGCTTAAAACAGGAGGAAAATTGTGGTATAGAGTACTGAGAACCTTGCCAGGTTGGACAAAGGCCAAGGACACTTTGTGATTATTTCTAAGTATGTCATAAAATGACCCAGTCACTGTCACCAAGAGCACTGGGGAACTACAAGCTAAACATGAACACTGATTTTATGGATGTTTCAGTGGGCCGTTAAATCAATTCGCCATGCCATCTGCCTTTTCTCTAGCACTAAGCATGGGTCTAACTTCCCAGGCTGCACTACTCTCAGTGTAAATGTCTACAGATGAGAGACATCCATGCAGCATCAACTGAGGACAGTGAGACCACACCCGGAGGCGGTTGGGGCGGGAGGAGCCGCAGCGTTCCCCGCGGCCCGTGCAGCTCCTGACCGGCAGTTCCGTGCTGCGTGTGAAGGATGTGGCCTTGGGCTGGTGGTAGAGCTTTAATCAGAAGGAACCTTTTCTTAAACCGAGCTTTCACTGCTGCCTGGCTTTTCAGAACCAGAGGCACAGAGCCCGGAGGTTCCATCCCCGTCTTGGCTGCATCCTCGTAGATCTCAGGACGTGCATAGTCTGAACTGCCAGCGACCAGACCTGCAGTTCTTCTGCCAAAATCCCGAGGGCTGCAACAGAAGGAAAGCGAACAGAGCTGAAACCCACCGATCTGCAGGGACCCGCAGGGATCCCTTCCAGACCATGCCAGTCCCAGCCGTCCCTTTCCCTGGTCAGGAGACGCTGGCGGGACAAATGGATCACGTGGAAACTGCCGTCCAGGAATGCAACAAATGCCCCCGAGCTGTTCGGTGGAGCAGGACAGCGCACGGCAGCCCGCTGCCCAGGCTCTATACTCGGCACACACAGCACTACCCCTACTCTGCATCGCAGGCCTCCTGCAGCGTCTCCGCACTGCTGCCGGTCAGGTGCCGAGCGGCCTGCCCTGGGCAGATCGCCCCCTCAGACCCGCTGCTGCCCAGCACGCTCCCGGCAGCGCGGCCTCGGCTCTGCCGGTTTGGCGGCACCCCGCTTCCCTCAGCACGGTGACCCCAGGGAAGCATAGGACCCGAGGGGACGTGGCACTGAGCAAGGTGCCAGAGAGCCCCCGCTGCCAGGGTAGGGTGGAAGAGGGAGGCACAGAGCCCCTGGCTGCACAGGCCCTGAACGGGGCAGTCGGGGCTCTGGCAGCCATACGGCTGCTCCTCGCTGCTAGCGCAGTGGCTGGGTCTGCGGCCAGGCTGCCGAAGGAGAGACCGACGGACCTCACGGCTGCCCTGGCACGGTGACCTGAACATTCTGCAGGTACGGCAGGCTCTGACACTCGTATTTTTCAGCTCTGCTCCTGCCCTCCCCCAGCTGCAGAAGGCACGGGGCAGGCACAGGCCCTCCCCAGTCGGCTGGACCAATCCCTCCTCCCAACTCCCCACACTCCCCTTCCGCCTCAGGCCATTTGCGTCTCCCATCCAGGAGCCCTGTGAGGTTGGGGCTCAGAGGCAGTCGGAGGCAGAGCCGGGCCTGGAGATGCTGAGAGCCCTCTGTCCCACTGCCAGGGCCTAGATGGGTCTCCTGCAACATCGTGAGGGTGGGGAGGTGAGACGGGCCTGGACTAGGGCCCTTGGGGGCTCTTGTGCCTGAGGGCAGGGAAGGAGGGTGCAGTTCCAGGCTGCAGACTCTGGGCTGGAGCAGGACAGACGAGGCACCGCTGCACAGGGGATACTCCATGTCCAGCCTGGAGCTTGTGTTCACAAAGCACTAGGCAGTTCTCCGTGTCACCTGTGCCTGCATGTGGCTGTTTACACTTCAGCAGCTTCGAAGCAACAAGGAGGGCTTCCTGAGAGGCCTGCAGAGGGGGACAAGGACTGGGGGAGTGTGGAAAATGCTGCAAAGGAAGCTGTGCCAACAGACCTGAATGAGAGCACGAACATCCTAACCCACATCAGCTACAAACCACAGGAGTCAAGAGGAATCGAAGTTAGAACACTGAGATAATCTCAGAGAACTGCAGATACTGGAAACAAAGAAGTTACTGAAGACAAAGATATAATGTTGTACCCGGGACTTTCCCAGAAGCCCTGGCCCCCAGCACCTGCAGGGACAGCTGAGAAGCCTCTGGGGACTCAGGTGTTTAGGGCTTGGTGGCCAATGGGCTGCTGCTGATCCCTCCTGGACTGCAAAGGGCAGGTGTGGGAAATGTCCCTGCCAGCTTCTTTGTCCCTCCCTGATGCCCAGGCCACACCTGCTGGGCTTAGCATGCCCTTCCCTGCACCATCGCTCATGTTTGGAATCTACCTTGGTCTCATCACTCGTGCAACACAAGTGGGATCAGGCTCCTCCGCACCTTCTTCTACATTTGCCATTTGTGCTTCCAAACCACTATGTGCACCAACTCTTTGAAGAGGTGGATGGAGAACTCTCGCACCTGGCCAGACTCCTGGTAGGGAGCAGGACAAAGAGGACTTCAGCAACAGCTGCTTCCTGAGCAAGGGTCTCAGCATGCCTGAGGGGAGGGGGCTCAGGTCTCCAAAGGCACCAGCCTGTCAGGGAGAAGCTGTGCTGGGCTGCAGTGCTGCAGAAGCCATCCCCATGAGAGCGCAGGGACATGAAGAGGGGCACAGACCTGCCTAAGTGCTGCCACCTCGCTGTGCTGGTGGGCAGTTGTCCTGGCAGAGGGCCTATCAGTGGGACTCAGGCTCCCACAGCAGCCTTATACCATCAAAGAGTTGCTGGAGGTTCTTGGCCGGATCTTCCTTCTTCATACAACCCATCACATTTCTGAACACAGGCAGGACCCACAACTTGTTGTCAGTGTGGGTATTCTGCAGGGTCTCCATCATGTCCAGCAGCAGGACCAGCATTTTCCTTGTCTGTATGAAGTACAGAATTTCTTTTATGTGAAGTGGTGAAAGAACACCCTGGCAAAAATGCTCTGGCCACTAAGCACCAGCTTCCCATCCGACTGCCTGGCTGGTGGCACAGGAATCCCTGCAGCAGCCTCCTGGCAGGCAGCGCCCATGGGCACATTGATGGTACCATGGCCTGTGAGGGGATGCTGGGGGCATCTGAGGCTGCAGCTCCTGACTCCCAGTACAGGTCAAGCCACTGTGTTATCCACTGCCCAGCCCCAGCCTGCCAACATGGCTTCACTTGACTAGGCCCTGCTCACCATGCCAGGTCTCTGGAACAGTGTGTCAAGGCCTCTGAGCATCAGTGAGAGCAGCGCCGGCCTTGTGTGAAGCAGGGTCCTCTGAACTCTGTACACCTCAGCAAACTTCTCTGCTGTTACATTGCCAAAGGCCAGCAGTTGAAACAAAGACGGCAGTGAGAGACCTGATGAGCCTGCAGGGCACCTTGCACTGTGCAGCTCCTGGGTCTCACTGGCAGCTCAAAGAAAGATCATTGGGGACAGAGAGCATATCTTGGAGGACAGTTGCCGCACACCACACGTTTGTCTGTGCTGGCTCCACGTGTGCTCTGAGATAGGCAGCACCTTGCTCGCACCCTCTGAGGAGCCATCCAAGAGCAAGAGCTGGCACAAGGGAAGCGACAATGCCTCCTGTGCCCAGCCTTGCAGCCTGCTCAGCCTGTGCAGAGGCCACTGGCGTCTGTGCCCCTAGGGGCAGGCAGAAGAGGAGAGGGCCTTGCCTGTTTTCATGGAGAGGCAGGCACAGCCCTGAGCACAAGCAAGGACTGCTCTGGTTACAAGCAGCCAAGTGCTGGATGCAGGCCTCCTCTGTGCTGGAGCTGGATATCCTGTGCAACTGCAGGTCCTGGAGCTTGCTGCTCAGCTCCCTCAAGACCACCTCCAAGGTGTGGGGCTGGGACAGCAGCGCATCCCACATGGCCAGAGCAGCACTGCAGGCCCAGAGCACTCTGTCAGCAGGGGTATTTGGGCCACCACACGGTGCATGGGCCAGGCCTGCAGCAGCCAGGCTGTCCTAAAGCCCTGGCCCTTCCCAGCCCCTTGCTTGAAGTGTCTGGGGCCTTGCCTGGGTAGGCAGGAGGGGGTGGGACTGTGTTCCCTGTGGGGCAGGGAGGAACCTCACAGTCGGGCTCAGGGCCGGCTTGGGCAGCTTTTGGCAAGCCTGGCGAACCCAGCAGGGCCGGAGAGTGTGGTAGGGTGCAGGGCCCTGCTCCTCGGGGGTGTCCTGCGGTTTCCTGTGTGTCTCCAGACCCCTATCCCCAAACAGGACAAGCCCACGAGGGCTGTTAGGGTCAGTCACATGATGGAGAGAGCCTCAGCAGGCTTGTAACCACTTCCCTGGAGCACTGCTCTGTCATCTGGAGGAATAGCAAGATCAGGCTGTGCCAAACTGACGCTGCGCTGATGTGCTTCATGTTCTCATAGATGCAGCTCATGATGTTTGGCACCTGGAGGGCACACGGGTCAGCATGGTGCTGCCACCAGACTGCAGCCATTTCTGCAGCTGCTTCTGAAATGGCTGCCCTTCCCATCCTGCTCTGCTGGCCTCAAATGGCTTCAAGGTGCCTGAGGCACCTGGAAGAGGAAAGGTGGAATGCAGGGAGGAACAATGCCTGGAAAGGCCCAAAGGGCAGGGCAGCCATAGTCTGCCTACCTCCATCAATCAGGAGGCAGGTTCTGTCACGAGCACATCTAGGATGCTGCTTGCCTCTGCTTATCACAGATGCATGGAGTCTTTCATGGCCTCAGTGGCCATGAGGATGATGGCTGTATTCTCAGGTGGCTGGAGGTATTCCCCATATGCCTGGGGAGGAAGGAAGGCAGGGAAGACATGTCACAAGTGCCCTGATGGTGCTCTCAGCTGAGCAGTGTGAGCAGCTCCGGCAAGAGTACCCATCGGAAAGCTGGCAGCCATGGGAGCTGCAGTGGCTGCTGGAGCTCACCCAGCGCAGCGGCAGGAGTCTGAGCGGTGTGAGCTGCAGGAGAAGCTGCAGCAGCAGCACACTGCTGCCCATCAGGCACAGAGCCTGCAGCAGCAGCTGGCTAAGAAGCTGGTGAGAGGAGCCTGGAGCAGCAGCAAGGCAAATGGTGAGCTCCAGGATATCCTCAGCAAGCTGCACTGGGAGAGCAGCAAGGCGCAGTCAGCTGCAGCAGCTGCTGCCAATGGACTGCTGCTGTGGAGGAGCCTCTTCCTAATGTGCACCTTGGAGCGGTTCGAGGGTGAGCAGGCCTGTGGCAAGGCCAGGGCCAGGGCCTGGCACCATCTGCAGCCTTTCTTGAGCTGCGGATCCATCTGGCCCTGTTCTTTGCAGAGCCTCTTGTCACCCAGTGTTGCAGAGGGCAGCGGCAGCGGGCAGCCCAAGCTGCTGGCTCCAGGAGGGAAGCAGCAGTGCAGAGGTTCTGCTAGGGACTGCACTGCAATGCTGGAGCTGTTTCCGCTTCAGCAGTTTCGCAGCAACAAGGAGGGCTTCCTGAGAGGCCTGCAGAGGGGGGACAGGGATTGGCGTGGTTCTGGATGTGGCTTGGTGCCCAAAGCCCTGCAGAGACAGCTGGGAAGCCTCTGGGGATTCTGGTGTTCAGATCTTGGTGGCCATGGGCTGCTGCTGATCCCTGCTGGACTATGTAGGGCAGGCGTGGGAAACACCCCTGCCAGCTTCTCCAGCCTTCCCTGATGCACAGGCCACCCCTGCTGGATCAGCACACCCTGTGGTGTGCAGAGCACAACCAGGATGGGACCTGGTGGCCATTGGCACCCAGTGACCCAGCACCAGGCAGCAGTGCTGGCAGGGACCTACAGAGCTCATGAAACCATTTCCTCTGGGGGTTATGTCTGAGTAGTATGTATGTTTTCCTGTGGTTGGAAAGATTTATCAGTTGGTAACTCTAGGGAGGAAAGGGTGGAGGACTTGGTATAGATTTCTAGCTGTTTACATGAGGAATGAAGGAAGGGGGGGTGTCTCCTCAGCACTTCCAGCAACAGTAGCTCTGATAGAACTATCAAGCCAGAACCACCTCCATGACTTTACGCATGAGGAATAATATATGTGGGCAAAGAAGTAACAAACTGACCTGTTAGGTATACTCAAGAGAGGGTTTTACCTTTAATTCAGTGGTTAATGCGAATGCACATCTTATTAGAATCATTATGCTTTCAGGCTTTAACATTCTCCACTTATTGCCCAGTGATACTTTTGTTGGCTGACTTTAGAATCATAGAATCATAGAATAGTTAAAGTTGGAAAGGACCTTAAGATCATCTAGTTCCAACACCCCTGCCATGGGCAGGGACACCTCACACTAAACCATGTCACCCAAGGCTCTGTCCAATCTGGCCTTGAACACTGCCAGGAACGGAGCATTCACAACTTCCCTGGGCAACCCATTCCACTGCCTCACCACCCTTACAGTAAAGAATTTCTTCCTCATATCCAATCTAAACTTCCCCTGTTTAAGTTTGAAACCATTACCCCTTGTCCTTTCACTACAGTCCCTAATGAAGAGTCCATCCCCAGCATCCCTATAGGCCCCCTTCAGATACTGGAAGGCTGCCAGGGGGTCTCCACGCAGCCTTCTCCAGGCTGAACAGCCTCAACTTTCTCACACTATCTTCATATGGGAGGTGCTCCAGTCCCCTGATCATCCTCGTGGCCCTCCTCTGCACTTGATCCAACAGTTCCATGTCCTTTTTATGTTGAGGACACCAGAACTGCACACAATACTCCAAGTGAGGTCTCAGGAGAGCAGAGTAGAGGGGCAGGATCACCTCCCTCAACCTGATGGTCACGCTCCTTTTGATGCAGCCCAGGATACCGTTGGCTTTCTGGGCTGTGAGTGCACACTGCCGGCTCATGTTCATTTTCTCATTGACCAACACCCCCAAGTCCTTCTCCACAGGGCTGCTCTGAATCTCTTCTCTGCCCAACCTGGAGCTGTGCCTGGGATTGCTCCCACCCAGGTGTAGGACCTTACACTTGCCATGGTTAAAGTTCATCAGGTTGGCATCAGCCCACCTCACAAGTGTGTCAAGGTCCCTCTCTGGATGGCATTCCTTCCCTCCAACCTATCAACCGAACCACACAGCTTGGTGTCATCGGCAAACTTGCTGAGGGTGCACTCAATCCCACTGTCCATGTCACCGACAAAGATGTTGAACAAGACCGGTCCCAACACCGATCCCTGAGGGACACCACTAGTTGCTGGTCTCCAACTGGACATTGAGCCATTGAGCACTACTTTTTGCGAGTGGTCATCCAGCCAGTTCTTTTTCCATTGTGTGGTCCACCTATCAAATTGATGTCTCTCCAACTTAGAGACAAGGATGTCGTGTGGGACAATGTCAAACACTTTGCACAAGTTCAGGTAGATGACATCAACCGCTCTACCCCTGTCCATCAGTTCCCTAGCCCCAGCATAGAAGGCCACTAAATTCATCAGGCAGGATTTCCCCTTAGTGAAGCCATGCTGGCTGTCACCAAGCACTTTGTTGTTTTTCATGTGCCTCAACATGCCTTCCAGGAGAATCTGCTCCAAGATTTTGCCAGGCACAGAGGTGAGGCTGACTGGTCTGTAGCTCCCCAGCTCATCCATTTTCCCCTTCTTGAGAATGGGGGTTATATTTCCCTTCCTACAGTCCTTGGGAACTTCACCTGACTGTCATGAAGATAAGACCACTGCAATACGGTACTATGTAAGGCTGTTCCAGCTGTCACTGCACTCCATCTCTTAGCAATGTTTTAAGTGCCTTTTTACTTAGATTCCAGGTGCCTCCAGCAGTCTCTGGTCTCTCAGGTATGTGCTGTGCCTGGGTAACCACTGCCTGGAAAGCATGTGGTTTCTTTCATGCGCACTGTAAAGATGTTGTCAGGTTGATCTTGGTATGCGTCTACGCTACAATACCACAGTGAGGTCGCATGGCTCTGTGTTTCAGATGCCACTGTGTCATCATGGCGGGAGTCTAAGGTTTCATTTCCACAGTTCCCTTATGTGGCATTTACAGGCTTGCGACTGGGCTGAGTTCAGCTCTGGGGCAGCTGAATACCAAACAGCCACTGACAGGCGGACGGAAATCCGGAGGAGAAGCAGTCTGGGCAGCGAGGGACGCGGGTCCCAGCACTGAGTGTGTGTAATACAAAGGGGAGAACAGCGACCACAGCCCAACGCTAAGCCCGTCGCAAGCCCCAGCCGCCAACGGGCGAGCGGGCGGGGGGAGCCGCCTACTCGCGTGCGCAGTGAGTGGCGGGAGGGGCCGCCGTGTTCCCGGCGGCTGCGGCGGGAGGAGCGCCCCCCCTACTCGGCGCTTCCCGACCGCGCCTTGCGTGCTGCGTGTGGAGAGCGTGGCCTTGGGGCGGGGGTTGGAGCCTACGCTGCGCAGCGTTCGCGGCCCCTTTATCAGGTCGAGGAAGGGCTGTGCTAAAGGGGTGTGAATCTTGGCTCTTAACCAGCTGTCAGTGTCACTGGGTCAGTCAAATCACTGTGAGGTGAGGTCTTGCTCCATTTTTGTTGTTCATTATGCTGCATAGTCAGTCCCCTGCATTTAATAACAGATATTCTGCAGAATCTTGTCGAGGCAAATCTGTAAAGGATGCCCTGGTCTAATAAGTCACCATCCATATGAGGGTAGGTAGAGGATGGTAGCTGTGTATCATGCATCCTCCTTTATCATCCTCCTTGGGGCTGCTGCAAGCTCTGCAGCTCCACTCTCCTTTGTCACTAGTCTCCAAGCATATTGTTTCCAAATCCAGACCCATCACAGAGAGCAAGGTACGATGCTGACAGCGTGACTTCAACCGAACAAAGCTAGTTCCAGCCCATCAGACTGAATGTACCAGCTTTGGTTTTGCCGATAAAAAGTCAACAAAAAGATTATTCTGTAAGAATCCAGGGATTTTATTGAAGCTCTGTGGGTGTGAAAACTCGTTTATTTTTCAAAAACTACGCATGTCTTTGATAAGGTTTTTGGTGATCAGCTTGCCTGTTGATACAGCTTGGTTTAAGCCCATCAAGGTGTCACTGCATCAGTGTCATGTTGTGACAGTGCTAACCAGAAAGGAGGAAAAAGGTCATTGTCTCTATTAATCATTTGTCATTGTTCTAATCCCTTGATATCAGCAGTGTAACATCACTGCAGTAGTATTTTTGTTACAAAATAAATGCCAAAGCTTGGAAGCACATTCCTCAGCCATCTCTAGATTAACTGGGGGAGAGGGATACAGGGCTTATATTATCTGATGATTGCTTAGTCGTTCTCTTATCCTTTAGCCAGCTTCTTTCTTCCTTTCTTTCTTTCTCTTTCTTTCTTTCTTTCTTTCTTTCTTTCTTTCTTTCTTTCTTTCTTTCTTTCTTTCTTTCTTTCTTTCTTTCTTTCTTTCTTTCTTTCTTTCTTTCTTTCTTTCTTTCTTTCTTTCTTTCTTTCTTTCTCTTTCTTTCTTTCTTTCTTTCTTTGTCTGTCTGTCTGTCTGTCTTTTTCTCCAGCAGTATCCTGTGATCTGGTTCAAGTACTTCCCTTACATCTTTTCAACTCAGAACTGCTTGTTTTAAGCTGGTTTTGCTTAGTCTTAGCTAAAGCTGTTTGATGTCTAATAAAGACATAAAGTTTCTGCGTTCTCTCTGTTGGAGGTGGCTGCCCACTGTGCGTTTTCACTGTCAGCTGGACACCAACATGGGCTGTCTCTGTGTTGCCTTGGTTTTCAGAGAAAAATATAATTAGCAGAGGGGGTATAACTGGGCACCTTACATTCTGGAGTTTATCAACTATAACAGAGAGAAGTGAAAGAAATACCTAGCAAAAAGAGGAAGCAAATTTGAAAGGTCTGGAGGAAAAGCAAAATACTGAGCAGAGCCTGGGCACAGGACATCCTTTCTGCATGCTGCAAGCAAGTGACTTCAGAGCCTGTTCCCAGCTGGGGCATGGGTGTGCTTGTGTGGTGACTAGATGTGTCAAGTGGAATAAAATCAGAAGTCAGCAAATCTCAGTGATTTGCCCTCACACAGAATATAAACCAGTAACTGTTTCCTCCTTAACAATAGAGGAACTGTGTGTATATTTCTGTGTTAAGTCCTTCATGATAGGTTTTTCTCAGGGGGCAGGGCAGTCTGCCATTTCCCTGCAGTCTTCAATAACCGATAGTGATATTGTTATTATTACTATTGTTATTATTATCTTGCTGATACTGCGTTTCCCATGTGTCAGCTCAGAGAGTCTTGGGGCAGCAAATCAATATATCCAGGGCTCAGTAAAGCATAGTGCTGATTACACCACAGCCCTGCCTGAGGAGGGATGCGCAGACCCGTGGCGTGGGGCAGTTCTGACTCACCCCACTTCCCACCAGCAGGCAGACCCAAGCAGGAGCAAGCTCCGGTGAGTTCCATGGGTTTTGGCACAGCCTGGCTAGGCAGCACTGGCCCTGCCTGCACCAGGGTGCAATGCCGTAAGGTGCACCAGGGCAGGGGGGGGCACTGGTACAGTGCTCCCTGAAACCTGAGGTAAATCACCTGCTGGATATCCCCAGTCCAGCTAGTGACGCTTCCCTGAACCAGTCTGTGACCAGCATGGGAGCAGAGGGGCAGGGTGCTGGTACAGCACTCGCAGCAGGGACATGCTCAAAAAGCTGCAATTTAGAATCACATGCTGCAGTATGAAAGAAAAAATAATTGTAGGAATTTGCTGCCCTCTGGCAGGATTTTCTCACAGCTCTGGTTCTCTGTGAGCTGTGAGAGCAGTGCTCAGTGATGATGCTCCAGCTCAGCAAGGTCTCTGCATTTGCCAGCTGATTGTCAGCAAACTAGAGCAAACAGCTGGGCACCACTGCTGCTACCTCCCTGGAGCCCTTCTGGAAAGCCAGAAGCACATGCAGGGGCTGGTGTAAAGGGCAGAGCTGCTGGGCTGGCAGGAGCACCTTATCTCTTCTCTCCATCCCTTTGGGGTAATGGAGCAGCAAGCCTGACTCTAAAGCTGGTCTTTTCATTGCTTGTCTCCTCACAAAAGCAAGCCCACCATCTTCCAGCTGTGGCTGTACAGCCTCCTGGCAAGAAAATTCAGCTTGCTGACAAGCCCTGAATGGCTTTGCTGGTTTGAATTCTTGGTATGAATTCTTTCATATACCATACCAAGATACCCAGCAAATCAGGCTAATTTTCATTAATCCCATTAACGCTATTATGGTTGTCATGGTTTAAGCCCAATCAACCAACGAAGTTTTCTCACTCACTCACTCACTCACTCACTTCCCTCTCTTTCTTCCCCCAGTCCCAGGGGAATGGGGAGGAGAATCAAAAGAACTTCCACAGGTTGAGATAAGAACAGTTTAGTAACTAAAGTATAACACAAATCACTGCTGCTACCACCAGTAATAATACAAGAGAAATACAAGGAAAGAGAATACAACTGCTCACCAAGCCCGACCCACCCAGTACATCCCCCAGCAGCGAACCCCCCAATGCACCACCACCGCACCCTTCTGGGTCTCTGCCCTCTGGTTTCACATCCTGGACATGACGTGCTATGGTATGGAATAACCTCTTTGGTCAGTTTGGGTCAGGTGTTCTGCCTCTGCTTCCTCCTGGCTTCTCCTCCTCCCTGGCGTAGCATGAGACACAGAAAGTCCTTGGTCAAACCAAAACACTACCAAGCAGTAACTGAAAACACTGGTGTTACCAGCGCTGCTCCCAGGCCCAAAATCAAAAACACAGTGCTGCACCAGCTACCAAGAAGGAGAAAAATGACTGCTACTGCTGAACCCATGACAATGGTACTTGTGGATATGTGGGTAGTGTTTTTGAAAACCTGGGTCTCCTCTTCACTAGAAGTATTCACAAAGTATTGTGAATCTCTTGGGGTGAGATTTCTCTGAGGAAATGTTGAATTCTGCAGTATCTACACCATACTGCGTCAGTTCCATGGACTGACTGCCTGGTCAGCAGGAGGAACTGGCACATCTTCGACACTTCAGAGTGCTCAAACTGTCAATGTCTCAAACTGTCAGATGACTGTATCCTAAAAGCATCCATGTTTAATTATTAAATCTACCAAGGTTGGCTACCTTGAATGTTGATGTTTTTGCTGCAGGTACCTGCAATTAGGTCATGCTAGTCCTACCCTAAAATAGCAAAGAAATGGGGGAGTGGGGAGTCCGTAGAAATAACTTAGGAGTATAGATATTCCTGATTGTTTTTCTGTGTTGAGAGAAAGGAAGAATAACATAGATGCTCTATTCCCATTAGTATATGTAATAGTCTGGCTGCCCAAATGACATGATAAGCCTCACCTCCAGCAGCTCACTACCCCAGGAGAGTTAAATAGGTAGGCAAGGGCTAAGGAAGAAGAACAAGCAGGACTTGCATACAAATCCATGAGCATCCCTGATGGCTGATTGTACAGGTTGATTGTGTGGGATTTCCTCGGTGTTTGGAATGCAGGGTGAGCCTGGAGTTGGAGGATGTGTAAGACTCTCTCTTTTACCAATAACGTAAGTATGTAGGTTTTGCTGTGTATCTGGTTTCTTTTCTGCTTAATAAATGCATAATGGCAGGGACCTTGTGACTAACAATTCTGCTTGCAGCAGTGGCCGCAGGGCCTTAGCATCAAAGTCCACATTGTACAGTGCAGTGCTGTGCAGAGCTATCAGAGATGTCTGGAAGGTGCTAGCTCTGTGTGATAGTGCAGCCAGGCTAATAGATAGCTCATGGTTCTGCTTTATTGCTGTTGGGGATTTGAACTTGTATTCCTTTATGGTACTGCACGGTGACAATGAAATATGTGTGCTTATTTAGAGCTATTTGGAGTATCTCTGGCTGGCACTGTGCTAGACAGGTCAGGGATGTTCATAAAGCTGTGAAGATGGTGATAAAAGCCAAGGTTTGATTTTATTGTTACCTTTGTTATTATTGAGAAAGCTTGAAGAATAAGGAAACCGTTTCTTCATCAAGCTGTTAACTGCAACAGCCATGGCCCCTAAGACACCTTGGGGCCCCACTGAAGTGAAGGCAGTATTCTCGGTGATTTCAGTAAGACCTGAATTGATGAGACATACAGTTGTGGTTATGCTGACTTCCATATACTTACAATGATTTACTTCAGCTGGGAATCTTCCCCCTTTCTTTGGGTTAGGTTGTGCTCACTTGTATTAGCAAGGTAGATACCTTAGAAGTGGCTAATACAAATTCATATAGCTGTATATGGAATAGGTAATAATGTGTCTTCTGTTATATTCTACAGACAAACTGGGAGATCCTCTTAAGTCATTTAAGTACTGCCTGAAAATGGACACTGTTTTGCATCGTTCACCCTTCACCCCCTAGCATGACTGCACATTTCACTCATCTGTACTTCCCTTGCTATGAAAACAGCCCAGCCACCAGTTTGAGAGAGCAAGCCTTTCTTAGGCACTTGGAATGGCCAACAGACCTGGGCTCCCTGAGGTGCAATGTCATACTGAACCTGAAAATGTTCCATATGGTTGGAAGCTCACTAGCTAAAGCAAGAGGGCAGAGACTTCACAGGAAGTCCCTGTTAATGGTGGCCTACCCTCGAACTTCAGTTTGCAAACTTATCTGGAAAAAAATGGCCATGTCTTTAACTACTACATCCCAGATAAGGAATTCAATGGATGAGCTGTTATAGAGTGGGAACGCTGAAGACCTCAGTGGGCCTGCAACTGGGATGCAAAAAAAACGTCTGCAGAAGAAAATCCAGGAAACTCATAACCAAAATGGAAGGGAATATTTCAGCAAATGATGTTGAACATTTATCCAGAGTTTCCTTTGAAGAAAGTGCAAAGCTTTTATGAGGGAAACAATTGCATAAGGAATGAAAGCGGAGCAAAGGACCTTTGGGGCCTATGTCCTGACTGTCTTAATTACAATTTCCGTGATCAGAGCTACACTGATTCCTGTCCAAAGAGTGAAGTTATGAGGAGCAATGAACTTTCCTGGCTCTGGGATAGCAGTGCAGCCCTGTATCCTTTCATTGACATCACAAAACCCCTTGGCAACAGTTGAAATATTTTCGACATTTCTCAGTTTAGGCTGAATGAATCCATAAAAATTTTCTTTATGACATCCCAAGATTATGCTTTGCTTGTATTTGTGTACACTTGACCAGGGTATAGAGATGAACCTTTGTTATTTCTGTCTATGGTAAGCTTTTGCTGGAACAACGTGGGCTGCATTTATGCTTTACCCGTTCTTGCAGATGGTGCATCAGGATGGAAAACCTCCCACTTGAGCCAACTCTGCTGGTTCATGTTAATTGTCCACATGCTTTAAAGAGCTCAATGTTCTGAAGAGAAAATACAGCCTTAAAAACTGGTGTTGTTTTTTTTTTCTTTTTTTTTTGCTTTGATTCATCCCTATGCTATACTCAATCATGCATTTGAATGGATTAAAAGGACTTCAGCATTTTGATGTAGTATGTAGAAGACAGTTAATACATTAATCCTCCCTGATGTACTTTCTTCTGCTCAGGTATGCAATCACCAACTAATCTTCAGATAGTTGCCCCTTTTATAGAAAGGAAAATGAGGCAGAGATGTTAGCAGCTTGCTTAGTGTTACATCAGAATGGGAAACTGAAACCAGCAGTCTTTCTGCATGCCTCCATCTTAAAAACATTTTAGTCCCATACCTACATGAAGCAGGCAAATGGTGCACCAGAACCACGGAGCTCTGCTCACATCAGCTGAACACACACAAGTATTTTCAAGATAAGTGCCTTACCTTAGTCCTTTCGTGTCATTTTGGACATCCTCCCAGAAACTGGATTGAAGACAGTAGGTTTCCTGTGAGAAAGCAGCATGACCTATCTGTCACAATCCTGGCTTCGTCCTCCACTGTAGACTGCACTACCAGCAAGTCTTAATTTCTGTGTTTCAGAGTTTAGCAAGTGAACTGTATTGCCACTTTAAAGGCTATGTTAAGTCTTTCAGGACCACATACAGAGTCTGAAGCTGGCACCTTATCTGGGAAAGAGCGTTAGTTCTCTCTCTTATTAGGTCCCACTTACTCCCTTAGGCACTGCCATCACCCACTACGCTGCCCACTGAGGGACTGCACTTCTCTCTGTCTTGAAGGCAAATGCTTATTTTTAGGTATCAAAGGAAGTGCAGACACCTGTTTTTATCCATGTTACCCTTCCTTCGCTCTGTAAGAAGAAGATAGATGGACATCAATAACTGGCTCAGGCTGGTGTGCATCCTCTTTGACATTTTATGCTCAGTTTCTCTATCTTTTCCCCTTCAGGCAACTAATTCCTGTAAAGTTTTTCTACCTTGATTCTAATGTGCCCTTTGTCCTGGTTGCAGCTGGGATAAAATTAATTTTCCTCCTAGTAGCTGGTGCAGTGCTGTGTTTTGGCTTTAGTATGAGAATAATGCTGATAACATCACCAATGTTTAGTTGTTGCTGAGCAGTATGTGTACCCTGATCAAATGCTCTTCAGTCTCTCATGCTCTACCAGTGAGGAGGGATACAAGAAACCTGGAGAAGGCAGAGACAGGACGCCTCACCCAAACTAGCCAAAGGGGTATTCCATAACACAGCATGTCGTGTCCAATATAGAAACTGCGGAGAGTTACCTGGAAGGCCCAGATCACTGCTCAGGTTAGGCTGGGTATTGGTCAGTGGGTGGTGAGAAGTGCACCACTTGGGTTTTTTTCCCTTTAAGTTTTATTCCTCTCTCTTCCCACTCTTTATTATCTTATTATTAAACTGTTATCTCACCCTGTCACTTTAACCTTTTTCCAGTTCCCCTTCCCATCCCACTGGGGTTGGGATGAGGGGACAGAGCCATTGGCTGAGTGAGTTGCCACCTGAGGTTAAACTATGACATCCTCAGTCTCCCTTAAGTCAATGATGGTATCTAGGAAGTCACTTGCATATCAGTGGTCTTTCATCTTCAGTGCTTGGGCATAGTAATTAACTTGTTGCTGATCCTTAATCACTGTTTTAGTTAAGGATAAACATCCAAGCACCAAATACCCTCTCCTTACATCCTGTGATATGATGAAAAGGTACAGTGAAAGACGTCTCTGAAACAGACCTAGGAAGAGCACAAAAATTAAAACTGAATTTCTGAAGATTCACCAGGTGTTGCATTTTCCCTTTCATTTAAGGCTGTACAATGCCAACATTCTCTCTCCTATAGTGCATGCCTATTTACAGTCACTTTTTCTAAGGTTTTTGTAAGAATCTCCTAGGGAAAGCAGCGAGAAAAATGCGTGCCTTTGGTATCACAGCTTTCAAATAGAGAGAGACTGGAAACCAGCTGATTGACATAGCAGAATGGCTCTTTCCTTCCCTTTATCAGCAAAAACAGAACTGAGGGAATGCTGATGGGAATTTTCATGTTAAAAATTCTTCTTTAATGAAAATGTTTTAGTTGCTTCTGGTAATTTATATGAAATAATTTTAATTAAACTTAGCACCAAAGTAAATGAAAACAGTTGGTGGGGTTTTTTTTCCCCAGTGTTTGTTCACTTGCTTATTACCAACACCTAAAGCAGTACCTAAGTTTGCAACTTTTGTTTAATAATCTCTGTACTCTAGACAACAAACCTTTAACCACAATAAAATATAGTTCATAGGGACAAGAATAAAAAGAAAATGTATTCCAAGGGACGACACATAACAAACCATTGGATTACTTTAGAAAGACTGTGAAATGCTGAATTACCTTGACAGTGATGCCTTTACTCTTTTCATTGTACCCAGATTTTCTTAACACTGTTGGGCAGAGTACCCTAGGAACTGAAGACATTGTTACTTGACGAGTTATGTATTTAACTTCTTCAGATTAAGCCTGTGCCTGATTTAAATGCAACGTGCAAGATCCTCATTTTATCCTATGAATAGACACTGATGGACTGCACCAGTTATGAATACTTGGTACCAGCAGAGCTGACTACTTAACCAGTCCTTGCTGTTCTGCAGTCAAAATGACCATGGAGTGTGGTCGGTTCTTCCTGGCTCAACAAGGTCTTGTGAGGCTCACAGGCAATCAGTGACAGGGTAGGAAACCAGTGGCTAGTAACAGGGTTTTTGGAAGACAGATCCTTGGTAGTTACCATCCTGGTCAGATTCCTTTCCAGCTGGATGAAACAGTAGGAAATCATCTGGAGCCTGATTAGCATGTCAGCAGACCAGATTAGGTGAACAAGTGATGCCCAGTCATTTCTCAGGTTATGGGAGCTCTATGTTTGTGCCTCTGTGTGGGCATATAAAATAAAGCAGGCTACTGAGATCAGACAGACAGGCTTTGTATTACATGATACCAGGCCTAGCCATATTGAAATTAACGACTGATTTCTGAGGTTCCATCATGTCCTGGAGCTTTCAGACACCCAACTGAAGTGCAAAGGGCTTTAGCAACTTACACTCCCCAGAAACCACCACAGTCTGTGGACCTACAAAGAAGCCATGTAGTATGCTAGAAACACAGGTAATGACAACATGGCTGTGTGCAAGACTCTGTGGGTCCAGAGCTGATGGAGATGCTTCAGGGACTTGCCTTTGTGACCTGACGGAGTTGGAAGGAAGTTTACCCCCCTATTCACATTGACTCTGACAGAAACCACAGCTGAATATTTACAAAAATTGGCTGAAGTAATTGAATTTGCTGAGGACAACTGAACACTTACTTTCAGCCATTCATTCTCATGCTGGCTGGGTTTTCTATACTACCCGCTGGGAGAAATCCAGCCCAGAACACCCATTTCACACAGCTTTGAGGACAAAGTCTTTTCTCATGGCAAAGTTTGATGTCTGCATCTAGAAAAGGAATAAACAAGTAACCGTAAGAAAAATAAAGCATATTTAAGACCTGTGCTGGGCTCCCTGCTTTTTTCTATGTGACTCCAGCAAAGATTTGAAACATAACATCCAGCTTCCACTGACCTCCATTATTCCTTTTGTCCCAGAACCTTAAAGATCTCATCAGGCTTAGACATTTGTGATTTTGCATCTTTTTGTAGCCAGCTCTTTAACTGCTAGGAAACTAGAAAATCATCGAGAGCCTAATTAGCACATCAGCAGACCAGATTAGGTGAGCCAGTGATGCTCAGCAATTTGTCAGGTTCTGGGAGCTCTGTTTGTGCCTCTGTGTGGGTATCTAAAATGAAGTGGGCTATTGAGATCAGATGGACAGGCTTTGTATTACATGATATCAGATCTAGCCATATCAAAGAGCAGCCACCTCTTTGACTGCTAAGAGGTGCACTCTTCAAATATACGCTTTTCATATAGAGTATTCAAAATATGCTTCACTCATCAAATGTATCCTGTTATCCTCATATCTTGCCTCAGTGAGTTATTGCCATAATAATAATTTTAGATAAATGACTGTAAGGTGAAAAAGCATCGTGTTAATAGAGTTCTGGAAGGGAAGTGAGAAAAACTTCCATTATTTTTTGATAAAACTCCATTGCAGAAAGAAATATTTTAAATTCCATGAAAGGTGGGGAGACTGTGACTACACTACAGCCAATCAATAAGAAATAAATTGAGTTTAGAATGATCTTTCTTTAAAAGAAAAAATACAAATTAAATTCATGCTATTTCTCTCAAAAAATAGATGTGGGAACTCCACTGAAATTTTCTAATGCACATTTTTATGGGGAAGAAAACGAGAAACATTTTGGTTGAATTTTTTTGATGGAACGGCTTTCTCAGGAAGATTAAGTTTGTTAAAGGTGAAGTGCGGATTGTGGTGGATTTTTCAAGGGAAAGGTGTAAAAATGATTCATTTGACATTCCGCTTGTGCTGTAGGATTGAAGTACAAGCTAATATCAAGCAAAATGTCTCAATGTCTTCTGAGTGGCATTGGATTAGATGCTAGTTTTGAGACTTCTTGCTGTCTTTGTTAAGGTTACATCTTAATGATCGTAATAACTAAACAATGGGAAAGAGAACCAGTATTTTATAAGATCAAATTTCAGACTCCTCTGTGACTGTGTTAAATTAGAAACTGTCTGTAATATATTAATGTATCTTATATAAATGTTATGATATTTCTTCGTACCTAAACATGCATCTAGGTACTCAGGCCCTAATTTCTCCCACCCAGTATATCCATTGAAGTGGGACAACTAAATCAGAAGCTAACATGTTAGTGGGCTCCTAGTGGAGCAGCTCCTGAGGATCAGTTCAAGTGCAGTAGGGTTTAGCTGGTTTTGAGATAAATAGCCCTTGGGCAGATTCTGTTGGAGATGGCAGTTCCTATATCCCACCTCAGCATCAACCCAGGAACACAAGCCTTGGTTTGAGTCTGGGTCACATTTACTCTTTAGGCAGAGGTGCAATGCCTTTTACCAAAGCACATACCAGCTCTGTCATTTTGCTTCCTTTCATTGAGAGATACAAGGTTGAGGTTTTTTTGCAGTGGCTCACACTTTTTTTTCAAGTGTTCTCTTTCTATTCTGCATTCAGAGAAAGACCTTAAAATCCAGGTTACACTGAGAATTGTAATTTTTAAGTATTACAGCCCAGGTAGGCAAACAACAAAGCACAGGCCAGTGCAATGAAACTGCGCTTTCAGATGTATCTATCAAGTTTCAATCTCTCTCAACAATATTGGCAGGCCAGATGATTTTGTAAGTTTCGAGTAACCAAGATCTGCAATGTGACAGTGATGACTTGCGGGTGATAGGAGATACTTCCCAAGCCACAGCAGGTTACCCTTCCACAGCAGGGTGCCCTGCATGCAGAGTCTGTTCTCATGGGGAAAGCTGAATCAGGTGCTCCTTCTGACTCCTATGCTATCATCCCTTTCATTTTGAGGCTGGACACTCAGGCTATGTGAAATCTGGTAGGAATTTGTATCAGCTGTTCCTCTAAGATCAAACCACCTCTCTTCTGTTCTCCCTTGAGCAGCATTTCTGATTTCCAGTTTTATCACTTTTTGGATTTCTATTTTCTCCTCTTCATTTTTCCTGTTGGCTACATTTTGTGATCCTCAACTGGTGTGCTGGCATTTGCAGATTTCGTTCCTGGGATCTAACTATGATAGAGCATCCCATAAAGAATCAGGCTGCTTAAACTTCACACTATGGGTTCTTCTCAGTATCCATATCTGTAAGATTTAGGCATGCCAAAACTGAGCATTATGGTGACCAAATTAATTTACTGATTTCTGTAGGAGTTAGAAACCTAAACAGGCCTGAAAATCTGTACCTGGGCTCTCAGCAGCTGCGTGGTTAAAACTGTCTCTCATAATATGTAGAACATAATACAGCATTTCATAACAAAACTGATAGTACAAATTAATATTCTAGGTGTAGGTGGTCTCCCTGCAGAAGATTAAAGTTCAATTTATGTTGTTATACCTACTAAATGGTACTGGTAAAATTAACTAATCTCTGTACATCCACGAGAATGGATGTTTTTAAGCATAATAAACATACTTTCTCTTATTATAGTGCAAATTGTGATTCTTCTTTTCATGTTTTGTGAGGCTAAATATTTTATAGTAATGTCATGTGAAAATAATAATATATGAAACTAAAAATCAGAGGACATGATAAGCATAGAAATATTTTAGTCAGTGCTTTTGGTGGTCCGACCAAAGTCATATGAAGTCAGTGGTAAGCTTCCCTTGGTTTCCATAGGCCTCGAACCAAGCTGGGGTGCCTCCTGGGGAATTACACCACAAGAGTCTTGCGACCTTGATTGGGTGCTCCTTCCATGATAGAACATTCCTAAAATGGATCAGAAGGCATTCATTACAAGCAAAAATAAGTTTTGAAGCAGCTTGTTTAGCTTTTGTGTTTACCTAAGCACAAAAGGTAACTAAAAAGCATCTAAAAGAGCTTACTATCTAAATTGTTAAAGGCTTTGATAAGCTACTAAGCATTTAGATAGCCAATAAATAGTCTATATGATTCGGTATTTAAGAATATTTATTGGTGTAAGGTATGAGGATAACCTTAAATGTTCGTTCACCTAGCCAAAAGATTAACAAAGTCAGCTAAAAATCTGCATGTGTCTTGCTAATAATTGAAACCATGTACAATTTTCAGTACATCTAGTCTTTTAGCAGAGGCAACCAAGGTTATTGAAATGTAGCTGTAGCTGCGAATGAGAGCAGGACATAAGGAAAACTGCTCTGACATTGCTACCTGCTGATCACCCTCCTAGGCTCTTCTGTGAGTCACTTTGGAATAGAAAATCTTATGCTAATTCTGAATTTCAGGTTATATTGAACTTTGGTTTGTAGCAATTTTCTGGTATTGACATGTTGTACCACATTTCCTGCTGGCTGTATGTTGACAAACGTATCTTCGCTTTTTGCTTCCATCCTAGCAAACGACAGATGTTTGAAGCTGGCACCTAGTTGCAGTCATACCGTGAAGTATCTGTACAATTCATGGCCTTGTTCCTTCATCTAGATCTAATCAGGCAAACACCATCTGCATGTGTAGCCAGTTAGGAGGTACAGACCCAAGCGGCAGCAAGGTTAAGTTAGTGTTGCAACTTAAATCAGAAATTCTGATCTGGTGCAGGCAGCCCTTGTCCCAGTCATCTTAACTTATTCAGCACTAAACTATTTTCCTCCCATGAGCCTCGAGGCGGCTGAAAGGTAATGCTGCACCTCTGTGCCCATTTCTGCTACTTGATCTTACAGACAAGGATTTTTCTTTATCACTCATCCAGTTCCAGATGTCTGGATGTTGTTCTTAATCCCAGCTTGGGTCTTTGCTGCAAATCAGCTTGACAGCCAACTGCAAAACAGATTTGCCCTGGGATAATTTGGGTAAAATGGTGGTTAAACTCAGCAATAACATTGTTAAACACTGTACAGATTGAATTGCACATTCATTTTAACTGTATTCTGTATTGAAATGGATGTACTTAGGGCTCCTAAGTACGCTTAATGAGTAAGATTAATAGGAGTTTGTTTGTATTACTCTTATTTTCATGTAGGGGATTTAAGAGTAACTACCTACCTGAGTTCTAATACTCTCAGTTATGACATTATTTTATGTTTATAATGAATAATTTAATCACCACTGTCATTGTATTGAGGATAGTGGAACAAATTACAGATCCCTTGTATCTTTCTGCGTATACTTTCACCTTGTGGTCGACTGGTAGAAGTCTGGGGTATATGATGTTCTGAAAATTACAGAAGTACATTTAAGTCTTCATTTATCAAACCCTAACCTGCTGAATCTATACCGAATTTTCCACTGGGCTCCCACTTAATGTGGGATTTTCTGAACAAGCCTGTCTTAAAAAAAAATACATATTACAAGATACAATACCTCTGAATATCTGTATTCAGAGGTTTTGTGGCTTTCCTCTGGTATCTGAACTTAGCTAGTGGGGTTGCTTACTCAGATAACTTTTCATGGACTGGTATACGCTATGAACTCCCTACAGTAAATGAAGTCTCAGCTACATGTGAATTGCTCAGTATTTAGAAATGAAATATTAAGTGTTGTTACAGACTTCTGTTCTTCTGATTCTTGGGGAATTTATGTATGTGCTTTGCCTACAAACATGTTTTGAGAGAGTGGGAAAGGAGAAATACATCATAAGCTAGAACAGCTGATAATCACCTATTAAAATATGTGTCCGAAGTTTTGGATTCAAGTTCTTTCCTTGTTTTGACAGAAGTGTCAAATCATCATCCTATCCAAAAAAGATGTTTCAGATGCTTATTTAAACAAGATTTGTAGTTCAGCCCATGCCTCTCTCTAAAGGAAAGATAAGTCTCCCAAACAGAAACTCAACATTCCATTATTCCAAGGGTAGTAAAACTGTCTTCATGATGGCAATGAATGTATTTTCTGCTAGTATTCTGGGTCATTTTAGAAAGCTCTTCCTGAAATCTGTGTTTCTGTAAGGATTCTCAGCAGACAAGGAAGATGATGTTGAAATCTGCTGGGGCTGGCTGCAGTTACATCTTAGATGTGTCTGTGGAAAAGGTGGCTCTATCTTTAGCTCTCACTGTATGTGGCTGTCGAAGGCTTGAGCATTGATTTTCTGAAGAATTTGTTTAGATCTGGAGCAGCTCCCTGCTGCATGGGGACTTTGCTCTTCAGCATAGAAGAGCCTGGCCTTTTTCCAAATCTTCAGGCACAGGTCATGGAAATAATCACAGTACTGAAGGTGAAGGCTTTCCTAGTCATCACTGTTTCTACCAGAGCCGTTTGTGTTAAGCAGCTTGAACACTGGCTTTTTTTACCCAGAAAGTGGGAGGAGGAATTGCAGATGAACATTTAGGGAAAAGTCCGTAGTTTAAAAGCTGGATTTCTGAAATAAAAACTACTACATGCCTCTGCTCCCAGGAAAATCACTCTTTATTAGAAATCAACACAGACTTAACTGGCATTCAGTTAAGGCAACATGAATACAAATGATTTACTTGTAACTCCTTGGAGGGAAGAAGTGAGTGGTAAAATCCTTTTCTCCACTTTCTGAGTATACTGGTTTTATTTTAATAATAGACATTTTCTCACCCTTTTTAATATTCTGCATTGTGATTTATTATATTATAAATATAAAAAAAGGATCTAATCCTATTAAAGTTAAAAAAGGCTTTGGTTATATTTTAAATGAATACAGGATTAAAGAATATGTGTAATTTACAGCCTGCTCTTGCCTTTATCTAATTGATTATTGGGGTTTCTGATCGGTAAAATGAAATATCACCACTCTGTATCACATGTATCATGGTCTTATCTTTATAGAATATAGAATATAGACTTCAGTAGCAATGACTTGCTTGCACAACAGTGTGAAGCAGATGGAGAATTGAATATGGCTGTACTTATCTCCAGAAATAAGATGTGAACACTGAAAAGCATCAGCCCCAAACACATCCTGCTTCATTAGGCAGCTGAAGGAAACATAGTTAAAATTAGAGTCACATTATCAGGTTTACAAAAGTTTTCTAAAATACATGGATGTTAAAAGCAGACCGAGATATCTGACTTGCCAAAAGTTATGAAACAAGTCCAGGCAATGGTTGTTTACCTCCTAAGACAGTGTCTTTGTTACCAAAGAAAAGGCAGATTCTGGAGCTTGCCTTGCTTTCCTTTGACACCCTAATTCTCCCAAGGCCATTCAGCTCCTGGGCCTTTAGTTTCATTAGCACATTTGTCTGGGACAACAACATGCTGAATGTTTTGAGAAGCAGAACTAGAAAGAAAAAGGAAACAAAAATGCAACAACTATGCTATGCACATAGGCAATGCCCACACCTGCTGGGGAATTTGGCTTCACAAGGGATGCAGTCCAGTCCCACTGAGAGCTAGCAAAATCCTTCCAGTCACTTTGACATGCAAACTTCCATCCAAGAGAAGCGCAGGACTCTTAAAACTCAATTTTGATTCATGCGATAACTAACACACATCTGTAAAGGAAAACAAAGGCTTGAAATGTAAAATCTAGTTCCACAGTTTGACTCTCATTCCTAAAACTTATGTTGTTCAGGTCCATGTGGGGTTTTGTGGTTGGTTTTGGTTGGTTTTTTTTAACTTTCAAAACGTTTTCTCTAGGAGTTGGCTTGATCCATAAGGAATCTGGTCCATAAGGAATACTTAACGTCAAAGAGCATTACAGAAATGTGCTGTCTTTCTGAATTTTAGCCAGCTGTTTGATGTATAACATTGGCAGTTTCAGGCTCCGGCTGAATTTTTAAGCCATTTGGAAAATAAATCAAGAGACTTCAGTGGGACTTCTCTGATTTACACCAGCTGGGAATTTGACCCTGAGACTTTTAGAACAGGCTAATTGCCAATCAATAAGAAAACCTTTCCGTTGGTATGTGAAAAGTAGCACTCCTCTGTGTCGTGGTTTAAGCCCAGCTGGTAACTCAGTACCATGCAGCCGCTCTCTCACTCCCGTCTTCCTCCCCATGCTTCCAGAGGGATGGGGAGGAGAATCGAAATAATGTAACTCCCACAGGTTGAGATAAGAACAGTTCAGTAACTAAGGTAGAACACAAATCACTACTGCTACCACCAGTAATAATAATGATAAGGGAAATAACAAGGGAAGAGAATACAACCTCTCACCACCTGCCGACTGATACCCAGCTCGACTGAGCAGTGATCTTGCCCTTCCGGGTAACTGCCCCCAGTTTATATAGTGGGAATGATGTGCTGTGGTATGGAATACCTCTTTGTCTACTGTGGGTCAGGTGTCCTGTCTCTGCTTCCTCCTGGCTTTCCCTCCTCCCTGGCAGAGCATGAGACTCAGAAAGTCTTTGGTCAGAGTAAACATTACTGAGCAGCAACTAAAAACATTGGTGTTATCAGTGCTGTTCCCAGGCCAAAAGTCAAAACCACAGCACTGCATCAGCTACTAAAAAGGAGAAAAATGACTGCTACTGCTGAACCCAGACAAATGTTTGCAAAGAAAATTGTCTCAACATTTTCAGTGGCTACCAAGGTAGCGGTTACAGATTCTGCTCAAAGGAGCTCTTACGGCTTCATGTGTTCTTGGCGACAAAGAGGAAGGAGCCTGGATGTACATGTAAGGGGGAGAAATGGGAATACAGACATATGGGACTTGTATGGTGGGATCATTTCTCTCAGCAGATGGCTAGGGAAAGGCAAATGACTGACTGTCAACATGGAGCCAAAGGAAGGAGCCTGGTTGACTGTGTCAAACACATCCCACACATTATCCTGGGAACCACTATTAGTCAAAACAGGTCTTACAACACCAGTGTGCCTAAAAGTAGCACCAGCTCTCTGATTCTAACCAGATCCCTCACTATACACAGGAAGAAGGGCAGTGCCAGAAAAGGGTGATCTGCATATGATGTTGAGGTATCAATGCTTAGTGTGTTGACCAAGTATGTAACAAATAGATAGCAAAAGTCAAATACCCAACCTGAACAAGTGCTCAGCACGAGTCTGTACATCTGCCACCACTGAGGGTCCACAGCATCAACCCTGCATTACTGGAGGTGCTGACAATAATCTGAGTAACAGCCTCAAGGGCATTTATAACATTTGCTGTAAAACAGTTATAGCATTTGCCCATTTGCTTCTGCTGCCTGTAGTCCTAACATTTTATCTTGCTGACTTGATGGATTAGGCGCGTGACTGCATGGTGTTTTGGGGTGAAGCAGAACGTTCAGGGCCAAATAGAAGACCTAAAATAATCTTAAGCCTAGTTTTCTGCTTTTCTGCAGTGTCTGCATATATGAGGCTGCTGATAAGCTGCTCCTATCAGATACCCCAGAACTGATATAGTAAACCAGTAATATTGTTCATTTCATCTGTTCGTGCTAATATTTTTTTTAGTCATATGAAGAATGGATGGAAAAGGCCATTTAGAAGATGGCACATTGGCATCTCCTCATTTTGGATTCCTACCTCTCAGCAGCTTGGCTTGTGCAGCAGGTCTGCTGCTCTTGGCTTGGTCTGGAGCAGCAGGCACACAAATGGCCCAGGTAGAATTAGCTATTTTTAAACTTATTTCTGTATCAGCAGAAATTGGAAGCTGATACATAACTCCAAAAGAGCATCAAATCTCTGTCATATCCACTCCCACACTAAGCTCACATCCCGTTTCCCTGAAATTAAAGCTTTACTCAGATAAATCAGCTCCAGGTGGATGAATTTCCTAGAATGTGCATTCATTAGTTACTACTGGCATAGCACAGTGAAGGTGGAGAACGTTACACAATCAACTAATAATGTCACTAATATGTGCTATTATTAGGGCTATTAAGATAGAATTTGCATTGTAGAAAATATGGTGTCATTAAATACGTATTAGGGCTTTATAATGAACTATCAGCATGACTGGTTCCATGCAGTCTTGGCAGGAAATTTTAGAGGAACACATTCACTTCCCAGCTTTATAGTGCCAGGACTGTACTCTGTGGTGGGATTTGAAGGCAAAGAGGAAGGGCACTGTGTGAAGCCAGGCCTCAGGCGCAGTGCTGCAAGCAGGCTGTGCGCTCTGGTCTGCCTGCACCCTCGGCTGCTTGCACTGTGGTCTATCTGCACCCTGGGCTGCGACACTGCCACCCTCCACATGTCAGTGAGCTCTGGGACAGGGAAAGGAATGGCTGTGACATGCACCTGAACTGTGTCCAGATGGAGCGCCTGAACAGTGCAAAGCTCTGGAGAAAAAAGGAAGGTAAGGGTGAGATGTGACCTCTGGGACCCAATCTGATCTACAGTGGGTTGAAGCACTGGTAGGTGAGTGGCTGGGATACTTGGTGGTTGCCATTAGATAACTCCTTGACTGGTTTATTAGCAGCTAGATTTGCTAGTTCCCACACAATTACTGTTGCTTTTCAATACTTGGAGGATTTCTTCCAGTGCTGGCTGGCAGAATATAGAGTGCAGAAGAAATAACAGTTTTCATTTCTGAAGGAGAACATTTGGCTGGGGTTAGGTTGCAAATGGGCTTTTCCAAGCATGCCCACTTTTTCTGGCTGAAAATTTTGTCTGGCATTTCCATTCATGTTCATGGCTACAGATGGGGTCAGATAAGTGACATTTGAACACTGAATATGACCATTTCAATAAATGGCATGTCTATTTTGTACGTGCTACAGATCCAGTCTACCTCAGACACAGTAGATGTTCTCTGCAAATCACCCATAAAACTTCTGCCACAGAAAGCCAGCGCTTCCCAGAGAGTGCTGGACCACTGCTCAAGCTACACTAGGTTTAATCTAGGTGGTGTGGAGAAATGACTGAAAACTCGTAAAGCCAAATGTCGGTAAGAGCTTAATGACTGTTGTTTTTAACAGTTAGTGGCTTTTAAGTCACTCACATAATGATTCAAATAAATACATGTTCTTTTATAGCCTGTCCAGCCCATGAATCTTGAAATGCTGTACAAAGGCCATAAACAACCATTTTACAATGGTCAAATTGTTAGTCAAAAAAGTCTTGCATCTGGCTGATGGCTGAGCCAAGAACAGGACAAGAGCTTCAGGACCCCAAATGAGGGTGCTACCCCCAAAGACAAAGGATGAACAGGATCCCACCTTACCATAAATATTGCAACTGTACATCCTGCAAAAGAAGACGTCCCCGAGCACAGCGTGGGGAGGGCCCAATGGCAAATGGTCCTTTCTTTGCCTCAGAAATCTGTAACATTTCCCCTGGGGTCTTTCTCATGCTTTGTTCAGTGCTTGAGGTTAAAAGCACTGACACAGTTCTTGTCAAGTCCAATGTAGTTACGGCAGTGTACATCTGTTGAACTCCTGATCTGATCTGTTCTCAGCAATGCAGCTAACCATGAAGAATGATACCAGACCTATGGTCTATCTTTAGTGGGACCTATGGTCTCTCTCATTCATTCAAATAAACAAGCAAAGCAAAAACTGCAGTCAGAATTGCATAAAAAGAACTAACACCATGAACTGCAATCAGCAGGGTTTGTCAGAGTTTGCCAAGTGAAGCTATGAGCAGCTTAACTGTCTTAACTGGTTTAGTTAAACTACTTCATATCTTTTCTTGGATGCTTTTTAACTGGTAACAGTAGCTTTATTTCACCAGCCCTGCTCCTGTACAGCCCTCACTGCAGTGGTGGGAACAAAGCCTCCCTTGGTACTCGCATTCAGGCGTGTGGTACCACTGGGAGAAAAACTGTGAACCTCCCATGTGCCTGCCATGTGTGGTTAGTGTTTATTTAGTTCACAGTATTAAAACCTGAGGTATAGACATATAAGCACTCTGAGAATTGTCTTGTCTACTTGCTGAAAATGTTATTGCACATACAGAACTCAACATAAAGGAACCACATTCTATGAAAAGGTATTTCTTTATGTTGCCACCAAGCCTACGAAATAGAAGCTTTCTTTAGCTGTAGCAGATTAGCTTTATTCACACGGTTTGCCTACTTCTTGAACCCAATGCAGTACCTGAATTAAAATCTTTACATTTTTATGTTCTGTATTTTTTGGGGCTAGGTTAATGAATAGTACCCATAATGTTATTGAGTTATCTGAGTGACCTGATCTGCCTGCCTAGAGCAATCAATTCTTTCAAGCAAGCTTCAAGACAAGTGTTAATGGGGAAAAACGTAAAATTTGCCTTTTAAGAATTTTTCTCTCAAATAAAATGTACTGTTTCCTCCAGAGGTTCTTTCAAGAAAACTTGCTCATTAAAATATTAATTGGAAACAGGCAGAAAAGGGTCAGAACAGAGTCACATTTCTGTTGAAATCTGCCTGGAGGAATGTGATTTATCTAGTTTCTCAAATAGACGGTAACACTGATCAATTCATAGCATTGAAAAACATGGCAAGATAACCTTCCCAATCTTCTCTTTGCTCAGCAGAAGGTTTGGTGGTGTAGAAATGAACAAATATAGTGAGAGTTACGCCTTTTTCGTATTATTTCCTGGGAAAAGACCACTTCTAAAGTAAGGTAAACCTTTCTGGGAATTGAAAATAGAAGAGTGACATCACCTCTACTCATTCCAGACTTCACTATTGAGTGTATATTTTTACACAATACAATCCAAATCTTTTTCCAGGATGACTCAAGTGATAGGAAAAAAAAAAAAACAACCAAAAGATGTTTTCCCGACTGTTTGCCTTGGTAACTGTGCATCCCATTGCTGGCTTCCAGGGCTCCTCTGTGTTCTGGATGGTTCCGAGTCCCTTCCTGCTGTGGGCAGGAGCCTGGGCAGCTGGTGAAGCTGCACAGCAACAGGGACAGCAAACCAGACTCCTCCACGTGATTAACTCGGCCATGCAAGGAGAGGGAATCAGAAATGCAGCCCATTTGTCCTGGCAGATGTTACACTGCTTCACTCCTGCCCATGAGGAGCAGGATTTGCACAGCTCCTTCACAGCTGCTTCTGCAGGATGGGGTTTCAGAGTAATCAGAAGAAACTATTTCTGGATCTGCAGCAGCACACTGGCGTATGTGCAGAGCCTTTGTAGATGTGCTAGAGCTGCCCAAGCTGTAGCATGGCTTGCCAGTGAGCTATGTCTAGTTTGACTAAGGAGGCCTGGTGCGCTAGCTCAAGAGGAGCCCCGTAAAAGGTACAAACACACTCACTGCAAGCCTCTGTCCATCACAGTTCTAACCCACGCTGGTGTTTCAGAAGTGTGTAGATTTTCCAGTGGTGGGTTTCATTCTATTTGCACCTCTGATCAGGGACTTCAGTTTTTACACAGCACAGAGTGCTTCTGCCTGCATACCAAGAGCCTTCACCCCTTCTAATTTCAAACACTGGAGGAGGCTGGGATCCCTTTGTTTGCTGTGCCAATGAGTACATGCTGTAACAAGTGAATGTGGGCATAAGTGGTGTGCCACAAACTCCACTCTGTGCCACTTGGGGAAGGACTGGAAGAACTGGATTTCTGCCAGCCAATATAAAGGTAGGGTAGGCTGGGAACAGGCAGTTCTGGTAGCTCTCTCCTGCAGAGACTTGTAAGCAGCAGATCTCATCAGAACCAGGTAAAAAGCCTCTGCATGAATTTGTTTATTTTGGTTTAAGCTTGCTACTGTTTGACCTGGGTCATTCCTGAGCAAAGGGCGGGATTCAGGTATAGCCCACCTGATCTCCAGCTGCAGTCCCAAAGGGACATGGGACTCCTGTGCATCGTGTGTCATACCTGCCAACACCATGGAGATACCTGGAATAGAACAGGGTAGTTATAATGTACTATATATAGACAGGTAAATCTCACCAAGTATTATTACAACTCTTTGCCCTGAGGCTTTGGGGTTTTAGTGTGCATAAATTTGCTTTTAGAAAAGAAACATCTGTGTCCTAGTGCATGGGGACACTCACTGTTTGTTTTGCTGTGCTTCCTAATAGGTGTGGTCTGGCAGGAACCACACTGAGCCACAATGCTTACACCTAGTATGCAGATGTTACCAAGCCCCTAAAACACTTCTGCTCAGGTATTTCCCAGCACTCCAGAGTGCTACATTCCTTCAGCACATCAGGCTTTCCCAGTTTTTAATTCACCTGACCCCTCTTGCCAGCTGGCTGCTTGGAGACCTCTTTCACACCTACAATTTGGTGGGATTCTCTGGAAGCCTCATCTATGTGACCAGCTGAGAGTGACTTGCTAAGCATCCTTAAAGCATATCTCCTGGATATCTAAGGGAGATACTGAGGAACACCAGCTCTACCTTATTTTAGTCAACAGCCTGGTATTGTAGGAAATGGATTTGAAAGACTTGTTTGCTGCCTTTGTTTGGGAGCAGAGACTTAAGCCCAGGCCTCCTGTACTTCTGACTAAGCTTGGTGAATCTTTAGGTAGTGATGCAAAAAATAAGATCTGCTTTTGGTGAAACATTTGAGTGGAAAAAATAGTGAGCTTTTCCTCCTTGCAGACACAATATGACTGTTTTCTCAGAGCAGTAAGCTAAAGATGAGGGTTCTGAGGCGGAGTGCCAGCTGCTCCAGGGGCGATGGGCAGCCATGGCTGACCCCAGCATGGGCCTTGCCCCCATCAAAAGGCACAGCTCCTATAGCCAGGTGCTGGTAATGGGCCCATTGACAGTGCCAGATGAGGCAAGTGATGAGCCAGGTCCAAGGGCTGTCCAGCCCAGGCAAGAGCATCAGGAGATGGAGCCAGAGGTGAGACGACAGTGTGGGCCGAAGGCATCCACCCAGGAAACAGGGCCAGAGATGGGGCTGGAGACAGGCACCCCTGCTGCATCTCTAGGGCAAGGACCAACAGCCCCAGGCTAAGCTGAAATGGGGCTCCAGGGCCATGGGCTGAGCTGGAGAGAGGCCCCAGGGGAGCCTGGGCAGGGACAGAAAGACCATCAGTGCCTTCAGGGGCCGTGGCAGAGAAGTGTTTGAGCCTATTGAACAGTCACCCAGACAGCAAAGATAAGGACTCCATGCGTGATGTTAAGCGTATCCATAACACACAGTCTTTGGACTCTGACATAAGTACTTCTCCTGATGTCTTGGTGCAGCAGGTAGAAGGCTGAGGTTCCCTAAACTCCCACCAATGTGCCCTAGCTGGGTGTTTATCTTGAGAAAGGCAGGGCAAAAGAATTTCTTGAAGCCGACAAGTAATACATTTAAAAAAGATCCCTGTAAGGTGAGGGCACTGCAGGCTGTGGATGAAGTGCTGGGTTAAGACCTCTTAGAAATGCTCTGGCTTCTGTCTTTACCATCCTTTATGGCCATATGAAAGTCTACGATTGTTTTTCACCTTTAAAAGGTTTCTTAATTCATCATCTTCATGCGATGTGCTGTGGAAATACTAGCACCAATTGCTCTAATGCAATTTCTTTTTGTGACTGGAATTTGCATATTTATTAAAGCATTGTCTGCCTCATTCAACTTTAGGATTGAATAGAGACAGGTCAGGAATACAGAGTAATAGAATTATAAGGAAAATGAAAACAGATTTGAAGGAACCTTTTTTAGCAGCAAGCTAAATCAAGCAACAGATTAGCTCTACCACTCAGATTCTCTGCTGACAATCTTGGAAAATCCTCCACATCACTTAGCATCTAAAATGCACAGTCCACCCCCTTTTTAGCACATTTTAGCACAAAGCTTCTAACTAGCCAGAAAAAAAAGGAAGCAAGAGCTTTATGCACAGAAATAGCAAGTAACTTAAAATTCACATTGCTTCCTTTGGGAAAAAAATAGTTGAATTCTGTGGGAAGTATCTACTAAAAGCTGTTCCTGGAAGATACTGAGCATCATTTCATAAATATGTTGCTCAATCTGTCAAATTTATTTGCATGTACACAGACAGGCCTGCTATAAACATTACAGCACTGGTTAGTGTTCTTAACAGCGTTAGTGTTGATAACAAGACTGTGTTTGTATTTTATTGTACACAGTAATTCCTACTGGTCTGGCATTGTATATGGGAAAATATGCACTTAACAGACATAAATTTGGGATTCAGTATCAAAAATAGCTCTCAGAATCGACACATGCTCAAGATGTTGCCTTCCTGCTAAATTAATGACAACAGTAAAGGTAGCGGTATTTCAGAAAGTCACATTCTTCTCTTAGAGAAACACAGGGAAGGAACGTGGTGCTGGCAGTTAGACAAACTCTATAGGTACAAAATGATGGAGCCTGTTAATCTTTTCCAGCTCATGCTAATGGTAATAAAGCAAGTGCTGTCACTTAGAATTGTTTCTCAAGGTACTACAGCCATCTTTGATGCAGTTGAGCTATAAATGAAATAAAATTGGGTTTGGGGCTGTTACTACACCACTTGTTTTTGATATAAGAGAACATCTTACAGACTGAGCAGGGCCTGCTGTATCCCTGTTTATCTGCAGACAGGGGGGCTATATGTTACAATAAATTTGTGTTTACCATTAGTTCAACTAGTAGGCAACATAAAGAAGTGAGATTTTAGAAGTGAGAATGGAAAGGGCTTTTTTTTCATTAAATCATAGTTTCATCTGTCAACATACACCTCCTTCCTTTCATAGAGATGAGTAGCAAAAGGAGAAAAGCACAATAGGTAGGGCAGAAATGCAGGGTTAGGAATTCAGTTGCTTTTCTCCAGGATTAATGCCCTGAAAGGCAAGGCTCTGGCCACGGTATAACCCCAGCTCAGAGCACCCACCAGCTACAAAGGTGCAAATCCTGCTCCTGCTGCCTGTTGAGGTGTGAGTGCCCTGGGCCAGGTTTGACCTTCAGAGCCAGGGTGACGCCAGGACTTCTGAAAGAAACCCACAGGCAGACCTTGGGGACAGCAGGAAAATACTTGTAACAACTGTGAGAGATCTTTATTTTCTACTGTATTTTCCAGCAGTCATGTCCTCTTACTTCCAAGGGATCCGGATAATGCAACCCAGATGCTTCTCTGGCTATCACTTTAAAGACTCCAAAGATTTTTTTTCAGTCAGGAAATGAAAAAATCCTTTTATAGCAGTTTCATTTCAACAAACGATTTTGCCTTCAGCTTTGTAACTTCTAACTAAATACAAAATGGAAATGAAAACGTCACTTCAAATGACAAAAAAACCTTCTTTTCCAAAATCTTTTGATATTGTTGCAACTTTCTCTTTTCACTGAGATTTTATGTTGGAGAAAAAGTAATTTTGTACATCTTAGATATACATTTAATTAAAAGTAGTGCCCCTTTTTAAAGCAAACCAGTTTTTTTAGAAGCTCTACCTCCTGCACTTCAAATACTAAAGTCAAACGACACTTTAAAACATTTGCTGGATGCATTCTGCGGAATACAGGATATCATTTGCTCATTTCCACCTGGGCAAAGGGTGTTTAACATCTTGAAGCCTGAAACATTTACAATGCAAATAAACAGGCGATGGAGATATTTTTTCTAACATTTAGAGTGCAGACTCTACAATCTGTGTTTAAGAATGTATTTTACCAACTAGTTCCAACTAATTTAAATAGAATTCAGGCTTTGAAATGCTTTAAATACTGAAGTGCCTCTGTGGGCCTAAACCTTACTCCCTCCAGTCTAATGGGTATTGATAATGGTGATTCAGGGATTACAGCACTGAAAATGGAATGAGAAATACCTTCCAAACTCTAGTAAGAATCGCAGCCAGAGAAGAAGGATGAGGAACAGTCACCAGCACCTTTCTGTGACCCTTGGCCAAAGCCTAAAGAAAACTAAGTTTGAACTCTTAGGAAAGAAAGGAGAGTTTTCTTTCAGGCTGTCACCGTCCATGCTCCTTGCAACAATTTCAGGTTTTTTAAACTGGAGATAGAAACAGTAAGAAAATGGCACAAGATATCCTACTGTGATCCTACCTAAATCAAGAACTGAGAAATTACTGGAAATTGCATTAGAAAACCTCGCCTAGGAAAATTGCCTGGTTCAGGAAACTTCGATGAGTTGCAGTTACAGCTGGACAGCTTTTTTCAAGCTGAACAAAGCTGCTGGATATTCAGGTCCCTGAATTTCCTCTTATTTATGGAAAGAATTTTTTTAATATTTATCCTTATGTATGTAAGATCAAATTTTATACATTGCCCAACAACAGAGGCAATACAGAGCGTCTAGCATGTGAAAAGGTCACAAAAGCAGACGTTGCTTTTTCTGGCTTTGGCCAGAATGGAAGGTTCTTCTTTTTTGAGGCTTGAATGCTGTTAGTTTTCTGCGCTGCAAAGAGCAAATACATCAAAAAACTTATCCTCTCAGGGCCACAAGCCAGCTGTTCCCCTCTACCGCATATAAACTGCAAAACTCACCAAAACACCGCAGTCCCCTGCTACTGTTGCATTTGCTACTGCTTTGGCAAAACTATGAAACTATTCTTCCCCCTCAATTTTCTGCTTTACTTCCGCAAGAATTCTCTATATCCCATATCAAAATGTTATATCTAGCCAAGTTCAATGCTAGACATTCTCCCATCAGCAAACAGCTGCTTCTGAAATGCTGCTCGGCTGAAATATACCCCTGTGAGGTGAGCAGGATTATAAGGTTTTCTTTCTTGTAACAAAGCCTTTGTGTGAGTGTTCCACATCGTCCTGCAGGACTAAGCTGGTTAAGAGTACCAACAACAGCTCCAATAGCTAACGGGCTTGTAAGCTGATTTGCATGGTGAAAAATCTATATTAATGTTAACTAATTAAATTGGAAAAATGGTGTTTAAAGCAAATGTATTCTTCTCTTTGGAAAATAGTAAAATATGTGGAAAATTCGTATGATCACTTTATTGCCAAAAAGACTGAGTATCAGGCTAAAGGTAGCAGAAAAGATAATATTATTGTATTATAAGACACAGTGATCCAAAAGAAAAATGTAGGTCAAATCCTAGGAAAATTTTAGATAGGGTCCAGTAGTACTGTGAATTCTTTGTGCAGAAATATTTAAACTGTTATTTTCCATACAGACATGTCAGAGACGTGGTTACCAACTATGCAGGGAATTCAGTGTACCCACATGTGCAGGCTGGATTTTCTGAAGATGGAAATAGCACAGAGTGAGCTCTGGGGACAGGACAATTAATCCCTTGCACCAGGACACGTGCCGGCTATGCAATATTTGAGGGATTTTACACACCAGTGCCCCATCACTTCCCTCCATAAATGTAAATCACACACTGTTCACCAGTGCACTAATAGTTGCTATTACTCTTGCAATTGTCCACAAGGACAAGGATGGAATAATGACAAGATTAGAGGAGGAGTGGAACCAGAAAGGAGGAGTTCAAGCAGCTCTGTAGTGATTCCCTTCAAAATATCTTACACTTTGGGCCCTGAAAAAGCAGTGAAGAGCAGGGATTTTGGCTGCAGCCCTTTTGTTTGTGAACATGTGAGAAAGTGTGGGCTTAACCCCTCTGCCTGCCTGTTCCTCTGAAGGGACAGGAAGGAGTGCAGCTACAAGTTAGGTCACACCATATACCCTGGCTACCTCATCTGAGCATCTGGGTCATTAAAACATGACAGCCAAAAAGCAGAGTGAGTGGCTCTTTGCCTACTGCCTACATTAGTTGTCTCTGAAATTGGTACTTATGGGTCCTGAGTAGCATTGTCACTGTAATAAAGAAACTTCAAAGAGCATCCTGTCTCCCCACCCAGGAACAGCACTGACTGTGAATGACACCTGAATGTTTGTGGCTTTAGGCATTTTGCAGCCTGACACATCTCATCCTTTACTGACCTAAATTCACATTTTGCAGTTGCTTCAGGGCATTCACAGAAGGCTGACTCCACTTTGAAGGTAGAAATGTTATAAATGTCAAACACCCCTATGATTATTTACATGCAAACATACATTGTATCAGTCATTTACATTATAGTGATCAAAATGATAAGGTCAGAATTAAGCAAGAGGTCAAAAGTCAGCATTTTGTGCCTGAAAATAATGTGCCACTGAAAAATGTGACCAACTCTAAGCTGAGCTCAGGTAGAATGACTGATAGACATCATATATCCTTTCCTCGTATGTCAGACATGGAGCTTTCAAAGCTACAATGAAGTTGTTACACACTGCCTTCCTGTGGCTCCTGAAAAGATTTTCACTCGACGTTTCACCATCAAAATGCATCGCTGCAGACCAGTTGTTCCCGTGGCCCAGTTTGCAAAGCAATCCTCTCCCTCAGCTCACTGCAATTTAACAGCCCAATTCCACTAAATTCTTTACATTCCCATTCTTCAGGTAACTCAAGAGCCTGGTTCTTCTCGTAGCAGAGTCAACAAAAAAAGTGACATTAATTTTGATGGCGCAGGATCGGATCCTCGGGCAAGGCATTTTATCAGCTTTTTTCTTAGGGTTTTTTTAGAACTGGTAACGAATGTGGTAAATAAATGCATTTACTTGACCTCCTCAGTCAATATACATTTATTCTATTTTATTTGTTCCTTCCTATCAGCAACCTACAATTGTTTAGCATTTGGTTGCCTTTTTTACTCTCCCATCCTATTTCTGATTTGCTCTTTAATTCTCCCAGGTAAGGCCAAGTTCTCTTCCTTTCCCCCCTTTATTAAGAAAACTCATGGTGTAAGAAGGTGCTGACTCTTTTTAACCTCTATTTCCATTCTGCAGGGGGTTAGCTTTACCTTGCATGAACAAACTCAGAGTTATTCACAAATGAAAGCAAGAAAAGATCTACCTGTGCTTGATATTCCCTCCTAGAAAAGAAGAGCCACTGAATAAGTAAATTGTATTTGCTGGGAACCAGAGTACGTTTTCTGCATTAGTAGCAGTTCTTAGGAAATTAGCTGTAGCAAATTGTTCAAGTTTCACAGGCCAGTGGGCATAGGGTAACTTATTGGTAACAATCAGAGAAGGAAAAATCTTTCTCCCTCAAGGAAAGATAGATATTTGGAGAAAAATAATATAAAGGAGTTGTTCAGTGAAAGAGCTGTATCGAAGAAAAGCAATGCTGAGAGGGAATAACAACTCTCAAACTAGCGGCTTCATCTAACAGCAAAGGAATAGCAATTAAATTTTACGCAGTGGTGGGACATCATGGAGCAGCGTTACTGCATTCGCAGGGACTCCACCTCAAAAATAAGCTAAGCATTATAAGCAATTTAGATTAAAAGAATATGACTTGGAATTGAAGAAACCACTATATATATTAACAAAAGATAAAAATGACTGACTACACAGTGATTCCTGGTAAATGAGGACAAAACCATAGGCTATAATAAAAATTGCTGGGGATACAAGAAAAGAAATGATTTCTCTTGTGTGTTGTCAAAGCTTATAAATAAAAACAGTGGATTAAACCTGCAGAAGGAGGGAAAGTCTGGTGAATTAAAAGTCTGGTTAAAACGAAAGTTGTAAGATTATCTTGTTCTATGGGAAGTATTTGAAAAGAGTACATGGAGCAGGGGACATACATACATTTTTAAATAACAGACCAAATGACCTATTAGACTTTATCTCACCTGGAAGATCCTTACAGCTATATTCAGAGAATGAAATGTCATTAACCTCAATATCATTGATACTTTCAATAAAATAAGTTAGTCTGACACCTTGTTCCTGTACAAGAAAAATAGGAAATATTTTATTTAATATGTAAATTATCACTGACTGAATTATTTTGGATATGAACTAAAAGAACTGAAGCATTTTAGCCCATCATAACTCATCCTGCAGTTTTCTAATCCCTACATGCAGGGACCTTCACTTGCAGCCCTAGCACCATTACCTGCAGAGAGATGCCAGGTTGTTTCATATCATCCATCTGAATTCTCCCATGTTCCCCTTCCAGAACTGATGGAGAGAATGATGCTCACTGTCAAAGACACTTCAATGTGCTGGGCCAAAGTTAATTACACAGGACTTAGGCTGGTTTATACCTGCTTATGATCCAGTGCATGACAATGCTTGCTGTGTTGGGAAATGAATGGCGAGCGCTACCCTGCTCACGCATGATGTAACCATTAACTCAAGGGCAGTCACAGAGGAAGCTATAAAGGAGGTAAAATCAGTAGAGCATGGACACTATTTGCTAAGTGCCAGCTGTTAATCCAGGGTAATGAGTTAATTTTTAAAGGAAGAACTTGCCATGAGAGAGTGGGACGTGCTCCCACAGCTCTCCGATGGATTGCACCTTGCTGGGATATGGAACCCCATCTGGGAGCAATGGTGAGGATGGTGCCAAGCTATTTTTCTTTCTGAGCTTTCCTGTTGTCATTACCTATTTGTCTACATTTTATGACTCCTGCTTCCAGATGGCAATTTATAGCTTAGCCGAATAATAATAATAAAAAAAAAGGCAATTTTTCCCCCTGTTTTGCAGATACATTATCTAAGTGAGATAAACAATGTGTATCACAGCAAATGTATATTGTGTGCTGCTGAAAGGGCATGGGCAGCACACTAGGGTGATTTTTCCCAGGCACACTTTTACTTATGGTGGTGCAGAGAAGAGACTGAAGGAATACCAGCTGTTTTCTTCCCTCTTCTGCTTTACGGCTGGCTGATACACCATATGTTCATCCATGTGTCTGGTGGAAGGACAGCCGTCCCAGGCAGACCAGGACAGTATCTGTTAGTGGGTTTTTATGGGGCAGTTCCTTTACTTTGGTTTTCTTTAGCATCTGTTTTTGAAAGTAAATAAATTTAAAAGGATGGTTCCTTTGCTCGTGAGGTATATTGGGTCAATCTGTGGGTAGTCAATCTATAACAGAAACTACTTTTGAATTGTTTCTTTATGTTATGGGGAGATGAATGAGTGCTTGGTGAAAGCACTCATGAAGCCCTCAGGATCTGTTAGCATTCCTCGTTTTCTAAAACTAGATTTCTAGCCCCACTGCTGTAACTTACAAAGCCAAAGGGCTTGAATGTGTGTGTGCTTATACGTATGAACTGCTCAAGCTACTGGTATCTGCATTTGTTCTCTTTGAGTCACCATTATTAAATCTGCCCTGGCTGCTGCTCAAACCCTATTGATGACCATGCTGATGTTCTATATTTGTTGTTTATAAAAGTAACTTGTCCAGTTTATTACTGCAGCAATTTGTTAATAATTGTTTATATAGTGAACATCTTTAGAGCTAATTTGATACAGGCAATGCTTTGATTAAACTGTCTAATGATGTATGCTCTTTGGAAAAGTTCATAGAATCATAGAACAGTTAGGGTTGGAAAGGACCTCAAGATCATCTAGTTCCAACTCCCCTGCCATGGGCAGGGACACCTCCCACTAAACCATGCCATCCAAGGCTCTGTCCAACCCAGCCTTGACCACCGCCAGCGATGGAGCATTCACAACTTCCCTGGGCAACCCATTCCAGTGCCTCACCACCCTTACAGTAAAGAATTTCTTCCTTATCGATACCCATGTTTTCATTTTCCTTTCTCTATTTTCCTTTTAAGTAGGTAATTATTAGAATTGATGTAATTTTATTAAAAACCAGGCTACACGTCCAGTATTCAGTTATGCAGTATCTTGGAGAAAATGTAGATGAGCCTGTAAAGTAGATGTTTGTTGCCTCAGTGGGTCCTTAGCACACCTTCAGCCTATGCACTAACTTCCAGGTTGAATAATTTTGTGTGATGATAGGCACATTGCTCTTTATCACATCCTGGGTAATGCAATATAGTGCAGAAAGTGCTTCCATCTCCTACGGAAAGAAATTGCTTTTCATTTTCTGTGTGAATAACTGAGTATTTAGGTCTCGAATTCACCTACATACATTTGATGCTCTAATTAGAGACCTGCTCTCGTTAGGTGTCATCTGCAGACAATGGAGAGAGACAGGCAGTTGTGCAGAGTGATTCCTCCCCCCTCACCCATCATTCAGGATTTGAGATAAACTTGATAGGTTCCTGCAGAGCGAGTCCTATGACAACTGCATTCCTAAAGTAGGCACCTCAGCTACATGCCTGAAGTTGCCTGGGTAAACTGCACTGTGACATTCAGTCCTTATGACTAACCATTTGTGTGTTAGGTCTGTGGACCCACGTATGTGCCTGTGATTTGCTCGGTCATTAGAGGGAGAAGGTATCTCCTGGCAAGGATAAATATCCTGGGCAGATGTTGGACATAGATGAGAAGAGTCATGCTCTGGGGGTTTCTGTCTCTTTCTGCCAAAGATAATGAGTGTCTTGAATAACTACCTTGGGGCATGAACCTAACTTTTAGATGGCTGAGAGAAATCCCATTGTAAGGGTTAAAGGAAAGTATCATTCCAGCAGCTTAATAGTCATCTTTTATCTTATCCGGTAGGATAAAACACGCAGCAGGATGCAAGCTTCCCTGTAATGTTCTGTGAGTATCATTCAAAGTTATTAAGCTCTGATTTGCCTGAAGAATTAGAAAATAGCTCAGCCTTCATTGTCATTAACTCAGTTACTTTCAGCTGTACATCAGATTTTATGACAGAGAGCTGAAGTCATTTTACCAATTTTATGTGATGCAGCAGGTAGCCAAGATACTAACTGGATAGGCTGGAACTGAACTTTCAACTTTGTTGTGATGCCTATAATAGCAGAAAAATAAAGTAGATTTAACTGTAGTACTTTGAATTCATTAAGAGAAGGGATGGAGAACAGACCACTATTATTTCAAGTATGGGTTTCAGGAAGATGTTAATGTTCTCATGTCATAATGATCATGATTTGATAACAGTGTCTGCAATGAATTTTTGGTAGGCTTTTATATCTTATATTTATAGAGTTTAAAATCCTTTAAAAGTCATAATAATTCAGTAATCATATTGCATGCAAGAGTGAACAAGTGGCTGCTGTACTGGAAAAGTCCTCACAAGGCTATGCAGACCAGCTACGGACAAGTTGCTCAGCATTGGCTTGTGCAGTCTTGTATGAGCTCTGCAGTGCAGAAGCAAGATCAAATATGAGTTTAATGTTTAATTCATTCTAGTTACTGGCTGCAGTGTGCAGAAATTCACACTTCTGGTGTGCTTTTGGTCAGAGAGGACATAAATGATGCACCTAATGACATAGATGAGCCCAAACCTGATGTTTTCACCTGAGCAACTGATAATAATAAAATATGGCTTATAGTTTTAAACACAGTCAGTGACTCTGGGTGGCGCAATGTGTAAGCGCCTATCTTGAGACTCTACTATGTTAAAATTTCTGAATTAGCCTTACACTGACTGAGGAGTTTTTGATGTTTCTGAACGCAAATGTGCGGCGCCAGAAACTGGGAGGAGTTTACAAAATTACTTTGGTTCTCATATTTCTGCACTGGTTTGCAATGAAAATGTGAGCAGCCTTTAAATGCTTTTTCTAGCAAACAATTCTGCAATGCGCCTCATCTTTTGAATCGTAATGTTGCCTGATGTATCTGCAGCCATCAGGTATTATGTATCAACCAAACTAAAGAAAAGAATTCTAAGTCCAAGAGATCTTCTAATACTGCAAAAGTCAAAGAATACAATCCCAAAAGGGTCCTCAGGAAATAAGCTGATTGTCGCTTGCTTTCCAAAGTTTATTGGATTAACTATACCTACAACTTCCTTGAAAGATTTCCCAACTCTCCCAGACACAGTATTCTGTTGTTTTTCTGCTCTTACTGCTACAAAGGTTTCTAATGTTCAATTTAAGTCTTTTTTAATGTGATTGAGATTCATTAGTCCTTGCCTAACCCCTAGTGGACACTTTTTCCATTTCATGCCTATAAAAAATATATTACCATGTTTTCCTAATAATGTCCTTTAGAGAAATATCCTTTATTTCTTCAGTCCTACCTTGCTGTATTTCCTAGACTTCTATTGTTTTCCATGTTCTGCTGCATCTTCAGTGTTCTGCTCAATTGATTTCTTCTACCTCAGGACAAATTTTTGCATACGTCTCTACTGAGTTGGATCGGACGTTTTCCTGGTCATTCCTTCCATACGATAATTACTTCTTTTTGCCTCCTAGGCAGACCTGTAGGCTGTCCATGTTGTAGGCTGTGCTCGGCAAAAAGAAAGAAACTTGTCTGAAGTCACATTTAAGCCTTTGTTAGGATTCTGAGGGGGCTGTGCATGCTGAGCTGGCACTTAATTTCAGTTCACATCAACACACACACATGAATATATATGACTTTCTGCAACTTTACCTGTGATGCATTTGTGTACATGTCACGCTAACAGAGTCCTATTGCTACCTGCCTCTAGCAAACAAGTGACTAATTGGGCAACTGGGCATTTCCATTTGGGGACTTTTTTACAGCCTTTTTTACACTAGTGTATTTTCCTGATAATTTTTCTGTATTTTCTTGGTGACAGATTACTTCAGCATGATATTTTTTTCTCACATCTAACCACTATGAAAACATTCACACGCAAGAAGCAGCTGTTTTATGCCAAAGGAAAGCTATAAATTGATCTTGTAATTCAAATGAGTGGCATTTTTTGGATTCATGGCAATTAATTCTCTGGCCCAAAGAAGAAGACACAAACTGAGTCTAAGAAAAGTGAAATCAATAGCTCTGGACAAGTTCTTATAAAATGCCATGAGGTAAGACTCAGATTTCTCTCTCTGCTATGGATAGGTGCTGCATGCTTTACTATTAATCACGTAAATAATTCCTCCTGTGCAAAGCTGCAGCAGGTATTTAAGGCAGGATCAGAGCAAGATGTACATTGACTGACTGTAAATCTATTCCTGAGGTATCCAGCAGTGTTTTATAGATAATTACATGTTATAAAACTGTTTGAAGTAGCAAATAAAAGGTGAACTACTAAACATGGTTGCAGAATGGTTGCATATCCTGTGGTAATTGGAAGTGATTGACTTCTTTGAAAATGGCTTTTGAAAATGAATAAATATTTCCCTAAGCTTTTCTTAAAAAATAGTTTGATAAAATCCCAGTTTAAGAAATAGACTAATTATTGTCTAATCCATTATTAAGTTCCTTTTTTATCTGGGAGCATGTGAATTCAGAAGTAATAAAAGAGGAGAGAAAGAGATGCTTCTTAAGATGTTTTCATTGCTGATACGATACTCAGAGTGGAATTCCCACATTTTTAGGATTTTCCCAGCTTGCAAGATCTTTCCATTTTTTCAGTAAATTGATAATTTCCTTTATGTTCAGAGAAACATCTGTCCTGGGTGATTTCCTCTGTTTGCTCAACAAAGAAGTAAGAAAATAGCAAAAACCCACCATCTAAATCAATCCTACATAAAGCTTTTGAACTCGTTAATCTCCATCTCACTCTCGTATTCTGTTGGTTTCATAATGACCTGATCACATGTGGTTTTGTTGGCAAGTTCAAGCACCTGTACTTGGGGTCTGAGAGGCAGAATAAACGATTCACGCTGGCAGGCGTTCCAGAAGTCCATGTATCATCTTTGCAGAAACAGTTTCCTGCTACAGTCAAGCACAGAAGAAACCGTGATGGTTCTCAAATGACTAAGTTGAAAAGTATAAAAAAATACCCCCCAGAAATTCTATTTCTATATTGCAGAGAATTAAACTACTGAAAATTAAATGCGGTCTAAGACATAAAATTCTAATGGGAAATGCCATTTCCTAAAGCTGTTCCTTTAAGAAATGGCACCAACAATACTTGGCAGTGCCATCCTGAAGTGTAGTATAATTTTTATAATGTACAAAAACATCTTAAGACTCTATAAACCCATGAACACTGACACTGCTGCCCAAAATCACCATTTCACTTGCCATGGGTCTTCCTGAGTTTATTTGGGCACTAGTTTTTATGACTCTAAGTAGTTCTTTTGATGTCTTTAATATGTAGATTGCTAGCCTGGGAAGACACTTACCTTTTCTATGCTACTTTGCAATCCAAATGACTGCTACCTCTGCTGCTTTGCAATCCAAATGAACTGCTACCTCTGCAGCTTTCAGAAGTCATTTGAATTCATTTCACAAGCAGGTGAGGCAGTTCAGAGGCAGTTTATAACACAGACTTTCTTTAAGGCCGCATTCCAGCTGTGTTAGATGTGGGAGCTAGCTAGTAAGCAACCTCCTACTCTAGCCCCTGTGAAAACCCTTGGTTTTGTTTTCAATTCAAATTCAGGTAGTAATCTTCACACAGAACATTTATAACCTACTTTAATTAGCACTTTTCTCAGCAGGCTTAGTAAATTGGACTTTCTGAAGGTACGAGACAGCAGGATCTGTTTTTTCAAGCATTATAATAAACTGAGATACTGATTTATTTCAATAATTCATTTTTTCAAAGTTATTTTAGAAGTGCGTAGTTTTTGTCAGACTGGATTTAGAATTTCTTGTATTATTGTTCTTAATATGGAAATCACAAGCAAAATTCCCTGGCTTTATCGCTCTGACAGAAACAAGCAAGGAACACCCTTTGTTTATGTTGTTTATGCAAGATGGACAGACTATTTCTAGGTAGATTTAGTTAGAAATAGGTACTAATCTATTTCTGACTTCTGCAGAAGCGATATGCAAGCCAGCAACAGGTAAATAAAACAAACGAACAAATAGAATTAAGAGAGGCCTCTGGCGCCCTTGAACTTCTCGTAAAACAGGGCCCAGATTGATCATAACCTTTTACTATACACTTCAGAGCTTCCCTCCAGTGCACAAATAGTTACAGCAAAGCTGTAATGAGTTTTTACTCTCCTTGACTTCACAAGCAGAGTTGATGGCAGGGAAAAAACAAGCAGACTCAGCAGAGAAGTTTTGAAAGCTCAGGAGAAAGAGCTAATTTAACTGCAAGAAGGTCTCAGAAGTAGAAAATCCTTGAGATCAAAGTCCAAATCAAGTTCAATACATACAAAGGTGAAAAGAACAAAAACCTTCCAATCAAGCACACTGTAAATTACTGCTGCATGGGAACTGTTTGATAAAACTATCCCCCCCCTTTTTTTTTTTTGGCAGAAAATGCCAGTCTGTTAAAAAATAAAAAATAAAAAAAAAAAAGCAGAGAACCAACAGCAACCAGTAGGAAATACAGGTCTCTCCAGCTCGTGTGAGTCCACATTGACTGTGGAATAGAAAGATCGCGTTTCTCCTAGTAGGAAACATGTACTTGCAGCAGAAGAGGCACTGCTGCAGTCCAGAGCCTGCTGGGTTCAGGTAGCATCCAGCTGAAGGTGATTTTGGCTGCGGAATGCTGCCTGTATCTGTGTTACCTGTCTCTGCTGCAGATGTAGAGAGCTCCCAGCTGAGAGATGGGAGGGCAAAAGGGCACTGCAGCACCTTCGGTCACCCCAGCCAGAGCTCATTTCCGTGCCCTCTCCTTCCTCCTCTCTTGCCTGCCTCCTTTTACACAACCTGTTGCAAAGCAATAGCTGGGAAACCAAGCTTTGTCTCTTGTGAGCCTGGCATTTGTCATTGCCTGGGGCCGTGTTATGTCCCTGAGTTTAGGGTGAAGGCCAAGATTATTTACCAAAGATAGTTTATTCCTGGACAGTATCGTATGTCATATTTTCATTGTTCTCTCACGGACTATGGTTAATAAAAACATCAATATTTTAGGAAAATATGGGTGGAGAACATTGTAATGGATTTTGCATGTCTACCACATCAATGAAATCCAGGTGGATTAAATTGCCAAAACAGAAAAGAAGGGTTCTGGCCCGCAAGACACATTCTGCACGCAAAAGTGAAGTCTGGATGAGAACAAGAAGCGGGATTGCCTGGGATCGAGTGGTCCTGGTATCCTAAATGGCGAGAATTTCGGAGTACAGGGAAGACTGGTAAGTGCTCCTTGTACTCTCCAGTGTTTACAATGGTGAGGATGCAGGGTGGTGCAGTTCCTTTTCTATGCTGAGGTGGTGAGAATGTGTGCTTCTGTCTTCTCATCCCATGTAATTTGATCCTACGTGGAAAGGAACCTTTTCTAGACATCCACATCAGTTCAAGGCTTACTCTTGCTAAAGGCACAATCCCAAATATCACTGTATTAGTGAATGTGGGCTCATTGGTATAGATCCCTACAGATGCATCAGAGCTACGTTCACTGCATGGATTTTCACAGTTGAGAATATGGGACTAGATAAGCTTCAGAAGCATCCTGTGCTACTGCTGTTGGTTTAAGCTGGAACTTAGTTTCCCAAACCTTTTTGCACTTGAGATGGGTAAACGAGGGTGTCTCTTTACTCCTTGATTAAAGCTGCTGCTTTCAGTATGTACACAGGACACACAAGAATGCATCTTTCTGGACACAAAACCATTTCACTCAGATTGCTTTTAGCTTTCCCATTTGAAGATATAACTTGAAAGTGCCTTGGCATAGATTGACATAAAAGACAATGAGACATGAAAGGCAATCAGGTAAATAAGAAAATTCTTATTTACTAATTTTTACAGGGCCTATTGTCATGGCAGCTCGGCGAGGGATTAGAAAGATTAAAATGTAAATCAGATCTGTCATTCTCAAAACTGAGTTTGTTATTCAGAATTGTAGGGGGAAAAAAATAAAGGTGAAAGAGCCTTCTGTGTTGCCTTTAAAAGCTTAGATCTGAGTCCTGGAAGGTACTGAGTACAAGCCACATGGCAGGAGGCCTCCTGGGGTAGAGCTGTGCTGCCCATTGCAGGATTCCTTTAGCTGCCACAGAGGACCACAAGTCAGAGGTAGCATTGCATATGCAACTGCGCCAGAGCAGGAAAAATAACAATTAAAAAAGGTAAGATTTACAGCTTCTCTGGCACTAAAAGGGCTCCTTCAAACAAAAGAGTACATAAGTGGTAGTTGCTTATGATGGCCCACCTCTGTGAGTAGCTGAACTTTCTACCAAATGGGGATCTTGGTCAAGTTAAGCCATGGTTCTCCAAAAAGCAATCTGAATTCTTTAGGCTGGAGTTGACAAATATATAGCAAATCTTGGCTAAAGAGAAAGAAGTGGTAAATTGTAATAAAGTCATGTCTAAATGGTGAAAGCAAATCCCAGGTGTGCACAGGGCATGCCAGACATACGTGGTGCTGTCAAAACTACTGGTGCCACTTCAGCTCTCATAGCTGACCTGCAAGGGCTATAACGCTGCCTGGGTCTGGCTGAGGACAATGCACAGCAACATCAAGAATCCTGGGAGTGAGTTAGGGAAGTTAGCCCCATATTGTGAAGGGGCGAAGGAAGAGACCATCCTGAGAGATGTGAATTGGAGGGCAGGCTCTGTCCCATGGGCATGGTGGGTGAGCATGCTATGGAGTAAGTCCCTCTGCCTTGGGGACGTGGAGGTTAAGATGGGCACTTTGGAGAAATGAAGGTTGGAAGTGGGGGCGTCCTGAACTGTGCTGGAATAGAGAAAGAGAATGGGACCTCTGTGGAGGGTGGGCTTAGAAGAAGGGGATATGGGGTGTGCAGAGAAGGATCTGACAGATGTGACTGAGGTTCACAGGATAGCTGCAGAGAAACAGGTTATAGCTGCCTCAGTACCTTGCTCTGCTGAGAGATGAAGAAGTGCAGGGAGGCAGGATTCATCTCAGTGGAAGCAGACTGGCAGGAGAGCAGGGGATGTGAGGGGAGAAGGGAAGGGAGATACCACATCCTCAGCTGAGCCCCCTGCCTCCCTTCACTCCACTCTCTTAGCCTGGCATAAAATCAATGTTGAGTTTTGCCACTGATTAATAATGGGATCAATTCCTCAATGCTTCCTTTTGAAACCTCTGCCTTTGCACATTACTACTGTTTATTATTATTATTATTATTATTATTATTATTATTTGTAGCATTCAATGGTATCAACTGGGTGGTATTTACATATTTTATCAGCTTCTCTTCCCATCTGAGATGACACCACCTCTCTTTCTAGCTGCCAGCTGTGGCTTCTGTAATTTTTCACCTTCTCCTGCTGTCCCACAGCCAGCAGGAGCACCTTCTAATTTGTGTTATATCAAAGGGAAGTGAGGAGCCACCCAACAGCCATATTCTAGTGATTTAGAGGAACACAGTAACATTTAGTACCCGGTTATTGGGTTGAATCCAGCTCATTCAGTAGCAACTAAATATTGTCAGTGTCTGCTGATGGGCTGGCAGCTGCAGGGCATGATACTGGTGGCTCTTCTCCAGTTGATAATGGACAGATGTCCACATCATAAAAATACAAATGAAACTAACGCCTTTGCTGGCAGGCTCAGCAGGGGCACCGAGGCTGTTCTTAATGCTGAGCAGTGCCCACAGAGAAGACTGAGTGAATAATTTGCTGATCACCCCCTTGCTGGCTTGTTCTGGGGATGGAAGCCTTCTGTATCAGTGACTGCAGGTCTTGTTTTGAAAGGAATAGTTTGATGATAGAAGCCAGAGGGGATATTGCTGGAATGAACTGAAATGAAAATCTTGAGACTGAAATCAATTCCAAAGACAAAATTGATTTTATGTTGAGGAAGAAAAGGAATAGTTTTTAGGTTGCTCTATTACAAGTATAACAGAGGGGCCACAGCTCAAATTGGCTCTAACCCATGGCACTGCCTGCTATCCCACTGCTCTGGGAACCCCTCAACACAAACTACTGCATGAGCATAGCCAGAACTAGGAGTTTAACGACAAACAGTGGAAGGTTGTTTCATTATCTTTACCTGGGTGTTAGCAAACTCATCAACACCCACGAGGGATGCTCTGGTGGTCCTGCCCAAACCTCTGTGGGAGCAGGAAGTGGGCCCAATGTGGCTCAGTTCAGTGATCTCCAGGCACAGCAGCCTCGCTATCTGCTCACTAGTGGAGTATTTCCTCCTAGGATCGCCTTTCCCGCCCAGCGTGGATACGCTGCCTGGGGGTACTCAACACTCCGGCCATGCAGGATGCAGTTTTGCTCCCTCCCTACTCCATTTCTGCATAGCCATTACTCGAAGCACCGCTGAATCAAAAAGCAAAATTAAGTCAAACTATAAAGCATTTCTTACTTTAGGAAAAAAAGAACTCATTCAGAGCAATTTTCAGTAGAGTATAAAACACGGCGTAAGACCTCTGACAGGTAATGTGTTGTTATACTACTTACTGCAATCAGCTGTGACAGGAGACACCTTTAATCAACTACCCTATAATTATGCTAAGGCTTTCGCCAAATACAAATCCCAATTGGCTGGGCCAGAGCCCTGCCCTTCCAGACAGGAATAATTATTTTGTCCACTCACTTGATCATTCACTCCAGCAAGTCCTGACCCGTAGAACCATGCAGGTGAGTATTTACTGCTTGTTTTTATATCGCTCGTGTTTTTACTGTTTTGAAATGTAAGTCTCGGCTAGGGCAGGTAAATTTCAGTAAGGCTTTCCAGAAAGATTGTCAGGAATTGTGAGGTGCAACAGCCGCTGTTCTGAGCCATGTTTGGTGCTGCCCTCCCATTATCTCTCAGCCTGCTTTAACTTCTTTTCAATGCAAATGCTACACCGAACTATTGCACACCCAACAGACTATCTATAAGCTGCAGGTACGTAGCTCTTGGAGGTATTGAGTAAAATCCGTGTCTCTGTACCAACAAAATTGCTAAAACAACCTAAAAACTTGAAACAAGTCTTACTTAAAATAAGATTGTTAGCCTACAGGGGGTAGGAATGGAGTTCACTTAGAAGTAAAAGTAGGGCTTTTTTGGTTTTTAAGAGTCTACTGGTAAAAGCTTCTGCCTGGGGAAGTTTAATAACAAGTTATTTGTCCCTAGTGAATGCTTCTAGTCAGGGGTGAAAGAAAATACACCTGATTGTTTTCAGCCTTTCAACAACTAGGGGAAATGATACATTGCAGTGTAATAGTTATTTTCTATGTGAAGCCACAGGTGGCTAAGGCAATCCACAAAATATCTGAGGTAAGAGGTTTGAGTCAGAGTCGCTCATAAGCAATAGAGCGCACACTGGGCACAGCTCGCATGGCTGCCCGTTGGCATGGGTCTCTGCTGAAGCCAAGGAGAAATCTGAGAGTGGGTAAGTGCCGGGCCTGAATGGCACACATTGTCCCAGCTCCCCTGGCAAGTGGTCCACAGTCACTCAACATGATAGATGTTGAGGTCTCTTACCCTCTAGACTTCACTGTGGCTCTTGACCATGCTGTTTAGTCAAAATGTGTAGAGGTTTGCAGGTTACTTCAGGTAGAAGAAGACCCAGTGACGAGGTCAGGTATCCCTGCTGTTGGTAAGGACTGCACCAGCTTTGCCTCCCTAGCAGTGGTAGGTCCAAAGAAACAGAAATTGCTGTTGGCTCAGAGCCACAAGCCTCTGCTTTCAGCTCCCTCCCTGCAAATCCTTTTCCTTAGGCTTTCTCCAAGGGTTATGCTAATGTGCTTGCTCTGGCAGGTCCAACTGCGATCCTTTCTTCTTTTCAATTGAAACTGTTAATTCTCTGCATAACTGTCTCTGAAAACAGCGCTAGATAATGCTAATGCCTCCTTCATAAATCACCAGCGTTCTGCATAGCTTTGTACTCACCTTTGCTTTGAGCTTTTGACATCTGCTTACCCATCTCTCTCGCTTATCTCCAGGGATGGGTGGCAATTACACTGGCTCCTCGGTATTAGTAGGCTTATCAAAATAACAAAAGGCTATGAGGATTGTGAAGAAACAGCAGGAGAAAAGGGACACAGTAGGAAAGAGAAATTATCTTTGAGAGAAGGCGCATTTCTTAACTGTGGTTTGGTATTTTCCTCGGATTGTATTTACTTATATACAGTTGCGGGGAAGAAAGGAATATGGAATGAATTACAGTCCCAGGAGAGGAAGTTAAAAAAGAGAGAGCATTCAGGTATAGCACTACAGAACTTGAAACCACATGCTGTGAAGACAGATGTTACTGTGCAAACTGGTTCTGAGGTTAATAATACATATTTATTTCCAAGGATAATGCCTTTTGAGAACTCCGCCCCCCCCCCCCCCCCCCCCCCCCCCCCCGTTGCTCTAGCTACGAAGCGTTGCAACTGAAAACCCAGGAGGGAGTTCCTTCCTGCAGGGTGGGTTTACCCCAGGGGTATATCTGCTCCCCTGCTTTGAAAAGGGAACAGCACTATCATTTTTTCTTGAAAGAACCGAACCAGTTTCACATTCAGAATTGGCTGCTGTGCTAATTTTAATGCTGCATTACTTCCGAGAATTAAGCAAAAGCCTGTTCACTCTTCCTCAGATGCTCGCCAGAGCAATCTTACCTCTTCCAAAGGCACAGCTGCTTTTTGTACAATGTAGACCATTTTACCATATTAATCCCTAGACCAGGGTAATGATTTGGTTGGGGGAAAATACATTTTTAACACAGATGTGAAATGCAATCTGCTTTGTCCAGACATGTGTTGAAGTTATTTCTGTGCTGCATGAAGGCAAAGAACACTGTATATTTTTATGTTCAGTTCAGACTTCTGGTTTTCAAAATAATATTCCTATGGGAGATAATGATCATACATGTTAATAGCGTATTGTAATCCTCCATAGCATGAGCTCCCTGTGATATTGCCTATGCACTTGCAGGTATAACATTGTCATATTTGGAAAAGCGCACTGAGAAGATCTAGTAAACTGCTTAGGAAGCCTGTTCTTGTACTGTAAATCCAAGTGCACAGTGATCTGCACTACAGCTCTTCGTAAAAATTGCTGTCCAATAGAGTTTTAAATAATACTGGATTTCAGATATTGCTGCATAAAAAACCCTCACTGGACATCTTGGGTCAAATTTCAAAGAATTATCTTGATGAAATTATTCAAAGATTATTTGATTTACTCAGTTGGTGCCCCTCAGGGGGTTGGACCAGATAACCTTTAAAGGTCCCTTCCAACCCAAACCATTCTATGCTTCGACGAAAATTTGTCTACAGCTTTGTCAAGTCGTCAGATGCAGAACAGGTTGAACGTACAGGCTCAGCCAAAGAAATCGGGATTGGGTTTTTTGTTTGGTTGTTTGGGGCTTTTTTTGAAGGCTTCTAATTAGAATTATTCAAGAGGGTTCAGTGTAATGCAGTGAAAAATATTTGACTAATTACAAACCAAAGAAAACCACTAGTTGCTTTTAAAAATTGGTCTGTGATTTGCTCAATATTCTACATTACAGTTGTAGTAGTGTCGTGCAGAAATGTGATGCTAATTGATATTAATGGTAGATATTCTTTAAAAAAATATTTACTGGTAATGCATATTTCTTACTACAAAAAGTGTTTGGACTTGTTTTGCCATAGAGCACTGGAGATTCAGCAGACAGTGAATGTTTTGCAGAATAGCCTTCATGAGATGGAATACTCTGCAAAGTGACATGTGATGGACATATCTTGTCCACAATTTCTCTGCAGTGGAATTGGCAGAACTCAGACTGTGTAATGACAAGCCTAAGGATACACAATACAGCAAAGGAAATTTTCCAAATACTCTTGGAAATGTGTTCAGACAGTTTATTTGGCTAACTTGCTAAAAATTAGAACATCAGTAAACAGGTCATTAGGGTATTAAGAACTTGTATGAAATTGAGAATTAGAACTTGCAAGAGAAAAAAGCCCCAAGAATGAAGAGGATAGTTTTTCCTAACATTTGAAACAAGACACGGAACACTGCAGTAGTCATTGTAAGGCTATAAAACAAAAATAATTGGGATATATTAATAAAAACATATCATGGACTCATTTAAATAATGCAATGGCAGTTTGACTAAATCTTTTGTATATGCATCTTTCAAGGGGGGCTGTCTATAACCTGGATGCTCAGCTCCTGACCTTTACATCATTGGCTTATTTTGATGTCTTCCACAGGCAACAGTCAGGCATGCCAGCACAGAAATCTGTTTAGAGGTTTTCTCAGACTTCAGGTCCTCACGTACTCATTGCCCTGTACTCGGAAACAGAACTCAAGAATGGGAGTAAGCAATGATGAAAGAGGTGGTTTGGCAGTTCTTGAGGGTAAGGACAGCCACAGCACAGGGGTGTAGTTTGACAACCATGTCTTAAATCAGACATGCTGGCTAAACTAGCCAGTTTTGCTGGTTTGTGTACTTAGTCATAAAACCCCCTTCCTTTCTTTTCTTTTGGCTGAGGTATTTTTAACCTGAACAATTCATTATGTGGCCTCATAAACAGTTGCCCTAACCCAACTGAGATAACACTGAAGTGAGGGTGGAGGTTTAGGAACTACTGTCAAAAGTAAGTGCTTAGCAAATTCTGACTTCATAGAGAAGTGCAGCTTAAATGCATTCATATCAATGAGGTTACATCCTGCTATGCAAAGACACTTCACACTTAATGTCTCATCAGGTTAAACTTGCCATCAGTTGTGCAGCAGTGATGGCTCATACTTCCAGAGGAGGACCTCCATTCAGAGGAGCATCCTATTCCTCACAGATATTAATGTTATCATCACAGCATCAGTGTGTGTTTGGGTTAATTGAATATCATTGCCTTCTCTTTTAGAAATGCCAAAATGACCCAAGTAGGAAATGCAATATAACTACAGGTTTATTCTGCATTTCCTCTGTGGTTGTGTCCTGACTATGAAACCTCCTTGTAATGAACAAACATCCTCCAGCCCAAGGAATGCACCTCTTAAAATAAATAAATATGTAGCAGGGTTTGAACCCTCTCTAAGTTGAAGTTCCAGCAGCGATACTATTCCCTTTGCCCAGAAGAAGGATTCTGCTTCAGGTTCCAAGTTTGTTAACACTAATTTAACATATCCTTAGTCTGTTTCTCAGCTCCCAGGAGTCTATTCTATTTCTTCTTAGGATTTGATCAGTGCTGATCTGTTCACAGAAGCTGGAGCCTTCAGACATCTTTCACAACTTTGTTTTCATAGCCTTCAAGATGAAGATATAAAGCAACTTGACCAAAGGACTTATAAAGTTACACTATCTAGTACCATGTTTTATCTGTACTGGTAGGAATTAGTTTTACACTAATATAGTTTGTGTTTATATGAAAATGAAAGAATAGGGACTTAAATCCTCAATATTCTGGTCCCATCTGTGTATTTGACCATGTGACTTACACCACAGCTTTAGAAGGATTTAAAGACTTAGATTCTTCTGCCCTATCAAAAAAACCCACTTCCATATGCAAGCTTCTGGATTCATATTTTCCTTGGAAGGGAGGAAAAGCCCAACCAATTTTTACATCAGTATTTTCTGTTACTATTTTATGTTACTGATTAATAGGCGGCAACACAGACATAGTGTGCAATACAAGAAACAGTCAATAAACACTTAAACTATGTCATTTATAACCTAAAATTATATTAATAACTAGGGCTTAAAAGCATTTCTACATGCTATTGTTCAACCAGATATCACAGCTCTGTAGCACCCATGTTCTCCCTCAGAAGTCATGAGGAGCACCACTGCTTCCTTAGCATTCAAACTAAACCAGGGAAAGTGAGATTCCATGTTGGCTTTTTTTTTTAAATCTGAGAAATGTGGTTAAGATTTATTAAAGTCACAGTGTCAGATACTGGCTGTGTTTGTTGGCTTAAGTTTATTTTTAACGTTAGCAGGTCTGATTTCACTAAGCAATGTCTAATCATTTCAAGGCTAAACATGGACTCTCATGTCTAATTTTCATTAAAGCCCAAACCTGAATTCTCCTAATGTTTAGTGGCACTTCTTGAATATAAGCCAAACAACATAATCAATGATTATTTTATGGGATACGTCATCTGGTTGTGGTGCATAACATTTGTGTGAAGTCCAAAGGTATGTGTAGTACTCCTCTCCCTTTTATTTTCTGTCTGTGGCCAAGTGGGGCATTTTTTTTCAGGGTCCTCTGGCATCTATGACTGAGTAGCTACCACAATACAGTAGCACACTTGCTGGACTTTCAATTTTGTGTTTCTGCAGTGCAGTTCATGCTGTGAAAAATGATGAAGTAATTAAACCATGAAAATGAATGTGATTTCCTCTAATACTTAACCTTTACAAATACCAAATTTTGGAAAATAAAGCAGAAGCTATTTCCTTAGACAAAGGGCATTTAGATCCATCAGTATGTACTCCTAGTCAGGTAGCCCCAGAGCAATTAGTGTTAATATAATGGAAAGATATTGACTTTTTGACAAAGACAAGGGTAACTTTGTGACTCAGCTCATTCAGACTGGTGCTCAAGAAGACGGAAAAGAGCAACATCTATCAGAGCTGTCACTGTTAGGTGGGGCTACAGGCAATCCTTTAAACTGGAAATTATCACATATGATAATGTATTCATTTATACCCAGCTGAGCACATTACAGCAAGACTTGGAAGAGAACCATTTCCCAACAATCAGTTAAATCAAACTTTGCAACCTTAGCCAAAAATAAATATGTTCTAGCTAAACCAGGAAATACAGGACTCAAAACAATGCTTTCTTCTTTTCCTCTACATCAAATCAGCATATTGCTGAAATCCACTCATAGAAAAAGCCTATAGGAACAAAGAATAAAATTTGTGTCCTGTACTTTTCTGACTTTGGGTGCAAGAAACCTTTTATAACCAGAGCCAGGGGCACAGTAAAAGCTGAGCTACTCCTACCTTTCTGAGGTTATACCACTTTGTTAGGACAAAACGAATCCCACGGAGGATCACTGTCCTGGCAAATGCCAGTATATCTCAGCTCTCTATGTGTGATAATTTTATTCCATTTTAAGAAAATGTATTTGCATAAGTGGAAAATACTTTCCCTCAGAATTTCATTATGGAATTCTTTTAGTTTGTCGCTGAAGTCTCAGTCTGTACCATCTAGGGAAATGTCACTTTGGATACTACAGCAAAGAGCCAGCAAGGGGAGATGCTTTGGTGAACCTTATAGTTACAAACAGGGAAGGTGAAGGCTGGAGGCAGCCTTGGCTGCAGTGATTATGAGATGGTGAAGTTCAGGATCCTGAAAAGAGGCAAATGGCATGATCACAACCACTGACTTCAGGAGAGCACACAGATGTCTTGAGGCATTAGCTTGGAAGAACCCCATGGGAGATAGCCCTAGAAAGACGGAGGGGAGTCAGGAGCTCACTGACTTTCAAGAATCACCTTTTCCAAACACAAAAATGGTCCATATGTAGGAAATCAAGAGGGGATCTCCTGACAAAACTCAGACATAAAAAAGAGCACTACTTGACTGGTAAGCAAGGACAAGTGAAATGGGAGGAGTAGAGACACTGCCTGAGGCGTAAGAATGGGGTTAAGAAAGTCTAAGCCCACTTGCAATTGAATCTGGCAAGAGATGTTGAGGGCAACATGAAGGGCTTCTGCAGGTCTGTCAGCAGCAGAAGATGTGGGAAAATGTGGGCCCAGCACTGAATGGGGAAGGCAGGAGGTCCAGTGGCAAAGGACGTGAAGAGGCAGAGGTATCCAATGGCTTTTCCACCTCAGTCTTTTCTGGAATGACTGGCCTTTGGGATCCCAGGCTCTTTAGACCAACAAGAAAGACTGATGGAGGGAAGACTTGCCTTCAGTGGAGGAGGATCAGGTTAGGGAACAGTTAAACAAACTGGACATACACAAGTCTATGGGGTATGACTGTATGTATCCACAAGAAGCAGCATGTGTTTGTCATTGTTTAAGCCCAGTTGGTAACTTGGAACCATGCAGCCATTCCCTCACTCCCCTCTTCCTCCCCCCGTTCCCAGAGGGATGGGGAGAAGAATCGAAAGAATATAACTCCCACGAGATGAGGTAAGAACAGTCCAGTAACTAAGGTATAACACAAACCACTGCTGCTACCACCAATAACAATAATGATAAGGGAAAGAACAAGGGAAGAGAATACAACCGCTCACCACCCGCTGACCGACACCCAGCCTGACCGAGCAGTGATCTAGCCCTTCCAGGTAACTGCCCCCAGTTTACATAGTGGGAGTGATGTGCTGTGGTATGGAATACCTCTTTGGCTAGTTTGGGTCAGGTGTCCTGTCTCTGCTTCCTCCCAGCTTCCCTTCTTCCCTGGCAGAGCATGAGACTCAGGAAGTCCTTGGTCAGAGGAAACATTACTGAGCAGCAACTGAAAACTTCGGTGTTATCAGTGCTGTTCCCAGGCTGAAAGTCAAAACCACAGTACTGCATCAGCTACTAAGGAGAAAAATGCCTGCTACTGCTGAACCCAGGACAGCGTTGAAGAGGCTGGCTGGTGTCACTGGAAGGCCATTCTTTGAAAGGTCATGGTTATTGAGTGAGGGTTTTGAGAGCTGGAAGAAAACGAATTACACTCATCTTAGAAAAAGGCCAAAAGAGGAGATCCAAAGAACTGTAGGCTGGTCAGCCCGGGCCCACCTCACCTTGCTGGGAGGCTGACAGAACAAATAATTCTGGAAAACATTTCCAAACATTAAGCACAAAATGTGATTGGAAGTTGTCAGCATGTATTAAGAAAGAGGAAATCATTCCTGCCCAACACAACAGCCTTCTACAAGAAGATGACTGGCTTGATGGACAAAGGAAGAGCAGATAATATTGCTTTTATTGCAGATTCTGATGACTTTGGCAAGACTTCAACACTGTCTCCTGTAAAATTTTCACTGGTGAAGTACAAGCTAGATAAATGGATGGTGAAACTGAAAACTGAACTGCCAAGCTGAAAGGATTGTGATCAGTGCCAGGAAGTCCAGCTGGAGGCCCATTTCAATTGATATACAATAAGAGCTCATACTGGGTCCAATATCATTTCACATCTTGACTAGTTAGCTGAACAGAGTGCTCCCTTGGCAAGTTTGCAAACAATGCAAACTTGGGAGGAATGGCTGATGCGCTAGAGGACCATGCTGCTGCTTACAGGGACCTCCACAGGCTGGAGAAACAGGCTGACAGGAACTTCATGAAGTTCAACAAAAGCAAATGCAAAGTCCTGCACCTGGCAAGGAATAACCTGTTGAGGAATGTGCTTATTCCCTCTATTTAGCAGTGGTGATGCCACACCTGTAGTGTTGTCTCCACCCCTGGTGTTGTCTCCCCAGTACAAGAAGGAAATGGACATAGTGGAGCAAGTCCAGCAAATTGCTACAAAAATGAATAAGGGATTATAGCAATTGTTTATGAGGAGAGGCTGAACGAGTTTAGATTGGAAGAGAGATGGCTTTTTCCTGTTGTCATGTCTGGCAGTTGGGGGAAGTGTGTGAAGCCTTGTTTTCTACAAGTCCCATCAAGCAGATGCCATGTAAATGAGGTGTTGCTCTTGGAACAATTTAAATGAACAGAGCCGTGCCTTGTTTCCTGGTGATCAGATCTATAATATAAGTCTATCTTCTGGAACTGCTTCTTGGTAGGATTTCTTTAGTTATCACATCAGCAGGTGTGGAATGATGAAGTATCTGTACAGATGTTTAGACTTCAATGGATCTGCTATTTCAATACCAAGAACTTGTTTGTCTCCTGTGATTGATAAGGCTTTTTAAGATAAAAGAAGTGGACAACTGCAGACTAGGTGAAGGAATGCAAACACAACTGTGAGAACTCCTGTCTACTGCTGCTTATTTATCATCCCAAGAGAACAGAAGAGTTTGACCATGAAGGAGGATTCAAGCCTGTTCAAAGCAATAAGCAGTCACCATACATGCTTCTTGATCATAGGGTCTCAAGTATCTGTCATTTCACTTTTCCTTTACAGCTCTTGGCCTTCTTGACTGGTAATTTAGCTTTCAAGCCACTGATTTCCATTTCTTCCAAAATGTTGATGAAAACTTGAACATTGAAGAAAGAACAAAATTTTTCCTGTAAGGGAGGGAAAAAAAAATCTAAGCTAAATAAAGAAGGGCAGAACTACTTCTGAGCAGAGCTCAGCCCTTTGTGAAAAGACATGGAGATCTCTGCAGATACGCACATAGCACTGTGAACACTGGGGGAAAGAGGATGACAGGGCCAAAATCCTAGCTGAAAGTTTGTGCAGGTTTGTGGAAGAGAGGTACTGATGACATTCCTGGTAGAGAATGTAGAATGTGCTTTAAGTTGCTTGGCTTATGGTCAGACATAAGGCTCTAAAGACGAGGAGCGCCACTGAGAAAATTGAGGTGCTGTCATGGCTTGCAGGAGGAAGCTGTTGCAATTATAGGTCTGCTGTACTTTGCACCTCACCACCTATGCTACATTTTACTTCTCTTCCTTACCTGTCTTTTGTATACTTGCAGATGAGATCTGAAGTGATGCCTGAAGATACTGCACAGGTGTACTTTCTGCTTCTTCTACTTGCACTTCTTACTCCAGGACTAAGGTTCTGCTTTTAAAGAGAAACCATCTTCCTCTGCTGCCAAGAACCCTTGCTATAGGTGCCTATTTGCCGTTTTTTTTAGCTGTGCATGCTTGTGTCTTCGAGTAGCTGTTTTCATTCACATGTACTGAGAGCTCTAAGCCAACAATATTGAATTGGCTATTGTTCCCTCCTCAGCCAGGTTGGTGACCCAGCAAAAGGAATGGCTAGCAGCTCTATGCTTCTCCACTGACACAATGGCCAAGAGCTGGCAACACGTCCAGGAAGAAAAGGAATAAAAGGAAAAATATCTCTGCTGCCTGTTGGCATCAGAAACTGATGGATGAGGAAGAAGCACAGTGAGATCTGCAAAATAGATTTGCTAATCTGGGAGCCTAAGAGTATGGGTTCTGACATGTCTTGAAGATCCCTGTAATGCATACACCCCCCCCCCCCCCCTCCTCTGGCAAACTCGACTCCTAGAGATCTCCTCCAGTACAACTTTTTCATTTGTCTCTCATTTCCTCCTAGTCCTCAGAAGAGGCAAATTACCCTCAAATTAAGAAGAATCCCAGAATAATCTCTAGAGAGTGTGAAGTCTGTGACCAGGGGCAGGATCTAGTCCATTTGTTGGTATAGGTTCCTTTGTTGTTTTGATCCCCCAAAGGTCTAGATTTCAGTCATGCTGCTCCGCTTTCTCTCACCCCCCATAATAGTTCATTTCATACATGGTTTTCTCCCTCAGACAAAGAAAATCTGTAATTTTCAGTAGATTCAGATATGATCAAACAGTGAGCACACACAGGGAAGCTCTTTGTACTACTACTACTACAGTCTCTGCTGTGAATCTGGCCTGAGGCTGGATTTAGGAAGGTTCAAGTCCCTATCAACCTCCCATTATACTGTCAAACTTTCCTGCTTACAGAACAATTCGATGGATGGAGGCAGTTTGCCATTTTACTGAAACACATCAAAAATATAACCATGCAGCCAGAGGGAGGATGAAAAAATGCAAATGGATAATAATTGCAACCTGTTGTCTGTATGTGCTCTTGGGGGAAGAGCGATCTAAGATCCTGTGCCCATACAGCTTGTTTGACACTAAGTAGTCACAGAAGAGACGAACAGAGGGAGAGAGATAATTCAGAGTGTAGGGACCAGAGGTTAGTGGATTTTCACTCGTAGCTGAATTCAAGTAAGTGAAAATCAAAATCTTCTTTGTTGTTTTTTTTTTTAATCTGTCCTCAGAGACTTTACACTTCCAGCCACACTGTGGCCCACTTCATGGTGGCTCCTATATTTTTGTGCACACTTCTATATACTCCTTAGATACAATATGGCCTTATCACAAGGCTTCTATGGAAAGCGACGGATCCAAGTTTGAATTATTTCAAAATCAGGAGGGAAGTGGGTTCAAGTGAGTTGCTGCACTGAGGAATGCTTTAGCTCCTGGGCTACTACGTAAAAGTTGATGACCACACCATGACTACCACCGCTTCCATTTTGTTCTTCAATGAAAGTGTGACTACTCACTGTGGGTGTTTGGACAACTTCAGCTCTCCTAATTACACGTATAAGCAGACTTGGACTTGGGGTCATTTAATCTGTGGATCTCAAATAGCCTCCAGCAACATAAAGATGGCCATATACCAAGATGCTTCTGAGCCTGTTTAAGAGAGCTCTGGACAGAAGATAGAGTACCTATAATATTTTAGATACCTCACTGAGTTAAATGAATGTACATGGATTGTTTTCTTGCATGTATGCAGCAGTCCAGGTGTGTTATCTTTTAACTTCCCTTAAGTGCTCTGTAAAATTAATTAAATAAGAGCTAGAGCTTTATTTTGAAGTAGGTGAGAAATGCTGCATATACATTACTGTTGATTAAGAGAAGACATTGTGAGACTGCTTACAGACTTCAGTCACTGATACAATCAAGACTACTACTGAGCATACTCATTCAGATCCATGACTTGCTGGATACCATTCCACTGTCAGTTTTATACCTACTTTGTGTGTGTATATATATATATACACATATATTTATATGATTTTATATATACACAATTTATTTCCTCTATGATTGCATATTATGGTTTTTCTTCACAGGGGAATTTTATTCAAAGATTACATTCAAAATCACAAATAGTATGTGTTTCATGGTTAGAAATTAAATATTTATCATCTCTTGCTTTATCTACATCTGTCTCTTTTTCTGCATTAGGTTTCAGAAGTTGTTGAAAGGTTTCCTGCAGCCTGAAATGACGGAGAGCATCATATAAAGGACACCCCAATTTTACACCCAAGGAATGTTGCTTAATAGGTATTAATCTGAAGTAATATACTGTGTGGTAAAGCATTTAACAGACAGCCAATCAGAGAGCATTCAGGTTTTGTCCGATCAAAACCAGACAGTGTCACTGTACATGCTACAATGGAAACCGTAAGACAAAAACAAAGTTTTGGTATCTGCGTTACTTATACATATCCTATAGCCTCGGGTATGGTGTTTGCCACTCTTCTAGTGTCTTGCTGCTCATCTCTGAACACAAGAGCTCGTCCACTTGTTCATAATTCACCCTTCCTTTCTATCTGGAATGCTCCAACAGAGCTTTGCACTGAAAGGACTGGAGTACAGCTGGACATGAATTTTTTTTCCTTCATTGGAAGCACACTGAAGACATCCACTGGGCAAAACATCACTCTTTTCTATCCAGACAGGCTTGGCTACTATCCTTACAAAAATGAAGTCACAGGAGAGGCGTTAAATGGAGGACTCCCTCAACTCTCACTGCTGGAGAATCATTTAAAGAAAGCCAAAGAGGACATCCAGTTCTATATTCCTTCAGATGAACAGTTTGGATTGGCTGTCATTGACTGGGAAAACTGGAGACCTGTATGGATAAGAAACTGGGGATCAAAAGACATTTATAGACAGGAATCCATTGAACTGGTTCAGCAGAGAGACCTCAGTCTATCAGAAGCTGAAGCCAGGATTATAGCCAAAATGGAATTTGAAGCTGCAGCAAAATCAATTATGTTGGAATCTTTAAAGCTGGGCATAGAAATGAAGCCAAATCGTCTGTGGGGGTATTACCTTTATCCGGACTGTTATAACTATGATTACAAACAAAACCCACATAATTACACAGGGACCTGTTTAGATATTGAAATAGAAAGAAATAATGAGCTTAATTGGTTGTGGGAGAAAAGCACAGCACTTTATCCATCTATCTATCTAGAGACAGCCTTAAGATCTTCCAGAAATGCCCAGCTCTTTGTTCGCAACAGAGTTCAAGAAGCCATTAGAATTTCTTATGTCTCTAATGCTACTCATCCTCTTCCAGTTTTTGTATATACACGCCCAGTGTTCACAGATGTCTATGAGGAATATCTCTCCCAGGTGAGTGGAGACAGAGCTTAAATAAGGGTTAAAATATAGTGAGAAAATTCTGTCCCTAGTTGTACTCAAATAGCTTTCTAAATAGTATTTCAGCATCTCATGGGTTAGCCAAGGTTAGGCTCTGATTAAGGTCTAATTATCTTGTTGCAGTTATGGCTATACTTTCCCCTTCGTATTTTTATATACACCCACCCTATCAGAGATGCCACCGATTTGGGAAATCTCTTCCTGGTCATCCAGACCATGAGGAAAGGGAAGTTAGATGTTGTAGTAATGGTGAATGCATTGTGCCTGTTCTCCTCTCACATTCTAGACAGACCATCACCGGGTATTGTCCCCAGCTCTGTGAATACCTTCAGGGAGCAAGGGGTGTTGTCAGGGTCTCTACTGGGTTCCTAACCAATCGCTTAAATCCTGTAATCCTTGCATTCTTCCTTTTCATATGCTGTGTTTTCCCCTTGTTCTTTTTCTATCCATGGTCCTCTCCCAGGCCAGATGGGCTTTAAGATTTTGTTAGGGCTGGGTTAATAGCTGACCCTAAAAGGAGATATGAGCAGAAATAAATTTCCCAGATTAATCCCTGTAAAAGGCCAGAGCCATCCTTTGGAGAAAACTGACTCCTGTTAATGAAAGCTCTTTCTCTTGCTACTTTTCTGCTTTAGCACTTTCTGGTACCTGAAATAAAGTTTAGAAAAAACACACAAACAAAAAGAAACAACCCCAAAACCAAACCAACCAACCAAAACAGCTGTGCTGTGAGCCTCTGCTTCAGGCAGCATTACTGAAACCAGCTACTACCAACCCTGAGCAGTGTCAAGGAAATGCAACAAAACATGATTTAAAATGGTTGGAGGACTGTATGTCATATACCTAACCACCATCTCAGTTTTACAGCCTTGTTTTTCTGACCAGATGACATATATAAATTGGATATGGTTGGCAACGTTTTCTGGAGTCACCTGTGCAACCCAATCCCAGAATAAAACAGTGTAATTGAAAGCAGAATGTTTGCATAGCATATCATTACTTAATGTCCTCAAAGTAGTTATTTTGGATATGTAATTTACTATACACATTATACCTTTTGCCCTTGTGCAAAGAATCATACTGATGTAAATAAAGCTATAACATGTTTCTCCTCAGGATGACCTGGTAAATACCATCGGAGAATCTGCTGCACTGGGTGCTTCTGGAATTGTGATCTGGGGTGATATGAATTTAACACAAAATAAGGTATGCCAGATTAATTATTACATGACATTTTTAAAGAGCTATAAAGTGAAAAGGATATAAGGCACTATGATTACTTACATGAGATCTTCTACATTTATAATAATGACTGTATATTGCCAGCAGTCTTATTGAGTTAAAAAGCAAGCACATTTGAGGCTTATGAAGATTGTTACTGACCACACAGAGTAAGAGTTCAGTTTTTCAAAGTATTTGTGTTGGATCTGAGCAACCGGACAAGCTACCATGGTAACTGTAGGCAAGTTCGCTCTTCTTTACTTAATTAAGGAAAGAATTCCTGTATTTTCATTATGTTGCAGTCTTGAGGTGCAGAAAAAAATTACTCATGCTTTCCCAAAACAGTTTTGAAAGACTCTTCTACTTTTTGAAGTAGTGCATTTAGCAATAATATTTGAAGCACTAGGAGTCAGTCTGTGAAATTTCAGCTTTAGACTGTTGTGTGTGTTGGAAGCAGTACTTTCATAGTAAGAAGGATCTGGGTCAGAAGAGGGAAAAAAGTCTAGTTTGTTTTGGGAAGGGGAAAAACACAGTTTGAGAAACATTGTTACAAGGATGTTCAAATAAATCTTTTGAACTAGATCATTCGTACCCAGGCAACCTAGACATAATAAACTTCTGTATGGGGGGACTCTTCTGAAATCTTCGAAGAGCAAAGAACTGAAACTCTAAAGCATTGTTGGGCCTCCTGTCGCAGAAAGAACAGCCAAATAAACCTCCCAGTTGTTAGGGTCAAACTCCCCAAAGCATCCAATCTTGACTTTATTGTATGTGCCTGCCTTTGAGACAGGATATCAGTTGCACTTGAAGCTTTTTTTTTTTGCCCATTACCACAATATTAGACCAGAGATAAGCAACAAGTTTTATTACTTGAATTTTGAGATTCATATGAGGAAATAGAACTTTCCACAGCCCAGTCAGACTATGTATTTGTGCACTCAGCATACCTTTTTTTTTTTACAGCTGTCAGCGTTAGTAGACTTTCAGCAATGAACTATTACTGTGAGCCTCCCTTCTGCAAGAATTGCATCAACCAAAATTTCTAGGCAGGGTTTTTATCTATACCTAAATAAAACCAAAAAACCTACCTATACCTCAGATTCACCAAAGTATCTCCACAGGTGTAAATATTAGCTGTATATATGGTATTAAGCAAATGTCCTAAGGAGACAAGTGTCAGAAACAAAGAGTTTCCAAAGCCTCTGATTATTAAACTGTGCCAAGCATACACAGAATATACTGCCAGCTTTGTGACCAATTGAAATGCTCAGTTCTCTTAGCATACATTCAATCTGACCATCCTCCCAAAATGCTTACTATTGAAAAATGCTGTGAAAGCTCCCTTCTCCTGCAGCCTAGCTAATCAGGTCAGGGCAAAACTGAAGAGTCTCATAGAGATGATTTGATAGAAAAATTATTTTTTCAGGCTGAAGAAGTGAGATTTTCTTCCAAGTTCCCTTCAAACCTATTCAAGACCATAAAAAAGAACTTCGATCCTTCATGTAACTTCTTTAAATGCATCTGATTCAAGAAGCTACGTGAAATATACAGATAAAATGAAAGCCAAAAGTTGTCAGGTTTTCCGATATAAGTGTTTTTCATCACACCTCCAGCAACTACCCACATAAATTCGCTGTTATCCTTGAACTGTGTAGCAATTTGTCAGATAAACTTGCTTCCAACAAGTAGCTGGAATTGTTATCTACCAAAACCTCAGAAGAAACATTCACAGATATCCACTACAGTAAAGTTAGAATGACAGCATTTTAATGGTTTCCGTACTAATCTATGCAGATATGATATTCTTTTCACAGAACACCTTGCAGAACTCTGGACAACTACCTTAGGAGGACCTTGACCCCATATCTCATCAATGTCACAATGGCAGCCAGAATCTGTAGCCAGGTGTTATGCCAAGACTCTGGTGCCTGCACAAGGAAAAAATGGAATTCCAGTGACTATCTTCACTTAAACCCTGAGAATATTGTAATTCAAATGACAAAAGATGGAAAATACACTCTACAAGGGCAGCCAGCATTTCAGGATCTGCAAACATTCATAGAGAAATTTGATTGCCACTGTTATGCAGGGCAGAGTTGTGAATCCAGAGCTGATATAAATGATATCCATTACCTCCATGTTTGCATTTCAGAAGATATTTGCATTCAGATATCCTCAAATGCATTTTCTAATATAGAAGACTCTGAAGAAAAGATCCTGTCTAACAGAACTGTATTTTTGTTTCCCTCTCAGAGTAAGGTGACATTATCTACGCATCCTGAAATAGAAAATTTCCACTCTACCTTTGGAAATAATATACTCAATATAACAATTCCAAAACATAGCACTGTCATAGCTGCGACTAGATATGATTTAGAAGCAAATGATACCCGTACTTCCAGTAGTTCTTCATCCTATAAGATAACGATGTTAAATTTGTTGATTTTGATTCTAATTTTGAGAACATTAATACAAATGACCTATGAAAGTGAGAATATTCTTTTCTCTCGTCGTGTTTGAAATTCTGAAGGTTTTATTTATGAAGAAAAACCATTCCTGAAAGGCATATAGTCTTATCTGTATCAGGTAACCTTTTCTATTGCATAGGTGACACTTCAGCTTGAATGTATTTCTTCAGTTTAGTTCTATAAACTACTATTTGTGCCAAAGGTATACTGATCTGTAAATAGGGATTACACCAAAGGACAATCCAGAATAAGGAACTTTTTTTACAGTTTACATTTTTAACAGTTATCTTAAAAAAAAATAATTGTTGATAATGCCGTTTTGTATACTTCCAAGTCATAAGCAGTTAAATACATCTCAACCTGGATTTCACTGAGTCTCAGGAATCAATAGGTTTGATGCTCTATGCAGGAATTAATTTTATTCCATATGAAAATTAGCTCTGAAAAATATTTGACTTAACTTTAGATCTGTGGCACTTTGCAGCATAAAATTTATCTGATTAATGTAATGTTTCTTCACTTTTCACAATACCTACAGGGACACTGTGTTTTTTCTTTTAATTAAATATATTTGTAACTCTTCTAAAGGTTCTGACTTTAATGTAAATATTCACTTCATTATTTACAGTATGAGCTGTAGCAGTTTATCCTTCTTTCTTTGCTCTTCTCCCAAGTCCTTCCCTCCTTATCTCAGATGTCCCATCCTTGGCTTTCACTTGTTTTGGCTGGCCAACCCTCACAACTCACCTGATCTGCCTTTGCATCCCCTATGGGCACTGATCACCAGCCCTAGTTTCTCCATCCAGCCAGTCCTAGCAATGGGATAGAGCTGTCTGTGCCATTTGGACAAAAGCCTGTGAGTACAGGACTTTCCTGAGCAGTTTCTTTGGTGGAAACCAGTTTGTCCCTCAGGAAAACCCATCAGTGGAGACTGCAAGATGAGTGTCACTGAGGGCCTGGGACTCCCTTTCTTCACCTCCAATGCCTGTGATTCCTAATCTCAGGACAAACTTTTTGATGCAGTCTGCTGGCAGCTCTCAGGCTATTTGCATAATGTTGCCAAAAGCAGTGTGAAAGTAGTAGAGATACCTCAGAACAAAACTACTCCCAGTGTCATATCAGGAGTCTATTTATGATTTATGTATAGCATTTAGAAGTAATTAACAGTTCAATTATTTAAGCATTTAGAAGCAATTAACTGCAGTTTATTTGATAAAATAACCTTTTCAAATTATTGTGTCAGATACTTAATAGGCTGCTGGACTTCTGATGGGTGAAGAGTGGCTGCTGGCATGGATACATTAAAAAGTCTCCCCCAAGCTAGGCATGATCCTCATAAATAAAACACCACCTCCCACGGATGCAACCTGCCTCACTAATGGAAATGCCTAAGGTTTTAATATATAGTAGCCCTTTATTTATGAAAAGTTCATGCCTCAATCTAGCAAAAAGCACATATTCATTGCCTTCGAATTTTCAGGTTGTCAGTCATAACTGATGTGCAGAAAAATAGATGAAGCCTTTAGATTTAACATGGAGAAATAATGTTTTATGGCTTTTGGCAGCAAGTTATCAAGAGGTAGTGACAAGTTTGTCATCACAGTTATGGTGTTGAGTCAAAACTATTTCTGCCATTAATATTCCAAGTAGAATCATGGATAAAAAATGCATACGTAGCAGACTGTCTGACACACAAAAAAAAAAGCCAGCTGGTTTTGATCACTGCAGCTTTGATATTGGTTATTTGATCCTGCATAAACAAAAGCCATGGTATCATAATTGCTGTACCTGAGGTCCCTCCCCTTTCACACTACGGTTATGATAACTGAGTTATCAAAGGGTTTCTAAAAGTTGGAAACATAAAAAAAAAAAAAACAGGAATGACAAGTTGAAATCACAGAAGAGTTGAGATGGAGCCAGGACCTCCCAGTGTATGCAGAGGAAGTGAGCTGCCAAAGGGAAAGAGTGAAGCAGTGGGGAATGTGGACAGACCAGACTCTTCCCATTCAACAGTTTTTATCAGCCTGTTTCCTGAGGCCCACTGTAAAGGCAAAGGAACACAGTAATCGATATTATTAGATTACACCTATCCATCTGATCCCATCTTTTTTCTTGAGAGCAGCCAAGACCAGGAAAGGGACATGAAAGGAAAGCAGGCTATTGCAATAAAATGTCCACAGAAATGTGTCTTCATATAAATAGCCGTCTGTCTAATGCTCCAATGCACAATCCTTTACTAACCACCTTTCAAATGCTCATTTGGGATATTTATGTTACTTACATATATCTGCAATTCATGCTTTAAATCCTACAAGCTTCTTGCCATAGTGAGATTCAGGCTGGCTACATGCTACGTAAAATTACAGTGTTTTCCAAATATATTATTTTCTTCTGTATTATATTTGTCTTGCCTATATTCTATGCTAAAGAGTCACATGGAGTCAGAGAGCCTCCATGGAGTAAGGAAGAAGTAAAGAACAAAATAGGGGTGCTATGCCTTGCATTGCTGGCAACTATGTCACATTCAAAGCCAATCTTGTATTCTCCCAAAGTGGACTCTACTGCCCTCAAATATTCCCCTTCCACTCACTGCACCTCCTGTAATCATTAGTTGTCTCTGTAGCCGTGTAGTTTCAGTTTCTTATGTTGTATTTTTCAAAAGATTAAATACTAAAGGAACATTAATTTTGCTTTTGATTGCTCTTCATTATTTTGTATGTCTCCCTTCTAGTAAGCTTTCAGGCTGGCAATACTTAGGGGCTGGGAAAGGCTAAACCAGTTTTGATGAAATGGTCTAAAAGAAAGTTGTTGGAGTACCTCCAGTGCGCTCCTCCAACATCTAAAAGTTCTGCTAAAATTTCAACTGAAATTCCGGCTCTCTATCTGAAGAATCTGGATCTGGTTTATTGTGTTGCTTACTCTGGGGCACCCAAAGCTATTGCCGCTTTTAAGAGAGGCGCCTATTGGCACAGAATCTGAACAGAAGTGAAATCATAGTCTAGTCCTTGCCTTACAGTTTCTTGTTTCTCTGTATTAAAAATAGCAACATGGAGAGAGAGACTGAGACACAGGCCAGTAAGGCCACTTTGTAGACAGCCTAGTATGTGACTATCATCCCAAGGAGTCCAGCTAAATTTGCTTTAATCCCTGCATCACAATATATACATATATATCAACAAGAATTGTGTGGAAGATTCCCGACCTGTGCAATACGCACTAGACAGCTCCCAGACACAGGTTAGATTTGTGCATCTACCTATCCATCACTTTTCAATACAAATAACAAGGCAGAGAAGACAGTACATAGTTTTAAAACATATTCAGTTATGGAGCATTGATGACCTTTTTAAGAAGACAACTAAATTCTGTCCTTCAAGTACACATACTTAAAACTTGCTTGAAATGTTTTTCAGCGTGCTTGTGCAAGGCCCTTTGCACTGACGGATACCTATTCTGCCAAAGCAAAACAGCCTGCAAAATTAGGGGCTGAGATTTCAAGACGGAGTCATGGGTTTCATTCCAAAGAATAACAAAGATAAAAAACAAGTTTATTGCATGGCTTAAAAAAATATCAGTGCCTCATTTAACAATTACTTCATCTTTCTGGAAGAAATCTCTTTTCATTTTTTTTTTTTTCCCCCCATTTTTTTCCTGTCCCACCAAAAAACATTGTTCAGGTGGCTGGAAGCAGACTGATCTAAATTCAGCCCTTAACACTTCTAAATTGTTTTTGGATGTGTGGTTATCCCAGACCTTTCTGTCTGTTTTTCTGGAATCTCCAGTGAAATTTAACCAAATACTTTGGTACTTTTCTTTATCACGACAGTCATGTAAGCAAGCAGTATTCAAGATCAAGCCTAAGTTTTTGTGTATACCAATCAAGGATCAGGGTCTGTAGAGAACAGTTCTTTGGTGTAGGTGTTCTGAATCTTTTGTAGCTGCTTTTTGCTGCCAGTAGTACTCCGGACTGCAAAATCTTCTTGCATTTGTTGTCCCCTTGTTACATACAAGAAAGTAATGGGCAAGGAGGTAAAGGACACCAGTCAATATTCGCATCTTTAAAGGAACAACATTGTATTTCATTATACTCACTAATGTGTTACCACTATCTTGGTGTATTGATTATAGACCTCCTTGGTCAGTAGTAATTAGATGATATTTTCAGTGTATGCTTGTATAACCCTTAGTTTATAACTGATAAGGTATTTATTGATTAGTAATCAGACACAAACAGACAGTATGAAAATTAATGTGAATCGTTACTTTACATATTCAGTCAACATTTTGTTTCTCTGCACACAATTCCAGGGCGTTGTGTTCAATGCCATATTTATGTGGACATCAGATAATACGCAGTCACCCCTCTCTGCCTTTGTTTTCATCTCAAAAAATATATTTATTCAATAGCACTTCAAGATCCCTCAGAAGAAATATACCATATGTTGTCAGCGTACTTCTGGCACACACTGCTCCCTCAGGCTACTAGCAGATTGAGGCAAGATGTTAGGTTGCCAGTGTCAAGTGATGATTTCCTAAGGCAGGGACCTAACAACCACCATTTAAAGGGAGGCTAAAGGTACGCTACAGTCACATAAGGACAATATTGTTAATGTCACAACAAAGTACTTCACTGCTAGGACTGCTAGTAATTAAGGGCACTGGATTCAGGGCAATAGGGGCAATTAAGGGCAATAGACTCAGGCTGTCTCAAAATCCTATACATTGTTTCAGTACATGCTGCATATACCAAATTTAGGCATCCAAAACACAGAGTTCTTGAGTTAAAAACTTGAATCTGGCCCACTGTGCCCGTGTAACAATCCTTACAGAAATCCTTTTTCACCTCTTCCCTCATCGGAGCACGACGAAAACGAAGATAGATACTAAGGAGTCCCTGAGGCTCCCAGCCAGCAGAGGGCACTGATGACACAGGCAGATATTGGCGGGTACGCTGCATTGCTTTTCACTGGAAAGTTCAATGCAATCTTTCTATTCTCTTTGGCAAAGCGTCTGCTTGACTCTGGCCTACAAACAGAAAAGACAACTAGTCTCTCAATAATGCTCTGCCTCATTAGCAGAAAAGATGTGTGGCTTATTCTACATTTTTTTTTTTCCTCAAACATCTTGTATATCAGGACTGAAAATACTGGAGAGAGGCATCACCTCTTCTCATGATCTCCACCCGGGAGATTTCATACAGCTGAAGGCTTCTTCTCACTAAGATCTTCAGCTATCACTGAAATCCACTCTTGAAATACAGATAATGTGATATGATCTCCTTGGTACCACTCCGAACTAGAGATGCGGGTCCCAAACATCTTGTTTCTCCCCAAATGTGGAAATATCTGGATATGCAGTGTTGGTTCAGTCAAGTTTTGCTGACCATGTATTGCACCAACACCATCATCACCTGAAATGTAAGATACATTGATATAATTTTTCATAGCATAAATAAGCCTTTGGAATGGAGTAAGCCGCTTTACTATCACTTCATCCACAAAGCGCTTGAAAGACTCAGTGACCCCATAACACTACTGAACTGATCCTGAAGTGTGTAAATCTCTATAGCCAAGACAGGGAAGTGAAATACTTGATCAGTGGTCAAATGTTTCCCAGAGAGATTAAGTGGCTTGTGTACAGTCACACTGAATAGCGAATTGTGGCATTCTGTGCTCCAGCTCAGGCTTTTACCTACAAGAACCTATGTCCTCTGAGCTGCTAATGGTAGCAAGGTAGCAATATTGTATTTTTACATACAATATTATCAAACTGTCTGCAAAGTAAAGAATCTTCTTTCATAATAATTTATTTTTGCAAAGGATATATCAGATTTTAGATCAATTTAACAGATCTTTTAACTTGGACAAACCCTCCAAGACTTGTTCATATATTATATTTTGACCTCCTAGACACTGTAAAAGACTTCTATCAGTGTACAGCTGAATTAATGGTTTAGATTTATCAGCCCATCTTCTTCTGGATATGACATAAATGTATTTCTTCAGAATATGTTACTGTATCTGCAATATATTGTTTTTTTAAGCTCCCACCACTATGAGCCTTAAGCACTATTAGAGAATTAAAAATTATTCAAAAAAGCCTTGCAAAACCAGAGACTGCTCAATTTCATGTGAGTTTCCCCCATTCAGTAATCTGAGCCACTTGATTCCCAGAAACCACTCTCACACATGGACTGTCTTTATTCTGCACATTGCCAGCTGGGTGATAAGTGGAGATCGGAGATATTCTTTCATTTTTCAGTTTTTAAGGCACCCAGAAACACTTCACCTATTTACTGAAATTTTACAATTGCTTTGGCTCAAACAAGTTTCTAAATAACAAGATTGACAGCTGAAAAATAATAGTGTTTTGCCCTTGAATTATTTCCTGGTCCTTTTACCCATGCAACTAGAATAATTCATTTCCTCAATGTCAACTTTTTGACCCATGTCTCCAGTGATCCCCCAGTTATATTTACCATAAACAGTAACCGGTGGGTAAACTTGTGGCCAGTGCCTGAGGATGTATGTACCAAACAGCCATCTGGCTGCTACCAAGAGGCAAGTAAAACAGCAGAGCTCTGCTACACTCTCTCTAAACACAGGATCTGATCAGGTTCTTTCTTCACCATGCCACCAATTTTCAAGAAGTTTTGGGAGCTGTACCATGCTCCAAAACTGCTGAAGACACCCATCACTGCCTCACTTTTAATACAGGCATCCAAAATTCTAACTTTAACCCAGACCGCCAATGCTAGTGTATAGCATTAGCACAAAAGGACTGCCTGTGTCAAAACCAGAATCTCATGAAACTAGGGAAAAAAATCCAACCACCCAATTCCTTTTGTTTTTTTTGGGCCTGGCCACTTAAATGTGCCTGCTTTCCTCCAGACTTTGTATTAAGAGAAGCAATGAAAAATAACTCCCTTACATTACCATTGGGTAGCAGGGCCAGCTCCAGTGTCCAATTTCCTTCTGGAAATGTTCAATTACATTTACAAGAGCAAATAAATGAATATCTGTAAAAAAAAAAATTTAAAACCTTAGCATTACACTATGAGTCACTTTCACTGTATCTACAACCAGAGCATGAAAAAGCAGAAAGTTTTTCACCTTTGCAGCTAGCTCAGAACCAATTGCTCTTGACAGCAAAGTCACAACAGCTTCCAGTTTTTGTGGCCTGACTGACGTAACCAATGAGGCTTAACGCAAATTGCATTCTCCCAAATGCTGAATTACGTCTCTAAAAAGGGCATGAAAAACTAATTTCAAAATGTTTTGATGAATTTGCTCTGTTTCAATAGTACAAGTATCTATACTAAATTTTTGAAATGCCTTGTTTATACCTCTACTAAAGTCTTTTACCAAGCAGTACCACCAGCATTGTAATCTTCTAGAGCATCACGTATAATTTCAGTGATGGATCCGGGTTAAGTGCCAGCTCTGCAGTTAAGGGGAATAACAGCCTTTCTTTTAATGATGTGTGGCAAGACTGTACGCTAAATGTTCTTTATCCAGTGTGGCTAGAAGATTCCTGGTGAAGTGGCATGTCCTGTCATTGCCCACTATACAAAACCACTGTCACAGCCGTTTCTTGTTGAGGCAAGGAAGCATGCTAATAAAGACTCACCAAAAATTGTTGAAAAAGAACCCAAATAAAACCACAATAAACCTTGGATGGAACACTTCTCCTATGAGGAAAGGCTGAGAGAGTTGCAGTTGTTCAGCCTGGAGAAGACTACAGAGACATCTTATTGTGACTTCTCAGTTCTTAAAAGGGGCCTATTAGAAAGACAGGGAATGACTTCTTAGCAGGGCCTGTTATGACAGCATGAGGGGCAATGATTTTAAACTAGAAGAGGGGAGATTCAGGCTGGAGGTGAGGAAGAAATTTTTACAGTGAAGTTGGTAAAACACTGAAGCAGGCTGCCCAGAGAGGTGATGGATGCACCATCCCTGGACACATTCAAGGCCAGACTGGATGTGGTTCTGGGCAACCTCCTCTAGTCCCAGATGTCCCTACTCATGGCAGGCGGTTGGACTAGATGAGCTTTGAACTCCCTTCCAACCCAGACCACGCTGTGATTCTATGAAGACCTGTCCCTACACGATAAAACAATTCAAGAGCATCGTAAGAAGAGTGGAGGTCCAGGGGGGTGAGAACTGCCACCACTACAGGTGAAGGACCTACAACATCGATGCTGTCAAGATGATGTAAGTCCGCCAACTCTCATAAGCCAGCGGCGCACATGCGGCCCTGGCACACCCCTTGCGTGCAGGGTGCTGGACGGACAGCCCTCTGCGGGGCCACCGCGTCCTGCCACACTCCCGCCAGAGACCAGCTGTTCACCTCATCGCGCTGCCGGGAACCACCCAGCTGCTCCCCGGGGACTGCGGGGCCCTCCTGCGACCGCCTCAGCCCCGCAAGGCCCGCGGGACGCCCCACCGCCCGCCATTCCATGGGGGAGCTACCTCGCCCGTGTGCCCCCCCTTCCCTCGCTGCGGCACGGCCCCATCCCCTCACTCTGCGGACACGGCCCCACCCGGCCCCGGCCACCTCCCGGCCCTGCCTCACGCTCCCCGCCCCCGGCCGGGCCAAACCCCTCCCCCTTCTGCAGCAAGTGGCAGCTGGAAGGGCGGTGGCGCCGTCACGTGAGGGTCCTGCCTGCGCCCGTCCCCCGCGCAGCTTCGCCGCCGTCGACCCCGGCCCGGTCCCCTGCTCCGCCGCGCCTTGCCCCGCGCTCCCATGCCCAGCAGTGAGGCGGTGCCGCTGGGGCTGGGCGCCTGCCGCAGGTCGGGGGCGCTGGGCGGGATGCTGGCGCTGGTGGCGCGGGTGCTGGAGTGGCTGCGGTCGCTGTTCTGGAAGGAGGAGATGGAGCTCACCCTGGTGGGGCTGCAGTACTCGGGCAAGACCACGCTGCTCACCGTGCTGGCGGTACGCGGCCCCCGGGCGCAGGGGCACGGCGGGGGGCGCGCAGGGCGGCGGCCTGCGGCGGGGAAGCGGTAGCCGCAGGCGGTGAGGCTGCGGCCTGGCGGTGTGGCCTGGCCGGAGGGGGTCGCCCGCCCCGCCTATTTCGCCCCCGGCAACAAGTGTGGGCTTTGCCCCCGCCGCGGTGCTGCCGCCTGTCTTTAGGCCCCTCGGTGCGCTGCGGGGAGGGGGCCGGCGGGCGTGAGGCAGCTCCCGCATCGCTTGCAGCGTCGGGAATTTCAGAGCAGGATCAGGTGCGTGTGAAATGGGAGAGGGAGGGAGAAAGAAAATGTCTCCTCTGCTGGCCGCGGAGCGTGCTCCTTCTGGGCATGGGCTCTTGCCTTTGATTGAACTGGCTTTTCACGGCCAGTGTATCCCAGAGTAACTCAGAACGAATCGTGCATCCTCCAAGGCCACAACTCCCTTGTCAACTGAATTCTCCCCTGCCATCAGTTGCATCAATATTAATGCCTCACACAGTTCCTTGATAGCTCTTTCCCAGAATTCCGTGTCTGATTTTGGCATTCCCTTCCCACTGTGGTGATGGCCTGGCAGCCTTGTTCCCCTGTAATACTGGCCCTTGCTATGGCGTTTTCCACTTTGTTACCATCTTTGTTTCTCCTCTTTGTTTACTGTGCTCTCTGACCTTCATTTGGGTCCATCCTGAAGATTTACTTTCCATGAGGAAGTGGAAACAGCTATATGTGTTAAGTATGGCTCCTACTAGTCAGGAAGCTTAGCACCTACTCTTGCTGCACATCTTGTCTGGTGAGAAGTATTGCAGCTTCACCTGCCATGAGATAAAGGTTTCCAGATGTTCTTCTGCCCTTATCCTGAAAAGTGACTAGATCATGGATCAAACCAAACTGGGATATGTATGGCCTAAAGCCGAAGAGATTGAGACAATGGTGACATGAGTATATGATATTCGTTGTTTGCTTTTGCATATGATTCTGAGTTAAGGAAAAAACAGAAAGTTGTAACTCAGTTTGAGTGAAGAGATAGAAACAGAGTAGGAGATAAAGAAGTGGAGTAGGGACAGTGTACAATGAAAGTATGTTCTGGGGGACATCAGCAATCAATAAGCAGAAAATACCTGGAACTAGTATGTTAGTTTGTTAGGCACTTGGCACAGGCCTTAGCACTCATGCCCTTTGGAAGTGTTCATCTCCCAAGAGCAGGCTTTGCTGAGGAAGGGGGAAAAGGTGTGATAAGTTACATTGCTTCTTGGATTGATTTCATAAACAGAGCAAAGAAGGATGAAGTACTTCAGAGACCTTGGTTACATTTGTGTGTGGTGTTAGACTTTGTGCCTGTAACTGCTTGTCCACTCATACTAGACCACCAGAGGGGTGGCATCGTATGTTTGTGTCTCTCTCATGCTAATACCTTGAATAGCAGAGAACTGCTGTTACTACAGGTCTGATTTTGCCAGCATATGTATTGTTTAAGAGAGTTGCACAAGGCATCCATGTTCTGTGACGTCTGGAGTGTCACAGACTGCAGATTTTGTAGCCTGTGTATTTTTTAGTCTGGAGATGACACACCATGATAATCCACAAAGAAAGGTGATTAGAGAATTTGTGAGTAAACAGTTTAGGATGAGGAAATGGCTAATAGCTTACCCTTGAATACAGTTTTATGGGGATGGCAAATAGGTTGGGAACTCTGTGTCTATGTGGCTAGAATGTGACAAGATGAAAATAACCATTACAAAACAGTGGATACTTAAAATGCAAACTGCAATGGATCATATAAACAAGTGGTAAGAAAATACTGTATTTTTCCACTTTGCAAGAGTATTCGGAGATCTTATCAGACTAACATTGAATAAATACCCTTTGAGACAGCATCCTCCATTAAGAATTTGAAGCATATGTAGCTGTCCTTTGTTACCAGTGGAAACCTTGGATAATCTCACTGTGTGGTACTATGGGTCTGCACTAATATAATTGAGTAGAATCTGGCTCATGGCTGTGGATGTGGTAGGGGGTAATGACAGTATTCATTGTCAGATCAACATTCAGCAACATTGAAAGAGGACAGCATGTTGTAGCATCAGTTACTTTCATCTGTGTCAGAACGTGATCTCTTTTTTTACTGAGATACAACCATAAACTTGTTTGCACATCTTGAATGTTCTCAAAATAGGTAATTTGCCATGTAAAACTTCCTTAGCAAGCAAAATGGAGCAGATTTCTTACTTTATGGTGCTTACAGCGCTTGAAACAAAACACAGTCATTAGAGCTTTTGTACTAATGTAGGCAAAAGATTTGACATATTACTTTGTTTCCTTCATTGTGTGGGAAAATAAAGAACTGTAAACATAATACTTTCTTTGTAGCTGTTTTCATTCAACCAGAATGGAAAATTTGTAGAATAAAAGACTAAAGACCAGTAAAGGGGACACTAATTCTTTGCATTCTATCCCTGATACCAGAGCAGTTATGAAGGGTTTGTTGTTTTATTTTGATTTGTCTTACATTTTAGCATGTTGCATATGGTATATAATTTGCTGACAGAGTTGAATCCTGACTTCCTATGAGTTTGTTTAAACAATAGCCTCCTGAGTTGGCTGGCTGGTTTTCAAGGCATTCTTGTGCTTGAGTAATGATGCTATATTCTCAGGGTTTATGTATTTCTATGTGTTTATATATCTGGCCTCCACAAATGAATGTGCTTTTTATTTTAACATATTAGACCAGTACGTGCTACAGGAGATAGTTACTGATTGTCTTTGTCTTACTCCATCCAATTAAGAAGTTGTGTCACTGCTGGCTGCTTGTGTCTGTATGAGGCTGCAGGTGCATTTTTCTTCACTGTTTTTTATATTGCTGTTGACAAGTCACTGAAGCAAGGAAAGAAGAAGGAAAAAAAAAAGACTTTCAGAAACAAAACACGGGGAGTATTGTACAGAATAGCAAGAAGTTTCCCATAGGTGAGGTTGAACAAGTAACTGATGAAAGAATCTAAACTTCAAAATCTTTTTTTTTTTTGGGGGGGGGGGTTAAGTACCTGTCAAAGGTTGTGCGGCTTTTAAAATCCCAGATTAAAAATAATTAATCTTAGTTTGTGAACGCAAGCTACAGGCATCGTGTGTTCTCACTCTGCCATGGGCAGGGAAAACTTGTAAAAAGCATATAGAGACCAGCAAAACCACCAGGGCAAACTGGTGGCAATGTGTGCTCTGTGAAGCACGTAGCTGCTGCAGTGCACTGTGAAGCTATGATCGTCCTCTTCTCAGATGGGAGAGACGTATTGGACCAAGCCCATATTTTCTTCCAAAAAAATGCAAAGCCATGGCATATGGGATGGTGAGGTGGCTGAAGGGAATATGGCCAGATACAGATGGAAGAGCAGTGACAAGTCTAGAATGCACCATGCCTGGGAGACACAATACCTTATTAACAATATTTTTTGAAAAGAAAGAATGAGTTATCCGCTAAGGTCTCAGTTTCACCTTTCTTCTCAAAAGCTGTCTTCTGTAAGTGGGTACATGTGTGGATGGTTCCCGTTGTCATGATGACAAGCGTCTGTCTTGTAAAAACATTTCTTGAAACTGGGGGAGGAGGTAGCAATTTGATTTTATCTTTTGGGTTTATGCTGTGCTGAGTTAGTGCCTTGTATTTTTCCATCTTTATGGCATTCTCTTAGCTTTCACGGCAGGATTCCTCTGCTGGCCTCTACTCAGAAGGAAAGGGTCTGCACATAATACTTTCTGCAAGAGTACTCCTTTGTTGTTTATTATTTGGAGTTAAACCATTGGTAACAGTAGTGAGAAACCACAAGGAAAAATCCTGCTATAGTCAGTTTTATCATATTTTGTCATATTGGGGGTTGGACTAGATGACCTTTAAAGGCCTTTTCCAAGCCAAACCATTCTATGGTTCTGTGATTCTCTATTTTGACCATGCTGCTTTCTGGATTGCTGAAGGAGCAGATGAATTATCCAAGGTCTCATGGTTTCTGGGCTGATCTTTGTCACTGAGGAGAATAAAAGATCATTTGAAGGGCTGAATGAACAGTCTTTCTTGGCGTGACAATGCATTAACGTCAGTGCTGGACGGTGCTCTTGCAGAAAATTTATGTGATATTTTACACTGTTGTAAGATAAAAATTCTAGATTGCAAATGAGAAACTTATCTGCTGTGTATCAACTGTTTTATAATACTTCTTTTTTTTTTTTTTTTTTTTTTTTGTATTCTAGTCAGGGCAGTTCACAGAAGATATGATTCCTACAGTAGGCTTCAATATGAGAAAAATAACAAAAGGAAATGTTACCATAAAGGTAGGTGTGCATGTTTGAATTAATACAGAGTGAATAATAAAGTGATTTCAATTTGGAATGTGAAAGGACAGGAAATTCCTTTTAAGATGGTAGGATCATTTATCTCTTTTTTTCTAGCTCAAAACTTTTAAAAGGCATATAGTTGTATGTGTCTGTGTTACATGAATCTTGAAATAATGAAGTTTGATTTCATTATATCCATGCCAGGCAAAAGCTTCATTGCACTCTTTTGAGTTAGAAAGGTCAGAACATTCCAGTATGTTAAGGGGGTGGAGTTGACTCCTGCAGGTGCCTTTCTTCTCTCTCCCCCTCTCACAACTGTAAGTGAAATCTAAAGCAGCTTCACTCCTAACTTACGCATCTCAGTAGAGAGAGCAGTTCAGCTCACATAATGTTAGCTGTATGGGAATGGAACATCTAATGTAATTCAGTTGTCAGGGAACCATCTCTTAGGCGTCTAGAGAAATACAGATGATGCCAGTTTGATTGTGATTCATGCCATAGGCATCAAAGTAGAGATAAATAACTCCTGTAGTGTTAAGGCTCTCTGTGTTGCTTGGTTGTGAAGGGGGCCTGGTTGGTTAGTCCAGATCTTCATAACTTCTGTCTAAAATGATGTGAAGGGTATATAGGTTTTTGCCTTTACCTTGACTTTTCTCTCAAAAGGAAAAGTAATTTTCTCTCGTTTCTCAGTTCTAAAGATAGTATTTTTCTTCTGGTTTGGTGTGGCTTCTAAACCTAGGGAGGACTTTCTGAAATGACCTGTAATGTGAATATAAGCAGTTGTTAACTGTTTACTCATTATCTCTAAAGAGTTAGCAGGTAAAGGGTGGTAAAAGGGATCATTTACTTCTGTTGGTTGGGTGATGTTAAAGCTGAACTAGAAAACCCTAAACCTAAAGGTACCATAGTGGTGTAAGTGCTGTGTGTGCCTGTTGTTTCTGGTCTTAGTCTCGTGCTATACTTCTTCAAACTTCCAGATGACCATGGGGCCTTCAGCTGTACATTCTGCTTGTGTATCTACTTCCTGTTACAAGCTTGCAGAGTAATCAATGGCTTCCTCTACAACTGTTTGTATGTTACAGTGCCAAGCAGAATCTTCCTTTTAAAGGGAAATAAAACCAGCCCCTCTTTAAAAAAAAAAAAGTCACAAAATAAACTTTTAATACTCCTGCTTTTCAGCCTGTAGTAGCACTTCTGAGCCTCATGTAAGGGGCATACAAGATTTACCTTCTGGGAAACCTAAAAAAGAATCAGGCAAGTCTAGTGCGGGTGGTAGAGATTAAAGGTCAGCTTTTACAATTGGCTGAAGTATATTGTAGTGTGAGATTTTACATTCTGCCTTAAACACCCTTGCACCCCTTTTCCGTCAGCACCAGTGATCACATGGCAAAGCGGTAGATCAGCCAAATTATTTAGATGAAAGAAACACCTAAAAACCCCACCAACCAACCAAACTAAACCTGCCCCCACACTAGTTTCTCCCCAGTCAGTGCCCAAGCAGTGTGCTCCTCAAGCAGCTGCGTGATTGCCGGTGCCACCACCATGTGGGAAAGTGGGATACAGACATGGGCAGAATGATGCATTTTGGGGGCAGCATGGATAGATTGACTTAGATTGCTGCAAACCACCATATTTAGAGTGTAAAATCTGGACAGGGAGAAAGCAGTCTCTCCATTTGGTGAGAAAAAATTAAATTTTCCTTCATCCTTCCACTCTGGTAGCTGCAAACTTTTAAGCAGAACTAACACCGCCTGTTACTAGAGGGCTGCCAGAATTATGTGGTCAGTACGCACACAGAGACTGCTTGTAGCTTCAGATGCATCAGTGACAGTATTTAAAAAAGATAAATATTTAGTGCTATATTATTAGGGTTTACAAACTTTGGATGGTGTTATGTGTTCTAGTCCTTATGGTTAATTAATGATTCATATTAGTTATGAAAGAATTTACTGAGAAGTCAGTGGGCATTGATATCAAAAGAACATTCTGATTGATGTGGTAATTGTATAGATATTCACCCCCAAGTTTCTGTTTATTACAAAAAATTAACATGTACACTAGCTATGACAGCAAATCAAGTAGTGTATTTATAACAAGAATGTCAGAGGTACTGCCTCTGATAGTATGGCACTCTACAAATCAAATAGCATATTTATACCAAGAATGTCAGAGGTACTGCCTCTGATAATATAGCACTCTACAAATGCAAATGCACCCTAAGGCCATCCCGTGCTTTCTTGACTTCTTGCACATCAATAGCAGATGTATAGAATAGGAGCAGTGGCAAAATTGTGATAGGAAGCCTCAAATGCAGACTTACAAGCAGAAGCTGTTTATTTCACTTTAAATAGTCAAACTGTCTTAAGTTTCTTCTTCTTCAAAGGGGTATTTCTTTCCTACTGTTTTTTCAGGCATGCAGGTGTTCTTTGTTCTCCTACCTGAGCCTTGCTGTCTCTTTCAGAGAAGTACATTTATACTGAAGCAGTAACTTCCACTTGAGCTTTAGTAATGCTTCCTAATTCATCAGGAGAGGATTCTGTTTTAATTATTCCTAAATGTCAGTTTCATAAACTTTTCATCTCATCTGCTTAGGTGAAAGAAGATCTGCCACTTTTCAAAGAAGTCCATATATGCAACTGTCAATAAAAAAGTTACTGCATTCAACCATAGTTCATAAGTAATACACAGGAATAGGAATTTCCTTTCAGTTCCCTTGTTTTCTGTCTTGCAAAGGAACAATAAGGCCATATAGAGAAAGCATAAGGCTAATTGAGTGCTGTACTGATGCTGTGACAGAATTGTCAGATGTGGAAGAAAATGAGAAAGTTATTAATGGTTCATTTGGCTAGAGAAGCAAATCATTTACAAGGAGACAGTATTCAAAATAAAGTGTTTTTTGAGACAGGATAGTTCAGGAAGTGAAGGAAATGACTAATAAGTTTGTACTCAAGTTGTCTGCACAAACGGTACTTCAAGATCACATTCATATACGGAGGAGGTATGTTAGTTTCTGTGGAACTGTGCCTTATTTTTACCCTTTGATCTCAAAAGTCGTTGCATATAGCTGTTATAATAAGGCTGTAAGAATAAGGAGATAATGCTAACATTATTTATATATTTACCTATTTCAAAAATGATACTTGATTTGGAAGCCAGTCTGCACAGGAAACCAGTTCTTGTGATGTCTCTGCTATGACGGCATGCAATGAAAGTCAGGTATAGGGAAGTATGGCTCTTAGGTGTACTTATTTCCTTAAAAGCCTGTCAAGATGAAGTACTTGAGCATCACTATTCCTGTATCTAGGTAAGCTATTAAAATCTTACAGCTGATTGCTAGATATAATTTCCAAAATTATTTTACTGTGAGAATAATGACATCATTTGTTGATAAGTTGATGGCTGAAGAATGGTGAGGGGGAACGTCTCATACTAGAATCATTTGATGAGCTATTTACAGCCTCTTCAATAGAGATTCAGAATGGAATTTTCTGTAACTGATTCATCCCAACAAAGCAACAAAGCAGGTTACCTTTCTCATAAAATATACTATGATATCCAACTGTCAGCTATTATTAAAATTCCTGGATAAAGTATTATGTTACTAACTGTAGGAAGTCTTTCAAACATGGTAGGAATGATCTTCATAGTAAGCAGATAGGCCTTTTTTCTGACCTTTTTCAAAGGTCTCAGGCAACGCTGCAAAACCGAAACAAACTTACTGTAAGAGTGAGGCTGAGAAACCGTCTGGTCAAAAAGTCATCAAGTGAAAAAAAGGCATTCTGGAAATGTAAGACTGATCACCAAATTGCAAAGTAAGTTGCAACGCCAACAAGTAGGTGATATTAATTCTTTAGCTGTTTGGGGTTTTCTGTTCTGTGTTTTGGGGCAGGCCACTAAGAAGGAAGCACTGTGACACAGTGCCTGGTTTCTTCACTACAGCCCTCTCTGTAGGTTCCATACAGTTACATCAGGCAACAAGAACTAAGGAGCCTCTGCTCTTTATTTTCTTCTGGTTTTGGCAGGTATTTCTGAAAGCCAGTAGATTTATTCTTGTAGTCTCTAACTCTAGTATGTGAAAGTATGGTCACCAGCATGCCTGTGTGTATGAGTATTTATCTGAACCACACTGAAAGGAAAACACTGATTTATGCAAGCAGAAACATTTTGTACAAAGATGCCAATTTCATGTGCATTTCAGTCCAAGCTGAGGATGATCAGAAACGTAAAGCTGTCAGCTTTAACCATGAATTGTCAAATTTTGGCTTGTCAATGTGTTTAATAAAACCTGTCACCTGTTTTTTCCAACAAAAGAAGAAGCAAAGAAGAAAGATTGTACTGGGCAGTATTTGAAATCTAAACAGGAAGTGTTAAGGATTTTGAGGTTGTGGTTGAGGTATTAAATTACAGGATGGTATCTAGCATCAGAATACCTAACGTACTACAGCTTAGAGATTTGTTAAAACTATTTTGATGAAGTTCATAACAAAGCCTAATGACTTACCACTTTTTTCTGACCAAAAAAAAATCTATTACTGAATGAATTTGAGGTTTTAATTCCAAGCAGGTTTTGCTTGCTGAGTGATTTGATTTTGATGGAATCTGGTTTTGGGTCAGCTCGGTTTCAGTAGTCTTTTTGTTTTGGTGGGATTTAGTGTTCAATAAGCTACACAGTAGCTAAAAACTTTCTTTGAACAAACTCAGATTTTGAGAGCCTCGGAAGGTATGCATCGCGAAGTGTTGTTTTAAATGACTGTGAAGCTCCAGCTAACCAACCTTCCATTCTTGCAGTGATAGAATAGACGCGGTATAAAAAAGAAGGGAGCAACACAAGCCGTGCATACGCACAGGCAACGCAGCAGCTTCATTTTCCTTGCTCTTGCAGTTGGTTTTCTTGACATAGCACCGCCAGCCGGTCTCTGCACCCCATGGACATCCGGGCCAGGGGCGACCGCCCTGAGCAGTGCCCGGGGGCGGCAGCTGCGGAGGTTGGCTGGACTGCTGTCCTCCGGCTGTCACCACTAGAGGCCAGCGTCCTTCCACGGGAGCTGCAGCCCTGCCTGCTGGAGGGCGAGGCCAAGTTTTTTGCTGCTTGCTGTGTGCTCCGATCTCGCAGAGGGAGGAAGAGGATCCCTGCTCTGTGCGTTCTTCTTCCAGCTTCCTTAGTTGCAGCGCTCCTGCCTTCTCTGGAGAGTTGCCAAGTGTGCAAACATCCTCACAGAAACAAAATCGTTTTGCTTTTCAACAACAGTTAAAAACCACCTTAGCTGTCATCATCATCTCGTGTCATGCAGCAGTAACTCTAGCAGTGTTTCAGCATGTACAGGCTATTCTGCATGGCTTGGGTCACTTTGAAAAGGCTGTGCTGTATCTGGGCCGATTTCAAATCAAAATGGTCATTTCTGTAAAGAAGAATTTTTGTGAGATGGCCCAGTGATTTGTGATAGTTGCGTGTAAGGAAAAAATGTACTGATGGACTCAAAAGGGCTGTGATCCACAGCAGGAAGCCCAGTTACTAGCGACACACCACAGGGATTGTTTAGCCTACTTGTTAATGACCTGGATAATGGGGCAGGTGCTGATGATACGAAACTGGAAGGAGTGGCTGGATAACAGCAGAAAGTTATGTTGCCATCCAGAGGGATCTTGACAGGCGTGGGCTGACAAGACCTATATGAAGTTAAAGATGTGAAACTACAAAGTCCATTGCAGGCTGATTGACTGAAAAGCAGCTTTGCAGAAAGGAACATGGGACAGGTTGCCCAAGGAAGCTGTGAATGCTTCATGCCTGGTAGCATTCAAGGCCAGGTTAGACAGGCCCTTGAGTAACCTGGTCCAGTGGGAAGTGTCCCCCCTCCACAGCAGGGGGTTTGGAAGTAGGTGGCCTTAAGATCCTTTCCAAGCTAAACCATGCTATGACTCTGTGACCTGGGAGTCCTGGTGGATACCAGGTTGGCCATTGTTGAGCAGTGTACCTTTGCATCAGAGACGAGCAAGCATCCTGGGCTACATTAGGAGAAGCTTTGACAGCTGGTCAAGGGAGGTAAGTAATCCCTCCCTTTTACTCAGCACTGATAAGGCCATACCTGAAGTACTACAAGAGGGATGTGGAGCCTCTGGAGAGTCCAGCAAAGAGCCATGAAGGTAATTAAGGGACTGGATCATCTTCCATGTGGGGAGATGCTGAGATAACCTGAAACTGTTTAGCCTAGAGTAAGAGAAAATTCAGGGAGATCTCAACAATGTAGCCAGAAAATGTAGTCAAAATTCTCAGTGGTGCCCAGTGACAAGTGGAAATGGGTACAAACTGAAATATGAAATATTCCTTTTAAACCACAAGAAAACGTGTTTTTTACTGTGAGGGTGATCAAACACTGAAACAGGTTGACCCGGCAAGTTCTGGAATCTCCATCCTTGGAGCAGTCTGTTGTAGGTGATGCTGCTTTGACCAGAGTGAGTTGGACTATACAGTCTCCAAAGGCTACTACTAGCCTCAGTGGTGGTGTGATTCTGTGAAAAGGAGTTAAATAAGGGTTAGAAAGTGTCTCAGAGAATAAGTTTGGAGCAGGGAAAGTATGAAAGCACTGTCCCATCTCATAGTTTGGGAAGAGAAGCCTCAGAGACTATCTGTGCTGTGAGTTGTGTGCTGCAGAGTGTGAGTCAGCATCATGACTTTGATAGGAACCTCTGCAGTGACAGGGACAAACACATGGAGCCAGAAGGCAGTGTCCTGAGTCAGAACAGGCAGTGCTGAATGTCTCACCAGTCATTCAGAGTAAATGTTAGGAGTCCCGAAAATGAGGACCAAAAGTTGATCTCGGGGAATCATCTAAACCAAACGTGTGTTTTGAGGTGAATTAGATATTTACCCAGATATCTTGGGTAACTGTTCCTTAAAATCTGTTCTTCCATGAAGAAGATTCTACAGTATCTGTTATTTTGTACAGTGGTCTTTCACTGGAAGTGTTAGAAAGCTTTTTTTCTAATATCTGACATGAGTTGCTGTCATCACAAATTGAGCTGTTTTTTGTCTTCTGTATCTGGCAGCCATTTTCTGGGAAGCATTATGGGTTTGCAACCCCCATCCCCTATTTATAGGTCATATTTTCAAAATCTCTTCTCACCCTTTCTTTTCTTATCTGGACTTTTGATTCTGCTCTGTAGGCTGATGCTCTTAGACACTGAGGACAGGGCAGTACGTACTTTTAAAATCATAGGTAACATGCTTCTGCTCTAGTACATGCTGATTTAAGGTTTGCAACACTGTTGCAAATTTAGTTTGTGAACTGCTTAAGCTTTTTGTCTTCTACCTCTTCTTGGCTGTTCCACTGCATGCTGGTGCACTTGGTTCCCTCTATCGAAATGGACTATTCTGAACTTGCGTGTGTTGAATTTCAGCCACCAAATTTCAGGCCACTCCTCTAGTTGCTCCGGATACTCTAGGATGCTGATCTTTTTATCCACTCCCAGCATGAAGTTGCCTGTAGTTCATATAAACATATGTTCTATTCAACATCCTGTTAGGACACCTGGGAGCCGTAAATGCTCCCCCTGGTTAGCACTGTTCTCAGCAACTTTGTCTGATTAATGCTGAAAATCTGTCAAGATTCCTCAGACTTGAGAGGCTGGGGTGAGAATGCCAGAAAGTTGCTCTGCAGGGTTAAATCTGTCATGAGAGAATGTCCTGTTCTAATCTACCAGTATTAGATTACTTTGTCAAAGCATATACATTGTTGCGCATCTTCCTGACTTTTCTCTGCTATTGAGCAAATAGTAATTTTTGCTTTCATGGCTATATGTTCTTCAAGGACAAGCAAAATTAATCACTGCATTAGTACTGATCATCTGTTTTGAGCTATCAGAGTCCTTGCCTCTGGTCTCCTTGCCATCAGTCTTCCAAGTACAAGTTCTGCCTAGAATTTATATGCCTATTTTCACCAGAATATCTTGAATTCCGGTGTCTGTACACTATGTGACAAGAGGATACAAAGAACTGCACATGGTCATGCAGAATTAGGGCTTTCTGCTTTAGGGATGACAATATTTAGGCTAGGATGGATTGGCTCTTCTGCTTAGATGTGTGCTACATCTTGATTGTGAGGATTACAGTCTTCCCTCTAAAGCTGCATTCCCAAGTACTCTCCTGCCTTAGAACACAACGTGGAGGTAAGCAGCATGAGGTTCAGAAAGCGGTTTCTGAGAACAGACTTTGCTTTTGTGTCCTGTTTAAAGTCCACCTGTTGATCCTTCCAGCATTGTACCTTATATCTCTGATAAAACATCAAATACACCCTGGTCATTGAGAAATACCCCTTCCCATTAAAAACGCCTCTGTGCTTGTTCTCAGGAGTTTAAGATATTCAGCCATTTTGTGTTGCAAACCTAAGTTCATTTCCAGTTCTTCAGTGAAAGTGCTATGATTAAATTAACAAATTATAAACTGTGAAGCATGCATATAGGGGTTTGGGTTTTGTTTGGGTTTTTTTGTTTGTTTGTTTTGTTGGTTTTTTTTTCTGTCTGATGCTACTAAAATAAAGTACCCAGTTGAAAAAATGCTTAAAACTTGGACTTTATCTCCAGTGAGGAGTAACAACAGGGTTCTTACAGGACCAAGACTGATTTCAAAGAACACAGTATTCTAGGAACAGTTGCCCACAGAAAATGTAGCCATGTGGTATTTTTTTTTTCCAGCTTTAAGAACAACTGTAAAGGCATTTCAACTGTAAAGGCATTTCTGAAATACAGGATAGTAGGTAAATAGTAAGTATTCTAAGGTAGCGAGGTATTCTAGCTTCCATAATAGGTTACATTGCTGGTACTTCTAGTAGGACTCGAGTTATGTGTCCACAAGGCAATTTGTTAAAAAAAAATAAGGTTATTTGGTTTAGCTTTTTATTCTTTCCCTTTATTAGATGGGGAAGCTGAACATTACTGATTGAAGTCTCTAGTCTAACATAAATGTTTCAGACTTGTCTCCCTGGAACTTAGCCAGATGAAAAAGGAGAAAGCCAGCCTGAGCCAGATTGTCTGAACTCAGTAGAGAGCAGTGGGTGCTTTGCAGGAATGGTTCACCTAGTAGACAAGGTAAGACAGATGCAGTCATTAGAATTTCCTCACCTCTTTGTTCAGGTTAGGTTTTATGGCTGATATTTTCTGGATACTTCCAAGCAGAAAGATACATTTCTGAGTTCCAAGTATTTGTAGTGTTGGATTCATCTTGTAAATTAAGATGTCTGAATGTAAGCAGCTGTACATCTGCAGTGAGAGTTAAGTGCCTTTAACAGTAGTCAGAGGAGCTCTAGTCAGTACTGTCAAGCCTAGAGCATAATTTTGTTATCCTGAAGCAGATGTTGCATCTGATCAGCTGAATGGCTGTCTAGGCTTCACTGACTGCTGTGAGATCCTAGGTACTGAACCCATGCATTGACATTGAGACACAGACGTGGTGTTGTACACATCTCTGTCCATTTGAAATACCTACCCGGCATGTCTGAAAAAAGCCATGTAAACTGACATGTAGAAAATATCTTTTCTTGCAACTTTCTGATTAACCAACAAGCCTTCCCACAATATAAGCTGATAAGTAGAAACACAAATAAACTGTTTATGAGCCTTCCTGTAACTGAAAGTCTTCAAAAACCTTTGAACCTATTCCCCAGTTGTATTTTTGCTCAACTGTCATGATACACCTCTGCAAAGGAAAGGGATTTGCTCCTCAATGCGCTTGGTAGGTGTGATCTTAAGAAGGAGCCTTATGGCCACAGAAAGAAACTGAAGAAGAGAAATATCCAGAGAGATTCCTGTTTTAGATGAATTTGATTTAACAAGTATGTATAAGCACTGAAGTAAATGATGATTCCAAAGTATGGTGATTAATCTAGTTTAAAAATTAAAACATTGCATTATTGTATGATAGTATAGACCTGGAAGCACAATTAGAACTACTACTTTATAGGAATAGACAGGCACAATAATGGTTTACAAAATGCAGTAGAAACGAGATGTATGCCTTTGAGACTGAGCTTAAACAGCAACAACTTGAGACCTTAATCTCCTGTGAGGCAATGGGGCTGGGTATTAAGGAAACTTTTTCTCTCTTTAGTTTGGTCATTCTGTAGGTATTTTCTGATTCTTAAAATCATCTGGTCTTCTAGGGATAAAATTGCCTCTTAAATGTTATAAAAACCTTATTGCCGAGGGACCAATGAAAGCTATGGGAGAAATTTGAAGTCATGTCTCTTTTAAAAAACACCCAGACAAAATAAACTTCTTTTTATAGCTGTTTATTCTACTGTTAAGGTGTAGTCACCTGCCTCTCCCCGTTCACACCCAGAATATACTTTTTACCTGAGTATTACTGGGATACAAAACCAGGTGATTTACAAAACAAGGCTCACACAAGCGTTAACATTAAGGACTCTCCCCCTTCTTTCCTGGGTGCCACTTGTATTCTCACGGTTCTGTCTGTTCAGTGATGTACAGTGGAAATGGTTTTGGGCAGAGATTTGTGTTGTGAATTAATTAGTCAACTCTGTCACATATATATGCAATATAATAAAGAGGATTAGAAAGTTACTACTATCATCTTAATTTCATAGGCAAAGAGCTGAAAATTGTTTAAAATTTATTTCATGCATTTATTTTTTTCACTATTTCAGATTGTTATAGTTTAATATATTAAGGTAAACTGGGTTCCCACGCTCTGTTAAAAACACCGAGTCTATGTGGTGTCCTCCATGTTGTACTTTAATGAATAGCTGGAAGCCTTTTTAGGGAAACTGATTGGAAATGACTTTTCCATTGTTTTGAGGTGACTTTTTCTGCTAATGATAATAATACTTGTTCTGCAGTGCAATTTAATATAGTATAAATATCAAGGACAAAACTAGTATTTCTCTGCCTTGTATTATTTATGTTGTGATTGGTTCAGGCTACATCATCTGTAGACTTTTGTGGCTAACAGGAATAATTGCTGTCAGTCTCCAAGAATCTAATCTTACTACTGGTCTTCCCTGTTCTCTTTACCTTTCTTTCTTCTCTAATCTACCAAGAAAATAATTTAGTTTCTTTTTCCAGACACACAGATGTGCAGCAGATGGTTACTCATAGTTTCAAGGTCCTGATGAGTTATTAGTATAGTGTTGGTGTGAGGTTTGTCATTTAACTATAATACTGAACTGGGTACTCAAGTTTTTAAAATAAGAGGTTTATTTTATTAATATGTTTAAACTAGCACTTTAAATGTCAGTGCAGATAGTACTCGATACCCAGTTCATGGTCAGAAGTTCACTCAAACCTCTTTCATATGTAAAATTCTTGATCTCATAGAGGGGATCAAAGGCAGTCTACATTGAGGTGACATACTAATTTTATGCCAGAAGGAACGGTAAGATCAGTCAGAAAATTATTTTAATGGTGATCTGGGAAATACCTCTTTCTAAAATATGAACATAAGGTGTTGAAAATGATGGCGAAATTAATACCTAAATGATTTATGAATTGTGGAATAAAAAATAGTCCGGAGTTTTAGTTGAAAAAGGCCTTTTCCCAAGTGTCTATTACGTCTCACTCTTATGTGCAACTCTTCGTTGTCACAGCAGGTTTTATATGGCTGGATTTATAAAGTAGAAATATGGAAACAACTGTTAAGAAAATTTTGCTTGTTTGTATGTTACTTCCAAATTTAGTTTCTACTGTAGTGGATATGCCTCCTAGATCTGGTATATGGTACATAATGTTTTTCTAGCTAAATCTGATTAAAATAGGAAATGATTACTTATCTTTATCCTTACTGTATGAGCAATTCAATTCCTTCTATTTTTCAGTGTTCATCACTCTTTTGATAGGTGTGCCACTAGTAACACAACTGTCTACATCATTACGTAGCCCTTGCCTGCATAGTTTAAATCCTTTTCCTGGTATTTTGATCTTGGAAACAGTTTTGAAACAAGATTACAATCATCCACTCAAAATACTGATTTTCTGCAAGCAAAGCAGAATAACTCCTGTACAGATAAATAATGTGCTAGCCTGTTAACCATAAGGGATTCACTAGGATTGCTGGATACTAATAGCATGCGTAAGTGTTGTAGAATTGGAGCTTTATAAAATCCCAAGCAGAATTTGAGCTTTCTTAAGATTCACTGATTAATTGTTTCAGACCTACCCTATACTATTGTTTCCTTTCTGGTTCTGATCAGTTAATCCATGTGTCTTTTAAAGCACATTTGATGAACAAATGTGAGATCTGTGGAGGCATCGGAGCACCCTACAGTATATCGTCCTTTTCATGGATTTAATCTGCTCTCTGACCAGCTCTTTATTTACTTAATGTCCTTCTTTATCCTGCTGAAGGCCTGTTGGGTCTCCCTAGACCCATAAAAAATGCAATTTCTTAACTGTTTTCATACAATGATACTATTCTTTCTGGGATTTAAACTGTGTATTTGCAAAAATTCACTTTGGTATCTGAGGAAGACTTTTCTTGGAGTGAGTGGGAAGGCCAGCATTCTCCAAATGTACATTTGTAGTGGCTATTGTCACAGGACTGACTTGCACTGTGAATGTGCCTATCCTACTCCATTGTCTGGAAGGGGCTGAGAAGACCTTGATGAAGGTCACTTAGAAAACTGCCTTCATGTAGGCATTGTCAGTGCAGTCTGCATGCTTCATGTAAGAGTTCTGCTGTTACTACTGTGTAGTTCATAAACATTGTGGGGTTGAGGTGTTCTTACCTTTTCTAGGTATGGGACATTGGAGGGCAGCCAAGGTTTCGAAGTATGTGGGAGCGTTACTGCAGAGGAGTCAATGCAGTTGTGTAAGTTTTCTTTTGTATGCCTATACAAAATGTATTTTAAAATATATATGATTTATGTAGATATGCTTTTCTTTTTGTCCACCTCTATCATATAGGAGACCCAACATGATAAAAGTAGTGTGTTTTACACATCCAACAACCCATGTACATAAATAATAGCATGTTCCAGGCCATTTTTTCCCCATGGCCTGTATTTGATTCTGTAACTTTGTGTATTAATAAGTCTAGGCCTTATACAACTCAGGACTGTTCTAATGCTATTGTCAATGCACCCATACTTGTCAAATTTCAGACATTTTAATGCAACTTTCTGCAAGGAATGGTCAATACCATAAATAACCATATTCCCATTGCAGTTACATGGTGGATGCAGCAGACATAGAAAAAGTAGAAGCTTCAAAGAACGAGCTACACAGTTTGATAGATAAACCACAATTGCATGGAATTCCAGTAAGTGTTTTGATTATTATTCTTACCTAAATGTAGACAGTGTAGCCTAAATCCTCATGAATTGGTTCCTCTAGACTCTTAAAAATACTATCGTAAGTATGATGCAGCCTTGATATATTGAGTGCTGTTACAAAAATGATTGTGACATTTTTTCAGATGTCTGAGCCGTCTTATCAGTGCTGCAGCGTGGTTGTAGGTTTTCTTGTCTAAAGGTCAGAATAGATTTGGAAAAAATCCATTTTCATACGTGGCATTATTGGACAGTAATTACTTCCAGTCAGACCCCTTGTTGGCTAGGTCTGAACCAGTGACCCAGATATTTTTCTGGCTGTATCTTAAGGCGTATGAGATTTGTCTTTCTGAAGGTTGGCAGATGCATTAGATAATATCCTCTGCTTCCAGAGACTGTGGAGGAGTTTGACTTTTTACGTGTCTCAACTTTTTCTTGACTGTTTAGTTTTTCAAACCATGTGGAAAAAAATGCAAATATACATCTGTTCTCCAACATGAAGTGTCAAAGAATACTATATTCTGCTGAACTTCTAGTGAGGAACTATGAAGTTGGAAACTAGCTGGTTAATTAAATATAATCTGCCAGTTTAGAAGGAATCCATCAGGTTAGCACTGATCTTTGCTGATATCACCAAGCAAGTGTTTGTACCTTTGATTATAAGAAGAAAAACAATGGTATGTACAAATCAGGAAGAAGATACAACTCTATGGCTGCTGCTTGGCCCCTTTTTTTAAACAAATATTGAGACATTTGGCCAGTGCATGTGATCAAAGTCAACTGAGAATGAGTAGACAGACAGCCAAAATGAAATCGTTGTGAGAAAAAGGTTCTTGCACATCCATCCTTGAAAAAGAATTTTTCAAATGACTCTCCATAATTTTTATAAGGCTTGATATTACTGTTGTGTTTCTGTATGCTAAATGTAAATTGAATGCATCCTGAAGAAGTCACGCTATTCATGGCGAGTGACATTGTCTGTCCTTTGTGCTGTCTTCACATCCTGTTTTACTTCTCACTTTTCCTTCCTGAAATGATAGGTCTTTCATATCTTCAGAAGTATTTAATTAAGTTCCTTTCCTTTTATATGTTATAATATCACATTCCAATTGCCCAGCCTGACCAGCACAGTAATTTCCAAGATGCAGTAATGTGGTTTTTACTTACTTCTATTTCATAGGTAGTAACTAGTATTGAACTTCCTTCAATTTATTGTATGCAGGCTTTAGCATTATAGATTTTAAAGTAGCTTTATTAATCTGAGTCTGCAAGTAATGAGTTTTAATGTGTTCAAGATTCATGGGAAATAATGGGACAGTCTTGACTCAGAATTGTAACACATCTGGAAAACAATAATGCAGTCATAATTAGAAAAGCCTTCCATTGCTTACTTTATCTTACAGTGTGCTCAACCCATTTATCTGACCTTAATTTATACTTGAAGCCTTAAGTATTTTGTAGTAACTCTCAAGTTCCAACATCTATTCAGTAATTTTTCTGCATTTCTCAGACTTAGTTCCAAATGGCTGCCTTTCTGATTTCTACCATGGATGCTCAAGGTGGAGGGCAAATGATCAGTCATATTGCTGGTGCTTTGATGATACAGGGTTTGGTTGCCTGACTGTTTAGTATGTCAGTGTTAAGATTCTCTAGAGAGAATCCTTTCTTGGTCTCGAGGACCCAGCCTCTATTGTTGGGGCCCTACTTTTGATTAATATTAGTCTGGTCCTGTGAATTGAATGTCTGTTAATGGCTTGAGTGCACCCAGGGTATGCTCTCCACAAGGTTTAGTTCTGTTCAATCTGGTACCATCCCATAATGTTATCCAGAAAGGAGATTCACTTCCAGAGGAGACTTCTGGTACTGATACAGCCAGAAATAATTGGATCCAGAGTGTGCATACAGCATCTGACCTGGATGAGGAGCAGGATTTCCATGATGCTTCCACAGTCATTAGTCATTTTGAGTATGTGTGCTGTTGCAGAACTACTTACATGCAAGATTCAAAATAATGCAAACAAATGGTTAAAGAGAAAAAAAAAACCCACTTTTATTGCTCTTGACTTTAACCTGAATATGAATGATTTCTTTCAGGTGTTAGTCCTTGGAAATAAAAGAGACCTCCCAGGTGCACTGGATGAAAAGCAGTTAATTGAGAAATTGTAAGTAGCTGTAAAAAGCTGCAACACTGTGAAATTTGATATGTAAGAGAAAACAGCTGGTAGTGTATGGCAATAACCGGCTATAACAGATTTCATTTTACATTCTCAGATACTCCAAGCTCAGCTAGCAGTTGAAATAGCAATCTAGGCTGATAACTGACTGCAGTAGATTTGAACCTCTCTTGATTATTATTTCGCTTGTATAAAGTTGTTTCAGATAATCCTGTTTTCCCATCACTGAAGATACAACTGCTATACATAGCAATAGGCTTACTTACACTTTTTAGAGTACATTGCAGTTGCAGTTTAATGCTCAGACGGCATTAGAACAAAGCCATTTCAAACTACTGTCTGTAAATTTAAGCAATTCAGATATTTTTGGCACATATCCAAAGCATATACTTATGGATTACTGAAACTAAGTTAAATTGATGCATTGCAAGGGTAATTGTAAAGGAAATGCACAATTTTGTAAAAATGGCCAATATAGCACTAATTTTGCAGAATAGGGTTCTGCGTCTCAAATCACAGAATTTTAATCAGTAGGCAGTGAAGTGAAGTTTCAGTATAGAAGGATGGGGAGGCCTTTCAGAAATCTGCAGAGCGACTTTTTATAAGGGCATGTAGTGATAGGACAGGGGGTGATGTCTTTAAACTGAAAGAGGGGAGATTTAAATAGGATACTAGGAAGAAGTTCTTCACTGCACGGGTGGTGAGACTCTGGCACAGGTTGCCCAGAGGAGCTGTGACTGCCCCATCCCTGGCGGTGTTCAAGCCCAGATTGAATGGGGCTTTGAGTAACATGGTCAAGTGGAAAGTATCTCTGCTCATGGCAGGGGAGTTGGAACAAGATGATCTTTAAGGTCCCTTCCGACCCAAGCTATTCTGTAATTCTGTGGTCCAAAGGCTAAGCAACTAAACTGGGACTTAGGAAACATAATAGCTTGAGCTTTGTCCACCCACCTGCTCAAGCAGAGCCATCTAGAGCTGATTGCCCTGGGCTGTGTCTAGACAGCTTTTGAATATCTTAAAGTGTGGAGACTTTACAACCTCTGTGGGCAACCTGTGCTAGTGCTCGGTCACCCTCAGAGGTAAAAAGTATTTTTTTATGTTCAGAGGGGGCCTCTTGTGTTTCAGTTTTTGTCCATTGTGTCTTACCCTGTCACTGGGCTCTGTCTTCTTTACAGCCTTCTTTCACATACTTGTGCACATTAATAAGATCCCCCCTCAGCCTTTACTTCTTTAGGCTAGAGTCCCACTTCTCTCAGCCTTTCCTGATACATGAGGTACTCCACTGCCTCAGTGGTTTTAGTGGCCCTTCACAGGACTCTCCAGTAGCTTCACACCCATCTTGTACTGGGTAGCTCAGAAATGAATGCAGCACTCCATTATAACCTTACCAGAGCTTTCCTTCCAGAAGGGAATGATCACCTCCCTTGACCTGCTGGCAACACTCTTCCTAATGCAACCCAGGATACCATTAGCCTTTTTTGCCACATTGCTGGATCATCTTCAACTTGGTGTCCACCCAGGTTGCTTTCTGCAAAGCTGCTTTCCCGGGCAGTCATCCCCCAGTGTGCACCCAGGTGTTCCTTCCCAGGGTCTGGACTTTGCATGGGGTTCCTGTCAGCCCATTTCTTCAGCCTGTAGAGATCTCATATGTACTGTGGATGATACTACGACCATCTGGTGTACCAGCCACACCTACCAGTTTTGTGTCATCAGCAAACATGCTGACGGTACTCTCTACCCTGTCATCTAGATCATTGATGAAGATGTTGAGCAGTATTGAACCCAGTATTGATCCCAGGGATACACTGCTAGCTACTGGCCTCCAGATTACCTTCGTGCTGCTAATTGCCACCCTCTCGGCCTGACTGTTCAACCAGTTTTCAGTCCATGTCACTCTCTACTTAATCCAGCTCATGATTCCTCAGCTTGTCTGTGAGGATATAATGGAATACAGTGTCAAAAGCCTTACTGAAGTCAAGGTACACAATATCCAGTGCTCTCCCCTTATCTACCAAGCTGTAGATCTCATTGTAGAAGGTTATCAAGTTGGGCAAACATGATATCCCCTTTGTGAATCCATACTGACTACTCCTGATCACCACCTTATCTGTCACATGCCTGGAAAGAGTTTCCAGGATTAGTTGCTCCATTACCTTCCCAGAGATCAAGGTGAGGTTGACTGTCATGTAGTTCTCTGGGTCCTCCTTCGTGCTCTTTCTGAAGACAAGGGTGCAGTTTGCTTTCCTCCACTCCTCAGGCACCTCTCCCAGTCATCATGATCATTCAGAGGTTATCAGGAGTGGCCTCACAATGACATCAGCTAGCTGTCTCATTCCTCCTAGATGTATCCCACCAGGGCCCATGAAATTCCCTATGTCCAATTTGCTGTGTATTTCGTGACCTGTCAAGAGTACAACTTCCTTGCTCCAGACTTTCCCCCTGGTCTCTGGAGCATCTGATTCCTGAAGGCTATAATCTTGCTAGCAAAAGTATCATTCAGCACTCCTGCCTCTTCTGTGTCCTGTGTAACCAGGTTGCCTGTCTCTTTGAGCAGTGGGCACATATTTTCTCTTTCCTTCCATTTGTCACTTACATACTTACAGAAGTCGTTCTTGTTGCCTTTGAGATCCCTCCAATTTCAGGTGGGCTTTGGCTGTGCTAACTGTGTCTCTGCATGCTTGGGCAATGTTTCTGTGTTCTTCCTAGGTTGCCTGTCCCTGCTTCCCCCTTCTGTATGTGTCCTTTTTGTAACAGGGTTTTGCCAGGAGCTTATTATTCATCCACTTATGCCTCCTGGCTGTTTTTTTTCTGGTCTTGCTAGGATGGGCTGCTTCTGAGTTTGGAGATGATGCTTGAATATTAACCAGCTTTCTTGAGCCCTTCTTTGCTACAGGGCCGTATCCCATGGGACTCTTCCAAGCAGATTCCTGAAGAGGCCAAGTCTGCTCTCCTGAAGTTCAGGGAGGTCACTAGCTCTTTATTAGAGTCTCTTGTGTGATCTCAAAACTCTTTCCTTTTTGATGCCTCTACTCTCCATCTCATTTGAGTACTGTTGCTTGATTATAAGAGTTATTAGAGATAAAAACGCTGTATTCAAAGGAAAAAGAGTAGAAGATAAATGCTAAGTTAAAGAGATGTGGGGGGTTTTGTGTTCAGTAGCATATCTTAAAGTTCAATATCTGAGGGTAGAATTGAACCTACTGAGTAAAAAGCAGGAAGCATGTAATTTAATGGAAATTTCTGTTGTCAGTTTTTGTGGAGTTGCAATACTGCTTATTTTATTGTTTCTGTAGAAACCTTTCAGCAATTCAAGACAGAGAAATTTGCTGCTATTCTATTTCCTGTAAAGAGAAGGATAACATTGGTAAGCTTTGTTTTTTTACAGCATCATTAGTGTATATTTTGTTCTTTGGTTCAGATGTTAAAAATGTTAATGAGATTTGAATATCTAACTCCAGTATGTAACTGAAAATATTTACTTTGTAAGATTTTGTTGCAAATACTGTATGCAGTTGTATCTATTTTGACATAGAATTATGTGTAATTTGAAAGTCACTTGTAGAACTATTTAGTTCCATGAGAAGTTAAGAAATGAATTTGACAGGAGCCTTGGAAAAGCACATTTAAACCCCAAAGTATTTGAATCCCTCACAAAATAGTAACTGGATATGAAGGCCTTCCAATTCTTAGGTGATACCTAAAAATTTTTGTTAATTGTTTTGCTCTATGCATGGTTTTACTTTGTAAGTGGGTCTTACATGCATGTGGCTGTATGGCAGCGTTCCTCAAACTGAGGGACTAGTGCTTTTGTCCTGTTGGAGACTCAAAAGAGTGTGTCCTGAAATCAGGATAGGTGAAGGACAGTGAACGTGAGTGAGGTTTAGGAATGCAGTGCTTGATCCTCATTGAATTGGCAAGGCTGCAGTGGCAGATCTCAAGAGTTCTGTTGCAACTAGAAGTTGGTAAAAACAGCTTCATTTCTGAAAGGATCCTGGAGAGAATAGGTTTTGATCCTGGTTCATTTATATGGATGGCCTGGAGGAGAAAAGCATGCAAAGAAGGCATGCTAAAATTCGCAAATGGGAAAATAGTGGAAAGAATGATTGCTAATGCAGAGGGATGTTGATCACTTACTTGTGGAAGTCCTGGGTCTGGTGATGAAAAAGACTCAAATCCTAATGGAGAATCACTCAAGTATCTTTCAGTGTAATATTGTGTCTAAAAAGGCTAACCTGGTTCCTGACTATTTGCCCAAAGAACTAACAGATGGGATCAGACTATATATATCACATGTGATTGGAACTGTGTGAGCATTACTGGAGCGCTTCTATGCTGTCTTTTGAGAAAGACCTTGAGAAACTGAAAAGAGGTTGGGCAAAAACCTAGGGAGATCAAAGGGCTGGAAAATATAATTTGTAGTGAAAAACTAGAATGAAAATATATTTAGCTTATTAGTGACAAAAATACTATGCTGTTAAGAAGACTGGCAGCTGTCTTCTGCTGCATTTTTGATTGATGTTGTTGCAGTTGAATAAGATGATAGTGCAAATTGCAGCCGAATGGGTCTCATCAGGAAGTGTAGGTGTAAGGCTGCCAGTTTCTGTGTCCTGAGAAACTGTGGAAGATGAGTATATAGTTATTAGCTTTGGTTTAGATTCTGTGGGATGCTTCTCTCTGCAGTCTTGGTGGCTAAACTGGTCTGCCAGAATATTCGTGGAATACTGTCTGGAATTTACAGCAGATGTGGCTACAAATTTAAATTTGGGGGCTAGGGCTGTTGCTTCCCCTTGACATTCTTCCTCCCTCCCTGACAGATGTTACTGCCTTGAGGCAAAAACATCTAATCTGCTCATGAATCAGTCTGTGAACTGCTGCATTTTTTCAGCCTAATGCTTTGTATCAGGAGGGTTACCAATTTCAGCTATCAAATTTGAGTTCAGAGTTGCATGTCTTTCAGAGACCTTGGACTCCTACAGCCTGCCTAAATGGCTTCTTAATGCTTTGTTAGATGTTTGTCCTTCACTTCTGGCTGTGTATTCCTGCCTTTGTTCCCACATTGTATTTCATTCTAGTCTGCATTTTACCATTCATTTTATGGTAATTTTAAATCTTTGTTTTTCCAACAGTTCTTCATCTGTAGGTTAGAGAACTTGATGTCAGTCATCGTATTTCAAGAATACAAAATGCACATAATTTAAAAACAAACAACAAGATTAAAAAACCCTGGCCTGGAGTTTTAAATACTGAATTTTTAATGAGCTGTAAATGAGAACCTGTGGTTTCTGGGGTTTTGTTTGTTTGTATTAACCTGCTGGTGTTCTGTTGTCCTTTTACATTCTGCAAACAGGCTGTTGAGTTTTTCATTTTGTTTTATCTATCCTGACAGACATAACACTACAGTGGCTTATTCAGCACTCCAAATCAAGACACTGTTGAAGAAACTTTTTCCTGAGGATAACTCCCAATCACTTTGACTCCTATCAGCTACACACAACTGAAAAGATAAAGAATACAACTGTGTATTACCAGGACTCACCATGGTCGTATTTGTTAACAGAAGTAAAACTGAGTTATAGCTTGTCTCTCTATTTTGGTTCCTTTTATTGTTATTTTTTTTTTAATCCAGATATTTGTCTGTCTAGGTAAAACTCCTGAATGCCTTAATACGAGACTGAAAGAAATCAATACCTTTTGGGACTGAAATGTTTAAGTTTATGCATGTGAATTATCAAATACTTAGTAATTTTTTCTAATTTGAAACTGAATAAACTGCACAGTGGAAACAGATATGACTGGGTTTTTTGAACACATCATATAATTATTCATACACATTTTCCCTGAAAACATCTGTAGTTAAGTATCAATAATCAATTAAAACCACTATTAAAAATATCTTATTCATACAAAATGCTGTTAATCAGAACACTTTCAAATACTCTCATTGGTAAGAAGTTATTTCCAGTGTTGGGTGTCTGTAGTTATATAATTTTTCTAATTAATAATGTAAATAATTCTTACGAACATTTTTTGGGAATTGACACATAAAACAAACTCTATTGTATTCTCCTCTGTTGGGATAGGAAAGAGTCTAGAATTGCAGTGGATATTTTTCTCTCCTAAACACAGAATGAAATACTGAGAGAGAGCAGATCATAGAATCATAGGATGGTTAGGAGGAGAGGATCATAAGATATCATCTAGTTCCAACCCCCTGCTATGGGCAGGGAGACCTCACACTAAACTATGTCACCCAATGCTCTGTCCAGCCTGGCCTTCAACACTGCCAGGGATGGAGCATTCACAACTTCCTTGGGGAACCCTCACCACCCTTACAGTAAAGAACTTCTCCTTATATCGAACCTAATCATGAGATCATATGCATCTTTTCTGAAATTATTACCCTCAAAAAATTAATGGATTTCCTAAGCATTTTTATTGTGAACGAAATAATTTTCACAGTGCTTCTGGCCTACTGTTTCCGTTCCTCAACTGTGCAGAATTTTTGAGCATGCACTGCAGTATAGCTGGGCTCTGAAGTATTTATTTTGTTATTTATTTTTGTTATTTTGAAACAGATTAAAGGAGTCATTTACCTTTTAAATTTTGATGCTTTGCTAATACTTACAGATAACTGTTTCCAAGCTGTGACGGGAATTCTGCAAGCTTGGAAATTCCATTAACTATGGAAAGTTCATGTCAAGAAGTAGTGGAGAAAACTTGCATAGGATAGATGCTCAGTGGCCAAGTGTTTCAAGGACACTTGCAGATCTAGGAGGGAGAAGTTCTGGGATGCTGGATGTGGTAAATCAAGTGGTTGCTACAGTATTAAAAAAGGTATAAATCATTTGTTTAATTCTTGCAGTTAAGTACATGAACTATAAAAATAGCAACATCTTTTGTCGTGTCTAAGGATGCTTTTAGGCTAGTGGCTGTGATAAGCTGCTTAAAACATGTGCTGTACAGATATGATAAAGTCTTTCTTGAGTGTCACAGGAATGTTACTGCGAGCATGGTAGTCAGCACTTGTTCAGAAATGTTTGCAGTATTGTCTACAGAAGTCTGGCCCCAAATTTTCTATGTTTACATGAAAATAATTTGACTATGTGCTGAGTGCTCAATAAATAACTAAATTAAATAGTGGATGTTCCTGAAATGGGATGTTGGAAATGACCCTCCAAAATCTGCCATATAATTCATGTAGTGATATTTTGTATGCTGAAAATCCATCATTAATTGGCTAAGGTGATGAATTTTGAACACTCTTGTTGCTCATGGACTTCTGAAGTAGTAGAGCTGTTGCAAAATGCACTGGAATTGCAAGCATTATGCATACAACAGAAGAGCCATTTCTATACCAGTGGTCTCAATACCTTCCTGTAGTTGTGCTTTTTGATGATGGTGCCTCATCCTTCCAGCCTACTGTCCTGGCATGCAAGGCCATGCTTCTGGCGTAGGAGTTCCATAGCAAATCTTACTGCATCAGTCCTTGACCCGAACTATTCTTGCCCCTTTGCTGCAGAAGGTTTGTGGGGGTGGGCACAACCTCTTTGCAGATTGAATTGAACCAGAGAGTTTTCCAAGACAGCTTTGATAAGAAAAGCAGTGCTGGCTCCTATCCTTGTCTTGCTTTGCTCAGTGTAGTGTTTCCTTGGGGGATGACCAAAGAAGTTAACTTCCTGTATGCAGTACACACATCACAAAGTACCAAAGCAAGCTAAAGACAGCCTGTGGAGGGAGGGCGTTAGGTTCAAGGTTGGTTGAATGAACCTCTGAATGAGACGTGAGAATGAGCAATTTTGTTATTAAAATTATCTCATTATACAGCATATGCTGGTTTGTTTTTCTCATTTCTCTTCCTGTGTGACCTTGTATCTGAACCTAAGGCAAATCAGCATAGGCACTGGCCTCACTGCTCCCATTTGAAACAGCCTGACTGTGCTTCAGCATCTTGCCCTCAAGTAATTTTTCAAAATGGGCTTAGCTGAAGATGAGTGTTCTACTGTCACACTCTGTAGCATTGTGGGAAAGATTAATTGTAGCTGACTGACAGCTCTGACATCCTATTTCTGAGACTCTATGTGGCCATGAACTGTTAGAGAGGTCTAGACTGCTGGAGACAGTATTGCAGCAATGTTTGGAGAGGTCACAGGTTTTCTCTGTGAAGGAGCCTCTGTACAGGGAGTCTCTCCTTTACTCAGACAGCAGCACATGATGCAGTGCCTTGCATGGATCCATATCAGGTGTGTTTCAGAAGCAGAGAGGACCTGGAGATAGGTGGAGTGGCCACACTGTGACTGCTTTCTGCTTCTCAGTGCTCCTGAGAAGCTGACTGCAAGGCAGAGCAGTAGAGGCTGCTGTGGCTTTGCCTGGGAGGTGGTCAGTGCCATGCTGTGCTCAGAGGTCCTGATCCCCAGGTGTGCATGCATCGTGGTCATCTAGCCTACACACACAGCATCCCCGAAGCTGTGGGAAAGAGCAGTGTTTGCGGATGTGGGCAGCTGAGGAACTAGGGCTAACCTTCAGTCCAGGCACTGCTCATAACCCCAGACACCACAGCACCAAGGTCCCTAAAATAGCACAAGTGCAACAGTGATAGAGACTTGTTTCCCTTCCCTTTTTTCCTTCTCCAAGCGTAGGAACAGCTTAGCTGCCACCCAGGGCCATACAGAGCCACCAAGTGCTGACCATCTGCTTTACTTGCAGCACATTTTATTATTATTTTTTTGCTGCCAGCCATGTATTTTACCCATTTTTTTCTCCATTTGCATTGTGTATTATAGAAAGAAATCACAAACATAAAATTTTAGTTAAATGATATAAAAAACCCAAATGAAAGTCCAATTTTTTATCAAATGTGCTATACAACTTTTTACATTGATTGCAGAGAGCACTGACGCATATGTAATTTGTTCCTGAATAAGCTCTTCCGTAAATGCAGGTCACCTGAGCAGCATACATAATGGAATGTCTGCTCTTTGGTTTAGGGCAGCGTGTATGTCCCGGCTGTCAGGAGAGTTTTGAGCAGAATGGTTGAACATACACAAGAATTATGTATAGAGACCTCAAAATTTTACAGGTTGGGAAACAAAACAGGCCGTACCCTTGGCTGGCATCTCCAGCAAGGCCCTTTTGCCTCTTGCTATGACACAGTCTGGTCTGTGGCATGCACACTATGATCCTGCAAGGGCCTGCATAGCAAACTGCCTAGTTCAGGCCACATAGCTTAAAAGGGACCTGAGGGTCCTGGTGGACAACAAGCTTGGTATGAATGACAAGTGTGCTGCTGCAGCAAAGAAAGCCAACAGGATGCTGCGTGACATGAAGGGCATCGCCAGCAGAAATAAAGATGTCATTATCCCACTCAGTGCTTGTCAAGCCACACTTGGAATACTGTGCTCAGTTTTAGTTCCCACTGTACAAAAAAGATATGGACAGGTTGGAGAGGGTCCAGAGAAGGGCCACAGAGATGATTCAAGGACTGGGAAGCCTCCAGTATGAGTAAAAGCTAAGAAAATAGGGTTGGTTCATAATGGAGAAAAGAAGACTCAGGGGAGACCTTATTGCCATGTTCCAGGATTTAAAGGGTGGCTACAGAGAAGGTGGGAGATTCCCTTTTTGTAAGGATTCACATGGAAAAGACTAGAGGTGATGGGTACAAAGTTACTCCTAGGGAGATTCTGGTTGGAAACAAGAGGAAAACTTTTCACAATGACAACAACCAGCCAATGGAATACTCTCTGCGTGGAAGTGGTGGTTCCCTAACATTGGGCACTTTTAAGATTCAGCTGAACAGAGTGCTGGGCTATTTTGTATAGACCATGCCTTTGCCAGGAAAAGTTGGACCAGACGATCATTGAGGTCCCTTCCAACCTTGTATTCTATGCTTACGTAAGGGCAGTGGGATATGGGTGAAAGGTTGATTTCTAGCTATTACTTTTGTGCACCATGGTTTCCAGACCAGTCCATGTCTGGGAGTCAGTATGTGGCAGTCCATAGAGCATGTCTATGCAGCACTTCTTCCTACAGGTTTGTCTTACTCAAATGCCTTCAGAGAGTGGGACACATTTATACTTTTGCCTTCAAAGATCCTGGGGTACACTGACAGGAGACATGGTATCTCTGCATTTTATTTTTGTGCTTGGGACCTAAGACACTAACACACTGTCTTATGGGGAGTGCCTACAAACCTGTCCGAGAGCCAGAGGTCATCAACATGGAGTGATGCAGGACAACGTACTGAAAACAAAGAAATGTGAGGAGAGCTGTCCTTACATCCTCCTCACTTACAGAGAAGGATAGTTTTAAGAACTGTGGGGCAATGAATGAGAACGATATCATGTGTCACCTTCTCTTGGAACTCAGGCAAGTGGCCTCATACTTGCCCATTCTGGCTTTAACCCTTGCCAGGAGCTGTCTGCAGTGCTGGCAGGATCTAGTGGATTTCACATGTCTTGGCTTGTGGTATACCAGCAGAGACATTACTTCTACCAGCCCCCAGTTCTGCTAGTACTATTGATCTGCCTCATGGCATGACCTGCAGCATTTTTGCCCTCTCCCAGAACATGACCATTATGCTGGAAAGGTCATTACATGAGCATCTTGCAGATATATCTACCATAGAATAATGTGAAGACTGGGCAGGCAACAAATGCTGTTTTAATACCGCTGTTCTGTCACAACAATTTCAGGATGGATGAACAGGAGCAACATAGCTGACCCATGACATAAACTGATGATTATGGATGTTCTCAGCCTGAACATGGGGCACTACTTCATCTGTTTTGCTTTGGTCAGCATGGTCCAAAGTCTTTCTCATGGAGTGAGAAAGTACATTACAAGAGCTATCCATGCAATATAAGCATTTGAAAGCTGAGTGTCCAAATGTTCCTTAGAAAGTAGGCTTTCCATGGAGAAAGAGTCTCATAAATCAGCCTTGGGGTGTGGATAAGTGAGGTGTGAGGTATATGCAAGGCAGAATGTTTGAGGTGAAGCAGTGTCTTGTGCTGATTCCCATCTCCTGAGTTCCTCTAAAAAGGGGCATAAAGGCATTCCTGATGACCCAAACTGCTCTGCCCTCTTTTTCTGGTATTGTCTGAAGTAGCACTTCTGTGGGGCTTGTTCATGATCATGGTCTTTGGAGCCAGTGCTGAGCATGTCAGCAGCTTTGGCTTGAAGGAGAACAGTGGCTCTGGCAAATGCTGCCTCTCTTGCCTTTCCAGGTGTGGATGCCAAGCTGGTCTCTGCTGGTTGGAGAGGAAGGGAAGAGAGCTCATGCCACCACAACCATATGGCAGCTAAGAGGAGAGGGGCCAGCTGGCCCTCCAAGGCTCAACGCTTTGCCAAGCCTGAATGATTTTCAAGCCATAAATGCTTTTTCAAGCCTTGATGGCTTGAAAAGGCAAAAGGAGAGGAGATGCGCAGCTCACAGCAGCCATCTCTGCTCTTCACTTAGGAGGGGGGGAGCAGGACAAGGAAGCCCCCATGTATATTTCCCTCCAGCCCCATGGAAAGCTGGGTGCCAGGCTCTCTGTGGCATGGTCTGGTTGTTGTCCTTGCAGGCACCTGTTGCTGGATGGGTGCGCACTTGGGGTAATGAAAGAAGAGGCTGGGATTACTGCTTGTGCCCAAGAGATTTTGAAGAAGCACAGCTTTTAAGAGAGGGGCAGGCATTTCTGGCCATCCAGTGGTACAGGCTCTGCCCTGCTGCTGCTGGGTGTGACTGGCGGCCTTGGCCCCTCTGGAGGGGGCTGTGTCTGCTTCAGCATTTGAATTTGCTTTGAGAAAGCCATTGAGAAGGCTTGGCCACCTCTGTGTAGACTTTCTCAGTGTGGACAAGGTATGGGGCCTCAGAGCAGCTCAAGTATTTCTGGGCACCTAAGCCCTTGATTGAGGGCTGCTGCTCTGGATGATTCTGCTTTTCACAGGCTTTTCACGTGTTGTCCAGCACATCGTGGGAAGGAGTCAAAGCTCTGCACTTAGGAGTTGTAGAAAGAGGGAGGCAATTTCTCTGTCATCTCTGTAGACCTAATCCTTGATGTTGACAACTCATCCCTGGGGCCCACAGATAGGCATTTACAAAATGCTTTTGTTTTATGACTGAGTGGACCAGATTGCACCCAGTGCATATAATTTTGCAAAATGGTCCCCAAGGAGAGTAGCTCATCTGCCTTCCAGTTTCACAAATTGAAGCACTATGATGCATCGATGTAGGCAGCGCACTTTTTTAGGAACAAGGTATTTACAGATAAGTGCACTTAAAGTAAGTGAGTTTGTTAAGGAGTGTTGCCTGACTCTTTGCTCATTGTTATCTATAGATTGCATGGCAACTGTTCTCACTGAAGTAGAAAAGAGTCAACACATTTCCCTGATTTATTCTCCAGTGTAAAAGCAGGCACACGCACTGCTGGTGTTTAAAGTTATTTACCAGTTAAAGGACAAGGAATGCAAGTTTGCAATATGACACTTGATTTGGAGACTGACATATTGGACCAAGAGCCTTGTTACAGAAATTGAAGAATAGAAGACCTTCCATGTTTTGAATCAGATTGTCCTTCCAATGCTGATAGTATTGCAAGTAATTCCTAAACAAGGTTGCCCCCCTCATATGCTATGGACAAGTTGTCCTCCAGCCTGAAATAGAAACCAAAGTGCATGCCAAGGCAGTCAGGACCATTTCTTGTACCTTCCTTCATCTATCATCTTCTCCCCCAAGTTTATGGCAGTAGAACTTGAGTAGAGTCTTTGGAAACACTCATATAGCTGCATGTCGGTTTTAGCAGATGTGGTGAAGCCTGGTGGAGAGATACTGTGTGTCAGCTTTTCTTTCCCATTTTATTTGCATATGGATACAGAAATCCTCAGGATCAGTAGATTTCACATAAAGAGCTGCTTCTGTATCTAGAAATGCAACTTTCTGGCTAATAAAGAGGTGATCTGATGCCTCTACAGTTCAGAAGACAGCATAGATAGGTGTATATTAGAGCATGAAATGGCAGAATGTGTATCAGTTATAGATGCAAAGGATTTCTTGACAACTGTTGGACAATGTGTACGTGTATTCTTCAAGAAAGAGCTAAAATGATACCTTTAGGAAAGCAGTCATTCATTTTCAGTCTCTAGAGAGAGGCAAATTGGGTTTTACAGACTTATGCTTTACCTTTTTTAAAAAGCCTTTAAACCAAACACACGCACACACCAGGTTTTGATCCGTGCACAACCCCAAGCACACATGCAGCTACTTTGATTTGATGTACAAGTGTACATCCATGTACTTTACATTCAGTTGTACATGCAGATGGCTAGTTGGCTACCTTCTTATTTGAATAAGGTAAAAATTAATGACATTTTTAGAAGGATATGTTGTCAGTCACAGGAAAGAAAGAGCTCAACATGACCTCTCTTCTGTAGAGATTAGTGAGGATTAAGTGTAAGTATTTTTGCTGTACTCGTGCTCCATGGATGTCTGTAAGTGCTCCACAAAGAACTTTTCAAGATGGTCCAAGTAAATGTCAATATTTATTATACACTGTGCCACAAAATTCAGCTTCCAGATCAGATTAAGAGCCTGTGATACCATGCCACAGCCTTCAGTATGTGCCATCTTGGACAGAAGTTCCATTCCTCAGCACTCCAAAGCTCAGCCTCCAAACCATCACTGTTCATTTCCTTAGTGTTCGGTATGCAGCAGATGGAAGATGCCTTGGGGACCCTGGGGCTGAATGTTAATCTGAAGACTGCCACATTAAGGCACATTTCATGCTCCTGCAACCTCAGCTTCCACACTGAGTGAAAGAAAAGTTTTATGATGCATCTGTTTATCAGCCAGTTTGTCCCCTTGTGCTATGCAGAAAACTCCACTGATTTGCTGGAGGACCTCCTGAGGCGTGGAGAAATGATTTGCTCAAAAAGTAAGTTTTACTTGCCATACAAAACGGTATCATTTTTGAAAAAGGTGAATTACTGGCACTGTAAAGCAAGTCTGCCATGAAATGAAATGGAAGAAAATGTTTTCATTATAAACTACTCAGGAGGGCTGCCTTCTATTTCTAGGACCTGAGAGCTTGATTTTGTTAGTTTTGCTTCCGAGGAAGTCAGATATTCCAGGCAGCAAACCTTTTAACCTTTTTATTACCACAAGGCCAACCTCTTCGACTCCACACAGTTGTCCCTGCACTCTGAAATTATCTGTGTTTATGGCCCAACCTTGTACGGTATTTCTGCAACCTTATGAATTGTGAGTTTCAACCTTAGATTTTAGCAGGTGCCTCTTTTGTAAATGCATTAAATGAAAAACAAATGGATAGAATATAAAATAGGAATACTTTTTTAGTTAATATTGTGATTCCTTAATATGTGCCTAACACCCAGAAGCACTTTGTGTTTTGACTACAACCATCAGCAAATGCACATGACCCCCACTGTAATGTCCCTTGTCCCTGCCCTCCCTTTAAACCTGACCCATAAGCTCTTGGTTGACTCCTCATCCATCCCCAGGCAGAGCTCTCTGCACTCCAGCTGGTGACTGACATAAAGGGTGACACCTTTCCTCATCTCTCTGCTTTGTCCTTCCTAGAGAGCCTGTATCCTTCTATTGCAACACTCCAGTCATAGGAGCCATCACATTTGAGAAATGAGACTCAGAAGTCACATGTAAGAAGTCTGAGAATCAGGCGTTCTCAGTTTATTGAAGCTGTAAACTAATAAATCAATGTCTTTAAAACAAGAGATGAAAGATGAGGCAACAGCAAGAGAGATTTTCATACTGTACAGAACAGAATGCATTGGTAATTGTAGTGGATAGTTTTAATTCCTTTTAATTCTTGTACTTTAAGTCTTTAACAGAAGATTTTTAATGGACACTGTAAAATCTTTGCCATCAGTTTGTAATGCAATAAAATTCAATGTCTGATGCCAAGCTATCATAAATCAGTGAAATGCCACAGAGGTCAGCAGAGTCACAGCTACACTGTTTGAACCTCAAGTCCCTTATTTTGCATCAAGTGCATCCAATCTGCTCTCTCGGACAGTGTAAACAGCAGAACATGCTGTGTAGAACCTGAAATGTGGGAATGTCACCTTTTGGGGAGGAGAATTGGAGGTTATCATTGATGGCTGAGGTTTGCTGGTCCAGGGGCTAATGAAAACTGACAGATTATTCCTCAGGAAAAAAATATCTCCTCAGAAAAATAACCACCATGCAAATTAATATGATACACAATGAGGGTGAAGATTTATGTTCCCTCATCCTTTTCATTTGGCTTCCTTTTTTTGGTGCTGTTCCCTAATGGTGCTTATTTGTCTGCTCCACTTACCACAGCCTGAGCTTTCCTCCCATGCCAGTCCTGTATGCAGGGCTCCAAAAGTGTTGAGGCACACAGAGCTGCAACTTCCTGGCCCCTCATTCTTGAGCCCCACTTTCATCTTCCTTTTTACTGTCCTTGTCTATCATCTGTGCTCTGCTGCATCTCAAAACAAGATTCAGGCTTCTTAGAATAGAGTCTTTGGCTTTCCATTTAGAGTGCAAGATGTTAGCATTTTTTAATGTTGGGAGATGATAAATATGCCATGGAAAATGTCTTTTCTGCACTTAACTGGAGAGTAATTAATCCTAGAGCTTTTTCTTTCTTCTTGGGAATGGTACTATCAGCTACTTCCTGAGGATGAGAGGCAATTGGCAACAGGCAGTCTACTTGATGAAGTGAGATGGATGGTGTATTTCTCTGAAGATATTGATATTGATCAGGGACTGTTTGAGAAAAGAATGAAGCAGAAGGGAGGGAAAGGCAGGAGAAATGAGGAAAACCAGGTCCTTGCCCCCTTGTCCCTCAATGACAGTGTTCAGAGACAGCTCACCCCGAATGTTCCAAAATTGAGTGGTCTCAATCTAAAGCAGCGGAACATACATACAATATACACATGTAGGTTCACAAATACACACACACGTATGTATATATATTGTATGATAGTTGATGCACTTTTTATTTCAATATATGATATTCTGTATTAATGAGCTTCAGCCTGAAGTTTGAGCTTTTATAGCACAGTGTGAAGGGCTGGTGTGGTGAAAAACATCAGCATTAAATAACTTGCTCAAGCCCTTACTCAACTATGGGATAAATATTGCAAGTAAGTGCTCATTACTTTCATTTCTGCACATTGGTAGCTTTGTGTCCTGGGTTCAGCAGCAGCAGTCATTTTTCTCCTTGGTAGCTGGAGCAGCACTGATAACACCAGTGTTTTCAGTTACTGCTTGGTCATGTTTTGGTCTGACCAAGGATTTTCTGAGTCACATGCTCTGCCGGGGAGGAGGGGGAGCCAGGAGGAAGCAGGGACGGGGTGCCTGACACAAACTGACCAAGGAGGTTATTCCATACCACAGCACGCCATGTCCAGGATGTGAACATGGAGGGCAGAGACTTGGAAGGGTGTGATGGTGGACTGGGGGTGTACGGCATGGTCAGGTTTTTGGTATTGGGGGGTTTGCTGCTGGGGGGTGCACTGGCTGGGTCGGGCTTGGTGAGCAGTTGTATTCTCTTTGCATTTGTCTTGTATTATTACTGGTGGTAGCAGTAGTGATTTGTGTTATACCTTAGTTACTAAACTCTTCTTATCTCAACCTGTGCGAGTTGCATTCTTTCGATTCTTCTCCCCATCCCCCCGGGACTGGGGGAAGAAAGAGGGGGAGTGAGTGAGTGAGAGAGAAAACTGCGTGGGTGGCGGGCTTAAACCACGGCACTTTGTATTTCAAAAACGGTGTTTTCTGCTTTAAGTTTATCAAATAAACACTTTTATTTGTTTTTGCCTTAACCTGCCATGAAATAAGGCTATTTTTAAGGTCGCTTTCAGATGACATCCGTGCCACCTGTTGCCAGCTTTTGAAGTAGGGAAACCTAATAACTCCACGACTCCCCAGAGCATTGCTCCAGGTTAGGGAATGTTTAAGAGTGATGGGCAAGTTTGCATATTAGCTGTACAGGTTGATTTGAAAATTATTGATATGGGAATCTGAGAGGCAGATGTGTCTTCCTGTGACTGGTAGAGTGCAGGGCAGCTTGCTGAACCTCGTAGGGTATGAGATACGCATGTAAAGTGCAAGAGTTTTCAAGGTGCTATGGTAATCACACTATTCAATGTTTGAGGAGGGTGGTGAAATCTACTGTTGAATAAACTCAAAGAGCTTGACCATGTTGACTAAAACTTTGGGCATGTGAAAAATATTTTTAGCAAATGTCACCGCAGTCTCCAGTAAAGACCTCCAAACTCTGCCACGGACTTGTCTCCATTCCCTTTGCAAAGACTTCAGTTAAATACTGAGTAGGTGAGGAAAGAAAGCAACATATCAGTCCACAGAAAAAAGCTCTTACTCAATCTCATCAAATCCATAGGTTTTTTGTCATAGGAGTGGAAACGTTAAAAATCTACATGCATGGAATAACATTGGCTTGTGTCCTTGGCAGGTCTACTTCAAGGAAAAAGACTTCAGAATCTACAGATTACAAACCCAAAACATACATAGATTGCACATGCTTTTTACAGTTGAACAATAATTTGGTTTTGGAAGTTTCAGCTGCTGCGACTGAGAGACGGGACATAGCTTGATGCAAGCAATGTGTCTGTTTATTAACAGTCTTCATGCACTTATATATGTTTCTTTTAACACACTGATTGGATATTTCAAAACGCGCTCTACTGATACAATGGTTTCTGATTGGCTCCTAGCTAATACAAAAAGCCTTCTGGGACTTTTCCATAACCAGTGGGTCTCCATTGCGCAATCAGGGGATTTCCAGCCATGGGGCCCGTGAGTCTCTACCCAGCACTGTCCGCTCCCCTGACTCAGACACATAGATTGCACATGCTTTTTACAGTTGAACAATAATTTGGTTTTGGAAGTTTCAGCTACTCAGCATAAACTGTTATCCATACCTTTGGGGTTGTTATCCCACAGTCCCTTGAGTATTATCCACTTGATTCAGTCTCTTTTTCAAAAAGTGATGATCCTCTTAACATACATGTAAGATGGAGTTAATATAGCCAAGAAGAACTCTTTGCTGTCTGTTGGAGAAACTTCTTTTCATTGGCATCTAAAGACATTTGTGCCCTGCTGTGTTTATTAAACTGCTGGCCTAGATATTGCAGAAATAGATCGCTTTGGGGTAACGAGGGCCTATGTATGTACCAGAGATATTTTTTGCCACTCATTTGTTCTAGCTGAGGTTACACGTAGAGACAGCAGATCAAAGAAAACTCAGCAGATATTATATTGCAGTCACAGAGAAATGAATCTTGCTTTGTAAGTCAATAAACTGCTAACTCTGTTGTGTGCTTTTCTTTTCTGCTATTACAAGCTGAATATTTAAAAAATATACTGCAAAACTTTATCTGAAGAAATTCTGATAAATACACTATACCAAAGCAATAAGCAATACAATGTGTGCCCTCTTCTTTCAGGAGGAGAAAAATTAACTAAGGTATATATATACATATATATATGTATATATATACACACACATATAAATATGCGTTAAAATATAGTAGTCACGCAAAGCAGACTTCATCCTGCTCTTGATGATGCAGTCGGCATTGGGTATGGATACTACAGCTATATATTTATAGCTAGGAGGGTTGAGTGGCAGAAAAATAAATTGGTTATCCAGAATCATTCACTTGTTCTTTTGCCACCAGCTGATGTACCTTCATCATTCTCCCCTGAAACTAATAGTGAGATTTGCCATTGCCTTTGTGCTTGTGAAAGACCCTGAACTGAATTTCATGTATTGCAACAAGATAAATCTATTCAAAACAACATAAATCTCTGGTAAGGCTTGAGGCTACTTTTTTCCCTGTAAGCTTTCCTAGGCTCTGCTTGGCAGTTCCTTAGTGTGCACACTATGACCATTATTGGGCTGGGTACATTGCAGTAAGTATGCTGAAATGCTGCTTCATCAGTGAAAAGAATAGGAACCATCACTCCTTGGTTCTGCATTTAAAATTTGGGAGAAACAGAGAAAAAGTTGAACTTTTTGTACATTGTGGAAAGTCTATGCCTATCTTCACTGAATTGGATAAAAGCAGTGAAAACAGGGACTTTGTTACTCCTTCACAATTCCTTGAAAATATTAGATTTTTTTTATACATAGAGTGGCGACTTTAGCAAATACTTTTATAAAATGCAAGTGAACTAGGACCATGCAATACTCAAAGAAGGGGAAAAAGAATTGCTTTCAATAGAGGTGACTTTGCAGTGTGACAGTGACACATAAGTTTGGTATAGGATATAATTGCTTGTGAGGCAGACTGTAGAGCAGGTTTCAGGCAGATCCTACTGGCTCTTTAGGCATAATGGGATGAAAGAGCCCATAGATTTGGGATGGATCAATACGGTCTCTGCTCATGCTATTTCAGAGAAGGCAGTTAATCATTTATTTACAATACCTCCAGCACATTTTGGATAAACACAAATAAGAACTGTTGTGTATATTTATCACTATTTTGCAGACTATAATCACTGATGTATTCAAGATAATAACCTCCCACCTGTTGTATCATGATAAAATTGATAAACTTTGGTCAGAAATAAGCTGGACAAAGATTAATTATTCTTTTAAATTCCTTTTTTTTTTTTTTTTATTTTATTTTTTTTTTTTACATTTTTATTTCAGCTTCCCACCCCGGAGCCCCATTTTATAGAATCATAGAATCATAGAATAGTTAGGGTTGGAAAGGACCTTAAGATCATCTAGTTCCAACACCCCTGCCAGGGGCAGGGACATCTCCCACTAAACCATGCCATCCAAGGCTCTGTCCAACCCGGCCTTGAACACCTCAGTGATGGAGCATTCACAACTTCCCTGGGAAACCCATTCCACTGCCTCACCACCCTCACAGTAAAGAATTTCTTCCTCATATCCAATCTAAACTTCCCCTGTTTAACTTTGAACCCATTACCCCTTGTCCTCTCACTACAGTCCCTAATGAATTGTCCCTCCCCAGCATCCCTGTAGCCCCCCTTCAGATACTGGAAAGCAGCCATGAGGTCTTCACACAGCCTTCTCTTCTCCAGGCTGAACAGCCACAACTTTCTCATCCTATCTTCATACAGGAGGTGCTCCAGACCCCTGATCATCCTCGTGGCCCTCCTCTGCACTTGTTCCAACAGTTCCATGTCCTTTTTTATGTTGAGGACACCAGAACTGCACACAGTACTCCAAGTGAGGTCTCCCAAGAGCAGAGTCGAGGGGCAGGATCACCTCCCTCGACCTGCTGGTCATGCTCCTTTTGATGCAGCCCAGGATACGGTTGACTTTCTGGGCTGCGAGTGCACACTGCCGGCTCATGTTCATTTTCTCATTGACCAATACCCCCAAGTCTTTCTCCACAGGGCTGCTCTGAATCTCTTCCCTGCCCAACCTGGAGCTGTGCCTGGGATTGCTCCCACCCAGGTGTAGGAGCTTGCACTTGGCATAGTTAAACTGAAAAAGTATCTGTCAATACCAGTAAATATTGATAACCTCTTTTCCTGGGTAATTCAGGAAAATCTATTTGCCACTGTTGTCCTGGATAATTCCCTTTTCCAATTGTCCCTACCTGATTCCTGTTTTCAGTTTTAGGGTTATTTTTCAGACATAGTTGACACTGCTTTTTCACTGATTGCACCATAGTATATTAATTTCTTCCTATGATCTGTTTGTTTAAATGTTTATACAAGGCATTATTTCCCCAGTGAGTTTTGTTACGTTCTTCTTGTATCAACTTCCATAATTGATTATAGAGGATCGCTACTATCCCATCAGGTATTTTTATCCAACCCTTTCCATTTTCCTGTCCTTTCAAGTCTACAATTAGTTTCATATCTTCTTTAGAGTACCTAGATTTATTTTGCTCAATTGCCAGTTTACCGTCAGGAATTAAGGACATCACCTCAATACTTTCTGCTTCTGCTACCCTTTTAGCCTCACAATCAGCCAAATTATTTCCAGTGTCTTGATCAGAGTCACCTCTTTGATGTCCTTTACAATGTATGATAGCCACTTCATTAGGTAATTGTACAGCTTCTAACAATTGTAGAATTTCCGTTGCATGTTTAATTTAATTTTATTTTTTCGAATACCCATAGAGAGCTGTAAATTCTCTGAAGAACTGTCAGGATTGTAGTTGGGATTTTGGAGGCCATGGGCACAATACTTCTGGAGATGTCCCCATCATCCCAGACAGGTACCCTCTATGTGCACAGGGCAGCTATATGACATGCACAGTAAAATCCAATCAGAATCTTCGAGCATATGGCATAGCAACAACTGCCTGCCTGCACAGATGGAGCTAATGGAGTGATTTATGTGTTCACTTGCACTAACAGCTTCTGAGATGCACGATAGCCTGTATGGCCATGGAACTATGTGTAAGATGCTAGCTGGGATGAACAGCCATTCTGATACTGATTAATGTGTCCTAGTGACCATTCTGAGCAGGCGTGCAGTCTTATACCAAAAGATAACATTAGCACTCTGTAATCTGCATATATGATGCCTAGTATAACAGGGGCCCTGAACCAGGTTCACAGGTGTGAATATGATAGAGGAGGATACTAACTTATACTCAGACAGTCTTGAAAGTTGCCTGGTCATGGGAGCCTGGCCTTAGTGTCTCTTTCTACAAGTCTTCTGGGGATCATTGTCATATTAAGAGACTGAGGAAGAGAGGGATCTCAGCTATCTTTCTTTTGTTGCTTTAGTCAACCATTTTCCATTTACTTGGTGATCTCCCCTGCAAGCCAAGAGCTTTTGCATCTGTTAAATTTTTTATCAGACTAGAAATTAAAATATATTATTAGGAATAATAATGACAACCATGTTATTTTCATGTTTCAGGAGACTAGTACGTATTTTAAATCTATGTGTTTTCAATGTGTTGCTTCAAGAAACCAGTGAAGGATATTAAATCTCGAAGGGGTAAGGACAATAAGGATGTAGGTAAATAATTGTTGCAGATTTAAGTTCTGATACTTTTTCCAGTTGCAATTCTTCCAGTTGCACAGATATTCAAGAAAAGGCAATGAAACACAGCATTACGCTGTGATCAAATAATCAATATTCTTTGTAATCCACAAACTGAAAACTTAGATTCTTCCAAACCTTTCTTATTAAACTAAGAAAAATATGGATGTTCATAACATCTGTCATGTCTCTCCCCCCTCTTTCTTCCCCCCAGCTCCCGGGGGAATGGGGAAGAGAATCGAAAGAATGAAACAACTCCCACAAGTTAAGATAAGAACAGTCCAGCAACTAAGGTATAACACAAACCCACTACTGCTACCATCAATAATAAAAATGACAAGGGAAATACAAGGGAAAAGAATACAACTGCTCACCACCTGATACCAAGCCTGACCCAGCAGCGAGCCCAGCCCTTCCGGGTCCCTGCCCCTTGTTTTTACATCCTGGGCATGACGTGCTGTGGTATGGAATACCTCTTTGGTCAGCTTGTGTCAGGTGTCCTGTTTCTGCTTCCTCCTGGCTTCCCCTCCTCCCTGGAAGAGCATGGGGTTCAGGAAGTCCTTGGTCAGAGGAAACATTACTGAGCAGCAACTGAAAACTTCCGTGTTATCAGTGCTGTTCCCAGGCTGAAAGTCAAAAACACAGTGCTGCACCAGCTACCAAGAGGAAAAATGACTGCTACTGCTGAACCCAGGACAACATCGTTGCAGCTATTTGGTAATTTCCTGAAGTTCAGCAAAGCCTTGTAAGGTTAAGGACCACAAACTAACCGTGTGTTGTGGGAGGGCCCTTAAAAACCTGTACATCTCTCTGGTGTCATGGGGAGCTTTGTCTCAAAAGCTACTGCATGGTTCAAAGACCTGGACTATTGAGCAGGGGAGCAGATTTGTCTCTGATGGGAGAAATGAACTACTTTAGTTTTGCTATAAAGCTCCAGGCATTACAGTCAGCCAGGTAATATCCTGACTCTGCTTAAATCATTGGCAAAATGCCTGCTGAATTCAATAAGACCAGGAATTCATCCACAACGTCTTTAATAATCTGTGTCAAAATGAGATCAATTCTTTGTTGTGGGTGGGAAGATGTGAAATTGTTCTGAAATGGAAAATAGACAAGTTGCCAATAACTAAGAGACATCAGAGAATTTGAGAAGCTTCCATCTGGGACACATCTTTAGTTAGTCTTTCATATACATTAAAAATATGTTTCCTGTTTTCTACAACTAATTAACTGGGAAAAAAATATTCTCTTGGTGGGTATATCCAGTGATGAGCCTATGAGATAAAATCAGCAAGTCTCTCAGTGCTAGAAATGCTGCTGAAATGTTGACTTGCATTGAAATACCATGATGCCTCCTTTTTCATTAATCCATACATCAGTCTGTGTGCATTGAAGTGAAACCTAATCTGCTATTTAGAATTGATTCATATAACGTAATAGTACAGCAAGAAACTTTATAGAACAATTAAGGATAGCAGTTAGGACTTCCAGTCTTCCTAGGTTTCTAATACCTTGAGCTCCAGTCCAGAAAATACAGTATTTACCACTGTTCATTTTGGCCCAGATGAACTGTCAGTGAAGTACAAACAGACAGAATACGATATTTTAAAGACGTGAGTGAAGAATCAATTTTTCTGCCTTCTATGAGAACTCAGTGATGCTAAGTTAATGTTGTGAGAGGGAAGAAGTCTCACTTCAAAAACGTATTTGCCAAGTTCATAGTTCTGCCATTAATTGTGTAAACTAATATCATCAAAGAACTACAAGGAAAAATGAAGATTTCCATTCTTACTGTATGAATCAGATTATTATTATTTTATCAACATATTTTTAATCTGTCAGGCTCTGGTAAGTTTCTGTTTTTCTATGGGCTTCTAAATATACGCATATATATGTATATTTATATGAGGCCCATAGTGACATGGCTTAGTGGTAGACTTGGCAGTCCTGGGGTAACGGTTGGACTTGATGATGTTAAAGGTCTTTTCCAACATAGTTGATTCTATGATTCTGTAGTTAACCCCAAAGTTAAAATATACTGACTTTCTTGTGAAAATCAAGCAGATTCCCTTTCAACTCATGTTCAAGATTTGCCCAGAAAGTTTTATTTTACATCTTTACTTCTTAAGCAATGTCTGGTTATCCTTCTGTGCTCCTCTGCAATAATCACAGCTGGCTTTTTTCTCTGTTTAATGGCAATAACTATAAGAAAGTAACTGTTTGCTTTATCAAAGTGGCTTTCTTTTCAATTCCCTCTTCAGTGGAGCTTTTAAAAACCCAAGTCATCACCCTCTTGCATGAAGGAAATATTTCCAGAGACCCCTTAAAACTACAGATTAAACAGAGAGCATCCTCTGCTAAAACTGGAGCTCTTCTGAAGCAATACAGTGTGTAAAAGAAGAAAAAAATCCAGCTACTATAGCCTCTGGAAGAGATTAATTGCTCTCTGATGTGTGGTGAGGGGAAGAAAACAATGCTACTGTAGTCTGAGAGAAAGGAATGAAGTGCTGGTTTCCTTTATATGCTCATTTATTGCCGAACAGCAGGAGAACCACAACATTCAAAAGAGGAGAAACAGCATCTTCACCCACTAGTTTTATAATAGCTGTTAATATAGTCAAATTTAAAGTCATACAAATCTCTCAGTTAGATACACAGACCCAGATACTGTAAATATACAACCAATGGAGTAACGTTATATGTTGAGAAGTCATGTTATGCGATGATTAGGAAGAAGCAATTGAACATGCTTGCGGGTCAGTCATAACTATCTGCACGAGTGTTTACACATCTGACATCTGTAGACAAAAAGCAGAAATAGCCCAAAGAACGTAAGACATCACATGACTTTGCCATCTTTCAATAAGAGCATAATCATCTAAGTAAAAATCAGATTCTCTCAAGTTGCCATTCTCCCAGCACTAATCATATTCCGCAGCTTTACAGTGGTCTAGACTGAGCAGAGAATGGGAGGAGCAGTCCCACCATGAAAGCCTCACCTTCCTACACATGGATACCCTCCCTGAACCGGGGATGTCTGCCAGAAACTCTTCCAGACTGCAGGCTCACCTTTGCTCAGCAAAGGTCCCCAGAAAGGAGGCTGCCACACAGGAAGACAGACATCGGCAGTGCTGCATTTCGTACGGCAGGAGAAGGGCTGAGGGCCTGTCCTTAGCGTTTGCTATCGATCGACTCTAGCTGCCTGCCTGCTCAGCCATGCGGGGACAAGTGGCACTTTGAGCCTTTATGTACACTGAGAAGTTGACAAGCAAACTCCTTATTTAGGCTCCCTAAATTGTTCTCCGGAGGTGGTCATAGCTGTCTTGTCCTGTCTGTTGTGCATTTAAAGCAGTTGGGCATGTTTTCTGCACAGCTTGCATTACTTTTAAAAGGACAGTTGCCTCGTTTTAAGATGAACTTAGTTTGGACATAAGCTTGGGGTGGGTGCAATCCAATTTAGGCTCACTGTGCCTGTGTTCTCTACCTGTGAAATGGAAATGACAACACTCTGCATGGAAGTTCTCTAGTTTGGTATACACTAAGCAACTGATGTGCCTCTGAACATGCTGATTTCTACAGCTTGATTGAACCCCTCCATGCTCACAGCTCACCTGGGCTCTATCCTTCTGTTAATTTTTATGCCCAAAGTGGTTTTGTCCAACTACATCTTTTCTATGCCTTTAATGAAAAGTTACAGGGATACGATTGCAAATCTATGGCTTCTAGTGAAATGTAAAATTTGTGGAAATGAACCTCACTATTCAGGCTGTATTCACTGCAATCTTTTCCAGGAGAAACATCACAGATGCCACTTAGCAATTGTTAATAGGAACCAGAAGCCTAATTGGCAGCTCACCAGATGAACAAAGAATATAAAAATATACCAGTTGCCCAAGGATATGCTTAGATATCTAGGAATAAGAAAACACATTCTGCAGCTCAGTTTTCATAAATACTGAATTTGTAGCTGAATTCAGCAGTTCCTGTGGTCAGTAGCTCTTAAATGCAGGGCCCAAGCAGTAACATATATCAAAGTTACAGCACATAATCTTTCAGTTTACTTCAGCACTAAGTTGCACTGTGCCACACTGCACACAACATAATGCTGGACACAACATAACCACACTTAACTGCATTCATGTAATAATGCTCAGGGTTTATGGTTTTGCTTCTTTATGCTTTTCAGTATTGTCTGAGACAGAGACAGATCAGCTGGTATTTTTTCAGACTCAAGGTAGTGTTACAGGTAATTAGCACTCCAGATGGATAATAAAAGACTAATAAAGGGTTAAGGGTCAAACACTGTAACTGTTAAGAAATGCTCATCATTAAAATACTTCACAGTCTCTGGAATTGTCTTTTATCTTTCTCCTGTCACTGATGACAGAATGAGATCTCCCATCCCTCCCTTATGTATTTGGCTTTGGCTTTTATTAGTCTGTGTATGCTTTCAAACACATATAGCAATCTTTTCAAGTTCTGTATGGTGTACTTGAGTTAAAAAAAATAAATTAGTTTTTGTGGTTGCTGTTTTGTAAGAAAAAACATTTCAAGAAGTTGGGCATTTGAGTAAAGTCCAAAAAGGGTTTGGGAGAGAGTGGCTATTTTTAAGAAGAGGTGAAAGAACTGATGATAAGAAACTCCCTGTTTTAGGAAGAGAGGCACTGCTGAAAAGGTAATCAGACTTCAGGAAGGGCCTTGCTTCGTTAAGAGTCAATTCATTAAGGGTGTTAATGAATAGAGGAATGCAATGCTGAGTCTAGACAACTTCAGCTCAGATTTAGTATAACATGAAACAGTTGGTGTGCTGACTAAATAGCTCTCTCCTGGAAAATGTATATCTCTTGCCTGTGTCCCTTTGTGCTAATTAAATACACCCACAAAAAAGCTGCAGTTGTTTTTATTACCTAAGTATCTTCAGAAACCTTGTGTCGCTAGTCGTTCCTTAGTGTCTTAGAAAAAGTACTGCCAGATCCCTGCCGGGCCCAGGTTTATGATTTTCTTCACTTCTGCCATACCCATATAGACATGGTGAGTGCTATTATTATGGGATAGTAGAGCTCAGAGGCCTCAGTCTGCAAGCCGTCTTAAATCTGTTGTCCCCACCCAGAACCGCTGTGCTGTCCTGCAGGGGGCTGATGAGGAAACACACTCACACCAGGAGCAACCGGCTGATGCACTGGTAAAGGAGATCACTACTGGTGCTGCCAGGAAAAAGGGGAGGGTCATAGTAGTAGGGGACTCTATGCTGAAAGGAACAGAGGCACCCATCTGTTGGCCTGACACAGTCTCAAGGGAGCTGTGTTGCCTACCAGGGGCTCGGATCAAGGATGTTACAGAGAAGCTGCCTGCTCTAATCAGTCCCACTGACTATTACCCACTTCTAGAGATCCATGTGGGTGCTACGGATATAGATAGCAGTAGCCTGGAGAACATGAAGAAGGACTACAGAGCTCTGGGAGAGGTGGTTAGGGGCCCTGGAGCTCAGATTGTCTTTTCATCACTTCTCCAGGATACAGGGCAGGACCTTAAAAAGGCTAGGAGGATTGGCCAGGTTAGTAAATGGTGAGAAGGGTGGTGCCATAGTCAGGGGTTTGGGTACCTTGAACATGGGACATAATTTAGTAGGCCAGGTCTACTGGGGGCTGGTGGAGCTGGTCTGACAAAGAGAAGAATGGATTTGGCAGGAGGCTTGCCAGACTGGTCAAGGATGCTTTAAACTAGATGTGTTGGGGCAGGGGGGCATCATTCCATCCCAACACACCCAGTCACTTGCCAGCACCTATAATAAAAGTTCAGAGCAATGTGGAGATATTTCAGCTGCTCCAGCCAATGAGACAGCTTCAATTGGAGCTCGGCTCAGATGCCTCTATACAAATGCCCGTAGCATGGGGAACAAACAAGAGGAATTAGAGATGTGTACACGTCTATGGGGGTATGATATCATAGGCATCACAGAAACACGGTGGGATGGTTCCTATGACTGGTGTGTTGGAATGGAAGGTTACAGGCTCTTTAAGAAAGACAGGCCCGGCAGACGGGGAGGGGGAGTAGCTATTTATGTTAGGGATAGGCTGGAGAGTATGGACCTCTGTCTGGGGACAGGTGAGCAGTCGACAGAAAGATTGTGGGTCAGGGTTAAAGGGGGAGAGCAGTGATGGGAGACATTACTGTGGGGATCTGTTACAGATTGCCTGATCAAGAGGACTCAGTGGATGAAGCGCTCTATAGACAGATAGGAACAGCCTCATGCTCGCAGGCCCTTGTTCTCAAGGGGGACTTCAACCACCCTGATATCTGTTGGAGGGATGGTAAAGCCCAGCACAAGCAATCCAGGAAGTTCCTCGATTGTGTGGAAGACAACTTCCTTCTGCAAGTAATAGAGGAGCCAACAAGGAGAGGTGCCATGCTTGACCTCATCCTCACCAACAGGGAAGGGCTGGTTGGAAATGTGATGCTCCAGGGCAGCCTTGATTGCAGCGATCGTGAGATGGTTGAATTTGAGATCCTCAGGACAGTGAGAAGAGCGTTCAGCAAGCTCACTGCCCTGGACTTCAAGAGAACAGACTTTGGCCTCTTCAGGAACCTGCTCAGGAAGGTCCCATGGGATATAGCCCTAGAGGGCAGGGGGGCCCAAGACTGTTGGTTTATATTCAAGGATCACCTGCTGCAAACTCAGGAACGACGCATCCCTACTAGAAGGAAGTGCTGCAGGAGGGCCAGGAGACCTCCTTGGATGGATAAGGAGCTGCTGAGGAAAATTCAAAGGAAAAAAGAGACTTCTAAAAGGTGGAAGCAAGGACAGGCAGCATGGGAAGAATACAGGGATGCTGTCCGGGAAGCTAGGGACAAGGTTAGGAAAGTTAAGGCCCACTTAGAATTAAACTTGGCTAGGGATGTTAAAGATAGCAGGAAGGGATTCTATAGGTACATTGCAAGTAAAAGACAGAATAGGGACAATGTGAGCCCTCTCTGGAAGCTATTGGGAGAACTGGCTACCCTGGATTTGGAGAAGGCTGAGGTTCTTAATGTCTTCTTTGCCTCAGTCTTCACCGGCAAATGCTCTGACCACACCACCCAAGTCTTGGAAGGCAGATGCAGGGACAGTGAGAATGAAGACCCTGGGCCCACTGTAGGAGAGGATCTGGTTCGAGACCATCTTAGGAACCTGAACGTACACATGTCAATGGGACCTGATGAAATCCTTCCACAGGTCATGAAGGAGCTGGTGAATGAAGTTGTGTCCTGGGTTCAGCAGCAGCAGTCATTTTTCTCCTTCTTGGTAGCTGGTGCAGCGCTGTGTTTTTGATTTTGGGCCTGGGAACAGTGCTGCTAACACCAGTGTTTTCAGTTACTGCTTGGCAGTGTTTTGTATGGCCAAGGACTTTCTGAGCCTCATGCTATGCCAGGGAGGAAGGGGAGCCGGGAGGAAGCAGAGACAGGACACCTGACCCAAACTGACCAAAGAGGTTATTCCATACCACAGCATGTCATGTCCGGGATGTGAACACGGAGAGTAGAGACCCAGAAGGGTGTGGTGGTGGACTGGGGGTGCACGGCATGGTCAGGTTTTTGGTATTGGGGGGTTTGCTGCTGGGGGGTGCACTGGCTGGGTCAGGCTTGGTGAGCAGTCGTATTCTCTTTCTTTGTATTTCTCTTGTATTATTACTGGTGGTAGCAGTAGTGATTTGTGTTATACCTTAGTTACTAAACTCTTCTTATCTCAACCTGTGCGAGTTGCATTCCTTTAATTCTCCTCCCCATTCCCCCGGGACTGGGGGAAGAAAGAGAAGTGAGTGAGTGAGTGAGTGAGTGAGTGAGTGAGTGAGTGAGTGAGTGAGAAAACTGTGTGTGTGTGTGGGGGGGGGGGTTAGAGTCTTAAACCACGACAATGGAAAAGAAAATAAAAAAAAGGTAATATTGAAAATGGGTGTCTTTTGGCATGGCTTAAAACAACCCCATCATACATGGCAGGTTGCTGTGTGATCACAGTGTGGCAGTTAGTGATGGTTCTAGCATGCAGCCCATCTGTCTTATCTGCCACCCCTTCGTTTGTTCAGATATATTATCCAAAATGATCCTATTCTTTAACAGGTGCCCACAATGTTAAAATGCAAGTAGACCTACAGCAGATGTCCACATTGTTTTATTGTTGCTGGTTATCTACATTTTCTTTTATTTACCATGGAGACATTTCTTGAGAATGATGAAAGGAGAACAGGCTTCCTACCTAGCTGATGAATGCTGATAGATGGGCCGTCTCTTGGGGTAGCTTTTAACATGGGGTATCAAAAATTTGTTACTGGAATCCAGTCAGCCTTGCTCTAATATCATAGATTCATTCCTTCATTGTAACTTGGGGATATACGGGCCTGTGTGGATCATCTTCAGTCAGCAGAGGTAGCATTCCTTTCATCTTCACAGGGGAATGGGTTCTGGCTTGCTATATCTGCTTTAGCTGACAGAGCACCATCTCTTCCAGATGCTGTTTGCTGACAGATTGTATTTGCAACAAGATATGTCATCCCAGTATTCTATTTATGAATATATTCAATTAAAATCCATTCATGCAGATGTAAAGGCATTTACCATTTTAGGAGGCTATGACAAGGACATAGAGAGGACTTCTATTCCTGCAACTTCTTTGCCCTTTACTTAGGGCTTTCCAGTCCCTATCTGAATTTTCCAGGATATTCTTAGATTACCTGTTTGACTGAAGTGGCTTTCAAATATAGATGCTACAAATGGAAACGCTCACAGAGAAACCATTCAATAATCAAAGTCTTTCATTTCCCATCTCTCAGCTCACTGCTGCTTTTGAAATGCAGCCTCATGAGTCTGACAAGGGCTCCATGCCTAATTGCCAAATTGAAATTGATGCACCTGCTGCAAAAACTAAACCATCATTTCACTAAAGATTTAAAGATATTTAAATAGCCACAGCATCTCACAAAAAACCTCCTCAAGAGTTGTACCCAAATTAGATCTAATCATACAAGACAAGGCATACTCTAATAGTGTTAAGCTACAGAACTAAGCACTCCAAAGTAGCTAGTGTCAAGGATACACTGCCAGTTGTTCAGGGATGCCATGGCTCAGCCTTTGCTTAAAGGTGCGCACACTGTTTTTAGAGTACCTTTATGTATGCTGCACTGGGAATGGCCTAAGATGCCTGGATCTGTTAATCCTTCTTGTGCCTAACAGAGATATCTCCGTGGTATTAATGGTGCAGAAGGCCAGGAGGATGGAAATGGGTATCTGCAGACAGCCAGCAGATTTGTGATGTAAAGGAAGTCTTCCCAAATGTGCACTAGATTTTCAACAAGTTAGAAAGAAGTCTAGAACTGCAAAACCTTTATCATGCCAACTAGCTTCACTGTTTCAGTGGGCACCTATGAAAAGAACACTTTTAAAATGTATAATACAGCTTGAGAGCGAGTTTTGATCTGGTAATAAACTGAGATATAAAAAAACACCAAACCCTGAAACAACCCACCTTCTATAAGTCTGACTCACCCAAAAATGCCCAAATGACCAGAGCAAGTCATTATTTAATTAAAATTAAGCATACTTGTCTCTGAATGCCTGCACAGTGAGCATGCACAGGCAGGCTCAGATGAAACAGATGTGGTTCTTTAAACTGAAAAGAAGAGATGGCATCTGGCTCTTCTGCTGCCACAGTTGCAAAAACACAGTCAAAAAGTCAAAGAAGGTCAGAGAAGTCCTTGAAACCAAGATGAAAAACATTTGGCATTCTGGTAGCAAAACAGATAATGGCATTAAAGAAATGTAAAACTGTCCAGAATAATAGCAATTTGCTACTGCTGCTCTTGAGTAAACACAGCGGATTCTTCTGCCTGTGACAGTTCTGCCATTAGCACAAGAGAATCATTCATACCACAGCATCGAAGAAAACAAACAGGATCTGTACTTAATTTGCAGTGAAGCCCCGAGCCAGCAGCCTCAACAAGATGAGGACAAGGGTCGCTGACAATGCCCTCCACAAGCTGCGCCTATAATATGAGTGAAAAGAACGTGTGTGCGATGAGAAAATCAATGAAACAGCATCTGGATCTGCAATGAAATGTCAAAAAGAAGCAGAGCAAATAGAGCATGTGTGCACTGTGTGGGCTCACAGCACATTCAGGATAAAGGAGGTAAAACACACATAGGACTGAGGAAAAGTTGCAATAGACAGGGTATGCTACAGAGGATGGAGGTAGAATAATCCAAAGAATTATTGGAGAAAATCAGATTGAAGAGGATCTGGAGAGGTCACTAAATCCACCCTCCAGCCCATGACACAGTCAAGCTTTCTTCCCATCATCTTTCCGAATAAACAAAGTCTCCATTGTAGATGGGTGCAAGGATGCTGAAATCCACATGAGATCCCAACTCCTTCATTGAACCAAGTGTGATCTTTTCACAGTACTGTAGAGGCTAGTTGGTATTTTAAAATGTCAAACAACTACTGCAGTCCTTTATTAAGACCTTTCACTTTGTGAATTATCAATTCAACTCCAGCCCCAAGGTCAGACAAAGTAACTACTCATCAGACAGATGTCCATTCCTAACTCAAGCAAGCCCATGTGCGCAGCCCCACCATGACTGACATGAGCCGATGCCTTCTGTCAGAGGACCTTGCAAGCGAACAGAGGACAAGCTGTTCATCTTGGGTGATCTCTCCATCTATCCATGAAGCAGGCTGAAAGGGCAAAGCAGGGAAGAAAGCCTGTGCCACATCTTTTTCTGCTCAAATATGACTTTACTCACCAAAGCTCTAAAGCTGACACTTTTGACAACCACTTGAATTCATCTGTGAAAATGTAGGATATCAGTGAGACAATTGATGTCAGTACTGCTGGGGCTTGTCTTTTCTCATGGACTAGCTAGTTGCTAATGAGCAGCAGATATTTTGCATCTTGTCTGGAATTAATTGCTGCATCTACAGTTACCCTGGCATGGAAGGGCTGTCTAATGGAAATAGCTACAAAGTGCTGGGGGAAGCTGAGCTTTGAGATGAAAGATGATGAAAATTCAGTCAGCGACTCCCCACCTTTCAAAAAATGTCCTTTTTCTGCTGGAAGTGGATAATGGTGATGATTTTACCTGAGTACTACGGGGTGGAGATTAATTTTATTTAAAAAAAGTCTGTTTCTAATCACTTTGACACCAACTAGGAGTGCATAAGAGAAGGCAATGAGTGAACCATTTCACTCTAAACAAAATCTAAGAGTTACAATGAAAATTCAATTGCAAGAAAAGCCCTTTGACAGTAAATAAAATTTTATAGTACATGTAGATAACAGTTCAAGTGACTCAATTTAGCAATGATAAAAGCTGTTTTCAATGCAGAGTAATTGTTCAAATTGCCTCCTTTCACAAAAAAAAAAAAAAACAACAGTTAAAATAAGACAATTTATGTAACGTTGACAAGAATTGTTTTCTACTGTAGGCATCCTGTTAAAGCTGTTTAAAATTAAGTAGATGGCTGCCAAATTGATGCAATTACTTAGACATCATAAAAAGGGTTTTAAAACTATAAATGCATCTGCTAAAAGTATTAAATTGAGGCAATTAGCCAACAGGAGTTTTAACCTTCATCTAGCTACTGGGAATCTATTTGGACATAAGAAGTACTTTCATATATGCCTTACTGTACTTGTATTTGTAATTAAGGAGGGGATTTACCTGGAGATATGAGCTTCCAGAGAAGTGCCTATCTGCAGCCTACATTAAAACATGTTTTGCAGATGCTGTTTCACATTAATTGGTGCTGCATGAACCATACTGATATTATTCACCATTATGTTTCATCTATGCATATTTTGCTATTTAGTCAGTAAGTCTTATACTGGAAAGCATCTGAAAGCAAAACAAGGGCCATTAAGTGAGAGTAATTGTACGAAAGGAGGCCTGTGAAATTCTTCCAGTTGTCAATCTCTGGAGAAAAGCTTGGTGCTGTACAGACCAGGACTCTGGCTGGCTGTAAGCAGCCTCTTGCGGTTATACTGCTAACCTATAGCAGTTTAGGTTAGGTGCTAACCTAACCTAAACTTAGGTGCTGGGAGGTGCTGGGAGGTGCTGGGAGGTGCTGCGTCTGTGGCAGCTCTTACAATGTTCCCAGAAAGAGCTGTCTGGTGTTTACTGATGGTGAGCTGTTGCTGGTCTTAAAATGCTCATTTCAATCGTTTCTAGGCTGTGCTGTGTGGCATTGGGCTAATCACATACACCTAGAAAGTCCAAATTATATCAGTGCCACTGACACTAATAGAAGGTTCTTTAATCCTCAATATTAGGAAGAGTGTGACTCAAAAAAAGCCATTTAGGTAAACCCTCAGAAGTGCAGATTTCAGTTACTAAGTTTCCCAAGACCTTACAGTCCTGCTCTGCCTGGTGCTTACCACAAACCACTGGGGTCCTTTGGTTGAGGAGGGCATCAAATCCAAGTCTCCCTGTTCTTATCTGCAAGAGGAGATCACCTCTTGAAAGACAGCTCCAGAACCAAGATGCTGTTCTGACATAGATACTTTAGCTTGGAAGGACTTGGGGTCCTTGCCCTGAGCCTGGAGAAAGAAAGTTGGGTAGAGTTGGAGTTTAGCTAAACCTTTCTCTTTAACATTTCCTAATGGCTATCTGAGGGAGCTTCTAAGATACATTATTCAGTACAGTAGGTCTTGACAACCCTATTTGGAGATCCTTGACTTTCCCCACATGCTGCTCAGGTACTTCTGAGCATCAAATTCCTGTTCAGGCTCCAGGCATCTTCTAAGAGCCCTTCACCTTTCAGCATTGCTACACCTAAGCCCATTTCCAGATGGTTATCTCATTTCCCATCTGTTAGTGGGAACAACAGTGTTATATTAGAGGAGTAGTGTCGGATGTGTAAAAAAGGATATATGGTTGTCAGATGTTGCAGAGAAGGAAGCCATATGAAGGAAAAGGAGGAACAGCTGGGTAGGACTTGTAATTGGATTAGCCTGAATCCTGATCAGTTTTGTTCAGCCATACTCTCCCCTAGGGGTAAAAAACACAAAACTCGCAGAAGAATAATACATGCTCAGAAAAAAGAAACAATCGTCAGAATTGCATTTTCCTGTGGGCCTTTTCTCTGCACCTTGATATAAGTTTTGAAGTTCAAACTTGTGACACTCTGAGTGGGATGTTGGATTGGAGAGGACAGGAGTACCTAGCAGCTCTTGACTTTGGGACTTATGGAAAGAACTGCCTTCTGGGGCTGAGTACTCTCTACTGGTACTAAATGGCTTTCAGCAAGCCTTTTTTTGTGTCTGCCATTTTTGTAACCTTCCATTTTTTTATTGTCCACCCATTCTATTTCCTCCAGTTTGTCAAACCACAAGCAGAGAAATTCCCTTGTAATTTAGAGAGCCAAATACAGGCTGTGGCTATGCAGAGATCACTGTCTCAAAAAAGCAGACTTCCTAATGCATACTTGTTACAATATTCTAAATGACCTGCGAGAGTTGCATCCTGTGGCTCAAGAGATGACAGGTTAGATAGAGAGGGCAGTAACAGGAGACCATTGCTCTCAGCAGAGCTGCACCCACCAAAAAAAGGGTCATTAATCAAAAAAGCCTGGCTATCATATATACAATGTACAAGCGCATAAAAGATAAGGTAGTTTAATGGCATTTCAGACATTGTATTTCAGACTGCTATTTATTAACTACAATGCAAAGAAGATATCTTAGAGATGTAAAATGTGAATTACAGAACGTTCTATTCATGTTCCTTATTAAAACTTTCTTCCTATATCTCTAAAATTGGGAGTATTTCAGGGCAAGACAAACATAGAAAAGGTAGATCAGATTTCAGAGGAAACCATCAGAAAAATCAGGAAACAAAACTTGTGAGCACCGAATGAAGGACGTAGGTTTGTTTAATACGGAGAAACTATGGACTATCCTGGGAGACACAGATGCAGTCTGAAAATATTTAGATGCTTTTGCAAAGGGGAAGCAAATGAACTGTTCTCATACACACTGGAGATAGGGCAAGGTCTGAGAAGCTTAAACTGGAGCAAAGAAAATTTAGGATAGATATTGAGCAAAATCTTCTAGCAGTCAGGAGAATTAAGAACTCAACACCCTGTGTAAGGAGACTGTGAAATCACTGTTGAGGATTTTAAAGACCAGATACAACCAATCTTTCTGAGAAATGAGATACTAAGGACCCTTGTTACCCTGTCACTGGGCATGACAGAGGGAAAATTAAGTGATTGCCCACAGTCCTTTCCAGCGTTTTTTGTAATTCTTCACTCAAGAGCATCCTTAGTAAAAAACTTCAGGCAAAAAGGCTTTCAGCCTCAGATGGGACTGCCCAAATGCTAGACGGTGCAGACTCTGCTCGTATTGACTGCCTTCTTCCTTTTTCAAAAGGAACTTGACTTTGCTAACAACCTCATTACTTTATTTGCTGCATTTCTACTATTGATCAGTTATTGCTGGCTGATTCAGCATAAGACATATACACCAAAATTCATTTGGAGTTCACAGACTTTCAGTTTACCAGAACACGTTTTCATCAATGGACAGCGTGCAAGAAAATCTTTTTTCTCTTAGTCTTTGCTTTTTAATCTTTTCCCACTTTCACCTCTTGTGGTATCACAGTTCAATGCATTTTTTATGAAGGTTTACTCTGGCTTTGTGTCTCCAGAGCCTGTTCCTGCATTCCTCAGGCAGGCAAGCTGAGCCACTAGGATTTAACAACATAATGTTTGCCTATTTCTTCTCTTCTGGAAAGAAACAGTTTGCTGACTTCCTTCCTTCCTTGCTTTCTGTACATTCCTTTTGTTGTACTTTTTCAGTTTGGGGAGGTCATTATATGAGGCAAAGTTATGTTAGCCAGTGTGCATTTCACAAAGGAGTTTCTCATGTCTTGACAGTACAGGTTATTATCAGTGTTAATTTAAGCAATCAGCTTCAACAAAAATGTTTTCAAGACATTTTTTCACACTGACTGCTTATCACTGGATGCTCTCTACATGGTCTATGTCTTTCTTGTGCCCAGGAATGGCACAGTCAACTCTGAAGGACAGGGTGCTCCAGTTGAGACCTTAGCTGAGGTACCTTTCTTTTTTAAAAAAGGACCAAATTATGTGCTATGGTTTGTTCTTATTTCTTTTTTCATTTTTTTTTTTCTAAAGGTAAAGTTTGAAGTCATTCAACTTTTACGGCTCTTAATGGGGGAATTTCTGACTATTGATATTTTTTTTCTAAAGTAGGAAATTAAAACCAAAACTATTGCTGTTCAAAAGATCACAGAAGTACTCAAAAATTGGTGTCTCCCTGACTGTATGCTGCCTGAGCTCCTGGGAGTCCTTGTTATTTCATTTTGCCAGGCCTGATTGTATCATACTTTATGGAGGGTTTTTTTTTTACAGTTACATTCCTCTTTATGTTGTAATCTCTACAGTGAAACAATTGTGTTCTGTCTCTGTGCTATGCCTAGCACAGTGGGATTACGCCCTATTTCAAGCCTTGAGAACTTATTGTACCATAGATAATGGTTGAAAAGAGATTGCGCTACTTGCATGACCCAGATACAATGTAAAAATAACCATGGAAATGACAACAGCTCTTTCTTGTGATTTCCATTTTTGTCTACTGGGCAAGTAAAACTCTTATTAATGAGAGTTTTAAAGGAAGAAGAATGGTTCTACTACTGATATTTTCATTCATAGTATTCACTGATCTGAAAAGTTTCAAAAGGTAGGTTAAGTAGTGAAGCAGAATAACACTCCCTAGAAAGGCCAAGAAACATGTTTTCCCTAAGAAGTAACCGGGACTGCAGTTTTCCCAGAATACCTGGTGCCACCCTAAGTTTGTGGCATTTTGTGGGATCGTGTGCCCCATTGTGCATAATTTCACTGTGACTAGTCTATTGTATGCAAACGGCTGTGAATCCCTCAGACATTTCAGTGTTATTTTTCTGTTAGTGATTACAGTCTTGGACCTGTGCCTGTCATTCATTATTCATTATTCAATGTGAAAAAAAAGTTTGTTGCAGGCACGAAAACAAGAACAACAGGATAGAGTAGCATAATGCATAATTAAAATGAAGAATTTCAGTCAACAAATTCAAAATCTAGTCCCATAGCAATGCTTCTGTATAAGCCCAGCAGTGCTGAGAAGAGAGGGCATTGAAGAGTTTTAGCAAACAGAAAATCAAAAGTGAAATAAAAGTCAAGATTTTTAATGAGCAATTTAACTATTTGTTTGCTCAATGACCCCAGCTTTTAAGCATTTGTAATACTGAAGGTATTGCAGGCTTTAGGAACATGTTCAACAACTAGAAACATATTTGTTTTTCCAAAACTCATATAAGTCTACATGAATGAATATTAACTAACTCATTAATTGCACACAATTAATTACAAATAATTACTTCTGACTGTTTTTTGCAGAGGTAGTTGAACTTGTCATTTTCAACATGTTGATTAAGAGATAGCACCATTCAGTAAAAGGAAAGGTGCAAGAACTTCCCTTAAGAGGGAAGAAGGAATAAGACAATTCAGTGATTCCACTAAATATGAACTCTTAGGAAAGATATTGCCTAGAAATGAATTTTCCTTTGACAGACACAAATGAAGAGAACTTACTACTTTGGAATGCTGAAGGATCATATATTAATATCATATTGAAAATCCAATATTAGAATTCGAAACATGAGTAGCCTGGGATGCTCTATTGCTTTAAGTCATAAAACTGTCACTGAGAGGATGTCTTTGTATATTGACCTACTTTTATACCCTGTTACCCAGAAGCATCCCTTACTTTTAGCATACTAATGTCTGAAGCAAAATGCAGCTGCAGACGTGATCTGAACAAATTTGATAAAAACAGACTGACATCTAGCTTCTCTCAATGTTTCCTCAGTGCAATTAAAATAAAAAGATTAAAAAAAATCAGCTTTTCTGTGATGCATCAAACATATTTTTGAGTTTTGATAATCCCAATTATGTGTGGCAGTTCACAAATTATAAATTCAGAGTATATCATAGAAAACTCAGGTAGCTGCAGTGAAGGCCAAAACTTCTATGGTTAACTGGAAAAAAAGATCTGCAATGAATCTGAATAGTAATTGTATTAAGAGGGCAATGCTCTCTGCTCCACAATTTGGATGAACAGGAAAGCAAATCTGTATATAAGGTTCCCAACTCGCATCACAAGCAGAGTATTGTGAAAGGATCTTTGCTATCATTGTTTTTATTAAGACTGGTTTTTAGGTTGTTATAGAAAACTCCAATAGTTCAGCATCTTCCCCCCAAAATCACCTGTAAAAACCGGAAAGATTCCTCCAGAAGCTAACCCTAGCCATCAAAAAAAAAAAAAAACCACCTTGTTGAGTTGAATTCATCAAGTATTTATTAATTTATTTGTGATTTATGAGGTCTGCTGTGACTTAACTTCCCAGTTAGACTGACTACTGTAGCACGAACTCATTGATGCATCACAAGGAAGAGATACTACTTTTCTCAGTAGTCTTGCATCTGGCTAGAAGAGCCACTGTCATTGCTGAACTACTGAGAAGATTCATCTGCCCTAAATGAGTCATCTAACAGTTATATATCTGAGTTTGTTACCCTTGGGTCCTTTTACATTTGGTGGAGAGAAATTCTAACCTCCAGAAGGTCATTTTATCTAGCCCTCATAAAGAAGACAGGACACATGCATTATGGAGCATCTCCCTTACGAAGATAGGCTGAGAAAGTTGGGGTTGTTCAGCCTGGAGAAGAGAAGGCTGTATGGAGACCTCATAGCAGCCTTCCAGTATCTGAAGGGGGGCTACAGGGGTGCTGGGGAGGGACTTCTCATGAGGAACTGCAGTAAGAGGACAAGGGGTAACGGGTTCAAACTTAAACAGGGGAAGTTTAGATTGGCTATGAGGAAGAAGTTCTTTACCGTGAGGGTGGTGAGGCAGTGAAATGCGTTGCCCAGGGAAGTTGTGAATGCTCCATCACTGGCGGTGTTCAAGGCTGGGTTGGACAGAGCCTTGGGTGGCATGGTTTAGTGTGAGGTGTCCCTGCCCCTGGCAGGAGGGTTGGAACTAGATGATCTTAAGGTCCTTTCCAACCCTAACTATTTTATGATTCTATGATTCCATCTGCTGAAAGCTCTTTCACTCTATTGACTAGAGTCAATAGAGTCAAGGCTGATTAGCAAGGTTTGGACATGTAACTGCTAGATTTTAGTTAGGACAGATGGATCCCAAACAAAGATTTTTTGCTTAACTACTAAACTTCTTAAAACTGGAGACGTCAACTCTGCAGGAGTTTTGTTGGCAGACCGTTAATGTGTATGCACAGTAGGTCACTAAGTTTTGCTTTGGGTTATGATGGGGGCAGCGGTGCCCCTCTAAAGATAATTAGTCAAGGAGTAAAACATAGTTTGCATAAGGAGAGAAAACTGAAACGACAGTGGCGTTTTTAGGCAGAATTCATGAAAGTGGCCAGAAGGGAACATCTCCATTTTCCTCCAGCTGATACCATCATATCCCTAAGACAACCAGTTCTTTCCACTTTTATGTATAAATATGCATATAACATTATAGTCTTTCTAGCTCTGTCTGCTTTCTCTAAGCAGTTTTTTGTAATTGCAGAATTTATGAGAATTTTGTATTTCATATTTCACAAAAACAAAAACTGCAGACTTACCTGTTTGGAGATACCAATTACCGAGAAATTCTAGAGGGCCACATGAAAGGAAGAAACTTAGAAAGAGGAGGAATTGTGTGGTTACAGCCCTGGGTTGTGTTTTGGCTTTATGATCAAAAGAAAATACCAGAAAAGTGACAGAAAGATGAAAAGGTTTCAGTTTTTAGGGGTTTGGATGGTTGGTTGGTTTGGTTTGGTTTTGGTTTGTTTTTTAAGAAATTAAACTATGACACATGCTGATGTCAAAATGTTTAACTCAGGATTTCTTGAAAAGAAGTATTTTGACTCCCCTCTCCCATTTTTATAACCCAAACTATTTGTTAATTCAATCCTAGTAGGTTCAGTTTCTCTGATTATATTTTTTAAATAAATTATGAGTTCAAGCAATGTTGCCCAGCTTTTTCTTTTCTTTTCTTTTCTTTTTTTTTCTTCAGATCCAGACTACTTGCTTATTTCAACTTTTCACATGAGGTAAATCATCTAAACTTAGGACCTGACCCTGTATGTTTCATTGCCCAATTTGAACTGTAAACCAAATAAATGGTGTGTATGTGACTTCCCATAGAATTCCCAAAGCTGCAACAAGCATGTCTGTGCAGGGAGAACTTCAGGGCTATAGCCTCATTAATTAAATGACATTTCAGAAGACTTTTTCTGTGATTTTGTTACTCAGCAGTTGTGTTCAAGTTCCTGAGTATATCATAACTCAGGCCTGTGAATGGTGAACCTCTGGTGCTTTTTGTCTTCATTGGACATTTACAGCTATACGAGGAAGACAGAACAAGCGCTGGCGGATCAGTAGAGTAGTAGCTTGCATTCATTTGCATCAGAATGTTTCTCAGCAGGGATGTAAGACAATAGGGAATCCAAATAGGAGATGAAAATATTAATAAAAAAAAGAACCAGGAGAGTACTGGAAACTTCAGATTGACCTTACCATGCTGAATTTCAGGAACTTTCATGCTGCATAAAATGTGACCATGGACACTTTTTAAAGGGTTTAACTAGAGCATATTTTTTATTAACGCATAAAAAGATGGAACAAATTGCATAACAATAGTGTTTAGAGAAGCTAAGGGGATACTTTTGTCATGTTAGTTAATTGAAATATGTTTCCCAAGTAGAAATGACTTTAGGAAGTGACACACACTGATCCAGTCACAAAGATTTTATATATGTACATGTTAATACTGAGAATGTTTTGGTCTTGTAGTGAATTAACTTTGCTAATCCACCAGAAGATTTGACTGTTTTCAGACAGATGATCTTTTATCTCAAGTGTTTTATCCACAGAATGAAAATTTCTTTAAAATTTCAGTCTTTGATTAGCAAGAATTTTTCACTTCATGTTTATAAGTTAGCTTGGCTACACTACAGTATTTCTAATTTTAAGCCAGCATGTGGCTTAACAAACTCAGTGACCTCTTTGAGCATGGCTAGAATGAGAGACTTGCAAAATGTGTCCTCTAAATTTGGCCTGCCTAGGTTATTGTGCTGAAGGGTATTGCTTGTCAGTACATCCTTTCTTGATGTTCAGACACAAACATATTGTACTTGAGGGATACTCCTAATATGAGCAATGCTGTCTTGAGTGATGATTGAAAGTCAGGTCCAATATTAATGCACAGCTGTAGTACATAAATGCCTGACAGAATTTAATGAATATGTTGTGGCTCTGAATCTTTTACCTTGACTTTGTTTTAATTCTCATGACTTGCAGTACCTCTGGAAACACAGTAAATGGCGGGATCTTACTTTGGGTTTTTTCCTGTGATACTTAAGGCACTATTTATGTTGATGTTATTTCACTGCAGAGAGAAATCTGGGGTTCCTGGTTAGTGTAACAATCAAAGGCAAGCTAATTCCTCCTGGAAGTATGTTGAGTTGAGGGCTTTTAACACTAGAGGGAAGCACATGTAAAGACACTAAGAACTGCGCAGCCTGCACTTGGGTAATATTTCAGATGAACGGCATTTTCTTTTACACAGATGAGGATTTGGGAGCCCTAATGACACAATGTGTCAAGCAGTAGTGTGGGATTGAGGAATCCTGAATCCTGTGACCAGCCTCCTGGGTGATTTCTGGCCAGGCATTTCCCCCCGTTATTTATTTAGACTGCTCATTCTTTCAGGGCAGCAGTTTTGACTGATTTCATAGGTGACAGCAACATCCAGTGCAGTCCCAGAAGCAAAAAGCTACAACTCTCTTGAGAATAAGGAACAATTTGAAAATTATTTGAGAATGGAAACACCTGTGGCTTGTCAGATGCAATTCCTATAGCTGTCAGCCTATGCAGGGTGGCCTGTTTTATGCGCAGGCACTGAGGGCAGTCCAAAATTCAGCTCTGGAGCCTTTCCAGCAGCATTAAGAACTTCAGCGTTGTTCCAGCTCCACTTTGGTATAGGGACACTCTAGAAACCTTTGAAACAGAGGGGAAACATTGCCAACTAAGAATGTTATAGGGATGTTTGTTCCGTGGTAGTTTTGATGAATTAGGTGTGCCTTCCCCTTAACAATAAATAGAAGTATTTAACCTCCTTTCTGGGAATAGATTTTACCCCATAAATGCTATTCTTCACTTCTGTTGGCAGATCATGAGTTGAGGATCTGCATATAAGTAAAGGCTCTTTTGGTGATCTTATGTTGGCTCATGGGGACCCTGATGCAATGCCCACTTCAGCTATAGGAGAGGGTCCCATAACTTACAGAATCATAGAATCACAGAATAGTTTGGGTTAGAAAGAACCTTGAAGCTCATCCAGTCCAACCCCCTTGCGATGTGCAGAGACATCTTCAACTAAATCAGGTTGCCCTGAATCACATTCAGACTGGCCTTGAATGTCTCCAGGGTTGGTGCATCCATCACCTCTCTGGGTAACCTGTTCCAGTGCTTTACCATCTTTATGGTTAAGAATTTTTTCCTCACATCCAGCCTGAATCTTCCCTCTTTTAGTTTAAAACCATCACCCCTTGTCCATCTGCAACAGCCCCTGGTAGAAAGTCTCTCCCCATCTTTCTCATAGGTCCCTTTATACATACTGAAAGGCTAAAAGAAGGTCTCACTGGAGCCTTCTCCAAGCTGACCAGCTGCAGTTCTCTCAGCCATTCCTAGACCATCCCGCTGATTATTTTTGTGTCTCTCCTCTGGATCCTCTCCAACAGATCCATGTCATTCCTATACTGAGATTTTGCTGTCTTCAGGCTGGAACAGTAACATATTCTGTTAAATTTTAATACACTGGCTTCACTTTACTACTTACATATCATGTGGGATTCTGTTAGGAAACAAATGTACATGTTACCACAGCACCACTCTGACTGATTCATTTTCGTAGCCCTCAGGTTTACTTCTTTTCACCTGCCAGCATGTCTGAATAATCTCCCCCCCAGTAACTGCCCTCTGAAAAGAAAGCAAAAGGGCAGGGGCAGAAATGTACAGTATTGGGCTATTTCAGGCCCATAGATAGTGCATCAGAAATCATCCAATCCTAACTATTCTATGATTCAGGCACAAGTGACTAAATCAACTTTTAACTCTACCTGTTGCAGTCTCATCCTACATGACAGCAGAGCCAAGGTCTGTAATTCAAGGGCAGCTGGAACTTACAATTCTCTACAGTCCTATCATGCTGAAGCAGTTCAAAAGCTTCTTGTACAATAAATACTTTTTAGTTCTCTTGAAGGCCATTTGGCCTCTTTTTTTTTTTTTCCTTCTTTTTTTTTTAGTTCCCACAAAGACAGTTTTTCTCTATTTTTCTTCTGCCTACAGATCCTCCTCACCATCACAGTGGTGAATAGCTGTGGTAAATACTAGGATCATTATTTATCTGAATGAGAAAACCAAGTGGGTGATAATTTCAGCAACCCAAATTAGAGGCGAAACTGAACACCCTTTTAATGGGAACAGTTTTCATATCTGTATTGTGGACACTAAATACTTGCACATGTCTAAAGGATTATTACTTTAACTGTTCATGAATTGTAGTTTAGCCAGAAAGTGTGAAGTGCGATCATTTCCTCTTTTTAAAGTCTAAAAGATTTTATGTGTCAAAGCAAATTTTGCTACCAAGAGTTACAACAACCATAAACGTATTGGCCTCAAATAGCCTAGAGAAGAAAATGCAAAAATCAAAACATGGGTATCCACTTAAAAACCAAATGCATGCAGCTGCATACTCAAAGAGAAAAGATGAGGAACCTGCGAAAATAGAAGAGCCTCTCTCAAATCTATTTTGGCCACAGGTACCAGCACTAGTGCAGATCAAACTATGAACAACTTCTTTCCTGTATCCTAGCACTGATGTACCACAGCTGGTCTTCAGCTTTCTAACAGTTTCTCTCAGAGCTGGTTTTGCCAGGCAGGTTTTACAGGCTGCAGTTTCTTTCTCCTACATCTAACATCTTTTTGTTATCCTTTTATGTATACCTAAAAGCATGGCAATGTCTGGCAGGAGGGAGGTCAGCTAACAGGTAAATCAATGCAATTGGGAAGAGGCAGGGAAGATGAAGAGAGGATTTTCCTCCCTTTATGCAAATTAATCCCTACTTTTTATTTATATATTTATTTATTCTATAAAAAATTTTGAAGGTTCCTATAGTCATGGAGGCTCCCTCCTCTCTTCTGACTTTTTGTGTCATGGTGTGCGATCCTCCCTCCTAATGATGCCTCTTCAGAGATACAGAGAAAGATTGCTCTCACCCTGCATATCCTCTGCCTTGAAGGTGAAGGTACTAACATGGAATTGGAGACATGTGGACGCAGTTAACCTCAGACTAAGAAGGCTCTTTCTCTGGAGAGATTTCAAGCAATGTGTCTTTCAAGCTCTGCCACCGTTCCCTTTGCTTTTTTCCAGTTACTGTTTTAATAGAGCACTTTGACAAGGATGCTGGTCTAAGATACATAACATTTCCATTTGAGCAGCTTGTACTCTCAATGAGAGTAGTAGGTTGCAAATCTGAACAGAAGGACTTGTCCTCTGCACTCGTGTAACTCACTGCAGAAGAGAGACACTTTTCATAGAATCGTAGAAATATTTACGTTGGAAAAGACCTTTAAGATCATCAAGTCCAACCGTAAACTTAACACTGCCAAGTCCACCGCTAAACCATGTTCCTAAGTACCACATATACAAGGCAGACTAGACCTTCTGTAGTTAATTTTTTCTCTATTGAAACTAACTGGGCAAGAATCTGAACAGTTATTTAAGAAGGACTGGAAAACAGCTCCTCCACATCCCCTCATCCAGGCCAACGTGAACCCACATTGAAAGTTGAGACATGAACTATTCAAATGGAATCCTACCCCTAATTTTCTCTTCCTGATTTAAAGATCAAAGATAGAAATGCACTGGAGGCAATAGGGTCATCTTCTGCTGGCTCCTGTCCTGATAGAATATGCCAGCTGGTGCTGCTTGGTGTACCAGCTCAGCCACAGAAGTATGGAACAAGGTGGATGCATTGCATGAACTGCCATGATTTCCAGAACAGAGTATCTTCCTGGAACACAAGGAAAATATTATGTTATGGAACTGGCCCAGTTCTTTGTTGTTCTAGTGTTAAGGAAAGCTCTTTAATATAGGGAGATCTAAGAAACTTATTTTGGCTGGACTTCTAGCAAAACAACAAAAAAATAAATAGCACCAAAAACCCAAACAAAAAAGAAATGGTAAAGCAATTCCTGCTTTCTTCTACCAGCTAGTATTCAGCTGCAGCCTTATTCAGCACAGCTGGTAGCATTTCTTCCAGCCAGAATAACCTGACTGTCTAGCACTGAGCACTCAGATTTCAATGCACTGCTTTTGATACAGCCCTGTTTGAGTAATGAGATAGCTTCTGGGAAACATATACGCTTTTTGTATCAGAGGGAACATCTGTAGATAACCCCTTCAAGTAAAAACTTCTTTTAGCTACCTTAGCAGGCAAATAAACTGTATGAACTGTCTGCCAGATGTGTGCAGTTGTGATGAATAGGTGCCACAGTTTATTCAGCTGTAGAACATAACCTTAGCAGTTGCTAGACTTCAGATTTATCAAGAAGAGAATCCCTTTGAGACAAAGCAAAAATTGATTTTATGAAGTGCATGGCACTAAGAGTTCATTTTAATCATAGTTTCTGTCCTTTCTGTGTATTGTTCCATTTTTTTCCCTTGCCCCTTATAAATATTGTAGTGATTGGTAATAATACTGAATTCTGATGAATGTTTATATCTAGCTATAAATTGAATTATTTTAGTAGATTAATTTCTAACCTACTAATTATGTGTGAAAGTATATGAAACTCTTTGATCATCCACATCTTTAACTGTACTGTAGCATGCTTGATCAGAAATTACATTAGGGTACAACAGCTGATAGATATGAAAAAGGAGGACAGACTGTCAAATTGATGAGTTTCATTCTTTAAATGTTGAAATAACTTAAGATAATGATAAGCAATAAATTAAAAAAGTGAATCCTTAAGATGGCATTTCTCCACTCTTCTATTTGTAATGCAATAATCAGCTATGATTCTTTGATGTCCAAGCTCTGATGTATCATTATAGCAGCATTAGGAAAAATTTCTTTAGTCTGGTTATTCTAACTTCTTCTACTGTCCTTAGAGCAGGCCTGAACTTTGCTTTTGATTTTCTGAAACCTAATATGGGTTGTATCTGTAGACCAGATCTGCAAATTACACTTGATCAGAATCTTTCATTTATCAGTTACTGACTGTCATGGGTTCAGCAGCAGCAGTTGTTTTTTTTCCTTCTTGGTAGCTGGTGCAGTGCTGTGTTTTTGATTTTGGGACTGGGAACAGCGCTGATAACACCAGTGTTTTCAGTTACTGCTTGGTAATGTTTTGGTCTGACCAAGGACTTTCTGAGTCTCATGCTATGCCAGGGAGGAGGGGAAGCCGGGAGGAAGCAGAGACAGGACACCTGACCCAAACTGACCAAAGAGGTTATTCCATACCACAGCACATCATGTCCAGGATGTGAAAACTGGAGAGCAGACACCTGGAAGGGTGTGGTGGTGGACAGGGGGTGCACGGCATGGTCAGGTTTTTGGTATTGGGGGGTTTGCTGCTGGAGGGTGCACTGGCTGGGTCGGGCTTGGTGAGCAGTTGTATTCTCTGTCCTTGTATTTCTCTTGTATTATTATTGATGGTAGCAGCAGTGGTTTGTGTTATACTTTAGGTGCTAAACTGTTCTTATCTCAACCTGTGCGAGTTGCGCTTTTTTTTTCGATTCTCCTCCCCATCCCCCCGGGACTGGGGGAAGAAAGAGAGGGGAGAGTGCGTGAGAAAATCTTCATGAGTTATTAGCCTGGGTGAGGCTTAAACCACGACACTGACGTAGAATTAGTGTAATTAGATGAAAATCAGGGCAATTAGATGTAACCCCCTCAAACCACCGCTCAGCTTTGTGTTGAGTCTTGAGTGTATTTTGGTTGAGGAGAGTACATTTACCCAGGCTAGGATGAGACCTTCAGGATCAGCTTTCTGCAGAAATGGGATCCAGGGACGGTGGTGTAATTTTCATGTGCAAGCAGGGAAATGATCACCAGGCTGAGCAGAGAGTCTTGGTGAAAGCAAGTGGTTAACCCAAGCCACCTTATTCTCTCAGGTGAATTATGCTGAAGAACAAACTTACCAAGATGATCTGTGGGTGACGAAAAAGGAAAGGCAGAGAGTGAAAAAGAGCAAGGCTGAACTTGAGAAGGATGGAGCAAAAGGGTAAAGGACCTGGAAGTGAAGTAGAATCAAAAGTAAGTGATATTGCTGGATCCAAAACCATAGGCAAAAGAAGTTTTGATGAGTAGAAGATGAGAGGAAGGCCAAAAATATTAACCATGTTGACAGTTTGAACCATATATTCAGATTAAGTTCCTGCACTTTCTTGCAGCCTGATTTCTTTCTGAACTGTCTTTTCTCTTTCCTCCCCTCTTGCTTTCAAATAAGCTCAGTTGAAAGAGTTGAGAATGAGGACTCAGTGAGATGAAACTGGAAGAGCTGTGAAGCTACAGCCAGTAAAAGTATAAATGAAAAACTATATGCCAGCACAGTATATATAATATCCTCAAAGAAGTTGTACATTAATACAGAAAGATCAGCATCTGCAGAATAGCTTTCTGCACATTTATCTCAATTTCTTATAATATTTTTCTATCCTGCTGCTCACAAGAAATGAGCCTCAGTAACTGCAACTTTTGCTGTGGAAGGGTTTTTAAGTAGTCATTGAAAAGGGGAAATAGTACTGACAAGGGATGAATCTTAGTGATTGTAGTTCATGCAAGAACTGACATCTATAATACCTCAAAGCTGCACAAAACTTTTAATAGGTCTTTGTAGTGTTCTGTTTGTCAAAGTATTCTCCATAGTGAAATGAAGCTAAGATGATTATATCATTGACACTCTTAAGACAAAGTGACCTCTGATCTATTTTTATCTTTCAACAGATTTTGTTTATTTTATAAAGAACTTACTTAGGTGCATGATATAAAATTGGCAATAGAGACTTCCCAGTATAGAAAAATTTAATATCTTTGAGTTAATTCTATAATTTATTCATTCATTCCTGCAGAAATAATAAGCTGGATGTGAAGAATAAGTTATGGCATTTGGAATTGTTTGAATTGTTATTCTCCACAGAATCAAATATTTTGTGCAGTATATGACTAATTTAAATGTAGCCATGGCAAGTTCTACTGAAGTATATTCATGAACATATAGAAATATAAAACATGGCCAGATCATGAAGCCTGAAAAACAACAATTACTTCCAACTCCTAATACTAATTACAGATAGGCTTAATTAATTTAAATGACACATGGAATTCAGCTCAACTGGTATTAGTTATTTAAAGGTCTAAGCAAGTCACCTAGATCCTCTTTATAATCACAACCAAGAGAAAGTATCCAAGCGAAAAGACTTTTTTTTAACTGCTACTCTCCCTCGTTAACTACAGTGGGAACAGTGTAACTTGTTCAGATTAAACAAATTGGTTGGTAGGTCTAAATGGTACGTGGTCTTAAGAAAAATGAACATGTTGAATACCTACCAGAAATTAGCTTAAACAAAAGACTTGGATATGTTAGTCCAAGACAGTGAGACAATACTGCAAAGGAGTTATATGACCCTTTGATCTTAGTTTAACCAGGATTTCAAAAGTTTGGCATTTAAGCAGGAGAGGTCACGCTGAATTCAGTTAGATATTGTCTTGGTTTAAGCCTCTAACCCACACAGTTTTCTCACTCACTCTCCCTCTTTCTTACCCCAGTCCGGGGGGAATGGAGAGGAGAATCGAAAGAATGCAACTCCCACAGGTTGAGGTAAGAACAGTTTAGTAACTAAGGTATAACACAAATCACTACTGCTACCAACAGTAATAATAGAAAAGGAATACAAGGAAAGAGAATACAACTGCTCACCAAGCCCAACCCAGCCAGTTCACCCCCAACAATGAACCCCCCAATGCACAACCATAACCTCCCGGGTCTCTGCCCTCCAGTTTTACGTCCTGGACCTGACGTGCTGTGGTATGGAATAACCTCTTTGGTCAGTTTGGGTCAGGTATCCTGTCTCTGCTTCCTCCTGGCTCCCCCTCCTCCCTGGCATAGCATGAGGCTCAGAAAGTCCTTGGTCAGACCAAAGCATCACCAAGCAGTAACTGAAAACACTGGTGTTATCAGTGCTGCTCCCAGGCCGAAAGTCAAAAACACCGTGCTGCACCAGCTACCAAGAAGGAGAAAAATGACTGCTGCTGCTGAACTTAGGACAGGTACTTGTGACAGTGTTTGCAGAATAGGCGTGTGACAGAATAAGTGTCAGCAAGAGCATAACATGGGGAATGTCTTGGGCTCTCACTTAAGCCTTATTTACAGTAGAATGACTTGAGGCAGTACCGAAAAAAAATCAAAGACTTTTTTCACTTTGCAAGGCACAACTGCTTTAGAATCAGACAGCACGTTTCATTGCTAGAGAGGTTTCTGAGGGCTTCCGACCTTCTCATCCTTTCCTGGTGAAATCTTTAGCTGCAGGTGTCTAAATGATAAAGGGGATAAATTCTCCAGAATCTTTAACTGGAAAATATTTTATTTTTAAACCATGACACTCCCCATCTCCCCTTTCCCAGATAGGGCACACTGGGGAACTTCTTTTTGATATTAGACTATTTAGGTCCAAAAATCAACTATGCAACAGGCCATCCAGCCAGCAAACCTGCTTACACAAAACAAAGCTTTGGTCAAGAAAATACAGAGCTGAGCTGTTCCTAATGATATTAGGAAATGTACTGTTCTGAAGTGCTCTTCTTGCTTATGTAGGTCAACTAGTATTAAACCCTAAAATGAAATATATGCATTTTTACAAGTAGAGGAAAAACTTAACCAATCAATTTTCTTTTACCCAAAAAACAAAAAGGAGGGAAATGGGCACTAAATAGAAATTTGGGCAGTAATAGCTGCAGGTTACAGAGATTGATTGCCCTCTCGGTAATTAAAATCACATAATAGGCTTTCAGTCACCACAAACGCAATTATTCAGACTGCAGCAAGTGCACATTAAAGGCATGATAAAGTTTTTAGGTGACAATTGAATGCAGTGCTAAGGAACCTTTCCCTCCAAAATGGATGCAATTAAAGCCCTCTGGGTAGTTATTTTCTCTTCACCAGTGGAATGAAATAAAAAATGAAATTTCATTTAGTTTCTACAAATTTTATATTTTGGTTTAGTTTATCTTTGTCAAACCAGAAAAAAAAAAGGAAAAAAAAAAAAAAGGAAAAAAAGAAAGGAAAAAAAATGGTCACATGTTTACAGAAGCATTACATTGAACACGAACAGAATATTTGATTATCACTTTAGGACAAAAAATGAAATGAAGAGTGAGAAGTAATTATTGTTTGGCCATTGACCTTCTTTTACCTGCTTTCTAGGGGTTAGCAAAATGCTCAGGAAGGCCAGAGGCTCATGCTCATTTCTGTGAGCAGATTTGAACCAATATATATCAGGAGGCATCCCTAAATACATACCGTGCTGGCATAAATACCATCATCCTACAGTGGGATGTCCTTATGCTGTCTTGTTGGTCATATATGCTGTTTTATATTAATTTTGGAAGACTCACTGGAGCAGGGACACGAAAGTGTCCTACATCCTATGAGAATGTCCAGAAGATCAAGCCAGGTAGTGAAATAATTCACTTATTCACATGATGGTTCAATGAATTTCAAGTAGTTTATGCTGAGCACAGCAATTCTAACCTACTGATTGAACTTTATTGGTGCCTGTCAGATGTGAGGACAGATCCCTTCACTAAAAAAACACTTGATCCCTTGTCCCTCCTGAGGTGAACAAGTGTCTAGGCTAGTGGATAAAAAGGAATGCTAGTAACACCATTCCCTCAGATACATTTGTTTGGTTACAAATACTTGGAGAAATTGGACAGAGTTAATGAAGAATTTCTAGTTGGAAAAAATATTTTTTTTCAATGCAGATTTAGTCACAAAAATTGAAAGCAAACAGGAAACACTAAATTGAATACAGTATCTCTGGCTTTGTCTGTGTTAAAAAATGCTTCGTTTCGGCCTACATCTTGCTAAATGATTCACATCATTCCGTATGAGCCTTCCTCTCTTCACTGTTAAAGATCACTCCTTCAGTGTTGCGCAACATCAATACACTGTATCAGCAATTATTTTCTATATGACTCCAGACCAGCACTGAAAATGTCCACATTTGTTTAACAGTGCAGGACCAAATACTGTCCCATGCAGAACCCCTGAGACATACACTTCTATGAAATATTCTCACCTCAATATGCTTTAGATTCCTATGCCTGAATTCTATTTAAAACTTTGTCAGTGGCCTAAAAAACTGTCTTCCAAGCAGATAAATCCCCATAAGACAAACCTTTCTCACCAGGAACTGATCAGCAGAGCTTGCTAGACAGCTAAATACAGAGGAAAAGGGCAAGAATCTACTCAACTATGTTAGAAAAGTGGCTCCTGTATTTAATTCCTGGACCATATGGATGAAGCAGTAGGAGAGAAGCTGTGCTGCTGTTAACCATGCCATGACAGTTTTTCCTTTCTCTCTCCATTTACTGTCACTTTGGTCTCAGTAATCACAAAATTGTATGGGGCAGGGGGGAACTCCACACACTTGCTATTCTAGTGAGTTAGTTCTATTTCTGTTGAACTGCCAGAGTGCAGAAGGGAGACAGTAGAGGCCATTTCAATTCCTTGTTCTGGTACATGGCAACCCCCTGCAGCATTATTCAGCTTTCCTGTAAAGGTGCTTTCTTCTGGTGCTGTGCAGAGGAAGACACATCCTTCTGACATGTTTGCATGGTGTCACTGAAACCCAAAGAAGTCCACATAAGAGACAAGGCTGTTCTTAACTCACAGTGTGAGATTTCTCTGTTTCCTGTTGATTTTTATTACTTTTTTTTTTAATTTGCCTCAGGTTTGCAATGCAAATGTGAAATCCCAGAGACTCACAAGATCTGTGAGAATGTATCCAAACTGACAGGAGAGACGACATTGCCCTCTGGGAATTCCTAGCTTTGTTGCACACATTACAGTGTATATTACGGGTAAACAAGAGAGAGCTTTTAGATTTTAAATTAGAGTTTTGTAGGGCCAGTGAGAACTCTTGTCATGTTCTGAAGTGCCATAAGAAGTGAGTTACTTGGTTACTTCGGGAGTTTTACTCTTTAATGAAGCAGCAGAGAACCCAGCTACCAAGACAGAAATCACTCAAAAGAGGGAAAATCTTATTTCCACTGACTTTCCGTATCACATTCACTGAACGACAGTGATGGAACCAGCAAGGCATGTGTTGAATGTCTGTCCAAAATACATGTTCCGTATGCTTTCACTGAGGTTATTTTGAGAAGTTTTAATTTTTTATATTTTTCATGAGCAGTTGTTGCTAATAAAGAAAAAAGCACTAATGTCAGAGAGTTTCTGCCAGAGGCAAGTTAATTTTTGCAATGCATTTCCTCAAATTCTAGAAGGTGACAGTTTTCATTGTTTAAAGAACAAGTGTCAGTGTAAGAAATCAAAAAGGAAAATACAATTATGCTGTTTTTAACCACCTTTTGACATGTATTTCCTTACTGATTAGATCCACAGGGATATGCATCCCTCCTTCACACTTTTCAGACTCAGAACTGGCAGGTAACAGATCCTGGTTGCTACTGTCTTCGTTTGATATCTGGATTGCATCCTGGTTTTGTTTCTCTGTGCAGCTACTTGATCCACAGGACAGAGAAAAGGAATGCTACCACCCTTCTCTCACTATCATTCCCCATGCTGAGAGCCTGCAGATGTCAGCCATCTGTCTGTCCCCCCAGCACAGCAAACTGGAGGCTGTAGCCCAAAGTGCTCTGAGGTGGGCAGGACTGCTGCCACCAGCAGCAAGCTGTAGGCAGAAGGCTTTGGTCTCCCAAATTGGTCTCAAAAAGAATGTATTTTATACAAATTATTTGGTGCAAAAATATATTGCATGGCTCAAGTTACTGTCACAAAATAAAACAGGTGGAGACAAGGGACTATATGTGAATCGTATACTAGCGCAGATCAGTGCAGTAGAAGCTTGAAGTTTGGATGCAACAGAACCAAGGAAAACAGTTGTTCTGGAGCCAAGGAAGGACATCGTTCTGGTGAGATTGTTGCTTATATTAATAAAAGGAACAAGGAGTCCACTCATGGTCTGCAATGAGATGTGACATGCTGGTCCTGCCTCAGAGGCTGCAGGAACAAGGAATGGGTCCTCTCTTCATTTCATATGTCCACAGAGTCAGGGAACACAAGAGGGAAAGTGCCACTGACTTTAGCCAGGAAGACCTTTATGAAAATCAGTCACACTATAGATTTCATATTTAACCCTCTGACTAGGAGGTGAAAGTCTCCAGCCATGGCTTGGCCCCAGGTCCATTGACTCTTGCCCCTGCCTCACCTGTGCTCCAAGCATGTGTTACCTGGCCAAAAAACTGATGAATACACATCCCTAACCAGCCTGGTTGGGCTCCCTTCCCTTCTGCTGCCCTCTTGGTTGTCTGTGCTGTGCCATTAACAAGAAAATGGTACTTCCATTGATACCTTCCCTGCTTTAGGGTCTGCCTCTTCACACTGCCCACAGCATGGTGCAGAACAGATCTGATTTTTTGGTGTTTCAAATGCCCAAATAGCTAGAGCTTGGGCTACCACATATAAATGTTTTTACATTGTATATAATATATTGATTTATCATTGGGTATTTCTTAGCAGAACCAAACTGGACAGCAGTATTTGTCATGGGTAAGAATTATTGACAACACTAGGACCAGTCATAGAAGTTTTCACATTGGAGCTTTGTCATGGTTTAAGCCCAGTCAGCCACGTAGTTCTTTCACTCACTCCCCCCTCTTTCTTTCCCCCACTCCTGGAGGGATGGGGAGGAGAATCAAAAGAATGCAACTCCTACAGTTTGAGATGAGAACAGTCCAGTAACGAAAATATAACACAAATCCACTACTGCTGTCACCAATAATAATACTGTTCCCAGGCCGAAAGTCAAAAGCACAGTGCTGCACCAGCTACTAAGAAGGAGAAAAATGACTGCTACTGCTTAACTCAGGACAAGCTTGGACAGTTTTCAAGGTCTGGTTATGCAGCACTCTCTGCATATTATATGCTGTCATCTATTACAGAAAACAGCCAGTCCATGGGGATAACACTTACTGCTACTTTTTGAAGATCAGAAAAGCTAGATTGACATTATGTTTTGAAGCAAAACCGTAACAATTTCTAATGCATTACCTAAGAAGTGTGTTGCCAAGCATACAATTTCTTACCTCTGTTCCCTAACAATAACAGTGTTGCTATTTGTATAATCAAGAAAAAAGGGAAGTCACAGAAAAACAGACACTAGCAAAAATTGTAAAAATTATTGTGTTTCATATGAGGTAAATTCTGTCTGTTCTGAGCAATAAAGTCCCATTGTCAATGGAATGATAGTATTTTAGAAATGCCATAAATGTGAACATGCTGAAAGCAGGAAGTTTAAAATACTGCTGTGTGCTTAAGTACTAAACAATTGCAGCAAACCTGCCAAGGTGCCGCACTTCAGAGTAGCTGGATAACATTGAGCAAAGCCAAAGCAATAAAGCCAAATGTTCCGTATTGATACTTCAAACTTTACATGTATTTATGTCAACACACACAGAACAGCACCTCATCCATAGTAATGAATTTAGAGAATATGGGAAACCTATACTGGATACAAGTGATGCTTTAAAAACAATCATAAAAATGAGAACCAAAACCAAATCCTATCTGTCCATAGAGACAGAAAATACGACAACTTTTATAGGATTACTAAATTAATAGGTGATTCAAATTTTTTTCATTGTTATTTTATTCTCACTTGCTACCTTTCTCTCTTTTACTGTCAGTAGGCAGCCAGGCCAGGAAGGGAAGGTGTTCTTCACGTGGAATTGAGCTGAGCTGTGAAAACATTGTGTAAATCTGCACACTTGCTCCTTTCCTACATTGATGAGCTTGAGATAGCTGGTAATTTTCCTTAGTTTCACAGACAGTGGGATTTTTTTTCTCTCTGTTTACCTTTAAAGAGGAGAAACTCTCTGGGTTTTTTAGATAATCTTAGCCTCCATACAATTCAGTGGGGAGAAATCTCTAAAGCCATGCCTTAGTAATGATAACACGGCATAGCACAGTATTGTCTTCTTCCACAGAAAGAGGTACAAGTCTCAACTTCATAGGAACCAGGAGGGTGAAAGCAATATTTATTGAGCCAAAGAGCTGAAAACATGAGCTGAATTCAGCTATGCTTTTTGGCAGCCCGTTAATGCAGTCATCTCAGCTTTGGTAACATACCATGATCTGAGCAGACAGGTAAAAATTGTTTGGCACATTTGCTTAGGATTGATCAACCCTACTGGTAAGGCACATGTTTATTTTGCAGGAGAAAATAACAGCCTTGATGGATTAGCTGAAAGCAGACTTCAGGCAGTGTCCTCTAAAGGGCTTCAGGTCAGCTTATAGGTGTTAACAAACACTGTGCTAGGCAAGGTCTGTTTTGAAAGGCTCCACAGGGGATGTTATGGAACTTTAATATAATATAAATAATATTGCAAAGTTCAGTTACAACATAGGCAGAACCCCTCAGCATCAGTGCTATTACAACCTGATTGCTAATTATCTATTTTATGGGCTTGCTATGATCACAATGTGGCACATAGCTCTTGCGGTCCTTGGTCTATACCCACTGCATCTGTTGCTCATTGCACAGTCTCCAGCGTGCTGGGACCTGATTATACTCATGTTATCTGTCAAATGGCAATAACTGTATTTACCCTCTTGCCTGCTAGGTATTATGAAGATTAATGGATGTCTGGGCAATGCTTTCAACATACAAGCCTGCTAGGAGTTATCACTGTTGCCCATTTTGAATTCCCGATATATAGTACACTGGCTTCAGGTAACAAGCACATTTTTATTTTTATATTTCATGTTGTTGTCTCCTTTGCAGATGTTCCAAAATTTGGATCATGAAGCAATATGGAAATCTCATGTGTTACTGGCTGTTCAATAAACTGAAGGTATTTCTTTGGTCAGTGGTCAAAGTTATGCAAGCGCTTTTCATCCTGTAGGTAGAACTGCCTTTCTTTGAAAACCCAAATTTCCTAATGGGTTGAGGGAATTCTATTAGAACTTTACATGAAGAAGGAAATGTTTGAATGTCTTTCCTCTATTGTGATTTTAAGTTAAAAACATTTCAAAGTATAAAATAAAACTGATAATTTCTATGGAGAAGTACTGGGAAGTGACTGCTCTTGAGAAGGGTAAGTTGTAGTCTTTTCTAAGAACATAAAGAAAATAGGACATTAACCATGGAGCTCATGTCACACAGAGAAGTGTCTTTCAGTGAGAGATGACCAGTTTAAAGACAACTGTTAGGGAGGCTAGTATGGAAAAGTACAATGAACAAAAAAGCAAGAACATTAGCCTAGAAGGGTTTCACTTCCACTTGATTTGGTCTTAAGCTATTGAATCTTCATAATAATGGAGGTGATTAAAAAAAAGGAAAATAGAGGTTTTATTTTTTTTTTCTGTTATGTGAATAATGATCTTTAGCATGGTGCTCAGCTGCTTGCTAACCTTCAGTTGCTACAGCAGATTAAAGCTGGTTTTGGAATTGCATAGGTGGTTTGAGTGGTCTGTTAAACAAGGAATAACCTTGGAAGAGTCCTTGCCATTGAATCCTCCCTTTTGCACCAGTAACAATGTCTCATGCATCATCTGGCTTTTACTGTAAAAATATATCAGACCAGGGGCTGTGATAAATACAAGCAAAGGTCCATCTTGCTCAGCATCCTATCTCTGAAAATAGCTGAAAACAGATGACCAAGGAGGACTGCAGAAAAGGAGAGGCATATAGTAATGCTTTTCAGGAAGTTTCCAAGGACCAGGGACCTGTCCTTAGGGCATTTCTAAGTCAACATCCTTAGAATTGTCTTTAGTAGATGTGAGCTGAATCCATGTGATCATGTCTGCAACCCCTGGCTGCACTGCATTAAACTTGTCTTGAGTTAGTCCTCACATCTCTGAGTAAATGTTTATTCAGTGGTCATCTACTTGCAATATGACATAATAAATGGGATTCTTTGAATTTGCTGATTCTGTAATGATAATTCAGCGTTAAACATTCATGAAAGTTCTAGATAGACCACGGCAGGGCCACATTAATGAAAAGGTATGCTGATATATGCTTGCCATCTCGAAAATGAGGAATTTTCTAAAAAGTATTGAAAAATAAGTACTGCAGAAGAAAAATAGATTATCAGAATAATTTTAAACTTATTTATTCATTTATTGGTATAACCAAGAGGAACATATTTTGATCAGTTCCCTATCCATTTCTCTCATGTGTTGTGTTATGTCATTTACTCTCTGACTTTGTAAAAGAGCTGTCTTGAAAACTTTGATCGAAGTAATTATCACTAATATAAAAATTCAGAAGTATTTGCCTTCATTATGTGTCCCCATAACCCTTTTGGATCCTCAGCTTCCACAAGGTAGTAAAAATAAACATTCAGTAGTAAACATCGACAATAAGAGATTGTTATTTTATTCTGCTTTACATATTAATCTCCTCATGAAGGATTCAGTGCTGTTTCTGCTTCAGCTAACAGCAGGATTAGTCCCAGAAGATTTAATTTACTTTTTCTTTTTTTGTTATTTAGTTTTGTGATCCAAGTATAACTCTGGAAATGGGGCTACTAAAGAAAACAAATATTACATTTTAGATAAATTTATTCTCTATCCAGATCATGTAAATCTAAGCTGACGAGATTAAGTAAATTGTAAGCAATCTATGTTCTTGGTAATGGACATAAAATGCTATTTATCAGTCACTGTGCTGCCAAAATGTGGTACAATGCCAAAAAGGGTGTATATATTGCTATTTGTAGTGCCATTAAAATGTAAATTAAGGAATCAATCATGGTTTGTTGTACAATTCATAATTTAGATGAAGCTTGTGGTACTGTTTGATGCTGCAGATTCAAGTTTGGCAGTCTGAAGAGGACAACACATTTTTTATCAAATATTGCTCGGCTATGATGCTGTAAGCGAAATTTACAAAGCATATTTTAAAGTGTAATAAAATGCAGACGTGCCCTAGATAGTCACTAATCTGTTACTTAGGCATTAAATAAAGTCATGGCCACTTGGGATAGTTTCTTTTATAGTTCCATCTTCATAATATCTCAGGACTTTCTAGTTGTTGATTAAGCAACATGACAAGCATCTGTTTCATGTGGTTAATTCTCTTCCTCATCCTTTCAGGAATGCAGAATCAGCACTGATTTTTGATAAGGGTTTATGTCTTAAATATACACCCAGTTGAAGTACGTGCCTTGCCTTTGGAGGACATGAACACAGGAATGTTAGTTCTGTCACTCAAGAACATAAGAAATAAGTGGCAAACTACAGAATTTTATAACCACACTTGCTATTGGACCTGATACATAACAGGCTTGATCTGACATAGATACAAATGTTAGGCTTCTCATTAAAGCAAAAACACCTGGGAAAACACATGAGAAAAGAGAGTTATGAATATTTAATTACATGTGTTTTCCAAATCATCATTTTCATTGTTACTATGGAGTCTTTTTATTTAGCATTTTTCTTCAATAGTGCTGATACTTTGGAAAAAAAGAAACAACCCAAACCACTTTTGCTCTCCTCAGACTTTCAGGGAGATATAGCTTAACACCTGCCACATTAATTCCATGTTATCTCCTACAGTAAGATGGGGAAGGTGTTGAAACTGTTTAGTAGAAGACGAGTTCTACTTTTTTGCTATGACTCTTAGAAAACTTCTAATTTCCATGAATTTGTTGGCAGGGACGCTCTAGACATAGCTCTCACTTCTGACATGACTTATCCCTTAGATTTTGGGGGTGTTTTTTTTTGATCCTTGTAATTTAGTTGCTTCATATATTTATAGAAACAATAAATTGCCTTCTCAGGCTTCAATTTGCCATGCTTAGATTCTGTAGAAACTCAGCCCTATGTTCCTTCTCTCTGTCTCTTTTGGTTGGACTTCGTATTTCTTTGAAGTAGGGTATCAGACAAGTTCTTGATATTTTAGGCAAGGGTTAACAATGCCTTGTACAATGGGCAAATATCAGCAGTTTTACAGTTCTACTACAAACCGCTCTTCTAAAACATCGTACAGTCACTTTTACATTACACTGGCCATAGATTACTGAGTTATTCCTGAGTTCAAAACCACTCAAACCATCCTTCATTGCTGTTACCACATGAAGAACTCCCAATTTGCTGTTGTTTTTCTTAACAGCTCAGAACTGATATTGCTAGTTAATTTTACACCATTTCATTCCTTTATATTTTCTACTCCTTTAATTGTGTCTCAACATTTCCCTGCCTTGATGCTATGTTCAGTGTTGTACCAGGGATGGATTTCATGAGCGTGGACTGCAGTGTTTTATGGTCAATAACGTAAACAGCTCCTGGTGAACTGCACTGGTTACCTCTTTACCCCGAAATATCCTTCCCTATCCATTTTCATTTATTGTTTATGCCATTCTCTTCCCTGGCATGACAGGACCGTGAGTCAGCTACAGCTTTGTTGAGGTAAGCAAGACCTTCTTGTTGCAAACTGCTCCAAGAAGGTCACAAATTTTCAAACAAAGAAATCAGCTTTAATCAGAATATGAAGAATTAGCTTCTGAAACAGAAAAAAATCAATGTTGCTAGGCAAGATACAGTAGCAAACAACGCTAATTGATATTTTCCTCCTGCCCACTTGATTCTTGCAGAAAGATCTTTCTTTCTGTGTTTACCCTTAGCTACCTCAATGACTTCTGAGTTGCAGCAAATTTCCCAGTCATCTTTGGCTGACAGTCATCAAACTCCTGTCCCCACTGAGACTTATCTGTGCTTTCTTGTCCTTACAAGAACATTTGAGTTTCTCTCCTTGATCTCCAGCTCCCAGTCCTGTGTATTTTCTCTCTCCTTTCTTGGCCCATCACTCATGGCAGTCTCTCAAAGCTACTGACCGTCAGGCATGTCTATTTGCCTCCATAAGAAGCAACAAGTCTCAGCTCTTTCCAGGTGTTGCTTTTCATATACTCACTCTTTTAACAAACTATAACTTAATTGAAGAACAAATAATTAAAATAAATCATATGCTGCTTAAAATATATCCCCTATGGTTCCTTTATTAATTGCTGTATTTGCCAGATTAACTAATATTTACAGAATATAAAAATATTTACTGAAATCCAGATAAATGAGATATGCTTCACTTAGTTTTGCCAAATACCATCAAAGAACACTTACAGGTCAATCTGTCAAGAAGTCGTAATAAATCATGATACATTTCATCTCATCTACAGCTGAGTTTTCACTTATCCATTCCTTCCAAGTCAGTTCTCCAGGTTGCTATGTTGGAATTTAGACTGAGATGCTTGAAATTGCTCACATCACTTTCCTAAATATAGATACCTGATTTCCTGTCTTCAATTATACAGAAGGACTTGATAAAATTCTTGATTTGGTATTTCCAAATTCTGTACCAGTTCTGAGGAAATATCTCACTACTTGACCTAAGTTCTGTAAGCTTTTTCTCTACTGCAGTAGTGACAATTTCTAGCTTTAAATATGCATTCTCATTATCTGGTTTCAATAGGCATTAGTTTTCTACATCATCAGTCTTGAAAGCTAACCAGAGTATATTTAAGTTTGGATCACCCCAACGTATCTTTCTCTATCTCTTTAGTATTCTTGTGTTTTGTTATATATATATATATATATTTATATGGCTGGACAAATATTATCTCTGCTCTATGTCAGAAAGCTGAATTCAGTTTGATTTTTTTTTTTGGTCATTTGCACAACAAAAGTTGCCTAATTTGATGCCCAACATAGAGATTTCTTTGCTTTTTACTATTCTCTTCTTATTTTTATTATCGTTTTTATTCTTAGGCTTCTTTTCTCTTTAGTATTCTACTGGATCAGACAGATTTTCATCCAAGGTTCTCATTTGTTGGGGAATACAGACTCATGAACAAGCTAGCTCCTTTGATACGAAGAAAGCCCATTTTCAAGGTTTTCTGTGTGCCTTCATCCATATGATTTTACTATGAAGTTTAACTTTTCAGCACTTGGTTATTCAAAGTGTTCTTAGATACAGACCTGTGTTTTTATTGTTAGATTTCTTTGAACACAAATAACCCATCACTTCTTAACCCAAGACTATTTTCTACAACAAGCTTCTGATTTTTTTTGTTTCTTGATAAAATCGAGTCTAAACAGCATCCTTTTTCTTGTTTCAGTGGCTATGTAATAAAGAACTCTGACAACTATTACACCCAGGAAAATATTTTCCAAGCTGTTTCTACTAATGTCCTCTGTGGAAAAATTCTGGGTAATAATTCTGTCTCTAATAACATTACAGATTTCATACCTGTATCCAAAACACACCGAGAGTTTCTCTACCAGACTGCTGGCATCAGTCCAGTGGAAGCTGGTTTACCATCTTTGTTTTATGTCCTTGTAAAAAATACACCTTATCAGACAAAATGTGAAATAATTTTGTCCCCACTTAAAGACATTTTACCTGAACTGAATACATTATTTGGCTTTGGGATGCTATATAGAGCTTTGACTAACTCTGGACTCTGCATCCCAAAGAAAAATTATTAATTTATGTCCATCATAGTTATTTCATGTCTGAAACAGGTTGTTACAGTGGGAAAAGATGCATCCTGCATCTCAGCAATAATGATGGCAGATACCTGGTTTTCCTCACATTGCTGGACTAATGCCAACTTGAGACTCACTGCATCAATGATGAGTAACAATATTAAGGGATAAACCATAATTCTGAGTTGGGCAAATCTTAAGATTTTAGTAGATGTTTGTGTAAAGAATAGATGCAGAAATTTCCTTTGCATTTTAATAAGCTAAGAACACTTCTGTATGTGACTATGTAATGAGTGGGAAGACCAGAATGAATTAGGGAGTGAGGGGGAGAGAAAACAAATGTAAATAACATTGAACTTTATATTGCTGATTGCCTAGTATTGAGCCCTAACAGCATGTGAGGCAATATTTGTCTCTCATCTAATTAAAGATGAATCAAAACAAAATCCCATTTTCTTACTCATCCAAAAACATTGATTTTACACACGATTACTCTCCTTTAGAGTAGTTTTACCATTAATTTTCATTATGGTGAAGTTGTGCCAGAAGTTTAAGTTGATCTAAGTTCACATCACTACCAAAGAGCTGACCCCTGCCCGTAACAGTTAAAAACCATCCACATACCATCAGCTCTTACCTTATGGTCTCATTAGTGCCCATGTATTCTGGGTGGACCTTATCCAGCTGAAATGTATTTCACTCAGTAAATTATGGATAAATCTGAAGTCTCTGACTGGGTTCATCTCGTACCCACATGAATGCTATAGCCAGCGGCTTCTAGCCGACACCAAGGAAAAGGTGTGGGTCAGCTTAATCTGATTTTACAAATGAGTTTTCAGAAAAGAATTATATAGAAGCAGGATACCTCTACCTCTGCTACAGTCCTATGCTTAACAATTAGGCCCAATATAATAGTCTATAAACATGCAAATACAGTGTATGGTGAAGGTTGTATTTGGCTAACTGTGATTGTGTTGTTTTAAAGGAAGATTCTCTACCACTTTGTGAACAAGTAAATAGTTTACATACTGTAGCATCTGTGATACATGAGGATACTGCTAGGCATTAGTTTCACAAAACCCCAAAACTGAACAATTTTGAAAGGACACTCTGGGTTTCTTTTCATGACATTTTTTGCCATCCAAATGGAGCTTTATAAACCAAAACAATCTGAGGTGTATGACCATCACCAACCAATATATATGTTTTTCAGGATGCATACTCTCTGCACAAGGAAAGAAATCAAGCAAAAAAAATATGGGCAGCATTAGATGAAAACTTTCTTTTGGCCATTTTTGCCAAAGAAGAAGATTGCAGGCAGAAATTTGTTTTCTGGACTTTATAGACAGCTTTGCAAATGTAGGATGTGTTTCTGGAACTGCTGTTGACTGCTAAGAGAGGTTGCTCTTCTTTGAGCTCCTAAGACTTTTTCCTATCAGTTGCCTTCTCTCTGTCAGGAAGAGAATGTCTACAGGTTCTCCACTGGTTCTGTTTAGAAACGTTTTCCTGCAGCAAAGAAAGGAAGAGATTTAGGAGCCAGGCATTACAGTATAAAAGACATGATAAGCCTAGATTTTATATGATCTATTTTTATTTACGCTGAAATATTTCACATCTAAGATAGTTTGGTGCTTGTCATAGATTTGCTACCTTGAAGCACAGCTATATTCTATTGGGGGTCTTTTCTCTCTGTTTAAGTACATGTTGAAGGGAAGGTTCTTGCAACCTCTAAAGCAGGTCATATCACTGCTGGGAACAAATGGGGGCACCTATATGCAAGGACTTTCCTCCTGCTGCTAGGAATTAGATTTAGCAATGCATATATGTGTAAAAGTCTTTAATGACCAGCATTTGTGCTTGAATGACTTCCTGCCTGTCTTTTCCATTTAGTGACCTGGTTAAACAATTTAATTTCCCAAGAAGCTTTACAAACTCTGTCAAGAAGCACAGTTGTTTAGCATCGACACAGTATGGAGAGTTGTGCTACAAATATGCATGCAGGTGTTACCAGGGATTTGTGCAGTGAAGGTATGTGGCCACAATAACATGGTGCCAGTGGATCCTCGGTAACTCTTGTTTTGCAAATAGCCATCACAACTAGAAAATGACATTTCTCTTATTACTCTCTGCATTTCTTCAGGTGGGTGCAGCTGTCACAGATTGTTTCTTTTTGACTTTGATATGGAATGGTGGTATCATAGAAATTTGATTTAGAGAGGTATACCTGTGACCAAATTTAATTTTTATGAATGCCTCAGGACAGTGTAGCACACTAATGAAACTGAGCTGAGATGCTCTGGTTTGGGTGGGACGGCTTTGAGAACCGGGGTAGATCTGAGCAAGGCATTCTAGTTTTGAGCTGTTCTCAGTTCGCTTTGGATAGAAGCAAGTTACTGTTTGAAATGTCATTTCTAACATAAACTGAAAGCATTTTTATACATGCATCAAAAACTTCTTGTTCTCGAATTGCTGGTGCTTGAAATGCAGGGAGGGGTATGCATTCCTGTTACTGCAAAAGAATTAACAGACTTTATTGCAGGAGCCTGAGGCACTTCACAGGTAATTGCTATCAAGGAGTGTACAGAGATCAATAAAACAGGCTTTTTGTTAGAACCATCTATTCTTTTTTTTTTTCACCTGGATGAGCAGTCAGGAGTCTGTACTGTCTTATTGGTATCCTGGCTGATCCAGTCACTACTATAATATAACACCTGAGAGCCTGTGGGAGTGCTCATACCTTGAGCATTTGTCATCTTGAGAGTAGATTCTGTTTGGTAAGGCTAGAGGTTCCCTCTCTCTGACCCTGCAAGCAACGAAGGGATGTGGAGAGAAATGAACTGATGATTTACTGTTCTTCTAGGCAGCCAAAGCTCCAACGAAAATTAATGCAGAAGGGGTAGCTGGAGCTGCCTGATAACTCATACAGATTCATGGGGAGTCTGAAGCCGATGAATTTAATCTCTTGGTTTGTGGGTGGTGAGGAGCAGAGCAGGACAGCATGGAATGTCATGTAATGTGACAAGAAAAGGGAGAAAAGAAAGAATATTAGTCTGCAAGGTGGATTAATTTCTGAAAAGAGGCTGGGTTTTTTTGAATTTGTTTTTGGTTGGTTGGCTTGGGTTTTTTTAAACCAGGTTTACATCTTGTGAATGTCCAGGCTGGCTGAGAGGATAAGATACGTTATTATGACCCATCTCCAGATCCAAATGCACAAATCCAGTTTGGATTGGTTAGGATAATTTTATAAGCATTGTTGCCATCTTGCTCTCTTCCTTCTGCAGCTCTGTATTTTGCCTGTGTTTTGGAAGCACAATCTTCAATCACACACACACACAGACTGCAAGAATAAAAGCTGATTCATCTGAAAAACAAACTGGGGAGAAAACAATCTTAAATTTGCTAGTCACTGCATTCCCTTCTCTCCTTGATGAAGGTCAGGTGAAATAAATCTTCCAGGCATCAGGGAAGGGGCAAAATTCCAGGCTGCTAAGATTCAAATGTGTGGTGTCATCCTGAGTATATACGGGTGCTCAGAGGAGTCATGTCCCCCAACTCTCCTTTGCTAAGTTTCAAGAATTCAACTCAATTCCATCTTTTGTGGCACCCAGAAGTGCAAAGTAGCCAAGCCCAAAGGCAAGATTTATGTTAAAGACTCTCTAGGGGAGCTGAAGTGGATTAAATATTTTAAGAGAGAGAGCTGCAAAGGTAAGTTGTGTGAACAAAGCCCAACCAGCTTATTGACCCTTGTTGCAGTGCTACCAGTGGGCTGAGAAGGAGTAATCCCATAATTTTTCTACTTAGGAAACAGGAGTGCTGTAAAACACTTAAGCAGGGAGTCCAAAAAAGGCCATAGGTATTGTGGTCCTGAATTTAGAGTTGAAGGACAGAACATGATGGTTTAGAAAAGGATGCACAAAAAATCCTCCCTGAGTAGGCAACAAATAAATAAGCATGTTCATGAAGGACCTGGCTACCAACCAGTGCGTGAAATTCTCAACACCTCTCCTTGCCAAGAACTGCTGGGAATAATTACTGCTTAATGCCTAGTTCACTCCATATGCTCCAGGGGTGACACTGGAATGAGAAAGACACTGGAATTTGCTTTCCCTGTTCTCTTCTCGTACTGTGAAGTCATTGGAACTTGATGATCTTCAGGTCCTTTCCAGCCCTAACCATTCTACTGCTTATGTGATTCTATGATGCATCTCCACTTCTGGCTTGACTGTGAAGAAGAGGGTAGCCGCCACTCTATTCTATGGTGAGACCAAGACTGCCAGCAGGTCTTTCAAAAACTGGAGTGGAATAAGCCCTGGAGGACAGTCAGGTGGAAAGACATTTGGATTTTGTCTTCTCAGCCTGAAGCAGGTACTCGGCTGCATAGCTGTGTACATACTGAGATACTTTTAATCCTGCAGAGGTGAACACTACTAAACACCAAAGCATGACTCAGTCACTGTAGGCTTCCTTCAGAGGTGCAGAAAAGAGTTATTTCCAGACATCAAGTCATCCAAACTATTTTGGGCATCTCCCTTAACACCTATCTCTGAGATATAAAATTCCCATGTGAGGCACTGGACTTGTTTCTGAATAGGACTCCCTGAATATCATTCTGGATGGTGTTCTTAAAAACTGAGACTAGAGGTGTCTGGAAAAAAATGTGACCAATTTTGATTTGTTGCATTTCAATGACAAGTGATTCTACGGATGAAATGGAACATTTTGCCACAAAAGAATCTTTGTAATCTAAGTACTTAAGACTTGAAAAAAAACCAAACCCAAACCAGAAACATTTTAAATAAAAGGTATTTTCAATATTTTTAAAAAGCTTTTCTTCTAAACTAAACTATTCTTAACTAAAATTCAAAAGGTAATTATTTGATGAAAACATAAAGATAAATTTTTTTTCTCAGGAAATGAATCTACTTTCCAAACTTCCCATTGTGGGATAGATTCTATTCTTATCTACATCCATCCAGGTCTGTTGACTGTTTATGATAGGGAAAGCTGCAGACATAGTTTAGCCCTCAGATTTACAGTTAATTCAGAGTCAGTATCAAAGACATGGTCAAAATCTCCTTCAATTACCTTCACACAATTCTCCCCCCCTTTACTGAATAAATGATTTTTGTTGCTTTGTGGGTTTTGCCAAGCCTGAAGCATTATTGTGCTGTGGGTTTTATGCTTTGAAATAGGTTACAGGATAAGAAATCATAAATATTCCTTCTTTAGCGACATCCTCTGAACAGCTTCATCGCCACTGCTGTCTGGTGTCTAGCCATAATCGCAGGCCATCAGGCTCCCTGTCCTTTGCCCTTCTTACACATCAGGACAGGAAATAAGGCAAAATAATGAAACAGGGGCTTTTAAATGTTGATTTCTGTGCATGGGGTACACCATGTGTTATTACTATCAGGAAAAAAAGCTCTGAAAGAGGCTCTTCAACTGATGAAATATCATAGATAAACTATGGAAAAATGGTGTCTTGCTGTGGGCTCCTAGACCAAAGAATAGGCTGAAACACACCATGGCACATTAGTGGGAAAACCACAGAATATACAATTTGTTTATACTAAAAGAATTTTCTCAGGAGGAATTTAAAGATTATTTGCTGATGGAATGGAGCAGTCAACCTCTAGCCATGCTTTGTATTCAAATATGGATGGAATGGTCTAAAGGACAGTGAAATAGTATTTGAACATACAGAGAGGACTCTTATTGATCTAACCTTTTGGGGATATATGGCATATGCAAGTTCAGAGAAAGATGCTTTTAAAAAGGAATTGAAAACTCTTGGTTGTAATGAAAGGCTTTTTAAACTGCTTTGCCAGAGTCACTCCTTCTTCATGCTCAAAGGAGGGCTGCAAAGCAGATATCCCATTTACAATGCACAGCTTTGAAACATCCCTGTAAAGTATACTAAACACAAGCTCTTCAAAAGCAGTCAAAAGCAGTTGTCTCTGCCCTTTGCAACCTTTTTGGCTGCTTTGGGCTTGACTATTTAAGGCATTTTGCCTAGATGTATTAATCTCTATTAGCTGTCTATTAGTCTCTATTAGCTGCATTAGTCTTTAACTTGCAACATAGTCATTACTGAGTTGCTGCAGATCTACAGAAAGAAACAGGGAAAAGCACAAACTAATTCAAAACCCAGAAACATCTGAAGTTTCTTCGAAATCAGAGAAATTGAGGCCATTTTTTCCTGCGCTTTGAATTGTGACATTTGCCATGTCACAGGCAGAAAGGGAAACCCAGGGGCCTCTTCTTTGCAGGTCTTCTAGATGGAATTGCCTTAAAAAGAGAGGAGTACATAAAGCTACTTCTTCCTCCTCTTGATGTGCTGTGAGCTACCAGCAGATTTCTTTGTCTTTTTCAACTTTTGGAAATTCAGACTGACCTTCAAGTCTTTTTCACTTTTGGTCTGTGAAAATACCTCCTAATGCTGTCTTCTCCAACACAGTGCATGCATGATTATAACCCTGACAATTTACATTTAGTTCAAGTACAAGAAGGCTTTCTCTGCCTCTGTTTCCCTGCACTCTTAATTTCTTTCTCAGGATTCTTTTCATTTAAAATTGTATTTAAAAAAACCCTAAACAACAGTTTCTCAGTATGAGAGCACTCTTGAATTGGCTGCTGTGATTTCAGACCTAATACTAAACCAAGCATCTTCTGTGCTCACATTTTTATCATTTAAAGTTTCACACATTCCTTCAAAGTCTCCCAACACAACTTGCACACTGGGATACTCCATGGCTACCCATCTGATGCCAGTGAAATTGTATAAAGTGTCCATTTCAGAGAGGTTATTACTTTCTAACAACCTATACTGAGTCATGATGACTACTATTCTTCTGGGTAGATCAACACCTCAATAAATGGTAAAGCAGAAACTGAGAATCCACATGGCTTTTAAAGAAAATACCAAATAACACATTTGCTGTGTAGACTATAGCACTGTGACAACAAATTGTGAAACCACATAATTGTAAGAATAGTCTTTATGAAAGCAGTCTCCTTGGATGCAGCGTGATGATTCACATGAGGAGTTTGCAGAAGGCAGTTGCTAGAGTTATTACTAGATTCATAAGTCCTGAGTATTATTTCTGTTAGCTCTGCATGCAAAATCACATTGCAGATGCAGATATATGGCTGACTATAGAGAGTAGGAAATAGAAATACATATTTAATTATGAGGGTGACAGTATGTTACTCTTTTAGGTTGCCTTTTATTTGGTATGCCAACAGAATGCATGAGCTTTCTGAAGTTGTTAGCAGTGCTTGGTATACAGTTGTCACTGCCCAGCTATAATTGCGTGAACTCTAAATGAGAAATTGACTTTTCTGTATTAGCAGGTATATGGCTTCACAGTAAAAGTCAAGAATGTTGCGTGCCTAGTTGTTTATCTTGGCAATCGTACAATACCATTTTTGCCTTAGGAAGTATTTGGTACATTGAGTAGGATCTCGATCAGCCGTGCTTTGCTGTTAAGTCCTTGCTCTGAAGATGACTCTTCCCTGTGTTTTTCATCCTTTTTTTTTCTAATTACAATGTGTGCATGTTAATGAGGCCCTGCTGTTTGTGCTTTCCAGCCTGTCATCAAAAGTAGATGCCAGCAATAAGGCTGTGCTCTGGAAAAGTTTCAAAAGTTAATGCATTCATTTGGCCACAGCTTCCTACAGGCTCAGCATCAGCTGCCTTCCCCACCTGTGGGATGAACTTGCTGTATTTTAAGGTTTATCATAAAAGGCATTTTCTGCCTCTAACTTTTAAGCAATTGGCATGGATGTGTATTATCCCAAATTCCTTTAAGGCCTTCTTTATGCTACTACAGGCATTAACACTTTCTCTACAGCTCACCTAAGTAATTTGCCATGCGTTGCCTCAGGACTACATATTCTGTAATTAGTATCCTGTCTTGTATCTTTATGTTTCTCTCTAGCCTGAGGGATTTGCACAGTTTCAGAGTAATACACTGCAGAATTTCTCATTTCACTAAATCAGGATCCCCTTTCTTCTACAATAATAAAAATAATAACAACAACAACCGTCATCACAATAATAATTACAATAAAGCAATAATGGACTATTTAGTTACATAATAGTAATTACAGATTATTTATTACTAATTCCTTCATCAAGTGAATGACTATCAATCCCAAAATCCGTCAGAATAATTTTGGAGAAAGAAACAAACTGATTATGTGTCTTCAGAAATACAAATTTCAGTTTCTAGAAAAATAAAATGTGAAAATGATTGCTCTAAGTGCTAAGATAGATGAATAATAATTAAAAAATGTTGCACCTCTGAGTCAGCAATCACTAAACTGAACTGCTCTAATCTTTAAGAAACACTTATTTCATATACATGTAATGATGTGTCAGCTGACTGTAGAAGTTCAGTAGAAATAAGTAAACAATGCTGTGTTTTCACACAAAGCTTATTTTAGAGGATCTGGGCTTTGAAAGTCTTTACCTAAACTGATTAAAGGTAGGCATGGAGGTTCAATATCTATAGGAATATTTGGGTGTAAAATATGTGTAACTTTTACTTTTAAGATTTTAGTTTCAGATTGATTATTCTTAAACTTCAATAATAAAATCCCTTTCTTCTTGAAATACTGTCCTACTACTAGGAATATGATGAGGAAAATAAAATTAATCATTAGCAAAAGACCATATAGATCCAGTCCCTGCATTACTGTTACCATTAAAGATGAGGTAATGCTGTAAAGAAGCTCTGGCACTGCTAAAGTACACACATGGTTATACAACAAATGAGCCTCTATGCAACAAAAATGTACATAAGAAGTCATAGTAAACTGGCTTCAATATGGAAGATTATCTTTGGAGTGCTTATTCTCTGCTCTTCTCTGCACTTATGCACAGATTTGATGCATCAGGTCTCTTTTACTGTATTCTTCATTTAATTTTTGCTGTGTGAATTTGTAAGAAATCAAGACTGGTTTAAGGAAAAGACCCTGATTTTTTTGCCAGTGAAACTTCTTGTATACATAAAATGAATGTACCTGGTGTCAAAACCTTTGACTCTGGGAAGTCTTACAGAGGGGTTAGTAAGCATTACCTGATACTTCTGAAATAAATCCTTCTGTTATTTGTTTTTATACTGGTGATCCCAATGTTGAAGGGAAATTGAGGTTGCTCAGCATGAAAAATGGACATAGGTGGGAGCAGAAGTATAATGGTTCCTGCTGCTCTTATTTTATGCACCCTGGGCAAGAAAAGTTGGATTCATCTCAATAAAATAGAAAGTATAACTGTCCATATGTCCTGGGTTCAACTGTAGCAGTTATTTTTCTCTTTCTTAGTAGCTAGTGCAGTGCTGTGTTACCGGCTGGGCTTAAGCCATGACACCATAGCTAAGCTAGTTACAAAAAAAAAAGTTAAAAAAATACCATATAGACTTTTTTTCCAGAAAAAGGTATTTTACAATGAAATTAATCTCATCTCCTCAAAAACAGATGTCCTACTTAGGTAAGACGATTCACTTTAAAAGTGCCTCTTTCTCTACACTGGTTATAAAAGGAAGGCAGGTGACCGACATATTGAGGGTCCCTGATGTCTGAGAGTTATGTCAGCAAAAGGGCCAAAATTTCAATAGAGCCGTGTGGGCTACTGGATACAGAGCACCTACAGCATCAGTTTACAAACTTGGAGTCAATATTGTGTCAATATAAACCACACAGAAAGTTCTTAGAATTTTAGCAGCAACTTCCTGGCCTTTCATTATGTTTTTATCAGCAGAATATAAAGCATTGGCTCTATCAGTCATTCTCTTCTCTTAGAGTTCACCAGTGTAAACCTAGTAATAAAACTATCTTGCAGCAAAGACCATCTCTGTATAACGAATACTCTTAACTACCACCAGCACTGTTTTAATTTCAAATACACTTAAAAATTAATTGCAAAGCAAATGCCCAGCATGTATAAAACACAATTTAGGGTGCGTATTATTCAGGAAAGCTCTCACATTGCAAGGCTGTACTTCTTTGTCTATGTTTCTGAAAAAGTGGCAATAGTTTTACAGCCCAATAAGAACTGCAAAATATTGCTCTAATGATAACAAGGTTTGGAAGCCATTTGAAGTAGGATGTTTGCCTTATTTTACAGTGGAATACTTTTGTAATGCATAAGACCCAGAGGAATGCAGACTTCTGCCCCAAATCCAAACTCACTGATGAATTCTTCTAACAAAGGAGCTATGAACTTCAGTGAAGTAAAAGGCAGTTATTTATTTAGATGAAGTTACTGTGTGCTATTCAGTGTGAAGAGATCACGAGGAATCTCAGCTATTACTATTTTTATGGTGCCTTTTGCTCTCCACATTTTTGTCTTGTAGACAAGCCCTAACTGAATATTAGGGATATTTTGTAAATCAGGTCCAAAGCTAGCTCACAAACTGTAGGTGAAAGTGTTATCATTGTACACTGGCTTGTTATATTTAAATGAGCACTTATGTCAGTGTGTACACTTTGTTTACCATGTTTACCACCACCTAATGAGGAACATACATCTTCTGTTCTTGGTAGAGGTCACTGAGTTTTATGCAATGCTGGGTTATTGTTAACTTTGAAACCACAGACGCAAATAGCCCCAATAATGCTATATGGTGACTGCAGTGGTTATCCTTCACTCCTGCTTACCTTAGATATAATTTAAGGTATGGAAATTGTTTCAATTCCTCTATTCCCTTTGACCACACCACAGAAAGCAGTAGTGTAGGTTTTCAAGACGTGAATATTACTTTCTTTCCAAGCAGTTTTTGCTTCCTTGTGTTTCAGTGTTGAAACTCTTTTGTGAAGACCAGTTTATTCAGTTCCAATCTACCAAACTCTTCCAGGCTGATGCCATCCTAAAAGAACATTAGTTCCTCTCTCTGAAAGTTTAGATCATTCCGAAAGGGTGCAAAAATCCATCCAAGTATTTAAGTTATGGCTGGGCAACAAGCTAGGTTTGTCCTGAAGGCAATCTAATGTTCCATGGACTACAGGTCATCCTACATCTGCTGGATCTTTCCCATGAGAAGTGCATACTACTTCTATGATAGAATGTACATGAGGAAAGAAAGACTTCTTGCTCTATTTATATTGAATTTGTTCCCAAGACTACTGGCTGTGAAGAGTGACATTGTAAGAACATACAAACTTATCAGAAAACTCTGCTTAAAGGTGACAGTCCTTGAGGGTCAGAGAGGGGGAATGAATTACATTTGGCAAATTACCAATCCCTAGTAAACACATTACAGAGAGGCACTTAGATGACACTTAATAATGACTGGAGGACAAGGAAAGAGCTAGAGTGACATGGGCATTTGTCACTAGCTTTTGAGGTAAAAGGTTCTGTAAAATCTCCACAGTCCTGACATTTATATCATGGTTTCACAGCAGCTGTTAAGCTAATCAAATCACACATTTTAGAAGATACCCTGATAAAAGTACTTTATTTTAATCCCCTTTCATGCTATCAAATCTTGTTCTGTATCTTTATTTCAGATGAGCTTGCACTCTGCCAGGCTGCTGAATGAGTCCTCTCAGTCCTCCCGTCTCTGAGCTCAGACAATTTTAATGATGTTTAACATCTTTAGAGCAGAAGGCTATCTAAAAATCTAATAGCAGCAGGCTTCATTTTCTTGTATTCTCAATACATCTCATATTCCCTTTCAGACTTATCACTCTTGTTTTCTTATGTTAAGAAACACAATTAAAAGTGGACTCTGAATCATTCTATTACTTAAGTAAATGCAAATTGTTAGAGCTGCTTTTATACACTGCTTCTCAGACAGCTTTTCTAGCCTCTAAAATGCAGAAGACAATGGATCAGTAGAGTGCTCAAAAATATCTAAATGCTTAGTACTTACAATGATATGCAAAATCTTCAGCTGGCAAACTATTTTAGATGCCATTTGGGACTCTTCCTACATAACTGTTAAACTACAGGTCTCAATTATGAATGGGGGCCTACCTACCTACTGTGTTGATTTGTCTTATTAATGGTAGGTTAAATTTCAGAGTGGAAAAAGCAATCATTGTCTTTGGGCATCCAAGATTGGAAGGAGGTTGAGATAACCTGAGAGTAAAAGCAACTATACAATGATCACGTGATGACATTGAGCAACACGTTAACAAAACCTCTAACAAAAGGTTATAAAAGAAAGAAGGAGTTATTCACTGGCCTAGAGGAAGAGACCAACAGCAGAAAGATAGCTGGTGCAGGGCAGGAACCCTCCACACTTGAAAAAGTGTGCTGTGGAAGAAAGGAAATCTTCCAAACACTAAGTTGTAAAACATTCTGCCTCGGTGCTGTGCCTCTCTAGTATCCTTCAAGTCAGTTCAAAACACTCCATATAGACACTTTCTTGTTGTACATAATTCTTGATATATCATGTCATTCCTGTGTTACTCACTTCATATATCCCTTAAAATGAATGTGCATTTGCATCAGAACTTCTAAAATGCTTATATGTCCTTTGAATTCAACTACTTCCCTCCCCAAGCTGTAGCATCCCTGGGAGGTGTTTTTGGAAGGGGGATTGTTTGAGCAACAGGAGAACTGCATATGGTTAGTATGGTCCTGTGGTTTCTGGCTCCCACAGGAGAACGAGAAAATGCTGTCTTGACTCTCATTTACTGTGCAAAACTTGTTGATGTCAGGTCCCAGATAAATGAAAGACAGTAAAACTTCATGCTGGGTAACTGTGGAACAACTTTCTACATGATGTATGGAAAAAGCAAGGAGACGAATTAATGGAGGGAAAATGTACAGTAGGAACAATTACAAAGTTAACATTTTGGCTCAGGAATTTCCTAAGTCATGAATCACTGGGCAATGGGAAAATATTCTGAAGAGGAGTTCCTTTATTTTTATTGTGTTCCTGTAGTTCTCTCTTGGCATCCACTTGACACCAGGCACACAAGGTAGGGTTTTGAGCTATATGGCACAGCTGTTTTCAGGTACTAGTGATCGTAACAGTACTGTCTTGCCTTTGGGTAGAGTCATAGCTTCTGTTGAATTGGGAACTTTGTGGGAAATGTCAGTAATCGTGACATTTTGAGAGAAGCATCAGCTCCCATGTCACATGTCCCAGTAGGAATTACAAGCCTCTAATTTCCTACAAATATTTTCTTTCTGAATTTGGAAGGAAAAACGCCCTTCAGCAATAACCCTTGAAATATTTCCATCCTTTCCCTGCAAAACAGTATTTTATTTTCTTTATTTTAATTCCTTCTGTGTTGCTTCTCCATGGCAAAGTAGGTGTTTTTATTGTGCTAAGAGAGCTGGGGGCTGTGCCACAGAGGAATTTGAAATAATTCCATCATCAGCCAGTGACAGAAGGATATACTCTAGAAAAGCACCTACCTAGCTTCTCCCCATTGTTATAAACAAGGCCATACCTGAAATAAAAAGATTCGAGCCTCCTTCAAAATATTTAAGCATGTTTTATAACTTTGGTGCTGTAAGCTGTGCATCTTTGTTAACTATATATTCAGACCGGCTTTCAGATTTTATTAAGAACCTAACTTTTTATTGTTTTCTCTTCTCTTCTTGTCCCTTCTAATCTCTTATGGAATATTTACTTCTTTTGAACAACAATATCTCAAAATCTACCCCTTTATTTTTTTTAACGTTCTAATTTGCCTTATCCCTCTTAAGGGCGCTTGCATAAACAAAATAGAGACAGCTGATATTAGAAATTTTGCTAAAGGAAAAATCTTCCAAATGAAGAAGTATGTCACCAATTTATCCCAAATTGTCCCCAAGTAAAGAACTATAGGGACAGTCTGAAGCAGGCAGCATTATTCCAGGAAAAGACAGTTTACCAACTTCTTTGTAATTATTATTTAAAAAATAAGCAAATCTATTTAATGTTTTTAACAAAGGTTCTAAATTATTTAGGTATTTTATGTGTTGAACTGGAAAAAAGGAATTAATTTTGTTATAAAATATTTCTGAGGCTAAAAAGCTTTCTTTTTACCCTTCATTTATTAAACAGATCAATGTTCTGAACAGGCTTTCTGTCAGACACATTTCTGAATAGTGACGTCATTCAGCACGATGTGTAACTCAATTTAGAATCCGTAAGTATTATCCATGCAAATGCTCATTGCAGGGGAAACAGACTATATCACATTGCTCTTACTTTTCTTTCCTGAAAAAAGGCCTAGATGGAAAGAAACTACAAAAGTTTATTCATTGGTCAATGCCACTACATTTTGTAGTATGAATGCCAGAGGGGCATTCGGAGAAGTAATAAATATATTCATAGTGCTGAAGCTTTTGAGAAAGCAAAAAATGGCAGGAAATTAAGTACAGACCTTGATTTGTTCAGAAAAAGGATCAAAGTTAAACCTTATTAACTTAATACTGCACTTGCTAAGAATGTGCTCAAGGAACAGAAAGAGCCAGGACTATATGGACATGGGATTCACTCTCTAAGATGATAAAGATGAAGAGAAGGGAAAAAGAGAAAATGTTCAGAATGAACCCATAAGAAAAAAACATTATTGATGAATTTATATATGATCAAAGCATGTGTTCAGAAGCACAGAAAAATGCCTTGTCTCCAAGGAAGAACTCATTTGTTTAATGCCTCAATGACATCAATTATCCTAAACATAGATGCCATGTGGCAGGGGGGTTGGAACTAGATGATCTTAAGGTCCTTTCCAACCCTGACTATTCTATGATTCTATGATTCTATGTTGTCCTGCATATGAATAATAAAATTTCCAGTTGGGTGCTTATGTCTTAAAATCAAAATCTGATTTAGGGTATATGTTAACTGTGACTTAGAAATTGTTTTACTCCACGCATCACAATTACTGAGTCTCCTAAATATAGCAAATATAGATTTCAATATGTATGCAATAACATTCCCTAGCTCGGTGCTTATGCCTTAAAAGTGAAATCTGCATTTTCACATTTGAAGGCTGACAGCTGCAGAGGCTCTAGGAACTCAGGCTCATACCCTTGATACTGAGGCTTTGCACTAAATACTAGTACTGACAAGCTTTCGTGTTTGCGCTCCAGCTATAATGCTGTCAGTTCAGTCAGCTGCTATAGCAGAATGGCAGTAGCAGGCTGCTGCAAAACTTCTTTAAAGCCCCTACAGATTCCTGGGGTTCAGGTGAGCGGGTGGTATCAAAATGCTGCATGTATGTGTTTCTATATATACATTATATATATATATATGGAATATGTATTGGAGGACTTTGAAAGGACCCTGCTGAACAGCTGGTGTAAACTGTATGTGTGCTTCCTCCACAGAACTAATGCAGCTCAAATTCTTCAAGGAAAAGAGCTTAACGAATTTACACATAATTCTGTCCTCAATTTGCTGCTGTAGTAAGTGTGGTTCTAAGGATGTGGAACACCATCTTTTAACAACTGCTTCTCTCTGAAATTCTGGTTGCTCAGAATTTAAATAGGCAAAAGAAAATGATTTCTTGTTTGCTCCAAAGGCTACAGATGCCCTGTAAGGGGATGGGGGTGAAGTGCAGTACTGCCCAGAGCATCCTGGTTTGAACCTGTCATTGCTTATCAGGTTGGCTGGCAGCCTGCTGAGAGAGACAAAGAGGCTTCTTTGCCTCTTGCATTAGCTTTCTCCTCTCTTGTTTATTAATTTACCTTGGTCATAAAGACTCATTCCCAGCTCTAGCTCTGTGTTGCCCTTTATCACTATCAAGAGCACTGAAAGGTCTGTTTGATTTCCTGTTATTTTACCTTTTCACTCTCTTCTTCCCACTTCATCCTATTCAACCAGAGACCGTCAAATTGGAGGATCTGAGAAGACTGAAACAAATCCCTCCATATTCTTTCCTCCATAAAGCAATATGGCACATCAGCAGCTCTGTTGAAAATCGACATCATGTTGTCTGGATTTGCCTTTTCCTCCAATGGGAAGAACCCAATCCAAAGAGAAGAGTTCTGCAGAAACCATAGTAACTAGGAAGTACTAGAGGGGTCACTTGGCCAAGCAGAATTAGACACTATTTCTTTATGTCCAGTGGAATTCAAATTCACTTGAAAGACACCAGCTTTGAAGCTGTGAATCCTGGCTCTGCCAGCCTGAAGGGCAGTGTTCAGATTTTCTCCCAGGGAATCTGCAGGATGGAGAGAGGGAAACTTTAAACTGCAGTTTTCTGTCTTCACCTCCTGTTTGTCTCTTGTTCTTTGGCAGTGATATAAAAAGTGGAAACATCAAAACCACAGAATATGATGCTCAGGGTACTCAGATAAACCTTTTTTAACTCTTATTGTCATATTTTTCTCACATTCACAATGCTAGGTTTTGAACCACATCCAGGTGTTGGCAGATTAGAAGACATACAGCTAATGGACCATGAAATTGTTGCAGGTGTAATTAAAAATATGTTAGATCAGTAAAAATAGATTCATGCAATGACTTCTGATACTGATGCCTGTCAGCCCACAAAACAGGAAACCTTCCTGCTTCCTCAACATCTTGTCTCTTTTCTTCCAGCTTGGAATAAAGAACTCCAGACTTAAAAAGATCTCATCTTCGTAATTTCTGCAGCTGGATATCAAGAGGTTATTTAACAAGTATACCCTTCTCCCTTGTGTATATATCTGAACCGTCTGCAACACACCATAATGTCTACAAATGTGTTTTGTATTTGTAGCTAGAAGGCAAATCCCATGTGTAAACCAGTTCAAGCTTTACCAGTTAATAGCAAGCTATTTCTTATGGCTTTCCTCTGAGCATCCTGGAGCTTGCTAATGTGGTTTTGTGACTCGCAATGTCATTCAACTTTCATTCTATTCTGAACTTTCATATTCTTTATCATAAATGCTAACTTCCTTCCAGGTATATTACTCACTCCACCATCCCCCCAATAACACATTTTACCAGTTTTCTGGCTGACGCTGTGTAATTTCTCTGCCAGATTCCTTTTGCAAGGCATTCTATTGCTGAGATCCAGCAGTTCTGCACTGGCTTTGTTGGCTTTGTTTTTATTTTATTTTTAATTATTTTTAATCAGTTCTTCTGTTTGCCCTGATCAAAGTCAGTCAAATGTTATTCCTGAAAGATATTTTTAAAGTAGAGTTGGCTCTGGTCTTCTGAAAAACGTTTGTACCATCACGTATTTGGTAACACATTTGCAAGTAATGAGCTGCTGTTTTGCTAGAATTCTCCGAGGAAATGATTATTAAATGAACAAAGAACTATTGCTGGAGACACTGTATGAGGTAAATGTTTCCTACAAATGGGTTATCTAAATTTAGGGCTATTTCTTCAGTAGGAGTAAAAGGTTGATTCAGAATATTTGGAGTTTGAGGAAATTACATGAGGAAAAATAGGTATTTTGTGATTTATTGTGCAAAGACAAACCTTTAGCAGCAGAAGTGTTTGTCATGTGTGTTCTCTCTAGCTACCTTACATAAACATCCATGACAACTATGTACATGCTTTTATTATGTTTTTAAAACTGCAGATTGCTGTGAAGGTTATTGGTCTGTTCTGCAGGCTTGAACTTCCTGGCATGGGATGGTAGGTATTTTGTAACTCACTGCTCTCCCTGACTGGAGATTTTCAAAGCTGTTGATTCCACCTTCTGTCAGGAGTCATTTACACCGTGACACCCCTCCCAGACTTGATCTTTACTCTTGCTCTACATTTGACCTGCTTGTGCTGGCTTCATAAGGATACCTGTTCATTCTGCATGCAGCTCCACGAGCTGAGCGTCACTCCATGGTGCTGTTTGTGAGGGAGACTCCTTTGCTATGAAGTAGCTACACTGGAGTAGGAGACATCACACTATCATACCCCTGTGGCTGCCAATGCAGTTTTTAAACTTTACTGAGGACTTCAGTGGGTTTGGGTGTGTGTCTTCCTCAGCATTTGTGCACCACCAAAAAATCAGACTCTTTAGAAAATATTTCTGGAAGAGATTTCACGTACTAACCAAGCCATCCAACCCATGAGGAGGGATGTATACATAATTTCTGGAAGAGGCATATTTAACTTTTCCTTAAGATTTTCTTTTAGAATTCATATTCAAGTGATGTGATAAGCACAGACAAGGAAATGCAGATTCATCTAGCTTTCTGATAGCCTCCAGCATTGATATTTACTGTTGTAATCTGTTGTCTGAAACTTTGTCTTCATACACAAGAGATGAGCATCAGTGTTTACTCTACCTTAGCAATTTTTCCTTTATAATTTCAATTAACAGTATTCCAGCCGTAACACCTTCCCTTTCTTTTGGTATAAACAATGCTCAGCTACATCTCACTTAAAGCCTAATTTTCAAAACGTTATTAACTCCAAAACCTATCCAAATGAAACAGCAATACTTGTCTCCTGTATCAGCCATGGGTGCTTTAATTTGATGAAGTGCAATGATGGCATAGAGGGAATAAAAATATGTCTTGACCAAGACTGGTTAAGAATCCAAGGACAGGGTCAGAAACTGGACTTTGTGCCATGGTAGGCTCATTCATGGTCACATGAATAACCAACTGAAATATTCAGTATTACCTTGTCTCACTCGCTGTCATGAACCCTTAGCTTTGACTGACCTCAGATGCCAGTATCGGATATTTCATCCTTTACCAGCAGTTCTACTGCTCAGGGAAACCTTTTTTTTTTTTTTTTATTAAATTCAAGGCTTGGATTTCTTGTGGGCCCACAGAAAGTTCCCACTGCCTCTCCTGTGCAGTAATCATTTGGCTTTTCAGATCTCCCCTTTGGCTGCATCGATCCTTGCTTTTGCCAACTTCCTCTTCTGTACTCTGATCTGAAGTCATCAGACACATTCAGTGTTACTAGGTGAGTACTTCTAATTGGGAAATCTTTGCAAATCATTATTTATATGCACCTCCTGGACCATGTCCCATTGTACAAACAATTCTGGAATCTGACAATGTATGCATGAAAAATTGCAAAGCGAACCCGAAGACTTCATTTCAAAGAGTCTTTCTGCTTGCCTCTTTGTGGCACTCAATCAGCCAATATCAGCAAATATCTCCACTACTACTGTGCTATAAAACCTGCTTTGTACTGCCTATGCTGTAGGTCAAAAAGGACTGGAAAGGATCCAAAGGAACCGAGCAATTTCTAGGGAGAATTTAACGACATATCTGAAAAAAAGTTATTAACCAATGCTCAGAAATACCCGCTCTCAGTTGCAGTTTTTCCACCAAAAAGTGCTTTTGTCAGGGTTTTGTACTTGTTATTTTTGAGAGATTAAAAAGTTTTTTATTAGGATGTTTCATTTTGAGACTTTTCATCACTAGGATGAGACCTTTGAGGTATTGCCCTGAGATATTGATCGGATTCTTATTAAAATTCCATGTTATTTTCATCATCTGTGAGAGAATTTGTGCTGAAAGGAAAGATAAAATGGAAAATGATCTTGGTCCAATAATGAGCTGTGTGTGTTCTGCACTGAAATGGAAGCAGTCCTAGTCTGGCTTCCAAAACGGTTCTGATACCAGCATCAGACAGGTACCAGATTAGGTCATGTCTTTAGGTAGTATATTTCACTGAGCAGCAGGACCTCATTGCTTGATAAAGGGAAATAAATATTAAAATATTAAAATATAAAATTTAAATAATTATATAAAACCATGTCAATCTTGAGAAATGGGCTCATGTGAACCTTGTGAGGTTCAACAAGACCAAAGTGCAAGGCTCCGCATCAGGCTGGGTGATGAAGGGATTGAGAGCAGCCCTGTGGAAAAGGATTTGGGGATCATGGCGAATGAAAAACTGGACGTGGGGGGGGGCCATGGGGGCCATGAAGGTGATCAGGGGGCTGGAGCACCACTTCTATGAACGCATTGTTCAACCTAGAGAAGAGAAGACCTTCTCTGTGGAGACCTTATTTTTGCTTTTCAGTACTTAAAGAGAACTTATAAAAAAAAATGGGGACAAACATTTTAGTAGGACCTGTTATAATAGGACAAGGAGTAATGATTTTAAACTCAAGGGTAAGTCCAGACTAGATATAATGAATTTTTTTATTATGAGGATGGTAAAACACTGGAAAAGAGGTGGTAGAAATCCCATTCCTAGAAACATTCAAAGCCAGGCTGGACAGGCCTCTGACCAACCTGATCTAGTTGCAGATTTCCCTGCCGGTGACAGAGAGGTGGCACTAGATGTTTATTTAAATGCTCATTCCAAGACAAATCATTCTATGATTCTATAATTTAAAGAGCATTATTAGGAGCTCAAGATTGGACAAACTCGAAGAGATTCAAACTGTTATTTTCACGACTGTGTTATACTGCTCCTCACTTTAAAATTTCACTATCTATTGTTTCATTTTGTATTCTACAGGAAGTATAGCTACTCAGTATCTCCAGCTAGATGCTTACTTTTACCAATTCCCAATGAATTTAAAAAAAGTTTAAGCATTAAGCACATCAGAAGATTATTCTTGCAAATTCAATACAGCTGCTGTATACTTTCTCTTTGATATTCTGAAAACAACACCATTTATCATTTTTAGTGGCTTATTATTTTGGAAGCCCTATATTTTTCATTAATCAGTGTTAGAGCAAGACACTAATCATAAAAGCCTCTAAGACTAATATAAGAAAAATGGAAATAAGCATCTCTGCGATAAAGTCCTCAAAATGTCTCGGAATGCAAATAAAACAAACATAAGAAGAATCTGCATAATCTCCTACAAGCATTATCCAGGCAAAGAAAAACAATTGTTCTCACATTCTCTGACACAATGAGTCTTAAAACAGTTGAAGAGACTACAGGATAGCTGGACATTTAAAAACCATGCTTCCAAAGTCTGCAAATAAACGTGTTTATTTTATGTGTTTATTTTTTATTTAATTGCTTAATATGCAATTAAATAAAAAGATCATTACCTTCATTAGAAGGCAGAAGAAATGTGAAATTTTAATTAACAGAGAAAATTGCTATGTATATTAGAGGAAAACCTGTTGATGGAACCACTACCAGCTGTACTGTAAAAATTGAACCAGGCCCATACTTCAGATGCAGGCCGCAGAAATCTTCTCAAGCAGCCATCAGACGGTGTTAGGCAATACCAGAGATGACACCTCCTTAAACCTGTCCTCATTTGTCACTACTCTTGTGGGCAGTCTGAAGCTCAGATTCATTTGATCTACATTTATACATTCAGTATTTAAATTAGTATTTTGACCACAGGGACAGATATTTCCTTAAGCTATTTAGATACAAGAGGTCTGATGTGGAGTTGTCTGTTACTTTCCATGGGCTATAGATCATGTCTTATTCTTAGTTTTACTGGTATACTGGCTATAATCTCAGCTGTTTATTGCCCTCTTAGTCTGATGACAGAAAATGCTTCATACTAAAATTTGGTATAAACATATTAAATAAGAGGCTGTGTAATGAGTTGTTAGTTTATTTTGCTTGAGTGCTGGAATGCTATAGCTTGTGCATCATTATATCTGTATCAGATTTAGCTAAGTCACTAGGTTAATTGCTACCCCCAGGTGATCAGTTCATACAACCACCCATGATGTGTGTAAATAAAGGAGCAAACAAAGCAATACATTTTGTTTTGCACAAATGTGTACAACATTAAATGGCCTTTTATGCCAGGAAGGCAAAAAGCTCTCTGCCTGGATAACCTTTCAGAGTTTCTGAGTTTTGGCGATTTCCTCTGGGAATTTCTACTGTCTGCACAAGCCTAATTTTTCATTCTTAGTCCTGGAATTCCTAGAACCTGGTGCTTGTCCAGGTTATCCTTCTTCCCTGGATCTCAAAACCCCCATTGGTTCTTTAATTTCACAGTATTCAATGGGCTTTGAAGCATCTGTCTACCTTGCTCTTCAGTGTGACTCACCTTGATTCTTTGCTTGGCTCACAAGTTCACCTACAATCCAGACCTTGTGCCGGAAGACTCTTTGGCCACTCCAGTTCCTCAGCATGTCACACACCAGCTTTGGCTCTACCCCAGCTCCAACTTAGCCAGGATCGTGGCTGGGCACCACTGCTGTGCTCCAGTTAAAATTCTGAAGATAGCGATTGACCATACAACCGACCTTGCACTAAAAGGTATTGGGTGCTGTCACATTGAATCTAACAGCTGCAGAAGCTGGTGTGCCTCAGAGATTTCTAAATCCTGTCTTTCAGTTGAAATCATTCCCTGAATGTAACAGCTTGTATTGAAGTTCAATATACCAGTGTGAATGAAACTTTGGTGTGCAAGAAGGCTTTTTGACTTTCATAGACATGACAACAAACAATGGAAGAGTAGCTAAATATAAGTAACTGTTGAAATTAAAGTAAAAATATCTCTCAAACGTATTTTGAGCAAGACAAATACATTTGACTTTATGGTTAAAAAGGAAAAAAACTCCTATTTTTAGCTAAAGCCATTTTTTTTAAATTATTATTAGGCTCTGCCTTAAATAGCTCAATTGTATTAAAAAACCAACCAACCAACAAACAAACAAACAAAAAGGTAAATCCTTCCAGCACAAGCAGCAATATGTTCTTGTTCAGAAAAGCTTAGTTTGCAGTCTTGGATTCATGAAGTAATGAATAGAAGAGCAGCATTTACAATAATGGAAAAGCAAAATAATCACTCCTTGGCGAAAGGAGTTATTGCTGTAGCTTCAGCCATCTAGCCGTGTAGACAGAGACAGCAAAGGTAAAAATAGCAGTCTCCTCAGGATTTTCTGAAAATGCACAAGTTATGTAGAGGATTCTACCATTAACTTTATCCAGGCATTCATCTGGATCCTTACCCAGGCTCACAAAATTCCAAGTTGATAAAAATGCTTGCACGTTAATGATTCAGCCCTAAGCTGCAATCTCAGCATGCAGCATAAGTGAAGAATAGCTGGGTTTGTGATGTGACTGGATGAAGTCCAAAGAAAACTGCTGTTCCTCAGGAGCCAGTGGCTGGTATTCAGTGTACTCTGGGACTCTGTTGAACAAATTATGCTCCAGTGAAGCAGTAGGTAAAGCAGTACTGCTGGAGACAGCCTTTTCTGAATGCATACTGAACTCTGGGACCCAGAGTGTGCTAATAGAAAATCCCATAGCAGTCTTGGTGACAGCGAATGTTTATTTCCACATTCTGGCTATCCAACACTCACTTTCATGTCTTTTTTCTCAAAAAGTTGGATCAACTGCTCATATGACTTGCTCATTAAATTGAGGATAAAACTTATTGCTGTACTAGTGGTCTGTTATATTTTTAAGTGATGAATTATGAGAAGGCTTAATGTAAGAATAGGGGAATTGCCACTAGAGAAAAACAGAGTCCTTCAAAGAAGGAACGGAATCTTTGCTTTAGTTTCAGCCAGGTCACTAACTCAGTAAGTAATTAACACTGTTATTGCTTTATACCATTGCACAGGAGTCAGTTACATACCTGGGCAAACAGCTGGGAACTGCGGTGCAAGGGGGAACAGTAACAGTGGGGAAAGGACCAGAAAGAGTGTTGGAATGTTCAAAAGGAGAGGTAGTGTTATGGGGGGGGTGGGGGGGGGTGTAGCTGGGCGGAGCTAAAAGGCCCAGGAAGTGCAGGCTGAACTGCCTAGGAGAGACCAGAACTAGAATAATAGGTGGGAGGAAAGAGAGGGAATTTGTACAGGAACAGGTAGAAAGGACAATAGGAGAGGTTTCTGCTGGTTACAGGCTGGGGGGGAGCCTGTGCTCACTAAAGAACATAGTCTCCCAGACTGTGGAAAGGGTCCTGTAGCTCCACAGATTCTCCTGTGGCCTGTGTTGGGTTTTGGGTTTTGGTTTGTGGGGGGGTTTTCCTGTTTGTTTGTTTGTTTTTTTGTTTGTTTGTTTAGTATTTGTGGTTTGTTTTTGTTTGCTTTTCGTTGTTTTCTTATGTTTTCTAGAGGAAACTAGAAGCACACACATGTAAACACACAAAAAAATCTAAAGTCACCATAAAAGGTCACCAAGATTAAGTGCTCACAACTTACGAAATGCCTTTTTGGGTGTCTCTACAATGATCCCGAGGTGCACATGAAATATGATTACAGAGGACTGGTAATTTTCCAGGATATAATTAATGAGAGAGCATCAGAAACTGCTGATCCTTCAGAACTGAAATGGTTTGTAAAGCTCTTTCAGACTGAATGGAATTAAGGCAAAATGTAGTCAGAAACGTTTCCATGGACAGTCTTATAAGAGCCTGGGATCAAATGTCTGAAAAATCTGTGACTGGGCTGCTGTGGACCTTATCTCAGGGCCTGCATGTCCAGGTCTTGTCATGTCTGTCATTCCCTCATTTTGTTGTGCCAGACCCCAGGGGTCCCTTCGCCCCACCTATAGAAGCTCTAGTTTAAACGGGAAGGTGTAGTAGTATCTTTGCTGTATAAACAAGAGTCTAGCAGCTCCCAGTGCTGAGGCTTCCAGGGGTCACCTTGGGATCACTTGAGATCAATGTATTTCCAAATCTCTTTAAAGCTTTACATTAAATGCTTTCCTTTCCTTCTAGATTTCATTCATTGGAGTTTTGGAAATTCAGATATTTTATAAAGGAGCAGTTACTTTGTTATTTTAAAATCTGGCTCTTGACCAGCTCCAACTATGATAATCTTAGATTATGTTATAGAATCATAGAATAGTTAGGGTTGGAAAGGACCTTAAGATCATCTAGTTCCAATTCCCCTGCCACTTCACTACTTCTTCACCCTTATTCAGTGCACAGGATAGATGGTAGCTACTTAATGAAGTTGTACTTGATATTTGTTTCAAGTTTAGCCATTTAGTTTATGACCCCTTGGGTATTTACTACATACTACTGTGAAGAGAGAATTAGTATGCTCAGCAAATTGTCATCAATGAATCCAAATGTTTCACAGATACTAAAGAGTGATTTTTTTTTATTATTATTATGTAAACATTGAATAGTTGATACAAAAATGGCCATTTCTCATCTTTCACATGTTTGGCTTTCTAATACTTATTTTTTAATATATCTAGCACATGTGTTTCAGAATCCAAGTGTAGAATAGATGTATTCTTCATGCTTTGCAAAATTTAATTAAAGGTATGCAGCCCAAAATACTAAATAGGTGATAAGACTACCTAAAATTTATGATAAGACTTCTACTACATAAATATTGATCAAATACTGCTATAAAGCTGAATATTTTCAATCAAAGAGTAAACGCAAGCTCTAACTGGGACCAGAACAAATATGTACATTGTACAAAAAAGTCCCCTAATAGACCTTACAAAAAATATTTGGGAATTTTCCTTTTTTCCTTTTTGTCCCCTTTTCTGTACTGTAGAAAACGAACAGGTGTTAAGATACAGGCAGGCCAGCCCATAACTCAAAAGCTGATATGGCTCTGAAGAGATTGATTTGCATCTCTGCATGTAGGTGTACTGATAGGTTCTGTGGCTTGAAAGGCAGGTGATTGCCCTTGAAGGAACTTTCTACACAGTAGTGCAATGGAAATGAGACACATTAAAAGACTTTTCTGAAGAGCCTGGAAACAACAACCACTGAGTAAAAGACTTATTTTTATTTTTTTCCCCAGACTCTCTGAAGGGATGACAAAAGAAGGTTTATTTGAATTTCCACAGGGAAAAAAAGCACTCATAAATATAAAAAGATACATCATAGAGTTGTAGAATCATAAAATCATAGAATCATAGAATCATAGAATGGTCTGTGTTGGAAGGGACCTTAAAGATCATCTAGTTTCAGCCCTTCTGACACAGGCAGGGACAGCTTCCACTAGACGAGGTTGCTCAAAGCCCAGTCCAAACTGGCTTTGGCATCATCCAAGTAAGACAAAATTAGAAATGAAAGTTCCTTTCATTCTTCCATTAGGCTTACATTCCAAATTTGGCAAGGTAAGGGGGAAAGTGAAGATATTAAATCACCACAAAAGAGTCGGGGATGCTAAAGATAGAATCAAGTTGCTCTTCACTGGTGCTTTAATCAACTTCTGAGAAACCAACGTTCGTCTTTTTGGACACAAATCACCAAGTTCCAAACTCTTATCTCCAGTGGGATGTTGTTCAGCTATGTCTGTATAACAGATGGGGCAGCTGTGCCTGTAGATACTGAAGTTGTGGACCTAACCGTCACTGTCTGATTTTTAGATACAGTGAAATCTGCTGTCATTAGGTCCTTATTTCAGAACTACTGAACTTCAGCATCCCTCTGTGCAGTCATCAGTTTGTGTCTTCGAAAACTCTTTTGTAATCTTTTTGTTATGTGGTGAGGTTGGTAAGGATATCTTCCCATAAGAATCCAGACACTCTCTTCTTGCAACTACCAGACGGTTCCTGTACGTCTTCTCCAAGATGATTATTTTCTTGCTTTCATTTTTTTGGATGCTTTCTAGATTATGGTGCAACCTTTAGACAAAACTCACAATGCTTCAGCATGGTATTCCCATTTGTTAGCAGGTTTTAGAATATTACACAATTTTTTTTCTTAATACAGCCTTGCATATATGTACATGTACTTACTGCGGCATACAAATGAGTTAACTGAAAGCATCTTCCCTGAGTGAAGTCAAAACCCATCTCTATGTAATATTAGCTCACATTTTCTCCTCTGTACTTTATTAGCATTTGTCTTCACTGAGATTTTTTGTTATTGTTTTCTATTTTCTTAGCTGTGTTAAATCCTTCTGATTTTCTTAATTCTCTTTGTTAGATCTGCCTAGTTAGACTCAGCCTAAATAATTTTTCATTCTCTGTATCTCTTCCACCTCTTTATTAACCTGCTCTTTCAGGTCAGCAGTAAACATTTACCACCACAATTCCTCCAAGAGCAGAGGAGCATCTGCATTTTAACCTACTTCTCTTGCTTTCTCATGACCTGCTATTGATCTTTTTTGTGTCACTTAGCATCTGCAGTATCTTTCCTGCTACCTCCCAAGCAGCATGCTCATTAGACTCTGTAGGGTACTGAACACGCAATGTGATTTGCAGCATATAACCTCAGAGACCATGACATTCAAATTTGGTAACAGCAGCATTTCGAGGCCCATATGTTTCTGAATTTAAGATATGATGGGAGCATGCACAGTGTAAGAAGAGGTGTTACACAGCCCTTCTACAAAAGCAAATAAACAAACACAGAGAAACCACCCCAGTTCCTGAGTGACATGTAGAAAGATTTAGTGGCTCTCCTTAAGCCAAGCAGCTTCCAGCTTCAGGAGCTCATTAAAATCAGGGAACTGTGGAAGTGAGTGGTGATAGAGGTGAGCACAGCAAGGAGTAAAAGCCTGGAGAAATGAGCTCACAGGTGGGTGAAATATGGGCTATTAATAGGCCTCTGAGAGAGGGGTATATGACCTTTGAAATAAACCCTTGTAGGAAAAAGAGGCAGGGTTGGTATAAATACATATATATATAATACTTAAAAAATGTTTTGTTAGTATTAAATTTTGCTCTCTGCATCAGGTTTACTGTTAACATTAAACTAACAGCTTAGTGTTTAGAATACTTTTTTTGACAATAGAAGGTCTGCCTTAAAGGTTTGGGTTTTTTGATTATTTTTTTTCTACACAACATTTGCACTTTGAATTAATGAGGAATTTAAATTTCTGACAATTAACTTAATTGAAATAAAAACCTGAGAAGATCCTATGAGGAGAGAAGTTCCCTGGTGAGCCTTGTGAAACACAGCTGGGTTTAAAAGACAGGATTTGAAAGAAGTATTCAAAACATCCAGGAAATGCGACTGCCAGGGGAACCTCTGTAGCCCAGCAGGACGAAGTTCTGCATAGGCTACAGCCCATGTTATAAAGTGCTGCAAATCTTTGAAACCTGTTCAAAGTAACCACAGATCACATTAGGCTTGTCAAAACTAAAGACATCATTGCTGGAAGGAAACAGTAGGTCCATCCTGGGAAGGCTGAAAGGGGGCTGTGATATACCTGTGTATACCTGTGATAGGAAGAGTAGTGCTGAAAAATGCTAGGTCTCTATGTTTTGCAGATGTAAATATCCTGGTAATTTGATTTTTCCACTCACTCTTCCTAAAGGTGACATTACAAAGAAGCAGACTAAGGAGCTGGGAAGGAAATGGGAAGGAAAATTTTCTAAAGGATTTCAGCTCAGGTGAACAATAAGGAAGTGAAATCAGCAAATGGTTGAAGGTGAAAAGGAGTCAAAATAGGTTTGGGAGGTACAAGAGAGTGCTTGTGTCATATGCAGTTACTGAAATCCAAAAGCTGAGGGATTCCCCAATGCAGGTGTACAGCCAGCCATTGCAGAAGTGACTAAAAAACCTCCAGAAAATCAGGTGTCTAAAAGCAGTCTATAGGCACCAGGGGCTGGGTAAGGATGCAATGCCCTTGTGTTGTTGACTTGTGATGACAGCTCTGCTGGACTGATATAACTAACTGGATTAAAAAATCTACCCACAAAGTGTGGGCAACAGAGACTGAGCAGCCTTAAGCAAACAACGGTTTTGTTTCTCTCGATATATTAATTCTTTTATCCGCTATTTGGGCTAAAGAATAAGGCTTTTGTTGAAATGAAATTCAGCTTTTCAACACTTCCATTTTCTAATGAGTTAGTGGAACACGCGTCTTTCTGTTGTGTCTTCACAGGTGTTTCAGTCTTTGATTTACAGTAGTACTCCTCCTCACTGCAGAGTGAAAACAAAGCAATTGTGAATTGTTGGTTTGATTTTATCTCTAAAAGCAGTTGAGAATACTGTTGCAGCCAGGTTCATCAAGAACTTGGATAGCAAGAAGTAAGATTTTCTGCAGCTAACCTTTTGGTTAGAAATTTAATTGGCAGAAAATTAAATTAACATTGGGGGCCAACACTTAGAAATATATTACAGAAAATTAAATTAACATTGGGGGCCAACACTTAAAAGGTGAACTGGCATGCCACTGGAGAATGCAGCAATTTCTCCTCATCTTTACTGGTTTATCTACCAAGGGGTAAAACTTTACCGAAATGTGAGAGCCAGTCCTCTACTTTGGATGATGTGGTGTTGCAGTTGGATTGGCACATACAGCTACGACTACTGTAGTTTTACAATGCAAAATAAAACCTTCTTGGACATGGAGGTTCAGAAATAAATGCTTCATCTAATAAAGCCTAGCTGTGTCAGCCTGAGGTAGCTGATTATTAAAATATGCACAACTGTAAGCAGAAGACCACAGGATCTCTAAGGGTTCAGAGCAATTGAGTATGAAGTGTGAAAGGGAGCACTTTCAGGAAGGGGGGAGAATGCAAGTTAGTGCAATAGGAAGCTGAGGCAAGGTGAACCAAATTCATTACTTGCCTAAGAGCTGGAGGCATGGTAGGTCTACATAGTCCCTATACACCCCAGTTCTGAGATACAAAGAAGTAGTTTAGGTCTAAAACTGTATTTACCCAACATTGTCAAGCATACACTTAACAGGGAAGTTAATCTACCTGGCAGAGCATAAGAGTGATAAGGACCATGACTTCTCCTGCTCATAGTGTATGTTAATCACCTTGCTGTTTTAGTAATTAGGAAATGGTGTTGTACAAGTGGATTAGATTTGCTGAGATTGGTGAGGTTTTGCTTTCTGCTTTCTGTTGCGCATCTTGTGCCTCAAGGGTACCAGATACAGGGCACCAAAGTGGCTGTGGTGCAGAATAAGGCCAATGTTTCACACAGTTGCTAATTTATATTTTGGCTTTGAACAAATTTAAGAGTATGCTTACTAATGGTAGATGTTTCAGTATTCCTGTGGCTGACGAAATAATCTGTTTGAAAAAAGGGAGGTCATTTCTCCAGAACAGAGAAGGAATAAAACCCAAAAACCAACCCATGATCATCTTCAACTCCCAAGTATGATGTCATTCAAGCTGATGAATACAAGCATTGTAGTTCACTGCACAGATTTTTGACATCCAGGCAAGCTGCCTTCTTGTTTTGCTGTTGGTTGTACTATTTTGTCTTGTTTATTTTAACCTGACACCTAGGCTAATAGACAGATGGTCAAATGTCAGTGCTAACAAACCATTGATCTGAAAGGTCACTGTGACTTAATAACAGAAGTTTTCTTTATTTTGAATACACAAATACAGACTCGGTTGATGTGTCTGGAGCAAGTGTTGTGAATATGCATGAATGATTATATTTTGGAGTGACCTTCTCTAAATACAAACCTACAGGTGAACTCTTTGCAAAGTCTTTTTGTTTTCTATAGAGATTTAGTACAAAAAGCTCTGAGAACTGCTGCTCTAGAAAAATCCTGATACACAAAGGCACTTGTTTTGATCTCTACATGAATCTGTGTACATTGTTCAGACCTTTCTAAAGGGTCTTGTGTCTAACCATTATGTCATCTTTTGTCCTCTATAAATTCTGCATCCCTTCTGTTTCCCCTCCTCTGTCTTGTGGGCTCTGAAGTCATGGCAGCTTTCAGAAAAGACGCAATAATAATGGAGTGCAATTTGGGGAACTATAATCTCTGTCTGTATCTCTTCCAATAACTTTCATGTGTGCCACAGCCTGCCCTAAAGTTAATATCACCTGTAATATATTTCTAAATGCTAGACTGGGAGAATTTTTTTGTGTAGGGCACAGTGTGATCAGTCTGGACCACCTCCAAAAGAACTGTTTCTTCTCGGTGTAAACAGTTCTCTATTTCAGAGACAAGGTAGACTCGCTAAACTTGCATAGGTTTGGCTCATTCCACAAAAATGTGAGTAGACAATAGATAGCAACTGTGCTATATTTCCTGAAAATGTTTCATGTACCATCATCTATGAAAAATATTGTAAATAGTTTACTTTTCAGCTCAAGTGCTGGAGTGAAAAACTGTCCAGAAAACCCATGAAAAATTACAAACCTAGAAAAAAATAAAAGCTATCAGAGGATATTCGTTGCCAATGGGTATGAAATATCACATCAGTTCACATCAGAAATGCTAACCTTTCTCAGTAGCAGAGAAATAAGATATCATGAAGGCTGCTTCAGATCTTAGCAAGCAAAATTTTGTACCTTGCCTCATCTTACCATGCCACTGAGTTTTAAAGACAGTGAAGGGAATAGGAAATGAGAAAGAATTATTTAAACTTTAGCCCTTTTAGTTTTCTATCTTTTTTTTAATAACAAGATGTGAGGAACAGAAGTGTTGAAGAGGATAAAGCACCTCTTTTGGCCACCTAAATCTATGAGGAAATCTACTTATAAGAAGTTAAACCAACATCTTGAAGCATCACCTATTGCTGTGTAACTGACAGAGACTTCAACAACTGGAACTTGAAATAGGTTCACCCACACTTCCACTCCAATATTTTTCTTGTAGAATTTCGCATCTCACAATGGGATTGTATGACATGAGCTGAGCATAACATCATGGACTTCAAATAATACATCAGTTAAATGCCTTATGTCCAATTCCTTTACTTAGTTCTATTTACTGCAGTATAGAAGTAATGTATATTTTGCTTTGTAATATTTGCCAGGTTGGACAGAGCCATGGGTGACATGGTCTAGTGTGAGGTGTCCCTGCTCATGGTGGGGGGGTTGGAACTTGATGATCTTAACATCCTTTCTAACCCTAACTATTCTATGATTCTATGATCAGGATGTATGCAGTTGTATTGGGCTTATATGGCAGTTTTGGTAGCAGGGAGGGTGTAGGGATGGCTTTTGTGAGAAGATGCCAAAAGCTGTCCCCATGTCAGAACACGCCCCTGGCCAAAGGTGAGCCCGCCAGTGACTTTGGTAGTGAATCTGTGTTAACATATTTGAGAAGGGGAAAAAACTGCTTCACAACAGCAGCCAGGAGAAGAGTGAGAATATGTGAGAAAAATAGTCCTGCAGACACCAGGTGAGCGAAGAAGGAGAGGAGCAGTTACTCCAGGCACTGGAGCAGAAATTCCCCTGCAGCCCATCATGCAGCCCATGGTGAGGCAGCAGTCCCTTGCAGCCCATGGAGGTCCACGATGGAGCATATCTCCACCTGCAGGCTGGAGAGAACCCCATCCTGGAGCTGTATGCCTGAAGGAGGCTGTAATCATGTGGGAAGCCCACACTGGAGCAGGCTCCTGGCAGCACCTATGAACCCATGGAGAGAGGAGCCTGCTCTGGAGCAGGTTTGCTGCAGAACTTGTGAACCTGCTATGGACCAACACTGAAGTAGGCTGTTCCTGAAGGGCTGCACCCTGTGGAAGGGACACATGCTGGAGCAGTGCATGAAGAATGCAGCTGTGGAAAAGACCCACACTGAAGAAGGTCATGAAGGACTGTATCTCATGGGAGAGACTGCATGCTGGAGGAGGGGTAGAGTGTAAAAAGGAAGAAGCAGCAGAGATGAGCCATTGTCTGCAACTTCACTGACCCTTTCTCCCTGTACTGCTATGGGGAGGAAGGAGGTAGAAGAGCTGCAAGTGAAGTTGAACCTGTGAAGAAGGGAGGGATGAGGAAAAGGTATTTCTAGATTTGTTATTACTTCTGATTTTTCTACTCTAAGATTAGTTAGTTGAATTAATTTCTCTAAGTCAAGTCTGTTTTGCCTGTGGTGGTAATTGGTGAGTGATCTCCCTGTCTGGACATACAGGCTTTTTCTTGTGCTTTCCTCTCTCCTGTACTGTTGAGAAGGAGCAGTGATAGAGGGCACTTGGGGCCAGCCAGGTCAACACTCAGCAGCAGTTAAGGTTCTTTATAATCCAGAACACTTTCTTGTATTTAATGGTGGGAGTAGCTCTACCCTCTAAGCAAAACTTAGCACTGTAGTGCTGGAGATGTCTAGGTTGGTACAGAATGCACTGTACTGTCTCGCTCTCTGATAAAGAGTTTGCTAGATATAGTTTTACTGTTGTAAAATAAATGGAATTTAGAACATATTACTCAGTTATACCTCAGTGAAACTATCTGCTTCATTGCTTCCTGGATTAATATATTTTCCCTGTGGTAGTTTCCAGACACCTGATTCTGACTAAGAGGCTGTTGTATTACATTGTGTTATGCAGGGTGACATTTCCTACTGAGAGGAGGTGACATTTAAAGATCCCAGTCCTGCAGAAATTTACACTTGTGCTTGTTATTTAGACCACTTAAGTGAGACTAACTTCATAAAGTTAAAAAGGTGGAGAAGTCCCTGAGGACCAGAGTGTACTTCAGTAATTATTGAATAAAAGTTCAAAAGGCACACCAGACAGTAAACTAGAGCAACAGATTGCTGGTAGTGGTAAAATAATTGTGGTGTGCCTGATTAATCAGAAAGTTTTAGAAACCCATGCTTCCAACAACTGCTGCCATTGAGAGAGAGGGCTCAAGTGGTAAGGGGCGTAAACTGTGTTGTAAATGTAGCATAGCAGTACTTGAGAATCACTGACTGATGAGGGGAATTCTAATGCAAAAGTTCAGAATTATCAGAATTGTCTAATGCTGCTGAGACCTTGGGAACAATATGGGTTTTCACAGGAAGGCACCAACAAGCCTCTTTCTGAACCATCATTTTGCAATGGATTTTCCATAATTAGGAAAAACACTGCTGCAGAAAAGTTTTTAAAGCTATTTTAAAATACGTGGTATACACTGTTATCCTACACCTCTGTCAGGCTTACCCATCATTTTAATTGATCACACCAGACATAAGGAAGAGAAACTTTATCTGCTAATACATTTTGATAATCTAAAATATGTTATTTGTCTATTGATCTATTGTCCCCGGAAAGCAGGAGGATTTTCATATTTGAAAGGGTTTGGTACATCTGTAATTAGACCTGATAGTTCATGAGATAGTGTTTGTGAAATCTGTCATCCATCCAAGTGTTTCCTGTTGCCTATGTTGCAATGTCTATTATTAATCTGCAATTGAGGGAGTTACTGAGAGGACTTGGTTAGTAGTTCCAAAACCAGACAATGGTTGGAAAAATACTGTCACAGTTCTACTGTCCTCTTTGTCCTTTTGTCCTCTTTGTCCTAGATTAAGAGGCTGCAGCAAATGTTTGAATCTTTATTTCTTCCTGAGGTCTTCTGAACTGTAAAATTGATGAAGCTACCAGCTCAATATGTTAAACCAGACATGGCTCTGGTGTGCCTGAGGTTATCTCATCTTACAGTCAATATCAGGGTCAGGGAACACAAATGTGACTGCAAGTCAGCTTTTTCCTATTGTTTAGATGAAGGTGAGGATCTAGCTCCCAATGTGTAGTGGTCATGGCAGGAAGTTACACCAATGTCTCCTATCTGAATATAATGGAGATGGTAACACCCATCCTAGATCTAGAGGATATCCTAGCCAGATATGGTAGAAAGGCCATATGACCATATCAAAGCTATTGGAGGTCCACTTCATCTGTTCAAAACTCTTCAGTTCTTCCAATGAATGTGCTGAAACAACACTTTACAGAGCTGTCGTTGCCAAGTGTGGACGTTAGGTATTTCAAAAAGCATGAGGCAGCTGAATATAGTTCCAGAATCAATAACTATTCCTTAAAATGTATTTTTACAGCCAGTTCCAGGATCTCTACCATTGAGAAGGTAAACATCAGCCAGGTAAATACACAATTCTCTTTCACTTGATAGAAAGCTCTACATTACATATACCTTAAAACAATACTCCCTTGGGCTGTTCAGGGTGAAATCATAAACACTATTTAGAAGAAGGAACTTTGCGACCATGAATGGAGGAATATTTTGGCCTGCCTGATCATGCAGATAGAGGTTCAGATTAATTACAAAATCACTGTAGGGCAATTGACAGGTATATGAAGCTTTCACACGCTATTTCCATTGATTAAGTGTGTACATGAAAGCTAACATACTGATTTATGTGGAACAATACCTGAGACTTCTGCAAGCAAAAAAAACCAAATGGTTCTCTATTAATAATATTGCTGTTAATCTACTGTGTCTCTACTAGCCATTATGTGCACCAAAAATGTTACTTGGTATTTGTTTATGTAAATACAGTTAATGCAAGATCAGCTTAAATAATTTGGATGAAGACTTAACTATAATGTCATGGTGTCCCTGTTTTGTATTACTCACATTTATTATTGGGTGTTTAGTTTTGATTATTTTGCATGTATTGAATAGAGAACTGGATCAGAACATCTGAGTCATTGAGTTCCCAGCAGCAATTGCAGGTAATTGCATGAGAACTGTGGTCCAGAATAGATTCGGAAACATTCATTCCAATGCCACAGACTTGTCTTCACATGCTGTAAGGCATACCTGGAAAACTGTTAAAATTAAGGAGTATTTCTGGGATGTTAGGGCCACAACCATGATTAGTAGAAAAGTGAGCATGTACTGCTATGGTACTGAAAAATGGGAACTGAGGGAGGTGAGAGAAGGCTGCAAGGATTCTGCTTGCAATCCAAGTGTGTTTGTGAGAGGAAAAGACAATTTATCTTATATCAATATTCATGATATTAAACAAATCTTTGTGGAACTGTCCTCCAGGAACGTTTTCTTAAAGAGTCAGCAACCTTCCATATTTTGGAAATGCTCTTTAATGTTATGCGCTTTTGTAGAAAGGATTATTGGACAGAGAAATCTAAGGGAGTAACAGCCAAGCTTGTTCTCTGAACAGCCAAGCTCATTCTCTGTCATGCTTCCTGGATTCAACTATTGGCCCCTCAGTATCCAATATTTGTGTTAATTGGTGAGAATTCTGGAAGAAATAGTTACTAATTAGCTATCCTTTTAATTCTAGGATGTGTATCAGGATTGTCATGGGTTCAGCAGCAGCAGTCATTTTTCTCCTTCTTGGTAGCTGGTGCAGCCCTGTGTTTTTTGATTTTGGGCCTTGGAATAACGCTGATAACACCAGTGTTTTCAGTTACTGCTTGGCAGTGTTTTGTCTGGCCAAGGACTTTCTGAGTCTCATGCTAGGCCAGTGAGGAAGGGGAGCCAGGAAGAAGCAGAGACAGGACACCTGACCCAAACTGACCAAAGAGGTTATTCCATACCATAGCACATCATGGCCAGGATGGGAAAACGAAGGACAGAGACCTGGAAGGGTGTGGTGGTGGACTGGGGGTGCACAGCATGGTCAGGTTTTTTGGTAGTGGGGGGTTCGCTGCTGGGGGGTGCACTGGCTGGGTCGGGCTTGGTGAGCAGTTGTATTCTCTTTCCTTGTATTTCTCTTGTATTATTATTGATGGTAGCAGTAGTGATTTGTGTTATACTTTAGTTACTAAACTGTTCTTATCTCAACCTGTGGGAGTTGCATTCTTTTAATTCTCCTCCCCATCCCCCCGGGGCCTGGGGGAAGAAAGAGAGGTGAGTGAGTGAGTGAGTGAGTGAGTGAGTGAGTGAGTGAGTGAGTAAAACTTCCTGAGTTATTAGCCTGGGTGAGGCTTAAACCACGACACAGGATATAAAGAAAACACATTTCATTTGCTGTATTCTGACTTCATCTTTATCAGTGCATGCTGCCATTTTCATCTCTCAAATCCCCTGCATGTTCTTGATATAGCAAAAGGTGAGACACATTTACGTGATATTAAAATTTAACTTGGTATTTTATTTTAGCCACATGTACCCTTTGTTACTGTGAACTTATATATTGTCAGGAAAGAAGGCTTCCCTTATGCAGCAGATCAGATAGTAACAGCGGAAATAATGGGAAAAAGCTTTTGAAATTTGTGTTGGATTAACTTTTTATCAAGAGCAGAATAAGAAGGATTTTCTTAGGCTGAGTTAGCACTCCTTCTGACCCAGTGATTATTCACTCTTTATGGCTCTGAGCAGAGGACTAAAATGAGTTTGAAAATAACATGACAAGCCTCAAGTAAAAGTGGATCCAAATATCACAATTGCGAAATATATTAAAGGCTGACACATAACTTTTGCAACCTGGATGGATCAGAACCGACCTAGAGCTGAATCTGCATGTATTTAATGTTGGGAGTCATCGTTTTAGTTCAGCACTTTTAAAAGGCACATATGTAAAGAGAACTAGTGTAAACACTGTTTCCTGTAAACATCCAATGAATAAGTTTTGGTGATGATGGTTTGCCTTGTGACTTGTCACTTTTATATCTCTTGTTTTCAGAACTTGGGAAGAACCACAACTATAATTTATTCTGTGCCACAGTAAACATCCTATGCGTATGGCACTTGCAATTTCTTCTGAAGACTTTTCTGAGCTATTATATTGCTGTGTTTTATAACTCTGTTAGGCCTTTTGAAGACTCATGGTACAGGATGAGCATAGTAGCAGCATGAGTCAGCTGTAGTGATTTGAAGAAAAGATTTGTTGACAACCAGAACAAATGGCCACATCAGTCTTGACATTTGATATCAGCTCAACAGCATTTAGTTCCAAAGCCTTAGAAATTGGGCAAGTGCGAGCACACTGGTTGTCATGACCACCTTCTTAGGCAATGTTGGTTGTTCTCTGACAGATATTGGTAAAGCAGCAGGAGACCTTCTTATTATCATTAATTTTAATAGCTTTCCACATCTTAGCATGTCTTATGCAGTGTTGCAGAGAGCAGGGACTGTGTGAGCTCAGTCCTGTTCTTGTCAAAACCTATATAGGAAATGGGTGTGGCTTTGGAGATTGACACACAATTAAAGATTAAGTGGAAAGTGCAGTTATTCACCTAATGTATCACATCAGGGAAAGGAGGAGGGAAGGACAGGAAAGGACAAAACAATGATTTAGCTTCCTAACGAATTGTAGTTAGTGGACACAACAGTAGGAGTTTGGCTTTAGACACAAATGAGTGGCTTATTGACATATGAATAGTTTATTTTTGCTGCTTCTAGACTTGTACAGAGAAAAAAAGGACAGAGCAGGGCAGGAAAAAAATGTAAATGCCTTAACAATACTTGTTAAGGGGAGGGAGAAAGCAAATTCAGATTTCAGAGAGGGAGGACCTCATTTGGTGCTTCAGCTCATCAGCAGTTTGAATCAATGTAAAAAGAGAGGTTTGGAGACTGATGACTAGAGGCAACAATCTTGAATTAATTCTGTGCCCTCCCTACCCATAAATGTAAACACCTTCCTTTCAGAAAGTGACGTTTGTAAGCAGATTCTTCTACTTTACTTACTGTTAAATAAACCACTGGTATGTACTGAGATACCATGGTTATGTGACTTGGAAATGCCACAGGAAAGCACCTCCTTTGCTTTCCCTGAAGGGTATTTTGAATGTAGAATTCTATTATTATTATTTGTAATGATGTTTGCTTTTTGGAAACCTTCCTAGGCTCTCCCTCTTATCCACTTTCTGTGCCTATTTTTTCATTTGATGGACTGTTCATTTTGCATATAAATCCCATTGATACTGTTAAAGAAGAGGTAATCTTTAAAGTCAGGTAGATGCCTTAGAACTAATTATCTGGGAGAAGTTCCCCCCTTGATAGTGTTAGTAAGAATGATTAGAAGCTGGTTTTTTTCTGAATTATGCTCACTCAAAAAATGCTGTAAACACAACAGATTTTATGGCCTTTGCCCTATGCTTAGGATGGTAACACGCCTTTGCCATTTCTTCAGATGAAATTCCTAACCTCTGAGTTGCACGTTATCCTTGCTTGTTCTTCTTGCTGCAGAGGGTTTACATTCCTGCCTGATGGTAGCCCAGTTTCAACAGAAGATAGGTGATGTCCTACATGGGTAGGACCCCCCTTCAGAAAAGGAGTCCACCTACTCATGAGCTGATGGCTCCAGCCAGTCAGCTGTTATCAGAAAGGTGAGCAGTGCTAGTACTACTGGCAGCTTCTGACTTATCAAAATAAAGGTACCAAACCAAAAGGCATCTTGTCATTCTGCACCATACATACATACCTTCAGGATTCAGGGGGAAGTTGGGGACCTGAGCTCTAGCTACAAGAAAGTTTTAACCCTGTGCTTGTTGATAGCTGCTGGCTGACAGTTCAAAGGATCCTGATCTCCTACAGTGGCTGAGAGAGCTTACTTGTTGTCGTGGTTTAAGTCTCTACCCCCCCCCCCCCCCACGCAGTTTTCTCACTCCCTCCCTCTCTCTCTTTCTTACCCCAGTCCCGGGGGGATGGGGAGGAGAATTAAAAGAATGCAACTCCCACAGGTTGAGATAAGAACAGTTTAATAACTAAAGTATAACACAAATCACTACTGCTACCATCAATAATAATACAAGAGAAATACAAGGAAAGAGAATACAGCTACTCACCAAGCCCGACCCAGCCAGTGCACCCCTCAGCAGTGAACCCCCCAATGCCAAAAACCTGACCATGCTGTGCACCCCCAGTCCACCACCACACCCTTCCAGGTCTCTGTCCTCCCTTTTCCCATCCTGGACATGACGTGCTGTGGTATGGAATAACCTCTTTGGTCAGTTTGGGTCAGGTGTCCTGTCTCTGCTTCTTCCCGGCTCCCCTTCCTCACTGGCATAGCATGAGACTCAGAAAGTCCTTGGCCAGACAAAACACTGCCAAGCAGTAACTGAAAACACTGGTGTTATCAGCGTTATTCCAAGGCCCAAAATCAAAAACACAGCGCTGCACCAGCTACCAAGAAGGAGAAAAATGACTGCTGCTGCTGAACCCATGACACTTGTCCAGTTGACAAGAGATCAGTTCAGAACTCCTGACTTATTTTTAGGCGCTGCATTATTTAAGCTGGACACAGTTGGCCTCCTCTGTCTGGCTCTACAAGGTGTTTGGAGAAGATGTTTGTTTGGGAAAGAATTTATGTGGAAAATTCAAAGTTTTCTGAGGTTAAGTGGAAGAATGTCCAGAGACAAACAGTGTACAAATGCACTAGCCTGTAATATAAAAGAAAAAAAGGAAATTAAGTGATCCCCTAAGAGCTAGTTTGCATGTAACCTAGTTAATCATAGATCTCTAAGGCTCCATTCTGCACTCAATAATCATGCCCAGACCTGGTGCTTCATGCTTCTGAAGGGACCGAGTGAGAACCTAGTATCTTGCTTCCTGCTGGTTTTTTTTGCTGTGTTCTTTCAGGAGAAGTCTTGTAAGAATGGGAATTTCTCTTTAAACTTGAGACCTCTCTTCTCTCTAGTGCTCATCAGTCATGCCCTTCTGGTGAGGAATAGGTTAGGTATTTCTCCCTTTATATTTTGTCACGTGTATAAAGTATTAAAAAGGAACTAATGAGGAAAGAAAGAATCTTTAAAATTTATTTTAATGAAAGCTACTGATTTTCCCATCTTTTCCCACTCTGATGGCATCTATGCCCTGTTATAATCTTGTTTACATGTTCTTCTGACAAGTGCTCGCTGCTTTGCCAATCAGCTTCTTTTTAACTGTCTGCTTTTTCAGTTCTAATAGAAATTCAGCCTATGTGGAGATCATTATATTTGTCCTTTCTTACGTTTCTTCTTTTTTCCCCCTCTTCCTTTGACATGAAGAAAACTTTGCAGAAGGCTCTAGCAAAAGTATCAAAACTTCAGCCAATTTATTTACCTGTTTATAAAAATTCAAATAAAAAGAATACATTATCTGCAGTAGCTTAAAATGATCTTAATGGTAAAGAAATAAGAAATGTATGCAGACACCTTCCCCTCCCAACTTCCTTTCAAGACTCTGTAGTTTGTGGACTTGATGGTTGCCAAGGTGAATGTTTGCCACTTTCTAAGTAATTTTTTTCTCCCTTTGATTTTATACAGTTTTTGCAGCTGTTAAATTTCTGTATCTTCTCTGTCATAGGTATCTTGAGAATCAGTATAGCATATTGCTGACTACCTGCCTGCTCTTCAAAATTCTGATCAACGTAATATTTTTTTAGTGCACTAATGGTGATTTCTTAAGTGACTGTGAATATGATGTCCTATAACAAGTCACCTTTAAGAACAGCTACATTAATAGAAAATTCTGTCTTTGTTTATTCCTTGTCTTTTTTTGCTTCCTTAACTAGAGTCTATTTCTAGAACTCTGGACTCTTTAATATTATTATATGTATAGGGGAAGGCAAACTTAATTATCTTAACATGGACTGCTGTGGGCTCAGCTTTGAGGGCACTGGCATCTCAGCTTCTGTTTACTCCAACATATGCCGAGAGCACAAGCTGTCCTTTAGGACTAAGTCCAGCATCCCAGGCAGCTTAATAGTTTTACTGACTGTTCGTGTTATTTGAGACGCAGTTAAAACCTGATCTTGCATGCACCACAGAACGGATAGGAAATTTTAATGAAACTTGAGTACCCAGAGATGTAGAAGTGAACTTATATAGAAGAATATGCAGAATTAGAGTGTTACAAGTATGCAAGGGAAATTTTTAAGTGTGTATTGAATTCTGATATTCTTGTTCTTCTTGTTCATTCTTTTCCCCATAATCTACCTAAAATGTTGCAAATATAGTTTACACATGTGCAAGCTGAAAGATCTCCAGGCAGGTATAGATTAGCTGAAATTGTATTTCTCTAAAATAAAAACATTACATTTTATTATTTTATTAATAACCTTTAGTTATCATGGGAAACTTAATAAGCAGGCTGGGTTGGTTGAAATGTGATCATTTGTCATATTAATCCTAAATGATTCCTTTTCATACAGGTGTCTGCCTCATGAATGTTTGAATCTGTTTCTTGAAATATATTTGCATGATTTACTTCATTGAGACATAGATTTAAAATTCTCTTTATCCCATCTGAGTTGTCTTATCTCTGCAGCTTTTGGCTGCTCCAAGCCAAGGAAAGGATTGTGTCTCCCTTCTCTCTACTTTGACCTTCAGTTCTGTGTTGTTGAAAAGAGAACATATGTTACCATAGAGAATTTAGGTATTGTTACACTGGCATTTTCCATTCGTCAAGAGTATCTGACATGCGCCACACAATATGCGTTTTTCACATACCTGAACTCTTCATGTAATTCACTGGTGGCTTTAGCTACCACACAAGAATGCAACATGAAATGGAGTTAAGTCTTAGATTTTTTCCAGGAAACATTAGCATTCAGATTCAGACTAGCTATGCTAGATTTTGCTTTTGAGGCATCAACACACATAAAAGCTTTCCCATTGAAATTAAGTGTTTGCATGCTCAGGCTATATTTATTCACCACAAACCTGTATTCCTCCTTTCTTTCTCTTCTGGTGATGATATGAATATAAATTAATGCAGTGCCTCCTGACCACTTTTCCATAAATGTCTCTTTCATTTTCCTGTTTATGTTGTCCTAAGAAAAAAAATAAATACTAAAACAATAACAAAAAAAAAAAGCTGTTTTGTTTTGTTTGTGTCGTGGTTTAAGCCTCTCAGGCAGTTCGCTCGCTCACCCTCCCCCTTTTTCTTCCCCCAGTCCCAGGGGGATGGGGAGGAGAATCAAAAGAATGCAACTCCCACAGGTTGAGATAAGAACAGTTTAGTAACTGAGGTATAACACAAATCACTACTGCTACCACCAGTAATAATAATGACAGGAGAAATACAAGGAAAGAGAATACAGCTACTCACCACCCAATACCAAGCCCGACCCCCCAGCAAACCCTCACCCTTCCGGGTCTCTGCCCTCTGTTTTTACCTCCTGGACATGACGTGCTGTGGTATGGGTTACCTCTTCGGTCAGTTTGGGTCAGATGTCCTGGTTCCACTTCCTCCCAGCTTCCCCTCCTCCCTGGCAGAGTATGAGGCTCAGAAAGTCCTTGGTCAAACCAAAACATTCTAAGCAGGAACTGAAAACATTGGTGTTATCAACGCTGTTCCCAGGCAGGAAGTCAAAAACACAGCGCTGCACCAGCTACCAAGAAGGAAAAAAATGACTGCTACTGCTGAACCCAGGACAGTTTGGTTGGTCTGATTTTTCTTTTTAAAAACCAAATCCATATAGTGAAGAAGGAATTTATTATTGATTGTTGAGTTATTTTCCCCATACTTTCTTTTGGGCTATAAGAAACAGGCAGGCATTGGGGCAGAGCAGGTCAAGTTTAGCAGGACTATATAAGAAATAATGTAGCTTTAACTTGCTTCTTGTTTTTAATATGCTTATACATCTGCAGTGTGCCTGCTGAAAACAGCACCTTTAAGTAAGCTTATACCTATACCCTTTTTATCTATAATGCAAGGGTATGTAATATTTTGAACTCCACACCCCAAAGTTTTGATGCAATGGCAAACAGCAGAAGTTTTACGTGCTAGAAATCATCCCTCTATACCTGAGACATTCGAATTACCCGGGTCTTTTTCTTCTACAATCTTCTAGTCAACGGAAGGTTAAAGAACAGAGGATTATTTTTCTCTTTTGCACCTTGTTATGGGTTCAGCTTCCCCCTCCCCCCCCAGAGTCTCATGTTACGCTGGGAAGGAGGGAAAAGCTGGGGGAGGCAGAGACAGCCTGACCCGGGCTGGCCAATGAGGTTATTCCATACCACAGCACGTCATGCCCAGGAGGTAGAATACGGGGTGGGGAGGAACCGGGAAGTGTGTGGTTTGGGGTGGGCTCTCGCTGGCTTGGCTGCGTGGTCTCTCGACTCGGTCGGGCGGTGAAACGGTTGTATCCTCTTCCTTTGTATTTACTTTGTCATTATTATTGTTTATTGGTGGTGGCAGTAGTGATTTGTACTGTATCTCAGTTACTGGACTGTTCTTAACTCAACCCGTGGGAGTTACATTTTCTTTGGTTCTTCTCCCAATTTCCCCCCCATCTGGGGGGAAGGAGGGAGAAGTGAAATTTACGGCTTAAACCACGACAGTTTTTGGCGCCCAACGTAGGGCACTTAAGGGTTGAGATAAAGACAAAATAAGCACTCGTCATAATACTGATTTATTGGCTCTCAAAGTTGTTGCTCTGGTTCTCACAGGTTCAGTGTATGATACTTTACTTACAGCCGGTTCTTCTTATCTTAACGTTTTTCAGATCTGGGTTTTGGGTTAAGGTTCTTGTTACATTGTACTTTATTGCACTGATTTTTAATACAATAGACTCAGTGATTATGAAACTGACCCGGTTTGTGTTTCCAGTGTGGCCACCAACTCTATACTTTTTGAGGTATATAATGGAAGTTCTTAGCAATTACACGTCTCTTTTCACCTCCTCGGGTGGTCAGCCTGTGAAGGAGACATTCTTTTGTGCTCCCAGCGCCCCCACCAGGCCGTTTACAACACTATTTGAGAATTTTGAAGGTTTTGAATGGCCTTTAGATACCCTTGAGACCTGCCTGCTGGTGGTGACGGGAATTATCATGTTGGCACACATACTGAATATGTTTTACTCACAACTATTTTGTCTGGTCAGGAGAGTTAAGCAGAGTGGGGTGTGGGCCATGTCTGGGGTTAGACCACAATCCAGGATGGCCGAGAGATTTTCCCCAAGGCTGGACAGTCATGAGTGGCAGGGTGTGTGGGATAGTATGGCAAGTATCTAGGCCAGTGGGCCCTTCCAGTGCTTTGGAACTTCACCAATGAACAAATGCAAAACCCAGAAAAATTAATAAAACATTTAAAGGAGGTGTGTTGCCATTCTGGTCACACCAGAGATGGACAAATCATGGCAACGTGCTGGGGCTTGGCTTATGCTTACAGAGCCCTGTTTAACACTGTCTAGCATCTTCAAAAGGAAAAAAACATCTCTGGATCTGAGGGCGGAGTAATGGACAGCGCAGTTAATCCAGCTCCAAGTACAGCAGCTACATTACCACCAGCGACAGGTACAGCCATGACTCAAACCCCAGTGACAAGTACAGCGGCTACCCAAACCACAGTAATAATCAGGGCAGCTAAACCAGAGGACCAACTCATACCAATATCGGTTGCCCCTGTACGCAAGAGGAAAAACAAAGAAGAGGCAGGAAAGATGAAACAAGACAAAGAAACGTCACCACCTGGGACAGCATCTGACCAGGAGTTATTACCACATGATGAAGAAGAAGAAGAAAAGGAAGAGGTGACTTCTCGATCTCGGACCTCAACCGAGCTACGGAATATGTGAAAAGACTTTACCCGTCAGCCAGGGGAGCACATCATCATTTGGCTGCTCCGATGCTGGGACCACGGGGCCGACGGTCATGAACTAGAAGGTAGTGAAACCAAACAGCTGGGATCACTTGCCAGGGAAGGGGGAATTGACAAAGCAATTGCAAGAGAGAAAATGTCCCTCAGCCTTTGGAAGCGGCTCTTGGCAGCTGTGAAAGATAGGTTTCCATACAAGGATGATGTTATGAGTCATTCGGCCAAGTGGACTACTCTAGAGAAAGGCATCCAGTCTCTGAGAGAATCAGCCATTTTAGAGATGATCTATATTACCAAGCCGAATGTTGGGGATATACCCATAGATCCAGATGAAGTCGAATGTACACGACCCATGTGGCGGAAATTTACACGAAATGCACCCCCATCATATGCCCGTTCATTGGCAACAATAACCTGGAGTGACATAAGACCACCAAGAGTGGATGAAATGATTTATAAACTCCAAGAGTTTGAAGATAATCTCACCCCTTCCATCATCTCAGCTGTGGAAAAACTGTCCCAGAACCTCCAACAATTGAGAGACGATCTATCCAGCTCCTCACGTGTACCAACACACATCTCAGCTATTAACAGAAGGTGTCCCACTGTTTGAGAGAGAAGATATAGAAGTTATACACCATGGGCCACCCTATGGTTTTACCTGCAGGATCATGGAGAAGATATGATGAAGTGGGATGGAAAGCCTACTTCAGTTTTGGAGGAGCGGGTGTGAGAACTGAAAAGGAGAGCAAAGGTCAAGTCTGATCACCCCATGAAGGCTGTGGCTTCAGTCTCTGGTGAGCAGGTTCCCAGATGGAGTGGAAGAGCAGATTTTACCTCAGCTCCTGTGATGAAGAAGAATAATCCATCTCTACAAGAGGTGAGTGACCAATGTGATGACTACTATAGGGGCCCCGCCTCCAGCCAGGTGGAGGTAGGGGACAATTGGATTTACTGGACTGTATGGATCAGATGGCCTGGCACATCAGTCCCACAGAAGTATAAGGCTCTAGTAGATACCGGTGCACAGTGTACTCTGATGCCATCAAGCTGTCAAGGGGGGGAACCTATTTCTATTTCTGGAGTGACAGGAGGATCCCAAGAATTGACTGTACTGGAGGCTGAAATCAGCCTGACTGTGAGGGAATGGCAAAAACACCCCATTGTGACTGGTCCAGAGGCTCCATGTATCCTTGGCATAGATTACCTCAGAAGAGGGTACTTCAAAGACCCAAAAGGGTACCGATGGGCTTTTGGTATTGCTGCTTTGGAGACAGAGGAAATGGAGCAGCTGTCCACCTTGCCTGGTCTCTCAGAGGATCCTTCTGCTGTGAGGTTTCTGAAGGTCGAAGAACAGCAAGTGCCAGTCGCGACCGCAACAGTGCACCGGCGGCAATATCGCACCAACCGAGACTCCCTGATTCCCATCCATAAGCTGATCCGTAGATTGGAGAGTCAAGGAGTGATCAGTAGGACCCACTCACCCTTTAATAGCCCCATATGGCCAGTGAGAAAGTCTAATGGAGAGTGGAGACTAACAGTAGACTATTGTGGCCTGAACGAAGTTACCCCATCCTTGAGTGCCGCCGTACCGGACATGCTAGAGCTTCAGTATGAACTGGAGTCAAAGGCAGCCAAGTGGTATGCCACGATTGACATTGCCAATGCCTTTTTCTCAGTTCCTCTGGCAGCAGAGTGCAGGCCACAGTTCGCTTTTACTTGGAGGGGCATCCAGTACACTTGGAACCGACTGCCCCAGGGGTGGAAACACAGCCCTACCATCTGCCATGGACTGATCCAGACTGCGCTGGAACAGGGGCAAGCTCCAGAACACCTGCAATACATTGATGACATCATTGTGTGGGGTGATACAGCAGAAGAAGTCTTTGAGAAAGGGAGGAAAATAATCCAAATCCTACTGAAAGCCGGTTTTGCCATAAAACGGAGTAAGGTCAAGGGACCTGCACAGGAGATTCAATTTTTGGGAATAAAATGACAAGATGGACGCCGCCAGATCCCCACAGATGTGATCAACAAGATAACAGCAATGTTGCCACCAACTAATAAGAAGGAAACACAAGCTTTCTTGGGTGCTGTGGGGTTCTGGAGGATGCACATCCCAAATTACAGTTTGATTGTAAGCCCTCTCTATTATGTGACCCGGAAGAAAAATGATTTTAAATGGGGCCCTGAGCAACAACAAGCCTTTGAGCAAATTAAATGTGAGCTAGTTCGTGCAGTAGCCCTCGGACCAGTCCAGACTGGGCCAGGTATTAAAAATGTACCGTACACCGCAGCTGGGGAGAACGGTCCTACCTGGAGCCTCTGGCAGAAAGCTCCAGGGGAAACTCGAGGTCGACCCCTCAGCTTTTGGAGTCGAGGATACAGAGGATCTGAGGCCACCTACACCCCAACTGAGAAAGAGATATTGGCAGCCTATGAAGGGGTTCGAGCTGCTTCGGAAGTGATTGGCACTGAAGCACAGCTCCTCCTGGCACCCCGGTTGCCCGTGCTGGGCTGGATGTTCAAAGGCAGGGTCTACTCTACACATCATGCAACTGATGCTACATGGAGTAAGTGGGCCGCATTAATTACACAACGAGCTCGAATAGGAAACCCCAGTCATCCGGGAATTCTAGAAGTCATCATGGACTGGTCAGAGGGCAAAGATTCTGGAAGGTCACCAGAGGAGGAAGGAATGATGCGTGCTGAAGAGGCCCCACCATATAATGAACTGTCAGAAAGTGAAAAGCAATATGCCTTATTTACTGATGGGTCTTGTTGCACTGTGGGAAAGCACCATAGATGGGAGGCAGCAGTATGGAGTCCTCAACGAAAAGTTGCAGAAACTGCTGAGGGGAAGGGTGAATCGAGTCAGTTTGCAGAAGTGAAAGCCATCCAGCTGAGCTTGGACGTTGCGGAACGAGAAAAGTGGCCAGTACTTTATCTCTATACTGACTCCTGGATGGTGGCGAATGCCCTGTGGGGGTGGTTGCAGCAATGGAAGCAGAGCAACTGGCAACACAGAGGTAAACCCATCTGGGCTGCTGCACTGTGGCAAGACATCGCTGCCTGAGTGCAAAACCTGGTGGTCAAAGTACGCCACGTAGATGCTCACGTACCCAAGAGTCAGGCTACTGAGGAACACCAGAACAACCAACAAGTGGATCAAGCTGCTAAGATTGAAGTGGCTCAGATGGACTTAGATTGGCAACATAAGGGTGAATTATTTTTGGCCCGGTGGGCCCACGACACTTCAGGCCATCAGGGCAGAGATGCAACATACAGATGGGCTCCTGATCGAGGGGTGGACTTAACAATGGATACTATTATCCAGGTTATTCATGACTGTGAAACATGTGCTGCAACTAAGCAGGCGAAACGGTTAAAGCCTCTTTGGTATGGAGGACGATGGCTGAAGTACAAATATGGAGGGGCTCGGCAGATTGATTATATTACACTTCCACCAACCCCCCAAGGCAAGCGTCATGTGCTTACCATGGTGGAAGCAACCACCGGATGGTTGGAAACATACGCTGTGCCCCACACCACTGCCCAGAACACTATCCTGGGTCTTGAGAAACAGATTTTGTGGTGACACCTCACCCCAGAGAGAATTGAGTCAGACAATGGGACTCATTTCCGGAACAGCCTGATAGATCCTTGGGCCAAAGAGCATGGCATTGAATGGGTATATCACATCCCCTACCATGCACCAGCTTCTGGGAAAATCAAACGGTACAATGGGCTATTAAAAACTACACTGAGAGCAATGGGTGGAGGGACTTTCAAACATTGGGATACACATTTACCAAAGGCCACCTGGTTGGTCAGCACCAGAGGATTTGCCAAGAGGGCTGGTCCAGTCCAGTCAGAACTTCTACATACTGTAGAGGGGGACAACGTTCCTGTGGTGCACATAAAGAATTTGCTGGGGAAGGCAGTCTGGGTTATTTCTGCTTCAGGTAAAGGCAAACCCACTTGTGGGATTGCTTGTGCTCAGGGACCCGGATATACTTGGGCGGTAATGCGGGAAGATGGGGAAGTCCAATGTGTACCTCAAGGAGATTTGATTTTAGGAGAAAACAGCCAATGAACTCAATCGCATGCTGTTGCCTGCTATGTAAGTTTTTTTTTATATATAGCCCATCAACTAGATGTCTTCAAGTCATCCGTGACTGACCCTCAGACCATCATCCCAACAAAGAACAAACTTTGATGAAACCAGACGAGTTCTGCAGTAAAGGAACAATCAGCATCAACAGGCAACGATCCAACACTGCACACAGCCTCCCCTGCTCTGAAAGACTGTTATAAAAGGTGGAGCCTGACACCCCGGACTGGATGGACTCAACAGTTTCATAGGGATTGGTCCATGCACTAAGGGATTATATCTCTCCATCTATGAGTGTGTGTATGTATATATGTGTATATATATATATATATATATGGGATGGTATTTTGAAAATGTGGAATCTGAGCATGATGTGAATGATATGGAATAAGGGGTGGATTGTTATGGGTTCGTCTTCCCCTCCCCCCCCGAGTCTCATGTTATGCCGGGAAGGAGGGAAAAGCTGGGGGAGGCAGAGACAGGGCGCCTGACCCGGGCTGACCAATGAGGTTATTCCATACCACAGCACGTCATGCCCAGGAGGTAGAATATGGGTGGGGAGGAACCAGGAAGCGTGTGGTTTGGGGCGGGCTCTCGCTGGCTCGGCCACGCGGTCTCTCGGCTCGGTCTGGCGGCGAAACGGTTGTACCCTCTTCCTTTGTATTTACTTTGTCATTATTATTGCTATTGGTGGTGGCAGTAGTGATTTGTATTGTATCTTAGTTACCGGACTGTTCTTATCTCAACCTGTGGGAGTTACATTTTCTTTGGTTCTTCTCCCAATTTCCCCCCCATCTGAGTGGGGGGGGGGGGGGGGGAAGGAGGGAGAAGTGAAATTTACGGCTTAAACCACGACACACCTGAAGGCCTGCTAACACTTTTTTTATTGCTGTCTGAAACAGAAGAGAAAATATTTTTTTTCCTTCTTTTTTCTTTTTTTTTTTTTTTTCCCTCTTGAAATGTTTTTCTTGTTTCAAACTTTGATTTTTGGGGGATAAATGAAGAAATCACTGCTGAGTTCTTCAGAAATAGATTAAGGGCATGTAAAAGGACTTAAAAGTCAGGTTCCTCTCTATATAAGTAGCGTTAGACCTCCTAAAAGCCTGTCTCTTCAAATTAGAGAAGGCCTAACAGAGTTTCTTAGGAGCTGTTGTAAAATGTAAAGGTACAATTTATGTTGGGAAAAGTGACTGTGCTGATCTGGGATAAAGAGTAGCTCAGGTGGCTAAGCAGGCAAGTGGCTTAGTGCCATGATAGATGACATTGAATCCTTTGTGCCTTACATTAAGCAAGGCTACTTACTAAAAGAAAATAACTGTAGCAACCAGGAGAGAGATGATTTTGCACTATGCAAGCAAAGAGCACAGGGAGACTCTGTAACGGAAAGTTCATTGCATTGATTGACTACACCAAATCTTTTGGAGTCATCCCTTTCCAAAAGGTGTGTCATCATGAATGCAGGAACCATGACCCCCATGGTGGTAGGCTCACAGAATTCAGTGCCAATGATTCCTGCTTCTGAACAGGAATCCAAAACATCCCCCTGGTTACCAGACATGTCTTTAGAAACAGCACAAGATAAACAGGCAAGACTGTGTTTGCTGCCATCAGTGCCTCAGGCATAAATCAAAATTTCAGTGAATTGCCAATAGGGTTTTTTTTTCTTTTCTTTTTTTTTTTTTTTTTTTTAATTAGGAATGTGTTTGGTATTTCTCCAAGTCTGAAGACGATAAGATTTGTCTTTCTCGTGTTCATTATTTAATTATTAACATGCTCATGTCAGTTTGCTTCTGAGACTCCTACGCAGTACTGAAGTGCTTGATGTACAGCTCTGGAAGGAAATCATGTGCTTGCTTTTTAAATACTCCACTGCAAGTAAAGACTTTATTCCAGTGGGAGTCTCACCTTCCAATATAAAAGGTGAATTTATCAAGCTTAATTTAGGGTGACATTTGCTTAAGCCTCTGAAAATCCTTATGATTTCAATGCCCAAGAAGGGCAAAAAAAAGGAGAAAGAATACTTCTAAAAGTATCATTTATACTTCCATCACTACTCATGCCAGTAGTTGCTTTTCTGAACTGGATATTCAGTTTAATTCATTAGAGTTACTCTAAATGTTGTTTGCTAAGAATTGTCTCAATGGTGCAGTTCTTTTTCAAATAAGAAATGAATTGTTAAGAACAGGAATGACCTGAGCAAGGAAGGAGACAGCCTAAGGAAACTGAATTTTCTCCCCCATTTAAATAGCCTGACATAGAGCATGCTCGTCCTGATGAGAAGAGGGAAGAGAAGCTGCTCTTGAGGTGTTTGGTGACCTCTTCTTCCTTATCAGCATCATGATTTCAACCTGCTTTTTGGGGTGGTGGATACTAACACCTCCTAATACCCTGATATTCCCCTGACACCACTTAAGCTGAGGGTTATACAAAATTTAAACTGTCATGGTGTGGATGTATGAACACCTGTTTCAGATTTTCTTGTCACAGGCTTAGGGAATGTAACACAACTTGAATCCTGGTTTAGTCTGAGCAGCTGTGTGGTTTGAGGAGAAAAGCCTTAAATGCTTGTATTTCATATTTGCAGTTATCCCCTGCAGTAATTTTGAAGGTGACAATAAGGTAGACAACCCAGAATCATTTAAAATCAAAAGTTATGCCCTAAGAAATAACAAAATTATGCTTTAATAATAATGTAGGGTTGGGTTCTTTTTATTATATTTGGTTTTGAGTATTCAAAATTAATTCTTGCAATATATTCAAACTCTGTTTCCCCTTGAGACTGTATATTAAAAATTCCTCTTTATTTTTAATTGAGCTTCAGATTCCAGCTAATAGCCCACTTCTTGTAGTAATGTAAAAAGCATTTTCAAATGCTGTATGACTTAAAATGAACAGGATAGGTGGGAAAAAACCTCAAGGCAAACTACTTGAAAGAAAACCTAGTCATTGGCCACAATTCTATCTTCATGCTACAATAGGAATAGTAGGAGAGTACTCTAGTTATTTTATTTTAGAAGTAATTAATTTAGACTAGACTAGACTAGACGACTAGAATAGAATCATAGAATAGTTAGGGTTGGAAAGGACCTTAAGATCATCTAGTTCCAAGCCCCCTGCCATGGGCAGGGACACCTCCCGCTTAAACCATGCCACCCAAGGCTCTGTCCAACCTGGCCTTCAACTCTACCAGGGATGGAGCATTCACAGCCTCCTTGGGCAACCCATTCCAGTGCCTTACTACCTTCACAGTAAAGAACTTTTTCCTTATATCTAACCTAAACTTCACCTGTTTAAGTTTGAACCTGTTACCCTTTGTCCTATCACTACAGTCCTTAATAAAGAGTCCCTCCCCAGCATCCTTGCAGACTGCCTTTATGAATAGGATTATTTTGTGTAGGGTGTCAGGTTATTTCTTCTTCCATGCAATACTAGATGTTCATGGAATAGTGCAGGAATACTGTTTATTTGCTGCAGAAATTTTGAAAAAAGGTTAAAACTCAGCTTAAAAATAATTCCACATGTTGAAACCACTAAACTCTGAGAAGTGGCTGCCCCAAAATTCTGGTGCCCCTGCTTATGGGAAGGAAGGATTCTTAGTCATGCAGCTGGGGAATAGATTTGTTTTGATTTTGAGGGCCCGAAATTTTTTATGATTTATACACCACTGATACCTGGTATGTATGAAAATGTGTCATAAGTACCTGTATACTCAGTTGTGCTGTCTGCTTGAGAAGTGCTTAATGGAAGGCTAGAAGGTAAATCGACCTACGCATATGAATAAGTGCTACTCAGAAAGAGAGTTGTTGAATTGAACCCTTTGGGAGGCAGAAATCATAGACTGAAAGTTAGCAATGATCCAAGCATTATTTGCTTTCTTGAAGTTGCAGGACAAGTGCTCCATATGTTTCCCAGGAAACGTGCTATCCGTGGTGACAGATTTCTGGCTTCAGCTCCAGCTGCCTAGTCACAGTCACCATGCTGAAACACAAACATACTGGGCACAAAAAAAACCCTCCCATCTTGCAGAAGCATTTCAATTCAATAGAGAAAAACTAGTATTCCAGTTACATTACCAAAAAGACGAAAAAGAACCCCAAACAACATCCCCCCCCCCTCCCGAACAAAACAAAAGCCCAGACCAGGAACTTAGTGCCTGTACTTTCCTGTATGTTTTCCTTAAATAAGAAATGGAACTGCAACCTGAGGACAACCAATCTGCTTTTCAAGCTAATGTTCTGCTGATACTTGATATCTAGAAGTTGGAGATAAGTTATCTGCATGTGATTCTATGGCTCTATGTCAGTATTTGTATGAAACATGCAAGACTCCTATTTTTGAGACAAAAAGCTTCAGATTGCCTCAACTCAGTTGCAGGCTTCAACCTCACATTAAATGCAGCCTGCAGGTTTCCACCAGCATGTGGAACTTGATCAGCCAACGCTGGCCAGCTCTTACTGTCAGTTTCCCAACGCATTCAGAAATCAGACTGACGGTTTTTAGCATGGAACTGAAGAGTCAACAATGTATCTGGATGCTTAAAAGCAAAGTTTTGTTCTCTGTGCAAAAATAGCTAAAAGACTTGGTTTTATATGCTATTATACAAGGAGCTTCTGGTGAAAGATAGCTGGGTCACTATAAGTAAGCAACTCAAACCTAGCTTACTATACCTAGACTGAAGCTGCCTCTACTACATTACATAAATTTTCACCTAATCCAAATACAATATCTTTCAGGATCCTTCCTGAAAGTAAGTAAAAAAGCCAAGAAGTGCAAATTAATTTGGAAATTCTTTCACTTACAGGAGAATTAAACTATACATGTGTAAACAAAAAAAGGGTTTAACTAAAATAGAAAAAATAAAAATAAAAAATAAAATAGACAATTTGGAACAAAGCTTGATTTTCAAAATGATTTTTTTCTAACATTTTTTGGATATTACATCGAACATGATGCACACCAATCCCAGACTGACTCCAAGTAGCCCTGATGTTTCCCAGTAATATCTCAATATATTAAGTGCACTAGATGATTTGGGGTCACAAATGCCTTATGTTATGTGCATGAATATTGGACACAAATTACTCACAGTTGTTTGCAACTGATCCCAAAAATATTCACAGACTGTCGTCAAGCAATTCACTATAATCTAGAATACTGCAAATGCTCCTGTGTAAAAAGCTCTCAAAGTAAGAAGTACAGGACCGAAAAACTTAGCTGTCTAAATATATGTATATATTTGGTGAAGTTTTTAGGTAGCCAGATAATGAGAATTTAGATATTCAGGATACCTGTGGATAGCACACAAGACATGCAGAGAAACCATGTCCTTCTGAAGACGCAGCTGGAGGCAAGGAGGGTTAAGTGATGATCTTTAATGCCTGTGTTTGCGAAACTAAATACCAGCAAAAGTTTCTCTGCATGGTTTTAGGTATATGTAGGTTTTTATTTTTTTTTTTAGTGATGATCCATCTCTTTGAGGTCTTTTAAAACGGATTTTTCTTTTGTTATAACACCACACAGTAATAACATGTCGATCTAGAGAGAAAAGGACGGTCCCATATATTTTTAATTACATTATACCTACTGGGTTTATGTTTAGCTAGAAAGCAAAAAAGTCTTTTTCAATTTGACAAAGTAAAATACTTTCATAGTTATGTGATTTGTTTTAGTATTCTTTTCACATTTTGTTTTCTCTTTCTTAAGATATTAAAAACTAGGAAGTAGGAAGCCTCAGAGTTTAATTTTATTACGTTTAGTTGTTTTCCCCCCCCCCCCCTTTTTAGTTGCATCTAACTTCTTTTACAATTTATGTCAATTGTCTGTAATGTTTGCAGTTCAACATTGGAGTGGTAACCAAATATTTAGGGGAAAGAAAAGGAATGCAGATGGAAATGAAAATGCAGATCCTGTATTCTTAGACTGTACTATTCCATTAAACTGCTGAAGAACATATGATTTGTGGATAGAGCCTGTAGCTTAATATTAATTGAATCAAGAGTTTACTTCTGAGAAGACCCGAGAAAGTGATATTACTCCATTCTGGAAAAAGAAAGCTATGGTTTTGCCTACAGTAGGCTCAAAAAGAGGATGCAACAGACATCATAAGGAATATAAACATCAGAGCTCAGCACTGAGTAGCAGGAAATTCCATCAAGCTCCTTTTAACAGGTCAGTTAGAACCAAACACTTCATAAATAATGACACCAAATCCAGTGCTCAGATCTCAAAGTTTTATGAAGGAAATGAAAGCTACAGTCCCCACTTTCAAGAAGAGGAAGCATGGAACCAACCAAAGTGAGGAGAAGAGGAAGAAGATTTCTGCTGAGTGCCCATGTTGTGTCAGGTCACAAGGCAATGGGGAGTTAGCTAATCTGTTGCAAGAGAGATACTATTTTCAGCGGCTGTCAGATCCAGCAGGTGTAAGACAGGTGAAGAGACAGCCTCAGTCCATGCTGTGTTTATAGGGAATGGAAGGAGGATTTTTCCTCGCTCTTTGACTCCAGTATCATTTCTACTCCATTTTCTGCAGCTCCTATTAACTAATTCTGTATTGCAATGTTTTCCTTTGGTAGGACAGAATATCCAAATCTCAAAAAAAAAAAAAAAAAAAAAAAAAAAGGCAAAATTTGCCCATTTTCCCCAATGATTGCTCCACTCCTTACCATATAACCATAGTCCTCTAAGTATTTAAATCCTTACAAAGACTTGCATCTTCCACTTTATCCACGATAGTAAGCCAGGAGCCTGCAGTTAAAGCAAATTTTTCATCTGCTTTTTATGTTATATAACACATGTATGTGTGGTGGGTTGACCTTGACTGGATGCCAGGTCCACTCACCCCCAGGCCACTATCACTCCCTTCCTCAGCAGGACAGTAGGACAGTGGGGAGAAAATGAGGTGGAAAAATCCTCATGAGTCAAGATAAAGACAGTTTAATAAAGCAAAAGCAAAGGTTTCACACAGAAGCGAAAGAAAACAAAAGATTTCATTTTCTACTTCCCATCAATAGGTGATGTCCAGCCACTTTCAGGGACGTAGGGTTTCAGTACATGCAGCGGTATTGCTGCAAATAGCAAATGTCTCTGCTTCCTGCTCCTTTCTCTTAGCTTTTATATCTGAGCAGGCGTCATATGGTATGCAATACCCCATTTATCAGTTTGGTCAGCTGTCCTGGCCATCCTCTCCCAGCTCTTGCCCTCCTCCAGCCTGCTAGTGAGGGGGAATGCCGGAGAGGCAGTCTTGATGCTGTGGAGCACTGCTCAGCTGTATCCAAAACATTGGTGTGATACCACCACCTTTCTGGATACCAATGCAAAGCGCAGCACTATAAGGGCTGCTATGGGGAAAATTGACTTCACCTCAGCAGACACAATACAATGTGATATATGTGATTATATTCTAACAATATATGCGATTGTAGTCTCATTTTCTATCTTTTTCTGTGTATCTGATATCTGTATTCTATCGTTTTCTACAACACTGAATATTGTACCAACACTTAGCAAAAATAGAACAAAAAATTCAGAAATGTAAGAACTAAGTACTAGTTAATCTAGTCCACGATGCATCTCATGTGGAGCACATCATCACAAATACTTCCATCAGAGCAAAAGAACACCAGAGATTCCTGAAATCGAAGAAAATCATTAATTCCCATCTTTTGAATTAAAAACTGGTCCAGAATCAATCAGTGGAATCAGCTGAATGGAATTCTCTACTTCTGAGAACTGTTATATTGCAGTTTTATGACAGTGGTTAAAGAAATTATATAAATAACTTTCTGTAAAAATGTTTATGCTCACATTCTGTCACCGCAAAACTGCAGTTTTCACAACAGAAAAGGTGCGAAGAACTGTTTTGAATTTCAAAATTTAAACTCACCTCCAGAAAAAATCATCTTTTCCTTTTTAAAACACAGAAATGCCATGTAGGGAGGCAAGCTATTCTTGGACAACTGATTTGGAAAATATGTTTTTACTGTTCAGAGAAATTGTCTCTTTCCTGTAAATATTTGTTGAAATGATGAATTTCTGAGCTGTTCAGTCTTCACTGAAAATATTTTATTGCTGTCTAATATTATTTTAGGTAGTACTTATGTCATTACTATGTAATCTTCAGTGGTCTTGTGAAGGATTTATTGCTATTTCTAAAAAGTGCATAAATTCCCAGATAAACAAACCCCTGTGTAAATATATTTAATAATTTTTAGGAACTCCTTTGCTCCCCTGGAGTTTGAGATGCAATTATGGTTTAACCCAAATTGTTATATTTTAAAGAGGGTTTATCCAAGCATTTATTTAGCACCTGTTCATTTTTGTGTACAGAAAACAGCAGTCAGATGCAGAACTGCAGTAGCCACTGGTGTTATATGATTTTTTTCAAGCAAAGAAACTATCATAATTTATTTTTGCATACAAATATGTCTAGTGTCCTCTTAAATGAATTAATTGCAGGACTCCATGTACATCCATATACGCAGATCATAGATCGTTTGAGAGCCCAGCTGTACAATTGTACAGGGGGTCACTGTTGTAGGTTCACTTACATGGACATGACCTTGTGCTTTCATTTACAGGTGCAAATAAGGTTGATGCCTACCTAATCTCAGAAATGTATCGAAGCAGGATTTTTTGCTGCAGTATTGGCATAGATTTATAGGTTGATGCACACAAAAAATGAATGGAACTTTTTATGGGACCTTACTTGTTCTTTAATTACTGTGTCTGTTGCCCGTTGGAAAATCATTTGGGGTCTGCTTGGGACTGCAAGCTGGAAAAATGCATTGCCTCTTATTTGGTACATTCATTACAGTTTTGCAAACGAGCATCAGGTTCACTATTGACCAGAAATTGGAGTTGTTAGAGCAATGCACTTGAGAATTGGTTATGGAAAGTAAGACAATTTTATCTTTAATGAATATTATGCGATCATTGGCTTTGTTGTTCACATGAGACAGAGAAATCACCTTTAGTAGATTACACAGCTAAACCAATTTACATAATAACATCATATGCATTAAAAAGACATTGCCCTTGTGGAGGGAGGGTTCAACTGTTGGAGAGATAAAAATAGCTACTACAAACTGGCTTTTCCCAGCTACACAGATCAGTAGGAATCACAGAATTCTCTTGGACATAAGCTTTAGTAGATTTCAGCATTAAGCCAATTTCCTGAAACACATTATGTACTTTGAAGGAGTTTGCCATTTGAATCATATATGGGTCTTTTAGGAGGCAAGTTAAAATTTATTTAATTCTATTAAAACATTTCCTACTAACTCAGATCACTAGAGATCATGTAATCCTATGAAAAAGGTCATTATGGAGGAAACTTGATCAGTAAACTAATATTCCTAAATAGGCTGGTACACTTGGGACATACATATACATTAAGTTAATATTTCTTCTCAGTCAGTTGTGACTCGTTTCCAGTGTTTAAATAAGTTACCAGAAAGGACACTACCACAGCCTTGCATCAGACAATTTGAGGATATATTTTGGTGATGACCATCTTTCTTAAAAAAGTATTTTCTTTCAATTATGAATCACTGCTTTGTCTATACAGAAAGGAATAAGAATTCTGGAATAGCGTAAGGACTGGATTCATTAATAATTTTTAATTCTTTATGGTCTTGTCTATGACACTTAGGAATTATATGATTTAGTTCCTCTAAGAAGCCCCAAGAAGAATGGGGAGTAACTGGTTGGCCCAGTTACCATTAGAGGGTGGAAGGGAACAACACATACATGGATTTTTTTAAGTCAATTGCTACAAAATGGAGGAAAGGGTTGTGTAAATATTTTATTCTTGTTTGGTCGACAAACTCTTAAGAGACCTTACCCATAAATATCCCAGCCTATCTCAGGAGTAGACTTCAGTAGCCCATAGCAACATTTTTGCATAGATGCATATAATGAAAAATTATGAGTTAAGCTAGAATGATAAATAGCTGTCTCCAGGGTTGCAGCTGTGTTACATATGCCCCCAAAAGTTAGGCTTGGTAAGAATTACTGATAGATATGGGCTAACATGTACTGCTTGAAGCATATTTTACCCATATGTTTTTACTGAGTTAATACTCAGATTGCTGTCTCATGTAAGCAGGCTAAGAATACAGTCATCATGGTCCAGGCTTTCTAACAGAGACAGTAAAAGACCATCTCACCATGGAGGATATGAAAATGTTCCATAATTTATTGGCCTCTTCTGAAATAAAACTTGTACATGTCCACAAGAGATTTCTACAACTTTTTCCTGTACAGCCCCTGGTGTGCTTTTGTCAGTCCTTGATGCCTGGGACCTCTCAATATTACAGACCTGACTCATGTGGCTAAGCCACTCTCAGCTTGCTAACATTTTCCTATTTTTGCTAACCCCCCTTCTGTGGGGTCTCCATCCCTCTTCTATTTTTTGCATACATTTAACTCAAATCAGTTCACCAGGCTGTGAATGTGAGTAACCGAGGCACCAACGTGCATTCTCACCTTCCCCAAGAGTCATGAGTTCTGGCACAGGGATGCCATAGAAGTTAATGAGCAAGCTTCCCATTCAGGGCAGAATCAGTCAGAAATAAGTCACATCAGAGGCACAACAACATTATGGGCACCGGCAGGCAAGCCCTCTTGGACCTTGCTGAAGTCCTAATGCAAAGAATATTTTTCAGTGTAAGGTAGTAGATCAAAAAAACATTGTTTGTTGATGAAGTTCCGGTCAGTTTATTAATCTTGTATTGTGGTTTAAGCTTCTCATGCAGTTTGCTCACTCACTCCCCCTCTTTCTTCCCCCCCGCTCCTTGTGGGATGGGGAGGAGAATCGAAAGAATGTAACTCCCATGGGCTGAGATAAGAACAGTCCAGTAACTAAGATATAACACAAATCACTGCTGCTACCACCAATAATAATAATGACAAGGCAAATACAAGGGAAGAGGACACAATTGCTCACCACCTGATGACAGCCGTGAACTCACTCTTTCGGGTTCCTGCCCTCCATTTTTACATCCTGGGCATGACGTGCTGTGGTATGGAATACCTCTTTGGCTAGTTTGGGTCAGGTGTCCTGTCTCTGCTTCCTCCCAGCTTCCCCTCCTCCCTGGCAGAGCATGAGGCTCAGAAAGTCCTTGGTCAGACTAAACATTATTAAGCAGCAGCTAAAAACATCGGTGTTATCGGTGCTGTTCCCAGGCCAAAAGGAAAAAACAAAGTGCTGCACCAGCTACCAAGGAGGAGAAAAATGACTGCTACTGCTGAACCCATGAAGTTACTATGGATCCATTCAAATGGATCAAGGACAGCTAGAAAATAATCTCTAAGACCTATCTATAACAATATACATCAGAAAGTGGAATAAAAAATCCTGTAATGCGTTGTTTCAAACATGATTTTCATAAAAAATAAAAATAGTAAAACTTGTGTTCAAAGAAGTGGCTAGCTTTTGACGGTGAGGAGTCTTCTATGTAGTTTTTCAAAAATCATGCCATGTCCAAAATAGTTGTGGCTGTTCTCAATTCATTAAATATTAAATTTTAATAATTAAAAATCATTATGTTTAAAAAATTATGTTTAAATATTCATAAGCTAGATTTTTTTTCTCCTTGCTTATCAACAATCATGCTACATACCTGGAATATTTTATACCTTGCAATGGAAATGGAAAATAATACAGACAACCTTACATCAGAATGGAAAGAGAATTGGCTAGTTTAATCACATATGAGGGTCAGAAGTAATGATACTACACAACAGTATGTCTGCATCTGTAAGTATTTACATTTAATTACCTTTTTTTCTAGTAGAATCACAATTGAAAAACACTTTATCCCATGAAATCTAAGTGAAATATTATTCCAAAGTTGTTTGGTTTTTTTTACAGAGTATTTGCTCTAGTCTGCCTATTGAAATATGTGGATTTCAGGATTTAGCTTCATCAAATTAATCAGCAGTTTTATATATATTTTTTTTTACAATGACGATTGAGCAAGCTAGTCAGGTGTCAGCCCTACACTATCAATAGAAGTGTTATTAAACCTTGAATGTTTTTAGCCTTTTTGTACAAGAGAAGGAAGGAATTTTGAATTAAATTTTTAATTAAATGCGCAGTCAGTAGTAAACTCATAATGTAATTTTTTACTGCTCATGCCCAGTCTATCTTGCAAAATGCATTATTTCCTTCAGATTTATTCCAACTATGAAGTTTAAAAGAGTTTGGGGACATTCCTTTGAAATAGTATTCTATCTGTACTATTTATACAAGTCCTAGATTTTTCTAGCAGTGTTCATGGTGCAGAAATAAATGACTGGCATTTGTATGTCAAGCAAGAGAGATAAATGCTAATTAATCAAAGAAATCTGACAAAACTCTTTGTCTTTCAAATCAGAGAGAGGAAACATGAACTCCAGAAAGTAAATTTTAGAAAACAAAAGGCTACACAGAAATAACAGTGGTGAAAGATTTTGTTGTAAGCTTAATGTTGCATTGAAAGAAGCTTGGTCATAAAAAGTGTGATGTGTTACTGGACTCAGCCTCTACTTGAATGTCTTCCTATTTGATACTTGTGATCTGTCTGGTACTGAGCAACTAAGGAGCTTTTTGTTTAGATAAAAAGACTCACACACTGTGATCTATACCTACGATATACTTTGCAGGGAAGCATAAAAGGATTTTTTGTTGTTTTCAGAAATTAGACCTCCCCAGAGCTTGTTTGTGTTTGGGTTCTGGCTCTAGAGAGCTGCACAATTGTTTGTTGCTTCAGTCAGCTGCTGTTTGATTCTTTTCTTGCAACGTGAAAACATGGCACAGCTTATACCACCTTTTCTGTCTTTGAAAATGTGCTGGCCCATGTTCAGCAGACAATTCTCTGTTAAAATTTTAAATACATTTGAATAAATAAAATCTTCAGGGGTGATTTTCCATAAAGGCAGAGACAGGTATTCTCTCCAACAAGCCTGCCCTAGATTTTCTACCTGCTATATTAGCCCAACTTGTGACTTCTTTTATTTTCCCTGAACTCCCCAACTTAAGAGGGGTCTGTGCCAAGACCTCCTCTTGCCGCAAACCTCTGTTAAAGGATCAAGGAAAATAATTGGCTCAACAACATGGTCAAGAATTATTAAAGCATCAGCTGGTGATCCTATTAAAATGTCAGGCATCATCCCCCGTCTGTGTCAGGAGAAGACTGAAATACAGCCTTTAATCTGTTCATCATTGATTTCAGAATGTTAGTCCACAGTTCCCTCTCCAGCATGTCTCACAGATACTTCTACTCAACTGGCCCTAGGCAAACCATTTTGGTGGAGCACATACCTCCCACAGCACATAGTTGTCTGCCAGCTCAGATGATGCTAATGCCACCCTCCAACTCCTTCAATCAGCAACACAAATACCATTTCACCACCACTTGCTTGGGATTAAGCATCACCCCCATCCAGGCACCACAGCAGCTGTGTGTGCCTCTATTGCTTCCTAAATCAGGTTGCTATAGAAAGAACAGTTTCTGAGAGGCATGTTTGCTTCAACAGCAGGGACGGAAATTAATCATCCCATGTGACTCCTGAAGGATCAGGAGAGGTATTTGTAGCAGCTGGAAGTTTGGCAGGATGAAGAAAATAGGGGTAGGAAGGAGCAGCACAGAGGTAAGGACAGAAATCCTTAAAGGGGAGAAAGAGGAAGTTTATAATGGAAAGAGAGGGGGAAGAAGAGAGAGTCCAGGACTAGGTAAAGGAGAGCTGATGATTTAAGAAATGACAGAAAAGCAAGAAAAAATTGCAGAGAAAAATATAACAAAGGAGTGAGACAAGTAAAGACAGAATTTATTAAGAAAAAGAAAATGGAAGAATTAGAAAATAGGAGAATCAGACTTAATGAGCCATGTTCTAGCTTTTGGCCGCATAAACCCACCATGCTAACCCAGCCCTTCTTCCTCTTCACGCCAGCATTCCTGTGTTCTTTTCCAGCCCTCTCTTCTGCCTCTTCTTCCCTGTTTCAGAGCCCCCCATGCTCTCAGAGCCCATGTCTCCATGTGCGTCTCCATGGTGTTTCAGCATGAGTTGCTTTGTTCCATACAATTTCATGCTGCACTTTTCCTGTTGGCTCCATGCTCTCATGGGAGGAAGATGGTGGTATCAGACTCCATGGTGATGCCACTGCCTGTCAGGAGCCATCCAGCCAGAGGGAGAGGTTCACCAAATGGGCCATGAGAAGCTTGGTGGGATGTGTGAACTGATGATGTGCCAGTCTGCTGGGGCTGATTATGTTAGGTGTAGTAGAAGAGGTCTGGGGAGTGATCTAGGGAGTGCTGTGGCATGCAGGGGGTGTGACAGGGTACTTTGGTCCCTGTGGGAGCACTGTGTGGGGTGGCAGTGATGAGTTGGTGTGTGTTGTGAGTGACCCTGCATCCAGTGCAAGGAGAGGCTGCAGAGCAGGGCTCCTGGGGAGCCTGGCATGATGCTGAAGGTCTGACAATGGCCAACCAGGGACAGGCTCTGGCTGCTGAACATCTTCTGTCAAACATAATTAAAAGCCTAATTTGATAAGCGATACAGATCCCTTCTCCAAAAGAGGAATGGAAGTACTGATACCTGGAAAGCTTTTTTGGTAGGGCTAGAAGAATGTATGTAGTGTGTGGAGCTCCAAGCTGTGTAACTGGAAGGTTTGCTTCAGTTCCCAACTCAGATAACTGTGTGATGTTTAACAATTTCCTCTCTGCATAATGGCCTTATATCCCTCCGCTACAAAGAAACTTTTAGATTAAAAACTTTTAATGACAGTGACCCACTCAGGCATTACAGTGATGAAAGCTGTACAGTTGTAAAGTTAGACAACTGAGAGTCGAGGTTCCAGTCTTGTTAATGGAAAAGTGGTAGTAAAATTTAATGCCTTTAGTCAATCTCTCCTTTTTTTTTTTTTTTTTCCTCTTTTTTTGTTTTTGCATGGAAGGCAGTGGAGAAATGATTGGATGCACTTGTTTATTGTGCTGTGTAGCCAAATGCAGACTGAAAAGATTATTAACTTAGGGGTGTCTTTTTGAAGAGTGTGTGTGGATCAAAAATGAAACAGTAAAGCATTTTCCTCCTATCAAAATCCAATACTTTGAATACCTGATGCCTATTTGTATACCTGAAAATCTTGTTCTTTATTTCTATACAGAGGGAAATATGGAACAAAAGAAGATTTATTTACCAGTTTTCATATCTTTTGTTTCTGACAATGTTTGAAGATTGATTGCCCATATTTTCACTGTTAGTCAGGTGATACAATTCTACTAGCTATCAAGACCAGACTTAGAGTTAACTATGCTGCGTCTAATAGACCAGGGGGTAATTTCTTTGACTTTGGGAATAGGAAGACCTTTAAAGGCAGAGGTACTGGAAGATATGACAGTGACCGCCTCTCAGGCGCTCAGAAGCTTGCTCTCACTAGAACAAGTGACTAGAATGGACTCCTGAATATTTCCTAGACAGATAGTTAAAGCAGTTGTCGGTAACTCTGTGTGCATTTGTATTTCAAACTCAGGTTGTATTTCTAAAATCCACTGCAATCTAAATTTTGAATCTGTATTCAGTACTGGATTGTTTACTGTATCCCAAACCTGCCCCCACCACCCCACATACTTTCTCCCCCCTTCCCTTAATACTTCTGTTCCTCTATTGTTTCAGTTTGCACCAGATACAAATAAAGAAAGAGGATACTTGCCCCTACGAAAAGCCATGGCGTGTAGCTGGAACTAGCTGAGGGGAATAAAGGTCCATGTATTGAAGTGCTTAAACACTATTCTCCAGTGCAGTGAAACTTTAATAAACTCCAAACATTGTTAACAGACTTGGGAAATTCAGGGTCCTAAATGTTAAAGAGGAAAGAGGGCAAGAAAGCAACAGATGCTAGTGTATGTACAAATGTCACATGAAACCTTCAAAGTCTTGACACCATTCATCATTATGTCAATATTGAAAAAGCTATACCTATTGTGCATGCTTTCATTCACTGTCACTTAAAAAAAAATATTGTGTCACTAGTAAGATTTTACACGGAATTCTCTTAAAAGCTTGACACAGAATTCTAAGACAAATGTACCTTATAATATGTTTCAGGTAACAGACTAATGTAACACAAAATACTTGTTACACTCTGTTATATTTCAGGCATATTATAATTGAAATGGGGTAAAAAGGTTGAAAATTTTGCCTGCTGTGATTATAACGTCACTGGTGGGTTATGAATGCCTTTGGGGAGGTTTCCAAAGCTCAAATGATAATTCTATTCACGTTTTGGTTTTGTTGTACAGAATGTGAAGCATTTATTTGGAAGAAAAAAAAAAAAACCCAAACATAAAAATAAATTATATATACAAATTCCAGCAAAAGTGATTTTTGAAAAAGATATATTCAGAAAAGATTTGCTGTATGCATATATTAAATTCAATTGATCATCTACCTCTCTTACACTTACATTTTGTTTCTCAATGAAATACATGAATTTCCATTCTATGGAAGATGGCCCCTTAATGTGGAAGGTTATAAAAATTGGCAGTGTCTTGACCTCCACCCTGATACAACCACCTTTTTGCAAAAGAGAACTCATTTCTGGAGGTGAATAATTCTTGAGGTCAAAGAGTCTTTGTCCCTGAGGTCAAAGCTCTTTGGAACTATTACTGTGTGTTCACAGTGCTTGTAAGCTTGTCCTGAGCAAGTAATTGATAGTTGGAATGTGAGCAAAGTCAGAATAAGGGAGAGCAAATCTTCTCAGAAACTTTCTATTCATTTCAGCTGATGGTAACAGAACATTTATTCTTGATATTTTCTGAGCTGGAGCCTACATAGGAAAGAAACAACTATGAAACCTCTGAAACAGAGAGTTAATCCGTCTTTTCCTTCAGCCCATAATGAAGGATCGGAGGCATTCAAGACTGCTCTCAACCTATCATTACCAAATACTGTCCATGCTTATCAGCAGGTCCTTGGTTGCTTGCATTTCTCTAGCCATGTGCCCCAGTCACTGGAAGATTTTCTTCCTTTGAATGAGGACTGACTACATATTTCGAAGACATTTGTGGTGCAGTAATTAGATCTATAGGTGAAGAAATGTGAATATTAAGCTGATAAATCAGGCAGCAAATAATCTTTTTTTCTTCAGTTATAAGTTCATTATTATTTTGTAAGCTTTAGGATTGGGATAGTCCATGAGTGATAATCAGTGTCTGCTAAGATATATTCAAAATTGTATTTGTCATGAAATTTCATGACAAAGAAAGTATAACAGTACTCCATTAATCCGTTTAGCAGGTTCTACAAAGACTTACTGCTTTGGTTTTTGTCCTTTCTGTGTGTGACTCACAATTCTTGCAAAGACTTGGTTCAGAGCCTGGCCACACCACTATTTCAGAGAAAAAGGGCATGAGAAGACAAAAAAGTTCTTAGTTGTAAATTCTAGACTTACTTGATAGATAGGACTTCTTATAAACCTTTGCTAATTTAACTTTCATTAGTAAAACCAAAAGAGTAAAGCCAGTGGTTCACCTAGCCCTGTAGCCTGTTTATGTCAGTTTTGATACAAGATGCTACTTAGGGAGAGCATGAGTGACTGGGCACAGTCTGTAGTATGTATTACTTGTACTTTACCAGCTTCCAGAATCATTGGATTAGGAATTTTTGAGAGTACGTCCCTGTCTTTTTCCTTTGCCATATATTTATGGACATTTACAGAATGCTTCAAGATCATGTTGAAAGAATGGTGGGAGCTCTTTGTGCTATACCCAAAACAATGATAGTCAGGGAAGTCTGGAGAGTGACAAGGAGAGACCTAGAATTTTGTACTGTGAACTTTGTGCAGTGCATTATGACTGCTGGCATTTATCTGCTCTGGAAGAGTCCTCAGAGCTGGTTTGAAGTCACTGTGCTAAGGGCCTTTTCTGAAGGAGCATTCTCCTCCATCACCGTGATGTTTGCAATAGTGTTGCTAGTACCATTCCTGAGGATAATGCATAACATGCTGCAGGTTAGGCTTTGAACCACTGATATTCACCCTGTAAGCCCATCTGTCCAGTCAGTTGTCCACCACATCATGATCTATTAATATAATGTATTTCTCTTCCACTTAATTTACTTGAGTAGTTCCTAGTTTCAGCCTCCTCAGTTGTGTGTTCCTTTCTCCTCCAGATCTTCCTTAGGCATTGAGACATTTATTCCAGTAAATAATGAGGCAAGAACTGCATCAGGTACCTTATCTGTTCCTGTGTTCTTCATCACTAGGTCGCCTGTCCAGCCAATCCATAGACTCATGCTTTCCTTGGTTTCCCTTTTGCTGCTGGTGTTCTCTCTTGTGTGTGCATATAACCAACATCTCATTGTCAAACCAAATATGAGAGTGTCTTACTGGGTTATTTGTCTCTTTTAATCAAAACAGAAATTCTCATGTGCACATTTGACTGATTGCAGGGTGTTAAGGAGAAATTTTTAAATGAATTTTAATAAAGTTTTTGGCACTGAATTCTTCTATTATATTGGAATCAAAATCCTGTAACAGGCTGACCCACCCAAATAGCAATGCTGGAAAAGCAGTGAAGAATGCTGAAGTGTATTCTTGGAAAACCTTATAAAACATTTCTCTGTCCAGAGAACTGGCATTGGCTTTAATAGGAATCCCATGTAAATTGGATTAAATGATCAGCACTCTAAGCAGCTATTTATATAGTAAGACACAGTAGAACTAAAAAGCAAACCACAGACAATGTTTCAGAAATTCCCATACTTCACACACTTCAGGGGTAGAAAGTATGACAGAGGAGAAAATGTATGGAAAAGCAAACATAAGTTCAAACACAAATCTTATTTTTAGTTGAGCGAGATTTTTATGCATTTGTTAGTTTTTTCTTTTTTTATTTTTGTCATTTAGTTGTTTTTTTATTTATAGCTGTATATATATACTAAAACCTCACTTTCAGCAGGGCCATGATGTGAATACAGAATTGTAGGATTTATCATATGTCTGTTCCTCCAGTCCCACAAGCAGTCCACAAAGTCAAAGCAAAATTATGTTCCTTTACTGTCTTCTTGCTTACTGCCATGATCCTGGAGGAGGGAGTATCACAGGCCTGCTTTCCCTGTGGGTGCCAATAGACTTGGTCTAATCTGACAAGATGCATACACTCAGTGGGCTAGGGTAGAAACAGCACCACCTTTCTGCATATTCAGGCATCCTGTTAAGCATTCACTTCTGCCTCTATTACCTGCAATCTCTGTTAGGCAAGGCACCCCTGCAGAGTTCTATTCTCTACTGTGCTTTTTTTGGACAACGAAGTAATATTCTTAGGAAGATAAAACTTTCATTTATCTGAATTTTCAGAAAGTGGCCATGTTTTATCCAAGTAATATAATTATAGAAATAAGTTGATCATTACTAATCATAGCAAACTTGGGTTGAGCACACATCAAAATCTTTTCCCTCTCTGATATATATTCGGTTCTGTGTGTCAGTAGGATTGAATTTCTGTATTAAAAAATCAGTTATCAGGTACAGTTGTCATTACATGTTTTACTGACTCTTGTGCTGGCTTTAATGACACTGGTTTAAGAAACAAATCTATTTTAAGATTTCTCCGTTATGCATAATGTGCTGTAGAATTGCTAATCCTAAATCAGATTACACAACATTGTCTGGCTAGGTAATAGTGGGAAGTTAAAAACACCATGGTAGTTACACATTCAATTGTAATTTCTGAAAAAGTAAAACATAGTGAAACAGTAAAGCAATCAAAACGGTTAAGCATTCAAAATACAGAAAACATGCAGTTTGGGAAAGTCAACGAGGGGAGAAGGGGAAAAAAGTTACATCTCTTGTTCAATATTCCACTGTCCTGCAAAGCAAAAACAACAAGACCATGACCATAAACATCTTAATTGCTCCCCAGGTACATATAACAATGATGACCTGTATTCATACTCTCATAAGAATGCAACGATATATTGTTGTCTCTTGGGAAGCCATGGTTTTGTTTTTTTGGGAATATGTTGCTATAGCTACCCATCAGGATTAACAAGGTTTTCTGAACATGGGCAGTCTTACCCATTCAAGCTGTAAGTGAAAATAAAACTTGTTTCAGTCTTTAGCCTCCCACACAGCCCTCCAAAAGCTACCCCATTTTGCTCCATATTACATTCATTGTCATGACAGAAGGCACAGTGGTGGCTCATGGAATCCCTTTCCAAAGAGAGCAGTGGATAAGAAACTATGCACAATTAAGCCATTATTCTTCAAATATGTAATAGCAATAATAAAGCTCAAAACAGTAAGCTTAAATTTGTTCTGACTGTTAATTGTTTTGCCCTCTCCCTTCACCCCTGCAGCTCTTTAATGTCTCCAGGCTATTGGAGGGACCCATAGGTCTGCAGTTTCAGTGATGGCCTCTTTCCTAATACTGCCTTGCTGAGCAGAGCAGAGGTAGCTTGTCTCACAGCATCCCGAAGTAGCAGAGCAATAACTACTCTTGGTAGCACTGTCAGTGATACAGCTTTTTGGGCAAGATAACTGCAGAGATTAGGGACAGGCATTTCTGCCCTGTAGCTTTCTGCAGGGGGTTAAAATTCACTCCCATAAGACAAAGTGTCTCCACTGAAACTGCAAAATCCTTGTGCTTCATTCACTGGGAGGTAAAAAGACTCCCACTGTGAAATAATAAGTGTTTTTCTGCCAAACATGGACAATACAAGGCAGAAGAGAGAACCCAAGGCAGCATTTCATGCACTCTTTCACACCACTTAGCAGCCTTCAGGCACGCGCACCAACAAGCTGTACATGGGCACTAACAGTGCAGCAAGGTGGTTGCCAGGGTTACCACAACCTGTAAAAAAAACAGAAAACAAAAGTAAAGAAGCTATGCTGCCCAGTGTAATTCTTGTCAAGCTCATTGCCTATCGTGCTGCCTTAAGCTGCAATAGAAGAAAAGGCAAGTCTTTGACAGGCATGCAAAAAAGGGGGGGGTGTCTTGACTTACAGCTTACTGTAAGAGGCTACTGATCTGCGGATTGTAGAGACACCAAAAAGCCATTCCTGTAAGTGAGGTCACAGCTATTAGATACTTAGAATCGTAGAATCATAGAATAGTTAGGGTTGGAAAGGACCTTAATATCATCTAGTCCCAAACCCCCTGCCATGAGCAGGGAAACCTCACACTAAACCATGCCACCCAAGGCTCTGTCCAACCCAGCCTTGAACACTGCCAGTGATGGAGCATTCACAACTTCCCTGAGCAACCCATCCCAGTGCCTCACCACCCTTACAGTAAAGAATTTCTTCCTCATAGCCAATCTAAACTTCCCCTGTTTAAGTTTGAACCCATTACCCCTTGTCCTATCACTACAGTCCCTAGTGAAGAATCCCTCCTCAGCACCCCTATAGCCCCCTTCAGATATTGGAAGGCTGCTATGAGGTCTTCACGCAGCCTTCTCTTCTCCAGGCTGAACAGCCCCAACTTTCTCAGCCTATCTTCATACGGGAGGTGCTCCAGTCCCCTGATCATCCTCGTGGCCCTCCTCTGCACTTGTTCCAACAGTTCCATGTCCTTTTTATGTTGAGGACACCAGAACTGCACACAATACTCCAAGTGAGGTCTTACTTGAAGCATTTGAGAGCAGAGTAGAGGGGCAGGATCACCTCCTTCGACCTGCTGGTCACGCTCTTTTTGATGCAGCCCAGGATATGGTTGGCTTTCTGGCCTGCAAGCGCACACTGCCGGCTCATGTTCAGTTTCTCATTCATGAACACTCCCAAGTCTTTCTCTGCAGAGCTGCTCTGAATCTCTTCTCTGCCCAACCTGGAGCTGTGCCTGGGATTGTTCCCACCCAGGTGTAGGACCTTGCACTTGGCATGGTTAAACTTCATCAGGTTGGCATCAGCCCACCTCACAAGCGTGTCAAGGTCCCTCTGGATGGCATCTCTTCCCTCCAGCATATCAACCGAACCACACAGCTTGGTGTCATTGGCAAACTTGATGAGGGCACATTCAATCCCACTGTCCATGTCACCAACAAATATGTTAAACTTGAATGAAGCTATCTCAGCTGGAGAAACCATTCTCTAAAACAACAGCAACAAAATGCTAAACCACAAGCATAAAGTCAAGAAATCAGTAACTGGAGAAGTCAGCATTGCAGACTTCTCTTTTTTGATGTCTTCTTTTTTTTTGAGGTGTTTTTGTTTGAGGGTTTTTTTCTGTTGTTTTTGTTGTTGTTGTTGTTGTTGCTTTCTTGTGAAGTATTGAAATGCCTTTCTCATTTTGTAAACCATAATTGCACTTACTGTTCCTTGGCTGCACTGCAAGGTTAGTATAGAGATGTACTCTAGACAGGCAGTCAGAAAGATAATAAGCCTTCATAAAGAGAAGACTCTTTCTTTACCCATCATTGGCACTGCATCCCTCAATAGTGAGGGAAAAACATCTTAATTTTTTCAAGCCAATAACTCCCTGGTACAGGCTTCAGAAATCCAGGAATAAAGTGGCAAAAAAATTGTTACCTACTAGTAATTAATAAAATCTCCAACCAAATCAAGCTGCTGAATCACCAGTTACCTCTATAACTCACTCAATTAGACCAATGAATCCAATTCTCTCCACTGGCTTTAAGGGGACGTCAATGACTAGCTTGCAAGCCTACAGAACAGATATCTAAACCTTGGTGAAATGAATCCCACACTGAGACTTTAAAAGATGAATAAAATCTAATTGACAAGGTAATTTGCCATCTGCCCCCCTATGACATTCTACCTATTTCTGTAGCTTACAGAAAAATATAAGATTTCTGTTCTAAACATAATTTTTTCTCCCAGGCGAATTATTTGGGTTTTTTTTCAGGACTCAGAGTGGACAAGGTTATTGCGGGTTGATAACCTTGCATTTCCTTGAGATATCTTTCCTTTGGTAGAAATCTTGGGCCTCCTTCCTCCCTGTGTTATCTTAACCTGACAACACAGATATTTTTTCACTTGTTTCTGGAACAGATGCAAATACTGTGCAACCAAAGAAAAAGGTGCCATTTGCTCCCTACAGATGTCTAGTTAACTGATAGAAAAAAAAAAGTCAGCAATATCTGATTTCCTACTTAAATTAATGAAATCCAAGAATGACACTGAAATCTTTTATTTCTAAGGGTTCACAAAAGAACTTTTCTTCTCAGTACTAACTGAGCTTGCCTAGTATAATATTTTTCTTTATTTTTCTCCAAGCAGCAGTTAGCATGATAGATGAACAGAAGAGAATGGAGAGAAAATGATGCTCTCAGGAAATCCGATGAACAATACATTCACTCCATGCCTGCACAAAAAGAATTTCTATGAAGTTCCTTTTCTATTGTATGTGTATTTACTGACAGCAGATTCAGTGGCTTTATTTTATCTTTATTTTTTCATTTTGAACTTGGGAATATTTGAAGCTGGGTACATGACTGAGAGATTGCACAGCACAAAATACAGAGGCATGCAAAACTTCTTGCATCTGAAGCTCCCCAGGGATCTTTGTTAGAGGCCCCTAGCTGGGAAAAAAGCAGAAGAGATCATGTCCATACTACATTGAAGGTCAAACGGGTCATAGACTGTCAGATTTTCAAAGGGGATTGATACATGTCTTCCCAGCATGATAATGTGTGAGGTAGCTTCCAGAGACGGTGCAGCTAAGGTATTCTGACAGCCCAGCCCCTGAACAGAGCTGTGCAGCACTGTAGTGTGTATGTACATAAGAATTCTTTGGAATAAGATCCCATGTGCCCAATGCAGTTTAGCAGGATGTCACATTCCTTGAACCTAAAGACTTTGATAGGAAATGGCTGCTCAGGCACCACAATATAAGCTTTTTGCAGGAAGCAGTTGTTGCTTGTCCTACAGCAGTACTTCCTGACCGATGGTCACCTCATCTTCATTAAATGACATCTGCTGAGTATCACACACAGTTGTCCCCATGGTTTTCATTTACTATCCAAATATGAATGTTTATTTATTTTTTGTATCTTACACCCTTTTTTTCTTACTAGTGTTGCCATGTTTTTCTGTTTCCATGACCCATTTACTGGTACCCTCCAGAGCTCTTGAGTCATTCTTGAGATTCATTGGCTTTAAAGCATTACAAAGATAATTTATTGATATGTTGTTCCTTATGATGCTTTAAAAAATGGATGTCAGATTTCTTATTGAAGATACACTAGGGGCTGAATCCTCTGTTTTGTTCTGCATTTGTATCATGTCCTGATCTCAGAGCGTTTAGGAGTTATCTCAAAGCAAATATAATGCACACTATGCTACTTCTCATTTTACTACAAAGTAGCTACAGGAACAGATCAGCTAAAAAGCTACTTTACTTGATAGACATATCGATGTAACATATTTGGGATTAAAAAATAATAATTAGAAATATATCAAAGAGAAAAAACTACCATGAAATTGCTAGGAATAGTACACTTGAAGGCTACATCCATGTTAGTAAATTAACCATAGCCAAAGAACATCCCTGCACATTAACCTTCCACTGTCTCTTAAGTAGTTGTCTTGTCCTCTGATGCGCTTTTGGCTTATCAGCCCATCCTTTCTCAGATGTGTCTCAAGGAGCTGGAACAGGCTGGGAACCGTTACCCATAGCCAGATCAGATGAAGCCATCTAGAGTTGAAGAGTGAGTTCAGTAGTATGAAACTGGGCCATTCCCTGCCTCATTTTGCTGGTGGAGATGTGCCCCAGTCACATCCATTTACTGGCAGAGGCATAGTCAATGTGTGTGCAGGAGACAGTACTGGGTTTTTAATTTTCCTTGCAGTGGTTTCAGTGCTGCAATGCCTCTCCCAAATAGTAGATATGATGTTTGGTACTCTTGACCAATCATACTTAGGAGAAACTTCTGGTGTAAACCAGTTCTGATAAGCTTGACAGGCAACTTGCCTAGGAGAAGAAACAGACATATTCATAATATCATTATGTAGGTTTTACTTTGGAAGCATCACAATAGGAAATTATAAAATGTATGTCATATCACTGCGTGCAGCTTAGGCTGGATGAAAGAGCAGTATACTTTCACCAATATTTCCTCCCCTCCTTTTCTGAAAGCAAGCTGGACTCTAGCTCCATGGCATTTTAAGAAATTAACAAAACTTACCAATGGCATTTTCTTTCTTTTTTTTTGGCCATAGGTTGCAGGGAAAGTCTTCCAGCAAAGGAGAACTACCTTTATCCGCAATATATAACCTAACATAAAAAAAAAAAAAAAAAAAAAAGCAGATGGATTCACCCAACCAAAAAGTTGTTCTCTAAGAAATCATATTTTTTTGTCTCCAAAGATTTCCATGTGATTATTTTGCTCAACTGTTTTCTGATTGTTTACTCATGGACACATTCAACAGAACAGTTTATCTTTCAGTTGATCAAAGCCATACTTGATTTTGTGGACTATTACAAAAGAATGTAATATAAGCTAGGGGTTTGGCACAGAATTTTATGAAGCTTTCTGCGGAGAGCCTGAATGGAACTTTGGCTAATAGCAGGAGATACTGCACTGTCTTCACTCTTTTAATGCCATAATTCACACCCAGCCAAGGAGAGATATATTATATTGCAAATAGAATGAATATAATTTAAGATAGATAAAGACCTCTAGAGGAGGATGAAGGTCCTTGAAGTGACTTAAATTTCTTCCTTAAATAAGTAATCATGCACTTAAAAAGTCTTGCTGGAAAATGATGATATTCTCTGGAGGAAAAAGGATGACAAACTGTGGCTGTTGAAAGATGCACCTAAGTGTGGTGAATCTTCTATTTCATCCTCTGTGATATATTGATGTGTGCAGGAAATTGTCTTTTATTATATTTTTGTTTAATTTTTTTAGTTGTTTCTATACATACTTGATTCCATGTTTTTTAGATTCTTTGTGGGAATGATAAATTAGCAGATTATAAACCCAGAAACATCTATTCAATGCAGTACAGTTTTAAAACTCTCAGGGGAAAATAAATAATAAAAATGCCTTTTAGTAGTGAGCTTTTGAGAAATCCAGTGACAAAAGCTATTTCATTTTTCATACACTCTTCAAATATTAACAAAAACTCAACAGTGTGGTGAAGTTTGACAAATGCAAAGAGAAAAAACTATGAGAGATTGTCCATGTGTGGCGAGAGATCCGGACAACACATGCAGATTAATGTAATCAAAGTGTTGACTATTTATTGTAGCACAAGCATTGCTTTTTATAGAGAGTTTCAAGATATTTGTACATTCAGCAATATGTAATTGGTTAATGTCTCTCAGCCCAGTGTTAGTAATAGCTAAGTGATTGGCTAACTATGACAGCATATGTTCCAAGGTTGCAGTTATCAGTTTCTTCTTGTACATCTTACTCAGTAGTTTTCTGTGTCAGCTTTCTCGAGCTTCTGCACGTACGCATCCTCTAGTAACCTTCAGGCAAGGCCTCAAAGCCTTTGGTTCACTGCTTTACAATTGTCAAGTATCTGTCTAGATTGCTCACATGACCATGTTCATTTATGTACATTCCCACATCCATGTTCTTAACTGACCACCCTATTTCACCATCACTATTCTAACTAGATTCTTCATGGAGATTTTGAAGGTCTATGTAAATTGGCTCCTAGATTTAAGGATTGTGATATATGTTGACTGATAAATGCCTATATCTTATTTAAGCAGCCTTAAAATGCTGATTTTGAAACCATAAATTGGTCCTTCCATTTTCATCTTTATTATCTCACACAACCTACCTTGTAACTCAGTGGATATTCACCTGCTTTCATTTATTAGATATACAAAAGAATCAAAAGTTGTTAGTTCTAAATGTTAGTCTCTTAGGACTATTTCAGAGATGACACCTTCTGACACTTTAGAACGAGGTGTCAAAAAATCCTTCCTTTTTATGGTGTTACCAATTTTTTTTTCCTTTGAACAGAATAAATGACCTACGAGGACAAAGGATGGGAAAACTGAAAGGAGGATAACCAGAACTTGAGTGTCAGGCTTAAGCAGTTTTTTGCTCATATTTGCACCTATGACTACTTCAGGAATGTGTGATATACCTATGCACAATAAAAGAAAAGAAGCTATATTTACTGGAATAATTATGGGAATTTATGGCTTTTCTGAGGTCCAAATGCTATGGACCAATCATGTAATAAATTCCACAGTCACCAAATCTTGAAAAGATTTGTCACCAAAAGGAAAAAGATCACCAAATCTTAAAAAATGAGTTCTTCTTTTCACTGCATGCACATTTAAAGACAATTTTCAAGTGACAGACAACAAGGCTGAAGTGTTTTTCGAAAGTGCCTACAAATGTTTATTCATGGTGCACTCTCCACAGTTATGCAGAGAAAGCAGCTTATACATATGCAAATAGCACTGAACTATGCATTTGTATGTGAAATTACCTGATTGGCATTTCAAATCACTGTGTCTTGTGTAGTTATGACAGTTGTTCAATTGCTTCTATTTGAGAATTCAGCCTTAAGGCACTTTCTTGGTAAAAATCAGATTATATCCTCTTGTCCTCTGTCAAACTTTACTTTCTTCCAAGATTCTTTTGCAATACCTTATATGCTAGTTGATTGAGATTGTCCCTGTAGAGGGGTAATTGTGTTACAATTGTAAGGCATGTTTTTCTTTTGATGTAGGAGCCCTTTATAATGGAAGACATTAAACATAAATGACAATATAATCCAGCCTTGGTTGCAATAAATTATTCTTTTTTTTTTTTTTTTTTTTTTTTTTGAGTACCTGGATGAAGAACTTTTGCTTTTTCTCAGAAATCTCTGCAGTTTTCCAGCCTTCTTTGCAGTTTCTTGGTCTTAATCTTATAGTAAGAAAGCTAGTTCATCTCTTAACAGAATGCAAAACTATCTTTCCAGTTTGTGTCTTTGTCCTGTCAGTTTATGAGAACATTACATCTGGAGTAAGGTTCATTTCACAGTGTCACACATCCAAGCATAGATGTCTATACTCAGTGAAGAACTTTGGCTCTAAGAAGGTGTCTACACTCAGGTCTCTAGAATCATTTGAGACATCATCAGATGAAGTACAGGCAGGGTACCCTATCTTATATGTCTACCTGCAGGCAACTGAACTAAGTTTAACTGCAGTAAAGTCAATTTAATCTGTGGAGGTATTTAGCTGATCAAAGACAGTGCCTAACTTCTCTGAGTGAGCAATCATTTTTCTACATACCATGGCTTATATTGACTAGGTCTTCAGTGACTGCAATGGTAACTTAAGCATCCTCACACACCTGTAGTTAAGGAAAAATATGTTTCTTCCTCCAAGAGCCGAAAACCACCTCCAATGCCTTTGCAGAAAATCTCCAAAGTGAAGCTGTCAGATAAGAAGTTCAAACAAAGAAACACATATTAATGACCATCTACATAGGTTCTTTCCTTTTCTTAGCTGCATTCCAACTGTCTTTACTTGTAGCACAACAAGCTTCAGCAGTCAAACAGAAAGGATGAAGTAAGCATTAATTTCCTTGACACTGTGCATATATATATACATCCATTCTCAGTTTTTCATGGAAATAAAGGATGACATTGATCTTAGTGTTGTTATATTTGGCTCCAACCCAGCTGAAGCCTGATCCGAACAGTATCCATGGCTTCTTATCCCGCTTTTTCTTAGAGTCACTGAAAGTCAATTAGAAAGAATATTCAATCTACTCCCAGAGACATTGTCATGGAAATATCTCTTCTTCAGCCTAATAGCTCAGAAAATGATTGCTTTTACTACTGTTAATAGCTTTATGCAAAATATTTTTATTCACACATTACAAAGTACAATGAGAAGGTAGATAAAATTTTACCATGGAATGAGTATTGAAAATATTTATTTAATTATTTTTACCTCTCTTTATTTGGTTTACCAGTAAAGAAGTCTGCAAAATCATGCAGTTTCTAAGTTATTTCCTATCATCTTCACACCCAAACATTCACACACAAGTTTGGTTTTGTTGATTATAGGCATTTCAATTATTAAGTCTTTGTGTCCAGGAAGACTGTGCCTATTATCTTGAAGGTCTTGCTCCATCATCTTGATCTTCAAAGATTAAACCACTGGCTCTTTGAACATGCAGAAAACTTGTGGCAGTAGTTGTACCTCCTGAATTTTTTATTCATAATGTGTTGCATGAAAAATGGCTTTTGGAAGTTTTCAGGGGGTATTTTGTCTTTTAATAATAGCTCTGGACCAAGCTTTTTACTTATAGGACTTGAGCAGAAAGACCATGCAGGGACTCAAAGACCAGCAAAAGTGCTTAATAAGCAGCTTTCTATTAGTAGAAAAGGATTAAATAATAGAGGAGCTGAGGGCAGATAATTGTCTCTGAGATGCCAAACAGCAATCAATAATTGGTGTCAAAATAAAATTTAGTTTACCTATGGGAACTAAAAATATTCTCAAGTTTTCCTTGCTACCTGCTAATTGGTATTCTATTGTATAGTGTTCACTTGAGATCAGCATTAAGTTCAGTCCACTCATAAATTAACTCAATCCAAAGAAGTCACACTTGGGAGGTGACAGAAATGCCTTGATTATGTCTAGCCTTGATTCCTACATCCCAGTGTCAATCCAAGTACTTTTAACTGTTCTCGGACTGGAGATTATTGTTCCTTTTTAACATGCTTAGTTTACTTCACTAGGATGATATAATTTAAAGAGATAACTATTAATCAGTTTGAAGAATAAAATACAATTTGGTACAATTGTGTCAGTCTATGGCATTTACCTATGGTTTCTCATTAATATATTACTCACAGTGTTGGTACAGGTCAGACTTGCCTGCCAACTTTACTAAAAACTTTTTTTGGGATTCATTATTGGAATACTACGAAATGTGTCTCTTCCGGGACCCTTGTCTTCTGTCCGGTTTTCTACAGGCTTTTCACATGTTTCAGACTACATATCATCATCAGACATGTAAATATTCCTGTGGTCTTCTATGTTATGCTGGAATGAACTGAAAATTACCTTCTGAGAACTAACAATGGGATAATTTCTATAGACCTATTTATATTGTCTACACACGGGGAGATTATTCTATTAGTGAATTCCAAGTTATGGTCAGTGCTGTAGTATCAAGAACCATAACAATGCAATTGCTGCAGAAGACAATAACACACTTGAACTCTATAAATTTCAAAGAAAAGAAAAATATCCAGATATTTCATACTATTTTATTACCTTGGAGTACAATCAAATTGAGTGTTTAGCAGAAGAAGGGAGAGGCCTCATTCTCTAATAGTACACTATTAGGCCTAATAGTCTGCTATTAGTTAGAGGCTCTATATTTTTTGAAGAATTCTTCCTAGAAATATGTAAACATTGAATCAATCAATATGTGTATTCATATAAGAATTGCACAAAATGCCATTGCTCTATAGTGACAAAAAAGTGAGAATTTGGCTCTGTATCTAAGGGAGATCAGCTAGTACAATATTGTAACAGGACAGATTAAATTTGTACCATCAACAGTGTTTTGTTAAAGCCTTTATTGAAAGAATATTCATTCTTCTGACATTTTTGTTCATCTTCCTGTTCTTGCACTTCTCTTTGTCACATGAACAAGACATCTGAATTTCAACACCCGACATGGGTTTATGAGATATCACAGTGTAAATAAGCTGTGCTGCTTTCACCTTTTCAAAATTCAGTGATTCGCCTGTCTAAGGCGGTGGCTCTTTCTGGCAGCTGCCAACGCTGCAAGAATAGAGGAGACCAGTTAATCAAAGTCTAGAATAAGCAAAAGGTCAGAGGAGTCAATGCACTGCTGTCCTTCACAGGTTGTGCGAGGTTCTAAAAACCCATTCATGTGACATGAAAAAGAGAAAATAACTGCATGATTCATTCACACATCAAGGAACAAAACAGAAATAGGGAAGACTAGCTTAACCATTTATATTTTGCTTCTACTGTGGCAATATTATGACTCTCTAAGGCTCTAACATATGAATGGACAGGTAAGTGGTATTCCTAGTAATCATAAAAATGGGTTGGTTTGCTGTTAAGAAAACTTTTTTTCTTGTTTCCTTTTACTTCTATCAAGTTTGACCATTGACTTTAGAAATACAGCTTCACATTGGAAGCTGTTCAGGAGCTATGTTGACAAGGCTTGTGCTGGTATCCACACTCATCATCAAATTTCACAAAGGTGGGAAACATTTTAAAGTTGTGAGCAGTTGGATTCTCTTTCTTTGTACTTCTCCTGTCATTATTATTACTGGTGGTAACAACAGTGATTTGTGTTATACCTTAGTTACTAAACTGTTCTTATCTCAACCTGTGCGAGTTGAATTCTTTTGATTCTCCTCCCCATTCCCCCAGGACTGGGGTAAGAAAGAGGGGGAGTGAGTGAGTGAGTAAAACTGCATGGGTGGGGGGCTTAAACCACGACACTATAGAAGTCTGTAGTCCACAGGTGCTGACTGTTGGTGCTTCATTGGTGCCAAAGTTAGTGCCTGCTAGTTGTTTAGAGTCGCCCAGCAAAGCATGCAGTAAGAAGGAAAAAATGTGAAAAGAAACACCATCATTTAGTAAAGATCCCTGAAAAAAAAACCAAAAACCACAACCTAGTAAACTTCACATAAAAGTAGCAGAAATCTCCAGTTTTATGGGATTTGCAAAGATGCTGAAGAACACAGGAAATAGAAATGTTAACAGCGGCTGCTGCAGATAGCAAGGAAGGCAGAGTCTGATGTCACCCCCACCAGCCAAATTATTTCATATTGTCTGCAGACTAATGAAGCTTACACAATTTTGCGTTCAGATGTTATACTTTCTATTTCTCCAAAATCTTAACCTTTTGTATTGCATTCCTTAGGCTCACCCAGTGCTGGGTGTTTCTGGGAAGTGCTGGGTGAAATAGGGACTTTATGGCATGACAAGTTTTAAGATAATTCCACAAAAGTGGCCAAAGCAGACAGTTTGGAAGTGCCAGAGCTATGAAGATCTCTTATGGTGTGATAATGGAAGAGGAGCCTGGAGAAAGAATCAGAGCCACTACTATGTCTTAATAGTCATTTCAGCAACATGTCTTTAGCAGTACAAGGACTGCAAACGTCTCCTGAGTAAATTCTGAGCTTTCACACCAAGTTCATTTCCAAGGGGGAGTTTCTTGGGGCAAGGTCATCAGCTTTGCTCCTAAGAATACTCTTTTACAGCTGCTCAGAAGAGAGATTTGTCTCTGTTAAAAAGGGAGCCTTCCCTCACTAGAGGAAGGTAGCAGACTGTATGAAAAGGGCACCAAAGGATCCACCATCAGAGACTAAGGACTGGGTAAATCAAAATAAAAGACAATAAGTATTACCTACTACACATGGAGGAAGAGGAATTACTTCAGGGTGTTACACAGATTACAAATGATTGCCCTAAATCATTTTTCCGTCGTGAAGCTATGGCAGTATTACCTCCTCTGCTCTCAGACTATTACATCTTTAAGTTTGAGCTCATGTTCAGGATCTCTTTAGGTGGCAAAGCACCTGCTACCTGACTACATGATAAATGAAGCCCCATCATCTTAACACAATCTGAGCTCATTTGATGAGATTTGCTGGGCAAATGTAATGACACCTTCACTGTAAAATCTCCTGAAGTTTACTTTTCATTAGTTACCTTTATTCAGGTGCATGAATCTGAGATCGACATTTGTAAGGTGGCAGCTTTTGAATAAGTATCAGTATGGTTGCCTCTCTTTACACTTGCACGCAAAAGCACACACAAATGCTTTTGGAGAAAATCTGTGTTATGTGAGGCAGAGGCATCATGTTGATGTAATTATCCTGGGCTTTGGGGGTACTTTTGTGCTGAATTTGAGATTTTCATAATCTGCACGGTAGATCTGTGGGATATCCAGTTGAATTATTTAGGAGCTTATTGGATCTTATCTTGGCTTTTGCCAGAAATAGGTTATTTTAATGTCGGTAAGCATGAGGCTTCCACTGTAACTTACATGTTTTTATAATGATAACTGTTAATTTTTTAGGAATGTAAATTCAAACCAGAAAAGCACAAAATTTAAATATAGCTAAGGAGTCATTTTTCATGCAGTCACACTACTGTATATTTAGTAGCCACTGTCATAACTGGGACAGTGAAGTAGGTGAATCACTGTTTTATTCTACAATGACAATTTTATGTTATTTTTCCTTTTTGAAACAGCTGTGAAGGCCAGTCTTTCAAAAAAAATCAAAGGTAAGGTAATGGTTTTAACATTACACATACTGCTGACAAAATGTTATGCCTCCAGTTTTTATGATATTTCTCAGAAAATGCTTATTAGAGTGATAACCCCCATTTCATAGAATCATAGAATAAAAGAATAGTTAGGGTTGGAAAGGACCTTAAGATCATCTGGTTCCAATCCCCCTGCCATGAGCAGGGAAACCTCACACAAAACCATGTCACCCAAGGCTCTATCCAACCTGGCCTTGAACACTGCCAGCGATTCACAACTTCCCTGGGCAACCCATCCCAGTGCTTCACCACCCTCACAGTAAAGAATTTCTTCCTCATAGCCAATCTAAACTTCCCCTGTTTAAGTTTGAACCCGTTACCCCATGTCCTATCACTACAGCCCCTCATAAAAAGTCCCTCCTCAGCATCCCTATAAGCCCCCTTCAGATACTGGAAGGCTGCTGGGAGGTCTCCACACAGCCTTCTCTTCTCCAGGCTGAACAGCCACAACTTTCTCAGCCCATCTTCATACGGGAGGTGCTCCACTCCCCTGATCATCCTCGCGGCCCTCCTCTGCACTTGTTCCAACAGTTCCATGTCCTTTTTATGTTGAGGACACCAGAACTGCACACAATACTCCAAGTGAGGTCTCACAAGAGCAGAGTAGAGGGGCAGGATCACCCCCCTCCACCTGCTGGTCATGCTCCTTTTGATGCAGCCCAGGATATGGTTGGCTTTCTGGGCTGTGAGCACACACTGCCGGCTCATGTTCAGTTTCTCATTGATCAACACCCCCAAGTCCTTCTCCACAGGGCTGCTCTGAATCTCTTCCCTGCCCAACCTGGAGCTGTGCCTGGGATTGCTCCCACCCAGGTGTAGGACCTTGCACTTGGCATGGTTAAACTTCATCAGGTTGGCATCAGCCCACCTCACAAGTGTGTCAAGGTCCCTCTGGATGGCATTTCTTCCCTCCAGCGTATCAACCAAACCACACAGCTTGGTGTCATCGGCAAACTTGATGAGGGCACATTCAATCCCACTGTCCATGTCACCAACAAAGATGTTGAACAAGACTGGTCCCAACACTGATCCCTGAGGGGCACCACTCCGTACTGGTCTCCAGCTGGACACTGAGCCATTGAGCACAACTCTTTGTGTGCCACCATCCCTCCAGTTCTTTATCCATCTTGTGGTCCACCTGTCAAATTAATGTCTCTCCAACTTAGAGATAAGGATGTCGTGTGAGACAGTGTCAAACGCTTTGCACAAGTCCAGGTAGATGGCATCAACTGCTCTACCCCTGTCCATCAGTTCCCTAGCCCCAGCAGAGAAGGCCATCAGATTGGTCAGGCAGGATTTCCCCTTAGTGAAGTCATGCTGGCTGTCACCAAGCACCTTGTTGCTTTTCGTGTGCCTCAACATGCCTTCCAGGAGAATCTGCTCCAAGATTTTGCCAGACACAGAGGTGAGGCTGACTGCTCTGTAGTTCCCTGGCTCATCCATTTCCCCCTTCTTGAAAATGGGGGGTATATTTCCCTTTTTCCAGTCTTTGGGAACTTCACCTGACTGCCATGATTTTTCAAAGGTGATGGACAGTGGCTTAGCAACTTCACTTGACAGTTCCTTTAAGACCCATGGATGGATTTCATCAGGTCCCATGGACTTGTATGCGTTCAGGTTCCTAAGATGGTCTTGAACCAGATCCTCTCCTACAGAGGGCCCAGGGTCTTCATTCTCACAATCCCTGCGTCTGCCTTCCAAGACTTGAGTGGCATTTGCCAGTGAATACTGAGGCAAAGAAGTCATTAAGAACCTCAGCCTTCTCCAAATCCAGGGTAGCCAGTTCTCCCAACAGCTTCTGGAAAGGGCTCACGTTGTCCCTAGTCTGTCTTTTATTTGCAATGTACTTATGGAATCTCTTCCTTTTATCTTTAACATCCCTAGCCAAGATTAATTCTAAGTGGGCCTCAGCTTTCCTAACCTGGTACCTAGCTTCCCAGATAACATCCCTGTACTCTTCCCAGGCCGCCTGTCCTTGCTTCCACCTTTTATAAGTCTCTTTTTTCCTTTGAATTTCCCTCAGCAGCTCATTATCCATCCAAGGAGGTCTCTTGGCCCTCCTGCAGCACTTCCTTCTAGTAGGGATGTATCACTCCCGGGCTTGCAGTTGGTGATCCTTGAATATCAACCAGCAGTCTTGGGCCCCCCTGCCCTCTAGGGCTATATCCCATGGGACCTTCCTGAGCAGGTTCCTGAAGAGGCCAAAGTCTGTTCTCTTGAAGTCCAGGGCAGTGAGCTTGCTGCACGCTCTTCTCACTGTCCTGAGGATCTCAAATTCAACCATCTCACGATCGCTGCAATCAAGGCTGCCCTGGAGCATCACATTTCCAACCAGCCCTTCCCTGTTGGTGAGGATGAGGTCAAGCATGGCACCTCTCTAGAGTAACAGATAGAAATTAAGTTACAAGGTACCTCTGGAGATCAGTTAGTCCAATATCCTGCCCAAAGCACGCCTAAGTTTGAATTTAGGTGAGGTTGCTCAGAGCTGTAATGAGTTTTAAAAACTGCAGATGGACATTCCAGATTGATGGAATGATCAGATTTTTCACTTATATCATGTACATCTCAAGTAACCTGCAATTCTTTTAAAAATACTGTTCCTTGGAGATAAGTCTTCAGGTAACTCATGTTTGTTAATCATCACAAAATCAGAGGAAAAAGCTGGGGAGATCAGGGGTAGATGGAAATAAAGAGGTCCTGAGGAAAGAGGTGCAGATGGTGGCAGGGACTGGAGGAACAAATGAGAAAACTACTAAGGAACAGAAGAATGAGGAGTAAACTGGAGCTGCTGCTGAACCAATGGATCTTTTTTAAGTGGGCAGACTGCTGACACATGTATCAAAATAGAGCTTTCTGAAAAAGCAAGGCAAACCTTTGTGGGCTTGTTTTGTTTCGTTTTTTTTTTATTGTGGTTTTTTTTTTTTTGTTTGGTTTGGTTTCTGTTTCCTTTCATTTTTGTTATTTTTTTGTTTGCTTGTTTTTTTGTTTGGGTGTTTTTTTGTTTGTTTTATTTTAACGTGTTTAAGGAATATAAAAAAATCACTACGGTCAAGAGCACAGAACACCTCTCACCTCAGTTCCTGCCCACACCTTCCTCCCTATTCTCTCTTTGTGAGTGAGTTTATACAGAATAATCACTCTAAGGAGTTACGGATTTTTGTAGGTGGATTTGGATCCCTACTGAAGAAGAAATAAAAAAACATCTGTATGCTGTAATTTAAACAGAGAGAGGGCTGGGATCTGCCAGTACAGGGATCAGCTCTCAGTACTGGGACTCTTGGAGGGGAAGAGGTGTTGTGACTTCAGTGAAGGAGGGACATAATCCCCCAAAAAGCCTGCCTGTCCAGGTATGGAACTGGGAACTATGACCATGAAGGATATCATCACTGGAATTAGAGGAGTTACAAGTTTAATAGAAAACTTTGAAGGGTCCCCTTCAAGAAAAAAAAATGGTTTTGAAGCAGAGTGAAAATGCTGGTATGTTATTTCAGAAAAGAGTCGTGGGAATGCACATAGGAAGGAAAACCTATAAGCCATTTGGTTAAGCAAATTCTGGGAACCAACCCTAACTGCACTTCTGAGTGCTTCCATGTTTGACCATCATTTGTTCAATCTGTATAAATAATCTTATTTGAATTTATAAAAGGAAGCAAAATCAAAGTCTGAAACTCCATCCTTAACATCCGTCTCCTGCTAAGCCTTTTTATTTCCTCCCACATGGTACTTTGGATCAAAATGCTTCGGAAAAGATGAGCAGTAATATCTGGGCATGATGATAAAGAAAGAGATGCCTGTTCCCAAACTGACAATCAGGACTGTGTGTTTTGCTCAAACAAAAGACATATTGGCTACTGTGAGACTCATGAAGAAGGTTCTTAATGGTCTGCAGGGGCTTTTGAAGACTGTACAAACATGAAAGAAGGCAGTGACTTTGTTTAGTGAGATAGAAATAATTCAGTGGTACAGATGAATCATGCTACTTCTGCTGTAAGAGGAACAGAAGGGGTCTTAATAAGGAAGAGTGCAATCAAAAGTCTTCTGCACTAAATTTTACTAAGCTGAAGCAATAATATTATTTCAAAACTTGTAGAAAACAAGCTTATATGCCTCTTTTGCTATAGTATTATATGCTCTTATAGCCAGAAGATCCCACAGTAATGTTGGCTTACATATTTGGTTAATTTAAAGCTCAGACATACTCAATAATTTTATCATCAAGGCAATTTTTACCCCTAAAAACTGTCTAGTAAATATTAGATAGCACTTATGAAAGTATTTCATTTTAATGTTTTACTTAGTACAGAAAACGTTCTTTTCTTATTTTCTCATTTCCATTCTTTAGAAGGCAATGACTGCTTCCAGTCTTCCCCTTTTACAATATCTATATACAGAACAAGTATATTACCATTTCTATGGGAAGTAGATAATATATATGACTTCATAAAATGATTCTCTGAGATGTGCCATTGTATGTAATACTTGGCTGACCCTCACGATAGAATAATCTCACCTAACTGCATCCTTTTAAAAGTTAGTTGCTTAGTTGTGTATTCTCCCTCTAGACTCATTGGATAAACATAGGCAGTTCTAGGAGACAATTAATATAAATTAATCTAACCCATTTTAGACATTTACCCTATGATGAAATTATTGTCTTCAGCAGTACCTTTGAGAACAGAGGCATTCAACATTTCAGAGTTCAGCCATCTACATTTAGGTGAAGTGAATCCCTCCTTAGGGCCTAATATGTCTTTTCATTTTCTTTTTCTACACACTTTCCTATTTCATGCCTCAGATTTTCCACTTATAATAATGTCAAGTGCAAGAAACCATGGATTCATGGTAACATGTTTTTTACATGCATAGTCATGACAGTCCAATGTATTTATGCTTTCCTTTTAGGAGTTATTTAGATCATACAATGATCTGCAAGGGGGAGTAAGAGCAACAGCATCAGAATTTGCCACTAAAAATATTTACATGAATATAGCATACATTTTGGAATGCACTAACTCTTCAAAGTTTGCCTTGCAGGAGTTCAATCTTTATTTTTACCTTTACACATATTTTTAATGCTTTGTCAGTCCTCACACTTTGTAGTTGAGGCAGAAGAGATGGAATAGTTAACTAATATTTAACTACTACTTTTCTTGCTGCTGCCATAATGTTTTTGAGCAGCTGTGGACACTTGCATACCATTTTCTCTGCCTGACAGCAGGATCAGTGTTAGTTGTTGCTAGCTCATCTATCTTACTGCCTTGCTCTTGCACAGTAATGGAGCTTTCATACTTTTTTTTTTTTTCCCTGACCCAGACTATTCATCATGAAGGTGGAAATAAAGACCCTGATGGCTATCAAGTGCCTTCTCTGCTCCTCCCTTGATGTTCAGTGTAACTCTTTTATTCTCTTGACCATGCAGACAAAAATGTCCCAGCAGCAAGTAACTGTCCATTCCTAAGATCACTTGATTTTGATTCTTTTCCTTTCCTTTCCTTAGAGGAAGAAAATAACAATGAAAAAGCAGCAACCAAGTCCAGTGAGTTTCCATTGTTCAGGATGTTCTTGAACCAGGCAATTCCCACCCCCCACTCATTTATTATTCATTTTGTTCGGATGATTAAATAAAGCCGAAAAGGTTATTTTGTTGGAAAAGACCCTGCTTTAACTGTATAAAAGCTGTCACTGTTCCGTTTTGGCTTAGACTCTTCCCTGGCTCCCAGTAGCTAGCTGCAGTTCCTCTTCCACTGAATTTCTAGCTTCAGGCACCTTTCTTGTCCCCAAGATCTGTATCCTTTTTGCTTTTCAAAAGTGAACATGACATCACTGAAGCTGGAGCAATTCCTCTGGCTGTGAAGCCTTCATACTTGTTTTGATGTTGCCTGCCTGATGAAGACTGCTTTCTGCTTTTTCCCCTCTTGTCTGCCATGGCAGTGGGAGATACCTAACGCTGGGGGAACTTGGAGGTAGCACACCTCGCAAGGGTGCTTCCTTCATGTGAGAGTAGGGATGGGAAAGGGATTTCCTTATCTACTGGAAGTGAGAGACCACATGAATTGTTTAACTGACCATTGCTGTCTCCTTATTCCCTTGCATGCCTCTATAAATTTGCAGCTGCATGTCTGCTCCATCAGCTCTGCTGAGCAGGGACGGTCTTTGTGTGTTTATAATTACTAACTAAATCCTGAGCTTTTTTAAACAAATGCACTAGTGAATGTAAAGGCAATAAGTGAGAAGCTATTTTATTTTGAAATACTGAACATTTTTTAAGTGCAAAATATCAAAACAAAATACTTTATATAACTACATAGCACTTTCACTCTCTTAGAGCAGAACAGAACTAACTGAGTAGAAGAACCTGATGTTTCCTACTTTGCCAAAGCTTTTGCAATTACATTTTTGGACAAGAAAAACTGATTAGGCTCTTTTGTTCCACACAGGTGGTAATAATGCATTAGAAATTAATTAACACAAAATAATATTTGGAGGCATTTTAATAAAAATGCTTCCTGTGTTGGATGTTGGCTGGTATTTTCTATCTCACTAGATTATTTGCAATTTAAAGTCACAGACTATTTAAAAGCTAGCATAGTAAAAAAAAATAATCTTTCATCCCCAAAATTTTAATGCAAGAAGCATATACATATATGGCATAGCAGAAACAGGAAGAACACAGATAAATCTGTCATGTGATTGTTCCAGAATAGTATTTTTGGTTGCTTTCTTTATTTGCTAGTTTCAGGATGAAGGAGGGCTACATCATCTTGACCACACTGAAAAACATCATCCTTGATTAGAGCAGAATGATGAGCTCCTCCTGAGAAACGAAATCTGAAATAAGAAAAAAACACCACTGCTCTTGGGGTTTTATTTTTTTGTTGTTGTTGTTGCTTTGCAGCATGATCTTGATTTTGTTCAATATATAATACTCCTTTTACAAAACATGTTCATAATGTGACATCCCTTTGACATATTGAATTGTGAAAACATCACTATTGACTTTTATGGGCTCTCTAGTGTATACATAATTGCATGTAGATATTGCATTATTATATCAGTGAAGGCAAAGACCTTTCTACATCTTTCTCAAATGGCTGATATGTTGCCTCTGGCCATGGAGTTGTATGCAGTGCCAACATGCAATCTATAAATGGATGAATCAAGTATGCTATCAAGCAGAGTTCTTATATAAAATAGCTGCACTTAGCATGAAAATAACAGGTTTTGATGATGTTGTAAGTTTGACACGTTATGAACTTTCTTACGATCCCCTTCAACAAAGAGAAATATGTGCTTGTCTGCAGTATGGTATTGCCTCTGTGCTGTGAGGAGGCAGAGGGTGTTTGAAGATTTGGCATGACCTGTGAAGACTGAGAGGGGGTGCAGCCCAGCCACACCTGTTTCAACACTTCCCTGTTACTGGAGTGGAGGGCAAGGGGGTACGGCAAGAGAGCTGAGCCTAAAGGACTCACGAACCTTATTTTTGTTTGGAGGTAGAGGTGAACAGAAAAATGGTCTTCAGTTCTGGGGGCACTGTAACTACAGCAGATCTGTTCTGAGGGTGAAATTGAGCAAACTGAGTTAACTGATGTGTTGCTCTGGATTTGTGGTTTAATTTTGATGCAACTGGAAATAAACAAAAAAAATCCAACAAAACAACAACAACAACAACAACAACAAAACAAACAAAAAAACCCACACAAAACCAAAAACAAACGCAAAAAAAACAAACAAAAAAAACCCCCAAAAAACACCACTCTCCAAAGCTTTTGACAGTGTAAAAAAAATGAGTGACAAAAATGTCATTTTTATCTTGCACGAAACTTTCATGAAGATTTAAATATTTATTTCTCAAATAAAATGGCATTGCACAGCACTCCAAACAGTCTATTCAAAATATTTTAACCTAGTTTTCTGTCAGGAAATTGGGGATGATGAATAAAAATTTCAATTATTTCAAATATGCCATTTCGAGAACATGCTTTGAATCAACAATTTTTGTTTTCTATCCTGGGGACTCAATTAGCCAGGCAGATTAAAACTGTGGCCTAAGATGGTTGTACTGTATCTATCTTTTCTGTTTACTAAGTGTACATGATGAGATAATTCAAATAAGGTTATGCATCCGAAGATGAGCTATTAGTTCTCCTCATTTGGAAAGATCTGATGTTTACCTTTGATATTTTAAAATTTATTTTTGTTGGACACCGATATAAATGAAAGTGGCCTCTCAAAGGAATTACTTTTCAGTGTTCCAACAGTTGGGTTTTGAAATTTTATCTATTTTTTTTCACAGTTTTCATAGTTTTCACAGTCTATGAATTTCAGTTGTTGTGCAATGTCAGACTCCATTTATTATGGACATGACAGAGATTAATAAAATGCTGGACAAGATATAACTGATAAAAATTTTGAAAGCTTCACTGTAAAATTGAATCAAGTGGAGATGGAAATTGAAGACATGGAGATAACAATTGATGGACAGAGTCTCTATTCCAATCAAGAATATCAGAGGACTGTAGAATACTGTAGAATGCTGTGAAATTGAATTGATCACCTGGAAAATAAAGTTAGAGTAAGTAATATCAGGTGTGAGGGCTGGAGAGGCTGAGCTAATCTTTTCTGAGAGGATTATGAGGGCCAGAAAGGGGATATCTTTCAGCTTGTTTAATGTATGCCATACATTGCCTCTCATAGCTCTAGTGTCATCAGTTACAAACCACAGACATAGCATTTGTACAGTGTGCCTCTTTCAGCCTCCAGTAGACAAATTAAACATTAAAATTCATATAGGAAGCTAAAATTAGAAATGGCATGATTTTAAGCAATTCAAAATGGTGAATTTGCAAATTAAGTGAAGCCTATTGGCTGAACCAGAATTCATAGATCTAATGGAGCATTTAATACCATTTTGTAAGGAAAAGCCTGTACCCAACTCCAAGAAGTCAGAAAAAGAATAATTCCCTACCTTATATTTTTCTATGCTCTGTCAAAGTTTATCTTGTTAATGTTAACTTGCCAGAGCCTTAAGTTCATGTATTTCTGCTGCCTCCAGACATGTAGAGCATAAAGATAAGATGAACTGTATATGAACTGCAAAAAATGGTTTTGATTCAGCCTCTGAAGGGTTTATTTTCAGCAATGTAGATTGTCATTGCCTTTCCTCTTAATTCTTAACCACTATTGTCACAGAGCTCATTTAGCTGAATTTATATGAAGTGATAAGTTAGTATTACATTTATTATCATAATTATCATGTCTGATTAATCTTGTTTATTCTGGAAAGTCATGCAAGTTTCTCACTGGAGGGCATACTTCAAAGTTTTAATATTCATGTATAAGGCAGCTGGCCCGAAGACTGAAAATAATTAATTTGGACTAAAGGTGTCTGTGGCAAATTAAAGAGAGGTATGCTGGGATGGTTTCAATATCCAGTGTTGATTGAGGTAGGTTGAAAATAGATGTAGTGTGAAGTCGGAGGTTTAAACCCCCCACCCACGCAGTTTTACTCACTCACTCCCTCCCCTCTTTCTTCCCCCAGTCCCGGGGGGATGGGGAGGAGAATCGAAAGAATGCAACTCGCACAGGTTGAGATAAGAACAGTTTAGTAACTAAGGTATAGCACAAATCACTGCTGCTACCACCAATAATAATACAAGAGAAATACAAGGAAAGAGAATACAACTGCTCACCAAGCCAGACCCAGCCAGTGCACCCCCCCAGCAGCAAACCCCCCACTACCAAAAAACCTGACCATGCCGTGCACCCCCAGTCCACCACCACCACACCCTTCCGGGTCTTTGCTCTCTGTTTTCACATCCCGGACATGACGTGCTGTGGTATGGAATAACCTCTTTGGTCAGTTTGGGTCAGGTGTCCTGCCTCTGCTCCTCCTGCCTTCCCCTCCTCCCTGGCATAGCATGAGACTCAAAGTCCTTGGCCAGACCAAAACATTGTCAAGCAGAAACTGAAAACACTGTTGTTATCAGCACAGTTCCCAGGCATGAAATTAAAAACACAGTGCTGCACCAGCTACCAAGAAAGAGAAAAATGATTGCTGCTGAACCCATGACAGGAGGGCATGGTGATTACTAGAGCTGTACCTATCAACTCAATGTCACCCAATGAGGTTTTAAACACTTAGCTTTCAAATTTGCCTGAAATGATATAGCATTTTTATTGGTCCATGCCTAAGCTCACTTAGGCATTTTTGCAGATGTCATTTGTTCTGGCCGTGCATAGGATCTCCAGGTAGAAATCTGCTGAAATGATCTCAGTTAAAGATTTGACTAAATAAAGTTCTGTAATATAGGTAATGGAATTTCCTCTAGGTGGTCACAAAGATTTACTCCAGCCATCCCAACATAATCTATGTGTTAAAATAATCATTGATCTGCCAACATTATCTAGTGCTGATATTTCTATTTTTTTGCATTTGGTACTTTGAATAAATTCTGATGACCGTGTGCGTTTGTATGAGAATAAAAAGACAGTATCTTCCTCTTCAGTCTTTATTATTATGTATGAAGTGGGGAATTGGCAACTGCACAGGCTAAGTTTAATTTTGCTTTTGCTGACAGGAGGGAAAAAAAAAGAAATAAAAAGAAATATTTCCAAAGTTGTAGCCTACACTAGCAGAGCACTGGAGCATTTTCCAGTGGAAGTAGCATTACTTGTATAAACCATAGGTTATCTATTAAGCCTGATTTTTGCATTGCGTTTTAGTAACCTTACCTATTTGTACAACACTAACTTCTGGTAGGCACACCCTGAGCCTGTATGCAGACTTTCCCAGCTGAAGTTTACTTGGAAACAAGCAAACAGCACTGAATTTGACACAAAAGAAGGAATTAGGACAGAATTGCCAGTAGCTGCGTGTTTGTGCCTCCTTCTGAGTGCGTTGCTCACTAGGAAGCCTACCTAGACTAGCAGAGGGGATTAAAAATTATAACCAACAATAACAAGAAAAGCAAACCCACAGGCTAACTCTGAAGAGGTATTGGGGTGTTTTCTTCATTGCCATGTTTGTATAAAGAGTGAGTTGCCCAAGTATTGCCTCATGCTGTGTTTTGCTTTTCACTACTGCTCTGTGTTTTGAATGTATTTCACTCCTTTTTTTTTGTCAGAATCTCTTGGAAAACAGAAAGAAATTGCTCACCGTCCCAATGGTATTTATTTTATTTTTATGATGGGAATTGTTTGACAGTACCTATTACTCTGTTTAGTTCTGATTTGTTTCTTTTGCTGTTTGTTGTGAAATTAGACTTCTTACGCTCAAATGGTTGACTTTTACAAAATTTGCTTAAGTTACAAAATACACCAGTACCAAACCAGGAAAACATTTGAAAGTCTCATGTGCCGGCGTATCTCCTCTGTTTTTTATATTGTTGGGTTTTTTTTATCTGCTCCCCATATTAAAGTATTGGTTCATACGGGCTTGATTAATTATTTTAGTCATAGTTTTATCTGCATTTGTTCTCTGTGGCTGCTAAAGATTAAAAATGCCTCCAGACAATGATCTTACAGGCTAGGACTTTTGGATTGTCCGTGATTGATAGTAGATTTCAAGATCTTCACTCAGATAACTCCCTTTTTTGCCACATAGATATACATACCCTTTTTCTGAGGGTATAGCTGTAGATCTCACACATATAATATCGCACACAAAAATAAGGCGTTAACTAGGAAGACAATTCTAACCAAAGATCTCCAAACCCTTCCTTCTTGCGCCCAGTGGACAAAAAGTGGTTACAGAAACATTGTATCTTCTTCCCACCTCCTCCGTGCAGCAGTATCTACCAGGCTCGCTTGAGACTTTCTGGAAATCGCGGATTGCTTCAACAAGCAGTTCTCTACTGTCCTGTCTTTGTTTGCAAAGATAGGACAGTGGAGAACAGCTCAGGAACTGCTTGTTAGCCTGGGACCTTCAATGCTTCCTGCGCTTGGGGATTTCACTGACGTTTATAAAAGCTAATAATGAAAGCTCATCTAAAATATACATGTGCAGCATTCTGTGAATATTTTACACAGCAGCTGGGCTGAACTAGGCCTCACAAATTCAAACTGAGATCTGGCGTTTTACAAAAATATAGTCATTTTAACCTTAGTTCATAAAGTTGGCACGTCTGCTTTGGATGGGATCTGAAGCGGTAATGCGGAGCATTCAATGCCACTTGTTATCCTAGAATCACGGAACATGGGGATTTTCAAAATTATTCACGGTCAATTTGTAGACAATAGAAATACGAATACCAGTTCAGGCAGCCATCCCCTGCTCCCCTGCCTGAACTTTCAAATCTTTGGCAATTAAGCTACTACTAGCTTAAACTAGTCATAGTAAGTGAGTCCTGAAGGCTGACAGAAGCTGAAGTCACTGTTTCTAGGGAAGAAGGGATACTATAAAAAGAAAGTGGATATATCAAACTCACAGTACATCACATATATTCTTAGTACTCACTATTACACATCTTCCCCTCAATAAGGGAAGAGAAAGAGCTAATAAAAGTAGCACAAAGTTGAAGACCAAAATGATAATGCTCTAGATTAGTCTATAACAGTCCATTTACCTTCAGATTTTACTGTAAAATGGCAGTATTTTAGCAGAATGCTTTTAATTGAACACTGAAATTCTGTGCTGTGAAGTGTGAAACGTTTATTTTAAATATTTACTGCTCCATTGGGAAAAAAAAATGTTGGTAAATGTGGTTTAGGAATTGTCAGTGCAAATAATCAGCTCTGCCTCTTTATCAAGGAATGCACTTTTGCAAAAGTGAAAAAATCTGCTGTGTGGCTGCCAGGATGCTGAATGTGGTGCTTTTATGGGGTGGCACATATGCACCATCAGGTTCGTAACCCCTTAATTCATTGTGATTTGCTGCTCTGAGGAACTTGCTACATTTTCTGAATGAGAAAGCATATAGTATTATAGGGTCATGCTCTGCCCCTTGCTATATTTGTGTCAGCACTTCACTCGACTGAGAGGAAGACAGTATTATATCCATGACATGCCTTGCATTGTGCTAGAGGTTATGCCAGATGCTTGATTTGAATTCAGTTTTTAATGCAAGAGCCTTTGCCAATAATACTGACTTTTCAGAAAAGTCAGAACACTAGCAGCGACCCTTGTAAGACTTCAGAGTTTGGAGTCTCCACTCCGGCACTGGGGATGACCACTGCTCCTGTCCCCATGGGAGGCAATGGGCTGTGAGGGGACACCATGTACAGGAAGAGATGCACTTTGAGGCTGCTGCTGTTGTGTAGGAAATCCTGGCTGCCCCAGGGTATCTCCTCTGCTCATGCACTGGGCCTGTGGACTGGGAAGGAGTGTGGTTTGGTGTCGGCATGCTCTGATGGACCCCACTAATATAATGGTCTTCTGGTAAGATAGTGCAGGCTGCTGCCTCTGAGACGCTGCCTCAGGCCAAGCTTCTGTGGCTGCTTCTCAGTTGAAAGGCTAAAAGAAAGCCACATTTATTAGTCACCACTAGTCATACCAGACTGAGCTATTGGTGTCCTTCTTGTCCCAGTTATCCTGGATATAATTCCCTTATATCCTGGATATGGTTCCCTTAATCTTCCTGAAGCCAAAAGTTGTTCTTCTTTCTGGGATGTAACACATTCATAAGGCAAATAAATTATAAACATTAGCTATGCATGAGGTTTTCACAGTTATTAATTGCATTTTTGACAGCAGAATATTTGTGATATCCCTCTTTTAATCTACTTGGTTTAGGAGATATAAAGACCTTTAGTTAAAAAGCATAAAGCAAAAGACCTACAGTTAAAAAGTATTGTCTAAGCCATTCTTTCTGAAAATAATAACAATAAAAATCTCTGCGAGTAAATGAGGAATTCTCTTGTGCATGTGTCGTGGTTTAAGTCTCTAAGCTACGCAGTTTTCTCTCTCACTCACTCCCCTCTTTCTTCCCCCAGTCCCAGGGGGATGGGGAGGAGAATCAAAAGAATGCAACTCCCACAGGTTGAGATAAAAACAGTTTAGTAACTAAGGTATAACACAAATCACTGCTGCTACCATCAATAATAATACAAGAGAAATACAAGGAAAGAGAATACAACTGCTCACCACCCGATATCAAGCCCGACCCCGCAGCGAACCCCCACAGTGCACCACCACACTCTTCCGGGTCTCTGCTCTCCATTTTCACATCCTGGACATGACGTGCTGTGGTATGGAATACCTCTTTGGTCAGTTTGGGTCAGGTGTCTTGTCCCTGCCTCCCCCCAGCTTCCCCTCCTCCCTGGCAGACCATGAGGCTCAGAAAGTCCTTGGTCAGACCAAAACATCGCCAAGCAGTAACTGAAAACACTGGTGTTATCAGCACGGTTCCCAGGCCCAAAATGAAAAACACAGTACTGCACCAGCTACCAAGAAGGAGAAAAACGACTGCTACTGCTGAACCCATGATAGTATGTAATAGGTTCTTAGTTTGACAAGCAGCAAATAAATCTAATTAAACCTAATGGAAATTCATATTTCATTCCTGGAACTCTGCCAGTCAAAAGGTGAGAAATTTGTGTAGACAATTAGTACAGTAGCTCAGAGAAAAGATAGAGGCAAATCTATCAATAAATGGAATGGAGTTTATAAAATCCAGTAGCAGTGCATAACCCAGAATAAAGGTTTGTTGAGTTCATGTCATGCCTTCTTTCCCTTCTCCCTTCCTCTACAAATGCTGCTTGTTATTTTAAAGAATTACCATAAAGAATGAATGAGTATTCTCATGTTGAAGGACTGTCAGTATATTTTTAGGTGTAATACTGAAATATAAGAAATTCAGATAAAATGAATGGGCCAAAGTTCATTCCACCTAGTTTTATAAACTGAAACAACAGACATAGACTCCAGAACATTTAACATCAGCTAGAGTGTTATTTGCAGAGAGTGACCTCGACCGTAAGAGGTTGGGTGATTACAGGATATATCTAGTTCTTTCCATGTACTCAACGAGAAGACTAAATGCCATACATAAAAAGTAACTTTCATGTTTAATGTATCTATTTGCCTGTTTGCATTTTTGATGGAAATACACTTCTTTTTTTGCAATATTTACAGCAATGTCTATGTGTTTACAGGTTGCTCTTGCTTTTAATCTCAACACATCAGAAAAAGATTTCTTTTACTTCTACATCTATATAAGGCATGCATGCAGGTGGTGTTACAAAAAGAGGTGTTTGTTAATTTCATCCATTTTTAGGCACATTTTTTTTTTCATAAATCATTATGTCATCATAGACTTTACTGTTGATGGAGTTATTTACTTTTCATCTGGGAGTGTTGTTTTTATGCTGTTAGTTGATTTTTATTTTCAATGAGCTGTTGGCTACAGCTAAGAGCGTGAACTGTACTTTCACTTCATGTGTATATACATAAGTAAAATAAGCAAAATATCATCAGTGACTCTGAATTACAAAGCCAGAGCATTCAGTCTTAATTCTATGTATTTTTTTTTTTAAGAAAATGACTTTAGAGACTTGGATTGTGATAGTCACCTTCAATACTTATATTTTCTTATTCTGAGTAACAGAAGTTTCTGCCTTCAGTTACAACACAAATGAAAACCAAATGGATGTCAGAAACTGGGCTGTAGTAAATATTTTCTCCACTATCTATAGCAACACTCAGAAAATAAAAAAGAAATATTCCACTATAATGGAAATGAAGCAATCGCAGGTATCAGCTTGATACATTAGAAACTTCAAAGTTTCTGATGGAGCCACGATTTTGAATTCTCTGAATGCTTTGGGAGTTAGTAACACCCTAACCAACCTTCAATAAAATGTATGTTATATTAAGTAAAGATAGGATTCTGAAAAGTGGAACTCTGTGTGTGTGGTACCTTTGTTGATAAGATATGTTAATATCCCTTCAGGACACTAAGAACATACATCAGAGTGGATGTGTTCCCAGGCTGTTCCTGGGACATAAGATGGAACTCAGTCTAAGCTATGCGCTAACATCAAGTCAAAAGACCGTCCACTGAGAAATGAGTAAATTGTGTCTTTAGCAGGGATTATTAATACCTCCAGCAGCTAACATCTTAAAGAGACATACAAATCACAGGGAAAAAATTCTTACACATTCACAAGTTCTTGGCAAGTGAATGAGACAATAGGGATCAACAGATCCTACAGCACTGAGATGGAAGGTGAAGAGCTTCTCCTGGTTTCTTTTGTAGAATTAGAAAATGAATGGCGTAAGCTGTGCCTTTTAGTGTCTTGTGTAATAGCAGTCAATAAAAATCATCGTTGGACAGTTGTCATGTTTTTCCTTGAGATGATAAGTTCTTCTGTGGAGCTACTGGAGTACAATAGGTATTTTTGCCATTGGATTTATTAGCAAGTGAATCTGAAAAAAGCAAGAACTGTCTTACAGAGAATTTGTGAGTTCACTCTGATAAACTGAAAAGGTTGTAAGCTGTGAAGTCACATGGAAAATCTTTTAAGAGAGGAGATTCAACCTGGTTCTTCAGTTTTAAAAGACAGAAAAAGAGTCTAAACCTGGATAAACCTTGTGATGGACTCTATACAGCACTTATCAATGAAGTGCTAAATGGATTACAGTTTAGTCCATTTTTAACATAGCTTCCTCTGTAGGAACTGTCAGGTGAAGAAAAGTTCAGTGGGCTTCTGCCACCAGAAGTCTACTATCAACTTGAGCAGCTGGTAAAATGTCATGGGAAGGATATATGATAAAGACAAAACATGCAGAATTTATCTCCTCAAACATGACTAAGAACAGTTTTTTCTCATGGCATTTGAAATAAAGTAATGAAAGATGAAGAACAACAAAAATTCTGAATAAATCTGAGCGGAAAAAAAATATTTTGTGATAATGTGAAACTATCTTGATGAACTCTGTGGGTATGTAAACAGTTAAATTTATATCAGGCTGAGAAATTTCTCATTGACCTCAGACTTTAGCCAACTTTTCCTACAGCACTTTTCCTGATGGTGAATTTCTTTATCACGGGAGCTTGCTTTAGGTTCAACGCACAATAAAGGCTTCCTTGTTCACATTGGATCATATTTCTGGCAATGTTATAAGTTGCATAATACTTTCAATAATGGAAATAATTTTCTCGTGGAAAACATTACCCCAGGGAGTATAGATTGCTGCAGTTAGATTTATCTGTAAAGTCTTTTCTCCATGCAAACTAAGAATCTTTAAATTTCCTACAGAATCTGACATTTACCATTATGCGAGGAAAGCTTGATCAAGAAGGCACTTATAAACCATGGACAATGTATTAAAATGCTGAAAAAAAGCTTTCTGAACAGTAAGATAGTTATGTTCTGACTGTTACAAGTTCTTTCAATCTCCAGGTAATGAGATCTCTGTTTAGCAGGACTACGATAATACACAGTATGGAAAACCCAAAGAAAATCTGGACTCTAGGCTGTCACAGAGAGATGGCAATCACAGAGCAGAGCCATCTGGAGTACTGTGCAGGAGTTAGGGATAAGTAAATTTGGAGGTCCAAAAAAATTACTTGAAGGCAGGTAGGAAATTATTTTAGGAAGTACTCTGGAGAGTGGTTGTTGATGCAGTCCTGCAACGAGGAGAGAAGCTTGCTAGAGATAAGCCTGGGGGCCAATGTTTGAGGGATGATGTGCTAGTGAGGTTCTTCAATCTGTTGTCTCAGTGGAGGCAGGGGATGGAGATCCATGTGACAACAAAGGCACAAGGATTATTGATGTGTTAGACACCAGAGAAATGCCTGCGAATGGTCATGCAGGAATTGGGGCTTCCCCTCCCAAAAAGGTGGTGGGATCAACAGCCCAGCTAAAGTGCATCTGCAGCAATGTGCACAACATGGGAGGATCTGGAAGCCACTGCACAGCAGGAAAACCATGACATTGTTGCCGTCATGGAAACATTATGGGAAGACACACGCAGCTGGAGTGCTGCAACAGATGGCTATAAACTCCCCAGACGGGACAGGCAAGGCAAGGAATGGGAGAGAGTGGTAGCCCTGTATGTGAGTGTTTTGACAGTCTACAGTTTATTGATGGAATTGTTGGAATTTAATAATAATGCAGTAATTAAAAATGCCTTTTGCCTAATAATACGTTCCACCAGGCAACCAGAAAACATTTTTTTTCAGAGAGCAGCAAAGTATTTTTTAGCCTTTAGAGGTTAAAGAGAGTCAACCTTGTTTACCTCTAGCTGCCGCTGCCAATGAAAAAAGGTGTTGTAAGACATCTTTCAACAACCTAACCCTATGAATCTTTTCAGGTGATTTTGCACCATGTTTTTACATTTCAGAGTGCCCTGCTTGTAGAGAGGCACCAGATCTCCCAAGATCCCCAGGCCTGTCCTGTACCTGATTATGTGGAAGTTGATGGTCTCATCTCTGCCATCCCCAGCTATTCACTGGCTACTGGCCTTCATTACCCATGAGAGGTCCAGGGACTGGTTTTTAGGCTTTAGCTCATTTGCCTATCCCTGTATGCCTATTTGCTTAGGATAACTAAAGCACTTACCCAGTCAGGCAGATACAACAGGCCAGGAGATGTGGATACATATACTGTTCAGAATGACAGTTGAAGGCTATGTAGAATACTGAATAAATCTTATATGGGATTAGGTGTACTCGAGATCAAGGAATGGTGCTTGTTCAAGTGCACAAGGACCAGCATCCTTAAAAAGATATTAAATTAACATTTGAATGGTTTGAACTGAGCTTCTCTGTCATGTTTAATGCATCTATTGTCATGAGACTACTTCGGTTCTTTGCCAGTTTTGCTGGAAGCAATTATAGAATCATAGAATCAGAGAATAGTTAGGGTTGGAAAGGACCTTAAAATCATCTAGTTCCAACCACCCTGCCATGGGCAGTGTCATCTCACACTAACATTGAGCCATTGACCACAACTCTTTGTGTGCCGCCATCCAGCCAGTTCTTTATCCATCGTGTGGTCCACCTGTCAAATTGATGTCTCTCCAACTTAGACACAAGGATGTCGTGTGAGACAGTGCTGAACGCTTTGCACAAGTCCAGGTAGATGACATCAACTGCTCTACCCCTGTCCATCAGTTCCGTAGCCCCAGTATAGAAGGCCACCAGATTGGTCAGGCAGGATTTCCCCTCAGTGAAGCCATGCTGGCTGTCACCAAGCACCTTGTTGCTTTTCATGTGCCTCAACATGCCTTCCAGGAGAATCTGCTCCAAGATTTTGCCAGACACAGAGGTGAGGCTGACTGCTCTGTAGTTCCCTGGCTCATCCATTTCCCCCTTCTTGAAAATGGGGGTTATATTTCCCTTTTTCCAGTCATCAGGAACTTCACCTGACTGCCATGATTTCTCAAAGGTGATGGACAGTGGCTTAGCAACTTCATTTGCCAGCTCCTTCAGGACCCGCGGATGGATTTCATCAGGTCCCATGGACTTGTATGCGTTCAGGTTCCTAAGATGGTCTTGAACCAGATCCTCTCCTACAGAGGGCCCAGGGTCTTCATTCTCACAGTCCCTGTGTCTGCCTTCCAAGACTTGAGTGGTGTGGTCAGAGCATTTGCCAGTGAATACTGAGGCAAAGAAGTCATTAAGAACCTCAGCCTTCTCCAAATCCAGGGTAGCCAGTTCTCCCAAAAGCTTCTGGAAAGGGCTCACGTTGTCCCTAGTCTGCCTTTTATTTGCAATGTACCTATGGAATCCCTTCCTGTTCTCTTTAATATCCCTAGCTAAGTTTAATTCTAAGTGGGCCTCAGCTTTCCTAGCCTGGTCCCTAGCTTCCCAGACAACAACCCTTTATTCTTCCCAGGCCACCTGTCCTGGTTGTGGAGTTCTTCTACCATACTTCTATCTGAAATTTTATGTCAGGAGAAAGAAGAAAAATGTTCCTGCTTACCTCTGCTAGAAAGTATTAATATCTGTGGCAGTGACTGCAGTTCTGTTGTTCTGAGTCTCCATGTTGTAAGGAGATAAATGGTAAAAGTCAATAGGAAACCTTTGCTATCCTTAACATTAGATGTTTACAAATGTTTTTCAAACAGATTTACCAGTAAGACAAAGCAGGTGAAGTTCATACCCTTCTTATAACCACTAACAGCTGGATAACTCTTCCCTTTTCCCTCTTATTTCACCTCATTCTACAGTTTCATGAAGCCCTGAATTTCCTAGTAAGATCACCCGCGTAATTTTTTTTCTCTTCTCACTCCCCTTTCTCAAAGAGGGTACCTAAAAATAGATTTGATGACGATGAGCAAATACATCCAGAAAGGGGGCAGGCAGCATCAATAGGAAAGAAGATGCAGCCCAAACAAACATGACCTTCAGCTTTTAGCTCCATTAGCTTAAGAGAGGAAGAAGAAATCATATAGGAAAGCTCTTATTTCCAAACTAGCATGTCAGTAACTGAGTATTGCAATTAAGGAAGAACATTTCCCTGACAAGAATCAACTATGAATCTTAAAGGAGATTTTAAAAATTAAAAATAAGAAAGCAGCTGTGGCTAGCAACAGTTGTTTCCCTTTAGCTGCAGTCATAGATTTGCTTGCTCCTTGGCATTCATACTCATCTCACCATTTTGCTGTGCTACAGTAGCTTTTTCCGTCACTAACTGAAGAAATCTATGCAATAAGAGTAATTCTGAATGATTTGATTTTCCCCTGAGTGTTCAGAAATCCTTTAAAGGTATGTGAATCATTTTTCACATTTCTCATAGGATAAGCAAAAATGGCTGACTGACTGGATGGGAAATGACCTTGCAATACCTACTCCAATAGCTGAAGAACTTCAGAAAGATGCACAATCCAAAGTGCACAGTAATCTTCAATTTTTCTCTGTTTCATTGCTGAAGGAGTCTAATCCACTGTATGTTAAGGGGTCATCTAACTTCAGGTCCTAAATTTAGAGTAACTTCATGTAAATTAGTTGATATTACTAGAGATTTCCAGTGGAAAAAAGAAGAGCATAATGCGCCTCTGTATGTTTGGTGACTGAAACTGCCAAAGTTGTGGTTTAAGCCGCCATAATTCAAACCAGTTTGCTCACTCACTCCCCCCTCTTTCTTCCCCCAGTCCTGGGGGGATGGGGAGGAGAATCGAAAGAATGCAACTCCCACAGCTTGAGATAAGAACAGTTTAGTAACTAAGGTATAACACAAATCACTACTGCTACCACCAATAATAATAATGACAAGAGAAGCACAAAGAAAGAGAATACAATTGCTCACCACATATAATCAGCCCAACCAAGCAGTGCACCCCCCAGCAGCGAGCCCCCCAGCAGTGAACCCCACCCTTCTGGGTCTCTGCCCTCCGGTTTCACATCCTGGACTTGACGTGCTGTGGTATGGAATACCTCTTTGGCCAGTTTGGGTCAGGTGTCCTGTCTCTGTTTCCTCCTGGCTTCCTCCCTTCCCTGGCAGAGCATGAGGCTCAGAAAGTCCTTGGACAGACAAAACATTACCAAGCAGTAAGTGAAAACACTGGTGGTGTCAGCGCAGTTCCAAGGCCCAAAATCAAAAACACAGCACTGCACCAGCTACCACGGAGAAAAATGACTGCTACTGCTGAGCCCATGACAGCCAGATATATCAATTAATTGCAAATGCAAACCTGTCATTTATGAGCATCCACTTAAACAAGGTGCCAATTACATGTTTTGCCTCTCAGCCATAGCTGACCTATTCTTTTTTTGAGTGTTTTCTTTGTTTGCCAGACACTAAGCAAATACTGAATCAAACAATGTTGAGGTCAATGTTTGTAAAGTTGTGCCTTTCTGTTCCCTTCTTATTCTCTGGTCACTGAGTTTCCTGGTGGTAATGTTGCTGAGCAAGGAAGAAACATGTATGGCACCTGACATAAATGTTTAGATTGATAGAGGGGTGGAAAATTAAACATAATTAAGGTTATTTTTTATTCCATAGGTTGAAACAGGTGGGAAGTCATTTGGACACCTACACATTTTTATTGTATTAGCTTTTTCCCTGTGTGATATACCTCAAATGAAAACCATTTCTGAAGCTGATATTATAATGTTCCCAGCTGCATCGATAGCTCATATAAAGCAGTTATTGAAAAATTCTGCCTGGATTTTTCAATAGCATTTTAGAAGCTATGTCATAGTGTAGTCTTGGAATTAAATGTTGAAAGTATATACATGCATAGGTGCTGTGGTTAATAGTGAGACAGTTTTTGTGATTTATAAGAGCCTCTTACTGCAGGGAAGTCATGCCAAGATCTCTTGACATTTTTCACAGAAAACACCAGAACTTACAAAGTATTTCAGCTTACAAGGATGAGGGCGATATGAAAAAATGTGTATATGTATATACACATACATACACAGTGTATATATGTATAAAAATATGTGTATGTATAACACATAAAAATAGATATATACACACATTGAATATACATATATCCATAAATCCATATTCATATACAAGGATCTCTGAAAAATTATTTGTTTCCAAAAATGACAAATAGACTTCTAGAAAGGCAGCGTCCACTGAGCCAGAGTAGTAACAGAAATATCACCTGTTTATTGAGGTTTTTTCCTCACTTCAATCTCATTTTGTACACAGGCTCAGTCTGTACTTCCTTTCCGGCATGCATTTTCATGCCAAGTAATTAAAATGGTTTAGTAATGCATAAGTCAGATTCACGGTCTGAGGGCCAGATTCTGCTTGTCCCTTCCACAGCTTCTCAGGAGGCTTCCTTTTCCCTCTTTCTGTTTATCCTTCCCCAAAACTAGGCAGTGCTCAGAAAAGAACAAGAGACGGTTTCACCATCAGTTCATGGGCAGGACAAGGAGAGGATTTAACAAGGGCAGGAGGCAGCTCTCCCTTCCCATGGGCACAAGGGCAGCAGCAGGGGCAGATGCAGCTAAAGCATGAGCAAGATGAAGTGGGGTCTCTTGCACTGTAATACTTGGCCATGTGGGACAGTACAGTGCAGGGAGCAGACACTAATTTTAGCAGGGTATGAGGAGGAAGGTTATCCTCCTGCATACATGCTGGAGTATTAAATCACACCTACTCACATGCAGGAAAGCAGAGGAATGCAGGCAGATCCCTTGCCCATGCTTACTGCTGTATCATGGTACTTGGTGTCTTGTGTGATGTGTGCAACATGATAAGACTGAGCACTGGATAAAGGTGTGCTGAACAAAGCAGACATAGAGCTTCCTTAATGATGAAGTACTCCTTTGTAGGCGTGTGTTATTTTTCTTCAAAGCTCTTCTAGCTTTTATCCTTTCAGATTCTTTTACTTAAGTAACAGAAACTTAGATTTGGCATTTTTCAGGAAAATGTATCTTTATGTTTCAAAAAATTTTCTTTAGCAGGTCAAAATAAGTGTCAGTGGGTTTCCTAGGATTCATTTCTTTGCATAGACTAGAAATTTTTTAGCCAAGAAAAGCAAATTCATTTTGCCAGTAACACTGGAAGGCTGCTACTGAGACAGCATAAAGTGAATATTAAATATTTACAAAGCAAAGATCTAAAGGTCCACATTAAAAATACAAAGAAGTTATAATCTGATAATTAAAGTTTTAAAGTGGAAGGGGTGTTGACCCTGTTGCAGTCAGTTTTTCATTCCTTGCCAGACTTATTTCACAAATACGTTATCTTTACCAACATTTTAGCCCCCCAGAATAACTCAACATGGCTACAAATGCAATGTTTCCCCAAGGCAATCACCCAGAAAGAAATGGATAGAGGAAGCTTCTTAAAATGTGGTCTGGTCTCAGGCCATCTAGTCAACCATGTCAGAGTACTATTGAAAATACTTATCAGTAAGATACTTATTTAACAATAAAAAGACTTCACATGTCAACAAACCAGCAACAGATCAAAGGTGTGCAACAGCAGTGGCACGATATGCATTTTAAAAAGAAAGGTGGAAGTCTTCACTCTTAACTTGCATTTCCTTTGTGTTGAATCAATGAACTGTTATGGAGAACAGAAATCATTTCTAGCCCATCAAGAGATGAGAATATTTTTCGTAATAGGCTTATGCTTCTTTTGTAGCCAGTGCTTACGTAGCCTTTAGTCATGTCCATTTGTTTCTAGCTTAAGGCAACATTAACTTTACAAGGCAGAATTTTGGACTTCAATAGGACAGAATCATCAAGCTTCCGCAGGTAACAATTTTTAAAGTCATATTCAAAGTAAACTACATTATGTCCTCAAAAATTCATTTTGTTAAACCTTAAAATACATTTTTTAGATTCTAAAATACTCCCACATCAGGTTAAAAAAATTAAGTTTTAGAAAGCTCTTCTAGAAAGAATGTAATTGTATAGTGTCGTGGTTTAAGTCTCTAAAACTCACGAAAGTCCCTCACTCACTCACTCTCCCTCTTTCCTCCCCCAGTCCCGGGGGGATGGGGAGGAGAATCGAAAGAATGCAACTCCCACAGGTTGAGGTAAGAACAGTTTAGTAACTAAGGTATAACACAAATCACTACTGCTACCATCAGTAATAATAATGACAGGAGAAGTACAAGGAAAGAGAATACAACTGCTCACCAAGCCCGACCCAGCCAGTGCACCCCCCAGCAGTGAACCCCCCAATGCACCACCACACCCTTCCAGGTCTCTGCCCTCCGGTTTCACATCCTGGACTTGACGTGCTGTGGTATGGAATAACCTCTTTGGTCAGTTTGGGTCAGGTGTCCTGTCTCTGCTTCCTCCCAGCTCCCCCTCCTCCCTGGCATAGCATGAGACTCAGAAAGTCCTTGGCCAGACAAAACACTCCCAAGCAGTAACTGAAAACACTGGTGTTACCAGCGCTGTTCCCAGGCCCAAAATCAAAAACACAGCGCTGCACCAGCTACCAAGAAGGAGAAAAAATGAATGCTGTTGCTGAACCCATGGCATATAGATAGCAAGGGCTTTCCAGAGCTGATGAAAGATATGAGGAGGAGTTAGGAAAATCAATTCTTATTAAACACCATAATTTCTAAGAAATAGTAGTATGCACTTATAGCATGCTGTGGTTCAGAAGTCCATTGTAAGCCAGTTATGGTATAGTTTGATAGAATGCTATTATAACCCTTGAGCAATAAAATATTATTACAAGACAGTTTTTTAATTGTAAAATGAATTTTAAAGCTCTTTTTTATTATTTTTATGGCTAACATAAGGGTAAGGTTTACAGATGTCTCAAGGTTGCTTTTAATTGTAAATTTGCTCTTTTGCACATGCAATTATTTGTGTCTGTAAAAAAAGTGGAATATGTAATTCCTTGGTGATGTTCTTATTTTGTCAATCCTTTATATAAAGTAGATTGTCCAACCCCAGGATGACATTTTCCAGGAGTCAGCAGTCTCATGCCAATAGCCAAATAACCTTTAGTTCACTTAGAATGTTAAATCAAGACTGTTGTGTATCTCCCCACTTAGGACGAAGTCTTAAAAAGACCTTTTATGACAGATAATAGATGGCATGAGCAGACAGCTGGGAGGAGGAGCTGGTTTCAGAGGATCAAGGATTAAGCTGGTATTTAAAAAAATCAATTTTGAAGCATGATTGTTTTAAAGCATGGATTGCACATATTAGAATGGTTGGCTAGTATGAAATTCCAGACTGCTGTTGTGCTACTTTTCTGCCCTTTTCCCATGCCATTCCTTAACTCTCCATTCTCATAGCAAGTGGATGCTTCTTGCCAAGATCAAATGGTGATATCACATGTAAGTTTCTTGGGTGACTCAGACAGCAATGTGACATTAGCAAAGTGGCTCAGCAAAACCCTCAAAAAGCAACATGGGGAAATGAAACCCTCTTTTCCAGAAAACTGTGTTGTAGCATTTATTAACTTTAAGAATTTGCACGACTCACGTTTTACACTGCAGGATCAATCCTGAGCATCCTACACCAATGTGATGGTTTCTATAAAAAACCAGCAACAGAGAGTGTAACGTCCCAGTATGTAGCAGTGGATTTAAATAAGGATGAAGCAATTGGAAAGAAGTTACTGCTCCAGGATTTGCTGTGCAATAAGGCTGTATAGCATTCATTCAGAATGCCCTGCTATCCCTTACTTCCAAATCTTAAAAATTCTGTTACTCATACCCAGCAGACACTAAAAGGCTATGGTTTCATTTATGCATTGGGAATGTATAAATGGAAATGTATGTTAGGCACATTTTAGTGTGATTGAATTCCAGCTTCAAGCTTCTTAGATTCAGGGATGACAATCAAATACTATTTTCAAGACATGAAAAATCCACCTACCCTGTCGTCTTCAGAAGAATTACACTGGAATGACAGGCATCTTATATGAATACACCAGGATTGAAACTGCAGTAAACAGCACAGATATCAGCACCTACAACTTCTTAACATCAATTATTAATACTTTCATTTTTTTATTTTTTTAATAGTTTAAATTGAAATTAGGCATTCTCCCAAATTGGTGTCATCCACGGATGGGCCTTTTACCTGAAACATTTGAATAACGTTTACATAGTCATCTCCAATAATAAGTTAGAAGATAATAACATGCTTTTATCCAGCTCACAAATTATTATAACCACAAAGATCCAAAAGTTTGGCTGGAAACTGCCAGAAGAATAATAGTCTTTTGCTATCCCTGCTATTAAAAAAACCAAATCAAAATAAAATAAAATTTAATCAAACTATAAACATCAGGGAAGCATAACTTACTCATGCTAAATAGTGGGGGATTTGTGCCTGACCACACACTGAACAATAACACATGTGCTCTCTCCTCTCTTAATGCTTATGTATCAATTAAAACAAGCTTACTCCATTTCACAAAAGCAAGGACTGAGCTATTTTCTGTTAATTTCTCCTACTTTCAGCTGTTTGCTACTTTGATGCCTGCACCAGATATTCCTTCTAGCTAGGGAGTGACTCACAAAGGGAAAGTTAAACTTCTGTGGCTTCTAGTCACTGATAATTCAAGGAGTAAAGCTTTGTGCTATAGAGCTGAAAAAACTGGCCTTCATAGTTGTTGATAAAATGTTTAAAACATTTGTGTCTTATTACTTTTTAAAGGAGTTAATTTAAAAATGAAAAAAAAAAATCTTTTCAAGAACAATAAGATGCCACAGTCAAAAGTATATGTTCACACACTTTGTTTCATTTATGAGGAAATATAGAAGCAATGCAGAAAATAAGAGGAGGGAATTGCCTAAAGAGGAACTATGGTCTTCGAGTTACGACATCCAAACACTGCCCTGAAGAACTAGGCTCTGTTTGTGCCTGTCCCACACAACACTCTGAAAGATACGGGCCTCCTTCAAAATGTGATTACTTAATTAAAAGACAGAATAATAATTCAAAGTCACAGAAGGCTGGAATTACATCTGTAGTGGAAATCTTAGTGCATGTCTATATTGCTGATCATCTCCTGGGCACGACTGTAATGAAAATTCTCTAACATAATATTTCTTGTCAAAGGCTGTTTTTCTGCTGACATGACTACCTACTGCTTCTATGGCACATAAATTAAATAGGTGTATAAACAAGGTATCTGTAAATGGTGAGTCATGAGGTCTAGACTAGCTAAATTACCTAAGGAGATGATACTTTATTGACAACAGTGGAAGCCTAGGCAAACTTTTTTGGCTGAGGATAGAATTCATGTCGCAGATTGAGCCATTTGAATGTAGATATCTCCTTGTCCATTAGGTGTTTAGTCTCTTGTCAAAATTAATGAGGTTTCAGTTAACACAGTCAATGGACCATAGAGAGCAATTCAGCTCATTGTGAAGCAGAGGCTCAGCACTTACTCACATATTAGTGCCATCTGAGATGCCCTAAGACATCACATCCACATCCACCTCCTGTAATGTCTGGCCTTTCTAGAAGTCCTGAGTTATACCTGCCAGAACTGGGTATCTTATAGTCTTTAATACTATAGGGTACTTCAAGCAGTAACTAGGGTACTTCAAACAGTAACTTGAAATCCTGCTTTTCATGCTCATTTCTTACAATGCTTTCCATGAAATATCTACTAAAATGTGGCAAATTCTGGACTTTTAACTATAAATTTAACTTAATATAGTTTGGATGACAGTCATTCTTTCACTAAAGAGAGGAAAAAAATAAGTTTTTAATTTCCTTTATCTAGATATATTGTCACAAGAAATTGGAAAATATTAACTTCTCTGTCTAAAATAGAATAATGTACTGTCTAATAATAATGGTAGACTTAGAAAATACCATAAAAAATTATATAAAAAAAGGAAGAAATATTATCATGAGAAACCATTTAATCCATGCCTTAGGGTGAAGTATATCTTGAAGAGCATAACAGAATAAAGCAAATAATCTAATGTTTTCATTCCATATTTATTACATGCTTAATACAATAAATCCCTGAAAATAAGTTATTTTAAAATAAATTAAATGGAAGAGTATAAATTATCTCTCATACTTAAAATCATGAAAAGATTTAAAATCTTTTAAAGGTATTATTATTACTAAATATAGCCCTTTTTGCATGGAACAAAGTAATAACTTTTTTGTTATATGAAAGACAAACAGGCTTTAATTGTGATGGAAACAAGCTGACTATATAGCACAAATGAGTGCAAGTTGTACAGTGTTTTACCTCCAGATCCTGCCCAAAACATCTGTCTTCTAATTTCTCTATGTATGGAGAAATCCTGCTAAAGTCAAGAGGAAGTCTCTTCAGAGAAGTTACTCAGTCTAAGATCTCAACTCTTCCTTTATTGACAATCAAGAGCATTATGACTATAAAGTGAGTTCTCAGTCAACAGCTACCACTATTTTCCTGTTTATTCATCCCAATAACTTTAGAGGCACCAGGGGAAGTCCCATTGCTTTAGACACTAAAGAAACAGACCCAGTTTCTAGACTTTACAATGAGAGACAAGAGGTGAGATCGCAAATACATGATGAAGTGTTTTAGTCAGGCTTCCAAAGGACAATGATGTAATTGAAAAGTTGTCTTGATGTCTGAATGGAAACCAGCAAAAAGTGTTGCCCCCAAGGGTCTGTACTGGGGCCAATACTACTTAATATCTTCATCAACAACATGAGCAGTGGGATCAAGTGCACCCTCAGCAAGTTTACACCAAGCTGAATGGTGCAGGTGATTTGCTGGAGGGAAGGGATACTGTCCAAAGGGACCTTTGCAGGCTTGAGGAATGAGCCCATGTGAACCTCATGAAATTCAACAAGACCAAGTGCAAGGTTCTGCTCCTAGGTCAGGGCAATCCCCATTATCAATACAGGCTGGGAGATGAAGGGATTGAGAGCAGCCCTGTGGAGAAGTACTTGGGGATATTGGTGAATGAAAAGTTGAACATGAGTTGGTAGATGAAGATGCAGCCCAGAAAGCCAACCGTGTGCTGGGATGCATCCAAAGGAGGGTGGCCACCTGGTCAAGGGAGGTAATTCTGTCCCTCTACTACACCCTAGTGAGACCCCACTTAGACTCCTGCAAGGTCCTCAGCACAGAAAAGACTTGTGGGAGCAGGTCCAGAGGAATGCCGTAACAATGATAAGAGGGCTGTAGCACCTCTCTTATGGAGCCTATGGAGGCTGAGAAGGTTGGGGTTGTTCATCCTAGAATAAAGAAACCTTAGGGAGGCAGGCTTCTTACTAAGGTTTGTAGTGGCAGCACAAGGGGCAATGGTTTTAATATGAAACAGGGTGGATTACAACTCAAACCATTCTGTGATTTCCTGATTCACCATCCAGCCTGGATGCTTACTGATGGCCTTGTTAGAGAAACCAGAAATAGAGTAGACAAAACCCCTTATGAGGTCCTATGAGTCAGAGAAATGTCTTTTTAGTGAAGCAGAAACAATGTGTTTACATGTAGGACATTAAATACTGTGATAGTGGGCAGGAGCGGAGTCAGCAACAACAATAAGACAATGAAAGTGCTGTGCCCTCTCACTGCTGGTGCAGCTGAGAGGCGTCTTTCTAATTTTCGATGATACATAAACTTATCGTCCTACCATTGCTTTTTTTTCCTTTGGTGAGACTTGAATTTAAAATATCATTTCATACTAATTTCACCATTTAACCTCTGCTGAGTCCGAATGTCTCTATCAACAGTCACTGCTGGACGTAGAAAATAAATATTTTAAATCTATGATAGAAACTCTCAAGGGTGGATGAGTCATCCTTTTCACCTTGGAATATGTTTTCCATTTGTATGAAGGCAAAAAACCTGTTGTGAGTATAATACAAAAAATACTTAGAAATTGTATGTCTCCGAGTCAATAACTGTTTCAGACTTATGGTTTCTTGCAGAGGGATTAATCCCGCCTACCTTTCAATATCTACAGTGCTGATGTCTACTTTTGAGCTGTCATCAAGGCTCCACTGGTAGTCAATGAAAAGAAGTCAGCACTTTTAGGGCATGACTCATCAGCTGTACTTTAAGTATCTCTAGGATGAGATTCAGTACTCCTTAAGTTTGATCACATTACTGAAGGGGACTAAGAGGCTCATTGGAAGTTAATCGCAGTGACTATACACTAAAAGTAAACAGTGCCAATAGTTCAGTGGTTGTTGTGTAATAATGTAGTCACATGTTTAGAAGAGATGCTGAAAATTGGAAATAGACTTTAAATAGCCACCGTAAAGGCTAAAAGTGTATCAAAACCAGTTTATAGTGAGAGTCTAGAGAACCTCTATCCTGTTTTCCAGAACAAAGTTAAAATATTTAGTTGCTCATAAAAGAGAAATAAAGACAACTGTAATCGGTCATCGGGCATACTATTACATAAGAAAATAGATTCTTTGCCTAGAGCTGAAGTCAATTCAGACCAAGTTCAGACTGGATTTTAAAATAGTTTAATTTTGAGGGTAATTAATAAAATGGCTGGAACAACTAAGAATATAAAATATGCCTTTTTAATATATACCTATTTTTTGCCTGAAGAAAGCCCAAACATTAAAATTTCTAGTAAAAAAAAAAAAAAAAAAATCAGGATATTGAAATGCTTTTATTTCTCTTTTTTTTATAGTATAATATAAAATCAGAATTTCTAGTGCAGACATTTCAAACATGAAGACTTTAAATATGTCTACCTGAAGCCTTTCTGTTACCTGAAGCAAAACCACACGCAACACTCAAAAATGTTTTGTGAAGCTCTTTGGTATCATCAGAGAGCAGGTTTTTTAGGGGAATGATTCTGTCAACATTTTTTGCGAATCAGATTGAGTAATTGACCGCAGGAACAGCTTACTAATGATAAAATTGATTCTTTGTCACTTTAATTCTTTAAATCTGTTCTGGATGTGTGTCTGAAATATCTGTCATAGTATAATCAGAAGTTATGGGCTTGGTATAAGGATGATTAGGTGAAACTGCAGGATCTGAGTTATTCAAAAGGTCAGACTAGATAATCATAACTGTTCTCTGTGACCTCATAGGCTATTCATCTTATGCATTAGGCCTTTTACATTTGTTTTTAAATATGCTTGGCTCCCTTAGAAAGCAATGGAGATTATTAAACATATGGCTGGAATTTAGAATTCCATTCTCTATGCTATTACAATTGCTGATCATTTCAGGCAGTGTTACCTCATCTGAAACTTCCTCAGAGAGGCTAGCTTAGAAGTAAAGGGTTGGGAAAGGGGAGATACATACCAAGAATAAAGGTTTTTATAGATCTGTGACCAACAATGAAGGTCTGTCTGGTAATGTGAGGGATTCCTAAGCAAGTTAATCTCAAGAATGGGGATTTACACTGATTAATCTTTCTCTTACCTTTCCCTTGTCTGTCATTGGTAAATGGCATCAAATACAGTAGTTACTATGAGAGAGGAACCAAACTAGCCTTAGGATATAAAGTTCTTTGAGCTACAATTACTGATGTTAGCTTGCCTATGGGTCAGATTTACCCCACCTGAGCAAAGACGTCATTTTCCCCTGGGTACTGCTCACAGTTATTGGTATTCAGTCATGGGCAATTCAAATAAAGCACTGTCAAACAGGGAAAATCAATTCAGAATCTAACATAAGCAAGCAGAGAGGCACAAGCATGGGTGTGAGCTGCAGGCTAATTTGGCCCATTATCTTCCTTTACGTACTTCTCATTGTTCACCTTTCATGTATTTACCCTGAATCCCCTTGCAAAAAGCAGCCTCTGCAGCCTTGATTTCAATTTACTATCCCTAACCTTTGGTTAACATTCTCCATGTTGCACTATTATTGCATTCAAGTTTTTTTCCCCCCATGCTGCTCATTAACCCAATGTATTGACTCATAGAGTTACTAAGGAGATGCTTATCAAACAGAATAAACACCCCTGTGCTTGCCAACTGGTACTGTGTAAATTGGCTTTGCTTCAGTGTCCAGCCATATTTTAACAAACCCTTGACAGTGTCCCAAAATGCTTTGCTTTGTGTCTGGATTTGCCAGCAGAGTACATTTCTAGTAGCACAAAAAGGTCTGTATTTTCAAACCCTTTTTTCAAGCCTAATTTCAGTACTTGGGTTTTTTTTTCGTACTTTATCCCCAACCGGCCTCATTGTAGTGTTTAGCAAAACATTTTGTACAAACGTCCTATTACTGTGCTATCCAACATCATTAAATTTGTCTACTGATGCACATATGTAAACGTGTTTTGTCACAATGACTATTACCAGATTGACCTGGCAACCAAATGTTGCATTAGAGCTGAGCAATTCTGAGTTACTGAAGTATACAGGCAACTTAGTGAATCTTTTTTTCTCTAGCATGTTGATGGATTGTTGCTGTGAAGTTTGAGTAGAAATACTGTGTATGTTGATTGTATTGATACTGTTCCCAGAAGCTTCATTATTAAACTTGTAAACTCTGGGTACTAAAAGGGCAAAAGTGTTATTCCAATGAGCAGTACACTCTGTTATAGTCTGTGTGTACTTCATGTGTGTACTTCAGGGATGAAAGAAGTTTTTTCTGGATAGCTCAGTGTCCAAGCTCTGCCATACAGCAAGAAATCATATCATCATGTTGAGAGTTACCTTATGCTTGCTCATTTTCCTATTCCAATACTTCCGTGTTCTGTTAAAACACAATCTCTGATTCTTCACAAATGAGAGCACACAAAGTTCACTGTCACCGCGGAGCTGTAACAAGCCCTTTCCTCTCTCTCTCTTTTTTCTTTCATTCTTGTAATACAACTGTTTATAGAGAAAAGAGACAATGTTGAGTTTGTTAACAGCTGGCAGTTAGTAGTAATTTATTATGGAATGGGTCTTGAAATGGCCCAGTCTCCTTGACGATGGAAAACTAAAAGGCTATGCTGCTTTCAAAATCTTGTTCTGGGGCTAGAAGTGAAGTTTGAGGCTGTGCCAATAATGGGCTCATAAAATCTGCATGGAGAGAAGAGGGCCAATTTGTCAGCTCCAACTTAAAGCAAAATGAGCTTTGTGAGATAGGATTTGTATCCACCTATCAGTATGTTGCAGCACCCACCAAAATAACAATCTGACTGGGACTTGACACACCTCCTTTCCTGTGTTTTGAAACAATGGAACTAACTTGAGTTGCTCTGTTGCTCTGGGACTGCACACTTTTTATTCCATCTATTTTTTGTTCTTTTAATAAGTACACTCCTTATGATAAATGGTGGCATATAGTAGGCTAGTGGATATCAGCTTGAATATTCTAAGAAGAAAAGATGGAAAAAGCTCTGTAGAGATGTCCCAGAACAAATATCTGGGGAGAAAAGGGCTATAAGGATAGCAGAAAATAGGGGTTAAACTATTCAAGCACAGACACATTCACACGGAGTGTCGCGTATTGAGAAATAACCCCTCAAAACCAAGGTGATGGATAAGATTCTGCCTGTCTTTTACTGCAAAAGTTCTTCTGGCAATGTTTTCTCCTAGCGCTGAGGGAGAGATGTGGGTGGTGTTAAGTCAGCTAGGTACTTTGACAGCATCTCAGAGAATACTCTGCCACATTCTCCACTGCCCAGCTGTGGAGTTGAGAATGGCCATGGGGCTTGAGAGGGCATTCCTGATACTGTGGCTGAAATCAGGAGCACCACACACCCCTCAGTCATGGTGCAGGCAGCATGCAGATGGCAGCTCCACACTGTGCAAATGGTAGGAGACAGATGCATTTTTTGCCAGAAGAAAAGACTATACAGAGAAAAGCAACTAAGGTTTCAAAGGAAGCTGCTATTAGTTACAGAGATGATAGGAGGAGTACACTGGAGCAACTGAAATTGCAAGGTAATAAGGATCAGGATTCACACAGAGGTTATTGTGGTTATTCGCTGCATTTTAATAGGACAATTTTCAAGCAAATAATGTTACTGTGTATTGTGTAAAAATATAATGAGGAGCAAATGTGAAATTTCTTTAAAGATATATTCTATATCTTGGGACCTAAGTGCATCATTTAAACAATGATAAAGAATAAAAGGAAGACAGATACTAATGACTACATATTTAAAAATGTTTAAGGAACATCTTGATCCTTATTTCTGTGTTTTTCTAAGTAACTTGTTTCTAAAGGTAGAAGACTTTATTGAATCATACCCCTAGTCCTTCTGCATTCCTCCACTCTGTACAGCAGAAATAACACATTACTGCCTCAGGTAGATCTCAGGCTGTCTCAGATGGGTTATCTTGATATTCATTCTGGCAGCTAAGAGATTCTAGTGAGCAACAAACTTGTAAAGAAAGCCAAGGGAGTCTTGTGTCAGCCTATTAATTCTCACACTCTTCCCTTCACAACCTCCTCTTGTGTTCCCTCAGTAGCAAAGAAAACTGGGCCAGTTGCTCAAATTACCTGGAAGGTGCATTACGGCATCATGATGTAGGCATAGCCCACACGCAAGCCAGGGCAAAGGCCTTACTTCATCATGCAGTAAACTTAAGGGCACTCTCTGTAAGGGCTGTCAGAGCTGCATCAGCCTGTGCGACCAGCTGTGTAGGTGTTCTTTGCTTTCAGATGCAAAACCCCCAGACACTGAAAAGAACTGCAAGTTCTGTCCTAGCCTGTGCCTTCTTTATAGATCCCATATTTCAATGCTTCAGGTAAACATTCTGTTTAACGCATATTTTTAAATGTTTGTGTACCTGGCTTGTCTCAAGATATTCACCCACATTTCTTTCTGCTCTCTCTTCATGTTTACCACAGTATGTTTGTTGCTATAAACTGCTACTGTACCTTATTCTTTTCTCTTGTGTATTTAGCATTTAAACTGATCTCTTCCAGCCTGCACAGCTCTCCACAACTCTTCTGGCCATTAGGTATAAATTAATTTATCAATCAATCAATCTGTCAATTTTTATTATGCTTTTAAATGCAGTGTTTTATCTAGATTTCTAAGCACTTTTTTGCCCTCCAATACATTGGAATAAAACAGGTAAATTAGACTCAAATAATTCAAAGTGTTGCCAAAGTACGAACCTATTCTTCTTAAGGTCAGGAGGAGATTCACTGTTGGAAAAGCAGCAGAGTTAGAGACTATATAATGTTAATATCTATGAACAGCAGTGGGATTTCGTAGTCATGTCCTCTAGTATCTGATGCAGGACCATACCTTTCACTGGATACCTTAAATGGTAGGCAAGCTAATATTTGTTTTGCTCACCAAATAAATCTACATTTGGCCTTTTGTCCATTGTCATACCATGACTCCTTTAAGCTGCATTTCATGCACCCTCAAAAAGTATTCACCAAATCAGTTGTCTTTCAAAAAGCTAATTTAAGATCTTGATCTCTTTTCAAAGGCGCTTATCAGTAGAGAATTCAGTGGTGCTTGCTTTACACTGGGGTGAGCACAGAGATCCAGGCTGGAAGGCCACAAAATGTCTGGCAAAGTATCAGCTCATTAAAGCAATTTGTTGTAATATCATACAGAATAAATCATGGCTGACATATCTGCTCAAGCTATTTTTAAAGGAAATAATAAATAAAGCTGAGAGGTGTGAAACTGTGAACATAATCAACATTGACTGGGAATTAAAAAAATAGCTCTATCTCAGACGAGACTGAAACAAGGGGTTCACAAGAAGCTCAGAGAGCATTATAATGGTCAAGACAAAGATTTGTCTCAAGAGCTTTGTGCTGGTGATATCGCTGCTGTGGGAAGGAGCAGCTCAGGAAGATGATAAATGGAAAATTATACAGCTTTATTTTTCTCCCCACTTACAAATGACTTAATCATGCTGACAGCATCTCCGCTAACTTCCACTGTATATAGAATACCTTATACTGGAACCAAACAAGTGTCACTAATTAAATTCAGCATTTCCCATCCACTTTATTCTTGCGTGTCATTGGTAATAGAATCACAGAATAGTTAGGGTTGGAAAGGACCTTAAGATCATCTAGTTCCACACCCCTGCCAGGGGCAGGGACACCTCACACTAAACCATGCCATCCAAGGCTCTCTCTAACCTGACCTTGAGCACCACTAGTGATGGAGCATTCACAACTTCCCTGGGCAACCAATTCCAGTGCCTCACCACCCTTACAGTAAAGAATTTCTTCCTCATAGCCAATCTAAATTTCCCCTGTTTAAGTTTGAACCCCTTACCCCTTGTCCTATCACTACAGTCCCTAATGAATAGTACCTCCCCAGCATCCCTATAGGCCCCCTTCAGATACTGGAAGGCTGCTAGGAGGTCTCCACTCAGCCTTCTCTTCTCCAGGCTGAACATCCACAACTTTCTCAGCCTATCTTCATACGAGAGATGCTCCAGTCCCCTCATCATTCTCGTGGCCCTCCTCTGCACTTCTTCCAACAGTTCCATGACCTTTTTTTGTTGCGGACACCAGAACTGCACACAATTCTCCAAGTGAGGTCTCACAAGGGCAGAGTAGAGAGGCAGGATCACTTCCCTCGACCTGCTGGTCACGTTCCTTTTGATGCAGCCCAGGATACGGTTGGCTTTCAGGGCTGTGAACACACACTGAAGCTGGCTCATGTTCATTTTCTCATCAACCAACACCCCCAAGTCCTTCTCCACAGGGCTGCTCTGAATCTGTTCTCCACCCAACCTGGATCTGTGCCTGGGATTGCTCCAATCCAGCTGTAGGACCTTGCACTTGTCATGGTTCAACTTCATCAGGTTGGAATCAGCCCACCTCACAAGTGTGTCAAGGTCCCTCTGGATGGCATCTCTTCCCTCCAGTATATCAACCAAACCACACAGCTTGGTATCATCGGCAAACTTGATGAGGGTGCACTCAATCCCACTGTCCATGTCACTGACAAAGATGTTGAAAAAGATCGACCCCAACACTGATCTCTGAGGGACACCACTCATTACTGGTCTCCAATGGCAGGACATTGAGCCATTGACCACAACTCTTTGAATGGGGCCACCCAGCCAGTTCTTTATCCATATGATGAGTATATGGGATGTCTGGCAATTTGGGATTATTGTATTTAAAATAAAAGAAGCACAAAAGAAAAGACTAGTTTTGAAAGTGAAGAAAGTTTTAGACCCCAAGGTCAAGGCAGCAGGTAGGGTTTGATTTTCTCTGTAAATACATCAGGGAGATAAATAGATGTGTAAGTACAGCAGATGGCAAAAGACCAGCCTCAGTCATCATTTAAATCTGCATGATGAACACCTAGAGAAGTAAGGATCACTGGATCAGGATCTTTTCTCACTCCCACTACTGTAGATCAAAAATAATCTCTGTTTTTATTTTGTGCAAAATTAGTAAGGGCAGAAGTAATCTCAGTGAGGAACTGTCTCAATCTTACTTGAGCGTCAGAGAGATCAAAGACAAATTAGAGCAGAATGTTGCTTGTATGACAAAGGAAAGAACAGAAATGAACAAAAATTACTTTATTTCTCAACAAAGGACATTAAGCTACATTCTGACTTACATGAGCCTCTAGGGAAACAAGCCCAGACTGAGACACAGTACCATGCCCAGCTAACGCCAACTTAGTGTCACAAGGACTCTGCAAAAACAGAAGAGGGCACAAAGAAATATGTAAAAATGATGACAGGGCTCAAAGGGATGAATCATAAATTGAAGCTGGAACAACTGTCACTATAATATATTAATGCATTGTGTCATGGCTTAATTTCAGAAAGTAATAAGGACAAAAACATAAAATATCAATTAAACACTGCAAATGAGCTAAACAGTTCAGTAAATGGTTTTAAAAGCTCTTGCACTAGTAGTAAAGGTACCTTAACAGATGCACAAATACACCTTGGGATGAATGCATTATGCATTATGGATTCAGGGCTGCCATTATAACCCTCATAATCACTTTTTCACTTGCTCATGTGTTGTACATCTGTGACTTGTTGGCAAAATATTACAATGAGAAGAACTCACAGTTTTAGCTAACCTTTTCTCTTTGGAGTGCTTGGCTGCTGGTTTTGCTCTTTCCATGCTTCTGAACCACTGCAGTGCAACATTTTCAATAGCATATGCTGCAAATGCATCATTAGAGCTCTTTAAAAAAACTGTGATATCTCAATATCTATAAATAGAAAACATAAGACCACAACCAACAAAAGAATTCAGCTCTATGACCTCATTTCGAACAGTATAAAAAACTGCACTGGATTTACACTAGCATAAATGTCAAAATCTGGTGAAGCACAGAGCATGAAAAAACTTCCAACAGTTCTAAGGAAGTTCCTCTGCTGTTACAGTTTGCCATATTTCCCTGGGTAGAAACTGGCATCTCCCTCTGGCAGTATCTCTAATCCTTCTCAGTGAGGAGACAATGCAACAGAAGTGGCAGGTAAAACAGACAGGATGAGCCTCCATTTATCACTGAAAGTTGAAGTTTGACATGTCAGCAGAAGGTAATAAAGGCACACAGTCATTAGGAGAAAACATGTTTGCAGATATGTGACCATGAGTCCTGTGCTGCAGCCAAAGACATTGTTAACAATCCCCAAGCTAATGTTAGGACAGCAGGAGGAAAAAAGCCTATGGAGAATGAAATGACTTATCTGTCCATGATTCACTGTGAGAAGGTGCATTTTGCTTCCAGCACTGAGAGATATTACAGTTTTGAAAGTATGTCCTCACAACCAGCATTGTCAATACCATAGTGATATGCGCAATCACTTTAAACACTGTAAGGGCCTCTCTCTTGATGTGGTTTGGACACAATAATGCAGCAATTTTTATTGATGCATTCAAATCAAGCTAAAAAAGAAATGAAAAGTACTTTTTTGACTTTTTTTTATAGTCTTCTCATGTTACCTTCGATGTCTAAATAATCCATCATTACCTTGGGCTAGGGAGAAGCAAAATATGTACAAATCACAATGCATAATGTAGTGTATCTTCATGGGGGTCAGAAGGAAGAATAGTTTCACTGCATAAGTAAACGTATTTCAGAAGGCAAACATGGCTCAAAAAGCAAGCTCTGTTCAACTTTAAAATGGTTAAGGAGAACAACTACTTATCTTCTCCCAGGATTTTTTGGACAAAATGAGGGAGTTAGTGGAAAGAGTAGCATAATTTTCCTGGAAAATAGGTAAATTTTTGTGCTATGTAAACTGTCTATGTCTTGGCATGCTTGGTGAAGTTAATTCAGAAGATGGGATTCATTTCACCTAATGTCCAAGGACAGCTGTAAGCTGGTAATTCTAAGTTCTTTTTATAGTCAATGGAAAGAAAAAGCATGGACATGACTGATGCGTTGTTTTTAAGGCATCTGTTTTCAGAGAAGATGAACTGAGCCATAGAAGACTCCATTATCTATAGAACGAAGCCAGACAAGAAACCCATAATGAAACACCACCTTCAGAAACAGGATGGTTTTTACTTTCCTGTCCTTCCTGTCTTATATGGGACAACAGCACCTCATGTAAGGTTCCAAAGCACAATTATTTCTGAGTAACAGCATCCATAAAATAACAACCAAATGATAATATTAGATGGATCTCAAATTGTTTTCAGATTAGGCAAATATTTTTGCTTAGAGAAGTGTGACAATATCCAATCATGATGGTCATGCAGAAAGTCAGTGCCAGAGACAGAAACAGAAGCCAAGCCTCCTGCCTTCCCATGTGCTCTTTCAGCTCAACAAACCTGCCCTTAATCTCTGCATTCTACTTAGGAGATTTAACTTTATAGCTCTACTTAATCTTTCTGAACTTTCCTGAATGTCTGCATAGACAGCCTCTGAGGGAACATTATCTGCCTTTGCTGCTGATGTTTAGAGCTGTGAATACAACTGTATCACCTCTTCTTTTCACCTTGGAAGATATCTCCATCCCCCATATGTCTGCTTTTGGGGCCATTTTGAGAGTTGTCCCACCTACTCCTATCTAGCTCAACTGGAGTCTGCGAAGAACATCGGCAACTACAGAGCTGCTTGCATCATCAGTCTCCCTGGTACTCTTTTGAAACACAAAACTGGACACCAGAGAGCAACTGGAATAAGGAAAACATTAAGAAAAAATATGAAAGTAAAAATGACTGAAGGATGAAGTTCCCACTGGCCAAGACTTGGATTGTAAATTTCAGAAAACTTTTGAAGTCATATCAAGGTTACTGACTTGTAAAGTTGTATACACAAACATGTGATTTACATAAAAAAATCTCTCCAGGAACAGAACGCATTATTTTATCTGAAATTTATAGAGTTTTGTGATTATATGAGGTTTTCTGAGTCAGAAGCCTTTACACAGATCTGTAGCAATTCTCTGACATATACAGTTTCATGAGCTGTGCTAAAGAAATCCTGGGGATTTACAGTGTACACCAATTGAAAACAAATTCTTCGTGCTGCATAGATATGTAAGCTGCACTAAATTCAGCAGTGCTCCAACATAGGTGTCCAGAAGACACACACATAGAGTAAATAATATTTAAATTCTGTCCCTTAGGGGGTGGAGTAAATAAGCAAAGTAAGTAAGTAAAGACAGGCAGCTAGCACCAACCTCCGTGCCTGAGGTTGGTGGGGGTTGCATCAGGACAATGAATCCATTGGAGACTCCTACCCTCCTGGGGCAGAAGCTGGAAGCTTGCAGGGCACCCTACCCCATGTGGCACAAGGGGACTGTGCTTGGGCAGCTGCATCCCCTGTGAAAGGCACTCTACTGATTTTGGTGAGTACTGCTTGATACCTGTCGCATCTATAGAGCCAGCAAGCAAACTAAGTAGTGAGATGTGGGGAATGTTGCACAAGAAGCTGCGCCAGCAGACCTGGATGAGAGCACAAACATTCTTACCCTCACCAACTGCAAACCATGGGATTCAAGAGAAGTCGAAGTTAGAACACAAAGATAATCTCTGAGAACTGCAGATCTTGAAACAAAGAAGTTACTGAAGACAAAGATAAAATGTTGTACCCGGGACTTTCCCAGGAGCTAATGAAAGTCTCCAATGTGGACTGAGGGAACAAAAGAATGTGTGTTCAAGGAAAATGGAAAGTAATAATGTAGCAGAAAGTGGTAACAGAAAAATGTGCTTATACATCTGAGAACAAGTTGTTCAAGCAAAGGTGCATGACCAATAAAGTGATTGGGTGGGAAAAGAGTATGATGTTGCGAAAAGCACCAAAAAGAAAGTAACTGATACTAACAGTTACTAACCACCAGGCAGAGGTCTATAAAAAGCCTGTAAGCTCACTCAGTAAACGATTTTGGTTGCTCCACAACTGGAGTCCGTGCCTCCATTGCCACAGTGAGACTGTAAGCCCCAGATGAAGAAAGGATGAATGGATTTTATTTTAAATATACAGTAGAGGTGGAGGGCAGGACATGTGCTTGTCAGGAAAAGGAGGTTTTCATAGATTTCTGAAGATACAAAAGGTTTTGGCCAGTATCACTACCAATTAACAAGACTGAGCCAAAACCAAGTATATTCCCAATCTTTACTGTTGCATTTCTAAACAGAAGGTAATTTCATTTATGGGTATGTGATTTTTTTCTCTTCTGATTTGTCAACAATATTATTACATCCAGACCTGGAACAGTCTGCTAGGGTGGTTTTGTAAAACAAAAAAGCAAATTGAGTTCATCATCATGTCAGTTTGATAGACATTAATACTTATTCCAACAGGGCTTAATTACAATTACTCGATATGATGCTGAATCTAACTGACCCTTTCTTAAACCAGCTAACCAATACTGTCAATTGTGTCTATCTTTATAATTGTACTTGATTACTGTGGAAGGATCATGAAGTTTTTGTTACTCTCTTTCTATAAAGGAACTTGATAGCTAGCATGGCAAGCAGCAAACCTGGGTTTCCTGCTGTCATGGGTTCAGCAGTAGCAGTCGTCTTTTCTCCTCCTTGGTAGCTGGTGCAGCACTGTGGTTTTGATTTTGGGCCTTGGAACAGCGCTGATAGCACCAGTGTTTTCAGTTACTGCTTGGTAATGTTTTGGTCTGGCCAAGGACTTTCTGAGCCTCATGCTCTGCCAGGTAGGAGGGGGAGCCGGGAGGAAGCAGAGACAGGACACCTGACCCAAACTGACCAAAGAGGTTATTCCATACCATAGCACGTCATGTCCAGGATGTGAAAATGGAGAGCAGAGACCCGGAAGGAGGTGGTGGTGGACTGGGGGTGCACGGTATGGTCAGGTTTTTGGCATTGGGGGGTTCGCTGCTGGGGGGTGCACTGGCCGGGTCAGGCTTGGTGAGCAGTTGTATTCTTTTTTCCTTGTATTACTCTTGTATTATTATTAATGGTAGCAGCAGTGATTTGTGTTATACCTTAGTTACTAAACTGTTCTTATCTCAACCTATGGAAGTTGCACTCTTTTGATCCTCCTCCCCATCCCCCCGGGACTGGGGGAAGAGAGAGAGGAGTGAGTGACTGAGAAAACTGCGTGGGGGGTGGTAGAAGCTTAAACCAGGACACCTGCATTGTCCAGATCTTTCACAGAATATTCACACATTAGAAATGTAAAAGGACACTGCTGTTATCTCTCACATCCTCCATAAAAAGTCCAGGGAGTTTGAACAATTGATTTGAGCAAGATGAGCTTAAACATTCTGTTGAAGAAATTTCTTTTAATTTATGCGTTTGATTCCTTTCTTCCACCTCAAAAGACAGGAATCTCAGAAAGACAAGTAGCGAAACTTGTGAAATAATACATAATATAAAAATATTACTTTTAAGAAAAAGTAACTGAGACTACACATATTCTACAAATCTACAATTGTGTATTTTTTTTTACATATAAAATTATTGAAAACTGTGGTTTACAGTACAGAATGACACTTAATCTCAATTTAAGTTGTGAAAGTGATGGAGAAGTTACAATATCCCTTTTTAGCTTTTTCCAATGATTTATTACACCACTGTTTAAAAAACTTACATCTGATGATATATGATGCTATGTTTCTTCTTTGGACCAACATGTGCAAAACCAATATAAAATACATAAATTAAATAATAAAGAAACTGCAGTGAGGAGCCATGGATTTTGAAGACCCCATTCTACAAAATGCCATGCTTGTTTGCCAAGATGGTAAAGAATATTTTGCTACTTTCAATGCTCATGAGGAACACCAACTGCTAATTCACAAGAACAGACTTTGTAAAGCATGTCTGATATAATTCTCTCTTTAAAAAGTTTTGATGATAAAATGACAAAAGTTATGATGATAAAATGACAAAATGCAATAGTATTTGCAAACCACACAATTCTGAAACTTGGGGTGACACAGATTTTGTGGGTGGATTAGGTAGGTCACTGACCTTCTGCTACAGCAGTGTTACAAAGAATGGATCATAATCTAGCTTCTATAACAATAATAGCGAGAAATCAAAACGTACAATTTACTTGCTTTACAAGTATCTCACAAACCGTTTAGCACACAAGTCACATGTTCCCACAGACATCTGATTTTCCGTGCAGTTCAGCACTGAAAATATTTTTTTCCATAAAAATGACCTTGTGAATGGATTGTTACTGCTTCCTCATTGCTTTTAACAAACAGTCAGGAGTTAAAAGGGAGCCATTCAAAGTTTTTTGAATAATCAGTTTTGTTGCTGTGTAGCGTAAGTTGCAGCTGGCTACTGAAATTTTGCAGCTACCTTAACAGCTACCAACACTGTCATCTCCTGAAGGAAGGATTTTTTATAGGGGGTCTCTTTTGTTTCTTCTCATGCTCAAGAGCACTCATGTTGTTATGGATCACTACGTTTTAGTATTCCACTGGAAAAGACAGTCAAATGTAAACGACCACTTCAGCACATGCTCAGTTAGGTTTTCTGTTACCTTGTGCTCAGCTGTCTTGCCACCTGACCTATGAAGACTCAGATCTGAGGGTTACTTGTATTATTGATGTGGCCATGACATACAAACAGAGCATTTGGAAATAGGAAATATGAAGCTCAGCCTCTGGTGTTACTGGAACAGCACAGACCACACTCAGATTTTGAGCTCTTGTTGGAGCTCTGTGGCAGTGCTTCTAAACCAAAAACTTAAGTCCCAGTGCTTTGTTTATTTGCTGTGGTGGCTAGAATAGCTCCTAGAAAGTCTGTGAGTTACATGGGTGCAGGAGGAGTCTGGTTGAAAAGTAATGTTCTGTCATGCAGCTAAACAAGAGCATGAAAAACATAGGTAAACCACTCAGCACATGACCTTGAATCTTCTCTATTTTTTCTACAACTTCTCAGCTCTTCCATTTCCAAGATGAAAAAAAAAAACCCAAAACAACCCAAGATTTAAAAAATGTTTTTCCAGAACCCCATATTACACACAGCTTCTTAGTTATTTCATTTTATAGAATCACTGTATATTTTGGGTTGGAACGAACCTTCAAAGCTCATCTAGTGCAACCCTCCTGCAATGAGCAGGGCCATCTTCAAGTAGACCAGGTTTCTCAGAACCACATCCAGTTTGGCCTTGAATGTCTCCAGGGATGGCGAATCTGCTACATCTCTGGGCAACCTGCTACAGTATTTGGCCCATAGCTCTTTATAACAGAGCTTTTACATGATGCAAGTTAAATGAACTTACAGTAGAAATATTTATTCCATATCAGGAATGTCATGATAAAATTTCCAAACAGAATCCATCACATTTTAATGTTGCAAATCAAGAGAAGCATTATTCATGTAATAACTGGATTGTGGTCAAGCGTACTGTCAGTTGAAGACTTTTTAGGTGTTATACATACATTTGTCTTTTTAAAAAGTCATGGAGTGTGTGAAAAATATAGTAGAAATAAAAGTAGGTCAGGAAAAGGTGATGCACCATCCTGCAAATTTCAAGATACATTGGCAATACAGCCAAATATGCAGAGTGTGAAAGGCTGGGAATTTATATCCATGTCAGCCAAAGAGATTTGAACTAAATACTTCTTAGAAGAGTGCTCTAGCCATCTGCTGTAATCTGAAGTATGTTAAGGCATCATTCTACTTTCCTGTTGGAGCCGAATAACAGCACAGAAGTTACGTGCTCATAGAGAAACAACGAGCAGCAGCAGCACACAGTAGCTTCATGATTATCCGTAGAGCCTTTATAGAAGAGAGTTCTAGACTCTGCTCTCACAAATATTCAGGTAAGTTATATTCAATAGCTGACCAAGCACAAAAGCAGTTCTGGAAGCAGAATACAGATCCTTCTGAGGGTTTCTTCTTGCTGCCTGGCTCCTCAAAGTCTTGCATTTTCAACAGAGTCTGTGAGCTGCCTCTTTATGCCCCATGATTTAGTGGTTACAGGTCATCAGCCTCCACTATGAAGAAATGTCTGAAGCATGATTTTCTGTTTTCAGTGAAGTGTTCCCTCCAGTCAGGCATGAAAAGCTGACCCCACCACCTCCAAAATGATAGGTCTTGTTTTGCTTTTTCATAAAAATCAAAGCACCAGCAAGCAAAAAATACTGATAAAATTTCCAAAAGGAAATATGAACAGTTATAACTTTGTTTTGTGTGTACAAGTCCTGGAGAGAAGTTTGAGTTCAGTTACAGAATTACTAAGGGTTTTGTCTACCCCTCCTCAAGCTGCCTTCTGATTCCTGCTCCACAACTGATGTTTAACTCACAGATATATAAATCCTGTGTTGTCCCTACTCCAAATGCATTGATAAGCAATATTACCACAAAGAAAGAAGTTAGGGCTGGTTCTATATTCTTCAGGTTCTTACAATGGTAATTTCATTTTAGGAAACTGAGAGTAGAAGCGAAGGAAGGCGAGGAAATGCTGCTACTGGTGCAAGTGGCATTTTAGAGTGAATTTGGTTCGAGCTCTGTATTCATAGGCACAAAAATTATCCAAGGCGCGTTCAGTGTATGGTCAGTCTGGAACCTCTGGAAAAAGGAGCTCGAAAAGGCAGACAAGTGCAACAGTGACCAGAAGAAGCACAGGACTTGGAAAACAGCTGCCTGGGGCAAACCCTCATTTGTGAGTGGCACAGCTTGGTCACCGCCTCATTAGCAAAGCAACTGGAAGCAAATCAACCAATCCAACCTCCACACACACATTATAATTGCAGTGAGGAAAGCCCAAATGTTGATTGCTGCTTACTAACTCTATATTTTCTGCTCAGCTCCAAGGAGATACTTTGGAAATTCGTGGTTGAAAATAACAACAACAATATAAGGAGAAAGGAAGCAGATGCCGCACCCTCCTTTGCAATTTATGACCAATTACAGGATTTCCATAGTCACCACAAGGCAATTAAAGAGTTATGCTTCAATGACTGATTAATATTCACTTGACATCATTCTTTTACCATCTCAGAGAAACAGCCTTGTTGTCCCTTGTCTGAAGTAATTGCATTACAACACAATAGCCACAAAAAAATCACCATAAAAAAAAACCAAACCAACAAAACCCCCAAAACAACACAAAAAGCAACAAAGAACAAAGCAGAAAATGGGAGTTTTCTTGATTTGTAGGGATATTTTTCCCCAGCACTTTTAAAAATGTAGAAATTTTGGAAAACAAAGACTCAGTATAGTACAGCAGGAATATTCCTATGATGTAAAGATTATGTGGAAAATAAATCAAAACCATTTTAAGCATCAGAGAAAAACCCTAGTTGATTCACTTTAGCTTGACTAGTCAAAGCTTTCAGGTATGTTCTGGAGAACAGGGGAGAACCAAATCCTACATCAATCACGTTGTAATTCATTTAAGAAGTATTGATTAAGAGAAGTTCATAAGACCAAATATTTTAGTTCTTACTCAATAAGCATCCTATAGAATCACACGATAATTTTTCCTCCACATACTGGGAAATAAGACAAAGTGATAGATACAGGTTAATAAGAGCATAAATAAATTAATTGTGCACATTTATAAATTACCATCAATAATTTTTCCTTTACCTGTAATTTTTTTCTTCATTGTTTTCCATTTTGAAGTGTCCCCCTGGTCCATCTGATGGTGTCCATCCCTCTGCTGAGCCTGAAGGTGCTAAGCTCGAGCAGGCTCCTTCTATGGGCATTTCTATGAGGCGTCAAACGCTGAACAGAACTGGGCTGGGATGTATATGAAAGCATTTACAGAGCACATTAGTGTGGGCTAGCCAGAACAGCATCTATTTCCACCCTGTCTTACCGTGGATGAGTCTCCCAGCAGAGAAGCCCCAAATTCCACTTTCACCAAAAACTAAGCTTGGTGCACCAGAGATAATTATTTTATTCATGAAAGCCCTGATTAACCACTCTGAGGCTCCTGAAAGGCTTTAACTGCTAATTATTTACTAATTAGTGGGCTGCTAATGTTCTTAGGTTGCCTGGGTTATGTATAGATTACTGTTATTGCAGGGTTCTGCTGTGTTATTGCCAAGAACAGTTTCCAGTTTGAAAAAGCGGAGCCTCGCAGTGCCTAAGTCCCATTTAACTCCATCCTGTCATACTAGTGAGTCACCCTGTGTCAGTTCAGGAGGTAATAAGCACTTATAATACTAGCTCCGTACAAAACTCAGACAATTTCAGGTCTCTTCTTTAGCATTTCATATGGTTGACTTAGGGTATGTCACAGCTGACATTCACAGGCTAATGCCGCAATCACTTGTATAAAGGTAGGGCTGGGTTGTGGCCCTGATCAATGTCTGTTGAAACTGGGCATCAGAAACCTCAAAAAAAGTCAGAGGGTCAAAGTGAGAGAATATGAAAGTGGTGCAAAGGAAGACTAAAACTTGCAAAGCAAGGCAGGCCCTGGCTCTGGTGATACAGACACTGCTTTGACTGGGTTTGCATTTCATCCAGTGAATGTCTAACAGAAAATATGTATGGCATCGGAGACAAGTGGGATTCTGGGAATCAACAGGGTTTGAGAGGTTGCTAACGATTAGGCCACAGATTTATGCTTTTGTTTGCTTGTGAGCTTTTTTTCTGACCCCCAAATTCTTGCATTCTCTGCTATGATGTGCCATGGCTATGGAAGCCAGTTCCTCACTCTCCTTTTCCCTCTTCTTTCTCCCATACTTCTACTTAGTTTAAAAGCCTGGTGTTCTAGGATACTAATCTGGGAAAGGAAGGAAATGAGTTAGAGTATGGGCATTTATATGAAAACTGAGTCCTACTTCTACTGAAAAATTTGCAAGGAAGGAATGAAGACGTTCTCTACGTAAAGTCTGATGGAGAAGTCTTTAAAAAATGCTCCCAGTAACATGACATTTTGGGGCCATTCCTAAATCATAGAATCATAGAATCTCATAGACTACCCACACTGCATCAGGTATGAGAACTGCAAGGCCAGGCTGGAGAGAGCCTTGGACACCACAGTCTAGTGTGAGGCGTCCCTACCAATGGCAGGTGGCTGGAACTAGATGATCTTAAGGTCCTTTCCAACACTAACCATTCTGTGGTATGGCTTAGAGAAAACAAATACAAAGCTCCAGAGAGACCATAGAAAACAGGACAGAAGACATAGAAGCAGATGACCTGACCTAGCAAGGAAGCAAGCACTTCAGTCCTTGAATATCAATCACTATGCATACAAAATCACTACTATCTCACCTCAGTACATGCAGGTTTTCAGAATCTAACACAAGTTAGCTTTTGAAGGAGCAGGTGAACGACGTAAAAGCCCATCTTGTATAAAGAAGGAAAACTAAGGGGGATTCAGAAAGAGAACTTGAGATAAATTTTCTTTCTAGTTTTTGGAATTGTAAGAAAATAAGAAGCAGGTGGGGCTGACATAGAGCAAGGGGAGCAACAGGTAAAAACGTTCAAGTAGAACACCTTCTCCAGTAATAAAAAAGACTTCCAAGGCCAGAGTTTTCGCTAATTTAAATCATGTGCTGGTTTTGACTGGGATAGAGTTCATTTTCTTCATAGTAGCTGGTATGGGGCTATGTTTTGGATTTGTGCTGGAATAGTGTTGATAACACAGGGATGTTTTCGTTGCTGCTGAGAAATGCTTACACAGAGCCAAGGCCTTTTCTATTCCTCATACCACTGCACCAGTGAGCAGGCTGCGGGTGCACAATGAGCTGGGAGGGGACACAGCCAGGACAGCTGACTCCAACTGATCCAGGCGATATTCCACACCATATGGTGTCATGCTCAGCATATAAAGCTGGGGAAAAAGCTTTATATGAGGGGGGTAATGGGAGTGATGGCATTTGTCTTCCCAAGTAACCATTATGTATGATGGAGCCCTGTTGTCCTGGAGATGGCTGAACACCTGCCTGCCAATAGGAAGTGGTGAATGAATTCCTTGTTTTGCTTTGCTTGTGCACACAGCTTTTGCTTTATCTATTAAACTGCCTTCATCTCAACCCAAAAGTTTTCTCTTTCACTCCCGATTCTCTCTTCAATCTCAACACAGGGGGAGTGAGTGAGCGGCTGTGTGCAGCTGAGTTGCCAGCTGAGTTGCCACCATGACAATCATCATTGGTTTCAAGGGAATTACATCAGTTAACAGGGGCTCAGAATTGACCTCAGTTGTATTTCTTTGAAGAGATTTATATTCAAATAAGCATTTAGATAATTTTGGTTTTCTTTCTTTTCATAACACTGGGTTCACGGTTTGTTTCATTGCTTTCTCTATCACAAAGGAACAAATCCTTTTCTCTGCTAAGTTATTCCTCTTTGAAGAATATATTTGAGGAGCAATAAGAGGAACAGATTGGCAACATTTGTCAGTGCTCATCAGCCTTTATTATCCCTTGGGGCCCTGTTTTCCATGTTATCTTTTGTTCTGCTTGGGGATTGCTCCGAGTTTCCAAAAGAACCTTTAATAATGACTACGCTACCACAGTTTGGGCAGAAAAGCCATACATGTCTGAGTTTTGATGCTGTGCTGAACTTCCTAACCTTTTGTGAAGCAGTTCGGGGTGATGCCAATGCAGTAACTCATAAAAGCCCTTCAGTATCTCCCCACCTCCAGCTTTAAAGAACAAAGTTAAAAAAGGTTGAATGTTAGTGACATCTTAAAAAGTTAGTTCCATCAGAAAGTTTTGCACTGCGCAACAGCTGTTTTAGAGTGCTGAAACATGAGTTACAGCCCTACACAATTCTTTCAATCAATTGTAAATTTTAAAGGTCTAAGTATTTAACTTTAAAAAATTAACTTTAAAAAGACCATTGACCTCAAGCAATCCATTTAAGACATGCACACACTGTAATATTGAGCTCCTTAAAGATTTTAGCATATTCAATAAATAAATAAATAAATAACTCCATTAGCTGAGCTTTAGCATGTGCTTTTTCAATAATCTGAGTAGCATTTGCACTCCATAGCTGTGGATGTAGACTGTCTTTCTGTCCTCTTGCTTTCCAAGAAAAGAATCTGTATTACACAAGTCACAATGAAATGCTAATGCTTATCTCTTCTTATAAACTGTAAATTGCTTGCTCACTTAGGTTTAAACTGTTGGCTTGCCATGTATAATGGATGTAGTGAAGGAACAAATGGATGAAGAATGTCCTGCAAGGAGAAATTTCTTAAAATAAATTACAACTCAAGCTAAATCAGAAAACAAGATCAATAAATACTAGTATAATTATATTAAACGTACAGTGTAAAATTCATAGCTGTAGACAATGACTCACTGACAGATCACTCATATACTTAAGCAAATTGAAAAAATGACAGTTAAAATGATACAACTAAATGCTTAAAGTGAGATGATAATAGCTTTTGTTGCTGCAAACCCACATATGAGCACATTGAGTATGCAAAACCACTGGTTTACACTTAAAACATTTCTTCCTGTGTGTCTAAAGACAACTAACCTTTTTTATGGATCTTTGCATTGTGTAGAAAGATTGTGAGAGAAAGGTGAATGGCAGAATGATAAAACAGAGAGAAGCAACCACTAAATCACTTGGAGCACCTAACGGTCTGTGACAGTGTGAAGTGTCTCACCTGCGTTCCAGCACATACTTGAACAGTCACCAGTGTAAGTCAGGATCCCTCCACAGGTAACAGGGACAGAATGGTCCTTCCTCAGGGTAGTTTATAGTGTCCTACAGCTGGTGTCCCCTTTCACAAGAGCCCACTGATTCTGAAGGGAATGGGGTAATTAGCTCAGATCAATTCACAAAACTTTTGGGTGGCTACAGTCAGAGCTCACCCAGGACCACAGGGCTGCAGACCAGCTGGGGCTGTAGCTCAGCTGGGGTCCAGGTAAAGAGCTTAAAAGCAGATCACAAGCGAAGTGGAGAGCTGCTTACTGAGGCTTCTCGCTTTCTTCATAGCAGCCCTTGTCAGTGAATCTGGTCTTGAACAACCAACCAAACCCTTAGAAGGCAGAAGGGTTTCTTGATTCCTGTTACAGAAGGACCATCTTGCCTTTGTCATTAGAAGCTACTTTGAAACAAAGAGTTAAATTCATCCAAATGTTACATCTGAGGTTACTATCAGCAAGAATTGATTCATTTAGCACAACTCATTTACAGTACTGATAGCTGAAAAATCAGTGTTTTCAGTATTTTATAATTTCAATTGTGTAGCCACTTGTGGGGAGGAGGGATTTAACAAAAGATAACTTCAGCCTTGTGAGGCAAGTTTCTCTCTAAGGGACTGAAAGAGGGCAGGGAGGAATACATTCTGTGAAAGACCCCAGAGCAAGGTGATCTTGAAGGAAAAGTGTCACATTATGTGGTGTTCAGGAAACATCTAATTGATGTACTATAGGAAAGTTAATTTTTATGCAAGATTATGAGATGTAACAGTATTGTAAGAAAGGCAAGCAAGGTAGAGTCTTGCGTACTAAAACTTGACAGCCCTGTTTTTAGTCTTAAGAATGAGGAACATGAGTTCGAATTTGAAGCAGGAAAAGAGTGAAAACTGGTGGAAATGCTAGAGTATGGAGATGAATGACATGACATCGGGATGTTAGGGGAAAAAAAAAGAAAAGACTTGCTCACCCTGAGAAGCGTAGCAGCAAAAAATATGCAAGAGGCAAGACATCAGAGGATGTGTGGCAGATTATAGATGAGAAAAGAATGTAGTAGGATGGGTGGGAGGATGAGATCAAAGGATATGAAGGGACATGGCAGAGGGGTGTTTCTTGATAGAGAGAAGATGAGAACCTTTTACATCAAAGAGAAAGGCAAGATGTATAGAAAGATGAGGACCAGATGATATTATTAATATATCTATCAACTTCCTTTCTTGGAATATTCTCAGCTCTCTTGAGAATTCCTTACAAAGACTGGAAAATAGTTAGGTTTTTCTCCTGCATGATATGAGCAGAATAGATTTATTCTGTGAATGCAAATAAAGAAAATAATGAACAGGCCAGAGAGTGATGCTACCATAGAGTGGTTAAGAGAAAACAGGAAGGAGTCAGAATGTGACTTACGGTTAGTTTTGACTCTGTATCTTCTCATGCAGGCTCATTTTCAACCATACCCTGTGCATTTAGAAAGCTTGGATTTATTTTACCCGACTCAAGTAACTCAACAAAGTAATAAAGTTAGGAATCAAGTGGTCCTTGACTGCTTTGTTAATAAATAGAAACAACTGGGCAGTTGAGTGAATTGTGTTGCTTTCTCTGCTGCTTTGCCTTCTCCATGCCAGCTGTAGCAGAGGCTGAGAGCCATGGCTGCTAAAGTTAAGTGCCTCAGTTATGAGGCTAAAGTTAGGTGGATAAACTTTGACTAAAGGAATGCTAGCCACTTTTTTTTTGGTTGACTGAAAAGAATTGAGTGACTTCACACTTCATGCTAAAACACAACAGTAAGTTGTCTAGGGACCAGCGAACTATTCAATCAAAGCCTTTGTCACGAAATGGTGTGAATGGTAAAAATAAAAGCTTCTAGAAAATTCCAATAGCATATGTTTAGAAGGTTCTCTCCATACTGCTTAAATGGAGGAATAAAACCTGGATGGGTTAGGGAATTTGGAATAAAATCAGGATGCAGACTAACCTAAGTGTTTTCAGATACTACCAGGTTAAATGTTTAGAAGTTTCTCTCTCAGAAGTTAGAATTATGACCACACTGGCCTCACTAGTGTATTAAAGAACTTTTATGAGCATTCTCTGTTGCCTTCAGTGAAGCTTTCTGTCTCATACACTTCCTCTTTCCATGTTACTTCTCCCTTTACTTGCCTGATGCTGAATGGTGATGAAGCAACACTAACTATAATCCACTGCAGTCAGTTCTTAACTGGTTAACTAAAAGGGACCATATGTTGAAGTCCTGGTGCATAATTCTTCAGCACAGTATTATATTAATTTCTCTTTTAAACACAGTAATAGACATATCATCTGGTTTTAGCAACTTCCAGCTTGGAGGAAGTAGGCCAGGAACATGGGGGTATTAAAGAATAACAAAAGAATCCGTGCTAAATTGCTAATTATCTGGCACCTTATTTGCTTTCAGCTTACATAAAATATGGTCTTATTCCCAAATAATTCATAATTCCTTAGGCAAACAAGTTAGCCCTCTAATACTTCGGCATAATTGAAATTGATGAAGTGAAAGACTGGAGATGTTTATTTCAGAAGAGCAGTGTTAAAATAAAATGCCAAAAGACAGAGAAAAACACTGGAGATCTTGAAAGGAGTGAAGAGAAGAGCATAATGGTCCAGAATAATCAGAATTATAAACACTGTAGCAAACAATTTAATTTTATTTTAAATTACACCTAAGAAACAAACTAACCAACAAATCTGTGACTGTTAAATTTCTTGGCTTGGATGTGTTTTCAGCTGTTATAAATGTATTGACAAAAACACATTTTTCTTTGCTCAGGAAGACATTAGCTTGCTAAATCTAGGGTAGCCCCAAAACATTAAAACTCAGCAAAGCAAACTCTGTTCTCAGGTCTGAACATCTTTTCAAGAGAGCTTGCTTAGTAAGAAAAGGCTTCAGAATGATAAATATTTGCATACTGCTTTTCCAGTAAGTCTTCCTTTTCAAATGTTGCAATGATGCTGATGGGAGCTATACAATGCACATTACGATACTGAATTTGGCTCCTTGTCAGTGTCCATGTTTTAAGCAAGAGATAATTAAAAAAAAAAATGTTCTTTCCCCAGAATCTGAAATAACTGAAGGTATTAATTCTCAAACTTTTATGTGTCAAGAATATCATATTTGCATGCCAAGGACTCACTGAACAGGACCTTTGTCTCCTGCAACCACTTGAGTAATCAAGGCAATTGCAAAACCACTAGCATTCATTTGAGATGCCTTGGTTTGCCTGTTTTCTTTCTCTTAGTGGTGACAAAAATCCCCTGGGACAGGGTCAGTCTAGGTCATGAAGGAAAGCCAGAGAGAGCACAGTGGAGGAGCTGGGATGCTAACTTACAGCTGCAGCAAAGGTTAGCTGGCAGGCACCAGGTAACTGACCACTGTAAATTAGGAGACAATTGGTTCGTGGAAGCTGCAGCACTGTACAGATTTGTGTGGTCTAGTATGTAATTTCATTTTCTTTTACATCCTGTCTTTCAGTCAATCAACAGTGACCCAGGTGCACAGTTTTGATAGCATCCTTTACAAAACTTTTCCATAGGTCACTGACCAATTTTCCACAGGCAATCATGCTAAAAGTACCATAGCTCCTGCACTAATGTTCCAGGTCACTTGTGTGAAGTGTTGCCTCCCTCTACTTTGCATCATACAAAGCAAAGTTTCCCCTAGCAAAGTTTCCTGAAAGAGGACAAACAGTTCTCTGTATCTTCCTTTTCAATATCTTATGGCACAGACGAATAAAAGGGGGAGTACGGGAAAGGCCTCTAGGCAGAGGCAGGAGGAGGGAGAGTAACGATCTCTCTTCCCTGTGCTCCGGCATTTATCATCTTGCAAAAATTATCTACGGGCTACGCTCACCTCTGCATTAGTCACGATAGGAAGCAAACATGGAAGATTTAATAGTTCTCCTTAAAAGGTATCCCTGTATCAAAAATTAAACTGGAGATGGAGGCTCAGATGAGGAAAAGGGTAAGAGGGAAGCATTTCTTTCCACTGCTTCTCTTTTGTTGCATCATCTGAAGGGGTGTAGGAGAAATTCTCCAAATCATCTAGCTTTCTGCCTTGACAAGAAGAGAAGCCAAAACTTCTTTTTATTGTGTATTATTATATTGTTGTAGAAGGGATGACATATAAGAAATCTAAGACAGCTTGCAATCCAAGATACTTACATGGTTTTATATGGGTGTTGTGGTTTAAGCCTCACACAGGCTAATAACTCACGAAGTTTTATTCACTCACTCCCTTCTTTTTCTTCCCTCAGTCCCGAGGGGATGGGGAGGAGAATCGAAAGAATGCAACTCGCACAGGTTGAGGTAAGAACAGTTTAGTAACTAAGGTATAACACAAATCACTACTGCTACCATCAATAATAATACAAGATAAATACAAGCAAAAAGAATACAGCTGCTCACCAAGCCCGACCCAGCCAGTGCACCCCCCCAGCAGCAAACACTCCAGTGCCAAAAACCTGACCATGCTGTGCACCCCCAGTCCACCACCACCACACCCTTCCACGTCTCTGCTCTCTGTTTTCACATCCAGGCCATGACCTGCTATGGTATGGAATAACCTCTTTGGTCAGTTTGGGTCAGGTGTCCTGTCTCTGCTTCCTCCCGGCTCCCCCTCCTACCTGGCAGAGCATGAGACTCAGAAAGTCCTTGGCCAGACCAAAACACTACCAAGCAGTAACTGAAAACACTGGTGTTATCAGCGTTATTCCAAGGCCCAAAATCAAAAACACAGCGCTGCACCAGCTACCAAGAAGGAGAAAAAACGACTGCTACTGCTGAACCCAGGACAATGTGGCTTCAATGATTAAGGTTAAGCAAACCCATAAAACGAGTGTTGGCCAAACCCACAGGCTCCATTCAACAATACCAGTATTTCAGCATTTAAATGGGAGGTTCACGCATGAGTTACTGAACACTTTAATCTTAGATGTAATAAAGGAAAAATTCTTTAGAAATCTGCTCACATGGAAATCGGTGAAAGGCAATTTATTGAATCAGGACTGAAAGCCATACATTTTCTAATGCAGAGCAGAATCCTTTCCATTTTTTCTCTGTCAGTGATGTGCAGTTAGTAAATAATACATAGAGAAGTACCACGGTATGTTTAAAATTACACCCTGATATAAAAATAGAGCTGTCAACCTGGATTGTTGAGGTTGGCAGGGGGAGGGCATTACCAGAAAGAAGTATATGCTTGTCTAAGAGCTGGAAGACTATTTGTGACAAAAAGGAGAAAAATTAGCAGTTGTGTAAAAGAGCATTGATGGCGTAAAATTAATTGTTTAGATTCACCACAATTACAAGCTCTTGTATAGTCATTACTTTCAGCTGTGACAGATAAGGATAACGTTACAATTGAGACCTTGGTGTTTTTTTTGTACCTGAAGCTGTGTATTGGAATGAATTATTGGCCTCAACAGTATGGGAGTTTTGTATACAATTCGCTTAGCTGTAGACAAAGACTCAGCAATAAATAAGTAACTATTCCATCACAATAATGGCAAATGACATCTATATTCCCCTAGATCATTTTACCTCTATGCCTATTTTTAGTCCTACTGAAGTTGATATTGACTGGAGAAAAAGAATAAAAGCAGTTATTACCTTGGTTTATAATACTGTATTTGTAGTGAAATGGCCATGTGGATAGGTACCCAGTGGGCTGCTGGTAGAACAAGAGGGCTGTCACATACATAGCTATGGGGACATGCCAGTATTCTTGCACTGAAGATGTTCTGTTTTGGTGAGGGTTGAGAAAGCTGCAAGTACCTGCTACTCCTGCATTACTTGATGCATAAGTTAATGAACTGTAAAAACAATTCATACTCATGGTCTCCAAACCATTGATATCCATAATCAGTTCACCATTGGTTTGGAGGGCTCAGACAGTATTGCAGCTGCTGGAGCAACAGTTTAATCCTCCTTTTTCCTCAGACAGCTTTTTCAAGACCTGTGTAATTGATATTCTCCTCCACCCTGTTAGCCAGGTGAAGTTCCTTTACATGACCTCCTTCACCAAAGCTCAAAGCTGATAAAGTAAATTTTAAGTGCTCAGATATTTCATTCATACTTTTTAAACAAATATAAAAGAAACTACTCATTTAAAACTCATGTTGGAATACAAGATGTTTTCAAGTGTTCTTCAGGCAGATAGAGTCCTAAGTCACACACTGGGGAGGATTTAAGGACTATTGAGGAGCCTGAAAATTTCCTTAGCTCTCACTTCCCCCTTTTCCTGCCTGTTTCTAACATACAAAAAATGATGTAGGATGACAGTGTCTATCCCTCATGTCTTATTTCAGAAAGAATATTCTGTCCAATGTATAGGTTTTCCATGAGCAGAATCACTGGTTGTCTTTAAAGCTGAAATGTCCTGAGTAGATTAAGTCAGATCAAGAAAAAAAGTTTTTTTTTTCTTGGTTTATATCAAGCTTCTCCAATTTTTCCACCAAAGTGCCTTCTTTATAGAGGCTAAAGAAAATTGTGGTAAATTTCTGAATAAATTAAACAAGGGAGTGTAGAATATTGCTACTTTTTTGGAGGTTATGAGTTAGACAAACACCAGGATTGGTCCAAACACAATAATTTAATGACATTGTGTGACCTGTGGTGAGCTACAGCTTCCATCCCCTAGCCTGTAACAGTGCAGGACAAGACATCTGCCAGGAATCCTTGGAGTCATTGGTGAATCAGAACTTGCAGATAATGTTCTAAATTCACCAGTTTTCCCCAAACTGACAATTTTTAAGGTGCTAGAAAAACTCTGGTAGTGTATTACATTGAAATGAGAATCTCCTCCTGAGACTACTGCTTTTCACATTTGATTATTCATGCTGCAAAACAAACTTCAAGATAAATGAATAAGCAAAAAGTTGAGGTCACTTTCCATCAGCTGTAAATACCTGTCTCCTGAGAGCAATACAATGCGAAGCAGCTCCGTGGTTTGAAAACACAATCAGCTTTTCTTTCAAAGGGCCTTAATTCTTATCTAATTTGTAAAAATAGCAATGTTTTTCTCCTACATAGTGGCACAGAGTGAGAACTCAAACAGGTTTTTTAGACCTTGTTTGCTTTACTCGGTATCTTATTTAATAGGAAAATGTGATCGTTTTTTAGTATTTTTAGGGGTGGTTTGCAATTTCTTTATTTCCAAGTCTATTTTTCTAACATTTGCAAATTATAAACATCTGAATATTGTTATTTGGCACTAAGGAGAATAAAAGCTGAGATAATTATTCCTTCAAAATAAGGTGGCTTTACTCACTTTCAATACAGATTTGGTGAGTAATATTAGCGTGACACTGAATGCAATGAAACAGTGTTGTATGTAACAACATATTTTATTAAAATGGAGAGAAAAAAGCTTGACGTTCTATGAAACACCAAGTTGAAAAGGAGCTTGAGAACTCTGGTGTCTGACAGCTTATGCATCCAATTACTGATATGTCACCAGAAATACATGGGAATAAAGTAATGAGATGGCAGTTACTGTAACAAAGGGTAACACTGTCTTCTTACATCTGGATCACCAGTTTCATGCTATGTATAAATCTACATTTTTTCCTGTTAACTCTTTATGCTCACACAGATCACCAGATCAAAACCCTGCAGTAATACAGATGTAATGAAATTAACAAGTACTAATGAGCACTCTTATAGCTATACAGGACCTTATTACAGTAGTGATATTGCCTTCAGAGAAATACACTACTTTAAAGTTTCTGATCTGAAACTGAGACTATTATCTGACCCAAAAAATTACATTGAGAGAGAATGACACTTTTCTGGTTTTTCTGCTTTAGAAAGCTCATTTCTTCTAGTCACGTCAGCTATTTGTGTTGGATTTTCTCTAGAAGCTTGCTTAGTTTTCAGCTGCTCTTCTCAAATTTAAAATAGGACAGGTGAAACATTTAAAAGCAATGAAACAAGAATTCAATTCAAACACAAACTGAATTTTTCCATGAGAAAGCATTTTATTTATATGTAATGAAGTTTGAAGCTGCCCAGTTCTGGTCAGAATTTCAAATTAAAAGGCCCATCCACTGCACAGAAAGATGTCTTCATGGGCCAAATCTTTTTTTCTTGTTTGTGGGACACCATGCTCTCCCACATTCTCCAGAAGTGCTTAAATAGATTTAGATACATAATCAGCTAAGGTGTCTGACAATAATGAGAGGTAAGAAGTATTCTAACGTGGCTTGCCTCCCTTTATGGCTTTGCATTTTCTATTTAATCAAACCCCAGACCATCAGCTGTATTGTGGCATTCATTTAAAAATGCAAGACATGCAGCCAACAGGAGGTGAGAATGCACTGAAAGGCAGTAGTCACAGCACCACATGGAAGACCTCCGGACTAAGACGACCACAAACACAGCAGTACTATGGCACGACAGAGGGAAACAGCTATCAGAATGAAAGTCTTCCTTTTTAATGAGCAGGTGATTGGTCTAGTGAAAAAAGATGTTTACGTTTTTGCAAGTTTATGCATCTTCTAAAAGATGAGACGATGACTGTGTGGTGACATTGCCAGTGTTCTTGGGTACCTGTCTGAGTTGAGGTGTTTTGTACAGTACTGCATGGTGTGTTTCTGAAAAAACTTGTCACTGCCCATGACGGGGGGGTTTGAGCTAGATGATCTTAAGGTCCTTTCCAACCCTAACTATTCTATGATTCTATGACTTGCAGCTCCACTCCAGTTACATATGCTGAGGGAGTAAGTGCATATTGCAAGCAGGTACCTCTGTGGCCCCCATTCTATCACTCAGATTTTCTCCTTTCTTATGCTTGCGGAGAAACAGCCCCTTCTGAGTTGTGTTATCACCAGTTTCCACAGCTCTTTTGGTCCCCTCTTGCAAGATCTCTTCTTGGTGTTTGAGCAGCATGCGTGGAGTTACCTTTGCAGAGGTTATGGTATTAGGCTTCTAAGATGAAACCGTGTTTGAGTGTTTCTAAAGTAATAGTATGGGTCAATGCAGAGCATCTTGGCAAACCTCTTCTCCTCAGTCAGAGCATGGCACCACAGAGCCTGGCAGCTGGGCTGTGGGCCATTTTACCACCCATGCTGCTGCTGGTTCTTCCCAGGCCTGGCCCTGAGCCTGCTCCTCTTCTCCCCTGACTTCACTGCAAGTTGGAGCATATTCTAAACACATTTATTTTTGCTTTGGAATCAGGCAAACTATCAATATGCCTTTGAAGTAACCGAAGTGCATATATAAGGAAATCCTGGAGTGGAATTTAGCCTGCAAATGGTTTACTAATAATAAAATCAGAATTCCTTACAGATAACAGCAGTTTTGGAGCAGTAAGAAGTGACATTTAAGAAATCCCACTGCAGAATTCACATGTATTTGCTCGTATTTTGTTAGAAGAGCTGCACATTAAGATTGTGAATATTTATTTTCAGAGAGTGATTGTGCACTATGTTTCCATCACATTCATACTCCTATGATCAAACATCCTGCATATATAAAGTGTTTCCTAATATGTCCTTTGTTTTTTTAAGTGGAATTATTTCAAATTGTCCTTTCAGTGAATTCTTACGATATTTGAAGTAGTAATTGCAGAATGCCAGAATTAATTTTTCTCCAATAAATGTGCATCTGACAATTCCAAGCAGTTAACTCATTCATTAAAATTCAATAATGATTTCTCCTATGGCTTCCACTAGCAGTAATGACATACATTATTATGCATCACTAATTTCCATGAAGAATTATTTTATTGGCATCTAGAATTAGTCCACTGTACTTTGTTGCATTCTTTTCAAGAGATGATGAAAGGGAAAGTTGGGCAGTCTGGATTAAGTTCTTCTTTTCAGGCCCTAAAATGTTTTGCTACATCAGCAAAGTGTTAAACAGACGCTGAAATATTCTTAAACTCTTTTACTCATTGTGTCATAATTGGGATGAGTGTCAAAGTCCTTAGTACAAATAAAGTTTCTTAGCTGATAAATTCCTAGGCAATTTTTGCATTATAAATAAAATTTAAAAGTGATTCAGACTTCAGTTTAAAATCAGATGGATTGGCTGAAACGTTTGAAAGTTTTTTATTGTCTTTTAAAAATTATTTGGCTCTTCAGCTTGCTTTTACTACTTCTTTCTGAGGTTTCTACAGCACCCTGTTAGCAAATATCACTTCAGTGACTAGACTGTATTTGGAACTCCTCAGGAGTAGCTCAGTTGTTCTCAGAAGTGTTACAGAATTGAATTTTCTACCCTAGATGTAGAGGTGGGGTCACTGGGTTACTCCTGAAAGTGGAAAAGATGCAGTAGATATATGGAGCAGAATAGGATCAGAGAGAGGCAATGCAAGCTCAATGCAGTGCAATACAGTGTCATGAGGCAGAGAGCAGCTATGTTAGGAGCAGATTAACGCCCTTTACCTGTATTATTTTTACCTCTACCAGCAGCAGAAATAGAGCATATACATAAACATCCCAGGACACAGACACGTTTCTACATGCTGTAACCCAAGCAGTTTGTTCATATCTAGGCTAGACTGGATACTTCATCTGTTTGGGTTGGGGTTTCTTCTTGTTTGTTGGATTTTTTTTTTGCCCTTACACAGTGTACAAGCATTAGTATTCAAATTAATTATTTATTTCTGCTCCTTCTTACAGTGGTGGACATCTTTGCCAATAGGCAGTGTTTCTATCACTGTACAGCCTGCGAAAGCACAAACTATCATGCCACCGTGCGCAAACCCAGGATACCCATTTATTGCTGCATTTATACCAGTGTAACTAAAGGAGCATAAATGGTTTACTGGCCTATTTGCTGTCATAACTTATGCAGGATTTGGCTCACAATACATTTAATTATTTAGCTAATAGATTAATTCCCTAATGGAATCACAAAGCAAGAAGATTATGAATGTTCAGAATTCTTTTCATTTTCTGCCTAGTCGAGACAGATCAAGTCATCCTTTTAAATGCATTCTGCTTTTGTCAGGTATTTAGGTCAAAGCAATTGTTTACTTTGTGTGCCTGTAAGTGTTATGAAATATGCTGAATTACGAGCCACATTTACTACAGCAGAAACTGAGGGCCAAATTCTTTGCCCTTGCCTGCAAAGACATTACCCCAGGGTAAATTTTACCTATTACAATTCAGTTTTATTTAAACTGGGTAAGAATGACAACCTGTAGTGCATTACAGTTTCAAACACAGATGCGTATGCCTTCAGGATGCATCAGTAGTCTGGATTCCCAATTCAGAAGTGAAAGCACCCAAATTATCATTCTACAAAAGATGTGTCTGAACTATTTTCAGCAGATTGCTCATTGGAATCAGGGCAGGTTAAAAGATGCATCATGAATTGCTGAGATCTCATTTCCTCGATTGAAACTAGGGAAATTTTAACTTCAAAACATTGTATTAGATCAGGAAACCCAGGAATAAACTAAACATTCAGGTCTAATTTTGTGTTCTATGAGAAATAGAAACAGAATTTTGAACATTGCCATTCTGGATTAAAATAAGAAGAGGTCCTGTTTACATCATGTGTATGTCCATTTCCACGATGTTCAATCAGGAGCTAGAGTATTTAACTACAGCAAATTGTTCGTGCAGGTGTAAGATTGTAGGTATATATATATGTATGATTGGAACAAAACGCAATAACAAACATATCTTCTATGCAGTTTTCTTCATTACACATATAACAAAAAACACAGTTGCCTTTTTGTTACTAAGGTCATAATATTAATTCTTCTCATTTCTTATTAATTACATATTTCATGTAAAAATAAGTTATTTCAAAGGCAGTCTTTGTCACTTTCATTCATCCAGCTTTTTTAGCTGCAAGGCTAAGAAAATGTTGATAAGTGGTTCACTGTAATGTCATTTAAACAGAAAAAAAGGCCTTGTGTATTTCTAGAGATAAAAAAATAACCAACTTTTGACTTATTCTTCAATGCATATACTAACATACCAGGAACTACCACAAGCTATCAGAAACTCTTTGTTAAAGACAGTTTGTCACAAATCAATGCAGTCTTGGCTATACTTGGCTGAATACAAAATACTTAATGATTAACCTCTATAGCAGTCTGTCTAAAAATGACTCTTCTTTTTGTGTACACTACCAGCAGCAAAACACCTATCACCTTTACGATCCTGGAGTGCTACCACTATACAGCTGACATGTGGACTGCCATTATAAGCACTTGTGACGCAAGAGTATTCCAGGTACTTGTCTACATGTAACTGGACAATATGGAAAGGCAGATAGGCAGGACCACTTTTGAAGCTCTAATTCATCAGGTATTTATATCATCAGAAGAGCTGAAAAGTATAAGAAGATGTGAATGAAACCCTGAATAGTCTGAGTTAAACTTTCCTCTGTTGATAGACACTGCTGCCTGGTCACTTGATAGGATGTTTATATCAGGATAGATTCCTAAGCACACAGACTCCCAGTCAGACTTTTTTTTCCCTATAGAATAATTCTACAGCTCAGGGTGTGGGATGGCAAACTATGGCATGTGTTTTTTTACAATAGGGATTAGAAATGAGTGTCCAGCTTTGTGCTGAAAAAACAAAATGGCAGGAAAAGAAAACAACCTCCAACTATCAGTAAACAGTCACTTCCCCTCTTTTGTTTGAGTTTTTCAATGGAATATCTTGAAAAAACATTTTAACAGCTTCCAACTAAAGCTACCAGAGAGGTCAAAGAGTATAAGTGAATGTAAATAGCTGCAAGGGTGATCGAACAGATGCCATTTCCTCACTCGTGAGTGTGGCTGTGTATTAAAAAATCTTGGGGAACAAGAAGGAAATGAAGGTACTAGAATTTACTGAATATGACACAGAACAACAGTAGAATAATTCATATCAGATTCCTCTGGCATCTTGTGTACCAAGCTCTAAATTCAGCCAATAGGTGGCTAAGTATATTCATTATTCAACTTTAAGAGCATTTAACCTTTCAAAACACACCATTCCTTTCAAATAACATGAGCCTTTTTATCATTCTTCTTAATAGACTTCTAGAAAGTAAGTTGCCATCTGGCCTATGTAGACATTAAAAGATAGGATAGGAATTTGAAAAGCAGGGGAGTTATACAAAGTGCTTTCCTCAAGCATTCTGAAATTTATTGACCTGCATCATTGGTGCACCAGGTCACTTAGAATTTCAGTGACTTTAGAAATCCTAAAGAATCAATATTTGCAAAGACATGAATTTGCTCTCAAGCGATGACCTGGATGCAAGCACATCTATAAAATTCAGGGATGCTCCACTGATCTTTCATTAACAAGAGATATTAGCAATCAAATGATTGGGCAAAGTTTTTCAAAATTAAAAGATTATTTGAACAGGAAATTATTTGTAATGTCTTTGGCCTTTATCTTGAAACTGAAGGAGAATGCCACAGGAAAAAAATATTGCTTGTATGTGAGGTGAGGAAAAACAGGATATGAAAGGTGATGAAAGTAATAGCAAATACAGACAGATCTACTTATTTTCCCCAAAACAGTAGGTGCAAAATGCTGCATTAAATACTCTGTTGTTTTGAACATGGTTGATTTATTTTGCATCTACAGCTTACTATAATGCCATGTTCTTGATGATGTGGTTTTCTGCTGTGCTGAAGCTTTTAGCACTTTTTGCACCTTTATTAAATGAGAAAGGCAACCCAGATGCATTTTGTGACAGTACCAATTAAAGCTTCTCCCTGAAGAGTTTTATTGGGAAAGCTGTTGATCAACAGGCTGATGTAGTATACAAAATGTGCATGTCACTTGTCTGTAGCCACCCTCGCTGATGCAAACTGACAGAGAGGAGGCTCAAAGTGTGTTCTGAAGTGCTCTTAAAGTCATGACAGGAGAACACACTTGTATACCAGCTTCCAGGTTTGTCTTCGCTGCTAAAAAAGCTGTGAATTCCTGCCTCAGAGCTTCTCAGGAGTGTTAACTATCCCAGGATGAGAGTGCCAGGTGAAAACAGACACTTATGTCATGAGATAAGCACACAAAGGTCAAACCTCTTCTGCCTGATGCAGACAAGTTTATCCAACAGCAAAACAAAAAGTATCTCATCTTCATTGTGCTTTTTGGATCCACTATGTTAACAGAGGCTCAAATCACAATCCCAAATGTAGTCACTCCTAAGATTTCTGGACTTGTAACTCTGGATTCAGAATCATGTCCTGTCACTTACTTTTGATATTTTCCACACTTTTAGTTAGTCTAAGAGTTAGAAGTGAGAAGTGTCAAGGCTAAGCAGGACCCTGTCTAATTCCCTTGGATGTTTTCAGGGACTTCAGCCACATGTAGATATCCCAAAATGACTCAAGTCAGACACAAAAATCTTGATAACCTTCTAAATTTTCCCATTGAAAAAGCAGGGCAAAGTATTTTCTTTCCCAGATATGTTAATGATATATAAAGAAAAGAAAAATGAAAAAGGTTAAATACTACCTTCATCTGAGCTGTCAGAGGCTGGACTATCAGGGGAGCTCTCCAGACCACACATCTTGCATTTACAGTCAGCATGCAATCAGCCTGAAATCTGTCAAATGTAAATCCCGTCTGCCTTTGTGGCAGATAGAATTGGTGCATTTTCAGGCAGAAAGTCAAGAGCCTGCTTCTACACAGCCCTCCACTGCTGTCTCCTTTGCGCAGTGCCACAGCAGCAGCCTCCACAGCTGTTCCAAATCTATCGCAGTATGGGGAAGAAAATTGCTTTCCTCTGTGCTCTTCAGCTCCTGATTTATCGTCAGTTTTCTTCCAGGGACATCCCAGCTGGGTCAGCTTAAAGTCAGCCCTACAGTTTACTTTGCAGATAGATAATGCAGATGTGAAAAAAAAAAAGCGACTTTGAGCCCCTCCTCAAGATGGCTTCTCCATTTTATGGATGCAGCCATAATCTAACTTCAGACTATGGATGAAAGGGAAGCTGTCATGATTGAAAAGCACTGTGCGGAATAAAAATCAATATATTGGCTACAAAATCTGTCATATGAAGCCGATTTGTAGTCAAGTGGCATCAACTTTGCTGTGCGATAGACTATGAGGTGTGCCTAGAGGAAGGTTTATAATGCTTGCAGCATTGGATGGTGAGCTGCTTCAATTCCACCAACCCTGGGAAAGTCACATTTATGGGAACATGGGTAATAATTAGAAATGGGACTCTTTATTCTTAAATATAAGCTAAATTTAAACCTAATCTTTTAATCCTGAGCCCCATTTAATGAAAATGGTGTGTAGTGGGGAGGTGTCTAAAATAGACCAGATGACTAGAGGTGCTTCTTTCTTGTTATCTGACTTAATGTCTACCTGTAACATGGGCACTGAAATTATAGCTTTGATATAAATACCTAATTCTGCAAGGTCTAAAACTGTGGAAAAACCACCCCAAATGTCATTAACAAGTAAATACAGCTGGTCTATAATTTGCCACTTTTGCCACTGACAGCACTGTACTTCAGCACCACAGACTGTGTTTTAGTTTCCTCATATGGCTTCTTTTTTACAGTCACTTACCTTTAGGTTACAAAATAATTTGTAATTGTTTCTTACTAGGTGCACGTGGAGTTCTTAACAAGTAGACTTCTGATCTTAATCAGGGTTTCTAATTGCTGATGTGATACAGAAGACACTCTCCATACTTGGAGTAATTATTTTGTTGCTATTATTTTAATAAGCAACACCAACATATAAAAGACCCACTGTGCCTTTGCTAGTGGGCCTGAATTAGGTATTATAAGCTCTTAAAAAAAAAAATTCAGTGGAAGCCTTTTTTGTTGATAAGCTCATAAATGCAGGAAAACTCATTTTTCCATGGTGAGAGGCATCATACACATGCAGAACATGGTACAAGGAAGAAATAAACAAAAAAGAGTAATTCGCTTGAAAGAAAGTGTATAATTTATCAGTCATAGAATACAGGACCCAAATTCTGGGAAAAGGGATCAGATATGGGAGTTTTGTAAACCTGACTCACATCACCAATACATAAATCTGTGCTTTGGAGGAAACTTTCAGCAACCGTTAAAATACTCTGAGGTCTCTGTTGTCTATCTTGTTCAAAGATGTAATCTCTCTGAATCTCTCGGTTTCAATGGCTGTACCTGTCTCCACTGGGCATCCCATTCATGTCCCTTGTGAATCCCATTAATACTTGCAAGGCTGCCCCTGAAGCAAAATTCTTGGTACAAAACCTCACGCAGACTTTCTTTTACCATCATAAATGCACAGACACACATAACAGCATACACTTGCCAAGAAGATTTCAAAGCCCCATCCCCGTAGCTCCCACAATCACTGGACCAAGCTCCAGATAATCATAGATAATCATAGAACAGTTAAGGTTGGAAAGGACCTTAAAATCATTTAGTTCCAACCCCCGTGCCACGGGCAGTGACAGCTCCCACTAAGCCATGCCACCCAGGGCTTTGTCCATCTGGATTTAATAGCGGAAAGAAAAACAATTTGTACTTTCCGTTTATTATTGTTTCCTTAAAGAAAAATAATATGGTCTATACTTTAAAATATCTAATTAACATGTACCACCAGTATAAATTCTTATATATGTTTTCTGACAAAAGTGTTCAGTCTGCAACAGGAATGGGTGGCTGCAAAATGAAGAATTTTATACAGATACTCAAGATGGAGTAGTACCTTCCAGATAAATCCCATTCCTCTTCTGTCCTAAAATGTAGACCAGCTGTAGATACTGTTGTTTGTACCAGGCTATGATCTAGGAGACCAGGCCATAACCTATGACATTCCTTTTGTGCCTTCTAGAGCATATTGTATAGATTGCTGTAGCACAGCTCCTGTGATAAAGATGAGCATTTCCAGTTCCAGAAGAATACTTCTGTGTGTACACAAAGTATTACATCTGGACACTTGCACTAAACCCAAAGACTTCTATTTCCCCAGTGGACATTATTCCTCTTCCCAATCGTACTATTTCTCTCAGCTTTTTCTTAAAACAGGAAACCCAAAGACAGAAAACCTTTCCAGGCAGCCTTCCGAAAAGCAGAAGGAATTTGGAACAACAAAGAGCAATTCATAGTATTCATAATACTGAGCTTGCATGAAGGCTGATCTCCCACATGGCTCTGCTTCCTGCTTAGCATTCTGACTCTGAAGAGATTACTGGAATTTTGTATTGGAATTTTGACTGTAGGGAACATGGTTGCACCATATTCTTCCTCCAGTTACTACTGGGGAAAGTTTGAAATATGGGCATAAAGTTTATTATTTTACATCCATAGAGTTGTATCAAATTTACGTTGCAAATAAGGGACAGACTAGAGACAAAGTGGACCCTCTCTGGAAGCTATCGGGAGAACTGGCTACCCTGGATTTGGAGAAGGCTGAGGTTCTTAATGACTTCTTTGCCTCGGTCTTCACCAGCACAGGCTCTGACCACACCACTCAAGTCTTGGAAGGCAGATGCAGGGATTGTGAGAATGAAGACCCTGGGCCCTCTGTAGGAGAGGATCTAGTTCAAGACCATCTTAAGAACCTGAACGTACACAAGTCCATGGGACCTGATGAAATCCATCCGTGGATCCTGAAGGAAATGGCAAATGAAGTTGCTAAGCCACTGTCCATCACCTTTGAAAAATCATGGCAGTCAGGTGAAGTTCCCAAAGACTGGAAAAAGGGAAATATAACCCCCATTTTCAAGAAGGGGAAAAAGGAAGACCCAAGAAACTACAGAGCAGTCAGTCTCACCTCTGTGCCTGGCAAAATCTTGGAGCGGATTCTCCTAGAAGGCATGTTGAGGCACATGAAAAACAACAAGGTGGTTGGTGACAGCCAGCATGGCTTCACTAAGGGGAAATCCTGCCTGGCCAATCTGATGGCCTTCTCTGCTGGGGCTACAGAACTGATGGACAGGGGTAGAGCAGTTGATGTCTTCACCTGGACTTGGGCAAAGCGTTCAACACTGTCCCAAACAACATCCTTGTCTCTAAGTTGGAGAGACATCAATTTGATAGGTGAACCACACGATGGATAAAGACCTGGCAGGATGGCTGCAGGCAAAGAGTAGTGTTCAGTGTCTCAATGTCCAGCTGGAGACCAGTACGGAGTGGTGCCCCTCAGGGATCAGTGTTGGGACCTGTCTTGTTCAACACCTTTGACGGTGACATGGACCGTGGGATTGAATGTGCCCTCATCAAGTTTCCCAATGACATCAAGCTGTGTGGTTCGGTTGATATGTTGGAGGGAAGGAATGCCATCCAGAGGGACCTTGACACACTTGTGAGGTGGGCTGATGTCAACCTAATGAAGTTTAACCATGCCAAGTGCAAGGTCCTACACCTGGGTGGGAGCAATCCCAGGCACAGCTCCAGATTGGGCAGAGAAGAGATTCACAGCAGTCCTACAGAAAAGGACTTTGGGGTGTTGGTCAATGAGAAAATGAACATGAGTTGGCAGTGTGCGTTTGCAGCCCAGAAAGCCAACCGTATAACCGTATCCTGGGCTGCATCAAAAGCAGCATGACCAGCAGGTCGAGGGAGCTGATCCTGCCTCTCTACTCTGCCCCTGTGAGACCTCTCTTGGAGTATTGTGTGCAGTTCTGGTGTCCTCAACATAAAAAAAACCATGGAACTGTTGGAACAAGTGCAGAGGAGGGCCATGAGGATGATCAGGGGAGTGGAGCACCTCCCGTATGAAGAATGGCTGAGCAAGTTGGGGCTGTTCTGCCTGGAGAAGAGAAGGCTACATGGAGACCTCATAGCAGCCTTCTAGTTTCTGAAGGGGGCCTATAGGGATGCTGGGGAGGGACACGTCATTAGGGACTGTAGTGATAGGACAAGGGGTAATGGATTAAAATATAAACAGGGGAAGTTTAGATTGGCTATGAGGAAGAAGTTCTTTACTGTGAGGGTGGTGAGGCACTGGAATGGGTTGCCCAGGGAAATTGTGAGCACTCCATTGGTGGCGGTGTTCGAGGCCAGGTTGGACAGAGCCTTGGGTGACATGGTTTAGTGTGGGGTGTCCCTGCCCATAACACAGGGGTTGGAACTAGATGATCTTAAGGTGCTTTCCAAACCCAACTATTCTATCATTCTGTGGTTCTATAAATTAGGTAGCAACTTTGAAATTAAAGGAAGCTATTATTTCTAACTTCAGAGACTCTTTGTCAAACCAACCCAAAAATGCTGATGAAAAAAATAGTAAATTGTTCTCTTTAGCTGAAAAAATCATTAGTGTCAATGAATAAACTAAAGCCCAAGCCAAATGGCATCATCTTTGTCTAACATATTCTCTGCTTAAGATGTCAAGGAGGCTTGTGCACAGAGGCACTGGTGTATCCACAAGGCTATGGGGTCCTGGTGATCCCTGTCATTCTAATAGACCATTAAATTCTGTTACTAATGGGCATGTATTACACAGCCAGCAGTAACGTATTATGAAGTTAATAACATTCTCTAAAGGGCTAGACATTTACCTAGTTAATACAAACGCCCTGTATTGCAATAATAAGGGTTAAACAAATAAAATGCAAAAAGTATTTTGAAAGCAGTATAAATGCAACTGTCTTCAAGGCAGAAGCTAACCTGTAACTGATGACAATTCCCTTTGTGTAGTTCTTCCACAGTTCTTCTCTGATGGAGAGCTTATTATACCTTCATTTGAAATGTCTGGTCCCAGCTCTGAAAGTATATTGGCATATAGAGGCAGAAAAAGTCTCTTCCAGCAAATGATTTATAGGTTTCTAATGTTGGAAAATGTGACTTTTCAATAGCCTGCAATCAAAAGACATTCAACAAAAGCTATGTAGACTGTGAAATAATAAGCAAAATAAGATCATCCATATTCATGAAAACACATTAACCCACTTACCTGGAGTATTCAATTATTTCCCTATTTATGGATAATATGTGTGCTATAAATGTCAAGATCAATTTAAAAAGTGAGTAAATTGCCTTTTCATGTCCTGGTATTCAACGGTGTCCTGCATGCATGACTGTCACTGCAAAACTGTTTAGTTTTCTCCTATCGTAAAAGCTCCCACTATTCTGTTGCAGTACATGAATAGGAAAACGGAATGCACAGGATACTATTGAGCACTTAATGACATAAATACTTTATTCTTATAATTCAGAAAAATGAACAGTTTTTTGAAATGTCAGAAGAGACTGATATAGTCACAATCAGTTTGACAAGGATGAAGGGACAGAGGGCTTGTACCTATTTTGTGTAGTAGTATATAGACGAGCACAGACAGAGGCAAATACTTTTACTGTGCTTATGAATTTGAATGAGCAAGACATATTTATACTGCTTTCTATTATATATCCAGGAACTGCTGGTTAAATATTACATTCATGCCTTCTTATGAAATAACTTTCTGTTAAAATATTTTGAGTAAAACATCTGACAGGTAAAATATCCCAGGAAAATACCTTAACCATGGAAACTAAAGAATGTTGGCTTTGGCTGAATATTTACACTACAGGAAAGCTTTCATTTTTAAGATATGCTTCAAATAACACTATATTTACAAGAGCCTTTGCTATTCTGTGGCACACCTGTGTAGCCATTAGCAGAAAACTGAATGCCAATTATGGACTATGTTTTGCTTTAATAAGTGAGAAAATCATTTTGGCAGCTACATTACTGATCCAAATAACATTACCTCTCCATGCCTCTGGTTGAATTTCCATGGAGGATTTCACAGAACAATAGTAATGAAATGAGCTAATCTTCCACATAAATAGAGATGATTGGGAAATGTTCAGTTAAAATTGTGTTAATCAAAAAAATTCTTTTTTTGTACCTTTTATGGAATTTTTAATTTCATTTCATTCCTTCCCTCCATTTTTTTTTCAAAGAAACAAGAAACCGAAAGTGTGGGTGTAGGTTTCTAGGGTTTGGTTAGTTTGTTGGTTGGGTTTTTTTTCTAAAAAAAAAAAAACCATTTTAATTTCAGATTGTTATAAAGAAATACTGACAATTTTAAATAAAACTTGTTCCTAGAAATCCTATGAAAATATTGTTTGTAGGATTTCAGCATCTGCACATCTCATTATAACCTGGAGAAACTTTTAACATATAAAGTTTTCTCTTTCTTTTTGTATGAGAATGGTTTTGTCTTTTAACAAATAACTAACCTCCAGAAGCAGATGATCTTTACAAAGCAGATTATAATGGTAGCACAGTATAATGAATATTATGGTTTGAGATCTTATTTATATGCTTGGTTTTCAGAGGCAAATTATTGATTATGCAAACTGTGGGGGTTTTAAGAATCAACCCCATGTTTTGCATATTATACATAATAAGAAACAGTAATCACATTCCTTTGTTTTTCATTTTGAAGTTTCTGAGTGAGACTCCCTTTAATACTTCATGAGAGAGTTTGAAAATGCTAATCTTTTCAGTGGAACCAAAGAAGGGCTTAATAATAAATTCTTTCATGCAAGTGTTGTGGTTAAAGGCCAGCCATAACTCAGTACCATGCAGCCACTCTCTCACTCCCTCCCTTTCTCCCCCCGGCTCCCTGAGGGATGGGGAGGAGGGTTGAAAGAATGTAACTCTCATGGGTTGAGATAAGAACAGTTCAGTAACTCAGATATAACACAAATCACTGCTGCTACCACCAGTAATAATAATGATAAGGGAAATAACAAGGGAAGAGAATACAACCGCTCACCACCCGCCGACCAATACCCAGCCTGACGGAGCAGTGATATAACCCTTCCGGGTAACTGCCCCCAGTTTATACAATGGGCATGACGCGCTGTGGTATGGAGTACCTCTTTGGTTAGTTTGGGTCAGGTGCCCTGTCTCTGCCTCCTCCTGTCTTCCCCTCCTCCCTGGCAGAGCATGAGGCTCAGAAAGTCCTTGGCCAGACAAAACGTTATTAAGCAGCAGCTAAAAACATTGGTGTTATCAGTGCTGTTCCCAGGCTGAAAGTCAAAACCACAGCCCTGCACCAGCTACTAAGAAGGAGAAAAATGACTGCTACTGCTGAACCCAGAACAGCAAGTTACAATAAGCTAGCTCTTCCATGCTTTCTCCCAGTGTAGCATATGGAGTAATGCACGATAAAACTCAGAAAAGTCGTTGGAGGTACAGAATGCGAGCTGAGACTGACATGGTTTATGTTAATTGAGAACAAATTCACTTATGACTGCTCCACCAAGCTCTGCCTGGTGCTGAGCTATGCAAAATCCCATCTGGACTGACTCTGATGTAGATGTACCCAAAATAACTTGACAGGACAGTCAGCTCTTGATCATTTGTAGACAGATTACTTGGTTCATAAATAAAAAGGGGAGGACCTCATTCTTTCCACAGTTGACTATGTTATATCAGTGAGTGACTCATTCATTCTTCTTCACCCCTTTTTCATGTTCTCCATACTTAAATCATTTCGTTTATAAGGATAAGAGAAAAATTCACAGCTTTATTAGGGCAAGTCCAGAGCCTGGTGCTGCTGATCGTCTTCTCTGCTCGGATTCTAGAAAGTGGGTTAAAGGTGTAAGCGGGTAGACTGATATCTAGTCAATACATGGAAAACTAACATTCACAGGCCCATGCATACCTTACTATTAGCCAAAAGGTGTTGTGAAAATGTCCCAAAGAAGCAATTTCTTTCCATCATAAAGATAGCTCTAGAGATTTCCTTTTCATGGGCTGGACTTTCCCAGTAATATGGAAACAGAATGTACATTATCTGGCACTATGAAGTAATGGAGAAGTTACAAACTTGGTGAAAGAAATCCAGTGAGTCATAATTCAGATCCTTTCCACACTAGGAAACCCGCAGTCTCCCTATGGAGTTTAACGGATGGACACATTGGACAAAGTATCAGTGGATCCCAGACTTTCAAGACTCACGTCAAGAAGACTTCCTTAGGTTAGTGGGTGTAAAATAACATTTCAGAACTGATATCTTTACTTGATTTCAGTTACCAGATAATTTTCAAAAGTTTACTCACAATGTTTAAGATGTTACAATAGCTTCCATGGCTATGAGAAGTAAGGATTTCCCCACTAAGCAAGTGAGAGTGGCCCTGACTGTTTAGTAACAAGGGAGAACTCCTAGTGAAAAAGTGTCTATTGCACCCACGTTTCTTGACACTGTAAATGATATTGAACATCTCTCTTCATTTGTCCTTAATACTGACTTAGTCTTCTGTTAAAAAAAGACAAAAACACCAATGGTGATCATAAAATATTTAAATAGTAGTGAGGACATCTCATCTTAGAATTTCCTGGCCATTAATAATGGTCTAAAATGGTGTCTAGAACTGTAAACTGCTCCTAGACAGTTATTTATTTCCAGGACATATCTGGCACTAATACTTATTGCTCTAACAAATTGCCTCATCAAATATTTCTCTCCTGGTCATCTTTTCATCAAGCTGAAAATACAGGTTTGTGCAATCTACAGTTACTTGTGGTATACAATTATTCAAAGGCAGGACACTTCATTTTATGTTCACTAATTGTGGTTCCTTTCTTCAGTACAGTTATTTAGATCAAAAATGTGCCAGCATAAGGAATAGAAATAACAAGAAAATATTATATCACCCATTGTTACCAAAGGGTTCATGAAATTTTACAAAGCAACTATAATGTAGTCTTCTGTTTATAAACTGCTTTTCAAAACCATGTTCCTGATTTTATCAGAAAACATACTTGTTCTTTTATTTCTTTTGTCTCATTTAATGGATGGAGAAATTAATGTAGAAAGTGGCAGCAATATAGCAAAGATAGTAGGTTATCTTCCTCATAGCTCTTGGGATTTCAGATCTTCAGCTTTGCTAACTCAGTCTAGAGCAAGATTTTACCTCTCAGGTAAAATATTTCACGACTCAGAGAGACAGCTCTGGCTTTCTGTTTTTCTTTCAAAGCATGAGGAAGGAGCTATGCCAGGTGGTAGGTGAAAATATGGTGAGAAGGTGTTGGAGTCTGACAGTTCTCTCTGGCGTCCTTAGCCAAAGAAAACAATTCTAAATGGCTAGAAGGCTAAGCCAAAAAAAAATTGTAGTGAATAGAAAAGGCGGGAAAGCTGGTATAGAGTCACCTTTGGATGAGATCTTACCCCATAATAACATGGTTCAGTTAATCTCCAAAAAAGACTTCATTCAAAGCAGCTGCATCTGCACCGTATTGAATTGACATGCTATGAGGATGTAAGAATATAACAGGCCAGAAAGAATGACAGATTAGGTGAACTGGGAGATCAGCTGTGATAGTTTGGATTGACTTCTTTTCCAGGTGGCAGTATTTGCAAAGGTCACTTCTCAGCATGAGGCACTCAGCACTCAGCCATGCCTTGACTGACTGATTATTCCTGTGACTTAAATAAATTTCATGCTGATAAAAATGCAGGGGGGGAGGGGGAGAGAAAAAAAAAATAATTGGTACTATCACTTAGCATTATTTTTTGCAAAACACCATACAAGAATGAGACCATGTGGGTTTTGGCATCAAAACTATACCAACTGAATGACTAGGATATATCCTTTATAAAAATCCATTGACAAAGAAAGTCATAGAATCACAGAATCATTTAGGTTGGAAAAGACCATTAAGATCAAGTCTAACCACTAATCTAACACTACCAAATCCACCATTAGACCATATTCCTAGGTGCCACATCTACAACTCCAGGGATGGTGACTCAAACATGACCTTGGGCAGCCTGTTCCAATGCTTGACAACCCTTGAAATTTAATAATAACAAAAATATTTAATAAGAAAGAATTGAAAGTATTTATAGCCAAAGATGTGGTTGTGTGAAAGGTGAAACAGCTATGGTAGCTAGCGTGCAATTAACAGATCAAGAGCTTAGATACCCTTTTTTATTGTGTGTTGATAGAAACATCACAAAATTCTCCGACAAACAAAAAGCAACCTGTAGGAAGGGGTTTGGATTAAATGGAAGGGTTTTGTATTCACAGGCATCTTTGGCTTCATATGTAACATTGTGTAAGTCTTTTATTTTTCCTGATTCCTTATTTTCTAAGCATACTTTTTCCTATCCACAGGGCAATTTTGAGGATAAATTCCACTAATGATTAGGCTTTTGAAAATTTGAATGCAGTCATACAAATATCTAAGTCCTTAGTTATCTATTAGTTCAGCAGGAAATTAGATTTGGGAGATGGTTTTGTCTCTATCTCAAACCCTATAATTTAGTAAAAATAATGAAACCCTAGGACTTGTGTGGCTGCCTAGATTGGAGAATTACATTATTATCAACTTATTTTCAGTGACAGAGTTGATGTTCACCAGACTGGCTGCTAAAAAACTGTTTTGAAGACTATAAAAACACCCAGTGGGCAAAAAGAAGTGACCGCTTCTGTGCTATCTTAATGAAATACTTTGAGACAATAGATTTACTGTTTTGTCTATGCAATAGCTTTGTTATTCAAATTCCCTTCTTCCTGCATCTTGACGCTTACATCCAAATACACACCAACCTCCCCATATGTCAGTCTGACATTAAATGTAATGAATATTTTTACTTTTTTACTGTGTTAGTCTTTTTAAATATCAAATTGAAACACTTTATTATAAGGGATTTTAAAAAATATTAATACTAGTTTTTATGGATTCTTAAATTCCTTTATTATTTTTCAAATTAAGATGAAATTCCTATGTAAAAATGTAAAAGGCAATCTTTTTAATAGGCATATATTTAATTCATTTTCTCACACATATTGCAAGTGGCATAAATTTTTTCTGGGAAAAAAAAAGCAAATTTATTCTTTCTAGAATGCTTAAAAATATAAACAAATGAAAAAATCTTATACTTTTGGATAAACCAGTTAATTTTGACAAGTACTTACCAGGACCCTTACTTAGTCATATTCAAATAGCTTTCAAAATCCAAAAGAAAGTTAATTGTAGTCTACTGATATGTAGAATTAAAGGATTATTTCTTGCAGAGTCTTTGAAGAAATATTGTCATTTTCCAGAGTATTCCAGAATTAATTCATAACAGATGGCTGATAGTTATAAAGAAAAACTCTAACAGATCAGCGCAATAAAAGCCCTGTGCACCTCAAAGTTAAGGACTACAGCACTGCTATTTAGGTATAAATTGAAAATACACAGTCCCTCAGCTCACATTTAAATTCCTAACTTCACATTCTGTTGATGTCCTGGTTTAAGCTTAAACCACAACAGTTGAATACAAAAATAAAGATTACTTAGAAAATAAAAATATGAAGAATTTGTTGGAGCTGGGCCTTTCAGCTGAGAGCTTTTCTGCATGGAGCCGAGAAAGAGCTACACCGTGTCAATAGTCCAGGGTAGTGGCAGATCACAGTATGGTCTGGATTCAGGATATATTTGGTAAACTTGCTCTAGCATAGATGTTTTTCATCCAACAATGATCCTTTTGTAAGGACAGAGAAGACAGTCAGGTGTGCAGGCACTCCTCAGCCTCCTCCTGAGGTAGTGTCAACATGTACAAGAGTTTGTTGACAACCAGAAAGATGACAAGCCCTCCTGAACACTTCTTCTCCCACATATTGGCTTGGCCAGCAGCCTCTCCAAGGGGAATCCAAAACAAGGACCTGCCTGATGTATACCTGCCTGACAGTGTAGGGGTACAGCCACCTTTAGCTGATGAAAAGGAAAACTCAAAGTTGCATCCAAAGGAATGCAGAAAGATACCTCTGTATATCTGGAACACATAACTCTAACTATCTTCATGTGGGTATAAACTTCCTTCACTGAAGAGGGTTCATTGTTTGCTTGTATTTTTGCTATCAATGCATTTCCTGTCCAAGAGGCTAGAAACCAGATATTGCTTACACCTGAAAAGATTCAAACTGGTAACTGCAGCTTTATAAGGCTGTCCAAACGACTGACTCTGTAAGATGTGGTTCAATGCTTGGGAAGGTTTCATTTTATCCCAGAAAAAGAACCCATGAGCAGATAAAACTCTATACCAAATAAAGCACTAAGGTGATGAAGAAATGCTCCCACCTTTCTTCTAATTCATGTTTTTTCCAAAAGTTGTTTCACAGCAGTAATGTGAACAGACTTTGTAGAGCAACAGAAACACATATCCCCTCTCTTAGCCAAACATTTTACCTATTTGTATAATAAATAATGCTCCTTAACACTACTTCTTTCTGCCCAGCTTCAAGACAGTTGCTTTCCATTTTGCTTTCTTTTTTAGCCTCAGGAAGATACACAGAAAAAAGATCTCTAATGTAGCCTGATATCTAAAGAACTCTTCTGTGAGGAACATGAACAAATTCTCAGATGAAAGGTTCTTCAAGGTTTTAATAATGTTTAATTTTATAATGCAATGGAGAATGTGCATACTCTGGTCCTTTCCAACCCTAGCCATTCTATGATTCTTCAAAGAATGTTTTGAAAGAAAACAAACCGTGTATTTTGAAAAGAACATGGTCCAGCACTGTGTTAACTAGTGCCCAAAATGGGTGTTAGGTGGCTCTCAACTGTGTAGAATCATTAGGCAATTGCAGAGCTATTCAGCTCTGTAAAATATTCCAGAAGTATAATTTCTTTGAAAATTCAAACTCAGAAGCTATAGCACCTGGAGACTTTGGGTGTCCCCAAGACAGTCAAAAAGAAGCTATAATACCTATATTCTGAATAAAGGCAGTTAAATAATTCCTGAATCCTACATTTGGTGTTTAAGATATGTTCTGAGTCTAACACTATTCATACAGTTAAATCACTACATATTTAAAATCACTCCCTAATGAGTAGTAAGAGAGGTTGTTCTTTATAAGTAGCCTCTGATACATGGGACCCTGTTGTTTCTCCAAGAGTCCTCTCTTGATGGAAAAGACCTGAACAAATTTGGTATGTTAAACCATGTACGAATAAAATAGTGGACTGGCATTTTAGAGATTTGTTCTTCTGCTTGATTTGTTAATAACTTCCTGAATGACTTTGGACAATCACCCTGTATTTGGATTTTCTATTTATATTAACATTAAACTCATTTTGGTGCAACTCCATTGTTTCTAATTACTACTATTTCCTAGACAATAAAGTATCACAGATGCCACCCTACAAATTTAATAAATCATGTAAGATATAATCTGTACCAAAACAGTACATCTGCTATGATTCCACAATAGTCTGTACTGCCTTGGAATTAGAAACAGATGTTACGTTACATTAGAAGGGAAAATCTGGCTAGTAGAGAGTGGAGAAAAAAAAAATAGGATTCCTTATCATTACCATCTGCTTATATTGGTTTGGCCGTCAAAGATATCTCTCTTTGAAATACTTTTAGTTGACAGAGTTTACACTTCTAACTCTTGAACAACTTGAGGCATAAGTTAGTAATTTCAGTCTTTTTTATTTTAAATAACTAAACACTCTTTAATGAGTTTCTGCAAATTATGACAGTGGGAAGAGATTTCAAATGAGTTATCTATAGTAGCTCATTCTCCTAATTCATGGTAGAACTGATGCAAATATTACTTCGTGGTCCCAGGACTAGCTGTGAATATTTCAAATGAGTTTACTCCAGTCAGATTCCTTGCACTGATGCTTCTGCAGGAAATAATTAGTAAGCATCATCTAATACTTATTCTGATTCTCCCATGACAGGGCAAAACTCCATTTCTTCTAACAGATGATAACGACTTGTGACATAAGATTTCCTCCTTCTAAAATTGTATTATTTCAATTTTGGTTTTTTTTTACCAATTTATTTTATAGGGTATTCACATTCTTTTATTGCTTTTTCTCTAATCACACTCTCATGAATCAAGTTTTTAAGCATCTTAGGAAGATTCCTTCTCTTCTTTTGATACTTTGCAGATTTCTATTCTCTTTTAAATGCAGCATCCCAAAATGTGGGTGTCATTTCAAGTAAAGCCACCAAGTACAGCAGCACTATTCTACAGGTGTTCCCATCAAGCTTGATTTACTGCGATAATCCTCTTGACACACACCAACACAGGAACTGCCTTTTTTATGACTGCTGAATTATAAACATTTTTGCTTTAACATTTGCACACTCCTTGATGAACCCAATTTGACTGTGTTCTTGAATTTGATTACTTTTCCACTGTAAACTAATTTTCACTTGTTTTTACTGAATATCCTCATTGATTTTAGACACTTGCTCCAGTTTAACAAGAGTATTCGATGTTTTAGTCCTAACCTCAAATACAATTTGGGTTCATTTCAATGTTAAGTTTCATGTATAAAAGTTACATAAGCTTTACAGCACCCTCCTAGTCTTGAATGAAAATTTGTTGTATGTTGGAGTCAGAACTATTTTGCAAAGCCCTACGTAAAATTTGCCATTGAAATGTCAGAATTATTTTACTTGATTTCTTAGAAAAGTCCATGCCTACATTATAGGAATTCCATCTAATTCTTGTATGCCTCCATAACTATATGAAATTTTCAGCTTTTCCTTAGGAGGTGTCTTCAGGATCAAAGTAGTCAGTTAAGATGAAGTTCAATGGTGATGTTTCCTCCCCCTCAAATACGTAAGAAAGAAAGAGACATTCTAACTGCATAACATATAATGAGCAGCCAGTACCACTCTCCTATTCAGGCAAACTCTCTGCCAGTCTTTTTCAAATGTCAGAGCAAAACTGATAGACATTTACCCCTCCCATCATCTTGAATTAATATCTCAAAATGCACATGCTGTACTAATATCTTCTGCATTACTACTTCTCCTTTCCTTATAGTGCACTAAGAATCTCATTCAGTTTCTTGTTCCCTGCAGTACTCTATTTTCCCCACACTCAAAGACAAAATTGCTTCTGCCTCTGAAAATTTTGTCTGACTGAAAAACATTCATGTTCCTCTCGTTGCTTATACCTTATTAATAGTCAAACAGTCCAAATAGAGAAAGGGGTCCTATGCTAGATTCTTCTTTTTCTTCCCCAAAAATTACTTCTGGAACCCATTTAGACAGCAAAGAATTTCTAGCTACATGTTCGTTTCATGAGTATATTTTTCCTCTTATCTATACTAATATACAGACTGAGATCCAGTACCAACCTTCCAAAGATCATGTCATACTCAATAATTTTTTGAACTCTAGTTTTAGTATGAGTCTTCTCAGGGAGTGTTGCTTAAATATTTCTGAAGTCAGAAACATTAAGGGTTGCAGGGGCAGGCTCTATTGAGAATAAATTTTGATTTGCTCTTGGCCTCTGCAGGCCATCTGACCAATTCTTATAGTGTGTTACTGGATCTATTAAGGCACAGAGAAGCAAAGCACTTACTTCTTTTCTCCAGCTACCAGTAACAAAAGGAAAAAAAAAAACAAACAAAAATATGATCTCCAAAACAGAAAGAAGGAAGAAAGGAAGATAAACAACATGAGCTGTCCTGTTTATCTGAAAGTGGTAAAAGCAGAGGCTCTCCTCCCTGAGGAATGAGAGACAGCGAGCAGGCCGAGTAATTTGCTCAATAAAGGACTGAAATACATTACTGCTCACAAAAAGCGAAGACAAAACTGAATCAAAATTTGTTTGTTGATCAGCCCCATCAGTAACACTTTACCCAAAATGAATTGTATTTCTGAAGCATATCCCTTCAGAAAGATTCCGAACATGACCATCATAAGTCAAGTCCACAGGCATTTCCCAGAGGTAACACGGAAGTTTAGTGATGGGTACAATGTCAGATATAGGATGTCCAAGGCAGGCATAAGATTCTCCAAAGGACAAAGGAATTGCCAAAGCAGAACAGAAGAATGATCTGGTTTTGTCCATATTGTCAATCTGCAGAACAAGCAATACTATGGAATAACAGAAGAAACCACACACAGAAAAATCACCTAATAATATGACAGTGGATGGTTGTCATGCTTCTTCAAGCACAAAATTTTATATTTCAGAATTTTTTTCCCCATGAATTTCAGGAAATATGTTCCCCTAGTTGTGGAACCAGCTGCTGCTTAGAAAATATGGTATAATTTTATAAGACTATAAGAACATGTAAGATTAAAATTATTATGGTTTGCATTTATTCAGATGAAGCTCTGAAGATGGAATTTTGAATTACCTTTAATATTGAGCAGTGCCTTAAAATTGTTACTATATAGTGACAGGAACAGGAAGAGCCAACAAGAAGTATTTACTTATTGAATGTCCCCTGAAGACAGAAGATGTTAAAAAGTAAAAAAAGACAACATTAAATTGAATTCAGACATTGTCTATTTACCATTGCTTGTGCAGTTGTATTCCAGACGCTAATGTTAGAATAGTACTATTTATTAAATAATAGACTTTTGGTTTTCCCTCAACAGTAATGCCTAAAAATAATGACATACCAAAAGGTCTTTTACAAAGAAATGTATTGAAATTCACAACTTTCACGTCAACTTTCAGTCTAAAAGCAATCACTGATGCATGGCTCAAAGGCTCAAATCAGTCTTTCATATTTTAAGTCACAGTTAATTGGACCTTACTTTTAAACAAGTGGCAAGATATCCATTCTGCTCACGGTATATAAGGGCATGAGGATTTAGTTCCCAGTGACATTTTTCTGCTATAAAGATATTGCAATACTAAACCTAATTACATTAAATGCAGGGGAAAATTCAGCTGTAAATGTTATAGCACAAATTGTACCTTGACATATACCTGTGGTGACCCTACAAAAGTCAAAGCACAGAGATTTCCCAGCAAAGTTTGGCCTTCTGAACAAAATGTCATATAAGTTGACATACAGCTATTTTCATCATAATTTGGAACATGAAATATGGGAAAAGCACTTTTCATTCTTTGCAGAGAACTTTGACATGTTCTAGTCCTTTTTGTTTCCAGTGATTCTCTTGAACACCTATTCAAAATCAGTTGGGCTTTTGCCCAATAATTAATATACTCGTGGACTATATTATAACAATATTGTAACAATTATTGTTATAATGTAACAATAATTAATAATAATAATTAATAATATATCAATTATTGTAATAATTGTAACTATACATTCATGGAGTGCATATCTCAGATCAAAATTGCGCTGTAAAGAAGAGTACCATGTCTTTGAAATCAATGGGACCCTTCCTGGTAAATTATTCTTCACCTAATGCATTCTATTATTTTATATAATTTTTTATTGGATTGAGAGATTAAAAGTAGAAAGAATGATACTTATCTATTCAGGTCTGAGTAAGAAGTGATTGAGAATATTGACTTATTTTTCTTCTTCTCCAGGTCCTTGTCAGCTGTAGAAAGATTTGAACCTCACACTACAAAAATAGTGCTTCTGCTGCTACTCTCAAAGCTAGAAAAGATATTCGGAAGTGAGCTGTGCCCTCATGCTTTCTTGAATTCTCAGCAAGATCACCATCACTAATTGACAAAACTCAACTTACTTGACAGATAGATGTAAGCTTTGATAGGCTATGTATCCATTCTGCTCCTGTCTACCTTCTGGTGTCCTTTCCAGACTTCAACAAGTTTCTCTGGTGCCTGCTCTACTTGGAGATACAGCGAAGGTGCCTAAACCTGAGAGACCATATCCTCCCAGGTCCTTCCAGTTCACGTGTGAAGGCAGAACAGGAAGCAAAGCTTGGTAAAGGGGCTGAGCCGTGCCACTGCCCAAGCTGCGCCTCTGGATTGCAACTGGCTTCTTGGCCCCACTGGTAATGGCAGCCTCTCAGCACATAGACCACCCCCAACTCCCATGTAAAAAATGTCTTGAACCCACCCCAGATTTTAGTGTGTTCTCTCCTCAGTGACCCCTAGAAAATAAATGCCATTGGTGATTTCTCTATTGTCTGCTAACTATTGTTTTATACCATCTGCTGCATCAACCTTTACCTGCAATTTCTGTATAAGACGGAAAAGAAAGCATCATGTAATAAGTATTTTTGTAAAGTACTTTTCTGTGCTACTGCTCTAATTTGTAGGATCTGACTGCGCAATCTGTTACTCATTTATAGAGTATTCATTTGGACCCAGCAGAGGAGCTTGTGTGAAGTAATGTTCATAAGGATGACTAACAATCAGGTTCACAGACTGTGAAACTCCTCTTGTATCGACGTTCCCAGAAGCAAACCCAGAAGGGTCTTGAACCACATGGAGCACAGAATTTCACACAGAAAAATGGCATCATACCCATAACCTCAGCTTGGGCTGAAGCGATTTGCTCAGCATCATAGCCTAAAGCGTGTTGAAGCAGCTGATAATACACTAGTATGGTAAATTCCATACAGGAGATGTTTAGTGTCCTTTAGCCTTCATAAAGGCACTGAAGTTAATCCTACTATATTAATAGCAGGAAAGACGGGAGAACTAGGTGAAATTCGGCAGGGACATGTACAGAAAAATTAGCAGAGGTCTGAGCTGAAGAGAGTCCCTACTGTTCCTCGCTTAAGCATTTATTACTTACATCTCAGACAGTGCTGTGAATCTTACCTTTAACCAATAATATTTGCCTGGAGACAAAGTGCTTCCAACCTGATGGCAGATATTATGAAATGAACAGCGAATCAGTGTCCCAGTAATTATTTGCTCATGGACTAGCTGTCTGGCTTTTCAGTAGCAGGCAATCACAGCATGGTACAGCTAAATGATTATATGCTAACGAATACAATAATCTAAGATTAGGCAAGAGATGGAGAAAAGTATTCAAGCAGGCTGAAAATCTGTTCAACTGAATGAACCATTTAACACCTCTGCTGACGAGTTGTTTTTCTGTTACCAGTTGTATGCCTGAAGGATATATTTGTCTGTTTTCCTATTTTAAGGATATGCTGTAGTGCTCATCTTAATATCTTTAAATGGCCTCATGCAAATATACATGAGTTTCAGATGATCAAGTTGTTATGAGAAAATAATAAAGGTATGGCATTTTTATATCACTGCCTGTGGATTTATGTACATAGTTCTATTTGACCTACAGGCAGAGAAGAATTAAAACAATATTTTTTTTACTTTGGTATTTAGAAATTATATGAGAACTGGGGATCTGACAGTCCCTCTCTTGGACTAGACATAGGCTACTGAACTGCATTTCATTTCTAACACATAACAGACCTAAATAATTCATACACCACACCACACCCCACCACACCCCACCCCACCCCCCAATGAATCATCAGGAATACTTAACAGGTAAAACCTTAAGATAGGAAAAGCAATTATTCTGATGTAACAATTTACTATGCTGATACAATCTATTGGGACCATCTTTTCTGCTACACTCTCAATTTTAAGCATTTAAAGATGGACTTTTTAAAACAAAGCTGGTAAGTCAGTCGGAACTTTGTTGGAAAAAATAAGTCAAATTAGATCTTTCATCAACACTATATATCTGCTCTATCTTTTAAAATCTGTTGATTAAGATATATATTGTAGTTCTTACTGAGAAGTTGTTCTCTTACTGAGAACGTTGTTCTTAATTCCTTTCAAATATTTAATTCTTTCCAAAGCTTGTTATTGTCATCCTATATTGTTCCTTCATTTTTGTCTCTCAAAATCTCTTAAATATCTTAGGGGCCATATAATTAGTCTGTTCCATGTTAACACCTGGCAAAATAACATGTGGCATATGGCCTAGTAGCTTATGAACACAAAAATGCATTTGGCACTGCATGAAATATTAATTTTAAATTCCTGTGTAAATTAGTGGCAAGGGGATGTGATTTTCCAGATCACATATACATCTCCAATAACAAACTGAAGTTTAAGGCCAATGAAGTATCTGGCATAGCAGAAAACCATCTTGATCACTCCGTCTGTATCTGCTGATAATTTCTCAAGAAGCTCACTAATATAGGTGACTTTTTCTATGTATACTTAAAAAAAAACAACAAAACAATAAGCTGGCATCATGTTAAAACGTGTTAGTGATAATCATTTTTCTCAACCAGTTTTCATTATTACATGATGCATGATACATTTGGTGTGTGAAATAACAGTGTCTAGCTAGTATGTGACCTAGTCTAACACAGCCACATTTAATCCCAAAGTTCCTATTAGTGAAGGGAAATGAAAACGAGAGGCATGTGTTCTTTCTGTCCCAACTGCTTTTCTAGGGACATTTGAAAGAACTTCATGCAGTCGTTGTTTCCCTTCTAAATTACTTCAGGTCACCCTTATTATGCAAATCATTAACATTACATGAACATTTGGTCCCAGGACAAATTCTTTTGTGTTTTAAAAAAAAACATGGCAAAATGATATTACACATTTTGTTTTCTTTTTACTTCTGAAATACTCACATTGAAAACACAGTTAATTCTTTGCTGAAGTTGAACAACTTCAATATGACTCAAGCAAGTACACATCATCCCTTTAACAAGCTAAAATATCACTGGCCTGTTTGTCAGCGATATGATGCTTCACCACCTTGTCTTTGTTTGTCACCTTTGAACAAAAGAACCCAACTTCTTATTTAGACACTAATTTGAATCTCCTGAGTTGGAAATGCTACTGCGTTCAAACCCCCCTTTCAAGATGGATTTTATAACCTATACTCACCTCTGCCAGGGTGATCACACAAGGTTTGGATGAAAGGCTGACCCAGGACTTGGGCTGCTTCTCATTTTCTGGGCTGGCTTTCAAATCCTCTGAAGAAGCTATCTCACCACAGGTAGGAGATGAGAAATCTGATGGGTTGTTACACACTGTCAATATTGATGGAAGGCTGGTAGAAAGCTATTGGGCACAGCAGGGCATAATGAGAAACTCACTCTCAGCTCGGTGATCTTTTCATGCAGGCCACAGAGCTGCTGCAACCTCGCAGGCAGGGTTTTGCTTTTCAGACTCTTTTTCTCTGGTTTTGAAACAGAAAAGCCAAGACACATGCCTTTTTTGTTTGTCTGTTTTTCCCCGAGTCATACAGTGGCGCATCATTACATGAAGAATACAGCATTAAAAAGGAAAGCATAAGAAGTTTCCTACCCCTGCAGTCCTTCCAGCTTCCACCCAATCATTTTTTCAGGCTTTTTCTTTTCAACATTCTCTGTAGTGTTATTTCCTGTTGTTTCCTCCTTTCCTACCTAGGTGTTAGTCCACTACAAAGATCTTGGTTTAACCTGACACTTTTGCTGTAATGTTCTGGTATTTACTTTGGGTTTTTGTCTTTTGTGTTTCTTTCCTGATTTAATGCTCAGCTTCACAAATTTTATTTCCCCCCTCAAATCTAGACTTTAGCTGAAGCTAAGACCACTGCAGTCCTCCCAGCCTACATATATTCTGCTATTTGCCCAGCAGGTCACCTTTTACTGTTAGCTTGAATACATCCACTAGGACTGTGTTAAAGACTCTGAATTTGTGCCACTCACCTGGCAGGAGATGACAGCCCTGTAGTCACAGGAGCTAATGTGTTAACTGGGAAAATGAAGAAAGTTCATGGTCAGCAGAGTAGAGACTGAGGTTGTCAAGTGAACACGACAAATTTGATAGTGAATTCTTTTAAATTGAGAAATTAATTTTTTCCTGGTTTGGCGGCAGATGCTTTACATTTCTTTTAACCAGATGTTATCCAGATGTTATCCGGATATTTCATTGAAAAAGATGTATTTCAAAGACCAACTGGGCATTTTCTCCCATCCACTGCCCTGGAAAAAAAGAATACTGTCAAGCCTCTCCATCTTCCTTGCTCTTAATTATATTTTGAGCTTCTGAAGAACATTTACTGAAATTCATTTTGCTAATGCTAATCAGTAGACATGCAGTTCCTTACTTCCTGCTGTGGCATGAAAATCCCATGCCAGGACCAGTCAATCTCATTTTAGCACCAACAAGTCCCAACACAGCATTGAAGTCAGGGTCATAGACTTGCTCAGGCTGTCTGGTCTGGTTGACAAACAATGTAGTCAGTGGTTCTCTGGAAGAAGTTTGCTCATTGCATAAGGCCTGGACTCAGACAAAATCTGTCCTTTTTACAGGTTTTTCCAGGGCTCTTTGACCACTCCCATAGTGCAAATCTTTATTATTAATTGCTCCAAGGCACATTTGGCTCCTTTTGTTATTTCTGCCTCATTAGCAGTCTTGTTTCTCTAGGCCTTTGAAGAAAACAATATAGTTCACATTCAGCCTGTTTTAAAGCAATACAACCATGGATAGCTGCTTAAGAAGCTTCCTAAAGCAGCTTTCAGGAGAGCTGGGAATATCAGCCTGAATTGTGGCTGATAGCAGGGGAGAAGAGAGAGAGTTTTCCTGGATTTATAACTGCTCCATTGAGGTTATTTTCACTTAAAAAAACCCCAACAAAACCAATCAACACTTATTGACATGAAACTGCTTTCATAATTATATGAAAAATAAAGAATACTGACTGACTTTGAATTAAGATGCAACTTCAAAGGCATAAGGAACTTTTTATGGTGTTGAAATGTCATTTTTCTTATGCTATAGGAGCTGTTGTCTCCTGCACTGCAGTAGACTGCCATTCTTCTACCCCCAAAGGTATACTAATCAATTCTTAAACAGTCTTGCTTCATCCATGTTTTAGATGTCTGAACTACTGAGTGATCTTTGTAGCAGGCACATCTGAAAAAATGGCATTCACAATACTTATGCATAATTTACAGTATAATTCTTTACACTTATCTACCACCTTTCAGCTCAGGATTCCAAAGCTCTTTGTAAATATTAACTAATTTATCCTTTCAATGCTGCTTGCAGATAGGGAATATGAGTATTCCTCAGGAGAGGCAGTGGTCAAAAAATTAAAAAAAAAGGTAACTTCCACCAAATCACTCCTGCTTTGTAACTCTGTTTTTTCATAGCCAAAATGAAGATAAAAGAATTAAGGAATTTACAAAAATGCTACCAAGATTCCTTATTTTAGCTTATAAGAAAAGCCTGAATGTCTTTAGTGCAAACATGGATAAACAAACAGAAATTTTTGAAGGCCGGAATTCTTGCATTCAGCTACAAGCCTAACGCATACTGAGACAATCTGCTCACTTTTGAGGGTCTTGACCAAAGACACAACAGTAAAATGGGGTGTATATCAATTACTCTCTGTCATGTGTTGTTTGCAGCAGGAATTTAAGGACCTTATTTTGTATTTTTATTTTTAAATATGAGTGCTTCAGCTTGCTCCTTGGCTCACTTTCTTTTGTCTTTTAAGACTGCTGCCTCTATTGAAAACAAAAGGTCTGACATTAAAACTCTCCATTTTTTGAGTTTCTGAGAGCATTTTGACATTTAATCTAATCTTGCTGCTCCTAGCTTCCTTTATTATGATAATGTATTGCACCACATTGAAGATGGTAAGAAAAAAATTACTTGGATGATGTCTTAACGTATTAAACTGAGGCCTGCTTTCACTGAAGTCCATAGCGACGCTCCCATTATTTGCTCAATGCTGATGTATTCTCAGCCACACACAAAGCAAAGAAAAGCCAGTCACACAGCACTGAATATATTAAAATGTTAGCAGTATTAGAAACTTGAATTCCTCAGTGTTACAGTGTTACAATTTGATATGTCATGCCTGGTTAAAATGGAGTTTCCTTGTCTATTTCTATGTCACCTTCCACTGACTTGAATATTTAGTAATGACTTTTCATTTTAAAATTGTCCTATTTTCACGCTTCTCTTTCGCAGAGCTGGTGAATAAAGGAGAATTTTTTAACTTGAATAATTCTCCCTCCAGCAATGCTGTATATCTGTAATAGCCCCAAAGGGCAATATTTATGCTAATGCAGATGCACCTTGGCTAAACTTGCTTCTAAACATTTGAGTTTTCAGTTCCAACTGAATCTTTGTCTCAAAGGTACAGTCACTTTTTTTAAACAAGTAAGTCAAATAACAGGGATTTACCTCTTGTTACCTCACAGGGAAACAAATTAAGAAAACTATTTCTAAGCTTCTTTAGACTTTTTACTACTTAGGATTCATGTTGCCTTGTACATTAACCAATGACAGCTTTTGTACTCATAATTTAAAATAATTCTGGCCTGTATTACAGAAGCTATGTTTAGCACTGAGTCTAGCTTCCTTGTAATGAAGGAAAGAAAGGAAAAAAAAGCCAGAAGCCTGAATTGTTTCTGGAGACAAACTTTCGTTTATTATTAGTGTGGAACAATTATAACAATTATTATAATATTGAAATTATTTAAGATTTTTGAACCATCAGAATGGTAATAAATACAACTCAAAATAAATCTAAATACGGGACAACTCAGTACTCTGGCATTAAATCTTATCAGTATTATATCTATTCTTCTTTAGAAGAATAAATTCTATTTGTACTTTATAGAGTTCTATTTACATTCATACATAATAATATCTGTTTTGTTAACAACAAACACTGCTTCTGTGAGGTAGATGATTTTGTTTTTCCTGACTTTTAGCATCTCACATAGTGGCAGGTCACCATTTGCAGTTTTCCCCAAGCACGTTACTTTTGATAGATTCTACTTTCCTCCAAAGTAGGCTACAAATCATATAATAAAAATGGTCATCTGTGGCCTTCACCTTGCTTTTCTTACAGTTATTTCAGTGAGTCATGCAACTCTGTTATTTTTGATATAGTACTTCACTGAACTCAAAGGGGATGACTTGCCACTCATGCAGGGATAGCAAGCTCCCTATACCAGCTCACTCCGTTGCAGATAATTATACAGCTTCAGACTGCAAAGAGATATATTATGGGCCTGGGACATAGAACAGAATAGACAGCAGTCTGGTTAATCTGCTATTGCTATCCAAATTGGCTGGTTTGAAGCTGACTCAGGTTTGTACTCATGAGATACACAGTTTAAACTGCAGAAGTCCCTGGCTTCTTATGACAAAAAGGGTCTCAAACCTGAAGTAACAGGATTCTTCATGTAGGTTGGACCCAGGGGGTAGATGTCTCTTTCCACCAGCTCTCTGGGGCTTTCCCGGCTCTCTGGGCTCTGCTGGAGCTCTTAACTGTTAATGGCTGTGCCTCGTAGAGACTTCCAGGTAGCTTTGCCAGGCTATGGTCCTATGTGTGTTAGAACTGGATCTAACCCCCACAACACAGCTTTGGTTTGGATCATGCAATGGCAAATGTCCTCTCTGTATGGGGTTTGTTCTGGCAATGTGCTTTTACTGTGCTTTTATGCTAATTAGGGAAAAAAAGAAAAGGTCTGATCTGGCATGAACTTAGAGAGGTACAGGCAGATAATACTTGATCTGGCAGGTAGCCTGACAATATGAAGTAAGCTTACTAATATTTTAAAATAAACTTGACTCAGCAAAGTAAGCATATACCACATCAGTGCCTTTTGTCCTATGCCTGACATGGCTGTGATTCTGCAACAGAATGGATATGTCATTATGGTGGATATAAAGGACAGCAAGGACCACATGCTCAGAAATACATCAGAAGCTCTAATTTTTTCCTAACTAATTTTCCCAAGTCTATCACTTATGTGTCTTTCTAGGGTGCAGAGTCAGAAGGTGTCTTTCCAGAGACTTTCATGGACACACGGTGGGATTGCTGAACTCAGTATGATTTCTTTGTCTCCTAGTTGTACCATATCAAGGTTTCCATTGTTTCCTTTTTCATTACTGCAGTACAATGAGTGAACATTATTTTTAAAGTCCTAACCTCCTCTAAAGTAAATTTTTTTTCCTGCAAGGACAGAACTTGTTACTAATACTACTGTTTCACATCGAATGAGACACACATACTTTATTATTTGCCGTCTTTATACTCAAATATTTTTAGACACCCTCCTAAATTATAATGCTGATAATTTTTAATACAGAATATTTGCACATACAGACAGATAAGAACACCCAGACATATGCATTCTTTCAATTTATTTAATCATAATGTGACTGTTGACTTTGTTGCCTGTTTACTTGGCTTTTAAAGATTTAAAGTCTATTCCAAGGTGCAGAGCTTTGCCAAAAGTAGTTGTAACTTTCACAACAGGAAGAATCTGCAACTGTGTTCAGAAACTTTCTCTGCAACTCTTTAATATTACAATCTCTTCCTGTGAACCTCAATGCAATCTCTATCCCACATCCTTTAACTAACATTGGATGAAGATGTTTTCAATTCAAAGTGTCTTGTAAGGTAGGTGTTAGGCACCTGACCTGAATTTTTCAGGTAATTAATGTTTAAAGTCACTTGCAAGGAGAGGGCTAATAAAGTCAAGGTGTGTACATTTATAAAACAAACAAGAAAAAGGAGTGTGCAAATTAATTGCTAGTCCTTTGAACCTTTGTGAATAGCTATTTTTATTGTGCCATCAAAATTTGTGGGGTTATCTTTTCCACATGCATGATTTTTGTTAGAGATGAAGAAGGAGAGTTGAGGAAGGGAGAGAATTACTGATGTGCTTGTCTTCCAATAATTCAAATCTCTCTGCTGATACAATGAAATTTCAACATGCTCTAAAAATGGTCTGCTATTAATATATTGTATAATGTATATATGAATCCGTCAGACTCTGGTCAGATTCTGGAATGAACAAGAAAGGAGTTTCTTTTCAGACTTTAATCAGGGACTCATTCTTTTCATGTTCATACCCAGCTACATTATATTCACAGAAACTTAGAGAAACAAAGCTGAAAGAGATCTCAGATGATCAGCTGTCCAGTGGCTGGCCCAAGGCAGGCTCTGTTTCATCTAGGTCAGTCCTGAACAGGTATTTTGTACAAGCTGTGGTGAAGACCTCCAACGACAAAGACTCCTAAACCTCCCCAGGCTATCTGTTCAGGTTGCTAGAATGAATCCAAGCGAATTTCAGACTAATCCAGATGTTGTGGAATTGGCTCTGGACTGAAATCTCCAAAGCCTTTCAGCATGGAATAACAACCAGCTGAATTGGGGCTCTTAAAGAACCTTCCCTCCTCTGCTCTCGGATGACATATGTGCAAGACTGAGAGACATTCATGTTCCAAGCAGTGAAAGCATTATCACTCTCCCCTACTTTTACAAATACAGACTCTCTTGCTTCTATCATAATGAGCATAACATCTCCCCTCTTCTATGTAATGATCTTCTCTTCAGATTCATCATGAATAGCTGAGGCAAGAAAATACAATTACATCCCCTAATCCCGTGTCAGGCTGCCAGGCCTTGCTTTGTACTTGAAAAACAGAATGAGTCATAAGGAAAAGCCACAGAGGATCCAACAGATATTTATTCATATTTGTCTGCATTTTGTATGAACTTTGAAAACTGGAACAAAGATGTTCCTCATTCAGCTACTGTCCTGTACATCATGAGCTGTGGCCACAAAGCTGCATGTGTCTCACCAACCAAGAGCTTCAGTTTCTTCCAAACCTCTACCGACATGGCTGTCTCCGGAACAGCTCAGCTAGCAAGCCTCCTTCAACAAAATATGATTAAAAAAAAGACATCTAAGACAAGCATACCCTGGCAATAAGGCCAACTGGAATGGAACAGCCTGTGTCCGTACTATTAGCTATCTTAATTTTCAGAGTAGAAACGTGTGCAGAGCATCTGGGAATGATCAGCAAACAGTATTCGCTAGTCATCCCAAGGGTATCTTTGGAAGATAATTGTGACCAGAGCTGTTCTGAAAATGTGGCAGCATAGCATATGGGTACAAATGCCTAGAGCGCTCCTGGAGAACACATAATTTACTCCAATAGTTATGAAAATTTTTACTTTGATTCATCTGAATCCCCATTTCTAAGACATACCTTATGGCTGCCCTAATCCAGAACTGGAACTGAGTTGTTAGGTTTGTTAAAACCTAATCTAGAAACTCGCATGGTTTCTTTGAGTTAGAGCTGACAGTCAGCATTTCTGATACACATAGAATCACAGAATAGTTAGGGTTGGAAAGGACCTTAAGATCATCTAGTCCCAAACCCCCTGCCCATGGCACCTCACACTAAACCATGTCACCCAAGGCTCTCTCCAACCTGGCCTTGAACACTGCCAGCAATGGAGCATTCACAGCTTCCCTGGGCAACACATTCCAGTGCTTCACCACCCTCACAGTAAAGAATTTCTTCCTCATAGCCAATCTAAACTTCCCCTGTTTAAGTTTGAGACTGTTACCTCTTGTCCTATCACTACAGTCCCACATGAAGAATCCCTCCCCAGCATCCCTATAGGCCCCCTTCAGATATTGGAAGGCTGCTATGAGGTCTCCACACAGCCTTCTCTTCTCCAGGCTGAACAACCTCAACTTTCTCACACTATCTTCATATGGGAGGTGCTCCACTCCCTGATCATCCTCGTGGCCCTCCTCTGCACTTATTCCAACAGTTCTATGTCCTTTTTATGTTGAGGACACCAGAACTGCACACAATACTCCAAGTGAGGTCTCCCAAGAGCAGAGTAGAGGGGCAGGATCACCTCCTTCGACCTGCTGGTCATCCTGCTTTTGATGCAGCCCAGGATACGGTTGACTTTCTGGGCTGCAAGCACACACTGCAGCTGGCTCATGTTCATTTCCTCATCAACCAACACCCCCGAGTCCTTCTCCATAGGGCTGCTCTGAATCTCTTCCCTGCCCAATCTGGAGCTGTGCCTGGGATTGCTCCCACTCAGCTGTAGGACCTTGCACTTGGCATGGTTAAACTTCATCAGGTTGGCATCAGCCCACCTCACAAGTGCGTCAAGGTCCCTCTGGATGGCATCCCTTCCCTCCAGTATATCAACCGAACCACACATCTTGATGTCATTGGGAAACTTTCTGAGGGCACACTCAATCCCACTGTCCATGTCACCGACAAAGATGTTGAAAAAGACTGTTCCCAACACTGATCCCTGAGGGACACCACTCCCTACTGGTCTCCAGCTGGACATTGAGCCATTGACCACAACTCTTTGCGTGCGGCCATCCAGCCCATTCTTTATCCACAGAGTGGTCCACCTATCAAATTGATGTCTCTCCAACTTAAGAGACAAGGATGTCGTGTGGGACAGTGTCAAATGTTTTGCACAAGTCCAGGTAGATAACATCAACTGCTCTACCCCCATCACCAGTTCTGTAAACCCATCATAGAAGGCCACCAGATTGGTAAGGCAGGATTTCCCCTCAGTGAAGCACATCAGTGCTGTGGGCCAGGAAAACCTGCAATCCCAAATCCTGTAGTCCAAGGATAAACTTTACCTCAGATTTGTGGACAGTTAAAATCTGGAGCTGTGGCTTGGGATTCTCTATTGGCCTGATTTATTAGGGAAGTGAGACAATTCAGCTTTAACATTTTTCTGTTGGGGGTCCTCTGCAGGTCATCAGAACACCACACAGCCCCAGTAATGGAGTGTACATCTCAGTTTTTCCCCCCTTTCTGAAGTACAATGTTCTTCCAGCTGGACATCCAGAGCCTATTGATACTTGTGCATATTGGCTATTCCCAGTGTTCCCATGGGAACTGACTATAAAGTCGATTCTTTTTTAAGTCAAGCTCTGGCTGAGGTAAAGTGGAGAGTAATTAATGACCTGAGCCAGGTACACCATCCCTTTCCCCTGCCTCTACACATTCAGCCATTTTAGTCAGTTATACCAGGAAAAGGGAATCTCCTCACATATAATGCACATAATAAACTGTAAATAGGTAAATAGCAAAGTTTAAGGTCAAGCAGGCCGGTGTGTCCACAATAACATCATCCTTTTATTACTCACTTTGATATCTGAGACCTTCCACTCCACAGAATTAAAAAAAAAAAAAAAAAAAAGGAAGATAGCATTTAAAGTATTAAAGTCCTTGGCTGAGGTTTTCAAAGGAATGTACCCTGAGGCAGGAGAAATCCAGGAGCTCTGTTCACTGTAAATAGTATTCCAATTAGGAAAGCTGTGAGCTTTTTGTTTCTTAGCTGCCTGAAGACATGGAAGAGTTTGGGAGGCTGTTTAAAAATCCCTATAATTCTATTTAAAGGCTTTTATATTTGCTCCTAAGGCAACACCTATGTAATATAGTTGTTTGCACTTATCTTGGGTAGCAAAAGCTGGTGAGAAAGCAATAAGAATTATTCAGAAAGTCCAACAGACCACCTGGCAGAGAGAAACTGCATGAAACCATCAGCAATGGCTGAACAGAAGGAAAAAGTGCTCTAGAAAGCCCCTGTGGTGTGCTGCCTCATCCTTCAGAAAAAGATTAATGCTGTTTCTCAGGAAAACCAAACTGCATAAGGATGAGAATAAGCAGCAACACACATCACGTTAGAGAGATTTTCCATTTAATAATCCTGTTGTTAAAAAAGAAAACATCCAATTCACATTGATTAAGAATTCTACAGATTGGCCTGTTTTTCCCTGTCTCAAAAGAATTTACATATATCTTTTGTGAGAGAAAGACTGGCATTCTAAGTGCTTCTAAAACCTTATAAGACTTCACTTCTGATTGGAGGCTTTGAGTGTTATTAAAATGCTATTAATTATTCATCAGTTGTCATTATTACTATTGCTGTTGTTTCAGTATATTACTGATTATCACCACACATTAATGGATATTATGGTTATAATGCATCATTATAACATAAGTATCAACAATAATAAATAGTAATAATAGGAACTAAATTAACCTTAACAAACATATATAATATGCTCCAAGTACGAAATAACAACCATTATTATCATCAACAAGAAAATGCTGTACGCGCCAGAGCAGTGAATCAGAGTTACAAGATTTCTAATGCGACAAGCTTCAAGCCACTTTTGAAAATAAAATTTTAAGCGTACAAAGCTCAAACGCAAATAATCTGACGTAGCGTATTGTAGCAGACAACACGCAGATGTCAGCCTACAAATTACTGTTAAGAAAGAATGAGTCTGTGCGCAATTATGGGACTGTTTTTTCTTTGGATCTCTTTTCAGAGTCAGAATTTTTTAAAACAAAGATCTGTTCTTCAAGATTGTTCTTGAAGCTTAAGTGTAAAATTTTGTTTATGATGAAATTACCTGCGCAAGGAAACTTTACATTTTTGATTATTTGCCTATTCCAAGGTTTCCTCAGGGAAATTACATTGATTTGTAGCTCATGAATAATTTTTAAAAAATAGTTAATAAAAATAATTGTGTACTGAAACATTTTTTGGTTACAAATGTCCACGCCTCTTGAGTAGTTTTTGTTTGAAAACAATCAGGCAGTTTGGTTAAATGAATCAAACCATCAAAGCCCTCAGAATTTGGGGAATACAAGATAATCTAGGTACAAAAAAAAATCTGATATGCAAAATTATGTTCAGACACAATCCCTTTGTGCCACAGCTTATTGTTGTCATCTGTGACTTACTAACCTTGGTGTGCCACTCTCTGATCTGGAACTCTGTGGCTTCATATTAAAAATGGTGTCCAGAAGTGGACATGGAATTCTGGCAGCTCTCATGGGATGAAAGTACTCTTCCATCAACATCTTCATTCTTGACATAACAACTGCTAAATATCAATTTGTTTAATCTTTTAAACTGTTACACTTCTGTATATGGTGGGCCATGCAGGAGTCCTCATAACGAATGTGTTCATCCTGATAACAGCTGCAGCCTTGATCTTGCTTCATTAAAGTGAGTGGCAGTTCTCCTGCTGATTATGCTACAAACAGATTTGGGCAATCAACAATCAAGAGAGAAACAAACGTCCACACTACTAAGATGTTCATGTTTTGATTTTCTACCAAGGGTCTATTTTTTGGCTGGCTTTACTTAAGAAAAACACTTAAACATATTTAACTATGGTATTTGGTCCCATTGATTTTTAATGGTATTCAATCATATAGGAATGATATTTGATCATTAGGAATGATGATAGTCTATAATAGGAATCATAAATGCAAAAACGAGTTGAGCAAGTAAAAATGAATAAATAGCTACACCTGTGTGAGTTAAAAGTAAACAGTTCTCTAGCCTACAGGTATGTCCTACCAGCACTATCAACACATCATTGCTTACCTAAGTGTGTGGGGTTTCCTATATCACTAAAGAACAAACAAAACTTTGCTGAGGCAAGAAATTTAAGAAAGAATAATTTTCATTAGATATAGCTCTCCTGCACAGCTGGATCAGCATCTGATATATTCAGATGCTGAATAGTATATAAATATAGTATTTTCTAAAACAAGACAATAACCTATTATTTTGTTGTATGAGAAAGATTTTCATTTATTAAAAGGGAAGTTCTTTAGGATGTTGAATTTAATATATGCTTTGGTAAATAATGGGACTGGGGGAAGTAGAGTGGTTACAGTTCTGAAAGTGTGCATATGCTGCAGTCATACCTACTATCTAAACTACCAGCTTTTCATGCATTAAAAATAAGGATGTAATCATAATTATTGCTGGTTATTTCAGTTTTAATGAGGAAAAAACATAATAATACATTAGAAGAAAGAAGGCTGGCAGGTGTATTAACAAATGTGTTTATAGAGATACAGATGCAATTTTGTTTTCAGCAGGAAGTTAGAAAAAGCAAAAATAAATTTAATAAATCCATAGTCAAGACCAAACATTCATAAGCAATATTCAAATATCTTAAAACATGTCCTTCATCTGTCTGAGAACATTAACAATAGCTACACTACAAAATACTGTATGGGGGGTGTTATGGCATTCTTAGTAACTATTAAATAGTCTATTTAAAAAGAAAATACCCTCTGCCAGAGAATTGAAAAGTGAAAGCAATCCTTCTCTGCCACATACTATGTGATTTTTCCTGTGCAACAAACAGTTTATACCTTCCCTAGAGGAAAGTGTCAGTGTATAGCCAGGGAATGTGATATTCCAGCTCTGTCACTTGATGGTACAAGAACGGCAGAAGACACCTATGTAAAGGCAGGGGGTTGGAACTAGATGATCTTAAGGTCTTTTCCAACCCTACTCATTCTATGATTCTATGATCTCCCAAGATAGACGAGTGAAGAAGACGCTTCATCACCAAAGAATGCAAGTACATTAAATTATTGGAAGCACAATCAGAAAAATTGTAGACATGCACTTAAATAGTTTGCTTCCGTCCTTTTTCTCATTAACAGGAATTAGATCGATTTCATCTCTGTAACTTCATTTGTTATGTTCAACAAAAGCAAAAGGACAAAGAAATTCACTTTTTATGTAAAAAGTCAGTTTTAAGACAGTTTTCCACTTTACATCCTACAGTGCTCAAATCTGGATGCATATAAAAAAATGTGAGTATGTAGATAAAACTTTTGTGTGAGTCAAAAAGATGTGTCATTTGAGGCTTTCTCAAATGCTTAATATACCTTTATGTGTATTTTTTTTCTCTTTATAATGGCTACTTAGGGAGTCAGGAATTTTTAAAAATCTAGTCAGAATTAATAAATTCCATAGAACCTTTCAAGAGCCATATTACAGAAAGAGTTTAATGAGTAAATAGTTTATTTTGCTAAAGAGAACCAAAGCATTCAGTGTCTGCCACTTGAAGACACCTTTGGTTACCTCAGCAATTTCTATGGCAGATATTAGCTATGACATTATAAAGAGAAGCCTTTCACTGAAAGCTGGCTTGGGAGAGCATTCTGTGACTTCAAGGAAAGACTTTTTTTACTTTTCTTTACTTTGGCTTTTTAAATCTAAGTTCTGAAAGCAACAAAACTTATGTGACTGCACTTGAGTATGTGTACTTGTCCACATATTCACACCTCCCAGCAGCCAGTCAAATCATATTTGACAGAGCAACAAAGCCATGAAAATAAGTTGTAAGTAAGAGTGATCTCACTGATTGTGGCTGCTAAAGGGGCTGATGTATGAATTCAACTTATTAAACACTAGAGAATCTGCACCAGTTTGGTGACCTAGGAAATGTTCTGCTCCCCAGATAGACTTCACCTGGAGTTTGCAATCAGACAGGGACATCTGTGGATTCCATTTCTGTTTTATTTTTATCTCTGCATTGGCTTGTCTCTCCCAGTGGCCACAACTAGCACTCCAGAGTTCTTGGCCATTCCTGGTTATCTGCTTTATCCACTACCCAGTATCAACAGCCCTACAGCCTTCCTCTCCCATCATTCAAGAACTCCAGCAGCTTCAGTCATACAGTTTGTCTCATGTATCCTTTCTGAACCAAGGCGGCAAATAGCAAGCATAGCAATTGCTTGGACCACTTTTGCAGTACACATATAGAATAAATACTCAATGCATACAAAAATATTTTATTACTATATAAGCTTATTACTAATGTATACAAAACCATTTGTTTTATATGTGCTTGAAGGCATTTGTAGCCACTGGCAATCAAAGACTTTTCAAGAAATGAATATGAAACACAGGGGAACGTGTGACATCTTGTGACATATGACACATTTCTGTTGAAACTGATGTTTTAAAATATTTATTGATATTTTTAAGAGCTGCAGTTCTTTTATTTGCATTGTCAAGACTAAGTCATAGTAGTGACCTGCAGAGCCTTACTACTGCATATTTCACTAGGCAGCAGCACATAATTCAGCATAAGAAAACAATAGTCTCTCCCCACCTTTCAGCAAAGAGGGAACAATTGGTAATGCTTCATACCATAAAAAACATCATTACTGTGGCAAAAAGACTGAGAAAGTTGGGGCTGTTCAGCCTGGAGAAGAGAAGGCTGCTGTGGAGACCTCCCAGCAGCCCTCCAGTATCTGAAGGGGGCCTATAGGGATGCTGGGGAGGGACTCTTCATGAGGGACTGTAGTGATAGGACAAGGGGTAACGGTCTCAAACGTAAACAGGGGAAGTTTAGATTGGATATGAGGAAGAAATTCTTTACTGTAAGGGTGGTGAAGCACTGGAATGTGCTGCCCAGGGAAGCTGTGAATGCTTCGTCTCTGGCGGTGTTCAAGGCCAGGTTGGAGAGAGACTTGGGTGGCATGGTTTAGTGTGAGATGTTCCTGCCCATGGCAGGGGAGCTGGAGCTAGATGATCTTAAGGTCATTTCCAACCCTAACTATTCTATGATTCTATGATTCTACTGTACTTTTATGATCTTTTTTGTCTGCTTTTCCCTGTTCTAGTCATGCTATCAATCCAAAATAAAGAGTTAATTGTATTGTGAATTACTACTGAAGACATGAAATCAAGAAAAGTTTCAAAACCATAATATATAAGGATATGGACATATTACTAGACCTCTGGAGGATGCCAAGGAACAGAAAGAATTCCTCATTGTGGCATTAATTTTTCTGCATACCAAACTGCATCTACTGAGTGAAAAAAAAAAAGGAACTCTAGGTATTTTATTTTTCAGATTAATATCCTTGCATCAGGCTCTGAAATTATCCACTCCATAGTTCATTGGGTGTGCCTACAGAATCTTTGCAGACTGTGAAGGAATAAAGCTTGGTTCCTAAGCCACACCTGGTATGGATATGTTCACATTCTTAGCGTTCAAAGCCAGCACCTCCTGCAGAAGGCTGACTTCAGCCAGGCTTTCTGTGGATCTAGAAGAAAACTGGCCTGTGTTAGGAAGGAACTAATTCCAGCCAGAGGAGAGAATGTGGATAGGGTGGTATAAGCACAGCACGGGTGACCAGAAAACTAAGCAGTTATGCAGCAAAACAGATATAAAAGTGAAACGACAAAGAAGAGGCATTTAGTGGATTTTTGCACCACGTGAGAATGTGAGATGCTCCCAAATTCCCCTTGTTCTTTGTTTAGATCAGTGACTTAATGTTTAGGCGTAAGTGTCTTCCTCAAAACAGGACATGCAGCAGCAGCAAACCCACATCTCAAAGATCAGACATCAGATTAATGGATATTGTGGGGTAACATTTTGTTTTGTTTTTTTTTTTTTTAATGCATAGCCCATGATTTGAGCACTTATCTCTTGAGGAGCTTCTAAATGATATGTCCCTTGCATAAAAAGGCATCCTGCCTAATCAGGTATAAGCATTTTTAAACAGAAAGACACAAGATGTAATACTCAGTGATGCAAAAGAACCTGCGTGGACTTTGCCCAAGGCTGTACCTTTGACCTAGATTTCTTGCCATTGGTTTTTAGAGAAATTATAATTTAATATTCATCAGCTCTTGCATGCTGAGTTGTTAGCTGGGGACAGTATCACCTATAAATAACTTGAAATAAATAAGCTCAACCAGATAGGAACAACTGTGGCCAAAATGGAAATGGGGCATATTTGAACTGAAGAAATAAATAAAACAAGGTATCTACCTAGTAGCTCTGCTGCAGAAATTGAATAGCTTGCAATGACTGATACCATGATAGACCTGAGCTGACAATTTTCTTGAAGGGATTGTATTAGTCTCTCTTAAATTATTCCAGACTAATAAGCACATTAATGTTGTGTTGCTCATTTTTCTATGTCTACAGGTTAACAGAAAAAGGAAAGAAAGAAGAAAATCATTAAAAGTTGAAGACAAAATAACCAAGTAGTTTCATTCAGCTGGAAGAATACTATCTCCTGTCCCTTTTTACTTTGGAAATTAATGTTTATAGTCAGTAATTTAAAAGGCAGCCTCCTTGGTATTTCATTGGCACCATACCTTTGTAGTTATGGGGTCAAAGAGGTAAACAGCTGTGGCAAATGAATCCAAGCAATGTAGCCTGGTAACTCATCATGGGGAAGAAATGGATTGTGGCAAGGCATCTGTAGAATTTCCCTAAGGCCATCATGATACTGTAGCTTAAAAATGACATATAGTTTTGCAGACTCCAAATGATTATTTAGATTAGGTTGACAGGAAGATCATTCTTTGTAAGAATGGGAACAATGAATGGTAACCAAAAAATATTGGTGCTTCAGCAGAAACGGACTTACTTAAATTGCATTTGGTCACCCCTCACAGAAAGGAGAGAAAACCTTTTAGCACTCTTAAAAGTGAGAGATGAACAGCACTGTCTAGAGCCAAGTGTTTCAGAGATGGAGTCAATGTGTGAAACATCCCTCATGAGCTAAGCTGGTCATTCCTGATTCCCAAACCACATCATGCCTACTGCTGTGGGGCTGAGCAGGCTGCCAGTCCTGCTGTTCCTTTGTGCTCAGAAAGATGATGGGTTTATGATGCAAATGAAGGTCGACTGAAAACCACTGCACCGATCTTGCTCTTGACCACCTGCACCTCCTCTGAGACCTGGGATCTCCTTGATGGAAAATGTATTCCTTTTTTCTATGGCTGCTCTTGGTGACTATGACAAGGCACCTGCTTCTCTGCAGAGGTCTCCTGCATAAATCAGTATAGCCTAAGGAGATTAAAGAAGTCAGAGACAGAGGATTGAGCGCCTATTTCCACCAAGGCCCTAGCATACCTGAAGTATAGCTACAGCAGAGTTACTCAGCTTGTTCAGTCCAAGTGTTCTTTTTCTTTCACAAAAATAAATCTCCATGGGATTGGAGGGCTGGACTTGGTCCTCAGCAGAGAACCCAAACAGTGATGCAGATTGAACAGTGCAATCTAGCATTTTGCCCTTGCTGTAGTTTAGCACATTCACACCACAGAAACACAGTATTTCCAGTTTTGACAGGAGTGCTTTACTGTATCTGCACTCAGCATTGCCATCAGCAGGAGCCACAGGCCTGTGCTGCCTGGAAAGTATGTACAGTGCAACGCTCAGTACTGCCAGGGGATGCAGCAGGACCTTTGTCAGATGTCACAAGGAGAACTGATTTCAATGTAGATTTGTGGTTACAGCCACCTATATACCTTGCAAAGGGCTTTTGGCTCTGACCCTTCAATATATGGAGGGTCTTTACAACAGGACAATCTTGGATAATACCCCTACAACATACATCCATACAACTGTGATCAGCCTTTGATTCTAAGCTCTATTATTAGTATAAATGATAGCTGAAATGTAGTAAATTTTATCTTTAAGAGAGCAGACTACTGGATTACATAATTTTCTAAAAACAATAAATGTCCCTGATGAATTTATATTAACTTTCTTATTGACAACTATAGCTTTTTTGCTACTTACCAGATGTTGCCTTTCAGTAAGCAATCTCCTAACAGACTGAAGAAAAGTTACTGTTGAACTTCATCTGAAAAATAAACATTGGAAGTAGAAAAAATATCTTCTGCGTACGCAGAAAATGGGTGAAGAAAAATAATGGTACTGTCTTTAGCTGATAGCTTTAAAGTCAGAAGGAATATTTTGCCTAAATTACAATGGTATGCAGCCCTGAGAACACACAGGAGGCAAGCGCTAAATGGAGCAACATGTATAAGGCTTTTAAAATGCATTTGTAAGACTGGGACTACGTGGGAGGAGGAGAAAACATTAACAGAGTTTCAGCAGTGGAAGGAACTGCTGATAATTATCTTGCAGTCATCCAAACTCATATGTAAATATTCAGTAATGAGCTTATAGATCCTCAGCTTAGAACACTGCTCAGTGTCCAAAACTGAGTATGAGAGAGATCCAGTTCAGTTACTCCACTGTAACCTGATCCAGCTCTATTTAAGTAACTAGATTTATCTGAAGATGTACCATCAAAATCCTGAAATGTTTATTGTGGTTGTAGGGTCGCTGTTTTCTTAATGAACATAATAAGCACTAGAAGCAAATGGAAGTGCAGGAGTCTCCATCTTGACTGACAACTTGGATCTGCTTCTGGTATCTAAAAATGAACAAGGACTTCTGCACTACAGTAACTGGATGAAACTGCAGGGGCTCATAATGCAAGAGTAAGCCTAGTTTGTTGCCTTACTGTCCTCAGATTTTTATGTCACTGAATATTTAGCAGTAATGTAAAGAAAGAGGCATTCCTTTTTCCTATACAACACATATTAAATTAGTTAGTATATAAGTTCAAAAATTACCTCAAATTAATCTTTCTTTTTCATTTGAATGAAGAACCTTTCTCTAGAGTCAAACATAAATCTTACCGCTAAATGCCCTTCCTGTGCTAGTGATTGTTAGGAACATGTCAGGATGGAATTAGTTATCCCCATAAAGAATCACATATTTTAATACTTTTAGGTTGACACTAATATTTGGTTTAGATGCCAGAATCAAAGGAAGAGTTTTCCTCCTCTGGCAGGGCCAAAAGTCTGGCAGTCTGCCATTAGCTTGGGGGTAGAGCAGGTCAGGTATGCACTGATGAAACAGACTTTGGTGTTTCAAATTGTACTCTGCTGAACACGGCATATTTCATTGAAAATACCTCCTATTTTAATTTTCATTGTGTTTGAGATTAGTTCCAAGGGACACTCACTTGTGTTTTTGACAGGTCCATCCCAAGGCAGGCTTTTGCAGCTGGCTGCTGAACAGGAGCAGAGAAGCTTATTTTACCAGCCTCCAAGTTCTGATAGCTTATGGTTTACTGTCAGGCTGCTTTATTTTTTGGCTTTTATAGCGAGTTATTTTCAGTTAAGACCCAAACCACATATGCATATGGTAATGTAATGAGCTGGAAGTGCTTATTGACTTCTTTAGCTCACCTTTTACCAACTGAACTGAAGCCCTAATTAAACAGGGGTCACTGTGAGGTGTATGGAGGACAGCACAAACAGCTAAAATTCTCCAGGTGACAAGAAAAACAGAGATGGAAAATAAAATGAAAGAAGATGACAAAGGGAAATAAAACAATCAGAAAGGAAGAATAAGACATTTTTTAAATTGTTAAGCAGTAATATAGTGATTGACAGTAAAACAAATATTATTCTATAATTGGGGAGTGATGCACTGAAAGCAGAAACAGGTAGCTTTTGGGTGTGTTTTCACTTGGCTGACTACCTTCTGGCAGATTTAATGTAAACCCACAATTTTGCATTCCTTTATATGATTTGCAGTGTTTAAATCTCTATAGTAGCTTCTGAGTATAGTTGCTAGGCATGGACATGTTTGCAAATTCTGATTTATGCTGCAGTGGTACTCCAGGAGGAAGAAGGTATCCAAAGCTAAGTCCTCATACCACAAAGAGTTAATAATGACTTTATTTCTTTCATTCTATTCACCAAAAAAAATGTTAAAAAAGTCAAGCCCTGCAGGCAGTGGAACCTTCATGATCTGAACACATACAGTGCTGCCTTGTGCAGGACAAGGGCAGCTTGAAACTGGCACTGAGAAGGCACAAACTACCCCTATTCATCTGAAACCCAGCTCTGCTAGGATAAATGCTAACATTGTTAACCATTTCAACACCAAGTGGAGACATTATCAGAAAAAGCAGGCTAACCTGCATGCTCTCCATGCTCTGCTTATCAGAATGGACTTAACCATTCAATGGTCCCATGTTTGGGGAAAAAGTCAAGTATATTTTCCTGCTGTTTCAGGCCTCCATTACCAAGGTACTGGCTTCAAACCCAGCAACAGTGTGGAGGTCTGTACTAAGAATTAAGGATTCAGTGTACTGTTTAATCTGCTTAAACCCTGGGAAGCTAAAAAACAGTTACAATTACAGAATTCTATCACAAAAGATAGAAGCCAAGCTCAGCTTTCCTTCCATTTTTTCCTCTTCTATTGTCAAAAGCCAAAGGCAACTCATCCTCCATATGAAACAAGGATATCTGAAGGTGGAATTAACAGTTTAAGAGATTTGCTACCACTTAAAGCTTTTTTAAAACTGCTATGCAGACCTCTCAGAACTAGCTCCAGCTTTTGACAGACTTTTCACCAAATTGTCATCAACTACCAGGAGGCTGAATGCAGGTGTACTGCATTTCCTATGAGAGATCCCTGTCCTTTCAACTTGCAGATGCAGCTTCAAACAGGGGCATCCACATACAGGCATATCTTACACCATAGATAGGTCAACAACTGATGTTAACCACATACGAGCCTTAATCTAAGCTCACAACTGGCATCTGCTAAATGAAGCTCTGAATTGAAAGAGTTTACTCAGAGCACACAAAGGCATCTAACAGTTTGCAAGAGAATCCTATATAGATGAAAATAGAGACTCAGTAGAGAATTACTATATGAAATACAGATACCTGTGTCAGAGTTATCTGATGTAGGAACCTCCTGTATTTTGGCAGGGGGTCAGTGCTGCTGTCTGCTGCCAAAGCTTCATGGTTTGCATGCACGTAAGCCAGTTTTAAGTCAGTAATTCACACTATAGTGCTGATACTCTGGGCACAGGTCTCATACAGATTGATGAGATTTCTTCTTAGTACTGCCAGCTTAGAGAAAGAAAGACTGCAGCTTCCTTGCTTGTAAATACTTTCCACAGGGAGAAGGATTGCTCAAGTTTTCCAGTGGATAGGTTGTGCAAAATGAATGAGACTTACTTACAAACTCAATTTAAAAGAATTGATCATCAGAAAAACAAAAGACGATTTTCTTTGCTCAGGGGACAGTTAGTAAATGGAACAAGACATTGAAAGGGCTGATAAGAACAACCAGCAGAAATTGGTTCAAAATAGAGGAAGGAAAGAATTTAGAAGAAAAAATATTAAGTATAACTGCTGTCTGCAGTTACAGATAGGATACTTTCTTAAGCTTTTGTATTCCCTATACAACACTAAAAATGGTAAATAGATTTTTCTTCTAGCACACATATATTTTAAATCAAATTGGAAATGCATCTTAGGGAAGAATTTAGTTCTCTGGTATAATAACTAACAGGCTAAAATGTATTTCTTCACTTAAATAGTTGCATTGTCTTCAAAGATGATTATCACATGCATATCCAGCTGCTATTAGGTCATTTCATTCAAGACTCTATGTATTCTGGAGTCCCTTGTGACAGTTATCAAATTCAAAAACAAGCTATTGTTGAACTGCTGCATCTCCTACCTCTTTAAAAAAAATTAAGCTGGCAAGACTATAATTATTTTATATATATATATATATAGTTATCACTTTACATTACCATCCCAGCCTCCAAATCATATTCAAATCTAATCTCTTCAAGGTCAAGTTAGTCATGACCATGTCTCTAATGTGCTTTTGACTTCTTTTCTCAGAGAACAGTGGACTATATTCAGTGTGAATATAAATGAAGACACTTGATGCAAGTTAAAAATGGAGTTTCTCTAACTAAACAAAAAAGTGTGGGTTTCTTTTTTTTTTAATATAGTCTCAGGAAAAAAAACAACAAACACAACTTTGCAATCACAGAAGAATAAAGGCTAAAAAAACCCCAAAAAAGCCACAAAGCAAAATAAAAGCTTTCCCTATAGCTGTAAGTTAATAATGCTGCCTCTAGCACTTTTATTAAATACCCTAAAGTGATAGTTCTGTAACTCTGACAGGCCAGATTACTAGTTGAAGAAAAATCACACAAACATTTTAGTCAGGATAGTAACATCTTCTGCTTCTCAGTAATATCTTCTACTTTTCAGTAATAAGAAGCTGTGATGCAAAACTAAAGCTACAGTGCACAAGGACAAATCTATGGCCTTGTCCTTGAAAGCTTCAGGCATATGGATCCTGGCCCTCCACGTAACACAACATAGGGAATGTGTCACCAGTATGAGACCCAGCACTGGCTCTTAGTGCTGTCACAGGTCACATTGAAAATGCCGGGGAGTCTTTGTCCCAACTTACACTGCCTGAAAACCAAAAACTGAACCTACCAAATTGTATTACAAGGAAAGCAAGCAGCCTGGATTTCAGGTGTTAAACGCAGTACACGGTTAAACACAGCTCTTCTCCCAGTTGTTTGATAAACAGTGTTGAAGAGATGCCCCGGTGTTGTGGTGCCTCTGTCTTTTTTCATTGTTTCTTATTCACTACAAAACATACCTAGCTTTTGAAAATTTGACATTTGCTAAGCATAGGTGTTAAATGAGTCCATCAAATACAAAACAGTAGTGAAAAAAACACAGGTTCCTGAAGCATGAGACAGTGCATGTAGGATACCATTAGATTTAGTGATTCACATCATCTGCTCACATTGACTTTGGCTGAGCTTTTAAGGGGAAAACAATGTTTGGAAAGAAGAACAGGAAAAGAGCCATTATCACAGAAAATGCCTGATACAAATCCTAATCACATTTCTCAGTGCTATGAAGAAAATGGACCTTACTTGCCTGAAAAACAGTAATTCTCAGAATGAAGACATATGAAGTCAGGACTCAGAGTTTCAATGTTAACTCACATTTCATGGAATCTAGCTTGTCTCTAAATGCCATGAGCACAACGTGACAATCTCACCAGGTAGCTTAACATCATACAATTTCTTATGAGGAGATGTAGGACAACATGTTTGAAAACCCCTACATTATCTTTAAAAGCCATCTCCAGAGCTGCTGGAGCGGCAGCTGTGGAAGCTTACACATCTGGGTCCCAAAGACAGAACAGGAGCTGAGCAAGTCACTGAGGTCATCTAAAGGCAGGAGTTATTCAAGGTTGGATACAGGAATTTTATCTTGGAAAGAGTAAAATAAGAGATTTCTTCTAACTGAGCAATGTTTTTCAGTAATTTGCCATCTGGACTTTGGCCTCCACAAAGATCGTGGCCATGAAGCCTGATCTCATTGAAGAAACTGGAAATCATACTAGAGTTTTATGTGTTTTAATTTCTTAATGGGACCTGGGCTGGGATGATAAGTGTTAATGTATTAAAGGTTCACATACCTGAGAGATATAAGTCTATCCTGTCTCACAATTTTCAGTTCCACCACTCTTCTGTTGATCGCCATGTTCTACATGTTTCTCTGTTTTCCATAAAAGAATTAAATCTTTGCCACAAACATTTCCAGATCTTCATTCATCAGTCTATTAAATGCCACCTTGTTAAATGACAAATGTCTTAGAGAACTGGATTCTAAACAGATAGAAATTGCTTTTAAGAATATTAAAGAAAATAAGAAAAGCAAACACCAGGAAAATTTCAAGAGTTCAGAGGATCAGTACCAAAAGTAGGAAAAGCAATGCAGTACTCTATATTTAACTCTATCTTTGTCATGACACACCTGTGTCAGAATGACTGCAACAATGCAAACCTGCTAATGTAGGATTAGTTTAAGCAATTTAGAGAACAAATTAAAATAAAGGTTGTCTCACATGACCAATTGCTAAGGAGGTCCAAGGCAGCGGGGAGAACTAGCTGTGAAAAATGCCCTTTCAGCAGCAAAAAAGGCAAAGTTACACAGGGTACAAAGAAGCTGCACTGAACACAAAGCTGGAGAAGGCTGCACCACACAAGCAGGAGGATGCATTTCTAAACACAGCATTATTGATCTTTGAAGTCTACCTTCTCCAATAACTTCTTAATTCCCTTTTTGCTATTTGATTTTTATTTTTTTTTTAACCCCATACCCATACTGTGGAAATATTTCAATAGAGAAGTAAACTGCACTGCTCGGGGACACACAGCATTTAACCTAGGAAAGAGCAGCAGTCCGTAGCAGAGCTTACACACACCCAGTGCAGACTGGAAAGCTGGAAGCACCTAACATCCCAGGCAGTGATCATTTAATGTTCCCATGTAATTTCTCTATTTTCTTTCTTTTTATACATATATATATATAAAAGTTTTAAGACAAAGAAGTGCTCCCTCCTATTCTTCTGTTCTTCTCCCAGCTCCTTGAGCCCCTGCTCAGTGCTGTGACTGGAAAGGCACCTGAGAGAAACAATTCAGCAAGGAACAAAAGGAGAGGTTTTATTCCCATTCTTTATAAATACTGGTAAACAAAAACAAAAGTACAAATCAAAATGCAGAGATGGGAATAAATACTTGAGGAGACACAGATACCACTGTGAGGAAATTTTATCTTTTCTCTTTAATCCCTTTCATAGTTTATTAAATGTAATCAAATATGAAGTCAATGAAGGGTTTATAAAGAAGGAACAGTTCCCCCATCTTCAGAAGTGACTAACCATGTTACAAAAGGATTTTAAAAAACTCAGGCAATTTAACAAGTCTTAAACAGAAACAAATATTTAAATTTAGGCCTGTGCTTAAAGCAGATTGCTTTGCTAGGGCCCAATGTCTGATTCAAAAGTCAGAAAAAGAACTCAAGTGCATATATGTTTGGATTAATATTCAGATTAATTCATTTCAACAGCTTTTCAGTTGAAATTGCTATATGTGAAAATGGTCAAGAAAAAGAAATACCACTTGCCCAAGTAGATACAAAGATTAAACATAAGTCCAGAATCTACAAATAGTAATTTAAAAAGACTCCTTTCCAGAAGTTACAGCAAGTTCTTCCACATATATTTAGAGGCAGGTATCAGGATGCAAGACCACATCAGTTATGATCACTGCTAATTTCAGAGGACAAATGCATGTGATTTTACTTCTGCCCATATTATTGCAATTTTATTATTTATTTAATCTTATTAAAATAAGCTAATTATAACAAATCCAGTTCCTTAGCATGTGCCCACACTTCATCCTGGTGCCCAGTGTAAATATAAGCCAACTTGCCTGCCAAGAACAGACTGTCTACTTCAGCCAAGAAGAGGAGCAAATAAGCTCTGCTGGTACAGATAGGCACTTTCCAGTCTCCAGCCCAGCTTGCCTATAACAACTTTAGACTTCACTGTATCACACTGTTGCTGGCAGCGTTGACATACCCTCATCTTAACAACCCTGTGGACAACAAGAAGCCATCCGCAAAACACACTGTAGTTCTCAAAACCAGCTTCAGAGCGGTGGCCTGCTCATGAATAGCAGCCTCTGTGAGAGCAGCGTGATTTATAATCGGTATACAGAGCCCCTGTGATTAATATTCATGCTACATCCCAGCATAAATAGGAGATGCCAGTCTGATGGAAACCCTTCCATTGACTGCAGTGGCTCTGGGTCAAACCCCAAGCGTCCAAGTTTGTTTATACCTTTTAAAAAAGAAGGAATTCACTCTCCACATGTTTCAGTCTCTCACATTTATTGTCAGCAAACCTCTGCCAAAAGAATGCTTTTCTCTGCAACGGGACTCTTGCTGAAGCCAGTAGGAGCTATACATACAGAGACCGAGGGCATAATCTCAATGTTAAACCAATAACAAATTGGAAAGAAACTTGATTTTGAAACCACACAAGACAGAACTTAAGTGAGAAAGTGATCCTTCTTCAAAAGAAGTACAAAACAGCTCAGGTTTTGTATACCTGCAGGTTAAGAAGGAAATTTTCAGCGAGGCACATTGAAACTTCATAATATACATTTAAAAAAATCACTCATGTAAATCTAATACCATTATAACCATCTTCCTTAAACACTGCAATTATAACTTCCTAAGGATAAGTACACAGAGGAAATTTAATATGGCCATTTAAATTACTGTATGCAAAGCAAAGATTTTTCTTTTTTTACTTTTTAAAAGAATTTAATACTACTTATAGGTGTCCTTATTAAATGCAGATTGACAATGAAGTTAAAGAATAAAACCTCATTTATTTTTATGCTACTTTATAAATTTTCTGAAGTCCAAGTCCTCTCACAATAGTGTACAGTAATTGGATTAAAACTACCTTCAAATAATTTCCACCACATCTTTTACATAAAACATCTTGCGAACCCCACAATGTCTATATAATCATTTTACAGTGATTATCAAAAAAATACCATGGAATTAAATAAAAAGTGGATTGACATGGATTCTCCTTCCCAGACAATAAAATCCTAGCACCATACAAAATATCATGATTTAAAACTGAGTGCTGGCTTCCCTCCTCTCTCTTTCTTTCACTTTAATAACAAAACAAATCATTTTCCAAAGCACGACTGTTAATAAGCAGATTGGTGTCTAAAGTAGTTTTCAGTAATCATTTTGTTTCAAGAAGAAAAATATGAAGTAAAAAAAAAATAGGAACAAAAAGAAGAAAACAGAAAAAGATACAGGAAATAAAGTTCTAGTGTCAATTAACAGTGAGTCCCCACAGAGGCAAAAGTGGACATTTCGCGACGGATGGTACTGAAAGGGGAGAGTTCCAGTTCTGTGGTGTACTCATTGTCATTGTCATCACTTGTCACTGTTGAAGACTTCTGGATGCATTCATCACAGCAGCAACAGCAACACTCCATAAAGGCCCTGCTGAAAGGTTTACAGAGGCAGAAAAGGAGAACTGGGGTAACACAGGATTTAAAGAACAAAAGGAACTGACTAATGAGATGGAGGAGGTCCATAGTCTGCCGAGAGACCCCTGTGGACATGTAGGCAGTCACGATGTTGCAAATGTTTTCAGGAATGATGCAAAACCCATATAAAATGGTCAAAGCCACCACTGTGCAGTTCATCTGACTTTCCAGCTGAATTTGTCGCTTGTTCCCCCTTGTGCAAGCCTTTTCCGCCCTCCTGATTTTCCTCGCAGTTACCAGGGAGCAGGTAATAGTGAAAAGGGTAGGCAAACAAAAAGTAGCAGCCAAAGTACCACCAGAGTCTTGCCCCATCATAAGTGAGAGCGAGCACATAGATGGTGTCGGGCAGTGCGGTGGAAATCTTGACTACGCAGCGCTCCCCAGGGGGGCTGCCGCTGTACTCGGGGTCCTCCTTGGCCAGCTGGCGCAGCACCACCTCTGGCAGCGCCAACAGCAGTGCACCCACCCAGATGACCGCCAGCTTGGCTGTCGTGGACGTGCAGTTTTCGATCATCTCATAATACATCTGCACATTGGTGGCAGCACGGAATCGGTCAATGCAGAGGGCACACAGCGTGAAGGTGGTGACTCCCAGAGAGGCTACCTGGGAAGAAGAAAAGGGGATACATGTTAATACAGATGCTGTCACAGAATGGTTTGGGCTGGAAGGGACCTTAAAGATTATCTAGTTCTAACCCCCCTGCAATGGGCAGGGACACCTTCCGCTAGACCAGATTGCTCAAAGCCGTGTCCAGCCTGGTCTTGTCTGGGAAAAATAAACAAAACAATAAAAAAGGAAAAAAGGGAAAAAAAAAAAAAAAAAAAGGACAGCTATAAGGGTACAGTTCATTATTCAGTGGAGTGGGAAAAATTCCTTCATCTCCTTCAAAGTCCCCTGGCCCCCTGTTGATGGCCGTCATCTTAGAGATGGAAGATGAAGGCCTGAACTCATTCAGGCTGAAGAGGGATTTAATGTATTATACATTGGGTGAAGGCTTTTACCATTGAGCTGTTCTCTGGAACAGGGGACTATGTTCTTTCATAGTTCAAGAGAGCTCAGTTTGTACTCTGAAACATTAGTCAAGTTTAGCCCCTTGACTGACAAAGGCAAAAGAAAACCTAGTTTAGGGGCATTAGTGTAGGACACAGTTAAGCACAATGGTGCCGAGCACCACCAAAAGAAGCATCATGGATGGAACTTAGCTTCCAGTGTTTGCTGAACTATCCAGCACGCACCCCAAAAGAATACACCCTTCTGGTTTTCTGCCTGCACATATTTATTTCAGCTTGGTGACACCCTCTCCTGGAGGTCCATGCAAGAATCTGTGCAACACCAAGTGAAAAAAAAATTAAGGAATGGACCAATAGGTAAAACTAAACCCCTTCCTCCCCCCATTTTTCTAAGGGGTGTTTTTCAGAAAGATCAGTTCCACCACAGGGATTGGAATTTCAGTCAAAAGGGCAGAGATGGGAGAGTTTTCCTTCAGAAGTATGGGCTTAGGCCCCCATCACATGCTCATTAAGCATGCAGGGGATCATAACACCGAAACATTCCATATCTACAAAATTTAGGAACCCTGTGGATTAGGTATCTTCTGAATGGAGTAGGATCCAAAAGCTGGTTTTGTGGACTTAGGCTTTTAAGTGAAATTCTGATGGGATGTAGGTACATAAATTCATCGTGTACTGAGAGTTCAGAGACTGTATCCAAAATCTTCAGACTCCCAGAGGCTGTGCAAAACCAACCTTCACTATAATACTTAGGCTTAGAAATCTATCTTCAACATTTCCTTTAGAAATAAATCACAGGAAAATCTAGGTTTAATTTCATAGAAAACATCCTGTGGGATGACATTCTGCAAGCCAGCAGAAATGACAGAAGTTTTGTTGTTTAAACAATAATGTTGTTTAAATGGATTGGGCAGAGCTCTCAATTATATACTGTTCAGGAGCAAGTACACAGAAATGCATATGTTCTCTAGCTCTAATAACCATCATTTTATGCATGAATACAAATGTTGTACTGTCATGAAACATAATTTCTTATCATTTGTCCTGTTTATAATTGAATTTCCTGAAAAGAAATTTGCAAGAAGACTATCTGCATTTTGGCCTAATCTTATTTCCAATAAATTGAGCTTCAGTTCAAATTCAAAGCAGAACTCCCATTAACTTCAATTCAAGAAAGATTTGGTGCCTCGTTGCATTTTAATTAATTTATTTTCTTGGGTTTGCAAGCTTGTGTTGTGCTGAAAATGTGTTGATGCAAAAGAAAATAAATAATACTCCTGATAAATGTAAAGAATGATTACTTTTATCATGACTAAAAAATGTCTGTGCAATTAACTGGGAAATCTAGGATATTAGGCAACTTGCTATAATTTGGCTAACCCAAATTTGATGTGCAATGATGTATTAAAAAATTGCATAGGTAAATTTAAAAAAAATAAAATATTTCCCCATTTCCACCATAATTTGAAGCATTCCTGTTCACACATCTCATGTGGAAAGTTCTGCAATTATGCACAATTATACAAATGTATCATTAATTTCAGCCTTCACTATTTAATGGCCATATTAGACTGCTAAAATTGAATATCACTGAAAAATATTAGGCTCTTGGGATTAGAACTGCCAGACACTGGCTTAGCGGAAGAATTCTTTGAAGCAGCTTCCTAAAAGATGGAATGAGTAAGATGCAGTCTTGAACTAACTAACTTGCAGGAATATTTAATGATGACAAAGCAGTGTGGTAAACATTTTTAATAGACAAACCCATCCATTTAGGAACTTACACTCTCTGACAAAATTCAAAGAAAGCTTGGTAAATACAGTAAAAAAAATAAAAACCATTAAAGAAAAACTACAGTTACAGGGAAATCTTAATGAAGTGATAAACTTAGCTAATGAAGATAATTTTCATGTATCGCTGCTGAGTCAGATTTTTAAATTAAAGACTATTGACTTCATTGCAAAACATTTAAATGTGTGTGCAGCCTTCAAACTCTTTAGAGTGACAGCAAAACCTTTAGCCAGAACACCCAACATGAATAACGGAAGGGTCACCTCTCCACAACTGTGGGAGACAGGGAAGTAACAGAGATTCAGGAATGAACAGAGACTGAAATAAAAGCCATCAGAACAGATGAAAATTTGAGGTTTTTCTCTCTCAGCTCCTATGTATCTCTCCCCCACCCCCAATGCACATGCTTTTGTTGTTTTAGCATTTCATTGCAAACAGGCTGTTACACGGTGGCTAAGACATCAAAACTCTGCAGCTGTTAAGGCTGGACTAATGAAAGAAGACATGTCTACCATGAACAAACATAACCTACGGGGTTCCTGTCACATTAATTGACCAACAACGTGGAGGTTTAAGACAGTGAAATAGAGCAAGAAGAAATAACTAAGAACAGTGGAAGTGGGCTTTGAAAACTCTCCTGCAGATTTACTGATGAAACAAACTAAACAAAGCTAGTGTTTCTCTGGAATAGGCAAAGATTTCCTGTTTTCTGTAGATTAAGGGGGCTAGTGATGCTATGGAAGAGCTTGCAAAAAACAAACAAATACTCCCACACAGATGAACAGGGATTCACTCCAGCTGACTTGCTTAACGGCAGTATATTTAAGGATATAGACTGCATTAAAGGCAGCATGTTTAAGAGTCTGATTACTTACTCCACTCTGTAGACTATGAGTAATAGTCAGCAAAATCAACGGGTGCTACTCACAGCCTATGTGGGCGAGAACTGGGACCTGCATTCTGCATGTTTGCACAATTTCAGTTTAGGGGTGTTTCTTCATACCAGTCATACTAATAATTAGGCTTAAGCTGAAAACGTAGAAGAAACCAGGAAAAATTCCTTTTTAATCTGTTACACTGCCCTGGAATAACAACAGAATGAAGATAATTCATTTGATGAGGAGTAGGTAAAGAACAAATTAACAAATCCTGAAGTGGTGTGAAGCTGAGTGGAGTTTAATGGTGCTCTTCTTCTTGTAACAGCTGAGTTTCTGATACGCTGATATGCTCTTGCAGGCTGAATTCCAACAACCTGGCAGGAAATGAGGCAAGGCAAGTGCGAGTTAGGCTCAGCAGTTTTTGATCATCACTTAGTTGTCTGATTTATTTCCATATGGTCCTTATGAAGATTCTACTTCAGACTCTATAGACATTCAAGATGACACCAGTTTATATCTTTCCCTTACTAGATGATATCAGGAAAGTCCCCAGGTTTCTAACTGAATGATAATCAGTCTGCTTTGAGGAGGTGGTGGAGTAATCCTTGCTCTGAGGAGATGCTCACGCTATCTGAGCAGAGAAGGGCTACTGAAAGGATTACCAGCTATAGCATATACACACAAAAGATGACATTATTGTTACAAGAGACTATCTTGATACTGTTGCTCCTTTAAAAGCATTGACAAGGGTGTTAGTGGGCACCGTCATGCTCCTTCTAGACACTGCATAAGCCTTTAGTCATTAGCTTAGCAGCTATTAGTCAACTGTGTCAAAACTCGTTTGGGGAACTGAGAGAGACCAGAGAGAACAGTAAAATCATGAAATGCTCAGCTTAATTGCATCAGTTTACTCTGTCCATCCAACATACCCAATTCTCCTTTCACAAATGCTGACAATCACTGAAATGTTCCCAGGCCTTCCCTGACCTGTCCTACTTCTTCTTCTGGCTGTGGTCCCACAGCTCTTGGCCCTGGCCTCCAGGAGCAGAGCCTCTGGCTGACGAGGGAAGCTGTGCAGATGCAGTATGGTGAGCAACACCTGGGGAAATAAGACTCTGAATTCTGTCTAATATCTGCTTGACAAGACAAAGGTAATGAAAACAAAGCCACAAACAAGATCAGAAAAGATTATCTGGGTGAAAAGGTTGAGGAAGACCAAATTCTGCGAGTGAATAAAAAGAGAGGTTCGGGTCACTCAATTCAGTAAGGTGAAGACCAAGAAGTGATATTACTACTATCTACAAGTAAGTCTATCTTGAGATATAAAATTGCTTAAGCCAAAGGACAGTGAATATAACAGAATGGGAATCAACCAGCCATGAGCAACTCAAAGCTGGAGATGAGATAGACCATTAATCATCACAGGCATCACGCTCGTGAGCACACCTGATGGAGAAGTGAGGGGAAACAACGTAGAATGAGTTTATGTGGAACAAGATAAGAGTTATAAGAAATGGCTCCTTCTACCAGCCGAAGCTGGATTCTCTAAAACAGAATACTTTTTATGTTGCTTACACAGTTTCTCAAACTATGAAGTACTCTTCCTTCCTTTGCTACAATCAGGACGGGTATTCACAAAATTTTCCTGTTGTAATAGGAAAGCTGAACTACAGAAAAAGTTGATGACTACTAGCTCTAAGTTCTCAGTGACACCCTATAGACTCTTTATATCCATTACTATTGTATAAAACACTGATTTGTTCCCCCAAGCCATTATAGTCTATCATCTAGTTACAGCTGGTCTATACCCACACTCGTAGATTTAGAGCCAGTTAATGCAACATACCATAGCGGCTTTTGCAGACTTGTCAGCTTTGCCTAAGATAAAGTTAGTACAGCCTGCAATTTTTGTGCTACCCTACACTTGCAGTACAGTGCCCAGCAGTAAGACTGGACTACCACAAAATACAAGGTCAACCCACTGCAAAAAAAAAAAATTATTCAATAGTTTATCTAGATTTCTGTTTTCTGCTCTTTCAATTAAAAGCCTCCAAACCCAAGGAAAACAGTCATTACTATAAAAGAACAAAAATAAATAAATATCTCTACTTTTCTTACAGAAAGTGTTATTAAATATTAATGGATTTATGCTTAAAAATTGGTAATGGTCACTCAGTTAAAACGCTACATAAAACAACCCAGTTGTGGCAGAAGTAATTCCGTAGCTAAGGAGTACAGGAGCCACGGTATGTCTCTGACATTAGCAATTAGCTTAAGCATCCTGGATGAAAATCTACATCACCCTAATTATCTAGAAGACAAGATGGTAGTTCTTGAAATTGCTATCACAGAGATTACCTACACCTGTGGAACAATGGGCACAATCTGTTTGTTTCCATACATACATACATTCCATAGCACTATCAACACTCAAATCAGTGTTTCTTACTCTTATGTATATCTCAAGAGTGATAGTATTCAGAATCAGAATCCACTTCCAAGAGCTGCTTTTGAATTTTGTTGGAAGCGAAAGCCAACCAGATTGTCAGGACACTGGAAATACTCATTACCACACCATATTCTTATCCAGAGGGCTGGAAAATTCACAAAACACAAGAGGACTTCATTTTTGCCCATTTTTCTGTTTACAATCTACCATGTAACCATGTAAGTAAATTTAATTTACTCTTTTCTTAATAAATAAATGAGTCCAATTTTCCACTGAGTATCAAATTCTCATCAAGCTACACAAGGGACTCCTGCACTAATTATTAACAACATGGAACTACTGCTAAAAATCTGCTTCTTCTTCCTTTGCAAGAAAAATTCTGTCATATGGAGAAAAGACATCCCAGTGCTCCAAGCAGAGTCAATGGTGCTGGGATAGCAGATGTTGCTTTTTCCTCCCCACACATATGTAACTTAAATATTACTGACCCAATTTTAAACCTAGCCTGACAGAAATTCAGTTCCATGCTGAAATGCCACATGCAAAGTTTAAGCCAAAAGCAAATTTTATGGACAACTTGTAAGTCCCTAAGAACAGGGTTTGCAGAGGAAAAGAAGATTGATAGAATCACCAGCATGGCAGCAACTGTCACCATGCCATTAATACCTAAAGGACAGAGGTATATTAACACTCTTGTTTTAAATAATTATTTACTCCCCAATAAGTGTTGAAGATATTCTGCTCAGTAACAGACACTTGCAGCCATTGCCCTACAAAACTCTCAGTATGAAGCTTTGAAACTGCATACCTCTCTAAGGATCTCATCTACAGTCCAGAGGACTCATTGGAGGTTCAGGAGCCTAGCTCTGACTACAGTCAAAGAAGAGACATAAAGAGGATGCTGAACAACAAAAGACAAAAAAGACAGATAATATGCAGCTTTTATAAACTCCCATAAAAAAATGTATTTGCTTCCCTAAAGCGAAACTTAAAATAAGCATCTCCTCTGACAGCTTTGGAACAGGCAGAGAATGGCTTCTCACTTGCCTCTACCAAGGAAAAGAGAGAAAGAGGAAAAAGCCTCCCCTCAAATTGCCCTGGAGATTCAGCTCCAGGGAAAGAGAGTAATTCATATTTCAGGCCAAATCAATCCTTATGTTTTCCACTAAGAATACTAATTGTGATGGCTTTCCTGAGCTGGAAGTTACCCACCAGAAAAAGGAGTGATGCCACAGATTTATTGCCAAAAGCACATGCGGAGACTGGGCATCAAATTCCAGAGGCTTTCAGAGTCAGCTCCAGAGTCAAGCCACTCCCATATGCATGATAAGGTCCAGATGAGGTCACCACAAACTTTTGTCTTTCTCTTCCTTGTGAGGGGTATGAAAAAGGCAGATGTGCTCATATTTATTACCACCAGTGTGGGGCTGAGTACCATCACTGGTCTAGAGAAACTCTTGCTCTGTGCTGGACTAGACAGGATGCTAAATCAGCCTCTGCAAACCCTCATTCTAAACCATTCCCCAATTCTAATTTTTACTCCACTAAAAGTAGCTTGTCTCAATCTGCCAGCATAGAAAGTGATGCCTGCTTTCATTGACCCCTCTCAAACTCATCAAGCTTCTAGTGTAACCTCTAAAAGCAGAAAGTACACAACTCAAGACAGGTTCCTTTTAAAGCCCAAAAGACCGTTTCTAGTCCTAGTTGACACAATCCATTTGTCATCTTGAGCAAGCTGCTCTGGGTCTTGAACAACCTACTTAACCTCCTCACTACTGGCTTCCAGCATTGAAATAGAAAATAAAAATGCTACTTCACAGAACTGCTGTATTTAACAACTGTGAAAAACTACTGATTTTATCTACATGCATGCCTCTTTCTATTAACATGTAGTATAAATCTCTAAGTAGGGGAACTGGAACTATATTGTTCTTTTTCTTTTTTAATTCCCCTTTATCCACCCCCAGTCTTTTATTGGAAAGAGTGGATGTACTTGAACAAAAAGGGTTCCACATTGGCAGGGCTTGTGGAACAGGAGTTAGCCAAAGCCATTGTCTTCGTATTGTCTTTTACCCTATATCTCCCGAGTCTGAGCAATACTGAGCAAAGTTTATGGAAGACATCAACACAGTGTGCAAGTAAACACTTCAGCCACACATGCCTAAAACTAGGTGGCCAAACCACCTGCAGAAAAGTGGCAAAAGGTTAAGGACTATTGAGCAGAGAATTGAAGCCGTAAAGGAGAAGCACATCTCCACACATCCTTATGGACTGAGTAGCTGCCCCAGTTGTTCCAACTCCCCTCTCACTCCCTCTCAGTGCATTTAAAACTGCCTTTCCAGGACAGTGTCAACATCAACGTCAAGTGAAGTTCCTGGTGGAGATAACTTCATTCACTTCTACTAACCATGTGTTTTGCTAGCTTTGTTCTCTACCAGTTTACTTTTATCATCTAAAGACCTCATGAGAAGCACAGAAGAATTAATTTACTCAGTTTCCTCCTCAGTCATGTGCACAGCATTCCTTATGTAACAAAGGCATAGCATAGTTTTAAAAGGCAGTTTGAAGTGACCAAACTGTGATATAAAATACGGCTGAAATGACTGCTTAATGTGCTTGGTCACAGCAGATCTTTACTAGGTATGGGAAAACTGCCCTTTGAATTAAGTACTGGGGAGGCCTTTCACTGCTGGAAGCTCAGCATTCACCTATAGGAATGTGCTTGAAGATATCATAAAACGCTCTTCCCAGACCATATACATATGTGCTATCACTAGCAACAGATGCTTTGTTGAAATTCTGCACAATACCCATTGAACAGCACAAATAGAAAAACAATTGGCCACATGAGGCTAAACTAAGAAAACTCAAGGCTTCTCACTGAGATCACTTGAAACCTTTAAACACAGTACAAAACATGCTTGAATAATGTTAAAATGCTGTGATCAGCATATAACTTCCCCTGGATAATCAGACATCCTCTGTTCCCTAGCTGTGAAAGTACATACTGTAATAACAGAGTGCTCAGTCCAGGAATGGTCTCTGATGTTTAAAAGGGAGAGGTTTCTGGATCTACAACTCTGGGTTTGACACAGCTGCTTAGACAGCATAGGGAGAGGAGAAGTGGCACACAAAAGAAGAGATGTAAAGTATGGAACAAAGAGACTTAACAAAACACTGGGCTAACTTACAGAAAACACAAGTACAGCTTAAATTCTGTCCATATTCTATCTGTATTCCACAAGAGTCTAGAAACCTCTCCTAAAGAGGTTAAGCTGTCTCCAGCTTAACTCTCAATGCATGAAGATAACTTCATCCTCCTCCCACTGTGAGAGAAGGTGCTGAGCCTGCCAAGGAGAGTTACAACAAGGGAGAAGATAGAGTTGTTCAGCTGCCAGGTGAGCGTGCTGCTGTGAACAATCCCTGACAGAACATGGAGCAACAGCTGCTCACGGGGCAGATTTCATGACGTGCTCTGCAGCTGCATCGCTGCTGATGGTGTCACTGTCACTGTGTAATGCCTGTGAGGTTAGAACATCACTAGGAAAGTGAGAAACCTTTGCTCTACCAGCCTTTGCTGTATCAGCAGGGTCAAATTCTGATTTGCAGGACCATGCCCTTCTTGCCAAGCTCTAGACGAGCTGTGGAGGGTCACAGTCCAGTAGTGGTGTTCAGTACCTGCCACTCATGGCTACAACTTAGAGGGGAAATCCAGCCTTTTATCTACTGTTCAGGGGGGTGATAAATATACTTTACATACTTCAGTATTATATATAATGACTACTGAATGAAAAATATACAACTCTGGAAGAAATACAGAACCCCCAAGGCTGCAACTTTTTAGACCTGTACCTTAGATATAAATTAGTTTCATTTCCTCAGGAACAAGGAGAATTTTTCACTTTTACACACCAGTAATAATTAACCCAAAGACAGGCACCATGCAACTGGTCCATCATGACTGAATTGGTGCCAGTTCTTGAATATGACTTCAACTCTAAGCATCTACAGAACTTTGAAGTGAAAAAATAAGGTGTCATTGAAGTATAAAGCAGGGCAGCAGCTGACTGTTTTTCAGATTACAGCTTTGAATTTCAGAAGCTCCATTTCACCAAAACCACTTTCAGTTTACAAAGTCTTTAGTGCCCAAAGCTGCACAGCAGAAATAACTAATTCTGAAGAACAGCGTGGCCATGCACATAATTTCAACTAGTGATCTTTAATTAGAATCAGCATCCAAAGAATTATTTTTATTTTGTATGTGAATGCACCAAAAAAACGTTGGGAAGTGTGAAGTGCCACTCTACGGAAGTCCTGAGAACACTTAATCTACATTACCTACTTTAATTGAAATGGTTACACTGTAACTGAAACAGTGCTACTTATTTTATTGGTCAAAACAATAGAGAGGACTAAATTCAGAAATTTTAAAAGCTCCTAGTACTACCTGTTTCTCAACAAATACATACTTACTACTTCATGTCCCCTTAAATGCAAAGAGATTAAGTCAGCTCTGAGTTTTTCAAATGTAATATTACTGGCCTTTCATACAGTCTAAACGTAGCACAGCTCCACCCTTTGTCCAATACCACCAGTAATAAAGTGCACCACATATGAAAGAAGTAATGACAACTTAGTGGCTACACACATCACACATCTTTCTAAACTCTTAAAAATATCGGTTGACAGTTAATTACATATTACTGTGTACCAATGTGCTGTTGAAACTGATACTCTGTATTAATAATAAACTGGGGTTTGTTTTGGGGGGTGGATTTTGTTTGGTTTTTTCCCCTTACATCTTATTCTCGGGACAGAAGAATCAACAGTTATTTCCGCAGCTTTCAGGTACTAAATAATGTTGAACACAAGGTTTTGGGAATACAGCAGAACCAGTCAGAATTATGGGCTACCACCCTGCAAATAAATAAGGTGGACAACCTGAATGCTGCTGGCAAGTCTCTGGCCAGCTGGCTGAGAGCTTTCTCTGACAGAGCTTCTGAACAACTGCCAAGAAGCTGCCATTTAAATCGTGCTGAGGTCTTTTTTATTATTATTTAAAATAAGCTAAATAAATAACCGCAAGATTTGAGCACTTAAGTACAACTCAAGAGCATATATATCCCTTTGCTGGTCCGGTCTACAGCTACCTTACAAGCTGTTCCCGGTCACGCCCTCCACCCGCTTTCGTGACCCACCTCACCTTAGGGAAACAGAAGTAAAAAACTAAAAAACCTTGAAAGCTCATTCTGAGAGGATCCTCGCCTTTCAGGATCACAAGGAGCAAGGAAAGTTTGGCAGAACTCGCGCGAGCGGAAGGCTGAGCCAGACGCACTCAGCTTGAGGCTATAGACATCCCCCGATGCTACGGACCTGTCGCGGCCGCAGCCGCCTCCGGTCCAACCGGGGCCTCGGGGATGCCGAGGAAGCCCAGACCAAGGCCGCCTCGGACGCTCCCGGGCTGGCAGCATTATGGGCGGGCACCCACAGGTAGCGAAGGCCGGCGGAGAAGCGCCGGGGAGCAGTGCTCGTGGAGCGAAAGGTGCTCGGAGCCGCGTGCCCTACAGCCATGCCCACCCACCACCATTACCTCGATGTACGGGACGATTTTGCAGGAGAAGTCTTCGAGGAGCCACTTCTTGGTGAGCTCCTGGAAGATGACCAGCGGCAGGCAGAAGAAGACGATGAGGAAGTCCCAGAAGGCCAGGTTGGCCAGCAGGGAGTTGGAGATACTCCGCATGTAGTAGTTGTGGCAGACGATGCACATCACTGCCATGTTGCCCATGATGCCGATGCCGAATATCACCACGGAAAGGCACATGACGGCGTAGGCGCCGTACGACTCCTCGGTTAGCGGGTAGAACGGGTTGCGGAGACGGGCGCGGCGCCCCGTGGCATTACCGCGGTCCCCGGCGCTTCCCTCGCCTCCCGCCGAGGCGTTCAGGGGCAGCCAGCGGGGGCTGCCCGACGCGCCCCTCCCCACCGCCGCTCCGGCTCTGCGCTCGCTGCTTCGCGCCCTCCGCAGCCCGGCCCCCTCCGCCCCGCGGGGCGCGGCGCTGCCGGCCGCCCCCGCTGCTTCGCCGGGCACGGGGAGAGCCGCGCCGGGAACACCCGCGGCCGCCCGCCGGCCCGCAGCGAGGGGCGTCGGGGCTAGCGGCGAGTGGGCGCGCTGCGGAGACGCGGGCAGCCCGACAGCCGCAGCGGGGACCAGGGTGCAGACAGCCCAGGCGCCCAGCACCTGGCAGAGCAGGGCGATGGGAGCGCGGAGCGGCTGCATAGCCGCGGGGCAGGGGGCTTGCACGCTTCCCTTCAGAGTCGGCGGCCGCCCCGCTCGGCAGTGCTGGGAGCGGGAGGCATGCCTGCCCCGGTCCCGCGGACAGCCCTCCTCCCCAGGGCCGAGGCAGCCGCGACGCCGCTGCCGCCGGTGTCCGCCGCTGAAAGCGTCAAGCGCTGGGGCTGCTGTGATCGGAGCAGCGGAGAATCTCCTCTTGCTTCTGCCGGGGCAGACACGGAAAGTTGTGTCGCTGTCTCCGACGCGCCGAGTTAATGTAGCAAGTGCAGCGCCGGGAGGACCCCCCTCCGGCGCTCCGCCCTTTCTCGGGACCGCTGCATCCTCGCCAGCAGCCGCACCGGCCTCATGCTGCCTCTTTGCATCCTCCCGCCGCTGCGGACAGTTAGTGGCTCTATTGGTGAGGCAAGGTCCCTTGTGGAAAACACCTCCTGCTCCTCGGGTGATCGCAAACACTAATTCCTCCTCTCCTGCAACCTCCGCGAGCACGGGTTGCTGCGCGCAGCTTAAGGTGTTTAAGAGCTTTGCGAAACTCTTGCCGGGGTTATCACCGCGCCGCCAGAGCGGCCGCACCGCGCCGGAGACCGGCGACAACAAGCCGGGCCGGGCCGGCAAAGTTGCTGTTGGGCCCCAGGTGGGGGCAACCCCGGGACAGACCCCTCGGGGCTGCTCCTGCCTCCCGAGCCGTGCGGGCTCCCGCAGGAGCGGGGCGGCGGGAGCTGGTGTGGGGCGCAGCCCGCGCCGGCTCCGCTCCCCGCGGCTCGGGCCCCGCTCAGCCCTGCGCGGCGCAGCTCAGCCTGGCCCCACCGCGGCTGCCGGGGGCGCGCCGGGGAGGCGGGCGAGCAGCGCTGCCGCACGTAGTGCGCAGGCGCCGCCCGGCGGCGCGGCGGTGCCGAGCGGTCCGGTGCTGGGGCGGGAATGAGGCTCAGCCGGCGCTCCCCGGCCCCCGCCAGCAGCCTGCCCGTGCGGGGACGCGCCGGCAGAACCCCCCGTTCCGCTGCCTCGCAAGAGCGGGGCCCGCCGTCCCCGGATGTCTCTGCACCTGCCGGCGCTCCGCACGCTGCTGCCGGCGCCTCGGTCTCGGGGTCTGGCTGGCGAGCGGGGCGCTTGGGAGCCTCGCATCCCAGCGGGACCCGCGGGCTGTGGGAGCAGGCGGTGGGACGCGATGAGAACAGCTCTGAGCGTCCGGGTGGAAGAGCAGCCCGTGAGCGCACCTCGCTGCGGGGCCGAGAGCGTGGTCGGGGGAAACAGACGCTCCCGTGTGAGAGCTCAGCGTGCAGCACAGTGGTGCCTTTGAGGAGATGGGGGTCAGGACATCAGCCCTGCACTTGAACAGCATGAGAAGCTCCTACACGAGTTTTGTAGGGTTGAACATTCATGGACCTGGAGAGACAGGTCTGCGTTTCTTTGCTGTTTTTAACGTTTGTGTGTGGTCTAGGTTTCGTGGCTTCGTAGTTGGATAAACTTTCTCCTTGTTTCTCTGACTTTATTTAATTCAGGTGACTTCTCATCTGGCCAAACTTGGATACAGTAAATATTTCACTCTACATAGCCTTAAAGAGTCTCTGTCACCCTTGTTTCCATTTCTAGGAGTTTTAGTGTAGCTTATTCCCAACAGGTTTAAAAGTTTTAAACTTTTGCCATAAAGCAGTTGGAGAAGCATTCTTTCTCCCCCTCAAACTCCACCCATTTGATGCAAAGGATCAGAAATTTAGTCACAGCTGCCACAGCTCCCCTTTTTAGGGACTGAAGTCAGCACTGTGGATCTAATAGTCCTGTAAATTCTTTTCTTGCAGGCCTAGTTTTTAAAGTCTTAAGATCCCAGGTACGAGGGATGTATTTGTAATTCGAGTCACCATCTTTTTTTTGGTGTTAATGACAACAAAGAGAACCACATAAATCTACAGTGATTAAAAAATACAAATGCACAGTACACACATAAACCCAATCGGCTGCAATCACAGAGATTAGTACCACTTTTTCTCAGTGGGGTTAAACTAATCTGTAGTGTAGAAAGGATCATTTCATACTATTTTTGTGTAAAAACACAGTAGTACAGATTCACCTGCTCAGTAAGGTATGGTCTGCCTCAGGTTACTCACTATGTTGGCCTTGATGCAACGGAGAGGGAAAAGTTCCTTCCTGAGGTCATTTGTGTGATGCTTATGTCCAACGTGTGGGGTAGAAATTACTGTCTGGAGGTGCTATTCACACGCACCTACCCTAGCAGGAGCATAGAAAATTATTTTGAATTAAAGATGTGACCTTCCAATGGCTAAAACTGGTGAGTCCTGTCCCATCCAAATCTAGGTGTCATCCAGAAAACACACAAACAGGACGAACAGAAAGCTTTTCCTTTCCCTTCCCCTTACACATGTAGGTGAGGTGCGATTGTCGGAACCTGAAGGAACTTCTAAGCTTATGAGAATAAATATAATAAATTGGGTACTGTGTTGAATGTCCCTTAATGTAAGTCAAGCCATTTTATTCTTTTTCTTCCTTACCAGTGTGTCATCTCATGGAGTTAAGTGATCAAGCTAATTTTAAGACTTCCCTAATAAATAACAAGTTTTATGTAATAAAGGTATCTATGAATAATAATAATAAAAAAAAAAAAAAACAAAAAAAAAAAACCAAACTAAACCCAAAACCACACACTCAAAAAAAAAAAAAAAAAACAAACACAAAAAAACAAAACCCCACAACAAACTCTACCAGGAATAGAAGACAATGATAAATATATTTAACCATTTTTTCCCCCCTCATATTTTTCTCCCATTTGTTTCTTCTGAGCTCAGCTGGTGTAGAAAAGGAGTTAATGATGATAATGAGCTTACATTTACTGTGCCTTTCTTCCTGAAGAGTCCCAAAGGGCCTTACAAACAGATACGAGAAATTCACTGCTTGCTCTTAAAGGACACTGAGGAATATTGCTTCTGGGTTTTGTATGGAAGAAACAGACATCAGCTAGGAAGCACACTGCCCTTCTGCATGCTTCTGCAAGAAATATGGATCACGAAGAAGAAGGTTAAGCAGTGTTTGGTTTACATCACTCATCCTTTAATGGTGAGATAAGGAACCAAGTGGTGCATAGGTTTTCCAGTGTCAGCATTCCGCCTGCTTCAGAATAGAGAAAATTGATTTCTAAAAACAAAAAAAGTCTCATAAATTACTGTTGTCTGCTTACATTTTGTCACATTTCTCTTATTCATTAAGTATTTGGCTGGTTACAAAGAACAGCATATCCCCCAAAAAACTGGATTTTTGTAGCCTGCAGCTGTACAATCACCCTGCCTGAATGGAGGAGCTTCTTGTAGTTATGTAGGCATGATGGAAGTGTTCTGGGCTTTTGCCTGACTAAAACATTAACATCAAAAGGAATCAAATGAATGATGCTTTTTACAGGTTTCTTACCTCAGAGAGATGCACTTTTGTAATAGGTGTATCTACACCTCACCATAATTAATTCTGCCAGTCTAAAATGGTCCTTTTTTGCTGGCTTTAGAAACACTTAATTTGCATTATCATAATCCCCTGCTTACTACTGCTACTATGTTAGGTGCTGAAAGTTAGTGTCTGAAGATTGTGCTTTCCCAGTTTCCTTGGTCTCAAGTATTTAACTGACATTTTGCTGCAGTCCATATAATTTCTGAGTTGTTGGGCTGTGGTGGTTTGTTGGATTTTTAAGGGGTTGGTTGGTTGGTTGGTTGTGTAGGTTGTCTTGGGTTTTTTTGGGGTGGGGGGATGTTGTTGGTTTTGTTCTTGAGTTTGGTTTTAAGTTTTTTGAGGGGGATCAGCACATGTCCTGTGTCTTCCAAATAATTTTGGTACTTAGAATCATAGAATCGTAGAATAGTTAGGGTTGGAAAAGACCTTAAGATCATCTAGTACTTCTTATGATAAGATCTTCCTTTAGGGTAAAGCTCCTACTCTGCCATTTTCTGATACAGCCTCCAGTTCATTCAGGCTTTCACAACTCATAGTCTGCTTCTCTTCTAAAGGAGTTGTACATGTTTTGACAGTCTTTCTGCCAATTCCTGCATTATAAGTAGTCTGACAAACCAGAAGCAGACATTTATATTTATAACACATTAAAAAAAAAAAAAAAAAAGGCATTTCTCTGTTAGATGAGGGAACTAAAATTCAGAGATGTTTTTTCAGCCAAAATCTATAAAAGGAAACTCAATAAACAGTGTTCCTACATGTCATGGGTTTTTATTTCTGGGCTTAAACCACAACACTACATGAAAGAAAAAAAATTTGAAAGGTTTCTAAATACATTTATTCTTTTTTTTTTTTGGTGGTGTTCTATAACATTTAGATTATGATAAAGAAATCAATCGGCTTTTAATGGCTGCAATGTTGGTTTTTTTGACATCTTCAATATTCATCATCTGAATAAGTGATACTCTTAGCCTGAACACGTTTTTGTGTTGCTGCAAGAAGGGTTTGTTGCTGTGCATTTTCCCTCTGCTCAGGGTTCTTATTCAACAGTTCATCCATGAAGAAGAAAAAAACACAAATTTGTTTTGGTTTTAAACTACGGCATGCTCAGATACCACCTTACAGTCCACTCTCCTTCCTAGTTTAAGCAAATGTAATAGGGCAGCTTTTTTCCTATAGGAAAAAGACTGATTTGTTTATGCTGTATTCTTACATCTCACTGGGTTTTGATGTGTATAACCATGTCATGAAAATCTGAGTTCAGAGAGAACATAATTTCTGTGATGTGATATCATTGGGATTTTTATTTCAGACAGACCAGAATCCGCTAATCAGTGAGAGGACTTCTGTTGTTGAATTTGATTGCTTATATGGCTGGATCAGGCTCTCTAATAATAAATAAATGTTAAAAAGTTTAAAATTGAAATTCAAGAAGGAATACAAAGTTTAATGATAATATTGGGAATTTCTTGTAGTTACTATTCTGATTCACATTCATTGACATACATTAGGAAAGCTTATGATGACTCCTGAGTATAGATTGCTATTCTTGTCCAGTTCCACATTTTAAATTATAATGTTTTCCTGTTAACCTTTCTCTTTTTATGAAGTTTGAGTTATGTTTTAAAGGTTAAGTATCAGTGCTCATATCACGTAGTCCAAATAGATTTGGGTTTTGTTATCCTTGTTTTGAAAGATAACTTCCAGCAACCCTTTTATTACTATTAGCAATAAAGAGACAAGTGATCTGTTTTATATGGAAAACTAAAATGTGGTTAATACTTGCATTGGTGCTTTACTGTATTATTTTATCCAAAAGGCAGAATGATATATAGGCTACCTAAAAACATTGAAGAGAGAAGTCATCAGTTCTTTTTTCAAGGTGAATTACACAGGGAATACGTTATATTTATATAATGTGGAGCTGTAGGAAAGAGTACCTGTTATTAGTTAGTATCCTTGATAGACCATAGATTAAGACAATGAGGGTGAAGCCACATGAGTCATGTCCATATAAATATACATCAAATCATTCTACTTCAGTCTCTCACATTCATATCATCCCTTTTACGTGTGATCATCTTCACAAGTTTCTGTGCAGAAAATGCTCAAACAGCTAAAAAGTCTCGAACATCTACAGTACCAGCAGTGAGATGCAAAGACATTTTTTTCTCCCTCTGCCTGGTTATGAAATTCAGATCAGGAGAAAATAATAAAACCTTTCCTTTTTAAAAGTTTATTCTAGATTTTCACTGTATAATCAATGAGAAATATAGAAGGGCAATACAAGTCTAATGGACACAGATTAAATGTTGACAGACTTTTAAAGTGGTAGCTCTTGTCAGCTTTCCACCTAGCAGTGATTTTTCTGAAGCGTCCACCACTGTGAAATTTTTTTGATCATTGCATTTTAGAAAACTCTTCGATTCTGTTTGTTTGTTGGTTGATTTTTGTGTTTGTGTCTGGGGATTTTTGTTTGGTTGTTTGGGTTTTGGTTTGGGTTTGTTTGGTTTGTTTTTTTTGTTTTGTTTTTTTTTTTTATAGCTGCATTATGCAAAATATTTTCCCTGTATTTGCCACAATCCCATGCAGAAAAATGTCCATGGTCCTTCTCACTTTCTTGATCTCTAAGTTTGACTGTTTCAGCTCATTTGGATTGGAGCCATAAACCCTAAAAAGCACAAACTAGTGTTCAGAACTTGAAGCCAGATAGCCCTTGTGATGCTGATAATCACTAGGAACCACTATTTCAGTTAGCTACTACGTGCCCTAGTTTGTTATTTAATGCAAAGTGAAGTTCAGGGGGAACTAAGACCTGAACTGTGGTAACTTCCAAGTTGTGGACAATTAAATAAGGGAGATCTATGAGGCCAGTAGCAGAGGTTTCACAGCTGGAGTGGAGAACCGGATGGAAGAATGAAAGCTCCACCATTTCCAGTTGAAACTGTGCTGAGAAATTCCCAAGAGCTGGCGGCGGTTCACAGATCCAAAAGGTTTTGGAAGCACTTTTGCCCTTTGTACCAGACTTGTGCCAAACTGCCCAGCAAGCAGCACCTCTTCCAGTGCCATCTGCAGCATTGTTGTTAATATGTATCTTGGAGTGGCTGAAGTAGTCAAGTGATGCTTCAGTTGTTGGCTTTAAGCAGAAAGTGCAGCTATAAAGAGAAATTAAATGAGGGCAAGAGGAGCTGAGAAAAACTGTGAAGGACAAAGAGGGAGAGGAGTCAAAAAGGCTGACAGAAAAAGTCATGAGTGAGGAAGAAAGGATTCTCTGGAGAGAGTATGAAGAAAAGAAGAACAATGTAAGGAATAAAATGAAGAATGAGAGTCTGTGGTGTAGCGGTTGCCGCACCCCATGAGAGCATGGAGCAGACAGCTCTAGATCATCTGTCCCTATCCCTTATTGTTATGACCCAGAGTAGTGGTCTCCATCTTTGCCTCCCATGTGCAGCTCAAGACTTTTCTCCAGTTTGGAAAGCTACAAATGTATTTAATTCTAAACACTTTAAATCTTACATTTCCTTCATGTACAGAGGATTTTCTCCCTTCCTGTGCCACATTAAACTACTAAATATGCAGCCCAAACATACATTAGCTTTTGTGTGCACTCCAAACCTTCTCATTTATGCTGCCCTTCAGTTCCTAAGGGCAAGTGTAGGCCATTGCTTTGCCTATGCAAGATATTTCTGCCATGGGCTCTCCTAATGCGGTAGTTTGCTGCTGTCCTTTCACTTCTATTTTCTGAAGTTAGACTTTGTTATTTTCTGCCTACAGTTACTTCAGCTGTAGTTTCATTTGCAGAGCTCATTTACACGCTGTTTACCTTTTCTTGCAGCTTATTAATGAAGTTATTAAAACAAGGAACATCTTTATACCTTGCAGTGGACCCACCACATACTTCACCACAACTTGGAGCAATCCACTGCCATTTCTCATCAGCCAGTGCTTGTGATCCTTCAACTGTTTTCAATTTACATGACAATGCTTATGTCCAAAGCAATTTGAATGCATTTTGGGAGATTTAGTGAGACATTGCATTAAATCCTTTATTGAAATCATGCTGTGTATATTTCATCCAGGATTTCTGCAGTTCTATGAAAAAAGCAATCACGTTTCCTTGGCACGACATGTTCCTTATGAACCCATGCTGCTTACTGCTTATCAGTTCCATTATCCTTTGAATGTTTAGAGGGGTGTTTGGGGTTTTTTTGTTTGTTTTTTTTTTTTTTTCTCTTTATTTTCTTTTTCCCCTCAGCAATTTTTCTGTTCTTTCACATTACAGAATATGCTTGATATTAAACTCTTCATTTAATAAACCACTCTTATTCCCTTTATTGATGTTTGAGGCTATACTTGCTATGCTATATGACTTTTCAGAAATAATTTTTGAGGCTTAGTATTTTCCCTGTGTACTGAGGAATGCCTTTAACCTGACTAAGTGGCTGGATACAACTGCTTTTCTTACTCGTGTGCTGTAAATAGTGATTCTTTATTTCTTGTTCTCCTGGTTTCAGCTGGGATAGAGGTAATTTTCCTCCTACTAGCTGGTACAGTGCTGTGTTTTGGATTTAGTCTGGGAATTATGTTGATAACACACCAGTGTGTTAGTCGTTGCTCAGTAGCGCTTACCCCAATCAAGGACCTTTCAGTCTCACACTCTGTCAGTGATGAGGGGCATAAGAAGCCAGGAGGGAGCAGAGAGAGGGCACCTGGCGTGAACTAGCCAAAGGAGTATTCCATACCACAGCACCTCATGCCCAGTATAGAAACTTGGGCCCCTTGGGAGGGATCTGTCATTGCTTGGGTGAGGCTGGGTACCAGTCAGTGGGTGGTGAGCAGTTGTGTTGTGCATCACTTGTGTTTCTTGGGTTTTATTTCTCTGTTTTTGTTATTTCCCTTTTCATTGCTATTATTATCGTTGCTGTTATTATATTTTACTTTATTCCAATTATTAAACTGTTCTCATCTCAACCCACAGGTTTTCCCTTTTTCTGATGCTGTTCCCAATCCCAGCAGACTGCTGTGGGGGGTTGAGCACATGGCTGTATGATACTTAGTTGCTGTCAGGGGTTAAACCACAACACTCATTTTCTGTCAAAGCTTTCTAGCTTTCAATGAGAACACATAATAAACACATATATCTGGAATAATGAATTTTGCCCACCTCCCTCTTACCAAACTAGCCCTACTTTTTTTACTATGTTTGCATTTATTTTATTTCTTTCAACAGTCCCTTTTTTGTATCAGTGACTTGTTCTTGGCTTTATCCTGAAAGCCATTGAGCACTTTGACCATGCTTTAATGAAATTGTAAGAATAGATTTACTTTTCATCATGCAGCTTTTTCGGTAAATATTCATACATTCAGGTGAAGTACAAGATCTTATGCTTTGCTGCTGCTCATACAAGTCATCTTCTATGGTTCATCTTGTCCTTGAATACTGGCCCACTTTGTATATTTTGTTTGCTTTCTTCTTAATAAGTAAATGTATCGCTCAAGGGTGAAGAGTTATTTTGAACTGTATGGTGTATTTCATACACATTATCCCTTTCATGTAATATTTGCTCTCAGTTAAGCACAGATACACACAGTGTCGAAGTTGTTGAGAATATTCTGGTTCACTGCAGTGAATTTGTATCACAGCCTTAGTTGTCAAATCTCATATTTTGTTTTAGTTGGCATCCTCTTTTCTATTTATTGTTTTGTTTTGTTTTTTCCTTCTCTTGTATTTTTTCCTCTCTCCCACGTCTATATCTCATGATAAATTGATAGCTTCTGAAAGTTAACAGTGAATAGGGAGGTCTACTAACTGCATCTCAGCAGCTGGAGGGTTATTTCTTGTGCATTTTCATTTTATGCCCTTGTAAGGGACATATCTGTTACCTCTTTTAGATGTATCTCAATTTTCCATATTAGCATAATTTTCCATATTTGTTTTAAAGACTGAAATTCTTGCCTTCTACAGCATTACTATATATACCAATTTGCCGGCATCTCTTTATGAGTACATAGTATAAGGTCACTGGTAATGTCAGCAGATCACTGAGGAGAAGAGGCAGTCAGGGATGCCAGCTCTTCTGTCACTGGTCTTATGGATCACAGCTGTCTCGGACCACACGAAGCTTCTGAGGATGTTGGTGAAAGCTGCTTGTGGTCATGTGTTATTAGGCTATGCTTTTTCTACCTAAACAGCCTCAGCACTCATGTCTTTTTAGGTGGTAACCTCAGCCTGCCGCGTGAGCTAGTATATTCTTCCTTTAAAATCATAAGTGAATACCCTAATTTAAGCAAGCACCATTGTTACCAGAATGTCTCTGTCAAATGAAAGCCATGCCTGTTAATAAATTCCAGGATGGTTTTTACAAGACTGAGGATATCTTGACACTGAGAGTGAGGTCATTTCCCATACCAGAAACATCTTCACTTGAGAGGTGGGTAAATGACTTGTATAGTGGGTCAAATTTTTGGCTGTGGCTGTTCTTTGTGAATCAAGCCAGCAAAGACACAGGGACAGGGTTAAAGTTAATTGCCTTTAAGCTACTTTGATTCTAAAGCTTGCAAAAACTGCTTTGGGGTTCAGGGATACTTACAGAAATAGTGCTTTGGACTGTTATCTGCAGCCCCTTTCCTCACAAGAGGTGTCGCAGAGCCGTCCTAGGTGGCACATAGCAATCAGCATTTTTTTTCCTATCAGGGAAATCTCACTTGTCTTGCTGTAGCTGCTTTCTGGTATGTGTACTTCTTAACATAAAGGGACCACCAAAAAAAAAGGTCAAGGATCTATTTGGGTCACCGTAAAGAGCTTTAGAAATGTACTATCCATCTCCCAAAGAATTTAATTACATAGGAGCCTGAACAACAAAGAAATGTTTTCTAGAAGGAAAATATATTGTCAGCTGGAAGAGGTAATTAAAATTGTTTTGAAAAAAAGAATTCAAGATCCAAAAATAATGTAGAATCCCCTTATAAATAACTATGGCTTGAAAGAAAGCTAATGGAATTTATTTTACTCTCTAGATTTACTTACAGGTTGTAAATTGAGAATTATATCCTAATCATGATATGAATGTTATCTCGTTTGATATGTTGGGTTTTTTGGGGCTGAAGGGTTTTTGTTTTTCTCTTAGCAGCCCCTGTCAGACTGTATTTCATTTGGGTGCTGGCAGAATGTTAGCTTACTGTAGAGTGAAATATATGCATTCCATGTGAAACACACATAGATGATATAGCCCAAGCCTGGCTGAACTGTGTACCTCAGTGTAAGCTAGGGCTTCTGTCACATCCCCTCCAGCATTACAAAGGTAAGGAACAGCAGGAGTGATTTATATGAAGAATTTAAAAAATATATTTAATTAATATTTCAATAGGAAAAGGCTGTTGGTATTTTTCAGACTGAGCCTCTCTGAAAAGCACTCACAGTTCAGCTCAAGTCACCCACTTGAGCACTGCTTAAAATGAGGGGCTGCACTTTTTAACCTCTTGCAGGTCAGGCTTTAGCTGGAGCCAGGAAACACAGAACACAGCCAAAGCTGCCAGCTTGTTAGCGTGAGAATCCTGCCTTTGCTGAAGTCTTTGGATTAATGACTTCAGACAGACAGATGTGAGACTCGGAGGCCATGTGTGGGGGAAGGGGTTTCTCATCAGAGGACCCTGCAGTGTTCTTGGTGGAGAGAGTGGCTTTATCCCCTGAATACGCTGGGTGTTGACAGAGCAACTGTGAAGGAAAATTGGCAAAATAGAAGGAAGACTACAAATATTGCAGGTATCATCGTGCTGGGAAGTAATGCACAGCAGTTACTCTGAATCCATCCAGGAAAACCCGGTGCTTTCTTTATGCTCACTTTATAAATCCTAAACTGAGCCCCCAACATCTGAATACAGTAATATTACCAGTGCATTATTGCTAATGGAAGTGATCTGAGTGAGTTTCCCATGAGTCATCACTGCAGAAGAACTGATTTCTTTGGGGTAGAAGATTTTATAAACCACCGGATCTGTCATAGCGAATCCATCAAGATTATCCCAGGAAAGCACACTAGCTTCCCTGCAATGCTGTTGAAAATAAATAATATCCAGTAAAACCTAAATATCTTCATCAAGCACTTATAAATTATGAGATGTTGTCGTGGTTTAAGTCTCTAAAACTCACAAAGTCACTCACTCACTCACTTTCCTCTCTTTCTTCCCCAAGTCCTGGGGGGATGGGGAGGAGAATCAAAAGAATTCAACTCCCACAGGTTGAGATAAGAACAGTTTAGTAACTAAGGTATAACACAAATCACTACTGCTACCAACAGTAATAATAATGACAGGAAGAAGTACAAAGAAAGAGAATACAACTGCTCACCAAGCCAGACCCAGCCAGTGCACCCCCCAGCAGCGAACCCCCCACTGCACCACCACACCCTTCCGGGTCTCTGCTCTCCGTGTTTCACATCCTGGGCATGACGTGCTGTGGTATGGAATAACCTCTTTGGTCAGTTTGGGTCAGGTGTCCTGTCTCTGCTTCCTCCCATCTTCCCCTCCTCCCTGGAATAGCATGAGACTCAGAAAGTCCTTGGCCATGACAAAACACTACCAAGCAGTAACTGAAAACACTGGTGTTATCAGCGCTGCTCCCAGGCCCAAAATCAAAAACACAGTGCTGCACCAGCTACCAAGAAGGAGAAAAATGACTGCTGCTGCTGAACCCAGGACAGATGCCTTCTAGGTCACAGTATGTGCATATTACAATAAAATATTTACGTATTCTGTGACATCTGTGTAGTACAGGAGAGTATGATCTTGAATAGCATTTGAAATGCAACTGTGCACACAGAAGAGCAAATAGAAATGTTACACATTATTTCATAGTGTGCTTATAAATTATGGAAATCTAGAAATGCATAACAATGATATCTTGAAATCCATGTAATAGATTTTTTTGTACAGATTGCATAGTCCAATTCAATATTAACTACATATTTATAATGCTCTATGTTGTAAATGCACATATGTACATGTAGTGTTCCACACAAATATATGCTCTGTCAAACACTAAAGTATATATGTCATGCTTTCTATTTTGTGTTGGATGGTAATGTTAAAACCAAGAAAATATAGGCATGTTTTCAGTCTAAATTCATAATGCTGGGAATAGATATATGGGAACAGATGTGATGTAGAAGGAATTTTATTCTGGAGGGCTGTCATAACAGAATTAAGCTATCCAGCTGACTTTATTTTCAGTGGTAGAATCTTTCAGCAGTGGGTGGTGTATGAGTGCAGGGGCACACCAGTTTAGAGCTCAGTGAGTATTTCTTAAATATAGCTAAAGTAAAGCCTGGTGGAAGATTTAGAAATAATAAGGAGCAGCTGATGCAAAAAAAAATTGCTGGGTAGGCATAATGTGTCACAATAGTCCATCCCATTGAGATAATGTACAGATGCAATGGCATTAACCGCCCCAACACAAGTCCTGTGATGGGGTCTTGGAATAATGCAACTGGACAAATATAATAAACAAGTTTCTGTTAGCATATGCTGGGGGCTCTGAGTACTCTCCTCAGGTGTGTGACCTTTGCCAAGAACACGGATCTTCTCAGAACGCACTCCTGGTGCATTCACTTAACAGCATCTTTTGGAATTTCCCATGGAGCAGGCCCTGCAGCTACAAGGCTAGAAAAATATGTCTTGCATCATCAGCGTAATGATAATGTGCTGTCCTGTGCTCAGTAATGATCTCACCAAGAGACTTCGTATTTACAGCATGGGAAATGGGAAAGAAAAAGAGCCTTGGAGGGTGCCACATTTCACTTTCCTTTACTCTGACACATAATTACCCAGCAAAGCCAGTTATGTTCCATTTTTTAGACAGTTGGAGAAGGAAGGATGCTCTTATGTGTAAGACCTTGCGAGATACAAGCTCAGTTGCTGGCTCTGAGAGAGCTCTTTTAGTGTGCTCTTGAGTAAGCGCTTCAACTGGCTGCTATTTGGTACCCCTAATTTACAAGAGGATCATTATTTCTGGTCTCTAATTGTCTTGATACTTCTTGTAGGTCCTTGAAGATGTGACTGCATTGCAGCAAATATCTATAAAGTATCTGACAGACATTCCAAAGGACCCGTGTGCAATACCAAGCTGCAAATAATGAACAGAGAATAATAAACAGTGAATAATGAACACTAGTGGAGAATAGCTTTAGAAACACCAGCCATTTCCTAAAGTTGCTAAAAATGAAACATTATGGATTAGACATATAATTTATTTAAAAATTCCAGGAAAATCAAAATGATACTAAGCTTTTCTAGGGACAGAACAGGTAATGACACCTATAATTAATGCTGACCTTAAATTTAATTCCAGAATTTTTCCATTTTCCTAGAAATTGCCAAAATCAAGTAGGTTTATTTGCTTCAGGCCAAATTTTTAGGCTGTTTTCTTATAAGGTTCCCAGGTAAAGCATTAAGTAAACAATCTACTGTTTTGATCACTATGAAATGCTGACACCTGTTTCCTTTGGAAGCTTTCAAGAAGAAGCTTGACATGGATTGCAAAAGGGCTGAAAAAGAGGAGGTTCTCTTTTATTGTTTCCCTGAAATCTTATTCTAGCTGAGCTGTTTTTAATCCTTGCAAGATTCCTGATGCACATCTTGTTTTCTCTGCAGATGCTTCAGCGCTCTGACCATCCCACACATGTGCCATCACCAGTGTTGGGGCGCTGAAAGTTCACTATCCCAAGGAAACAGCATCAAATCAGGACTCTCTCTGAAATTGCTCATCCCAGTTGCTGGTGCCATGAAGATGTATCTGGCTGAAGAGACAGTGAATAAAAGAAAGGAAATTCCTTCTTCTACCATTCATACTCTTACTAATCTCCCTGCTCTTGCCAGAGAAAGGAATCAGAGAAGAATCTCAGCATCAGAAAAGAAAGGAAGGAAGAGAGGAGTTTTGCAGGGGAGGTAGCTAGGGGGTGGAGAATTGAGTGGAAGGGGACAGGAATGAAGATAAGGTTGAAGGAATGACAACTCATGAGTCTGGAGAAGGGGGAATGGGACAGGAGGCTGGAAGCTGGCAGAAGAAAGAGGGGATGGAGAAGGCCTGGATGGAGTGGGAAAGAGGCTGGGCAAAAACTTCTAGAATAGGGAGTTGATCTTGAGAAATGGGTTGGGCTTGGCTAGTACTTGGATGGGAGACCGCCTGGGAATCCCAAGTGCTGTGGGCCATGTTGGCACACATACAGTGTTTTACCCATGACCATTACGTCTAATCTCAAAAGTTAAGCAGAGTTGGGTTTGGGTCTTGTCTAGGGTTAGATGACGATATAGGAGGACCAAGAGATTTTCCCCGAGGCTGGACAGTCATGAGTGGCAGGGTGTGTGGGATAGTATGGGCGAGTATCTAGTCCACTGGGCCCCTCCAGTGCTTTGGAACTTCACCACTGAACAAGTGCAAAATCCAGAAAAACTGGTAAAACACTTAAAGGAGGTGTGTTGTCATCCTGGTCATACCAGAGAGGGTCAAATCATGGCAACGTGCTGGGGCTTGGCTTATGCTTACAGAGCCCTGTTCAACACCGTCCAGCACCTTCAAAGGGAAAAAAATGTCTCTGGATCTGATGGCAAAGCAACAGACAGCACAGCTACTCCAACTCCAAATACAGCAGCTACACCAATCCCAGTGACAAGTACAGCAGCTGCTCAAACTCGGGCTACAACAGATAATGCAGCTACTCCAACTCCAAGTTTAGCAATTACACGTCTTTTTTTCCCTCCTCCTGTGGTCAACCTATGAAGGAGACTCCCTTCCTGAATCTCAGCAGCCATTCACTGTGCAAAACATTGCTCTTAAACCTCCTTTTAGTGGGATAATGGCCTTCCACTGATGCCACCCACCCATCAAAGGCTAGAGAATTGTGCTAGAAGAGTAGTTATCTCCCATCAAGGGTCTGTCACTGGAATTTCCCCTCCCTACTTCAAGCTTTTCAGTGTCTTAAAAATACTGTGGACAGCATTCAGAGAATTTAAAAGTTCCATGTTGAGAATATATTTTGCTGAAGGCTACTTCCCCATTGTTAACTGCCTATGGTCTGTGCATTACTGGGTTGCTGAATATATTTAATTAAAACTAACTGGGCTTATTTTGCCAGCAGCCTTCCATGATCTAGACCCTCCACATCTCTAGATCCCCTCTGATCTAGAGATTTGAAAAGACTTGTTCCAAATTCAATGCACAGTTAAATGTGCACTTCCAGGAAGAGCAAACTACCTAAATAATGGCTATGTATCCATAGGCTTACCCACCATAAGTTCCATTTCTTATGTTAGGTCACTTCTGGAGTTCAGAAAAAGAATCTTGACCTTTCTAGAAGACACCCTCTTTGGATGTGAGGTTATTTTATAGCACTCACATAGTCTTTCTAAAATGTACAAAACTTTGCCTGGCAGCAGCCACACATATTCCTATATTTCAGATGTATGAAACCACATTTGAAGTGAAATTTTATTGTAAGCATGAGCAAGATGGAGCCAAATTTAGCATACCTAGCTTCAGTCACGTTTAGGTCAGGCAGGGGCAAAGTTTCTGATCAGAAAATTAGAAGACTAAATTTTCAGGCTTGATTGAATCAAAACTTGTTCAACTCATTTTGCTTTAGCTTCCCAGACTTTCTTATGGAGACACACCATGCAGATCTGAAATGCCAGGGGAGCTTGAGATAAAGCTCTGAGCAATCCAGGAGACAAGCTTGAAAAAAAGCCATATCACAGTTAACAAGAACTGTTACAGCATACACTTCGATGGTGTAGCACAAATGTAGCACTATGCTGAATAGGGATATATTCAGAAGGAAGGCAGGGTGATGTACTTCAGCATTTGCCACTCATAGAAAGGCGAATCATCAGAAGATAGCAAAGAAGTGGGGTCAGGACATCACTTTCAGCCACCAACACAGGAAAAGGGAGCTGAGATTCCAGGCATAGAAGAGAATTAAGAAAAGAAAATCTGCTGCAATCTCATGCAAAAATTACACAAAGCCGAAGCGGACAAATAAGAGCTTCTAAATCTTCACCCATCTTGTGCCTTTGTTGTGACCCTACATCTTCACTCTATTCAGGTCCCTGAATAGGTCAAGAAAGGCACAAGTATTTATGTTAAAAAGGTTCACATAGAAGATACTCCACTTAGAAATTATTCCTGCCAAAAATATTGGTGGCAGCCCTCCACAGATACACAAGTATTCCACAGGCAACTCTCCCTTTGTCTTGGATTACTTACTATCAATGTCAGTGGCAAGAGCCTGTTCTGGGCACAACAGGAACAGAGGAACAAGAAGAGTTCTTGCCTGGAGCTTCTGGGCCATGTGTGCCTGCTGCAGGCAGGCAATGACGGACCCCCAGGAGCAACTGACAGCTGTTGCAGAGTACCAGTTATACCTCTAAGATCTCAGCAGTGCTGAGGGCCCATCGTCAACAGATGTAGCCAGATGCTGCAGAAACAGCCCTTGCCCTTATCTCTTGCTGGTGTAAGAGCAGGACCTTGATGCACCATCGACTCATGGCAGGGCTGCAGTTGGAGCCTGCCCCTCATGCACACACATCTGTGCACACACACAGAAGGACACATTCTGTCTTTGGGTGTGCTGCCACTGATGTACCCTGTCAGGAAATTACTCCGTGCGACTGCTGGTAAGGAAAGCAAAAGTATCAGTTACCAAAGATAGGTGAGGAGGGGCTGCAGGTGAAATCAGAAGAGGTGATGACAGCGAGCACTGCAGCACTTTTATCGTGTGGCTGTTCTGTGTACCCTGCTGAAACTGCAGCATCCCCCAAGGGGCTGGCAGCTCCTCTACCCCTGTACCTGCTGCATACAATGCATACAGACTGAAATGGCTTGTGAGTCATGTGAAATAAAAGATCTCGCCTCTCCTCAGCCAAATGTGCTGCTAGAGATCCTTTTCTTGAGTCTCTATGGCTGGTACTCACAAAGGGAAAGAGAGGGGAGTGGTCTTGGCTGTTAGCACAAAGGAGAAGCAGCAGGACCTTGGCTGCAGTGAGAGGTGTCTGAAAATCTGAAAGCTCACATCTCCTAATACACTTCCCTGAAACAATATGCTGGAGAAAATAATGAGAGTCCTGCTAATATTTTACAGACCCACCTGTTAAATGAGTGGCCACCTGATCAATATAAAACATTACTGTTTCTGAGTACTTTTTGATATATCCGCATATTCTAGAGTGCCTTTTATATCAGACTGACATGGGCTAATAGCTTGGTAGATTATCAGAGCAAGCAGACAACAACTTAGAAAATTATTGGTGCCTATTGATACAAGAATGCTAACCATAATGGCAGTTGTGTATCCTTGAAAGAGCAAGAGGGCAAATGTATGGTGCCTTCCCATAGCAAAGTGCTTCAGCTGATGTTATTACTGATTACATCTGGGTTCGTATTTTTCAGAACACTTGCACTTTTTTACTCATGTTCTTGACAGCAGATTTCTAAAAATATATTTGATGATCCATCCTGATACCAAACATGTAGTGCCTGCACTGATTCGTTATTCTAGAGAGTTGCCATCAAATTGGACGCCTCAGCTCAGCATGGCAGAACTTTTAGGAATGGTAATGTCATTTCACTAACATGTGCCCTAGTGCTTTATTTTTTGTGGACACTGCTGACCACACACAATACACACACAGAGAGTTATGAATGCTGCATTGGCCCTGTAGAAATATGTCTATCATATTTCTGCTAACTGTGACATTTTGTGTCACTCGGGGGTGCTGGTACATGGCTTTCTATAACTGATGCTAAGTTCCTAGTTCTTCTTGCTGTTTTCCTGTGCCACATATAATCACAGGAAGTGTAGGAGCAGCTTTTTTTCCTCTCCTGTTAGCAGAATGTTGCTATTTCTGGCATCTGAACACTTAGGTGTTGTAAGGGAAGACTAGACAAAGCAGTCTTGTCCTAAGCTGCCATGGCGGGATACCAGTATGGCATCCTCTTCTCTGGAGCTGGGGACTGCAGAAAGACCTGCAAAAAACATCATTCTCCAGGAATGAAGTGAGTTAAATAATGACTGGCTCCAGCAGACAACTTGTGTAGCATGTTTCTAAAATTCTCCAGCAAAGATTTCCCAGCCTTTTTGGGGAATAGCCTCAGAAAACTCAGGATTATTGCCTTACACTGAGATGTCAAATAAACCTGTTCTGGGTTGCGTAAGTTTAAAGATCAGGTAAGGAGAGCAGTCCTGAGGGAACATAATAAACTTGCAGAAAAGTCTTTCCGTTCTACATGCCTTTTTTTCCTTTTTTCCTAATGCTACAACCAGTTGAAAAGAGATGACCTCTCTTAACAAGCAATCAGGGATGTTCAAGGGCTCCTGGAAGATGCTCCTTCTTGCTGATCATGCTGTTGAAATTTTTACCCAATATGACTTGGCATCATTCAAAAAATAAGAAAAGAAAAGAAGTCTGACATAAAATTGCTATTGAAATGTGAAAGGGGGAATGGGGAAACAACACATTCTTCTTTTTCCCTGAGGTCACTGTAATAAATTCACAAGGGCTTTTAAATCCCACAGCAGCTTAGTCAGAACGAGTGAGAGTTTTGAGCCATTTCTGTTGAGATGTGGTTTAAAAAGAGAAATGATGTTTCATGTGATACTTTGGCAGTTCTAAAAAAATATGCTCACCTTTTTGCAATATTGATGAAGTTTGAGTAGCGTTAGCAGTAACCATCTCCGAACATCCTCTGAGGATGGTACCTTTAATACCATTGAAAACTCAGCTATCGTGCTACAGTAACATAAAAATTAAACTGATGAGCTGCAACTGAAATATTTAACAATAAGATATCAAGTGAACTGCTCAAATATGCTGCAGCTTAACAATTCATAGCTGTAACTAATGGAAAATATAACAACAAGTATTGGAGAGATTAGTGAGTAGCTTGCAGGGTGAGTACTGGGGAGGGCATATTGGATGGCAGGAGAAATGAAGACTCAAAGATAGATAATTAGTGAAGGCACAAGAGATTTTGGGATCTCTAAGGTTGACAGACAGTAAAGCATTAAATGTCTGATCCAAATCAACTGAAGTGGATGATGCTGTAGTAGTAGCAGCCAAATTTTCTGTTATATTCTAATGGTTAAAGTGCTTGGACAGGAAGAGGACTTTTTTCAGACCAGTGCAGTATTTTCATTCCTTTTTGTAGTCAGGAATGTAGGAGTTACAAGGATGAAAAAGAAGGAAGAAAATATGGCTCCAGAAATGAGGGATTAGACACTCATCTTTTGCATCACAGGTTAGTGACTAGTACCTTCTGTGGGGAAATAACAACCCTAAATTCAGTTTCCTTCTTGGAGTCATTCAGACACCTGTCTCCTACTAAATCACATCCTAGGGCTAGGAATTTCCTGGAAAGCAGCAAACATAACCCCTACCTCTACTCCCCAAGGTGTTTCTGCACGTTACATTACCCTCTTATTGAGGGGTAATCTTGAGCAGCTGGGTGAAAACCTGTGCTGTAGAAGCCTTCAGGTGATTGAGCAGCAGTTGAACAGCTTGCTGCCTATCCATCTAATAGCAGGAGGAAGTGCTTCTTGAGCACTATTTGCAACAGAAATCTGAATGTGGATAGAAGAGGAAAATTATTTGGGATGGAGTGTGTGAGATGCTTTGCCTACTGCACTCTGAAGTGGGGAGCTGCAATCCTGGCAGTCCAGAAACCCCAGGAATGACAGAGTTCTACTGAGCTCCTCCTGTTCTCCTGAGGACCTGAAGGCTCCATTCAAAGATTCAGGTATTTGTCTCTGGCTTGAATACAGGACAGCACCTCTTCACTTTAAATGAGCATTTCCCAGAACTAGAAAAACACATAAAAATAGGAGAGGGATTTGACAGATCAGACACTTGACCTGACACTTGTTTGTTGTTGATGTTATTTTTCATTGCCTCCAGGCTTTTTTTGCTGTTTTTACTCAGGCAAATAACCATGAATGAAATCAGAGTCAAGCTGTTCAAATTTAGCCAAAAGACTGTGGCTTTGCAATCATATTTAGTTATTTGTCCATGTTGTTGAACCCCCAAATTGATGTATGCATGTAATTATTTATCATATTGCTATTATTGCTTTGACTGACAGGAGGGGAGAAATAAAACTTCACAGCAAGATCAAACAAAAAGAGCCCAGACATACGTATTAGACAGCTTTGAAGCTCCTGAAGCTCCTTTTTCAGACCTAATAAAAACTACAATACAAAATTGAAATGCAGAGGAGTTCGTTACAATATATTTGTCATTAAACTGAGTGAATTACAGCAATACTTGCAGAAAAATACTGTACCAAGAATAGCACATAAATATAAATTTTAAAATGCAAATATTAGTCATGAATCTGTTTTATAAGAATATAATACTGTTCTTTTTTTTTCAGGAAAGACCTTAAAATGTAAGGCTATATCAAAATTATTTGTATATTGGTAATAAATAGTATGTGCTGAACAACATTAGGTTCCAAGGCAAGGAATGGCTATTTCTTTAGCCTGAAGAACCTTTCTGTGTAGTAATGAACACAATTTTCGTGTTTTTCTTCAACATCAATGTGTTCAATATAGACACAAATTGAACATTAAAGAGGATTTTGCAGGCAATTTATACCGGTCTTTGTAGCTGATTTTGCAGTAGGAGAATTTGCAGAGAAATAAAAAGTCTGTTAACATACATAAATACAATTCCCCAAGAGTGAAAAAGGATTTGAAAGAGGAGGGTGCCATACAAAATTACGACAGTCGCTGTAAAAATTGTTCTTTCTTTATGTTCCATAGCAACTATCACTCAGCATGTAAGTGAATCTGTTCTTTGTTACAATTTTTTTCCTTCAATTTGTGTCCAAGTTGGCTTGTTGAGCTAAGCCGATGGGTTTCTGGCACCCACATTTCCACTTTGGAAGTTAAAGAGAAAAAAAATCAAGAAGAGTAATTTAAAAAAAGTAACTTCAACATTACATTAAGATTACAGAATAAAAATGAGAAAGGAGGAAGTTATATTTCAGTCCTACCAGTTTCAACAATGTCTCCCTAGTCTGAAGTTGCAGTGGCTCTATGAACCTGAGGAGTGTTTCATCTTTTTGCCTTACGTTTGGCATGAAGAGACAGGTATGGGGGAATGAATATTTAGTCCCCTATGAACTTGTTCTACTAACGAACGCAATGCTGGGAAGGGAAGGCAAGAGTGGGGGCATGCTAGAGACCTAAAGAAGATATTTTTCATTTCCTTTCCTCCCATATAGAGGGTGTTCAGTGGTTTTTCAGCAAGTGTTTAGCCAATACCATTGTCATGGGTTCAGCAGTAGCAGTCATTTTTTCTCCTTCTTGGTAGCTGGTGCAGCGCTGTGTTTTTGATTTTGGGCCTTGGAACTGCGCTGATAACACCAGTGTTTTCAGTTACTGCTTGGTAATGTTTTGGTTTGACCAAGGACTTTCTGAGTCTCATGCTATGCCAGGGAGGAGGGGAAGCCGGGAGGAAGCACAGACAGGACACCTGACCCAAACTGACCAAAGAGGTTATTCCATACCATAGCACATCATGGCCAGGATGTGAAACAAGGAGAGCAGAGACCCGGAAGGGTGTGGTGGTGGACTGGGGGTGCACAGCTTGGTCAGGTTTTTGGTATTGGGGGGTTCGCTGCTGGGGGGTGCACTGGCTGGGTCGGGCTTGGTGAGCAGTTGTATTCTCTTTCCTTGTATTTCTCTTGTATTGTTACTGGTGGTAGCAGTAGTGATTTGTGTTATACCTTAGTTACTAAACTGTTCTTATCTCAACCTGTGCGAGTTGAATTCTTTTGATTCTCCTCTCCATCCCCCCAGGACTGGGGGAAGAAAGAGGGTGAGTGAGTGAGAAAACTGCATGGGGGGGGGGGGGGGGGTTAGAGGCTTAAACCAGGACAACAATCTATCCAATTGTGACTTTCGATTTACAGAGCAGGTGATTGACTGATGTTGCTAGTTGATGTAGTGAATATGTTTCTGTGTATGTTTCATCTGTGTGGTTTAGGCTGTATTGAAATCACATCAATTTGCAGTGTTAACTGTTATGCAGCATAAATAGGGCCAGCACAGAAATTTGAATTGGGAATGAAATGAAAGGAGACAGAGATAATTCTAGCTGTCACTATCAATATTTCAAAATGTTTTTTGGTGACTTCTTCCATTTTAAATGCTAGAAGTCTAGTTTGGGTATGTTTAGTAACATATGGATAAACCAGGAAATAATTTTTGACTCTGATTTGGCTCCCCCAGGTACCACAGGTGAATGAACTGTTGTTCTCACAGAGGACAACCAAGGCTACCCATATTCTCTCCTGCACAGAAGGCACTTGCTGTCTGTGCTGCAATAAATTTCCCAAAGAGTAGTGTGCTACTGATACTACAGATAAAGACATTATCAGTATACAAACAGCTTCCCCTTCAGCACATTGTCACCTTTCAACTCATAGTTTAAGGGCCCTTAGTCTGTGGGAACAGACCTCTAAGTGTGCACAAACCTTTTGCCAGATGTCAAAAAATAGCCAGGATTTGGTGGAAGAATTACATGGTTTTTAACTTTACATTTTATTTATATTGGCAGAAAAAGATTGTGGCATTAACACTACTAAATGTGTGCAGACACATTTACCCGTAAAGACACCAGAAGATTCAGGTCCTTTCTCCCTAGATGAGGTGGAGATGTAAAGCAAGTAGCTGGAACATGCTGTTAGGCTGAAGGTCTGCAGAAAAGAGCATTCCCTATGCTCTTATCATCTCTATTTGTCTGTTTTAATCTCGGAAACAGGACAGAAAAAAACAATATATGTTTCACAGGCATCCCTAGCATACCTAGCCTAGCTGCACTTGCTGTATTTCTTTTCAGCACACTGAGTGATTTCACACATCCCCATCCTAAAAAATGCAGGTAATAGCTCCCTCCCCTGCAAAACAGAAGGTATTGCTGCAAGCCATAAAGGACCAATCTTGTACCTATTCCTTAAGTGTTAAAGGGAAAATCATCCTGTTTAATTGGATTCCAGTGGTAAATTGCACTTGCTGATCCATTTGTACAGTATTTCCTATATTTAGAGCGTGTAATTTGTGACTTAGTTAGACATCTCAGTTGCAAATTCATTAACAAATACAATAAGAATCTTTAAGAAACGCAATAGAAACAGCTCATTAAGGAAAATTTTTCCTAAGAACAAACAAACTTTTCATCTCCTGGACTTCTCTGATGAGAGGGCTTATATATTCATCCAGTAAGAAAATGATAAAACGAGCATCTGTTTCATAATCAGTATGTAGACAGCATAATAGTGTAAGAACACAAATACTGTAAGAGCTGCCGATGCAAGGTCAGTCCATCTATCATATCTTACCTCAAAAAGTATTTGGTGTTTCATGCTTCAATAAGAGCATAAGACTTGCATATACAGACATCAATCTTTTCCTAAGAAGAAAAATCCAAAGCCCAATAAACCCCACTTCCCTGAAAAAATATAGAGTTCATTTTTATGAATCCTAACACCTCATGTGTTTGCAATAAAATTTATGGCGTAGTTTAACAGATTATGCATCCTCTGTAAGAAGTATGGACTAAGAAGTAAATTAATGGTTTTACCAAAGATAAGAAGTTTTTCAAATAATATTTTCTTCTTCCATTTGCTTAACAGGTGTTTGGAAATATCCATACGAACTGGGACCCCTGGATGCAACAGCAATACAAATAATAACTATAATATACGCATTGATCAAAATCCCTCTCTTCCCCTAGTGCTAAGATTAGAAGTATGAAATTACAAGAAATACTAGAATGGACTACAAAAAAAGTATATATCTACAATAATAAAGTTCTATGTTGTTATCCAGCAAATCCGTAAAGGCATTTTAATACTCAGAAAAAGGTGCCGAGGGAGATTCAGAGCAGCAGGCGAGGGGAGGCTATTTCCAGAGGTTTGCCAACCAAAATATGGCAATACTTTTTCTATCTGTCTATCAGGCCACAACATATTTTGCATCTGTTTTTTTAAGGTACATCTGATTTGAACTGCTGCTGATGTTAACAAACATAGCATGAAGAGTCCATTTCTCCTTCCACATGCATTGATTACACTGTAAGTAGCCCACTTCAAATTGAGGTCACCAGCATCTGGTCTGGAGCGGCCCAAAAAAAAGAGTTTGAAAGTTATTAACCAACCACTTACCTAAACTATTCTAGTTCAGTTGTGTTCTTGAGCCAGGCTTAATCCCTCACATCAGAAAACTTTCCAGAATTATGAAATTAAGAAGACTGAACTCTTGAGTGTACTCTACTCATATCTAGGGAAGTTTTGCCGTTAGCTTCAAATAACACCATGATTAAGACCCTAAATAGCCAGATCCCCGGTGTAAATGGGCAGGTCCAGCTGTGTGGTATGAAAGCCTGCTGACCCCAGAACCAAAATGAGCCCTTTCTGGTGTGGAATGAGTGGAAGGAGGGAGACACTTGGATTTTAAAACTGAACAAAGAAGTCTGTATGCTGACCTTAGTTTGAAATTAATATGAGTTTGCCAGACCCCCTGTATTTTGCAGGCCCACAGTTGTAGAACAGACTAGTAACCTTGCTGTATAGCACTTGAAGAGTCCACTATTTTTACTCCCACTAACATGTTTCTTTTGATTCTGAAACACCGATTATAAAGAAGCATTTCTTTAACTTTAGAAATTTAAACATTGGCTCTCAAAACAGCCTCTTCAGAGTTACACAAATGGGAATTGAGTCTGCTTTATAGAAAACAGTTACTAAATGCCAATTTCAGACACTTTTGTTTGCTTTTCTGAAGAGAATCTTCAGTGTTTATGCACATCATTCTCAACATATGCTTAATAATAAATAATGTGCAATCCACCAGTACTAAAAGAGTAAATCCAGACATATGCTATTTTAATAAGAAGCCACTAAAATAATCCGTCAAATATGGATGCCAATAATTTTCCAGCATCTGATCTGAAAAATACCCAGGCATGTTTAGAGCAAAAGCAAACTGCTAAGCTTCTGGGGTTTGACTGTGATGCATGGCACAAGTGTCTGTGAAATCCTCACTCCTGCTTTTGGAAAACATACACATTTATGGAGAAGTTGGCAGAAAGAAACTGACAATTTTAAGAACTGTAAAAACATTGTGGTGAAATAACACGATTTATCTCTATTCTCATTTCTATGAGAATTGGCTACTAGGCATGGTGCAGGGTATAAAGCACTTTAGGTCTCCACCTATCACTCCTGACACGTAGCATTCTTTGACTTTTCTTTGCTTCCTGGTGAATCTTCCCAGACAACAAAGTTGCAATAAGTATTAAGATCAGATCACAGTCATTACCAAGTTATTACTGGAATAACAGAAAGAAACTTAGCGGAACTAGTAACAGGGAATTCTTGATGAATTTTACTTTGTTTCCTTTTTTTTTTTTCGATATGGAAAATATTTTAGAACACACAATTACTTTTTGCTGGTTTTGGTGGGTTGCACATCATAATTCTGGAGTCTAATTTGTTGGCCACATTAAAGGGCATAACCTTACTGAGACTGATTATGCTGCCAGTTTCTTTCAAATGACACACTGGCCCATAGCTGAGGAGTATAAATAGGCAAATATATAAATAGCTTGTAGTGCAGCATGTCTGATCTTTCAAAGATGTCTCTAGTAAAGAGAAAATGGTGAGAATAGTTATTGATATAAGAAGTCAAACCCATTTTATAATACAAAGGAAGGCTTTTTAAAGAAGATTGAATAGATGGATGGCCATTTAGTTTATTAACTGTTGACTAAATACATGGTAGTTCAGTAAAAAAAAAAAAAAGACAGTGATATATAACTAAGAATGTTTTCTTCTTTTGCATTATAAGACCCAATGGTAAAGTATAATGAGATATGCTGAGATTTATGAGGAGTGGCTTGGTTTGTTCAGCTTGGACAAGAGAAGGCTGAGGGGGGACCTCATTGTATTCTACAGCTTTCTCAAGGGGAGCAGTGGTGGGGGGACAGCACTGATTTCTCTCTGGGGGCACAAGGAAATGGTATGAGGCTGAATCAGGGATAGGACATTAGAAAAAGATTCTTCACTGAAACAGGCTCCCCAGGAAAGTGGTCACAGCACCAAGCCTGTCAGAGTTCAAGAAGCATCTGCATGTCGCTCTTAGTCACATGGTTTAGTGAAGAGCAGGGAGTTGGACTTGATGGTCCTTATGGGTCCCTTCCAACACCAGATATTTTATGATTCTATGACTGTAAGCAGTGTAACATAATGGAGGAGTTGGTACACTCACCACAAAGTTACAATAGGAACTGTAAACTCAAACTTTTTCAGTTTTCCTCCAGAGGTAATTGCAAGACAATTTCAAGTCAATTAACTGTAAAACTCTGGTAAGATTTAGCCCTGTCTCTCCAACAAAAGCTGAGGAAGAGTACAAGAGACAGTGCTGGTGAATAATGTTCTTTGATGTGCCTTAATGGTTTAGGGATGTGCTGTGCCAGAGAGTTCATATTTCTGATTAGTCAAGAATAGCTTGGAAGTAGGAACTGCTAAGCAATTAACAGTGAACATAAATCCCATCAGGAATTAAGACAGGCAAGCTATTGGTGAAATCCAGGCCTTCTTGAAATTGAAAGCAAAACACAACTATTGATTTCAGCAGCACCAGCAATTTATTGACTGCGTCATTTACCAGTTCATCAGCGATTTTGTCCTCGATCTGTTTGCTTTTCTCATCCTTAATGCATCCAGTGTGAAATTCACCTCACATTTCATGTCAGAAAGGTGGTGTGACCAGTGGCTTTTTCAATTCGCAAGAGCAAAATGTTGAGAGTTTCAATCGATGGCCTAAAACCATGGCTAAATTCATGTAGTGTCTCTGGCAGTGAGGTGGTATGGTAACACCAACATTGACTATGAAGCTATCTTTGTTGCCTGTGGCCTTTGGAACTGAAAAACATTAAACCCAGAAGGAATGGGGTGAACTCAAGGATTATTTACTCTCCGGTGTATTGCCTGAGAAATCATTCCCTGTGATACTGCATAGACAAAGAACTCTGAGCTGGGAATAAAAGGAATGGTGGGCTTGTGTCATCACTGCATTCAGCTCAAAGCTGTCTTCTAATTGTTTTGTTGATGGCAATATCCAGAAAGTTCCTAAATGTTCAAAGGAAAAGTTAAATGTATTATAGATTTTTCACAGTTCTTTACACTAAGAAGAGTTATGTACATCATTAAGCTTAAATTGATTTCCGGTGTTTGAGCACCAGCCTGGACAGTGGATCTAATTAGTATCTGCAGTTATTTAAATAATGGTATTGAATACCTGGGTTGCAACAGTTACCAACTTGGTTTAGAATTATGCTTTGTCATGGAAATTCTTCTTGTGCTCCTGGGACACGAACTTTGAACACTGACTATAATTTATTTTTGTTATTTAAGCTGTGATAGTTTTCTCTGAGTACTCAGCTTAGAAACAAGCATTGAAAACAGAAGCTGAGCCTCAGAGAAACCCGGCTGCTGAACAACACATCTCATAGGAACCATAAGTCATATAGACTTACAAAGGGCTTTATTTTGCCATGAGGCTTTGTTAAAAAATAATGGTCTTTGGATGTTTTTTGCACCAGCTTTGTGCAAAGCAGACAGAAAACTGACCTGAGCGCTGCCTGTGCATCTTCAGGAAATGCAAATCCACTCTAGTTCAAATCACAACTCCTTTCTCTATCCTCAGTGAAGAAGGCATTTTGGGACATAAAAATTGATAAGACGGGACTGGAGAGCTGTAGGTCTCTGTGTTCACCCAACAAAACAGTCCCACAGGAGCTGGCAAATATTATTGCACACACATTTCCTTTCAGATTAGACAAGATTTATAACTAAATACATATGTCAGATTTCTTACCTAATCTTTCACCTTCTGAGTATCCTCAGTTCCCGTTGTGGGCATGTGAAGTACAGGAGTGACCAGCCACTCACTCATTCTCTGTCCCCCGCCCCAGCCACCCAGTGGGATGGGGAGAAAAACTGGAAAAAAGGTAAAATTTGTGGTTTGGATAAAAATAGTTTAATAATCAAAATTAAAAGTAATAATAATTAAGAAATAAAACCCAAGGGAAAAAAACCTTGAGTGATGCAAAATACAATCTCTCACTACCCACTGACTGATACCCAGCCCAACCCGAGCAGTGATCAGCCCCTCCTGGCCAACTCCCCCCAGTTTATATACTGGGCATGACATACTGTGGTATGGAATACCCCTTTGGCTAGTTTGGGTCAGATGTCCTGTCTCTGCTTCTTCCCAGCTTCCCATACCCCTCCTCACTGGCAGAGTAAAAGAGATCGAAAAGGCCTTGATAAGGATAAATGCTACTTAGCAAGAACTAAACCACTGGTGTGTTATCAGCATTGTTCTCAAACTGAAGTCGAAAACACAGCACTGCACCAGCCACTAGGAAGAAAATTACCTCTATCCCAGCTGAAACCAGGACAAGGGGTTGCAAGTTCAACAGCAGCAGCGGCAGAACTTCTGTACAGGGCTAACACCAGAGATGTCACGTGTTTTCCTTGTGTTGTGGTTACGTTTGCTTTCTGAACAATTCATATTTAATTATTTTTTATTTTTTTTTTTTACTCTTCATAAATCATTATGGAATTATAAGGTAGAAAAGTGTAATTTCAGCCTCTGTGCTTTGAGTGATGTTCATCTAATTTGCAATCACTTAATTAAGATCTGACATGGTTCAGCTATTCTTTACACTTATAGTGGCTGGCCATCTGGGCTTCAGTAATAAATAAGCACTTTAATGGCTGAAGCACTTAATAAACTTCCAGTGGAAAAAGAGAGAAATTAAGTCAATCCTTTCATTATGAAAACATGCTGTGCCTCCTTAGTGCTCAAAAGCAGATGTCACTCAAATCAATTAAGCTGTTTAATGACCTGTGTGCTTATTATTAACTTGACTGAAGGTTTGACACAATTAAAGTAAATACAAATGGCTGGTAAAATTCTAGCTTCTCATGTTTCTGCTTTGTGCTACTTCCCCAAAATACCCACTTCAATCTGCAATTTTTCTTATGATACATGACAAGTTTGCACTGTTTGGTCTGAAATCAGGGTTCATGCAAATTTGTAACAAACATATTTTTCTTATTTTCACTTCCAAATGTGTAATTTTGGTCTCACAAAGAATGTGTCAAATGATTCAAATGTGAGACAATCATGAGTTGTTGTTGGTTAGATAGACAGCAAAGCTCGGCAAGCATGATCATTTTTAGCGATTTAGCTTTTTTTTTGTTACTGACAGATTGGGAGAGATATTAAGGCTGCTTTTTCTCTATAAACAAATTCTTAAAATATGCCAAGTTTTAGAACATGTTAATGAAAACTATATATAAGTTCCTACAGAATTATTATTAAAAGACATGCAACATTCACTGATTATTAAAATATTATTTAGCACTTCAGTTCTTATAATGTGCTTCCCCTTCTTTCCTTGTTTCTCATCCTCCAGACTTTTTAAAGTAGCTAATTATTGCTTAGTACTTATTACTTACACAAAATTCAGAATGGATTATCTCTGTGACAAACTTAAATCCATCTTGCAGATTTCATAGCCACAAATGCACTGTGAGGTGGTGTCCTGGGTTCAGCAGTAGCAGTCATTTTTCTCCTTAGTAGCTGGTGCAGCGCTGTGCTTTTGACTTTCGGCCTGGGAACAGCGCTGATGACACCGATGGTTTTAGTTGCTGCTCAGTAATGTTTACTCTGACTGAGGACTTTCTGAGCCTCATGCTCTGCCAGGGAGGAGGGGAAGCCGGGAGGAAGCAGAGACAGGACACCTGACCCAAACTGACCAAAGAGGTATTCCATACCACAGGACATCATGCCCACTATATAAACTGGGGGCAGTTACCTGGAAGGGCGAGATCACTGCTGGGGTAAGGCTGGTATCATTCGGTGAGTGGTGAGCGGTTATATTCTCTTCCCTTGTTGTTTCCCTTGTCTTTATTATTATTGGTGGTAGCAACAGTGGTTTGTGTTATACCTCAGTTACTGGACTGCTCTTAACCCATGGGAGTTACATTCTTTCTATTCTCCTCTTCATCCCTCCAGGAGTGGGGGTAAGAAAGGGAGGTGGAGTGAGTGAGCAGCTGTGTGGTTTCTGGGTTGCCGGCTGGGCTTGAACCATGACAGGTGGCTCACCCAGTCTTTCCCAACAGAAAGATGAAGTTGTGTTGATTAGATGTAGGTCATCCTGGCTATGCAATGGCCTCCTACATCAGCATGTACATACTAACTGTGGCTGTGCTGCATAACTTAACCTCACAGTATTCACTACCCAAGTCTTTTTCCTGACCTTGCCATAGGCAGCAAGGTCAGTTACAGCTGGTCAAAGCAAACATTGGTACGAAAGGTGTAGGCATAGCGAATTCTGCCTGGGGTTGGGTGAAAGACTAGTTGAAGATGTCCCTGCTCATTGCAGGGGGGTTGGACTAGGTGATGTTTAAAGGTTAATGTCCCTTCCAACCCAAACTGTTCTATGATTCTATGGTTCTATAATGTTATCCTCTTTTTCTCTACCTCCTCTGCTTTCTCTGTTTATACTTCCGTGAGTTTCTCTGATGTTAAGGCAAAACTGTCCTACTGGATTTCTCTAGGAACACAGATGCTCTTTAGAAAATATGCTTTTCCTTCCTTGGTCACATTCCCCTTGCTCATCTGGCTGAAGTCTCCTTTATATGGACTCACCTGGGTAAAATCTCACTCTGTCTACTTCAAAGTTCAATACGACAAAGGTCTTTTCATAAGGCAAGGCTACCCACATCTCAAAAAGGATGATGCTCTCTTCACTAAGTGCTGAAATTATTCAACAGAGGAATCAGTCTTTCACTTGGGGTACTTTAGAGGAGAAGGTAAACGTGTCTTTCGGGGGTCAGAGCTGAAAGAAATCCATGTTGGCATGGTTAGTAGATTTCTGAGCTTGGTCTGATCATTCAGTGTACTAATATGTTCCTTTGGCCTTTTGTCAGCTCTGTTAGGGTGGTGTATGGCCCATGAAGCACTGTAAAACACTATGGTTTTTCAGTCTGAAGAGGAAGGCTAATATTAACTAAGATTCTATGATTCAATATTATTTTAAGTCATTCTATGATTCAATATTATTTTTCAAAACCACTCTGAAATTGACACAATTTTGCAACTTTAACAGATGTCCAAGCTTCTTCCAATGCAACAGATTTTAAGAACTAACCATGAGTTAAAACAGAAAATAAATCCAAATACTTTGTGGTACACTACCCAAGGATTGCAGCTGTCTACTTGATCTTTCTAGCCAGTGGTTACATATCGCTATATGCTCATCAGCAAATCAAGTTTAAGAAGTTACCTCCACCATTTCTGTTAATTATTACTGCTCATTACTTCTGGTAACCCAACATTTTGTGTGACTCTTTCCACAGCATCACTTTTGGAATAAAGTGGTCACTCTCTAATATTTCTTTTTAAGGAAATTTTTGTTTAGGCCAAGACATTTAAAGATTGTTTGGAGAGTTGCTATGCTCAAATCTGGAGGAGATAATAAACTTTTGGAGAAGTGATGTATGAGAACGCAGGTGGGTACAAATATAAATCTGGAAGTGGATTTAGTGGAAGTGGATAAAATAGCAGCTTATGTGGAGAGAAAGCTGATTCCCCCTAACTCATAATTCACTGTAATTTAAAAAATGAAAGTTCTCAGTTAAGCTCTCTTTTTATCACGGTTTGATGGAGAAATTCTCAAAAATCAGAAATAACTTGCAGAACAGGACAGTAAGGAAGAGCTGCCAGGCTCTTAAGGGCCCCTGGAAGTAAGAAATAAGTTCCACTGATGAATGAACCCAAGACTTATTAAAGACACAAAACCTCTGCCTACTGTCAGGACAATCCTACCTAGATAAGAATAGATAATTAAAAGGAAAAGAAGTCACATTTTTTATTCAACAATGAAGGAAAATGCACAGATTTTCAAAGTGCTACTTTGCCCTTCTTTGGAGAGAAGGAGAGAAGAGGTAGAAAGAAAGAGAATTCAATATGAAGAAGTTAGAAGTCAGACTATGAGAACTAGGCTTAATAAAGAACTTCAGCCTCTCAAGATTAGCCCTGTTATAGACACTTACATTCTTACAATCTCAACTGAAAATGACTCATGGGGAAAGCAGAACCAGGTTACATGTGACCTCCTGCTCTTCTAGGGCAGGACCATGAGGGTCCTAATCTCTGCTCTATGGACCGTTTCTGAGTTTTATGAAATAGTTGTTCAACATAAATGCATGTATACAACTAAACTTTTTTATTGAACTTATCTGTAAAATATTTGTGTTCCTGTCTGTGGGTCAACATCTCAATGAAAATGTTTCTCTGAAATTCAGTATGAGGATCTTGAGCAATTCTCTAACACAGCTTTTCTTTTGGCCTACAAGAGGACTCTTTTTTATTTTGTATTGACCATACTTATTCTTTATATTTGTGATGATTTTCAGAAGGTTACTCTTAAGGTATATTGTGTATATCTTAAGATGTAAAAATTCATCAATTTCAGTGTTGAATCTCTTGTGGACATGTATCATCATCAGAAGAAACACCTTAGCAGGTTATGATACCATGAATGGCCAGCTGGGATGGTAGTAAAAGTTTGCTGTTAAAGGATAAAACATTCTTTGATTTTGAAAAGTGTTTGTAAAACTGAAATCTTGAAGCTGTGCATGTACTGGCAGGACTGTAAGAGCATAGATAGCATTTCAGAGAGCTGCTAAAGCCATTGTAGGACTTCGAGTTACTGTGCAATAGCAAGGACAATGCAGAGTTTTCCTGGGTGTTATCCTCCAAAATTAACATTCTTCTATCCCCAAAATTAAGTAGTGTCCTGGGTTCAGCAGTAGCAGTCATTTTTCTCCTTCTTGGTAGCTGGTGCAGCACTGTGGTTTTGATTCTGGGCCTTGGAACAGCGCTGATAACACCAGTGTTTTCAGTTACTGCTTGGCAGTGTTTTGGTCTGGCCAAGGACTTTCTGAGTCTCATGCTCTGCCAGGGAGGAGGGGAAGCCGGGAGGAAGCAGAGACAGGACACCTGACCCAAACTGACCAAAGAGGTTATTCCATACCACAGCACGACATGCCCAGGATGTGAAACACGGAGAGCAGAGACCCGGAAGGGTGTGGTGGTGGACTGGGGTGTGCACAGCTTGGTCAGGTTTTTGGTACTGGGGGGTTCGCTGCTGGGGGGCGCACTGGCTGGGTCGGGCTTGGTGAGCAGTTGTATTCTCTTTCCTTGTATTTCTCTTGTATTATTACTGGTGGTAGCAGTAGTGATTTGTGTTATACCTCAGTTACTAAACTGTTCTTATCTCAACCTGTGGAAGTTGCATTCTTTTGATTCTCCTCCCCATCCCCCCGGGACTGGGGGAAGAAAGAGAGAAGAGTGAGTGAGTGAGAGAGAAAACTGCGTGTGTGTGGGGGGGTGTGTTAGAGAATTAAACCACAACAAGTAGATAGGGTAGGTAGGTAGGTAGGTAGGTAGGTAGGTAGGTAGGTAGGTAGGTAGGTAATAAAGAAAATATCTAAACTCTGTAGTTGGGAAGCAGAAACAAGATGAACACAAAGCAGCACAGGAATTGCTCCCACAGCCTGCAGGGAGACAACCTGAAATAACAGTTCTGAGACATTTGATATGCACTCATTTTCGCCTATGACAAGTTGATGAAAACAATTTATGGTCATCCTTTTAATGACTTTACTGTTGATCATATTACACTAGAAGGAGAAATCATGTTGCAAAAATTTGCACAGTCCACTGAGAATGGCAAATCTGCCTGGCAGTAAGAGGAAGCAAGTCTGAGCTTTTCCAAGATGCTCTGGAGAACCAAACATTAGTGCTATTTTTCCTATAATGGCCCCTGCCTGGACACTGATTTCATAGGTGTTTTAATTGCTCAAAACATAAGACAGATAGTAAAACTGCAAATGAGTAGTTGCACCTTGCATCTACATACATAGTGTCTAAATCTCTTCTTTTTCTCTCTCCCTGTAAAAATTAATTTTAAATTACATCAGGGATCAGTACAACCCTACTACTGCCAGCATGAAGGAGGGCTTGGGAACTTATAAGCAGAGGAAAATGAAGGACTCATCTTTTTGGTGGCATCATGGACTTGCTGGGGCTTAAGTGATTTATGAAGTTGCATCTTCAGAAAGAACTGTGCCTGTGCAAATTCTGCTGATGCACAGGGCCTTCCATGGAGGTGATAGAGAAGGCAGCAAGTTGTTTCCAGGATCCAGTAGTAATATTTCAGAATACCAATGGTCGTGCATGAGAGCAATGCAGCAACCTGGATTTACAGTATGCAGACAAAATTAGGAGAACCTCCCATCTAACATTAAGTATCAACTAAGCACTGTCATTATGGGATCCTTGAACCCATGCCATCCTTACCAGACTGGGAAGTGACTGCTACATTTCCACAACATGAGTTTTCAGAGGGGGGCAGCATTTCAGAATGCAGTCAGGTAAATCAGACACAGAGGCACCTTCACAGAGTTTGGTATCAGACCAAGGCTGTCAGCTCCTTTTTCTATTCAGGTGCACAAATTCCATCCATGTTCTTTGGTACAGATGAAGCAATTTTAAATTAATTCCTGCAGGAGCCCTAAACCTATTAAATATATACACACAAGCTCCTTTTTCTCAAGAAGGTAGAATGTGAAGGATAGCTTCTCTGTTAAAGGGATAAATCTGTTAGAGGAACTGTTTTCCATGTACCAAAGCAACACATAACACACTACAGGGTTTGAGATATAAAAATTGGTTTCTATATCAGAAAGAATTGAGCTCTAGCCTTTGCCAGTGAAATAAGTTTCAAAGTTCCTTTGCCTGCACTGCTATAATAATTATACTTACTTTCCCATGCCGGCTTTGGTAAGTGCGCCACTCTAACAAGATTAACAATCATAATCATGAAAGATTTTTGGTGTGTTCACATAGTTTTGTTTTTAAGGCCAAATGTCTAATTAGCAATTAGCTGGAGCAGTCTGGGGCCAACAGTAAATCTTTGCTATAAAGTGAAATGTTTAGGTTTTCATTCTATTTTCTAGAGAGTCATACATAGACAAATATGATTCACATCATCCTGCCTATTGGTAGTGTAAACTGCTTTGAAATTGCCATAATTACACAAGGGGTGATTAAGGCTTATTGAGTAAGAAAGCAAGAAGAGGGCTTATCTCCATATTTCCAGAGATAAAATTATAATGATCACTCATCAGCATTCAAAGAAAAGCTATGTCAATCTCAACTCAAACTCTAAGAGTTTGGCATAAAAAAGGTGTTTAATTTGCTTGAAAATGAAAACCAGTACTGGGCAAACTTTCAAAAATTGCTTCCTGCCTCACTTGGGTGTGCAAAAAGAATGACCATGAAGTTGTAAAGATCCAGTTCTTAGCTACTTTTCATACCTACAAAGCAGTATGCACAATATCAAGACTGGTGTATAATCTCAGAAGGTAGGAAATTTTTCTATTTCTTTCAGAAGCATTAAGTGATGAACTTCAATCAAACTTGGTTTTCTCCATATACAATAATATTCTTGCTATAGTTTTAACACAGAGGAAAAATCTATTTCATACCTCATTGTCATGGGTTCAGCAGTAGCAGTCATTTTTCTCCTTCTTGGTAACTGGTGCAGCACTGTGTTTTTGATTTTGGACCCTGGAAACAGTGCTGATAACACCAGTGTTTTCTGTTACTGCTTGGCAATGTTTTGGTCTGGACCAAGGATTTTCTGAATCTCATGCTCTGCCAGGGAGGAGGGGAAGCCGGGAGGAAGCAGAGACAGGACACCTGACCCAAACTGACCAAAGAGGTTATTCCATACCACAGCACGTCATGCCCAGGATGGGAAAACGGAGAGCAGAGACCCAGAAGGGTGTGGTGGTGGATTGGGGGGGTGCACTGGCTGGGCTGGGCTTGGTGAGCAGTTGTATTCTCTTTCCTTGTATTTCTCTTGTATTATTACTGGTGGTAGCAGTAGTGATTTGTGTTATACCTTAGTTACTAAATTGTTCTTATCTCAACCTGTGGGAGTTGCATTCTTTTGATTCTCCTCCCCATCCCCCCGGGACTGGGGGAAGAAAGAGAGGTGAGTGAGTGAGAGAGAAATCTTCGTGGTTGACTGGACTTAACCACGACACTCGTGCATGATGTCCTGTTGCCTTGAGTCTGTTTCCTTAGGAAAAGCAATAATTCACTAATGCTTCAGAGCTTTGAATGAAAGCCTCTAACAGAGTCATTGGGCAAAGCCCTTGCCACATTTTCAAAAGACAAGATGAACAGCTCAACGTGCTTTTAACAACCTCATTACTTTCTCAAGTGGCAGTATTTGAACCTTTGGCCTGCAGCAAAGCTAATAAAGGAAACTAAATTGCTTGTACTCGGTGGACTTGAAATGCAGTGACACATCTTCTGGGAAAATGTGTGTGATGAGCTGGCCTGTAGCTGCTATGTAGGTTTGCTGTATTAACTGTGTCGTGGTTTAAACCTCTACAACTCACGAAGTTTTACTCACTCACTCACTCCCCTCTTTCTTCCCCCAGTCCCGGGGGGATGGGGAGGAGAATCGAAAGAATTCAACTCCCACAGCTTGAGATAAGAACAGTTTAGTAACTAAGGTATAACACAAATCACTACTGCTACCACCAGTAATAATAATGACAAGGCAAATAGAAGGAAAGAGAATACAACTGCTCACCAAGCCCAACACAGCCAGTGCACCCCCCCAGCAGTGAACCCCCAATGCACCACCACCACACCCTTCCGGGTCTCTGCTTTCCGTGTTCACATCCTGGGCATGTCGTGCTGTGGTATGGAATAACCTCTTTGGTCAGTTTGGGTCAGGTGTCCTGTCTCTACTTCCTCCTGGCTTCCCCTCCTCCCTGGCAGAGCATGAGACTCAGAAAGTCCTTGGCCAGACCAAAACACTGCCAAGCAGTAACTGAAAACACTGCTGTTATCAGCGCTGCTCCCAGGGCCAAAATCAAAAACACAGTGCTGCACCAGCTACCAAGAAGGAGAAAAAACGACTGCTACTGCTGAACCGACGACAAACTGTTACCCTGACAACCTTTCTGTAACATTCCCCCCCCATTTTTCTGTTTCATTTATATGTTGCATCTGATCATAAATACACACAATCTACAACAGGGACTGTCTCTATATGAGTGTCTTTGAGGGGCATAGTACACGATTCCCAGCTCTGGCTGTAGTCCCTTGGCTTGATTGGCTTAAAAATGATGTGCATTAGTCAGATGTTTTCTGTCCATGGAGATCAGCTAGCAAATGCTTCAGATGCACTCCTAACAAGATAACATGATTGCTTAGGCTGAGGTCTTGCTCTTTTAAGTAAATTACAATGAAATATGGTTGCTATTGTGATTGTCTAAAGGCAATTTTTCTGACTAATCCTTGTTCCCTTTCAGCTTGTTCTGTCAGAATTTATTTTTTCATTCCTGTTGCATGTTTGAATCTCACTTGAAGGTCTCATCTAAGTTTGAAGTATGGCCACAGTGAACTAAAATGCTCCTCTACCAAAAAAAAAAGGCAAATATAAATATTACTCCCCAGGTAGCATTATACCTAACACATTTTTCATTCAGAGCTGTCATTGTCAGACATTAGCAATTGCTTCAAATGCTGAGGAGCAGTTTCATCTGACCACTTATTTCACTCCTCTGTTCTGAATGAATATCTGAATTTACTGGTACACCTTGGAGTTTTTTCAGTTTCACAGCGCTTTTTGTATCTCAAGTGGCTGCAGAAGATTGTAGTTGAATAAATGGACTGAACTGTCCAGATGATAGCCACTACCTCAAGAAATACTGCAAAGGTTTTGACTTTGGATTTTTTTTTAAGTGGACACATGAGCCTATGGCAAAACATATAAAAAAAATGTCATAGTCTTGTTGGACAACACTGCAGAAGGACTCACAAAAGGCTTACTGGGATTGTTTCTATGCTTGTTTCTTCTCTTCATCAGAGCCAACTTTCAGTCATCATCCTCAATTTGTGTATCTTTATAGTAGATAAAACCCCTTTGAAAGCATCTTGATGGAACCAGAACAAAAAAGGTAAACAAGAAAAGCTCAAACATCTTTCAGACATATGCCAAAGAGATTCTCATTACAGAATAAAGGGAAGAGCAAAAGGCATACGACTTTTGTCATGAAGATTTTATTTACATGAACACCCCCTGTTCCACAATATCTTCAATTAATAATAAAATTAAAATTAGGAGAAATGTGTGGAGAATTTCCCAGTTCCTTCTTGTACACATTTATAAATGAAGCACCATTTTGTCTGAGTACATACACCTTTGGGGCTGCAGCAGTTCTAGTACCATGAAAAGAAGAGATGTGATAGTAATTTGCTCAATTATTTGAAGCCCTTTCTGTCCACTTGCATGTCGCTTTGTACTAGGTGAGTTAATGGCTAATAATGCCACTGCCTGAAGCACAGCTGGCTAGAAGTGGCAACAGATTGACTAATTTCTAAAGGGTTGCTTTAGCCTTAAAAATACTACTCTGTTCTGCACTGTACAAGACAGATGGGTTATTTGTACAATTAGGCCTTTAGTGTTAAGTTCTTGTCTTGATTAAAATGCACAAGTCCTCTATTGCCAGCTAGCATTTAAGTTGCATGCATCTAGTACAAGGAACGATATACCCTGTAAGTATTTAATAATATGTTTTTCAGGTAGCTGAGGACAGCTTATTTCTGTCCCACGTTATTTCTGCTCTTTGTTTGGAAAATCAAGCCATTTATGGATCATAACCAAACTTACTGGTGTTTACCAAATCCTCACATCTCATCAAGAGCCTGGCTTTGCCCCATCAGTGAACAGGCAAGAATTATTCTGGATTCTGGATTAACAACTTTTCACATGATTTCTTCATTATGCTGTCAATATTCATGCTGTTCTCTTTAACTAAAATCAGGACCCCTCCTTGTGGGTCACGGCACGCTGCACAGTGCTCCAGTCAGTGGTGGGGTTTGTTAGCTCTGTGTTCACTGGCACTCTCAAGTACAGCTTCATCAGCCACTGACAACTGTCAGGTTTAGGATCTGGCTCAGCTTTGATGAGTCCCTTGGATAGTGTGCTCCAATACTCTATCTCAATAAAGCTGTGGTTGCCAAAGAGGTGTATTTGAAGTGCATAAGATAAGGCACTCTACATATAATTATGATTGAATACATATTTAATACATGCAAATTAGTTACTCGTGCATTTATTATGTATACCTTGATCAGTTATGCTGTTATATAAAGCAGTTGCATGGTATCCATGGTACAAAGGCATACACATGAGTAATCACTGGATTATTCTGTTGGTAAGCATTCAGAGGCTATTTTGGGTACACCTGTATGCATGAGAAGGCAGCAAGCTCATGTATCAAAAACTCCTTGTACAAAAATCTTCCAGCTACCTTACTACAGATAGGAAAGACTGCATGGAGAACTTGTTCATGAATATTAGTGACACTTGTTATCACGTGGTATGTTCAGGATAGCCTCTTGGAACCTAAAATAATGACAGCCTTCAAGCAGTGTTCTATGCTGACTTAGATGGTTAGACTTCAGTTATAGTAAAATAAGATGTAAAATCCAAGGGCTGCTTGGACCAGATTGGGAACCTAAGTATGCTGACTGGGAGGGGAATTGCCTAAAGAATGAAACACTTTAGGAAGACAAGTTATCTTCCATAAGAAAAAACCTGTGCCTCTTCTGCAGTCTCTGCTCTATTTAAGCAAGTATTTTCATTACGCTTTTAATCAGATTAAGTTTTTTTTTCTTACTATTAAGTTTCAGACCAGAATTCCTTAGAAAATATGAACTACCAAAAGTAGAATATACCACTGTCACATTTTCCCTTGTGTCGTTTTCAACTGGAATTGATTTCTAGTTCTGATTTGCTTTGGTGTACGTGCTCTTGACAGGAGTATTTGGTACAGATCTGTGCTTTCCTGACAGATATTAGCTGATGACCTCAATATTTAAAATGAGGCTTGAGTACCTTTGCCATCGCCACTAAGAAATGGGTTAAGAATTCCCTTCCCCATCACATCAGATCAGCCACCTCTTTACCCAGACTGAAAAGCAGGCCAGAGACATTCACATTTTTCCAGGTCTTACAGAAGAGCTAAACGAGCTTTGAAAACTCATGCTATTTTTACAATGCTTTGATAAGCTTGCTGTGAATAGGCACTCTTGCAAGTAACCACTGTGGAATATAATCCTTGCCAGATAAAATGATCTGATGTGAGCAGGCCCTAGCACTTGGTGAAGAGCAAGAATCTATCTAGCTAATGATGAATGCTGTAGTTTTGCCAAGTGGATTTTCTTCACACAGTTTTTAAATGGAAACCAAACAGACATCTCTCATTTCAAATAGAAACAAGTTCCAGTAGCTGAACCCAGAGGAATTAAACTTGTTCAGAGACATAATTGTGACTTAGTAGTCTAGTGAATCACTTACAGATTGGAATAATATTCAAAAGCGTAATCATTAACAAATCATATAGATACTGGCAGTCAACAGATTTGCATCAGGATTTTCAAGTTACAATACCTGATTTTCAGAAAGGCTCTGTTAGATCTTTAAGGGGCACTCCTTGTTCTTTACTGTCCCTTCCTGTGTAGCTTCTGACCTTTCTCATGTCTTCAGATTAAGCTTTTCAATTTTTCTTTTCTGCTGCTTTTTCCTTCAAGAAGGACCCAAGCTGCAGCATCTTGCTAACAAATGCAGATTGACCTGTAGGGGAAAAGCAATTCTTCACCTTTCTCTTTTTAAAGTTAGTTGGTTTACCCTTGACAAAACACAGCAAACAGGGGAAGTGTAAAGCAAATGTCTCCCTTTAAGAGAGATTTTTCACTTTTAGCATAGTAATTGTGGTAGGAAAAGAGTATCCTTCAAGATGGAGTATCATATATTTGTATGCCAGAATAACAGCATAGAACACTGCTGTCTGGTGCAAACCTCTTACCCTCTGCTCAAAACAATAAAAAACCTTCTCAGGTAAATATACATCCTGCCTGTGACTGATCATATTTGTCATCTGAAACGTTGCTTCAGAGGGGCTTTGAGTTGCTTAAGGGGTCATTTGTAGACAGGAGAAGCAAGAAACGAAGTCTGTACTCAAATCTATCAGCAGATTTTAGTGTTCAGTTTTGCCACTCTTTTAGTACAAAATTCAAGCAGCATTTCTAAATTGTCATTATTCAGAGAATTGCCTTCAGGGAAGTTAAGACATCCATAACTCAAAGCTACCTGATAGCCAGTCTTTGAAATTAGTTAAATTCAGACTCAGTTCTAAAGATGTAGCTTGCACTTCACAAAACTGTATATTTTAACAGTGGTAGTCCACAGTCCATACACACACAGGAGAAGGTGCAGAACCAATTTATGCTCAAAGCTTCACATTTGTAATAGAACAGTTATGGGACAAAAAAAAGAAAGTAATTTTTTTCTCTTTGGTGCGTATGTCCACATCAAGCCCATTTCCTCCTCGTTTACTTGCAAAAATTCAAGTTAAAACAAGTACCTACTAAACACAGATTTAT